>CM076989.1:77872493-80372493 GCA_039090855.1 Macrothele yani | reverse complement strand
TCCGAAACTTTTTCTCCTGCTCTTTGACGGCACGTTGTAAACTTATGCATACGGACCATCACCGGTTGCTGGGATTCGAATCTTTCAATAATGGCTTCTTTGAACTTCTTATAACTGGTCTCCCTCCTGATATCAGCTACGTCTGTCAGAAATTGGCTCGCCGCTGCCCTGCATTTTGCTTTCGCCGCCAGAATTTTAACGGCGTCCGTCCATCCTGCTACCTCAGCCACACTATCAATCATCTCGAAAAATTGCTTTGCATTGATTCCCTCATCGGTATTTCCTGAAAAATTTGGCAAATAAGATAGCATTCCCGCCATTGATTGGATGGTTCCTTGAGTATTTCTAGTTGCGTCTACTTGTCTATTGCTGTCTTCTTGAATCTCGTTACTTTCTGCTCCCCTAGCTTCGTTTGAATTTTCCTCACCATCACTATCCCCCATCTTGATACAATTAGAATTCTTACTGTTCCACCGACACTTTATTCAATAACAAAATTCCTTGCTACTCACTACCACATTTGCTACGCATATAAATACTCTGCAGTTACTACCCAACTAACTTCCTGCCTTGCTTACTAGTACCCAATTATTTTTCTCAATACTTACCTGAGGATCAAAACATAACTCTTAGGTCACCCCTAACCCAATTCGACATCTGGGGAAAATTCCCTATACTTATCATGAAGTACTGCACTTTACACACTATACAGAAATACAAATTATATACATACACTTATCAACTGAATGAAAACTTGAATTTTTCTCTTCTCGTTAACTCGTCGCCTATATATTTCCATTTAATCTTCATTTATTATTCCTATGTTGATTATTCCGAACTATTATCGTGAACTGTATTCTCATCACTAATATCAACCAACAAACAAATTTTTATTTTTTACTTTTAACTTCTAATATTTCCTTTCCAGTCCGCTATAAGTCATGGTTCGAAAAATCCTGGTGACTCGGCATTATTTAATGCTGTGGGGGGCTTTTGGATTGCCCCGGCGTCATTATTAGTAATAAGGGTAATCACTCGAATCTCAAAAACTATGTTTTCCCAGTATTAGAGAAAACACAGGCTCGCTATTCGAGGATGGGCGTTGTGTTTCACCCAGCCGACGTTCCGTGTATCGGGGTCCGCTGAGTGCCGCAATGTTTTAAAGTAATCGTCTAGCTTTTCATTTCTTTTTGAATAATTCGTTAACTTACAAATTTTGATTTGTTTACTAGCACTGATGCGTAAGTTACTCAGTATTGCACTGGAGGATTTTTCTGAACATTCATCCCAAATCATTTATTCACACATCCAACACTCAATCGTTATTAACCTTTTTTTTTACTTTACAAAATTGTACACTCAAATGAAATGTAGCCGACTCATAATAACGGGAAAATAAAATATGTTTATTTTGCCTGATGAAGGCTTGAAATCTAGTAAAATATACACTCGTTCATATGAAAATGTTTGAAGACCCTTTTAGCAAAATTATTTATTTAAAGGTTAACTTTAATTTCTTATTTTCATTTAATATAATTCTGAAATATTTCGAAACATAATTTACTAAAAAAATGATTCCCTATACTACACAATTTCCTGCTCTGATCAATGGTATTTACTTTACTCAACCATTTCATTATTCTTCTATTTCTGCCCTACTTTTCTCAGCATTAGTTTGGAGCTGGTTTTACTTTCAACCTTAACTTAGTCTATTTCTGCCCTACTTTTCTCAGCATTAATTTGGAGCTGGTTTTACTTTCAACCTTAACTTAGTCTACTATGCTCTTCTTTAATTTTCGGTTCAACATACTAATTATGTAAACAAGAGGAAACTTTAAGGTCGGATTATCCTACCTTCTATCCCACGATGAGGGCTGGAATATCATTCTAGCGAAGTTTTTATGCTATCTCCTCTCTTCCTGAAATGCTTATGCCAACTCTGACTTCTGTCATCCTTCTTTCGCAGTATTCATGCTATCTCCTCTCTTCCTGAAGTGCTTATGCCAACTCTGACTTCTGTCATCCTTCTTTCGCAGTATTCATGCCGACTCCTCTCTTCCTGAAGTGCTTATGCCAACTGTCTGACTTCTGTCATCCTTCTTTCGAAGTATTCATGCCGACTCCTCTCTTCCTGAAGTGCTTATGCCAACTCTGACTTCTGTCATCCTTCTTTCGCAGTATTCATGCTATCTCCTCTCTTCCTGAAGTGCTTATGCCAACTCTGACTTCTGTCATCCTTCTTTCGCAGTATTCATGCCGACTCCTCTCTTCCTGAAGTGCTTATGCCAACTGTCTGACTTCTGTCATCCTTCTTTCGAAGTATTCATGCCGACTCCTCTCTTCCTGAAGTGCTTATGCCAACTCTGACTTCTGTCATCCTTCTTTCGCAGTATTCATGCCGACTCCTCTCTTCCTGAAGTGCTTATGCCAACTGTCTGACTTCTGTCATCCTTCTTTCGAAGTATTCATGCCGACTCCTCTCTTCCTGAAGTGCTTATGCCAACTCTGACTTCTGTCATCCTTCTTTCGAAGTATTCATGCCGACTGATATAATTCTCTCGCTCCTCTTCCTGTCCTACCAAAAATTTGTTCTTCCCGGATCCTCCTACCAATTTACAGATTGGTCAAACAATTATCATTTCCCGATCTGATTTGCTCTGGGTTTCCCGCCATTTCTCTGACTTGCCATCCTTCGCCCCGTCCAAAATCTGTGTCCGCCCTCAAATTCTAGGAACTTCGTTGCCTACGGATCTCTGAGGTCGTAAATCTTACTATCATAAAACTGCTATAGTTTTCCTTGGCCTGGCGTCAAGCTATTCTTTTCTTCCAGACCTGGTGCATCAAATCTCAAGACGACTGGCGCCGAGCTCCAATAAAATGTCTACCCGCTATTTCTCTGACTTGAATTACTATGTCTTACCCAATATTGCTGGCTCGTAGCAGTTAGGGAAAGGATGCCCCGCGGTCCCATGCCACAGCAAGCGGACTGCTGGAAGCCCTTCGACTCTGAGAGAAAGAGAGAGAGGGTGGGGTGGGGGTGAAGGGGAAGAGCGGTACTTTCCTGACCTTCCTAGGCGCGAACCCACGGAAGAAAATCTAAGGGGAAAATTAAATTGTGAAATGCAGAGCGTCTGAAGAGCGTGAAGTTTATAAAATCCTTATTTTAATAATTCTTACACCAGCTCCCCAAAATCTCTCCCATTCATTTGATTAATTTTTTTTTTTTTTTCCATTTCTTTTCCGCTTTTCCGATTACTTCTCAATTTCCAATACAGTGAAAAGGTGCGCACTCGCTCCCGAGTGATGCAACAGCTTACTTGGATCCGAGACCTGGGCTATCTCACCCCCTTCCTCCCAGTACTGTTTTTTCTAATTGCGAAGTTTAATTTTTAATTGTTAAGTAATAGAAGAAATGTTTTTTATTATATTAAAAGTACATGCTATTGCTGACAAGATACCAAATAATTGTAAGGATTTCAGGATTTGAACACTTATTTGTATATGAACTCCATTCTTCTTCTGAATACTTTATTTGTACATGAACTCCATTCTTCTTTCTTTTTGTGTGAAAAGGCTGTAAGAGCTGTCAAAGCACGATCAAATTAAACTTGTTACAAAGCGCACACACCACACTTCCAAATTATCGCTTAAAAATCTATAGTCTAAAAAACGTCTTTATTTACAATTTAAAAATATGGTTGTTTAAAAGCTTTGGCGAGCACTTTCGCGACCACTATGGTCGCATCTTCAGGCCGATGAGTGAAATCATATTAGGGCAGCACGCGGTTTAAATAGTAACAGACATGAGCACAGAGACTACATACTATGTAAATGAGAAAGACACATAAATCACCGCCATTCACCACAAACTGTTTAAAGTCATCAAAATTATTTTGGAGGTTTCTCCCATGAGTATTGTAAAACGAAATTTCTCCAGGCACTAGGGATGTAGACAGGAACGTCTTCATTGCAGCACTTAGGTCCTAATTTAATAATATATAGGCTCTCAGTAAGGATCATTGAGCTTTTTGTAGAAGCTGTTGATAGCAAGTTCGCATTTTCCCAGTCAGGTCTTAAGTTCCTTTCAATGACAGTCTTAGACAATGTCGAGGTATATATAATAGCTCATTTACGGATGGCATATTTGTGTTCAGCCCACCGAATTCCTAGATTTCGAAAGGTCGAACCCACGTAGCAGAGATCCACAGATTGTCCATTAATGTCCAACAGGGGGACACCATATACACCAAAGCGGGAAACAGTTGGTATTATATCTCTGTCATGTCTAATAATAGAAAAGAGGTTTTGAGTTTTGACACCGAACCCTAGGGAGTATTTTTTACAGGTGTTTTTTTAATAAGGTAACAACTGATTTTTGGTAGGGCATACTTCCCACATATTTAGTTGTGGGTACACTTCTAGTTAGGGTTGTTGAAGACGTTCCTGTCTACATCCCAAGTGCCTGGAGAAATTTCGTTTTACAATACTCATGGGAGAAACCACCAAAATAATGTTGATGACTTTAAACAGTTTGTGGTGAATGGCGGTGATTTATGTGTCTTTCTCATTTACTTAACATGTAGTCTCTGTGCTCATGTCTCTTACTATAAACCATGGTTGGTTGGCTGGTTGATTGATTTTTATGGCGCAAGGGCCATGGGTGGCTAAAGAGCGCCAAACAAAAGACATCAAAAGAGAACAAAATCAATAAAACACGTACACAAGGTTAAAAACAGGATGAAGCGGTAAAAGTGAAAGATGGAAATGAATACAGTAAAAACTAGATGAGGTTAAAAAAGTCAATTTCCTTAAAAAAGGAGAACACTGCGGTCAAGTCGCAGTCCTCACCAATGTGAGCCTGCAGCGTGGCTGCTCCTTCGTCCAACAAATGAGAATGAAAATAACGAAAACGATGATCACAAAAACGAACACAAGTACACAAAACATGAAGGACGGTGAGACGACAGTGGCACGCCTCACACATCGGGGCACTGTCGCCACACAGCAAAAAGCGGTGAGTAAAACGACAGTGCCCAATGCGGAGACGCGCAAGAACAACTTCCTCACTACGGTTCTTCCGCAAACTAGACTTCCATAGTCCGATCTGTGGTTTGCTGGCATAGAGTTTATTGCTGCCCTGCTGAGACCACAGGGACTGCCACTCATCCAAAACAAATTTCCGGATCAAAGGGCGAAAATCTCGGAAAGACAGTGGCACCCGAGCTGGCGACATGGAGGAAACAGACCTGGCAGAGAGATCTGCCAGCTCGTTACCCCGGATCCCAACATGGCCAGGAACCCAACAGAATCGGACAAGGAAGCCATCACCCTCCAAAGTTCCAAGAAGACGACGGACATCACGGATGACAGGTGAGTCCGTGTCCTCTGGAGAAAATAAAACTTGGATGACGGACTAGGAATCGGAGCAAATCGTAGCGCGACGATGAGATCTAGACTGTATGTGACACAAAGCCAGGTGTACCGCACGCATCTTTGCCGAAAAGACGGTGGATTCAGGCGGAAGCCTCTCAGCATGGGAGGCATCGCCACACACGAATGCGGATCCAACAACCTCACCGGATTTCGACCCGTCAGTAAATACAGGCACGAAATCCGGGAAGAGAGACTGTTTCTCGGCAAAGAGCTGCTGGTACACCAGAGCAGGAGTGGAAGACTTTGGCCACACACAAAGGGAAAGGTCAGCCGTTGCTTGAACCGGCTGCCAAGGCGGTTCATTGTAGAACCGGGTCAAACCAATCCTTGACAAGTCTAGACCAGCATCGCGCACTAAGTTCGACAACCGAATCCCAAACGTCGGAACACAGGAACGCCGGTGTGAGAATAGGCGGACACATTGCGGTTGGAAAATGGAACCATGGAGTGGATGATCAGGAAGAGACTTCAAATTGGTGAAGAAGTGAAGAGACAGCTGCTTACGTCGGATGCACAGCGGCGGTTCATGGGCCTCGACATACAGGCTATGCACGGGAGAGGTACGGAAAGCACCAGTGCATAGCCACAGAGCCTGGCGATGGACAGGATCCAGAGGCCGTAACACGGAAGGACGTGCGGAACCGTACGTTATGCATCCGAAGTCTAACTTTGACCGAATCAGAGAATGGTAAATGCGAAGCATTGAGCACCTATCAGGCCCCTAAGATGTTCGAGAGAGGACCTTCAGGATACTCAATGACTTCGTGCACGACACCTTTAAAGACTGGATGTGAGGTCGGAAGGTGAGTGCTCGGTCAGAGGTTAGCCCAAGGAACTTGGCTTCTGACACCACAGGAATGGTGGTACCATCCAGACGAAGACTGGGGTCTGGGTGAAGGCCCCATTTGCGGCAAAAATGCACGCAAACGGTCTTCTGGGTCGAGAAGCCAAAGCCATTGTGGGAGGCCCAGGTAGAGATCTTATTAATGGCCGACTGCAGCTGCCGCTCAATAGTGCGCATGTTGACAGATGCGCAAGAGATCTGCAGATCATCCACGTACATGGAACCACGAACCGACGGAGGAAGTAGAGTGAAAATATGATTTACACGAAGGATGAACAATGTCACAGAAAGAATGGAGCCTTGAGGGACACCCTGCTCTTGTGGGTAGAACGCAGAGAGGGTCGACCCGACGCGCACACGGAAACTCCGGTCCTGGAGAAATCCGGCGATGAAAGATGGTACGTTTCCCCGCAATCCGCACTCGTGCAGATCACGGAGAATGCCGTATCTCCAGGTGCGGTCGTAAGCTTTCTCCATATCGAAGAACATGGAGACCATGTGCTGACGCCGGACAAACGCCTCCCTCACAAATGTCTCAAGGCGAAGATGATGATCTGAGGTAGATCGGAATTTCCGAAATCCACTCTGATGAGGTGAAAGAAGGTGACGTGATTCCAAAAAAAAACCAAACGAAAATTGATGATGCGCTCTAGGACTTTGCAAAGACAGCTCGTCATAGCAGTTGGTCGGTAGTTCAACGGGTTAGCGGGATCTTTACCAGGTTTGAGAACAGGAACGACAATGGCAGTGCGCCAAGATTCGGGAAAGTCACGCTCGTGCCAGATCCTGTTAAACAGGACCAGCAGACATTCAAGAGAGGACGGAGAAAGGTGCTTCAGCATTTCATAATGGATGTTGTCCGGTCCGACAGATGTTCGGCCGGACCGAATCAGGGCAATCTTCAGTTCAACGGCAGTCAGCGGGCTGTTATAATCGGCAGCGGAAAACGGTCCAAAGGAAACCTTGGACCGTTCAAGCCGCGGCTGTAACTGCCGGAACGAAGCAGGGTAATTGCGGCTGCTGGACACCGAAGAAAATGCGGCGCCCAGACAGTCAGCAATACCCTGAGCGTCAGCAACCGTTCCTCCACCACTCTCAAGAATGGAGATTTCCCCAGAAGGGTACTTACCCCGAATCTTGCGGATCCTGTCCCAAACGATCTTAGAGCTGGTAGTGGTGTTAATCCCGGATACGTAGCGTATCCAAGATTCCCGTTGGCTACGACGACGTACCAAACGCGCGTAAGATTTGGCTTTCTTGAAAGCAAGTAGGTTCGCGTCGGTGGGGTACCGACGAAACCTACCCGAAGCCCGATTTTGGGCCTGACGAGCTGCCTTGCAAGTGGAATTCCACCAAGGTCGCGGGCAACGTGGAAGTTTAGTCGAAGTCTTAGGGATGGTAAAGTCTGCCGCTTGCGCAATACAATCCGTTACCGCCGCAACAGCTTCATCGATCGTACCCGAGGTCACCATGTCTGGAGTAATGATCGCTGAAGCCGTGAATGAGTCCCACTTGTCTCGATCGATAGCCCATCTAGCAGGACGAGTAGGAGGACGGTACCCGTCACCTGCTAGACGGAGAAAGATGGGAAAGTGATCACTGCCAAGGGGATCATCAGACACGCTCCAGGACCAGTCAAGATATAACGATGGTGAACTCAAGGACAGATCAATGGCTGAGTACGAGCGTGTGGGTTCATGAAAATAAGTGACTGCCCCGGTGTTGTGGAGACAGAGGGACGTGTTGGAGAGAAGGGACTCAACAAAACGGCCCCTGGAGTCACGAGTGGAAGAACCACACAACGGATTGTGTGCATTGAAATCTCCGAAGATGAAGAAAGGAGGCGGCAGCTGGTCGACTAAATCTTCCAGATCCGAAAAGCTCACAGCTTCATTTGGTGGCATGTAAATGGAACACACTGTGAACAGTGTGTCCACAGATAGTCTCACTGCCACTGCCTGCAAAGTCGTCCGAAGGGCAACTGCAGTGACAGGAATACCATGAGTAACAACAACGGCCACTCCTCCGCAGGCGATAACACCTTCCTCATGATCTTTGAGGAAAATTGAATATCTCCGCAGCGGAAAGGTGTCCGTTGTTCGAAGCTTTGTCTCCTGGAGGCAAACGCACACAGGTGTGTGCGAAGACAGTAAGCCTTTCAGATCATCAATTCATGGTCGCAGACCTCGGCAATTCCACTGAATGAGCGTAGCCATAATGAAAAATAAAAGGAAAGGATGAAAAACAAGAATGACAGACGACTAGAATGTCTCCGAGTCGTCCATCAGCTCCTGACCATCTGCAATGTCCAGAGGCAACACAGGGCTGTGCTTACTCACACAGAGCTGCGCTACCGGGGGTTTTGGTGGTTTTACCCTGCTCTGTTTCGAGGGGAGGATCCTGGTTTCACCTTTTCCGGCTTCTTTTTAGTTGCGCCCTGGGCCTGGGTCCCAGTGCTGGCAGAGGATGTTTTAGGCGTCGATGTTGATGGTGCCTTGGATTCAATGCGGCGAGACTTCAGTGCCTCCAATCCGGCAGCAACGATGTCCTCAAAATCATAAGGACACCGCGCCGGGATGGACACCTCAGTCTGCACCGCAACAGTAGCCTTCTGGACCACAACCGATGCATAGGATCGCCGGCCTGTTGGTAGCGGAGCTATCCGCCGTCTGGCTTCAGGATAAGACAGATGTTCAGTCGTCTTCAGGCGTTGGATAGGCTGCTCCTCGATCCACTTTGGGCACTGCTTAGAAGAAGCCGGGTGAGATCCCTCGCAGTTGACACAGTGATCCGAGTCAGCGGAACAGTCCGCCAAAGAGAGTTCAGGCGACCCACAGCGCCCACACTTTGCGACATTACGGCAAGACTGCTGGGAGTGACCGTAATGCTGGCACTTGAAACATCTCAGGGGGTTCGGGATGTATGGTCGAACATCGAGCAGCAAGTACCCTGCCTTGATGGAAGTTGGCAGATTAGGGGAGTCAAATGTGAGCACGATGTTCCGGGAGGGAATGGACTTCCCATCCCGCCGGAAAAGAATACGCCGAACCCCAGTGACATGTTGTTCCCCAAGTTCTTCCAGCAATTCCTCATCGCTGCACTCCAGCAGGTAGCTGAAGTTAATAACCCCGCGAAAGGAATTGAGGAAACCATTGGGAGAGATTTGGACAGGAAAGTCCAGCAGAACGGTCGTCGCCAGCAAGGTGGCACTGTGGCGTGGATTTGATGCCTCCACAAGAAGATCCCCTGACGTGAGCTCTTCTCCGCAACGGTCTGAAGAGCCTTATTAATCCAAAAAGGACTCTTCGAACTGAGGGATTGTGCAGGATCAACAGAATGAATGAGAAGAAACAGAGCATTACAGTTGGAACTGAGTAGTTTCTTAGTGGAGGAGGGCGACCCATCCTCCACACGGCGCTTCAAAGGTACAGCATGGGAAACACTTTGGTTTGCCATGAGAAGAAAATTAGATTCGTCCGCCAACCTCCCCACCCACTACCGAGCCCAACGAGGGAGAGCCGGAGGTCCGCAAGCCCAAGAGGACGCAGGACACGGCCCTAGGGATAGTCAGCGGATATAGCAAGTTGGTAGGGCAGACACACGCTCGGCGTGCACCCAGACTTTCCCGTGCCCGGAGAACACCCCTTTGGCATGCCCACCCTACCCCCCAACTCACCCAGCCGAACAGAACAACCAGCCGCTAGAAGTCTGGACGCAACTCGGCCACAGACTTCCTGACCAGGAGTGGGTTAGCTCCCAGCCTCCCGTTTAGGGTGAAGCAAAGGGCAAAGAGGAGTGTCGGCATCTGGAGACACTACAACCCGGCCCCCAAATACCTCAGCCTCCAGCATCCTCATTTCCACCTGTACGGGTCACCGCACACGGCAAACATGCAAGTAGGTCTAAGCTAACCAGCTCCGGAAAAACAGAAAATGTAACATAAAAGAGAAAAAGACAGGGAAGGGAACGAGGAACAAAACCCGGAACTGGCGCCTCATCACAACCTCAGCAGCCTACAACTGAGGCGGGTACATGTCAATAAATTAACGAAAGACGAAAAAGCAAAATGATAAGAGAAAATCGGCTCGGACCGTGGGGACGCCATCCCCCATCAGCTGGATGAACAGCTGTCCCTTCGGTTATGTAATCGTGAAAGCCGCAGACGCAATAGAACCCGTCACAAGGTTAGCTCGGGCCGTGGGGGCGCCGCTCCCCAAATAACTGGAAAACCAGTTATCCCCGTGCGGGGATAAACCATGTGCCGCTCTAATATGATGTCACTCATCAGCCTGAAGATGCGACCATAGTGGTCGCGAAAGTGCTCGCCAAAGCTTTTAAACAACCATATTCTTAAATTATAATTAAAGACGTTTTTTAGACTATACATTTTTAGACGATACTTTGGAAGTGTGGTGTGTGCGCTTTGTAACAAGTTTAATTTGATCGTGGTTTGACAGCCTTTACAGCCTCTTCGATTTGTAGCGCGAAAATACCTCTGATCTTTAGATTTTTGTGTGAACTTGAGTGTTACGTTTTCATAAAAAGTTTTTTCCGAGTAGTTTTTCATATGTAAAAAGAATGGTTTTCTCTATTGACAAAACAGCCAAGTTGCTCGAATGTACATGTCCTTGTGTGGCTCTAAGATATATCTTGATTCTTTTTAATGCAAAAAACCTTCTTTCGGCAGTTGTTGATGGAAATTTTAATATTAAGTCTACTAATTTGTACACCTCACTAAACAATATGTCCAATTTATTCAACTTTATGTAACAAGTAATGTCTCTTACTGATTTGTTTTTGTATTCATCAAGTAAAGAATAAGAATTTGAAGAAGAGATCTTTAAGTTCTGACAGCAGATGCTTTCGCACAATTTATCAAAACAGTTCGAATCTAACAAAGTCACGAATTTAAGATATAGTTTAACTGATTTTAATTCATTGACCCTTCACAGAAACTGAAACAACAGTCGCGAAACACGTGCTGTTTCGTGCGGGGTAGCACCCGAGTGACTGAGCTAGTCCGTCTTCTCTTTTCTGAACGAACCGTTGCCCAAAGCAATGGCCCATTCCCCTCCATCCGCTCATTCATGTTGTCATGGAAACGCTAGCAGGCAATGATAAGGAAGGTCTTCGAATCAGAACAGCTAAGACTCTCGGAGAGCTGGTTGCGTTACGCAGTTCGTCTTCTCTCGCCAGACTGAGTCAAAGAAGCGAATCCGCACGTGTTTTTTTTCGCATCGAAGGCATCGACATATCGTAATACTGTTGATAATTGATTTTTATTTGTGTATATTTAATTGACTTTTATTTGTGCATTCTCTGGGCTTCGCAGCTAGCCTCGAATATACGCCACTGCCTGAAAGAGCAACATAACGGCTTGTTAGATTTAAGGACATGATGTAAGTCGCATTTTAACAAAAAAACATAAAAAAAAGTGAAACACTTTCAGGGGAGCAAGCCCCTGATCTCAACAATATCGAAATAGGAAGGGTCGTATTTAGAGGCGGGAAAGGTCTCTTGTCCCTTTTTGATTTAGATATATTTTCAGTTTTATGTCCAATGATTGGAGAAAGTACAAAAAGAAAAAAAAATATTCATTATAGGCTGAAACACTGGTACTATTTTTGCTTAGCGAAATAAAAACTTCCCTACAAATTAGTTAAATTTTATTGCAATTTAACTTCCATTCGTTTTTAAATTTAAAAACGGGAAAGTACTTGGTCGCCTTTCGAATTTCAATTCAAATGTGGCTGCGTCTACGGATGTATGCAAGGTACTACTGGTTACTAACTTTACACTGCGTGATTTGATCAAGCGCATTCTGGTCAATTTCTCGACCCAGAAGGGTAACACGACACGTGGTGTGGCACGTCTTTCCCTCTGCTTCCATCAGAGACTGATTGTGCGGAGTGTCCTTCGATTCTCAGAGTTCAAAGTTGATTGAGTTACTTCCTTTCCTGTTACTGTGAACCAACACAGTTCCAATCGATCAATTTCAAATGGCACTGGGGAGGCCGAGAAGCTTGGAGTAAACGTCATTGGCGAAATGCACGGCGAGGACGAGTTTAAATAAGAAAATTCAAGTATAATTTTTAAAATACTGATATTATAAAGTAAAAAGTATGATACCGTTTTTATATTCTTAGTCTCGCCCGAGTGCTCGCAGCTGATAAGCAAAACGTGAGATCTGATAAAAGAGCAGTTTACTACAGTAATAATATTCTGCTGTAGAATTCATCTCGTATTTCATAGCGTGCAGGCATTTGGCAGCTTTGCTATTTACCTTTGTCCTTAATATGCATGATCACAGAGTATTTCCTTTCTGCAGATCATTTTTTTTATCATTTGTTGCATCCTTAATTTGTGCGGCGCGTGTCCCTCAGTGCTGCTCAGTTAAATTATCATAGCATAAATTGAAAAAAAAACAAATAATTTTTAGATATATGCGACCCAGGTCTTGAGAGTGCATGTCTTCAACCGGTGGCGGCGGGGCCACCGGGGCCCGGGCCCGGTCAATAATTTCAGCCAAGATTTTTATTTTTATTATTTTTTTATTTGACATATGCGCGATTGTTGTGATGTGCCTTAGAAAGTTTCTCTAGGTAAGTGGTTGGGTGGTTCTAATTCCCAACAAAGCTCCTTAGGCACAGTAGCGCACCCAGAAATTTCCCAAGGGAGGACGCCATGGCACAAGTGGCGTCACGTGCCCATTTAGGTTGAGTGTGCATTCTTATGGGAAAAAGCACGTAAACATTTTATTATGTATCCCGAGCTGCGAAATACGCGCATTGATTTTGTACATATGAAAGTATTTCTTTTATTTACGTGTAGTCTAATAACTTACAGTAAAGATTTTTACATACACTCCGTTGTAAGAAAAAACTGAATTTCCTGTGGAAATACTAGAGTGATGAACGAATTTTCGGTATCTTATATACTGTATATATATACACTGACGGAAAAAAATCCCAACACCACGAAAAAACAGTTGTCGAGGAATGAAATGGCGGCAATACATTTGTATAGGTAACATATTTAATCGATTAAGGTTTCAAGATCACAGCTTAATATAAGCGCGAGAAGAGCCATTTTAAATGTGAAATGCTGGTACATTAATAACCGGTGTAACCGCCAGAATGTTGAATGCAAGCACGCAAACGTTCATGCATTGTGTCGTACAGGTGCTGGAAGTCAGTTGGTGGGATGGAGTTCCATGCCTGTTGCACTTGGTCGGTCAATACAGGGACGGTTAATGCTGGTTGGGGTGACGCTGAAGATGTCGTCCGATGATGTCCCATACGTGCTCGATTGGTGAAAGTTCTGGTGATCTAGCAGGCCACGGCAACATGTCGACACTCTTTAGAGCATGTTGGGTTACAACAGCGGTATGCGGGCGAGGGTTATCCTGTTGGAAAACACCCCCTGGAATGCTGTTCATGAATGGCAGCACAACAGGTTGAATCACCAGACCGACGTACAACTGTGCCGTCAGGGTGCGTAGGATAACCACGAGAGTGCTCCTGCTGTCATAGGAAATTGCTCCCCAGACCATAACTCCAGGTGTAGGTCCAGTGTGTCTCGGCCGCAGACAGGTTGGTTGCAGGCGCTCACCTGGCCTACTTCTAACCAACACACTGCCATCACTGGCACATAGGCAGAACCGGCCTTCATCAGAAAACACAACAGATCTCCACAACATCCTCCAATGAGCTCTAGCTTGACACCACTGACGTCGCAAACGGCAGAGGTTTGGAGTAAGTGGAATGCACACCTCAGGGCGTCTGGCTCAGAGCTGTCCTTCAAGTAACCGATTTATAACAGTTCGTTGTGTCACTGTGGTGGCAACTGCAGCTCGAATTGCTGCCGCAGACGCGGTACGATGCGCCACGGCCATACGCCGTACACGGCGGTCTTCCCTCTTAGTAGTGTCACGTTGTCGGCCGGAACCCGGTCTTCTTGAGGCAGTACCTTCCCTTGACTACCACTGCCAACAATCATGCACAGTGGCTGCATTCCTGCCAAGTCGTTCTGCAATATTGCGGAACGAAAACCCACCTTCTCGTAGCCCTATTACACGACCTCGTTCAAACTCCGTGAGCTGTTGATAATGGCTTCTTCGTCTTCTTAAAGGCATTCTTGACTAACATCAACACCCTACGTCGAATCTCAACGATAACTAACGCTCACGAACGTTACAGCACGTATTTACAGCAAACCTGCTTTGCATGTTCCGAGGGGCGCTACTAGCGCCACACGTATGCGCCGAGCGCGAAAATTGCATAGACGTCATCTTACAGATGTACTCTCACCGCCTACCAACTGTCGTTTATCTAACACAACCCCTTCTTGGTGTTGGGATTTTTTTTACCGTCAGTGTATAAGTTTTAAATACAGCACGAGGGTTACTTTCTTTAACCCGCATTACCCGATCTGCAAAGTTTCTGGCAAAAAATGGGACACTTAGTACATCATCAGCCTAAATGGATGTCGAAACTCAAATTGTATATTTAAATCTGTGCTCATAAACACACTGATTCATGCAGCGACGAAAAGACATAAAAACATTAACTCATACTTAGCAGAACGTTGATTGTGTTTATGACTCCACGTTATTCCAAACGCAAACAAGTATGACCAGTGGTGCTTTTTTAAGTGCGCACACTCAGGAAATTTAAACCTTTGCGTTGGATCCACGAGGAAATAAAACCATGACCTGTAGCGCCATCTGGAGAGCTTTGAATTGCAGTTGCTATGACGACTTAGGGTGTCCGCTGGTAAAATAGCACTCCTGCAGCTGCAATTATTTACTACGTTTTGTTTACTGCACGAAGCAGCGAATCTTCTCCTCTTCACGAAAATATTGCACAAGGGAATTAGGTTTAGCGGACAAACTTTAGCGAGTCTTATTGGAAATACATAAAAAGAAAATAACAACAACAATGTAACAGCAAATAGTTGCACTGCTCCGTGGGACTCTGCTCATATTGGGTAGCACACCTTGAAAGTTCCGCTGTTAACGTTTGAAAACACAGGAAATTAGAACGTGGCCTGTAACGCCGTCGGAGGAGCTCTTGTACCGCAGCTGCTTTAAGATCGTCGAATGTGCGCACGAGAAACAGCACACCAGAGGGTTCTAGCGCGAATGCGATATGCTTGCTGAACGAACCTTCTCTTCTTAATGAAAACATTATGTGAGGAAATTAATTTTAACGACCACTTGAAGCCTTAGGACGAACTCTGGCGAGTTTTATCAGAAATAAATCCGTAATTGTGACTGGGGAGCGCTTGTACCACAGCTGCTTTAAGATCGTCGAATGTGCGCACGAGAAACAGCACATCCGAGGGTTCTAGCACGAATGCCATATGCTTGCTGAACGAACCTTCTCTTCTTAATGAAAACATTATGTGAGGAAATTAATTTTAACGACCACTTGAAGCCTTAGGACGAACTCTGGCGAGTTTTATCAGAAATAAATCCGTAATTGTGACTGGGGAGCGCTTGTACCACAGCTGCTTTAAGATCGTCGAATGTGCGCACGGGAAACAGCACACCCGAGGGTTCTAGCGCGAATGCGATATGCTTGCTGAACGAACCTTATCTTCTGAATGAAAACATTATGTGAGGAAATTAATTTTAACGACCACTTGAAGCCTTAGGACGAACTCTGGCGAGTTTTATCAGAAATAAATCCGTGATTGTGACTGGGGAGCGCTTGTACCACAGCTGCTTTAAGATCGTCGAATGTGCGCACGGGAAACAGCACACCCGAGGGTTCTAGCGCGAATGCGATATGCTTGCTGAACGAACCTTATCTTCTGAATGAAAACATTATGTGAGGAAATTAATTTTAACGACCACTCGAAACCTTAGGACGAACTCTGGCGAGTTTTATCAGAAATAAATCCGTAATTGTGACTGGGGAGCGCTTGTACCACAGCTGCTTTAAGATCGTCGAATGTGCGCACGGGAAACAGCACACCCGAGGGTTCTAGCGCGAATGCGATATGCTTGCTGAACGAACCTTATCTTCTGAATGAAAACATTATGTGAGGAAATTAATTTTAACCACCACTCGAAACCTTAGGACGAACTCTGGCGAGTTTTATCAGAAATAAATCCGTAATTGTGACTGGGGAGCGCTTGTACCACAGCTGCTTTAAGATCGTCGAATGTGCGCACGGGAAACAGCACACCCGAGGGTTCTAGCGCGAATGCGATATGCTTGCTGAACGAACCTTATCTTCTGAATGAAAACATTATGTGAGGAAATTAATTTTAACCACCACTCGAAACCTTAGGACGAACTCTGGCGAGTTTTATCAGAAATAAATCCGTAATTGTGACTAGGGAGCGCTTGTACCACAGCTGCTTTAAGATCGTCGAATGTGCGCACGGGAAACAGCACACCCGAGGGTTCTAGCGCGAATGCCATATGCTTGCTGAACGAACCTTCTCTTCTTAATGAAAACATTATGTGAGGAAATTAATTTTAACGACCACTTGAAGCCTTAGGACGAACTCTGGCGAGTTTTATCAGAAATAAATCCGTAATTGTGACTAGGGAGCGCTTGTACCACAGCTGCTTTAAGATCGTCGAATGTGCGCACGGGAAACAGCACACCCGAGGGTTCTAGCGCGAATGCCATATGCTTGCTGAACGAACCTTCTCTTCTTAATGAAAACATTATGTGAGGAAATTAATTTTAACCACCACTCGAAGCCTTAGGACGAACTCTGGGGAGTTTTATTAGAAACTAATCCGCAATTGCGACTCTGTGTGGGTGTGCGCTGCATGCCTAGCACACCCCGAATATTCGCCTCTGTCTGCCACACAGAATTTTTCCAAGGTGGGGTAACCCCCCCCTCCTAAATTTTCCGGAAAAAGTAGTCAGGTGCTGTAACAATCAAGGAATATGACTTTTGTGCATTTATTCTTATCCAGTTACTACTAATGTTACAGTACAAGAAAGTTAAATGATTAGAAGAAGCAGTGAAATTGTTTTCATGTTAGATTTTTCTAAATTTATTTAACAGAACTACTCCCTTATAATTATTATATGTTATAATTATACGGTACATGATTAAGAAGTATATGTAGATCACGCATTGTGACTTTTTGTTTCAAACTTCGACATAATTATTTTCCACTCTATCAGCCGGGGGAGGGGGTGGGCTCGGCCACTCCTGTGGGTGCGCCACTGCTTAGACATTGTTTTTCTTCTGTTTGTTCCGGGAAGGTAACGGGCGCACCACGATTCGAAATTTCGGGCCCGGTCAACGAATTTCACTTTCCGCCGCCCCTGTCTTCAACACCACAAATTTAGAATAATAACGGAGAATTTCATAGAAATTTCCGAAGTTATGCATACAGTGTCCATATCCAGCCATTTATTCAACTACTGTATATTGGTACATCACTGCCAAAAGGCAAGAAAATTTAACATTTGGAAAAACTGGGTAATCGTGCAAAATTTCGCATTTCGAAAAAAGTGGAAAACAACTCTGTAAAAATCAAAGAATTTTTTCCCAGCCTCCAGAAGCAGAAAAAAAGTAAAAACTACTTTGTAAAAACTTAGTTATGCAAACGTTTTTTTTTTTTTATTTCGGGGGAGTTGGGGAGTTAACAGTCACCATGAACAATTAACTGTAAGGGCTATAAAGCGCTCGACCCGAACTTAGGAACATTTATTCGAGGGAATGGAAAGAACCAGAGCTGTAGGGCAAATGCATTACTCATGCCCCACTCCTGCCCAACACTGACTATAGCCACAGACCTGCGCCTCTTACCACGTGGCCACGGGGGCTACCAAACATACATTTTCGTCATTTGATGAGAAAATGTACACCAGGAAAAAGCTTCTACAGGCCATCCTCGACATGATGAAAAAATATATGTATTTTTTTTTTTCTCTGACTGCTGGCATGAAGATATTTCGTGTCCATCGGCTGACAGGTGTATGGAGTAATGGATGAACAGATTGACAAAGTATCCCGTAAAAATGCGTACATGGTTCCCTCTGAAGTCGGCCCCCTGACGCGCTTTGTCCCTGGACCCTTCCCCAGGATGCCTGGGTTTACCAGATAAGTGTCGATGCGCTGGAAGGCTTCAGGCACCTACGGGACTATTTATTACCCATGGTTGTTGATGAAGAACATAAAAATAAGTTTTACAGACCCTACAAGCGGAGTATCGTGCTCACAACAACAACAACAAAAAGTAAAAAAGGCAAATTAGTAAAAGCAAAATAGAAATGAAAAATATATTTCAATCTAATGAGAAAAAGAAGAGGCAAAGTTTGAAATAATTTAGCAAGACGTCAAGCGACATGACTACTTTTTTTAGCATATTTTCTGATATCAATTGGCGCCACTGGAGTCCTCTTAATTTTAAATCTACAATGAATTTCACATATTGTAGATTCAAAATTCGAATGTAAAAAACAGAATAACATTTACGTACTACTGTTTTTCCACACTTAGTGATTATTCAGCTCAAAATGATGATCAACCAAGGTCATTAAAACTCACAAATTCGCATTAACTCGATATTGCTGTCTTAAACATCGAGTTTTTAACAATTAAAAATTTTTGAAGAAAGAAACAAAATAAACGCATTCAAGGATTTATACTGCATATCAGGGCCGATTTAAGCAACAGGCACAGGGCGCCAGATTGGAAGGGGGGCAAGCTGGAAGAGTTTTTTGTGAATATTTTAGCACCACCACACAAGAGAATTTTTACTTAAATAACACTAAACAACGAAAATTAACTTTTTGTTTGTTACGAAGACTATGTACATATGCCTAATCATACAGTATTTGTCATGCTGATTACAAATCTGCTTGATAAATTGTGCTATCAGGCATAGCTCTCGAGTAACCTGTTGTTTCAGTGTACAATATGTCTTATTTTGGCATGTGTATTTCGCTACCAGCAATTAATTACACTTACCTTAAAAAGTAGTTATTTTAGATTTTCTTCTGTACTTTGGTTGTACCTCATCCCTTGTTAGAGTCCAACAGTAATCAGCTAGCATTTTAGGGATCCATTTTCCTTTAGAGCGGTTTTCTATGGTACATATGTCCTGATGAAAACGTTCCCCGTGCTCATCGCTTACAGCTCCCAAGTTCTGTGGGAAAAAGTCCAGATGCGAGTGAAGGAAATGTATCTTAAGGGATATAATGCATCTCATGACCTTATAGTTTTCTAGAAGCTCAGTAACAAGTTCTTTATCGTCTGCCTTCCGGTTACCTAAAAAGTTCATTACCACATCTTTAAAGGACTTCCATGCAGCAGCTTCAGTCTCATTCAAAGTGCCTTCAAATGTATGATCACGCATAAGCTACCTTATTTGTATACCAATAAAAATGCCTTGTTTAATTTTGGCTTCAGATATTTTGGGGAACTTGTTCTTTAGTAAACGAAAGGCTTCTCCATCTTTATTCAATGCCTTCACAATTTTTTTTATCAAACCCAGTTGGATGTGAAGCGGTGGTAAGTTTACATTCTGAGGACTTACTAAAGGCTCAGCAAATAACATTTTTATTACCTGGAATTAAGGTCTCTCTTTTAGGCCATTTCTTTTTAATGTAATGAGAATTTCTGTCCCTACTGTTCCATTCACAGAGGAAGCAGCAGTATTATGTGTATCCAAGTTGTAGATCAAGGAGTAAAGCTATCACTTTAAGATCGCCGCAAATATTCCATGAGTGTTTATTGTATGCTATACTTTGAAGCAATAGTTTCATATATGCATATGTTTCTTTCATGTATGCAGCACATGCAACAGGTACTGACGGATACATGTTTCCTTTACGAAGGACAGCTTTTAAGTTTATTTTTGAGGAATCTATAAAAAGTCTCCATTCTTCAGCTTTGTGTTGCTGTCCTGAGGCTGCAATACAATAAGTCTGTATATCAGATCCTCACTCTTCGAAAATAAGTGTTTTAACTTTTGCTGTAGTCGACGAAATCTACATACTTTTGTACTTGGTTGTAAAAGATCCCATCTCTTCAATCTTGAAACCAATATTTCGGCCTGACTTTTTGCTAAATGAAGGTCACGAACCAGGTCATTTAATTTTTCATGACTTATAAGGTGAGGCACAGAATCTTCCGAGAAATCAGGATCTTGTTGTACTTCAATATCTCTTTCGCCGTGAGGATTTATTTCATCAGTATCACTATAATCTAAACTCCATGACTGTGGAGGTACAGGAAGATCTGGACCATGAGGAACAGGTCTTATGGCCGAAGGAATACTGGGATACTGAATCGTGTCTTTGATCTTAGCTGTAATTCCAGATACCTTAGTGATACAGAAGTAACAGTCCGTTGAATGGTCTTTCGGTTCTCTCCAAACCATTGGTACCGCAAATGGCATTTGACGTGATCCCTTCAACCAGCCAGTCAACAAAGTTACACATGAATTACAACAAATGTGAGGCGCCCAAGATGTATCTTCATCACCCATTTTGGACTGGAAATAAAGTTCATATGATTTTCTAATCAACGATGTGAAATGTCGTCTTCGAGACTTTAAAGTAAATTGTCCTCAAGTGTAGCAGAAACTGTTTGGATGGTTCACATAAGTACGCGGCATTATTTAACGTACACTTGGCACAATCCACACTACTATTTAAAACCACGAGAAAATGCACGTCCTTCAATATCGATTAAATGCATTCGAATTACAAAAATTCTGCTTTGTTCCCCCTTCCCAGAAGGAATTGCACAACAGGAATTAATGACGCCAGTATGTCTACTCTCAGAGACACAGCTATCCGGACTGCAGACAGATGTCTCCGTTGGGAAAAGTAGGGAAATTCCTTAAAGTAATACAACATTCACCCCAATAGAGCGTTCCATTACAAGAAATTGGAGCCCAGTGGAGGAATTGTGACTTCATACTTGGTTTCAGCACCCGTAATGATATACAAAACCGTTAAAGTTTTCTTTGTAACAAAACCATTGTTGTTCAGTGTAATTTTACAAAATTTATTAATTTTTAAAACATATTATTTGTAGTCGTCACTCCATATGTGTAGACGGAGAGCATTTACAGAGCAAGAGCGTCGATTGCCGGCTGTATTGGGGCTAGCCAAAATGCTACAATAATTAATTGGTGTATGGAGCAATATAACTTTGAAACTTGTTATGTGCTGGTTTGGAGGGGAGGGAGAGAGAGCTCGAGAGGTGTCCCTCATGCTTTGACGTCTACTAACACTGGACAACAATTTTTGATGAAGTTCATGCTTCCGAGATAAAAATAGCCATTTCTTAATGAATTCGATGTGCTGAAACAGAATATGACCATAAAAAAGGGTAATTGGCTACGGTTTGTTTGTAATGTGCAAGTACACTGGTTGACCATTGATCAGGAACACGTGCATGCTATTTCAATGGGAGAGAAGCATATAATTTGCCTGCAACTCTCGATGCGCTTCCCTTATGAATATTTGTTTATACGGCAAATTAAAGAGCTTCAAACACTTAACAAAATCAAAAATCATAATCAAAATATGTGTTTCTAACAAATTTTCCATGTGTATATGAGGAAATTTATTATTCTAAATCAGTTTTTAGGACATTTTGATTTCAGTCTGCCAACCTTTATACCAAATCTCTCCCATTGAAATAGCATGCAAGTGTTCCTTAGCAATTGCAGCCAGTGTTTATGTACGTCCTTATATATATATATATATATATATATATATATATATATATATATATATACTGAAGAGCAAAGCTGAAAACTAAGGAAAAACTTTAGAATTTAAAACGAAAGTTGCAAAATACCCTGAAGATCAAAACGCGCAACGCAGCAGTTATGAAAATTCAGAATTCACATTCTATTAAGAAGAGACCTAAGCAAAAAAAAAACATATATATTTTTGACTCATACCAAGTACAACATAGAAAAGGTTATGTATCTACCGGTGTGAGTAAAAGGAGAAAAGATAAAAAATAAAATAAAACAACTGAATGTAGAAAGTGTCGAGAATACTGAGCCTTGGCTTTATCAAGGACCAGCAAAAACTCTGCATTTTCTCACTTGCACAAAGACCTAGTTGGAAATGGGTTTCTGCAAAGCCATAGATGCAAGTAATAAGCCCACCAAAAATTGTTTTAAAAAATATATATATGTCATGACCTCCGCAGAGTTGTATGACCTAGCTCTAGTTAACAATTTAGCTTGCATCCATAAGCTAAATTGTTAACTAGAGCTAGGTCATACAACTCTGCGGAGGTCATGACATATATATATTTTTTAAAGCAATTTTTGGTGGGCTTATTACTTGCATCTATGGCTTTGCAGAAACCCATTTCCAACTAGGTCTTTGTGCAAGTGAGAAAATGCAGAGTTTTTGCTGGTCCTTGATAAAGCCAAGGCTCAGTATTCTAGACACTTTCTACATTCAGTTGTTTTATTTCATTTTTATCTTTTCTCCTTTTACTCACACCGGTAGATACATAACCTTTTCTATGTTGTACTTGGTATGAGTCAAAATATATATATATATATATATTTTTGCTTAGGTCTCTTCTTAATAGAATATATATATATATATACACTGACGGAAAAAAATCCCAACACCAAGAAGGGGTTGTGTAACATGAACGACAGTTGGTAGGCGGTGAGAGTACATCTGTAAGATGACGTCTATGCAAATTTCGCGCTCGGCGCATACGTGTGGCGCTAGTAGCGCCCCTCGGAACATGCAAAGCAGGTTTGCTATAAATACGCGCTGTAACGTTCGTGAGCGTTAGTTATCGTTGAGATTCGACGTAGTGTGTTGATGTTAGTCAAGAATGCCTTTAAGAAGACGAAGAAGCCATTATCAACAGCTCACGGAGTTTGAACGATGTCGTGTAATAGGGCTAGGAGAAGGTGAATATTCGTTCCGCAATTTTGCAGGACGACTTGGCAGGAATGTAGCCACTGTGCATGATTGTTGGCAGCGGTGGTCAAGGGAAGGTACTGCCTCAAGAAGACCGGGTTCTGGCTGGGCACGTGGCACTACTGAGAGGGAAGACCGCCGTTTACCGCGTATGGCCGTGGCACATCGTACCGCGTCTGCGGCAGCTATTCGAGCTGCAGTTGCCACCACAGTGACACAACGAACTGTTATAAATCGGTTACTTGAAGGACAGCTCCGAGCCAGACGTCCTGTAGCGTGCATTCCACTTACTCCAAACCACTGCCGTTTGCGACGTCAGTGGTGTCAAGTTAGAGCTCATTGGAGGACGGAGTGGAGATCTGTTGTGTTTTCTGATGAAAGCCGGTTCTGTCTGGGTGCCAGTGATGGCCGTGTGTTGATTAGAAGGAGGCCAGGTGAGCGCCTGCAACCAACCTGTCTGCGGCCGAGACACACTGGACCTACACCTGGAGTTATGGTCTGGGGAGCAATTTCCTAAGACAGCAGGAGCACTCTCGTGGTTATCCCACGCACCCTAACGGCATAGTTGTACGTCGGTCTGGTGATTCAGCCTGTTGTGCTGCCATTCATGAACAGCATTTCAGGGGTGTTTTCCAACAGGATAACGCTCGCCCGCATACCGCTGTTGTAACCCAACATGCTCTACAGAGTGTCGACATGTTGCCGTGCCCTGCTAGATCACCATATCTTTCTCCAATCGAGCACGTATGGGACATCAGTGGACGACAACTCCAGCGTCACCCCCAAACAGCATTAACCGTCCCTGTACTGATCAACCAAGTGCAACAGGCATGGAACTCCATCCCACAAACTGACATCCAGCACCTGTACGACACAATGCATGAACGTTTGCGTGCTTGCATTCAACATTCTGGCGGTTACCCCGGTTATTAATGTACCAGCATTTCACATTTAAAATGGCTCTTCTCTCGCTTAAATTAAGCTGTGATCTTGAAACGTTAATCGATTAAATATGTTACCTATACAAATGTATTGCCGCCATTTCATTCCTCTACAACTATTTTTTCGTGGTGTTGGGATTTTTTTTTCCGTCAGTGTGTATATATATATATATATATATACTTAAGAGCAAAACTGAAGACTAAGGAAAAACTTTAGAATTTAAAACGAAAGTTGCAAAATAACCTGAAGATCAAAACGCGCAACGCAGCAGTTTTGAAAATTCAGAATTCACATTATATAATCAATAGCTTCACCGGTGAGTTGGCAGGTCTGGACTTTTGTTTCGACAGAAATCTCTTTTTCTCTGGAGAAGCTAAAAGGTCACTCTCCAAACTACAAGACCAATTTATTTTTACCACTACGGATAAAGCTAGCAATAATTTTGCAATTATCTGTAAGAAGTTCTATTTTGAATTGTTAACTATGGAACTCAATAATAGAGTAACATACGAGCCCGTAAGTTATTCTACCAAGCAGTTAGAAAATCGGTTTAAGGCATTCTTCAAGAAACTTAAAATTCCACAAACAAGAAGATATGATCCTGAATTTCCATTTCTTTTTGCAACGGTTAAGTTTCATAAGGATCCTGTGAAGTTCAGGTTCATAGCTAGTGGAGTAAGGAGTCATAAAAAGAAAATAGATCTTGCTTTTGAAGATGTCTTAAAGAAGGTTTTGAAACACATTAGAAACTGTACTAACTTGATGTACAGAGATTTTTGGATAATTAATAATAATGCAGAAGTAATTTCTACTATACTCAAAGTTTGTCCCCTAGATATTAATAGTTATGATTTTGAAAACCTATATACTAATCTGCCTCTATCAGATATAATCACTACCTTTAAAGAGCTGTATGCAGAATTTAAACTTAACCAATTTGTTAATGTAGGAACTTGGAACTCTTATCTCAATTGCTGCATAAAAAATATCCATATCTTATATAATAATACTCTCTATAAGCAAGTGAACGGTATTCCCATGGGAACATCAACGTCCACGAATATCGCTAATCTATTCCTGTTCTTTAAGGAATATAAATTCATTAAAAATCACCCCACCTGCTCAGATAACTACCTTTACACTTTTAGATATATTGATGATCTGCTGTGTATCAATAATTCAGAAGTTATAGAGAGTGATTTTGATAATATCTATCCTAGCTCTCTTAACTTATGTAACACCAACCACAGTAATCAGGAACTTGAGTTTTTAGACTTAAGCATTAAGCTCAACAGAGGTAACCCATCTATTAGCCTCTTTGATAAAAGAGTTAATTTTCCTTTCAAAGTAAATAAATATCTACACTGGAATAATAACATTTCAAATAAAGTAATTGAGAATGTACTAATTTCTCAGGTCCTAAGAATTTCAAGAATTTGCAGCAACAATTTGGACTTCAATTACCACATTAATATACTATTAGATAGTTTTCTAGAGAACGAAATTCCTTCTTCTTTCATCAAAAGAACTTTAAGAAAAATTATTCTGAATAATAGAGTAAGGTTGGCAGATCTGCTTTAATTTTCTACACAGTTAATAATATGATTCTGACCAATTAAAGCCGTAAGGAAGTTGGCTAGAGGATGCCTATTAACTACCTAAAGGAACCTTAGTGCTATGGATATGAAGGTCCTATTAAAACAAAAAATTAAATAATATAAACAAAATCACAAAAAAAAGCTTAAAAATCTGTTTATAAAAGAAAATAAAAACAAATAAAAAAGAAAACTAGTTATTCATCACTAGGATAGCTATACTAAAAATAGTAAAACCAACATTAAAATTAATAAGATTCTGATTAATCTATAGAAGCTCACTAAGGTGATTTAATACATGCAAAGATTATTAAATACACTACTCGTGTATTTTATAATATTTCTCATGTATTCTGGAGAGTTAATTCTGCTCTTTCTGATCATACAGATCCACAGTCTTAAGTTTATATTTTTTTCTCTGGTTAAAATCTCCGCGAGTTGGTTTCTTTCTGTATGAGGAGGCCATCAGCCCCACCCTCACTGCCCCCCAGCGACTAGGGAGTGGCGGAAGAGGTCAGCCATGTTTTACTATTGTGAGGAGAAAGTTTAGTCACACAAGAGGTAAGCTCTCTTCTTTGTATTTGGGTTTTAGGTTTTATAAGTTCAATGTTTGTACTTCATGTACTTTTTCTCTGTTGATTTTTAGCCTTTCAGCTTTTAGGCACTGGCTTGTCTGTTAACATTTTTGCGGGTTTTAACTCTTTCTTTTCTTTGTAACTTTGCGCGTCTTTTGGGGTACCTAGGAACAGAAGATGGCTAAGCTTGTTCCTTTTCTATGCGCTGTATTTTCAAAGTAGTTAAGTTCTTAATAACTAATTAATTATGCACTTAAAGCACTGCTGAAATACTTTGTACATATTGCAACTAACTGTTTAAGTCATATAACTTTCACAAAGTTTTCTTTAGTTAATTATTGTCTTTAACTTATTCTCGTTTTCGTGCTGTCATAAGTTGTAGAGTAGGGGGTTTTAGACTCAAGTTTTCTTTCAAAAATCTGTTTTTTAAAAATTAATCTTTCCTTTTTTAATTGCAATGTAAAAATTTGGATTTCTTTTGCATTGATTTTCAGGTTTAAATTCGCTCTCAAACGAACTTGGCATTTCGTTATAGCTGAAAATTATTTCTAATTATTATGTCACTCTCACAGCTTGAGTTCTCTTTAATCTTCTTCTCTCTGTTTAATAGTAACAGATGAAGAGCATGGGTCAGGCCAGGAAGGTTAATGGATGCAAGCGAAATTGTTAACTAGTGCTAGGTCATACAACTCTGCGGAGGACATGACATATATATATTTTTTAAAACAATCTTAGGTGGGAATATTACTTGCATCTATGGCCTTGCAGAAACCCATTTCCAACTAGGTTTTTGTGGAAGTGAGAAAATGCAGAGTTTTTGCTGGTCCTTGATAAAGCCAAGGCTCAGTATTCTCGACACCTTCTACATTCAGTTGTTTTATTTTTTTTTTTATCTTTTCTCCTTTTACTCACACAGGTAGATATATAACCTTTTCTATGTTGTACTTGGTGTGAGTCAAAATTATATATGTATTTTTTTGCTTAGGTATCTTCTTAATAGAATATATATATATATATATCATCATCATCATCATCATCATCATTGTCAACCATTATCAATCCACTGCTGGACGAAGGTCTCCCCAAGTTTCCTCCACAACGGTCTGTCTTGTGCCAGTCTCCTCCATGTCACCCCTGCATACTTTCGAATTTCATCCACCCATCTCCCATGTGGTCTTCTTCTGGGTCTTTTCCTCTCCCTTGGAATCCAATCTAAAATTTCGGCTGTCCATCGATGATCTGTCCTTCTGGCAGTATGTCCAGCCCATTGCCATTTCAGGGATTTAACTCTGATCATGATGTCTTCCACTCTTGTCATTTTTCGGATCCACGAGTTCCTCTTCTTATCTCTCCTGGTTACACCAAGTATGCACCTCTCCATGCTTCTTTGAGTTGTCTGCAGCCTTTGTATGTCTCTTTTAGTTAAGGTCCACGTCTCTGCACCATACGTAAGCACTGGAAGGATGCATTGATCAAACACTTTTCTTTTAAGACATAATGGCATATTGCTCTTGAAAATTATGCTGTTTCTTCCAAAAGCTCTCCAGGCAAGTTTTGTACGCCGATTAATTTCTTCACCAATGTGACCCTCACTTGATATCTGCTGTCCAAGATAAACGTACGTGTCTGTTATCTCCAGCTTTTCTCCATCAATCGATAAATCTTCATTTCTTGTAAAAGCGTTGTACATCACTTTTGTCTTCTGAAAGTTCATTTTTAATCCCACTTCTTTACTCTTGTCAGCAAGTTCTTGGATCATACTCTGTAGCTCTGATGGGGTAGTTGCAAAAATGACTATGTCATCAGCAAAACGAAGGTGGGTTAGATAATCTCCATTAATCTTTATCCCTTTGTTTTCCCAGTTCAGTGATTGAAAGACATTTTCCAATGTGGCATTAAAGAGCTTCGGAGATATGGTGTCACCTTGTCTCACTCCTTTTCCAATTTTTATGTGTGTTGTATTTTCAAACAGCCGAATCTTTGCACTTGCATTTTCATAGATGTTATTAATAATATTAATGTATGCATCTTCAATACCGCAGGATTTCAGAGCCATTGCAACTGCTGATGGTTTCACCGAATCAAAGGCTTTTTCATAATCGATAAAAGCCATGCACAATGGAAGTTCATATTCCCTCGCTCTTCCAATTAGTTCTCTCAGCACATGGATATGATCTATTGTGCTGTAGCCACTCCTGAATCCAGCTTGTTCTCTCGGTTGAGCCATGTCCAGTGTTACCTTCAAGCGGTGTGAAAGAACTTTAGTGAAGATTTTATAAACTACTGATAGGAGGCTGATAGGTCTGTAGTTTCCGAGATCCTCAATGTCACCTTTCTTATGTAGCAGGATCATTGTAGCGGTGTTCCAATCCTCAGGAATCTTTCCTTCATTAAGGCATCGAGTGAAAATTTGGGCGAGTACTGTTTCGATTTCTCCACTTGCTTCTTGTATGACGTCTACAGTAATTCCATCTTCTCCTGGAGCTTTTCCTCGCTTCATGTTCTTGATTGCATGTGCAACTTCTGCTGGAAGGACTGGAGGAACTCTAGTCCTGGTATCTTTCATGATGTCTGGAGTGCATGTATCATCCCTTTCATATAATTTGGAGTAGAAATCTTTCACTCTTGTCAAAATTTCGCCTCTATTTCTTGTTACAGAACCATCTTCTTTTCTCAGTGCCATAATCTGTTTTCTTCCCTTACTGAGATGTCCCTTTGCTATCTTTAGGCTTTGGTTGTTTTCAATTGCTTTCCTCACTAGTTCACAGTTGAATTTTCTTACGTCTTCAGTGATACTTTTTCGTACTGTCTTGCATAGCTCTATATATTCCACTTTGGAAGTCACATCTTCTTTAGTTGTCCTCATCTCTCTTCTTTTTTGCATCAACATTTTCGTTTTTCCTGATAATTTATTTACATGCAACTTGTTCTTAGACCCAGCTAATTTTGTTGCTGTTTCCATAAGAGCTTTGGTTACTTTTCTGTTAACTTCAGAGATGTCCACTTCTTCCGATGTTAGGCCTTCTAAAGCAGAGAACCTGTTCTTCAGTTCCAACTTGAAGGTATTATGGTGTTTTTTGAGGTTGGTTATGTCAATAGATTTTGTTTGTCTTATGAGCTTGCCACGTTCAAGTTTAGTGTTGAGGTGCATCTTACATCTCACCAATCTATGGTCACTACCAGTGTTGAACTTGTTTAGCACACTGCAGTCTTCTATGACGAATTTTTTGTTACACATAATAAAATCAATTTCACTTGTCGTCCCATTTGGATGTCTCCATGTCCATTTCCTGTGTGGCTTTTTCTTGAAGAAGGAGTTCATGATGAAAAACCCTTCTGCCTCTCCAAACTCAACGAGAGTATTTCCACGTTGGTTTCTGTTGCCGTGACCGAATTTACCTACTGAAGTTTCATTCTGTTGCCGTTGCCCTATTTTTGCATTGAAATCTCCCATAATTATTTTCAAGTGCTGCTTACCTTTATTATTTAGATGACAAATTTCCTCATAAAATTCTTCAATTTCTTCTTCAGGATGACTTGTGGTGGGTGCATAAGTTTGAATAATCTGAGCCTGGTATCTTTTCGAGAGTTGGATAACAAGCCGTGCAGCTCTGTCAGAGGAACTTTCAACTTCTACAACTTTATCCTTCAGTTTCTTGTTTATTATAAATCCAACACCACTAGTTCTGCCAGCATCTGTCCCACGATAGTAGAAGAGATGTCCACTTTTCAGTTCGATGAGATCTTCTCCTTTTCTCCTTACCTCACTTAGCCCGACGATGTCCCACTTGATCCTTTGTAGTTCCTCTTCCAATTCAAGAAGCCTTGAATCAGAAGATAGGGAGCGTCCATTGTACGTTGCCAAGGTCAGCATCAGATGGCAGCCTAGTCCGGTCCTCCGGGGATTCTTAGCACCCTCTGCCTTCATGTCGCACTGGCCGCTGCCTTGGCCAGGTACATTCCAGCTGCCGGAGACTGAGGGCCAAGATTTAAGTTGTGGAGTCATTTTGGAGGGTTTGGCCATAACTCACCACGCTGGCCAAGCGGGTTGGTGAGTGTGGGATAGAATTTCCTCTAATCCCGATGGTATAGTTATACCGCTATTTGCGGTCGTCAGAGCCCCTTTAGTAGGAACAGGATGCACCACGAGAAGGCGGGGTTGACATTTGTCAAGGAGAGGCTGTGATGTTACGCATCACCTGACCTTACATATATATATATATATTGCATGCGTTACATTACACTTCTTTTGAAGTAAATACAATCCGAAACAGTAAGTGTAATTTTTATAGTACAATTAAAAATAGATAGTGTAATTCTTTTTTTTTTAATATTTGTATTAAATGTAGTTTTGAAATATGTACATGAGTTTTTCATGTATTTCCGATACAAGAGCCAATGAAAGTTTTTCATGGCGATATTCGTGTTCAGTGGGTTAATTTCATGCAGAATTGCACATTTTCAGTATGTCTTCCCGACATCACCTAGATGATTTTACGCGTGGCCGTATTATTGGCAAGATTGAAGAAGGGCGAAAAATAACAGATGTTGCCAGGGAGTTCGACGTCAGCCACAGTGTTGTTTCAAGACTTTGGAAATCATTTCAAACAAATGGAGAGTGTAGCAAACGTCACGGGGGAGGTCGTGTTCGCAGTACGACACCTGCACAAGATCGGTACATAGTGCTATCAACAAAAGGACACCGGCGCAGCACAGCTAGTGAGGTAGCAAATCAGTTTATGGCTGCTACTGGCAAGCGGATCGCCCGAAAAACTGTCGCCGGACGTTTGCATGAAGGAGGACTATACGCCCGCCGTCCTGTTTTGTGTATCCCATTGTCCAGACGTCACCGTACCGCCCGTTTGCAATGGTGCCATCAACATCGCAATTGGACTGATAACGACTGGTCTGCTGTCCTCTTCTCAGATGAGAGTAGATACAGTCTATCGTCTGATTGTCGACGACAAATGATCTGGCGTGATAGTGGTACTGCATATTGTCCAGCAAACATACAGGATATCCGACATGTAGTGTCATGGTATGGGCTGGCATCATGATCAACGGTAGTACGTCCCTCTATGTGCTTCCAACTGGGACTATGGCTGGCCAACGATACATTAATGATGTTCTGCTACCTCATGTTCGCATGTTCCGTGGTGCTGTCGGTGATAGATTCATTTTCATGGACGACAACGCAACATGTCATCGAACAGTCGCTGTCCAGGAGTGTCTTGAGAGCGAGGATATTCAACGCCTCGTATGGTCAGCACGTTCTCCAGATCTGAATCCCATTGAAAATGTGTGGGATGCTTTGGGGAGGAGTCTTGCTGGTCGCCAATGCCCTCCAATATACAAGGACACCCTCATCCGTGCACTGACAGAGGAATGGGATAAATTACCCCAACAGCTGCTTGATAATGTTGTGCAAAGCATGACACGACGTGTGGAATCTTGCATCGCCCTCCATGGTGGCCATATCCCGTATTGACATCTTACGCCGGAACGCCTGCGGACGGTAATTGCATTTTTTTCACGTTTACGTATTCTGCACAAAATGGCCTGTTTGTCCCTTGAACACGTTCCAAAGCCTTCTGGATTTCAAAGCACAATAAATTGTCTTTCTTGTAATGTCCTGGCATTCTGACATTATTTTATTTCACTTGGCATCCAACCACACTTACTTTTTTTATGCGCTATATAGCCGCTTATGATCCGTCCTTAGCAATTGTCCAGCAGTGTATATAGCATTTGTTTCCCGTTGTGTTTTGCTTAAGTTGTACACTCAGTGTTGATTTTTAGTTCCGCTTTTTTAACGAAATGTCATCATGTGCTGATGTGACGTGCTGAAAGAAGCATATAAACACGAAAGGACAGGACATTGTTTTTCACGTCCTTTCGTGTTTGTAAGGATCTTTATAAGGTTCCGATAAAGGTCTTTCTTTAGGAACTATTTCAAAAAACTGCCCCGAAACTAATTCTGTTCAAGAAAATTGGGTAAGACTAATATATCTGTTGGCTGTTTGACAGTACCATCATGTTCTTGGGATGATGTTATTAAACAGTTTGAAAAGATTTTCTGCGCAGTTCACGACAGGACGTTTAAAAAAAGGAACTCATAAATGATCTAGAAAAATCTTTTCTATCTGTCAACAAAAATGCTGTTTGTCGATTTTGCAGAATACACACATTTATTCGAATTCGTTTTCTGAACAGAAATTCACTATTAGTGAGGCGCAGGAAAGCTCTGCAGAAAATGAAGAAAAAAAAAATGGATTGACTCAAACGCGGTGAGAAAAAATAAGTTTTGTTTTGTTTTTAGTTTTTTTCATTTGGGCACTTAAGAAAGCAGTTTTACATTTTGTACAATGAAAAACACATTTCCCAGTTTGTACAAGAAGGAACATACCTTGATTTCATGAAGTAAATTTTGTTCACCACTTTTTAAACGCAGTGACCTTCAGAAATCATGATGGATGCAAAATGTAAGTAAATAATTTTTATTTTATACATTAACATAGTGTTTGAACTACTTTTGCGGAGTTTGAAGAACTCAGTAACTTTCCGCGTCTTAAAAGTTTTAAACAACTATTGTTTGTGATAGAGAGAAAAAGGTTTTAAACAACCAAACCTTTCTAGGGAATTACTAAAAAAAATTATAAAAAAGGAAAGATGAACTGAGTTTTTGACATCAGAAAAATATAGTTAGTATAGTAAGTCAAATACTTTTCAAAGAAAAAGAATTTATGACAGAAATTGTTCATTTAAAATTAACGCATTTATACTATTACATCAACGTTTTCCGATTTTAGGACCCCAAATCCTTAACTTTTGTTTTCGAAAAGACAATTTCTAATATTTGAGTGCGCATTGTAATATGTTAAATACGGTAATAACATTGACTGAAAGTGCCTTTCCTATGGTGCTTCTTTAGAGCACAGCTTCCCGTGGATCTTGCCTTCCGAAGGGCCTACGTCATCAAGCTCGGCTGCGTGTTTCAGGGGTGAAGCGCTAAGGACTAGCCCTTTCCTCTCAAGCCCTGGGGTTGATATAGGAAGGAGGCTGCGTCGTGTCTTTTATGAATTCATTCAGATTTTCATGTGTTTCAGCGAAGGAGCGAGGAACTGCGGCTCTGACGTAACAACAGGATGTCTCGCAGACATTATACAGTAAACTCTCTCTTATTCAGCACTACTGGGACCGGAAGGTTGCCAGTGAACTGAATTTTCCGGATATCTGATCATCACTGTTTGAATTACCATAGCACCGTGCAAAACTGATTAAAACTCTATGTAGTACCTGCTGCTATTGAAGAAATAAAAGCGTAATTTAAGTAAACAACAAGTTTTATTAACCTAATACATAAAATATAAACTGAATATGTAATGAAAATAAAATTATCTTTACTACTTAAATTTCTAAACATTTAACACTAAACTGCATTATATAAAAATAGTAAAAAAAATATTCTGAGAGTTCGTCGTCGGGGTGTGTGACGGGTTCATCGACTGGTGAGGTTGAAGGATCTCCGACATCAGCTGTGGAAGGTATAGCAGTGCCCGTAATGGTGGATAGAGTTTGGATGGCTTTTTTGTTAACTTCTTCAGAATCTCCCGTATATCACCTTGCCTAGATGCCTTTGCTCTTTCACGAAGAAATTCATTCTTAATTACACTGCTGGCAGCCCAAAATGCAACACCAAGAAGGAAGCATCCGATTGGCCTGAAATTCGCAGCATGCATCGCCCGCGAGAGGACATGCAAACGATTAGCATTGCAGGGCATATGCAAATCATGTGCGCCTGGCACGCCACCGAGAAGCACTATAAGAAGGATGCACAAAAGGCGGGATGTAAGTAGTGGGTGTGTGTTGTGCTGCCGGAACTGTGCGTGGGAAGCTTCCTGATGCCTCGTCGCAGAATACGGCAGTCATTCCAGCACGTTTCGGAGTTCGACAGAGGACAAATAGTAGCTTATCGCGACAGCGGTTTATCGTACCAAGACATCGGCGCCCGTGTGGGACGACATACAGCCACAGTGAGGCGAGTATAGATTCGGTGGGTGCAGGAGGGACGGACGGACGAACGTGAGCGATTGCCGCAGCCGCCGCACACCACCGGACGAGAGGACCGACATGTTGTGCGGCGGGCATTGACGGCTCGCACCGCCACATCATGAACGTTAGCGCAGGAATTAGGGTGCGTTGCGCTACAACCTGTGTCAGTGCGTACCGTTGGAGGTAGTCTGCAAGAGCGGGGACTTGTCGCACGGCGCCGATTGCTCCGATTACCATTGACGTTACACCACCGCCGAGTGCGGCGGCAGTGAGACGTTGAACGCCGCACCTGGACTACGGAATGGCAAGACATTGTCTTCGCCGATGAATCCCGCTTCTGTCTGCAGCACCACGATGGTCGGATTCGCGTGTGGCGGCACCGCGGTGAGAGTCTGTATGACGCATGCATTATGCACCGCCATACCGGTCCGTCGCCTGGCGTTATGGTTTGGAACGCAATTGGATATGACACCCGCACCCCTCTGGCACGAATCACCAGTACACTCAACAGGCACCGCTAAATCTCCGACGTTTTGGAGCCTGTAGTCCTCCCTTACCTGCAGGACCTGCCAGCGGCCACGTTTCAACAGGACAATGAGCGCCCGCACGTAGCACGCATCGTGCAACAATTCTTCACGGCCCACCAGGTGTCGCGGCTACCGTGGCCTACCTGTTCTCCCGATATGTCGCCCATCAAACACGTCTGGTCGCTGATTGGTAATCGAGTGGCCCGATAAGCACCACCCGCGGCTACGCCTGTTGAACCGGGCAACGTGTGGAAGCAGCCTGGACCAACATACCCCAAGCCCACATCCATAGCCGCTTTCGTTCAATTCCGCTGCGTGTAGCAGCCGTTATTGCCAGCCATGGAGGCCACACAAACTATTGATTTCTGCGTGCTCCGCAAGTCGCACGGGCCTGTAAGCTCAATCGTTTCATCTTTGTATCTGTTGTTATGTGTCCAGTAAATCTAGCTTTGCTATCTCTTGTCCTTCTTGGTGTTGCATTTTGGGTGGCCAGCAGTGTATATTAAGCTGCATGATGCCATGTGTTCTCATGCGGTCCCGGACGATTCGTCCAACGACGATTGGTCCAATGCCGATTCGTCCAACGCCAATTCGTCCAAAGGGACAATTGGTCCAATGCCGATTGGTCCAATGTCCGATTCGTCCAATGCCGATTTGTCCAATGGTACGATTGGTCCAATGCTGATTCGTCCAATGGTACGATTGGTCCAACGCCGATTCGTCCAATGCTATCATCTTACCAACGGTAAACTTTTTTTTTCCAGAAAGGAATAATAATTTAAATTATTCTCTTGATATCCTTCTAAAAGATAATTTCCGTATATTTTGTAATGTAACGTATACTCTAGATTCACTTTCCTTTTGATTTTTACTATCTCTGGTTATTTTATTTTACTATGTAAATTATCTTCTTACTGAACGAGATGTTATTTCTCCCGCTGAATGAGATCTGGCAATGAGTGTAAGTTATGACGTGGTGGTAGCCAGTATAAATAGGCGCGTTCAACGATGATGCATCCTTCCAGTGCTTACGTATGGTGCAGAGACGTGGAGCTTAACTAAAGGAGACATACAAAGACTGCAGACAACTCAAAGAAGCATGCAGAGGTGCATGCTTGGCGTAACCAGAAGAGATAAGAAGAGAAACTCGTGGATCCGAAAAATGACAAAAAATGGAAGACATCATGATCAGAGTTAAATCCCTGAAATGGCAATGGGCTGGACATACTGCCAGAAGGACAGACCATCGATGGACAGCCGAAATTTCAGATTGGATTCCAAGGGACAGGAAAAGACCCAGAAGAAGACCACATGGGAGATGGGTGGATGAAATTCGAAAGTATGCGGGAGTAACATGGAGGAGACTGGCACAAGACAGACCGTTGTGGAGGAAACTTGGGAGACCTTCGTCCAGCAGTGGATTGATAATTGTTGACAATGATGATGATACGTGTATACGAGGCTTTCACCAAGAACCTAACCCATGGACCCCTCTCCCCCCATCCTTAAGAAATTTCTGGCTACGCCACTGGTTTATTATATCATATACAATTTTAAAATACGTGCCATTCGTTCTGATGAAGCTAGGTCAATACCCAGCGAAACCATGGTCGACTTGAAAAAATAAAGGTTTGTGACAAACTACGCTGTATTCTCTTAATACAGTTAATCTATCTGTATTCTGCTTAAAGCCCAAAGCACCAGGCTCACCCCAACTTACCAATGTCGTCGACGGAAAGAACCGATAATGCAGTCCAGTTTCATCGGCGTTATAAATTTGATGGGGAGATATATTCTGTTCTGTAATTAGCTGCGAAAACTTGTTCACAAATTCTTCTGCAGAAGGAAAATCAGCAGTCTCTTTTTCTCCCGAAACATCGAGATTACGGATGCCATGGCACACCTTACATCTTGTAAGCCATCCGGATGAGAACGTATACGATTCTTGAATATTCATTTTCTTCGCAAAATTCTTCGCCTTCTAGACTATTATGGTGCCCGAGGTACATGCTCCTTCCGATCTTTTAACTGAAAACCATTCATTCATACAATACTTTGACGAGGTCTACACTTCGTGTTTGATGCAGTATGTGACGTCCTTCGATTGCTCTTGGACTCCCTGACTTCAGGAAGAATGCTTTCATTTTGCTGCTCTGTGAATTGATATCGTACAATGTAGACGATCCGATGTTATTATATCCATTCATCAACTGTTTACGCCTTTCACTTTTCTCACGGCGAAAACATATATCCATCTTCTGCTTAAGAGTGAAACACTCTCTTGCGTTTACCAGATAGGTTGCTGAGTTCCGAGAAAATTAACGTCAACAGTGGAGTACGGATAAACTGTAAATGAAACACGTGAGCGACTGACTAGCGACTGCTCTCTGCTGGCACCTGGCGGCCAGTGGTAAAAGCACGCTAACGACTGGTAGCTGCTGGCACCTGACGGCCGATGGTAACAAGCCACCATTCGGGTGCCGGTTGCTTCAGAATTCCTGTTATTTGACTACCGGATAAGAATGAGCTTACTGTACTGATGTTTTTGGCAGCGGCTGAATTATCGCAAAGCTCAAAGAAGGCCGTACTACGACCGAAAATCCACCTTCTCGTAGCCCTATTACACGAGGTCGTGTAATAGGGCTAAGAGAAGGTGGATTTTCTTTCCGCAATATCGCAGAACGACTTGGCAGGACTGTAGCCACGGTGCATGATTGTTGGCAGCGGTGGTCAAGGGAAGGTACTGCCTCAAGAAGACTGGGTTTCGGCCGGCCACGTGGCACTACTGAGAGGGAAGACCGCCGTGTACGGCGTATGGCCGTGGCGCATCGTACCGCGTCTGCGGCAGCAATTCGAGCTGCAGTTACCACCACAGTGACACAACGAACTGTTACAAATCGGTTACTTGAAGGACAGCTCCGAGCCAGACGCCCTGTAGCGTGGATTCCACTTACTCCAAACCACTGCCGTTTGCGACATCAGTGGTGTCAAGCTAGAGCTCATTGGAGGACGGAGTGGAGATCTGTTGTGTTTTCTGATGAAAGCCGGTTCTGTCTGGGTGCCAGTGATGGCCGTGTGTTGGTTAGAAGTAGGCCAGGTGAGCGCCTGCAACCAACCTGTCTGCGGCCGAGACACACTGGACCTACACCTGGAGTTATGGTCTGGGGAGCAATTTCCTAAGACAGCAGGAGCACTCTCGTATTTATCCCACGCACCCTAACGGCATAGTTGTACGTCGGTCTGGTGATTCAGCCTGTTGTGCTGCCATTCATGAACAGCATTCCAGGGGTGTTTTCCAACAGGATAACGCCCGCCCGCATACCGCTGTTGTGACCCAACATGCTCTAAAGAGTGTCGACATGTTGCCGTGGCCTGCTAGATCACCAGATCTTTCACCAATCGAGCACGTATGGGACATCATTGGACGACAACTCCAGCGTCACCCCAACCAGCATTAACCGTCCCTGTATTGACCGACCAAGTGCAACAGGCATGGAACTCCATCCCACCAACTGACATCCAGCACCTGTACGACACAATGCATGAACGGTTGCGTGCTTGCATTCAACATTCTGGCGGTTACACCGGTTATTAATGCACCAGCATTTCACATTTAAAATGGCTCTTCTCGCGCTTACAATAAGCTGTGATCTTGAAACCTTAATCGATTAAATATGTTACATATACAAATGTATTGCCGCCATTCCATTCCTTTACAACTATTTTTTCGTGATGTTGGGATTTTTTTCCGTCAGTGTAGTTCGTCGGGCACTCCATCGTGCCGGTATTTACGGTCGTGCTGCAAGCCACGAACCTTGGATTACCAACATCAAAGCAACTAAATGTGTAAAGTGGCGCAATGCACATAAAAAACGGGATTCTAAGGACTTGCAAGTGTCGTCTAGTCTGATGATCGTGTTTCATACTATTTTCCACTACTGGTAGTGCGTACTTCTGGGCAAAAACCTACAGAAGCGTATCACACCGACTGTATGGTACCGACTGTGAAACATGGAAGTGGATCCCTGATGCTGCGGGATCCCATATACACGGTCAAGCCACATTAGTGTGACCACTAGCTAATATCCAGAGTAACTGCCGTGTGCAGCGCGGACAGTAGCTGGACGGGCTGGGAATGACTCAATAAGGTGCCGGAAGGTATTCACAGGTATGTGGTGCCATGCTGACTGTAGTGCATCCGACAGCTGCTGGAGGGTGCGTGGTGGAGGATCCATAGAGCGAGCAACACGATTGAAATGGTCCCACAGATGTTGAATTGGGTTTAAGTCTGGGGAATCAGGGGGCTAGAGAAGTACGTACTTTAAAGTCTTCATCGTGCTCTTCCAATCACTCTTGGGAATTTCTAGCTGTGTGACCCGTCGCATTGTCGTTCTGGAAGATATCATCCGCTCCAGGGAAGACAATCAGCATGTATGGGTGTACGTGGTCTGCAAGGAGGGATTCATAACGAATTCGGTCCATAGTGCCTTCCACAGGTATGAGTGGACCCAGGAATGCCACGAAAACATTCCTGAGATCATAACGATGCCCCCACCAGCTTGTGTTCTTCCAGAAATAGTTGAAGAATGTTTGTTGTCCGGTGCTTCTCGCCTTATACGCCAACGTCCATCCGTTCAATGAAGTAGAAAACGTGACTCATCGGAAAAAGCAATCCTTTGCCAATCAGCGGAGGTCCAATTCCGATACTGCCTTGCAAATTTAAACCTTTAATGTCGATGCACCTTCATTAGCATAGGTGCAGTGATTATCCGTCTGCATCGGAGCTCCATACGCAGCAGGGTTCGCTGAACTGTCGTTTTAGACACACTTCCAGTTGCCCTCTGGTTCATTCGGCCAGTGAATTGGGCCACTGCAGTGTATCGATCGGCCTTCACGCAGCTTCGAAGCCTACGTTCACCTCTGAGATCAATGGCACGTGCTAATCCGCAGTTTCCACCTGACTTATTCGCAATGCTGCCATTTCTCCAATCACGATACCTTTTATACACAGCAGCACGAGAACAGTTCACAAACTTCACTGTTTCAGAAATGGTGGCACCCTTGGCGCGAAAGCCGATAATCATCCCTTTTTACAAATCTGATAAATCGCTCCTTTTATCAATGACAGCAACGAGTGATATGTCTTCAGAATGTCTACAACACACCTTATATACCCTCCAAGCGAGCTCACGAAACGCTCCTTCTTTCATTGGCTACGCGCTGTTGACGTCAAAAGTAGGAGATGGTCACAATAACGTGACTCAACTGTGTAGTTAAATTCCTTAGGGACATTGGTTATTTGCAGGATCGAGTCACATCTGCAACGTTTGAATCCATTCTTGGGGACCACCTGCACCTAATGTTGTAGCATTGTTCCCTAATGACCGTCCCTGATTTCAAGCAGACATTCCAGAAACAATGGGGTTTTATAGTTAAGACCAAGGTATTTTACATAAAAGTTTTAATATTTTTTTTCTCAGAAGAGTAGTGCTGAAGGTAAACAACTAATATTTACCATTTCCCCAAAACCACATACACTGAAGAGCAATTGAATCAGAGATACCTGTCTAGAAACGTGTAGCAACACTTTTCGCTCTGATGACGGCTGCGATTCGTCTCGGCATAGACTCGACAAGACACCGGAAGCGTTGGGAAGCCGTACGGATCAATGCCCCCTGAACAACCTCCTACAGTTCACGAAGATTTGATGGACGGGGCTCAGATCCTCGAACATCTCTTTCGATGGCATACCAGATGTGCTCGATGGGATTGAGGTCAGGTGACCTAGCTGGCCAAGGAAGCGAGGTCCTGCCATCCGCATGTACCAACGTGAATCTCGACTCATCAGTACAGGCAATATTTTTACACATGTCTAGGGTCCAGTGGCGATGTTCCCGGGCCCATGCTAATCTTTGCACCCTGTGATGTGCGGTCAGCAGCGGTACCCTCGTGGGACGATGGCTTCTGTACCCCATAGCGAAGAGATGGTTCTGGATGGTGTGGCTGTTTACACGTTTTTGTGCACCAGCGTTAAATTGCCGAGTGATTTCTTGCACTGTGGCCCGTCTATTCGCTGTTACAATGCGAGCTAGTCGACGATGACACAGGTCATCCACACGCTGTTGTCCACGGCAGTTGGGCCTGGCAGGGATGGTTTTACCGGATTCGATGTACTCACGGTGCACCCGTGACACAGTGGCTCGTGAAAATCCCAGTGCCAGCACAACTTCCGAGATGAAGTGACCCATTCGTTGGGCCCCGATAATTTGCCCACAATCAAATGCGCTTAGATCCTTCGTCTTACCCATACTGCGTCCGACTCTTACTGATTCCCGTCGCATCACTCCTTATATTGTCGGATTGCTGCATACGTCATGTTGTTTCCGTTTCCTGGCCCGTCCACAGCGCCACATTTGCAGAACGCCAGCTGTCTCTAATTCAATTGCTTTCCAGTGTATGTACATTGTCAGTAACAAAAAATATATATATCTACATACCCGCGTGTTAGTGAAACTTTTTTAGTTGTGGTTTGTAGAGCATGAGATTGAAGTACAGCAACTTCCCTGATCACCTTATTCTCCAGAGCTCGAAATAACTGAACACTTGTGGGAACACCTGGAGCGAAAGGTCGGATCCCACTTTCCACCTCCAACATCACTGACACAGTAGGAGCGTATTTAACAGGAAGATTGCATGCATCTGTTCTGAAAGTACGAGATCGGCTAACAGTTTATTAATAAAAAGTTACACACACACACACACACACACACACACACACACACACGCGCGCGCGCGCGCACACACCTAGTGATCATTAAATTATGATCATCACTACCAAAAGTGGATGCGGCCCATTGACCACATGATTTCTAAGAGGACACGATTAGTCGACCGACGTAGCATGTATAAGGTGTGAGTGGAGTAATAGGTGGTAAAGTTCGGACCGTGATGGGTAAACGGGAGGATTTATCAAACTTTGAGAAAAGACAGATTGCGGTAGCTGGGATAGCGTGTGCCTCGATTTCTCAAACGGCTGAGCTGGTGGCTTGTTCGCGAGCATCCGTAGTTAGAGTATCAGGATTGGGGTGAAAATGGTCAAACCACGACCCGGTGGCAAAATTGCACTGGACAGCGAAAGGTTGATGTGAGAGGTATACAGTCCAACAGACGCTGCACAGCTCAACAGTTGACTACCCAATACAACGGAGGTCAACCCGGAACAATATCTGTCATGACCATGCGTCACATGCTCGCATGTATGGGATATAACAGCAGACGACCCCACCGACATCCTCTCCTAACCACGGTTCGTAGATACTACCGACTCGCCTGGTGCAAAGATCATACAAGTTGGATGTCGGATGACTGGGGAAAAGTGTGCTAATCTGACGAGTCGCGTTTTTTACTCCGCTCCTAAACGTACCTCACCATAGATGGTGAGGTACGTTTTTGACGCTAACAACATGAGGCGCTCGATCCGTCCTGCATGGTCTCCACAGCGCAAGCCAGTGGAAGTTGGTGTATAGTGCGGGGTCATGTTTACCTAGGAGGAACTTGGAGCCCTGGTGCACGTGGAACAACGTATGACTGGTGCCCACTATCGTGAATTGCTTGCTGACTCTATACACCCAGCAGTGTTGCACTTTTTCCCGAATGGCAATGGTATCTTTCAAGATGAGAATGCGTCGAGCTACAGCTCAAATGTTGCGCAGGAATGGTTTAAGGAACACAGTTCATACTTCGAACATATAAACCCATATAAATCTCATAGAGCACTTGTGGAACACTATGGAACGGCACATCAGGCGTCTGGATGCAACACTCACCTCGATACCTATCATTGAAGCCTGCGTTACACATAGCTTGGTTGGCCATACTACCCAACTGCTTCCGGCAGCATGTCAGATAGCTGCTGTACCGAGGGCGAAAGGAAGATCTACAAAGTATTAGGTAAGTGGTCATAATTCAGTAATCAATACCAGAAACCACCAACTCTGATGACAGCTTTGAATGTGGTGAGAAGATAGTGGCTTTTCAGTCAGTTAAAATGTGAGAGCTAACAGGTCGTCCTGTCTGAATTGAAAAGGAAATTTTACGCATCGGCAGCGAGTAAGTAGAACTTTGGGGGGCTAAGCCTCCCACGAAAAAAAAAAGCTTTTTGCCCTGTAAGGATTACCTGTTAATGTCAAGAAAGAAGTTTTATCTGGGACGGTAGACCCCCCCCCACACACACACACGTCTGTAACTACACTCTGCCTGTGATGCTAAAATAGTTTGTATCCTAAAGTTGCTAATTCCCTTCAACGGAAAGTATTTCTATTTGCGGAACACTTTGTTTTATTTTCCATGCTGCCGCCCTGTTGGCGCAGTGGTCTAAGCGCTGGCTTATGAACATTCGTTCGTAAACGGCCCGGGTTCGAATCCCGTGAGGCATGGATGTTGTGTTTGTCTTACGGCACTGGCTCTCTCCCTTCCCTGGAACGAGTGACCCTAAATTAGGGACGGGCGACGTCTTATAGCCCATTAAGTTGCTCACGGTTGTCGTTAAACCTTCAATCAAAAAAAAAAATTTCATGCTCAGCATGCTCCAAAAATTTAGTGACTTTAAGCAAATTATGATTACGGTAAAAAAAGAAAACATGTCTTTGTATATCTATATCTCTCTATATACACTGATGTCCATAAATTAAGGGGCAGAGGCAATATGCAAATTTGCGGACGTTGAAGTAGGTCTTTATTGGCGGAAAATCGCTGACGGTGGCAACGGACGTATGAGACAGATACGACCGATTGACTACCACACACGTGGAAACACGTCGACCGATTGATTGCCACACACGTGGAAACACGTCAACCGATTGACTGCCACACACGTGGAAACGACTGTCGCCACCGATCGACCGATTGACTGCTACACACGTGGAAACACGTCGACCAATTGACTGCCACACACGTGGAAACACGTCGACCAATTGACTGCCACACACGTGGAAACACGACCGATTGACTGCCACACACGTGGAAACACGTCAGCTTTCATCACTGTTTAGATTGCTAAACAGTGATGAAAGCTGACGCAATAGATATCTTTACGTGTGTTAAACTGCTGGTTAGCTGTTGTTATGGCGAGTGGCACAAGGTCACGAAGAACACATCTCGATGATTTTATCTGTAGCAGAATTGTGGGGAAATTGCAAGCAGGACGTTCAACGCGAGATGTAGCCAGTGAGTTCGGAGTGGGCAAAAGCATAGTCGCACGGCTGTGGAAACAATTTTCCGAAAGTGGAAAAGCTACCAGACTGTACTGCAGTAGTCGACCACGCAAAATAATCCCTGCTGATGACCGTTATATAGTGCGTCGCATAAATATAGAAACAGAACAAATTCTTGAATAAAAAAACAACAACAACGAGCTGAAATGTACACTTTATATTTATAGCAAAAATAGCATAGGACACGCAGCTGCACAATAGTTTGACGGCAACATAACAATTCCAACGCCAAGTACAAGAAAAAAAAACAGAAATATGCTGTCTAAAAAATATAAAGACTTACTAGTTATGAGCACCTCTGGTACGAATAGTGGAGCCGTTGTTTCGAATAACACTGAAACCCGATTGGGCATGCTGTCCACCAAGTGATGTAAGTGTTCTGGACGGTGTGCGTACCAGCTTCGTTTAATCTGCTCTTTCAATGCCACCACACTTGAGAACTGCCGTCCATTCGCATACAAGTCACAAGCTAGGATACCCCAGAGGTTCTCGATAGGGTTCAGATCTGAACTGAGTGCTGGCCAATCCATTACGGTCAATGATGAGTGTTAAACCAGCTTTTCGTTGATGCAGACCGATGGGTAGAGGGATTGCCTTGCTGGAACAAATAATCAACACCCGCTAGAGTTTCGGCAAACGGTAGAAGGTGGCTGCTGAGTATGTCCTGATACGTTTCGGAGTTTTGCCTGCCTTTCAGAAAAGCGATATGCGTTGTCCCATTGAACGCAAAAGATCCCCAGATCATCACAGATCCCCCTCCTTTCTGTCTGCTCAAGACGGTGCGTGGCTCGCGTCGTTAATCATGCCAATAGCAGTTCCAACCGTCAGGGACGTCCAGGTTGAACTTTTTCTCATCGGAGAAAATAGTTGTGATCCACTCGTCAGTTCAGTGCATGTGACTGCTTTCCCATAACAAACTAGCTTCCTTGTGGCGCCGCGTGAGGTGTGACAGACGGCGCATTTTACGGAGCACAATATTGCGACTTTCCTTGATTCGTCGATGAATTGTGTCCTTTGTGAGGGTGACACCAACAATCAGAGAAACTTGACGTAGTGATAACCTTAGGGATGAAACTAAACGCATGATGGCACGATCATCTCGTTTGGTTGTTATTTGAGGCCTTCCAAGCCGTTTTCTGGTAGTTAACGCACCGCGTTTCGATAAAGTCTTATAATGACTGCCCTATCCCTCCCAATGGCTTTACAAATTTTCGCTACAGGCAATCCATTTGCTCTCAGTCTAGACCCAAATCTTCTGCACCTCCTCACCAGAAAGTTGACTGCTGCGTGGCATTTCGGCAAATGAATGTCTGACGGCAGGTCCGCTGTCTTTTGTAGGCTGGACCGGAATAAGGCCCTTCCGCGTCCGTACAACATGCTAATTTGTACATCTCATTTGCATGTGGCTACTTTACATAGTTGTCTTTATATTTATGAGACACGTAAAATTACACTTTTTCACTTTGCGGTGTTCTTTTCACGCAATCCGGTCATCTCGACTGATCGAAACGTTTGTTGTAAGGTTATATCTAATTAGGCACCACTTCAGCTTCCTACCTATATTCGCATTGCGTTCACGACGCAAAGTCGATTGTCTCTATATTTGTGCGACGCACCTTAGAACTGTAACGGCGAAAAGATGTCGCTGCATAACTACTGGCCGGTTAGCACAAGAGCTTCAGGCAAGCACGGGGACAACAATATCGCGCCAGACTGTGTCAAGGTGGTTCAATAGTGTTGGTTTGTATGCCCGCAAACGGGTACGGGTACATTCTGACATTAACTCTGACCACATCACACAAAGCACAGAGGTATCGATTTTGTCGTGAACACGCCAACTGGACTGACGAGCAATGGGCCAATGTCCTGTTCTTGGACGAAAGTAGAGTTTGTTTGCCTTCCGATTCATTCGAGGCGCCAATACATCTGGCGTGAACTACGCACTGCCGGTTCTTCCACCAACATCGTGTACGTTGACCGTTACAGAGGTGGTGGGTTGATGGTCTGTGCCGGTATCAATTCGAATAGACGTACCGAACTTTACGTGTTGCAAAGTGGAACCATGAATGCTCAGCGTTAATGTCAGAATGTTATCGTCCCTCAAGTACGCAGTTTTCGTGGTGCTGTTTGAAATTTCATCATCTTTATGGATGACAATGTTGTCATCATTCGGCCTGTGTTGATGACCTGTTCAACAGAGAAGGAATAGACCGCATGGAGTGGCCTGCGTACTCCCTGACCTGAATCTCATACAGCATGTATGAGATGCTCTTGGGAGGCGCATGACGCAAAGTAATCCCCACCGCAACCGAAAATGACCTGGTTATGGCGCTGAAACAGGAGTGGCGCAACCTACCTCAAGATCTGCTGGACAATATTGTCAAGAGCATGATGTCATGCGTGCATTGCAGTGAGGGATGAACATACCTCTTTTTAAACTTTGACAGAGGACAGTATTCCAAGTGTTATGGCCGTTTTGCTTCTGCTTTACCAGGACCAAAAGTGATACCTTTTGTTCATGCATTCTATATTACCTGCACATTCACAAACGTCGGCTTCTTTATGGGTATAGATTTGTTTGATCTGTCAATATATCATATTAAAATATTTATCATCATCCTGTCAGAAACGTGTTTTTTTAAATAAAACTGCCCCTTAATTTATGGACATCAGTGTATATTGCATTCTTCTGGTTGTGAAAGTCTGAAGTTCTATGTTATCCCCGACCAAAGTGTTCCTGACTCGATACAAATAATGTCTGCCGTAGATTTTCAGAATGATTCCTTTCGTTCACATTTCCTGAGGAATATTGCTCATACCTAATACAAAACCTTCTCATTCCAGAGAAGAGAGAAAACTTCAGCATATATAGCACCAATGTCCCACGAATCCAGTCCATTGGAATGATCAGGAAGCATCCTAACCAGCCGATCGGGAACATTGCTGTTCTTTTGAAAAGTTAGGCTGCGGTTATTTCCTATGCCCACCGCTCTAGTTCCCCTAAATGGGGTCATATTTCCTTACATGAAATCCCCAGAAAGTATTCCGTTTCTCAAAGTGCTGTATTACAGTAATTTTCTATACCAATGAGGGGGATAGTTTTCCCCAGCGCAAAGTTTTCCGAAATGTTGCCCTTCTCAGAATGCCCTATATATACAATTTCCCTTCTAAATTCCAAATATGGATACATATCTCCCTTCGCAGAGTTCTCAGACGTGTTCCGCTTAAAGACAACATTCAGTCCATAGAGCAAACCCCATCCGATCTCGTTTTAATGCTGAGTTTGTTTGAATAAAATCTTGCGGCCGATCGCTCTCTTCGCAGAAAGATGAATGAGAGGGAAATAGCCGATCTCCCTCAATATCCTGATCTGGGAATGCGCAGGTGATACAAGTAGAGTGAGGACCGAGTTCAATGTGCGGCTATCAATTCCTGCGACAGAGACACGCCGTGATAGGAACCTAATGTATCCGTCGTGCGAAACTTAATGACATCTCTGGGCGGATGTTTCGTGACAGAAACGAACTATCCATGATCTTCCTGAAGACGGTAATGATGCGAATATCGTGAGCGGAGATAACATATCAGAAAAATGGGGAGAAACCAAGCAGATTTTCGATTTATAATTGAAAGAAAGAGACTTCTGTCACAAGATACGTTCGCTGCTGCTGCTCTGCTCAGTTCGGCGTTTGAAGTCAGCACGATCAAATCAAAATAGTGTCACATAAAAGATATGGACGGGGCATGGTAAATTTTAGTGAAACAGCGGTTTAATACACTTAAATAAGAGGAATTGATGTTCTACTGACACAAATGCTGCGTAACCCTGTGCACAGCTTTTATAAGCTGAATTTTGTATAAGCGAAATGTCAATTTTTGACAATTTACTATAAGCACACTAAAGATTGCAGTTACTGTTCTAGCGAAAAAATTATCACAGTTATGAAGCTCCTCATGATGTGAATATAGTGTGTGAAAAGACAAGTTTGTCTGTGACATAGATCGAACTCGTTCCCTCTTACTCCGAAGTAAGTTGCTCTCCCAACTAAGCTGCACGGACGGAATGTACCGCTGCACATTTGTCGTCTTGACACGAGATCAACCTGTGCAGTACGCCACAAGTGTCACAAACAATCTAAAACAAATTAATATTTTTGAACGTTTGAACGTTTGCTCTATTTTGTTGGCAAAGTGGAAACGGCCAATCGATACAGCGTACGTGTGTACCACTTTGCTTTGTTGTTATAGCAACAAAAACCGATTTCGCACAGCTGCTGGTGTGACGTCATCTCATCCAAATCATTGTAACATGACGTCAGAGATGCGTTATGTCCCACGATTAAAATTGTTTTAGCAACTCTTTAGAGACAGGAAAACGTTACGTCAGGAATTTCGGTTCTACTTTGTCGTTCATAAACGACATACAGAATTTCTCGTTTAGAACCCTATCGTACGAAATTTAATCTTAAGATTTCTCTTGCGAACCTAAAATGATTATTTTAGATTGTCAAACCAGTTTCTTTCCTTATTTAATTTTAAAAGTTGAGAGTTCCAATACAGTAGGTAACAATATGTTATTACTGTGTTATTTCATGCGTATGCTGAATAAATATTATTTGGGAACTTTCTTTTCGCTTAAATCACGAAATTCTCAGTCTGTTCCATTTCATCTCGAATATGCTCGATTGAGTTTGAGTTCAGGGACTGAGAAGGCCACTAAAGCAAGAGAAAACTCGTCGGCATGTTCTTGGGAACTTACGGTGACGATGCAAGTCTCGTGTGCTGGTGCATTATTCTGCTGGACGGGACCATCAGCCTGGGGATAAACTGTGGCTTCGAAGGGATAAATCTGGTCGGCAACGATATTCAGATACGACATGGCGTTCAAATGTTCTTCGATGAATATCAGGGATGCATGTCAGAAAAACATTACCCTGGCCAGCGCGCCGGCAGTACCGGCTGGTATTGTTGAGTTTAAAACTGACAAGATAGCTCCATGGCCTCATGTTGATTGCGCCAAATTCGGATCTTGCGATTTGAATGATTCAGAGAAAACCTTGATTCGTCCGTCTAGGGAGAACGTTTTGTAGTCTTCAACTGTTGTAATGTTCTTATAAATTGTTATTCACTTTACTTGCCGTACTATCTGTGACACTACTGCAGCTTCTTAACCTTATTTTCCGAGTAACAAAAAGCACACAATTCTTAACTACAGAGTGAGCAATATTAGGCCACCTAACGGCCAGAAAAGAGTCGTTTGTTTATCTTACGAACAAATGTCTTTATTAGTCTTCAATATATTTCAGTTAAAACAATTCGTCAATGATAATCATCAGCAGCAACCCACGGGTTACCTTAAACACTTAGCAGCACTACCTCAACTTCAACAAATGCGAAAAAACTGAACCTCTGTACCTTGAGCCTTCAAAAATCTCAAATCAAGTACAGCTTTATCAGAAATATACAGGGTGATCCGTTTGGGTAGGGATAATTTAAAATTGCTGTGGTATGGCTTGTAACAGATATAATAAATCAATATTTAGCAGAAATTGCTTTTATGAATGGGAATTTGGACTCTACATGATACCCCTTTGCGGACTTGGCAGATTTCATATCAGGTGCTAATCTTTCTCAGGTGTTTTCTAACATCTGCGGAATGATTTGTGCGAAAGCTGCAGAAATTTTCCCTTCACGTCATCCAGGCTTTGAGGTAGTTGTCCGTAGACGATGTTTTTTACAAACCCCCACACGAAGAAATCGGTGAGAGTGAGATCCGGGGAGTTTGCAGGGCAACGAATAGGGCCATCGGCGCCACACCAGTTGTCATTGAAGGTGTTGTTAAGAAAATTCCTGACTTCCAGTGACCGGTGAGGTGGGGGCCCCATCTTGCTGTAAAATGGCATTGTTATCCAGCTGTGGTAGCAACAAGATCTATAATAGCATGCCCAGGTAGGGTCTCGATCGTACAATGTCCTCAAAGAAAAAAAGGACCGTACAGCTGGTGACGACTCACCCGGCACTACAAATGTTAGAAAGCACGTATTGCGTATTTTGTTAGAAAACAAGCCCTGATCCTGGTGAGGTTTCGACTGCACGTGACGAAGCGCAAGGTACACACCATGTACAGTTGCTGAACGTCATGTAACCTCGAGTGGAATCAGATCGACGCAAACATCATAAATACAGACAACAGCGGAGATCTCATGACACCGGACACTGAGCTGTCTATGAATCCCGGAACACACTCGTAGTGGTAGAAACGGTGCTCGGCATGGAACTACTGGTACACATGTGAAGAAGTTAAATTTTTGGCCACAATGTTGGAGAGGTATCAACTTGGACACCAACAGGGTGCCGGAACACTCTTCAAATTCTTTGTTCTCTTTGATCAACGAAGAGTAGATTTCTGCATCTTATGAGATGGCACCCATCCGAAGTCCGAAAATTGCAACACTCGGAGTCAAGTTTTTGAAAAACCGAGACAACTGCATCCTAAAACAACGTAGTTTCAGACAGAACTGAAGTGACAGCTGCAGTCGACGAAAACACGCTGATGCTTCGCTCGATTCGGCATGCAACCTAAACACCAGGGAGATACGGAAGTTACTTACCTGTACACAAACGTAAAGCCTGATGATGTGCAGTGTCCACTGTCCGGAGCACCAACCAATGGCGGAGCTACAGTATATCAATCCAGCCATAAATCCGTTTTGGTCGAATGATAGCTTCCCAACACTGCTCCCAGGAACACGTAAGAGAGAACTTTCAGCATAGCTAAAGCTTTTATGTAAGAAATCTTAACACATCGCACATGAGCGCAAAAGCGAAACGCACGGTCGACGATAAGACTTAGAAATATAAGCTACTGAAATTGAAAAGATCTTATGTACGGGGATAAATCAGACAGCAGGGTTCCCACTCTTTTTCTCCCATAAAAAATAGGCACTTTTTAAGAACTTTTAAGCACCTATTGAAAAAATGTTAAGGACCTCGGCAATTACACACGCACTAGCTTTATATACTGTATATATAGAAGAAAGAAAATGTATGTAGATACATTTTGGATACCAACAGGGTGCCGGAACTATATGTATACACTCAGTGGCCGCTTTATTATGACCACGTGACAGTTTTAAGCAAATGAGCTATGGCTGCACGCTGTTGCTGCCAGAGGGGGAGGCTAGTATAAAAGGGGAAAGTTTAGTGCTTGCGACAGTAGTAGAAGTGATTTTTGGGTGACGAGATGGGTAAAAAATGCGATTTGACGGACTTTCAATGTGGGATAATTGTAGGAGCTCGGAGCCACGGAGCGACTATCACCGAAACCGCCGCATTCGTGAAATGTTCCAGAGCAGCTGTGGTTAAAGTGTTTAAAGACTGGACTGTCAGCCAAAAAACTGAGTCTCTACGTGCAACGTGTGGTCGTCATCGACTAGTGACTGCTCGGGCGGAACGGAGAGTGTCCAGACTGGTAACAGACAACAGAAGGGCAACAGTGCAGCAAATTACAGACCATCTTAATCAAGGATCCCCTCAAATTACCTCTGCATACACTGTTCGCCGTACACTGCATCGGATGGGATATGGCAGCCGAAGGCCTACAGGTTCGAACACCTTTGCTGTCTGCAGTTAACAAGAGGAAACGTCTCCAGTTCGCACAGGAGCACAAGGATTGGACAGTCGATAATTGGAAACAAATTATGTGGTCTGATGAATCACGTTTTCAGTTGGACCATGCCGATGGCCAAGTGAGAATTTGGCGGAAACAGCACGAAAGCATGGACCCCAAATGCATTGCTACAACCCTTCAAGCTGGTGGAGGCAACGTTATGGTTTAGGGAATGTTTTCCTGTCATGCTTTGGGATCTTTAATTCGTGTTGATAAACATCTGATTGGCACATCATGTCTAAACATCGTTATGAAACCAAGTGCATCCTGTCATGTGGATGGTTTATCCCAATGGCGATGGCTACTTTCAACAAGATAATGCGTCCTGCCATAGTGCTCGTATTGTACAGGATTGGTTTCAGGAACATACCGGTGAGCTTACTTTGCTTAGGTGGCCCCCACAATCTCCAGATCTCAACCCCATTGAAATTTGTGGGATCAAGTTGAACGAGCCATCAGACAGCTGGATCCACAACCCTGCAATCTCACACTCCTGGAAAGTGATATTCATCAAGCATGGTCTCAGATTCCACAAACCACCTATCAACATCTCGTGGAGTCCATGCCATGAAGAATCGACACAGTATTAAAGGCGAAAGGTGGTCCAACGAAGTACTGAGGGTGTGGTCATAATAAAGTGGCCACTCAGTGTATAAAGACACCAACTTGTTTTTTCTCAGTGTCTAGGCTCCAAATATTAATTAGGTATAGCATTTCATATGAACTCACGTGCTCCACGAAAAGGACCGATCGAGAGTTTATGGGCAAATGTGGAAAAATTAAAAAAAAAAAAAAAAAAAGTCCGAACAAAATAAAGAATAAGCACCTTTAAGCACTCCGAACAAAATAAAAAATAAGCACCTTTAAGCACTCCGAACAAATTAAAAAGAGCACTTTTAAGTACTTTTTGCTATTTTTGGGAAAATATAAGGACTTTTTAAGGACTTTTAAGGATTTATAAGTACTGTGGGAACCCTGGACAGTAAAGGCTATACTTGTGAATAAGACACAACCGGCAGAAGATCACCAACGTGAACACGTCATAACCAGAGATGGAAACGAGTCACGAGTTAGTGGGTCAACGGGTCGAGTCAAGATGTTCCTGGCCCGATTTCGACTAGGTTCTAGTTCCGTTTTTTTCTCTAAAGAAAAACTATTTCAAAGAAAAATGCGTACTGTGGAATTTTGTGCTCGATGCTGGTGCCAGCGGTGTGAAAAATGATTTGTTATACAAAAATATTGCCGTCACCTCCATAAAGTAAAGAAGATTTAACGATACCGTATCGTAAAACGATATTACTTCCTTTGCGTTTGTTTTCAGTGCGATTGTCCGGAGCAAGGAACAGGCAAACGCCTGTCGCCTACTTCCCTAGTGATTCACTCCCTTACACCCCGCATGTCACATTGTAAAACTAAGAGCTACTTTTCACATCGCCTCTTCTGCATTGTGCATCCAGAGGTTTTCATTTGACGTGCTAACATCCCGTTCCATTGCATGTCGTGTCGGAATTAATGAAGTATTTGTTAATATGGATGAATTTAATATTAAGGAGATTGAAACGGACGTCGAGGCCAACAAATACGTTCTTGTTGAAAACAAAAAATGGATGAGTGAATGCTGGAAGTTGTTTTCGTCTCATTAAGAAACCAGTATATATTTAACAGCAACACCAATTTCCACAAGATTGTGTTGAGTTAAAAGTTTCCCAAATGTGAATGCTGATTTCCTGAGTGTTCCTTCCTGCTGAGGGGCAATGATGAAAACAACAATTACATTTTGGAAACTTTCAACTCATCATGTAAAAACTGGTGTTGCTGTAAAACATATTCTGAAGCTTGAAATGTTATCCAGAAAACAGCAAAAACTGAAATTTGTACATTCAATTCAATTCATTTATTTTGCTGAGAAAAAAATAATAATAAATAAAATAAAAACCAGTGTTACAGAAATAGGTGAAACAATGCACAGCAAGGAAGCAGGGGGGCAGCCAGGCCAGGCCTGACAGGGTCCCATGCTCCCTATGCTAGTTTTATACTGAGGTCAATAGGTGTAATTACAAACAAGAGCATCATAGTAACAAAAACAAAAAACAGGTAATGATATATGAGCAGATAATAAATATTACAGACAATACCATTGAAAAAGCAATTTACATCACGATATACAAGTCATAATATTAGTCATAGTTCCCATTCACTGAAATCATTAATTTCAGGAGCCGCAATTCAGTATAAAGTTTTTTAGTCTTTTTTTAAAAAGATTAAAATTATTTAAAGAAGCCAATTCCGTAGGTAATGAGTTCCAGTAGTGTGGGCCAATGTAATTTAAACTTTGCTACATGGTCTCCGTTTTCGGATGAAGAGGCCGAATATGTGATTTAGTGCGTGTGTCATGTGTGTGTATCTGGGGTATAATTTCTATGATGTCGGCGTGTAAATTATTCTTAATGCGTTTGAACATAATTTTCCCGAAATTGAAGTAATATAATTGGTTAATCGTAAGAATGTTACATTTATTTGCGAAAACTCTTGTGGTATTATATAGTTTTAGTTGTGTATTTCTATCAAATTTTAGGTCAATTAATCTTATATATTTGTTTTGAAGAATTTGAGTTTTTTGAAATTATATTTAGTTGTCTGTCCCCACGATAAGATAGCATAATTAATATGAGTCTGAAACATGGTATAATATAAATGAATTGGTGTTTTATAGGTAAGGTTTGTAAATAATAACTTAATGATAACTATAATGTTTTTCGACAGTTTGAGAAGAAGAGAGTCCACATGTTGGTTCCATCTAAGGTCCCTATGTAAGGTAATCCCCAAATAAAGTACGGAGTTAATCTCTTCTATGTTTGTACCATTAATAGACAATGTGATAGAAGGAGGTTGTGAAATATTTTGTTTTGAAAAAATTAAAGATTTTGTTCTGGTAGTATTTATTATTAATTCATTGGAATTTAGCCAATCTGAGATGTTATTAAGTTGAGTATTAATATTCATAGTAGTGTCAGTCGTTAAATTAAATGAGGTGAGGACGGTTATGTCATCTGCATAGAGGAGTAGGTCTATATCACTTATTGAAATAAAGATATCGTTAATGTATTTACTGAAAAGTACAGGTCCCAAAATTGAACCCTGTGGAACACCAGTTGATATGAGTTGAAGAGTGGATTGATGTTGGTTAATTTGTGTATATTGTTGCCTATTTGATAAATAACTTTTAAAAAGAGAATGTTCATTGTTCCTAATTCCTATCGTGTGTAATTTGTGTAGCAAGATATTATGATTTACGGTATCGAAAGCTTTGGATAGGTCTAAAAATAATGCAATGGTATATAAGTTGAGTTCAAAATTATGTTGGACTGTTTGTTGTAGGTATAATAAGGCTGATTCTGTTGACTTTCCAGATTGTAAACCATGTTGATTTGGATGGATGATTTTAGATTATGAATGTATATGGATGATTTTTAGATTATGAATGTATGCACATATATACTGTATATATGATTACGTATAATTATAAATTGACTTTCGAATTTATAGGTCAAGGCGGATTTGTCCGGATCACGTCCAATTATGTGACGTCCAGGTCTGTTCTGGGTCCAATATTTTTGACCCGTTTCCAAACTCTGGTCATAACAGCAGTTAGATAAGGTGGCATGTACACCGCTCAACGTTACGCAGCAGTCTGGCTCCGGCGGTGAGTGTGCAAACATGGAAGCTCCTCTTTCTGATTATATCACTGTCGAACAGCGTGCCATGAAAAGGCTTCTTTGGCCAAAAGAGGTCAAGCCCACTGAAATTTATAGGAGTGGTAGTTATCATCATCATAATTGCCAACCATTATCTGGATGAAGGTTTCCCCAAGTTTCTTCCCTAAGTCTCTCCCAGTGCCGGAGACTGAGGGCCAAGTAGTTTTAAGTTGTGAATTCATAGGGATAGGGGTGGCCATAACTCATCATACAGGTGAGCTGGTGGTGAGTGTGGGATAGCATTTCCTCTAATCCCGGTAGTATAGTTATACCGCTATTTGGCGGTCGTCAGAGCAGAGCTCCTTTAGTTGGAACAGGATGCACCGCGAGAAGGCAAGACTGACATTTGTCAAGGAGAGGCTATGATATGTTTGCTCATTACCAGACCTTGCATCCCATGGTGGTAATACGGTATGGTAATAATAATTATATGGGGCAGAGAAAGGTTTACGAATGGGTAAGAAAGGTTTAAGAACAACTGTTACTGACGAAGATCTATCACGATGATATTTGGCAACTTCACAATGCAAAATTCCCAAAATAGCGTAGCGTATGAGCAACAGTAAATGAAGCATGAACAAGAAGCATAAAGTAGAAACCTTTATCCTACTTTCGGAAACGCTAAATCTCCATCTCACAAAATTAAGAAGAAAGAGAACTCCTAAGGCTTGACATTTCGTGTTTCTATTCCCCAAAGATAAAGAATCGTATCCAAACTTCGTTCATGTGAAGGAGAATGCAGTGACTAGAACATAAATTTCTTGCTCTCGTTCCGAAAGGTACGAAGAAGACGTTCGATTAAAATCCTTTTCTTGAAAAGAGGAATGGAATAATGAAAAAAGGTAATTCCTTGCTTCAACCCTAAATGCCGGAAAATCCTACTAAAGTAAGTCTCGCAATGAGTAAAAGAATGATGCGAAATTCTTTACCTGATTTTCATCCTTTGAAAGTTAATTTACTTTAACCTCGTGTTGGGATGTTGGTGGTTATCTCCGAAATTTCTTAACCTCAGACCCCAGATAAAGACGAATAACTTCACTTTCAATCTTCTAGGTAAAATAAAAACAGAAAGTTGGGGTGATGGTGAGCTGACATTGAAAAAAAGCTACGACTCCTCTGATAAAAACCGGTTGGGTCAAGAGCCTTCGGATCTGATTTTGATTTGTTTTAATGAGAGTTTATTTTTCGAGTGTGAATTAAAGGTCTGTGGAAAAAGAAAACAAACATGAAATTTCTTTCACGATGTTGTACCTGGTGCTTTCTTCTGACACTTCGCTTGTACGGGATAGTTCAAAATGATTGTTCCGATTACAAATAGCAATAACGTGTTTATGAAAATAAATAGACAGTTGATACCCCTACACAAAAAAGAAGGAAGTTTCAAATTCTATTGGAACCTACTGCTGTGTTGCTGTGGTGACCTACTGCTGGGACGTAAATTAAGAAATTAATGGGACTAAGTAAAGTGGAGCCTTTGAAGTATTCTGTAGTTTACATATTTACGTGAATTAGTATAACTAGCTAATTTAGAGAAAATGTGTCTACGTCAGTTTCCTCAGTAGTCTCATATCCAGAAAAAAATGTTCATGCGACACACACACACACACACACACATTCAAGGGCTGTTCAAAAAGTTAGTGTTCAACGTATATCTAGTGAATGTGAATATTCAGCATTTTAACTGCTGGTAGTGCGTGTTCTTGTAAGTCACTGTGATAACTTTCGGTGTTATAAAATGTGACGTACACCTCTAATTTAACCTTCCATTTGAGCTTCTGTCTTTTATACAAATTTCGTTACTTCTCGATTCAAGATTTTCTTACTGAACGGTATATTACTTCCCTGAACATTTTACTTATTTCTTACTTACTGTCAACGTTGGCAGAACGCACAAAATGTTCGGGGAAGTAAAAAGGGTGGTTGGGAAAGAGGTGGAGGCTTGTTGTAGATTTATGTGGATAGAAGATTAACGGTATATGATTGAGATGCTTAAATGTCTTTATATTATGTATTAGCTGTTAAGTGCCATCTGATGAACTGCGACTTGAGGATTCTCAAATTAAAGTGTATTGGTGACAGAAACTTACAGTGCGTTACCACTTCTTGGAAATTTAAGACCAGTTTCCATTCTTAGGTAAGTGCTGATTCTTTACCATCTAGTCGTTTAACTTTAATTAGTTATCAAGAGTGTTCTATGCTCAACAAGTTAGCAAAGGAGAATTTAATAAATTAATCAACAACGCTCAAAGACTAAAAAACTGAAAACATTACAAAACCCATTTGTTCTTTTCCTTTCCAGATAAACCTTAAAGACTTTGCTGCAAAAGGGAGAAAAAATAATTTCGGGATGTGACAAAAGTCCTGTCTTTGAACCCCCCCCCCCTCCCCCCGGAAGGAAGGAATAAAGCTTAGTCTCCCAAAACACTTGAAAGTCCGTTTACCTCCCACCAGCAGTAAATATCTTCTGGGTATAGTCTCTCTAATTCCCGTGGACCCCATGCACAAGTGACAATGACGTCGCCGAAACGTGAATATCTTTAATCATAGAAACGCAACCGAAACTAAGATCTTTATAACTTTTTTTAATGTACATGTACAAGTGACAATGACGTCGCCGAAACGTGAATATCTTTAATCTTAGAAACGCAACCGAAACTAAGGTCTTTATCACTTTTTTTAATGTATACGTACGCACAATCTTTACAACAAATACGTAATTCTTAGCCACAGTTCAAGCTCGAATACGATCTTTTAGACTGGAATTATATAATGCACTGGAAGTACATATTCTGTACCAGGGGTGCGCATAGGGCGTTTGCCGCCAGGGTACAAGCCCAGATTAGCCGCTCCTTGTACGAGAATACTTTTCAATTTTTATTCATTTTTACATGAAATAAATATTTTTAGCAACATCATTTTCTATTTCCCGTAAAGTAAGAGTTTTCATAATATATAAAAAATTGAACATGACTGGCGTCTGTTTACCTATACTAACCAACTAACCAAAAAATCTTTTATACGGGTATTATATACATATACAAATAAGTTGAATAAAACTAAAAACAGAATTTGAAATAACTGGTTTTCATATTAATTTTTCCCTCATACAAACTTCGATACCCTTATTTGTATTGATTTCCTACCCTGTTTCAGAGCACGATTTTACGATCAACGCTGGAAGCTCTTTCTTTAAAATTTGCCAAAGGTAAGGTAATTCACAAAAGAAAGTACACATTTCTTGAATAATGCTGAACATTTCTAAAGAAATTTTTTCGTCGTTCTTTACGACCAGATTCAAAGTATGAGCTATTCAAAGTACGTAAAATGCATCAAGGCTTTAGATCGAAGATTACGTTTTTCGAAGTCTACTGTGTCTTTCCTTCATATTGGCCCCTTTGTCATAGCGCTGGCCACGCATATCATGATGTTGAAATCTTCCAAGATTTAAAAAACAAGTTAGTAAAATCATGCAATGAATTGATTATCATACGCTTTCCAACGTACTAGAAACCATTACTCAAGTTATTACTCAAGTTATGAGGAGGCTGTGGTATAAATCTCACTCCTATGCCCTGACCTTTGATCCCATTTCGATTATATTCAACAGAACTGGTTCAGTATACATCCGAAATAACATGATAAAGTGTTGTCGCAATAGAAGTAATTTCACGTAAGTTATGATGCATAAAAACTATGGAATAGATCCCGCTTCTGTGTCCGAACCACTGACCATTTTTCGACCATTTTCAACAGGATCTGTCCCCAGGAAGGTCCCTACAACATACTAACTTTTCATCCAAATCGAAACATTTTTACGTAAGTTATGACGCATAATGGCGATGGAAGTTATTCCGCTCCTATGTCCTGACCTTTGACCCCCATTTCGCCAATTTTCAATAGGGTTTGTCCCAAGGTGGTCTCCTACCACATACTAAAATTTAATCGAAATCGAACCTTTTTTACGTTAGTTATGACGCATAAGAGCAGTGGAATGGATCCCCCTCCTACGTCCTGACCTTTGACCCCATTTCGTTCACTTTCAATAGGGTTCGTCCCCAGGTGGTCCCCTACCACATACTAAAATTCCATCGAAATCGAACCATTTTTTACGCCAGTTATCGTGCGGACAGACGGACGGACAAAGCTGGGGCATATACGCTTCTTCAACCTATGGTAGGAAAGCGTAAAAAACCAGAAAAAAATGTTTAGTCCTTTGCCACGCGGTATGGCGTTACTGAACAAAAATAAAACAATAAAAATTATTTTCTCATTTCAAGTCGTTTTCCATTAAATTATATAATGAATATTTTTACTAGAAAAGTAAACGTGCCACACAGCATTACGATTTCTCACATTAAAAACGTTTTTTACGCTTTCCAACCGTAGGTTGAAGAAGCGTATATGCTCCAGCTTTTTCTGTCCGTCCGTCTGTCCGTCTGTCGGCACGATAACTCGCGTAAAAATTGTTCGATTTCGATGAAATTTTAGTGTGTGGTAGGGACCACTTGGGGACGAACCCTGTTGAAAGCGGACGAAGTGGGGTCAAAGGTCACGGCATAGGAGCGGGATCCATTCCATTGCTCTATTGCGTCATAACTTGCGTAAATATAGTTCGATGTCGATGAAATTTTATTATATTGAAGGGAACCACCTGGAAATGAATCCTATTGAAAATGGGTGAAGTGGGGTCAAAGGTCAGGACATACGGGCAGGATGCATTCCACTGCCTTTATACGTCATAACGTACGTAAAAATGGTTCGATTTCGACGAAATTTTAGTATGTGGTAGGGGACCACCTGGGGACGAACCCTATTGAAAATGGACGAAATGGGGTCAAAGTTCAGGACCGGGATTCATTCCATCGCCCTTCTCCCATACTATTAAAGGAACAATTCTTGTATGTACACAGTGTAGCAAAGAATTTTTAACACTGGGTCTGTAAAATGAAATAGAAACAAGCAATTATAATTTGTTTTGGTTTGTTATTCAAAATAAGTCCCTCCGGCTTCAATACCCTTGATACAGCGATTTAATAATGATTCGAATGCCTGTTCCAGTTCACTTTGCGGAATTGCCTCCAAAGCATGTGTCGAAGCTGTTTGTATGGTCGAAATATCATCAACATAACACCCTTTTAACGTCATTTTAAGTTTTAAGAATAAAGAAAAGTCGCAGGGTGCTAAATCAGGCGAATACGGTGAATGATTCAACACACAGACGTTATTTTTCGCCAAACATCTACGAACAAGAAGTGAGGTGTGACTGGGTGCATTATCGTGCAACAAACACCAACTGTTTTCATCCCGATATTCTGGACGAATGCGACAAATTCTGCCCATCAAACGCCTCAAAACATTTAAATAAAACTCACCAGTAATTGTTTGTCCACTTGGAACAAATTCTTTGTGGAAAATACCCTTACTATCGAAGAATGTAATGAGCATTGTTTTGATTTTCGATGGAACTTTTATTGTTTTTTTTTTTTTTGGCTTGTGGTGAGTTTTTTGACTTCCATTCCGCACTTTGTCGCTTTGTTTTAGGATCATATTGAAAACACCATGTCTCATCACCTGTAACAATCGATTTTAAGAAGTTTGGATCATTTTCAGCGGCTGAATTGATGTATCTGCAATGTGCACTTCTCCTTGATTTTTGTTCATTGGTTAACGTGTGTGGAATAAATTTAGCACAGACTTTTGTTTTGCCCAAATCTTCATGCAGGATGGTTTGAATCGTTTATTTGGTGATGTTTAAAGACTCTTCCATCATTCTTAGTGGCGCACATCGATTGTTTGCACGAAATCACGCACTTTTCCAATAATCTCAGGTGTCTTAGATGAACTTGGTCTTCCGGTATGCTTATCATCTTCTAGCGTATCTCCTCCGTCCAAAAAACGATTGTGCCACAGGAAAACATTTGATCTATTTAAACAAAACTCACCGTAAACTTGTTTCATCATTTGGTACGTCTCCGAGGCACTTTTACCAAGTTTTCCGTTACATGTAATAACAGCCCTTTACACCATCTTAATAATTCAGCATGGAAAAAATTTTACTTCGCTAATGAACGGCCGTTTCGTTTGAGTTACTTTAACAACTGCGCAGTACTTTTGGCAGAAAGCAAGCTGATGGTCACGGTTTATAACGCATTCGCGACTACACTGGTGGAGCCACCGTAGGCTGAAATCTAGCGCCAGTCTTAAAAATTCTTTGACGCACTGTATATGTAAATTTTATTTTGAAAACGGCTCTAAGGATTTTGATGAAAGTCGTTAACCTACTGTTTTCTGGTACTAGAAGTCGATTTAGCGTGATCTCGACTTTAGGAAAATTCGTTTAGTGCGTTAAATAACCACACCGAATTACCAAGTTTTTAGTGTCATGTCGTCCTATTAATGCTACCCATGCTAAGAAATCTTATGACGTCACAATCTCGCGATTGGAATGCTGGCGCGCGATCACGCCTTCTGTCTCATTACGTCACGCGTTGTATTTGGATCTTATCAAAGTTTTATGACGTCACACTCTTTCGAGCAGGTGGTCGCGATTCCGATCTGCCTCATTACGTCACGCTGCCATCCACTCCAATGCCTGCTGGTGTATGCACTGGCGATAGCTATTAGCATTAAGGGTAATCACTCGAATTTCAAAAAACTATGTTTTCCCAGTATTAGAGAAAACACAGGCTTGCTATTCGAGGATGGGCGTTGTGTTTCACCCAGCCGACGTTCCGTGTATCGGGGTCCGCTGAGTGCCGCAATGTTTAAAAAGTAATCGTCTAGCTTTTCATTTCTCTTTGAATAATTCGTTAACTTACAAATTTTGATTTTGTACTAGTACTGATGTGTAAGTTACTCAGTATTGCACTGGAGGACTTTTCTGAACATTCATTCCAAATCATTTACTCACACATCCAACTCTCAATCGTGATTAACATTTTTACTTTACAAAGTTGTACACTCAAATGAAATTTAGCCGACTCATAATAACGTGAAAATAAAATATGTTTATTTTGCCTGATGAAGGCTTGAAATTTAGAAAAATACACTCAGTCATATGAATATGCTTGAAGACCCTTTTATCAAAATTATTTATTTAAAGGTTAACTTTAATTTCTTATTTTAATTTAATATAAATCCGAAAAATTTCGAAACATAATTTACTTAAAATGATTCCCTATCCTACACAATTTCCTGCTCTGATCAATGTATTTACTTTACTCAACCATTTCATTTCTTCTATTTCTGCCCTACTTTTCTCAGCATGAATTTAGAGCTGGTTTTATTTTCAACCTTGACTTAGTCTACTATGCTCTTCTTTAACTTTCGGTTCAACATACTAATTATATAAACAAGAGGAAACCGTTAAGGTCGGAAATGTCCTACCTTCTATCCCACGATAAGGGCTGGCGTTTCATTCTCCTCTTCCCGAAGTTTTCATGCAGATTCCTTATTTGTACATAGCCTGCCGTCCTGGATCTTTTATATCACCGTCATGATTTCAGAGTCCACTTTGTTCGTTAATGTAGAACATCTCTCACTGTTCGGCACATGCTCGTTCCTCGTATCGTTAGTTCTTCTTCAACTTTCTTCACCATGCTATCTCTTTCTTGTCGCTCCTCTTCCAGTCCTACGAAAAATTGTTCTTCCCGGATCCTCCCACCAATTTAAGATTGGTCAAACAATTATCATTTCTCGATCTGATTTGCTCTGAGTTTCCCGCCATTTCTCTGACTTGCCATCCTTCGCCCCGTCCAAAATCTGTGTCCGCCCCTGAATTCTAGGAATTTGTGTGCCCGCGGATCTCCTGGGTCGTAAATTTCCCTACCATAAAACTGCTATGGTTTTCCTTTTTTACCAGACCTGGTGCAGCAATTCTCAAGACGACCGGCGCCGAGCTCCAATAAAATGTCTACCCGCCATACTCTAGCAGAATTACTTCACCTTACCCAATATTGCTGGCTCGTAGCAGTTGGGGAAAGGATGCCCCGCTGTCCCACGCCACAGAAAGCGGCCGACTGGAAGCCCTTCGACTCGGAGAGAGGGGGGGAGAGGGGGAAAGAGCGGTACTTTCTCGACCTTCCTAGGCGCGAATCCACGGAAGAAAATCTAAGGGGGAAATTAATTGCGAAATGCAGAGCGCCTGAAGAGCGTGAAGTTTATAAAATCCTAATTTTATTAATTCTTACATCAGCTCCCCAAAATGTCTCCCATTCATTTGATTAACATTTTTAAATCCCATTTCTTTTTCGCTTCTCCGATTACTTCTCAATTCCCAATACAGGGAAAAGGTGCGCGCTCGCTCACGAGTGCTGCAACAACGCGTTGTGTGCGTATGTCCGTCAGCACGATAACTCGCGTAAAAATCGTTCGATTTCGATGAAATTTTAGTATGTGTAAGGGGAACACTGGGAAGGAACCCTATTGAAAGTGAACAAAATGGGGTCAAAGGTCAGGACATAGGAGCGGCATCCATTCCACTACTCTTATGCGTCATAACTAACGTAAAAAAGGTTCGATTTTGATTAAATTTTAGTATGTGATAGGGGACCTCTTGGGGACAAACCCTATTGAAAACGGGCGAAATGGGGTCAAAGATCAAGACATAGGAGCGGAATCACTTCCATCGCCATTTTGTGTCTTAACTTACGTAAAAATACTTCGATTTGGATAAAATGTTAGTATGTTGTAGGGGCCTGCCTGGGGACGAACCCAGTTGAAAATGGGCGAAATGGGGTCAAAGGTTAGGACACAGGAGCGGGATCTATTTCATAGCCCTTATGCATAATAACTTACGTAAAAAATGCTTCTATTGCGACAAAACTTTATCGTGTTATTTTGGAGGTATACTGAACCGGTTCTAATAAATATCATCGAAATGGGATCAAAGGTTAAGGCACAGGACTGAGATTTATTCCACAGCCATTATATTCATAACTTGAGTAATGATTTCTGGTATGTTGGAAAGCGTATAATAATCAATGCATTGCATGATTTTACTAACTTGTTTTTTTTACTTCTCCCACATTACTGATATTAATTTGCCAACCGAAAAATTTGATTGAGGCGTCCTGCCGCCCCCGGAATCTGACACCCGGGGACTTCGCACCCATTGAATCCCCGCTTTGCGCATCCCTGTTCTGTACCTTTAACTCCATAATCAAGTTAGCTTTGCCGCAAGTACAGAAACAGCTGCCAGAAGATTGTTCTCAAGAAGAAGCCAGTCTTAGTATTGATGTCGCTGTAGAGGCCTTCTCGCTTATGTCAGCAAATGCTGCAAATGGCTTGGTTATGTATTTTTATCAGGCGCATATCTCGGCTCAACTTAGCTGCATATTGTTTTGTAATCGCTTCCGATCCTGACTTCAAGGTTTGCATTTCAGTGTTACAGGGCAGAATTCATAAAAGCTACCGTTCATCAAATTCGTTCATCTTCTTCCTCAGGGGAATAACATAACACGAAGCATTTTTGTTTTTAGCACATTGAATTTTTCATTTACCGTCCAGAAAGAAATGAATGAGTCCCGTATCCTTTAAAAAGTTCACGTCTTCCTGTTCTATATCCGTCGTACAATATCAACGTATTTTTCTTAACTCCAACTCTAAAGACCACGTGATCTCCCTTTGCTTATATTCTCTATCCATTTCATGGAAAGTATCTTCAACACACCATCTTTGAATAAACTTTTTTATATTTGACAAATCGAAATTTTGTCCAATTTCCCCCATCTGCTGATTACCTCATAAAGAACTGCCCTAGAAACGTACCTCTGTTATTTATCAAGACACGATGAGATGGTCGGTACCAGATTCAAAATCTGGTTAATGAATAAGGCAATCTCTAAAATCCCTGTCCTATTTTAGAGACAAAAAATCACATTAAATCGATTTCACTAGACCAATTATGTACAGTGAGTAACGAAATGCTCTTCACTGTATTCTCACAAAAATAAAAAAAATCCTCTTAAAATTCCGCTTATGTAAGGCCTGACTAAGGCACTCTGGGGCCCAAGGCCCAGAAAATGGCGAGCCTCCCACCGAAATAATATCTCTCATTGATGTATAGCGCTGGATATGTCAAGTGATGCACACGACACCGTATATTTAATACAAACACTCGTATATATATACACTGACGGAAAAAAATCCCAACACCAAGAAGGGATTGTGTTAGATAAACGACAGTTGGTAGGCGGTGAGAGTGCATCTGTAAGATGACGTCTATGCAAATTTCGCCCTCGGCGCATACGTGTGGCGCTAGTAGCGCCCCTCGGAACATGCAAAGCAGGTTTGCTGTAAATACGCGCTGTAACGTTCGTGAGCGTTAGTTATCGTTGAGATTCGACGTAGTGCGTTGATGTTAGTCAAGAATGCCTTTAAGAAGACGAAGAAGCCATTATCAACAGCTCACGGAGTTTGAACGAGGTCGTGTAATAGGGCTACGAGAAGGTGGATTTTCTTTCCGCAATATTGCAGAACGACTTGGCAGGAATGTAGCCACTGTGCATGATTGTTGGCAGCGGTGGTCAAGGGAAGGTACTGCCTCAAGAAGACCGGGTTCTGGCCGGCCACGTGGAACTACTGAGAGGGAAGACCGCCGTGTACGGCGTATGGCCGTGGCGCATCGTACCGCGGTTGCAGTAGCAATTAGAGCTGCAGTTGTCACCACAGTGACACAATGAACTGTTACAAATCGGTTACTTGAAGGACAGCTCCGAGCCAGACGCCCTGTAGCGTGCATTCCACTTACTCCAAACCACTGTCGTTTGCGACGTCAGTGGTCTCAAGCTAGAGCTCACTAGAGGACGGAGTGGAGATCTGTTGTGTTTTCCGATGAAAGCCGGTTCTGCCTGGGTGCCAGTGATGGCCGTGTGTTGGTTAGAAGGAGGCCAGGTGAGCGCCTGCAACCAACCTGTCTGCGGCCGAGACACACTGGACCTACACCTGGAGTTATGGTCTGGGGAGCAATTTCCTATGACAGCAGGAGCACTTTCGTGGTTATCCCACGCACCCTGACGACACAGTTGTACGCCGGTCTGGTGATTCAACCTGTTGTGCTGCCATTCATGAACAGCATTCCAGGGGGTGTTTTCAACAGGATAACGCTCGCCCGCATACCGCTGTTGTAACCCAACATGCTCTACAGAGTGTCGACATGTTGCCGTGCCCTGCTAGATCACCAGATCTGTCACCAATCGAGCACGTACGGGACATCATTGGACGACAACTCCAGCGTCACCCCCAGCCAGCATTAACCGTCCCTGTATTGACCGACCAAGTGCAACAGGCATGGAACTCCATCCCACAAACTGACATCCAGCACCTGTACAACACAATGCATGAACGTTTGCGTGCTTGCATTCAACATTCTGGCGGTACACCGGTTATTAATGTACGAGCATTTCACATTTTAAATGGCTCTTCTCGCGCTTACCATAAGCTGTGATCTTGAAACCTTAATCGATTAAATATGTTACCTATATTGCCGCCATTTAATTCCTCTACAACTATTTTTTCGTGGTGTTGGGATTTTTTTCTGTCAGTGTATATGTATATCTATATATATACATAGCATAAGAACGAGTCAAAACTGTAAAGGCCTAAAACTGAAACAGAATCGAGACATAACAAACGATAAAGTAGCTTAGATCCGAAGGTAGCGGATGCAGCAGCTGGTCAAACGGTGAAGCAACATATGAAGTGTACAATACCACGACGAAAAAAAAAACAAAAAAAAACCTAGATACATAAGCAAAGAACAAATAATGAAACATAAAACGATATACCATGAACTGTCGTCATCAGGAGAGCACCAGTATATGGCGAGAGCAGCTTTTCTGATGTCCGTGAAAGGTAGGTGGAAAACCAAAGTACCCACGAACAGTACTCTCTAAGCTGCAAGCTCTGATGCGAGACTGAACGAAGAAACGAAAGAAGGAGAGACGTCGAACAGCATATACATAAGCATGGGTGTGACGCGTATGGTGACGTAGTGTGGGGGGAAAAATAGTGTGCGAAATCTAAAATTAAAAAAAAAAAAAGCTAGGGGGAAGGAAAGGAGGTGAGTGTTAACAGCTGTTAGTGATCCATCGAACAGGATTTTGAAAGCCCTGCAAATTAACATCGTTGGATCATGGGTTAATAATGGTGTGAAGGTCGAAATCTGTGTACATGGCTGTATTGTAGGTAAGAAACTGTTGAAAATATTTTTTGAGGAAACGAATTGGAAGTCGATTGTTACGCAATTGAAAATACAGGATTCGGAATTTTTTTATGTCATTAGCTGGACTATTGCAAATTTTACAAATTCGATTTGATTGATTGATTGGAGGTTTAACGACCACCGTGAGCAACTCAATGGGCTATAAGCAGTCCCTCGTCCCTAATTTAGGGTCACTGGTTCCAGGGAAGTGAAAGAGCCAGTGCCATAAGACAAACACAACATCCATGCCTGACCGGGATTCGAACCCGGACCCCTTACGGACGAATGATCAGAGGCCAGCGCCTTAGACCACTGCGCCACCGGGCCGGCTTACAAATTCGAGCTAATTGCGAAATAACAATGTTACAAAGCACGGAAATTAAGATATTTGAGGTCCAGTATGAATAATAGTTAATTCTGAGGTGAAATTACGACGTTTATCGTAGACATCTGTAACAATACCCCTACCATCGGTGAAAGAAATATCAATATCCAAATTATTCTTCTGGGTCTTGGATAAATATGTCGAGTTTGAATATTGAAGATCGGATTATTAAAAACAATAAGATCATCAATATAACGAAAAATACGGCCGTAATCTTGCGTAATTGTAGTCGTAAAATCCCGTTCATTTAGATAAAGGTTAGCGAGAGTGCTGGAGAAAACACTGCCCATGGTTTTGCCGGTGACTTGTCGGTAGATTTTTTTGCCCATACAAATATAGTTGTGTTTGAGACAGAAGTCGACTAAACGATCCCAAAACTGTGAAGTATACTTGATCACATTGCCATATTTTATAAATAATGCAGCACAAGCAGCAATTAATCCAGAAATAGGAATAGACGTACATAAGTTACAAAAATCAAAAAATTCAACGCTATGTAAATCCTGATTTGTAGTTATGTAACTCAAGACGGCTGCACTATTATCAATGATCCAGGAATCGTGAGTCTGACCATATAATTGTTTTAAAGATTTTTCAAAGACATTGCCATTGCCGGCTTTCCAACTGTAACAATCACGAGTATTGGTGATATAACGGAAGGCAGTTGGGTATATATATTTCATCATCATCATCATCATTATCAACCATTATCAATCCACTCCTGGACGAAGGTCTCTCAAAGTTTCCTCCACAACGATCTATCTTGTGCCAGTCTCCAAAATTTCACTCATGCATACTTTCGAATTTCATCCACCCATCTCCCATGTGGTCTTCTTCTGGATCTTTTCCTGTCCCTTGGAACCAATCTAAAATTTCGGCTGTCCATCGATGATCTGTCCTTCTGGCAGTATGTCCAGCCCATTGCCATTTCAGGGATTTAACTCTGATCATGATGTCTTCCACTCTTGTCATTTTTCGGATCCACGTGTTCCTCTTCTTATCTCTCCTGGTTACACCAAGCATGCACCTCTCCATGCTTTTTTGAGTTGTCTGCAGCCTTTGTATGTCTCTTTTAGTTAAGGTCCACGTCTCTGCACCATACGTAAGCACTGGAAGGATGCATTGATCAAACACTTTTCTTTTAAGACATAATGGCATATTGCTCTTGAAAATTATGCTGTTTCTTCCAATAGCTCTTCAGACAAATTTTGTACGCCGATTAATTTCTTCATCAATGTGATCCTCACTTGATATCTGCTGTCCAAGATAAACGTACATGCCTGTTATCTCCAGCTTTTCTCCATCAATCCATAAATCTTCATTTTTTGTAAAAGCATTGAACATCACTTTTGTCTTCTGAAAGTTCATTTTTAATCCCACTCCTTTACTCTTCTCAGCAAGTTCCTGGATCATACTCTGCAGCTCTGATGGGGTAGTTGCAAAAATGACTACGTCATCAGCAAAACGAAGGTGGGTTAGATAATCTCCATTAATCTTTATCCCCTTGTTTTCCTACCTCAGCGACTGAAGACATCCTACAATGTGGCATTAAAGAGCTTCGGAGATACGGTGTCACCTTGTCTCACTCCCTTTCCAATTATTATGTGTGTTGTATTTTCAAACAGCCGAATCTTTGCACTTGCATTTTCATAGATGTTATTAATAATATTAATGTATGCATCTTCAATACCGCAGGATTTCAGAGCCATTGTAACTGCTGATGGTTTTACAGAATCAAAGGCTTTTTCATAATCAATAAAAGCCATGCACAATAGAAGTTCATATTCCCTCGCTCTTTCAATTAGTTCTCTCAGTACGTCGATATGATCTATTGTGCTGTAGCCACTCCTGAATCCAGCTTGTTCTCTCGGTTGAGCCATGTCCAGTGTTACCTTCAAACGGTGTGAAAGAACTTTAGTGAAGATTTTATAAACCACTGATAGGAGGCTGATAGGTCTGTAGTTCCCGAGATCCTCAATGTCACATTTTTTATGAAGCAGGATCATTGTTGCGTTGTTCCAATCCTCAGGAATCTTCCCTTCATTAAGGCATCGAGTGAAAATTTGGGCGAGTACTGTTTCGATTTCTCCACTTGCTTCTTGTATGATGTCTACAGTAATTCCATCTTCTCCAGGAGCTTTTCCCCGCTGCATGTTCTTGATTGCATGTGCATCTTCTGCTGGGAGGACTGGAGGAACTCTGGTACTGGTACCTTTCACGATGTCTATAGTACATGTATCATCCCTTTCATATAATTTGGAGTAGAAATCTTTCACTCCTGTAAACATTTCGCCTCTATTTCTTGTTACAGAACCATCTTCTTTTCTCAGTGCCATAATCTGCTTTCTTCCCTTACTGACATGTCCCTTTGCTATCTTTAGGCTTTGGTTGTTTTCAATTGCTTTCCTCACTAATTCACAGTTGAATTTTCTTACGTCGTCAGCGATAATTTTTCTTACTGTCTTGCATAGCTCTATATATTCCATTTTAAAAGTCACATCTTCTTTAGTTGTCCTCATCTCTCTTCTTTTCTGCATCAACATTTTGGTTTTTCCTGATAATTTGTTCACATGCAACTTGTTCTTAGACTCAGCTAATTTTGTTGCTGTTTCCATAAGAGCTTTGGTTACTTTTCTGTTAACTTCAGAAATATCCACTTCTTCCGATGTTAGGCCTTCTAAAGCAGAGAATCTGTTCTTCAGTTCAAACTTGAAGGTACAGTATTATGGTGTTTTTTAAGGTTGGTTATGCCAATACATTTTGTTTGTCTTATGAGCTTGCCACGTTCAAGTTTAGTGTTGAGGTGCATCTTACATCTCACCAATCTATGGTCACTACCTGTGTTGAACTTGTTTAGCACACTGCAGTCTTCTATGACGAATTTTTGGTTACACATAATAAAATCAATTTCACTTATCGTCCCATTTGGATGTCCCCATGTCCATTTCCTGTGTGGCTTTTTCTTGAAAAAGGAATTCCAGATGAAAAACACTTCTGCCTCTGCAAACTCTACGAGAGTATTTCCACGCTGGTTTCTGTTGCCGTGATCGAATTTACCTACTGAAGTTTCATTCTGTTGCCGTTGCCATATTTTTGCATTGAAATCTCCCATAATTAACTTCAAGTGCTGCTTACCTTTATTATTTAGATGACAAATTTCCTCATAAAATTCTTCAATTTCTTCTTCAGGATGACTTGTGGTGGGTGCATAAGTTTGAATAATCTGAGCCTGGTATCTTTTGGAGAGTTGGATAACGAGTCGTGCAGCTCTGTCAGAGGAACTTTCAACTTCTGCAACTTTTTCGTTCAGTTTCTTGTTTATTATAAATCCAACACCACTAGTTCTGCCAGTATCTGTCCCACGATAGTAGAAGAGATGTCAACTTTTCAGTTCAATGAGATCTTCTCCTTTTCTCCTTACCTCACTTAGCCCGACGATGTCCCACTTGATCCTTTGTAGTTCCTCTTCCAATTCAAGAAGCCTTGAATCAGAAGATAGGGAGCGTCCACTATACGTAGCCAAGGTCAGCATCAGATGGCAGCCTAGTCCGGTCCTCCGGGGATTCTTAGCACCCTCTGCCTTCATGTCGCACTGGCCGCTGCCTTAGCCAGGTACATTCCAGCTGCCGGAGACTGAGGGCCAAACATGATTTATGTTGTGGAATCATTTTGGAGGGGTTTGGCCATAACTCACCACGCTGGCCAAGCGGGTTGGTGAGTGTGGGATAGTATTTCCTCTAATCCCGATGGTATAGATATACCGCTATTGGCGGTATAACTATACCATCTCTCTCTCTCTCTCTCTCTCTCTCTCTCTCTCTCTATATATATATATATATATATATATATATATATATATATATATATATATATACAGGCCGAAAGTGAAAAAAGACCACCAAGAAGGAGACGTCTGATACCAACGAAATTTATACAGCATAATAACGGAATACAGAGGATAACGTGATCAAAACATTATGGCAAAATACAGCTGTATTTGCTGCTAAACTGAAAAATAACATTTCCATGTAACATGGTTAGTACGAGGTTGAACCGCCATAAACTGCGTCACACTGTGCATTCTGGCATGGAGTCTGTCGTACAGATGTTGGATGTAAGTTTGGGGTATTGAGTTCCAAGCATCCTCAACCTGGACGCGTAAATCGGGGATGGTTGTGGCTGGCCGTGGAGACCGGATAAGTCGTTATCCCATTAAATCCCACACGTGCTCAATGAGGGACAAATCCGGTGAACGTGCAGGCCATGGAAGTTGTCTCACACCCTGAAGTGCATGTTGCGTTGCACGTACAGCTTGTGGGCGTGCGTTATCTTGCTGGAAAACAACACGATGGACCGACCTTACAAATGGCACAACAACGGGCTGAATGATGTTGTTGATGTAGGAGGTGCGGTTTAACGTACCCGGTGCAAACACTAGTTGTGTACGGGAGTGATAGCTGATCGCTCCCCACACAAGGAGACCAGGTGTTGGCCCTGTGTGTCGCTGGCGGATGCAAGAAGGGTGGAGACGCTCCCCTGTGCATCTGCGAACACGCATACGGCCATCGGAGGCTCCCAAGAATAATCTGCTTTCATCGCTGAACACAACAGATCGCCATTGCGTTCTCCAGTGCAGACATTGGCGACACTACTGCAGCCGTTCCTGAAGGTGGGCTGGAGTCATAGGTACAAATGCCAGAGACACACGTGCACGTAGTCCTGCATCCAGTAGACGGTTGCGGATTGTTCGCACATTCACCTCAGGTGCAACGGCAGCTCGGATTTGCGTCAGAGTGGATGTTCTGCTTGACAACGCCGCTCTTCCTATGCGTCGATCGTTCCGCTCATCAGTCCGTCTGTGACTCTCGGTTCCACGTCTTCTCGCGTGGGAATGTTCCTCGAACCATCTACGCCACCATCATACCACCACCGATACTTCGCGTCCAATTCGCTCTGCAATACGACGCTACGACCATCCGGCCTCGCGGAGTCCGACTAGACGACCTCGCTCAAAGTCCGATAACTGCTGAAATCGTACACGTCTTCCATGTCCAGGCATTGCAGCGTCTTCGGGGTCTTCGCACGTGACCGTACGCCGACGACTGATTACATTCACTTTGCCGTGCTCCTTAAATACCACCGACGATAATTTGCATATTATGACGTGCTGTGGCGTAAGCGCTCACCGGTTGGAACCAAAATTAACATCACACCTACGTAAACTCGACCCCATTAACATATGTAAATTTCATGATCGTCTGTCAATTCCTTCTTGGTGTTCTTTTTTCACTTTCCGCCAGTGTATATGCTGCTTGACGTCTCTCCTTCTTTCGTTTCTTCGTTCAGTCTCGCATCAGAGTTTGCAGCTTAGAGAGTGTCCGTGGGTACTTTGGTTTTCTACCTACCTTTCTCGGACATCAGAAAAGCTGCTCTCGCCATATACTGGTGCTCTCCTGATGACGACAGTTCATGGTATATCGTTTTATGTTTCATTATTTGTTCTTTGCTTATGTGTCTAGGTTTTTTTTTCATCGTGGTATTGTACACTTCATATATATATATATGATCATCATTGTCAACCATTATCAATCCACTGCTGGACGAAGGTCTTCCCAAGTTTCCTCCACAACGGTCTGCCTTGTGCCAGTCTCCTCCATGTCACTCCCGCATACTTTCGAATTTCATCCACCCATCTTCCATGTGGTCTTCTTCTGGGTCTTTTCCTGTCCCTTGGAATCCGATCTAAAATTTCGGCTGTCCATCGATGGTCTGTCCTTCTGGCAGTATGTCCAGCCCATTGCCATTTCAGGGATTTAACTCTGATCATGATGTCTTCCATTATTGTCATTTTTCGGATCCACGAGTTCCTTTTCTTATCTCTCCTGGTTACACCAAGCATGCACCTCTCCATGCTTTTTTGAGTTGTCTGCAGCCTTTGTATGTCTCTTTTAGTTAAGGTCCACGTCTCTGCACCATATGTAAGCACTGGAAGGTTGCATTGATGAAACACTTTTCTTTTAAGACATAATAGCATACTGCTCTTGAAAATTTTTCTGTTTTTTTCCAAGAGCTCTCCAGGCAAGTTTTGTACGCCGATTAATTTCTTCATCAATGTGACCCTCACTTGATATCTGCAGTCCAAGATAAACGTACGTGTCTGTTATCTTCTCCATCAATCGATAAATCTTCATTTCGTGTAAAAGCATTGAACATCACTTTTGTCTTCTGAAAGTTCATTTTTAATCCCTCTTCTTTAGTCTTGTCAGCAAGTTCCTGGATCATACTCTGCAGCTCTGATGGGGTAGTTGCAAAAATGACTACGTCGTCAGCAAAACGAAGGTGGGTTAGATGATCTCCATTAATCTTTATCCCTTTGTTTTCCCAGTTCAGTGATTGAAAGACATTTTGCAATGCGACATTAAAGAGCTTCGGAGATATGGTGTCACCTTGTCTCACTCCCTTTCCAATTCTTATGTGTGTTGTATTTTCAAACAGCTGAATCTTTCCACTTGCATTTTCATAGATGTTATTAATAATATTAATGTATGCATCTTCAATACCGCAGGATTTCAGAGCCATTGTAACTGCCGATGGTTTCACGGAATCAAAGGATTTTTCATAATCGATAAAAGCCATGCACAATGGCAGTTCATATTTCCGCGCTCTTTTAATTAGTTCTCTTAATACGTGGATATGATCTATTGTGCTGTAGCCACTTCTGAATCCAGCTTGTTCTCTCGGTTGAGCCATGTCCAGTGTTACATATATATACACTGACAGAAAAAAATCCCAACACCACGAAAAAATAGTTGTAGAGGAATGAAATGGCGGCAATACATTTGTATAGGTAACATATTTAATCGAATAAGGTTTCAAGATCACAGCTTATTGTAAGCGCGAGAAGAGCCATTTTAAATGTGAAATGTTGGTACATTAATAACCGGTGTACCCGCCAGAATGTTGAATACAAGCACGCAAACGTTCATGCATTGTGTCGTACAGGTGCTGGATGTCAGTCTGTGGGATGGAGTTCCATGCCTGTTGCACTTGGTCGGTCAATACAGGGACGGTTAATGCTGGTTGGGGTGACGCTGGAGATGTCGTCCGATGATGTCCCGTACGTGCTCGATTGGTGACAGATCTGGTGATCTAGCAGGGCACGGCAACATGTCGACACTCTGTAGAGCATGTTGGGTTACAACAGCGGTATGCGGGCGAGCGTTATCCTGTTGGAAAACACCCCTGGAATGCTGTTCATGAATGGCAGCACAACAGGTTGAGTCACCAGACCGACGTACAACTGTGCCGTCAGGGTGCGTGGGATATCCAGGAGAGTGCTCCTGCTGTCATAGAAAATTGCTCCCCTGACCATAACTTCAGGTGTAGGTCCAGTGTGTGGTGGCCGCAGACAGGTTAGTTGCAGGCGTTCACCTGGCCTCCTTCTAACCAACACACGGCCATCACTGGCACCCAGGCAGAACCGGCTTTCATCAGAAACCACAACAGATCTCCACTCCGTCCTCCAATGAGCTCTAGCTTGACACCACTGACTTCGCAAACGGCAGTGGTTTGGAGTAAGTGGAATGCACGATACAGGGCGTCTGGCTCGGAGCTGTCCTTCAAGTAACCGATTTGTAACAGTTCATTGTGTCACTGTGGTGGCAACTGCAGCTCGAATTGCTGCCGCAGATGCGGTACGATGCGCCACGGCCATATGCCGTACACGGCGGTCTTCCTGCTCAGTAGTGCCACGTGGCCGGCCGGAACGCGGTCTTCTTGAGGCAGTACCTTCCCTTGACCACCGCTGCCAACAATCATGTACAGTGGCTACATTCCTGCCAAGTCGTTCTGCAATATTGCGGAAAGGAAATCCACCTTCTCGTAGCCCTATTACACGACCTCGTTCAAACTCCGTGAGCTGTTGATAATGGCTTCTTCGTCTTCTTAAAGGCATTCTTTACTAACATCAACACCCTACGTCGAATTTCAACGACAACTAACGCTCACGAACGTTACAGCGCGTATTTACAGCAAACCTGCTTTGCATGTTCCTAAGGGGCGCTACTAGCGCCACACGTATGCGCCGAGCGCGAAAATTGCATAGACGTCATCTTACAGATGTACTCTCACCGCCTACCAACTGTCGTTTATCTAACACAACCCCTTCTTGGTGTTGGGATTTTTTTTTCCATCAGTGTATATATACTGGCGGAAAGTGAAAAAAGAACACCAAGAAGGAATTGGCGGACGATCATGAAATTTACATATGTTAATGGGGTCGAGTTTACGTAGGTGTGATGTTAATTTCGGGACCAACTGGTGAGCGCTTACGCTACAGAACGTCATAATATGCAAATTATCGTCGGTGGTATTTAAGGAGTACGGCGAAGTGAATGTAATCAGTCGTCGGCGTAGGGACACGTGCGAAGACCCTGAAGAAGCTGCGATGCCTGGACATATTATCGGACTTTGAGCGAGGTCGTCTAGTCGGACTCCGCGAGGCCGGGTGGTCGTATCGTCGTATTGCGGAGCGAATTGGACGGGAAGTATCGGTGGTGGTACGATGGTGGCGTAGATGGTCCGAGGAACATTCCCACGCGAGAAGACGTGGAACCGAGAGTCACAGACGGACTGATGAGCGGACCGATCGACGCATAGGAAGAGCGGCGTTGTCAAGCAGAACATCCACTGCGACGCAAATCCGAGCTGCCGTTGCAACTGGGGTGACTGTGCGAACAATACGCAACCGTCTACTGGATGCAGGACTACGTGCACGTGTGCCTCTGGCATGTGTACCACTGACTCCAGCCCACCGTCAGGGACGGCTGCAGTGGTGTCGCCAACGTCTGCACTGGAGAACGCAATGGCGATCTGTCGTGTTCAGCGATGAAAGCAGATTCTGCTTGGGAGCCTCCGATGGCCGTATGCGTGTTCACAGACGCACTGGGGAGCGTCTCCACCCTTCTTGCAACCGCCAGCGATACACAGGGCCTACACCTGGTCTCCTAGTGTGGGAAGCGAACAGCTATCACTTTCGTACGCAACTAGTGTTTGTACCGGGTACGTTAAACAGCACCTCCTACATCAACAACATCATTCAGCCCGTTGTTGTGCCATTTGTAAGGTCGGTCCATCGTGTTGTTTTCCAGCAAGATAACGCACGCCCACAAGCTGTACGTGCAACGCAACATGCACTTCAGGGTGTGAGACAACTTCCATGGCCTGCACGTTCACCGGATTTGTCCCTCATTGAGCACGTGTGGGATTTAATGGGATAACGACTTATCCGGTCTCCACGGCCAGCCACAACCATCCCCGATTTACGCGTCCAGGTTGAGGATGCTTGGAACTCAATACCCCAAACTTACATCCAACATCTGTACGACAGACTCCATGCCAGAATTGCACAGTGTGACGCAGTTCATGGTGGTTCAACCTCATACTAACCATGTTACATGGAAATGTTATTTTTCAGTTTACCAGCAAATACAGCTGTATTTTGCCATAATGTTTTGATCACGTTATCCTCTGTATTCCGTTATTATGCTGTATAAATTTCGTTGGTATCAGACGTCTCCTTCTTCGTGTTCTTTTTCACTTTCCGCCAGTGTATATGTTCATATTTGCTCATATATCCTCCTATGTAAATATATCTGCATCAAATGTGGGGGCGGTTTCATATTTCAGTAAATTTGATTGTGTAATAATTGAAAAGTCGTAGAATTTGATTAATCCTGTAACTGTCTAGAGCGAATAAACTCGAGGTTAGCAAAATGGGCTGATATCAGCTCCAATATTCACTATCTGAGAAGTGGGCCGAATGCGGCTGGAACGAGCGAACCTCATCAGAAAGCGTTGCTTTCCCCCCTTAGGTTAGATACTTAAAGTGCTTGTTTAGGGGAAGATTGACGCCAATTCTTTCTGACTGAATAACTGCTAGAAGAGCTATAACAATGGCGCCGAATCTAAGAAAGGGGGAGAAGATGCTTGACTCACTTCTTCCTACGCAGTAGCACGATGTCCGTGTCAGGGGAACTAGCCATCACCATTGTGCCTTGGTTATGTAACTGAATAAAGGAATAGAAGTGAGCGTTCATCACCAGTGACAGTGACAGGCTTATGGTTGGTACTGCTGAGATGAGAGATGGAAAGGAATTATTTTGCTGTAGCTTTTATAAAACCCGGAGGCTATATGAACATTTGTATCTGGAAGACGGGAGGGGGGGGGGTAGCAGAACACTTTGTGGCAGCATTTAACTCAGGTTCATTGACCGCTTAAAGGATTAATCTACGAATTCGCTATAATCATATTCAGTAATCTTAAAATTCGTAATAAATCCTACTAAAGCAAAATGGACTGTGACCTTGAAGTGAAGGAAGAGTTTTAGAGAAAAGGAACAAAGAGTTTTGTGAAAATTGAAACTGCTCCTTTAACCCTTTAAGCGGCCAACGTACTTCAATTAAATGGTGCTCAAACAGTTTGCTGTCTCCAAAGAGAAATGTTCACATAGCGACGTGGTTTTACGAAACTATGGAAACACAATTTATCTTTACCACCTCTGATCTCCGCAGCACCGAAAACAAACCTATCATAGTTGATAACCTCTCCCTTCTAGTCTTATATTCCCTGTTCCATGACCCAAATTATGATATGGACGTGCTAGTCCCCCTGACACGATCATCATGCAACTAAGTAAAAATAAGTACTTCAAACATGTTTTCTTTCGTTCCTTAAATTCGACTCAATTACCATAGCCGTGTATCTGTTAATTTGTCAGAGAGGATTCGTGTCAATAAATCATAAGCCTGATTGACCAGTATGAATAACAAATCTAAAGGCGAAAGAAACTTTTTTAATGCTTTAGTTTTAGGTTTTAAGGTTACCCGTATGAGCAGAACTTTGGGATCACAAAACATACCCTGAATGAATTCGTCCGAGTCACGTTCGGCCCACTTTTCAGACAGCAAATATATCCGTTCGAGTTGATTTCAGCCCATTTTGTTAACACCGAGTTAATTCGTTCCAGCCGGTGAAAGGGCTAATGGAAGTGTTGAAGATTGACGGATAAGAGGCTATCACAACCCCTCCCCCCTAAAATATTACTTTCACTAGGTGAAAGCCTGTCAATAATGACAAGGAAAGTAAAACATGTAGAGAAATTTTTTTAATAATCAGGTATTCTTTTTGTCTGTGATGTCTAAATGTTAAAGTATGATTCATGAACACTTCAGCAATGAACATTACAAAAGTAAAAAAAAAAGTATATTGATTGAGGCAGGGATTCGACAAATAAAACAGGCAAGCATTCTTTCCACTGCTCTATCATAGAGAGGCAAACGTTACAAAGAAAATTATATTGTTTGTGATGATAATCGTAACCTTTCTTTGCCGGTAGGGAGATTCAATTCCACATCTTTCTACTCCGGAGCGGCTCTTCTCCCTATTGAACTACTCCGGCAAGCTTATCGTTGCTTATTGCCGATTTGACTCACGCGTCACCTCAGTAGTGCGTCATCTGCGTCGTGACGCGTCGTCACATGATAACAATATTGTTTGTGATGATAATCGTAACCTTTCTTTGCCGCTAGGGAGATTCAATTCCACATCTTCCTACTCCGGAGCGGCTCTTCTCCCAATTGAACTTCTCCGGCAAGCTTATCGTTGCTTATTGCCGATTTGACTCACGCGTCACCTCAGTAGTGCGTCATCTGCGTCGTGACGCGTCGTCACATGATAACAATAATAATCATAATAAAAAGAAGTCCAATAATGATTAGGTCATTTCTAGAAACAGCTTAAAAAGAAGAGTCCCTGTGAAACATTTGACCCAAAGCCCAGGCCTTTCATGAGTGGAATAAGGAGATGGGAAGTTATTTCCCATGAGTGCAATGAGATCGTGTGCTCTAATGTTTCTTACTTTCCTTTCTCCATCAGGTCAATAAAAAAAAAACTTGTTAAACGTTTTCTATGTATGAGTGATAAACGTTGAAATCTGAGATTACGCGTAATATCCAATGGAACCGACATACAAAGAAATTCCATCTGATTCTACGAATCTTTTAGAAAACTCGTAAGCATTCATTCTATTGTCTCGCAACGCAAAAGCATGCGCTCAAGCTGCAAGAACCGGGAAACGGAAAAGAAATGACGGATTTAAGAGGGTTAAATTTGAAATAAGAGCAGGCAGCGCTTATAGAACGAAGCCTTCTTCCCTTTCAGAGGATTTTCTAGAGGGGAATGGAATGGTCATGGCAGAGATATCTGCAGAGAAGCTGTAGTTTTCCTTTCAAAACTGTGCCAGGGAGTCTCAATCGTAGGTGGAACGGAGAAGAGCACATCCACACAAAAGCAATAATTTTGTAGTCAAATTCAACGAAAATCCTATATTGCCATTCGTCCACAAATGTTGCACTATTCATGACTGTCAACTTCCAGCACTGTCGGTTTTTTATATTACATTAAACGAAAACTGCCCAGAAAACAATTGCAGCTTGACGAAACCTCTTCTTCCTTTCCCAAACAAATTGCCCACTTATTTACCAAATCGCCTTTCAACGCTGAGTAAATTTTTTCAACTGCTGCCTAATTTTTGGGTTTGATCTGTTAGTGGCGAAACATACAAAAATATCCGATCTGAAACTCTTGTTTTTCAGCTCGAATATTTTTGTAATTTAACAATGACAAATTCGAGTAACATAGCTGGTGATTGTTTTTATTTGGGGGGGGGGGGGGGGGTTAACGATTACCGTGAGCAACTCAATGGACTACAGGGAGTTCCCCGTTCCTAATTTAGGGCCACTGCTTCCAGAGAAGGGATAGAGCCATTGCCGTAAGACAAACGCAACATCAATGCCTCACCGAGATTCGAACCTGGGTCCATCTCCGACGAATAGTCAGAAGCCAGCGTTTAAACCACTGCGACGTCTGGGCAGGGTAGTTTTTCTCATCACAGCTTCAGTGGAATTTTTATATCAGTGGTATTTAAAAAGTTCACGTGCCGTAAATCTACCTACTCTTATAGTCATAATATAAAAGTGACCATCCGGTGCATATTATTGGCTGAATCTTCCTGATTTCAATACTGATTAACCACCCGAATGAATGAGGAAGGATGGTAAAGGCTATTCTTCCCTAATTTAGCTACCGGCTCCAGCGAAGAGAGAATGAAAACCATAGAAATAAAAAAAGAAGCCTTACTATGACAGTTAAACCTTCCTACAGGCGTAAGATAAACCGGCAAGGTAAAGTACGGGCTGAATTTTAATATTAAGGCACTACAATCCTTTCGTTTGATACAGTTGTATTATCAGTGGTAAAGGAAAACCCAGATCTCATGATTTAGACCCACGGCCGTAGCAAGGTCCCAGAACTGGTGGAACGCGGGGGGGGGGCGAAGAGTCATCTGGGAAGAGAGGCTGTATTCAAATACAAACTACATTTTCCCACGAATTGCAAACATAACACCAAACAGAAATCATCGCTCTTTCCACGTTAATAAGTGAGTCTCGGGAAAAATTCTCATCTGCCGCCACCGGGAATCGAACCCAGGGTCTCCCACAGTACGTGCCGGAAATGCTACCACTGCGGCCTCGAATTCTCCAGACTCACATCGAGGCCGCTGTGGTGCAGTGGTAGCATGTCCGGCGCGTAACTGGAAGACCCTGATTCTATTCCCGGTAGCAGGGACTCACATCGAGGCCACTGTGGTGTAGTGGTAGCATGTCCGGTGCGTAACTGGAAGACCCTGGGTTCGATTCCCGGTGGCGGCCGATGAGAATTTTTCCGAGACTCACTTATTAACGAGGAAAGAGCGATGAATTCTGTTTGTTGTTCCTGATCCACGTCGAGTGTTTGAATTAATTGGAAACATAAGTTCTGCTTTGTTTTTAATTTCCCTTTGTTAATTTACTTCATTAGCGAATAGTTATGCCAAAAAAGTAAAAACAATTAGATACGTGTAAAATGCAAAATATCAAATAAAAAGGGGGAGGAAGAAACAGAAATCTCTTGAAATTAAAAAAAAAAATCACATTCTTTGAATTTCCTTGGTGGTGGGTTCAGTTGCGCGTTCCTTATCGTTGTAGTCAACATAACTCAGAACCAGCGCGTGATTAATTTTTAGTTTACTCTTTTCCATGGATCCAAGGCATCGGGAATTTTGTGAAAACACAAATTTGTCCGTGACGAAGCCGTGCCACCTCACTCCGGAGTAAGTTGCTCTCTCAACTAAGCTACACGGACGTAGTGTATCGCTGCAGATTTGTCGCCTTGACACGTGATTCACCTTTGCAGTACATCAAATGATCAAATGTAGAGGATTTTTGGAAGGGAGTGTCTGACCCCAGGTCTTAAACAACCCTTAGAAATAGGAAGCTAGGAGATTTGGGCTAGGGTGCGCGATAGGAAAGTAACACGGAAGCGAAACAGAAAGGGGGAGGAAGGCGCCCTTATTTCTTACCGGGGGGCAGTACCTGGGGTCCGACGGCTTAACGTGCCCATCCGACGCAAGGCGGATATTTAGTAGATCGAACTTGAGGTCCTTTCCGTGACAGTCACGAACGTTGCCCACTAGGCCACCCGCGGCCGCAGTACGTCACAGAATGATGATGATCATATGTAGAGGATTTTAGAAAGGGAGTGTCTGACTCCAGGTCTTAAACAGCCCTTAGAAATAGGAAGATAGGAGATTTAGGCTAGAGTGCCCGATAGGAAAGTGACACGGAAGCAAAATAGAAAGGGGGAGGAAGACGCCCTTATTTATTACCGGGGGTAGTACCCTGGGTCCGATGGCTTAACGTGCCCATCCGACGCAAGGCGGATATTTAGTGGATCGAGCGTTCTTACCTGCCTGGGATCGAACCTGAGGTCCTTTCCGTGGCAGTCACCAATGTTGCCCACTAGGCCACCCGCGGCCTGCAGTACGTCACAATTTACTGATGCCATATTTCAACTCTTTCTACTTTTCTTCGGTTCCACTTTTTTCTCCACCTTTTATCGCATATTTTCCTTCGCTGGCGCTCGATGGTAGTCACTTCTTACCATGGTCAACAGCCATACCCCTTCGCTCTCAAAAACCAAGAGCACCAGAATCCCACCAAAAACACTCTTTTCTCCAGCACAAGCATCGTAAAACCGCTCCTACTGGATGAAAAACAATGAACAAGAAGATGTTGAAAGCTCTTTCTCTCGCGCGACCGCGCTAGGATATCCCTCTTGCATTATTTTCCAACGCGTAAAGGGATACATTTAGTTAAAAAGTCCCCACAACAGCACTTCTTGGTAGGTAACGAACTACCTGGAAGCTTTTAAACAGCAGCTTAGCATTTCATAGTCACTTACCAAATGACGAACGGAGGTTTAGTCTTCGGCTCAACTACGCCTCCCCCTCTCTTACTCTTTCAATTTTTTTTTCTTTTTTCTTTTTTTTTTGTAATGTTCTTTAAAATTTTATGTTTCTCCGAAAAAGGAGCCTGGCCTCAAACACTAACAAGTCCTGTCACCTTGTACCAGAGAATCATTGCCGTAGCTACTCCTACTCATCGTTTGTGTTGTATCACTTCAATTTTTCTTGTTTTTAAAAAATGTAATCTACAAAAAAAAGGAAAAAACATTTGTGCTTATAAGGAAATCCAAAAGTCATTTTCGTCAACCAACGGAAATAAAAGTTCAAAGAATTTACAACAACGAGTATTTTCCAGGAAGGAGGGCATGCTTGCCTTACAGGGGGCTGATCCCCCTTTATTTACCTGCTAACTAGGGCTCTGTTTAGACCACTGTAATGATGAAAATGCTTTATACAGAAGGAAAAGTCGTAAAACTGCATTCTGTCAGAAAATGCCGCTGCAACAAATTTTGCATAGAAAGCTGCAAATGTACTATGTTGTCCCATAACACATCTTTCAAACTGGAAACACAATTGAAAATTTCAATTGAGCGCTCTTTTACACGTTCATCCTTACTCCACCGTTCGCTTCACCTTTTCACATGATTTTCAAGTCCACGTTCATAATATTCGTTTGTTTTTTAACATAAGAATTCAGTTTCTATAGTATCAAAACCAGAAACTTTATTTTTAATCCAAATAATGTAGCAAACTTCAGAGTAAGTGATACTTTAATGGTGCAAGTTCTGGTAAACACGGCCGTGTGGAATTTTCTTTCGGCACTGGCTCTCTCCCTACCCTGGAACCAGTGACCTTAAATTAGGGACGGACGACTGCTTATAGCCCATTGAGTTGCTCACGGTAGTCGCTAAACTTACAATAAAAAGAAAATTATTTTCTACCAGCCAATTCCTTTGAGTCTGGCAGATGAGATGTGAGGATTACAAGAGCTCGCATGACGTATGTGTGTGCTAATGAACAGCGGCGGCTCCAGTGCACTTCAGCAGATGAGGATAAAAAAACAAGACAATCGTAGTACACTGGAGGTACACGTAAATTGCTTTTAATAATAATAATAATAATAATAATAATAACAATCACTGGTCCTATAAATTGTTTCTAATAATAACGTGCCCTATAAATTGTTTTGAATAATAACATCAACTTGCTGTAAAATTTATCGAATTCGCCTTTACTATTGATAAGAACAAAATCGTCAGGTGGTGAGGTCTTAAGCGTTTTGCTTCTAACTTTCTAGTATGGAAAAAATGAACATTTTTCTTTTTTTCTTTCTAAAATTAAAGTTTTTAATTTTGTGAAAAATCTTGAAGTGAGAAATGAAAGTTTAATATCACGATTGTGTTCGTGCTTCACTGAACAGAACAAGGGAAAAACACGGTTATATTTACAGTCACGCTTTCCAAATGCACACAGTCACAAATAAAACACAAGATGGACAGATCTATCGCATTCCTTTTACTACTGAAGTAAACACATCACATGGAGCACTTTGCCCACGTGCGTCTCCAAACCTATCAAGGTCGAGCGACCTCGGAGACTTCAGGTTGTTCCCATGGAAGCATTCTACGCATGCGCGCTTATGCATACTTTTCGTGCGCTGAGGATCCTTCATTGGTGCATTGTAAACTACGTCATACCATTATGGGGACTACTGCCAGACGTCCCTTTCAGCAAATATCGAGAAAAAACTATCCCCACCCCCACACACAAAGAGTTTTAAACTTTTAAACTTCGGGTGGGAATGATCCCACTAACACCATGGAAAGAGCCGCCCGTGCTAAAGAAACAAACCTCGCTTCTGATTAACTGCATCATGACGTTTCGTCGCAGCGTACACATTAGACCTCGAAGTTTTGGCCAATAGCAGAATATTTACTTCAAAACAGAATACTTCCTACATGCTCTAGGAATCACAGACCGCAATGCATATCAGGCTTACTTCTGTCAACTGTGGGGTCGAACCTCTGAAACTAAGCGGCTATCGATGCTATTTATTACTACCATGAAGATGTCATTTATTTTTTCCCTATTACTCGATCCAAATGAGGTGCTTAAAGTTGAACGAACTGCAGCTAAGTGCAAATGCCTACGCGGCCTGCCCCTGTTGTCGAGTTGTCTATGATGCTGGCTCCTAGCCATTCGTCTGAGATGGGCACGAGTTCGAGAATAGATGACGCGTTGGTGGTGTGTTGGTGGTTTTGTTTTACGGTGCTGGATCTGTCCCTTCTCTTGAATCGGTGACCCCATGGGTGACTGTTTATAGCTCTTTGAGTTGTTCATGGTAGCCGTTACCCCCCCCCCCCCGTGTCGGTCCACCTTTGGCCTTAATGCATGCACTGACCCTTCGAGACATGCTTTCGAAAAGGTTTTGTAACACAGCGATAGGTATGTGCTTCCGTTCAGTACATAATGCTGCCGCTAACTGTTGCTCAGTAGTAGGCCTTGGTTCCAAACTTCTTATGCGACGCTCTAATTCATCCCGTAGGTGCTCAATGGAATTGAGATCAGGGCTTTGTGCATTCCAGTCCACACACGATACGGAATTATCGTGAAACAACGCCGTAACAGTCCTTGCTTTATGGCTCGGTGCATTATCCTTCTGGTACCAACAAGGCTTGGTTCCATAATATTGCCACAGACTTGGTAGGGCATAATTGTCTAGAATATCGAGGTAAACGTGCTGGTAATAGTCGACGATAACCAATGGGCCGGGACCATGCCACGAAAAACACCCCCACACGAGTACACTGCCAACTCCAAAATGAAAGGGGGACATAATTGTACAAGAGGTGTTTATATTGTAGTACCAAATTCTTGCTACCCATAGTCCTCACTGTCTAAACAAAATAGAACAAAAAAGGGAATTACAACCCCTCATTGAATTTTTAATCTCAATAAATGCAGGCCAACTCGCCTTTCACAAAATTGCGTTCTTGAGTGTTGTAATATGTTGTGTGCTTAAATATGTTAGTCAATAGCATGTGTCCACACTAGCCTAGACTAGTGGGTGGATCGAACGTGGGCTGTTCTTATTTATTTTGCACGTGACAAACCACAAACCGCAATAGTTTTTGAGTAACAAATTTTTTTTTCTCTTTTCTCGGCAATAAAAAAAAAGAATTACATGATCCTCTTGTACTGCAACGACTACTTTTCTCTTTTTTTTTACTGTTGTGGGCATAAATTAAGCTTTTATATATATCTATCTGTAAATTTTGCTTGTCCGTTTCTAATAGTCATATTCTGGGTGAAAGTGTTGAAATTTAAAATTAAATTTGCATCAGTCAACTTTAATTTAAATTAGTCTCCTCCCACACTCACAACACACTCAACAATCTTTCCTTCGTCAAAGTCAGTTCTCTCCCGCCGCTTCATTTTCACTCAATCTCACAGTGCGATATGATCGCGGTCAGCTGCAGGCTTGTTGTTTTAATACCGTTTGCAGTTGTACCGCGCATTTTAACAACGCAGCGGATCCGTTTATTCGCTTTTGAAGAGGTGTCTGGAGACTTTTATCAATATAGTGTATATTGGCCACTGTGGCTTTCAATGAGTTGCTGTCGAATTATACTCATTGGATTTTTCATACATTAGAAAATATCCAGAAGTTCGAGAACCGAATTTCTGGAATCAACGGTGGCACGTCCTCGCATTCAGAGCTTCCCCTCCGCACACATCTTGAATGCTTTTCATTGGTGCCTTCCTTTTCTTCAACGCATAAAGCAAACTACGTATATGAAACTTCCACATTGTTTTGAGCGTTATCACATAAATGGAACATTTGTCATTTCTCAAAAGCTGCATTAACAATGCAAATTTGGGAAGTGAAGCTTCGCAAACCATAACTGTTCATCTTGCCCCGTATGCGAATTTGCATATGTGAGACAACGACTTATTTTAATTTGTGCAAGCAACAGACAGGAACAAGTAAATGCGTATTTGCGTGTCGCAGTTTTGCCAATGAGAGATAAAGACATTACACATACAGGCCAGTGAATTAGAAACATTTATTCAATAACGGTTTAGACCTCCTTTAACTCGGATTACAGCACGTACGCGTAACATTGCAGGAAGGACTTGATCGGCAACAGTTTTCAGATAATCCTTGGAATACACCCGACCTTCCAGCAATATCAGGGGATCCGTTCCGTACTAACAGAACGTGCCCCATACCATGACACCCCCTTCAGAACCTTGAGTTGTGTTTACAAGGCAAGCTGGGTCTACTGCTTCCTAGGGCTTCCACGAAACTCTGTGCCTACCGTCGGTACAGAAAAAGATGAACAGCGACTCGTCGGACCACATGAGTTTTCTTCCAGGCTTCCAGTGTCCAGTCGTGGTGTTCCTGACACCATTAGGCGTAACTGTGGCGAGACGAAAATCTGTCAGGAACGAGATTGGCGTCGTCTGAGAAGGATTGTACCGAAAAACACGACTTCCTGTGTGCAGCAACTGACCGATGGATTCAGTAAAAGCTGTTCCTGATCCATATATCAACGAAGTATGAGTAGGGATTTGAAAAGGAACTGTATTGGCAGTGTCATGCCTATAGGGAAACCACTGATTTCTGCGAAAAACCGGAAAGTTCGTCTACAGTGGTGTCAGGAAGACCGTAACTGGGCACTGGAAAAAAGTCACGTGGTCCGACGAGTCTCGATTCAACTTGTTCTGTACCGACCGTAGGCTAAGACTTTGGCGGGAGCCCCATGAAACAATGGACCCAGCTTGCCTTGTAAACACAACTCAAGGTTCTGCAGGTGGTGTCATGGCGTGGAGCACGTTCTGTTGTCACGGAACGGGTCCCATTGTTATTTCTCAAAGGTCAGGTGTCCTCCAAGGATTATTTGAACATGGTTGCCGATCAAGTTCATCCTGTAATGTTGGCTTTTCATCCTGCAGGTGACGGCCGTTTCATGGACGACAATGCTGCTGTCCATCGCACAATATGTGTTCTTTTTTTTTTTTTTTTTTTGATTGGAGGTTTAACGACCACCGTGAGCAACTCAATGGGCTATAAGCAGTCGCCCGTCCCTAATTTAGGGTCACTGGTTCCAGGGAAGGGAGAGAGCCAGTGCCGTACGACAAACACAACATCCATGCCTGACCGGGATTCGAACCCGGACCCCTTACGGACGAATGATCAGAGGCCAGCGCCTTAGACCACTGCGCCACCGGGGCGGCCAATATGTGTTCAGCGAGCATGGCAGATTTCCCCCATTTTCCCTGGCCACCACAAAGCCCGGATTTGAACCCCGTTGAAAATGTATGGGAAATGTTAGAAAAACAGATCCGGGAGCAAAGTACTTATCCGTCAAATCTGAGCCAGTGAAAGGACTGCCTGGTGAATGCCTGGTATGTTGTAGACGTAGATGCACTCCAACGTGGAATCTATGCCAAACCGCATACGTGCTGTGATTCTGGCTAAAGGAGGTCCAACCCGGTATTGAATTAAAGTTTCTAATTCATGTGGGTTATCATGTGCGCAATCACATAGGTGGTGTAGCCATTCGAAAAGTTGCAAGCTATGTTAAACAGTGAAAGTTTACAATTTTCAACAACAGGAAAATTTACCGTATTTTCCCGTGTATAACACGATATTTATTTCAAAAATTTTTAGACCAAAAATTGGGGGTCGTTTTATACACGGGGGTAACCGGTTGAGAGAACCCTGCGGTTACCGCGGCAAAACTGCGAGTATCTTACCCCCTCTCTTTACTACGACTTAAAAGCAGTTTTATTCCTGGTGGACTTAGAGGTCAGCTACAGCCTCTAGATGTTTCCATCAACAAGCCCTTCAAAGCCCTGATGAAAGAAGAATGGAATAAATGGATGCAAAAAGCAGGTAATAACTTGACACCGACAGGGAGAGTGAAAAAACCAACGATTACTGAAGTCTGCAACTGGGTCCTAAACTCATGCAATGGAGTCAAGAAAGAGGTGGTTATGAAGTCCTTCTAGAAATGTGGAATCAACAATGCCATGGATGGAACTGAGGATGATCTAATTTACATAGACAGTGACTCAGACGACAGCAGTGATGCAGTTGAGGTTGAAAAAAGGGATATGTCTGGAACTGAAAATGCATAATTTCACAGTTTGTATCTAAAAAATATTACCTAAATTTTAAATAAGTTATAAATTTTCCTTCTTTCTTTTTAGCACGTCTTTTGCAAAAAAAGATTGTGCTTTTGTTGCCGGTTTGTCCGTCCGTCCCTCTCCACGATATCTCTGCAACTATAAATCCAATTTGAAAAATTCTTTTTGCATTGGGAAGCTTGAAATATGCGAATGATGATCCTTTATTTCGGTTTTTTTTTTACGACGTACAATTTCGCCGCTAGAGAGCGTAAATGCAGATGATGTCGAATTCAAAAATACGTTTTATTCCACATATTTGCTTCTACACATCCGATTGAAAAAATTATTTTATCTTTCGATTCCATTTATGTCGAAGAGTATTTTAGATGTCGTTACTTTTTCAAATTAAGCGTAGATTTTCCGCTAGGGGGGTAAAGTAAATTACATTTTTCTCGATAACTCTTCTTCTAAAACTCCGATTTAAAAAATGTTTTCTTCAGCGGATACATCTCCCGATGGAAAATCTTTTACATATAATTTCAAATTTTTGATAAAGAATACTTTGGCCACCAGAGGGGCGTAAAGGGTTAATTTTTGCTTCTGATGTATTTGTCATAAAATCTCAGCATCTAAAATATCGATTGAAAAAATTATTTCGTGGACTGATGCCACTCACATCGATAAACCTTTTCGAAATATTTTCTTCTTAAAATATTCCACAGTTTCTCCGCTAGGGGGCGTAGAAGTATATTTTATTTTTGTCAATATCTCTACTTCTAGGAGTCAGATTTGAAAAATTCCTTTTTTGTTGGATAGTCTTTCTAGTGTGACATGTTTTTCACATAATTTCAAAATTTTCAAATAAATCGTAGACTTTCCACTAGGGGGCGTAAAGGTAAATTGCTTTTCCCCCTATATCTCTGCTTTTAAATCTCCGATTTGAAAAACTCTTTCTGCACGGGAGACAGCTCATGATGGGAAATCCTTTGCACGTAATTTCTAATTTTTGTAAAAAATGGTTTGGCCACCAGGAGGCGTAAGTCTTAATTTCCGCTTCATGCATTTGCAGCAAAATATGAGCTTCTAAAATCTCGATTGCAAAAAAAAGTCGTTTGTTGACCGATACTACTCATGTCGACAAACCTTTTAGGAACATTTTCTTCTTAAAATAATGCATGGTTTCTACGCCAGGGGGCGTAGATATATATCTTATTTTTGTCAATATATCTACTTCTAGGAGTCCGATTTGAAAAATTCCTTCTTTGTTGGATAGTGTTTCCGATGCGAAATGTTTTCCCTATAAATTCAAAATTCTCAAGTAAATCATAGACTTTCCGCTAGGGAGCACAAAGGTAAATTGCGTTCTCTGCGTTATTTCTGTTTCTAAAACTCCGATTTGAAAAATTCTTTCTGTATCGCATACAAGACCTGATGGAAAATATTTTTCACATAATTTCTAATGTTTGGTAAAGAATGGTTTGGCCACCGGGGGGCATAAGTGTTAATTTCTGCTTCTGATATATTTGTAACAAAATCTGGGCTCCTGAAAACTCGACTATCTTTTTTTTTTTTCTTGGGCCGATACCGATCATTTGGAAAAGCCTTTTGAAAATACTTTCTTCCTAAAATAATGCATGGTTTACCCACCAGGAGACGTAAAGTCACATCTTATTTTTGTCGATATCTCTGTTTCTAAGAGACCGATTTGAAAAATTCTTTCGGTGTTGGAGAGCGTTTCCGGTGCGAAACGTTTCCCATTTAAATTCATGTTTTTCTTAACGCACAAGTCTGCAACCAGAGGGCGTAAGCTCACGATTCCGTTTACAGCAATATCTGAGGGATTTTTTTTTTTTTTTTGATTGGAGGTTTAACGACCACCGTGAGCAACTCAATGGGCTATATATAAGCAGTCGCCCGTCCCTAATTTAGGGTTACTGGTTCCAGGGAAGGGAAAGAGCCAGTGCCATAAGACAAACACAACATCCATGCCTCACCGGGATTCGAACCCGGACCCCGTTCGGACGAATGATCAGAGGCCATCGCTTAGACCACTGCGCAACCGGGGCGGCCTATCTGAGGGATTAAAAACGCGATTGAAAAACTTATTTCTTCCGTCAGATACTATTGTTTTCCATACCGGTTCCATTGACTTTGAATAGCTTTGATAAATTTAATTTGCGTCAGAACGGCAGAACGTCAGAACCTAATTTATACATGCCCTTCAAATGATATGACCTAATTTCTAAAAAAATATCAAGTGTGTCCTTTTTTGTGTGATGAAAAATAGAGTAGATTAAACTTAAATGTGAAAAATAGAGTAGATACAGCGTAGATTAAACTTAAATTCTCGAAAAATGCACGAATAATTCGTTTTTTAATTTATTTCATTCATAACACATTTTGACAATTTTTTTTTAAATTTCGGCGTGCATACTAATAGACATAAATTCAAATTTAACGGAACCCCCATTAAATTTTGAATGTTGGCTTTCCAAATCAATAGCGGAGGTACAGGTACACAGAGGGATAACAGAAACACATCATTTTTAACCTATGTTTTCCATATGTGCTTCAAAAGCAGTGCTGAAAACAAGACAAGAATCAATAATTCACGTAAGATCAACCACATAATGCTGCAACTTGGAGATCTGCACCATATACGCCATCTTCTCTTGAAGTATTCCCAAAGCATCGAAAATGAAAGAAAAAAAGTTTCCGCTTACGTAGCTCAACAAAAGAAAAGAAAAGACTGGAAATCCCCTGTAAATTTCCCGTTGTTTCTGTTACATTCTCTAAAGATTTTCCCTTGTGACAGAACCCTCGTAGACATAATGTTTTTATGGGTGCACCAAGGATCATCAAAAAGCGAAACGAAACCGTTATTTCACTTTGAAACTTAGGTGGGTTGGATATCAAATCTATATCCACACCTCGTCGGCTGCGTCACGAATAGGTTGTTTTAGCAGTTGAATGTCTGTTATCTTATTCAAATTTACTTTTACGGGAGGAAATTGAAAAAAAAAATGTTCATCAGTGTATTAATATTTAATACCGATACTATGAATATACGTTCGCTTGATACCTTTAAAGAAATAACAACTCTGAAATTATTTACTAAATATAAAAGAGTAACAAATGTGTTGCTGTTTTAGTACAAAATGTTGGATAACTTTTTCTATACATCGTTTTCACTATACTTCAATGCGAAGAAACAAAAAATAGGAAATCACACGTTTTCTAAAAGATAGACTAAAGCTAATGGAACGCAAAATCAAATTTTATTTATCTTTGATGTTCTTCTCGAATCGATGCCAAGAATTTTGTTGCAATATTTCTTTGAATTGGTGAAAAAAACTAATGTGTATGATATCAAAAGATCGATATATCCAACAAAAACAACAGAATGCTAGTTGAGAATGCAAATAAATAAATGAAGCTCGAAAATATGTATGATCAGAAAAAGTACGGAAGACTTTTTCTCTCTCCTGAAAGTGTATTGTTTACTTATAGAGAAAGGAAGAAATAAGCTCCACTTCTTCGAATTTAAATTGGATAGAACTTTTCATTGCTGAAGCGCTCATTTAATTTCAGGTTAGCTGAATTCTTTGAAATGTTTGAAATAAATATACTTTCTTTTGGCATTTTTTTTTTCTGTTTTGTGAAATGCCAGGTCTTTTATTTTATTTTACTTCATCGAGACCCATGAAATATTTATTTAAACAGATGAAATTCTCACTCAACATATTTTCATTAACGGGAATTCAAGTCTTTCATTTGCGGCCCGTGATATATACCTATGAATAGCTTTCTTTTTTTATTTTCTGTTTTCTTATTTAAATTTCCTTTTCTCACTGAACGATACATTACTTCCCAGAAGCGAATTTTGTTTGGACAACGCTGATAGTAAAACTAAAACAATGAAAATCGTAGAGTGCAGAAAGTATTAAGAGCAAATTGTAAAGTTGTCGTAATCTATGCAGAGTCTGACTAGGGAGGGTAAGGCGGTGTGCCGTTCCCAGTCCTGGATAGTGACGCCATTGCTGACGTCAGAGCTGACAGGAGAGCTTTGAAGTCGACAGCAGAAGCAAGCAGACGGAGTGAAGAGCGTGGAGAGAGAGTTTGTTTGTTTTGATTTGTAGGAAGGATGACAGGGCATAAGAATTGTATTGTTTTTGTTTTTTAAATTAAATGTTGTGTGTTGTGAAATTTATGATAGTCATAAATGAGTATTCGTGATGATTACTAAGACGCCACAGCTTTAATGTGTATAAATGGTGCCAGCGTGGTGGGATTCGATAGTGTATTGTTTTCATTCACGGATTTTTTTTTTAATGCCATCTTGGATAACTGCGAAATTTGTGCCCAGTGGATAAGTCAAGTTATGACCGGATGTTGATCAGCTCTATATATGTGCTTTCAAACTAAGGATGGGATACGTCAGTGGTGTTGGTGTGCCGTTCCCAGTCCTTGATAGTGACGCCATTGCTGACGTCAGAGCTGACAGGAGAGCTTTGAGGTCGACAGCAGAAGCAAGCAGACGGAGTGAAGAGCGTGGAGAGAGAGTTTGTTTGTTTTGATTTGTAGGAAGGATGACAGGGCATAAGAATTGTATTGTTTTTGTTTTTTAAATTAAATGTTGTGTGTTGTGAAATTTATGATAGTCATAAATGAGTATTCGTGATGATTACTAAGACGCCACAGCTTTAATGTGTATAAATGGTGCCAGCGTGGTGGGATTCGATAGTGTATTGTTTTCATTCACGGATTTTTTTTAATGCCATCTTGGATAACTGCGAAATTTGTGGCCAGTGGATAAGTCAAGTTATGACCGGATGTTGATCAGCTCTATATATGTGCTTTCAAACTAAGGATGGGATACGTCAGTGGTGTTGGTGTGCCGTTCCCAGTCCTTGATAGTGACGCCATTGCTGACGTCAGAGCTGACAGGAGAGCTTTGAGGTCGACAGCAGAAGCAAGCAGACGGAGTGAAGAGCGTGGAAAGAGAGTTTGTTTGTTTTGATTTGTAGGAAGGATGACAGGGCATAAGAATTGTATTGTTTTTGTTTTTTAAATTAAATGTTGTGTGTTGTGAAATTTATGATAGTCATAAATGAGTATTCGTGATGATTACTAAGACGCCACAGCTTTAATGTGTATAAATGGTGCCAGCGTGGTGGGATTCGATAGTGTATTGTTTTCATTCACGGATTTTTTTTTAATGCCATCTTGGATAACTGCGAAATTTGTGCCCAGTGGATAAGTCAAGTTATGACCGGATGTTGATCAGCTCTATATATGTGCTTTCAAACTAAGGATGGGATACGTCAGTGGTGTTGGTATGAAATATAATTTTGTTTTTCACTTTCAAAATAGTTCCTTATTAATTTAGAACACTCGTAACAAACGAAAGTAAAAGTGTTTCTTAAGTGCGTCAGTACAAATAAAAGTGAATCTTGAAAATATATATATACGACAGTATAAAAGTTGCAGTAATTCTGCATTGAAGAAATTTTGTACGCCAGTACTAATCGTAAGAATTACAAATTCCTGCTGGTTGATAAGTTCACTTAATCTAGGTTTACTGTTTTTTGTCGCAAAATGGCATATTTAGCGAATGAAAAAAAAAGAAGACTTACGACTTTAGGCGGAAAAGTTAGGAGAGAAAGTATCTAGTGGATTTAAAAAAAAATAATTTTAGGAAGTCAAGAGTACAAAGAAGAATTTGTGAAATAATTATTAGCCACAATTATAAGAGTGAGAATAGATAAAGAGGAACTCGAAGAAAGGAAAAGGAAAGAAGAAATAGAGGAACGGAAAAGGAAAGAAGAAATAGACGAACGGAAAAGGAAAGAAGAAGTGGAAGAACAGCAGAGAAAAGTGGAAAGAGAATATGAATTAGAATTACGACGAATTGAAGCTGCAAGTACAACACAAGGTAATAATTCAGAACAAACTGTAAGAGGAATGTTAGGAAGGCCTAAAATTGATTTACATAATCTGCTACCAATTTTTTATCGTAGGGAAGGCGACATAAGTCTATATTTGATCTTGTTCGAAAGGCAAGTGCGTAAAGCACAAATAAAAAAAGCAGATTGGGTTTCGCATTTGATGGGAATACTACCGTATAAGATTTTACAGCTTATAGCCAGAGAACCGGAAGAAGAGGCAGACAATTATGAATATGTAAAAACTCTGTTGCTAAAAAGATTTAAGCTAAGTCCAGAAAATTTTAGGTAAATGTTTGTGAGACATCAAAAGAAAGCAGAGTTGTCGTGGCATGATTTTAGCTATTAACTTCGAAATTATTGCACTGAATGGGTTACAGGTCTTGAAATTTGTAATTTGGAACAGTTACTGGATCTAATGATGACCGATCAGATGAAACGTCGAGTACCAATAGAAGTTCGTGAGCATTTTATTGATGAATGGACTAAGATTTCGTCATCGTTCAAACTTGCTGAGATGTTGGATGACCATGGTCCGGGGAAGTATGAAAAATGCTTCAGTAAAAATTCAGCAAAAAGAGAAAAATGTGCCTAAATGGCGAACAAAAAACTTGTATGATAATAGCAGTAGAAATGAGCCTATCACATCTCAAAGAGATCGAGCTCATGGAGAGTTTAATGTTTCTAGAACTAGGAATTTTGAAAATTTTGAACGCTGGAGGAGATTACGATGCTTTGAATGTGGATCGTATAACCATCTTAGACCTCAATGTCCAAATTTGAAAAAAAAAAAGTCATGAAGCAGTTTCTGCAACTGTAAATAGAATTTCAGAACTGACGGAGGATGAATTGTTGATACCGTTTACAACTACCGGCAAAGCAAATGAGTTTAAAATAGCCTATTGAACGAGATTCTGGAGCGCCTATTGATATTGTTTGTCAGAAGCATATCACATCTCAGATGTTAACAGGAGAATTATGTTTGGGTTCAGCAGCCTCTTGATGTCGCATCAACTTGTTTACCTTTAGCTCAAGTGCAACTGATAGGAGATTTTGGTCACATCGTCACAGAAGGAGCTGTAATTAGAAAGGAGCTTGACTAGGCCCGATATTTACTGGTAAATAGTACTGCTGCTTTATTAGATCAGATTAAGCACGATAAAGGATTATTTCATCATGAATTAAACGCCGTGCAGACTAGGTCACAGAAGTTTTTGGAGGAAATGTCTAATGTTCCAGGAAGTAGTGGGAAAGAACTTGAAAAGAAAAAAATGAGAGCTCACCTAGTAATGTTGAAGTGTCGGGAATAGAGACTGAGCCGAACGAGGAAGATGGTGTATTATTGTCAGTTATACAACATGATCTCGATCCAATAAGTTCGCTTTTAGAAATAGATTCTGATATTTTTGCTGCTGCATAGCATCGAAGTGAGGACCTGAAACCGTTATTTGATACTGTTAGGAATTCTTCTACTGATTTGTCGAAGGAATCGTATATTTTGAGGAACACATTATTAGTGAAACGGAGGGTAGACAAGACCGGTGTTGAGAGAGAACTACTCGTGGTTCCTGAAGAATACAGGGAACGCCTTATAGCTTTGTGTCATGAAGGAATTTCAGCTCACCTAGGTGTGACGAAAACTAAGGATAGAATATTCCGATATTTTTTCTGGCCTAGATGTTATAAAGAAGTAGAAAATTATGTGCAATCTTGTGAAAATTATCAAAGAGCAGGAAAATCAGGTGATAAGAAAAAGCTCCCTTAAAATTAGTACCAGTTATCAAGGACATTTTTTCAAAGAAAAGTGTAGATGCGTGTGGTCCCATACCACCTACTCCTACAGGAAAAAGATATATTATCACAGCAATGTGTTTGTCTTCAAAATATCCTGATGCCGTGGCTGTGACTGACATTGGATTGGGTCCGTATCAGTGATCGATGTGTTAATGCATATTTTTAGCCGTATGGGGTTTCCTAAAGAACTACAGTGTGATCAAGGAACTTCTTTCATGAGCGCTTTAACAACAGAATTTTTGGAACAATTTGGGATAAAAGTAAAACATAGTTCGATTCATCATCCACAGAGCAATCCTGTTGAAAGATTTCACAGTACGATTAAACGTATACTGCGAGTCTTGTGTTTGGAAGCAGCGCCTGATTGGGAACAGCACGTTCATTCAGCATTATTTACGCTTCGAACTGTGACGCATGAAAGTACTGGGTTTACTCCTGCATAATTAGTCCATGGGAAGAATTTAAGGACACCAGTTACCCTGCTCTATGAGAAGTGGATGAAACCTGAAGGCATCGAAGAAGAAAAATCAGTCGTGGCATATGTGTTTCAGTTGATAGATCGACTAAAAAAATGCCAGACAGTGGCTGTACAAAAAATGAGAGAAATGCAGGTAAAGAGAAAAACCTGGTATAAGAATGCAGTAAAAAGATAATCGAAAGAAGGTGATTTGGTGCTAGTATTGGCTACTTCTAGACCAAATAAGTTAGCTGTCCAATGGACTGGTCCAGGTACTATTGAGAGTAGAATCTCTGATGCTAATTATATTGTTAAGGTTCCTGGAAAGAAAATGCCATCGCAGATATATCATGTCAATATGTTTAAACCGTTCCACAAAAGACCAGAGTTAATTAATTTCTTATCCAGTAGAGAACCACCGGGTCAACCTGGTTTGGAAATAGAAATTCCTGAAATTGCAAATGATCCTAATGTTTTTAATTTTGCAGAAATTGTTCAGGAAAGTCGTTTAGAAGAAAGGCTAGAGGTAGAACAAATTCGACAATTGCAGGATTTGCTTTGTAAATACGCAACATCTTTTTCTAATGAACCTGGTATGACACATCTTGTCGAGCATGACAATGAATTAATTAGTGACGAGCCCATCACAGCTAAGCCATACCGTATGTCTCCTAGACAAACTGAAATTTTGCAGAATAAAGTAAGAAAAATGTTGCAATGCAAAGTAATTGAGATGGGAGAGTCAGATTATACATCTCCGATGATTTTGGTGGAATCTACAGGCAGAGACCTAAGACCTTGTGTTGATTATCGTCGATTAAATGACGTTATTCGTACACAGTGTTACCCCTTACCAAGCATTGAACAAAGAGTAGAGACAGTTGCTTCGGCCAGTTATACCACTGTACTAGACTTGGCGAAGGGATATTGGCAAATACCTCTGAGTAAAAAGGCACGAAGAGTAGCTGCGTTTGTTACCAGTTTTGGGACCTATCGTCCGTTACGAATGCCTTTCGGTCTCAGGAACGCTCTGTATTTTTTTAGCAAGATGATAGCTGAATTATTGCAGGGATGTGAAAAATTTGCAGTAACGTATTTAGATGATGTAGCTGTATTCTCTTGTACTTGGGAAAAAAACCTGAAGCATCTTATTCAAGTCCTTCGGCCCATTCAAAATGCCCGTTATGACGTAGAAGTCTTGTCTTACTTCTACGTTAATTTAATACATTAACATACTAAGAAATAGTTCCTAAATGAAAGAAACCTTAACGGCCAGACGAAACATGTAAACAACAGAAGTCACATTTACGGAAAAAGATGCTTTATTCAGGATGTAGCAAACACATCGTAGCATAGCATATTGCACTAAACTCTCCACGCACCACACAACTCTTAACACAACGCTCTTTTCACAAGCTCCTTTCAATAATCAGTTTACAACCCAACGCTCGTCAAGCAACAATTTAGTCGTCGCTTTTATCTCTTGTTCTTATCAATATCAGGCATACGTCACGTTCATTCAACCTCAATTGTGTTGACAAACGTATTCGTTTGAGAGAAAAGATATTACGTTAAGAGTGAAGAATAACAGAATAAACTCAAGATTTACATAGGGAAAGAAACTAAAAAGAAAAGTTAATTTAGAATATACGTCACGCCGTCTAAACATCAAGCCTTCGAACTGTAAACTCGCTCAAGCTCAGGTGAAATATCTGGGACATCTAGTAGGACAAGGTACCAGAAGCCCTGAAAATCTGAAAGTGAAAACTATTCGCGAATTCCCTACTCCTACTATAAAAACTGATGTAAGAGCATTTCTTGGACTGGCTGGATATTACCGCCAATATATTCCCATGCTATCGACCACTGCCGCTCCGCTATCCGAAGTGTTGAAGGGCAAAACTAAGAAAGAAAAAAATTTGTGGACACCTCAGTGTGAGAAAGCCTTTCAAGAATTGAAAGATAAGCTTTGTAGTAACCCTGTGCTACTCGCTCCCGACTATAATAGAGCATTTCTTCTCCAATGTGATGCTTCAGATTTCTGAATGAGTATCGTACTCTCTCAGATCAGTGATCAAGGAGAAGAACACCCTGTGTTGAATCTGAGCAAGAAATTCACGGAAGTTGAGAAACGGTATTGTACCACCGAAAAAGAATGTGCTGCCATTGTATATGCTGTAAAAAAATTGCATTGTTATCTTGACGGGCAAACTATGTTCAAGATACAGACAGATCAGAATCCATTAGTGTGGCTTCGTACACACGCCAGTACTAACCCTAGACTCATGAGATGGGCCCTGATTCTACAACCGTATAACTACGAAGTTGTACATCGTCGTGGGACGCTACATAAAAATGCTGACAGTTTGAGTCGCATTCGTTGGTTATAATTAGCTATTCAAAGGACAAGTTCCAGTTTTGTGTTGCTGTGTTGCAGTATTGTTTTAAAATGTTTATATTTTTATTTTAGGTAAATCTCATTGTAAATTGCATCTGATCCTAACAGACTTTTGAACTTACCGACTTTTCTCTATGAACATTCTTCGAACATATCATCCAGAAAAGCTCTGGAGGGGGAAGGAACTAGCTGTACCGTTCCCAGTCCTGGATAGTGACGTCATTGCTAACGCCATTGCTGACGTCAGAGTTGACAGGAGAGCTTTGAGGTCAACAGTAGAAGCAAGCAGACGGAATGAAGAGCTTGGAGGGAGAGTTTGCTTGCTTTGATTTGTAGGGAGGACGACAGGACATAAGAATCGTATTGTTTTTGTTAAATTTTAATTAAATGTTATGTGTTGTTAAATTTATGATAGTCGTAAATGAGTATTCGTGATGATTACTAAGACGCCACAGCGGGTAGCGGCTGCCCAGAGAGCAGCTCAAGATAGGGCACAAAAATCACTGCTTACAATCTGATTAAAATTTTAACCGAAACTTTTGCACCAGTTTCAGGTACAGTTTTTTCGCGGCCTAGTTTGTCACTTGTCCATTTCTAGAATTTGCTTGCAAAATATATGTTTCTCTATAGTTTCGGTAGCCTTGATAATTTCAAATTCGCATTTGTTCCACAAAATGTTCAAGAGATATTAGTTGCTCGCATTCAAAACTGAAGGCCTGGTTGTACGTACGTTGCACAAGAAAAGAATGTCGTTCACATTGTTGAAGAACCGCTGGGGCTATTTGATAATCATTGAGACTGGAAATCATGACTTTCAGCTTAATTCCGTTTGATGTGGTGCTAAAGGTCCGAAGCACTTAAGAAAATCCATACAAACAGTAACGTTTTAATTGTGCTTCCCCCAAAGAGATAACATTCGGGTGTGACATTAATTTCGTTTTGCCAAGCAGTGTATATTTATGTATACGAGGTAAGATCCAAAAGTTCCGGAACTGGGTTGGTAAATCTATAGATAGATAGAGTTACAAAGCTGAAGCACATTCTCTTTCAAAATAAGACCCTCTTGCAAAAACACACTTCTGCCAGCGGCTGTAGAGTTCGTCGAAGCAATTCTGGAACCCATTCCTTGCAATGTCATTCAGTGCAACTAACTGAAGCCCATCCTCCTTTTAAAAGAACCCTCTTGCAAAAACACACCTCTGCCAGTGGCTATCGAGTTCGTCGAAGAACTTCTGAAACCCATTCTTTGCAATGCCCTTCAGTGCAACCAGCTGAAACACATTCTTCTTTAAAATAAGACCCTCTTGCAACAACACACTTCTGCCAGCGGCTGTCGAGTTTGTCGAAGCACTTCTGGAACCCATTCTTTGCAATGTCCTTCAGTGCAACCAGCTGAAGCACATCCTCTTTCAAAATAAGACCCTCTTGCAACAACACACTTCTGCCAGCTGCTGTAGAGTTCGTCGAAGTACTTCTGGAACCCATTCTTTGCAATGGCCTTCAGTGCAACCAGCGTTGCGATTTTCACTTCTGCGCTCGAAAACCGAAGACCCTGAAGTCGACGTGTCAGCTTAGGGAAGAGATGGAAGTTGCGAGAGGCGAGGTCAGATGCGTACGGTGAGTGTGGGAGGAGAACAGTTTTTGTTTGGGCGAGAAACTCACGAATGAGGAGTTACCTGTATGCCGGTGCATTGTCATGCAACATCACCCACGATTCATCACCCCCACAGTTGAAGTCTCTTCTTGCGGATCGACTCACGTACATGTCGCATGATGCCTAGATAGAGCTCATTGTTGACAATGCGTCTTTCAGGGATAAATTCAAGATGAACAATACGCTGGATGTCGAAGAAGGCCTCTAACATGATTTTGCTTTTGCTGCAATCTCGGTGGAATTTCTGCTTGCGCGGAAATGATGGCGATTTCCAAGTAGCTGACGCCAGCTTTGATTTCGGGTCGAAGAGGAAACACCACTTAAACCCCCCGTTATGATTTTAAGAAATTGTGGTTCTTGGTCTACTCCGGTTATGTGATCGCCCGCCATTTCCATCCGTAGGGACAACCGACCTTCAGTTAACATGCGTAGAACGATGTGTTAGCACACCCGGTGCTTCTTTAGCCCATCTGTTAGTATCCGTTGACACGTAGTCTCCGATATTCCAGCAGCATCTGCTATTTTCTCGATCGTCTCTTGTCTGTTGGCGCACGATGGCCGCAACCTTCGAAATGTCTTCACCCGTGCGAACTGTCACCTACCGCCCGCTTCGTTCGTCGTCTTCGACCTCCTGTCTGCCTACTCTGAAGCGTCGATGCCAATCGAATGTTTGTGACCGCGGCAGGGTGTTTTTGCCATAAACTTGCTTCAACATCTCGTAAGTTTCTGTTGGAATTTTGCCCAAACGAACGCAAAAATTAATGTTAAAGCGCTGCTAAAAAACGCAATTTTTCATTACTCTACAGCAGCTGGCAGAATCCCCGCAAAATGAAGATGAACTGTGGACTCAGATCAAAACCACATAGTCCACAACACCCCAGGACTTTATTCGGACTCTCACTGCCTCGATGTCACGTCGGATTCAACGCTTTACGCCCAAAAACGAGGGCCACACTCCTTATTGATCATCCTGTATATTCGGTCACATGACCCTACTCAGTATATGACAATTAAATCATTTATTCACGACATACTTGGCTATCTGTGTGTGCAGTTTGGTCTGTTTTCGAGCATTCTTTCATGGTGTGGCATTTTCTCTGTCAGGCAGTGTACATATACTTGTATATACACTGCTGGCCACCCAAAATGCACCACCAAGAAAGACACGAGATAGCAAAGCCATTTACAGGACACATAACAACAGATACAAAGATGAAACGATTGAGCTTACAGGCCCGTGCGACTTGCGGAACACGCAGACATCAATAGTTCGTGTGGCCCCCATGGCTGGCAATAACGGCCGCTACACGCCGCTAAATCGAACGACAGAGGCTTTAGATGTAGGCTTGGGCTATGTGGGTCCACGCTGCTTCCACACGTTGCCACGTTCATCAGGCGTAGCCGCGGGTGGTGCTTGCCGGGCCACTTGGTTGACGATCAGCGACCAGACATGTTCGATGGGCGACATTTCGGGAGAACAGGCCTGCCACGGCAGCAGTGACACCTGGTGGGCCCTGAAAAATTCTTGCACGATGCGTGCCACGTGCGGGCGCGCATTTTCCTGTTGAAACGTGGCCGCTGGCAGGTCCTACAGGTAAGGGAGGACTACAGGCTCTAAAACGTCGGAGACGTAGCGGTGGCTGTTGAGTGTACCGCCGATGCGTACCAGGAGTGCGGGTGTCATATCCAATTGCGCCCCAAACTATAACGCCAGGCGTCGGACCGGTATGGCGATGCATAATGCAGGCGTCATACAGTCGACGGTACTCAACCAACGTCCAATCGTGTCCCGCAGATGCTCGATGGGCGAGAGGTCGGGGAATCAGGCTGGTCACGGAAGCATCCGCACACCGTGAAAAGCATTCTGGCTGATCCGAGCGATATGTGGCCGGACGTTATCCTGTTGAAAAACGGCGTTTGGGATGCTTTGCAGATACGGTAGGGCCAAGGGCTGCAGCAGCTCATCAACATAGCGGCGTGTCGTGAATGTTCCCGTAATGCGTACCAGCGGTGATCGGCTGTTGCTGTTGGCGCTGATAGCACCCCACACCATGATTCCAAGTTGCCGAGCCGTGTTGCGCTCCACAATGGTGGAAGAATCCGCCCGTTGTCCACGTTGCCTCCAGACTCTCACACGGCGATCATCCGTGGTGAGACAGAACCGCGATTCGTCTCTGAACACCACACTGTTCCATTAAGCACACCACGTAGCTCTGAAGAGTCATCACGCCAAGCGGTGACGACGATGGCTTGCTGTTAAAGGTAGCATTCGCAACGAAAGGTTAGACAGCAAACCAGACGCAGCAAATCGGTGCTACACTGTCCGCGTCGATATCGGAGCATCCGATATCGACGGGTCCGATACGGCATGAAGTCAGATGCGACGATCGGTGCGCTCGGACGTCCGTCTCCGTGCACCTGTCCCCCTACGACACTGCACAGATCTGTTATATGGAAATATTTAAAATATAATTAAATTTTAACTTTTGCTATTCTGTGTGCGAACGACAGCTAGAGAAACTCAGTATCAGTTGAAAAAAAAAGGCGCTTAACATGTCCCTCAGAACTACCCACTAACAAAAGGACATCGGTTTCCCCCATTGTTGAAAAACACTCTCCCTCCCGTGAGGGTCAATCGGAGCAAGCAATTAACAGTCAACTTCTTACGTCAAGAGCATCTTCCTTGAGGACAGAGAGTGAAAGAAATTTGGACGGGGCATTCATAAACGAAAGGCCTTGTTGGAGATTTCAGGGGAGGACGCCAAGGGATTTCACGCGGGCATGTTCCCACGTAGGGTTAAGAACAGATTTGGCGGGAATGGCATAGAGAAAGTCAGCCGAATCATCCATCACCTGCTGGAAGTATATAATATTTATTCTGACCAACTGATATTTCCCCCTTTTCCCCCCATTCTGAAAAATAAAGATAGGTGCGGACGAATTCATCTGTCATTGCATTCAATTTGTTTAAGGATAAGTTGGCGTCCACTTCAACAGTTAAAATTAACCAAACCAACAGACAAAATGTTTGGAGACAGTTGTCTTTCCTGGGACCACTATCTCAAAATGTGACCGATGGTTGTGGCATTACGTTGCGTTTCTTTCCTACGATTAACCTCTCGTGAACCCGTAGTTTGACGAAATCGGTTACGATGGTGTCTTAACGGCATTGGCACTCCTTGTTCGTTCTCCAGACACGGTTACAGCAGAACCACTCACTTCTCGCGGCCGTGACGGCGTCTCGCCCTTGTCCGCTTAGATCCCGTGGGCCAGCCGTGCGATTGGCCTGCAAATGCAATCATTCGCATAAATTGTACGTGTGCATCCACCCTGCAATTTGCTTAGCGCTGCGTTCATGTATTCGTTGTGTGGCATTTTCTCTGTCAGGCAGTGTATAAAACAATGAAAGATACAGATAAAGGGCGCAATATTTTATGGTTTGTCCTGGGCGCAGAAATACCTAGTTACGCCTATGCGTGGATTTGTAAGGATTGCTGGTAAATGTTAAATGTTGGGATTGTAAAACGTTGACATAAACAAGCTTTAGCTTGTTAGGTTATATGTTACCGACTATTGCTACCATTGAATCGAATTCTGTGTAAAGACCTGACAGTTACGATAAATCAGTGGATTTGTCCTGTCAGTGAGAGAGGAAATAAATTAGTGGAAATAACATTAATCTATCTTTTATGCTGATACTTATCTCTGGCCGTTTGGTTATTTGATTACAAACTGTAATTTGTGAGCAAAGCTACTATTCAAGAACGTCAGACAACTTGTCAATTAATCAGTAGATGAACTAAATTAAATTTGCAAGAATCACAAGTTAATTCAGTAAGACAGCGAAGTTAGGTCTTCGTGGCAAGATCAAACTTAGAACTCAAAGGAGATACGGGAAGGGCATTTACTTAACAAAGCTCGCTGACAGCCGCGCATGCGTAAGACTGGGGGTCTCGAGTGGATAATTTTTACAAGGTATTTTAAAAAAAATGAGAGCGACTGTGGAAAGCTCGAAATCTCAGAGTCCATGAATAGATTTCAACAAGATCAAGGACACTAGGGTAATGAGGGTGTCAGAGGAGGAGAGGAAACTACATCAGAGGCTAATTTTGGCCGGAGCTCACCGGAGCGCTGCTGTGGTACTTTTTCATTTTCGGCGAAGATTTAAATATTAATTGTTAGCGGGAGCCTACCCAGCTCCGAAATACGTTTTTCTTAATTGGAGGTTATGACCATTGTGAGCAATTCACTGGACTATAAGCAGTAGCCCGTCCCTATTTTAGGTTCGTTGGTTCTAAGGCAGGGATAGAGCCAGTAGCGTAAGACAAACACAACATCCATGCTTCACCGGGATGCGAACCCGGACCCATCTCCAGAAGCCAGAGCTTATACAACAGCACCACCGTGGTGGTGTACGTTTCTTTTGCACACCCGAACAACATTGCGCCGTCAAAATCAACCCTTCTCTTGCTAAAAGTTTCGAATGCGCAATTTCAGTCACAAATTCTACCTTTAGTAAGAAATCGTATAACGAAGTAAATTTCTCCGTCATTTTTGGTCCACGCCGGGGATCGATCCCGAGTCCTCTTATTCCGGAACAAGTCGCTCTACCTACTGAGCTACGCAGACATTCGTTCTCGCTGCTATATGCCTTTATGTCGTGTGCGTTCTGCGGGGCAGGCACGTCACACACACCCCTCCCCCGAAAGAGGACCGGGGGCATGGCCCACGGGGCAGCCGCGACCATATATCGTTGCAGGCAGCCATCCGCTGAAGAACGTGCACTTGAGAACTCCCAGTCAATCTGGTGTGTGGAATGCAACGTCTTATTTTTCGAAGCGCTGAAGAAGGGATTCTCTTATTTTTCCTATCTCGCGGTGTAGAAAGAACATCACACCATTGCGAGATCTTGAAGGTCTGGGTCATCCGGGAAGTTCGGGCGCCATTATAACTAAGTAAATTTCTCCGTCATTTTTGGTCCACGCCGGGGATTGAACCCGAGTCCTCTTATTCCGGAACAAGTCGCTCTGCCAAATGAGCTACGCAGACGTTCGCCCTCGCTGCTATCTGCCTTTATGTCGTGTGCGTCCTGCGGGGCAGGCACGTCACAATGGTGATGGACAAACTTTGCCGATTCCAATAATTGTGGCTTCGGTGCGGTAATACAGCATATTGGTCTCATTTCGCACTTAGGGCTCCTGCCCTTTTTTTGTTACAAATCACGCCCTGACTTACACAATGCATTGTGCAGAGCCAGTTGAATTATTTATCTGAATCCGAACAAGCATGGCTATACAGGGTTATTCAAAACGGGGTATACAACTTTGCAAGACTGTAAAAAGGATAATAATGGATGAACAATTAGTCTTACGGTGCAAATGAAGAGTAACACTTGAAGTTTCAACACAGAGTCAAATTTCATTGTGACTGCCTTCAGTAATTCTGAAGACGTCCCACTTACAGTCAGTTTCCTGCCGCACGCGGCATAGCATGTCAGACATAACAGGAACAATGGCAGCAGTAATTCTTGTACGCTGCTCATCAATATTGGCTGGTAGTGGTGGTACATAGACACGATCTTTAGCAAAGCCCCACAAGGAAAAATCTTGCGGTGTAAGGTCGGAGGAATGAGGGTGTTGCGGATGTGCTCCATCTTGCTGGAAGAGTAAGCGTCCGTCATTGTTATCGTCTTCTAATTGCGGGGATGAGGTACTGTTTTAGCATGTCGAGTTCAAATTCCTCTGAACGTGTGTCACAGACTTTGTTTCATCGATCCAAAAGAAATAGTGCATTTATTTTCTGATCCAAAACAAACCTTCGAAAGTCGCCATTTCGCAAGCGTTTGTCGTGAAACGCCCTTCCGTGGCGGAATTTGGTAATCCAGTGACGTGCAGAAACTTGTTGCGTTCCACTACATTATGCGACTGAATCAGCTTCTGTATGTCTTCCGAGTTATTCTCTGTACTCCTGCAAAGTTGAATACCTCCTTTTGAAACACCCTGCATTTTCAGAAATTTAAGCGTAATTTAGATAGGCCGGTAAAAGATACAAGGGTATTCCTGTGGCGGATATGTTGCAATAATATTAGGGAATAACGAATCGATTAAACTTTTCCGAACAATGGTTTTATCCTAAGGACTTACCTATGCATACCCATCAGCAACGCCTATGCAGAACGAATTTTTTCTCTTTTGAAAACCATTCACAATTGTTTGAGGACATCTAGTTCTCATTAAAAAAAAAAGTGCATTTGCAGCTTTGTCACTTAATTCAGGCACTGTAGAAATATTGACATTTGGTGATAGAGTAGCAGATTTTGCCACGAAGAAATCGAGGGGGGCGGGGGAAAGATTTTAATTTCAAATAATTTACTAATTTATGTTTTTATTCATTTTCTCTTTCTCTCAGTCTCATTCAATCAATTTATAATGAACGTTGGTTTAAAAAAGAATCCTAAAAATAGCGATGCTTACTTTCAAGATTTAAATGCAAAATACACTGTTAAATGCTTTATAAGTATGTTAAAATCTAACAATTTCTTTTGTAAATATAGAAACTGACAGTGAAATGAAGTTTCAAAATTGGGCAAATTAAACTTGCGAGAAAACAATATTTAAAGTTTTTCATTTCAATATTCACCAATACATGTGCTAAAAAATCCTCGGAGTTGTGAAAATGCTGATTCTTTTTTGTGATAAAAAATCTATATGTAATTTAAATATGAAATTTAAATTGGAAGCATATTTTAGGTTAAAATAAGTATACTCGGGGAGTATCACTTTTTGGCCCAGTGCGCTGTATTGTTTGAGCCCGTCTCTGTTTTTCCCCCGAATTGTAGGCTACTCTAGAGCACGATGTGCTGTGTAGTATTCTTCCAAGAAAGAAAGACAGAGAGCTAAAAGCTGAAGTATTTAATGCCCTTATCGGACTGTTAACAAACATTGCATCATTCAAAAATTCTGACGTTTCTGGGCCATTTGATGTGCGTGGAATGTCAGTAACAGGAGGTTGCTTCGCTCCCTCCCTCCCACCCGTGCTTTGTCTTGCTGATTGAAGTAGATTCGTGTTGCATAATCAGTAACCTTTCTCCGACCGACACTAAATAATAGCCCTGATTGCAAAACACTACTTTTACATCAGCTGACGTTTCACCTTCGAAGTTGGTAGCATATTTCTTGTGTTCTGCTGTTAATGCTATTTCTCATTTCGGCATTTTTAGCTAGTCTTCTGAAAAATCACTCGTTGCCGAGAAACACAATATCTCTTTATCTATGAGTCGGATTCGAACAGTAGCTTCACCAGAAATTTTTTTAAGGGAAGGGGTTTCCGTGGATTTGGTTCATCGGTGAGAGCCTCCCGAGAAAGAATATTCCAAGTGGGAGTAAGCCCAAAATCTTTAAAAGTCCAAAAATGAAAAAAAAAAAAAAAAATCAAAAAAGAACTTTTTAATAAATAACTTATATATGCATATACATCGCTTTAAATTCGTACACAGTCATCCTCAAGAGGGGCCCGGATTCGAGGACCCCTACCTTGACTATGCCTATGGATTCGAAAAAATATCTCCGCAAGTTCTCGCCAAGAAAATTTCTCAGAGTTTCACAGTTTTCTCGCTAGGAGGGCTAAACGCATTTAGTCGTGGTATCGCGCTGCTGAGTAGTGTACGCCGTCGGTCTTAGTTTAAATCCTGCTGGCTGATCGCTCCGACTGCCGCGCCTCTGTTCTAAGTCGCTGCTCTTGCGAGTTCCGGGGATATGAAATTGGATCAGGGATGACTTCATAGTGTTGGATGTGATTAATCCTCGTTTCATGATGCTCGTAACGCCTGGTTTCATAACGATCGGGATACGATTTCTCTGGGCAATCAAGCTGGACGTGCAGAAAGGAGCCACCAGTCCAACATTCTTTGTTGGCTTTATGTCTGTTTCTTCGGTTATCTGACCAGTAGCGATCCGTCGGTTCCGAAATTCTATCATACTGGCCTATATTTTGCCTTGTTTTCCGAAGTTGCAAATCCTTTTTTTCCTCCGACAAGATTCTAATGTTTTCGTCACTTTCGTCAATTTTTCTCAAAAAAATTTCGAGCAATACATTTTTCCTGGAAACTGGCTGGGGTGACGTGTAATAAGATTCAGCTACTGGGATGGGTTGTGCTGTAGATTTGGTATAACTCTCTTCGCTAATAGCTCTAATTCCTGCTGTTGCATAATTCTGGGGATTCGAAGATAATACCCATCTCCTGAGATGGTCTAAAACCTTGTAAGAATAGGCCTAATTTCGTTTGATCTTTGAAATTCCGCAATTGCGGTGGATCATCCGAAGTAACTTTTAAGTATAACTGTCAGCAAGAGCACCGAGTCTCGCTGCATATTCCTTAACTGTTTCATCTTCTCTTTGACAACAGTTGGCGAGTGACGATAGACGCATAACTAGAGGCTCTTCATCGTGAAAACGCTCTGTTAGTGTTGCTTTTAAAGTGTCATAGCTGTTTGTCTTACGCAACATGGGATTTGAACGGGGTTCGGACCAGTGTTGCCAATTTAGTTGATTTTCAACCAGATTTAGTTGATTTTACCCAGCACTTGGTCGGAAAATATCTGATTTAGTTGATAGTTGAAAAATCTGGTTGACGGCCGAAAAATTTAGTTGATTTCTAGTTGTTTTTATTATTCTTGTTTGTTACTGTCATTTTTTCATTGTTTTCTATTTTTAAGTTGTAATCAACCGTTACTACGTCACCAGAAACACAGTTTTTTCCTATGTTGATACCATGGATGATACAATGTTTACTGTTAGGCCAAATTTCCTCGCCAGAAGTGGTGATAACATTTACTTCCTGGAAATTTCGTATGGAGGAGCGGCATGCAGAACTTTTGTTATGTGAAGTACATAGGGAAGAAATATACATGACTGCTGCAGTAAGCAGTGTTGCTTTTTTAGTTTACTTTCAGAAAGAATGTGGGAAGTAAAGTAATTACTTAGTTGACTGTTGAACCGTTTTGTTGATCGACAAGAAACAGTAGTTGATTATTTCTTTATTTTTATTATAAATGCATTTGTGTATCATCGTTAAATTTGAAAGTGTGCATATGGTGCTAATTCTTTTTAGTGCGCACAAAGACACAGGATTTCAAATCCAATGTTTTATATTTTATAATATCATCGACGGAAATTCTCAGAAATAAACCTTATTATCGTTCTTAAGTTAAATGTTTTAAACAATATCAATAAATTTTAAATTATTGGAGCTGGCATTCCTCTGCAACATGATGATAAATATGAACTACAGAAGTGAAGACATATCTCAATTTTGAGCCATTAAAATGAATATAGATTATAGCTGTGAAGATTTGAATTGCACAATATTCTCTAACTTGTGTAATTGTTGATTATGAATACAAACTGCAGCAGTTCTTAAAAGTTTTAAATATGTATCTGAGTGTTTAGAGCGGCAGCGTACCACTCAAAAGAAAGATTACAGTGCAAGCAAAAAAGAAAGTGCAGGAGTGTGAACTTCACTTTTGGATTTACTTTTCTTTCTTACCTGGAGCATCTAAACTTGGTGGCTACATTTACAGAAAACGATCAAAAACACCCCACCGGCGGAGTAGCAAAAGATGCTAGCACAACTGCTTATAGCCCAAAGAGCAGCTTATAGTGGGAATTAAATATACCCAACCATCTCAAAAACACCGAATATTCATTAAAGCTGGAATGCAGGGGGAAAGGAATAGAAAGAAAAAATGGTAAAAAGGGGAAACAAAGTTAAGAAAGACTTCCGTTTCCCCTTTTGGTTGATTTTTAGTTGATTTCCCTGTTAGAATTAGAGGATGTGTGGTTCGGGAGTTGGCAATACCGATTAGGAATACCTTATGTGGGCGCAAGTGTTTCTAAAGTAATATACAGTTCTTGTGTTTTTCTTAATACATGAAATACTAAAATGTATATAAAGTACTTAATTCAATGTGCTAGAGCATCTGCAATTGGACTTTGAGTCATAGGCTATACTGACTACAGGAAGTTGTTATACAGTTATATTGACAACACTGTCCAGGGACGGCTAGCATTAAAACTTTTGATGCAATTAAAATCTACAGTTATGTTCAAAGTAAACCATGTCAACAGCATGATTGTCTATCTAAGAACATTGGAGTAATGGTCAGCTAGGAAAATAATAAATATATGCAATATGCTGTAGTGTTGTGATTGCAAAGGTATGTACATTTTATTTAACTTAGTTTTGTTTTTATTTATATTAAAAAGGAGTTTGCTTTGAATGTATTACCTTTTCTTTTTACACACCTTGCGTTTAGTTGTTTTTTTAGTTGATTTTCTTTTTGAGTTAGCGGATTTTTAGTTGATTTTTCTGTTTGAGTTAGTTGATTTTTGGTTATGGGAGTTGGCAACCCTGGTTCGGACTTTTGGGCACCGGTCATTTTGCACCCGGACTTTTGGGCACAAATGTTTAAGGGGCCGTATAGCAATTGCCGTTTCTTGGCCCAATAGTAAGAGTTTGACCGAGAAAATATTCGCCGTAAGTTACTTAGGCACTAAATATTTACGCGCACGTGCCTACTCAGCAAACTTGTCGGGGGGGGGGGGGGGGGTATTTCAAAAGTGTAAAATATGAAGAATTTCTCGTCCGATCGGAAGATTTCTGGAGACGACATTATCTCAGGGCATGAACCTACTGAGCAAACCTGTCGGGGGGGGGGGGGGGGGGGGGGTTAATACCAAAACTGTAAAATTTGAAAAAGTTATCGTCCAATCGGGAGATTTTCAGCATTTACAAGCTACAACTGAAGACATTACCTCAGGGCGTGAACCTGCTGAGCAAACCTGTCGGGGGGTCAATACCAAAAGTGTAAAATATCAAACAATTCCTCGTCCGATCGGGATATTTTCAGCAATTACAAGCTACAACTCGACACATCATCTGAGCGCTCGTGCATACTCTGAAAACGTGGCGTGAAGGGGGGAGGAGCTAAGAAAAATCCTTACCTCCTTCAAGGCTGTCAAACATTTAAAAAAGGTTTCATCTATTTTAGTGTTTTAAATTTATCAAAAAATTGGCTATATTATAGGCGGGGGCTCCCTCCGACAATGGGCGCCCTTAGTGCTATGTAATCATGAATATGATGTAATCCATATTCATGATTATGAGCTATGTAATCCCGATCCAGGACGACGAAATTGTCAAGTTTTCGGATATTATGCTTGTCATATTTACACCCAAAAAAACGTATTATCATCTTCAAAATGTGTGCATTGTAATATTTTTTTAAATTCAATTATAATTGTCGTTTGCCTTACTAGAAGCATTTTTTCCATTTAATTCCCCTTACAGCGCCAAAGCGGCTCCTTGCAATTTCGTCCGCGCAATAATTATTTTCTCCACATCTTTCCATCCTGCCAAATTTCCTATATCCTCGATGCTTAGGAAAAAGTAATTAATTTTAAGACCTTTGTCTGTAGGATTGGTATTAGAGATGCAGCGCCTGCAATGAGGGCTGGGATACTATATGGATTCGGTCCGAGTCCTGGATCTGTTTCGTTTGCCATGTCAAAATGATGTGTCAACACTTGTGAAAAAATGAAAATGGGAAGGAAAGTACTTACATATGGATTCCTGCAACAAACCTCGATGAGTGATTACTTAAGTAGTTTTCCATAGTCCTTTGAAGTACAAATAGAAGTTCATATCATGCACGGATCTCAAACCTGTATGAAAAAGTCCCGTTCTGCGGCTGGCAATAATCTGCGGTAGAGTCTCCGAGTCGTCACTTAATCCAAAGGGTTGGGGTCGTTTATTTACTAAGACGACATTTTGTCTATGCTTAGTATTCGCACTTTGTATGTTGAATGGAGATTAACTCTATCGCGCCTCTTTTGACGCTTTACAGATTTCAATTTCAAAGCTGCCGACAAATGCACTAGCTCCTCACATTTCACTTTGAGGCTTGAGATTTACCGAGGGCGGTGTGGTTGTTTCTCACGGGGAACTTTAGGATATGCTTCAGGGCATTTTTGGGAGACAGGGGAAAAGGAGGCGAGAAGACAGTTGTCTCTAGGTTTGTCATGGCGAAAATTTTAACCTCTGGTGAATTTCAGAGAGACCTGATCAATCTTTCTGTTGGTTTATCAGAGATTAATTAATGCAAAAATTTTCTCCCATGACATACGTTAGAAGAAAATTCCTGGTTGAAAGGCAGGGGAATTCCATGCGCAAAATTCGCTTGTCTTAATCACAACCAGGAAAACAAAATTTCATGTTGGAGAAAGAAAAAAAAAAAAAAAAAAAAAGAATAATATTTGATTTAACTGACTTTGGGGTTTTGAAAATAATTATTTTATCTGTTCTTTTATCGCGATAGGAAAAGGCGAGTAGGTGTGCAGCTCAGAGAATCAAAATTAATTTTGGTTTAACATCACGGAACGAGAGAAAAAGAAAATTAAAACTAGTGATTTTCTGCAAAGCAAGAATCCGCCATTTTTGCGTTCCTGTTTCCAAAGTCGCACAAAAGTAACATCTTTTCGTCTTTTGGGGTAAGGACTTCAGCAACGAAATCTATTTTTAGACCCCAGGGTCAAAAAGGAGAGCTTGGTCTGCACGTGTGAAGGTCAGAGGTCACTCGAGGCGTGGGAGTGAAGGGTCCGTTGGGAAGCCGTGAGTTGCTAGGCTGAAGTTTCGACCAATGAGAGGGGTCAGCGGTTTCAAGCACCCCAGAGTTTTTATCCGTTGAGAGTCACTTTTGTACTTGACTTTTGCTGACCGGCAGAGAAAGAGGACACAGCCGAGTCTCTCCTCGCCTTTTTGGCGGAGGAGGGGGCGGCAAGAAGGAAAATTTCGTATTGAAATCTAAACGGACAACAGTTAAAATTGAATTTAAAGGATCTCATTACTGGAGAGGAAATGCTTGCAGATTCAACCCTCTCCTCCTCCCCTAGTGGACGACGGAGGAGTGAACTGCAATAAAAAGAAAAGTAATAACTACCGTGAATTGATCTCCGCAGGAGAATTTTCTGCCAGCGCAACCCGAATGCTGTTACTACTCGGTTCAATATGGAAGGAACTCTTCAAGCCAGTTCAACCAGACACTGGAAGTTCCGAAAAAAAAAAAAAGAGGGCATGCACGGCTTTGTAGAAGATACCGCCTTTAACTGCTGAATCGTCGAGTTGGGCCCTACTGATTACAACAAGGGGTCCACCAGCAGGGTTCCAAAATGCCCGTCTCCTGTATCGTTGGCCAAACACGCTGCCTCAGAAAAAGGAAAAGAAAAAAAAAAAAAGAGGGAAAAAAAAAGCACCTTGGAAGTGAAGTGAAAATCAACCGGGACAGTGGTGTTCTCTGAGGGAGAGTTTTTTTTTTTTTTTTTTTAATTATATTCATTTTATCTATTATTAGGCTGTGAAACCTTTTTTTATTATTATCGACGGTTAGTGTGCTTGGCAGGAAGTGTTGCTGCCCCCAGTCCTAAAGGTAAATTTTCTCTCGGCATTTTCTTTTTTTGTATTATGTTGTGGTTTCTTTAAAATTATAAAACGAGTTGATTTTAAAATTGGGGGCTGTCGGAAAAATATATTGCAAGACAAAAAAAAGAGAGGGGAGTTGAAGATGCTTTCATTTATGTTTTTTTTTGTGTTGTCATGTCTGGTCGTTTAGCAACTTCCCAGGCCAGTAAATTTTAATGTATCGGAAAAATTTGGTTTATTGTTTGAGCACAGTAAATTTTGGTGCATCGATAATAGTTTAGTTGGGCATGTGATATTTAAAAAGCAGTGTTATTGTGATGTCGTGGGTGATAAAATAATTGTAAACATTTCTCTCTAGTCTTTTACAGCGTTGAGTTATTTTTTTTTTATGAGTGAAGATAAATTATGGGATGATTTATATTGGAATTTTGGGAACATATTATAGTGTGATGAAATTGGAAACCTAAAGTGTTGTTTACATTCTTGGAGTGTTGAGTGTCGAAATTAAGATGGTAGGTGTGTTATTTGAGGACCAGTATTTTACATGCTCCAGATGAGTGTTAATCTCCCATTGGAAAGGGGTGATCTTAGGGCAAGCAGGGAACTTGTCCTAGGGCAGAGGGCTCTGAGTAGGGAATTTTCACCAGGATGCGATATGTGCAAAATAAAAGTTGAGGTATTTAGGTTCTCAAGTTTAGTTTTTTCACAAAAAGAATGAACATCATGGGTTGAGAAGACACACTTTTGCTCACCAGTTCCAGTATTAATTGTTCTTTTCTTTGGCCTAAATTTTCTTGTTTTTACTATAAGGTTAAAAGTCTAAATGGAATTTTAATTTTCAATAAGGTGAAAATATTTAGTGGGTTATGTAAATGGTCAGTGTTATTGTCTGAAGTGGACCTGCGCATTGCCATGGTGCAGAAGAATTTCCTTGCTAGTGATTTTTCCTGGGATATATGTGGAGAGAGATAGAGTGAATTTTCCTGGGATATATGTGGATACTGTGATTTAGGATTTCTTGGGATATAGAGATAAGTGAATTTTCCTGGGATATATGTGGAAAGAGATAAGTGAATTTTCCTGGGATATATGTGGATATAGTGATTTAGGATTTCTTGGGATATAGAGAGATAAGTGAATTTTCCTGGGATATATGTGGATGTTGTGATTTAGAATTTCTTGGGATATATACAGAGATAAGTGAATTGTTCCTGAGATATAGTTGTGTTAGTTCTGGGCCAGATGTGCCTGGAGTATTTAGGGTTCAAGTACGACAGGCTCTTGCAGGCGTGGTTGATCAAGGTGGGATCATGCATTGGTTCGAAAAGGGGGAGATCCTTGAAGACGTGGTTTTTGGGAGAAAACTTGTCTTCAAACCCCCCCAGTAGTTTCGCTGCTCACGGAGATATGTACTGCCAGCGAGGGTCGGTCGAGCGTTGCTTCAAGAAATGTGGTGAGATCATGTTAGAGGAAATTCTGTGCCTGATGATGATGTGTCACACTTGAGGATTTTTTCCTTTCCCTTTGCATAGGCTGAAAGTGGATTCACGACCCAATTTCACGCCTTCAGCCTGACTTGGTATTTTCTTCCTGTGTTGGTTCTCAAAACCCAGGGTAGTGTCTGAACTGAGAGTATTTGCCTCACCGCTACCTCAGTAATTCACTGCAGGTGTTAAATTTAAGTTTGTTTGGTGATTTAAAGTATCTAAATTTATTTGTTTATGATTTGCTGTAGTGCTAGGGATGAAAATTCTAAATTCTGGTTGTTGGTGTTAGTGAACTTGATATTTAGTTTGGAAATTTAGTTAATTGGTATTTTGAGCTTTTGTTTACAGTATAGAGTTATTAAGTATCCTGAGCTATTATGTGAAGTGCAGAGTGAGGTGATTTTTATGAGCAAGCTAGTGCAAGAAGATTGTTTGAATTTCTGAATTATGTTGATGTTATGAATAGTGATAATTTTTAAGATTAGTTAGTGAGGTTTCTTTATAAGTGAAGTAGGTTCATTCAGGGTAGTTCTATAGGTTATGTAATGTTAATTAATGCTTGTGCTCAGTGTAAATTCTGTTTTGAGGATAATTTACTTGGTTTGTTTACTTGCTGATAGTAGATTTGTTAAAGTATAATTTGTGGCTCTTAAAATAACTGTAAATTTAATTGAAGTCTTTGAATCTGGTCTGGGAGATTGCGGAGTTTGCTAAGATTGTTTAAATTTAAATCAATAAAGGTAAAATTGTAAATTGGTCATTGAGCTAACTGGGTGAGAGAGAAGAGAGTACGTTTCAAAAGAACAGAATTTGTCCCCCTTGTGGAATTAAAAATAATCCAGTATTTTTTTTTTTTGTAAGCTATGTGAATCATGGTATAATTTTGGATGCATGCCTAGTGTTCAAACCAACTGTGTTGAAATATGTAAAGTTGTGCTTGTTCATAAGGCCAGTGGCCAAATAGAAATAGAAAGAAAATTGAGATTCTGTTTTTATACTGCTGTGTTTAAGCAAACAAGAAAAAAAAGGAAATACCATCTGTTTGTCCATTAAAATTAACTGGTTAAGTTTTTTAAGAAAAATAATAAATACAGGCAGTAGCCTTTCAAAAAAAAGTTCAAAATGAGTGCAGTGTGAAAAATTTTTGTGTGCTGTTGTCTTCCATGACTTGGTCCCATGTACTCCCCTTAGCTTGACTAAGGCTATCGATCCGAATCCTGGTTTTCTAAGGTATTTCATAACTGCAATTTTGTCCTAACCTTTTTAAATTGACTTTCACCGCCTCCACAAGTTGTTATTGAACGAGTACATTTTATCGTATGACTTATAGTGACACATTTTCATACACATGCAACAATATCCACTTATTTTTGCACTTTCAGGTGACTCAACTCTGCTTGAACACAAACAACGCAAACATTTCCAATAACTTCTTGTGGAATGTAAACTTTCAGATGCATTTTTGTTTAGGATGTTCATGGCCTTTTCTAGTACTTAGAAAATATTTTTGTTTCGAAATGCATCCATCCAACTCCCAAATTTAATTTTTCTATTGAATTAAATTCAAAATTTTTTTTTCCCACCAAAACAGGTTTAGGAAGCGAGCGGTCGCGAAATATAACGAGGAAGTGGAATTGCCCCAGGCGAGGCTGGGAGGAATGAAGGGAACAGCGAGGAAACATAGCACAGCTTACGGACAACCTCTGCAGGGAAATAAATGGAAGAGAAGAATAAAAGTTTCTTAGACATATTTGCATACAACTATTATCATTTGGTTATTACGTGTTAATTACTACCATTTTCAACCATACAAGATTTAGCAACTCATCCACGCAGTATTTATGAAGTTAATATGAACATGTTAACACATTCCACATAGGATCAGCGGACTTGAACTTGATTTCTCTTGATAGTGCGGTGGTTATTTTACCGTCGTTTGAATCCCTTTTATGCTCGTTGATTCTAATTCCAAACGAACGTTTGGTCATTCCGATGTAGTATCTCCTGGATATTGTAGTGGGATGGCATAAACACCTACCTCTTTGAGAAGAGGGGGCCGCCCCGGTGGCACAGTGATCTAAGCGATAGCCTCTGATCATTCGTCCGAAAGGGTCCGGGTTCGAATCCCGGTGAGGCATTGATGTTGTGTTTGTCTTACGGCACTGGCTCTCTCTCTTCCCTGGAACCAGTGACCCTAAATTAGGGACGGACGACTGCTTATAGCCCATTGAGTTGCTCACGGTGGTCGTTAAACCTCCAATCGAATCGAAGAAGAGGGGGCTTGTCAATGTTCAGATCAGATCATACGTAGACGATTTTAGGAAGGGATCGTGTCTGACCTCAGGTCTTAAATAACCCTTAGAAATAGGAAGCTAGGAGATTTGGGGGCTAGAGTGCCCGATAGGAAAGTGACACGGAAGCGGCTTAGAAAGGGGGAGGAAGACGCCCTTATTTACTACATGTTGAATGTAGACGGCTTAACGTACCGCTTGTCAATATTTCTCTTAAGCATCGTATATAAAAATGCCGTAAACCTTATGCCGACACCGAAGTTCATCCTCATGAGCGCGTTTCTGAGTTGATAGGAAACTTTCTGTATGTAGGGAATAGAGCCTAGGTAGCGAAGTTGCGGCATAGAAAGATTAACACTGCTGGTTCTTACTTTATCGATAAAGTTATGCATCTAGTTCGTTAAACGAAAATAATATTTTTTTCCAGCGCATTCGAGATCACTCGACCAATGGGTAGATTTATATTCTCGTGAAGTAGAAGGCTAAAAGATGAGCCCATATTTAAAAAAATCTTTTACGCTGTGGTTCAGTGTGCTACTAGTAGCAAGCATGCACAAGACATGCTACATTTTAAAATTAAAATCATGTTTCTCCTTTTAAATGCGTCAGAGCAACGGCCCCATATGATGTTTTTTATCGAGTGCGGAAGCACTTTCCGACTTTCCATTTTTTAAGAGCACAGTATATGTATTCATTGGCTTGTACTTAATTGCGTAGACGAAGTTTTATCAGACATAGATATGATTATTAACGTTGTCAAAAGCGTTGTAATCACCACGCTACACTAAGGAACATTTCCATCGCTCGAACTTCTTTCTTTACACCCTCCCCACAAATCTCTCGTCTTTTTTTTTTTTTTTTTTTTTTTTTATGGTTTCCTTTTTCCTTCTTTCTACGCCTGCTCGTTTGTTGGAAGCACCATTGTCAGCAGCAAGTGCAGCGCGACCGCCTGGAGTGCAAACAAAGGGTATCGGTGACACCCACGACTGCTACTTGGCGAAAGTTCATTTTCAAGAGTCGCACAAACAATGAGGGTCGTTCTTCAGGTGCTAATGGGCATATGCGGAGCTGGTAAATGTCTTGGTAGCGCCGGAAAGGACATCGTTAGCCGCTGAGTGAGAGATTGAAGCACGACCCCATGGATGCAGAATGAGCTGAATGAAAGGAAGGGTCATAGTCAAGGTCAAATCTCCACAGTTCCACGCAGCTTCCTTGTCAAAATCTGTGTTCTTTTGTTTTTTTTGGGAGAGAGAGGGGGAGGGAGAAATAAAGACAGAAAGCGTTAATGCGATATTTTTAATGCTCCATTAGTTGCCCTAGAGAGAAAGATAGAGAGAGAGAGAGAGAGAGAGGTCGTCCCTGCAACATCGCTAAACAAATTGAGTTACTGACAGAATTGCGCTTTTCCGCGTCTTTTTATTTTATGAAGAGGCAGAGAGTTTACGTTTTAGAATGCAACGCGCTGCTTAAAATGCTCACGATTTCGCTGCAGAGAAACAAGATTGTAAAGATATAAAAAATATTAAAAATTCTTTCAAAGAAATGAAGAGGTATTTTTTTGTTTTTTTTTCTGTCGTATTGTTTAAAGTTCGCGTTCGGATGCAGTGCTGGAACTGTCTTATACAAGCGTTTGCTCGAAGTTATTGTTATGTACGAAATCTGAAAAAAAAAACAAAAAACATGAAGTAACACGATGATTATACAGAACGCAGAAACAAATGAATTTCGTTTTTTTTTAAATCTCTAAGTGGTGCTGTTTATTGCATTACGACACAGTATTTTCATCTTTGTAAATAAGAGAGATCCTTTGCATTTATTATAGTTTCTCAATAATTAAATTTTTTGCAGCTCTTCTGAAGTGTCAAAACAGAATTTATGCAAAACTGCAAATAGTGACTGGATATGTTTAATTATTTTTCTTCTTTTTTAAGGTTCAACGACCACTAGAGCAAGCGCGAGCAAATTAACCTACCGTGATACCGGAACATTTCCTGATGGAACACCCGAGAAACAGTCTAGGCTCTCGTATCATTTTTGCCTGAATTCTTTAGAATGAACGAATAATTACATTATATTGGTACTTATGAATAATAAACGTTTGTCTCATTTGAGTCTGAAAGGTTATTTCCTAACAAAAACAACAGCAATTTTTTTTTTCTATCTATATGTTGTGCGTTTGCTTTGAAATGCCATAGGAAAATTCTCTGTTAGAAAAGTGTTGTAGGGCTCTGTTCGTTCATAGCCCTGTTCGGGTTCGGTGTTAAGCCTTATTGCAGCTTGTTGCAGAAAATGTACTATATATATAGCAAAGGAATAGGTGAGAAAATTGCTGTATCAATTAATTTATAATTTGTTTAAACGTATAGTGCAGGTTGTTCTCAAATTATCTTACTAACCCTGAAAAAACGCAAGATTTGATAAACTGCTGGACACAAGCTGGCAGTAATGGGTCACTGCTGGCTGAAATATGCCGCTCATGGTACGGTAGCGGTCCGTTGGTGGCAGCGCCATTAGTTGGCAGCCATTGATGGCCCTGCAGCATCGCCGTGAATTACAGGCGTCCAAGCAAGTGCCACAAGTGGCCCGTGGCTGGCAAACGAAGCAACCCCAACATGAGGTGGAAGCAGCGGGACTGCGCATGCGCAGAAACAACACGTGCGCAGTCTCTCGTGGTACCAGTTAGTTGAGACAACGCCATCATGTTATTTTTGTGGATGTTAAGAAGAAAAAAGCAACCATATCCGTATGTAGAGAGACGAATTAATTTCCTAATGAAATGCCACGTCGACGAAGATAAGCGTCGGAAGAAAATTATATAAATAATTAACGAGTGGTAATTAAGAAATAGTCAATTACTCTCATGTACTTATAAAAACTCATTTCGTAGCAAAATTCCTGCACTAACACACAAAGAATCAAAAATACAGACAGCCATGAAACACACCCATTCCATTCCCATGAATAACAAGAAATAATTTCTGTATAATCTTTCGTTTAAACATACACTAAACCACTTCAAACAAAATTCCCAAAAATACATTAAAAAATACAAAAAAAAAAAAAAAAAAAACGTTATGTTCGAAAAAAAAATAAGAATTATATGCGTACAAAATTTATCGATTATTTGGAAAAAAATAAATCAACGCTATGTGGATATAATGTTCTCATCCATGGGTGGAATACACAAGATTGGAGGGATTCGCTGTTAAAAATAACGACAAAAAAATTCAAATATCTTTCCTCTTTAGAACAAATGTAGCTTCAGACCGTGGGGGGAAAAAGATACAACGTTAAAAATGTAACAGAATGTGAGATGAACGGGTAAATATATTAATTAAACAATCGCCTTTCAAGACCACAAGGACAGCACAAAATTTTGGAAAACGTTTTTAAGTTGGTACAGTCGTTGAAAATCAGTGAAGTTCCCTTAAGGTAAATAAAAACAATAGTTACGTTCAAAAAATAAATTTCCGAATTATATGAAACGGACATTTATAAAAAATAACTAGCAATATTGTAAAATTAAAAAGAGAACCTTTAGTTTCACATCGCGCAGGAAAGAGGATCACCTTTAAGCTAACAAGGATGTAGGTAAAAAAAAAAAAAAACCCGGAGAGAATACCCCTGAAAACTAAAAAGCGGTTAAAATTTTCCAGGAGAAATACCCCCAGAACAAACACTCACATCTCCCAAAATCATGCATTTTTGCAGTTACCTTCGACCCTTTCTCCGTTTGTTAATAACAGTCTACACACATAAACTGCATGCGGAGAAACAGAATGAAAGGAAGTCATTCTTGCAGTAGTACTAGAGCGATTTACTTGTGCAATCAACTAAAACCCATTGGGCAGGGGTATTTCTTCCGCTTTGGAAAAAAAAATAATAACCCGATAAGAATACTCCCAGAAGAAACGCTCACATCTCCCAGCATCATTCATTTTTGCACAGAATGAACAGGAAGTCATTCCTGCTTATGGAATACATTTTTGCAGCAATATTTCAAAATTAAGGAAACAAGCACTTGAACCCAATACTTGGAGGAGCCGTATTAGGTTGCGATTAAGGCGCCAAAATTTGGTTCAACCTCTCAACCAATAGCACAGTGGGGAAATCATACGCAGTGGCGGAGTTAGAGAATGCCAAACCGCAGAACACAGAGTCCCACACACGTGCTCTGTTCACGGTTGTTGGTTGGTCTACCAGCAAGGATAGGATATTCCGATTCCACGAGGGATTGATCTGGAATAAAATATTAAACATAAGAGGAAGTATTCATGCTACACTATTTGTTATGCTTTAAAGCAGAATGGTAGATCATATCACAAACCCTATAGGCCTTATTAGTTATTTGAGCAAGTATGGCCACTGTTCAGTTTTTTTTTAGCCAAATTTAAATTTCACCTGGAAAAAATTCGTCACTTTTTCGCTGAGTGGCCACTTTATTATGACCACCCCCTCAGTACTTCGTTGGGCCACCTTTTGTCTTTAATACTGTGTCGATTCTTCGTGGCATGGACTCCACGAGATGTTGATAGGTGGTTTGTGGAATCTGAGACCATACTTGATGAATAACACTTTCCAAGAGTGTGAAATTGCAGGGTTGTGGATCCAGCTGTCTGATGGCTCGTTCAACTTCATCCCACAAATTCTCAATGGGGTTGAGATCGGAAGATTGTGGGAGCCACCTAAGCAAAGTAAACTCACCGCCGGCATGTTCCTGAAACCAATCCTGTACAATACGAGCACAATGGCAGGACGCATTATCTTGTTGAAAGTAGCCATCGCCATTGGGATAAACCATTCACATGACAGGATGCACTTGGTCCGCAACGATGTTTAGATATGATGTGCCAGTCAGACGTTGATCAACACGAATTAAAGGGCCCAAAGCATGCCAGGAAAACATTCCCGAAACCATAACGTTGCCTCCAGCAGCTTGAAGGGTTGTAGCAATGCATTTGGGTTCCATGCTTTCGTGCTGTTTCCGCCAAATTCTCACTCGGCCATCGGCATGGTGCAACTGAAAACGTGATTCATCGGGCTACATAATTTGTTTCCAATTATCGACTGTCCAACCCTTGCTGTTCGAACTGGAGACGTTTTCAACGGCAGATAGTAAAGGTGTTCGAATAGGCCTTCGGCTGCCATATATCATCCGATGCAGTGTACGGCGAACAGTGAGTGCAGAGATCATTTGAGGGGATCTGTGATTAAGATGGTCTGTAATTTGCTGCACTGTTGCATTTCTCTTGTCTGTTACCAGTCTGGGCAGTCTCCGTTCCACCCGAGCAGTCACTTGTCGATGAAGACCACATTTTGCACGTAGAGACCCAGTTTTTTAGCTGACAGTCCAGTCTTTAAACACTTTAACAACAGCTGCTCTGGAACATTTCACGAATGCGGCGGTTTCGTTGATACTCGCTCCATGGCTCCGAGCTCCTACAATCATCCCACGTTGAAAGTCCGTCAAATCGCATTTTTTACCCATCTCGTCACCCAAAAATCAGTTCTACTACTGTCACAAGCACTAAGCTTTCCCTTTTTATACTAGCCTCGTCTTCTGGCGGCAACAGCGTGCAGCCGTAGCTCATTTGCTTAAAACTGTCAGGTGGTCTTAATAAAGTGGCCACTCAGTGTATAAGCATAAGTAGACATAAACAAAATCACAGTGATAAAATGAAATCATAGACGACAAAGGAAAAGTTTGATTCATGTACATAAATTTTTAATGCTCCTGAATATATAAACGAATCCAAAAAAATGTTTTGCATACAAAATACAAATTGAACAAACTGAGTGTTTTAAGGTTATACTTGGGTGTCATTGTTTGGTTCTAGCACTCAATGTCGAATGAGTTTGCCAATAGGCCGTACGAATTCTGGTAAGGTTTTCCCCCTGCATTGTATAGTACCTGATTCCTGGCTCTGGCTTGCAATTTTGCAGTTTTGTAGCTTGTCCTTTAAAACAATATTAAACAGCACTAAAAGATCAACCTCTTTATTACGCTCTCGGAGCTCCAGGGAAAACATTATTTATTTGCCTTACAATTTTTATCGGACAGGGCAGTAGTACGAAATTGAGAGCAATTTTAGTATTGCCGACATAGTAGTCCCCAATTTCCTTAATAAAGCATTCAATTTCGTATAGTTATATCTGGTTTTTCTTAAACCCCAAGTCCCTTGTAAACACCGGAAGGGAAACAATGTATGGTATTCTCCTTATTAGTTGCCATTACCTATTTTTTTTACTGCAAATATTAAAACTGTAACCGTAAATTTCCCCCAAAACAGTAAGAACATTTTTATTACATTCAGTCACTGGTGCACCGTAATCAGGAAAACTTACGTGAATAAATTTTATTTGAAGTATACTTCACCTGCTTTAATACAAGAAGTGGAGAGGAAGGACTTCCAGTGGTCATTAAAATTACGTCACAATTCTTTGAATGCCTTCAATGTCTTGAAAAACATTTTCTTTTAAAGGCAGCTTTAATTTAACGAAAAGGTGACAAAGCTGGAGAATAGGGGGATGGTTCAGCACACACACACACGTTTTCGGGTCAAAAAATTGTTGCACAGTGACTGCTCTGTGGGGATTCCGTGGGCGGGTACATTATCGTGCAGAAGGAACAATTGCCTGTTTTTGTACTCGGGCCTGACACGAACAATCCTCCTCCACAAGCGTTCCAAAATGGACAAACAAACATTGCCAGCTATAGCTTTCATTTTGGACTTCCGTAACCTGACCTTCTTTCTTTTGGGTGACTGTGGCGACTTACACTGAGGAGAATGTTTTTCATATATGAAGAAACTTGTTTCATTTTAAAATGAAGATTAAAAGAGCGAGTTATGAGTGTTTGTTCTGAGGGTATTCTCTCCGGGGGTATTTTTTACAAAGCGGAAGAAATACTCCCGTCCAATAGGTTTTAGTTGATTGCACAAGTAAATCGCTCTAGTACTACTGTAAGAATGACTTCCTTTCATTCTGTTTCACCACATGCAGCTTATGCGTGTAGACTGTTATTAACAAACGGAGAAAGGGTCAAAGGTAACTGCAAAAACGCATGATATTGGGTGAAGTGAGTGTTTGTTCTGGGGTATTCTCTCCGGGGGTATTTTAACCGCTTTTCAGTTTTCAGGGATATTCTCTCCTGGGGTATTTTTACCAGTTACCATCTAACACTCGTGAGTAGCAAACTAGTGTAGTGGCTAAAGTGTCCACTTCGCAAACAAGATGTTGTTGATTCGATGCTACCTTGATCCAAACGGGAGTTTTTCAGGACCTGTTGAGAAACTATCAGCAGCGCCGTGCCGTCGTGCAGAAATTTCGTTGGGAAAGAAACAGAAGTTGAGCCTTTTGGGAACTGTGGGTATCTTTTTTTCTTTATGGCTACTACTGGGAAATTGGCGGACAATATTCGGCAAGCTACCAGTTACATCACGTGATTGCCGGCTGGCACTGCAGGTAAACTGGTGGTCCACATTAGGCTAGCCATCATTTATGGCACGTGCTTGCAGGAACGCTAAAGGGCCGCTTGTAGCAGGCGCTGTCTGTGATGGATAAGTGATGTCCTTTATCTGGCATATGGCAACTAATGGGGGTGTCAACGGTTGGCCAGCTGTTGGTCAGAACTGCTGGCCCATGTGGCGGCCGCCGGGACATTTTATTGACGGTTGGGAAGTAGCTACATAGGGCTGCGCCAATCCTGGGCCTGCAACACTGTTTTTGTTGAGATATTATAACTCGAATCTCTCAGTTATCTCGTTATTTAGATTCTGTGTCCTAATCAGCTCTTTTGTATTTACTCCAATTCTACACTGTAAAAAATTGTGGTAGGTTGCACTAAAAAGTGGTGCCACACCAGATGCACCACTTTCTGGGAAAAGAGAAACAATTGTGTCGTGCAAACGAAACTCAACAACAGGGTGCAACTTTGCATCATGTTATAGGTTGCACCGCATTATAGTGCAAGGATACACCATGTTGTTGGGTTTTGTTAGCGCGACACAATGGTGTATCTTTTCCCAAAAGGTGGTGCAACATCACAATGGTGTATCTTTTCCCAAAAGGTGGTGTGGCATCACGTTTTGGTGCAACCTACTATAAAATATTTAACAGCGTATGTAACTTTTCATTCTCTTGCGCTGTCCTTGTCAGGAGACCCGAAAAAGTGTTCCTTTTTAGACCATGATCTTGCAACCTCTCCCGTAAACTCGTGCTTTTCTAGCGTTACCTCACTATCCTCCGCCCCCCGCCCCCTCCCCCCACCGTCTCTGGACTTCTTCTACGCCTCCTGAGCAATAAACAATAAACTCAGTTAGCCGTTTCGATGCGCTTTTCGGATATTTTAGGTTTTAGTATTACTCATTTCCAAGTAGGAACATTTAGTGTTAAGTCTTTTTCAGTCATCATGGGAATGTTTGTTTTTCTATTTTTACTAAATGTTGCGTACGCAATTATAACTATGAAAAAGCACTTAACGTTTTCTGAACAGGTTCTTCAACACAAAGCACGATTGCCTGGGACCACTATTTTTACAACTCTTACTAAATATCCTTACTGTCGTAGATAGTCCCTTCAAACATTCTCACGCTGACTGAAAAAGACTTACCGCTAAATGTCTTTTACTTGGGAATGAGTTAATGCCAAAACATAAAAGTCTCTGTATTAAAGCTCCGTAACAAAAGTGTTCTCGGATCAAGCACGCTGCTATAAACTAATTGCACTAAAATTAACTACAGTTAGAAGTAGATCGTTGGACATGGAGCCCAGGGTCATTGGCAGGCCCTATCCTTCTTTTACAATCTTGAAGAAGATAGTAGTACCCATTGTGGTGGCCTATTATTTCCACAACTTTATCCACAGACTGACACAAAGAACGTCTCCGGCAGAGAGAATCGCTCTTAATGACCCTGGTATGCAAATCCAACGACCGAAGCCAAACTATAGTTAGCTTTAGCTTAATTAATTTATAACAGTGTGCTTGGTCCGCTATCGTACCATGAGAAAAAAGCCCAAAATATAGTCGGAAAGGGACCTTTTTTAAGGAAATAACTTTTCAGACGCAAATAAAGTTCAACTTAAGTTAAGGAATTTTATTCATAAACACTAATATAATTTTTCGTTCGTTCCAAAAACCCATACAAGAAGAAAACGAAAAACTGGACTCTACTAACAGAAAGCCGGTTCTTGGGTTGTATATATACTGCTCCGTGAACTTCACCTGCGCCACCGTTCGGTGTCCAGGCGCGCTCATTTCTCTGGGCTCTGGGTGGCCATAATGTAATAGCTCATCGGTGTACATATACACAAATAACCACCCTTGGTCTGGATGACAGCGCCGAGACGACGTGACACGGACGCAATGAGGCCCTGGAAGGTTGCCCGAGGCACACGTGCCCATTCGGATTGCAGAAGAGGACGGAGGTCCCGGAGATGACGTGGTTGTGGGTCGACACGTCGAACCTGTTGAAACAAATAGTCCAACAAGTGCTGTATGGAACTGCGGTTGGGCGATTTCGTCGGCTAAGGGAGAACGGAGATATTGTTATCGTGTACCTGGGACCAGTCACGCACCCCTTAGCGACGTGGCACGGCGCATTGTCCTCTTAGTGGACATCATCACCACCAGGGTAAACGTCCAACGTGAAGGGATGATATGGTCAGCGAGGATGGACAGGTAGCCATTGGCTTTCAGGGACCCATCCAATGGAACCAGCGGTCACAGGTCATATCCGGAAAACTTCCCCGAGACATGCACACTGTCACCGCAGGCCTGTACGTGACCTACAAGCGTATCCGGCTGTTGGTTCTTGTGTATCTGACACCGTACCCGCCACCCCCCGTCACTTCTGTGGAGCAGAAACCTTGTCTCGTTGGAGAAGGCAACCTTTTCCCACTCTTCAACTGTCTAGTGATAGTCCCAGAGAGCACAATAGAGTTCGCTCTACTGTTATCGGGGACACGTACCTGGGTGCTTCAACATTCATTTGCGTGGTCAATTGCCCTTTACCAGTCGACGGAGGCGACGTTCTCCTCTGGGGTTGATGGCCTTTGGGACTCCACAGTTATGACATCACGAGGTACTTTGTTTGCCAGCGGCCCATTCTTGGTACACCCCCTTACTACAGCACCTCGCGAACAGCCCACGACGTCTGCTGTTTCCGAGATGCTTCGACTCTTGGGGCAGTAGCCGATGACCATCTCTTTTTGAACGTCCGTCAAATCACTACCTCGGCCCATTGTGCTTACGTAACGCACTATGGCTCATCTGACCTGGCCGGCCGCTTATATCTCCGTGTGGTCGACCTTGTCACGTGCACTCTGTGATGCACCTGAGCGGGTGCACTGTGATTACGGGGGTGGTGATATTATTCTGAAACGACCGTATGTATCAATAACGCAGTCACACACAACATAAAATGAACGCCATCATCGCATGCTGTCTTTATGACTTATTTGGGGAAGAAATTTCACTGTGCAGATGAATGTGTTGTTAAAGTGCTAAGGACCGCATGAGTGAGAAAAAAAAAGCATAATAATGGGAAGGAGAAGACATACTACGCTGTGCAGTTACTTCATCATAATCAGAACAACTGAAAATCATGCATTTATTCGTAAGTGCCGAGTCTCACAGCCACCTTGTACCATTGCGGTTCAAGAGGTTATTTCACTATCATTCTCTACGTTACAATGGCTGCAGAACTATAAATTTTTAATCGACTAAACGACACGTCAGGCGAAATGGAAAGCGAGAGAAGGTTACGTTGTATTTTATCGTCCTCTCCACTCAAATATATGCATCTTCGGTGGTCGATTAGTCCATCAACGCATACAAAAAGCTATTAAAACTGTGCGTTCTACATCATCAATCATTTTTACGAAATGTTCTGAAATAACAATTATGCTATTTTGGGAAATATTCTGGGAATTCACGGCAAAGATCAATAACTGTTTTCGTTTCATTCTTAAGACTAAACGGTGCTAATAGCTGCTCCCATTTTGTTCTTTACTGAAACAAGTTAGATGATTAAAACATCGATATATTTGCTTGCGTCGCGAACAAAAAAATTCGAAGTAAATAAATAACATGAAGGAAGCTCATTTGTAAATACTGCAAATACTGTACGCAACAGAATGAAAAATCATAGCATCGTGAGATAGAAAATTGGTAGAATTATGTTCAAGGGACAAGAAAATGATTAAAATGAAATGCCCAAGTACACTGCTGGACAATTGCTAAGGACGGATCATAAACGGCTATATAGCGCATAAAAAGGTAAGTGTGGTTGGATGCCAAGTGAAATAAAATAATGTCAGAATGCCAGGACATTACAAGAAAGACAATTTATTGTGCTCTGAAATCCAGAAGGCTTTGGAACGTGTTCAAGGGACAAGCAGGCTATTTTGTGCAGAATACGTAAACGTGAAAAAAATGCAATTACCGTCCGCAGGCGTTCCGGCGTAAGATGTCAATACGGGATATGGCCACCATGGAGGGCGATGCAAGATTCCACACGTCGTGTCATGCTTTGCACAACATTATCAAGCAGCTGTTGGGGTAATTTATCCCATTCCTCTGTCAGTGCACGGATGAAAGTGTCCTTGTTTATTGGAGGGCATTGGCGACCAGCAAGACTCCTCCACAAAGCATCCTACACATTTTCAGTGGTATTCAGATCTGGAGAATGTGCTGTCCATAAGAGGCGTTGAATATCCTTGCTCTCAAGACACTCCTGGACAGCGACTGTTCGATGACATGTTACGTTGTCGTCCATGAAAATGAATCTATCACCGACAGCACCACGGAACATGCGAACATGAGGTAGCAGAAAATCATTAATGTATCGTTGGCCAGTCATAGTCCCAGTTGGAAGCACATAGAGGGACGTACGGCCATTGATCATGATGCCAGCCCATACCATGACAATACATGTCCGATATCGGTCCCTTTCCTGTATGTTCGCTGGACAACATGCAGTACCACTATCACGCCAGATCAGTTGTCGTTGACAATCAGACGATAGACTGTATCCATTCTCATCTGAGAAGAGGACAACAGACCAGTCGTTATTAGTCCAATTGCGATGTTGATGGCACCATTGCAAACGGGCGGTACGGTGACGTCTGGACAATGGGATGCACACAACAGGACGGCGGGCGTATAGTCCTCCTTCATGCAAACGTCAGGCGACAGTTTTTCGGGAGATCCGCTTGCCAGTAGCAGCCATAAACTGATTTTTTACCTCACTAGCTGTGCTGCGCCGGTGTCTTTTTGTTGATAGCACTATGTACCGATCTTCTGCAGGTGTCGTACTGTGAACACGACCTCCCCCGTGACGTTTGCTACACTCTCCATTTTGTTTGAAATGATTTCCAAAGTCTTGAAACAACACTGTGGCTGACGTCGAACTCCCTGGCAACATCTGTTATTTTTCGCCCTTCTTCAACCTTTCCAATAATACGGCCACGCGTAAAATCATCTAGGTGATGTCGGGAAGACATACTGAAAATTGCAAGTTCGTCAATTGATTCTTTCCCTTTCAACTTTGCGTTTGAACAACAACGGTCAATACGTGTCAAATCCTTTATATCTTTTATCAGCCCTATGACGTCACGAACAAGTTCGGTAATCCAAAATTTGCATACGCACAACACGTCTTACTGTATCCCGCACTTACGCTAATTTCCACATTTTGCTGCCTTCCATTTTATGGTTGCTATCATTGCTATTGTCACCCGTCCTTAGCAATTGTCCGGCAGTGTATAATGCTTTAAGATTTTAGTTTTTGCGCGGATTGTTTGTTGTTAAACAGTTCACTTAAATACTAAACACTTAGACGAATAAATCTAACGGGAAGAGTTCATTCGAATAAGAAATGCTTACATAGATGCCTTAGAGGGATATTACCCTGAGTTCGTCAAGTATCCGCTTGCAAGGAAATTAAAGAGTTCCGGGTTTGTAGCTCTAAATAGAAACTCGCTCTTCCGCAGTGGTGCTCTTCATTCAACGTTGCATTTGGAAAAGCTCGCATGTGAGCTGTTTCCTGATATTTTAACTTCTTTATTGTTCTTAATATTATTTGCACATTGATCTTCTCTCCCTACTTTATTAGGCTTTCCCATCGGTTAGCTTACTGCCCAGTTTCTCTTTCCAAACTTAATTTCTGCTTCGATCTCCCATCTCGGCATCGGACATTCTAAATCCTGACCCAAAATTCCCTTACTGCAAGCTTCAAACTCAAATCAACCTCCCACCTGAGCTTTTCTTCCTCCCCGGAGGAAAACTCGGACTATTTCCCTTTGTCCACTTCACGTGTTCCCCCTCGGGACCACCAGGTGAGATCCATGTTACTTTCTTCCTCTCACACCCCTTCATTAGCAACTTACTTTGCACGTGTAAATCATTGCTCGTTCCATAACCTTCTCAAAATGGGGAAGAATGCCGCTAACTCCAAGACAAAGCTATAAAACGATTTCCAGAGCAATAAGGAAATATAAATAGAACACCATGAACAGCAATAGGAAGCTTATTTTCGTGCAGTATATAGATGAATATAGACTTTAGCCGTAGCTGCACGATGACACAATAAAACTTAGTGATAAGTTAAAACTTTAATGAGATAAAAACACATATACATTAGTTAAAATACCATTAGACCTTTCAAGGCTGCATCAGCCTCATCTTAAGATGGAAGAAACTACGTCGTGAAACACACATAGGCGCATATATATGTAGAAGCAAATTAGAGCAGTTGACACGAAGGTAATATTAGAAATTTTGTCATGACACCTAGGCATGAAGGTGAAATGAAATAAAGTCGGAGTTCAGTAGACTTGTGAGTAACGACAGTTAGTGACAAATATCATTTAGAAAAAGTTTCCATGCTTGATGAACAAAAGCAGGTAGGTCCTGATTACAACAGCTATTTAAAAAATTACAAATGCACACACTCTCGGTGAATAGTAGTGAGGCCTTTTTGGGAGGGCAAGCGAGGATGGTTACCTCGGTCCAGGAGGGGAGTGTGAGCCCTTGTTTCACGACGTAGTTTCTTCCATCTGAAGATGAGGCTGATGCCGCCTTGAAAGGTCTAATGGTATTTTAGCTAATGTGTATGTGTTTTTATCTCATTAAAGTTTTAACTTATCACTAAGTTTTTTGTGTCATCGTGCAACTACGGCTAAAGTCTACATTCATCTTATGAACAGAAGATGTAGCGAGAACGGAAAATAATAGTGTTTTCTTTGGATTTCAAAAGCGCGTAAAAGGAGTGGATCTCTCCTCCCTGATTGACACCTATTGAAAACTGGGAAAGGAATAGATTCAGTGCTTCTTCAAGATACTAATGAAAAGATAAATAATTTTAACTTGTAATATGACATGAAAGAAGGTTATTAATGTTAGCTTTCGCTAAAGTTAATGAGCCCAGGTAACCAAATTTGTAATTTTTTCTTCTTTAATTGTTGAACTACAAACTGTAAAAAATAATGGTGTGAATTCACGGAAAATTTCTGAAAATAACGTGCCGCAAACCTGCTGGGTAACTTCCCGTCTTCCAACGGAATTTCCGTTTTTTTTAACTTCCATGTTTTCACAGATTTTTCGTAGACAGTAATTCCGTTTATTTCAGGAAATTCCGTTTGAAGCCGCTTGTCTTAACCACTGAGCCAGAACGTCACAGGACCGGGATCACGTTCAAGGTAAAACATAATTGCGGGATGGTGATTTTTTTTTTCAGTAATGCGAGTGATTTAGTCATTTTATTTTCTATTCGAGCTTGTTATTTCTATGAACACGTTTCTAATAATTTAATTTTCTTCGTACGATGTTTTATTACAAATTACGTATTTTTTCATCGTGGTGTTTCGAAGCAGTAGAAAGATTTGAAGTTTGAAACCTTTGTTTTTTCAGCTGACAATAACTTTCAATTATTTTTAAGAGAAGGTGCAATGTACTGTTTTATAATATTGATCAGAACACGCCGAGCGGTATAATTTAGACATGCTTCACTTATCAATAAAAACGAGGCTTGAAGGTTCTTTTTAATTCGGGAGCTGGCATAAATGGGCGAGAACGTTATGCTTGCTGAAATACAGGTAAGTAATACACCAGAGCCTAATGAATGAACAGAGCAAGATTAATCATTGAATTTCTTTATTTTATGAGGAGACTCTATCCCGGGGTCTGGGCCTACGGAGATATAAATACTGCTAATATGAGCCAAAATAATTTCTACTCGTGATTCCGAGATCAGATTTTTAGCCTTCAAAAAAGGGCGTTTAACAGTTCTAAATTTAGAGTCCGGTATCTATTAAAGATTACAGTTCCTCCGCTCGGTGATAGGATAACACAGACAAATAAAAGTACTCACGTATGGTTGACTGTTGTGATATAATAATCCAGGTGGTTTTTCGAAGCACTATTTTTTTAGTAGCACTCTCACCTACACACACGCGACTCTGTAACAGTAGTGGATGATGGTTTCTTTCTCACCTGAGTGTCACAGAGGGTAACAGAGTGTCATCAGTAATGTGTTGGTTTCCCCCTCTTTCTTTCGAAGTCGCTGGTAATTTCTCCGCTCTTCCCCGTCCACTCGTGGGATGGGGTAAAGCACAGCTGACTCCTCTTTGCTGGCGATCCGTCTATGAAGTTTCCTGCCCCAGAATTCGGCGTAGGGGGCTTTGGCGAAGGCGGCAGGGGAATTTCTCTCTCGAAATCCGTCAAGAAAGTTCTTCTGCAGGAAAGAAACAACTTTAAGCAATGCTCCGGAAAGGTCGGTGAACTCCCTCTATGGAATGTGACGGCGTGTTTGCTCTTCGTGGTGAGAGAGTCTCTCTCGCGACGTCCTGGTCGGTCTGTCATCAGAGTACGGCCTTTTATACGCAAATACCGCAGCTCTTTCCTGCGGTAGTTGAACCTTCCTCTTAAGTTCACGAATTTTACTATACCTGGCGGGCTTACCTCCATCCACCAAGTATTAACTAAGCCCTCTCTGTTCCATCGTACTTTTGCGGCTTACACTGCGCTTAAAATACCGTGCTATTCTAGGTAAACGTCGGACTTCAGGTTTCACACCTAGCAGGCTCATTACGGCTGACCACTGCGTAAAGCCATATAGCATACTCTCCTCATAGCAATCTCTCGGTCCGACTTACAACGGCGTCCCGAGTCCATTCCTCCGAGTTTCCCTCCGTTCGTCCTCCGGCAGAGTACAGAGATAACTGTCTTTCTTTTCCTACTTTTTGCCATTCCCTGTCACGTGGGCCTGATCTGTTTCTTGTCACTCGACACTTGGAGATTTCTCTCGTGCCTCTCCCACGAAGCGTCGTTGCCTCTTGCCCCTCATAATCATAATTTTTCCGCGTTCCCAACAGATATTTGGCACTAATGGCCCACTCGAAACCGTCTTTATGGGAGTCTGAGTGCTTCTCAATTGCCGTCTGGTATGGTCCCATGATGCTCACAGACCCCCAGCGATGATCCACTGATTCCTTTGTTCTCACTCAGACAAAGAGAATTACAAGACTTCCCTAATTAAAATAAGTTAGTTTTCCAATTAATTTGCAATAGGTCAAATATTTAATTTAATTATCAACATAATTTAACCACGCCTATTAAGACCGTCCCCCTTTTTAATAGTGATTAATTTAGACCCAATTTTCGCATCAATATTATCTCACAAAATTTCTAAATATAAAATTCACTTTAGGTAGCAACATAGCTTTTGCCTTAAGGGTTCCACAGACTCATACACAGACATCGTACAATCAGCTGTGCAATAACAGCAACGCAATATACAGGGTGATTGTAAACTCCTTCAACAAAACAAGAGGGTTTGATAGTACACATCAAGACGAACAATATTTGCAATGGAACCTAGGGCCGCATTTCACTCCTAGTACCAGAAAAGAGCACGTTCGAAAACGTCCAGTAAGCACACGGAGTTCCAACCAGCGCATGAGAAGCACAAGATGTAAATCAGGTGCGCTGAATACGTGCGTAGGCAATGAGGAGCAAACATTTAAACACGCAGCAGAAACCGTTTAGCGATGTTACCGTGCGAACATCACATTAGAATTGACGTATACGTCTGACCGGCGCAGCGTACCGTGTGTTCCTGGAGCAAGTGCTTCCCGGTCTGTTGCAGGACTTTCCGCTCACCACACGGAGGGACATACGGTTTATGCATAATGGGGCCCCAGCACACTTTGCCACCGAGGTCCGATACTTCCTAAACGCGACATATTCCGGGCTGTGGATTGGACACGGTGGACCTGTGGCTTGGCCTCCACGCTCCCCGGACCTTAATCCACTAGACTTCTTCTTCTAGGGGCACATGAGAACACTGATGTACGAGACACCTGTGGACTCCCAGGAAGATCTCGTCGCGCGAATCGCTGTTGCTGCGGAAAAGATCAACACCACACCGGGAGTCTACGAGAATGTGCGACAGTCCTTCATTCGCCGGTGTGGGCTGTGCAACGACGCCCTTGGACCCCAGTTTGAGCAGCTCCTTTGAGACTTTCTCTGATGCGATTGCAATTGTGCAACTCATAAATTAGGTATGTCTCTTTGTTTTCACTGTTGAAGGCTCAACGTGGATATGTAACTTATGACGAAGTAAATTTGTCCACGCCGGCCATCGAATCAGGGTCCCCTCACTCCGGAGTAAGTCGCTCTCCCAACTGAGCTACGCAGACGTATGCTCTTGCTGCTATCTGCCTTTATCTCATGTGCGTCCTGCGGTGCAGGCATATCACAAACTTTACCCTTTTCTGGCACTAGGTGTGGAATGCGGCTCTAGGTTCCATTGCAAATATTGTTCGCCTTGATGCGTATTATCACCCCTCTTGCTTTGTTGAAGGAGTTTACTATCCCCCTGTATAATAGCTGGTGCACAAAATATGAGAAAGGAGAAGAAATACTCCGTTCCACAATAACAAAATGCATGCGGTATACAATCCACAGTATCCGATCTCGCTACAGAACTTCAAAATGAAATACTTCGATAGACTATGGAAATTTAAGAGTTTATCAAACCCCCAAGTATTCCCGTGTATCTTTCCTATCACCAAATATTTTTCGCCATATGCATACGGAAAAAGGGAGAACAGAGTTTTCCGCTAATATAAGAAAGGATATTAGAAGAATTCAAATTCGTGCAGAAATAGTCCAAAGTAATCGAAGTAGTTGCCTTCAATGCACGATTTTAATAAACATATTATGATCGTGCATTGAAGGCAACTACCTCGATTACTTTGGACTATAAGAAAGGAATTGCGGAGAAGTTTCTGAAAATTCAGAATTTTCCGTTACCACATCTTGAAAACGGTAATTTACGGTCAATATCAGAAAGGAATTGCGGAAAGGTTTCTGAAAATTCAGAATTTTTCTGGCGTAGGAAAAATCCATGATATTCAGAGTTTTTTCCCGTCATTTCATGGGAAAAGTGGTATCAGTAAATAACATGCTCTGTTAATTCAGGAAATAAATCAGGGAAAATCGATCGCGAATTTCAGGGAAATTTTTACAGTGCAACTTATAGACAAAAATCTAAGATAATACTAACAACATATCTACACTGGCGGAAAGTGAAAAAAGAACACCAAGAAGGAGATACCAACGAAATTTATACAGCATAATAATGGAATACAGAGGATAACGTGATCAAAACGTTATGGCAAAATACAGCTGTATTTGCTGGTAAACTGAAAAATAACATTTCCATGTAACATGGCTAGTACGAGGTTGAACCGCCATAAACTGCGTCCCACTGTGCAATTCTGGCATGGAGTCTGTCGTACAGATGTTGGATGTAAGTTTGGGGTATTGAGTTCCAAGCATCCTCAACCTAGACGCGTAAATCGAGGATGGTCGTGGCTGGCCGTGGAGACCGGATAAATCGTTGTCCCATAATATCCCACACGTGCTCAATAGAGGACAAATCCGGTGAACGTGCAGGCCATGGAAGTTGTCTCACACCCTGAAGTGCATGTTGCGTTGCACGTGCCGTGTGTGGGCGTGCGTTATCTTGCTGGAAAACACCACGATGGACCGACCTTACAAATGGCACAACAACGGGCTGAATGATGTTGTTGATGTAGGAGGTGCTGTTTAAGGTACCCGGTACAAACACTAGTTGTGTACGAGAGTGATAGCTGACCGCTCCCCACACCAGGGGACCAGGTGTAGGCCCTGTGTGTCGCTGGTGGATGCAAGAAGGGTGGAGACGCTCCCCTATGCGTTTGCGAACACGCATACGGCCATCGGAGGCTCCCAAGCAGAATCTGCTTTCATCGCTGAACACGACAGATCGCCATTGCGTTCTCCAGTGCAGACGTTGGCGACACCACTGCAGCCGTTGCTTACGGTGGGCTGGAGTCAGAGGTACACACATGCCAGAGACACACGTGCACGTAGTCCTGCATCCAGTAGACGGTTGCGGATTGTTAGCACAGTCACCTCAGGTGCAACGGCAGCTCGGATGTGCGTCGCAGTGGATGTTCTGCTTGACAACGCCGCTCTTCTTATGCGTCGATCGGTCCGCTCATCAGTCCGTCTGTGACTCCCGGTTCCACGTCTTCTCGTGTGGGAATGTTCCTCGGACCATCTACGCCACCATCGTACCACCACCGGTACTTCCCGTCCAATTCGCTCCGCAATACGACGAAACGACCACCCGGCCTCGCGGAGTCCGACTAGACAACCTCGTTCAAAGTCCGGTAACTGCTGAAATCGTACAAGTCTTCCATGTCCAGGCATTGCAACTTCTCCAGGGTCTTCGCACGAGTCCGTACGCCGACGACTGATTACATTCACTTCGCCGTACTCCTTAAATACCACCGACGATAATTTGCATATTATGCCGTGCTGTGGCGTAAGCGCTCACCGGTTGGTCCCGAAATTAACATCACACCTACGTAAACGCGACCCCATTAACATATGTAAATTTCATGATCGTCCGCCAATTCCTTCTTGGTTTTCTTTTTTCACGTTCCGCCAGTGTATTTATCATGAGAAACCACTCAAACACTTATTCGGTGTACAGATAATATTAGATTCTAGTGATATCGAAGACAACATGTGTCCTACTGAAATCAGATGCACATTAGGAAGAAGAAATGCACCTGTACTACGTAACTGAAGAGAACCTACTACACTGCTGGCCACCCAAAATGCAACACCAAGAAAGACACTAGATAGCAAAACCAGATTTACTGGACACATAACAAGAGATACAAAGATGAAACAATTGAGCTTACAGGCCCGTGCGACTTGCGGAACACGCAGACATCAATAGTTCGTGTGGCCTACATGGCGGGCAATAACGGCCGCTACATGCCGCGGCATCGAACGAAAGAGGCTTTGGATGTAGGCTTGGGGTATGTCGGTCCAGGCTGCTTCCACACGTTGCCACAGTTCATCAGGCGTAGCCGCGGGTGGTGCTTGCCGGGCCACTCGGTTTCCGATAAAAGACCAGACGTGTTCGATGGGCGACATATCGGGAGAACAGGCGGGCCACGGCAGCAGTGACACCTGGTGGGCCGTGAAGAATTTTTGCACAATGCGTGCCACGTGCGGGCGCGCATTGTTTTGTTGAAACGTGGCCGTTGGCAGGTCCTGCAGGTAAGGGAGGACCACAGGCTCCAAAACGTCGGAGGTGTAGTGGTGGCTGTTGAGTGTACCGGCGATGCGTACCAGAGGGGTGCGGGTGCCATATCCAATTGCGCCCCAAACCATAACGCCAGGCGACGGACCGGTATGGCGATGCATAATGCAAGCGTCATACAATCTCTCGCCGCGGTGCCGCCACACTCGGATCCGACCATCGTGGTGTAGCAGGCAGAAGCAGGATTCATCAGAGAAGACAATGTCGTGCCATTCCGTAGTCCAGGTGCGGCGTTCAACGGCCCACTGCCGCCGCACTCGCCGATGGTGTAACGTCAATGGTAATCGGAGCAATGGGCGCCGTGCGAGAAGTCCCCGCTCCTGCAGACGACGTCGAACGGAACGTGCTGACACAGGTTGTTGCGCAACACACACTAATTTCTGCGCTAACGTTCGTGGTGTGGTGGTGCGAGCCGTCAATGCCCGCCGCACAACATGCCGGTCATCTCGTTCGGTGTTGTGCCGCGGCTGAGGCAATCGCTCACGTCGGTCCGTCCGTCCCTCCTGCACCCACGGAATCCATACTCGCTTCACTGTGGCTAGATGTCGTCCCACACGGGCGACGATGTCTCGGTACGATAAACCGCTGTCGCGATAAGCCACTATTCGTCCTCTGTCGAACTCCGAAACGTGCTGCAATGACTGCCGTATTCTGTGACGAGGCATCAGGAAGCTTCCCACGAACAGGTCCGGCAGCACAACACACACCCACTACTTACATCCCGCCTTCTGTGCACCCTTATTATAGTGCTTCTCGGTGGCGTGCCGGGCGCACAGGATTTGCATATGCCCTGCAATGCTAATCGTTTGCATGTCCTCTCGCGGGCGACACATGCTGCGAATTTCAGGCCAATCGGGTGCTTCCTTCTTGGTGTTGCATTTTGGGTGGCCAGCAGTGTTGATTAACAGAGTTATTAAAAGGAAAGTCAATCTATCGTTTTCTCTTATAAGATTGACGTTCTTTGATTAACACTACTTCCCTACCGTTCAGTTGACCTTTGTTAGATTTCCGAATGGGTCATTCAAATCATGTGTTAGACGTCCACTCAGTGTCAGAGTTATGCCTAGGCTGCTGAATTGGAAGCGGAGTTACAGACGTCTCCAACTTTTGAAGAATTTTACATGTATAGTATATTCTTGAAAAGCTGCTGGATGTAAATCGATAGCTGTCCATCCATTGATAAAATCATACATAGACTAAGCTCTTTGTGCCGTATGCTATGCTTAGTTTTTTTTCTTTTTACTTTACTGAAACTGAAGATTGAATCGGTTCCCAAAGGTGTTACTTTGAGTCTCGGGAAAGAAATATTTTTTATTTAGGAAGAAGAGGATTAATTTAGTTTCATGTACCCTTTTCTGTATCAGTGGTGTATGAGATTCAACTATAGCGAGCAGAATGGAAGAGACAAAGTAGAAAAGAACACTTGTGCACTTTAAAGAAAAAAAAAATAAAGGAAACTAGAGAGAGAGAGAGAGAGAGTAGGAGACACAGTTGTGAGAGTGATCACTCATGATGCATAGAATCTTAAGGATGAATTGAGAAAGTAAAAGCAGAGAATTGAATGATTTCGGGGTGGCAATAACTCTTAAGAGAACGCTGATGCTCTGCTTACTTCCTGTCCAGGAATAATAAAAAAAAAAAAAAAAAAAAAAAAAAAGAAGGAGACGAAAGAAAGAAAAAAAAAACAAAAAAAAAAAACGGCGGCATTCCGCTTTTAAGGGTGAAAGTACGAGAGATGATGCACTTTGTTCCGGTGTAGGACAATGAAACAGGGAATCGATGAATGACTTAGGAGTGAAGACAAGGCGGAGAAATGCAATTTTTTGGCTTTTAAATTGTCCTGATCCATGGAAATGCATTTCCTTCTCCTTGCGTGTTCACTCGACAGCTGCGACACGTGACAATGTCTTTATTTTAGATTTTCTCGTGATCTTATTTTTTCTCCGAAAGACTGCCTTTTACTTCCTATTTATCTTTTATGCAGTTAATATTTATTTTACTATACCAGCGGTGTCTCTATAATTAAATAAGATCAACCAAACAGAAACGTCGCCAAGGGGATGCGAGGGTGAGCTTGAGCCTACCCTGAAATCTGTCTTACCCACTCTGCCGCCCACTCAGTTCAAAATGTGACATTTTTCAGTATACTTAATTTTTTTTTTTTTTTTGATTGTTTGTTTAACGACCACCGTGATCAATTCAATGGGTTATAAGCAGTCGCCCGTCCCTGGCTCCAGGGAAAGGAGAGAGCCACTGCCGTAAGACAAACACAACATCCATGCCTCACCGGGATTCGAACCCGGACCCCGCTACCCTTTTTTTTTTTTTTTTATTAGAGGTTTAACAACCACCGTGAGCAACTCAATGAGCTATAAGCAGTTGCCCGTCCCTAATTTATGGTCACTGGTTGCAGAGAAGGGAGAGAGCCAGTGCCGTAACATAAACACAACATCCACGCCTTAACGGGATTCGAACACGCACCCCCCACTTTTTTTTTTTTTTTTTGATTAAAGGTTCAACGACCACCATCAGGAACTCAATGGGCTATAAGAACTCGCCCGTCCCTAATTTGCGGTCACTGGCTTCAGTGAAGGGAGGAAAGAGCCAGTGCCATAAGACAAACACAACATCCTTGCCTCACCGGGATTCGCACCCGGACCCCCCCCCTTTTTTTTTGATTGGAGTTTTAACGACCACCGTGAGCAACTCAATGGGCTATGAGCAGTCGCCCGTCCCTAATTTGGGGTCACTGGTTCCAGGTAAGGGAGAGAGCCAGTGCCGTAGGACAAACACAACATACATGCCTCACCGAGATTCGAACCCAGCCCCCGCCTGTTTTTTTTTATTGGAGGCTTAACGACCACCGTGAGCAATTCAATGGGCTATAAGCAGTCGCCCGTCCGTAATTTAGGGGCACTGGTTCCACGGAAGGAGAGAGAGCCAGTGCTGTAATATAAACACAACATCCATGCCTCACCGGGATTCAAACCCGGACCCCCCCGCCCACTTTTTTTTATTGGAGGTTTAACGACCACCGTTGTACTACTCAATGGACTATAAGCAGTCATCCGTCCCTAATTTGGTGTCACTGGCTCCAGGGAAGGGAGAGAGCCAGTGCCGTAAGACAAACACAACATCCATGCCGTACCGGGATTCGAACTCGGACGACCCCCCTCCTTTTTTTTGATTGAGGTTTAACGGCCACCGTGAGCAACTCAATGGGCTATAAGCAGTCACCCATCCCTAATTTAGGGTCACTGGTTACAGGGAAGGGAGAGAGCCAGTGCCGTAAAACACACAACATCCATGCCTCATCGGGATTTGAACCGCGACCCCTTTCGGACGAATGATCAGAGGCCAAAGCTTAGACCATTGCGCCACCGGGGCGGCATATTTAACTTTAAGATATAATCCGGACTTTGCCAAGTAATAAGTCTTGTGTTTGATTTCATGTAAACCCACGTATTTCTCCCTAGGAAGTGCGTTGTTTACGTCTCCAAAATAGGTTATCAAAATGGCATCTGCTGAGCCTGTTTTTCCTCTTTGTATAGTCAGGGGGCTAATGAGGAGGGTGGACAGGAGTTCATTGAGGGGTCACTACTAATTGCTCTTTGTGTTTTCTTTACATAGTAGGGTGTTTCAACTCGGAAAGTGGAGTCTAAAGCTACTCTAGCGCTCTTTAAGACTACCCCGGGACAGTGAAAATGCAGAAAGTACCTGACTGACGACTGCTTTGTAGGAAAGGAGTGCAAGGCAAAGTCGCTGGATTGAAGGAAGGTAGTTCAGGAGGGGAGATGTATTGCATCTGCGTGCCACGGCGTTAAAATTTGATTTACATAAACAAAAACAACATTTTCTTTTAAATAAATTGTTCAAGTACTGAACTATTTTCGTAAGCAAAAAGCGAAATTATGAAAAGCAATTTAAGACAATGCATTAAGAGCAAGCAAAAAAGTTGAAGGCGACATTCTACCAACACTTCTATTTTATAGCAGTGTCGTAACTAGTCAGATCCGTGCATGTATGTGTGTTCAGATAAAGGGGTTGGGAATTGCACGAATTCCTGTGTAGCCGGTAGTGAAAAGTGTCTGAGAAAGGACTGGGTTCGAATCCCGGTGAAGCATGGGTATTGTGTTTGTTTTACAGCACGGGTTTTCTCCTTTCCCTGAAACCCGTGACCTCAAATTAGGGACAGGCGACTGTTTGTAGCCCATTGAGTTGCTCACGGTGGTTGTTAAGCCTTCAATAAGGGGGAAAAAAAAACCCCAATAAAAATAATTTTTTTTGGCGTTTCGTAAAAAAAAAAGTTGTTATCAAGCAAAAATAATGCTCGACCACCCGTCGCACATCCAGATTTCGAAGTCTAGCCACGCCCCTGCAACCAAATGAGAATTATAACAATGACGCTTCAAACTATTATATAAAAGAAGAACAGCTACGGAAGAAAAAGACAGAAATTTTGAATGTTCAGTAACGTTTTAGAATCACACGGAACTTTCTTGGAAATGCGTTGGCAACAAAGGAGTTGTTCTTAATTTCTTACAATGTCGTACCATTTTAACTCTTTAAGTGTCTGACGTACCTGAACGGAACGGTGTCCAAAATTTTCTGCGGTCATCAAAAAAAAAAAAAAAAAAAAAAATGTACACATAGCGATCGACTTTCACACAAGCTACGGCAACATGATTTCTTTCCCCCTCCCATCTTAGCAGTACCGAACATAAACCTGTTAATGCTGATGAGACCGCCCTTCTAGTCTTTTATTTTCTGCTCCATGACTCCATGGGGAAGGACGTAATGCCACTGGATAGAAACAAGTGACTCAAACATCCCACTCTTTCCTTAGGATGGTTACTATTGTTATAGCCATTTTACCAGACAATCAGTTAGAAAAGATTAGTATCAATCATGCTCTTTAAGAACTCCTTTGAATAGCAAGGCTAAGAGGATAGCAACGCTTTCTGATGCGCAAGTTCACCCGTTCTGGCCACGTTAGGAACATTCTTACAGAGAGAATATATTCGTTCGAGCTTATTTCAGCCCATTTTCTGCCGCTGATGACCTAATGGTCAGCGTTCGTGACTGCCACGGAAAAGTCTCAGGATCGATCCCAGGCAGGAACGAGCTCTCGAACTACTAATATCTTCCGTCCGTTGGACTCGGGGCACTGGTTCCCGTTTATAAATAAGGGCGTCTTCCTTCCCCATCGCTTCCGTGTTACTGTCCTGTCGGGCACTCCAGCGCAAATCTCCAAGCTTCAACATTCTAAGGCTTGTTTAAGAACTGGTGTCATACACTCCTTTACTACAATCCTCTACATAAATCTCTAAATCTTATGTCGTTTTACGAATGCGTAGTTAATTCGGGTGGCAGCAGTAATTAACCGTTTAAAAATAAGGGCGTCTTCCTTCCCTATCGCTTCCGTGTTACTGTCCTGTCGGGCACTCCAGCGCAAATCTCCAAGCTTCAACATTCTAAGTCTTGTTTAAGAACTGGTGTCATACACTCCTTTACTACAATCCTCTACATAAATCTCTAAATCTTATGTCGTTTTGTGAATGCGTAGTTAATTCGGGTGGCAGCAGTAACTAACCGTTTAAAAATAAGGGCGTCTTCCTTCCCCATCGCTTCCGTGTTACTGTCCTGTCGGGCACTCCAGCGCAAATCTCCAAGCTTCAACATTCTAAGGCTTGTTTAAGAACTGGTGTCATACACTCCTTTACTACAATCCTCTACATAAATCTCTTAATCTTATGTCGTTTTACGAATGCGTAGTTAATTCGTTACATCCGGTTAAACGGTTAATTACTGCTGCCACCCGGAAGAGGAAATCCTGAACTACTTAACGCGGAAGAACTAGGTGATGCTTACGTCTATTCGATTAAAACAGATTTTTTTCATTTAAAAACAGAGAAATTGTGACAGAAGGAAAAGGTCAAGAGCATACAGAAATTCTTGTTCAGGCTTGCAACTATCTGATATAAAACTAATTTTTCTTTATAGAGATATAGTGACAAATGGAAATGAATATTTAAATAACCTAGAGCCGAAAGTGTGTTCTAGAACCGAAAATAAAATACATAATAAGAAGCAGATAACATTCGAACAACTTAGGAAACTCTTTCTATCTGATGAGATGCAAATTTCTGCCATTCATTTTACAGAACAAAGGCAGCAGAGAACACATAATGCAAATATTTACTTACGCCTACAACCGGAAAGTAGTGCACCAAGGATGGAAAATGCGTGGATAATATTGAATATATTAGTTTTTATTAGACGTAAGGAGAACTTTTGCAATCAGCTTTCTTCAAACATAAATAGAAACCAAAAGCTAACATAAAATTCCTTGTCTGATGATCACAATACATGTGCGCTGTACATACATACAAGTAAAGGTAAAGTGAAAAATGGACGCATTTTTATAGGGAAGAGAGAAATCTCCAGTTGGAGCACATTTCTGCAATTAAAATAATTCAAAAATTGGGAAATACAGTCATGCTCATAAAAAACAGTACATCTGAAATGAATCGAGCTACATCTTTGATTTTTACAGGATATGATAATCAGGCAATATTGCAGAAATGATCAGCATTTCCGCGTCATAGGTGCATGCGTCGAGGCAAATCAGATCGCGCAACGTCGCAGACCGGAAACCGGCCGTTTTTCTGTTATAACAGCGGCGTGGTGTTTTTGTCATGTTAGTGCTTCGTCAGCAGTGGGAAAGGATTCCTCATCGTCGTGTAAGACAGTCGTACAGTCACATCAGCGAGTTCGACATAGGTCGCATTATCGGCATCAGAGGCTGCAATGCTTCACTCCAGTAAATTGCCGGTTGTGTGGGGCGCAGTGTATTCGTCGTGGTGGGAGTGTGCAGGGAGTGGCATGAAGGAGGGCGTACGACACGAAGAGAAGGTTCTGGTCGTCGTACACAGACAAAGCAGAAGGACAACTGCCATCTGATCACAGATAAAGCCGAGGGACAACTGTCAACTCATGTCTTTGAGTGAACGTTTTGCATCATCAACGGCGTTGGCGCAGTAGTGGCGAATTGTGACGCATTCGCTGTAACACTACGTCGCCGGTTATTATAGTTGGGACTGCAGGCTGGTCGGCCCCTCCTCAGGCTTCTTTTGACACTGAAACAACGGATAGCCGGGTGCATAGAAAGAAGAGAGTGTCAGTACAGCAACGGACCGCAGTGGTGCATCGAAAGAAGGAAGAAAGAAAGAAGGGAGTGTCACTGCAGCAATGGACCGCAGTGGAGCATCAAAAGAAGGGAGAAAGAAAGAAGGGAGTGTCACTGCAGCAATGGACCGCAGTGATGTATCGAAAGAAGGGAGAAAGAAAGAAGGGAGGGTTACTGCAGCAATGGACCGCAGCGGTGTATCAAAGGAAGGGAGTGTCACTGCAGCAACGGACCGCCAGGTGCATCGAAAGAAGGGAGTGGCGTGACAGCAACGGACCGCAGTTGTGCATTGAAAGAAGGGAGAAGAAAGACGGGAGTGTCACTGCAGCAATGGACCACAGTGGTGTATCGAAAGAAGGGAGAAAGAAGGAAGGGAGTGTCACTGCAGCAACGGACCGCCAGGTGCATCTAAAGAAGGGAGTGGCGTGACAGCAACGGACCGCAGTTGTGCATCGAAAGAAGGGAGTGTCACTGCTGCAACGGACCGCAGTGGTGCATCGAAAGAAGGGAATGGCGTGACGAATGGCTCAATATCGTGCGTCTCGGACAAAACATGCTTCTGTTTGGGCGAAAATGATGTCCGCAACTGTGTCCACCGACGACAGGGTTAGAGGCGTCGGGAAGAGTGTACCTCTACCCTGATTACCGCACCAATACGAGGCATTATGGCCTGGGGTAGCAATCGGGTACGAAAGCAGATCGTCTCTCGTGAGAGTCCGTACCACCATGGCGTGCGCCCGTTACGTCAATGACATTCTACTGCCAGTCACCCATCCGTACCTGCAGGACTTTCCCGAGGCCATATTTCATTAGGAAAATGCCACACCACATGTTGCAGCAAAAACACGTCGCTTCTTTAGGAATCACAACGTTCCACTTCTACCGCGGCAGGCTAGTTCACCAGATTTATCACTTACATAAAATCTCTGGGACATGCTCAAACGACAGGTGCAGTGTTTCGCCCATCCGCCTACAACTCTTGATGAACTTCGGACACGGGCCAATACAGCCTGGATGGCTCTTCCACAGGACATCACTCACACATTATTTGATTTGATACCTCAGCGCGTACAACAGGTGATACAAGCCAGAGGTGGCCACACCGATAGCTTCATCGACGGATCTGGTGCGTATGACACCCAGATATCAATCATTTGTTATATATTGCTGAATGAATATACCCTATGAAATCAAAGTCGTAGCTCGACTCCTTTCAAGTGTTCTGTTTTTTATGAACATCACTGTATAAGAACAAAATTGAATCTGAAAAATTACGGAAATTGATTTCGTTATTATTTTTGTTTTAATGATTTATTTTGTTTAATGATTTCCTTATTATTTTTCGCAAGGGGATCAATAAATAACTTCCGATGACCTTTGGCGACGGATTAGGGATATGTAAATCGGTGTCTATCAATGTCACTACGCTCTTCGGGTCGCGGATGTACTTGTGGTTAGGGTAACCGCTCACCAACCAGATGGTCACCGGTTCGATTTTAGGTAGGCTGTGTTGCTCTGAACAATAAAATAACCGCTTACACCGGATGGGCACGTTAAGCCGTCAGACCTGGGGTACTGGACCGCCTGTTACAAGTAAAGCAATCTCTTCCTCTCTCTCTGTTCCTTTCCGCAGACGCTGTTCTTTCTCTTCTTGAAAGTGCTGGTTGTAATGTCATGGTCTCGACACGCACTTTCAGTCTGGCACTTCTGCTTCTCTCATGTGTCCACCTTCTGTCGTATCATAGCCTCTAGGTTCAGTCTAATGTAACTTACCTTTTCTGATACGCAGCACAAAAGTACCATGTGGCATAGGTAGTTGCGTCTAAACCTTCTCTGTGGGTGTAAACACTACAGGAATTGGGTGCGTCACTACGCTTTCCAGACAAGACAGCGTTGTTTGGCACAGGAGTTAGAATCAAAAGGCAGTTTTTTTTGGAGAACAGATTCAAGTGAAAATGACGAGCAGTCTGGAATCACGTTCTCAGTCGGAGGTACAAGCATTGACTAGGTTTCTCTGGCCACGGAAGTCAGACCATGTTTCCAGGCGGGTTGTGGTTTTGACTTGAATCTGTTCGTCAGCACGTTGCCTTTTTGTTAAAAACTCCAGTGCCAAATAACGCCCTTTAGTCCGGAGAGTGAAATGACTTCGAGAGACGCCGATGTTCTTATCCTTAAACCGCCATAAAAAAATAAGCGAAAATTACTTGTTGATCAGCCCTTCTACATTAATTTTACAGCTGCTTTTGTTACACAAATCGCGCGCACACGCGCACGCACGCACGCACGCACACACACACACACACACACACACGCACGCATGCATGCACGCACACACACACACGGAATGTACGTATAACAGCAAGGAGAATCGAATGACTTCTGAGACTAACGTACTAATTAATGCCTCATATTATGACGGAACTGTGGCAATGCTTCATGATGTAGTTCTCGATAACGTACATGTGCTAAGTACATCTTTGTTTTTCACTAGTTTCATTTTATCTTTGTTTTAATGGCATTCTTTCACGATGTAGTTCTCGATAACTTCCATGCAGTCAGTGCATATTTGTTTCAGCTGGTGTTAACATTTAATAAAGAAAAAAAAATGTCTGTCATGCGCTAAAAGTACTATATTCCACTGTTTCGGAGAAGAAGAGGACAAGTAAAGTTTTCCATCTGCCGCCACCGGTGGCGCAGTGGTCTAAGCCAGAGGTTCCCAATCTGTGCGCCGCCGGTCGTGGTCCGGGGCTTCGCGACTGTAAGGAAAAACTAAAACATAATTTATAATGAAACGCAACATGCAAATTTTCAAGACGTGTACATATTTTAAAGAATGAATTATAAGAAAGAATTTCTTCGGACTTCACACTGAAAATTCACACTTCTGGAACTCTGCCACAGTTTTGGAACAGTGTGGCAAAGGAGTACCCAGAGTTGAGTAAGAAAGCCGTCAGAGTATTTCTCCCTTTTGCCTCATCCTACCGTTGCGAGGCAGGATTTTCAGCTCTGGCAGTAATAAAATCCAGATATAGAAGCAAAGTTAACGTTGAGAAGGGGATCCTCGTAGCAGTATCAAACATTGTCTCCAGAGTCGATGTTTTGTGTGACCAAAAACAAACTCCCCCTTCCCATTAAGACGCAAATACCTCTGTTAGGTAGTTTCTAAAATTACTGTAAAAATGTGAAAGCCAAATGAAGAGTGCTACCATTGTGAAAATATGCCTATCTCATCAATTTCTTCTTATTCAGTTCTTTAATTTTATTATAATTTTGAATTTTTACATTAAAACAAGCTAGTAATGTAAATGACTATTTTCCTTTAAACAATACCACAAACTCGAATTCGGACAATTCTTTTTTAATTTTGGTTACAGCGGCGTCGCACGAAAAATGTGATATGTGAAGGGCGGCGCGGTTCAAAAAGTTTGGTAACCCTTGGTCTAAGTGATGTCTTCTGATCATTCGCCCGAAAGGGTTCCGGGTTCGAATCAAAACATCGGTATGAGGCATGGACGTTGTGCTTGTCTTACGGCACTGGCTCTCTCCCTTCCCTGGAACCAGTGACCCTAAATTAGGGTCGGGGCGACTGCTTATAGCCCATGGAGTTGCCACAGTGGTAGTTAAACCTCAAATAAAAAAAAAAAAGAAAAAAAAGTTTCGCATCTTATACCAGAATTGTAGCCCTGACGTTATACATCAAACAACACACCTATAAAGACATATCACAATCTCATTCATTTCTTCCCCCTCCATGTTCCATTTTTCTTTCTTTCTTTCTTTAAAGAAAAACTGATTGTATTACTCTTAAATGAAATACTGCTCTTCTTATAAAAACACAATAACTTTTACGAATTTCAGGACAAATGTTTTTTAATAATGGTACTTCGTGGAAAGTTTTTTTTTTTTATCATTAAATTGTCATACTGGAAAACATCGAGAACTTATTAACCATCGAGAAATCTGACTTTTGGGCATTAAAGTCAAATTTCTCGATGGTTAATAATTAAAATGAAATAAAACATTTTTTTTTAATGGAGGTTTAACGATTACCGCGAGCAACTCAGTTAGCTATAAGCATTCGCCCGTACCTAATTTGGTTCCAGAGAAGGGAGAGAGCAAGCGCCGTAAGACAAACGCAACGTCCATGCCTCACCGGGATTCGAACCGGGACCCTTCTCGGACGAGTTATCAGAAACCATCGCTTAGACCACTGCGCCACCGGGGCGGGTGGCAACACAACATTTAGTTTTATTAGAAGAAACTCAAATAGCAGAAAAAAAAATTCAAATAATTATCGGATTTCCGATTACTGAGATAATTAAAATGGAAGAAAAGGTAGAGTGCAAAAGTGATGATTTACTCTTGCATGCAAATTAATGTGGGGGCAGATGTTCCTTCCGCCTCCGCGGTTTCGACGCCACTGGTGAAGGATTATGAAAAAGCATTGTGATGATCCACGCGTTATTGCATCATACTCGAACGAACTGAACTCCCTCCGAAAGTAACTAAAATGTTAATAAAATAAGAAAAGAATCAAACTGTTCTTCAGATCTTCTTTTTTTTTTTTAATCGTTTAACATCTTTCGGAAGAGAGGTGAGAGGTGACTACCCTTCTATACCTTGGCCTAGCAAGCATTAAGGCACGTGAGAGCGCATGAAAATGGTGAAAGCAAGATGAATCGTGAGGTGGGCGGACTAATGGCGAAGTAAAATGATGTAATGAATGATTTTATTGTCGCGGGGAGAATCTCCTGATTCTTTGTTGTGGCTGTTGTACAGGTCTTGAGTCGATGCGAGACGAACACAAAAAGGAAATGATGAATCCGGTTTGTAACTCACGAACAAATGGCCTTCATTATAACGCGGAAGGCTCACCACTTTGGTTAGTGACATTTTTCTTGTTACAGAGGGCTGTAATTTTTGTCGCTTGGGTTGGGAAAAATTGCGGTACGTAGAGATAAATCAAAACAAACATAAAGATGAAAACTTTAAGCAAGAATTGGGTTTATTAGTATTCTATTAAGTGGCGCATCGGAGAAAAACGGGGCCCGTCGCAAAAAATATCTTCTAAGACCTTTTGCAAAAATGCATTAGCTTTCAATTACGGAAATTTTTAAATTATATTTTATTATATAGGTTTTTTGGAATTTTAATAATTCAGACTCTTTGGAACGAACAAATATTTTTCATAAAACCAAAATCATTGCTCTTTATTACGTAAAGCACAAATGTGCCCATTGTAATTAAAATGACTCCCTAATGTTATACAACACAAAATGCCACAACACCCTTACGCCAAAGTTAATCATATGGTGGAAGTTTTATTATTTAGAGAACTGAGGCCATCCTCTTTGAAATGCCTCACGGTCGTATGAACAAAATACGTAACTACCATGTGACAATGTCTTCCGACTCTCTGGCTTTGAACAGATACGCTGTTCTGACAACTGATTTTCTTATTTTTTTTTATTGAAGATTTAACCGACCACCGTGAACAACTCAGTGGGCTATAAGCAGTCGCCCGTCCCCAATTTAGGGTCGCTGACTCCAGGAAAGGGAGAGAGCCAGTGCCGTAAGACAAACACACCATCCATGCCTCACCAGGATTGGAACCCGGACCCATCTCGGACGAATGATCGGAAGCCAGCGCTTAGACCACTGCGCCACCGGGCCGGCACAACTGTTTACAGGACCGATTTAAGCATCGGGGTCAGGGCGCCAAGTTAGAAGAGTTTTTTTATGAATATTTTAGCACCTCCACCCAAGAAAAATTTGACTTAATAATTAAAAAAAATATATTAATTTTTAAAACTTATATTATTTGTACTCGTCACTCCATATGCGGAGAGCATTAACTGAGCAAGAGCGTCGATTGCCGGCTGTATTGGGGCTAGCCAAAATGCTACAATAATTAAGTAATTGGTGTATGGAGCAATCTGACTTTGAAACTTGTTATGTGCTGGTTTGGAGGGGGATTGAGAGAGAGCTCGAGGGGTGTTCTTCTAGCTTTGACGTCTAATAATATGCTAGTTTAAAGTAATACGTGGAAGCAATTAGAATTACTGTTTGCGTGGGGCACGTCCTTCCCATCCAAAACTACTTCAGTGCACCTGAGCCTTATGTATTGTTTTTAGCACGTCTTTTGTAAAAAAAGATCGTGCTTATTTAGTTAGATTTGAAAAATTCTTTTTGCATTGGGAAGCTTGAGATATGCGAATGATGATCCTTTAATTCGTTTTTTTTTTTACGATGTACACTTTCACCGCTAGAGGGCATAAACGCAGATGATGTCGAATTCAAAAATACGTTTTATTCCACATATTTGCTTCTAAACATCCGATTGAAAAAATTCTTTCATCCTTCGATTCCATTTATGTCGAAGAGTATTTTAGATATAGTTACTTTTCAAATTAGTATAGATTTTCCGCTAGGGGGCGTAAAAGTAAATTACATTTTCCCCGATAACTCTTCTTCTAAAACTCCGATTTGAAAAATGTTTTCTTTAGCTGATACACCTCCTGATGGAAAGTTTTTTGCATATAATTTCAAATTTTTGGAAAAGAATACTTTGGCCGCCAGGGGGCGTAAGTGTTAATTTTGGCTTCTGATATATTTGCCATAACATCTGAGCTTCTAAAATATCGATTGAAAAAATTATTTTGAGGGCTGATGCCACTGACATCGATAAACCTTTTCGGAATATATTCTTCTTAAAATATTCCACAATTTCTCCGCCAGGGGCGTAGATGTATATCTTATTTTGTCAATATCTCTACTTCTAGGAGTCCGATTTGAAAAATTCCTTCTCTGTTGGATAATGTTTTCAATGCAAATGTTTTTCATATAATTTCAAAATTTTCATGTAATTCATAGACTTTCCGCTAGGGGCGTAGAGGTAAATTGCGTTTCCCCCTATATCTCTGCTTCTAAATCTTCGATTTGAAAAATTCTTTCTGCACCGGATACAACTCCTGATGGGAAATCGTTTGCAAATAATTTCTAATTTTTGTATAAAAATGGTTTGGCCACCAGGGGGCGTAAATCTTAATTTCCGCTTCTGATGCATTTGCAGCAAAATATGAGTTTCTAAATTTTCGATTGGAAAAAAACGTCGTTTGTAGACCGATACTACTCATGTCGACAAACCTTTTAGAAACATTTTCTTCTTGAAATAATGCACACTTTGTACGCCCCCTGGCGTAGATGTATATCTTATTTTTTATCAATATCTCTATTTCTAGGAATCCGATTTGAAAAACTCCTTCTTTGTTAGATAGTGTTTCCAATGTGACATGTTTTTCATATAATTTCAAAATTTTCAAGTAATTCATAGACTTTCCGCTAGGGTGCGTAAAGGTAAATTGCTCCTCCCCCACCCCTATATATCTGCTTCTAAACGCCGATTTGAAAAATTCTTCCTATATCGCATACAAGACCTGATGGGAAATATTTTTAACATAATTTCTAATTTTTGTAAAAAATGGTTTGGCCACCAGGTGGCGTAAGTCTTAATTTCCGCTTCTGATGTATTTGCAGCAAAATATGAGCTTCTAAAATCTCGATTGAAAAAATAGTCATTTGTTGACCGATACTACTCATGTCGGCAAATCTTTTAGGAACATTTTCTTCATGAAATAATGCATAGTTTGTACGCCAGGGTCCGTAGATGTATATCTTATTTTTGTCAATATCTCTACTTCTAGGAGTCCGATTTGAAAAATCGCTTCTTTGTTGGATGGTGTTTCCCATGCGAAATGTTTTTCCTATAAATTAAAAGTTTTCAAGTAAATCATAGCCTTTCCGCTAGGGGCACACAGGTAAATTGCGTTTTCTGCGTAATTTCTGCTTCTAAAATTCCGATTTGAAAAATTCTTCCTGTATCGCATACAAGACCTGATGGGAAATATTTTTCACATAATTTCTAATGTTTGGTAAAGAATGGTTTGGCCACCAGGGAGCATAAGTGTTAATTTCTGCTTCTGATATATTTGTAGCAAAAACTGGGCTCCTGAAAACTCGACTAATTTTCTTTTTCTTGGACCGATACCGTTCATATGGGAAAACCTCTTGAGAATACTTTCTTCCTAAAATAATGCATGGTTTTCCCACCAGGGGACGTAAAGTCACATCTTATTTTTGTCGATATCTCTGTTTCTAAGATTCCGATTTGAAAAATTATTTCTGTGTTGGAGAGCGTTTCCGGTACGAAATGTTTCTCATATAAATTCATGTTTTTCTTAACGCACAAGTCTGCAACCAGAGGGCGTAAGCTCACGATTCCGTTTACAGCAATATCTGAGGGATTAAAAACGCGATTGAAAAACTTCTTTCTTCCGTCAGATACTATGGCTTTCCATACCGGTTCTATTGACTTTGAATAGCTTTGATAAATTTAATTTGCGTCAGAACGGATTCAAAAGACGTGCTTAATACACCCGAAAATTCGGTGTCATCTTTTTTGTTATTTCTAAGATTGATAAAGCTGTTCAGCCTGTTCTTCACAAATTCGACCATACACAGACACAATGAATGCTATATCGAAGTAATTCGCCAAAGGGAGTGTAAAATAAATTTTATAATAATATCTGGAAATTAACATTTATAATTTATTAATACAATGAAGTAATTATTTTTAAAAACGGGTGCTGATAGTGAATAGAAAGAGAACAGCAAAGGTATTTTACAATAAAGGTCAAACTATATCATTAATTCGTAACTGCAGTAATATGAAAGAATAAACAATGGAGTGAGTAGCCACCCGAAAGTGCATTATACGTGGAACGTGGTCTTAAAAACTTTCTCAGCAACGAAAGTCTTCATTTTCCTGTCACATATGAATGCCGAAGACTTGAACACACAACGGGATATGTACACTTTCATCATTGATAACAATCTTCAGAGTACATTTTCAAACTCAGAAATAGCTTTGAGAATGTTTTTAACCTTACCAGTCACGAACTGCTCTGCTGAAAGATTATTTTCAGCAGCCTCAAAAGTAAAAAATGAAGAAAGGATTTTTTATTGGGAGATAAAAAAGTTTATCTCATTCCTGATAATGTGTGAAGAAAAGGAACATAACTCTGGGTATAGAGTACTCTTCAGTAACTGACAATTTTGCCCATTCCTGATAATGTGCGAAGAAAAGGAACATAACCCTGGGTATAGACTACTCTTCAGTAACTGACAATTTTGCCCATTCCTGATAATGTGTGAAGAAAAGGAACATAACTCTGGGTATAGACTACTCTTCAGTAACTGACAATTTTGCACATTCCTGATAATGTGTGAAGAAAAGGAACATAACTCTGGGTATAGACTACTCTTCAGTAACTGACAATTTGGCCCATTCCTGATAATGTGTGAAGAAAAGGAACATAACTCTGGGTATAGACTACTCTTCAGTAACTGACAATTTTGCCCATTCCTGATAATGTGTGAAGAAAAGGAACATAACTCTGGGTATAGACTACTCTTCAGTAACTGACAATTTTGCCCATTCCTGATAATGTGTGAAGAAAAGGAACATAACTCTGGGCATAGAGTACTCTTCAGTAACTGACAATTTTGCCCATTCCTGATAATGTGTGAAGAAAAGGAACATAACTCTGGGTATAGACTACTCTTCAGTAACTGACAATTTTGCCCATTCCTGATAATGTGTGAAGAAAAGGAACATAACTCTGGGTATAGACTACTCTTCAGTAACTGACAATTTTGCCCATTCCTGATAATGTGTGAAGAAAAGGAACATAACTCTGGGTATAGACTACTCTTCAGTAACTGACAATTTTGCCCATTCCTGATAATGTGTGAAGAAAAGGAACATAACTCTGGGTATAGACTACTCTTCAGTACCTGACAATTTTGCCCATTCCTGATAATGTGTGAAGAAAAGGAACATAACTCTGGGTATAGACTACTCTTCAGTAACTGACAATTTTGCCCATTCCTGATAATGTGTGAAGAAAAGGAACATAACTCTGGGTATAGACTACTCTTCAGTAACTGACAATTTTGCCCATTCCTGATAATGTGTGAAGAAAAGGAACATAACTCTGGGCATAGAGTACTCTTCAGTAACTGACAATTTTGCCCATTCCTGATAATGTGTGAAGAAAAGGAACATAACTCTGGGTATAGACTACTCTTCAGTAACTGACAATTTTGCCCATTCCTGATAATGTGTGAAGAAAAAGAACATAACTCTAGGCATAGAGTACTCTTCAGTAACTGACAATTTTGCCCATTCCTAATAATGTGTGAAGAAAAGGAACATAACTCTGGGTATAGGCTACTCTTCAGTAACTGACAATTTTGCCCATTCCTGATAGTGTGTGAAGAAAAGGAACATAACTCTGGGTATAGACTACTCTTCTGTAACTGACATCTTTGACCATGCAAGGTCCCGTCAAAAACCGATGATCATGCCATAATTACGGTGCAATCAGAAATTTGTGAGTGGAAAAGTGGGAAATTACGTAAGTGTTAATCAAATTTTCATTTGCATCGTAAGTGTTAATCAAATTTTCATTTGCATCGTAAGTGCTAATCAAATTTTCATTTGCATCGTAAGTGTTAATCAAATTTTCATTTGCATCGTAAGTGCTAATCAAATTTTCATTTGCATCGTAGAGTTCATTAAGATTGTTTCAATATTTGCTTCTTTTCCCACATTATTGTCTTTTCTAATGCAATATATTGTTTTACAATAATAAATGTGATTATCATAATGTATATAATTTTCACAAAATCCTGAAGGTCAGTAATTTTAAACATACTCTGGTACACTATGAAATAGACCTGCTATATTTTTCATTAATAATAAATATCATTTCAAAATTTGGTTACTTAACGCAATAAAACACACTCCAGACAATCACGTGATCAGCCCGCACCGTTTAGCAAAAGAACAAATTTGGGGGTGGTAGGTGTGGGGGGTTGCGGGGTTTGGGGCGCTATCTTGTCTATAGTGCCCATGTCGTCAGAGACTCTTAGTTCTTCCCTGACTGTTTACCTTTTGAAGAATTTTGTGCTTTCGTGACGCAGTGGTCTAAGTGCAGGCTTCTGACTGTTCAGTTCGTCAGAGCACGGCCTGGATTGGAATCTCAAATGATTCACGTGGAAAGCTTTTGCCTTAAGGCATTGGCTCTCTCTCTTCCCTGAAACCAGTGGCCCTAACTTAGGGAGGGCCGACTGCCTGTAGCCGATAGAGTTGCCCTCGATGGTCGTCAAACCCCTTTTCCCCCACAAAAACAAATAAAAACGACGTGATATATATTGATATCAAAATTATCTACATTACACCGGTACCAAGCCTTACGAGCCGCCCCGGTGGCGCAGTGGTCTAAGGCGATGCCCTCTGATCATTCGTCCGAAAGGGGTCCGGGTTCGAATCCCGCTGAGGCATGGATGTTGTGTTTGTCTTACGGCACTGGCTCTCTCCCTTCCCTGGAACCAGTGACCCTAAATTAGGGACGGGCGACTGCTTGTAGCCCATTGAGTTGCTCACGATGGTCGTTAAACCTCGAATAAAAAAAAAAAAAGCCTTACGACAATATCATACAAATAATGGCCTTTTCCGATTTCTATACAAAAATAAATAAGTAACAATGAACAGCGAAAAAACAAAAAAAACAGTAACTTTCAAAGCATAATGCCTCAGTGTTCTGCTCGTATTAATTTTTTTCTCTTCACTCTGTTATAAAGAGAAACAGAGACACAAGTCTGTTTCTCTTTATAGCAAAAAAAAAAAGTTCCAGCAAAAACACCTTTTAGTTCATTATACTGTATTTTGTAGGATGCTTAGTTGTGTGCAAACCATTGTAATACATAACACAATAACCTCATTGGTGTAAGAATTTCATTCATTGAACTGATATTTCTTTCACATTATCTTGTTAACATACATGTTCATGAACTATTCATATGGATGTGAAAAGGCTGCTTTCCTGTCATCCAGTTTCTATGAACTCTAGAAATCGCGAAAATGAAAATAATTTCTAAAAATTTTACTTATTTATTGAAAAAAAAATATACCAAAAATGGTTTTTCTTTTTAATACGCCATTCAAAGTTGCAGTCAAAAATTCCTGATTATTTCTTTAACCAGTTTCATACGAAGTGTCCGCAAAGAATTTCGTTAAACTTTTTGCTGCCGCTATAGTCCCTTTTCACTGTGAGTCCACCCCCCACAATGGTTGAAGGACTTGTCATTGGGCCAACTGGAGCTAATACACTTTTTACCACTTTATTGGGGAACGTTCAAAGGTAGTGTAAAAAATTAAATAACGGTTTCTCTAAAAAGGTATGCTCAAAACAAGCAGTACTTTACACAGTTTGTCAAAAGAACAGTGCGTTACGCATAACACAAATTACAGTATTTACTAAAAAGGACTTTCAGAGACTGCAGACAACTGAAAGAATGGGTACATAGAGAGGTGCACGCTTGGTACAACCACAAAAGATAAGAAAAGATACTGGTGGATCAGGAAATGGCAAGAGTTGATGGCACATGAGCAAGGTAAAAACCGTGAAATGGTAATGGGCTGGACAAACACTGCTAAAAGAACTGGCCACCTTTGGACAACTAAAATACTGGACTGGATATACCAAGGGACAGGTAAAGACCCAGTAGAAGACCACGTGGCAGATAGAACTGATCCCATTTGGACAACTGAAATACTGAACTGGATATACCAAGGGACAGGTAAAAACCCAGAAGAAGACCACGTGGGGTGGGAGATAGAACTGACCACCTTTGGACAACTGAAAAACTGGACTGGATATACCAAAGGACAGGTAAAGACAAAAAGAACACCACGTGGGAGATAGAACGGACCACCGTTGGACAACTGATATACTGAATTGGATATACCGAGGGACAGGTAAAGACCCAGAAGAAGACCACGTCGGAGACAGAAGTGACCACCTTTAGACAATTGAAATACTGGACTGGATATACCACGGGACAGGTAAAGACCCAGAAGAAGACCACGTGAGGTGAGAGATAGAACTGACCACCTTTGGACAACTGAAATACTGGATTGGATATACTAAGGGACAGGCAAAGACCCAGAAGAAGACCACGTGGGAGAAATAACTGATCACCTTTGGACAACTGAAATACTGGACTCGATATACCAAGGGACATGTAAAGATCCAGAAGAAGACCACGTGGGAGACAGAACTGATCACCTTTGGACAACTGAAATACTGGACTGGATGTACCGAGGGGCAGGTAAAGACCCAGAAGAAGACCACGTGGGAGATAGGTGGATGAAATTCAAAAGCATGTCAGAGTGACACGGAGGAAATTGGCTCAAACAGAACGTTGTGCAAGAGATTTGGGGATACCTTCATCCAGCAGCGAATTGGTAATGGTTGAGGATAGGATGATTTACAAAATTGCAGGTTATAAAAGCTCGACATTTTCTGATCAGTTTCCCCAATGATAAAAAATTTGAAAACAGAAAATAAATTCTCTCAGACACGTGTGCTTATGTTTCGAACTGGCCTTCACTCCCCATTTAAGTCAAATTTAGGAAGATAATTTGTAAAATATAGGCCGGGTTGGCAACGTAATTTACTCGTTGTGTATTTTATGCAAATTACGCGTGATTTAGTAATAATTTACTTGACGCAGGAAAAAGTGTTTTTACGCAGACGTACATAGCTAATTTTCTTTCTTGTACTAATAATACTGTATAAAAAACTAATTTAATTCTATTATATTTTAAGCTTACATTTTCTCATATTTTCAAATTTAGGAACAGGGTTTGTAAGGTACAGGCCGGGTTGGCAAGGTAATTTATTCATAACGTATTTTACGTAAATTACGCGTGATTTACTTGGCTCTAAAAGCCATTTTTTTAAGGAGACGTAAATAACTAATTTTCTTTCATATGCTAATAACATAAAAAGTGCATTAATTCTATTAAATTTAAAGGCCGCGGGTGGCCTAGGGAACAACGTTCGTGACTGCCACGGAGAAGACCTCGGGTTCGATCCCAGGCAGGTGCGAACGCTCGAACCACTAAATATCCGCCGTGCGTCGGATGGGCACGTTAAGCCGTCGGACCCTGGGTACTGGCCCCCCAAGTAATAGGCGTCTTTCTACCTAGATTCCGTGTCACTTTCCTATCGGGCACTCTAGCCCAACTCTCCTAGCTTCCTATTCCTAAGGGTTGTTTAAGACCTGGAGTCAGACACTCCCTTCCTAAAATCCTCTACATATGATCTGATATTACATTTAAAAGTTACATTTTCTTATATTTTCACTGTAAAATCATTGTTTTCTTAAGATTGTTTATATTGTCACATATTAACAGATTTTTCAGAAATATTTGTTCTTTCATGTATATTTAAAAAAATGGAGAAAACAAACGATGATAGATACTTCTTGCTGCGACATTAATAAAAAAGCAAATTTATCAGTGGCAGCTCTTGACCAGAGAAACAGGTGAAGTGTTGCAAAAAGAGCTAAGGAAAAAAGCATCTGTTTCTTATAAAGAAGGTCAATTCTATTATCTTTCTATGAAGCATAGCGGTCAATGATGTCATCGTAAAACGCCTATCTACAGGTTCGGAGAGAAGTTATTTTTGTTTCGCGATATTAGATAACGAACGGTGATAGTATTTGCTGTGAAAGAGTGTCCCTTAAGTAATTTTTTATTGGTTTCATACAGAAAAAAATTCTTCCTACTAGCACAGTGGTTGAGAGTAAAATGAGAGCAAGAGAAAGAATTTATACACTTCTTGGATTACATCCTAATGCACATTAAATGTCTTCAACAACGTACACACTGCATTATTTTCCGGGTAAATTTTTTAAACAAAAGGATGAATCCAGAACACACGGAGAATAATGAAGAAACAGCGCCGCTGAAATTGAAGTTCACACTCACAGATACTGCATAAACACAACGGACGGAAACAGATCCTTCTAAAAACTCAAAATCGCACCGCGGAGGCTGTCACTTCACTCGATCGAGGTTAAGGAACAACCAGTGGTGCTGGTTGTCACTTCACCTCGAGCATTAACGTCATTGGTTGCCATAGTAGCTTTCAGGGATCCTCTGGGTTGGTCTGCTACTGGGCCCGACAATTCCGTAATTCCCAACGGTACCGACGTTGGTTCTTTTCGATGCGTAAATGGCTGATCACGATCGCTGAGTTTCCGGAACGTATGGCTGAATATTTCTCGATCTCCGAAGCAAAGAAGAAGAACGCCAACACATAGTCCTTATGTAAACTTAACAACAGTTTAATGATTATGCAAATCACCTCTGGAAGATCGGCTGCTTCCCAAAGAACACTGACTTCCAGAAACGGTACTCTTCCTCACACAGAAGATATTTCCTGAGGACAACTCACTATGCTACCGTGAGTCTCCCCGTCCTATACCGGTATTGAAGTCCGACCAGTGAGCCACTGAATCCCACGTCAGTCGAAAACCCGAGAGGCTTAACGAACTCTCTCGCCGCTCAGCAAACGCTACACCGAGAACCCCGGCCCAGGAGCGAAGCCGGAGAACTCCACCGTTCAAACGAGCCGGGAAGAAAAGCAAAAAACACACCGATCAGATCAGATCATATGTAGGGAGTGTCTAATCCCAGGTCTTAAAAAACCCTTTGAAATAGGAAGCTAGGAGATTTGGGCTAGAGTGCCCGATAGGAAAGTGACACGGAAGCAAGGTAGAAAGGGGGAGGAAGACGCCCTTATTTATTACCGGGGACCAGTACCCGAGGTTCGACGGCTTAACGTGCCCAAGCTCCCCGAGCAAATGTTCATATTGTTACACGGCACTAGCAGTGTTCCTGCCGAGTCTGCCGGTAACGGTGCTTGAGACCTGAAGTACAATTTAGTTGGCCACGGCACCAGGTGAGAATCTCAGGTGCACTGCTGCACTCAAAGATTCACACCAGAACATAAAAAATGAAAAGTTGAAGAATGACCCGAAGCATAAGGCTTGGGTGAATCCACCTTGTGAACAAAATAACAACAACAAATAAAAAATAAAATAATCTAAAAAAAATGATACTTTGGGATCAGAGTTGTGATGAGGTTCACCCGCAATCACCAATTCGTGACTGAGTGTAGTGGTCCGGATCTTACTCCGGTACATTCAATCCCCAACCAGCCAGTACAACACTCACTTTCGCAAATAACACATGATTCTCAAATACACAACACAACATTTAATAACGTTCTGCGATATTTAAACAGATCCGGCGCTCTCTAGGCGCATAGACAATTGCCCCTCATATGTGGGCAGCATACGGTGTCACACTTTACTGTCGGATAACGCAGCCGACTGAGTCTCCACCGGACTATCTGAACAAGAGATACTACTCGTTTACACACTAAATAGAGCTGCAGGTGATATTCATATACAATTGCTTAGAGAATGAAAAAAAAAAAAATTATATGCAAACGATCACATTAAAAATACTCGCGACACAAAATACACAAGCACGTTAATTTGCGGTATAAGATTATAGGTGCGAAATACTGCCAAAGTTAATTAACTAAATCTAATAAGCATGCACATGCAGATCCCTTCCCCGCTCGCTTTGGCCCTGAACCAAAGTTAAAAGAAACTGTCCCGCCCAGCGGAATTTGTGGCCACACCTTCTCCCTTATTCATGTAAAAAAATAATCAGGAAATGGGCCCGGTAAGAAATTGAAATCTGTATGTGCAGGTATTTCCTCTGAGGTTCAGTCACTCAGCATTACTGCATCTATGTCCATGCAGCTTTGGGTGTCGGGATGGCACAAGTTCGCAGATGTGCGAAGAAAGAAAAAGGAAATATTCATCTACTTACAGTTACGTGACTTTGCTGTGCAAATCCGTTGTGTATCACATAATATCACACGACAAAACAAAAAACACACACACAGACACTTGCACCATGTGGCAGCACCGATGATTCAACACTTCACTTTGACGCTTGATGTAAATGAAGCACACAATTAAAAATGGTAATATCACGCCGCACTTTGTTGCAATGATTAGAGTGCACACTGATCTATTCTCGTGACGATTTGAAGGTGGCCGTTAAGCAAAATAGGCCCTCTCACATCTGATGTTGCGGTTTCCAAGATTGATTTTCTGTGTTCCTGGGAAATGATTTTTGTTGTCGTGAAGAAATAATTGTGAACGTCGACTGCTGGGAGAGTGGGACACATTCAATTCCGCTGCTGCTATAGTTGATTCCGTCCGTCGCTACCTTCCGTCCTTTTTGACCGTTCATTCCCAATTCAGTAAGTTCCTTTCCGTTCGCAAACCATCTATCTATCTACCCTGCCTGAGTACGCAGTTCAAATATGCCACTCGCAGGTTTCGTTTCCATTTTTTTTATCGAGTTGCGACCGCCAGCCCTGAGATTAATTTTCTCGGCCGAGCGAAATCAGACGTGCTTTTACCTTAAGCGTATATCGGCAACTGCTGACCGAAAACAACGCTCGAATCCACCCCCTATTCTTTTCAGCGATTCTAAACTCTTAATTGCCCATTGTCCCTCGCATACGTCAGTCAAAGTATCTTTCTCGCTGACAGAGTTATGTGTCTGCTGAGGGTCTCTTGGCCCACCCACTGAAGTAAACATACGGACCACAGCGTTAAGCTACAAGCGGAAAGAAGAAAAAGAAAGAAAAGTGAAAAACCACTTCGAACATTGCTGCTTCCATCCACATTCGAAAGCACATTTCCCTCGTTCGTTTTGCAGCCCCTCTAAGACACTTGAGATAGGAATTTTTATGTTTCACTTCAGGGCTATGTGTGAGGTCTAGCAATTCAAAATGGCAAAAATATTGCGTTTCTTGCCTTCAAAAGCATTGGAGCGACTTCCCAATTATCCCGCAATTTTGTTAATTAATTTAGAGAACAGCCGAAAGAAAAAACAACGTAAATGAGAAATAAATAAAAAAACTGAACTGTAAAAGAACATGTGATCCTGCCGAACTGTGATTCCTAGCTGCCTCATACCATACGCGACATGGCGGACAAATTTTAAAGTTTTCTTCAGGTTTTAGGATGGGGGGTGGGGGTGTCCACTGTAACAATATGTAAAGGATTTTAGGAAGGGAGTGTCTGACCCCAGGTCTTAAACAACCCTTAGAAATAGGAAGCTAGGAGATTTGGGCTAGAGTGCCGCATAGGAAAGTGACACGGAAGCGAAGTAGAAAGGGGGAGAAAGACGCCCTTATTTATTACCGGACGGCCAGTACCCGGGGTCCGACGGCTTAGCGTGCCCATCCGACGCACTGCGGATATTTATTGGATTGAGCGTTCGTACCTGCTGGGATCGAACCTCAGGTCCTTTCCGCGGCAGTCACGAACGTTGCCCACTAGGCCACCCGTGGCTTCAAGCTAACTGCTCCGCTCCATTTACATCCCTGTCCTTCTCTCCCTCCCGTCTCTGGAAGCCACTCCCTAGTGGAGGTCTCCCATCTTGCCGAAGTTGATGACCTTTACCTGTACGATACTGACCTAGCGGACCAGGTCAACGTCATCGGGTAGAACACACCCGATCGTATTGCCGCGGGCTACACGCCCTCTCGGCTTTGCTTAACATATAGCACAAAGGAAAAAACGACACGTGCCGATCACGTGCAACTTGCATCTACAGCACTTTACATTGCATATGTAAGATTAATAGATAATAAAACATTAGTCTATCAAATATCTTTTGGGGGCTGGAACTCTGTGACCTTACAGTAACACTCTTATTCAGGGAACTCCGGCTTCCCACGTCGATGCTCTTCATTGTGTCGGAGTGAAGTGATTTGAAACTGGGGCTAGTATATCTTCACATGTCCTACGCGCAATTACGAGGTCGTATGTTCATCAATTCGTAGTGCCATTCAAAACGGCGTGCTTAGAGTTCTAGCCTCCTTTTAGATACGGGAGAGCTTTCGTTTCAAAGCCACAGCATTTTTCAGAAATCATTATTGTAAGTGAAAAAGTTAATTTCAGAAATCATTATTGTAAGTGAAAAAGTTAATTTCAGAAATCATTATTGTAAGTAAAAGTTAATTTTAAGAATCCACTAAATCATTCATTCATAAATTTTAGGTGAAGTGGCACTTCACGCATCTCACCTGAAGGGGGTGCCACTACAATTTATATGGAATAGAATTCAAGATTCCCAGAAAAAACATCGGAATCTGTTCATAAAGAAATCGCCTTCACTCATGATTAGAAGTGGAAACAGAAGACACCTGTGTTGTTCTTGTGTGAGTCTGGAGCCTCCAGCCGGCGCTTGGATATCAAAGGCGAGGCACAAAGGAAAACTCAGCGTTTCTCACGCCTTATTGTTTTTATTCCTACGTAGTTTCTATGGCTAACAACAGCATTTACGCGTACATAGGAACGATTGATCTTGTGCCCGTAAATAAAATATGGGAAAGATGTGAATTGTTACTCAAATATTTTTTGTCAAATTATGTTCAAAAAATGGAAATGAACCTCAAGACTCAAGAGTTATTTGTACTTCATTTAGGAAATGCAAATTATAAATAAATTAAATTTCATTTGTATCTTCTTAATAAGTATGGGTATATTTTTTGAAAACTGTATTCTTTAATTTGTTTTTCATCAAACACAGATTTCAAATTTTACTTCAATTAAAAACTTTTAATCTTAGGTAGAAGTCTTTTCTCTCACCCCCCCCCCGCCCCCGATTTTTTTTTTATAATCATTCTCATATGAAGGATTCGAGAACCTTTCGGGATTTGGATACGGATTCGAGAAAATTTAGGATTCGTCCCACCTCTAAGATATATCAATCAGAATAAAAAATTGGCTCTTAATTTTACCTCAAAACGGAATGTCTTTTAAGTAGAACTCTGAGGTTCGCAGCGATACATCTCTAAAATTCATATAAAATATGAATACATGATGTACGTACAGTATATTAAAATACTGAAAGAAGAATACAGCAACCAAAGCCACTGTTGTGAGAGGCATATCTTTTGTTAAGAAAGTTTTAAAAAATGTCCATAATGTCATGCAATCACCATTAAAGCCGGTTTTAAGGATCCGCGGGGCATGCAGCACTATTAACGTGAGGCCTCCTCGCCAGGGATATATATTTTGCAACTTCCTCGAGGAGAAGCGAAAACGACTGAATAATGGTAACCTTGCGTGCATGTGAAGTGACAAATGGTAACATCTCATACATTTTTATCCATTGTAATTCAAAGAACAACAGATATTAGGATGGTTGGTCCGTTGCTTGACTAGTATGCAATTGATCTCTAAGGCAACTTTCATGATAACTTTGCTGTAAACATTTGCTAGTTAAACTATCCTGAAATTAATTCAGCCACTTCCTAAGCTTAGCAAAAAACTGAACCTATAAATTGTCAGTTGAGTACACTTTTATTAAATCCGTTAGTTACATTCTTCAGATGAAGCGTTTACGGGACCAGGGAAGGATTGGGTGGACAAAACCAGGCCGGGAAATTTAGTCTTGAGGTCCACTAAAAAAAACCAACAAAAAAAAACAAAAAAAAAAAACACGTACCTATAGCGGAACACCTCATAAATTTCCTCATGAAAAGAAAAAACCTGTTAAATACTGGATGAAAGAAAACTGTTGAAATATGTAATGTAAAACAAATTCAGTTTTGAACATATTTTAACAGCAATTTAATCGTGAAAGAGCTTTAAAAGTCTGCTCATGACTGAATCAAACCAGATTATTATTTTCTTTTAGAAAAGTTGGTTTTGACTAAAACAAAAACAAACAAAACTAAACAAAAACAGGCGTCTTTTGCAGACCCATTTGACTCTAAATCCCCATGAAGCCTACCGCAGTTATGAGCGGACCCAGAGAATGCCATGAAAATATTCCCCAGACCATAACGCTTCCCCCACCAGCTTGTGTTCTTCTAGCAATGGTTGAAGAGTGTTTGTTCACCGATGTTTCTCGCCTTATACGCAAACACGTCCATCCGTTTGATGAAACAGAAAGCGTAACTCATCGTATAAGGCAATCCTTTGCCAATCAGCGGATGGTCCAACTCCGATACTGTCGTGCAAATATACGCCTTTTCTGCCGATGCACCTCCATTAGCCTAGGTGCAGTGACCATCCGTCATCATCGAAGCGCCATACGCGGCAGGATTCACTGAACTGTCGTTTCAGACACACTTCGGTAGCCTCCTGGTTCATTGAGCCAGTGAGTTGCTCCACTGTAGCGTGTCGATCGGCCCTCACGCACCTTTGCAGCCGACTTTCACCTTTCACATCAATGGCAGATGGTGCTCCGCAGTTTCCACGTCGCTTATTCGCAACGGTGCTATTTCACCAATCACAAAACACTTTAACCACAGCAGCTTATGAACAGTTCACAAACTGCTCTGTTTCAGAAATACTGTCACCCTTGACCAAAAGCCGATAATCATCCCATTTTGCAAATCTGATAAATCGCTCCTTTTATCCATGACAGCAGCGAGTGATATGTTTTCCGAATGCCTACAGCACACCTTATGTACCCTCCAAGCCAGCTCACGACGCGTGCCTTGTTCCATTGTCTAGTTGCTGTTGAAATCAAAAATAGGAGGCGGTCACAATAATGTGACTCCATTGTGTATCTCTGTTAGAGAATCACTCTTAGTTCTATGTCAGTCTATGGACAAGGGGATTGGGATGATAAGCCATCACAATTGGTACTAGTGTCTCCAAGATTACGAACGGTGGATATGGCATACCAATGACCCTGGCCTCCAAATGCAACGACCTACGTTTAATTACAGTCAGCTTCAGCGTAATAAATTTGAAACGTAATTGGTCCGTTGACACTTTTCTCACATAAATACAAAGAATTATGACAAGACATTTAGAGCAAAATCCCACGATACACTGCTGGCCACCCAAAATGCAACACCAAGAAGGACACGAGATAGCAAAGCCAGATTTACTGGACACATAACAACAGATACAAAGATGAAACGATTGAGCTTATAGTCCTGTGCGACTTGCGGAACACGCAGACATCAGTAGTTCGTGTGGCCCCCATGGCTGGCAATAACGGCCGCTACACGCCGCGGCATCAAACGAAAGAGGCTTTGGATGTGGGCTTTGGGTATGTCGGTCCAGGCTGCTTCCACATGTTGCCACAGTTCATCACGCGTAGCCGCGGGTGGTGCTTACCGGGCCACTCGGTTGTCGATCAGCGACCAGACGTGTTCGATGGGCGACGTATTGGAAGAACTGGCGGGCCACGGCAGCAGTGACACCTGGTGGGCCGTGAAGAATTGTTGCACGGTGCGTGCCACGTGCAGGCACGCATTGTCCTGTTGAAACGTGGCCGCTGACAGGTCCTGCAGGTAAGGGAGGACTACAGGCTCCAAAACGTCAGAGATGTTGCGGTGGCTGTTGAGTGTACCGCCGATGCGTACCAGAGGGTGAGGGTGTCATATCCAATTGCGCCCCAAACCATAACGCCAGGCGGCGGACCAGTATGGCGATGCATAATGCAGGCGTCATACAGTCTCTCGCCGTGGTGCCGCCACACGCCGATCCAACCATCGTGGTGTTGCATGCAGAAGCGGGATTCGTCGAAGAAGACAATATTGTTACAGTGGACACCCCCCCTCCCAACCTAAAACCTGAAGAAAACTTTAAAATTTGTCCGCCATGTCGCGTATTGTATGAGGCAGCCAGGAATCACAGTTCGGCAGGCTCACATGTTCTTTTACAGTTCAGTTTTGTTTTATTTATTTCTGATTTACCTTGTTTTTTCTTTCGGCTGTTCTCTAAATTAATTAACAAAATTGCGGGATAATTGGGAAGTCGCTCCAATGCTCTTGAAGGCAAGAAACGCAATATTTTTGCCATTTTGAATTGTTTCTACCTGTGGGAAAATGTAGCACTCAATGGTTGCTCTGGAAATTGATAAGAGCAAAGCGATAGGCCCAGAAGAGGACTTCTGGATTTCTTGAGGAGGGGCCGATGTTACGACCCACCCCCGCCATTAATTTAGTAATTAATGGGCGTGGTTGATGTGTGAAATTAATTAAGTATTAATTATGTTCGAGGCTTGATTGGAGTTTAAAAGTGTAAACAGCAGATAAAGTTTTATCTGGGGGTTTGGAAAGAAAAGAGGCGAAGAATTCTCTCTCTGGCTGGGTGGTCTCAGAATAGCTCTGTTAGGTCATAAATATCAGGGCGCAGCTGACGGGAAACTAAGCAACACGGAATGGTACCTTTCGAAGAGGGGTCCACTTGAGTAAATGAATGAAGATGGGGACAAAAGGTTTAGCGAATAATCGTAAATTCGTCGATTGTTTGGGGCATTTTCGAGAACAATTGCTCTGTGTGTGGTCCGTGCAGAAAAATAAGAGTTCGCACTTGGCATGAACATAAGGAAGAAAGTTCAGTTGTCTGTATGATCTCCGATGTGAAAGGCTGGATGCCTTGGATCTGCAAAAAATGAATTGGGAAAAATGAAGCAGCAAACCTCCCCGCATTTGGTAAGAAATGGAGACAACTCGAGGCAGCTGGAGATGCCAGTTTGCCATAAAGACAGCAGAATGCCTAAATCCGCGTGATAACGAAGAAATTTCTAGGCTGGAGCGTAATGGAAATCAGCGACTGTTTGGCCTAATGAAAGCCAAGTTACAGGGGAATTAAGAAGTCTGCGAGTGGACAGTGGTCATTCCAATGAGAAGCGAAGCCAAGCAAAGTCGGGTTCGGATGCCAACCACTGCAGTGTGGAATCGTCACCCCCATTCATCCCCTACTGTGGAGGAAGTGAAGAGATGCGCTTGTCTTACGGGGCGAAGCGAGGCCCCATGTGTGCGTGTGTGTGGTCACGTAAGCAGCGGAGCCACTACGTGTGAGTGCGACGGGATAAAACATGGCGAAAGAAAAATATGAGCGTAAGAGCGGTGGCTTCGATACCTAACAAATATACAGGTGAAATGTTGAGTTGCCGATATACGCTTAAGGTAAAAGCACGTCTGATTTCGCTCGGCCGAGAAAATTAATCTCAGGGCTAGCGGTCGCAACTCGATAAAAAAAATATGGAAACAAAACCTGCGAGTGGCATATTTGAACTGCGTACTCAGGCAGGGTAGATGGTTTGCTAACGGAAAGGAACTGACTGAATTGGGAATGAACGGTCAAAAAGGACGGAAGGTAGCGACGGACGGAATCAACTATAGCAGCAGCGGAATTGAATGTGTCCCACTCTCCAAATAGCTGATGGTCAGATTTATTTCTTCACGACAACAGAAATCATTTCCCAGGAACACAGAAAATCAATCTTGGAAACCGCAACAGCAGATGTGAGAGGGCCTATTTTGCTTAACGGCCACCTTCAAATCGTCACGAGAATAGATCAGTGTGCACTCTAATCATTGCAACAAAGTGCGGCGTGATATTACCATTTTTAATTGTGTGCTTCATTTACATCAAGCGTCAAAGTGAAGTGTTAAATCATCGGTGCTGCCACATGGTGCAAGTGTCTGTGTGTGTGTGTTTTTTTGTCGTGTGATATTATGTGATGCACAACGGATTTGCACAGCAAAGTCACGTAACTGTAAGTAGATGAATATTTCCTTTTTCTTTCTTCGCACATCTGCGAACTTGTGCCATCCCGACACCCAAAGCTGCATGGACATAGATGCAGTAATGCTGAGTGACTGAACCTCAGAGGAAATACCTGCACATACAGATTTCAATTTCTTACAGGGCCCATTTCCTGATTATTTTTTTTACATGAATAAGGGAGAGGGTGTGGCCACAAATTCCGCTGGGCGGGACAGTTTCTTTTAACTTTGGTTCAGGGCCAAAGCGAGCGGGCAAGGGATCTGCATGTGCATGCTTATTAGATTTAGTTAATTAACTTTGGCAATATTTTGCACCTATAATCTTATACCGCAAATTAACATGCTTGTGTATTTTGTGTCGCGAGTATTTTTAATGTGATCGTTTGCATATAATTTTTTTTTTCATTCTCTAAGCAATTGTATATGAATATCACCTGCAGCTCTATTTAGTGTGTAAACGAGTAGTATCTCTTGTTGAGATAGTCCGGTGGAGACTCAGTCGGCTTGTGTCTTCCGACAGTAATGTGTGACACCGTATGCTGCCCACATAAGAGGGGCAATTGTCTATATGCCTAGAGAGCGCCGTATCTGTTTAAATCTCGCAGAACGTTATTAAATGTTGTGTTGTGTATTTGAGAATCATGTGTTATTTGCGAAAGTGAGTGTTGTACTGGCTGGTTGGGGATTGAATGTACCGGAGTAAGATCCGGACCACTACACTCAGTCACGAATTGGTGATTGCGGGTGAACCTCATCACAACTCTGATCCCAAAGTATCATTTTTTTTTAGATTATTTTATTTTTTATTTGTTGTTGTTATTTTGTTCACAAGGTGGATTCACCCAAGCCTTATGCTTCGGGTCATTCTTCAACTTTTCATTTTTTATGTTCTGGTGTGAATCTTTGAGTGCAGCAGTGCACCTGAGATTCTCACCTGGTGCCGTGGCCAACTAAATTGTACTTCAGGTCTCAAGCACCGTTACCGGCCGACTCGGCAGGAACACTGCTAGTGCCGTGTAACATTAATGGTGCCGTTGTCCCAGGATCGATACCTATATTTTGCAGCTAGCGGAACAACACTCATGTTCGTAAAATAAGTGCGAATTGACTGCCATTACTATTTTTATTTAGTTTTGTTCGGTGCGAATTTTGTATAATTTAGCATTAAGTAAGCCTTAAGCTGTTTTCTAAGAACTGCCATAATTTTAGTGGGTAAGAAAAACAAAATGGCTAAAACGAAGAAATCGTCATCTGCGAGTCACGTGGACTCAGATGATTCTGATGTTCACTCTGACGGAGAACATGTGAGCACTGGGGTTGCAATTGTTCCGGAAGAGAGTACACCTGTTACAAGTACAGCGGGTACATCACAGCTGAGACAAACAGCTTTAGCCGCACCTATGGTTTACGGGGAGCAGTCGAGATTATAGTGGATCCCCAGGAAGACTGTGACACCACGATTATCTACGATGTTGAGAAGGAACTCGAAGACAGTGGAACGCAAGAATTTGGCATCGAGCGCAGATAAAAGCGGGTGTAGAAGCATCGAACGTGAGAGATCTGTGGAACTCGTGGATTCTCGAAGCTATGCCTCATATTTAAATTTTCTGTCCGCCTATCTCGACGGGCAGCAATGAACGTGCGATGAAATCCTTAAACTTTCCTTCCGCTCTCAGGGCACTTAAATCCGGAATTAGGTGCCTTGCGACGGTGGGAAAGGGTCGAGTGTTTACAGTTAAAAAAAAAAAAAAAAAAAATACAATGATTGGATGAATAAACTTCATCCAGTCATCCCTTTTTTCTTTCATGGGGGATGGAATGTTACAGTGGACACCCCCCCCCCTCCCAACCTAAAACCTGAAGAAAACTTTAAAATTTGTCCGCCATGTCGCGTATTGTATGAGGCAGCTAGGAATCACAGTTCGGCAGGCTCACATGTTCTTTTACAGTTCAGTTTTGTTTTATTTATTTCTGATTTACCTTGTTTTTTCTTTCGGCTGTTCTCTAAATTAATTAACAAAATTGCGGGATAATTGGGAAGTCGCTCCAATGCTCTTGAAGGCAAGAAACGCAATATTTTTGCCATTTTGAATTGTTTCTACCTGTGGGAAAATGTAGCACTCAATGGTTGCTCTGGAAATTGATAAGAGCAAAGCGATAGGCCCAGAAGAGGACTTCTGGATTTCTTGAGGAGGGGCCGATGTTACGACCCACCCCCGCCATTAATTTAGTAATTAATGGGCGTGGTTGATGTGTGAAATTAATTAAGTATTAATTATGTTCGAGGCTTGATTGGAGTTTAAAAGTGTAAACAGCAGATAAAGTTTTATCTGGGGGTTTGGAAAGAAAAGAGGCGAAGAATTCTCTCTCTGGCTGGGTGGTCTCAGAATAGCTCTGTTAGGTCATAAATATCAGGGTGCAGCTGACGGGAAACTAAGCAACACGGAATGGTACCTTTCGAAGAGGGGTCCACTTGAGTAAATGAATGAAGATGGGGACAAAAGGTTTAGCAAATAATCGTAAATTCGTCGATTGTTTGGGGCATTTTCGAGAACAATTGCTCTGTGTGTGGTCCGTGCAGAAAAATAAGAGTTCGCACTTGGCATGAACATAAGGAAGAAAGTTCAGTTGTCTGTATGATCTCCGATGTGAAAGGCTGGATGCCTTGGATCTGCAAAAAATGAATTGGGAAAAATGAAGCAGCAAACCTCCCCGCATTTGGTAAGAAATGGAGACAACTCGAGGCAGCTGGAGATGCCAGTTTGCCATAAAGACAGCAGAATGCCTAAATCCGCGTGATAACGAAGAAATTTCTAGGCTGGAGCGTAATGGAAATCAGCGACTGTTTGGCCTAATGAAAGCCAAGTTACAGGGGAATTAAGAAGTCTGCGAGTGGACAGTGGTCATTCCAATGAGAAGCGAAGCCAAGCAAAGTCGGGTTCGGATGCCAACCACTGCAGTGTGGAATCGTCACCCCCATTCATCCCCTACTGTGGAGGAAGTGAAGAGATGCGCTTGTCTTACGGGGCGAAGCGAGGCCCCATGTGTGCGTGTGTGTGGTCACGTAAGCAGCGGAGCCACTACGTGTAAGTGCGACGGGATAAAACATGGCGAAAGAAAAATATGAGCGTAAGAGCGGTGGCTTCGATACCTAACAAATATACAGGTGAAATGTTGAGTTGCCGATATACGCTTAAGGTAAAAGCACGTCTGATTTCGCTCGGCCGAGAAAATTAATCTCAGGGCTAGCGGTCGCAACTCGATAAAAAAAAAAAATGGAAACAAAACCTGCGAGTGGCATATTTGAACTGCGTATTCAGGCAGGGTAGATGGTTTGCTAACGGAAAGGAACTGACTGAATTGGGAATGAACGGTCAAAAAGGACGGAAGGTAGCGACGGACGGAATCAACTATAGCAGCAGCGGAATTGAATGTGTCCCACTCTCCAAATAGTTGATGGTCAGATTTATTTCTTCACGACAACAGAAATCATTTCCCAGGAACACAGAAAATCAATCTTGGAAACCGCAACAGCAGATGTGAGAGGGCCTATTTTGCTTAACGGCCACCTTCAAATCGTCACGAGAATAGATCAGTGTGCACTCTAATCATTGCAACAAAGTGCGGCGTGATATTACCATTTTTAATTGTGTGCTTCATTTACATCAAGCGTCAAAGTGAAGTGTTAAATCATCGCTGCTGCCACATGGTGCAAGTGTCTGTGTGTGTGTGTTTTTTTTGTCGTGTGATATTATGTGATGCACAACGGATTTGCACAGCAAAGTCACGTAACTGTAAGTAGATGAATATTTCCTTTTTCTTTCTTCGCACATCTGCGAACTTGTGCCATCCCGACACCCAAAGCTGCATGGACATAGATGCAGTAATGCTGAGTGACTGAACCTCAGAGGAAATACCTGCACATACAGATTTCAATTTCTTACAGGGCCCATTTCCTGATTATTTTTTACATGAATAAGGGAGAGGGTGTGGCCACAAATTCCGCTGGGCGGGACAGTTTCTTTTAACTTTGGTTCAGGGCCAAAGCGAGCGGGCAAGGGATCTGCATGTGCATGCTTATTAGATTTAGTTAATTAACTTTGGCAGTATTTTGCACCTATAATCTTATACCGCAAATTAACATGCTTGTGTATTTTGTGTCGCGAGTATTTTTAATGTGATCGTTTGCATATAATTTTTTTTTCATTCTCTAAGCAATTGTATATGAATATCACCTGCAGCTCTATTTAGTGTGTAAACGAGTAGTATCTCTTGTTCAGATAGTCCGGTGGAGACTCAGTCGGCTTGTGTCTTCCGACAGTAATGTGTGACACCGTATGCTGCCCACATAAGAGGGGCAATTGTCTATATGCCTAGAGAGCGCCGTATCTGTTTAAATCTCGCAGAACGTTATTAAATGTTGTGTTGTGTATTTGAGAATCATGTGTTATTTGCGAAAGTGAGTGTTGTACTGGCTGGTTGGGGATTGAATGTACCGGAGTAAGATCCGGACCACTACACTCAGTCACGAATTGGTGATTGCGGGTGAACCTCATCACAACTCTGATCCCAAAGTATCATTTTTTTTAGATTATTTTATTTTTTATTTGTTGTTGTTATTTTGTTCACAAGGTGGATTCACCCAAGCCTTATGCTTCGGGTCATTCTTCAACTTTTCATTTTTTATGTTCTGGTGTGAATCTTTGAGTGCAGCAGTGCACCTGAGATTCTCACCTGGTGCCGTGGCCAACTAAATTGTACTTCAGGTCTCAAGCACCGTTACCGGCCGACTCGGCAGGAACACTGCTAGTGCCGTGTAACAATATTGTGCCATTCCGTAGTCCAGGTGCGGTGTTCAACGGCCCACTGTCGCCGCACTCGCCGGTGGTGTAACGTCAATGGTAATCGGAGCAATGGGCGCAGTGCGACAAGTCCCCGCTCCTGCAGACGACGTCGAACGGTACGTGCCGACACAGGTTGTTGTGCAACAAGCCCTAATTCTGCGCTAACGTTCGCGATGTGGCGGTGCGAGCCGTTAATGCCTGCCGCACAACATGCCGATCCTCCCGTTCGGTGGTGTGCAGTGGCTGCGGCAATCGGTCACGTCGGTCCGTCCGTCCTTCCTGTACCCACCGAATCCATACTCGCCTCACTGTGGCTGAATGTCGTCCCACACGGGCGCCGATGTCTCGGTACGATAAACTCTTGTCGCGATAAGCCACTATTCATCCGCTGTCGAACTCCGAAACGTTCTGGAACGACGGCCGTATTCTGCGACGAGGTATCAGGAAGCTTCCCACGCACAGATCCGGCAGCACAACACACTTCCACTACTTACACCCAGTCTTCTGCGCACCCTTCTTATAGTGCTTCTGGTTGGCGTGCCGAGCGCACAAGATTTGCATATGCCCTGCAATGCTAATCGTTTGCATGTCCTCTCGCGGGCGACGCATGCTGCGAATTTCAGGCCAATCGGATGCTTCCTTCTTGGTGTTGCGTTTTGGGTGGCCAGCAGAGTAGATTGAAGGAAACTGTCGGAACTTTTTTTTTAAGGAAGTAACTTCTCTGGCAAGAGTAAAACTCAAATGCGGTCAATCATTATTGTTCATAAGTATCAAAACAATATTCGTTTGTTCCAAAAATTCCAGGGATTTGGGTTCTAATACCGTATAACGTAACCGTTTTTCGTTAGTGAGATTGGTTTTACACTATGTCTAAAACCATGACTAAGGAAATGTTGAACTAAATGAGAATACGAAGCAATAGTTGCACGGGATAGCTTGAATTAAAGTTTTACGGCCAGACGAAACACATACAGAAGCCAAACTTACGATAACCTTTTATTGGTCCAGCAATATTTGATGAAATCCAAAATATAGCACTTCGAGTTTTGCACTTCACATATAATGCCTTAATTATCTGTCGTTTTTTTTTTGTTTTGATTGGAGGTTTAATGACCACCGTGAGCAACTCAATGGGCTATAAGCAGTCGCCCGTCCCTAATTTAGGGTCACTGGTTCCAGGGAAGGGAGAGAGCCAGTGCCGTAAGACAAACACAACATCCATGCCACACCGGGATTCGAACCCGGACCCCTTACGGACGAATGATTAGAGGCCAGCGCCTTAGACCACTGCGCCACCGGGGCGGCTATTTATCTGTCGTATAATCTATCTTAACAACGATCGAACATCTCCACACACACACACACACACACACACTAAGCAACTGCTGTATCGTCCTTTTCATCTAACGTTCTTATCACATTCATGCATTCCTCTCTCTGACCTTCCCAACCTCATTCATGCGAGAGAGAAGATATCACGTTAAGTTTGGAAAGTGCAAAAGATAACAAACTCAAATTTACATAAGAAAAAGAACTAAAAATGAAAGTTAAATTAGAATATACGTCACAATCGGTGAGGCATGGAAGTGGTGTTTGTCTTACGGCACTGGCTCTCTCTCTCTCTTCCCTGGAAAGAGCGGCGCTAAATTAGGAACGGGCGACTGCTTATAAACCATCAAATCGCTCACCGTGGTCGTTAAATCCCACACAAACAAACAAACAAATTATCCAGACAAAAAAATATACGAGAAAGTGGGTCATTTTTTGAGTGGTTCACCGGGAAATGTCCCAGCGTCCCAATTCGCTCCTGTACGGGACTTGGCAACAGAAAACTCTCCAATTATTCTCGACGTGTTCATTTTTCTCAGTAACTCATGTTTTTGGATATTTTTTTACTGAAGGTTTAACAACTCAATGGACTATAAGCAGTCGCCCGTCTCTAATTTAAGGCAGCTGACTCCAGGGAAAGGAGTGAGCCAGCGCCGTAAGACAAACACACCGGGATTTAAACCCGGACCCATCTCGGACGTAAATAATGTTCAATACTCATGGAAGAAAGGCAGTTCAGTCTTGTTTGGCCCATACTGGCTGTTACTTCGTTCTTAATCCGTTTCAGTTTTGAAAATGAGCGTTCACCACTGAAGTTATAACCATCAGTGTGAGGTAATGTTTAACACAATCTCGATGATATACCTAGAGAAGAAAAATTTCTAACAACCAGCGTACCGCTCAGCACGGGGCCCGTAGCACACGTCCTGCATTTGCTACTAGGATCATCATTTGAAAATTTCCAAGGAGCGGAAAAATCTCTACAAACTGGCGATATCAATTTGCTGTTTTCATCGAAAATAAAATTTATGGACAACTTGTAGGAAATTCGATACTAAGAAAAAGTAGAACATACAGGTCACGGTTACTTCTGTGTAACGCAAAAAGTTTCCTTGGTTTTTTCTTGAAATAGGGACATCGAGGTAAACAAAAATGTGATGTTTACCCACCAAGTAGCTTAATTAGGCCGCTTTTAGCCTTGATAACCGCTCGCATCCAGGGTAGCATCGACTTCACTAGACCGCGGAAGGTGTCCTCGGTACTCTATATCACCTACACAGAAGGAAGTACCAGTGTTCAGAAACGGACACTGACGTGGACCGGTGATTGCTGCGTCTTACTAACATCCCGTAAACGTTCTATCAGATTCGAATTGGGGGAATTCGGCAATCCAGGGAACACAAGAAATTCTTTGACGTGGTCCTCAAACAATTTCTGCACAGTGCCAGCTTTATGACACATCAGGGCTTTGTCTACTAAAAGAAGCAATGCCTAGGTAGGGTCTGGCGGTGGGGGCTGTGAGAGAAGCAGCGGATAACAATCCCTACACCACGATACCGCCGCCAGCCTGTTTCTATCCAGCTGCGCAGTTCTCTTGCAAGTAATCACTGGCGCGGAGTCAAATACGGAACAGTCAGCGTGTTACATCTGGAACCTGAACTCATCGGACCAGGCTCTCCCCCCACCCCCACTACGTCCAATCACGTTGCTCTTCTGCTGGCATAGCTGTTCGCGTTGGTCGGTCAACGTAGTCACATGAACGGGTCGTTTGAAAATTTACGAGTCCTGGTTTTCGTCTATCGTTAATTGAGGAAACGTGGGCCGCCTTTTTGTCCCAAAAATCACGTGCCTACCGGCGTTCACCTGGACTGCCAACCAGTGGTGGTCTCCTAGGTCCGTCACGTTCGGGAATTTGGGGGAGATGTGCGTCGCTCTTCGGACCATTCCTGCCGCATGGCGGCTGCAATGGCTGAGATGCTGGCCTCCGCCTTTCTCACGTGGATAATCATTCCTCATTCGAACTCTAACAAGTTCTCCACTTCCCCCCCCCTCATTGCGCTAGTTCAGTACTGGCGAACTGAAATGCCATGTCCGTGCGTGTCGGTGACATCATTTCTGTATGTTCAGGATGGATGCACGGGTGGCCAGGAGTGCATACCAATTCCTCTAAGTAAGAAAACTCCGATCCTGGAAAGTTGTATATGACTATAAAATGTTAGGAATAATCTCCCCTAATTGACAGAACCGTAATTTTTTTTGTGATTCTTTTAGCATCGGCGATTAAATACAAATATAAACTCAAGAGCAATTGAATTAGAGATACCTGTCTAGTAACGTGTAGCACCACCTTTCGCCCTGATGACGGCGGCGATTCGTCTCGGCATGGACTCGACAACACACCAGAAGCATTGGGAAGCCATACGGATCCACGACCCCTGAAAAAGCTCCCACAGTTCACGAAGATTTGATGGAGGTGGGGTCAGAGCCTCAAACATCTCTCTCGATGTTGAGGTCAAGTGACTTAGCTGGCCAAGGAAGCGAGGTCACGTCGATGGAGTGTTCATCCAACCATTCGGATACAATTCGGGAGCGATGACACGGTGCATTGTCTTGTTGCAGGATGAGGTCCCCACTGGGATGCTGAAGACACACAAACAGGAGCAAATGGTCGTCCAGAATATCCCGGTAACGTTGACCTGTGAGGGACGATGTCACACGTACCAGGGGTCCCATTTCAGTCCACGTAAACAGTCCCCAGACGAAAATGCCACCCCCACCAGCTTGAAGAGTACCCTGCTGGCAAAAAGGATCTATCGCTTCATGTGGTTTACGCCGTACTCATATCCTGCCATTCGCATGTACCAACGGGAATTTCGACTCATCAGTCCAGGCAACATTTTTCCACAAGTCTAGGGTCCAGTGGCGATGTTCCCGCGCTCATGCTAATCTTTGCACCCTGTGATGTGCAGTCAGCAGCGGTACCCTCGTGGAACGATGGCTTCTGTACCCCATAGCGAGGCGATGGTTCTGGATGGTGTGGCTGCTTACACGTTTCTGTGCACCAGCGTTAAATTGCCGAGTGATTTTTTGCACTGTGGCCCGTCTATCTGCTGTTACAATACGAGCTAGCTGACGATGACCCCGCTCATCCACACGCTGTTGTCCACGGCAGTTGGCCCTTGCAGGGATGGTTTTACCGGATTCGATGTACTCACGGTGCACCCGTGGCACAGTGGTTCGTGAAATTCCCAGTGCCTACACGACTTCCGAGATGGAGTGACCCATTCGTCGGGCCCCGACAATTTGCCCACGATGAAATGCGCTTAGATCCTTCGTCTTACCCATACTGCGTCCGACTCTTACTGATTCCCGTCGCATCACTCCTTATATTGTCGGATCGCTGCTCCTGTCGTTTCCGTTTACGGGGCCGCCTACAGCTCCACATTTGCATAACGCCAGCTGTCTCTAATTCAATTGCTCTTCAGTGTACATAGCTGTTTCTAATGAGATAATTGTGCAGTTGCCCAATTCAAAGAGTTTCTGCTTTGCTTGAGAATGATATACAGCAGTGGTAACAATTCTGGTACTCTTTTACTCTTTAACAGTAGTTGCCCAGTTCCAGGAGTTTCTGCTTTGCTTGAGAACGACATACAGGATTGGTAACACTTCTGGTATCCTTTAACAGAGTTGCTCACTGAACTCAATTTGCAACATGTCTTATTCCAGACAAGCAGAGACTTCATTTATTAGAAACACTCCCAAAGCATAATTGCGTGGGTTTAAATCGGAGCTTCAGGATATATGTAGATATCAGAATATCAGTGTCGACAAAATCTGTACAAAATTACGCGAATTGTCTGTGACAGTCTTAACAGCGTGAGACACTGTGCCATCCTGCATGAACAAGTGAACTACAGTCTTCAAGAAGCATTCCAGGAAAGCATAGACTTTTTTATATATTTCTCGTTTCCTGCATCGCAGTAATTCCGAGCCACCTTGCAGACCCCGCTTAAACCGTGTGTGATTATTTCATATAGGGGACGGGTAGGAGATCTTGGAAAAACAAGGTGTTCAAACATCGAGTACACGACATGACGCGACTCAAGTAAAGAAAGAAACTGTTCGTCGGCTAGTTCAGGGGAACCTTAAGTTGAAGAACATTTTTATGCGTTAGAAAATAAAATTATTCAGTCGGATTTAAAAAAAAATTATAGGCATCAAACAAATAATGTCATCACTTCATGGTCTACGCAACTTTTATAACTGCAATAAATTTGGAGAAATCCTTACGTTCTCACATACGTAAGTCACGACAAAAAATATTTTCACATTGCATATGCAAATTTAAGTCTTTGGCAGAATACCAAACTTTTGACTTATGAAGGGAAACTAATGGTGTTCATAGTAAAGCGTCGGTAAGAACTTCATGTAGTTTTTTTTCAAAAGTCTGTTCCATCAGACAATGCCTCGAAAGTTTTATTGCGACCTACGCATCGCTGAAGAACTTCTCAGTGAGAATGAGGTATGGACTCCTATTTAAATAACCGCGAAGAATAATTTCATTATTATCTTTCAACAGTGACGCTTGGGGCTGGGAAATATTAAATTTCTTGGTGATTTTAGTTTAGTTTCACGTGTCGTGTCACCGCTTCAAAGTTTAATGCTATCGGATGTATATGAATCAACTTGCATTACAGCAATAGCTATTGCTATAATGCAAGCTGATGACAAACGCGAGGCAAGATTACTGGCAGAAGCAAGATGAAAAATTTCCTAGGTGATTGACTTGACGTCGAAAGAAAAAAGAAGAGGTTACAGGAAAATGAAATACGCTCCAATTAAAATTCTAGAAAAAAATTTGCTGATCCAATCTATCTGAATTTCTGTTTTCCTAAAAAAAGAAATAATAAATCCGAAATTAAAAAAAGAGATGCAAAGAGGAACAAATCTCGGAGGGGGGGGGACAGTTATATGAAGTATTCGATGAGAATCTAATCTTATTTCAGTTGCAAGTACAGTTAAAAGAATGTTATACCTATTTCCGATGCTCGCCACGGGGCCTGAATGGTCAGAGGCTTAGGTATCTGGCTAGTCGCCCGGAATGAGTTCTGGTTCAAGTCGAGAATGGGCGATGCGTTTGTCTTACTGCACTGGCTCTCTCCCCTTTCTGGAACCAGTGGTCCTAAATTAGGGACGCGTGCCTAATGGTGGTCTTTACACACGGAAACAACACCAACAACAGAAAAATGATATTCGATATGGTGTTTCCATGAGAGACTGAAAAAAGTACAAGCTTGTAGTATCTCTTCATCCGTTCATCTACCAGTTTGCCTGTGAGATTCATATCTCCGAACTTATAAATCCGATTTGAAAACTTATTTTTCAATTGGAAAGCCCTGACAATGGGAATGAAGTAATCCAAAGGTTTTGGACCTTTCCCGATTAGTAATCTTGCCGATAAGGGTTGTGAATACAGATGATATTGACTTTCATATACTTTATTCAATATCATTCCTTCTAAAAATCCAATTGAAAAAAAATATAATGGCAGCGAACGTAAGAAAGGAGGGATATGATGTTTGATAACTTGTTTCTACCCAGTGGCATGATGTTACTAGACCTTCCCCATTATGCTTTGGGTAAAAGAAAAGGGAAGAAAGTACTAGAAGCCAGCGATTACAACTAGCAACAGATTTATGGTCGTACTGCTGAGATGAGAGGGGGAATGGAAACCTGGGCAATATAAAAGAGCATTTCTGTTCGCAAGAACAAAGTAAATTTTGGGCTCCATGTGGTTCAAGGTACATTAGCCGCATAAAGGGTTAAGTATACTGTCCACAAGTGCTGAGTTCGGGCGCAATTTTAAGAGCCCAACCCAAACTATGTCGGCCCGAGTCTGAATTTAAATTGCAAGATAGATCTTAGAAACTACACTGTATTATCAAAAGTATTCGGACATTGATTTATCTGTGGTATGGGTGATTTCGGACCTACATCCGTTTCTGGATTGGAAATGGGTCAAAACGCTATGAGGAAACAACGATGCTTCGACTAGCGAAAATCTGAGGAGTTCAGATTCCTAAGCTAAGTTTACTTAGTCTCAGTTGCTTGGAACTTCACTGTCCTGGGAATGGCCGTCTTAAGGGGTGCGCCAACAGGGCCAGTGTCCAGGACCCCAACACCCCAGGAGTCTTATGGGTTTACAAAAAGTCAAACTCTTTGACCACTCACCAGCAGGTTTGTTTTTTTTAATTTGAAGAAAAGAAGAAACACCAATACAGAAAGTTTGAAGTTCTTTTACCTTTTCTTTTTAAACCTTGCTCATAGCTTCGATTTCCCGAGAAGGCAGGAAGAAAGTTAGGTGTTATGGTAGATCTTTTGTGACAAAATAAGAAACAAAGAAAGCCGATCTCCCTCCCGATCCGGGTTGTGGGTGAGGTTTGAGCCTCGAGGGCCATGAGGGCCACGCACAAATAGCTTTTTCTCCTTTTAAACAGTCATATATGTTGTCCACACGAAGAAGTGCACGTATGTTTATCACTGGGGTTTGCCCACCTGGGCTACTTATACATAAATTCTTTCAATCGACGCTGTTTAAACAAATAACAATGATGGGGGCCCATATTGACATTTCTGTCCCGTGCGTCGTATTGTCTGGAAACGGCGCTGGTTGGTTTCTTTATTTCTTCTGTTTTAATTTAATTTTCGTTGAATAATTTGTTGAATGGGGAAGAAACATTATATCTTTCAGCACCCATTTCTTTGTCATTTGCTATGCAACAAAATGTGAATGCATTTCATGGAGTTCTACAATTTCTGTCATGTACCATTTTTCATTCAACTGGTATTTAAAAAGTTACTGGATATTGAATGTTTCTCCTCATAGAGGTGTGATGGTGGTGTATATAATAATTCTCATACGTTTTATATAATTATAACGAAGTAAATTTCTCCGTCATTTTTGGTCTACGCCGGTATTCGAACCCGAGTACGCTTATTCCGGAACAAGCCGCTCTACCAACTGAGCTACGCAGACATGTATTCTGATTCCTATCTGCCTTTATGTCGTGTGCGTCCTTCTGGCAGGTACGTCACATCTCCCCCCCCCGAAAGAGGGCCGGGGGCATGGCCCACGGATCAGCCGTGACCATGAATCGTTGCAGGCAGACAACCACTGTAGAACGTGCACTTGAGAACTCCCAGTCAATCTGCTGTGTGGAATGCAACATCACACATTTTTATTTTTCGAAGCGCTGGAGAAGGAATTCTCTGATTTTTCCTGTCTCGCGGTGTGGAAATAACATCACACCAATGCGAGATTTTGAACGGCCGGGTCATCCGGGTAGTTCGGGCGCCATTATAACGAAGTAAATTTCTCCGTCATTTTTGGTCTACGCCGGGATTCGAACCCGAGTACGCTTATTCCGGAACAAGCCGCTCTACCAACTGAGCTACGCAGACATGTATTCTGATTCCTATCTGCCTTTATGTCGTGTGCGTCCTTCTGGCAGGTACGTCACATAATGTAATATTGTCATATGTGAACAAAAAAAATAACCACATATTGTAATAATATGTTGTATATGTTCTGTTTCGGTGGGGGTTCTACACAAAAAATGGGAAGGGCACCACTCCTGCATGTCCACGTAATTAATCAAAATTAATATATAATTCCCCCAAAAAGTTATATGGGGGGGGGGGGGGGCTGGGAACTCCGGCATAGACCGCCACTGGTTCTGTATATATAAGATCAGGGCCCCAAAAGTGTTAAAACAGCACTGGTTCTGGATGGTGTAACAGTTAGCATACTCGAGAGGAAATCGGGAGATGCGTGTTCGATTCCCGCTCCAGGCGGATGAATTTTTCAAGTTTTCTGAGAGGTGTTACATGGATGACCAGTAAGTGGCACATGCAAATTGGGAATTCATGTTCTGTTTGCTTTTAATATTCTATCGATTTCCCATTTATTGTTTGTGAAAATAAAATTGCGCAGTTGCAAATGTCAAAATGTTATGGTAGTTCATGCGCAGAAGCACAAACAGTATTTTTTCTTTTCTTTCATTTTCTTTCTTTTTCATTTCTCCCACAAATATAAATAAAAGAATACCTAGTTATATTTTGCGATAAGAATTTAGTTATATTCTGAGTATTTCATGGTATAAGGTGAAAGTTCCAAAACCATATTTCATCAGCATACGCATGAAATAATAGACCATTGCTACCTGCTCTATTATAACTCTCAATGTCTAGACATAAACGAGACAAGAAACTGGTTTGGCAATCTAAAATAATCATTCTAGGTTCGCAAGAGGAATTTTAATATTAAATTTCATACGATAGGGTTCTAAATGAAAAATTCTGTACGTCGTTTATGAACCAGCAAAACCAATATTCTTGACGTAACATTATCCCGTTTCTAAAGAGTTGCTGAAACGATTTTAATCCTGTGACGTAACGCATCTCTGACGTCATGTCAGAATGATTTGGATGAGATGACGTCACACCAGCAACTATGAAAAATCTTTTTTTTGATATGCAAAGTGGTACACGCGTGCGCTGTGTCGATTAGCTGTTTCCACGCCGCCACCAAAATGGTTCAAACGTTCAGACAAAGCAAATTATATTGTTTTAGATAATTTCCTTCGTCTAAACATTTAAACGTCTGTCCCACTTTGGTGGCGCAGTGGAAACAGCGCTTGCCTGTTTTAATTCTCGAAACCCTGCCTCAACCAATACACGTTTTTCAATTGTTGTAATGTTCATAAAACATAATTTCATATTTGGACATCACAAACAAAAAGAATACCTGATTATTAAAAAGAATACTCTACATATCTTATTTTCTCCCGTCATTATTGACGAGCTTTTACCCAAGTAAAGTTATATGTTTTCCTTGATATCTTATTTACAAATAGTCCGATGTGAGATCTTTTTTGTGTCGAATATTTTTTCCAATGAGAAGCATTTTGCGCATACACAACCTTTAGCTCTGCTGCTTGTGAGTGTAAGTTCCACTTGCAAATGTATTTCGGTTTCTAAACATCCGGTTTTAAAAAAAAATCTCTTTGCATCGGATACTGTTCACTACTGAGACTGCATACATTGTAAAATTTAAATAATGCGCACTTTTCCCTCTAGGGTTCGTAAGTGCATGTTTTTCTCGGATTACATCTTTTAAAAATCCGATAAAGAAAAACATGTTTCTTTCTGTCAAAAAGCGTAGATTTTGAGAAACGTTTCGTGCAAACCTTTTACTTTTCGATAACACACAGCTTTGCAGCTCGGTATCGTACGGAAATCGCTGCCTACAGCGAAGTCCTGCTTTACTCATTAAACATGTTGTTCATAGTAGCTCAGTCACTCCTTAAACATTTCGTCTACCTCCATAGTCTTGTTTTCTATTCCTTAAACATTTTTCCGTAGTAGCGCAGTCTTGTTTCTCACATCTTACACAATTTTTTCCTACACAATCTTGCTTCTTACTCTTTAAATATTTTATCGAATTGCGCAGTCTTACTTTTGATTCCTGAAATATTTTGTCAAACGGCGCAGTCTCACCTCTTACTCCTTAAACATTTGTCCACACCAGCCAGTAAAATCAGGCTTCTCATTCCTTAAACATTTGTAAACACCAGCGAAACGTTGTTACTTACATTTTAACAGGTGTTTATACGAGCGAAGTCCTGCTTCTTAACTATTTAAACACCTTGTCAATACCGGTTACTCTTGTATCTTGCTCCTAAAACCAGAGTTGGAAACGGGTCAAACATTTCGGACCCGGACCCGACCCGACCCGATCCCGTAACTGACCGGGACAAATCTGCTTTGAACTATAAATTCGAAACTCAATTTATATATATATAAATATTTTTATATTATATATTTATATAAACGTAATATATGTATTCATCTCAATAACTGCTTGATATTTATGAACTCAAATCCTTTTTTATTAATAAAATTTGGTTACTTGCTAAATTTTAGGGCCATTTCAAGTGCCACTATTTTGCGTAATCCAGAAGAAATGGCTGACCGTGACCGTGAGTATATTACAAATGAGAATCATTATTTACGATTACACAAATGTATTTTTTTAAATGTGTTTTGATTGTTGACTCTTTCCACGCTTGATGGAGGTGCGCATACTTTCATATGGTCAGTTAAATTTTTGGTTCCATAATATTTTATTACACCGTCGTCATCTTTCTTTGTAATTATACACATTCCACATTTTGAACAACAAGCAACACCAAACAATACAGAATTATTCACCGGTTCCTTAATGAGACGAAACAATTTCCAGCATTCACTCTTCCCCTTGTGGTTTTGAACAAGCACGTATTTGTTGGCCTCGACACCTTTCTCAACCTCCTTAATATTAAATCCATCCATATGAACAAATAAGGAGTTAATTTTAACATGACATGTCATGGGAACGGGATGTTAGCACATCAATCGAAAACCTCTGAATGCTCAACGTAAAAGATGCGATGTGAATAGTAACTCTTAGTCATACAGTGAACTTCGCACGGAGAGAGTGAATCAGCTGAGAAGCAGGCGAATGGCGTTTGCCTGTACCTTGCCCTGGACACACACTGTAAAAGAACGCAAAGGAAGTATCTTTTTACGATATGGTGTTGGTGTGTCTGACGTTGGTCGGTGGAAATATTCGTTGCTTTAAGAAAGAGATGACAATATTTTTGCATGGCAAATCATTATTCACTCCGTGGGCACCAGTATCGACTACAGAATTCCACAACGCGCATTTTTCTTTGGAATATATTTTTCTCTTTTCAAAAATAAAACGGGAATAAAACCGGGTCAAAATCGGGTCAGGAACACCTTGACCCGATCCGTTGGACCCGCAAGAAATTGTCGACCCGTTGACCCGTTTCCATCTCTGCCTTAAACCACTTTGTCGAACTGCGCAGACTTGCTTCCCACTTCTTAAACACTTTGTCGAACTGCTCAATCTTACTTCTTACTCCTCAAACATGTCGAACTCCGCAGTCTTGCCTCTCAGTCCTTAAATACTTTGTCCACTTCTCATTTCTTAGTCATTTGTCCACACCAGAGAAGTCTGGCTTCTCATTCCTTGAAAATCTATCCATACCTGCGAATTTTTTTTTCTCACTTTTCAACATTTATTTTTACCAGCGATTTCTTGCTTCTTAGTACTGAAACACCTTTTCTATACCTGCGTGTTCTTGCTGCTCGCTCGTTCAATGTTTGCTCCTTCCCGGAGAAGTCCTGTTTTTCATTTCCTAAACGTTTGTCCAAAACAAGCGAAATTTTGCTCTTCACTCTTTAATCATTCGGTTATACCTGCGAAATCTGGCTTATTACTATTAAACATTTTGTCCATACCAGCGTTCTTTCGCATCACATCCTTAAACACTTTATCCATGCCTACCTAATCTTGTTTTTCACTCTTAATACATGTGCCTATACCAGAGAAGCAGGGGCGGATTAGCCCACCGGGACACCGGGGCATTTCCCGGTGGGCTCCTTCCGAATATTTTGTTCTCTTTCTTTCTTTCTTAAAAATGTGTTCAGTTTAGTTGTTTTAAACACACAACTGAACCGCAACACTATTTTTATAAACGAAATACGCAGAATGTAATTATAACAAGCGGGAGGAAAAGAAACTTCTATTTTAAATTAGGGAAAAAAATTCCCTCACTAGGCAACTGCTAGAATCCCAACTACACTGCCGGACAATTGCTAAGGACGGATGACAATAGCAACCATAAAATGAAAGGCAGGAAAATGTGGAAATTAGCATAAGTGCGGGATACAGTAAGACGTGTTGTGCGTATGCAAATTTTGGATTGCCGAACTTGTTCGTGACGTCATAGCGCTGGTAAGAGATATAAAGGATTTGACGCGTATTGACCGTTGTTGTTCAAACGCAAAGTTGAAAGGGAAAGAAACAATTGACGAACTTGCAATTTCCAGTATGTCTTCCCGACATCACCTAGATGATTTTACGCGTGGCCGTATTATTGGCAAGATTGAAGAAAAGCGAAAAATAACAGATGTTGCCAGGGAGTTCGACGTCAGCCACAGTGTTGTTTCAAGGCTTTGGAAATCATTTCAAACAAATGGAGAGTGTAGCAAACGTCACGGGGGAGGTCGTGTTCGTAGTACGACACCTGCAGAAGATCGGTACATAGTGCTATCAACAAAAAGACACCGGCGCAGCACAGCTAGTGAGGTAGCAAATCAGTTTATGGCTGCTACTGGCAAGCGGATCTCCCGAAAAACTGTCGCCAGACGTTTGCATGAAGGAGGACTATACGCCCGCCGTCCTGTTGTGTGCATCCCATTGTCCAGACGTCACCGTACCGCCCGTTTGCAATGGTGCCATCAACATCGCAATTGGACTGATAAGGACTGGTCTGCTGTCCTCTTCTCAGATGAGAGTAGATACAGTCTATCGTCTGATTGTCGACGACAACTGATCTGGCGTGATAGTGGTACTGCATATTGTCCAGCAAACATACAGGAAAGGGACCGATATCCGACATGTAGTGTCATGGTATGGGCTGGCATCATGATCAATGGCCGTACGTCCCTCTATGTGCTTCCAACTGGGACTATGACTGGCCAACGATACATTAATGATGTTCTGCTACCTCATGTTCGCATGTTCCGTGGTGCTGTCGGTGATAGATTCATTTTCATGGACGACAACGCAACATGTCATCGAACAGTCGCTGTCCAGGAGTGTCTTGAGAGCGAGGATATTCAACGCCTCGTATGGCCAGCACGTTCTCCAGATCTGAATCCCATTGAAAATGTGTGGGATGCTTTGGGGAGGAGTCTTGCTGGTCGCCAATGCCCTCCAATAAACAAGGACACCCTCATCCGTGCACTGACAGAGGAATGGGATAAATTACCCCAACAGCTGCTTGATAATGTTGTGCAAAGCATGACACGACGTGTGGAATCTTGCATCGCCCTCCATGGTGGCCATATCCCATATTGACATCTTACGCCGGAACGCCTGCGGACGGTAATTGCATTTTTTTCACGTTTACGTATTCTGCACAAAATGGCCTGTTTGTCCCTTGAACACGTTCCAAAGCCTTCTGGATTTCAGAGCACAATAAATTGTCTTTGTTGTAATGTCCTGGCATTCTGACATTATTTTATTTCACTTGGGATCCAACCACACTTACTTTTTTATGCGCTATATAGCCGTTTATGATCTGTCCTTAGCAATTGTCCAGCAGTGTACAATAGATGGGCCATGTGTGTTTGCGAACTTCTGGGTTCACTTAGTAGCTGAGGAACGAGAATGTATGTACCGTATGTTGCAAGAGCACTAATGCTTCCTACTCCCGTTGGTTGTAGGAGGCATTAGTGCTGTGCTGATAAGAGCCTAGTTCGGGATCAATTTTAAGAGTCCGAGCCCGAAGAAGGTCAACCCTAGCCCGCCCGAGCTTGAATTTTATATTGCAAAATAGAGTCCGGGCCCGAAGACTATGATTAATCTGTTTAAGCATTAAAAAAAATATCCTCTTCCAAACTTCCACTCCTTCTTCCCCGTACAATTAACCGATGTATTTCTCAACTGCGGAGCGGGGAAGGGATGTCTATCTATTTCTATAGTTTCTTTGACCATTCATTTCATCCTGAAATGTTTTGAAGGGCCCGGCATCAGGAAAAAATCGGAAGTCACAACAATCTACGTATGTTAACAGCATTGGGGGTGGGAGCTGAAAAGGGCTAAATTTTTTTCACTACTTTAAAGTAGTGGAAATACTCACCCATGTTTGATAAAGTTGCAGAACAATGCTAAATAATGGTCATTATGGGATGTACTATCCACTATATGACAACACAGAATTCAGAGTGAAAGCTAATAATATCAAGAACTTATTTTGAAATAACTGTAAGATTATTTGCGGGGGTGTTCATATACGATCCCTTTCCCACGAAATGTTCTACCTACTTAGCCTAAGCTACTTGTGATAACTGACAAATGCTGCAGATGAGGGCATTTACGGAGATATCATTTCAACATGAAGTTGCAAAAGGTTTTGTTTACGTTATTTAGGAAGGTGTCTTTACAATACGTAACCGATGCATAAAATCACGTTTTGTAATTGAAACACATATGAATATATGATCACTAAATGAAGAATCTGTTCGCTACGATGTTCAAAATTTTGAAATATCTAACTGTGATTGTCCACAATAGAAAAATTACAATTAAAACATTTTACAGTGCAAAAGCTCTGTATTTTTTTCCCATTTATTTAAATTTAAAACTCATGTCTTGTGCGAAAGGATTTTTTGGTACAACTCCAACATAATTTTGGTAGTAGCAGTTCTCTCTCTCTCTCTCTCTCTCTCAAATATTTGCTGGAATTTCAGCCCACTTCGTTGAAAATTCAAGAACTTGAAGCTCAAAGGTATGAAAATCAAGATTATTTTACGATCTGTCAAACATGAAAAGGCTATATAAGCATTTTTAAAAAACAACATTTTAATGTTCTTACTTCAGCGTTTTTAAAGAAAATTTTAAACAAATATAAATATTGAGTGTGTCCAAAATTAGAAGCTTCTTCCAGTGCAATTACATACATAACTAACTAAACTAGTGATTTAAACCTGGCTATTTGCTTTTCCACCTCGATTAAGTGAGTTTGCCACGATATTTAAATATCTTGAAATTTCTAACTGTGATTGTCCACAACAGAAAAATTGCAGTAAAATCTTGGCATGGGCCGATGAAAATGTTTCCGCAACATCCACTTCAATTTAAAGATGACGGGTGTACTTTTTTACCCCCCCCTCCAGTACTATGCTTGCCACTGTTTCCAGAGCAACTGCACTTTTTGTTTTGTTTCTTAAATAAAAAAAGTGATTTTCAGTTGTGATACAATAGTACCGCAGAACTACAACTGAACGGGCTCATTTGCAAAAATGTTCCCGGGCCTTTTTGTGACCGCCAATCCGTCCCTGCAGAGAAGTATTACCCCTCATTCCTTAAACATCTGTCCGTACCAGATAAATCTTGCTTCTCACTCCTTAAACACTTTTGCCGTAGCGACGCATTCTTGTTTCTTGAGTATTTCTCACAATCGCTGTTACAGGCGTACAAAATCATTCAAAGCTTCAAAGGTTATAGGAGTTCGAATTCGGCGTGATGCCGAAGCTAATAGCAATGACGATATAAAATAAAGGTGGGAAAAACAACATGATGTCAGAACAACTGCGTGCGTGCACATGTTCCCGGAAATTATACAATACTGATCCTGGTCTTCGTAAAATAGTTAAAAATATTCAATGCATCCAGGGGCGGAATGGTCCACCAGGATATTTCCCGGTGGATCATTCAAGAAATGGCCCACTGTTTCACGTATCGTCTTAATCTGGCTTGCTTAAAAAAAAAACGAATAATTATTTTGGTACTTGTGAATAAGAATCATTAACTTCATTTGAGCTTCACATATTCTGTCTAAAACGTTGTCTTAAAAAAGTGGCGTTCCTTTCTATCTATATATACCGTGTGACGCATGTCATGTGATGTTGCTGGACGATATCATTTCGTTGGAGGGGTCGATCATGTCTACTCGCTGAAAATGTACATTTCATCTGCATCAACCCAATATTTATTTTCAATGGAAGATTTATTTTTCTGTTGAAACTCGTTTCCTGGATTTTTAATATTCTGATATGAAAAAAACTGTGCACGTCTTTTCACGTGCTGTTATTTGTTTTCCTACAGATCGGCAAGTGCTTCGTTTGCTCATTAACTGCCTTAGATTTTAACGAACTTTTTTTTGTGTGCTACTTTGCAGCTTTATCTCACAAAGAAATGCTGTTTAAATTGTATTTTTGTTTTCGTTTCTCACTGCATCGAATTTTTCGCTACAAATTTCACGGAAAAGTCTTTAGCTGTTATTGTTTATTTCCCGCGTTCACTGAAAAGAAATGATTGGTTACTCTACTAAGCTTCAGTCGCATTAAGGGATTTTGCTGGTTGTTTCTAAGATGCAAATCTACCATTTTCCCTTCATTCATGAACATTTTAGTGATTCTAGAATATTTTTATCTTTTGTTTATCAGTCTTTTTATCTTCAAATTACTGAAATAAAGGTTTTGTAATTTCTTGGCTACTAATTAGGTATGCATTTCAGGTTTTGTTCTTCTGAAAAGCCTTTTTTATTTTTAAATGTCGGATCCATGAATAGAATTTCTTCTTAATTCAAATTAGCCAATCATTTCGTCATCCCGCTGTTCTCAATATTTAATTGTTTCTCAAGCAATGGTTTTCCGAAAATTCCGTTATGTTTTGCAGTGAGTTTGTTTTTATTTTGCGCTTCTTTTATATAATTCTGTAAAATTTTATTTTTTTAAGTGGGCAGATTGAGTCGACAAAACCGGGCCGGGAATTTTAGCCTTGTGGACCACTACAGAAAGATACGTACCCATAGGGGAAACAACTCATAAATCTCCTCATGAAAAAAAATCTGTTAACTCCTGAATGAAAGAGAACTGTTGATTGTAAAACTAATTCAATGGTGCAAAATTTTTAACAGCAATCTAAGGTGAAAGAATTCTAAAAATCCACTCATGATTTAATGTAACCATACCCAAAACAGAGTGTTGTACAATATAATTATATGTAATTGGCAGGGGCGAATATTCTGGGTTAGCTAAGTGTGCGGCGCACACCCATACAGAGTCGCAATTTATTTAACCTACATTACCGATATTATTTTTTCGGATTTGTTTCTAATAAAACTCGCCGGAGTTCGCCCTAAGGCTTCGAGCGGTGGTTAAAATTAATTTCCCCATATAATGTTTTCATTAAGGAGAAAAGGTTCGTTCAGTAAGCATATCGCATTCGCGCTACAATCCTGTGGTGTGCTGTTTCCCGTGCGCACATACGACGACCTTAAAGCAGTTGTGGTATAAGCGCTCCCGAGTCGGCGCTGCAAGTCACGTTCTTATTTCCATGTGGTCTCAAATCGTACCAGCGGAACTCTCAATGTGTGCTGCCCAAAATCAGCACCGCTTGAGTCTCACGGAGCAGCCGCTTGTTGTTATATATTTTTTTTTCTTTTTATAGTAAGACTCGCTGAAGTTTGTCCGCTAAACTTAATTCCGTTGTGCCCTATTTTCGTGAACAAGAGAAGGTTCGTTACTTCGTGCAGTAAACAAAACGTAGTAAATAATATTTGCAGCTGCAGGAGTGCTATTTTAACAGCGGACACCCTAAGTCGTTAGAGCAACTGTAATTCAAAGCACTCCAGATGGCGCCACAGGTCATGTTTTTATTTCCTCGTATATCCAAAGCAGAAGTTTAAATACCCAGGGTGTGCGCGCTTAAAAAAACACCACTGGTCATGCTCGTTTGCGTCTGGAATAGCGTGGAGTCATAAACACACTTCAACGTTCTTCTACGAGTTTTTTATCTTTCCGTCGCTGTGTGAAGTTAATGAACACAGATACAATTGAATTTTGACATCGATTTAGGTTGACGATATACTAAGTGTCCCATTTTTGGCCGGAGATTTTGCAGATTGTGTGAAGCGGGATAAAGAAAGTAAACTTCGAGCTGCATTTAAAACTTATATATAAAGAAAAAGACAACAAAAATTCGTTCATCACTCTAGTATTTGCACAGGAAATTAAGATTTTTCTTACAATGGAGTGTAAGTAAAGATCTTTATTACCGTAAGTTATTAGACGACAGCTAAATAAAAGAAATGCTTTTCGTATGTTCAAAATCAACGCGCGAATTTTACAGCTCGCGATACATAATAAAATTTTTGCGTGTTTTTTCCCCATAACAGAGCACACCCAACCTAAATGGGCACGCGACACCACTGGTATTTGGTCACTGATCGTCTAGTGCGCGCGCAACCAACGCTGTTCGTACCACCTCCTTGAATAGACGCTAGCCCCGGTGGCGCAGTGGTCTAAGGCGCTGGCCTCTGATCATTCGTCCGTAAGGGGTCCGGGTTCGAATCCCGGTCAGGCATGGATGTTGTGTTTGTCTTACGGCACTGGCTCTCTCCCTTCCCTGGAACCAGTGACCCTAAATTAGAGACGGGCGACTGCTTATAGTCCATTGAGTTGCTCACGGTGGTCGTTAAACCTCCAACCAAATAAAAAAAAAAAAGAATAGACGCCTTTTATTTGTCTACCCATTATTTTGCCTGATGAACTACCATTTTGATCCATGAACCAGTACTACCGACAAATCATTGTTTCTTTTAAGATAAATGTAGATAGGACTCGGATTTCGGAACATCTCTGCCGAAAAATCGGTTTGCGTTCCACATCTGAATGTGAATAAGGGTGTGGGGATGATGGACCATCAAAATTGTTACTAGTGCCTCCTTCAAGATTACAAAAGAAGGATAGGGCCTATCAATGTCCCTTTAGCTCAAAGTCCAACGATCTACGCTTAACCGTAGTTAGCTTAATTTATTTATAACAGCGTGCTTGGTCCGGAGGCAAATGTTTCACTGAAGTAGAAAATATTCTGTTTTATCATTGTAGAGCAAACGCCCAACATACATCATTTTGAAAAAAGTCACAGGACACCCCTTCAAAAGCAAATGAACGGATCCGCGGCGTTGTTAAGATGCCCGGAACAGCTGCAAACGGTACAAAAACAAGCCTGCAGCTGACCGCGATCATATCGCACTGTGACTTTAAATGAAAATTTCGCGGCGGGAGAGAACTGACTTTGAGAAAGGAAAGATTGTTGGGTGTTATATTAGTGGGTTGTCCATAAGAGAAACCGAGAGGCGTTTAAACATACCCAAGTCAATTGTTTTGGATGTCCTGAATAAGTGGAAGACGCATGGCGTGCCTGAAGCAGCAAAACGTACCGGCAGACCAAAGACAATTAGTGATAGAGGACGTCGAAGCTTCAGGAGAGTCTTTTACAGCTAATTGACGGAGTACTGCACAAGACTTCAGTGTACAGGTGAGTAAAAATTCTGGAGCCTCGGTATGTACACGTACCATTCGCAGAGAACTTTATTCCATGGGTTACCGTAGTCGTGCGGCTGCTCATAAGCCTTTCATCTCCACTTGGAATGCTACTCGTCGTTTAGCATGGTGTAAAGAACATTTATCGTGGTTCGTAGATCAATGGAAACGGGTCCTATGGACTGATGAATCCAGATACACGATCCATCTGTCGGATGGCTGTGTGTGGGTATGGCGGCAACCGGGGGAACGCTATTTACCACAGTGTACTGTTCCTACGGTTAAGTTTGGAGCTGGCAGTGTACTCGAGTGAAGCTGTTTTTCGTGGTATGGTCTGGGCTCATTGGTTATCGTGGACAAACCTGTTAAATAGCACGTCTACCTCGATATTCTGGACAATTATGCCTTACCAACTCTGTGGAAATACTATGGAGCCGAGCCTTGTTGGTACCAACAGGATAATGCGCCGAGCCATAAAGCTAGGACTGTTACGGCGTGGTTTGATGATAATTTCATATCGTGTGTGGACTGGCCAGCACAGAGCCCTGAGCCCTGATATTAATCTCATAGAGCATCTATGCGATGAATTAAAGCGCCGCATAAGAAGTTTAGAACCGAGGCCTTCTACTAAGCAACAGCTAGCTGTAGCATTATGTACTGAATGGAAGCGCATACTTATCGCTGTGTTCCAAAACCTTGTCGAAAGTATGTCTCAAAGGATCAGTGCATGTATTAAGGCCAAAGATGGACCGACCCGTACTAATGTATGTCAATAAATGCTATGTTGTGTTTCTCTTCTTGGTGTCCGGTGACTTTTGTTAATGTAGTGCATGTCATTTGTAGTCACAATTTCTGTTTGCGCCCCTCCTGGAAATTAAATTATGGGCGTCCATACCTTTACAATAATCGTAAACCATTAGCATACTTGTTTGATACCACGGATCTACCTAAAAGCTGTCCAAAGGCACCGTTAAACCTACAGAAAGTGTTGGTTCGCGTATGGTGGTCTTCTGCCGGCTTGACCCATCATCCATTTCTTTGACTATCTGATCCCATCAGTTTGGACCCGCTATTGTTCTGAAATGCAACAGATATACAAACAGCTCTGTTTCATGCAACCGGGCTTGGTCAACAAGCATGGAGTCCTTCTGTTGCACGACAACGCTCGCCCACTCGTCTTCCAAAGGACCATCCGGCAAATCCACCAGTTGAACTACGAAACTCTGCCACAACTTACATATTTCCCAAATCTTGCTCCCACGGATTATCATCTCTTCCGGCATCTGGATAATTTCCTGGCAGAGAAGATTTTCTTAAATGACAAAGTATTGTGTCAGGACTTTGCCCTACAGTGCCCGTAGTTTTATCGCCGAGGAATTCACAGCTTCGTAACCAGTTGGCAGAATAGAATATTCAAAGCAAACAGAATTTGCATGTACCATTTACTGGTCTTCCATGTAACATCTCCCAGAAAACTTAAATATATGTCATCGCCCTTCAGCGGGAATCGAACAGCATCTCCCGATTTCCGTTCGAGTGTGCTAACACCTCTCAGAAAAATTTTCAAATTTTCTGAGAGGTGTCACATGGATGATTAGTAAGTGGTACAAGCAAATTCAGAATTTATGTTCTGTTTGCATTGAATATTCTGTAAATTTCGCATGTATTATGAGGAATTTTTCTTCCTTCATTGAGTTACCGTTGGCAGAAGTCTGTCAATGCAGAGCGGAACTTCTTTGACGAGGCCGGTATATATACTTCCTATTTTTATGACGACTTACTAATGGTACGCTCATTTTGGACATTTCATCTGCATAAACGCAATACTACTGTAGTCAAAATTATGTATAGTGGCACTAATACTACTAAATTGTTTAAAACTTATTTTAATGAAAATTAGAATAATTTTTCAGAAATATGCATCTAAAACTGTTGATAAATGCTAGTTAGTCATATTTTTATTAACAATTCAGTTTCCATATACATATTTTCTTATTTAAGCAGTCCCGTTAAAGCAGTAGAAATTTTACCTGGATAAAGTTCGAATATCCGATCTTAAAATGGAGAGACTCGTGAGATTGAGCTCATAAGACTGATCGAGTTTCCTCACCAACAGATGTGTGACTTCTTGTGGTACCAAACTGTCACGCCAAGTGAGACTTTTGAACAGACGCTGTAAAACCAAATGGCATTTATCAACAGTGCTGGAAGAAAAGTTTGTCTTCATATCAATGGACCAGACGTATTCCAACTACGAATTTAATAAGTTACATTTAGGGATGTACTGACAACCCCCGTGCCCCCCTCCCCCGAATTGCAAGGGAGCTTCACGGCTAAGAGGGACTCTAGCTATAACTTCATATGAAACTGGTTAAAGAAATAGCGAAGGAATTTAGGCAGATTTGAATGAAGTGTTAAAAAGAAAAGCAATTTGTTTTTCAGTGAATAAGTAAAATCTTTAGAAATCATTTTCGTTGCTTTAGTTCATATAAACAGGATGACGAGGAAGCAGCTATTCCAGAGGACTTGAGGCCCCTTTTCACAGCCATAGCAATACTTACTATACATGTACAATAATTAACCCTAACCAAAATCTGCGCTCTTCAAACAGAAATGTTCACATAGCCGCACAGTTTTCTGAAAGCTACGGCAGATAATTCCTTTCCTGCTTTCAGTCCTTGTTTCTCTGTTCCATCCTATTGTCCTTTATTCTCTGCTCCAGTCTATAGACCTTATTCTGACTTTCTCTATTCTGTGCTCCATTCTATATACTTTTATTCTCTGCTCCATTATATCCTGCTTTATTCTCTGATTCATGATTGAAGGCATAAAGCGGAAGGGCAAGCTTCCCTGACACGAACATCATGCCACTGGGTAGAAACAAGTCACTCAAACATCTCTCCCTTCTTACGTTCGTTGACATTGTTATAGTTACTTTAGCAAGAAATCAGTTAGAAAGGATTAGTGTCAATCGTCTTCTTTAAAGTTACCACTTTCGAAAACAAAGCTAAGGGGGAAAGAAACGCTTTCTAATGTACAGGTTCACTCATTTCAGCCGCGTTCGGCCCACTTCTTAGTCAACGAATATATTCGTTCGAACTGATTTCAGCCCATTTAGCTAACCCTGAGTTAATTCGTTCCTGTCGGTTAAAGGGTTAACAAGAGAATGTGAAAGAAATATCAGTTCAATAAGTGGAAATTTTATACCAATGAATTGTTTGAGAGTTGAATTACATTCCAGTTGTTTGCACATAAATACACATCCTTCAGAATATAATGAACTAAAAGTTGTTCTTTGAAGAAGCAAAGACGTGTCTTTTGGTAAGTGCGTTTTTGATATTCAAGAGAAATAATTTAGGTAGTTTTGCATTTTTTTGTTCTACAATTTTTAATTATTACATTCTTATTTGCTCACTTACGTTCTGAATTTTCGTATAAACCAGAAAAGATCATTAGACACTATCACATGGCAGTTACATGTTTTGTATGTGAGATCATGAGGCATTTCAAAGAGGCTGGCCTTAGTTCTCTAAAACAATAAAATTAGCCTGATATGATTAACTTTGGCGTAACTGTTTTGTGGTACTTTGTATCAGTATAAAACTAGGGCAATCATTTAAATTACAATTCAATTCAATTCATTTATTTTGCTGAGCTAAAAACCAGTGTTACAAAAATATCACTTGAAACAAAGCACAGCAAGGAGGCAGGGGGAAAACGCCAGCCAGACCTGACAGGCTCCCATGCTCCCTAGACTAGTTTTAAACTGAGGTCAGTAGTTGTAGTTACAAACATATCAATGTTTCATAGAAACAAAAAAAAAAAAAAAGGTAATGATTTATGAGAAGATAATAAACATTACTGATAATGCCATTGAAAAATCAATTTACATGGAGATGAGAGGGAAAAGCTCCAGGAGAAGATGGAATTACTGTAGACATCATACAAGAAGCAAGTGGAGAAATCGAAACAGTACTCGCCCAAATTTTCACTCGATGCCTTAATGAAGGGAAAATTCTTGAGGATTGGAACAATGCTACAATGATCCTGCTACATAAAAAAGGTGACATTGAGGATCTCAGGAACTACAGACCTATCAGCCTCCTATCAGTGGTTTATAAAATCTTCACTAAAGTTCTTTCACACCGCTTGAAGGTAACACTGGACATGGCTCAACCGAGAGAACAAGCTGGATTCAGGAGTGGCTACAGCACAATAGATCATATCCACGTACTGAGAGAACTAATTGAAAGAGCGAGGGAATATGAACTTCCATTGTGCATGGCTTTTATCGATTATGAAAAAGCCTTTGATTCGGTGAAACCATCAGCAGTTACCACGGCTCTGAAATCCTGCGGTATTGAAGATGCATACATTAATATTATTAATAACATCTATGAAAATGCAAGTGCAAAGATTCGGCTGTTTGAAAATACAACACACATAAAAATTGGAGAGGGAGTGAGACAAGGTGACACCATATCTCCGAAGCTCTTTAATGCCACATTGGAAAATGTCTTTCAATCACTGAACTGGGAAAACAAAGGGATAAAGATTAATGGAGATTATCTAACCCACCTTCGTTTTGCTGATGACGTAGTCATTTTTGCAACTACCCCATCAGAGCTGCAGAGTATGATCCAGGAACTTGCTGACAAGAGTAAAGAAGTGGGATTAAAAATGAACTTTCAGAAGACAAAAGTGATGTTCAATGCTTTTACAAGAAATGAAGATTTATCGATTGATGGAGAAAAACTGGAGATAACAGATACGTATGTTTATCTTGGACAGCAGATATCAAGTGAGGGTCACATTGATGAAGAAATTAATCGGCGTACAAAACTTGCCTGGAGAGCTTTTGGAAGAAACAGCATAATTTTCAAGAGCAATATGCCATTATGTCTTAAAAGAAAAGTGTTTGATCAATGCATCCTTCCAGTGCTTACGTATGGTGCAGAGACGTGGACCTTAACTAAAAGAGACATACAAAGGCTGCAGACAACTCAAAGAAGCATGGAGAGGTGCATGCTTGGTATAACCAGGAGAGATAAGAAGAGGAACTCGTGGATCCGAAAAATGACGAGAGTGGAAGACATCATGATCAGAGTTAAATCCCTGAAATGGCAATGGGCTGGACATACTGCCAGAAGGACAGACCATAGATGGACAGCCGAAATTTTAGATTGGATTCCAAGGGACAGGAAAAGACCCAGAAAAAGACCACATGGGAGATGGGTGGATGAAATTCGTAAATATGCGGGAGTGACATGGAGGAGACTGGCACAAGACAGACCGTTGTGGAGGAAACTTGGGGAGACCTTCGTCCAGCAGTGGATTGATAATGGTTGACAATGATGATGATGATGATACAACTCATAGTACTAGTCATAGTCCCTCTCCACTGCAATCATCAATTTGAGGAGCTGCAATTCATTATGAACTTTTTAATTATTTTTAAAAAAAGGTTATAATTATTTAAAGAAGTCAGTTCCGTCGGTAATGAGTTCCAGTAGTGTGGGCCAATGTAATTTATACTTTGCTTAATGGTCTCCGTCTTCGGATGAATAGGCCGAATATGTGATTTAGTGCCTGTGTCATATGTGTGTGTATCTGAGATACGATTTGTATGATGTCAGTGTGTAAATTATTCTTAATGCATCTGAACATAATTTTCCCGATGTTGAAGTAATATAGTTGGTTAATCGTAAGAATGTTGTATTTGTTTGGGAAAATTCTTGTGGTATTATATAGTTTTAGTTGTGTATTTCTATCAAATTTTAGGTCAATTAATATTTGTTTTGAAGAATTTGAAGTTTTTTGAAATTATATTTAGTCGTCTGTTCCCACGAAAAGATAGCATAATTAATATGAGTCTGAAACATGTTATAATATAATTGAATAAGTGTTTTATAGGAAAGGTTTGCGAATATCGAGCTGATAAAATGCACAATGTGCACATTTCTGTTTAACCCAATAGAGTGTAATAATAATTTTGGTTTTACGAACACTACTTTCAGGTTCTAAAGAATCTGAATTGTTCAAACGTCTGTAAAGCCTAGTTAATAATATGGAAGTTAACATTTTCCGTAATGGAAAGTTATTACATTTTCGCAAAAGGGCCTGTGACGTATATTCTAATTTAACTTTCATTTTTAGTTCCTTTTCCTATGTAAATTTGAGTTTGTTCTCTTTTGCACTTTCCAAACTTAACGTGATATCTTCTCACTCAGATGAATGAGGTTGGCAACACTTTTGAGGTCAGAGAGAGGGACCTATGAATGTGATAAGAACGTCAGATAAAAAGGATGATACATCAGTTGCTTTGTGTGTGTGTGTGTGTGTGTGTGTGTGGAAATGTTCGATCGCTGATAAGATAGATGTGAAGTTTAGTGCCATATTGTGGAGTTCATCAAACATTGCTGGACCAATAAAAGGTTATCGTAAGTTTGACTTCTGTATATGTTTCGTCTGGCCGTAAAACCTTTAATAGATCTATCCCGTGCAACTATTGCATCGTATTCTCATTTAGTTCAACATTTCCTTAGTTATGGTTTTAGACATGGCGTAACACCAATCTCGCACACGAAAAAGGGTTACGTTATAGACCACAATAATATTTTTGCGCGAGGAGGGCGAGGGAGCAAGATCTATTGGTTACATTGGAATTATCATATATGCAACTCTCTTGCATGCAGGTTTATCCCTTTCATGGATTAATCTAGCATATAGACTAAACTGCAAATTAATCTCATAATTTGTGAAAGTCCTGCTGAATGAAATGTAACATTTAATGCTATTTACATGTGCGTCAGAAAAGTTGTTTTCTAGAGTGAAAAGTTTTAAGGTTTGTGTTTTGCAGATTTTTCGTCGAAACTACAGTTACTAAACACTACATGCTTAACACTAATACTTAAAGACATCTAAAAGTCACAGAGATCGATATAGCAAGAAACAAAGAATTTATGGAATATTTAATGAACTCTTTTATTCAGTTGATTGTTGACTTACAACACAATTTCGCCAAACCATAACTGGTTTACACACAAACACAATTTCTCTTTAAACAACATTAACAGCCTCGTAGATTGAATCACATTACTTGTTGTTTTCTTAAATAACATTTATTTGGTGTACAAATCCTCAAAATAATATCCCGTCCAACTTCAACTGTATGTCTTCCTACAATCGCACACCCTTCATATTTTACACTGGGTTTGAATTTTTATTTTCTTCTATCTCACTGTGAGCCGTTGCCAAAAGGCACAAGGAAAATCAGAGGATTCGACGTGCCTTTCAGAAAGAAACACGACTAAGACGCAACAATTTACATAAGAACAGAAACTTAAAGATTAAGGTTAATTTAGCGATATACGCCACAGGAGGCATAAACTCCATTAAAATACCGAAGCACTACTTTATTTAAATAATTAATTATGCAGCGCCTCAGGCTGTGCTCACAAGTCTTTCAAATGCTCCAATATGAGTGAACAGGAACTCAAAAGGAATGACCACCAGATTGTATTATAATCTGGTGATCACTCCGGAATATTCATAACAAACGCATCTTTAATCATACATACGAGCACTAAGTTGATTATTAAGAAAGGCTAAACCGTCTCTGAGCTTCATCAGAATTTCTCAGGTGAAAACAAATTTTCGATAACCATTAGACGGCACTCGGAGGTAGTTCTCCCAAATAGAAAACTGCCAACTGTCCTGATTTAATCAGAAAACTTCCAATTTTGCCACTTTTTCGATTTCCAAATTTCCTGTCACTTTCTTTGGATTTTTCGACGTCATTTAAAAACAGAAAGATGCTGGTAAAAGTATTTTTTTAATTCTTCGTTGAAAAGGAGTTCTTTTTCCTTCTTATTATTTCATTACCATGGTTGGCGTAATAGGAATAGTTTAAATTCAACGGAGGAAAATGGTAGCTACACTACGTGGCGAAGAAAAGACGCATGACATGCAAGGACATTTCCAAGGTTTTTTTTTCATGTCTTTCCTCTACAAAATGATCGGAGACGAGCACAGCCCACAGACCTCCGAAAGTTGGTGAACAAACAGCTAAGGGCTGAAAAACTTCTAGCGCATTTCAATATAAGTTCAACTTCACTGGTTTACAATTTTTGGAAAGTATTGGGACTTTTTAATGACTTTCGTCAACGCATTCGACGATTTAACAACGGCCAAAGATCCATGATCTGATTAACAGAATTTATAATTTCCGACAGTAGCGTAACCATGTTTCAAAATCTGGATGGGTTCCGATTACACATACACACGAGGGTCACATTGAAGAAGAAATTAAAAGGCGTATAAAACTTGCCTATGTCTTAAAAGAAAAGTGATCAATGCATCCTTCCAGTGCTTACGTATGGTGCAGAGACGTGGACCTTAACTAAAAGAGAAATACAAAGACTGCAGACAACTCAAAGAAGCATGGAGGGATGATGCTTGGTGTAACCAGGAGAGATAAGAAGAGGAAATCGTAGATCAGAAAAACGACAAGAGTGGAAGACATCATGACCAGAGTAAAATCCCTGAAATGGCAATGGGCTGGACATATTGCCAGAAGGACTGACCATCGATGGACAGCTGAAATTTTAGACTGGATTCCAAGGGACAGGAAAAGACCTAGTAGAAGCCCACATGGGAGATGGGTGGATGAAATTCGAAAGTATGCGGGAGTAACATGGAAGAGACTGGCACAAGACAGACCTTTGTGGAAGAAACTTGGGGAGACCTTCGTCCAACAGTGGATTGATAATGGTTGACAATGATGATGATATATTTATATATATATGAGGATTTCCGACTCCGAAAATGGGGGGTGTCCCCCTCCCCTAGTGGTTACGCCTATGACTTCCGAACATCACAGAAGCGCAACGCTCGTGACGACAGCAGGAAGGGTGTGATATTCTACGAATTTTCACTGAAGTAATACTTCTACATAGCACTTCGCATTTCAGTTTTTGGCAAGGATGTTGCTACTCATAAAAAGGGTCCGATCTCCAGTTACTGAATAAGCAAAATCGGATTGTTTTGATATCTCTGCTGCCAATCTTCCTAACATAATGACTTTTAATTCAAGGACTACCTTCTTGGAAGGTGGCTTCACGAACAACAGAAGAGCTCTGTTCGAATTCAGGGCAACGACCGTGATGTTTTACATGCTAGAGGTGGAAGCACATCTCCGTTGGTGATGATATCAAGTTCGCGATTACACCACGAGTGCAAAAGGGCATTATAACGCTTGCGGTTGTTTTACAGTATTTCACACTTAAATCAGACGTAGAAACATTATCCAGTCAAAATATATGCGCACAGTATTCAAAACTTTTCTTTTTCTCCTGAAAAGTGCTTAGATTTCTTTAGCTGTTAAAAACTGCCTTTCTCTGCAAATTACGCGAATTTGTTTTTAACGTAGAAGCGTAAACAAATAATTTGGACATAGTGTCAAGGATGGCTATTTTGGGTGTAGTATCCTGAATTGAAGAGCAATACCTAAGTTTTGGGAAACTTCGACTTTACGGAAGGTCAGAAAATTTTATAAAGAAATACACTCATCGTCAAAAAAATAGTTGCACCCAAAAGGACATGTCAGATTGCAATGCTATTCGGGAGGAAAGTAAAGGTTATGAGGAACAATAAATGATTAAATATTGGGACTGATATGAACAATATTTATTGAGCTACACGCCAATAAGTAGTGTCTCTCAGTATGCGTCGGCCGCCATGTTTTCTCACACAGCATCCCAGACATCTTGGCATGGAGTTGTACAGATTTCTAATGGTGTCCTTCAATAAGCCATCCCATGCAGCTGGAATTTTCTCACGCAGTTCCTGCAGATTGCGCGGTAGGGGTGGAATGTGGATAGCGGGACCAATAGCATCCCACACATTTTTAATCGGCGATAGGTCTACCGATGAGGCTGGCCATCGCAGAGTGTCAATGCCTTGAAGTCAAGCTCTCGAGGTAGCAGCCGTATGCGGACGGGCGTTGTCCTGTTGGAAAATCACACCGAAGTGAGCGTTCAGAGAAGGTAGGGCCATAGGTTGCAGGACCTCATTAACGTAAAGTTGCGCTGTCAGTGTCTGTAATGAACATCAAAGGTGATCTGGCATTGTAGGCAATTGCACCCACACATCATGACACCAGGCCTTCTGGACGTGTGACGCTAGACTACAAACCGTTCATCTTGGCGCTGCCCACGGCGACTCTACACACGGAGTCGATGGTCCTCTCCTTCAAGATAAAAGCGGGACTCGTCACTGAAGATCACCCGCTGCCATTCCGAGTGGCTTCATGACAGTCTGGCACGACATCATTGCAGTCTTTGGCGACGATGCACTGGTGTTAAGGGTAGTAGCTGTAACGGTCTGCGTGCGTGTAGTCTTATGTCGTGCAGCCGACTGCCAATGGTACTGGCACTAATCAGACGATGCATGGAGGTCTCCAGTGCTCGCTGAATATCCGCAATCGTGGCTGTTGGGTCACTCACTCCGTGCACGTCGGACAACCCGTCGGTCCTTTCTCTCCGTGGTTCGTCTAGGTCACCCAGGCCCTTCCTGTCGCTGTTGCGTGCCTTGTTCTATCCACTGCCGCCAACAGCGTGCTAATATATAATATTCGCACGACCGGTATGGCACGCAATATGGCGATAAGACCATCTCGCTTCCCGGAGCCCGACGATACGGCCTCTCTCGAACTTCTCCTACTGCTTGAATTGCTTCCGAACTTTTCTCCAAGGCATACTTCACTTGGAAAGGATAAAAAACAACAACAAAAAACAGCACGAGTCACAATGGCAACACGCACAACGGGAATACCTTATATAGTCGGTCAGGCACAGCGCTACGACCCCTCCTTGCTTGCGTCACATAAGCTGCCGACAATGATACTTGAATCATTTGCATGCCTTACGATGTCAAACCTAACCCCCCACCTAGTTTCATTCCTGTCGGTTGCTTCCTTCTTAGTGCAATTATTTTTTTGACGATGAGTGTATATCGCCTGTTCGAAAGACATGGTTTTTGGTGCAGATTTTCAGAATGAACGAATCAAGGTGGATGATATATCATTTTTGTTTTTTCGGGGAGAGGGGGGGGAGAGTAAGGACCACCGTGAGCAACTTATTGGGCTATAAGCAGTCGACGGTCTCTAATTTAGGGCCACTGGTTCTATGAAAGGAAAAGAGCCAGCTCAGGTAGCACAGCCTTGCAATTTAATGTAGGCCCGAAACTGAGCCACCGCCTTCGATTCCTAAAACGCGATGGGCCAATATTCGGCTTACGTTAACAAAGCTGTGTTACCTGGGAAGGCTACAAGACATATTCACCATCCACTCCTCACCGGGATTCGAACTCGTACCCATCTTGGACGAATAATGAAACGCCAAGTTTTTTGGATCACTCAGCCACAGAAGCGGCAGATGGTGATACACTGACGTTAACAACAGACAAAAGAACGGCTAGTAAAATGTTGTTTAGCATGATAACTTCAAGAATTTTTTTATCTCTGACATAACTGGATTTTCCAAGAATATAACTCAACACGGTTACCATAATCTCAACGGCAAACAGACACAATATCAGAGTTCAAGGAAGAGATAACATCAGCAACAACTATTTACGTTCCCTTAAATATCGAGAGAAATACAGAACATGTTATGCTGTTTTCAGCAAAACTGTGAATTGGGTTATCTGAAATAGACGACGTGTGGTTGGTATGTAAGAGAAGATAACCAAAGATATTTTAACTTATGTATAAAACGGGATGTAAGGTCAGGTGATGCGTAACATCACAGCCTCTCCTTGACAAATGTCAACCCCGCCTTCTCGTGGTGCATCCTGTTCCCACTAAAGGGGCTCTGACGACCGCCAATAGCGGTATAACTATACCATCGGGATCAGAGGAAATGCTATCCCACACTCACCAACCCGCTTGGCCAGCGTGGTGAGTTATGGCCAAACACCTCCAAAATGACTCTACAACTTAAATCTTGGCCCTCAGTCTCCGGCAGCTGGAATGTACCTGGCCAAGGCAGCGGCCAGTGCGACATGAAGGCAGAGGGTGCTAAGAATCCCCGGAGGACCGGACTAGGCTGCCATTTGATGCTGACCTTGGCTACCTATAACGGACGCTCCCTATCTTCTGATTCAAGGCTTCTTGAATTGGAAGAGGAACTACAAAGGATCAAGTGGGACATCGTCGGGCTAAGTGAGGTAAGGAGAAAAGGAGAAGATCTCATTGAACTGAAAAGTGGACATCTCTTCTATTATCGTGGGACAGATACTGGCAGAACTAGTGGTGTTGGATTTATAATAAACAAGAAACTGAAGGATAAAGTGGTAGAAGTTGAAAGTTCCTCTGACAGAGCTGCACGACTCGTTATCCAACTATCGAGAAGATACCAGGCTCAGATTATTCAAACTTATGCACCCACCACAAGTCATCCTGAAGAAGAAATTGAAGAATTTTATGAGGAAATTCGTCATCTCAATAATAAAGGTAAGCAGCACTTGAAGATAATTATGGGAGATTTCAATGCAAAAATAGGGCAACGGCAACAGAACGAAATTTCAGTAGGTAAATTCGGTCACGGCAACACAAACCAGCGTGGAAATACTCTCGTTGAGTTTGCAGAGGCAGAAGGATTTTTCATCTTGAACTCCTTTTTCAAGAAAAAGCCACACAGGAAATGGACATGGAGACATCCAATTGGGACGACAAGTGAAATTGATTTTATTATGTGTAACAAAAAATTCGTCATCGAAGACTGCAGTGTGCTGAACCAGTTCAACACAGGTAGTGACCATAGATTGGTGAGATGTAAGATGCACCTCAACACTAAACTGGAACGTGGCAAGCTCATAAGACAAACAAAATGTATTGACATAACCAACCTTAAAAAACACCATAATACTTTCAAGTTGGAACTGAAGAACAGATTCTCTGCTTTAGAAGGCCTAACATCGGAAGAAGTGGATATTTCGGAAGTTAACAGAAAAGTAACCAAAGCTCTAATGGAAACGGCAACAAAATTAGCTGGGTCTAAGAACAAGTTGCATGTGAACAAATTATCAGGAAAAACCAAAATGTTGATGCAAAAAAGAAGAGAGATGAGGACAACTAAAGAAGATGTGACTTCCAAAGTGGAATATATAGAGCTATGCAAGACAACACGAAAAAGTATCACTGAAGACGTCAGGAAATTCAACTGTGAGCTAGTGAGGAAAGCAATTGAAAACAACCAAAGCCTTAAGATAGCAAAGGGACATCTCAGTAAGGGAAGAAAACAGATTATGGCGCTGAGAAAAGAAAATGGTTCTATAACAAGAAATAGAGGCGAAATTTTGACAAGAGTGAAAGATTTCTACTCCAAATTATATGAAAGGGATGATACATGTACTCCAGACATCATGAAAGATACCAGTACCAGAGTTCTTCCAGTCCTCCCAGCAGAAGTTGCTCATGCAATCAAGAACATGAAGCGGGGGAAAGCTCCAGGAGAAGATGGAATTACTATAGACATCATACAAGAAGCAAGTGGAGAAATTGAAACAGTACTCGCCCAAATTTTCACTCGATGCCTTAATGAAGGGAAGATTCCTGAGGATTGGAACAATGCTACAATGATCATGCTACATAAAAAAGGTGACATTGAGGATCTCAGGAACTACAGACCTATCAGCCTCCTATCAGTGGTTTATAAAATCTTCACTAAAGTTCTTTCACACCGCTTGAAGGTAACACTGGACATGGCTCAACCGAGAGAACAAGCTGGATTCAGGAGTGGCTACAGCACAATAGATCATATCCACGTACTGAGAGAACTAATTGAAAGAGCGAGGGAATATGAACTTCCATTGTGCATGGCTTTTGTCGATTATGAAAAAGCCTTTGATTCGGTGAAACCATCAGCAGTTACAATGGCTCTGAAAACCTGCGGTATTGAAGATGCATACATTAATATTATTAATAACATCTATGAAAATGCAAGTGCAAAGATTCGGCTGTTTGAAAATACAACACACATAAAAATTGGAAAGGGAGTGAGACAAGGTGACACCATATCTCCGAAGCTCTTTAATGCGACATTGGAAAATGTCTTTCAATCACTGAACTGGGAAAACAAAGGGATAAAGATTAATGGAGAATATCTAACCCACCTTCGTTTTGCTGATGACGTAGTCATTTTTGCAACTACCCCATCAGAACTGCAGAGTATGATCCAGGAACTTGCTGACAAGAGTAAAGAAGTGGGATTAAAAATGAACTTTCAGAAGACAAAAGTGATGTTCAATGCTTTTACAAGAAATGAAGATTTATCGATTGATGGAGAAAAACTGGAGATAACAGATACGTATGTTTATCTTGGACAGCAGATATCAAGTGAGGGTCACATTGATGAAGAAATTAATCGGCGTACAAAACTTGCCTGGAGAGCTTTTGGAAGAAACAGCATAATTTTCAAGAGCAATATGCCATTATGTCTTAAAAGAAAAGTGTTTGATCAATGCATCCTTCCAGTGCTTACGTATGGTGCAGAGACGTGGACCTTAACTAAAAGAGACATACAAAGGCTGCAGACAACTCAAAGAAGCATGGAGAGGTGCATGCTTGGTATAACCAGGAGAGATAAGAAGAGGAACTCGTGGATCCGAAAAATGACGAGAGTGGAAGACATCATGATCAGAGTTAAATCCCTGAAATGGCAATGGGCTGGACATACTGCCAGAAGGACAGACCATAGATGGACAGCCGAAATTTTAGATTGGATTCCAAGGGACAGGAAAAGACCCAGAAAAAGACCACATGGGAGATGGGTGGATGAAATTCGTAAATATGTAGGAGTGACATGGAGGAGACTGGCACAAGACAGACCGTTGTGGAGGAAACTTGGGAAGACCTTCGTCCAGCAGTGGATTGATGGTGGTTGACAATGATGATGATGATGATGATGTATAAAACTAATAAAAAGATAGCAGAAAACCAAGCATTAAGATTATTACATGTGTTACCACCAAAACATAAATCTAGGTGGGAGGGGGGGGGGGGTGACACAACATATGAATAATATTTCTTACAAGATTCTGAATGCCGCCCAGGTGTTGCAGTGGTCTAAGCGATGGCTTCTGATCATCCGTCCGAAAGGGGTCCGGGATCGCGGTGAGGCATGCATGTTGTGTTTGTCTTACGGCACTAGCTCTTTCCCCTTCCCTGGAACCAGTGGCCCTAAATTAGGGACGGGCGACTACTTATAGCCCATTGAGTTGCTCACGATGATAGTTAAACCTCCAATCAAAAAAAAAAAAAAAAAAAGATTCTGATGAGAAACTTTGCCAAAAACACTATATATTGTGTATATCTGGCACGACGGTACCTAATCCACCAAACTTTTCCTAGTCATACTCCCAACAAAGGCAACACATCTGAAACATCGATTTTTTAATCAACTTTTGCACAAACAATTCCGATTATTATTAAAGGCGCCAGTTCGAAGGACGAAACGAGCAAAACAAACATACAATGTTCAACACAGAACATCGCACACCAGGAAGTATTTGTCGCAGCGCTATGCAACTTAGTGAGTATGTGTGGACAGTTGGGTTATGTAAATTATTGCAGTTGAGAACTAATCACATGATAGACGAGGAAAATAAAATGGCAAAACACGGCTGTGCGTATCTAAGTTTGGTCGTCCTCACCTGGGCGTGTGGGCCACTGCGTGGGAGGGATCTCGGTGGCGAAAGCACGTGTAAGGAGAGAAAATGCCGGGGTGACATTTTTTTTTTGATTGGAGGTTTAACGACCACCGTGAGCAACTCAATGGGCTATAAGCAGTCGCCCGTCCCTAATTTAGGGCCACTGGTTCCAGGGAAGGGAGAGAGCCAGTGCCGTAAGACAAACACAACATCCATGCCTCACCGGGATTCGAACCCGGACCCCTTACGGACAAATGATCAGAGGCCATCGCTTAGACCACTGCGCCACCGGGGCGGCGCCTGGGTGACATCATCTGGAATACTACCAACACACGGGCATCTTCAGAGCTTTCTTCATCGGGCAACATGCGGCTGGCTGGTTTGTGCGTCGCATCACGGCGGAAAGGAATCGGGATCCAAAAACTATCAAATTCAGGGATCATAGCATACTTCTGGAAAATTTTAGGTAGGAATTTTAGGAATTTTTGGAAAAATTTTAGGAAAATTTTAGGAGTGTATTTCAATAAAAACTAGATGTATATTTGTATACATCTAGTAAAACAACTTCGTATACATTGTAAAGAGTTTGCTTCACACCCTTCAACCATATATGCTGATAGACTGCGCATGACATCATAATTTCTGGCTCCAACATAAAATCACATGACATCAGTCAAAAAGATGGGTTACACCTGCTTTGCTTATGGTTGCTCTGAGCTATATAGTAAAGGAAGTTCTATGATTTTTCATGGGTAAGAAATGAATTAAATACCTAAGTCAATAAAGTTCAATTACTTAACCAGAAACTTGCAGCTATTGATATAAAAATATAGTAACTTAAGAAAAAAAAATGGAATGCATGTTCCAAATTCTTAGCAAATGTTCATCACATAATAAATCACGAAATGTAAACAACCCGATCATGCATGTATATAGCTCATAAGTAAACTTACCTGAAGAGTTTTCATTATATATGAGGCGCATTCACATAATACACCGAAAACACTGAAGTTCTGCAGCGTAAATTAATAATCATAACAGCATTTTTACACGAAATTTGGAGTCTGATGATAACGTGCCCAATGTTGGAGCCATGGCGGCTTTGATGCAGCTATTGCCAATGCGCAGTCCATTAGTATATATGGTCGAAGTTCACACCCAAATTTTTTGCATAACGTCTAATGTATAAAGTTTAAGTATGATTTACTTCTAATGTTCAGTTCTTATCTTTTCACATGTTATTATCATATTCAAGTATATTTACCACATTCAAGTTTCACTTTGAACATTAATATGCTGTTGAACCAGAAGCAATTCACACTTTTCACAGTAAAGTTTTCAGGTTTCACATTAAATTATAATATCCTAAAAAGGTAATTGAAAACCAAGAACTATGTACAATTGTTCACTGAATTACTTTTTCATATTATTGTTTCAACCTTTTCCTGATAAGCCTATCTTTTTCTGCTTCCACCACAACTAATTTACTTTCAGTTTTCTTTATTTCAGCTGAACCTTGTATGATCAAGTTAGAGCTGCAACTGCTATTTCAACAGTATTTTGTTTTTTTACAGCTTTTCTCATTATCTCTGTTCCCTCTTGAATTACTGCTAGGGAGGCTTCTTTATCTTTTTTAAGCCTATTTATTTCTGCATCATTTTCTTTTATTTTGTCATCAAACTCAGCTTTTCTTTTTTTCTCTAGCTGCTTTTCCTTATTTTCCCTCTCTTTCTGCTTCCTTTCTTTTACCTTTTTTGATTCTTCTTCCTTCAGCTTATCAACATACTCTTTATAAAATTTATGTGAATCACGAACACTATTTAACAAATTTCTTGTTATGGGAACTTTACTTACACATCCATAGTGTTTAATGGCCCCTTTAACTATTCTTAATGATGTTATAGTTGAGTCTTTTAAGTTAGCCTTGTCCTTCCTTAACAGAACAGTGTTAACCGAAAATCCCCTTTCTGCATCAGTATTACCATGAGGTAAAACTAAAATTGACTTGATGAGTTTAGCAAGATTTGAGTATTTTTCTTTTCCGCTAGAGTCTTTAACACTAAATATATTACGCCAGTAATGATCAATCCGCACTGGAATATGCCCTTCCTCTGAAAATTTCACATCTTTCTGAGGAACAAATTGATAGAGTAAGAGAAGAGTGGAAACTTCTCTTACTCTATCAATACACTTGAAATTCTGGTTATTTCCGAAAGCCCTTCAGTGACTGAAAGTTGAGTTGACTCTTTCTTTGGTTCTTTTACCTTTAAAACTTCTATGTCTCTTAGCTTTTGATTGCAGAATGGCAAATTTGACTTTAAATGTTTTGTGGTTGCAATTAGTGATGATCTTACATCCAAGAGAAATAATTTCTGCCTGGTCTCCTGAACATTCCTGAGGAGATTTTTTGTCTTCATACCAACTTCTAACTCCCCTAGTTTTTTCCATGAATTTTTGTTTTCAAAATCTACATTCTTTAGGTCTTCTCCAAATTTCCCTGCAATAACATCATCTTGGATAAACTGAGCCATAACATTCCTCATTAAAGTATTTAAATCAGAATATAACTGGAGTATTTTTGGTTCTTCACTCTGATAACATAATGAAAACTAATCAATTCCACTTAGTAGTTCTAATTCTGACTATTATATAGCTCTAATTATTGTACTATTCTCTTTTACGTGCGATATTTCAAAGTAACTCATTTCGAGTATAAAGAACGGTAAAAATTGATGTTTGAATCCTAAGGCAAAGATCCAATGAGTATACCCAGCGAAAAGTGTGAGAAGTAAAGCCAGTCATCGCATACAACGGACTTTAGGACAATAACATCAACAAAGGACTGGAAAACACGTGCGTGAAATGTTCCCGTCGCTAGAAAGGAATGCCAAGGTAAGCATTATCTGCTAGTTTTCTGTACAAGTTATAATGAAAACTTTTCAAAATTTTGGTGTGAAAATGAAATTAATGCTAAATAGTAAGGAGTTAGCTCATTTTTCAGGAAATAGTGAATTCTTTTATACCTTGCTGAATTGCGTAGTTGTTTTTCAAATATTTTTTGAGATGGCAAGAAGTTTAAAAAATATTCTGTAATATTTAGCCATTGATCCAAGAGCCTCTGGGCTACAGAACCAACGGTTAACCATCTGTTGCTGACATGACGCAAAAGAAATTTGGCTGTGACCAATGTTATATCCTCGACAGATTTATAATCCTCTCGTCTTGCAGCACTACTCTTTAAAAAGTAATGCATATCAGTAGCAAATTCGTCAAAATCTATATTTAAGCTTGTCAAAAAAAATTTTAAATGCATTACTAACAACACGCAGGTTGCAAAAACCTAGTTCCAAAGATTTCTGGCCTGTTTCTTGTTTTACAACTTCATTGAATTTGCGTAAAAAGCACTTATTTACATTTGGGCTGTCCATGGATACACAAATAATTCTGTTCAACGAAATATTGAAGGATGATAACACATCAAGAATTTCTTTTAGCAAAATATCTGCTGTTGCATGACCCAGAAAAACGCTTGTTAGGTATCAGTAAGAAACTGAATTTATTTCTGAAGACCAGTACCTGAGATACACATCCAACTGCCGTTTCACTTGTGCATTTGTAGTTTCATCAAATGCTATAGTAACCTTTCCTGGGCTACTAGATGCAATGTCTTTTTTCAAATCCTCTTCAAAATATTTTGACAATCCATGTGATATCACATAAGCAACTTTTTTCTTTAAGTTGCATTTTGGCTGCAACAGCAGAATCAGGAAACATTTCTTTGAAAAGTTCAGCTGTTTCAGTGCATGAAACAAAAGACACATTGTCCTTAGCAACTTTCATGGCCCATAATGCTTCGGCTTTAGCCAACTGTAAATAATGACTCAGCACTTCACTAATATTTGTTTTGGGCTGAAGATCCCGTCCTCCAAAGGCTTTCAGGATGGACTTATTTTGAAATTTACTTTGAAATTTCTGCAAATGTTTTTTTTTTCCTTTATGATGCGCTTTTACTTGTGAAAAGCCACTATTAGAAATATTGAAAATTTCTGAACACAATATACACTTAGCAGAAAATATTGTTTCAGTTGCAGAACACCATTCTTTCAACTTCACTCCGTCCAATTCTTTGGCGAGCCACGCATCTTGAAATTTCGTTTTGGATTTAGGCATCTTAAACACTTGTATTACTAACCAGAAAATGAAAGGGAAGTACAAAAACACGTTCCAATACTGCAAAACCAGACAACTTCCCGAAGTTTGGCTGCGAGGATGTCAGAAGATAGAAAAAAAAAAAAAAAAGCAAGTCACCACTAGAGAACTGAACCTGCTCACAGCACAGAGAACACCATAAAAGACGCAAAACCAGAAACTATCATACGCATCTCACGCAAGTTCAGTCGGAGCCGAGATATATTGCGTATCGAAGATCGCTGTCGCCGACGCACGATCGAAGGTTAATGATGACGTGCTCTACTGCCTGCCATGATAACACTCAGCTGCCATCCCATCGTCATTACCGGAGGTTACAGAAGGAGACCACATGTTTCCACTTTGCTTCCACCCACCTGCGGTTTACAATAACAAAACATAAACAAAAAAGGAGGTTTCACGAGGCATGTCCAAAAATAAAGTACGATCTTCTGGGTGCCACTGAGTTCGTCTGCAAAGCGCAAACCAGGGATGAAAATGACCCCTCCCCTTTTCCCTTAGATCTCATGTTACTCTCGAAAACTGTCCGAAGGCAAAAAAGTGGAGCGCTCGCCCCGAAGCAAGTGCATCTCGATGGCGTCATTTTCCCTCCCTTCAGCAGCACAGCATATAGGCTGTGTTTCTACAATAACAGGTCTTTTTACCTTACCGTAATGGTAAATTTATTGGAGTTAATAACGGTTGTATTTTTAATAAATAAGCTTACGAAAATTTTAGGAAGAATAGCAAATTTTAGTTATAATTTTAGGAATTTAAGGAGGGTCACAAAATATTAGGAATTTTAGGAATTTTAGGAGAAATGCGATCCCTGCAAATTAATGTGGCGATTGTTGTTGGAAGAAGGCAAAGTGCACCGCCGTAGTGGGGCTGGTGCTAGAAACCGGGCGTCTGAAAACCTAGATTACTGCATTCAAAGGCAAGATGTATCAAATCCCATGACGTGCTGCAGAGGTAAAGCACGTGTCAAGACGAGAGATTTACAGTGATACATTCCGTCCGTGTAGCTTAGTTGGGAGAGCAACTTACTCCGGAGTGAGGGGGCCGAGAAGGTTCGGGTTCGAATCCCGGTGAGGCATGGATCTTGTGTTTGTCTTACGGCACTGGCTCTCTCCCTTTCCTGGAACCACTGGCCCAAAATTAGGGACGGGCGACAGCTTGTAGCCCATAGAGCTGCTCACGATGATCATTACTCCCTCCCCTCACAAAAGAACAAGGTGTACCGCAACTCGTCAGACCACACGAATTTTTCCCTCTTCAATTATGATTCTCTTCAATTCCCTGCACATAGTTCGCTGAGTTATGTGCCGAGAATAACCATCACTTAATGCTCGTATCAATTGCTACGCACAGGAAGTCCTGCTATTCATCATGTAACCAGGTTCTACACTGATGAACACACCAGTTTTGCTCAAATTTTAAATTGTCACATATGATTTTATACACTGAGTGATCACTTTATTATGACCACCTGACAGTTTTAAGCAAATGATCCATGGCTGCACGCTGTTGCCGCCAGAGGGCGAGACTAGCATAAAAAGGGAAAGCTTAGTGCTTGCGACAGTAGTAGCAGTGATTTTTGGGTGACGAGATGGGTAAAAAATGCGATTTGACGGACTTGTGGGATGATTGTAGGAGCTCGGAGCCATGGAGAGAGTATCACTGAAACCGCCGCATTCGTGAAATGTTCCAGAGCAGCTGTTGTTAAAGTATTTAAAGACTGGACTGTCAGCCAAAAACCTGGGCCTCTACGTGCAACGTGTGGTCGTCATCGACTAGTGACTGCTCGGGGGGAACGGAGACTGTCCATACTGTTAACAGACAACAGAAGGGCAACAGTGCAGAAAATTACAGACCATCTTAATCAAGGATCCCCTCAAATGATCTCTGCACGCACTGTTCGCCGTACACTGCATCGGATGGGATATGGCAGCCGAAGGGCTGTTCGAACACCTTAACTCTCTGCAGTTGAAAACGTCTCCAGTTCGCACAGGAGCACAAGGATTGGACAGTCGATAATTGGAAACAAATTATGTGGTCCGATGAATCACGTTTTCAGTTGCACCATGCCGATGGCCAAGTGAGAATTTGGCGAAAACAGCACGAAAGCATGGACCCCAAATGCATTGCTACAACCATTCCAGCTGGTGGGGGCAACGTTATGGTTTGGGGAATGTCTTTCTGGCATGCGTTGGGCCCTTTAGTTCGTGCTGATCAACGTCTGACTGGCACATCATATCTAAACATCGTTGCGGACCAAGTGCATCCTGTCATGTAGATGGTTTATCCCAATGGCGAAGGCTACTTTCAACAAGATAATGCGTCCTGCCATAGTGCTCGTATTGTACAGGATTGGTTTCAGGAAAATGCCGGTGAGTTTACTTTGCTTAGGTGGCCCCCACAATCTCCAGATCTCAACCCCATTGAGAATTTGTGGGATGAAGTTGAACGAGCCATCATACAGCTGGATACACAACACTGCAATCTCACACTCCTGGAAAGTGCTATTCAACAATCATGGTCTCAGATCCCACAAACCACCTATCAACATCTCGTGGAGTCCATGCCACGAAAAATCGACGCAGTATTAAAGGCAAAAGGTGGCCCAACGAAGTACTGAACTGGTGGTCATAATAAAGTGGCCACTCAGTGTATAAGCAGCATACTTATATTTCCCAGTAGACTCTGCACATTTTTGGTGAGAGTGTTCTGGTATTCTCATTTGTTCCCTGATTTCAGACATGTCCACAAAAAATCTATAAGCATAGTATGGTTTATTCTTAGATTAGGTTTCACACTTTGGTACAGTTTTATTCACTGCATTATTACTTTTCTTTATGCACAAAGTCATTTCCTTTAATAGTCCATTCTATACGCTAAACATAGCCTTTTTTTTAAAACACAGTTCTCTGAAACACAATATTTAAAACCTATATACAGTTTCCTTTACTCGAATATAATTCTTCTAACCTTAAGATGATGATATGTCGAAGTAGTATCTGCAGGTCCTCCAACTTTCGTACTTCCCACACTATGGCACTATTATATTTACTGTATTATTATTCTTCACTTTGTAGGAAGTCAATTCCTTAAAAGTCCACTTAAAAATTTTAAAACACAGTTCATTAAAAACAGTCCATTTAAAACACAGTCCATTTTAAAAACAGTCCATTTAAAACACAGTCCATTTTAAAAACAGTCCATTTAAAACACAGTCCATTTTAAAAGCCTATGTGCCTTTTAAAATACTTCTTACATAGGTTAAGTTCACTTCACCCTCTGAATATGACCATGCAATATGGTAGAAAAGCTTCAAGTACGAAAACTGGTGGACTTACGAATACCGTATCAGCATGTTACTGTGTTATGGTAAAGTGAATTATAACTGTGTAAATGACTTTTGTTTAGAAAAAAAAACGAATTTATAAGCAGTGCTGCGCCCCCCAGATTAATAAGGTGAAGCAAACTTAACCTGAATAAGAAGGATTTTAAAGGACACTTTAAAAATGGGCTGTATTTTAAATGGACTGTTTTTAATGAACTGTGTTTAAAAACTTTTAAGCGGACTTTTAAGGAATTGACTTCCTACAAAGTGAAGAATAATAATACAGTAAATATAATAGTGCCATAGTGTGGGAAGTACGAAAATTGGAGGATTAACAAATTTTATTGAACTCTTAGGCATAAAAGAATACAGGCGCACCACAAAGTGGGAAAAGCAATAATTAAACAATGAATGAAAGTAATGACAATATCAACAGATGAATGCGGCAAAGCCGGTCAACTTAATATGAAAAATGCTAAAACCCACAACAAGGTGGTAAAATACACAATACACAGAGACAGCAAAGAACACGAAAGCAATTACAATTGGCACTGGCAATAGCCAGGAGTAATCGAGGAACACAGAACAACAGAAAAGGACATCCAACACGGCACTCCATTAACAATCAGGAAAACCAGAAATAGAAACGATAAATACAGTAAGCACTGTACACCAACAGCGACCCGGGAAAATTCACATTAATACCACTCCAGTGAGTGATTTTGAAGAAAAATCAAGGCGTGCCACACTGAGCGACGCTAAACAATGAGAAAACAGATCTACAAATGAACGGGAAGCATCACTCAAGAACATAGAGGAAAAAACAGAAAGGAACAACATAGCATCACGCACAATTCATAAAACGGTACAAATAAATCTGAACCCAATGACACCGACTCGACAGATACTATTTCAACATATTATCATCTTAAGGAAGAAGAATGATATTCGAGTAAACGAAACTGAATATAGGTTTTAAATATTGTGTTTCACAGAACTGTGTTTTAAGAAAGGCTATGTTTAGAGTGTAGAATGGACTATTAAAGGAAATGGCTTTGTACATAAGGAAAAGTAATAACGTAGTGAATAAAATTGTACCACAGTGTGAAACCTAACCTAAGAATAAACCATACTATGCTCATAGATTTTGGTGGACATGTCTGAAATTAGGGATCAAATGAGAATACCAGAGCACTCACACCAAAAATGTGCAGAGAGTCAACTATGAAATATAAGTATGCTTCTAAAATCAAATCACGTGTGACAATTTAAAATTTGGACAGGAAGTCCTGTTCCTCAGTACAAGCCTTATCAGACGGCGGCAATCTAGTACCCGACAAATTGCCATCGTGCCTCAGCTACGCCTCTTAGACAAGCAATGTGGGTTATTTTTCCACTGATTAAAGACCCGAAATATCTTACTTTTGAGAAACCAGACAACTGTGCTGTTTTGAAAATAGTTGCTCCAGCCTGAGAAACATCCACAATATGCCCTTTATCGAACTCCGAAACTCCTTTTTTAGCACGTCTTTTGTAAAAAACGATCGTGCTTATGTTACCGGTTTCTCCGTCCGTCTGTACCCACGATATTTCTGCAACTATTGGTCCGATTTGAAAATTTTGTTTTGCATTGGGAAGCTTAAAATATTGGGAATGATGATCCTTCATTTCGTTTTTTTTCTACGATGTACAATTTCGCCGCTAGAGGGCGTAAATGCAGATGATGTCGAATTCAAAAATACGTTTTATTCCACATATTTGTTTCTAAACATCCGATTGAAAAAATACTTTTATCTTTCGATTCCATTTACGTCGAAGAGTATTTTAGATATAGTTACTTTTTCAAATTACGCATAGATTTTCCGCTAGGGGGCGAAAAGTAAATTACATTTTCCCCGATAACTTTTCTTCTAAAACTCCGATTTGAAAACTTTTTTCTTCAGCAGATACATCTCCTGATGGAAAATCTTTGGCATAAAATTTCTAATTTTTGGTAAAGAATACTTTGGCCACCAGAGGGCGTAAGTGTTAATTTTTGCTTCTGATGCATTTGCCATAAAATCTCAGCTTCTAAAATATCGATTGAAAAAACTCTTTCGTGAACTGATGCCACTCACATCGATAAACCTTTTCGGAATATTTTCTTCTTAAAATAATGCATGGTTTTTACGCCAGGGGGCGTAGATGTATATCTTATTTTTGTCAATATCTCTACTTCTAGGAGTCCGATTTGAAAAATTCCTTCTTTTTGGATAGTGTTTCCAATGTGGCACGTTTCTCATATAATTTCAAAATTTTCAAGTAATTCATAGACTTTCCGCTGGGGGACGTAGAGGTAAACTGCGTTTCCCCCCTATATCTCTGCTTCTACATCTCCGATTTGCAAAATTCTTTCTGCACCTCATACAGCTCCTGATGGGAAATCGTTTGCACATAATTTATAATTTTTGCAATAATGGGTTGGCCACCAGGTGGCGTAAGACTTAATTTCCGCTACTGACGTTTTTGCAGCAAAATATGAACTTCTAAAATCTCGATACAAAAAAAAGTAGTTCGTTGACTGATACTACTCATGTCGACAAACCTTTTAGGAACATTTTCTTCTAGAAATAATGCATGGTTTCTACGCCAGGGGGGGGGTAGATGTATATCTTATTTTTGTCAATAGCTCTACTTCTAGGAGTCCGCTTTGAAAAATTCCTTCTTTGTTGGATAGTGTTTTCGATGCGAAATGTTTTCCCTATAAATTCAAAATTCTCAAGTAAATCATAGCCTTTCCGCTTCAAAACTCCGATTTGAAAAATTCTTTCTGTATCGCATACAAGACCTGACGAAAAGTATTTTCCACATAGTTTCTAATGTTTGGTAAAGAATGGTTTGGCCACCAGGGAGCATAAGTGTTATTTAATGTTTCTGATGTATTTGTAGCAAAATCTGGGCTCCTGAAAACTCGACTAAATTTATTTTTTTCTTGGACCGATGGTGCTCATATGGAAAAACCTTTTGAGAATACTTTCCTCCTAAAATAATGCATGGTTTTCCCACCAGGGGACGTAAAGTCACATCTTATTTTTTGTCGATATCTCTGTTTCTAAGAGTCCGATTTGAAAAATTATTTCTATGTTGGAGAGCGTTTCCGGTACGAAATGTTTCTCATATAAATTCACGTTTTTCTTAACCACAAGTCTGCAACCAGAGGGCGTAAGCTCACGATTGCGTTTACAGCAATATCTGAGGGATTAAAACCTCGACTGAAAAACTTCTTTCTTCCGTCAGATACTATTGTTTTCCATACCTTCTCCATTGACTTTGAATAGCTTTGATAAATTTAATTTGCGTCAGAACGGATTCAAAAGGCGTGCTTATTACACCCGAAAATTCGGTGTCATCTTTCTTGTTCCCATTGTGATCAACACTAATGACAAATAGCAGTGTCAAAGAGCTGCCCAGATCATGTGGTTGACGCACGTGACCACGTAATTTACATACACGCTGCCTAAGTGACGTTTACGTACATATCCATGAAAGTTCCTAATTAAATAACCGGTTTGTGTACATTACATCGTTCTAAGCATCAGAATAACATGTCCGAAGGACATATAAGAATGTTGTCTATGTACGATTATTGTTTAATTTTACCACCATGCTCCAATTGCAATTAAAAAATGATTTTTATTTATAATTTTAAAAACATTCGAGATAACAGTGATCCCATCATCGGCCCGAGTGCCAGTCGAAAATACAGGCAAGATCTTTCCTGTATGCTTTTCAAATTGTAAATAAAAATAATTTTTTAATTGCAATTGGAGCATGGTGGTAAAATTAAACAATTATCATTCATAGACAGCATTCTTATATATACTGTATCGACAAAAGTCACCGGTCATCTAGAAGAGAAACACAACATAGCATTTATTGACATACATTAGTACGGGTCGGTCCACCTTTGGCCTTAATACACACACTGACCCTTTGAGACATGCTTTAGACAAGGTTTTGGAACACGGCGATAGGTATGCGCTTCCATTCAGTACATAAGGCTACCGCTAACTGTTGCTTAGCAGTAGGCCTTGGTTCCAAACTTCTTATGCGGCGCTCTAATTCCTCCCATAGGTGCTCTATGGGATTAAGATCAGGGCTCTGTGCTGGCCAGTCCACACAGGATATGGAATTATCGTCTAACCACGCCGTAACAGTCCTTGCTTTATGGCTCGGTGCATTATCCTGCTGGTTCCAACAAGGCTCGGTTCCATAGTATTGCCACAGAGTTGATGGGGCATAATTGTCCAGAATATCGAGGTAGACGTGCTGGTTAACAGGTTTGCCCACGATAACCAATGGGCTGGGACCATACCACGAAAAACACCCCCACACGAGTACACTGCCAGCTTCAAACTTGACCGCAGGAACAGTACACTGTGGTAAATAGCGTTTCCCGGTTGCCGCCATACGCACATACGGCCATCAGACTGATGGATCGTGGATCTGGATTCATCAGTCCATAGGACCCGTTTCCATTGATCAACGATAAATGTTCTTTACACCATGCTAAACGACGAGTAGCATTCCAAGTGGAGATGAAAGGCTTATGAGCAGCCGCACGACCATGGTAACCCATGGAAAGAAGTTCTCTGCGAATGGTACGTGTACATACCGAGGTTCCAGCATTTTTGCTCACCTGTACGCTGAGGTCTTGTGCAGTACTCCGTCGATTAGCTGTAGCGACTCTCCTGAGGCTTCGACATCCTCTATCACTGATTTTCTTTGGTCTGCCGGTATGTTTTGCTGCTTCAGGCACGCCATGCGTCTTCCACTTATTCAGGACATCCAAAACAATTGACTTGGGTATGTTTAAACGCTTCTCGGTTTCTCTTATGGACAACCCACTAATATAACACCAAACAATCTTTCCTTTCTGAAAGTCAGTTCTCTCCCGCCGCGACATTTTCATTCAAAGTCACAGTGCGATATGATCACGGTCAGCTACAGGCTTGTTTTTATACCATTTGCAGCTGTACCGCGCATCTTAACAACGCAGCGGATCAGTTCATTTGTTTTGAAAGGTTGTCCAGTGACTTTTGTCAATATTGTTTATGTCCTTTGGACATGTTATTCTGATAGATATTGTACGAATTACTTTCATCTTATCATTCGTTCCACGCATTTTCATGTAGGAATACGTTTACAGGAAGAAACGTCTGGTGAAAGATTTGACATATATGTCCCGACTGTTTTTTTACTAAACAAACAGCCGTCTGATTTAGCGAATATGTTAACAGGTTGGAGCACGTATTTGCCAAGTCTATGTTTGTTTTCCTTCAGAAATATGCGGTGATGAGATTATCGAATGAGATTTTCCTGTGTGAAAGCAAAAGTTCTGAAAAGGAAAAGGAGAAACTGAATTTAGCTGTTCATACAAAAATAGCAAACTCGTAGTTTTTAATATGGACTTTTGTATTCATATAAGGCCTTTGGATGCACATCCAAATTGTGAAATAGATTACCGCAGGTCAAATGTGTATTCGGAAAGAACATACGTCTGGCAAAGGTGTCTTCCATTTCATACATTGCTTTCGTGTAAGAAATCGTTCGGGGAAATGAAAACAGATTTCAGAAGCGTTTTTGCTTGCGTTATTTGTGTCTCCTCCCTCAGAGGATTATAATCTCTCTCCTCGCTTTGTGCTGTCTCTTAGGAAATGTAGAGTTATCCAAGCGAAAAGCTTTTTCAATAGAAACAAAAATTAGGCATCCTTGTAAATTTTACATTAAATTTTCCTATTTTAGTTTTCGAAACTTCTGCAATTATTTCTCATTTCGAACAATTTTATTTATAAATAAGGAAAAAAAACCCGGAATACCTATGCTATGTTTTGCAGGAGATTGTAGACATTATACCTTAGTTTCTAGAAGTTCTGTCATACCACGTAAGTTAAGCATGGGAATTAATTTCTCCATTATATAGCATAAATGTATATTTACATTTGTCTCAGTTCATATCTCAAGAAAACAAAGTAGTCTTGAGTTTCAAAATCGTAATAAGCATTCTCCGGCACGTATATACAGTATATATATATATATATATATTTTTAAGCTAAGAGGCGTACATTTGCATCTTTTTACGCTTTCCAATCGTTGGTTGTAGAAGCGTATATGCTCCAGCTTTGTCCGTCTGTCTGTCCGCCCGTCTTTCCGTCCGCACCATTACTCGCGTAAAAATGGTTCGATTTCGATGAAATTTTAGTAAGTGGTAGAGGACCACCTGGGGACGAACCCTATTGAAAATCGGCGAAATGGGGTTAAAGGTCAGGACATAGGAGTGGGATCCATTCCATTACTCTTATGCGTCATAACTCGCGTAAAAATGGTTCGATTTGGATGAAATGTTAGTATGTCGTAGGGAACTACCTGGGAACGTACCCTATTGAAAATAGGCGAAATGGAGTTAAAGGTCAGGACATAGGGTTGGGATCCATCCCATTGCTCTTATGCGTCAAAATGCTTCGATTGCGACAAAACTTTATCATGTTGTTCCGGGAATGTACTGAACCGGTTCTGTTTAATATAATCGAAATGGGGGACAAATGCCAGGACACAGGAGCGAGATATTTTCCACAGCCATTATCCTCATAACTTAAGTAAAAATGCTTCTATTGCGACAAAATTTTAATATAATGTTCGGGATGTATACTGAACCGGTTCTGTTGAATATACTCGAAATGGGGTCAAAGGTCAGGACGCATGAGCAAGATTTATTCCACGGCCATTATCCTCATAACTTGATATGATGGTAACTCAATATTATGATTAGAAGTTTAATTTGATATTTTTTTCCCTTTTTGACTCTGTTGCTGTTATATCAATGTTCTTGTCTTGACTTAAACCTAGGGAGATCAAGGCTGGTCAGGTCTCCACGAGGCCTTTTCCTTCATCGTCCCTGCTGTTATTTTTATGTTTATGCTTAACTATTCAGAATTATTTATTTTAATACGTAACAGCAAGATCAATAAATGAAATGAAAAACTTGAGTAATAACTTGAGTAATGATTTCTGGTATGTTGGAAAGGGTGTCATAATCAATGCATTGAAGGATTTTATTAACTTTTTTTTTAGCTAGGAGGCGTACATTTGTATTATTTTACTGTACACCTGTTACCAAAATCTGAATGAAAAACGTCTTTTCTTGTGTTGGAGAGTCTATTCAAGTATTCCAAAATTGAAAGGATTTTATCTCTAGGTCAGGGATGGCGAATCTTTTCCGACTACTGTGCTACAGAAAGTTTGCTTCACTGCTTTCAAGTGTGTAGCGTGTCACCTATTGTTTACGTTTTTTTTTTAAATTAACGTTTCCTCATGAAACATATTTTCCAAATACCATAAAAATGACATTAACACAATAGGTAAATGGGTGAGTTTTAAGACTAAGACAATTTCAATTTGAACCTGATTTAATTAGTAAGAAGGCATTTGAAAAATCATACTTACATAATCACATTAGTGTAAAAGTTGTTGCTGAATGCTACTTATTAATTTATGTTCAGTTAAACATTATGTTCAGTTAAACATTATGTTCAGTTCATAACATGTTGTCTTCAACATCATGCAAGATGCAATTAAGTCTGAAACAAGACGATTTCTCACCGTTGACTTTACAAAGTTCGTTGTGGAAAACAGCTGCTCACAGCCGTATGATGATCCGAATAAAGAAAGTGGCTCTGCAGAAAGACTCTTTATGGGTGAAAATTTCTGTGGGAGGCTATTCCACTGTTCAAGTATCAAGTTCTCGGCTTCTGGGTAGAGTACTCAGCGTCAACAGCACAATCGATTTCCTCCAATGCTTTGCCAAGTTTGACGAATTCGTTCACCCACATAGGTGGGTTTCAAATTCGTCAAACTTGGCAAAGTGAAGTTATATCACCTCCATGAAGTTCTATCAGCTCCATTTCCAAATTCACAACATCCAACCCCTCGGAAACAGTCAAATCAAGGTCACTCATTTTAAAATCATGAGGCATTGTGATAAACTGCAATGTTTTCTCCAAATCCCGAAACTGAAAAGATCGCGCCGAGATTATTTGAATTTTCTAAGACATTTAAATATATCCTAAGGATGCTTTCTGTTTCTTCCCGAGCGAGGTCATCAGGGCAAACTGACATTGATTCAAGTTGCACTGAATACTTCAAATTTGCGGTTAAATGACTTTCTTCAAACAATCTACACTGCTGGCCACCCAAAATGTAACACTAAGAAGGACACGAGATAGCAAAGCCAGATTTACTGGACACATAACAGCAGATACAAAGATGAAACGATTGAGCTTACAAGTCCGTGCGACTAGCGGAACACGCAGACATCAATAGTACGTGTGGCCCCCATGGCTGGCAATAACGACCGCTACACGCCGCGGCATCGAACGACAGAGGCTTTGGATGTGAGCTTGGGGTATGTCGGTCCAGGCTGCTTCCACACGTTGCCACAGTTCATCAGGCGTAGCCGCGGGTGGTTCTTGCCTGGCCACTTGGTTGCCGATCAGCGACCAGACGTGTTCGATGGGCGACATATCGGGAGAACGGGCGGGCCACGGCAGCGGTGACACCTGGTGGGCCGTGAAGAATTTTTGCACGATGCGTGCCACGTGCGGGCGCGCATTGTCCTGTTGAAACGTGGCCGCTGGGGCAGGTCCTGCAGGTAAGGGAGGACTACAGGCTCCAAAACGTCGGAGATGGTGCGGTGGCTGTTGAGTGTATCGGCGATGCGTACCAGAGGGGTGCGGGTGTCATATCCAATTGGGCCCCAAACCATAACTCCAGGCGACGGACCGGTATGGCGATGCATAATGCAGGCGTCGCACAGTCTCTCGCCGCGGTGCCGTCACACGCGGATCCGACCATTGTGGTGTTGCAGGCAGAAGCGGAATTCGTCGGAGAATACAATTTCGTGCCATTCCGTAGTCCAGGTGCGGTGTTCAACGGCCCACTGTTGCCGCACTCGCCGGTGGTATAAGGTCAATGGTAATTGGAGCAATGGGCGCCGCGCGCCAAGTCCTCGCTGCTGCAGACGACGTCGAACGGTACGTGCTGACAGAGGTTGTTGCGCAACACACCCTACTTCCTGCGCTAACGTTCGTGATATGACGTTGCGAGCCGTCAATGCCCGCCGCACAACATGCCGGTCCTCTCGTTCGGTGGTGTGCCGCGGCTGCGGCAATCAATCACGTCGGTTCGTACGTTCCTCCTGCACCCACCGAATCCATAATCGCCTTACTTTGGCTGGATGTTGTCCCACACGGGCGCCAATGTCTCGGTACGATAAACCACTGTCGCGATAAGCCACTATTCGTCCTCTGTCGAACTCCGAAACGTGCTGGAATGGCTGCCGTATTCTGCGACGAGGCATCAGGAAGCTGCCCACGCACAGGTCCGGCAGCACAACACACTTCCACTACTTTCACCCCGCATTCTGTGCACCCTTCTTATAGTGCGTCTCGGTGTCGTGCGGGGCCCACATGATTTGCATATGCCCTGCAATGCTAATCGCATGCATGTCCTCTTGCGGGCGACGCATGCTGCGAATTTCAGGCCAATCGGATGCTTCCTTCTTGGTGTTGCATTTTGGGTGGCCAGCAGTGTATTTGGAGTGTGCTCCATTCCTTGAAGTTCGTTAATCAAATCATTGTATAGTGCTGTAAAATCACTGAAAAACATTAAGTCGCACAGCCAGATTGGATCCGTGAGGTCTGGTAATTCTTGCTGCTTTTCTGTTAAGGAGAAGCGAATATCATTCAAAAGCCCGACACACCTGTGGAGTACTTGTCCACGACTCAGCAGGCGAATACATTGTGCATAAGAAGATATTGTGATTCCACCTCATATAACATCTAAGAGAACTGGCGATTATTCAGAGCACGTGCACATATGGAGTTCGCAATTTTAGTTACCACCGAGAGTATACTTTCAAAGAACTTCAGACTTGCTTTCGCACACAGTGCATCCTGATGCAAAATGCAATGTAACTGTACAATGGGTTGCTGAATTTCTTCGCCAAGAAATTTTATAAACCAATTATGTTTATCCACCATATTTGAGGCGCCATCAGTAGTGGCAGACACTATTTTATTTAAGTCAATCCCCATTTTTACCATAAGTTCTTGCTTCACTTCACACATTACACAGTGCGCCAAAGAATTTATAAGACTGGCGCTAGATTTCAGCCTACGGTTGCGCCACCAGTGTAATAGTGAATACGTTATAAACTATAACCATCTGCTTGCTTTCTGCCAAAAGTACTGCGCAGTTGTTAAAGTAACTCAAACGAAACGGGCGATCATTAGAGAAGTAAAATTTTTTTCATGTTGAATTATTAAGATGGAACAAAGGGCTGTTATTAAATTTAACGCAAAACTTGGTAAAAGTGCCTCGGAAACGTACCAAATGATGAAATAAGTTTACGGTGAGTTTTGTTTAAGTAGATCAAATGTTTTCCTGTGGTACAAACGTTTTTTGGACGGAAGAGAGACGCTAGAAGATGATAAGCATACCGGGAGACCAAGTTCATCTAGGACACCTGAGATTATTGAAAAAGTGCGTGATTTCGTGGAAAACAATGGATGTGCGTCACTAAGAATGATGGAAGAGTCTTTAAACATCAACAAATAAACGATTCGAACCATCCTGCGTGAAGATTTGGGCAAAACAAAAGTCTGTGCTAAATTTTTTCCACGCACGTTAACCAATAAACAAGAAATCAAGGAGAAGTGCACATTACAGAGACATCATTTTAGCCGCTGAAAATGATCCAAACTTCATAAAATCGATTGTTACTGGTGATGAAACATGGTGTTTTCAATATGATCCCAAAACAAAGCGACAAAGTTCGGAATGGAAGTCAAAAAACTCGCCACAAGCCAAAAAAGCAAGAAAAGTTCCATCGAAAATCAAAACAATGCTCAATACATTCTTCGATAGTAAGGGTATTATCCACAAAGAATTTGTTCCAAGTGGACAAACAATTACTGGTGAGTTTTATTTAAATGTTTTGAGGCGTTTGATGGGCAGAATTCGTCGCATTCGCCCAGACTATCGAGATGAAAACAGTTGGTGTTTGTTGCACGATAATACACCCAGGCCGCCCCGGTGGCGCAGTGGTCTAAGCGATGGCCTCTGATCATTCGTCCGAAAGAGGTCCGGGTTCGAATCCCGGTGAGGCATGGATGTTGTGTTTGTCTTACGGCACTGGCTCTCTCCCTTCCCTGGAACCAGTGACCCTAAATTAGGGACGGGCGACTGCTTATAGCCCATTGAGTTGCTCACGGTGGTCGTTAAAATTCCAATAAAAAAAATAATAATAATACACCCAGTCACACCTCACTTCTTGTTCGTAGATTTTTGGCGAAAAATAACGTCTGTGTGTTGAATCATCCACCGTATTCGCCTGATTCAGCACCCTGCGACTTTTCTTCATTCCCAAAACTTAAAATTACGTTAAAAGGGTGTTATTTTGATGATATTTTGACCATACAAACAGCTTCGACGCGTGCTTTGGAGCCAATTCCCCAAAGTGAACTGGAACAGTCATTCGAATCATTATTAAATCGCTGTAACAAAGTGTATTGAAGCCGGAGGGACTTATTTTGAATAACAGACCAAAACAAATTATAATTTCTTGTTTCTATTTCATTTTACAGACCCAGTCTTAAAAATTCTTTGACGCACTGTGTATATCTTTCCCTGTGATAGTAGTTGACAAACTCAGCAATTTACTTAATTCCCCCTCATTACATTTTCACAAAGAAATCTAACAAAAATAGTTAACCTTGCTTGTGACGGCACATCGGTGCTTTCGTCAAAACATATTGAAAATATATCGGTATTGTCAAAGTTAGATTTAATTTAGTCCGAAACATCTTCACTTATTCTTGTTATTCTATCTTTGACAGTGTTCTCGCTGGCTGGCATTTTCTTAATTCTATTCACAATTTGTTGCTTTTTGGGAAAATCTTCAAATGATACGTCGGACGTGGCTAAGAAAACCGTGTTCAAAAAGTCACCGTTACAAAGTGGTTTTTAATGCTGTGCTATAAAGCGAAATAGATGAAAAAATTTCACATAAATTGTTTCCCATCATCTTCGTGGCCTGAAAGAAGATGCGAAATAATTTGATTGTTTTTTATATTCTTTCATTTTTTGTGAAATGCACTCCCTTCTTTCTTCATTTGTTATAAAACAAACATTTTTATGATTCCTCTCAAAATGAAGCTTTACATTGAATGTGCGCGATACTGCTGTTTCCGTACAAAGACAACAGAAAGCTTAACCGTTTTTTTCAGTTTTTTTTATTGGAGGTATAACGACCACTGTTAGCAAATCAATGGGCTATCAGCAGTCGCCCGTCCCTAATTTAGGGCCAGGGAAGGGAGAGAACCGGTGCCGTAAGACAAACACAACATACATGCCTCACCGGGATTCGAACCCGGACCCCTTTCTGACGAATGATCAGAAGCCATCGCTTAGACACTGCGCCACCGGGGCGGCATTGTTTATTTTCAATCACTTCCAACTCCGATGTCCACTGTTCTTGAAATATTCGGCCACTATCTATGTTGTTTTTGTTAAGTTTCTATTTTTTCGGTGCAGCAAATATGTTTGCATGATCCGGATACAAAAATTCCAGGAAAGAAACAATTCTAATACACAAGTGGAATAAGCAGCAGCTACAAACAAATCAACCTTCACTTACAAACCGAAGCTCTGTACTGGTGTCCCAGTGGTGCCAAGTTATAAATCTAAAATCTCTCCGCTAATTGTTCAAGGTTACTTTCAGTTCTCACGGGAACTCGCCGTCTCATGCGCGTCTTCTTGTCTGATTGGTTTTCTCTCCCTTCCCGCAGAGGTGGGGAGGAGAGAGGAAGGCTTGAGCTGAAGCAGATGTGAACGTGTCGTGGTGGAAGTTCGTAGGAACGGAATAATAAAAAGAAAAATAATGATTGTGTGCGCTTGACACTTGTCGTTTGGGAATTAATACATGAGGCGATTAAATAAAATGAGATTGATTTATTACCTCTTTGGAGGACACTTCTTGGCTAGATAAATTTTCTTGTCAGAGCTTGGTCATTTGCAAGAACGTGCTACAGACATGCTGTCGAAAAATTGTTTTCAAAAAACTAAATTTTTTAATGCTGTTTTCATACCCGTGTGCCACCTAGATCGTGTTCGGGTGTCACCCAGTGACACGCGTGTCAATGGTTCGCCATCCCTGCTTTAGGTGGTAATAACGTAATAGAGTAGAAAAACAAAATGCACCATAATTTTTTTAAGACGATATCTTCGTTGCCAGAGATTCAAATGTTTCTGAAATAATATGAAACAATACATGCGAAAACGTTTTTTGCTAAAACAGGTGCGCTTATTAAATAGTATTGTTGCGTTTACTCTAGTTTTTCTCCTTCGGAGACAAACCAAATGAACAGTTTTCATTTAGAGGCTAGGTGAAAGCCCGTTAATAAATACGAGGGAAAATAAGATATGTAGAGTAATTTTTTAATAATCAGGAATTCTTTTTATCTGTGATATCCAAATGTGAAAGTATGTTTTATGAACATCATTACAACGATAAAATATATATATATATATATATTGGTTGAGGCAGGAACTCGACAATTAAAATAGGCGAGCGCTCTTACAAACGTTCAGACAAAGGAAATTATATTGTTTGTAATGATTTCTAAAAGCCCCCCCCTTTTTAGCGCGCCTTTTGGGGGGAAAAAGATGTACACGTTTTTCCACTATGTTTGTCCGTTCGTCTCTGAACACGATATCTGTACACCGGTTTGTTCAATTTGAAAACTTGTTTTAGCATTGGGAAGCCTGAAGTGAGAGAACGAAGATCATTACCCGCTTTTTTCCGAAGCAAAACTTTATCTTGCTGGAAAATATTTTGCAGATAATTGTAACTTGATTTTTTTATGATGAGCGAGCTGTATTTATGTTGTACATATGACCGATATGAGTGCTGAGAACAATATTGTAATCTGCTGAGTGATGGTATGCAAACTATGTTCTAAGTACGTGCTATTGTTTGATATGTGAAATCCTGTTGCCTTGTTACGAACAAAGTGAGATACCTGACGGGTGGAATCATTTGTGCTGATCTCAGAAGAAGCCACAAATGATTGCTGTCTCAATATTTCCCGTATTTCTTCTATTAAATTTGCTTTAATTCTTGTATTGTATTATTCAAGTTTACCCGTTGTTCAGAAGGAATATGTGACACAATTTTTGATTTGTGGGTGCGTGCGTGTGTGCGTGTGTGTGCGTGTGTGTGTGTGTGTGCGTGTGTGTGTTTATGTGTGTGTGTGTGAGAGAGAGAGAGGATATTGGATTTTACTTATGGATCAGAGACATGGACCTGAACTAAATGAAAGCTGCAAACTACTGAAAGAGGCAGGGATATGTGTATTTTTGGCAAAACAAGAAAGGATAAGAGGAGGAACTCACGGAGGAGCAGGATAATGACGACAGCTGATGGCATCATGATCAAGGTAAAATCCCTGTATTGAGAATAAGCTAGACATATTGCTAGAAGAGAAGACTAACGCTGGATCATTGATATAGTAAATTAGATTCCAAGGGACAGGAAAAGACCCAGAAGACCATCATGTGAGAGATGGGTGGATGAATATCGGAGGCATGTCGGAGTGACATGGAGGAGACTGGCTAATGTCAGGAAATTGTGGAAGAAAGCTGGGGAGACCTTCGTCGAGCAGTGGATTGATAATAATGGATGTTGACGTAGGGGCGACGCAAGTTCAGTTGACGCCAAAACATATAGCAAAAATGAAAACTCCATCTTCTAACGGGTCATTACACACTCATACGACCCTGATACCGAGCAATGCGTCTGGAAACCAAGAGTGAGCAATAAATAGATATATAAATAACCAAAACAAGAGTGAGCAACAAATAGATATATAAATAACCACAAGGAAAACGTCTCAAATATGCACATGACAGCAAATGAACTCAAGGCCATAGCAAAAGAAAAAGAAATACAATAAACGATACTTAAAAGAAACACAACAAAAATTCAGAAAGATACAAATAATAAAAAGAAAAAGCCCAAATGAAATAATAAAATATCAAATGGTTCAGAACTCCCAAACCAACTTTCAAGGAAAGACATCCGGAAGCTCGGAGCCAGCCGGGTTCAGTTTTCATGAGATTACCTAACACTTAATTTAAATGAAAATGTGGTTGAAACCGAATTTTGACTTGCAAAATTTATTGGTAATCTGTCTTTCCTACCCGAACTATTAAAGTAACACAGCAATAAAAGTATAATTGAACAGAACGCCACAGAAATATGACAAATACACAAATATTTCTTACCTTGTCTTGTTAATGGACTAAACGTACTAAAGTAAAGAATAAAAAGGGCATATACATACATAACTCTAAGACAAACATAACCCATGTTCCCTTCGTATTTATCCAACGCTGTAAAGGTAAACAGCCGCCCCGGTGGCGCAGTGGTTTAAGCGATGGCTTCTGATCATTCGTCCGAAAAGGGTCCGTGTTCTAATCCCGTTAGACATGGATGTTGTGTTTGTCTTACGGCACTGGCTCTCTCTCTTTTTCCTGGAAGCAGTGCCTCTTAAATAGGGACGGACGACTGCTTATAGCCCACTGGGCCGCGGGTAGCCTAGTGAGCAACGTTCGTGACCGCCTTAGGTTCGATCATAGACAGGTACGAACGCTCGATCCAATAAATATCCGCCGTGCGTCGGATGGACACGTTAAGACGTCGGACCCCGGGTACTGGCCCCCGGTAATAAATAAGGGCGTCTTCCTCCCCCTTTCTACTTCGCTTCCGTGTCACTTCCTATCGGGCACTCTAGCCCAAATCTACTAGCTTCCTATTTCTAAGGGTTGTTTAAGACCTGGGGTCAGACACTCCCTTTCTAAAAGATCTGATCTGATCTTATAGCCGACTAAGTTGCTCACGGTGGTCGTTAAACTCCAAATCAAAAGGGGGAAAAAAAGGTTAACATACTTTGGGAGATAAGGTTACGGTTACTTTCGACACCAACTTAAGTAGAACATCTCTGTGATTGTGCGTTCGTAAAATCTCTGTATTCCTAACAAACACGCCACATGGTAAAATGTCCCAATGAGACACAGAAGACCGTCCAAATAAAGACCTCAATTGTGGAGGAAAGTATAGTATATTGTTAAGGTTCTCCGGGCCGCCCCCGGTGGCGCAGTGGTCTAAGCAATGGCCTCTGATCATTCGTCCGAGAGGGGTCAGGGTTCGAATCCCGGTGAGGCATGGATGTTGTGTTTGTCTTACGGCACTGGCTCTCTCCCTTCCCTGGAACCAGCGTCCCTAAATTATGGACGGGCGACTGCTTATAGCCCATTGGGTTGCTCACGGTGGTCGCTAAACCTCCAACCAAAAAAACAAAAAAGGTTCTCCGGGACGACTCGAAGTGAAAATCGCATTTATTGTGGCCCTAAGAATAGGTTAATTCAAAAAATACTTTTTGAATTAACCATTTTCTTAGGGCCACAATAAATAAGAGTTTTCCTCCCAGTCGCCCCGGAGAACCTTAATAATATACTATACTTTCCTCCACAACTGAGGTCTTTTTTTGGACGCTCTTCTGTGTCTCATTCGGACATTTTACCATGTGGCGTGTTTGTCAGGAATACAGAGACTTTACGAACACACCATTGCTGAGATGTTCTACTTAAGTTGGTGTCGAAAATGAGCGTAACCTTATCTCACAAGGTATGTTTACCTTCACAACGTTGGATACATACGAAGGGAGCATGAGTTATATTTGTCTTAGAGGTATATATGTATATGCCCTTTTTATTCTTTACTTTAGTACGTTTAGTCCATTAACAAGACAAGGTAAGAAATATTTGTGTATTTGTCATATTTCTGTGATGTTTTCTTCAATTATACTTTTATTGCTATGTTACTTTAAGGGTTCGGGTAGGAAAGACAGATTACCAATAAATTTTGCAAGTCGAAATTCGGTTTCAACCACATTTTGATTTAAATTAAGTGTTAGGTAATCTCATGAAACCCGAACTCCTGGATGTCTTTCTCTGAAGATTGGTTCGGGGTTCGGAACCATTTGATATTTCATTTGTGCTTTTTCTTTTTATTATTTGTATCTATCTGTATTTTTGCTGTGTGTTTCTTAACTATCGTTTGTTGTTTTTCTTTTTCTTTTCCTGCGGCCTGGAATCCATTTGCTGTCATGTGCATGTTCGAGAGGTTTTGCTTGTGGTTATTTATATCACCATCATCACCGTCATTCTCAACCATTATCAATCCACTGCTGGACGAAGGTCTCTCCAAGTTTCCTCCACAATGGTCTGTCTTGTGCCAGTCTCCATGTCCTTCCTGCATACTTTCGAACTTCATCCACCCATCTCCCATGTGGTCTTCTTCTGGGTCTTTTCCTGTCCCTTGGAATCCAATCTAAAATTTCGGCTGTCCATCGATGATCTGTCCTTCTGACAGTATGTCCAGCCTATTGCCATTTCAGGAATTTAACTCTGATCATGATGTCTTCCACTCTTGTCATTTTTCGGATCCACGAGTTCATCTTCTTATCTCTCCTGGTTACACCAAGCATGCACCTCTGCATGACTCTTTGAGTTGTCTGCAGCTTTTGTATGTCTCTTTTAGTTAAGGTCCACGTCTCTGCACCATACGTAAGCACTGGAAGGATGCATTGATCAAACACTTTTCTTTTAAGAGATAATGGCATATTGCTCTTGAAAATTATACTGTTTCTTCCAAAAGCTCTCCAGGCAAGTTTTGTACGCCGATTGATTTCTTTATCAATGTGACCCTCACTTGATATCTGCTGTTCAAGATAAACATACGTGTCTGTTATCTCCAGCTTTTCTCAATCAATCGATAAATCTTCATTTCTTGTAAAAGCACTGAACATTACTTTTGTCTTCTGAAAGTTCATTTTTAATCCCACTTCTTTACTCTTGTCAGCAAGTTCCTGGATCATACTCTGCAGCTCCGATGGGACAGTTGCAAAAATGACTACGTCATCAGCAAAACGAAGGTGGGTTAGATAATCTCCATTAATCTTTATCCCTTTGTTTTCCCAGCTCAGCGACTGAAAGACACCCTCTAATGTAGCATTAAAGAGCTTCGGAGATATGGTGTCATTTTGTCTCACTCCCTTTCCAATTTTTATGTGTGATGTAATTTCAAACAGCCGAATCTTTGCACTTGCATTTTCATAAATGTTATTAATAATATTAATGTACGCATCTTCAATACCGCAGGATTTCAGAGCCATTGTAACTGCTGATGGTTTCACCGAATCAAAGGCTTTTTCATAATCGATAAAAGCCATGCACAATGGAAGTTCATATTCCCTCGCTCTTTCAGTTAGTTCTTTCAGTACGTGATATGATCTATTGTGCTGTAGCCACTCCTGAATCCAGCTTGTGGTTGTTTATATATACATATATAATTTACGGTCTCGATGACCATATGTCCATTACTTCATCATTAGCTTCATGTGAAGGAAAAACAGTAGGATTACCTAAAGTTAAAAGGTTTTAAAATGCCAAAAATTAAAATATCAATGCATAGTGGAATTCGTATGCTAGGCTGACTTTCTAAGGTAACAACTAATTTGGTATAATGGCAATGCATTTGATTTACGCATTCATAGTAGAAAAAAAAACTGCCGTTCAAATGAAATTCAAAGTTTTTAATTTTAATATAGTAGTTTAATGCAAAATGTGGTGGTGTTTGTACTAAAATAAGAGTTTCTTCACGATAACTAGAAATTGAATCTTTTTTTTTTAATGGAAAACTGAAGTTCGATGATCACAAAATACACTGCTGGCCACCCAAAATGCAACACCAAGAAGGAAGCATCCGATTGGCCTGAAATTCGCAGCATGCGTCGCCTGCGAGAGGACATGCAAACGATTAGCATTGCAGGGCATATGCAAACCATGTGCGCCCGGCACGTCACCGAGAAACACTATAAGAAGGGTGCACAGAAGGCGGGGTGTAAGTAGTTGAAGTGAGTTGTGCTACCGGACCTGTGCGTGGGAAGATTCCTGATGCCTGGTCGCAGAACACGGCAGTCATTCCAGCACGTTTCGGAGTTCGATAGAGGACGAATAGTGGCTTATCGCGACAGCGGTTTATCGTACCGAGACATCGGCGCGCGTGTGGGACGACATCCAGACACAGTGAGGCGAGTATGGATTCGGTGGGTGCAAGAGGGACGAACGGACCGACGTGAGCGATTGCCGCAGCCGCGGCACACCACTGAACGAGAGCACCGGCATGTTGTGCGGCGGGCGTTGACGGCTTGCACCACCACATCACGAACGTTAGCGCAGGAATTAGGGTGTGTTGCGCAACAACCTCTGTCAGAACGTACCGTTCGACGTCGTCTGCAGGAGCGGGGACTTGTCGCACGGCGTCCATTGCTCCGATTGCCATTGACGCTACACCACCGGCGAGTGCGGTGGCCGTGGGCCGTTGAACGCCGCACCTGGACTACGGAATGGCACGACATTGTCTCCTCCGACGAATCCCGCTTCTGCCTGTAACACCACGATGGTCTGATCCGTGTGTGGCGGCACCGCGGCGAGAGACTGTATGACGCCTGCATTATGCATCGCCATACCGGTCCGTCGCCTCGCGTTATGGTTCGGGGCGCAATTGGATATGACACCCGCACCCCTCTGGTACGCATCGCCGGTACACTCAACAGCCACCGCTACATCTCCTACGTTTTGGAGCCAATAATCCTCCCTGACCTGCCAGCGGCCACGTTTCAACAAGACAATGCATGCCCGCACGTGGCACGCATCGTGCAACAATTCTTCATGGCCCAACAGGTGTCACTGCTGCCGTGGTCCGCCTGTTCTCCCGATATGTCGCCCATCGAAAACATCTGGTCGCTGATCGGCAACCGAGTGGCCCGGCAAGCACCACCCGCGGCTACGCCTGATGAACTGTGGCAACGTGTGGAAGCAGCCTGGACCGACATACCCCAAGTCCACATCCAAAGCCTCTTTCCTTCGATGCCGCGGCATGTATTGACCGTTATTGCCAGCCATGGGGGCCACATGAACTATTGATGTCTGCGTGTTCCCCAAGTCGCACAGGCCTGTAAGCTCAATCGTTTCATCTCTGTATCTGTTGCTATGTGTCCAGTAAATCTGGCTTTGCTATCTCGTGTCCTTCTTTGTGTTGTATTTTGGGTGGCCAGCAGTGTATATACAAGGGACACCGTGAGTTGTCAAACTACCTCTCTGAGCTGTTAGAACTTGCAAAATAGTAATCATTACTTTATGTTCATAAAATTTTCTGATTTAATTCCTAAAGCTTTGCAGTAAAATTTTAAAATATCGAATAAAAGTTTTATAGTGCCTGATATTCTACAGCCCGTTTCAAATTCTGGTGGCATGCATAATAAGTGCAATATAAAATGTCTCTCCACTGTCTCTCCACTTTCGGAATATTTGTTTTTATCGAACATGCGTCTGTCATTTTCTTTGTCGCTCCTACGACGTCTGCTTCTTTTTTCTTTTATCTTTCTCCCTGTTTACGTGATCATCTTTCGCATGACGCAAGGCTCAAGCCTAACTCTCATCTATATTAACTGATTCCTCCAGGAACCAAAGTATGGAAAATATGTATTTTACGAGATTCTTCTATCGCAAAAATATTTTTTGTTATTTCGTGTGCTGGAGAAAAGGAATCGACATGCAGTAACTTTTGCTTTATGACCTTCAATCTTCTGTGCATTTCGGTTTTTTCGATAATTTTCATTGTAGTTAATTCCATGGTTTTGGTCTATAATATTTTGGTATACACTGTGTAGACCAAAATTTTCGAACACATAGATCCAATTTAAACAGTAGAATTTCTTAGTCGAAATCTATGGGCGGGAACGTTGGGGAACGGCGTTGCATTAAGAAATTGGTAAGGAGAAAGGCGTTCCCTTAAATAGTGATGAACTAAAGTACACAGTATATGGAGGAAAATGCAGCAGATATATGCCGAGAAAAATTTGGCTAGAAGTTTATGTATGTGAAAGTGAGCAGGAACGGATAGAATTCATGGGAATTCTATCCGTAATCTGTGTAAAATTTTTACATTTGATAATTTTGTCTTTGATTTTAAAATTTTTACAGCTTTTGACCCGAAACAATAAATTTTGTCTTTCTAACTCTTAGCTAAAAGGCCCGTAGCCAGAGAAGATGTTCGCATTCGACTGTTTTGCGTTCATATAATTTAGTACGTTATTCCTCAAGGCGGAATGTTGAACTAGTAAAAATGTTGCAAGCCTGATTTAGAACAAGGTTAATAGAGTTTACACACCTCTAACCTTGGCTTTAGAATAACAAATTCAAGTTCATTCACTGTAACAATTCGGTACATAGCAGATGACCAAGACCGCACTGTCTTCAGGAAGAGGTGGCGTGTTCTAATTGTTTGAAGTAGCGCCTAACAGAAGCGTTTTTTTTTTTTTTTTTGGTAACTTAAATTTAGAAATGAACAGTCTCCGAAGTGCTCCTCTCTAAGGTTAAATTACCGATGTGTGTCCTTTTGATCCAGCATGATGTCGATGAACTGAATGTGCTCATTCATTATGATAATTACTATGCACAATTAGTTAATTCCAAATGTTTTCACTATTTTTCAGCTGATAACATGCTTTTTGCAATACAGATATCTTTAGCCAAGTTTTGAGAGAGAGAGAGAGAGAGAGAGAGAGAGAGAGAGAGAGAGAGAGAGAGAGAGAGAGAGAGAGAGAGAGAGAGAGAGAGAGAGAGAGAGAGAGAGAGAAGAGAGAGAAAGAAGAGAGAGAGAGAGAGAGAGAGAGAGAGAGAGAGAGAGAGAGAGAGAGAGAGAGAGAGAGAGAGAGAGAGAGAGAGAGAGAGAGAGAGAGAGAGAGAGAGAGAGAGAGAGAGAGAGAGAGAGAGAGAAGAGAGAGAGAAGAGAGAGAGAGAGAGAGAGAGAGAGAGAGAGAGAGAGAGAGAGAGAGAGAGAGAGAGAGAGAGAGAGAGAGAAGAGAGAAGAGAGAGAGAGAGAAGAGAGAGAGAGAAGAGAGAAGAGAGAGAGAGAGAGAGAGAGAGAGAGAGAGAGAAGAGAGAGAGAGAGAGAGAGAGAGAGAGAGAGAGAGAGAGAGAGAGAGAGAGAGAGAGAGACAGACAGAGAGAGAGAGAGAGAGAGAGAGAGAGAGAGAGAGAGAGAGAGAGAGAGAGAGAGAGAGAGAGAGAGAGAGAGAGAGAGAGAGAGAGAGAGAGAGAGATACACCCGCACTTCAAAAAACACTAATACATCACTGCTTTCTCCCAAAACAAACCGTTCACTTTCACGACCGCTTTAGACATGCTTTCCACGAGACACCGGAAGGTCTGTACCGGAATCTCCTTCAACCATTCCTCCTACAAAGCTTCTTCCTCAGCTGTCGAAGAGAAAGCTTTTACCAGCCGTCAACGTCATCGGATTCCGCATTTCAGCTCGTGCGACAGATGTTCTACTTGATTTAGACCGGGATTTTGAGCCAGGCAATCTAACACTTGGACAGCCTGGAATTGTTTAGAATGTCTTCGTACCTGGCGATCGCTCGGCTGAAGGGCACCGCAACCGAAGGTCAGAGTCTTTCCCAGCAGAAACAGCCCCATATAATCACAGATCCTCCTCCGAACCTGATTGTACATACAAAGCAGTCCGCTTGATAGCTTCCCTCACTACCACCAGCCCTGATTTAATAACCAGCTTATAGGGCTTCCGCATACAGGGCAGGTTTAAGCTCGACTAGCTACGCCTAGACAGGCTCTTGAGCCGAGTACGGAAACAGAACAACATTAGATGGAACTTAGAGACTCGTGATAGGAAAGCTGATTTTCAGATAGAAGTAAGTAGATATAGCCACTAGTGGCTACGCAGGACCGACAGACGTCTCACAGCGTCAAAATACACACTAGTAGTACGCGACAGAGAGAAGAAGTGGAAGAAGGGCCCCTTTTTTAAATCGGGGGTCACTACCCGAGGTCCGACGGCTTAACGTGCCAGTCCGACGCACGGCAGTTATTTAGTGGTTCAAGCGTTCCTATCTGCCTGGGATCTATTATGAGACCTTTCCGTAGAATTAAGGAATGCTTGCCACTAGGCCATCCGCGGCTCAATATAGCGTTCCCCGGGAGAACACCACACCAAAACACTGCCATACGAACGAAAGAGCGAACAGCGTCATTCATCACTCCATTCGATCCTCTTAAACTCTTTTGTTGTCCACGAATGGTGAGCGAGGCACCACTGCAGTCGTCGTCTCGCATTCCCTAGAGGCATGTAGGGTTTGTGCGCACCTGACCTAGAATGATAACAGTAAGCATACTGTTCCCTATGGACTGCTCTCGTACAAATACCTGTTCCAGTGACTTGAGGGACGTCGCTAGCCAGGTCTGGGGTGGAGGACGTGCGTGCTTTCTTCACATTTCGCTGTAATTTCTGTTTGGCATGATCACTCTGTGCGGCCTTGCAGACGCGTCTCCGCTGTAGCGGCACCATTTGCTTTTCATCGATGAAGAACATCAGCGACAGTGGAATTTGGAAATTCCAGAAAAGCGGGAACGATGAGCACCAATTGATTACCCAGGTGGCATCCAACAACCATACCAGTTTCATAGTCCATTAGTGCAGCTTCGTGCGGTATAGTCGTTTCAGGTCTAAGAGGTGTACAAGCGGTGCCGTTAATATACAGTACCCAGAGCGTGGGCGTTTGGTACTGCAAGTATACTATTAGATCTGAATATGAGGAAGCGTCCGAATACTTTTGCCTGCTAAAGTAACCTTTGCAGACCTTCAAAGATGTTCTTTAATGGTAAGGTTAGTCAGCGTAGAAATTGCGAATTTAGAAAACAACACGTCCCCTCTCTAATGAATTATTGCATAAGAACATGTTTAGAAATGTCAAAACTAAATACATCTCCCGTAAGAAAACAGAACGAAAAAAAAGACTACAATAAATATTCAAGAACGTCGTTTGAGTTCTTTCTCTCATACAAAATATATTTTCAAAGTGGATTTTCAGAGAAAGAGAAGAAAATATATTCATCAGAGACAAAGAAAATACATTCATCAGAGAAAGAGAAAATACATTCATCGGAGAAAAAGAAAATACATTCATGCTTCCTAGAAAAAAACTGGGCGTTAATTAAAATAAGCACTGTGCGCAGTATTCTTCATAGTGAATGTCACCAGTTGGGAAAAATAATTTTTAACCGGATTTCAAGAACCAATAACACAGTTGCAAGGTGAAACAGGGGTTGTTTATTCTAAAAGTGACTCCGGTGCACGGGACGACGATAGATGTTCGCACTGTGTGCTACAGCACTGAGAGAAACTAGATTTTATTTTTATTTTTTATTTTTTTTATTGATGGTTTAACGACCAGCGTGAGCAACTCAATAAGCAGTCGGCAGTTTCTATTTTTTTTTAATTCACTTTTTACGAATGTTTCTTAAAATAGCATCATGTATATTGGGGGAGGAAACAAAATCTGAGGAAAACAAGTTAGTAAAATCATGCAATGTATTTATTATGTTACGCTTTCCAACATACGCGAAATCGAGCGTAAACAAACCCTCCCCCCCTACCCTGACTACTGATTTGTTCAGTATACCTCCGGAAAAACATACTAAAGTTCTGTTGCAATAGAAACATTTTTACTCAAGTTATTACTCAAGAATCTCACTCCTGTGCCATGACCTTTGACCCAATTTCGATTATATTTAAAAGAACTGGTTCAATATATCTCCAGAACAACATGATAACGTTTTGTCGCAATCGAAGCATTTTTATGTAAGTTATGACGCATAAGGGCGATGGAATGGACCCCGCTCCTATGTCCTGACCTGTGACCCCATTTCGTCCATTTTAAAATGTTTCGTCCCCATGTTGTCCTTTACTACATACTAACATTTCATCGAACTCGAACCATTTTTACGCGAGTTATCGCGCGGACTTACAGACAGACGGACAAAGCTGGAGCATGTACGCTTCTTCAACCTACGGTTGGAAAGCGAAAAAGAGACAATTCGGTTTTACAAACACATTATAACCTCTTTGGTAGCTGCATGACAATTTTTAAATCCAACGTAAAAATTATCAAATGACGTTTCATGTATCTCAGTGACTACCCCTGAGATTGCCGATCTTCCCGCACCCGCATTCGCCAAAATTTCTCGCGGTCCTGGTAAGAAATGGTGTTTTAGGGAGACCATGTGCCTACAATTCAGAGTCGTACCTGGGATTTTGGGTGCCTGTGGCCATACATCAAAACCGCGCCGTAACGAAAGAAAATAGTAAATTAAACAAAGAAGATGGTACTGTAACAAAAAATAGAAGCGAAATTTTGACAAGGGTGAAAGATTTCTATTCAAAACTATATATGTAGTAAGGGATGATACATCTATTCCAGACATTACGACAGGTGCCAGTGCCAAAGTTCCTCCAATCCTCCCTGCAGAAGTTGCATATGCAATTAAGAACATGAAACAGGGAAGAGCTCCAGAAGAAGATGGAATTACCGTGGACATTATACAAGAAGCAAGTGGAGAAACTGAAACTACACTCGCCCAAATTTTCACTCGATGCCTTAATGAAGGGAATATTCCTGAGGATTGGAACAATGCTACAATGATTTTGGTCCATAAAAAAGGTGACATTAAGGATCTCAGGAACTACAGGCCCATCAGCCTCCTTTCAGTGGTTTATAAAATCTTCACTAAGGTTCTTTCACATCGCTTGAAGGTAACACTAGACATGGCCCAACCAAGAGAACAAGCTGGATTCAGGAGCAGCTACAGCACTATAGATCATATCCATGTACCGAGAGAACTAATTGAAAGAACAAGAGAATATGAACTCCCATTATGCATGGCTTTTATTGATTATGAAAAGGCCTTCGATTCCGTGAAACCATCAGTAGTAACAATGGCTTTGAAATCCTGCGGGGTTGAAGATGCATTATTAATAACATCTATGAAAATGCAAGTGCAAAGGTTCAGATATTTGAGGATACAGCACAAATAAGAATTGGAAAGGGAGTGAGACAAGGTGGCACCATATCTCCCAAGCTCTTTAACACCACATTGCAAAAAGTTTTTTTTTTTTTTTTTTTTTGGATTGGAGGTTTAACGACCACCGTGAGCAACTCAATGGGCTATAAGCAGTCGCCCGTCCCTAATTTAGAGTCACTGGTTCCTGGGAAGGGAGAGCCAGTGCCGTAAGACAAACACAACATCCATGCCTCACCGGCATTCGAACCCGGACCCCTTTCGGACGAATGATCAGAGGCCATCGCTTAGACCACTGCTCCACCGGGGCGGCCAAAAAGTCTTTCAATCATTGAACTGGGAAAACAAAGGGATAAAGATTAATGGAGATTACTTAACTCACCTTCGTTTTGTTGATGACGTAGTCATCTTTGCAACTACCCCTTCAGAGCTGCAGAGTATGATCCAAGAACTTGCTGACAAGAGTAAAGAAGTGGGATTAAAAACGAACTTTCAGAAGACAAAAGTGATGTACAATGCTTTTACAAGAAACGAAGATTTAGCGATTGATGGAGAAATGCTTGAGACAACCAATTCCTACATTTATCTTGGGCAGCAGATATCGAGTGAGGGTCACATTGATGAAGAAATTAATCGGCGTATAAAACTTGGATGGAGAGCTTTTGGAAGAAACAGTACAATTTTTAAGAGCAGTATGCCAGTATGTCTCAAAAGAAAATAGTTTAATCAATACATCCTGCCAGTGCTTACGTATGGAGCCGAGACATGGACCTTAACTAAAAAAGATATACAAAGACTGCAGACAACTCAAACAAGCATGGAGAGATGCATGCTTGGTGTAACCAGGAAAGATAAGAAGAGGAACTTGTGGATAAGGAAAATGACAGGAGTGGACGACATCATGACCAGAGTGAAATCACTGAAATGACAATGGGCTCGATATGTTGCCAAAAGAACGGACTACCGATGGACAACCGAATTTTTTTTTTTTTTTTGATTGGAGGTTTAACGACCACCGTGAGCAACTCAATGGGCTATAAGCAGTCGCCCGTCCCTAATTTAGGGTCACTGGTTCTAGGGAAGGGAGAGAACCAGTGCCGTAAGGCAAACACAACATCCATGCCTCACCGGGATTTGAACCCGGACCCCTTCGGACGAATGATCAGAGGCCAACGCCTTAGACCACTGCGCCACCGGGGCGGCACCGAAATTTTAGACTGGATTCCGAGGGACAGGAAAAGACCCAGAAGAAGACCCAATGGGAGATGGAAGGAGAAAATTCGAAAGTATGCTGGAGTGACATGGAGGAGACAGGTCCAAGACAGACAATTGTGGAAGAAATTTGGGGAGACCTTCATCCAGCAGTGGATTGATAATGGTTGATAATGATGATGATGATCACAAAATAATGAAAGTGTATCTATGAAAAGTAGTAGTCTTTGGTAATAAAAACCCTTTATCACCATTTCCAATGTACATTACAAACACAAATAACTATCTAATCTATCAACAAATTAAATTACTTGAATTTTCGTGTTTTCAATTTTTTTAGATTTATCAATAACATTGCCAAATCAATTTCTATATACATATAATTTTGGCTATAATTAAAAAAAATGTTGCTTCTATCTCTGGCAAGTGCATAACTCACGTCTTGTCACCATATCGTTTGGGTTGATCTCCCCCCAGACAAGTCCCCCTCTCTTTGTCAGGTATACACGCTCGCGCGGTTGCACCCGGACTAAATCAGCTCGGTTCGACAGTCAACAAAGAGATTAGCATTTTTTCCATGGTCTTGCGGTCAACTTCTGGAAAATTAACGTCAGTTCATGTCGCCACTAAAATGCAAAATTAAAACATATATAAAAGTAATGGAAACAATCAAATATATAAAAAAACGTTTGAGTTCCCGCTGATGTTTCAAACCATCCAGTAATTAATTAGTGTTTATTTAGCTATCTTAAACACTGTACAGCCCTTCTTTTAATGGGCTTCCTTGTACCAGGACCTTAGCTAGGGTCTGGTTCACACTGGTCATACCCTAGTTATGGTCCTGCCAAGATCGTATCTCTTTCATGCATACCCCCAAATCGAAGAGCACTAAGGTCAATGAAGTCATGATATTCGTGATTCTTTACCTGGAAGGTAACGATTCCTTCCACATTTTCCATGGATGTTATCATGTTGCCAGGATCGTAGCAAGCTTTTCTTATCTAGGAGGACGAAACTTGAAATTGCGGCCCTTCCAGTTGCACTCAAACAATACGTGGTTTTTATTTACGCTTTTCAACCGTAGGTTGAAGAAGCGTATATGCTCCAGCTTTGTCCGTTTGCCTGTCCGCACAATAACTCGCGTTAAAATGGTTCGATTTCAATGAAATTTTAGTATGTGGTATGGGACAACCTGGAGACGAACCCTATTCAAAATGGAAGAAATGTGGTCAAAGGTCAGGACATAGGAGCAGGATTCATTCCATCGCCCTTATGCGTCATAACTTACGAAAAAATGCTTCGATTACGACAACACTTTATCATGTTGTTCCAAAGGTATACTGAACCGGTTCTGTTGAAAATCATCGAAATGTGGTCAAAGGTCAGGGCACGGGAGAGAGATTTATTCCACAACCATTATCCTCATAACTTCAGTAATGATTTCTGGTATGTTGGAAAGCATATCATAATCAATGCAATGCGTGATTTTACTAACTTGTTTTCTCACACGCCGTCGTTACAGGAAAGTTCGTATTACGTTCGTTCAAAAATCGCACTTCAGGATTTTGACGTAACTTTATTGAAAATGTAAAAACTAGGTAAATACCCAGTAAGAACCACAGGTTGTAAATACCAAGTAAAGCGTAAACGTTATGCGAACACCGACAACACAACACTCCACAGAAATGCAGAACGAAAAACAAATCAGTGCGGAACGAATGGCATCGGATAGCGAGCGTGACAATAGGAAAAGTTTTAGGGATAGGGCTTGAAAAAATTCTGTTGAAGGTTAATTGCTCAGAGAATTTTCTGCGTAGAGCAGAAAATAAGTTGTTCATGCCAACAACATGTTCGGAAAGGTCACAAAGGTCAGGTATATTAGCATATTGTTTTCTATGCCTCCATTCACTGTTTTGGAAAATTCCTTTCATGGATATGAGATGTTCACACCTCATAGTATATGTTACTATGTATCCTGGTTAACAGCATGAAATACTGTGTGGGACTAAATAAAGTCTTTAAAAAGAAAATACTGAAGAATTTAACTTTCTTTTTTGGTTGCAATTTCTATGTTTTACCACCCCCAGAGCATGAATTTACGCCCCTAGAATGACCATTCTGGAAGGGCAACCGCCCTCTCTGTTCTCCCAATAGCTACGGCCCTACGTGTTGTTTTCGTAAGAAACGAAATGTCGCATTTCCTTCAGAAGAAATAAACTGAAGAGGAATTAAATGAGAGATACCTGTCTAGTAACGTGTAGCACCACCTTTCGCCCTGATGACGGCGGTGATTCGTCTCGGCATGGACTCGACAAGACACCGGAAGGGTTGCGAAGCCATACGGATCCACGACCCCTGAACAAGCTCCCACAGTTCACGAAGATTTGATGGAGGGGGTCAGAGCCTAGAACATCTCTCTCGATGGAATCCTAGTAGATGTTCTCGATGGGATTAAGGTCAGGTGACCTAGCTGGCCAAGGAAACGAGGTCACGTCGGTGGAGTGTCCATCCAGCCATTCGGATACAATTCGGGAGCGATGGAACGGTGCATTGTCTCATTGCAGGATGAGGTCCCCACTGGGATCTTGAAGACGCACAAACGGGACCAAATGGTCGTCTAGGATATCCCGGTAACGTTGACCTGTGAGGGACGATGTCACACGTACCAGGGATCCCATTTCAGTATACGCAAACAGTCCCCAGACGAGAATGCCACCCCTCCTGGTAAAAAGGATCGATCGCTTCATGTGGTTTGCGCCGTACTCGTATCCGGCCATCCGCATGTACCAACGTGAATCTCGACTAATCAGTCCAGGCAACATTTTTCCACATGTCTAGGGTCCAGTGGTGATGTTCCCGCGCCCATGCTAATCTTTGCACCCTGTGATGTGCGGTCAGCAGAGGTACCCTCGTGGGACGATAGCTTCTGTACCCCATAGCGAGGAGATGGTTATGGATGGCGTGGCTGCTTACACATTTTTGTGCACCAGCGTTAAATTGCCGAGTGATTTCTTGCACTGTGGCCCGTCTATCCGCTGTTACAAAGAGAGCTAGCCGACGATGACCCCGCTCATCCACACGTTGTTGTCCACAGCAGTAGGCCCTTGCAGGGATGGTTTTATCGGATTCGATGTACTCACGGTGCACCCGTGACACAGTGGCTCGTGAGAATCCTAGTGCCTGCACGACTTCCGAGATGTAGTGACCCATTCGTCGGACCCCGACAATTTGCCCACGATCAAATGCTCTTAAATCCTTCTTCTTACATATACTGCGTCCGACTCTTACTGATTCCCGTCGCATCACTCTTTATATTGTCGCATCGCTGCATACGTTATGTCGTTTCTATTTATAGGGCCGCCCTCAGCGCCACATTTGCATAACGCCAGCTGTCTCTAATTCAATTGCTCTTCAGTGTACTTTAATTCTACTTTTTCACGTTTATATCCTTTTAAATATCCTTTTAAAAGCCATCTGAAAAAGAAAACTAAAAAAAAAAATCACGTGTTCTCACGGAATAGTGTCACATGAAGCGAATATACGGATGTGGCGACATCTGTCTTCGTTTCGAGGAAATCCAAAAACCGGGATCACTTCTATAAATGAGATAAAATCGACATTTACATCCAGCAGTCGCAGAAATGCGCTTCATGAAAAAAATCAAAAATTGAACATAAAGTGTTTCTCATAGCTCAGAATACGTCCGAAGCAAAAATATTTTCTTCAATATATTTACTCGGAATACGATATGGAAATTTTTTTATTCGGAATGCGTCCGAAGCAAAAATATTTTATCCAATAGACGATGCCTGTTTTTGAAGTGCCATTTTTCCAAAATAAAAAATTAATGGCTGCCCAAGCCATGTGCTAATTGTGTGCAGTTTTGCACATCCAAAAATAAAATTTTGTACAAATCCTTGGAACATTTTATTTCCTATATTTGAGTTTTGTACTAGTTGTGTGCAATTTTGTAGATCCAAAAGAAAAAGAAAATTAAAACTTTGGCTTCGATTTTTGGAATGTGACACTACAAGTAGATGTATCTATGGGAGTAGAGTTGTGGAGGAAAACCTGGTATAACTTTACGTCCCATGGCGGGAAAACAGCGCATTATTCGAAGAAGATGGGCGCAAAATGTTTTTCGTAGTCAAGAGTATTTGACCAAGAAAGAATTTTTCAATAGGATTTTTAGACGTTAGAATACTCTTGAAAATAGAGATATACACTGAAACCCCGATGGTAAAACTGTTCATTGTGAAAAGGTAAAAATTATATGCAAAATATTATTTATAGTGAGAGGTATGCGATGGAAAAATATTTTTCAAATACAACTTTTAAAAGTGGAGATAGTAAGAAAAAGTTTATACTTATACGCACCCTAGCGGAAAAATTACATTATTTAAAGTGAATATTATTCGCCATCTTCACCACAGTGAATGGTATACAATGCAAAAATACACTCATCATCAAAAATATAGTTGAATTTAGAAGGAAGCAACCGACAGGAATGAAACTTGGTGGGTAGGTTTGACATCGTAAGATATGCAAATGATTCAAGTATCACACTCGGCCGCACATGGGACACAAGCAAGGAGGGGTCGTAGCGCTGTGCTTGACCGGCTATATAAGGTCGTCCCGTCGTGCGCGCTTGCCATTATGACTCGCGCTGTTGTGTTGGTTGCATTCTTTGCAAGTGAAGTACGCATCGGAGAAAAGTTCGGAAGCGATTCGAGCAGTTGGAGGAGTTCGAGAGAGGCCGCGTCGTCGGGCTTCGGGCAGCGGCATGGTCTTCGGGATGGTTGCGGGACGGTTATCGCCATATTGCGCACCATACCGGTAATGTGGATATCACCATAGCACGCGGTTGGCTACAGTGGATAGAACAAAACACGCAGCAGCGACAGGCAGGGTCTGGGAGACCTAGATGAACCACGGAGATAGAGGACCGACAGGTTGTCCAACATGCGCGGAGTGACCCAACAGCCACGATTGCGGATATTCAACGAGCAGTTGAGCCCTCCATACATCGTCCGATTAGTGCCAGCACCATTGGCAGACGGCTGCACGACGTAGGACTACACGCACGTAAACTGTTACGACGACTGCCCTTAACACCATTGCATCGTCGCCGAAGACTGCAATGGTGTCGTTCTGGACTGTCATGTAGCCACTCAGAATGGCAGCGGGTGATATTCAGGGACGAGTCCCACTTTTGTCTTGGAGAAGAGGACCGACCACCGAATCCGTATGTGGAGGCACCGTGGTTAGTTCCAAGATAAACGGTTTGTTGTTGAGCGTCACACGTCCAGAAGGCCTGATATCATGGTGTGGGGTGCGATTGCCTACGATGCCAGATTCCTTTTGGTGCTCATTACAAGAACTTTGACAGGCCAATGTTACGTTAATGAGGTCCTGCAACCAGTCGCTCTTCCGTTTCTGAACGCTCACTGCCGTGCGATTTTTCAACAGAACAACGCTCGTCCGCATACTGCTGCAGTCTCGAGAGCTTTCCTACAAGGCGCTGACACTCTACTATGGCCAGCCGCATCGCCAGACGTATCACCGATTGAAAATGTGTGGGATGCTATTGGACGCGCAATCCACACTCGACCCCTACGGCACAATCTGCAGGAACTGCGTGAGAAGATTCAAGCTGCATGTGATGGCTTATCGCAGGACACCATTAAGAACCTGTACAACTCCATGCCGAGACGTCTGGCATGCTGTGTGAGGAAACATGGCGGCCCGACGCCATAATGAGAGACACTACTTATTAGCTTATGCTCAAGAATATTGCCCAGTCTCAATGTTTAATCATTTATTGTTTCTGGTAACCTTTACCTTCTTCCCGAATAGCATTGCAATCCGACACGTCCATACAGGTGCAACTATTTTTTTGACGATGAGTGTAATTTCTTCAGTTGTCTTCTTAACAGCGGAGGTACTGTTGCAAGAAGAAATACACCCTTAATCCACCTAGCAGCAGAGCTTATAAAACGAATTTTTTATTTCGGATATTTAGAAGCAGAGATATCCACAGCATTACAGTAACCTTTAGCACCCTTCTTGCGGAAAACTTTTATTTTAAGGTGAACGTCAAGTAATTTTGTTTCCTATACTTCCAATGGAAAAACTTTTGTACACATTTCCTTCACAATCAGTGTGTTCCCAAGGATGAAAAGCTGAACATTGATTAAAATAACTTCATATTATAACTTATAATACCTAATATTTTCTAAACATAACCATAATTATATTAAAAATCAATAACTTTTCCTTTGGTGGTGTTGGGAAAAAAAAAAAAAAAAAAAAAAGATGGCGCGACCTGTACTTTGATGACGTCAGTGGACAAACAAATGTTGGATTGCATAATTATGGTTATGTTTTAGAAAACATTAAGTATTCCAAGTTATAAAATGAAGCTATTTTAGTCGATGTTCAAATTTTCATCCTTGGGAACGCATTAATTGTGAAGAAAATGTGTACAGAAGTTTTTCCGTTGGAAATATAGGAAGCAAAATTACTTGGCGTTCACCTTAAACAGGAAAAAAGGTAAAATATTTTCAGTGGAAACGGAAAGTTTTTTAATTGGATTTTTAGAAGCGTAGATACTGCTACAAATAAATTTCGGTCGTAACGCCTAAAAGCAAAGGTTGTAAAAGGTGCTTTAACTTGCACAACGCAGTCATGTACATGGACGAAAATGTCCATAACAGTCACAGAGCTGTGAGAAAGGGTCCACAACTACGCAGTTTCCCAGGGAGAGAGATCGTCTCGTGGCAGATGATATAGGGGTTCATCACAAGCAGCCAAAAATGAAGCAAAGCACAATACCAAATTCTTCTGCAATTTGAGAAAATCATCATCGGAAACACATGTTGTGGACATATTCGTTCATGTACATGACTGCGTTGTGCAAGTTAAAGCACCTTTTACAACCTTTGCTTTCAGGTGTTAAGACCGAAATTTATTTGTAGCAGTATCTACGCTTCTACCAACAACTGATGAAAGTTGTTCACGAGGATGAAACAGTTCCCCAGAAGCGTGTTTTTAACTCGTTCAAGCGTTTCCACGAAAAAAGGGATTCCGTTAAAACGACCCCGGTGGCCTACGAAATGCTGAAAACATTTAAAAAAGCAAAAGGAAGAGTACCACATACGTAATTCATGCTATGCATCTTTCACATGCCAAGATTTATTTATTCGTTTATTTGCCATGTTACTCGCAGTTAAGAACATAAACTACAGATCCTTGATAAAACAGAAATAAACTACCCAAATGAAAATCCATTATACACTATTAGGGACGTAAATTTACACTGAAGTGCTAGAAAAACTGGTACACCAGTGTAATACTTAGTAGGTCCCCTACGGGAGCGCAGGACTGCAGAAATACGATGGGGCATGGACTCCACTAGCTTCTGGAAATATGCTGTAGCCAATGCACACAATACTTCCTGCAGAATGTTCCACAATTCGGGTGTATTCCGAGGTCACGGATTCCTGTGTTCGATAGCGCGTTGCATGACATCCCAAATGTGTTCTATCACGTTCAGATCTGGGGGCTTGGGTGGGAATGGCGACACCCCAAACTCAGATGAATGCTCCTTTTACCATAATGTGGCGTCCTGACACTTGTGTGGAGGTGCATTGTCTGTTGGAACAGGCCCAACCCATCAGCATGAATGCAGGACATGACCGGGTATACCTCGTCAGAAAGAATGCGCACATAGCGTTGGTCGGTCACAGACGTTTGTAGACGTACCAGGGGTCCCACTGAAGTCCAACTAAACACATTCCATACCATTACGGACCCCCTCCCCACCACCACCAGCCGGTACAGTTCCCTGTTGACAGGCGGGATCCACAGATTCATGGGGTTTACATCACACACGAATCCTTTCATCTGCCAGATACAGTTGGAAACGCGACTCTTCAGACCAGGCTACTTGTTTCCAGTCATCAAGTGCCCAGTGGCGGTGTTCCCGTACCCAAGCGAGGCGCATAGCACTGTGTCGTACACCCATCAAGGAGACTCGAGTTGGGCGTCGGCTCCCAAAGCCCATATCGTGCAGGGTACGTTGCACATTCCAGACGCTGATGCTTATTGAGGCTCCAGCATTGAATTCCGATGATACCTGCGAGAGTGTTGCACGCTTAACGCGTGAAACGATTCTTGACAGCCGACGATGGTCACGTTCACCCAATGTATTTTAACGGCCACACTGGTATCGTAGGTTGGAGGTTTTGCCGGAATTTTTGTAGTCACGGTACACCCTTGTAATGTCGTCCGTGAAAATCAGAAATTCGTTTCTACCTCCGAAATACTACGGCCCGTCTCACGAGCGCCAACTATGACACCGCGTTGAAAATCGCTTAAATCGTTATTACGTGTCATTCTCATGCCGAAAACAGCTCTGACAGCTGGCAAGGATGTCTATTGCTTTATATACGCATTGGCGGACGCAACCGACTACGCGCATAGATGACGTTGCTATGTATTTTGCACAAGCTCGTCTATACTAGTTTTTCTGACGCTTCAGTGTATATGTCTAAACTCCCATAGTGCAACATAGCAGGATACTAGGAGAAAAGACTAATGTTAGCCTGACTAATCCCTGGCCTGTAAAGGAAGAAAAATATCAAGTAATTTACATATATTTCAATTTATACACACAAAATCGCACTATAATATAATTGAAGTGAATGTAATTTAACTGTAAATGAAATATTCCTTTAGTGCTTTTTTAAACGATGCAAAACTGACAAATGATTTTATATAAATTGGAAACCCGTTCCAGAACCGGGGAAATTGGCATTAATATTAAAATACTGCGCAGTTGTACGAGCCCTAAGAATCAAATGGTTATCATGCCTACGAGTATTTGATAACTGGGCAGGATAACATGCATTTATTAGATTGAGATGTTTATTAGCATAAAGACGCTCATGTATTAACAACATCAGACGATAACTACGCAGTTTCCCAAATATCAATAATTTATAGCGACTGAACAAGACCTTTACGTTTTCCGATGGATTCAACAAACGAAAATTTTGAAAAAATTCTTTAAAAATATTAGTTTTAGCTGTCTTTCCCAAGCAAGTAGACAACAGACAAATAGGTATAAATTAAAGAATAATAGACAAATATGGATAAATGAAAGAATAATAGACAAATAGGGATAAATGAAAGAATAATAGACAAAGAAAGATAAATGAAAGAATAATAAAGTATTAATTTAATCTTTAACGGTAATAGAATGGACACTCTACTGAAAACTCCTATTCGAGATCCCAACTCCTGCGAAGTAACTTCAACAAACGGGTGTGAAATTGAAAGAGTGATTTAAGAGTATACATTTATTTATGTACAACACAATGCATATATTCGCGTCACTCACGACCACACCGAGCCACAGTCCGGTACTACTAAGTGGAATTAAATCATAACAACAAACAATAACAACACATTCGCCTCACAGCCACGACCACACCGAGCCACAGTCCGGTACATACTAAGTGGAATTAAATCATAATAAACAATAACAACACATTCGCCTCACTCACGACCACACCGAGCCACAGTCCGGTACATACTAAGTGGAATTAAATCATAACAACAACAACACATTCGCCTCACTCACGACCACACCGAACCACAGTCCGGTACATACTAAGGGTAATTAAATCATAACAACAAATAATAACAACACATTCGCCTTACTCACGACCATACCGAGCCACAGTCCGGTACATACTAAGTGGAATTAAATCATAACAACAAACAATAAGATTTACTAATTCCTGAGATTAAGCGGTACTGAGGTAGGTGGATTAATGAATGTTATTGTTGTAAAACTAATAAAAGAAAGTATGTGAATCATTAAAGTAAATAGTATTTACTCAACTATGGTGGCGGCAGAATTTTTTAAAGATTTCTCAAAAACAATATTTCTGACTGTTATATATTATTCAGATTTAGACAACATAAGAGACCGCACCGATACCGATGAAATGTGAAGTAGCAACGAAAATCCATTTACGCATGCGCAAGCTAAAAATCTGACCTCAACATAGAAAGAAATGCTGCATCACAAGCGTTTTAGTGAGGAGGATTGGTAACTTTTCGTCTAGGATATCTACCGGTTACACCCCACCTTGTTATGCATCATTTTAAAACTCTCAGTGATAGCATGTAACCCAACGAGAGAAAGCCTAATTTCGTTACGACGTATACTTTACTTCTGTCGGGAAAGATGCATAGCATCAAAATGCATTTTGTAATGGCTTTTATCACGTTTAGCATGAGGCTCTCGTAATTTTCGCACATTGCAATGGGGTATCGTTCCGTTTAAGTAAAACGTGATGAAATAATGCTCGGCGATAGTTTAGTGAAATACACTCATTGTCATAAAAATCCGCGCACCAAGAAAAAACCATGCGATTAACGCGAAACTCGCGAATGGCTACGGGGAGGGCAGATATGCAAATGACTAAAGTTTCGTGCGATTCCGCATGCCCGCGCGTCCGAGACTGGCGCTGCAATCGCAATGCTTGGGGCTTATAAGGTGCCGCAGGGGACTCCACATTTGTGCCGAAGTGCACGGTAAGAGTCAGGTGAGATCTCTGAACGATTATACGATATCCATGCCGAGGAGCCGCCGTAGATGTGCGTACGGGCAACTGATGGTGTTTGAACAAGGCCGTATCGTCGGGATGAGGGAGGCAGGATGGCCGGCGCGCCGAACCGGCAGCTATTTGGGCCGATCGGACAGTACTGTGAGATCGTGTTGGGAGCAATGGACACAGGAAGGCACCCAGACACCGCGGACTGGCTCAGGACGACCCAGACACACCACCAGCAGAGAGGACCGTGGGATCGTGAGAACGCATACGCAGATGCAAGGATGTCCTTCTCCAATATCCAGATACATGTGGTGGCTGTACAATGGACTCCTGTGTCCGCCAGAACCATTTTCAAAGGCCTGGCAGAGGAGAATCTGCACTCTCGATGGCTCTTACGTTTTCTGCCATTAACACCAGACCATCGCAGCGTCGATTGCAGTGGTGTCAGCAGCGAGCAACGTGGAATGATGCAGACTGGCGACGTATAGTGTTCAGTGACGAATCCCGCTTCTGTATGGGAACGGACGACACCGTGTCAGAGTGTGGAGAACCGCAGGTGAGCGCTACAATCCCAACCTCACTGTACAGCTGCACACGTCCGGAACTGCAGGCGTGGTGGTCTGGTGAGCCATCGCGAATAACAGCCGGACTTCCCTCGCCGTGATCTGAGAGACGTTGACAGCCCAGAGCTACGTACAGGAGATCCTGCGACCCTATGTACTGCCTTTCCTGGCGGGGCGGCCCGGAGCCATTTTCCAATAAGATAACGCCCGTCCGTACACGGTTCCGTTGTCCCAGGTCTGTCTACGTCATGCTTCGACGCTTCAGTGGACTGCCAGATCACCTGATCTCTCACCCATCGAGCACGTGTGGGACCAGATGGGACGCCAGATTCCTGCATGGCCAATCTGTCCCGGGATAACATATGGCGTCTCTTTGACTCCATGCCGGGCCGATCACCGCATGCATCCGAACACGTGACGGTCCGACGCGGTACTAACGCTGACCGGAATGTATACCGTATGTTCACAAGAAATCGCCCTGCTGCTGTAATATTGTAATCACTCCTGTCCTTGGTGTGTACCATCTGACTACCAAAAGATCATTTCAATCCGACGCCTCCTTCTTGATGCGCGGATTTTTATGAAAATGAGTGTATGTTGTTGAGTAACAATGAAATTAACTGTTAAGGGGTAAAAGGGATAAATGTCTTCGTGCTGAGAATAACTAAAGGTCGAGTATAATTTGCTGTCTGAAACACGATAGTTAAAATCTTTAATGAATAAAATATTTACAAGTTAAAAAATACAAACACGAGATCTTTCACAAGGGCGACCCTTGCATCATCAGGTGAAGACTACATTTGAACATACTTAGTGCTCCTGCTTAGTGCGAAGTTTTGAAAGTTTACTATTGTTGGTTTACTTCACGGGACAGCATTCAAAAATCAGATTTCAACATTAGTTTTGACTTCTTCTGTTACCTGTTTTCGTTACATCAAAATTTTTTACATGGGATTTATTTTAATACTGTCGGGAAAGATTCATAGCATGAAAAGTGTGTGAGCTCATAGCGGCGACTGACTGCCTATTATCCATGAAACAGTCTGTATGATTTTAAGCTACGATTAGAGAAAGGGAAAGTTCTGTTCAATGCCCCGTCCTATTGGGCAACAACAGTAAATAAATTTTTAGGCGGAGGAGCTGTTGCTACGATGAATCACCCACCGTATCTTCCTGATCTAGCAGCGGATGATTACCTTTTGATTCTCCAACTGAAATAGTTGTAAAGGAACATTCAAGCGAAAGCGACAACACAGTAGAAATTTTGACATAGCTTCCAACAGCATACGAACAATGCCTAAAATTTATTGTATCCGGAAGGTGAGGACGGTATTTTAAAAGCGGTAAAGTAAGTTTCCTTAAATATTACGTGTTGCTTGTATTTTTATTTGGAGGTTTAACGACCACCGTGAGCAAATCGACGGGCTATAAGCAGTCAGTCGTCCTAATTTAGGGTCACGGGTTCCAGGGAACGGAAAGAGCCAGTGCCTTAAGACAAACACAACATCCATGCCTCACAGGGATTCGAAACCAAACCCATCTCGGATGAATGGTCATTAGCCAGCGCTTATACCACGGCTCCACCGGGGTGGTGGTGTTCATTTTTACTGAGTATTAGTACAGAAATTTCTATTCACTTTATGACCTTGTACGTTGCAAAAGGAAATATGCGCTTTCGCCCTCTAGTGGCAGAATTATGAGCTACGAAAAATGAAAGAATTGTAAAAAAAATATTGTTTTCACTATAAATACTATCTACTGAAAAAAAAATTGAATTTTTTTAAATCGAAAAGATATCGGGGAAATTGCAATATACTTTCACGCTTCCTAGCGAGAAACTGTTCATTATCTGAAGAAGAAACTACACGACAAATGCCTACTTGGTTAAAGGCACGGAAGAAAAAACGTGATTGAATCGGATTTTTAGAAGCAATAATATGGAATTCTTTTTACATTCAATATGATTTTCATTTACACCCCTAGTGGTAAAGTTACGCATCGAGAGAAAAATCAAAAGGTATGAAGTTCGCTCTCACTGATCAAGCTATCCAAAATGCAAATAGGATTTTTTAAAGTCGTAATCACAGTTGAAGAGGTATTATGTCCACAAGTGCACGGATCAAAGGGCATTGCGTTATTTTCCCCAAAACACTCACTAAAAATTTGTTTTATGCAACAGCAACACGGCCTTTCCCTTATTCCGAACTAATTGTTCTGTATATTATGGTGACAAACTATGCCTAGAATAAACAAAGCTGCACATTGTGAAACGCATTACATACAGAGGTTGGACAAAATAATGTGAACACCATGATTGTATGAATTAATGCTATTCGCGTAGGCTACATTGAAAAAAAAATACCATTGTGAATATCATTTGTGCGCATTTTCTTTGTACATATTCTTTAGGTTGTATGCCAGTGTAGTGCCAGTTGTGTTCAGCAGTAGTTCGTACAAGCGGTGGGTGAAATAGTTGACCTGTAAGACTTCCAAAGAGAACAAGCCGCCCCGGTGGCGCAGTGGTCTAAGCGATGGCCTCTGATCGTTCGTCCGAACGGGGTCCGGGTTCGAATCCCGGTGAGGCATGGATGTTGTGTTTGTCTTACGGCACTGGCTCTCTCCCTTCCCTGGAACCAGTGACCCTAAATTAGGGACGGGCGACTGCTTCTAGCCCATTGAGTTGCTCACGGTGGTCGTTAAACCTCCAATCAAAAAAAAAAAAAAAAAGAGAACAAATCATGGGAGCCTATTCAGCAGGCGCGCCTGTAACCATAACAGCCAAATCGCTTGGTGTTTTCAAGTGCAACAGTCCCCATGATTATGATAGCGCACACAATGCATGACAAGACTTCATCGGCGAAAAACGAGATTGTTATGCGAAGGACCGTCGAACATTAACAGGGATTGTGTCCGAACAACACAGAACTACGGCCGAAAAAGTGATAGCAGAACTCGATATTCATCTGAAGGAGCTTGCTTCCACAAAAACAGACAGCAGAGGACTTCACAAAGCCAAAATTAATCGAGGAACTGCAATTTCTAAACCTTTAATAACAGACACCAACGCTACAATGCAAAAAAGATGGTGACATCATATAACCTGGACGGCCGATGACTGGAAACGCTTGATATGGTCTGATGAGTCCTCATTTACATTATTCCCACAGTAGGTCAGGCTAATGTATGGAGAACCTCCAAGGAAGCATACAATTCGGAATGCCTGGTTCCAACTGCTGAACATGAGGGTGGATTAGTGGTTATTTGGGCAGCCATATCTTAGCATTCGGCTGGTTCCATCATTACCCAACACAGCGGAGTCATTGACAACGAGTACTTGGGCGTTCTAGGTGATCAGGTGCATTCTATAGTCGAAATGTTGTTTCCCATCAATGATGCCGTTTTTTCAAGATGCTAATGAGCCCATACACACAGCCAGAACAGTACAGTCTTACAAATTTTTAGAGATGACAATCCGTATTTTGGTGTAGATATGACAAGGATGGTAAGTCAGATAATATCCGACAACTTGAAAATTTCGTCGTCCTGCAGCGGGAATCGAACTCGCATCTCCCAGATAGCGCGCGAGTATGCTAACCACTACACCGCCCACAACGACCAAATTTCAAGTTTCCGATGAATTATATGGTGTAGTGGTTAACATACTCGATAGCTATCCGGGAGACGCGGATTCGATTCCCGTTGCAGAACGACGAAATTTTCAAGTTTTAGGATATTATCTGACTTAATTTCCATGTCATATTTACACCAATAAACGGATTCAGATCTTCCAAATTTGTATTGTACAAAGCTGTAATCCCGTATTTCGTTCATTGATGCACACAACGAAATTCACTGACGTGTTTACAGTTTTTGAAAACCTTCAGCGGTCACGGGATGGGATTCTTAACCACCAGATTAGCTAAACACAAATGTTGCTTCGACTAGCGAATCCAGTGATGGTTATATTCAAATTAATCGGAAACTTGAGATTTGGCCGTTCTGGGTGTTATAGTGTAGCATCTGGGAGACTTGGATTGAAATCCCTCTCCAGGACGATGAAAGTTTCAAGTTTTCGGATGTTATATGACTTGCCAGCCCTGTCATATTTACACCAAAAAACGGATTGTCATCTTCAAAAATTTGCATTGCATTGTGTAATCCCGTATTCCATTCATAGTTCAGTTTTAGTTTGAGGAACACCAAGATGGACTTCAACATCTGCCTTGGACAGCTCAATCACCTGACTTGAATATCGTCGAGCCACTGTGAGCAGTTTTAGAGAGCAGAGTAAGGAGCAGATTCCCTCCTCCAGCATCTCTGAAGCAATTGGCCGATGATATGAACGATAAATGGTACAACATTCCTCTGGATGCTATTCAAAAGTTGTGTGAATCCAAGTTGGAAGCTGTGTTAAAGGCAAACGTTGGTCCAACATCTTATTAATAAAGATATATCGCCTATTTCCCAGGTGTTCACATTATTTTATTCAACCTATATACTTCGATGAATTCTTTAGGAGTAGAAACGTTCAGTTTCTTCTTCCGAACAGGTAGTTTTCTGTCCTATACGCCTTCTACTGTGTTTTCTATTGTGCCGTCTTTTGTCTGTTTTTATTCTTTTCTGGTCTTCGTTTCCATAAATACTCATGTCTTTTGAAAACGGCCCGAGCGTCAATCGCCTTAAAATCTTAAAGCGATTTGCTCTTTCGACGCCAACTGCATAGGTATTTGTTTCATAAAAGTTGGATTTATGCGGTTCCTTTATCGGGAGTGGGAACGATATGCGGCTTAACTAAACAGGAAATAGCGGATGACAGGATAATATTTTTGATCCCGACTGCTCTTAAACCCTGTCTTCAGCCATTATGAATCTTTTTGCAGTCGATGACGGGATTTCCACGCTCGCTTTTAGTCTCGGATTCCATCATTTGAAAGAAAAGCAAACTTTCTCGACAGCCAAATGCAAATTTACCAGGGAAGGGAAAAATGTAAAACGAAATGGAAGAAATGGCAAAAAGCGCCTTGTATTTGGATTAAAAGAAAATATTCTTTCGATTTCTCTGACGTAACACCCGTTTCTGTAGAACCGAATGGAAAATACGAATTCAAAAGAAAATTTTCAATTTAGTGACGTAAAACCTGTTGCGTTGGAAACAGATGAGAGGTATGAATTTTATTATATGTATATGTCTTTACGGATAATTATTTGAAACTACTGATTTTCTAATTTCAACACTTCAGATGAACTGTCTATTGCCTTGGGCTCAGCGAAACGGATTTAATATTTTCAGACCTTTCCAGAAATATTTTTCACATCTTTAAGACCGTTCGTTACGCGTGAGTGCAAACGGATTTAATATTTTGAGATATTATAAGAAACATTTTTCACATCTTTAAGACCGTTCGCTACGAGTGAGTGCAAACGGATTTAATATTTTGATACTTTTTCAGAAACATTTTTCACATCTTTTAGACCATTCGTTACGTGTGAGTGCAGTTTCATTTAGCATTGTTAAGTACGCTGTAAAATTGCGTGGGATACATGACAAGGGGGGGGAGGGGAATTGTAGCTTCCATCTGTGCTATCATCTTCAAGATGTTCTCAGTTTTTATTTCTTTCAAACAAAATACTGGTCGTATTTATCGGGGACACTCAAGTTCTGCATAAATGTTAAACGCGATATAATCTATCTGTAGTAGAAGTAGTCTGCTGTCATAATAACATTTGGGGGAGGGGGCTTAAAGAGAATCGATGGGCTGTATATAGTCGCCCGTCCCTAATTTAGAGTCACTGGTTCCAGGGAAAGGACAGAGCCAGTGTCGTGATACCAAGCACCACATCCATGTCTCACTGGGATCCGAACCCAGACGAATGGTCAGAAGCCAGCTCTTAGACCACTGCGACACCGGGGCGGCCCTATAATATTGCAGTAGGCATTAATTGTTTATCAAGCTTATGTGCATCCTCAAAACCTAAAGGATATATGATGATGCATATATCCTTTAGGTTTGTTTTATATATCCTTCAAGTTTATGTGTTTATCAATATCCTCTAAATTATGTGCCTAAATTTATTTTAATGACATCATCGTTTTCGGTTTAAGGAGTATGTTCGGCGTTCAAGAAGGCAAGCTTTCCAAGTGGTTCTTTCGACTTCATTCAAAATCAGGGAAACATTCTCCGGGGGTGATTAATTTAAATGGAAACCCTGAAAATGAACAACTGTTTTTAACATTTATTTTAATTTCATCAATTACACTTATCAATGACAATTAGCACAGAAATCAGAAATCTCTGAATTGACTGTATTTACTGTTCTTCACGTAATGTCGATCACATCAGAATATTAATCATTCCCGCTCCAGGTAGATGACATTTTCAAGTTTTCTGATGAGATTGATATTACGTAAAGAACAGTAAATACAGCCAACACAGAGATATCTGATTGCTGTTTAATCATCGTGACGTAGTTTCCACGTATTATGAGGATATTTCTTCCACACTATATGCTCGGACGACTGGTGATATGCTTAACAACGCTAGATGACAGCACAGTTTGCTTCGATTAAGAATGCGGTCGGAGAATATTCCGATGCTCTTATCACTCAGATACTTGTGACTTTGTCATCCTCGGTGGTGTAACGGGTAGCATGCTCGAACGGTAATCGGGAGATGCGGGTTTGATTCCCACTCCAAGGCGATGAAATTTTCAAGTTTTGTGATATTTTTGATATTACGTGAAGAACAGTAAATACGGTCAATTCAAAGATGTCTGATTGCTGTATTAATTAGCATGACGTATATTCCACGTATTATCAGAGGAATATTTCTTTCACTTTATACATTTATGAATGGTCTTTGAACCAATCACGTGATAAGTGACAGAGATAAAATGGCAAAAGGCTCGGCGTAGCTAAGTATGGTCGCCTTCACCCGAATGTGTGGACAACTGCATCGGAGTGATCTCTGGAGCGAAAGCAGTGTAAAGAGTGAGAATGCCCTTTGTGATGTCATCGAGAATCCTACCATCACATGTACACTTTCACCAGAGACTTCATCATAGGGCTACGTAAGGCTGGTTGGTCGCTGCGCAACATCACGGCGGAAGCAAATCGGGATGAAAGGACTGTCGGCCGGATGTAGATACAGTGGCTGATGCAGACAACTAGAGTCGTCGTAGGTGTCGTTTCTGTAAGTTTCACGTATGTATAATTATACGTTTCCGTAATACATTTATATGATTTCTATATAACTTACGATACCCATTGCTGAGAGATTTATATATATTATACACAATATTGATAAATGTCACCGGACACTTAAAAGAGAAAAACAACATAGCATATATTGTCATACATTAATACGGTGTCGGTCCACCATTGGCCTTAACTGCATGCACTGACCCTTCGAGACATGCTTTCGATAAGATTTTGGAACACAGCGATAGGTATGAGCTTCCATTCAGTACACAATGCTGCCGCTAAGTGTTGCTTAGTAGTAGGCCTTGGTTCTAAACTTCTTATGCGGCGTTCTAATTCATCCCATAAGTGCTGTATGGGATTAAGATTAGGGCTCTGTGCTAGCTAGTCCACACACGATACGGAATAATCGTCAAACCACGCCGTAACAGCCTTTGCTTTATGGCTCAGTGCATTATCCTGCTGGTACCAACAAGGCTCAGTTCCATAGTATTGCCTCAGAGTTGATAGGGCATAATTGTCCAGAATATCAGGTTTGTCCACGATAACCAATGGGCCGGGACCATACCACGAAAAACACCCCCACACGAGTATACTCCAGCTGCCAACTTGACCTTAGCAACATTACACTGCGGTAAATAGCGTTCTCCGGGCTGCCGCCATACGCACACATGGCCATCAGACTGATGGATCGTGTATCTGGATTCGTCAGTTCATAGGACCCGTTTCCACTGATCTACGGTCCACGATAAATGTTCTTTACACCATGCTAAACGACGAGTAGCATTCCGAGTGGAGATGAAAGGCTTATGAGTAGCCGCTCGACCAAGGTAACCTATGGAATGAAGTTCTCTGCGAATGGTACGTGTACATGCAGAGGTTCCAGCATTTTTACTCACCTGTATACTGATGTCTTGTGCAGTACTCCGTCAGTTAGCTGTAACGACTCTCCTGATGCTTCGACGTCCTCTATCACTGATTTTCTTTGGTCTGTCGGTACGTTTTGCTGCTTCAGGCACTCCATGGGTCTTCCACTTATTCAGTACATCCAAAACAGTTGAGTTGGGTGTGTTTAAATGCCTCTGGGTTTCTCTCAAGGACAACCCACTAATATAACACCCAACAATGTTTCCTTTCTCAAAGTCAGTTCTCTGCAGCCGAGACATTTTCACTCAACCTCACAGTGCAATATGATCGCGGTTAGCTGCAGGCTTGTTTTTATACCGTTTGCAGCTGTACCGCGCATCTTAACAACGCAACGGATCCGTTCATTTCTTTTTGAAGGGGTGTCCGGTGACTTTTGTCAATATAGTGTGTCTCTCAGCAATGGGTATCGTAGGTTACATAGAAATCATATAAATGTATTACGGAAACGTATATTTATACATACGTGAAACTTACAGAAAGTGTGAAACTGTCGTTCTTCACATAACCTGACCGTTTTTTACACATGTTTTCAAACACATCTGAGAGAGTCGAAAAGTCCCTCAGCAGTAATGTTAAGGCTGTTCCACTTAATTTTGATTGCGCTTCATTCAAAATGTTAATGTCTGAACTACGTAATTTGTTGTATGTTTAATTTCAGTTTTTGCTGTTTCCTGGATAACATACCAAGCTTCAGAATATGTTCAACAGCAACACCAACTTTCACCAGCTTCTGATGAGTTGAAAGTTTCCAAAATGTGGATGTTGATTTCATCATTGCCCCTCAGAAGGAATCAACATTCACATCATCGAAACTTTCAACTCATCACAAGCTTGTGCAAATTGGTGTTGCTGTGAAACATATTCTGGCTTTTTAATGAAACGAAACAATTTCCAGCATTCACTCTTCCCGTTTTTGTTTTCATCTCCTAAACGTATTTTTTGGCCTCGACGCCTTTTTCTGTTTTCTTAATATTAAATTCATGCATATTAACAAATAAGGCATTAATTCCGACACGACACGCAATGGAACGGGATGTCAGCACGTCAAACGGAAATCTCTGAATGTTCAATACAAAAGATGCGATGTGAAAAGTAACTCTCAGTCTTACAATGTGACACGCGGAGTGGGAGATAATTAATCACCAGAGAAGAAGGCCACAAGCGTTTGCCTGTAACTTGCTCCGGAGAATCGCACTGAAAACAAACGCAAAGGAAGTTTTATTATACGATATGGTATTTGTCTGTCGACGGAAATCTGCTCTGCTTTAAGAAAGAGATGGCAGTATTTTTGTATGACAAGTTATTTTTGACCCCGTTGGCACCAGCATCGAGCACACAATCCCACAGTACACATTTTTCTTTAAAATGTATTTTTTTTTGTCTTTTCAAAAATAAAACGGAAATAAAAACCGGGTCGAAATCGGGTTAGGTACACCTTGACGCGACCCGTTTGACGCAGAAGAAAAATCGATCCGTTGGCTCGTGACTCGTCTCGATCTCTACTGTGAACCTCTCAGATTGGTTGAAGAAGGCTTGTGTTCTCCCTAGCCACTGCGACGACTGCTACTCACCGCAACATACTGCCGCGCAAGTTTGCAGTGGTCCCGTACAGAGACCAATGCCGCGCAAGTTTGCAGTGCGTAGCGAGACCAATGGAACTATGTCATATTTACCTACAGTCTCGCCTTTTTCTCAGCGCTGATGATCTCCGATTGAGAGTCTGGAGACGATGTCACCGGAATCATGTTGGTGCCATCCGTGAAAGTCATGCGGCTCCTCAGCGTGGTGTCATGTGGTATCTTAGCGTGGTGCCATGGTTTGGTGTCATGTGGTGTCTCAGCGTGGTGTCATATTTTGGTGTCATGTGGTGTCTTAGCGTCTCCTCAGCGTGGTGTCATGGTTTATGGTGCTATCAGTTTCAACATTCACTTACCGTTCGGACGCCTAGTGGGTTCAATGACAACACAACGATACGTCGATGAGGTGTTGATGCTTTGTAGCCGTATCTCCGTGGTATACCTGATGCCCAGTTTCAAGAAGCCCGTCCGCACACTACCAACATCAGCAGCTATGCCTACAGTGTGTCTAGGTGCTTCCCTGGGCAGCGCCATCACCAGACCTCTCTCCAATAGACAACATGTGGGACATTATTGGCAGACGACTTAACACTTCTGCATGAGCACCGTGGCAATGTCGAATTGTGGACACTGGCCAACGATGCATGGCTAGTAATACCTCAGGACACCATCTGGTGACTTTTCTATTCGATGCCACGCCGTATAGCCTAGTGCTTTAGTCATACGTATCTACTGACTCCTAGGCCATCGCATTCATGCAATCCCTCAGAAATTAAATCAATTCTTTCTCACTTACTTGCCTATATGTGTGGTGAGTTTCATTTCATTCTATGCATTACTTCAGGGTGTGACACCTTCAATGTTGAGCAGTGTATACATGCGGAAAATCTTGACCCAAAAATTATTTCCACTTTTATCTATGAGATTTGACAGATAATATTTTCCAGTTCCTTTTAAAAGAGCAGATATCTTCCTCTCAAATGGCTGACAAGATATGGCTCACGAACGCTTTAAGGCTGTATTTGAATGAGCGTTAGGGTTCATCTTCTGCGATAGATGGCGCAAAAATCACTCCTTGGGCGTGGCTTTTACGTCTCGAGGGACTGTCCGAGAAGTTGACCTCAGCGAAGTACAGCAGACCTCGCCTTATCCAGATTGGAAGCGGTCTCTCGTTGGCTCCACAGTGAAAAGACATAATACGCGCTGTTACGTTTTAACCAATTACGTTATTTGGGAGTGAAGCTTAGTAGGTAGGCGGGTTTCTACAGCTCAAAGTCAGGGGTACTCTGCTAATGTACACATTTTCTCTTAAAAAAACGTACAGTAGGATTTAAGATGATTTATGGGAGATAAGATTGCAGTTTCACTTTTGGCCCCATTTAATTAACACTGGACAACAATTTTTCATGAAGATCATGCTTCTGAGATAAAAATAGCCATTTCTTAATGAATTCGATGTGCTGAAACAGAATATGACCATAAAAAAGTTGAATTGGCTACGGTTTGTTTGTAATATGCAGATACACTGATTGACCATTGATCAGGAACACGTGATGCTATTTCAATGGGAGAGTAGCATATACTTTGCCTGCAACTCTCGATGCGCTTCCCTTATAAATATTTGTTTATGCTGCTAATTAAAGAGCTTCAAACACTTAACAAAATCAAAAATCATAATCAAAATATGTGTTTCCAACAAATTTTCCATGTGTATATGAGGAAAGTTATTATTCTAAATCAGTTTTTTGGACATTTTGATTTCAGTCTGCTAACCTTTATACCAAATCTCTCCCACTGAAATAGCATGCAAGTGTACCTTAGCAATTGCAACCAGTGTTTATGTACGTCCTTATATATATATATTGCATGCGTTACATTGCAATTCTTTTGAAGTAAATACAATCCGAAACAGTAAGTGTAATTTTTTATAGTACATTTAAAAATTGATAGCGTAATTCTTTTTTTTTTTTTATATTTGTATTAAATGTAGTTTTGAGATATGTATATGAGTTTTTCATGCATAGATAAAAATCAGTTACCAGTTCATGACGTTTTACTTCTCATTGCCTTTCGGTTGTATTCCACCAGAGGGGCATCTCTGAAGAGTGTCTAAACGTAGTCTGCGAGCATCAAAGTGGACCACTTTCCCTGGTATCGTTGCTCCATTACGGCCATATCTTGATGAAACCGTTCACCATGCTCATCACTAAATTTGCCACAGTTATCCCGGAAGAAATCCAGGTGAGAATCCAGGAAGTGGAGTTTTGAAGACATATTACAGCCAAATTTTTGATACAGAGAAAGCAGGTCGGTAATGAGATCTTCATAATTTTCAGCCCTGGAATTCCCCAGGAAGTTTCTTGATACTTGACAAAAGGCATCCCACACTTCTCTTTCACCACACTAAAGCATGTCCTCAAACTGCGAATCTTGAAAGAGCTGTCTGACCCACAAAAATTCCCTCTTTTATTTTTGCTTCCCTCAGTCGAGGAAATTTGTCATGCAAATACTTGAACGCTGGTTTAGTTTTGTCCATGGCTTTAAGCAATTGCTTTACAAGACCGAGTTTTATGTGCAGAGGGGGTAGTATGATTTTCTGAGGATCTGTCAGTGGTGGGTTCTGAACATTCATTTGTCCAGGTGTCTGAACATTCATTTGTCCAGGTGTCTGAACATTCATTTGTCCAGGTGTCTGAACATTCATTTGTCCAGGTGTCTGAACATTCATTTGTAAGACGTCCTAGGAGGCCAGTCTCTATCGATGTAGTGCAGACATGTAGCTCGGCTATCCCAGTGACAAAGAAAACAGCAGTGCTTTGTGTATTCCTGCTGAAGGTTCATCAACAGAGACACTACCTTCAGCTCAGCACAGATAAGCCAACCATAACTTTTTGTAAGTAAGTCTGTCCATCAGCTGTTTAAGGTTGTTGTAGGTCTCTTTCATGTGCACCGCATGTGCACTGGAATGGACGGTAGCTGATTCCCGTTATGCAGTAAAACCATCTTAAGACTCAACTTGGAGGAGTCTATAAATAGACGCCATTCTTGCGTAACATGTTGTATTCCTTGCCCTTGCATTAGGCCGTCAATATTGCAACAGAACACAAAGCTTTCACTTTTTTGGAAGCATTGCTCGAATTGTCGGTGACGAGTACGAAACGAACTCACTCGAATATTTTGTTCTAGAAGATTCCATTGACGAAGAGTTGACGCTAGTAGCTCTGCTTTAACTTTGGTTAAATTCAAATCGCGAATAAGGTCGTTCAGTTCCTCTGATGTAATTTTATGTGGCATAGACTCAGAAGATGCATATTCGTCATTGCTTTGATTAATCCGTGACGTTGATGGTTTCGGATTACACAAATCGTCTTCCTGGACCTCATCTAAATCGATAACAAAATTTGTCGGAGGCTTGGGAATGAGGAGTTCTTCAGAATGAGGTATAGGTCGTACAGCAGAAGGTATATTTGGATATTCTACAGTCCATTTCTTCATATTTATGATACCTTTAGCCACTGATGGCACCATACAGAAATAACAGTCATTTATGTGATTTGTGGGCTCCCTCCAAATCATGGGAACAGCAAAACCCATCGTTTTTTTTTTGCCATTAAGCCACTGTGACAGATTTGTTGCACATGTGTGGCAACATACATGTGGAGCCCAGTCCTTATCCTCGTCGCCTATCCTGCAGCCGAAATACAAATGATAAGCCTTTTTACCAACCGGAGTGATGGACTTTTTCTGTGCAGCAAATGTCACTTTACCACATATATAGCAAAAGTTATCCGCCTTATTCACACATGCACGCGGCATAGCTACGTGAAGTCACAATACAAGGATCCCTTTAACAGGCTGCTATCACGAGAGTACACTCACCAATGAAGGGAAAAAAACAAATGGACTCGGCTCTTTACCGTTGTGCTGTTAAAACTGAAAGGATTGCATCACATCGGGTAATACTACACCGGATGTCGCGGGAACTCCAGACTTCTTACCCAATGATGCAATACTTCTTTTTCTGACGGTGCCTAAGAGAACGGAAAACGCCGTACGAACCTGATGTTCTTACTATATTTTTATTTCAGTACCATTTTAATATACATTTACTAACATTTATTATATTTATCATAAATGTATTAATATGTAACATAAAAAAAATATTACTCATTATACCTACTTTTTTACTAAAAATCACAAATTTTTAAAGTTCCATTAGCTGTATTTCCGAAACAAGAGCCAATGAAAGTTTTTCATGGTCAGAAGCAATTTCATTGTTGTCCAGTGTTATTTGTATTTGGCTTAGATACGTAATTCAAAAAAATCAGACAGAAGTGAGAGATTTCGTTTCTTCCACACAAAAGCACTGCTTAGCTAACTTATCGCGCCATCTAGCGCCCAAATTGAAATGCTTTCGAGTCAGATAAATTGAACTTTGAAAAAAATTCCAACCTTGTTTTCGGAATAATAACTGTGGCACATATTAGCTATAGGTCGTTTTTATTTGCTCTCAAAATTTCGAACACTACAAAGTAATAGTCTTCGAGAAAATGTGCACAAAAGAATTTACATTGCTGATATAGGATAGAATTTCTCTTACACTCATTTAAAGACAGCCTTAAAGGTGGATTATTTAGAATAATTTAGCAAAATCATACTTTCTTCTTCTTCGGGATTTTTTCCCTTTCAATTCCTCTTCCTCTCGTTTTTCTTTTAAAATTAAACTAATATTCAAAAGTTTTGGGCTGCATAGGTGTTTTCTCAGAGTACAAAAAATTAGATTATTTTTTCATATTATTTGATTTATGTCAACGAGAGTTTAAAAAAAGACATTCTGTCATGCGTTGTCCAACCGCAACAAAACTGTTCCCAACACCACTTTGCCGATACCAGTGATAAATATATGAATTCAGTATACAATATTCACGTTATTGAAATACTTTCAAAATACATATTAGTTTCAGATAGCAAAATATAAAGAAAAGAGTTTTTGTTTAAAAAATAAAAACTGAGCCCATTCAGAACAGAAACTTCAGAAAATATTTTATTGAATTTCTTTAGTGGTCTCCGTTGTTTTCCACTGCGAAGGGTAAAACTATACGCATGGAAACTTCCGCAGATTCAATAGAAGGTCACTGGAACAACAAAGTTTTGAGCACACGCTTATCTACAAGAACGGAAATTTCGCCCGATCGACTCAATTTCAAATTCTATTATACACTCCTCCTTTTTCCAAGATATCAAAGCACACATCACCAACACCCCAAGGTAAATCAACATCGTTTGGTCGATATACACTTAACATTTCCTCAGAATGCATTACAAACAAAAATACCTGTCCTGGTTATTATTTTATTCATATGCAGTCTATTTTTAGGTTGCAATGGCGCATGACGTATGTTTAAAATAAAACGCAATCAAGAGAAAAAGCCTTATGTTTACTCAAGACCTCAATTTTTTCGTGACGCACAGAATGCCAAAGGCAAGAAAAACGAAATTTCACCATAATGTGGTTTGGATATAAATGCATCGTCGGAATATATATATATATATATATGTTTCTGCTTTGTTTGTTGGTGTTTGTTATATATATATATACATACTCTTGTTTTATGTCCTTTGATTTAGCTCATTCTGGATATCAGTGTGTAGCACAAAATAAAAAATTCATACTTCATTTCTACGAGAAAGATCATTCATAAACGTTCCGTAGGTACTTGGAGTTTGCGAAGTATCTTTTTTTACAGAAGTCGGTGAATCATACTCGTATGATAGGCTTTGCTCTCATAAAAACTCTATAACTTTTCTGCTAATTCTTTGAATTCTCAATTACTTCAACACTCAGTTTCTCAAAGTCAATACTCATGAAACACTCCTTATCTTATCCTCTGTACCTTCTTTTTGCTACTTCACTTGGCTGCTTATTTGGAAAATTACTGTGTAAGTCAGATGGATTCAATCAGAGGAACTTTAAGTCAAAATCTTCAATTCATCTCCTGTACACATATTTCTCCTTTGCTTTTAATATAACAAAAAAACATTGTGGAAATAAAATCGAATAATATTACAGTACAAATTTGAAAATGTGAATCCGTTTTTTTTTTGGTGTAAATATGACATGGATGGTAAGTTAGATAATATCCGAAAACTTGAAAATTTCGTCGTCCTGGAGCGGTAACCGAACCCACGTCTCCGGATAGCGCCCGAATACGCTAACCACTATACCACCCAGAACGACCAAGTTTCAAGTTTCCGATTAATTTGACGTGACGTGCCTGCCCCTCAGGACGCACATGAGATAAAGGCAGATAGCAGTGAGAGCACATGCCAGTGTAGTTTAGTGGATAGCACTAGGAGCTCCGGAGCCAAGAGTTGTGTAATCGAATCCCACCCCCTGCATGAAAATGGCGAAGAAATTTACTTCGTCATATTAAATATAACCATCTTTGATTTGACCACCCACGATCGTACAGTTTGTTCACACACACACACACACACACACACACACACACACACACACACAAAAACGGATTCATATCTTCAAATTTGTATTGTAAGGTGTAATTAATTCATACACTTGACGTGGATCAGAAACACCGAACGGGAATCTAACCCACGGTCGAAGCCGCTGTGATGCAGTGGTAGCACGTCCGGCGCGTAACTGGAAGATCCTGGGTTCGATTCCCGGTGGCGGCCGATGAGAATTTTTCCGTGACTCACTTATTAACGTGGAAAGAGCAATGACTTCTGTTTGGTGAATGGTGTGATTCCGTATTCCATTCATGAATATTACGGTAAAACTTCGGAATACCTGGCATCCTGGGACTTCAACATTTTTCTGCTATTGGGAGGTGTCTGCTATTCTGGAGGTTGACTTCTGAGCTCGACTAGGCTCACACTACAAAACAAACTTCATGTTAAATACGTATGCACAATATACACTGAGTGGCCAAATTATTATGATCACCAGACCATTTCATGCAAAGTAGCTATCCCGCAGATCCTCCTGACGCTAGATGGCTGAATCCGTATAAAATGGGAACACTGAACGCATGCAGAGACTAACGAAGTGCATTGCACAAGAAATAATGGGTAAAAGACACGATCTGACAGTCTTCCAACGTGAAATGATCGTGGGTGCTCAAAGCATTGGTGTGAGCGTTAGCCAAACGGCTACACCTGTGAAATGTTCGAGGGCAGCAGGTGTTAAAATTTACCGAGAGTGGACCAGCAGTAGAAAAATCGGGTCTGAGCGTGAGGCGTGTGGTCGTCAACTGCTAACTGCATGCTAGAGCTGAGCAGTGTGTAGGCAGACTTGTTCAATCCAATAAACGGGCAACACTTCGTCTGATTACAGCTAATATCAATAAAAGGACCAAGTCTGATGGCCTCTCAACTTACAGATCATCTGATTACAGATAATATCAATAAGAGGACCAAGTCTGATGGCCTCTCAACTTACAGATCATCTGATTACAGATAATATCAATAAGAGGACCAAGTCTGATGGCCTCTCAACTTACAGATCGTCTGATTACAGATAATATCAATAAAAGGACCAAGTCTGATGGCCTCTCAACTTACAGATCATCTGATTACAGATAATATCAATAAGAGGACCAAGTCTGATGGCCTCTCAACTTACAGATCGTCTGATCACAGATAATATCAATAAAAGGACCAAGTCTGATGGCCTCTCAACTTACAGATCGTCTGATTACAGGTAATATCAATAAAAGGACCAAGTCTGATGGCCTCTCAACTTACAGATCGTCTGATTACAGATAATATCAATAAAAGGACGAAGTCTGATGGCTTCTATACGTACAGATCGTCACACATTACATCGTGTGGGTTACAGAAACAACACAAGAATTGGACGGTGTTATATAGAAATATATAACACCGTCCAATAAAATATAATTAAATAGTGACTCGGGTTATTCTACGTGCCAATACAGCAGCTAGAATTTCACCTTCATGTTAAAAAGGCGCTTAAGAGATTCCTCGGGAAAGCCATTTCTTCGTTGACCGTGGTGCACCCACGAACTCCTACATTCTCCGTCGTTGGAGAACAAACACCTTCTCGGAGAAACCTCGCGAGAGAAAATTCGACCCACAGTAATTAACAACGATGAACTACTTACGTCACAAGCATCTTATTTCAAGCGGCAGAGAGTGAAAGGAAAAAAGGCACAGTGGTCATACGAAGGGAGTCTTGTTTGGGACTGGGAAGAGAGAGGAACATCTTTGCACAGGAAAGAATAAGAACAGATTTTGGCGGGAAATACATGCGGAAAGCCTTCCAAAATACCCATTTTCCGATGAAAATATAAACTATTTATTTTGAATAACCGATATTCTCTTTTTCTCCTAATCTGAAGAATAAAGAATCGTGTGAGCGAAATCACCTGTCATTACATTCTATTTGTTAAACTATTTATTTATTTGCTTCCCTGCTCCAATGACAAGAACCTTCAAACAGCGATTCTTCTAATGGTATAGCGTCCTCTTCAATACTTAACAATAATAACGCCAACAGTAAATGAGTGGAAAAGGTGTAATGTGGTCCGACGAATCACGTTTCCAGCTACCCCATGAAGATGGAAGGGTGAGAATATAGAGGCAGCAAAATGAAAGCCTGGACCCATCTTGCATCGTCACTACCCTTGAAGCTGGCGGAGTCACCGTTATGGTCTGAGGCATGTTTTCGTGAGAGAGTTTGAGCCCTTTGATTCGTGTGCAGCAACGTCTGACCGCTTAAAGGTATTTAAATATCGTTGCTGACCAAGTCCACCTAGCTATGTTGATGGTTTATCCCAATGTAGATGCATACTTACATCGAACAATGCTCCATGTCATAGTGCTTACATTGTACGCGAATGATTTGAGGATCATCACGGATAATTTTTCCTGCTACATTGGCTTCCTCAATCACCGGATCTCAATCCAATGGAGAGCATTTGTGGGAAGAAGTTGAAAGAGGCATCAGACAGATGGATCAGCTACCACGAAATCTTCAAGAGCAGACGTGTGCAATTTATCAAATGTGGTCTAATATATCTCAAGCCACTTACCGACATTTGATGGAGTCCATGCCAAGACGAATTCAAGAAGGGGGAAAGGTGGCCCAACAACATAGAACCAAGTGGTCATAATAATTTGGCCACTCAGTGTATAATGAGAACGATATGTTTAGGATTAAATGTCGTTTTTTGCTATTATTTTACAGTGAGAAACAATGTAATACGTGGGAAATACATATAGCATATGAACAGTATTTTCATTTTATAATACAGTGCATACCATTTATGTATTTCAATGTACATTTAAAAACATATGTACGTAACAATAAAATATGTTGCACTATGAATTTTAAAACACACTGTCCGCAAAATGGAGGTGTGCGCTATTCGGTAGTGTCCGTTAAGAAGGTTTTCTTGTATTACACGGTCGAGTCACATTATTGTGATCACCAGCTAATATTCAGAGTAACTGCCGTGTGCAACGCGGACAGCAGCTAGACGGGCTGGGAGTGACTCAGTAAGGTGCTGGAAGGTGTTCACAGGTATTTGGAGCCATGCTGACTACAGTGCATCTGACAGTTGCTGCAGGGTGTGTAGTGGAGGATCCATAGAGCGAGCAACACGGTCGAGGTTCCACAGATGCTCAATTGGGCTTAAGTCTGGGGAATTAGGCGGCCAGGGAAGTACTTTGAGGTCTTCATCGTGCTCTTTTAGCCACTTTCGGACTTATCTAGCTTTGTAACACGTCGCATTGTCGTGCTGGAAGATCCCATCCTCACCAGGAAAGACAGTCAGCATGTATGGGCGTACGTGTGGTCTGCAACGATGGATAACGAATTCGGTCCATAGTGCCTCCTTCCACAGGTATGAGTGGACCCAGAGAATGCCACGAAAACATTCCACAGACCATAACGCTGCCTCCACCAGCTTGTGTTCTGCCAGCAATGGCTGAAGTGTGTTAGTTCTCCGATATTTCTCGCTTTATAAGCCAACGTCCATTCATTCGATGAAGCAGAAAACGTGACTCATCGAAGAAGACAATCCTTTGCCAATCAGCGAAGGTCCAATTCCGATACTTCTGTGCAAATGTAAGCCTTTTCTTCCGATGAACCTTCGTTAGCATAGGTGCAGTAACCATCCGTCTGCATCGCAGCCCCATACGCAGCAGGGTTCGCTGAACTGTCGTTTTAAACACTCTTCCGGTAGCGCCCTGATTTATTCGGCCAATGAGTTTCTCCACTGTAGCGTGTCGATCGGCTCTCACGCAGCTTCGAAGCCGACGTTCACCTCTCACATCAATGACGCATGGTGCTCCGCAGTTTCCACAGCGCTTATTCGCAATGGTGCCATTTCAACAATCACGATACATTTTAACCACAGCAGCACGCGAACAGTTCACAAACTGCGCTGTTTCAAAAATACAGCCACCCTTGGCTCGAAAGCCGATAATCATCCCTTTTTGCAAATCTGATAAATCGCTCCTTTTATCCATGACAGCAACGAGTGATGTGTTTTCAGATTGCCTACAGCACACCTTATATTCCCACCAAGCCAGCTCACGACACGTACCGTCTTTCATTGACTACGCGCTGTTGACGCCCAAAGTAGGAGGTGGTCACAATAATGTGACTTGACTGCGTATTTTTATTTCAAATTCTGTTTTTCAAAACTTAAATCTTTCGGAAGAGCACTTTTCTAGAAAAAGACGACGGACAAGAATTATGGTAGACGACATTCCATACTCACATACACTCTAAAAAAAATGTCAAAAATCACAAGCTATCCTAGGGGCTTTGAATTATCCGTAACCGTGGGATAATGTGCCGGGAGGAATGTTTTCCTTCTTTGCATATATGTACATACAACAACCGACTTTGACTGCGTTCATGTGTGTGTATATACACTGCTGGACAATTGCTAAGGACGGATCATAAGCGGCTATATAGCGCATAAAAAAGTAAGTGTGGTTGGATGCCAAGTGAAATAAACTAATGTCAGAATGCCAGGACATTACAAGAAAGACAATTTATTGTGCTCTGAAATCCAGAAGGCTTTTTTTTTTTTTTTTTTTTTTTTTTTGATTGATTGGAGGTTTAACGACCACCGTGAGCAACTCAATGGGCTATAAGCAGTCGCCCGTCCCTAATTTAGGGTCACTGGTTCCAGGGAAGGGAGAGAGCCAGTGCCGTAAGACAAACACAACATCCATGCCTGACCGGGATTCGAACCCAGACCCCTTACGGACGAATGATCAGAGGCCAGCGCCTTAGACCACTGCGCCACCGGGGCGGCCCAGAAGGCTTTGGAACGTGTTCAAGGGACAAACAGGCCATTTTGTGCAGAATACGTAAACGTGAAAAAAATGCAATTACCATCCTCAGGCGTTCCGGCGTAAGATGTCAATACGGGATATGGCCACCATGGAGGGCGATGCAAGATTCCACAAGTCGTGTCATGCTTTGCACAACATTATCAAGCAGCTGTTGGGGTAATTTATCCCATTCCTCTGTCAGTGCACGGATGAGGGTGTCCTTGTTTATTGGAGGGCATTGGCGACCAGCAAGTCTCCTCCCCAAAGCATCCCAGACATTTTCAATGGGATTCAGATCTGGAGAACGTGCTGGCCATACGAGGCGATGAATATCCTCGCTCTCACGACACTCCTGTTCAGCGACTGTTCGAAGACATGTTGCGTTGTCGTCCATGAAAATGAATCTGTCACCGACAGCACCACGGAACATGCGAACATGAGGTAGCAGAACATCATTAATGTATCGTTGGCCAGTCATAGTCCCAGTTGGAAGCACATAGAGGGACGTACGGCCATTGATCATGATGCCAGCCCATACCATGACAGTACATGTCGGATATCGGTCCCTTTCCTGTATGTTTGCTGGACAATATGCAGTACCACTATCACGCCAGATCAGTTGTCGTCGACAATCAGACGATAGACTGTATCTACTCTCTTCTGAGAAGAAGACAGCAGACCAGTCGTTATCAGTCCAATTGCGATGTTGATGGCATCATTGCAAACTGGCGGTACGGTGACGTCTGGACAATGGGATGCACACAACAGGACGGCGGGCGTATAGTCCTCCTTCATCCAAACGTCTGGCGACAGTTTTTCGTGAGATCCGCTTGCCAGTAGCAGCCATAAACTGATTTGCTACCTCACTAGCTGTGCTGCGCCGGTGTCTTTTTGTTGATAGCACTATGTACCGATCTTCTGCAGGTGTCGTACTGCGAACACGACCTCCCACGTGACGTTTGCTACACTCTCCATTTGTTTGAAATGATTTCCAAAGTCTTGAAACAACACTGGGGCTGACGTCGAACTCCCTGGCAACATCTGTTATTTTTCGCCCTTCTTCAATCTTGCCAATAATACGGCCACGCGTAAAATCATCTAGGTGATGTCGGGAAGACATACTGAAAATTGCAAGTTCGTCAATTGATTCTTTCCCTTTCAACTTTGCGTTTGAACAACAGTGGTCAATACGCGTCAAATCCTTTATATCTCTTATCAGCGCTATGACGTCACGAACAAGTTCGGCAATCCAAAATTTGCATACGCACAACACGTCTTACTGTATCCCGCACTTATGCTAATTTCCACATTTTCCTGCCTTCCATTTTATGGTTGCTATTGTCATCCGTCCTTAGCAATTGTCCGGCAGTGTATTATGCGGATCTTGTCAATTTGGCTGTTCCATCTGAAGATGGGCCATGCGAAAGTACTCATGTCTTTTAATCTGTTTTTAAAATTTCATAAGGTTTTATTAAATTGATGTCTCATAATATGAGTTAATTTGATTTAAGCTAAGCCGAGTTGTATTTTACTTTTAACTATCCGCACAAAGACGGCTTTTACTCGTGAGATATAGCTTGTGCGACTCATCAGTATTGGAATACCTCGCCGCATTTAAAGGTATGTTTTTTGCATCGTCAACTATCATGAATATGTTTGCAAGATCCGCTAATGTTTCTCGAAGAAACCGACTGAAACTCGTCAAAGAACAGTCCCACTTACAATTCCTGATTAACTGTAGTGAATTATCGGTTATTCCTAAGTTCCTTCGAATAACCACCACACCTAGATCTTGGAAAGACAATGACATTCTGAAAACTGCTGAAGGAAAGAGGCTTCAACAGGAAATTAAGTCCAAGAAGGGGTTCATTAATTACCTACAAAGAAGGACTTATTATTCTTTCTCTATTTTTGTCAAGGACTCTCACCCATTTATTGTCGACAGAACATTAACTATGTTGGCCTCGACTGCAGATACCCTTGCAAAGACTTTATATGCATCTCATGTCAAAAAATTACGGGGGTTAGTGGACATAAAAAGCAGGAGGCACTGAAAATACCTCCAGTGAAAATCCCAACCCTCCAGCAATAGCACTACAGACAGTCATTAACCTTAGTGACTTTCAGCTTAGTGACCAACTAAACAGTGCTCTTCAACATGGGACGAAATTTGCTTTTCCTAAAAAGGTTAGCTTAATACACACCATTCCGCAAGTTGAAAACATTATCTCTCAACTACCAGCTTTGGAGCAAACTTTTACAAGACTAAAAATCTCCAAGATTATCAATAAGGAACATAATAAGCTAATCAAAAATTCATCCACTACTGAAAAAAGACTTTTACGGACACTTAAGGAAGAATCCACCATCTCGATTATTACTGCCGATAAAACCTCTCAAATTGTGATTATTAACACTGCTGATTACTGTGATAAAATGATCTCTGCCATTTCCACTATCCCACATTGTATCATCAATCATAACTCTATAAACTCTACCATTTCAGCTTTGTCAAAACTAGGTAAGGACTTTGTCCCCCTCCTAGTTTCCGGTGCTCCTTTAAGCCCCCACCAGGACCCTGCGTTCCCAACGTATTTGGTAAAATTAAACTGCGTAAACTTAACCATCCGCTCCGGCCACTTGTCTCTGGAAGGTCTAGTCCTACAAGATCCCTCGAAGCCACCCTTTCTAAATACCTCTCACATCTGGTTCAGGACTCCCATTACTCTATAAAGAATTCTACCCAAGTTGTTTCAAAGCTTTCAAATCTTTCAACCCAGGCTAAACCATTCATTCTGGCTTCCATCGACGTGGTGTCACTTTACCCCAATGTACCTGTTGAATTCACACATCAGATTATCGAAAATCAAATTCATTCCTTAGGGTACCCATTTACTGAGATTTCAGCCATAATGAATGCGCTTCGGTTTGTTAAAAAACGGTCCTATTTCCAATTCCAAGATAAAATTTATCGCCAAACCGATGGCGCGGCCATGGGATCACTGCTTTCTGGCATTTTAGCAGAAATTTTCATGCAGTACCTTGAAAATACATTTTTGACTTCTTTTCCCCACCAACTTCTGTGATTTCTCAGGTATGTAGATGATATCTTATTACTCTGGCCCCACTCCTTACCTGAATTGCAAGCATTCACAAATTCTTTCTCTTCACAATTTCCGTCAAAACAATTTACCTTAGAAATTGAACAAGACCTAAAACTCCCGTTTCTTGATATTATGATTACCTGTCATCCAAACCAGGTTTTACCATTGCACTTTGCTGTTTATAAAAAACCGTCTTGTACCCCAACTATGATTCCATACTCATTTAATCATCCGCAAAGCCAAAAGTTAAAGTCTCTTTACTTTTTCATTCGTAGAGCCTACACCCATTCCTCAACCCGTACTGCACGCGTTGCAGAACTACAATGGGACTCGTCATTTGCTTCCCAATTTGGATATCCTGGTTACGTTTTTAACCGGATCCATTCGCGAGTTAAAAGTAAACTTGCTACTACATTACAACCATTTTAGCCCACACCATTTCGTTTCATTGCTTCCATCGATTACATCCTTTCAATTACTCAACCTCTTCGTAACATTTGCCGGAAATTTGGACTGGATTTTGGCACTCGCTCCCTTAATATCCTACCACTTGTTAGAAAGGACAGGACCCCGACAGATGTTTTACAAAGATGGGGTGTCTATTGTGTTCCATTAAAAGATGTTTTCGGAACTACTCAATCTGTCTATATAGGATCGACCGGACGGAATTTGTCCTGCAGGGTAAAGGAACATAAATATAATATCCAGAAAGGAGGTACCAACACAGCACTTGCTAAGAAAGTAACAGATGGGATTTTATATCTGGAAATTTTAAAATTCTGGTTACCCCTAAAAATCGTAGTACGCTGCTTTTTACCGAGATCATGTTCATTTTTCACTCACAAAATATTTGTTGTAATGACTATATGCCTTATGAGCTCCCCAATGCCTATAAGGTATTAATTAACTCTAATCCTAGGGGCTTCGAATTACCCGTAACCGTGGGATAATGTGCCGGGAGGAATGTTTTCCTTCTTTGCATATTTGTACAACAACCGACTTTGACTGCGTTTATGTGCGTGTATATATTATGCGGATCTTGTCAATTTGGCTGTTTTAACTGAAGATGGGCCATGCGATGGCCCGAAAATACTCATGTCTTTTAATCTGTTTTTAAAATATCATAAGGTTTTATTAAATTGATGTCTCATAATATGAGTTAATTTGATTTAAGCTAAGCCGAGTTTTATTTTACTTTCAATTATCCGCACAAACACGGCTTTTACTCGTGAGAGGAGATATTTTACGTGATTTCTTTGGTAAATTAAAGAAGCATATTCGTGATTCTTTTTTTTTTTTTTTTTTGATTGGAGGTTTAACGACCACCGTGAGCAACTCAATGGGCTATAAGCAGTCGCCCATCCCTAATTTAGGGTCACTGGTTCCAGGGAAGGGAGAGAGCGAGTGTCGTAAGACAAACACAACATCCATGCCTGACCGGGATTCGAACCCGGATCCCTTACGGACGAATGATCATAGGCCAGCGCCTTGGACCACTGCGCCACCGGGGCGGCTATTCGTCATTCAACCTCTCCCGTGAAATGATGGAAAGAAACATGAATTTCACAGATATTTCATAAATTAATTGACAGAAATACTCCTGTTTCGGTAAATAAACGGACAACTGCTGTTTTTGAGGGTGTGAAAACAAAAGTTTGTCCGTGACGATCATCGAATTCGTGTTCCCTCAATCCGGAGTAAGTTGCTCTCCCAGCTAAGCTACACGGGCGGAATGTACCACTGCAGATTTGTAGTTTTGACACGTGATTCACTTCTGTAGTATACGTCACATCACCTCCCTCTTAACTTTTCTTTTTTTTTAAGCGAAGTAGGAAATTTTCATTAATTCCAGACGACGTGTAGAACAAGCACAATTTTTTCTTAGAGCAAAGGTGGATGTTGTAATGCTATAATCGTGGAAGCGGCCTGGTTTAATTGAAGTTTGATCTATTTAAAGGTTGCGTGTTATATCTTTAGTATTTTCCCTTAATCAGATGTTCGGGTTATTAACTCACATTAGTTGGATTAAGTTAATTGAGTTGTAGTTGTGCTTTGTTGGAAGTGTCAAAGGAGTGTTCGTCGAATAAAGACTAACCGTAAGTAACCTCTTCTTGGCCGCCTCGGTGACGCAGTGGTCTAAGCGATGGCCTTTGATCATTCTTCCGAAAGGGGTCCGGGCTCGAATCCCGGTTCGACATGGTTGTTATGTTTGTCTTACAGCACTGGCTCTCTCCCTTCCCTGGAACTTACCATTATACAAGGTAGTCCCAAGTATGGTTTGCAAAAGGTAATGGAATTAATCTGTAATGAATTACAATGAAGAGGATATAATTCAATTATTTAATAATGCCATTCAAAAGCAATGGAGTTATTTGGTAATGGAATTACACAATTTGCAAATAATAATTACATACTAATAGTTTATAGAAATGTACGTGTGCCAAAAGCTATGTCTAGAAAAGTCGGCCATGTGACATAGCAGACAGAGACCGAAGTGTCGTGTAGAATTTTCTAGAAGCGTCAAGAATAGGTTAGACGTTTGCAGAATGTTCCAGAATGATCGCGCAGTGGGAAGTTGGAGAGCTTTTTGTAAATCAAGGATATTCCAGAAGGTTCAAGTCGCCGCCCCGGTGGCAAAGTGGTCTAAGCCATGGCTTCTGGTCATTCGTCCGAGATGGGTCTGGGTTCGAATCCCGGTGAGGCATGGATGTTGCGTTTGTCTTACTGCGCTTGGTGTCTCCCTTCCCTGGAACCAGTGACCCTAAATTAGGGACGGGCGACTGCTTATAGCCCATTGAGTTGCTCACGGTGGTCGTTAAACCTCCATTTCAAAAAAAAAAAAAAAAAAAAAAAAAACTCTTCTTTAAGTTTCTTGGGTGATTCCTGTTTCACTGTAGCTGAAGTATTTAAGAACTGATTTATATAGTATTCAGGCAGCCATATATGCATGACCTTTGTAAGAGGTATTATCGGACAAACCTGAATTTCCAGGGAACCTTTCCGTGATTGCGTTTGAATGTTAACGGAAAAATTCAGTTCTCACTTTACATGACTCCATATAACGGAAAAAAACACTGATTTTGTAAGCATTTCTCGAAAAGGGAAAGAGAAACGTGTTGTAGTCTTTAAAGCTAACGAAACGAAAACGGAATTTGATTTTAGACTTTAAAAAAATAAACTAACCCATTTCAAACTTTCATCTTACAGACTGACTTATCGGTTTCAGCTGTAATTAACCAATGCTTCACGCGGAAGAACTTAGGGAATTTCGTCATCTGATTAATTAATAAGAAAGACACTGTTTTGCGTGACTATTTTTACGCTTTCCAACCGTAGGTCGAAGAAGCGTATATGCTCCAGCTTTGTCCGTCTGTCTGTCCGTACGCAAACTCGCGTAAAAATGGTTCGATTTCGATGAAATTTTAGTATGTGGTAGAGGACAACCTGGGGACGAACTATTGAAAATAGGCGAAATGGGGTGAAAGGTCAGGACATAGGAGCGGGATACATTCCATCGCCCTTATGCGTCATAACTTACATAAAAATGCTTCGATTGCGACAAAACTTTTTCATGTTGCTCCGGGGGTATACTGAACCGGTTCTGTTGAATATCATCGAAAAAGGGTCAAAGGTCTGGACACAGGAGCGAGATTTATTCCACAGCCATCATCCTCATAACTTGAGTTATAACTTGAGTAATGATTTCTGGTTTGTTGGAAAGTGTATCATAATCAATGCATTGCATGATTTTACTAACTTGTTTTTAAATCAAAGAGCAAAATGATAAACCTTCCATCCAGTACACGTCCATCCCGGCACGTGCAGACTTCTAGTTGCTGGCTCCGTCAACAGCGATTCTGACTCGCATGCAAACCATTGCACGTTTTCACCCCACCGATGAAGGACTTTCTCCACCCCTTAATACAAATCTTCTCCCTCGACCCGCCAAGTCCAAAAGCGTTAGCGACATTAACAGCCATAGGTATAAAAACCACCCATTGCTTCCTGTGTTCAAGTGACGTTATCGGAAGTCGAAATTTTTGGAAACTCGAGAAATATCAATATAAAAACGGAAAAAAACTAAAAAAAATGACATTTCTATTGAAAAGCGGAATTAGTAACAACGGAACATTTATCAAAATACTGAATGTTTCCGTTATTAGAAACGGAAACTTTTCAAAACGGAAACTTTGCTAAATATCAGGGACCTGCGGGAAACTACTTTGTGTATGTGTGACGCAGTTATTTTCAGGAATTTGACATAAATTCACTCCATTGGTGCGCTTTTCGTTTAGCAACTTAGTTCAGGCAACAACTTCAACTGAAAACATTACTGTTGGATGATGGCGTCCTTTGTTTGTTTCTTTTATTTTCGTCGAATACCTGCTGCAAGTTTACACTTGTGAGTTTCGGTTCGTGTTTGCGTGGATGCCGACAAGCCAGCAGTTCGTTGCAGAGAATTATGGTATCACGACCCTGGATTAGTTGGAATGGCGTCGCAGTGATGTGTGAGAACTCGCTGTTTATTGTTCTTACAAAAAGTGCTCTAAAAGAGTACATGTTTTATAATCTCCTAAAATGATTCTTACTGGAATGTAAACTATTTTGTGTTAAGTGCCAAATGGATAACAACTCACGGTAAGACTGTTTAAAACAGACTAAATAGAAAGCGAAAATACGCAATAACTTAAAGTGGAAGGTCGTTGTTGATTAACAACTCATTCATTGTATGTTTAGTATTATTTGTGAAATTACATTAGCATTTTTAGTTGTGTTATTACTCAAAAATAAATAACGATAAATTATTTCAGGAGTCTGCCAGTTAGGAGGATAGTTACCGTTGCAAATCATTTCTTAATTTTAACTTACACCATCAATTACAAACAATGAACAACACTACATGTGTTTTAAAAACATGTCTTCATCGCTTTTAAAATCCACTGCGGTAAAGGGAACATAATTCGCCAGACGCACACTGAATTTCCGTCGTGGAATGTGCTGATCAGAAATACGTATCGGTTTGCAGTGTTTCAATCCGTTATCGTTGAACATCTGATTTTGAATATCGAAACCTTTTTTCCATATTTCTTCGGTTCATTTCACTATTCTCTGAACTGGCACATGAATCACCTTATTCCTCTTCCTGAACATCACTTCGGGAGGAGATAATAAAAAAAATATATATAAAAAAGGGAAGAAGATTATCATCATTGCGAACTCTGGTGATCCTGATTATTGATGCTGTAACCTTGGCTCCTCGGCGTTGCCATACTGATCACGTGATCTTGTCAAGGCAAAAAGGAAAAATGGTCGCTTTATACAGAGAATGTCATTTTCCCGAAGATGTTGCGTCACCAGCACGCGATGCAGGAGAGAACTTAGTAAAGTAATCATTGGGGCTTATGACGCGGGATGGATCTGGAGATAAAAACGGAAACAAAAATATCAAGAAATGGACGTCGTTTTCTGCAGATCATTTATTGTTTCACGGCTCGTTCTTACACTCCATTTAAGCTTTATTTACTTTTTTCTTCATCTTGTGGCTAGCAGAGAAAAGAAACCAATTTCGTATTAAGACGACGCCCCGTTTGTGTGTGTGTGTGTGTGATAATGTGATTACAAAAGTTTCAAGGAGAACTTAACTGAATCCCCTTGATGAGAGAACAGAAGACAAAGAGTTGATGAATAAAAATTACATTAAAGAAGATCAAAAGTATGGGCGACGAGGAAAATTTGGTTTTCATTTATCACACTGCAGGGCGTCATATATAACATGACGGGCACTCGTGATTCTAATTCACATACGGCATATGAAAAAACTCAACATAACTTTATTTGAAAAACAGCACTAGAAGAAAGCACAAGCATGAGCGTTCAATAAAATTTCGTCTGATTTTAATTTATTTATTTGCGATTTATAAAATAAATATTCTGCATCGATGACGCTGCAGACTACTGTGGCGTATATCTCTAATGTAATCTTTCTTTTAGGTTTGTGTGTTCTAATGTAAATTTGGCTTCTCCTCGCAAAATACTTCTTCCCTTAACGGTACATTATTTTTCTCGGCGAGTTTTTCATGACCGTGGATCAAGGTGTATTCAACGATAAATAAAAAATATGTGGGCTGATGAAAAGAGAGCAATGATTAGAGAGCGATGCTTTGAGGAGTATGGTATGTAATGTTCTGAGTACGACACGATGTATTTCAGATAACAGCGATAAGTAGTGTGAGATTTGATCTATGTTGATTATAATTGGTGATGGCGAGCGATAATTGTCAAGCGGATATTATTACGAAATAGTAGTTTGAAGTGATTTCATCCTAATATTATAAGCGACGTATTATTTATATGCTGCATACTTGATGTGCTTGTAGACAGAATAAAAAGACGTTGACCTTGTAAGTATCGACTGAGTTATTCTTGAATCTCGAAGCCTATTGATTTTGAAGTATCTATTATATTGTGTAATTCAGTTTTTCAGCTTTTACTTCCACACCAAAATTTTCATCGTTCTGGGTGGTGTAGTGGTTAGCATACTCGGGCGTTTTCTGGGAGACGCGGGTTCGAGTCCCACTCCAGGACGATGAACATTTTCAAGTTTTTGGATATTATCTGACTTACCATCCTTATCACATTTACGACAAAAATCGGATTGTCATCTTCAAAATTTGTATTATATGGCGTAATCCCGTATTTCTTTCATGAGTCACATCTAAGTTGAAATAACCTTTAAATCTTAAAAATAGGAAGTCATCAAACCCTTATTATTCTATAATATGCACAAAGGCCGTTCCATAAACACTGAGAATAATGTTTTTTGAGTTGTCAACAATGCGAAAGGGAAAAATAACCACGCAGACGACTAACTGAATTAAGGAAATATCTATTATAACGAAGTAAATTTCTCCATCATTTCTGTCCACGCCAGGATTCGAACCCGGATCCTCTCATTCCGGAACAAGTCACTCTACCAATTGAGCTACGCGGGCGTTTGTTCTGACTGCAATCTGCCTTTATGTCGTGTGCGTCCTGCTGGCAGGTACGTCACATCTCCCAGCCCCCAAAGAGGGCCGGGGGCATGGCCCACGGGTCAGCTGTGACCATGAATCGTTGCAGGCATCCTTCCGCTATGGAACGTTCACTCGAGAACTCCCAGTCAATCTAGTGTGTGGAATGCAACATCACACATTTTTATTTTTCGAAGCGCTGGAGAAGGGATTCTCTGATTTTTCCTATCTCGCGGTGTGGAAAGAACATCACACCAATGCGAGATGTTGAACAGCCGAGTCATCCGGAAAGTTCGGGCGCCATTATAACGAAGTAAATTTCTCCGTCATTTCTGTCCACGCCAGGATTCGAACCCGGATCCTCTCATTCCGGAACAAGTCACTCTACCAATTGAGCTACGCGGACGTTTGTCCTGACTGCAATCTGCCTTTATGTCGCGTGCGTCCTGCTGGCAGGTACGTCACACTATGGCAACAGTAATTAGCCGTGGCAGACGATTCTGGTTTTGTTATTGAACAGTTGTTTCAGGTACGTCTGCATTTCGTTATTCAGCTATGTAGGTGAGTGATTCAAGTGAAATGCGTTGTGCGATAAAATTTTGCTATCGTTTGGATAAAACGTCTCCAGAAATAGTTGATTGAATGAAAAAAGCTTAAAAAGATAAATGTTTGGGTGAGTCAACGATTTTTAGATAGCACCAAGATTTCAAAAAAGAGCGTTTGCCGGCAGAACTCGCTCCTAGGCCTGGTCGACCTGAAAGTGTTGTTACGCGTATTGTTAACACTGTTTGTATGGACAATCCTGCAAGAAGATCGACGAATGATGTGTAAAACACACATCATTCGTCGATCACCAAACCCTTATTATCAAACCCGGCGTCAATTAATATTTCAAAAACGTCGGCATTCCGCATTATACGCGACAAATTGCTGATGTATCATGTGTTTACCGCATGGGTACCTCATCACCTGACGAGAGAACAATTGGTAGCCAGAGCTCAGGTGTGTCATGAGGGGAAACAATTGATTGCAAAGGATCCAAACTTTCTAAACACAGCAATAACTGCCGATGAAACATGGGTCCACTATTTCGACACCCTCACGAAGCACGCAACGAGTGTTTGGAAACACACAGGCTCGCCTTCTCAAAAAAAAAAAAAAAAAAAAAGGCCGCCAAACCAAATCAGCTGGGAAGGTGATGATGATAATTTTCTTTGATCATAAAGGTGTAGTCTACCAGCATGCCGTTCCTCCACAAATTACTGTCAATGCTGATTATTACATTTCAGTCTGGTAGCGTCTGCGACGACCCATATCGATTAAGCGATTGGAACTGGTGGGCAAGTGGACCCTACATCATGATAACGGCCGCCAACAAGTGGCTGCTTGTGTTCAACCGTTTCTCACGAAATGCAGTATTGATACATAATACACCAGAGAAGATCATTCATCATCACACACAACAGAAGGTCGTTCATCATCACCTACTATTATACTACTGATGGTTTGTTTAAACATGTTTTCCGATAAAAAAAAAAAGAATGAATACAGAATATTACAGAAAATTCACGATTATCACCTGCGACCACACAGTGCAGCAAACACGACCAAAACGTCTGCAGTCATGTCCAACTGTTTAGCACAAAAACGTTCGATGTCATGTGACGAAGAACGTCATATGACCTCGAACGTTTACTGGATCATCACCTGGCTCGCCAGGTATAAAACCATTTCATTATGATCTTTTAAATAAAATAAAAGTGCATTCTAAAACAACAATGTCGCCTACGATGGCAGTAAAGGTGGGAAGCCTTTTTGAGATCTACAAAACGTCTTTAATAATGAGAAGAGGACTACTTGGACTTAAAAGGCAAAAAACTTGTTTTCGCACAACCGTGTTGAAAATACAGTAAAACCTCTTAGCCGAAGCTCCTTTCTACGGAACTTTCTCTTAACCGACGCGTCCCATGTTGGGTGTCAGTTTTTGATTTTGGTAATTTTCCATCCAAGCTTCACGTGTGGGCAGGTGTCAAGGTCACACATCATTTTCATTTCTCTGGCTCCCTCTCTCTTTGGACTTCTGATCTGATTGGTACGCGGTGGCAAACCAATCAGAAGTCAGAAAGATAAGAAATATCAGTCAGCCGTGGGATAAAGCTAGAAAATTCCCGGATACCTGGCCCCCGGTAATAAATAAGGGCGTCATCCTCTCCCTTTCTACTTCGCTTCCGTGTCACTTTCCTATCGGGCACTCTACCCCAAATCTCCTAGCTTCCTATTTCTAAGGGTTGTTTAAGACCAGGGGTCAGACACTCCCTTCCTAAAATCCTCTACATATGATCATGATCAAGCTAGAAAACGCACAGCTTACTGCGTGTACCTCGTTCTTACTGCTTGTTGGTATCAGATCGGAAGTTGTCGGTAAGGAGGCATTCGTCAAACGCAAGCCTGTTGTTTTGAGGATGGACATCTTCCAGAACTACGCCAATGAAAACTTCCATTAAAAGCAGTGTAAGAGTAATGCGAATAAGGCATTGCTTATACTATTTAAACATGTATGTAACACATACTAGGTACGTATGTTTACGTCTACATATTTTGTAAGTGTAACGGAAAAATCGATTTGTATTACGTTAAATTACGTAGTTATATGGCTACGTAAATTATTCGGAATTTTTGACTTTCCGAAGGTACCGTAGTCCTAATTAGATTGGATAAACAAGGTTACATCGTAATTTCCATCGAACCTCATGTAGGATTTGTTGTAAATTATAATTGGATGTGTAGTTAAATGGATAATAAAAACACTCCATTCGGCTCGGTACTCAGTAGAAAAAATACTTTATTTTTCACTACATCTTCATTCAAAAAGATGTGTGCTTAATGGGAATAGAGCAAAGAACTCATAATAATAATAATAATAAAATCACATACGGATATGAGTTGTGTGCAAACAAGTAGAAATTTTTTGTTATAACACACAAGATGATACGTAGACTCAGTGACATCCACTTTAAGGTGAAATATATATACAACACATAAATGCTCCACGAAAGTACAATGACGCATTTTTTCTGATGCCATATTTGTTGTAAAAGTTGACTTCATTCATACCACATAATTACATTGCTGCTAGAAAAACACTTATTTAATCACTAGAAATACACGTCCCAAATAGTGTAGCATAATTGAATCTAGTGATCGGAAACATAACATGTCATTTAACAAAGTTGCTTCCTTTCATACAGGAGCATTTAGTTTTATTAACAAACACCACCCACAGACATCGCCGTAACAGACAACTGTGCACTATCACCAACAAAAGCACACAGACACACACACGCCAAAGAGAGTTTCCTTCCAAATGATCGTTTCATATATATAGAGAGAGAGAGCGACAGAGACTCGAATGTGTCAGTTCAAGGTACACCACGCCTTTTGCAATTGAAGAACTGCAGCTGATCCTACCAAGCAATGATGTCGCAATCCATCTGGAGCTGCTGCAAATCTTCTCTGACGACCTGCGTTTTTTTAGTGCTGGGAGGCTATAATTAATTCCAAAAAGAATAACAAAAACCAGTTTTCAGAAGTATGATAGTACAGTGGTAAAACTACTTTGGAGAAATACCTGTTCCGAATACCTTTGCCTCTCTACAAATCACAAATTCTTCCAAATTTAGAGTTTTGCTGTGATATCTGGGATGAAGACTTAACTTTAACAGTTCTTGTTACTCTGCAGGAAAGAGCAGTTCAGCTGGATGACAATCCAGAACTCCCTAAATTCTTTCGAATCCCTTTTCTCAGGTGGGTGATAGCATCTCAATTCATCTTTTACAAAGGCACTGTATCAAGCATTGCTCTCAAGAGCTGCCGTCGCAATTTCTCATTGAGCTGCTTTCCATCGCGTTACAAGCAAAACAGCCACCCAACACCACATCCACTTGATGGCCGTCCTCACTAATTGTCATACGGACTGAAGAACTTTTTTAAGAAATCACACACTTTAAAATCTGACAACGAAATTCATTCTGGTGTTATACTGTATGCTTGTGGATTTTACTTCTTGTGGTCAAGACATTGACCACTGTCCCTGGTGATAAGAGGGAAAGGCGTGGGCTTTCGATTAACCGTACAGGTTTAATTAGGATTCGATTCCAGGTCCGATATGTATGATTTACTTTTCTTCTGACTGCATGCCCCTTTGCCCAAGAAATCTTAAACAGTTAGCATCTTCCCCCGCTGCGAGGTAGATGTCTGCGGGGGTCGCGGTGATGGCCACGAAACCTGCGATGGGTACGAATAATAATACAACGAAATGTAATTTGCAAAGCGAGTGGCATAGTGTTGAGAGCAACCGCCTTCTAACCAGATGATCGCGGTATTGATCCAAAGTAGGTTAAACTACTCTGAATTACCGAATACTCGCCGATGGTGGATTGGATGGGAACGTTAAACCATCGGACAAAAGGTATTGGATTCCTCGCTAAAACTACTAAGATCATATGTTCCTTACTTTTGTCCTCTTTCCCTGAAAGTGCGATTTGAGATGTCATAGCTTGGCATTCTCAAATGTGTCGACTCGTATCTGAGTCTCTAGATAGTACCTTTTTTTTTTTTTTTTTTTTTTTTTTTGATTGGAGGTTTAACGACCACCGTGAGCAACTCAATGGGATATAAGCAGTCGCCCGTCCCTAATTTAGGGTTACTGGTTCCAGGGAAGGGAGAGAGCCAGTGCCGTAAGACAAACACAACATCCATGCCTCACCGGGATTCGAACCCGGACCCCGTTCGAACGAATGATCAGAGGCCATCGCTTAGACCACTGCGCCACCGGGGGGCGGCCTAGATAGTACCTTACGTAACTTCATTTCTGAAATGCAGCACAAAAGTCCCACGGGACATAGGTAGCTGAGTCCAAATCTCTGTGGGTGTAAAAAGTACGAGAAATTTCTGGGTAAAAAAAAAAAATATTTGTAATTTTGCAAAACTACTCTACTAAGGAATCAAAATTTAGTAAACTTTGTGTTCAGAAAAACTTGTTTATCGTAGGAACCAGATGTAGACTTTGTTTCCCTGAAAAATCGTGGAATCAGCACATTTGGACAGAAACACGTTAAAGACACGGGTTATGAACCTTGTGAAGGAAGAGCTCAATGTACTCTATGAGAAAAGGCATTGCAAACCAAGTGGGAAAGAAATCAATAATATACCACAAAAAAGAAATGCATTTACCACTTCGCAATTTCATAAACGGAAAAGAAAAGATGCTCAGTTGATAAAGGGAAGGTTTTCTTTTTTTTTTTTTTGCACACGCTTTTACAGTTGCGTAAAATAACAGTAGACTATCCTATCCTATAAAGAAGACTATGTGCTATTCCGTGTCTCTGCACAAACTGTGGAAGGTTAGCACAATTCCACGTGATCTTCGTTAAAAGTAAAACAAATAAAATATTTGAATCTTTTCCACGTATTTCTTGGCAAGAATTGCAAAAATAAATAACGCGTCTCCCTGGCGTGAAATCTGTTTCTTGGAAATATTGCCATCGCCTCAGCAAGGTTACAGTCTGACGCCAATGACATCAGGATAGTCGGGAATATTCCAATTCATTTACTAACAGATGACGCGTTAGGAGCGTCTTCTTGTTTTTTCTCTGTGGGGAGATATACTCTCGGAATCTGAGGCTTTGAACATTTATTTGATGGAAATCTGTAACTATTGAAATATTCAGTTCAAGAGAATCAGTCTAAGATAAATACACTGGTGTGCAAAAGTTAAGCATAATTAGTAAAGCATACAAAGGAAAGGGTTAAGACCGATAGAACAGCAGACATTGGTATGCAGATAAGTCACACACCTAAACCAATCGCAGTGCATGGTCAGATAACGTCCACTGATGTTGGATATGCAAATATCTCGCAGCACCATAAAAGCAGCTTACCCTACCCTGAGTGTCCTATTCCACATATTTTTGCATTCCCCGTGAGAAGAGTTGCCATTGGTGATCAGGAACGTAATATGGAAAAAAGACGCTAGGTTGACCATCTTTTTACAGGATAGAATAATCAGAAGGCTCAAATCAGGACAGTCACAGACTGTCAGCTCCAGAGCACTGAATGTGCCGCAAAGTGTCATCTCCAGGCTTTACAGAAGGTTTCAAGACTAAGGAGAAATTAGACATCAACCAGTAAGTCTTCCAAAAGCCACAAGCCCTCGGTATCTTGCATTAACTGCACGACTTCATAGGACGATGTCTGCCAAGCAACTCTCTGCAGAGCTTACGGCCGCCTCAGGACAAAGTGTTTCAAGGCAAACTGTTTAGAGGAGGCTCAGGGCAACTTATCTCTATACTAGACGTCCAGTAATTTATGTCCCGTTCGCCCCCAGCGAACAGGAGGGCCCGTTTAAACTGGAGTCGAAAAAAACATCGAAATTGGACACTGAATCAGTCGAGCAATGTGCTGATGAGTCCAGATCCAGTTTACAGACTGATTCTCGTCGAACCACCCCCTGGAAAGATTGCGGAACCCGTTACGATCTCAATAACATCAGGGAAAGGCACCAATTTGGTAGCGATAAAGTCATGGCATGGGCAGGCATCATGTTGAATGGGCGCACATAACTCCACATTTTCGACAGAGACACCGTTAATGCTCTGGAACCTCAAGTGAAACTTCAGAGGTACCGTGGGTCCAGAGCTGGTATTAATAAACGATAATGTATGCCCCAACAGAGCTCAGCTGGTGGATGAATTTCTCCAAAGTGAAGATATCCAGCACATGGAGTGGCCAGCAAGGTCTCCGGATATGAATACGATAGAAAATGCATGTGATGCGTTAGGGACGCGAATTGCGTCCCGTCAGACTCCACCAAAGACCATTCCGGAGCTCCGAACTGCTCTTAATCAGGAGTGGGACTTGTTATCCAAATAGCTCTTGGATAACCTGATTAGCAGTATGAGAAGTCGATGCGAGGGTTGCGTGGCAGCAAGGGTTACCACATCCATTATTAATAATGATGCATCAGTCTTTTCTAAATTTTTTTGTACTCAACACGAAATCACCGTGTTTTCGATTTCTGTAGATATACATAAGTAATGAAATAAACTTTGTTTCCTAACTTGTTTTGTCTACTGTTGTACTTGCAATATATTATTACACAAGCATACCTAGTTTCGTGATTGGATCTTGAAATATTCAAAGGTATATTGATTATGTTTAACTTTTGGACATGAGTGTAGTTTAGTTCATGAAATCCATATGAGGCGTCCAAGGAGAATAAATTTAGTCGCATGCTAAAAATATCACGTAATATAAAATTTATTTATATTTTCTCTTAAGGAAAAATCAAAGACGCTTAACAAGTTACTTTAATTACTTTCCAAACTAATTACATTTTTTATAAATATTAAAAGCTTTCTCAATTTAAAAGAAGGAAAAATGTATCACCTTAAGCGTTTGAATATTTTTATAAATACAAAAAAAAAAAAAAAAAACTGAAGTAAAAGGTCGTCTCCGAAGATAATTTCTCCATAGAAGTTAACACTTAGATTTTTTTTTACTTTTTTTTTAATCTTCAAAGAACGAACTTCGAAAAAAAAATTTTATATTTTTACACCAGTACCGTACATTTGGTTAACAAACACTGTATGATCATTTCAGAATACCGCCACCATTTGGAAAACTCAGCAGCCTGAAATACATCAGCAAAGAACTTCTGATGCTTGATTGTATTATAGAAAATATCACGTACTGTCGCAGGGCTACCGTGATTCTAATGACGAATTTAGTAGGTGTTCATCCATATTTATGCGAGAAGAAAAAAATATATGTTCGCATTTTGCATGATATCTCCACTTAGCAACCAAATGAAATAAAATTGAATCAGGTGAAAATGAAACTTGTTTCTGCATTTCTAAATTTTTTGGCGACATTTTTCTGAGACGATAATCGTTTACATTTCATTTTTTTTTTTTTTTTTTTTTTTTTTTTTTTTTTTTTTTTTTTTTTTGGATTTAACGACAGCCTGTGCAACTCAATGGGCTGTAAGCAGTCGCCCGTACCTAATTTGGTGTCAGTGGTTCAAGGAAGGGGAGAGAGCCATGGTCGCGGAACAAACACCATCTATGCCTCACGCTGGATTCGAACACGGACCCATCTCAGACGGATGATTACAACCCAACGCCTGTTACAGTATAAGCCACCGGGGCTTCCTTTTGTACGTATTTCCCACGGTATGTCGGGTTCATATGGTCCAACTGGCAGAATTGATACATAAGAAAAATATGCAAAAATTATCAATATGATCAACATACTTTTTTGATTTTCCAAATGCCCAGTTTTCCCATTAGATAAACTTTCCGAAAAAATTCTTTTTACATACGATTTCTGTACCCACTGCAAAAATCTTCCCAAATACAGTACACATTTTGTACATATTAGAAATTTCCATGCTGTGTTGCTCATATTTCGTTTTTAATTCGACTATAGCTTCTACAAATCTAAAATGGCCGCCCCTGTGGCGCAGTGGTCTAAGCGATGGACTCTGATCATTCGTCCGAAAGGGGTCCTGGTTCGAATCCCGGTGAGGCATGGATGTTGTTTTTGTCTTACGGCACTGGCTCTCTCCCTTCCCCGGAACCAGTGGTCCTAAATTAGGGACGGGCGACTGCTTATAGCCTATTAAGTTGCTCACGGTGGTCGTCAAACCTAAAAAAAAAAAAAAAAAAAAATGAATGGATTTTTTTTCACAGAGTGGTAGCTGCAGCCATAATCATTATTACCTACAAACTTCGGATCTTCTTGATGCACAATTATTTTCTTTAATCGGACTTTTAGCATCAGAGCTAAGTTTATCCATGTATTTAATAATTTTTTCGGCAAAAAAATAAAATCGAGTTCATACTCAATGAACTTGAGTATGAACTTGATTTTATACTCCAGAAAATCGAGGACGTACTCAATGAGCTTGAAAATTCAATTTAGTTTTTCTTGTTAATCTTGAACAAAATGAGCTTCACACATGTTTTGCATGACGGGTTTATTCTACTCGTGATAAAAATTCATTTGTGTTGATATTATTTCAATTCAGACATTTTAAGGTCTAAACAGTTTTTATCAGTTTTTGTTATTGGCATCAGTTCCGAGAAAAGCGCGAGTATGCAGTTCCAAAATTTTTGTAAAGAGGATTGAAAGTGAAAATCCTCCAAATATGTGGCGTCAGTGAATAAAAAAGACATCGCTCTTTCCACGTTTTAGCAAAACACAGCAACGGAAAAATTGTTATTCGGTCACAGCCAGAGAATTGAATCACGGATCTCTCGATATCTAGTCGAGCGCGTTAGCCTTGCACCACGTTGGCAAACAATCCACGGTGCTATGTGTGCTTTTCTGTCAGCTTCTGACATCATAAATCCGAAAGATGGGCTCAGATAGTGAGACGTCTCCATCTGGTGGGCATTAACGGCACTGGTTATATACACTGCTGGCCACCCAAAATGCAACACCAAGAAAGACACGATATAGCAAAGCCAGATTTACTGAACACATAACAACAGATACAAAAATGAAACGATTGATCTTACAGGCCCGTGTGACTTGCGGAACACGCAGACATCAATAGTTCGTGTGGCCTACATGGCTGGCAATAACGGCCGCTACACGCCGCGGCATCGAACGAAAGAGGCTTTGGATGTGGCCTTTGGGGGATGTCGGTCCAGGCTGCTTCCACACGTTGCCGCAGTTCATCAGGCGTAGCCGCGGGTGGTGCTTCGCGGGACACTCGGTTATCGATCAGTGACCAAACGTGTTCGATGGGCGACATATCGGGAGAACAGGCGGGCCACGGCAGCAGTGTCACCTGGTGGGCCGTGAAGAATTGTTGCACGATGCGTGCCGCGTGCGGGCGTGCATTGTCCTGTTGAAACATGGCCGCTGGCAGGTCCTGCAGATAAGGGAGGACTACAGGTTCCAAAACGTCGGAGATGTAGCGGTGGCTGTTGAGTGTACCGGCGATGCGTACCAGAGGGTGAGGGTGTCATATCCAATTGCGCCCTAAACCATAACGCCAGGCGACGGACTGGTATGGCGATGCATAATGCAGGCGTCATGCAATCTCTCGCCGCGGGGCCGCCACACGCGGATCCGACCATCGTGGTGTTGCAGGCAGAAGCGGGATTCGTCGGAGAAGACAATGTCGTGCCAATCCGTAGTCCAGGTGCGGCGTTCAACGGCCCACAGCCGCCGCACTCGCCGATGGTGTAACGTCAATGGTAATCGGAGCAATGGGTGCCGTGCGACAAGTGCCCGCTCTTGCAGACGACGTCGAACGGTACTTGCTGACACACGTTGTTGCGCAACACACCCTAATTCCTGCGCTAACGTTCGTGATGTGGTGGTACGAGCCGTCAATGCCGGCACAACCTACATGCCGGTCCTCTCGTTCGGTGGTGGACCGCGGCTGCGGCAATCGCTCATGTTGGTCCGTCCGTCCATCCTGCACCCACCGAATCCATACTCGCCTCACTGTGGCTGGATGTCGTCCCACACGGGCGCCGATGTCTCGGTACGATAAACTGCTGTCGCGATAAGCCACTATTCGTCCTCTGTCGAACTCCGAAACGTGCTGGAATGACTGCCGTATTCTGCGACGAGGCATCAGGAAGCTTCCAACGCACAGGTCCGGCAGCACAACACACTTCCACTACTTACACCCCGCCTTCTGTGTACACTTCTTATAGTGCTTCTCGGTGGCGTGCCGGGCGCACATGATTTGCATATGCCCTGCAATGCTAACTGTTTGAATGTCCTCTCGCGGGCGACGCATGCTGCGAATTTCAGGCCAATCGGATGCTTCCTTCTTGGTGTTGCATTTTGGGTGGCCAGCAGTGTATTAATTACAACAGTTAAATCCAAAGGGCGAGATCCAAAGTGAAAATACTCCAAATACGTGGCGTCAGTGAATAAGCAAAGACATCGCTCTTAAGGAGGATTGAATGTGAAGAAATATGAAGATTTTGGATAATGTAAAAACGAAACTGAAATGCGTTTCATCGGCTTAGAATTGCACGTAGGTTGTTTTAAGTGAAAATCCACAGTTGGTAAAAATGAGTCAGTCTGCGGTTTCCACGTGGCACATCTCCAGATATTTGGCGGGGAACGCCAATAATGTGTCATCCTTAAAAGGGTTGGCGGCCATGAAAATTGCGATGAAACGCCGAGGTTATTTCGTACTAAAAGGCAGACTCTTCCTCGTTCTGTTTACATTTCTTTCAGAGTCTTGCTTCGTTTCATCCGTTGTTTTTCGTTTAGATATTCTCACTGAAAGGAGAGGCAGGAAGTTTACCAGATGAATATAGGTCCAGAGGCAGGTTTACAGTGGAACCTCGGTTACACATTTTTCACTTTTATAGGCAATTTGCTTTAGCACCGATTACCTTACTGTAGTTTATATTGCTTTCTTTTTAACTCTTTTAAACGTAATTCTTTCATACGCTTTTTGCAATTATACTTTAAATTCTGAATTTCAGATTATCAAAAATACACTGATTCTTTTATACGTAACTCAATATGTTACAACTTTGAGCGCGCTGTGTTCCTTCTTGGTGCAGCCAAAGTTAAACGTCGAACTCATTGGAGAAGGGTAGGTTGTTTATTTTTGCTTTGGGTGAAAAATTAGTTTGGCATTTTATGGCTCTCACACACACATACGCTACGTAAAATTTTAATTCTATGGGAAACAAGGCCGCCGACTTCCCCAAATTATTGGGGGGGGGGGAGCGCGAAGAGATCACACGTGGAAGGGGCATGTCTCTTCCATCATCAGGAGGAAAATAAAGGGGGGGGGAGGGCATAAAGATAAACTACGAGATTCGACGTATATTTTAAAACGCAATTGTAATTGCTCCTCAGCAAATGAACATGGGAATAGAAATATCCTTTCGCTGAATATTAAGATTAAAAAAAAATTCTGCCAGTGATTTTATAAAAATATCCAGAGAGATTTTGTTTCCAAAGTTTAGTAGAAAATATGAGAAATTAGCTGAGTTGCTCAAACAAAGAACAAGAAGGGCAAAAAAAAAAAAAAGTTAAATAAAGGCGCTAGATTATACGTTTCTGTATTTTATTTATGATAAAATTGTTCTAATCATTTACCACATATCACGAGAACATGACAAACACTATTAATACTGGCCTGGCAATCCAGTTTCTTATCAAATGAGCAATGCTGAGAATGGGAAAAATGTTTTAATTTATTTTGTTATTTATTAATATGAGGTTAGATCAAAAAGTTACGAGACTAGGCCGATATACAACAAAGTACTTATATTACTTAAGTCTGGCTGTGATCTCTCTCCTCTCAAAGTAGTCTCCTTGGGCAGTGATACACCGCTGCCAGCGTTTTTGCCACTGTTGGAACGCTCCTTGGAAGTCCTGTTCGCGAATCGTCTCAAGCACCGTCGCGCTGAATCTCGTCCACGGTTTCAAAACGGCGACCCTTCAGCTTCAGCTTCATCTTCGGGAACAGAAAGAAGTCGAGGGGGACCAAATCCGGCGAGTAAGGCGGGTGAGGAAGGGTAATCATGCTGTTGCGGCTGTACAACTGGAGTGTTGCTAACGCTCTGTGAGCTGCTGCATTGTCGTGATGGAGCAGGAATCGTCCCAGCGCCATATTTCAGGTCGTTTGCGGCGAATGTCTTCCCTCAGACGCAGCAGAACCTCGCGGTAAAAAAAGGGCGGTGACCGAATGGCCCTGGGAGACGAATTCAAGGTGCACAACCTCACGAACGGTCACATTTTTGGGGGTTTGCTCGTGAACGGTCGCCCTGACATCTTGTCGTCTTCCACTGCCGTTTCGCCTCTCTTGAAGCGCGAGTGCCACTCAAAACACCTCTCATTGCTTCATTGCCATAAACCTGCTGCAACATTCCATGCAACTCCTTTCCGGATTGCCGAGATTGACGTAGAATTTGATGTTCGCTCACTGCTCTAGTTTGCAGTCCATACCGAAATCGCAGCTGTGTTCTGCACGTGGTCACCAAATATCGTGTAGCACAGCTCCCGATGTTCACAGAACGACACCACTCTGCCCAATGACTCATGAAGGTCACTGCCCTCGACCGCTGCTCCCGCATCCGTGTAATGCTGTCTGTTGGCACGCTACGTATCTAGTGTCGGAACTTTTTGATCACACTACATATTTAGAAATAAATCGCTTTGGCCTCATAAGGTGGAGCTTGGGCCACCTTATGATGCTAAAGCGATTATTTAATTAAACGAAATAAAAAATATTGGGTGGGCACTGCCCCCTAAAATTATTGGAGGGGCAAGATTCGCATTGCCCCCTATAGCCTATGCTGGGAAGTAACCTTGTGGATCCATTATTTCGTGACGTAGTAGAATGGGATTCTGAATGTATCATCAATATTCAACATTCTGGTTTCAAATGGATGCACTCAACATCCGTATAGAGAAACAAGTTAGTAAAATCATGCGATGATATTATGAAAAGCTTTCCAACATACCCGGAACCATTACTCAACTTATTACTCAAGTTATGAGGATAATGGCTGTGGGGTAAATCTCGCACCTGTGCTCTGACCATTGACCCCATTTCGATGATATTCGACAGAACCGGTTCAGTATATCCTCCGGAACAACATACTAAAGTTTTGTCGCAATCGAAGCATTTTTAGTCAAGTTATGAGGATAATGGCTGTGGAATAACTCTCTCTCCTGTGTCCTGACCTTTGACCCCATTTCGCCCATTTTCAATAGGGTTCGTCCCCAGGTGGTCCCCTACCACATACTAAAATGTCATCGAAATCGACCTATTTTTACGCGAGTTATCTTGCGGACGGGCGGAGAGACAGACGGACAAAGCTGGAGCATACACGCTTCTTCAACCTACGGTTGGAAAGCGTAAAGAAGCTGCTAATTCATGAATGCCATACTGAAGCACTGGTTTCAGATTCTTAGTTGTGAGAATATCACGCAAACTAGAATCTGGATTTTTGTAGACACAGAGAGTCGTCGAAAGAGAAGTTTGATTTTCATAGGCTTTATGATTTTTGCAATGTGCTAAAATACATTATAATTTGTAACGCGTTTTTTTCTTTCGTCGCCAATTGGACTTTAAATAAATAACCTAAGGAACATCTTATACTCTTTTAAGGCATACATTTCATAGTTGGATTTAACAATTTGAAATTTTGTTCAATCGTTTTTTACATTCGTACGTTTTTTAAGGCCGTCCCCTAGAAAACCGCATGACCGAGGTTTCTCTGTATTTTGGAGGAAACTTCAATAAAGATGAGATAAAAATTCTCCAAAGAAATCGCAGTTCGTAAGATCAGAAATAGTATTAAGACAAAATGTGTGTTCTTGATATGATCCTGATGCCATTATTTATCCACGGAAGAAGAATTTCGCCTGTAGTAAGAATAAATGTTCCAAGAATTCTTTCTGTTAGCTCATGTTTTTTAAATAATAATTTTTTGTCTGCAAGATTATTTTCATTTGCTGGGCAGTAAAGCATTTGCTTATCTTTCAAAATTGCATTTCCGTCTACTAAAATAGCTTTCCATCGACTATATTTGAAGGAGGAGTTTAGTGAAAAACTGAGCATATTCTAGGAATTCATAAAACAATTTCTGATTATTCATCGTCATCAATAACTATTCTCAACCCACCGCTGGATGAAGGTCTCCCCAAGTCTCTTCCACAACTCTGTCTTGAGCTTTCATTTCACTCTGGCAGATTTGGAACTTTTATCGTCCCACCTTCCAGGTTGTCTTCTTCTGGATCTTGTACTGCCCCTTCGTATGCAGTCTGGTATTTCAGTTATCCAATGGTTGTCTGTTCTTCTAGCAAAATGTCCAGCATATTGCTATATGAAGGTCTTTAGTTTGATCATGATTACTGTTTGTTTTCAGTAGTTAGCAGCAAGGACGTCGTCAAAGGGATGCTAGTGTTGGCTTGAGCCCACACTGAAATTCCTCTTGCCCACCCATTTGAAGATGTACCCTTTTTTACGCTCCGACCGTAGGTTGAAGAAGCTTATATGCTCCAGCTTTGTCCGTCTGTCCGCACGATAACTCATGTAAAAATGGTTCAATTTCGATGAAATTTTAGTATGTGGTAGGGGGCAACCTGGGAACAAACCCTTTTGAAAATGGACGAAATGGAGTCAAAGGTCAGGACATAGTAGCGGGATCCATTCCATTGTCCGTATGCGTCATAACTTACGTAAAAATGTATCGATTTCGATGAAATTTTACTATGTGGTAGGGGATCACTGGGAACGAACCCTATTGAAAATGGGCGAAATGAGGCAAAAGTTCAGGACATGGGAGCGGGATCCATTCCATTGCGCTTATGCGTCATAACTTACGTAAAAATGCTTCGATTGCGACAAAACTTTATGATATCGTTTCGGAAGCGTACTGAACCGGTTCTGTTGAATAACACCGAAATGGGGTTAAAGGCCAGGACACAGAAGCGAGATTTATTCCACAGCCATAATCCTCATAACTTGACTAAAATGTTTCTATTGCGACAAAACGTTAGTATGTTGTTCCGGGGGCATACGGAACCAATTCTGTTTATTATCATCGAAATGGTGTCAAGGGTCAGAGCACAGGAGCGAGATTTATTCCACAGCTTTTATCATCATAACTTGAGTAATGATTTCTGGTATGTTGGAAAGCGTATCATAATCAATGTATTGCATAATTTTACTAACTTGTTCAATTTTTTTTTTTTTACTTTAAAACATAATTGAGCAAAGTGAGGCCGAAGGCCGAGCGGAGCTCTCTTTAGGAGACTCGAGACAATTAGTTGTTCGAGCATAGCTACGACATGACACATCCGATCGCAGTGAATTTTTGGCGTGCTATTGGGCATCGTCCATGGTCAGCTTTTTGACGCCTTCCGATTCCCGAAATTCCTTGTCATTGAGGAATAATCGTCCAAAAAATTGCGTTTTTAGGGGATTTTTCGGGTTTTGAGAAGAGGTCGTTTGTTACCTATCTCCTCTAAAGATCTTCAGCCGACCGCGGTGACACTTGTCACAGAGATAGGGAGAGACATGGCGAGTGACATGGGGTTGATAACATGGTAATTGGTCGTGTCGTATAAAAGTAATGACCATTAAAATACTGAACAATTTTAATAATAATTGAAAAAATCCGCTCTCTATACGAGACTCGGGACAATTAGTTGTTCGGGCATAGCTACAACATGACTCATCCGATCACCGTGATTTTTGGCATACGATTGGACATCGTCCATGGTCAGGTATTGACGCCTTCCGATTACAGAAATTCCGTGTCATTGAGAAATTTCAATTAAAATTATTAAACTTGGTCCTTTTTTAATGGTCATTATTACTACAGGACACGACCAATCACCATGATACTAACCCCATGTCACTGATCATTGATTTCTTTAATTAAAAATCAAGCGCGAACATTCCATTACATTTGTTTACATTCAAAAGTCGCAATTTTTCATGACGCAATTTGCTCGAGATTTTTAGTTCTTTTTTGCCGTCAATTTGAAATTAATTTTGTTCAAACTGATAAAAAAGGAAGCGGAGCACATTGTGGACACAAGAAAAACGTTAGAATGGGCACCGGTACGCCGTTTTTGTTTGTTTGTTTTTGTTTTGCTTTTGTTTTTTTTCTAACTGTAACTACTGAAGTCGCGGTCGAGGCCAGCAATATGGCGTCAATGATGCCGCTTGTCGGTTCGGTGAGTCTTGATGAAAAACGTGGTTCCCGATCTGAGTGTCTTTCCGCATTGTTTACATGCAACCTGACCTAAACCAACGTGAAGTCGTGAAGGAAAGTAGTTCACGATAAATTTTAGACATTTCTATTTTAGAATGTTTCGTACTTTTGTTCTGGAAGTTATGAATTTTACGCGTTCGTTTTTCAGAATTTGTTATAATAGACGCCTTAATGACTTCAGATTTTGCAATAACTTAGCTCAAAATTTGCCATGTACCCGAGTTATCGGTTACCGTTGGCGGCTTGTCCAAGTCTAGATTTTCCCAAGTGATAATGAGTCTCGTGCTTGTAGCCTTATGTACTTATCCCTAGGAAGCACATTGTTTACTTCTCGAAAGGCTATCATCCGCAAGGTCACAAAACTTCAGATGTTGCCCACTCTTCCAAATCTTTAGTTTAAGCCTTTTTCATATTAGTATGTTCAGGGGCGAATGAGGAGGGTGAATAGGGCTGCTCTGAAAAAGATGAGTGCAGGACAAGGTTGTTGGCATGAAGGAAGGGAGTTAAGGAGGGAGAAGATATTGTGTTTGCGTGTCCTTATTTCCCCTCAACCCTAATAAGCGTAACCATTTACTTTCTGGCTCTTTTCCTAAGCATAAAATGTATGTTGTGTTTGTCTTCCGGCACTGGTACTGTCCCTTCCCTGGAACCATTCGCCCTAATTTAGGAACGGGCGACTTCTTATAGCCCATCGAGTTGCTCACAGTGGTCGTTAAATTCCCAAACAAAAAGCAATTCCCTTAATCAGTGTGTGTGGTGCTGTTGGAAGTGTGTCATGTTTGTTATTTGGATATGTAACTCTTCAGGTTTTACTTATTTTATTAAAAATGTATGGACGGAACATTAACAAAAAAATAAAAAAACCCGCCAAACTTTGGATCCTTTTGTATTCCAAAAAATGCAGAAACTTCTAGATAGTTCTAAAATTAATGAATATGAATGTATCCAGAGGTTGAAAGATGATTGCACGAATTACTTTGCAGCCTGTAGAAAAAAGAATTAAAAATTATTTCAGTGCTTTGTACATAAAGTTTATTTTTCTTTTAATTGGAGGTTTAACGACCACCGTGAGCAACTCAATGGGCTATAAGCAGTCGCCCATCCCTAATTTAGGGTCACTGGTTCCAGGGAAGGGAGAGAGTCAGTGCCGTAAGACAAACACAACATTCATGCCTCACCGGGATTCGAACCCGGGCCCCTTACGGACGAATGATCAGAGGCCATCGCTTAGACCACTGCGCCACCGGGGCGGCGTACATAAAGTTGCTCCCAAACTTTCCTCTGCAAAAATAATACTCGCCCATCTAGATTTCGAAGTCTAGCAACGTCAATGTTCTTCTTAATTAAGGTCCAAGTTTCTTATCCATAAGTAAAAACTCGAAGGATGCACTGATTAAGCACTTTTCTCTAAAGACATAATGTTAAATTGCTCTTGAAAATTGCATTATTTCTTTCAAATACTCTCTAGCCAAGTTTAATACGTCTATTAATTTCTTCTTCGATGTGGCCCTTGCTTGATATCAATAATCGGAAGAAGATATGCACATCAGTTACTTCTAAATTAGCTCCATCAACCACTAAATCTTCGTTTCTCGTAAAAGCATTGTATATCAATTTTGCTTTAAGTTCATGTTTAATCCCATTTCTCTACACTCATTAATTTTCTGGATCGCAATTTGCAACTTTGAAGGAGTACATGCAAAAATAGCAACGTCGTCCGCAAACACGATCGTAGGTTAAACTAGATCGATTAATCATTATCCCTAAAATGACTTCTGATTATTGCATCATTGTAAGTACTTAACCCACCTACTATGTAAAAACATGTAATTATTCCTGACATTACATTTTTTTCTTGAAATCTTTTTTCTTTGGATTACAAAATTTGCCCATGCTTTCAGCAGCATCTAGAAATAATTGTTTAGCACAAAAGTGTGTAAGTGATGAGGGCACAAATTTGAAACAAAGGAGATTTCTACTGTATATCGATTTAAAATTGAACACACTCGATGAACATTTTCAGCTGCATTTCCAGAAAGTCGATGAAACCGGAATATGAATTCTTAACATATTTCTGAAAAAAAAGTATTTTTTTGAAAAACACCTCTCTGCTAATTCTTTCTTTTTACGCTTTCCAACCGTAGGTATATGCTCCAGCTTTGTCCGTCTGTCCGTCCGTCTGCCGTCCATACGATAGCTCGCGTAAAAATGGTTCGATTTTGATGAAATTTTAGTATGTGGTAGGAGACCATCTGGGGACGAACCCTATTGAAAATGGCGCAATAGGGTCAAAGGTCAGGACACGGGAGAGGGACGCATTCCATTGCCCTTATGCATCATCATTCATAACCATGCCGCACTGCCAGAATCGTCAAGGAATGGTTCGAGGAACATGCTGGTGACTTTCTGTTAATGCCCGGGCCTCCAAATTCACCTGACATGAACGCAATCGAACGTTTGTGGTTCGACTTGGAAATGGTTTGCGCTAAATCACCACCACCACGAAATGTACGGAAACTAGAGGACCTTCTGTTGACATTATGGTACCAAATATCCCAGGATACCTATCGTCACCTCATTCAATCTATGCTTAGCCAAGTGGTCGCTGTTTTGCGGGTTAAATGAGGTCCTACAGCTTATTAGGTAGGTGGTCATAATGTAATGGCCCATTGGTGTATCATAGTATAATTTTAAATTGAGTTTCGAATTCATAGTTCAAAGCAGATTTCTCTGAGTGACCTCCGGGTCGGGTCGAGTTATGTGATGTCCGCGTCCAAAATTTTTGATCCATTTCCAACTCTGCAATGGACAAAATTCCAGATATTGCTATCTCCTGTTTCTCCTCGGGCAACATTCCCACACTATTACTTCGCTATTCCTTCCTGCAATCGTCGCCCAAAAATGCTCAATACATGTGCTTGAACCCAACCCATCCTCCTTTTTTGTCTAGGAGCAGGGTGTTTATTTTCAACTCTGTTGGCGCGAAACTCCCAAGGTATAGCCCCTTGGAGTGAGTGGAGGAGATTTTCTAGCACAAATCGCTTGTTGAGCATTTGATGTATTTCCTTCCCGTTGCTTTTCTCTCAACATTCTTCCACTAGCAGACCGAGACTCCACTGCGCTGTTGCAATTTAGTCCCGTATGTCAACATTTACATTCCTCCATTCCAGGACAGCGGGCAGCAGGTATTTTCTACTTCGTTAAGGATGGAATGTCTATAAAGTTTGCTACTCCACTTGATCATCTTATTTCTCCCTTGTTAAATCCGGAGATTTCATTAGATTTTGTTTGTTAAAAACGACCAAATTAGCTTTGAATTAGCACTGCGCCAAACGAAAGTTCCCGTTTTGCTCGTTAAATCCAGGATCTCGCTAAATACAGCTCGTTATAAGCGGGTTTTTACTGTAATACATAAGATCTACTTTATCACAAAATTTACAGCTCATGTTCTACGAAGAACTACCAACAGATGTGCTTCAAGGTTGAGAACAAAAGTTGATACGTATTTAAAAAGCATCATAGATTGTGCGGAATTTTCTGGAATTCTTGGTGATGGGATTTTCACATTAATAAACAAACGCCTTTTTCATTCTTCTTCCGGGAGGAAAAGAAAATTTAGCTTTTAATCTGTATCCCGGAAATTCAAGAGCAATGCTTGTCTTGGCCAAGACATGCGAAGGCTGAGTCCGTTGTGCAACACCGCGACGCATACCGTGCGCAGACCATTTACTACCTAATTAAATTTCGGGATAAAGCTGGCGACTGCTAAATATACTTTGATGAAAATGCGATTGCCGGATGCTGCGGAACGGAAGCTAGAGGCGGTGAAGTTGGCGAGCGACAGTTCGTTCACGGTGAAAAGCATGAAAATACTTCTTGGAAGCGAGTAGGTAACGAGACTTCGCAGTTGGCTTCATCGCAGAATCGTCATTATTTCCATCAATCCCTGTCTATTTAGCCGGAATCGCTTAAATTCCTTGCGTGGGTTCTCATATTTATCTAACGAAAACGTTAGGATAAATATATTACCTTTCTCTGAAATTGGAATCTACAAACACCGAATTAAGAGCGAGAACAGCTTTGAATTAGTTACAGTGTACGATTAGAAAAGAGGTAATTCCACTAAAAATGGTGCTCAAGGGATTGGAATTCGACAAAATATTAATAAGGAATAACATTTGCGACAGCATTTCCACTGAAAGAAACTAAATTAATCCTTAAAATATGTTTATACCACGCCTAAACTTTAAAGAGAGATCTAAGAGATTTTATACAGAGGATCTTAGAAAGGATCATATTATATGTAGAGGATTTTAGGAAGGGAGTGCCTGACCCCAGGTCTTAAACAACCCTTAGAAATAGGAAGCTAGGAGATTTGGGCTAGAGTGCCCGATAGGAAAGTGACACTGAAGCGAGGTAGAAACGGGAATGGAGACGCCTTTGTTTATTACCGGGGGCCAGTACCCAGGGGTCCAACGACTTAACGTGCCCATCCGACGCACGGCGGGTATTTAGTGGTTCAAACGTTCGTACCTGCCCAGGATCGAACCTGAGGTTATCTCCATGGCAATCACGAACGCTGACCACTAGGCCACCCGCGGCCCGATCTTAGAAAGGGAAAGGCTGACCCCAGGTCACCCTCAGTGGCGTAACTACACAACGTGCTCCCCCCGCAAGATTTACTTCAGCACCCCTAAGCACAGTCATTTCCCCAGGATTTCGAGCACAAGGGAGGATGCATTTTTCGCGGTCTGTGTGAGAGTGTGTGTGTGTGTGTGTGTGTGTGTGTGTGTGTGTGTGTGTGTGTGTGTGTGTGTGTGTGTATGTGTGCGTGAGGGTGTGCTGCTTTGGGGGAGGGGAGGTGGACGAAGTCAGGGAGAGTGTCTGGAAAAGTAAGGGACGTAAAAGTTAAAATTACAGGGCCACCATATACCACCATCTCCACGCTTATATAGTTACCAATAAATGACTCGTCCCAGTAAAAATAAAAGAGAGTAATCCTATTGCATCATTTACTCTAATCAATACGAATAATAACACTCTGAAATAAGCCAGCCCCAAAAAAACGAGGGGAAGAAATATCCTTAAATATCCCTGAAACGCTATTCTTTATCCATAGGGCCGCGGGTGTTCTAGTGGGCAACGTTCGTGACTGCAACGGAAAGGACCTCAAGTTCGATCCACTAAATATCCGCCATGCGTCGGATGGGCACGTTAAGCCGTCGGACCCCGGGTACTGGCCACGCGGTAACAATTAAGGGCGCCTTATTCCCCCTTCCTACTTCGCTTCCGTGTCACTTTCCTATCGGGCACTCTAGCCTAAATCTCCTAGCTTCCTATTTCTAAGGGTTGTTTAAGACCTGGAGTGAGACACTATCTTCCTAAAATCCTCTACATATGATCTGATCGTTATCCATACATAAACCTTCCCCTCTCGGCGCCAAACTATATAATACCCTGGTGGGACAACCACCAAAAACAATAACAATGCTAATCAATTCAATGATAACCTTTGAAAGTGGTCTTAAGGAAGGAATAGCTGGAAATATGGGATTATCTACATGGAAGAGTTTTTCTGGTTAATTGTTTATGATAAATTTTGTGGAATAAAAAGTTTTTCGGGCTGAGTAGGGGGCTGTAAGCCCAACAGAAAATAGAGTAACGAAATTAAAAAAGAGTTTAAAGATTTGGAGAAAAGGTGTTCTACGATGGCGTCTTTTTAAGAAGCCTGATAAAATGGGAAGACCTATTAGTGCTATTCTGGTTACACCTAGACTAGAAAGAAAAATAGGAGTATTGTTGGAAGATACTCCGTGGGCGCGTATATCTTGATAATTGGTCCCATGAATTATAGCACCAGCACATAAAAATATTGTTCTTAATAACTTTTAAAGTAATAGATTTAACCATACCTGTAATTGTTTTGTCCAAAACTAAAATAAATTACTTGAAGAAATCACTCTCTTAGACGTGGTAGATTTGCGGCTACTGTGAAAAAATGCTAGCTCCTGTCGTGCACGTAATGCTAGGTAACTTTGATTGTTTTCCCACATCCTTAACGGGGAATCCCATTGTGGCATCACGCTTTTCCTGAGAAACGCAGAGAGGGGGCGAATGGAGAGCGATCGTATTATTTACAACCCACTGCAGAGCAATCGTATTACAACCCGAAGTCAAAGAGCCGAACACTTTCAATCTGTAGGGCATTCAGTGTTTTAAAAGTGAAACTAGGCATTTATTTAGGCAAAACTAAATACTGTGTAATCTTAAAGCAAAATATAAATCTTCGGGTTAATTATTGTGTGTGTTCGAACTTTTTCATAAACCTACAACTAGCAGCTGCATTACGCTCCTTCGTTACCTGCGCCCCCAGAAGCAGCGGGGGTTGCCGGGGGTGGGTGGGTTGTAACGCCCCTGGTCACCTTTAGAAGTAGAGAGGGTAAGGAATTCATTTGCTGTACCTTACGTAAAACACGGCCGCTATGTTATAACGAAGTAAATTTCTCCGTCATTTTCGGTCTACGCCGGGATTCGAACCCGAGTACGCTTATTCCGGAACAAGCAGCTCTACCAACTGAGCTACGCAGACATGTATTCTGATTCCTATCTGCCTTTATGTCATGTGCGTCCTGCTGGCAGGTACGTCACATCTCCCCCCCCCCCCCGAAAGAGGGCCCGGGGAATGGCCCACGGATCAGCCGTGACCATGAATCGTTGCAGGCAGACAACCACTGTAGAACGTGCACTTGAGAACTCCCCGTCAATCTGGTGTGTGGAATGCAACGTCACACACATTTATTTTTCGAAGCACTGGAGAAGGGATTCTCTGATTTTTCCTATCTCGCGGTGTGGAAATAACATCACACCAATGCGAGATTTTGAACGGTCGGGTCATCCGGGTAGTTCGGGCGCCATTATAACGAAGTAAATTTCTCCGTCATTTTCGGTCTACGCCGGGATTCGAACCCGAGTACGCTTATTCCGGAACAAGCAGCTCTACCAACTGAGCTACGCAGACATGTATTCTGATTCCTATCTGCCTTTATGTCATGTGCGTCCTGCTGGCAGGTACGTCACAATGTGAATATTTCTGTCTGGGAAGCGTAGGAAATTTTGGAAACCACTTAGTTCAGGTTTTTTTTTTTTTTTTTTTTTTGATTGGAATTTTAAAGACCGGCGTGAGCAACTCAATGGGAAAGCAATGTTCCCTTAATAGCGAACGCGCGTTGCTCAGTAAGCATTTTAGATTGAAATTTCCAAATCCCTAACTAATTTTCATAAATTGAAAATCAAGTACCTGCAAACATAATAATAAATAAATAAATAAATAAAATTCTGGCTCTTAAAAGTCAAAACAACACTTTTCTTAAATGCCGTTCGCCTCCGTCTGAATTCATCTCATTATCCTCTTCATTCTCAAAGGCTTTTTGCAAACTAGCCGCTTGCGAGCAGATAGTGAACGCAAGAATGCGGGTTAGTGATTTTCTCACGCCGAGAATTCCCACTGTCGAGTCTTCGGTTTGGGGAAAAAAAATTGAGAGGTGTTTTATTTCTTGAAAGGATTGTCAGATCAGAACGATTTTATACTTTTTTGTTCTACACTGCTGGTCACCCAAAATGCAACACCAAGAAGGACACGAGATAGCAAAGCCAGATTTACTGGACACGTAACAACAGATACAAAGATGAAACGATTAAGTTTACAGGCCCGTGCGACCTGCGGAACACGCAGACATCAATAGTTCGTGTGGCCCCCATGGCTGGCAATAACGGCCGCTACACGCCGCGGCATCGAACGAAAGAGGCTTTGGATGTGGGCTTGGGGTATGTCGGTCTCGGCTGCTTCCACACGTTGTCGCAGTTAAGCAGGCGTAGCCGCGGGTGGTGCTAGCCGGGCCACTCGGTTGCCGATCAGCGACCAGACGTGTTCGATGGGCGACATATCGGGAGAACAGGCAGGCCACGGCAGCAGTGACACCTGGTGGGCCGTGAAGAATTTTTGCACGATGCGTGCCACGTGCGAGCGCGCATTGTCCTGCTGAAACGTGGCCTCTGGCAGGTCCTGCAGGTAAGGGAGGACTACAGGCTGCAAAACGTCGGGGATGTAGCGGTGGCTGTTGAGTGTACCGGCGATGCGTACCAGAGGAGTGCGGGTGTCAGATTCAATTGCGCCCTAAACCCTAACGCCAGGCGACGGACCGGCATGGGGATGCATAATGCAGGCGTCATACAGTCTCTCGCCGAAGTTCCGCCACACGCGGATCCGACCATCGTGGTGTTGCAGGCAGAAACGGGATTCGTCGGAGAAGACATGGTCGTGCCATTCCGTAGTCCAGGTGCGGCGTTCAACGGCCCACTGCCGCCGCACTCGCCGGTGGTGTAACGTCAATGGTAATCGGAGCAATGGGCGCCGTGCGACAAATCCCCGCTCCTGCAGACGACGTCGGACGGTACCTGCTGACACAGGTTGTTGCGCAACACACCCTAATTCCTGCGCTAACGTTCGTGATGGGCCGGTGCGAGCCGTCAATGCCCGCAGCACAACATGCCGGTGCTGTCGTTCGGTGGTGTGCCGCGGTTGCGGCAATCGCTCACGTCGGTCCGTCCGGCCCTTCTGTACCCACCGAATCCATACTCGCGTCACTGTGGCTAGATGTCGTCCCACACGGGTGCCGATGTCTCAATACGATAAACCGCTGTCGCGATAAACCACTATCCGTGCTCTGTCGAACTCCGAAACGTGCTGGAATGACTGCCGTATTCTGCGAAGAGGCATCAGGAAGCTTCCCACGCACAGGTCCGGCAGCACAAAACACTTCCACTACTTACACCCCGCCTTCTGTGCACCCTTCTTATAGTGCTTCTCGGTGGCGTGCCGGGCGCACATGATTTGCATATGCCCTGCAATGCTAACTGTTTGAATGTCCTCTCGCGGGCGACGCATGCTGCGAAGTTCAGGCCAATCGGATGCTTCCTTCTTGGTGTTGCATTCTGGATGGCCAGCAGTGAATTTGAACTAATTATAATTTTGCATTTAGTTGTTATTTTGTTTCTTATTCTCTTGGTATTTTGATACCCAAAGGAACTGCATGTTAGGCGTAAACATGTTTTTCCTAATTTTCAGTGTTTTTATTCTAGAAGTAAGTTTGAGCTTCTCATTTCTTATAAAATGAAATTTTTAATTAATGAAATGTTTTTAATATTTTTTTATTATTTAAAATCAATTGCGGTAAGAACGGTGATAAAAAAAGGGGGCAGGCATAGAAAAAATGAGGGTTCCAATCTAAGTTTCAACTTCTATTGTATTAGTAAGAGAATCTGAGAAAATTAAATTTTTTGCCCAAGTGATTTTGATGCCTGCCCAACTCATTGGGTACACATTGCCATCGCCCGTCCCTAATTTAGTGACTCCAGGGAAGGGAGAGAGCCAGTTCCGTAAGACAAACACAACAATTATGCCTTACCCGGATTCGAACCTAGACCCATCTCGGACGAATGGTTATAAGCCATAGGTTAAACCACTATTCCACTCGGGTGGCTTAGTTCAGGTGCGTCCGGTGCTTAAAGGTTTCAAGATAAACTTAAAGAAAACAAAACTAATGTGCTTATTCTTTTACAAAAACTGAATTTTTAGAGTTTGATTGAATATGTAGAAATTGAAGTAACTGATACCTACATGTATCTTGGGCAACAGATATCAAATGAGGGTCACATCAAACCGTTGCTGTGTTGAATCACACACCATATTCGCCTGATCTAGCACCGGCTGCTACCTTTTGTTTCCCCTCACTGAAATTAGGGCTGAAAAGGATGAAATTTGCGAACACTTCGGACATTTAAGCGAACTTGATGGCCCAACTGTACACGATAACAAAGGAGAGCTTTCCCCATAGCTCCCAGTAGTTATACAACCGATGCCAAAAGTGTACACATTTTGAAAGCCTACTAGTAAAGTACGCTTTCTTAAACATTACTTGTTCACTTTTTCTGTGCATTCACAGAACTTTGTTGACGCACCTTGTATACCAATCACCCTCCTCAGGAAAATTCAATCTTTAGGCAAGATTCCTTTTTTTTTTTTTATGTTTTACAGGGGCGTATAAAAATAGAAAGATATTATGTAAACGATATGGTACTGGTTTGGTGATACGATATGCTAAAGTATCGATATGCTAAAGTATTGGTGCTTCTCAAACTGTTTTTTACTTTGAAGAGGGGAAATAACAAATAGAGTAAATGTACTGCGCGTCTAATTTTACAAGGTCGATTTTCCAGGGACAAAGAACCTTAACTAACGTTTAATAATACTTCACCCTCTTTAGTGAGACTTAATGCTCCTGAGCGGAGGGGGGAGGTGAGTCCCCTGAGGTCGCACGATTAGTCTGAGGAGTTCTTCTTAAGAAACAATGTGGGCGTTTTCAATTAAGATTAAATTAATTGCTTAATAAATCAGAGCTTCGTGCGTAGCAAAGGAACGAGACAGAGAGAGAGAGAGAGAGAGAGAGAGAGAGAGAGAGAGAGAGAGAGAGAGAGAGAGAGAGAGTCTGAAAGACGGGAAGTCTTTAATGCTGCAAAGGGATGATGGAGGACAATTATTGCGCCAAAATGAAAACAAATGGGGCGTAGATAACAGACAGCAAATAATCGCGTATTTAATATAAAGCGTTTCCCCACACAAAGGTAATTAAAAAATTAAAAGAACAACAAGTATTTGATACGATATAATAAATCTTCGGAACTATCACAAAGCAGAAGAAATTATAATAAATGCAAAAACTGATAAAATAATTTCTGTTAGTAGGTTATCAACTCAATTTGTATGATGTCAAAATATTGGGATATCCAATAAATACTATAAGTGTTAAAACAACATTGCCTGGTATCACAGTATTTAATCGCAACAAACTTTACAAGTAGTTCTGACAAATATCAGGGGTATGCAAAAGTGTCCCCCGTTTTAAGGAGAAAGGAGACAGGAACAATCAGGAAACCAGTACACATTTATTCAGCGAAATATTGGCAGTTAGCATCAATGACCTTTTACCATTTTTCAGGTAACAAATGAATGCCCCTGTGATAGAAGGACTCGGATTTTGAGCTGAAGAACGCAGTGAGGAAATTTTCCACCTCTAGAACTGTAGTGAACTGCTGTTGGGCTGGGACACGTTGCATACAGCGAAACAGATGAAAGTCTGAGGGTGCAATGTCCGGGGAGTAAGCCGAGTGAGGTTAAACCTCCCAGTGTAACTGTTCAAGGATTGATTTCGTGATGGCACCGACATGTGTTCTGGCATTATCATGCAAGTAGGATGACTGGGCGGCGTCCTTTACTTGTCCACGGGCGTTTTTGCTCGATTGCGGCGTTCAGTTTCATCAACTGATCGCTATTTCGTTGTACAGTGATTGTTTCGCCCGGTTTCAACTGTTCGAAGTACAGCACTCCATGCATATCCCACTACACGCACAACACTGCCTTTTCCCGCGGATATCTTGTTTTGCAGTGGATGTTCATGGCTGGCCTGAGTTCACCCAGGATCGCTTGCGTAAGGGGTTGTCGCAATAGAAAATTCTTCCCTTGAAACCTCTTCAGAAACGACATGCAGATACCCAATTGTTGACCAATATTACGCTCCGTTAAAATATGCGGAACCTACTTACCAATCTTCTGGATCTTCCCCAAGGCTTGTAGACGCCGTACCACCGTCGACTGAGCCACTTTCAAACGTTTCGCCAGTTGCGTGGTCGATTGTGTGGCATCCTCTTGCAACAGCGATTCCAGCTCCTCATCTGCGAATACAATCGGGGCTTGTCTTCCAAGCTTAGATCATCTTTCTTAAACCTGGCAAACCATTTTTGACACGTCCACTCACTCATAACCGTTTACTTTGATTCTCAAACCAATAAGTGCCTGAAAAACTGGTACACCAGTCAAATACTTGGTAGGTCCCCCACGGGAGCGCAGGACTGCAGAAATACGACGGGGCATGGACTCCATTAGCTTCTGGAAATATGCTGTAGGCAATGCACACCATACTTCCTGCAGAGCGTTCTACAATTCGGGTCTATTCCGAGGTCTCGGATTCATGTGTTCGATAGCGCGTTGCATGGCATTCCAAATGTGTTCTATCACGTTCAGATCTGGAGACTTGGGTGGGTATGGCAACACCCCAGACTCAGATGAATGCTCCTTTTACCATAATGTGGCGTCCTGACACTTGTGTGGAGGTGCATTGTCCTGTTGGAACAGGCCAAACCCATCAGCAGGCAGCAGGAAGGCAGTACATGAACGGGTGTACCTCGCCAGAAAGGATGCGCACATAGCGTTGGCCGGTCACAGACGTTTGCAGACGTACCAGGGGTCCCAGTGAAGTCCAGCTAAACACACCCCATACCATTACGGAACCCCACTAGCCGGTACAGTTCTCTGTTGACAGGCGGGACCCATGGCTTCATGGGATTTGTGCCACACACGAATCCTTCTATCTGCCCGATACAGTTGGAAACACGACTCGTCAGACCAGGCTACTTGTTTCCAGTTATCAAGTGTCAATTGGCGGTGTTGCCGTGCCCAAGCGAGGATTATAGCTCTGTGCCGTGCACCCATCAAGGGTACTCGAGTTGGGCATCGGCTCCCAAAGCCCATGTCGTGCAGGGCACGTTGCACAGTCCAGACGCTGATGCTTATTGAGGCTCCAGCATTGAATTCTGATGATACCTGCGAGAGTGTTGCACGCTTATCGCGTGAAACGATTCTTGACAGCCCACGATGGTCACGTTCACCCAATGTCTTTTTACGGCCACACTTGTATCATAGGTTGGAGGTTTTGCCGGAATTCTTGTAGTCACGGTACACCCTTGCAATGGTCATCCGTGAAAATCCGAACTTCAGTTTCTACCTCCAAAATACTGTGGCCCATCTCACGAGCGCCAACTATGACACCGCGTTGAAAATCGCTTAAATCGTTATTATTTGTCATTCTCATGCCGAAAACAGCTCTGACAGCTGGCGAGGATGTCTATCGCTTTATATACGCACTGGCGGACGCAACCGAGTACGCGCATAGGTGACGTTGCTATGTATTTTGCATAAGCTCGTCTGTACCAGTTTTTCTGGCACTTCAGTGTATGTTTGGTTGTTGCTTTGAATTCTATTAGTGTTGTCGTCGTCTAAAGACTTCTTCACACATCCCGTTCAATTTCTTCGTATAACTGTTTATTCAGCTTTAGATCAAAACATTGAGCTGGTCAATCCGTTTCAGATACGCTGTAATTCTCAAACGAATCCATGGTTAACTTTGACATGTGACTGTACGAAATGCGTTGTCCACTATGTGACGTGCTACTGAGATGACACATGAATCAAATCCGAAAGTCGCAGCGATAAGCCTTACTGGCGTAGTTCAGTTGGGAGAATATCCCACTCCGTAGTCAGAAGACGAGAGTTCGAATCTCACCTCCGGTAAAAGGGTCTAGGTACGCTATACTGGCTCTTGAACGTAAAAAAAAATGGATCGCCTGGCCGTGAGGTTCGAAAAGAATGTATGATGATTCTTCTACATATTGTCAGAAATAATAAAAAGTCCTGCTTCTATAGTGAGCTCCTTCAGGAATGGTCTGTCCAAGATCCTGATACTGCGATTTCGTGTCCGCGCCTTCTTTAAAGGAGGGGGGGAGTTATATGTGACGTACTGATGAGGTGACGCAAGGGTCAAAACTGCAAATTGCAGCTATAAAACGTGCCGGCCTAGTTCAGTTGGAAGAATATCTAGCTCTGGTGTGAGAAAACGTGGATTCTAAATATCCAGCATCGGTAAAAAAGGCAAGTTCTCCATAAATGCTACTGGTAAATCACTTTTCTACCGAATTCCAGAACGTTAAGTTCAGCCTTCATTTCACTGTAGTTTCGATAACAAAACCAGAGGAAGAATCATTCTTGCAATAGGAAAAAATGTGTGATTGTATAAGAATAAATCTTACTTATAATGAATTTTTACACCACCACACTTCGACTGTCATGATACAACAATGCAATCTGCTCATAGCTTCCGTCGAGCTCACACCAAAGTTACGTATCCTGCGGAAAAAGTCTGTATCGGAAGTCAACACCTGAACGGGGTAAGAGTTCCGGAAAATACATCAGTAAAACGTCCGTACTATGACACTGGTTTTGCTCCCTCCCTGTAGCACAACTGTCTTCAAATTACTGGCAGATGACAGCTTGGATAACCATGGGTGGCATTAAATCCCGGTTTAAAAAAATCTAATAAAGACAGGATGGGTTCTTCCGGTGCCCGAGTGGTCAGAGGCGTAGGTTTACAGCTTGTAGTCCGAACTGGGACCTCACTTGGGTAGTGGATGAGGTATGGGTATTGCATCGGCCTTACAGTACCGGCTCCTTCCTTTTTCTTGAACCAATGGCCCCTAATCAGGGACAGGCGACTGCTTATAATTGCTTACAGTGGTCGTTATACAACTAGAAAAGGAAGACAGCGTGCAAAACACCGGCTTTCTTATTAAATTTAAATCAGGGACATTTTTAGGTTAATATATATCATTTTTAATTTCCTTTTCCTACCTTTGTTGTTGCAGCTTGTCATCAAGATCACATAGACGGAGAAAAGCGGAAACAGAGGAAAATAAAGTTCCCTGCTTTTAAGTAATGTCACGTTGAAAACTTTCCTGCAGTTGGAAAGAAATCAGTCTCTGGATTCCACAAATTTTGGGAGGAATTTAGAGTTTTCTTCAGGGATTCGTCATACAGCGTGCCGCCGTTCGGTGGTGGAAACGACGGCTGCACTGCCGTTCAACGACCGACAGAAAATGCGTTCATTCCCACCCCTTCCCGGAACGGCGGAGTTTCGGTTGCGGGTGTGACAATGCAAGTGCCGTGATTGATGCGTTTTAAAGGTATCAGAACTTCGGATAAATTTTACGCTTTCCTTTCTTACGCTCAAAAGAATAAAAGCGATGGCTATTTATTCTGAAGACTGCTGTATTCGGGATGAGCATTTTCGGAGAATACGTTTCTTGCACTGTTTCTTTCACGAATAAGTTTAACTTTGATCCCATGTAAAAGAACAAACTTTTCACATTTTAGGAAATATTATTTGTAAACTGAGAACACACACACACACACACACACACACACACACACACACACACACTGTAACGTACCAGGAGATGTGACGTACCTGCCAGTAGGACGCACTCGACATAAAGGCAGATAGGAATCAGAATAAAATGTCCGCGTAGCTCAATTGGTAGAGCAACTTATTCCGGAATGAGTGGACCCGGGTTCGAATCCTGGCGCGGATAAAAATGACGGAGAAATTCACTTCGTTATAACACACACTAGCCGCCCCGGTGGCGCAGTGGTCTAAGCGATGGCCTCTGATCATTCGTCCGAACGGGGTCCGGGTTCGAATCCCGGTGAGGCATGGATGTTGTGTTTGTCTTACGGCACTGGCTCTTTCCCTTCCCTGGAGCCAGTGACCCTAAATTAGGGACGGGCGACTGCTTATAACCCATTTAGTTGCTCACGGTGGTCGTTAAACCTCCAATAAAAAAAACAAAAAAAACATACATATTCACGGAGAAAACAACTGTACTTAATCCAATACACACACAGAGACTATTTCATGAACGTAATCCAGTACACACATAGAGACTAATTAATACATGCACTTCTTTTCAACTGCGTAGTGTTAGAAATCCAGTTTTGCAGTGATGCACTGGGGAAGCAATTATGGTGGTTCTCTACTTTTACCATTTTTTACGCATATGTTAACAATAAAGACGGCATGACCATAAAATAAAAATAGCAACGTTTCTCACAATAAAATGTTTATTATACATCGACTATAGTTTTGCAGAGCTATTGGCTCGGCATCATCAGGACGAATGGAACGTAAACATTCAAGTCATTGTGACATCATCAGAATTCTGACGGTCACGGATTTTGACGAGTTGTTTCCACGCGCTTGAAAGATATGGAGTTCGACGTCATGCCGTTGACAAGCCGTGACGAGTTTCGGTATATGTGGAACGCTTCTAATATATTAAGCTCGATAGTCAAGTCAGGTTTATCAATAAGTGTTGCGTTTCCAAACAAAAATGTATGGTTATTTTCGTGATGATGTTGTGCTATAGACGACTTCTTCAGTACATAGTTCCGTTCGTAGGGCTTGTGTTATTTCACACGGAAACTTAAAACCCTGCGGATCTCTTTTTTTTTTTTTTTTTTTTGGTTGGAGGTTTAACGACCACCGTGAGCAACTCAATGGGCTATAAGCAGTCGCCCGTCCCTAATTTAGGGTCACTGGTTCTAGGGAAGGGAGAGAGCCAGTGCCGTAAGACAAACACAACATCCATGCCTCACCGGGATTCGAACCCGGACCCCTTACGGACGAATGATCAGAGGCCAACGCCCTAGACCACTGCCTCACCGGGGCGGCCCTCCGGGTCTATCCTATATATGAAAGCCCACATTTACAAGGTATCTGATAAATCCCCAGGAATTTATGTCTTCGACGTAGTCTTTTGATCCGTAAAAATTCATCTTGTTTATGGGTTTGAAATTAACTTTTGAGAAATTTTGAAATTCCAAAGCAAATCTGAGGAGCAACTGGGATAAGCGCCCAATTCTTTCGTATTGGGAGGTCTATAGGAGTGAGCGTGCAGAATTCTGATGATGTCACAATGATTTTAATGTTTAATCTCCATTCCTCCTCATGATGCCGAGTCGAAAGCTCTGCGAAACTATAGTCGATGTATATCAATTATAAACATTTTATTGTGAGAAACGTTGCTATTTTTATTCTATCTTAACAACACAAGCTTAGTAGTCATAAATTATACACTCATCGTAAAAAAAAAAAAAAGATAGTTGCACCCAGAAAGACGTGTCGGATTGCAATGCTATTCGGGATGAAGGTAAAGGTTACCAGGAACAATAAATGATTAAACATTGAGACTGATATGGGCAATATTTACTGAGCTACACGCCAATAAGTAGTGTCTCTGAGTATGGCGTCGAGCCACCATGTTTGCTCACACAGCATGCCAGACGTCTCGGCATGGAGTTGTACAGGTTCCTGATGGTGTCCTGCGATAAGCCATCCCATGCAGCTTGAATCTTCCTACGCAGTTCCTGCAGATTGGGCGGTAGCGGTAGAGTGTGGTTAGTGCATCCAATAGCGTCCCACACATTTCCAGTCGGCGATAGGTCTGACGATGCGATTGGCCATGGCAGAGTGTCAGTGCCTGGAAGGCAGGCTCTCGTGTCAGCAGCAGTATGCGGACGAGCGTTGTCCTGTTTGAAAATCGCACCTGAGTGAGCGTTCAGAAAAGGTAGGGCCACTGCTTGCAGGACCTCATTAAACGTAACGTTGGACTGTAAAAGTGCCTGTAATGAACACCAAAAAAGGATATGGCATCGTGGCAATTGCACCCTACACCATGACACCAGGCCTTTTGAAAGTGTGATGCTCGACAACTAACCGTTCATCTTGGCGCTGACCACGGTGCCTCCACACACGGTTTCGGTGATCGTCTCCTTCAAGACAAAAGCGCGACTCGTCGCTGAAGATCACCCGCTGCCATCCTGCGTGGTTCCATAACAGTCTGGCACGACACCTTTGCAGTCTTTGGCGAGAATGCAGTGGTCGTCGTAACGGTCTGCGTGCGTTTAGTCCTACGTCGTGCAGCCGTCTGCCAATGGTGCTGGCACTAATCGGACGATGCATGGAGGGCACCACTGCTCGTTGAATATCCGGAATCGTGGCTGTTGGGTCACTTCGTGCATGTAGGACAACCCGTCAGTCCTCTCTCTCCGTGGTTCGTCTAGATTTCCCAAACCTTTCCTGTAGCTGCTGTGTGCCTTGTTCTATTAACTGCCGCCAACAGCATGCTATGGTGATATCCTCAAGACCGTTATGGGGCGCAATACGGCGAGAAGACCATCTCGCTTCCCGGAGCTAGACGATGCGGCCCCTCTCGAACTCCTCCAATTGCTCGAATTGCTTCTGAACTTTTCTCCGAAGCATATTTCACTTACAAAAGGTGCAATCAAAACAACTGCACGAGTCAGAATGGCAAGCACGCGCAACGGGACGACCTTATATAGCTGGTCAGGCACAGCGCAACGACCCATCCTTGCTTGCGTCACATGCGCGGCCGAACGTGATACTTGAAACATTTGCATATCTCACGATGTCAAACCTACCTACCAAGTTTCATTTCTGTTGGTTGCTTCCTTTTGGGTGCAACTATTTTTTTGACAGTTAGTGTATATGGCATGACCATATTATCACTTTGTTTGTATGCTTGTACATTTATGTACAGCAGCAAGGTAGCCGAGTGATTTAAGGCGCTAGCTTCTGAGAAGCTGACAGAGAGAGAGAGAGAGAGAGAGAGAGAGAGAGAGAGAGAGAGAGAGAGGGGGTGAGAGAGAGAGAGAGAGAGAGAGAGAGAGAGAGACGACATGAGATGCTTTCCAAAGATATGCAAATGACTTTATAAAACATATATTGAAATTTAATTCTGTCTGACTGAAGGTGATAAAGTTCGTGTCCAGAGTGAAACAATGGTGGTGTGCTTGTGTGATAGCTCTGCCTCTTTCCTAGAGCCAGTTGTCCCAAATTAGCGACCGGCGACTCCATATAAGAGAGGTTCATGGTGGTCATTAAATCCCGAATAACAATGAAGCATAGTATAGCAGCTCCTTGAAATTGGATTTAAAAACTGTGTTTTTGTGCAAGGAAAATGCAATCGTGAATATTAATATCAATACGGAACAAAACCATATTTTTATTTTACATTTTATGTTGATTCCGGAAGGTAGAACTCAGAAATTCCGGTAGAGATGAATTTCAGAATGCAGGCTTCATGAAGATTTTATACAAGGTAGTATTCGAAAGTTCCCGGACTGGGTCCGTAAGTCCATAAATAGTTACAGTTACAAAGCTGAAGCACATCCTTCTTCAAAATAATACCCTGTTTCAACAACACACTTTTCCGAGCGGCTGTAGAGTTCGTCGAAGCACTTCTGGAACCCATTCTTTGCAATGTCCTTCTTTGCGACAAGCTGAAGCACATTCTCTTTCAAAATAACACCCTCTTGCAAGAACACACTTCTGCCAGCGGTTGTAGAGTTTGTCGAAGCACTTTTGGAACCAATTCTTTGCAATGTCCTTCTTTGCAACAAGCTGAAGCACATTCTCTTTCAAAATAACACCCTCTTGCAAGAAAACACTTCTGCCAGCGGCTGTAGAGTTCGTCGAAGCACTTCTGGAACCAATTCTTTGCAATGTCCTTCTTTGCAACAAGGTGAAGCACATCCTCCTTCAAAATAGCACCCTCTTGCAACAACACTCTTCTGCGAGCGGCTGTAGAATTCGTCGAAGCATTTCTGGAACCCATTCTTTGCAATGCCCTTCCGTTCAACCAACTGAAGCACATTCTCCTTCAAAATAAATAACACCCTCTTGCAACAACACACTTCTGTCAGCGGCTGTAGGGTTCGTCGAAGCACTTCTGGAACCCATTCTTTGCAATGTCCTTCTTTGCAACCATCTGAAGCACATCTTCAAAATAACACTCTCTTGCAAAAACACTCTTCTGCGAGCAACTGTAGAGTTCGTCGAAGCACTTCTGGAACCCATTCTTTGCAATGTCCTTCTTTGCAACCAGCTGAAGCACATCCTCCTTCAAAATAATGCCCTCTTGCAACAACAAACTTCTGCGAGCGGCTGTAGGGCTTGTCGAAGCACTTCTGGAACCCATTCTTTGCAATGTCCTTCTTTGCAACCAGCTGAAGCACATCCTCCTTCAAAATAAAACCCTCTTGCAACAAAACACTTCTGCCAGCGGCTGTAGTGTTCGTCGAAGCTCTTCTGGAATTCATTCTTTGCAATGTCCTTCAGTGCAACCAGCGATGCGTTTTTCACAATCGTCTTCTGCGCTCGAAAACCGACGACTCTAAAGTCAACGTGTCATCTCAGGGAAGAGGTGGAAGTGGCAGAATGGGAGCGAGGTCAGATGAGTATGGTGGGTGTGGGAGTACATCAGTTCTTGTTTTGGCGAGAAACTCACTTACGAGGAGTGACCTGTGTGCCGGTGCATTGTCGTGCAACACCACCCACGAATGAGCGTCTCATAGATAAAGCAAAGCCTCTTCTTGTGGATCGACTCACGTAGACGTCGCATGACGTGCAGATAGATCTCCTTGTTGACACTGTGTCCTTCTGGGATAAATTCAAGATAAACAATACCCTGAATCTTGAAGACCTCTATCATGATCTTGCCTTTGCTGCGATCTCGCCGAAACATCTTCTTGCGTGGAGGCGACGACGATTTCCAAGTAGCTGATGCCAGCTTAGTCTGCTGGTCGTAGAGGAAGCACCATTTTTCACATCCCGTTATGATTCTTCTAAAAAATTGTGGATCGTTGTCGGTGGAAGTTACGAGATCGTCCACCATTTCCATCCGTACGGACAATTGATCTTCAGTTAACTTGCGTAGGACAATGTGTTGACACACCTGGTGCATCTTCAGATCATGTGTTAGTATCTGTTGACGCGTAGTGTCCAATATTCCAGCAGCCTCTGCCGTTTGCTCGATTGTCTGTACGATAGCAGCAACCTTTGAAATGCTTTTACTCGTGTGAGCTGTCACTGGTCGCACGCTTCGTTCGTCGTCTTCGACCCCCTGTCTGCCTTCTCTGAAGCGTAGATGCCAATCGAATGTTTGTGATCGCTAAAAGGTGTCTTCACCATTAACTTGCTTCAACATCTCGTAAGTTTCTGTTGGACTTTCATCCGAACGAATGCAAAACTAAATGCTAATATTTTTCATCAATCGTCCAATCAATCCCCAAACATTGCGTAATTTGCTCAAAATACCCGGATGTACCACAGCGAGTGCGTGGCGTAGATGGACGAAACCAATTTGCCAGTGAGGGAGCAGAATGTTGTAACGTAATCCAATAATCACCGTGGGTATACGATACACGTATTTTGCCGTACAGGCGCAGTACGGTAACTTTTGGATCCTGCTCCGTACATACACTGTCACCTAGATTATACATTTTTCTAAGGGATGGCTTTAGAAAAGAATATTCACGCAATCCACTTCATTAATAGCGCACAACCGTGTCAAACTCTTTGCACGTTACTCTTGAAAATCTATCTCTGGACCAGGTGGAGTGATCAAGAAATAAAAATTATGTAATGACCAAAAGAATGAAATATTCATTTACACTTAAGTACAAAAAAGTTTAAAAATACTACATTCTCAATTATCTTCTATATAGGACCCTAGACCCAAGTCCTTTCTATATTGATGCCAATAAATAACTTCTAAAAATTATATGTGAACATTCTATCACTGTTCAGAATAATCATTATCATCATCAATCCAATGCTGGACGAAGGTCTCCCCAAGTTCCTTCCACAACGGTCTGTCTTGTGCCAGTCTCCTCCATGTTACTCCCGCATACTTTCGAATGTCATCCATCCGTCTCCCATGGGGTCTTCTTCTGGGTCTTTTCCTGTCCCTTGGAATCCAGTCTAAAACTTCGGCTGTCCATCGATGGCCTCTCCTTCTGGCAATATGTCCAGAAAATTGCCATTTCAGAGATTTTACTCTGATCATGATGTCTTTCACTCTTGTCATTTTTCTGATCCACGAGTTCCTCTTCTTATCTCTCCGGGTTCATGCATCTCTCCATGCTCCTTTGATTTGTTTCTAGTCTTTGTATGTCTGTTTTAGTTAACGTCCACGTCTCTGCACCATACGTAAGCACTGGAAGGATGCATTGATCAAACACTTTTTTTAAGACATAATGGCACATTGCTCTTGAAAATTATACTGTTTCTTCCAAAAGCTCTCCGATCAAGTTTCATACACCGATTAATTTCTTCATCAATGTGACCCTCACTTGACATCTGCTGTCTAAGATAAATGTAGGTAACGGTTATCTCCAGCTTTTCCCCATCAATCGATAAATCTTCATTTCTTGTAAAAGCGTTGTACATCACTTGTGTCTTCTGAAAGTTCATTTTTAATCCCACTTCCTTCACTCTTCTCAGCAAGTTACAGGATCATACTCTGCAGCTCTGATGGGGTAGTTGCAAAAATGACTACGTCATCAGCAAAACGAAGGTGAGTTAGATAATCTCCGTTAATCTTTATCCCTTTGTTTTCCCAGTTCAGTGATTGAAAGACATTTTGCAATGTGGCATTAAAGAGTTTGGGAGATATAGTGTCACCTTGTCTTACTCCCTTTCCAATTTTTATGGATGCTCTATTCTCAAATAGCCGAATCTTTGCACTTGCATTTACATAGATGTTATTAATAACATTAAAAGAGTATACTATATGCTTTGTTCTAACTAAAAATGTCTATGGTGGTCGTTTATGATGAAAAAGATCTTCAACCTCATGAAAAAGATTCCGGAGGCTTGAGTCACACTCCTTATTACTTCATTAAAATTAATACACCACGTGAATATCCGGATAGGGATCCCAAATAGGATGTTCATAAGCAGACCGCCATTCTTCCCTCCAATGAACTTGTCCTTGACACCACCGCAAACATGCTCGACGGGGACCAGCGGTCAGTGGTAAACGTTCCCGTAATCCTGCTCCCAACAAACGATTTCGTATCGTTCTGGTAGACACCCTTGATATGACAGAAGATTGAACTTGAGATGCCATAACTGTCCGCTCTGCCAATGCTGCCCACCTAATATGCCGATCCTCTCGTACGTACGTAACTCTGTGTTGCCCGGAACAACATCTGCGAGTGTGCGAATGTTCCACCGACCACCGACACCACCATCGTACCACGGCCGATACCTCTTGTCCCACATCGATCTGCAATTTGACGGAAGGACCAACCTCCTTCCCGCAGACTCACTACACGCCCTCGCTCGAGTTCCGATAACTGAACACATGTTGCGCGCTTGCGTCGTCCAGGCAAGGTGGCTTCTTCAACGAGCATTGAACAACACAGCACCAGACGCATGACTTTTTTTTTGAGTCATTTTCTTGTAGGTCTTCCGTCCACAGTGAGTACATTTTATGTCCCAGCCCCCTACAGCGAGTTCGCCTTTTGGGCAGGACACAGAAACGGAAGTAATGAGAGCAAGTCTAGCGACTTTGACAGAGCAGATTGTAGTGAGATTAGAATACAGTAGATGGCGCCACCGTACAAGTACGATGTTGCACATAGAGGGGTGAGAGAATTTCAGGGGGGGCATAGGAAAGGATACCCATTTAACCAGTGGGTCCAACCTGGGGGCCGTCACTTAACGTGCTCGTCCGATGCACGACGAATATTCAGTGATTGTTAGCAAATCACACCACCTCCGCAACATCAGCCCAGAAACGAACCTGATAACCTTGCATTGATAGTCTGAACTGCTAACCACTCAGCCATTCGCAGCTGGCATGATTTCGTTCTGCACGCCCTAGTCCTTAAACACGCGCTGTGTACATTTGCATGTCATCGTCCGCAGTGACGTCATTATTTCATCCAATGACATTCCAACTTGAAACACAGTTTCTGCTGCCCTTAACAATTCAGATATTATAACATGACGTTCCTACCGGCATTTCTTCTGTGTGTGTGTTATCTTACGTTTTCCAACCGTAGGTTGAAGAACTGTATATGCTCCAGGTTGGCCGTCTGTCTGTCTGTCAATACGTCCACGCGAAAACTCGCGTACAAATGGTTCAATTTCAATGCAATTTTAGTATGTTGTGGAGGATAACCTGAAGACGAATCCAGTTGAAAATGGGCGAAATGGGGTCAAAGGTCAAGACATAGGAGCGGAATCCATTCCATCACCCTTATGCGTCATAACCTACATAAAAATGCTTCGATTGCGACAAAACTTTATCATGTTGTTCCGGAGATATACTGAACGAGTTATGTTGAATATCATCGAAATGGGGTCAAAGGTCAGGGCACAGGAGCTAGATTTATTTCAGAGCCATTATCTTCATAACTTAACTACAAATGCTTCTATTGCGACAAAACTTTAGTACGTTGTTCCGGAGGTATACTAAAACGGTTCTGTTGAATATCACCAAAATGGGGTGAAAGCTCAGGACACCGGAGCGAGATTCATTCCACGGCCATTATCCTCTTAACTTGAGTAATGATTTCTGGTATGTTGGAAAGCGTATTATAATCAATGCATTGCATGGTTTTACTAACTTGTTTCATTCTTCGGCAGTGTATTTTATCGCCTTGCAAAACCATTAAGCATGAAAATCAAACTTTACTTTTGACGACACTATCTGTCTATAAAACTCCTGATTGTAGATTAAGTAAAATCTGCACAAGTAAACATCTAAGACCAGTGCTTCAATATGGAACTTATGCATTAACAGTTTTATTCTTCTGCGGTTCTTGAGTACATCCATTTGAAACTAGAAATTCTAATATTGAGGATACATTTAGGAGTCCATTCTACTACGCCGCAAAATAATGGCACCACGAAGTTACATTCCAGAGATTAAATAATTTTAAATACCGCATACACAGTGCGTGTGTGAGTCATGAAACGCGAAACCAATATGTCATCCAAACCGAAAGTAAACAACACACCGTTCTCTGATGAGATCAACGTTCAACTTTGGATGCATCAAATAGGAACACAAACGAGTTTCAATTCACTCGAAATTGTAACATACCGGGTTACGTATTAAAGAATAGAAGAACCGTGTATTTTTGATAAACTGAATTTCAAAATTTAAAGTACGGGGGTTGTACCGAAAGTAAAGCAACAAGTCTGTAAAATCATGTAATGCATTGATTATGATAGGCTTTCCAACATACCAGAAATAATTACTCAAGTTATGAGGATAATGACTGTGGAATAAATATCGGTCCTATGCCTTGACGTTTGATCCCATTTCGATTATATTTAACAGAACTGGTTCATTATACCTCCGAAATAACATGATAACGTTTTGTCGCAATGGAAGCATTTTTACGTAAGTTATGATGCATAAGGGCTATGGAATAGATCCCGCACCTGTGTCCTAACCTTTAACCCCATTTCGCCCATTTTCAACAGGATTCGTTTCCAGGCAGGCCCCTACGACATAATAACATTTTATCCAAATCGAAGCATTTTTACGTAAGTTATGACGCATAATGGCGATGGAAGTGATTCCGCTCCTCTGCCTGACCTTTGTCTCAATTTCGATGATATTAAACAGAATTGGTTCTGCATAAGTCCGGAACAACGTAGTTTTGTTGCAATAGAAGCATTTTTAATCAAGTTATGAGGAAATGGTTGTGGAAAAAATCTCGCTCCTGTGTCCTGACCTTTGACCAAATTACGATGATATTAAACAGAATTGGTTCTGTGTACCTCCAGAACAACATGCTAAAGGTTTGTCGCAATAGAGGCATTTTTAGTCAAGTTATGAGGATAATGGCTGTGGAATAAATCTCGCTCCTGTGTCCGGACTCTGACTCCATTTTGATGGTATTAAACAGAACCCGTTCAGTATACCTCCGGAACAACATACTAAAGTTTTGTCGCAATCGAACCATTTTTACGGAAGTTATGACGCATAAGGGCAATGGAATGGATCCCGCTCTTATGTCCTGACCTTTGACCACATTTCGCCCATTTTCAATAAGGTTCGTCCCCACGTGGTCCCCTACCACATACTAATATGTTATCGAAATCGAACCATTTTTACGCGAGTTATCGTGCGGACGGACAGACAGACGGACAAAGCTGGAGCATATACGCTTCTTCAACCTACGGCTGGAAAGCGTAAAAAATGGGTGTAAGTTTTTTATTAACTGACAGAGATCGTTCAAATTGCACATGTTGGTAGAGTAACTCTTCCTCTATAGTAACCCTTCTTCTTCATTGCAGGTAAATAATGGATTTACAAGCAGAATCAACATGTCGTCATTGAGTTCTTGACGAAGGAAGGATGCAGGCTGTCCGACATCCCCAGAAGGCTACAGAATGTTTACAGAGATGACACCTTTGACAAGAGCAACGCGCCGAGATGGATGAAGAAGTTTAAAGAAGGGGAAACCAACATTGAAAACAAACCACGCAGTGGGAGACCACCACCTGCGACCACTGACACGAATCCTCAGTGAGTTGATGAACTGATTCTCGAGGAGAGACGAATCACAATCCAGTTTTCACAACTGGACTGTAGTCCCAATGTCATACTCAAACAAGACGGTGGAAGACTTACGGTATCGAAAGGTGTGCGCAAAGTGGGTAACTTGGCAGTTGACACACGATTTAAAGGAGTGAAGGACAGAAATCTGCTCTGTTCTGCAGGAAGCGCTTGAAGCCAATTGAAGACACGTGTTTTTAGATTTGGTGGCAGGGGAGGAAACGTGGGCATATCTTTACGATCAGGAAACGAAGAATCGATCCATAGAATGGCGTCACATCTCTTCACTAAGGCCTAAGACATTCTCATAATATCTTCTGGAACGTAACCGTACCGTGACAAGAGAGGAGTGCTTTGCGACACTCAAGAAGCTTAGAGGAGCCGTAAGGAGGAAGAGACCGAACTAGAATCTGAATAGGATTCACATCACCACGACAATGCGAGACCACACATATTTTTGGCAATAAATCATGCGATCAGCAAATTAGGCTCGTCGGTGGACCCCCATCCACTGTACATCCCAGATCTGGCACCCTCCGACTCGCACCTGTTCGGTTCAATGAAGGGCAGTCTCTGGGGACAACGATTGGATGTCACAGACCAGGTGAAAGTGGCTGTGAAGAACTGGGTACAACAGTCCACACTTGAATTTTTTCAAAGAGGAATCGAGAGTTGGGTTTAACGACGGCGCAAATGCATCGCTTGTGATGGAGACCATATTGAGTAGTACCGTTGTGTAGAGAAAGAGTTACTCTACCAACATATGCAATTTGAACGACCTCTGTCACTTAATAAAAAGGGTATGTCCACTTTTGCATTACTTTCGGTACAACACTCGTATAATTGCAAAAAACGTATAAATGAACTGCTCATAACAGAGTTAAAAAAGTGTTAGAAACTACATTGAAATATCGTGACTAATGCAGAATTACATATAAAAATGAAAAACGTATAACCGAGGTTCCACTGCATGTTACATACAGTAATCATTCGCTTTATAAAAATCAGTGAAAAGATATGAGTAATCACCGGATGAACGGTATTTAACTTTTGTTTTCAATGTAAAGACAAAGTAAAGCACAGGACAGGAGTTTCTTTCAAAAGGTTTGCAAATGGCGTTAGAAAACACGTATCGAAATTTATTTTTGCTTGACTCAAGGTGATGAAATCTGATGGGTTTGGCAAACAATGAGTATTTTGTCTGCCACATTGTAACAAAGTATATAAAGCTGGATTTAAATCAGAGTTTTAGATGAGCCGCGGATGGCTTAGTGGTTAGCGAATCAGACTATCGATGCAAGGTCCTCAGGTTCGAACCTGGGCTGATCTTTAAGAGATGGTGTGATTTACTAATAATCGCTGAAAATCCGCCGTGCATCGGACGAGCACGTTAAGTGACGGCCCCCAGGCTGGACCCACTGGTTAAATGGGTATCCTTTCCTATGCCCCCCCCTGAAATTCTCTCACCCCTCTGTGTGCAACATCGTACTTGTATGGTGGCGCCATCTACTGTACTCTAATCTCACTACAAACTGTTCCGTCAAAGGCGCTCATTTATTCCGTTTCTGTGTCCTGCCCAAAAGGCGATCTCGCTGTAGGTGGCTGGGACCTAAACTCTACTCATTGTGGACGGAAGTCCTACAAGAAAATGACAAATACTGTGTGCAGAGTTTTAGATAGTTGCGTGATGTACAGTAACTGTAATGAAATACGGAACGTACAATTACCATGGAGAATTTTTGCTGCTATTCCAGAACGATATATCATTTGAATTCTTGCTGCAATGCTTGTTAGGGTTTGAGTAAGAAGCTGGCATTGTGGACAGTACATAAAAGGAAAAGGAAGAAATAAGAAAGAAAACGGAGACACACACACATGAACCGAGGAATTACTTTCCGGTACGCTTGAAGGTAACACTGGACATGGCTCAACCGAGAGAACAAGCTGGATTCAGGAGTGGCTACAGCACAATAGATCATATCCACGTACTGAGAGAACTAATTGAAAGAGCGAGGGAATATGAACTTCCATTGTGCATGGCTTTTATCGATTATGAAAAAGCCTTTGATTCGGTGAAACCATCAGCAGTTACCACGGCTCTGAAATCCTGCGGTATTGAAGATGCATACATTAATATTATTAATAACATCTATGAAAATGCAAGTGCAAAGATTCGGCTATTTGAAAATACAACACACATAAAAATTGGAAAGGGAGTGAGACAAGGTGACACCATATCTCCGAAGCTCTTTAATGCCACATTGGAAAATGTCTTTCAATCACTGAACTGGGAAAACAAAGGGATAAAGATTAATGGAGATTATCTAACCCACCTTCGTTTTGCTGATGACGTAGTCATTTTTGCAACTACCCCATCAGAGCTGCAGAGTATGATCCAGGAACTTGCTGACAAGAGTAAAGAAGTGGGATTAAAAATGAACTTTCAGAAGACAAAAGTGATGTTCAATGCTTTTACAAGAAATGAAGATTTATCGATTGATGGAGAAAAACTGGAGATAACAGATACGTATGTTTATCTTGGACAGCAGATATCAAGTGAGGGTCACATTGATGAAGAAATTAATCGGCGTACAAAACTTGCCTGGAGAGCTTTTGGAAGAAACAGCATAATTTTCAAGAGCAATATGCCATTATGTCTTAAAAGAAAAGTGTTTGATCAATGCATCCTTCCAGTGCTTACGTATGGTGCAGAGACGTGGACCTTAACTAAAAGAGACATACAAAGGCTGCAGACAACTCAAAGCAGCATGGAGATGTGCATGCTTGGTATAACCAGGAGAGATAAGAAGAGAAACTCGTGGATCCGAAAAATGACGAGAGTGGAAGACATCATGATCAGAGTTAAATCCCTGAAATGGCAATGGGCTGGACATACTGCCAGAAGGACAGACCATAGATGGACAGCCGAAATTTTAGATTGGATTCCAAGGGACAGGAAAAGACCCAGAAAAAGACCACATGGGAGATGGGTGGATGAAATTCGTAAATATGTGGGAGTGACATGGAGGAGACTGGCACAAGACAGACCGTTGTGGAGGAAACTTGGGGAGACCTTCGTCCAGCAGTGGATTGATAATGGTTGACAATGATGATGATGATGATGACATTATAGTACAATATTTTTTATAGTTTTTGTACATAAAACATTGTGACAGGATAACATTAATCACAATTTTTTATTTTAATATGAAAAAAGAACGTTTATAAAAGTAATTATTTGTAACTTTAACCTCTACTATAATTTCCGAAGGAACCCTAGTCCATGAGAAAATATAGTAAATGTCAGAGTTACTAATAGTTGCATGAAGATCTAATGCTGATTTGGGTTTTTCTAAATATTTTGCGTCATCAAAGAGGAATTCGTGGTTGTTTTCCAGCGTGCTGGGTTATGGCAGATTTACTGATGGAAGAACACAACATACAACCGTTGGCTATCATTCCTCCGTAGGCCTTAATAGTGGAATGGTGTGTCGCGATATTAATGGCAGGGTGGTATACATTTTTCGTGTACATGATATAGGAAGTAGATTGGAGAGAGGAAGATACGGAGATGGAAAGCTATGCCCTGATTGGTTCTTTTCACGGTTTCGACCGAGCCTACACTATAGATAGGGCAGTAATTTTATCGCGGGAAAAAAAGGCAAAACTCGTGAGACGGGCGCGGGGTAAATTATGAAAATTTGTGAAAAGTTCGCGGCCGATGATATACACTAACATTTCGAAAAAAAAAAAAAAAAAAAGAAAAAAATTATAATAATTTTTAAAAAATCGTTCTCTTGTTGTTTGTGAATATCATATATTTTCGGCAAATAACATTTCCGCATCCAATTTGTATTTGGAATAACACCAATATGTTTCAACGAATTTTCCAAGTGATTTTTTTAATGTAGGGTTATCTAGTTTGGAAAGTGGAATGTTAGCTGCACAAAAGGCACCAGTTAATTTCGAAAGTTTCATTGAGCAATGCTGTTCTTGTGCAGTTGTTTTCTCAATTAATTTATGAACCCATTTCTGCATTATTTTCGGTTGACTGTTCAGACACACCTTTTTTTATGCAGCTTGCTTGCTAAATGCTTTTCACAACTGTCCTTTCTTGAAAAATCCACTGGTATGTTGCAACACGAATAAAACAATAGGTTTTTGTTCATATGAAAAGTTCCCTTGTTGTACTACTTGCATCTTTCAGATGCATTCATTTTACTCATGTGGCTCATTCTCAAAATTAAAACACGATATCTAGAAATTTCATAAACTACTCACACGAAAGCACAGATTTTCTAAGCTAAGCGTCGGCGAAACACTCTTTTCTGTGAGCTGCTTTCCCAGCTAAAATTACTAACACAACTGACGACATCCGGTTTATGGTTTACTAATTCGGCAAGTCGCAAAGGTCATTCAACAGTAGCAGGGGAAATCACGAAAAACAACGTGTGCACTCTTCAGCAGAGTGCACGTGACCTTGAATTACCCGTCAAGGTAGTTCGAAAAGAGTATCTTCGTAACGAACAATCTTGAGACGTAATTCACGGTTTAAAACTCTGGTTTGGACTTCCGAGTAGGTTACTTTGCGGTATATTTGTCGAGTAAATTCTAACGAAGGCAGCATTAAAATTATTTAATTATGAAAAATGCAGTAATCAAAAAATTATAATAGAAATTAAGCAAAAATAGGTAAAAAACCTGAAATTCGCGGATATATATTTGATATTCGCAAAATTACAGAAAACCACCTAAAATTCTCGAAAAAAATCGCGGAAATTCGCGCCGCGACAGAATTATTGCCCTAACTATAGACAGTCTTTCACGTTCAGTGATTCATAAATAGCAATCATGGCCACAAATTATTACAGTTCCTGTAGTATTTTATTGTAGCTTCTTCCGTTTCCTTTTAAATTTTACCCACGGATAAATTTTTAATAAAGAAGAAAAGAATAGATGAAGAACGTTTAAGTAGCGTTTCTACATCTATATATACGTTGCACGTGAGGGTGAATCAATGGTTCGGAAGAAGCTAAAGAGACATTTTGAACAAAACCATGAAAATGTCGCCCGAAAGTCGGTGGATTACTTCCGTCGATTCGTTCCATGCTAAAAGCATCATCGGTAGTGATGGAGAAATGCTTAAAGCTTTTAGACAAAGCTCTTTTAGCATCATTCATAATTTTTGAATTAATGGGAAAGAAAAAGAAAGCTCGTAATATCACAGAGGAACTCATTTTGCCATCATGTAAAGAAATCGTTCTAGTAATCTGAAGCTGCCGAACAAATTGTTAAAATGCCGCTGTCAAACGATACAGTACATTTGTGACGCAATACAAAACATGTCAAGCCGGCAAAGTTGCACCGATAAACTCCGTCGGTGTGGCTTAATTGGGAAAGCATTTGGCTCCGGAGCAGAAGGATGTGGCTTTCCGTTGCGCCACCGGCAGAGAGAGGGTTTGTGTTTTCACATTGGCACCTGGATGTAAAATCGATCTTACTGCCCGTTAGGTTCTTCGAAAAATGTGTGATGTTCCTTCGCCATATCGTCTGAAATTAATGAGAATTCCGTCTTCTACAGAGAGTTACTTCACGCATGGTTCGCGCCGGATCCGAAACCAGCGATTTCGTATCTCCGCCTTTCTCAAGAAGAGAGGGGAAGCGGGAAAATATGTGACGTACATGCCAAGAAGACGGCGAAGTTGCAGCGACAAACTCCGTTGGTGTAAATTAATTGGGAAAGCATTCGCTTCGAAAGCACAAGAATGCAGATTGAATCCCTGTCACCGGCAAATTTCTGTTTCCACACATTACCGATAATACTGAACTGTCTGCGGGCGCTGAAAACAGGGTAATGAGAACTATTAATATTACATAAATGAAAAAAATTAAACGAAAGAACTGCCTTACCTAGCGATTAACCTTGGTGAGATTCGTTGGACGATCTGAAATAATTGAGTAATTTTTATTTTGTCGAGAGTTAGGAACAAGGTCAGTTGGTGCTGATGTATTCGCTGCAGTAAATATTTACTTAGAAGAAAAAAAAAAAAAAGCTTTGGATTAAATGCATTTGAAAATGTTTTGGTGACACGGCAGCAATGACAGGCAATATAGCACGATTAATAAGCTACACACGAGAAAAGGAAACCCCTCTTTAATCACTACACTTTGCTTCGTACACGGATAAGCGCTAAAAAAACATGGACATTTATACTTATGTGAAAATTTTATAAAGTACACTCACGGACAATGAAATTTGCGCACCAAGAAGGAAGCATCGGATTGAACTGAAATTTTATGGACGCAATGATACAGATGAATGATACACATGATGGCAAAAATAGTGCTGCAGGATAATTACAGAGAGGTCTGTGGCTCGCAGTCCGGTCATCTTCAATAGCGCGTCGCACCGCCTCGTGCGGTGATACATGCTGCAATACGGTCCGGCATGGAGGCCAACAGACGCCTGATGTTGTTCTGCGGCAGACTGGTCCACACGTGGTGGACTGTGTGCTCCAAATCTCGGATAGTGCGGCACGGTGGCAGCCGGCGTTTCAATTGGTCCCACACATGCTCGGTAGGGGACATGTTCCGGGAACAGGCAGGCCATGGAAGTGTCTGGACATGGGTTAGACAGTCCTGGGCAGCCCGAGCCGTGTGCTGGTGAGCATTATTCTGCTCGTACAGCGCACCTGAAATTCCGGCCAGGAATGGGAGCACATGGAGCCGTAGGATCTCATCCACATACCGCTGACCCGTCAATGATGCACGTACCACTACTACAGCTAATCGGCTATCGTAGGCAATGGCTCCACAGACCATAATGCCTGCAGTGGGGGAGGTGTGGCGCTCGATAGCGAGGTTGGGAATGTGCCGTTGACCCGGGGACCTCCACACTTGGACACGATTATCATCAGTCCCCAAAACGAAGCGGTACTCATCGCTAAACACCCCACGTCTCCAGTCTGTGGCATTCCACGTCGCTCTGGCCTGGCACCACTGCACACGGAGCCGGCGATGTTTCGGTGTTGATGGCAGCACATGTAAGGAGGCTCTGGGATCGCAGATTCGCTTCCGCGAGGCGTCGGGAAATGGTTTCTGGACACATAGGAGCCGCTACATCTGCCTGTATAGTGGACCAGGTCCCCGCGGGATCCGTTCGTGCCTCTCTACCGGTGGTCCTCCTGGTTTGTCCGGAACCGTTCCGCCGTGTGGTAGTGCCGTCACGTGTCCACTGCTGCCAACACAGTCAGACGGTATGGTCAGAACGATTCACGTGTCGGTCTATACGGCGCGCAGACCATCCTGCGGTTTTCAACCCGATGATCCCTCTCTCAAAGTCCGTAAGTTGTGTAAATCGACGTCTCTAGCGTTTACCTGGCATTCTTGTCACTCTGTACTCTTGCTTGCAGCGCCACCACAGGGTGTGTGATCATGCGCACTCGCACCAAATGCGGATCATTTGCATACCAGCACGCACTCTAGCTAGGCAAAATTTTGCGGTTGTAGCACGATTTCTTCTAGGTGCGAAAATTTCATTGTCCGCGAGTGTATATACAATTGGACACTAAAAAGTTTAGTGCAGTCCCCCCCCCGTCATGCAACGCGTATGCCCGAATCTTAATAATCCTCCATGACCATTTTGTGAAAACACAAGTTTGTCCGTGACGGGGATCGAACCCACACTCTGCGGCCCCTCACTTCGAAGTAAGTTGCTCTCCAAACTAAGTAACACGGACGGAATGTATCACTGCAAATGTGTCGTTTTGACACGTGCTTTACCTCTGTAGTACGTCACATCATCTCCCTCCTAATTTCTTTTTTTTTCGGGGGGTGGGGGGGTGGACGAGGAACGAACTTTCATTAATTCTAGACGATATGTGGAACAAACATCACACATTTTTCGAAAAACCCAACTGCCAATAGATCCATTTTTACGTTCGGGTGCCAATGTGAAAAACACAAGTTTGTCCGTGACGGGGATCGAAACCGCGGCCCTTTACTTCGGAGTAAGTTGCTCTCCCAACTAAGGTACACAGACGGAATGTATCTCTGCAAATTTGAAGTTTCGACACGTGCTTTACCTCTGTAGTACATCACAATCTTCTTCATAGATAGCTTATGGGACATAAAATTATGATACAGAAATTGTCGACCTCTCTGTAATGGAAATTGTCAATTGCTTATGATTAATTCAACAATTAATTTTGGAGCGACCTATGAACCGGAGAGTAACTGTTTATGAGACGACTACTTGTGGCAAACCGTATCTGAGTATGGAGTGGAAGCCGTAAGAGCCTTTTCACCAAAAAGATATCTCATGGTTTTTCGGTATTTCTCTGTACGAATGGGGGACAATGTGTCGGGGACCGTCCCACATACTCTGAGGGCGTGGAATCAAAACAGGAGGCAGAACGAAACGAAATTTCCCGCTTATCCTTCTATCAACGATTTCCTCATCAGTAAGAAAGGAGAAACACTTAATTCCTGCCCCCCACCAAACCACTTGACTGTCCGGTTACCACCCCACCCGTTCATCTGGGAATACCCACACTAACACCATGGTCGACCGAATTCGTCGCCAAAACGCGAATATCTGTATTATTTAGAAAGATTTTCATTTTTCTTAATGTACATAGATTTTCATTTTTCTTAATGTAATATCTGTATTATTTGAAGATTTTCATTTTTCTTAATGTAATATCTGTATTATTTAAAGATTTGAATTTTTCTTAATGTACGTATGCATAAAGTTTATAAGAACTACGAACTTTTAAAGCTCAATTCAAACTCGAATACGAGCTTTTAGGATGGAATTATATTATGCAGTGGAAGTATACACTCCGTATCTTCCACTCCATTGGCAGGTTAGCTTTCCCGCGACTATAGAAAACAATTACGCATGAAATGACTTACAAGGAGTACCATAGTAATTGAATAACCCTTGAACTTACCAACAGTTGCTTAGAGTATGATTTATGAACAATCAGTTGCTCATAGAGTAATCAATCATGAACGAACTGGTAATTATTTATCCTATGATGTATGAACAGTAAGTAGGTACTTTGGTATGGCCCGAGAGCCAATTAGCACTTACGTACGGCAGAATCGGTGGACAACAAGGCTTATCTTACAGAGCAGACGATAATATCGAGAACAAGTAGCTGAAAAAGTAAAATTTAATTTACTGAAAACGGTATTTTGTCTTTGCCAGATTTAACGTGCTATTAAACTGAGGTTTGCTAATAAAATTTTTACCCAATTGTAGTCGAAATTTTACTAGATGTAAAAAGACACATGGCAGAATATAAGATTCGCAATTTTCTGGAAATTCTTATTGACTTTGAGACTACGACTACACGTTAAGAATTTAATTTTAGTTAGAATTGTTTCATAAAGAAATAGTATCGTTACAATTGTAATGAATTACATTCAATAACACACTAGCTGACAATCTTTCTGAGAACAGAAGAGGTTTTTATCGTAAGAGGAGTCTAAGATCAGAACAAGATTACATAACCGGAAGTAGGCTCAAATAGAGTGCCACGCAGCTGACCTGTCTTGGGAAGCTTAATGAAGCGCATCCTTGGGTATTTATAACCTCTTTTCTTCCTTAGTTTCCTTCTTTAGATCTAGAGAAGTGAAAAAAAAAAAAAAAAAGAACATGAAGGAAAAACGACGTGACTTAAAGGCGTCTAGCAAGCCTCAGCAATCAGGTGAGGATATCACGAGCATCATACAATGACAGGGAGAGAGAGAGAGAGAGGGGTACACACAGACAGAGAGGATGAGATGAGAAAGAGAGAAAGATAGACGGTGAGAGCGACACCGAAAAGGTTTAATGTACGGGTTAAAAATTACCTAAGGCAAAGAAGAAAAACGAATCTTGAGACCAAGTTGCTCCCAATAAAGAACCAACAATCCATGTTAAGCCTAGTATAAAAGAAACAACTAAATCCATTGATTTCAGTTTTAGCAAAGTTATCTGGAAGCAGAAGTACTTCCGGCTAACCTATGATGTATTCATAAGGTTAACACACGCTCTTGAATTCGGCAAGGATTTCATATTTTTTAAAACATCCTAAAAAAATGATGAAGCATGAAGAAGGAGCCGTTGCCAACCAAATATCGAAATGCAACATAATCATAAGCTAGGCATCTTTGAAAAGTCGTATAAAATATCACATATTTGTATCCTTTTAACACCCACTTTGGAAAATATCAATTATTGAATTTAATTTATTCTGATACAAGATTAGAATCCCACCAAATCGTTTGAAGAAGGCTAGGGATGTCACAACAAATTAATGAAATTTCGTTACTGAACTTACGGTTAGTTGTTATTACGACGTCTTTTTTAAAAATAAAAAAAAATCATGCTTTGTTATCACTTTGTCAGTCTGCCTGTGGACACCATATCTCTGCAACTATTCGACCTATTTTAAAAATTATTTTTGCATTGCAAAGCTTGAAATGTGAGAATCACGATCCTTGCATTCCAATTTTTCCGATGCACAACGTCGCTGATAAATGGCGTAAATGGAGACGATATTAAATTAAAAATACATTTTATTTCATATATTTGCTTTCAAATATCGGATTGAAAACATTCTTTTCCTTTCGGTGGCATTTATATCAGACTATTTTAGGTACAGTTTCTTTTTCAAGTTATGCATAGATTTTTCGCTAGGGGGCGTAAAGATAAATTGCATTTTCCCCGTTATCTCTTCTAAAAAGAGAATTTGAGAAATTCTTCCTGCGTCGGTTACAGCTCCAGATGGGAAATGTTTTGCACACAATTTCTAATATTTCGTAAAGAACGGTTTGGCCACCAGTGAGCGTAAGGGCTTATTTCTGCTTTTGATGTATTTGCAGCAAAATCTGAGCTCCTGAAAACTAGATTGAAAAAACTCTTTCTAGGACCGATGCCGCTCACATCGAAAAACTTTGAGAATACTTTCTTCCCTTTTTGTGTTTAGCCGCGGATGACTTAGTGGTTAGCGAGTCAGACTATCAATGCAAGGTCCTCAGGTTCGATCATGGGCTAATCTTTCAGAGATGGTGTGATTTACTAACAATCGCTGAATATCCGCCGTGCATCGAACGAGCACGTTAAGTGACGGCTCCCAGGCTGGACCCACTGGTTAAATGGGTATCCTTTCCTATGCCCCCCCCAACCTGAAATTCTCTCACCCCTTTATGTGCAACATCGTACTTGTACGGTGGCGCCATCTACTGTACTCTAATCTCACTACAAACTGTTCCGTCAAAGTCGCTAGACTTGCTCTCATTCCTTCCGTTTCGGTGTCCTGCCCAAAAGGCGATCTCGCTGTTGGTTGCTGGGACCTAAACTCTACTCACTGTGGATGGAAGTCCTACAAGAAAATGACTCATACTATACTATACTATATATTTTCATGTTTCACCTTCCACGGAGTTGGACGTCGTGTTTTAAAGCAGAGAGTGTCTATTAGACCTCTCGGGGTCTTACGTTTTCACTGACGGAATAGTCAGGGTTTTTTTCGGCGATAAGAAATCAGCCAAGTTTTAGACAAAACGACTCAAGTCACGTGGCGGAGGGTCTTCCGGGATATCGGTGAGATAGTGAAGTGTTCGCTAGCTGGAAACCTGTTGGCACGTGGAGATAGCCAATCGAACGGAACTTATTCTTTCATCTATTAAATTTTGTTTCGTTTAACCAAGGACTTGCTATTTGAGTTATTCATTGTCGTGAACTGAAGTGATTACTGACTACACGTTCCAGTTTTTTCAACGATCGAGTTTAACTGGACGGCTCTCAAAAGAACCTACGTCAGGCCCGTTTGAGAGATTCCGATTCCGTAAGGCCTAGTGGCAGATGGAACTCAGCGGGACCTGACAGACCAATTAGTGTTATACCTGACACACGCAAGATCTTAAAGATGCGAATTTCTAGCTCCACGGTAAACAGCACTCGCTTCCCGTTCCGAAGATCGCTGGTTCAAATACCACCAGGTACGGATTACGAAGCACTCGTTATGTTTACGTCGAAAAAGTCAAAACTGTAGATTTTGCGAAGTTTCAGTAAAAATACGGAAAAATCTGAAACGGAATTACTGACTACAGAAACTCTGTCAAAATACTGAAGTTAGAAAAAAAGGAAATTTCGTTAAAAGACGGACACCTAAAAGGCACCTTTGCTGCACGTTATTTTCAGAAATGTTCCATGAATTCACACCACTTGCTTTTAACAGTGTAGGAGTCTTTTAATTGAAATAAGAATTATCACTTATTCCTGCTAAGACTCCTTTAATTTATGAAGCCCATCACTAATTACTTCCAGTGCCGTCTTAACACATTTGGGGGCTCTGGGCCGTCATATTTTTCGGGGCCCCTGATCTTATATACACTGCTGGACAATTGCTAAGGACGGATCATAAACGGCTATATAGCGCATAAAAAAGTAAGTGTGGTTAAATGCCAAGTGAAATAAAATAACGTCAGAATGCTAGGACATTACAAGAAAGACAATTTATTCTGCTCTGAAATCCAGAAGGCTTTGGAACGTGTTCAAGGGACAAACAATCCATTTTGTGCAGAATACGTAAACGTGAAAAAAATGCAATTACCGTCCACAGGCGTTCCGGCGTAAGATGCCAATACGGGATATGGCCACCATGGAGGGCGATGAAAGATTCCACATGTCGTGTCATGCTTTGCACAACATTATCAAGCAGATGTTGGGGTAATTTATCCCATTCCTCTGTCAGTGCACGGATGAGGGTGTCCTTGTTTATTGGAGGGCATTGGCGACCAGCAAGACTCCTCCCCAAATCATCTCACACATTTTCAATGGGATTCAGATCTGGAGAACGTGCTGGCCATACGAGGCGTTGAATATCTTCGCTCTCAAGACACTCCTGGACAGCGACTGTTCGATGACATGTTGCGTTGTCGTCCATGAAAATGAATCTATCACCGACAGCACCACGGAACATGCGAACATGAGGTAGCAGAATACCATTAATGTATCGTTGGCCAGTCATAGTCGCAGTTGGAAGCACATAGAGGGACGTACGGCCATTGATCATGATGCCAGCCCATACCATGACACTACATGTCGGATATTGGTCCCTTTCCTGTATGTTTTCTGGACAATATGCAGTACCACTATCACGCCAGATCAGTTGTCGTCGACAATCAGACGATAGACTGTATCTACTCTCATCTGAGAAGATGACAGTAGACCACTCGTTATCAGTCCAATTGCGCTGTTGATGGCACCATTGCAAACGGGCGGTACGGTGACGTCTGGACAATGGGATGCACACAACAGGACGAGGGCGTATAGTCCTCCTTCATGCAAACGTCTGGCGACAGTTTTTGGAAGATCCGCTTGCCAGTAGCAGCCATAAACTGATTTGCTACCTCACTAGCTGCGCTGCGCCGGTGTCTTTTTGTTGATAGCACTATGTACCGATCTTCTGCAGGTGTCGTACTGCGAACACGACCTCCCCCGTGACGTTTGCCACACTCTCCATTTGTTTGAAATGATTTCCAAAGCCTTGAAACAACACTGTGGCTGACGTCGAACTCCCTGGCAACATCTGTTATTTTTCGCCCTTCTTCAATCTTGCCAATAATACGGCCACGCGTAAAATCATCTAGGTGATGTCGGGGAAGACATACTGAAAATTGCAAGTTCGTCAATTGATTCTTTCCCTTTTAACTTTGCGTTTGAACAACAACGGTCAATACGCGTCAAATCCTTTATATGTCTTATCAGCGCTATGACGACACGAACAAGTTCGGCAATCCAAAATTTGCATACGCACAACACGTCCTACTGTATCCCGCACTTATGCTAATTTCCACATTTTCCTGCCTTCCATTTTATGGTTGCTGACGTTGCTATTGTCATCCGTCCTTAGCAATTGTCCGGCAGTGTATATAGAACCAGTGGCGGTTCTAGGCTGGGGGTCACAGCCCCCCCCCAAATATAATCTTTTTGGGGAATTTTGATTAATTACGTGAACATTCAGGAGTGGTACCTTCCCATTTTTTTTTTTTTTGCGTAGAACCGCCATTGTAAAATAACATATACAACATATGGTATTATTACAATATGTGGTTGTTTTTTGTTCACATATGACATTATATACACCGTATGGATATATATACAACGTATGAGAATTATTATATACACCACCATCACCATGTTACCTCTATGAGAAGAAACATTCAATATCCAATACCTTTTTTAAATACCACTTGAATGAAAAATGGTATATGACAGAAATTGTAGAACTCCATGAAATACATTCATATTTTGTTGCTTAGCAAATTACAAGAAAATGGGTGCTGAAAGATATAATGTTTCTTCCCTATTCTACAAATTATTCAACGAATATTAAATGAAAACAGAAGAAAGAAAGAAAACCAACCGGCGCCGTTTCCAGACAATATAACGCACCAGACAGAAATCCCGATATGGGCCCCCCGTCATTGTTATTTGTTTAAACTGCGACGATTGAAAGAATTTATGTACAAGTAAGCCAAGTGGGTAAACCCCAGTGATAAACATACGTGCACTTCTTCGTGTGGACAACACAAATGACTGTTTAAAAGGGGGAAAATGCAGCCCTCATGACCTTCAAGCTCAAGCCTCACAAGCCAAGGGAGGGGGGTTAGCTTTGTTTCTTATTTTGTCAGAAAAGATCCACCCTAACATCTAACTTTCCTCCTGCCTCCTCGGGAAATCGAAGCTACGAGCAAGGTTTGAAAAAAAAAAGGTAAAAGAACTTCCAACTTTCTGTATTGGTGTTTCTTCTTTTATTTAAATAAAAAAAAAAAACCTGCTGGTGAGTGGTCAAAGAGTTTGACTTTTTGTAAACCCATAAGACTCTTCGGGTGTTGGGGGGGGGGGGGCAGTTCATGTGGGGACCCTGTGCACCGGCTCCGTTGGCCCACCCCTTAAGACGGCCATGATTCAGTAAGTCTTTTAGTTCTAAGGAGGGTTTTTTTAATTTATATAATTGTAATGAAGTGTTTTTTCGCAGGCGATTGAACTCCATAGCATAGATGAGAAGCTACGTGCACAGATGTACAAGCAAAAAAAGCAAGACTTGCCTCTAGGAGTCTTTTAACTGTAATGAGCCTTCTCTCTGATTCCCCCTAGCTGTCTTTTAATCCTGCCATAAGGATTCCCGCTAGCAATCCTATAATCTCTTCATAAAGATTCCCTCTAGCCGTCCTTTAGTACCGTCATATGGATTCCTGCTAGCAGTCCTATAATTGCAATGAGTGTTATGACGGACTCGCGCTAGCAGTACTTTAATTGTAATGTACCTGATCACTGATTTCGGCCCTCCTTTGATCAAAATGAACTTCATCACTGATTCCCGTTAAAAACCCTAAAATTACAAAACGAGAGATGTCCGCTGTTTTTTTTGTTTTTTTTTCACAAGCGATATTTTCAGCTAAAACGAAAAAATTTGTTTTTGCTGCTTTCATAGCTTTGAAATTGTAGCTAAGCGAGTTTTCTGTTCTAAACATGATATTAATTACATTCATGGGCGGCGGTACCCGATAAATTCAGGGGGGAACAACTTCTCCGAGAGTTAAAACAAAAACAAAACAAAAAAAAGAAGAGGAAGAAGGATAGAAACCGTAGTATATATAAACAAGTACTCTAACAAATCATCGTCTACTATTATCAGTCCACTGCTGGATGAAGGTCTCTTGCATAACTATTTGACTTGAACACATCTCTTCTAAGTCACTCAAGCATACTTTCAAATTTCACCCACCCATCTCCCAGGTAGTCTGCATCTGGGTCTTCCCCTGCCTCTTCGTCAAATTCAATCCAATATCTCAATTGTTTAACGGCGGTCAGTCAATTCATATAGGAATATATCCAGCCCATTGCCATTTGAGAGTTCTTCAACGTTCTTCTTTAAAGTGAAAAACACAACGGTAACTTTTCAACTTATTTCTGCAAAAATTGATTTTCATTGTACTTGAAGCGTTTTCCAGAAAACTGCGAAACGTGGTGACGGTCTCCAGGAAATTTTTATTAAAGAAAAAAGTTATAGCATATGTGAACCAACATTTAAAAAGATATTTCGTACGAAGACCCTACTCCAGTGAGGGCACCATGAAATTCCAGGGGTGCAAGGGTCCTGACCCCCGTGTTCCCTACCTTCCGCCGCCCATGATTACATTGTCACTAACATTGGTGACCAGCATTAAAGGAAGAATTGACTATGTTTCAGTCGTCACGGATTAATAAAAAGAAATGCCGCCGAAGTATAGGATGATCAAACAGAATAAAATGAAGAAATGATACAAAAAATCACCAAGAAGAGATATATGCCATGTAAACAAAGCGCATTATGGTGATTGAACTCTACAGAAAATCAACAAGTTCAAGGACAAGATACAACGTATACAAATGAACAAGCGGACAAAGCATACTGTACGTACACATTTACGAGCATTAATTCGTCTCCGAAAGATCGGCGAACAATACTTAGATTGTAAATACAGTTAATAGCATTTTTTCCCCTTATTGTTAAAACAGCATCAGATCATCTCTATTGCATTGACATCACGTAAGGAGAGAGATAGTCAGTTCTTCGCAGATTGCAGCTGTCAGGACAGTATTCCCTGTGTGAAGTATAAATCAGAAAACCATAGACTTTCATACCAAATTTTTACTTTCCGACATCTTCAAAAGTTATGAATTTATTTATGAGACAGTCATTTCGTACAAGCATCTCACCCGTAAATTTCATAGAAGTCAAAAATAATTTGTGTTCGTTGCTGTAGCAACAGCAACCGAAATCCATTGACTCTTGTTTATGTGTATGTTTTTCTGAATAACATTATGATTTGTTTCAAAGAATGTCTTGGCGTGCTACTGAAACATACTTACATAAATTTCTTAAGTGATGTATATATTAAATTTGGTATGAAAAACAATAAATCTCAATATTAAACATTAAGACAAAAAATGTCAGAATGTGCATGAAGTCAATTATTCACTTAACGCTCAGCGTCTGGCTTGTCATCACAGCATTAATGTACTAATAGCATATAAGCAATGAGAGCATTTTCCTTCAATAAATATAATTTTCTATACATAACTAAGCAACTAATGGCACTTTATTAATAATGTATGCAGAGCACTTACTTACTTGCGCCATTTGGTTTTCTGCGACGGTTGCTGTAAACCTTTTACGCAATTTAACATTTACGGCTATGAGAAAAATTTCCACTGGTAAAAGAGATTTGCGACATTCTGTTGAATGACTTACAGGCAAATTGCACTAGCACATTTAACTTACATGTTATTCCTGCGATTACAAGATTTATAAATCTTACCTTTTCGTATTCCTTATTCACACACTCTTCTTCCGTGCACTCACTGCTTTCACTTTCACAATCCTACAGTAAAAGAAATGAAATTCATTTTAGATTACCGTTCATACAAATTTAACCATCCTATAAAATTAATGCAACATTGAAGCACGTGTGTTCACCATAAACGCTTTTGATTTTACCCTGTCCTAGAAGTTTACATAAAACACTACGTATAAAGGCATGCCAATAAAGTTCGATGTATGCACGGTAAAAATGAAGAACAGGTAATCTTTAAGAACATTTACTGTACAGGGCTTTAAAATAATGTCCCGCGGATGAAATATACTTTTGGAATCGTTCGTATGAATGCCGAAAGCTATGGGGGAAATCCTCCTTCGTTATCGTGTCACTGGGTCGTCACACTAGCTTGAGTGTCCGAAATGTCTGCAAATATCTTCCCTTTCAGCGCTGATTTTAGTCGGGGGAAAAAATGGAGTCATCCGGTGCCAGCTCTGGCGAATATGGTGTGTAATTTTTTTTCTGGAGATTTAAGGACCACCATGTGCAACGCAATGGGCCATAAGCAGTCCCCGTCCCTAATTTAGGGCCACTGGTTCCACGTAAGGAAGAGATCCAGTGCCGCAAGACAAAAACAGCATACATGCCTCCCCGGGATTCGAACTCGGACGAATGATCAGAAAACAGAGCTTAGACCACTGCGCCACCGGAGCAGCATGGTGTGTGATTCAACGCAGCGTCAGTTCGTGGGACAAAAGTGATGTACAAAGCTTTTACAAGAACGAAGATTTAGCGATTGATGGAGAAAAGCTTAAGACAACCGATTCCTACATTTATCTTGGGCAGCAGATATCGAATGAGGCTCACATTGGTGAAGAAATTAATCGGCGTATAAAACTTGGATGGAGAGCTTTTGGAAGAAACAGTACAATTTTTAAGAGCAGTATGCCAGTATGTCTCAAAAGAAAAGTGTTTAATCAATGCATCCTGCCAGTGCTTACGTATGGAGCCGAGACATGGACCTTAACTAAAAAAGACATACAAAGACTGCAGACAACTCAAAGTAGCATGCAGAGGTGCATGCTTGGTGTAACGAGGAAAGATAAGAAGAGGAACTCGTCGATCAGAAAAATAACAAGAGTGGAAGATATCATGATCAGAGTTAAATCCCTGAAATGGCAATGGGCTGGACATACTGCCAGAAGGACAGACCATCGATGAACAGCCGAAATTTTAGATTGGATTCCAAGGGACACGAAAAGACCCAGAAGAAGACCAATGGGAGATGGAAGGATGAAATTCGAAAGTATGCTGGAGTGACATGGAGGAGACAGGTCCAAGACAGACAATTGTGGAAGAGGCTTGGAGAGACCTTCATCCAGCTGTGGATTGATAATGGTTTATGATGATGATGATATATATACATATACATATATCTGTATAAGCCTCCCTCCCAGCCCACCCCACCCAAGTGGGGATTGACTTTAGAGTGGGTAGAACAACGCGAAACGCCCGTGAGGCAGCAGAAAAAATCAGAAAAAAAAGAAAGAAGTCCTAAAAGGACCATCTGGGAGTAAGCGGGTGGGACATTTTTACGAATTTTCTTTATGACCCAATTAAGATACGTACGCAGATCAGATTGTTATTCACAGTTTCTCCCACCTTCTCTGATTTCAGCGCCAAGCTCTGCCTTCGAGACGTTACAGATGCTAGACAATATGACAATAAAGCAAATAACTAACAAAGAATATCCCCATATTTTTCACCCCCGCTGTCCCTGTTTTCCCTTTATCTTTTGCGCGCTCTCTCTCTCTCTCTTTTTATTCTACTCCCTACTCCTTTTTTTACTAAACCTACATCAATGTAATGTAATTAGTATTTTAAATTCTCCGTACTAAGTTTAATTGTTAATTGATTTTAGAAAAACTGAAAACAAAATACGCGAAGTTAATCATTTGTGATCTTCGCTACTTTTAACGTAAAAACTTCGTTAGGGTTTAGGGGGATCCCCACCCCTGCTGGATTCTCCGGGGCGAGCGGCGAGGTCCCTTCCTTCGCGGAAACGCTTGAATCAGTCGAAAACGCACTTCAGTGTTGCTGTTACATTCCATTAAACTTCTTTCAGCACTGCATGCGTTTCCATAACGGATTTTCCCAATTTAAATCAGAATTTGAAATGGATTTTTTGCTCCATCTTTGGCCGCTCACAACGTGCACTGCCATGACGTGGTCTCTGTGCCACACATTGTTTCCCACGGTTTCTGATATTTTCGCACAAGCACTTTACCGCGTCATGCATGTTACCGCACCTTTCATAAAATTTCCTTTTACACATTGCGACAGCATTCATCGAAATTTATTGGCACACCTTGTATACGTTAATCAAAATATTTTTTCTCGTGTTCGTTTGGCTCGACGGCCTCATGTTACTTGCGTCAAATTCGGATCGTGCGGTACGCATGATGCAGAAAAACAAAATCGAAATAGTACCCTGATACTCTTTGTAAATAATTTATTCTATGCGTCTTTCGCATGCCAAGATCTTTGTGTATATAAAACGAGTGGTTCGAGAGCTTTTATTTACGTACAATACATTACATTTATTAGCGTCACTCACGACCACACAGAGCCACAGTCGGGTACATCCTAAGTAGAATTTAATCATAACAACAAACAAGGTTTACCAATTCATGACACTGAACGGTACTTAGGTAGGTGGATCAATAAATGGTGTAAAAATAATGAAAGAAGATATGTGAGTCATAAAAATAAATTTGTGCTAAATTATGACGGCGGCAATAGTAACTACACTGACGGAAAAAAAAATCCCAACACCACGAAAAAATAGTTGTAGAGGAATGAAATATCGGCAATACATTTGTATAGGTAACATATTTAATCGATTAAGGTTTCAAGATCACAGCTTATTGTAAGCGCGAGAAGAGCCATTTTAATCGTGAAATGCTGGTACATTATTAACCGGTGTAACCGCCAGAATGTTGAATGCAAGCACGCAAACGTTCATGCATTGTGTCGTACAGGTGCTGGATGTCAGTTTGTGGGATGGAGTTCCATGCCTGTTGCACTTGGTCGGTCAATACAGGGACGGTTAATGCTGGTTGGGGGTGACGCTGGAGTTGTCGTCCAATGATGTCCCATACGTGCTCGATTGGTGAAAGATCTGGTGATCTAGCAGGCTACGGCAACATGTCGACACTCTGTAGAGCATGTTGGGTTACAACAGCGGTATGCGGGCGAGCGTTATCCTGTTGGAAAACACCCTCTGGAATGCTGTTCATGAATGGTAGCACAACAGGTTGAATCACCAGACCGACGTACAACTGTGCCATCAGCGTGCGCGGGATAACCACGAGAGTGCTCCTGCTGTCATAGGAAATTGCTCCCCAGACCATAACTCCAGGTGTAGGTCCAGTGAGTCTCGGCCGCAAACAGGTTGGTTGCAGGCGCTCACCTGGCCTCCTTCTAACCAACACACGACCATCACTGGCACCCAGGCAGAACCGGCTTTCATCAGAAAACACAACAGATTTCCACTCCGTCCTCCAATGAGCTCTAGCGTGACACCACTGACGTCGCAAACGGCAGTGGTTTGGAGTAAGTGAAATACACGCTACAGGGCGTCTGGCTCGGAGCTGTCCTTCAAGTAACCGATTTGTAACAGTTCGTTGTGTCACTGTGGTGGCAACTGCAGCTCAAATTCCAGCCACAGACGCGGTACGATGCGCCACGGCCATACGCTGTACACGGCGGTCTTCCCTCTCAGTAGTTCCACGTGGCCGGCCGGAACCCGGTCTTCTTGAGGAAGTACCTTCCCTTGACCACCGCTGCCAACAATCATGCGCAGTGGCTACACTCCTGCCAAGTTGTTCTGCAATATTGCGGAAAGAAAATCCATCTTCTCGTAGCCCTATTACACGACCTCATTCAAACTCCGTGAGCTGTTGATAATGGCTTCTTCGTCTTCTTAAAGGCATTCTTGACTAACATCAACACCCTACGTCGAATCTCAACGATAACTAACGCTCACGAACCTTACAGCGCGTATTTACAGCAAACCTGCTTTGCATGTTCGGAGGGGCGCCACACGTATGCGCCGAGCGCGAAATTTGCATAGACGTCATCTTACAGATGTACTCACCGCCTACCAACTGTCGTTTACCTAACGCAACCCCTTCTTGGTGTTGGGATTTTTTTTCCATCAGTGTATTTCGACTGTTTATTTTTCCAAAAACAGTATTTATTTTCATTATTATATATTACAAGCTTTACTACCCGGCTTTGCCCGCGATTTAGGCTTATTAATTTTATAATCCCTTATATGTCTCTGAAAAAATCGGGAGAAAAAATTGATGCTTGCAAGAAAGAAAAAAACCCGATTTCACAAATTCGATCATTACAAATTATTTATTCATAGTGTGATTATATCAGCACTTGGCCGTACACAACATTTTTGGTTTCTCCTTCATTGGCGGCAATATATATTTTTCTTTTGCTCTTGACATTCCAACATACAGCTGTCCATGTGAAAAGCACCAAATGCATCACGTGCTTTCAGTTTCAGACATCTTTGAGGGGCGAATCTCAGGGATAAAAAAGTTGAAAACATATCTTTGCGAATATTTTATGAAACTGGCTGAAATTTTAATAAACACCATAAATCGTTAATAGGAACATGACCTCCAAATTTCGTATGAATTGGTAAATAACTTTTTTTAAATTAGCCGTCAAAATTTTACTAAACGTTTCTGTTTACCAATGAATTAAAAATTCCACGCCTATTTTAAAAAGTTTTGACCGGATTCCGGTGAAATTTTGAGGGACTCCTCTTATTAACAATTCACGGTGTTGATAAAAATTTCAGCCCGTTTCGTTAAGATTGCGCAAAGTTCGTTTCTGCATTTTTTTTATGCACAGCTCTGAAAGAATAGAAACACCTGTGGATATGCCGCGGCGATGAATGCAGTCACGTGCTTTCAGATTTGGAACAGGATAACGATGACGTAGCAAACGACACTGCCTTTACTGATTAGCTTATTAATTAATTCATAACTCGCGAACGGAACACAATTCATAACTCGCAAACGGATTAGATATCTTAAATTGGTTGCATTGACCTAGAAATTCCAGTATTAATAAGCTATGGAAATTTCACGATGCCACAGTTCGGCGTTCCAGAGTTTTTGCTGCTTCAGACAAACAGAAGTTTTGTGTTTTATATATGAGATACAGATTTAGACGAACGTAAGAAACGACACTGAAAGCGATAAAATGTGATGTAGATATGAAAATCCATCTGAGCATGCAAAGCTAAAATCTGACCTCAAGATAGAAAAAAAAGCTGAGCTGCAGGTGTTTTAGTGAGAGGGATTGGTAATTTTTGGTCTAGATTACTTATGGGTTACACCTCATCGTGTTATGCACAATTTTAAAGCTCTCGTGAGAAGCAGGTAACCTTTAACCTTTACAGGCGGTTGAGAGAGAGAGAGAGAGAGAGAGAGACATATTTCGCTTCGACGCAACGTTTTCATAGCTTGAAAAATGCATTTTTGTAATGGCACATTTAGCATCGGGTTCTCGTAGTTTACGCAGACTGGAATCAAATAGTTACGTTTATGTAAAATGTGATGAAAAAATGTTCGACGATGGTTTAGGTAAAATATATTGCTGAGTAACAATGAAACTAAATGTTGTTGCGTCACTTCATGTGACACCATTCGTAAATCATATTTCAACGTTACCTGCTACTTTCGTTATCAATTTTCGTTACATCGGATTTTTTGGCATGGGATTTACTTTACTGCTGTAGGAAAAGATGGAAAAATTACTCAAGAGAAGAAATTTACGTAACAATTTTTAATTATTTTTTTTTGAACAAATTTTTTTCACCAAAGCTGCAGAAATTGCAATGACGCACTCTTTTTATGGTGAAGGAGGGGAGTTGGGGGGGGGGGATTAACGACCGACCAACATGTGCAACTCCGTGTGATTACGCTTACCGTCTATGATTCATCCGGGACTCTAGCTCCGGCTGATCTCGGACGGATGAACATAAGCCAGCTCCTTCGACCATTTGGCCACACAGGCAGCGAAACGGTTCTCACACTGACATTTATATTCGGGGCCAAACCTGACCTGAATATGGGGTGGAAGGTGGAAAAGCCTTTTCACCGAAATTTCACCATAACTTCTTCTTACTTTTACTGTTGTAACAGTAAAACTAACAAGAAATCACTCACGCCGTGTGACGCAGCGTAACTCTAGGAAAACTTTTAAGACACTACTTTAGGACTGAGGATCGCTTGCGACGTGCCTCCTATGATCTGCTAATAAAAGCGGCAAGCTTCCGTTGGATGCCGTGCACTGTTTGGCTCCCGCACTGTGACAATGGTAACGCCACCGGCCGTGGAGAAACGGGCCCCCTCTCTGAAGCTTCATCGCGTGTGGTTACCTATGAAAGTCCAAGAAAGTGCTTGTGTGAACGGGTGCTATATGTAATGAATAATGCTGATTTTTTAGTATTTCTCCGCACTAATGTGGGACAATTTATCGGGGCCCATCCTAAAAACCCTGAGGGCGTACCACCATGACGGGAATCATAACAAAAGGAAACTTTCCTCTCATTCTTCAATCAGCGATTTCCCACTCAGTAAGAAAGGAGTAATGGTTAGTGCCTCCAAAACTACTTAAATGTCCGCTTACCCCCCGCCCCCCACCTGCAGTAAATATCTTGCGGCTATAGCCTCTCTAAAGCACATAGCGGACAGACAGAAGTGACAATAACGTCGCCAAAATGCGAATATCTGCATTCTAAAGAAACGCAGCCAAAACCGAGATATTAATTTTTTAATGTACGTACGCAAAACGGTTAGAGCAACTACATATTTTTTATGTCTCAGTTCAAGCTCGAATAAGAACTTTTAGAATGGAATTATATTATGCAGTGAAAATATATACTCAGTACCTTCCACTCCATAGTCAAGCAAGTCTTGCTTGCTCAAGTAGTGAATCTTGTTATATATAGAGCTGCTACTACAGTTTTTCACTTTTACTAACTAAATGTACGTGCGTGAGTGAGTGCAAAATTGACACAAGTTAGTAAAATCATGCAAAGCATTGATTATGATACGCTTTCCAATATACTAGAAATCATTACTCAAGCTATTACTCAAGTTATGAGGAAAATGGCTGTGGAATAAATCTCACCCCTGTACCCTGACCTTTGATCCATTTGGATGATATTCAACAGAACTGGTTCAATATATCTCCGAAATAACATGCTAAAGTTTTGTCTCAATCGAAGCAATTTTACGGAAGTTATGATGCATAAGCGCTATGGAATAGATCCCGCTCCTGTGTCCTAACCTTAACCCGCTTTCGCCCATTTTCAATAGGATTCGTCCCCAGAGAGGTCCTTACAACATACCAACATTTCATCCAAATCGAAACATTTTTACGTAAGTTATGACTCATAACGGCGATGGAAGTGATTCCGTTCCTATGTCATGACCTTTGACCCCCATTTCGCCAATTTTCAATAGGGTTTGTCCCCAGGTGGTCTCCTACCACATCATCATCATCATCATCATTGTCAACAATTATCAATCCACTGCTGGACGAAGGTCTCCCCAAGTTTCCTCCACAACGGTCTGTCTTGTGCCAGTCTCCTCCATGTCACTCCCGCATACTTTCGAATTTCATCCACCCATCTTCCATGTGGTCTTCTTCTGGGTCTTTTCCTGTCCCTTGGAATCCAATCTAAAATTTCGGCTGTCCATCGATGGTCTGTTCTTCTGGCAGTATGTCCAGCCCATTGCCATTTCAGGGATTTAACTCTGATCATGATGTCCTCCACTCTTGTCATTTTTCGGATCCACGTGTTCCTCTTCTTATCTCTCCTGGTTACACCAAGCATGCACCTCTCCATGCTACTTTGAGTTGTCTGCAGCCTTTGTATGTCTCTTTTAGCTAAGGTCCACGTCTCTGCACCATACGTAAGCACTGGAAGGATGCATTGATCAAACACTTTTCTTTTAAGACATAATGGCATATTGCTCTTGAAAATTATGCTGTTTCTTCCAAAAGCTCTCCAGGCAAGTTTTGTACGCCGATTAATTTCTTCACCAATGTGACCCTCACTTGATATCTGCTGTCCAAGATAAACGTACGTGTCTGTTATCTCCAGCTTTTCTCCATCAATCGATAAATCTTCATTTCTTGTAAAAGCATTGTACATCACTTTTGTCTTCTGAAAGTTCATTTTTAATCCCACTTCTTTACTCTTGTCAGCAAGTTCCTGGATCATACTCTGTAGCTCTGATGGGGTAGTTGCAAAAATGACTATGTCATCAGCAAAACGAAGGTGGGTTAGATAATCTCCATTAATCTTTATCCCTTTGTTTTCCCAGTTCAGTGATTGAAAGACATTTTCCAATGTGGCTTTAAAGAGCTTCGGAGATATGGGGACACCTTGTCTCACTCCTTTTCCAATTTTTATGTGTGTTGTATTTTCAAACAGCCGAATCTTTGCACTTGCATTTTCATAGATGTTATTAATAATATTAATGTATGCATCTTCAATACCGCAGGATTTCAGAGCCATTGTAACTGCTGATGGTTTCACCGAATCAAAGGCTTTTTCATAATCGATAAAAGCCATGCACAATGGATGCTCATATTCCCTCGCACTTTCAATTAGTTCTCTCAGTACGTGGATATGGTCTATTGTGCTGTAGCCACTCCTGAATCCAGCTTGTTCTCTCGGTTGAGCCATGACCAGTGTCACCTTCAAGCGGTGTGAAAGAACTTTAGTGAAGATTTTATAAACCACTGATAGGAGGCTGATAGGTCTGTAGTTCCTGAGATCCTCAATGTCACTTTTTTATGTAGCAAGAGCATTGTAGCGTTGTTCCAATCCTCAGGAATTTTCCCTTCATTAAGGCATCGAGTGAAAATTTGGACGAGTACTGTTTCGATTTCTCCACTTGCTTCTTGTATGATGTCTACAGTAATTCCATCTTCTCCTGGAGCTTTTCCCCGCTTCATGTTCTTGATTGCATGTGCAACTTCTGCTGGAAGGACTGGAAGAACTCTGGTACTGGTACCTTTCATGATGTCTGGAGTACATGTATCATCCCTTTCATATAATTTGGAGTAGAAATCTTTCACTCTTGTCAAAATTTCGCCTCTATTTCTTGTTACAGAACCATCTTCTTTTCTCAGTGCCATAATCTGTTTTTTCCCCTTACTGAGATGTCCCTTTGCTATCTTTAGGCTTTGGTTGTTTTCAATTGCTTTCCTTACTAGTTCACAGTTGAATTTCCTTACGTCTTCAGTGATACTTTTTCGTACTGTCTTGCATAGCTCTATATATTCCACTTTGGAAGTCACATCTTCTTTCGTTGTCCTCATCACTCTTCTTTTTTGCATCAACATTTTGGTTTTTCCTGATAATTTTTTCACATGCAATTTGTTCTTAGACCCAGCTAATTTTGTTGCTGTTTCCATAAGAGCTTTGGTTACTTTTCTGTTAACTTCAGAAATATCCACTTCTTCCGATGTTAGGCCTTCTAAAGCAGAGAATCTCCTACCACATACTAATATTTAATCGAAATCGAACCTGTTTTACGTTAGTTATGATGCATAAGAGCAGTGGAATAGATCCCGCTCTTATGTCCTGACATTTTACCCCATTTCGTTCACTTTCAATAGGGTTCCTTCCCAGGAGTTCCCCTACCACGTACTAAAATTTCATCAAAATCGATTGATTTTTACGCGAGTTATCGTGCGGACGAACATACGCACACAACGCGTGACGTAATGAGGCAGATGGGAATCGCGACCATCTGCTAGCAAGGTGTGACGTCCTAAAACTTTAATACGATCCACAAACAACGCGTGGCGTAATGAGATCGATGGCATGACCGCGCGCCAACATCTAATGGGGCGACGCCATGACACCGCACTACAAACTTGGTAATTCGGGGTGGTTATTTAACCTACTAAACAAGTTTTCTTAAAGTCGAGATCAAGCTAAATCGATTTCTAGTACCAGAAAACGGTAGGCTAACGACTTTCATCAAAATCCTTAGAGCCGTTTTCAAAATAAAATTTACATACATACAAGAATTGCTCCTTTAAGGTGAACGTCAAGTAATTTTGCTTCCTGTACTTCGAATGGAAAAACTTCTGTACGCATTTTCTTCCCAATTAATGCGTTTCCAAGGATGAAAATTTGAACATCGATTAAAATAGCTTCATTTTATAACTTGGAATACTTAATATTTTCTAAAACATAACCATAATTATGCAATCCAACATTTGTTTGTCTACTGACGCCATCAAAGTACAGGTCGCGCCATCCTTTTTCTGGTTTCAACACCACCAAAGGAAGAGTTATTGATTTTTAATATAATTATGGTTATGTTTTAGAAAATATTAAGTATTCCAAGTTATAATAAAGTTATTTTAATCGATTTTCAAATTTTCATCCTTGGGAACGCATTAATTGTGAAGGAAATGTGAACAAAAGTTTTTCCACTGGAAGTATAGGAAGCAAAATTACTTGACGTCGACCTTAATAATATGGGATAAGAGCGATGGAATGGATCGCAATTCCATGTCCTGACCTTTGATCCCATTTCGTCCACATTCAGTAGGGCTCGTCCCCAGGTGGTCCCCTACCACATACTGAAATTTCATCGAAATTGAACCATTTTTACGCACGTTATGACGCATAAGGGCAATGGAATGCATCCCGCTCTTATGTCCTGACCTTTGTCCGCACTTCACCCATTTTGAATAAGATTCGTCCCCAGGCGGTCCCTTACCACATAGTAATATTTCATTGAAATCGAACCATATTTACGCAAGTTATGACGCATAAGGGCAATGGAAGGATCCCGCTCGTACGTCGTGACCTTTGAGCCTATTTGTCCCATTTTCAATAGGGTTCGTCCCCAGGTGGTCCCCTACCACATATTAAAATTTCATCGAAGTCGAACCATTTTAACGCGAGTTATCGTGCGGACAGACAGACGGACGGACGGACAAAGCTGGAGCATATACGCTTCTTCAACCTACGGTTGGAAAGCGTAAAAAAGCACGATACACTTTTATTCCTCGATAAATAAGAGTATGTATTAGAGGTATGCAAAAGTTTCGCCGCTACCGCTAGCAGACGCTGTGAGGGTCTAACCGGCCGGCTACCCTTGCTGTCAGTTTGTACATGAAGCCGAGCATGGCGGTCGATAAAGTTCATTTCCGGCACTGTTTGTTATTCATGTTAAATTTTGGGAAAAGTGCGAGTGAAGGATACGGTTCAATATGTCAGGCGTATGGCGAAAGGGTTGTGGGCGAGCGGATGAGTCGAGAATGGTTTGCCAGGTTTAAGAAAGGTGATCTAAGCTTGGAAGGCAAGCCACGTGCAGGTAGACCGCAAGAACTCGCAAACGAAGAACTGCAATTACTATTGCAAGAGGATGCCACACAATCGACCACACAACTGACGAAAGGTTTGAAAGTGGCTCAATCGACGGTGGTGCGGCGTCTACAGGCCTTGGGGAAGATCCAGAAGATTGGTAAGTGGGTTCGCATACTTTACGGAGCGTAATATTGGTCAACGATTGGGCATCTGCATGTCGTTGCTGAAGAGGTTTCAAGGGAAGAATTTCTTGTGGAAGTTTGTCACCAGGGATGTAAAATGGGTCTATTACGACAATTCCGTAAGCAAGCGATCCTGGGTCAACCCAGGTCAGCCATCAACATCCACTGCAAAACAGGATATCCACGGGTAAAAGGTGCTGTTGTGTGTGTGGTGGGATATGCAGGGAGTGATGTACTTCGAACTGTTGAAACAGGGTGAAACAATCACTTCACAATGATATAGCGATCAGTTGATAGAACTGAACGCCGCAATCGAGCAAAAACACCCATGGACAGGTAAAGGATGCCGTTCAGTCATCCTGTTACACGATAATGTCAGACCACATGTCGGTGCCACCACGAAATCAACCCTTGAACAGTTACACTGGGAGGTTTTACCGTACCCGGCTTACTCCCTAGACATTGCACCCTCAAACTCTCATCTGTTTCTTTCTATGCAACATGCCCTAGCCCAACAGCAGTTCACCACAGTTCCACAGGTAGAAAATTTCGTCACTGCGTTCTTCAGCTCAAAACCTGAGTCCTTCTATCACAGGGACATTCATTTGCTGCCTGAAAAATGGGAAAAGTTCATTGATACTAACGGCCAATATTTCGTTGAATAAATGTGTACTTTCCTGATTGTCCCTGTCTCCTTTCTCTTTAAAACGGCAGAAACTTTTGCATACCCCTAATTGTATACCGCGAAGACCTGTGAGGTTGTCAGTCATAGCAGACTTCCAATTCAAAGAACTTCCAAAGTATTAGGTGTGCAACTTAATTCTCGCCCCCTAACCGTTAGTGATCATAGAATGTCGGCAAATGCAAATAGCTGTGTGCGATAATGGCTGATTGCAGCGCCATCCAACAGATTTCCAGGCAACCGTAACCGCTCACAGCTGTAGTGAGAGATGGGATGAACATTGACGATGAAAGCAATGTCGTTCGAGAAGAAACATTTGAGGCCCTGCCTCATAATCGCGTTTCGGTTGAAAAAATGTGCCGCGGAAGCCCAGCAAATGATCTGTTCTGCTTTGGGTGAGGCTGCTGTTTTCTACAGTACGTGTAAAAAATGGTTCCAGCGATTTAAGCAAGAAAATTTCGATCTCCGTGCTGATGCAGAACGTCCGGGACAGCCACAGAAAGTTGACGACGAGGAACTGGAACAAATGTTGAACGCGGATCCCTGTCGCACACAGTCAGAGCTCGCCCAGGAGCTCGGAGTAACACGGCAAGCCATTGCAAAGCGCCTACACAAGCTTGGTCAGATTCACAGGGAGGGCCATTGGGTGCCCCACCAACTCACAGCTCCGAACAAGTCTAGGCGATACGATGTTGCTGTGTGCTTGCTCTCCAGATTCAAGAAGAAGGATTTCCTCCACAAGATTTTGACCTGTGATAAGAAGTGGATCCTCTACGATAATCCTAAGCATCGCAAATCGTGGGTTTATCCAGGACAGCCTACCACCAGTACCGCCAAACCGAATATCCATGCCAGGAAGTTGTTGCAGTGCATATGGTTGGATCAGCGCGGTGTCGCACACTATGAATTGTTTAAACCTTTTGAAACTGTCAATGCTGAGCGTTATTGTCAGCAACTCATTCGTGTGAGTGACGCACTGGAGGCGAAAAGGCCATACACCGGCGTTGCTTTAGGATAACGTGTGTCCTCATACCGCGAAAACGACTTTAAACACGATCACCTACCTGGGGTGGGAGATTTTGTCTCACCCGGCGTATTCTCCAGACTTCGCCCCGTCGGGGATTATCACCTCTTTCGCTCCTTGCAACATCACCTGAGTGATACGCACCTCACTTCTGTCGAGGAGGTCCACACAAGTATTGATGACTTTATCAACTCGAAACAGCCCTCTTTTTTCCGCAGTGGCATTCGGCAGCTCCCTGACCGATGGCTCAAATGTATCCAACACGACGGGGATTATTTCCCTGATTAGATACGTATTCGATTTTTTATAATTTGCTGTCAACGTGTCATGTCTGTGACCGAGAATTAAGTTGCACACCTAATAAGTACAACGCCTTTTTTTATTGAAGGTTTAATGACCACCGTGAGCAACTGAATGGTTTATAAGCAATAGCGTACAACGTCTTCAAAAGTTATGGTTCGATGCTGCAGCTTGAACCAAGGCCATGACATTAGAGAGATGAGTTCCCTTCTTTAGCAACGTCACGCGGAAGCCAAGGATTCCGATTGGTTTCCAGCGATCTCGTTTATGACGTCAAACACGAGACCAATGTGCCAGACCATATAACACGAGAGTGACGTCACAAACGGAGGGAACTCATCTCTCTAATGTCAAGGCCTTGTGATTTCTACGCCCTTGCTTGAACACAATGATGCGCAACTGTGGGTGATTGGTCAAAGGCGTTGATTTTTTCCTTACGTCTCTCGCTCTTTACCTTCTATGGAACAGTGGATCCAAGTTAGGGATTCATGGATCCTAGAATTGCTCATAGTAGTCGTTAAAAAAATCAGTGAAGCATATAATGAACAACTTGTTCGTTCAAAAGTTTACTCACTGTTATCCCCAAGAAATCTGACTCTGGAAATCGAATTTTCCGTGAAGGCACCAGAGAATTCCTACTGCCGAGCAACGAATAACCGATTTTAGAAATATTTGTTCAGGGTTAAATGACCTTCATTAGCAACTCAAAGGATCGCCAGTCTCTAATTTGAAGCCAGTAGTTGCGGTGGGTGAAGAGCCAATGCCACCCGACCCATATCTCATGTAGGACTCAAACCCGAGCCGATCACGGACGAATGATCCGAAGCCCGCTCCTCAGACTAACCGGCCACTGGGCAGACCCTTATTGTCTTAAATGTCCATCGAGGGTCGCTAAGAGTTCCCTCAGAAATGTAATTTTGAATCTGCTTTGAAAAAATAAATAGTAAGTACCCTTTAACGCAGTGCAACATTTCAAGTTTTGCAACCCAAATTATTTTGACGTTGCCTTACTTGGCCAATTTTTCTATAGATCTAAAAGTATTTATCGATTTCTTTCAAGACAAACAGGATCATCTCTTATTTTCCCGTATGAGTTGCACTCTAACTCTGTACTGCTACATTCGCCCAGTTCATGCATTATCAGGTACGAAGTATTCTGGAGTAAATTCGTTACACTCAAATTCTCATTCCGATTTCTCATGTTAAATACTGGGATACAAAATTCTGACTTTTTGAGACTTATGTAGAGGATTTTAAGAAGAGTGCCTGACCCCAGGTCTTAAACAACTGTTAGAAGTTGGAAGCTAGGAAATTTGGGCCAGAGTGTCCGACAGGAAAGTCATACGGAAGCGAGGTTCTGAATTTCAAGCCCTAGCTATTCCAATGATATAGCATATTTTACTAGGTTAATTTTTAATGCGAAGGATATATTATCAGTTTGATTAACTTATTTACCCTCACTGTGTTGAGTAATAAACACCAATTTTTCTATTTTTAACTTGGTTGATATCAAAAACATTATTTGACTCCTTTTCAGCTAAGTCCCACCTCGTTTTATCGATTTCCGTTTAAAGCAACCGCCCCATTGATTGATGTTATTTAAAATCAATAAGGCAGTTATTCTTCGAAGGAAATTTTATGCTCTGGATTTCAAAAGAGCACACTTCAGTACACATCAATTTAAATTACAGTTCTTTTCGTTTCAGAGTGAGTGTTCGTGTAACAATCTTTTCAAAAAGCAACGGACGTTTATACTCTTTCTCTTAGGTATAAAGCAGCTTGTCAGTCTTGCTTAAACTGCTTTGTTCCAAATCGCTTAAAATCAATGGCGTTTACAGCCTTCGGTTGCAAATTTCGAACTCCACTTACGAAGGAATTATCTGCATGAAAGTTTTTAAATCCTGTTCGAAATATTTCATTTTAAAGTGAACACCTTTCTTAAACGCTGGAAATTCTTCTTTAGTATCGGTTTTCTTATGTTTCTAAATTAATGGCACAACCTATTGAAATAACCATTCGAATTTGTTTTTTACATGTTCTCAATTCAATCGAATTTGTTCCATTCAAACCATTTGGATAATACCCAAGCTCTGTGTATGCCACATTATTGTGTTTGAAACTGTAGTGTCAATGTTACAGTATTAATGTTATAGCTCTGGTACACCGCAATTTATCCAGAACATCTAAATCATCAGCGACAGAAAGAACTGCAAGCCGTCTGCCAATAAGCTCAATCTCTTTTACCAGTAAAGCGAAAAAAATATACAGCATGCCACGGTTATCTTCGGATTTCTGCAAAGAAGACTCGTGGAGCACTTTATATCTGCACCCTACATTCAGACTCACATGTACTTTCGCAAGTAGTTCTCTGAAAGAGGAAGTGATAGTGAATATGCATGTGCAAAAATTATTAAATTAAATTTGTGTACATGATCAATTGTATACAGAAGGAGCGATCATACTGATGTAGATGAGTTTTATCTTACGGCTGCATACTCTCCGGAATGTTTTGGGAGAATGATAGGAGTACGGATTTTTCATAAACACCAACCTAGTATCGCACGTTTTCGCGAACAGAATACACCTTGGCCATACACACTACAGCAGTGCCACACTACTAGCAGTATGCAGTGAGGGTGTAAAGGTATGTCGCACATGATGCTATAACATCATTTAACAGGAGGTGGACTCGATACATTTTTGGGCCATAAGCATTATCGCAAGCCTGTAAGGAATCGCCGATCCGCTGGCCGACTGGTACGTGGCGCGGGCTTCTGACCGTTCGTCTGTGGTGGACATAGATTTGAATTCCGGATGAGGTAAGGTGGCTTTACAGGGCTAGTATTCTTCCTTCCTTGGAAGCAGGGACCCCCAATCAGAGACGGACGACTGTGATACGCCCTACTAGGTTTTCATGGTGCGCGTTGGTCTCATTAAACCCCGAGCAAAGAAAGATAAGGAAGATTACACCGAATTTTTGTAGTAAGCACGTCCTTTGAATCCTCTCCGACACGAAAAAAAAATATTATATAGCATATTTTTAGAAAACGTAAAAATTCAGGTAAAAATAAAATATGCTTACATCAGTAGCGGACAGTGTGTTCGAACCCTGGGAAGGCCAGAACGATAATTTGTCGGTAGTCACAAAAATGGCACATAAGAATTCAAATGATCTTTACTAGATGCGTGTCTAACCACTGCCCTAGATAAGTTTTTTTAAATCGTCGTATCCTTCAGAAGACCATACACTTTTATTCGAGCTTAATAGCAAATGAGGCCAGCGGAATAACTTCGCCTTCATTATGCTACCGCATAACCATTTATGTTCATGGTACCATGAATATTGGAATGTTCTGCTTTTGCCTTTGTCTTTTTGCATAAGAGAAAACTTGGGAAGAGGTCTTCCTTGTTTTACAGTCGCATGCCTTTCAATGTCCTTTTTTCTTGAGAAAGGAACTTCTAACAAAGAAGTAATAATGTCAGTATTACACGTTGATACGCTGCAAAAACTACTTTTCCCATCCATTATATTGATTTTATACAGCTAAATCCAAAAGCTTACACTCAAAAGTTATTGTTGTGACAGTAAAAGTAACAAGAAATCGCTCACGCTGTATGATGCAGCGTACTCTAGGAAAACTTTTAAGACACTGCTTTAGGACTGATGCCCACTTGCGACGTGCCTCCTATGATTTGTTAATAAAAGCGGCAAGCTTCCGTTGGACGCCGTGCACTGATTGGCTCCCGCACTGTGACCATGGTAACGCCGGTGGCCCTGGAGAAACGGGCATCTCTCTGAAGCTTTATCGCGTGTAGTTAGCTATGAAAGTCCAAGAAAGTGCTTGTGTGAACGGGCGCTGTATGTAATGAACAATGCTGAATTTTATACCACTGCATTTTTGTCTTTCTGCTTAAATGTAATTTATTCTTCTGTTTTATACTAATGTTTTACTGAGAGAATCATTGGGGAGGCATGGCCTCCTCTGACCGGCCGCCCCTGGCTTACACCACGTGGGAAAAAACTTCCCGTAATTTAAAACACGCAGTGTGAACAAGTTATTCATAAGAAATGAAACCGGTTAAAAAACAAGTTAGTAAAATCATGCAATACATTGACTACATTTTTGTAGACATTTTTGTATACATTGACTACATTTCCGAATTTTTGTAGTAAGAATTTTTGAATCCTCTCCGACACGAAAAAAAAATATTATATAGCATCATTTTTAGAAAACGTAAAAATTCAGGTAAAAATAAAATATGCTTACATCAGTAGCGGACAGTGTGTTCGAACCCTGGGAAGATACACTTTCCAACATACCAACATACACTTTCCAACATACCAGAAATCATTACTCAAGTTATGTGGATAATGGCTGTGGAATAAATCTCATTCCTGTGCTCTGATGTTTGACCCCATTTCGATGATATTCAACAGAACCGGTTCAGCATATCTCCGGAAAAACATGATAAAGTTTTGTCGCAATCGAAGCATTTTTACATAAGTTATGACTCATAAAGGCAGTGGGATGGATCCCGCTTCTATGTCCTGACCTTCGATCCAATGTCGTCCATTTTCAATACGGTTCGTTCCCAGTTGTCTCCTATCACATATTAAAGTTTCATCGAAATCGAACCATTTTTACGCGAGTTATTGTGCGGCCAAACAGACAGACAGACAGACAGACAAATCTGGAGCATATACGCATCTTCAACCTATGGTTGAAAGATGCGTATATGCTCCAGAAGCGTAAAAAAAGAAAAGTAACTGCATTTCTACAGTCGATAAAATATCCACAAATAGAAATAGAAACTTATTCCCGCTAGCGGCTGAAAAGGGCGTTACGAAAATTAACAAACTGTGCACAAAAAGTCTCTCACAGGAGAGGATATCAAAGGCAAAAATGATTTTCAACAATTAAAAGAAGAGATAGAGTTAAACGTGATATAACTTTACGTCCCCTGGCGGAAAAGCTGTGCATTACTTTATGAGAAAATAGGTGCAAACTCCTCTTCATAATGAAGAATATCTTGGATCTATTTTATGATGAAGAGTATTTTTTCGAAAAAAGAAAAAAAATTCTGAGAGATTTTTAGTTTCGAATGAAGTTTTTAGAGTAGAAATATAAACTGAAGCGGCAGAATTTTGAATAATAGAAAAGTTGGAAATATGCGAAAAGTATTCTCAAAGCAAAAGCTATGTTACGGAAAAAGAATGTTTCAAATAAGCCTCCTGGAAGCAGAGATGGCGAGAAAGCGGTTATGACATTATGGTGATAGGGGAGTAACTACGTAACAACAAAGGCAGAAAAACGTGAGGAATCTTGCCCAGGCTTTTCGCTCTCCGATCCACGAAGAATGTTTTCTGGTCTCCTTAGAAGCAAACACGTCGTGGGAAATACAAATATGCCCCTTCGCTGTAAGGTGCTAAAATTTGCATCAAGAGAATATGAAGAAAGAAGTCTTTGTGAGTTTCAGGCATTTTGGATGAAATAAACGTTTCTCACATGTGATGTATATCACAAACGTAATTTTCCTTTTGAGTTTCTGTTTTTTATTCAGATTTTGTTGCTTCTCCGTTAAAGATTTTCTTACTGAACGACACGTTACTTTCTCAAGCAACTTGTTCGTTTTGGCAAAGCTGACATTGAGTCAAACGAAAATCAAAAGTCAGGTCGACAGTGATGAGGGTTGAAAAGAATGGAGTTTGTAGATGTATGGTAGAGATTGTTACGTTTATTAAAATTATATGAACTTGCCGTTACGATATCCTGATGATTTACGATTTATGATTGTCAATTGAAAGCTATGAAAAGATAAAGATTATTTGTGGCTTCTACGAGATCGTGACTAATATGTTTGGAGAATAAAACAGTTAAAGTTTTACATAAATTACTAATTATTTCGATCATGGTATTCTCTTTTTAATTAGTCAGATTTAGTTGAGTATGTTATGAGTTCAACGAATAATTGGCTATGAATATTAATTATTTGATTAATGACAACTATAAAACAATAAAAATATTATACATATCCTCATTCTATAATCGGAGTTGCGGTGTTGTAATATGGAAAGGGGCACAAGTTGGAAACAAACATTTCATTTCTTGAGTGACCTTATGAATAAAGAGTGCAAAAAAATCTTATGGCGTATATCACTTTCTTTGCCGGTTTTGTTATTTGTAATTTTTTTATCAAATAAATATTTTATTTTTTATTTTTTTATTTTGCATGTATATCTTTATTACCTCTTGTGCTTTGTACACTGAACATCACGTCAGCATTCGCAAGTGTTCATTCTTTTAAGGTTATCTGGCAACCATTCAAGTAAAGGAAGCTTGGAATAAAGTAAAAAAAGGAGCGTGCAAATGAACAAGGTTTAGAGATCAGCGAGTAATCCTTCATTATGTGACTAAGTTTTACGATTATCACTAGAAGCTCTCAAAGCCCCCTCTCATCCCGGTGGCGCAGTTGTCTAAGAGCTGACTTCTGATCATTCGTTTGAGAAAGAGGTCCGGGTTCGAATCTTGGTGAGGCATGTGTGCTGTGTTTGTCTTACGGCACTGGCTGTTTCCTTTTCCAGGAGCCAGTGGCCCTAAATTAGGGACGGCGACTAGCCCTAAATTAGGACCCATATGTGCAACTTGCACACGGTAGGCGTTAAAGCACCAAATAAATAAATAATATCTATATATATATATATATATATAAGAATCTCTCAAAAAATGAATTGAGTTTGATGTTAGCTAAAGTTGTTGTACTAGTTTGTTACATTTATGAAATGTTAAAAGTCTTGATTCATCTATCACCAAAATTTGTGAGTTTTCTACTGTAACAACTTCGTAATATGCCATCATATGACTAAAAAAATAAAGAAATGCCTCATCTAAAATTCGTTTGTAAATCATCTTTGTTTTTGTCACCATTTTATTAAATACTATATGTTTTTGAGTATATATTTCTATATTTTATGTAAATGCTTCTTTTTTCCATAACAGGTGAAAGCCCGTCAATGATGACGGGATAATATAAGATATGTAGAGTAATTTTTAAAATCATTAATCGATGTTCTGACATGTTTTCAGTCCTGTTAGCAGTACCTGCCTGTTCTAACTTATCTTCTTGAGGCTCGCAAATCCTGTTTTGCATAAAGATTTTATTCTTTTCATTTTTTTACGTACCGATTGTTTTTTCCTTCGAAGGGGCATGGTAAACAAACACAGCAAAAATGTCACAGCATCGCAAACATAATTTCGTCAGAATTGTCGATCAATGTGTTCGACTGTCTCTTTCAGGTGATGCCATCTGACGAAATGAATATGTTCTTCCAATTGCTCAATACTCTTTACGCTGCGAGCTAAGAAAGCGCGAGGCGACAGCCTATATTTACATAGGTATTCACGTATGCCGGCGGAAAACGCTCAACTTTAAAAGCGTCACTACGTCATTAAGCATTGCGACAGTACGAGTTTGATTGTAGCCTGTCCTTTCACCCAGTGAGAACAGATCGCTAAACATAGCTGTGCCACCATGCTAGCAGGTCATGGGACCAAGAGCATTCCCCTGTGATTACCGCTGAAGACGGAGGAAGGCGTTTGTTCTTTTCCTTTGCGTCTTTAAAAAATGCTTAAAAATCAGAAAACGATTTTTTATAATTTAAAGAAAAAAAGAGGGATCATAGTTGTGAGTTTATGTTGTAAAAATAGCAGTGCGTTATGATTTAGAGTTCACCATATATGCATTTTTTGAATAGATCCCATCGCGAAATAGAAAATTTTGTGAAATTTTAAAATTTAATTTCTCTTAAACGAAATCGGAATTCAAAAAAAGAAAAAAAAAACAAACAAACAAACAAAAAAAAAAAAAAAAAAACGGTGAAGGGCGAAAATGGCTCTACATGCCTACAAAGGTTCGTGGTTCTATTGCTGTTAGTGTGTCCGGAACGCGAACTGATAGCACTTTTTTGCTTACTTTAACTTTGAAATATAATAGCTCTTGAAGTATCGTCAGAATCGAACAAGTTAGTAAAATCATGTAATGCATTAATTATGATACACTTTCCGACATACCGGAAATCATTACTCAAGTTATGAGGATAATGGCTGTAGGACAAATCTCGCTCCGGTGTCCTGACCTTTGACCCCATTTCGATGATATTCAACAGAATCGGTAAAGTATATTTCCGGAACAACATGATGAAGTTTTGTCTCAATCGAATCATTTTTACGTAAGTTATAACGCAGAAGGACGATGAAATGGATCCCAATCCTATGTCCTGACCTTTGACCCCACTTAACCCGTTTTCAATAGGGTTCGTCCCCAGGTGGTCTCCTAAGACATACTAAAATTTCATTGAAATCAAACTATATTTATGCAAGTTATGACGCATAAGGGCAATAGAATGGATCTCGCTCCTATGTCGTGACCTTTGACTCCATTCCGTCCATTTTCAACAGGATTTGTCCCCAGATGACTCCCTAACACATACTAAAATTTCATCGAAATCGAACCATTTTTACGCAAGTTATGACGCATAAGGGCAATGGAACGCATCCCGCTCCTATATCCTGAGTTTTGACCTCACTTAACCCATTTTCAATAGGGTTCGTCCCCAGTGTTCCCCTACCACATACTAAAATTTCACTGAAATCGAACTATATTTACGCAAGTTATGAGGCATAAGGGCAACAGAATGGATCCCGCTCCTATGTCGTTACCTTTGACCCCATTTCGTCCATTTTCAATAGGGTTGGTCCCCAGGTGGTCCCCTACTACATATTAAAATTTCATCGAAATCGAACCATTTTTATGTGAGTTATCGTGCCGCCAGACGGACGGAAAAAGCTGGAGCATTTACGCTTCTTCAAACTACGCTTGGAAAGCGTACAAAACGGTTTATTTCAGCGTGTTCTCCAAACAATTCTCTACAACCGATGTAAATTTCATATGTTTGTGTTTAATACTTTTTGCACTGCGAGCTAGGAAAGCGCGAGTGTGGCAAAATTTCTAAAACAGCGGTAATTACTTATTTTTTAGAATAGAGAGATACTTTTTACGCTTTCCAAACGTAGGTTGAAGAAGCGCATATATGCTCCAGCTTTGTCCGTCTGTCTGTCCGTTCGTCCGCACGATAACTCGCGTAAAAATGGTTCGATTTCGATGAAATTTCGGTATGTGATAGGGGACCACTGGGGACGAACCCCATTGAAAATGGACGAAATGGGGTCAAAGGTCACGACATAGGAGCGGGATTCATTCCATTGCCCTTATGCCTCATACCTTGCGTAAATATAATTAGATTTCGATGAAAATTTAGTATGTGGTAGGAGACCACTGGGCACGAACCCTATTGAAAATGAACGAAATGGAGTCAAAGGTCAGGACATAGGACCGGGATCAATTCCATTGCCCTTATGCGTCATAACTTACGTAAAAATGCTTCGATTGTGACAAAATTCATCATGTTGTTACGGAGGTACACAAAACAGGTTCTGTTCAATATCATCGAAATGGGGTCAAAGGTCAGGACACAGGAGCGAGATTTATTCCACAGCCATTATCCTCATAACTTGAGTAATGATTTCTGGTATGTTGGAAAGCGTATCATAATCAATGCACTGCATGATTTTACTAACTTCTTGTTATGTTTCAAATGTTTTTAATAAAGAATTATTCACATTCTTTCTTTCTCTTTTGAATATTTTCAGAACGCGAATTTTTTTCAGGGCAGATATTTAGAAAGAACATTCGGTGAAAAAGAGAATTTATTTGCACAACCTCGAGAAAATCTGCTCATAATCTAAATTGCGCAATGTCAGCAGTGTTATTCATACTGTATTGAAATGTTTCAAAAAACAACAAGAAAAAAATATGAACAAAATTTCTACGTCATCGGTAAAACATCCACAAATAAAAATTGATACTTTCGACCAGCAAAGTTGAAAAAAACTGTGCACAAAACATTTCCCATAACGGAAGATATTCAAGGCAAAGAGGATTTTCAAATCAAGTTCTTAGAAACGAAGACACTGTTCCAAGTATGGTACAGACAGAAATGAACATTATACACCCAGTGATAAAACTGAGTGGTAAAACAAAATTGGCAAATATATGAAAGTTATTTGTAGACACAAACGTTATCATTAGTAAAGATAATTTTTTTAAATCCGACTGTTAGAAGAAGAGATATTATCATAACAGAGATTTGCATTAATGCCTCCCTAGCGAGAAAACTAAACTTTATTCTGAAGGAAAACAGTACACATTAACGTTTCCGCGATGAGTTGCGTCTGACTGAAAAATAATTTTTTCAGTTAGATTTGTAGAAGCGAAGATATGATTGCAAACATGCCAAAACAGAGTTATGCAGTTGTGCTCCCTAGTGGGAAAATTATTTGTCACAAACATTTTTAAATGAATGCAAAATAAGCATCGTCGCGACTATCTAACACGAACTTTTCATTTCAAGACTCGATTTTTAGAAGCAGAGATTTCGAGGGAAATATGCATTTACTCCCTCTGGCGGTGACACGATGCATTATTTCAAATAGAAACTGCACATAAAATGGCCTTCGTAGAAAAAAGATATCGGAAGGTAAGAAAAAAAAAAAAATTTTTTTTTTTTTTTTTTGAAGCAATGGTATAAAGTAAAATATATTTTGAAATTAATATGTGATTTACGTCTCCTCGAGGCGAGGTTATAGACTAGAAAAAGATTAAAATGCATGGGCCGTCTTTCACACAGTTCACTCTCTAGACTCCAAAAAAAAAAAAAAAAAAAAAAATTGTCAAATCGGACTAATAGTTGCACAGAAATTGTATTCATAGATGGATAGATATAGTGTTGTTATAAATGCATACGTTTTTTTTTGTTTTTTTTTTTGTAAACGTGGTAATAAAGGATTTACGGCAAAGACTGATTGCGATTTTATTCTAATAACCATACATTTTTTATTGGGATTTAACGAACACCGTGAACAACTCAGTGGGCTATAAGCAGTCGCCCGTTCCTAATTTAGGGCTACTGGTTCGGTTCCAGGGAAGGGAGATAGCCAGTGCCGTAAAACAAATACAACATCCATGCCTCACCGGGACTCGAACCCATCTCGGACGAATGACCAGAAGCTACCGCTTAGACCACTGCGCCAGGGGGGGGGCAAACATTTCTCAGTCCCTTATATTAATTTTGTTTGTGACCATTCTGAACGTTTCTTTTGTGCAATCAAACATGTCGAAAAACTAAACTACTCAATGAGATCAACGACAATAGTGATTAGGGTTTTTCAATTAATCAATTCTGAAATAATTACACAGAGGCTGACGGTGTTTAGTATGTAGCGATACCGGAAATTAAACTCGAAAAAAAAAAAAAAAAGAAAAAAAAGCTGATCCTCAAAACAAATTAAGGAAAGTAAAACCGTTTTTTTTTTTTTTTTAGACGACTGAGATGTTCATATATTTAAATGGTGAAATTCCCTGGTCTTTTGTATGGAAGGCAAAGCTGTATCGGTGCTCCGAGGAGGGAAGCATTACATAATATAAAACATCATGTACATAGTTTTTACGAGTTTCTTATTTTCTTGCTCAGTCATGGAACCTTTCTTCTGGTAGCACACATGTCTAGAATATTTTATTAGTTTCTTGATGTTCGTCACGTCCATCTTGCGACACCGTCACAAGAAGAGCTTCCAAGCTGACTTCGCTTTGCCGGAGAAGAAAGAAACGTTAATCCGTCACTGTCAAAGATCTAACCTTGTTCTACGAAGTGGGAAAGTTTCCAGCAATAGACATATGTTTTTAAAAGCCATTAGAGCGAGAAGATGTAGTATTTCAAACATTTTAATTTATACCTACGCATCCTTTCCGAGATCTGGCAAGAAATAATAATCATGTAAATTCTGTCACAGAAAAAAAGCAGATGATGATAGTCATCATTTTAAGCTGTTGATATCACTTGCGAGAACTTTATGAATGACCACGTAAAAAGCGTTGTACTTTTATGCTCGCATTAGTAACAACCTTTGTAAAAGTGTGAGTGAAAGCAGTTCGGCAGGAATCTTTTGCAAACAGAATCAGAAAAGAAGCAGATGATGATAGTTCATGATTGGAGGTACTACCATCAAACCTTTCGAATGACGACGGTTTGATGGTAGTACCTCCAATCATGAAATACCATTAAATGCACCTTATATGAAAAGACAGAGGACCACCTAGATTCTCTTGTCAGAGAGGCCCTCAATTATGATATTAAGGAACTTCAATAATATAAAAGACCAAGCCACATACCAGGAAGTATACCGAAAAAAGCCAATTAAAACAGGACCAAGAAACCGAGCAGCTAATTGGGATTAGCATGTTTAACTTTCTCAGAAGTCTTGTGAAAGGAAAGGAAAAATATGTTTTATGGATATTTGAGTTGAAATCTTTTCTAAGTCCGAAATTCAGAAATTCCAGGCGCTTTTAGATTCGCAACAGCAAATTAGCTGTTAAGCAATTCTAACAGAGGAGCTGTGTTACTTATTCTTAGCACTCGGCGTGCTGTGTGTGTGTGTGTGTGTGTGTGTGTGTGTGTGTGTGTGTGTAGCGGGGGTGCGAAGGCTAGTTTAAGGGCAATTGGTGAAAATTTTGTTTTTATACTTCAGTGATGTTCTTTTTTATTTTTCTCTTACGTTCCCCTCTTATCCTCGCCCTCCCCCCCCCCTTTCCTTGGACACCAGTGACAATTAAGGAAGCTAAGTAAGTAGGGCAGTTTACAACTTCATGCATTCAATGGGAAGTTATATATACTCCTAAAACCCTGAATTATTTTCTTACCTTTCTGTGGGACCTTTCTCATCAGGGTACTCTACTCTTTCTCCTAACTCAATGTGACGTAGGTCATAGGATTGAACCAACTTTAGGACATTCAACATTATCAAACTGAAACAGGCTTCTGCAAAACTCATGGGTACAAACGCAATTTGGATGGGAGAGGGGGGATATATGACCACCATGAGCAACAGATAGGGCTATAAGCAGTCGCCCGTGACTAATGTAGGGTCATGCGTTTCAGGGAGAAGACAGAGCCAGAACCATCGAACATGTACATCACCCATGCGTCATCCAGGGCAACTCGAACAAATGGTCAGAAGCCACCGTCTCTTCGGCCACCGAGGTGGCTGAACTTTCTAGGAAAACTGAATTAAATAACTGAGCAGCAAAAAGCCTTAATGGTCAAAAGTAGCGTCACAGAAACTTTAAATACAACGAGACCATAAATGACAGTTGATAATGAATTGCCATTTCCACTTCCCCTGTAGCTGATATCACTTCATTACTGCCGGTAGCCTCTTCAGGAGCAGAATAAGTAAAAAAATTAAAGAAGGTATAATTAAAAACAGGAAATTCAAATAAATGCGTTTACTTACTCGGCATTTTAAACTAATGACTGAGAAATTCATCTCACTGGTTGGCTATTTGACTACTTAGTCAAACAAGAGCAAACAGCTTATCACGAATTCCCAAGGTAGAGGACCTGTATATGCACAGTGGGTATTGCTCTATTAATGGTAGTGGTAAAAATATGTTCTATGGGTCAAACTGTAACCGTGTTTTCGCTCTCTTACAAGACACATGAATTGATCTAAGAAAGTGCAGACCTGTCTGATTCTGAAAACTGTTAATAAGTATAGAAGGTACCCCAAAGACCATTGTCATGGATTTGAACAGAGAGCAGAGAGTAAACATCAAGTTTTGCTGCAAGTCTAGGAAGTCAGCGACGGAGACCTTCGAAATGATCAAAACTGTTTACGGGGACAATGCCCGATCCCGTGGTCGCGTTTTTTACGCTTTCCAACCGTAGGTTGAAGAAGAGTATATGCTCCAGCTTTGTCCGTCTGTCCGCACTATAACTCGCGTAAAAATGGTTCGATTTCGATGAAATTTTAGTATGTGGTAAGGGACCACCTGGGGACGAACCCTATTGAAAATGGGGGAAGTGGGGTCAAAGGTCACGATATAGAAACAGGATGCATTCCATTCCCCTTACGCGTCACAACTTGCGTAAATGCGGTTCGATTTCGATGAAATTTTAGTATGTCGTAGGGGACCACCTGCGAATAAACCCTATTGAAAATGGGTGACGTGGGGTCAAAGGTCAGGACATAGGAGCGGGATGCATTCCATTGTCCTTATGCGTCATAACGTGCGTAAAAATGGTTCGACTTCGATGAAATTTTAGTATGTGGTAGGGGACCACCTGGGGACAAACTCTATTGAAAATGGACGAAATGGGGGTCAAAGGTCAGGACATAGGATCGGGATCCATTCCATCGCCCTTATCCCATACTATTAAAGGAGCAATTCTTGTATGTATGTACATTTTATTTTGAAAACGGCTCTAAGGATTTTGGTTAAAGTCGTTAACTCACCGTTTTCTGGTACTAGAAATCGATTTAGCTTGATCTCAACTTTAGGAAAATTCGTTCAGTGGGTTAAATAACCACCCCGAATTACCACGTTTTTAGTGTCAAGGTGTCGTCTTATTAATGATACGCATGCTTAGAAATCTTATGACGTCAGACTCTCGCGATTGAGATGTTGGTGCGCTGTCACGCCATCTGTCTCATTACGTCACGCGTTGTGCATGGATCCAATTAAAGTTTTATGACGTCACACTCTTGCAAGCAAATGGTCGTGATTCCAATCTGCCTCATTACGTCACGCGTTGTGTGCGTCAGCCCGATAACTCGCTAAAAATCGTTCGATTTCGATGAAAATTTGGTATGTGGTAGGGGAACAACTGGGAAGGAACCCTATTGAAAGTGAACGAAATGGGGTCAAAGGTCAGGACATAGGAGCGGGATCCATTCCACTGATCTTATGCGTCATAACTAACGTAAAATAGGTTCGATTTCGATGAAAGTTTAGTATGTGGTAAGGGACCACCAGGGGAGAAACCCTATTGAAAATGGGGAAATGCGGTCAAAGGTCAGGACATGGGAGCAGAACCACTTCCATCACCATTATGCGTCATAATTTACGTAAAAATGCTTTGATTTGGATGAAATGTTAGTATCTTGTAGGGGCCTGCCTGGGGACGAATCCTATTGAAAATGGGCGAAATGGGGTCAAAGGTTAGGACACAGGAGCGGGAACTATTCCATAGCCCTTATGCATCACAACTTACGTAAAAATGCTTCGAATGTGACAAAACGGTATCATGTTATTTAGGTTTACACTGAACCGGCTCTGCTGAATATCATTGAAATGGGATCAAAGGTCAGAGCACAGGACCGAGATTTATTCCACAGCCATTATCCTCATAACTTGAGTAATGATTTCTGGTATGTTGGAAAGCGTATCATAACCAATGCATTGCATGATTTCACTAACTTGTTCATTGGTATGCTCGCTTTCGCGAGAGAAGGGAAGACGTTGGGGATAATCCAAAGACCGTCAACCCGCCGTTCCGAGAAAATGGTGGAGAAATTTCGCGCTTTGGTGCAGTCAGACCGTCGAATGACGGTATGGATGATGGTGGACGAATTCCATGCCAACCATGAAACAATCCAGCTGATTTTAAAGGAAGATCTCGGGAAAAAGGAAGATTTGCGTAAGGTTTGTGCCGCACAGTTTGACTGAAGAACAGAAAGTGCAAAGAGTCGAAAGCTGCAAGGCGTTCATTGCGGCCGTGGAATCGGACCCTTCGATGCTGGACCGCATTGTAACAAGTGATGAGACGTGGTGCTTTCAACACGATCCATCATCAAAAAGGCAAAGCATGGAATGGAGGGCACCAAGTTGGCCGAGACCCAAGAAGGTTCGCCTCCAGAAGTCGAAAATCAAGGCAATGCCGATCATGCTTTTTGACAGCAGTGGCATCATTCACAAGGAAATGGCTTCCGGACGGCGCAACAATCAGCAGTGCCTTCCACCTGCAAGTTCTTGATCGCTTACGGAAGAGAATTCATCGTGTGAGGCCGCATCTGCGAGCACGTGGAATTTGGTTCCTTCTGGATGACAACGCGCCTGCTCACTCTGCACACACACAGTTCCTCGCGAAGTCCAGAGTACCCAGACTCAAGCATCCGCCCTACTTCCCGGACTTAGCTCCCGCCGAATACTTACTGTTCCCCAAAGTGAAATTGACGTTGAAAGGACGACGTTTCATGACTGTTCAGAACATCAAGAAAACCGTTACAGCGGAAATGAACGGTATTCCGGTAAATGAATTCAAAATGTGTTTCACACATCGTGGGGCAATCAAAATGGTGCATCGATAAGAATGGGAACTACTTTGAAGAACCATAACCACAATTGGACTCAGTGCATTAAACTTTCCATAACACCAGGTGCCCTGGAACTTTGTCAGACGGTGTATTTATAATGAGGTGTCTCATTGTAAGTCTTTGGACTTACAATGGCTTCCCAACTACGGCGGTTATTTGGGAGCAATGGGCCACGAACGAGAGGAGCTCTTATTGCCAGTCGGGCACAATAAGAACTAATCAGAACCCGTGACTTACCAGTACTGCCCATTTGTTTAACTGTTCAAGGGGTTTTTTACTATTCTGGATTACGCCATATTCAAAGAAAGTTTCTGCTCTCCATTCACTGAAAGTTAATGAGAAATCTGGCATTGTGTTCACGCCTGTTTAAGGAAACTACGTATGATCCGAACGGAGCAGATTAATATTTTTTAGCGTACAGCAGGCACCTGTTCGAGTTTGGGTCCTTCTTCCACCGATTTCTATCAACTGTTAAATGAAGCCTTTGACGAGATATCTCTACAATTATGGATTTTCACTTCTCTTGTCAAAGCGTTGCTTACAAGTTGTCTGAGTTCGTCAGTCATTCCATCACGCAATAAGCCTTTGTTGTATTCTAATTCCTTCTTCTTTTGTGTGAGCTTCACAAGGACTTACCCTTTTAAGGGATCTAGTAAATAAAATTCATGAACGCTGCGTCTTATTTATCGTACGCAGTGACTGATTGCCAGAGTTAAATAATCTGAAATCAACACCAAAATGTGTATTTTAGTTAAAGGTCCTTCATCATATTGCCACAGGATATACTACGAAAAATGACAGCTGCTAAAAGATACTGTGCTTTAACGACGTTGCCGTTATTATCATTTGCATACCTAGCCGCTGTAACACATGCTTTAGGAAATGTTTTAATAACAATGACTTGTATAATCAAATGAATGTTTCCTTATTTGCATGGGATACGGGAATGTTTTAATACATCTAAATTAAGCCAGCCAATTGCCTTCGATTCGAAACAAATGAAATGTAAGTACCACTTGATTTCATTATCTTAATACATAATTTTGATATATTTTGTATATTTAATGCAAAGTGATTATCACTTTAATTTCAAGAAAGAGATACTGTATCTGATGTTTCAAAAAGCAGAGAACTATGAAATGTTAAGACAGTATCAATATTCCATTCTCTGGTTTGTACTGCCAACACAAAAAATAATGTTAAATATATGCTTTGAATACATTAAAATGGAAAATGAGTGCAAGATCAGATTGAGATAGAAACAGAAAATATGAAAGTGGAGCTCGGAAAACAAGAAAAGCTGGAAAGGAAAAAACCAAAACAAAACAGAACTGCACAGGGGATATCTACTTAAATTTTTCAGAACTGTGAAAAATGAAAGCGAGCAGAAACTCCTGTTGAGCGCGAACCCAATTCCATAGTATTTGAAGACTTAATTACTGATCACAAAGATGAAAATGAAAATAAATCTTATTCTCACCTCATCTGAATAACTGAGATGAAATTCGTACAACCTCACGTTCTTTAGCAAATAAAGATTTAATTAAAGATGAGAATGAAAAAGGAAATTATTCGTATCAAATTCGCATCTCTAAAGCAACAAATGCAACCTTGGCCTACTAATTACATGATGATTTCATGGGCCTCACATGGGCCCATCAACTTTCAAACATATTTTTAATCAAATTGTTTATATAGAGAAGGGCACCGCAAATATTATTTGCTCGGGTACTCACTCCCTGGAGGCGGCCCTAGTTGAAAGCTTCGTGCAGAAATATTGTAACATGAGTAAATAACTGGGTCGCATAACATGAGCCACAAACTGAGCGTCCCGTTGGCGCAGTCGCGCAGAGGAAAGCCCGTTCAACCTCATCCCAGAAATGCTAGATAAGGTTTAAATTCGGAGACTGTGCTGTCCATTGAAAATGGAAAATTCGCCAACATTTTCTTGGAACCATTCGGTCATGATGCGAGACTTGTGAGCGTGTGTGTTATCATGTTGGACGTGCCTGTCTGACTGAAGATAAACCGTAGCCATGAAGGGATGAATTTTGTCGGCAGCGACGTTCAGTTATCTTTCAGTGGGTGTCAGAGGAACTTCAGCATTGTGTCAGAGGAACTTCAGCATGCCCTTCAATGTGTATCAGAGCGACTTCAGATAAGTTGTGGTGTTCAGATGTACTTCAGTGGATGACAGAGGAACTTCAGTGTTCGTATGTCCTTCAGTGGGTATCACAGGGACATTAGATACGCTGTAGTGTTCAGGTGTCCTTCAGTGGGTATTAGAGGGACTTCAGAGTTTGTATGCCCTTCAGTGGGTGTCAGAGGAACTTCAGTATTTGTATGTCCTTCAGCGTGCATCAGAGGAACTTTAGATACGTGTTCAGGTGTCCTTCAGTGGGTATTAGAGGGACTTCAGAGTTTGTATGCCCTTCAGTGGGTATCAGAGGAACTTCAGTATTTGTATGTCCTTCAGCGTGCATCAGAGGAACTTTAGATACGCTGTAGTGTTCAGGTGTCCTTCAGTGGGTATTAGAGGGACTTCAGAGTTTGTATGCCCTTCAGTGGGTATCAGAGGAACTTCAGTATTTGTATGTCCTTCAGCGTGCATCAGAGGAACTTTAGATACGCTGTAGTGTTCAGGTGTCCTTTAATGGGTATCAGAGGAAGTTCAGATACGCTGTGGCGTTCAGATGTCCTTTAGCGGGTGTCAGAGGAATTTCAGCATTTTGTCAGAGGAACTTCAGCATGCCCTTCAATGTGTACCAGAGTGACTTCAGATAAGTTGTGGTGTTCAGATGACCTTCATTAGGTATCAGAGGAACTTCAGTGTTTGTATGTCCTTCAGTGGGCATCAGAGGCATTTTAGATACGCTGTAGTGTTCAGGTGTCATTCAATGGTTATCAGAGGAACTTCAGATACGCTGTTGCGTTCAGATGTCCTTCAGTAGGTATCAGAGGAATATCAGCGTTCATGTGTCCTTCAGTGGGTATTAGAGAGACGGAAAGTATTCCCTACACAAGCACACTCCCGCCATGGGCCTATAGCATTAATATCTGACAGGATGGTCTCATGTTGCGTGCTCCATATTCGGATTCTACGATATGTATGATGCAGGAGAAATCTTGGTTCGTCCGTCCAGGCGACTTTCTTTCCTGCCTTCAACGCTCCAGTGTTGATTGTTCCTCCCCACTGGAGTCGCGCCTTAGTGCTCTGCGCTGACAATATCGGCATCAGACACGGTCATTGGCTGTTGTACCCATTTGCGCCATGGTCCGATTCGTGGAACGTTCGCAGATGAACTTCGGCACGCCGATGCTGAATTTTGTGGTAATTTGTCAAATTTTGGACAATCTGATGGCTTGCACAATTCTCGCCAGTCTCCTTTGATCCCTCTGGTCCACCAGTTGTTTTCTTCCACAGGATCGCCGATTGCTGGAAGTCTGTTGCGTATCACACCATTCACAGTAAACCTTTGCTACTACTATGTGTGAAAAGCTCAGGCGACCGGGCGTTTGGGTGATGCTCGAACGTGCAAGGTTGGCGCCAACTATCATGCCACGTTCAAAATCACTCAGATCTTTCGTTTAGTTCATTGCGACCTTCAATCGAAAGCTAACTGATGCTCAACGAGCTGGTCTTCTTGGCTTACACTGTACACCGAGCTCACGTACCTTGTTACGCTTTGGAGTGGGCCATTTATATGACAAGGGCAGGCCTATCTAACAAACTAGCATTTCATTCTATATGCCTAGATTTTTTATACCAAGCTGCTGTAAAAAATTCACGTTGACCAGGGAAACGATGCGGTGGATCCACCTAAAAACTCTGCCCTATATTCTGTAGACATTTTCTTCGCAATTAATGTTATCCGAGAATGAAAACTTGCACACTGATAAAAGTAACTTTATATTTTAGCCTAGTATACTCAATGTTTGCTAAAAATTACCCACCATTAATTACAAATCAATAACTTTTCCATTGGTAGCGTTGAGATCTGCTAATAAATGGCGCCACATTTACATGCAACTTGTTAAATGCAATTGCGTGGCATTTTTTATTTTTTGTTTGTTTATTTATTTTCGGAATGGAATCAACACTTCAGTCTATCCGTGTGATAGTTTGGAATGTTTACAATGATTTGAGCCACTTATATTAAATTTTCCGACAGTAATTTAACTGAAAATGTCTCAGAGTGAGCTTGCTGGTTTATTTCGGAATTAAAAATCAGCAGTGCCTACAGTTCTGTTAACATTTTTAGCTAAATTATTGTCAGAACATTTAATTTAAGTGACTCAAATAATTCTAAACATTCCAGACGATCACATGGATAGACTCAAGTGCTGATGTAACAAAATTATTGAAAAGAACAATGTGAGGTGAATACATTTAACAAGACACATGTACATGTGGCGCCATCTATTAGCAGATCTCAACTCTACCAAAGGAAAGTTTATTTTTAATATAATTATGGGTAAGTTTTAGCAAATATTTAGTATACTAAGTTATAATATAAAGTTATTTTTATCAATGTGCAAATTTTCATCCTACTTCCGTACTAAAAGCTTAACACAAATATTAGACCAACGGTCTCAGAGATCAATCGTGCAAGAAACAGAACTTACGCGTATAAAGAGCTTGTTTATTCCTGGTTTTTACTTACAGTTTTTTAAACACTACAATTTTTCTTTGAATTACTAGAAAGGCTTGCAGACTAAACCACATTATCAGTCTCATAGGTTAAACTTATGCAGTCAGCTCACCAAGATAACATACGGTTTCAATTTAATCAGTACATTATCTTTCGTCGCACCGCCACATCACAAACTACATTACTTTCGGCGTGGCTACCTTCGATCTACTATCAGTGTTTGTTAAAAAATTATAAAAAAATTCGGGGAAGATCGTGCCTTTCAGAAAGAAATCTAAAGGGAAAAAACATAATTTACCTAAGAATGTAAGCTCGAAATGGGAGGTTATATTAAAAATAAACATCACAGATTCGTTAACGTAAGTGTTCATTTTTTACGAAATGAGTATGGCCGGAGAGAGTATGGGTTGGTCGTTCTCTCTGCCTAATATTTTCTTTCCTCTACATCAAAACTTCGGAATTCTGGGCCTAGTTAAACTTTACAGTAAATAACAACATTAAAAGTATTTAAGTCAAAAGCAAAAATTAACTGCCTTGGATCAGTTTCATTATTCTGGCTGAAACAAATTAGGTTAGCAAAAATGGGCTGAAATCAGCTCAAACAATATATTCACTGTTTAGGAAGTGAGCGGAACGCGGCTGGAACGAGTGAACCTGAAACAAATTAACGCAACTGAAACGAGTGAACCTGAAACAAATTAACGCGGCTGAAACGAGTGAACCTGAAACAAAATTAACGCGGCTGAAACGAGTGAACCTGAAACAAATTAACGCGGCTGAAACGAGTGAACCTGAAACAAATTAACGCGGCTGAAACGAGTGAACCTGAAACAAATTAACGCGGCTGAAACGAGTGAACCTGAAACAAATTAGGTTAGCAAAATGGGCTGAAATCAGCTCAAGCAATATATTCACTCTTAAGGAAGTGAGCCGAACTGGAGCGAGTGAACCTGCGCATCAGAAGCATTTATTTTTTCAAAGTGGTCACTAAAGAGTATTATTGACGCTAATCCTTTCTGACTGATTACATGTTGAAAGGACTACAACAAAGGCGACGAACCTAAGGAGAAAGAAGATGCTAGAGTCACTTGTTTCTACCTACTGGCATGATGTGCGTCTCAAGAGGACTAGCCCTTCCGATCATGTATTGTGTCATGGAGCATAGACTAGAGACTTAAATAGAGTGCTTATCACCCGTGACAGGTTGATAGTCGGTACTGATGAAATGAGAGAAGGGAAGAAATTTCTTTGCTAGAAATTTCGTAAAACTCGGACGCTAAGTGAACATTCCTGTTTGGGAAGCTCAGAAAACTTTGGACACCATTTGGTTCAGTGACATCGGTGACTAAAAGGATTAATACGAACAAGCAAAATTCATCATGGTGCTTTGTGCTGTAGGTTCTGCCTCTCATGGACAACATTCGACTAGAAAAAAATACAAAGTAACATTCACGGCATCTTATTTTCATTGAGGATAAACCACACGCTAATTTTCCTATATAGATGTTTAGTCGAAACTATTCCTTACAGTGTTTTAATAACAATCAAAATTTTAATGCAGAGTTGAGCTCTTCCCAAAGTCCTGAATACTCACGAATGGTAACACAGCTTCATAACCGGTATCGTAAGCTACCTATGATGTTTATCTCACTATGATTAGTATTTGACATGTGAAAGCCAAATTATGGTAATTCATTCATCATTAAGAAGCATACCCTACAACTTGAAGTACAGGTTGTCACGAACGATCTTCTTTGTTTTCTTGGGGTTTTCCGGCTCTTTCAGTCATCTTTTCAAAGGTAATTTTTTTCTCGCATTGCCTAAGAACTTCACCTTTCTTCCCGTGTTGTGCCATTTTTTCTGTTCGTGTCGGTTGTTCACACGGGTTTCCTATCATTAAAATGACGAGTGCCAGGTGTACACCTATAAGTGTGAAATGCAGCGAACGACACTCCTGCGATGCACTTGTGAAATACAACAACCAACCCTCCTGCGACGCACGTGCAGAAAATGATAAAATATAAAATTATATATTTGCACTATGAATCGGTAGAAAAAATTTAGAAAGGATCGGCAGTTGAACTGCTTTCTGACTCTTTAAGATACGTATCAATGTCAAGGATACGTTTGAAAGATGAGTTAAAATGCTTAAAGAAACTACCATTCGTCTCGTAAAGAACCACTTCAATTAAAAATAAAATAATTTGAACACTGAACATATGAGGAAGCGTAGATAGTGGAAATATTATATATTCCGCTAAATTATATATTTGCACTATGAATCAGTAGAAAAGATTTAGAAAAGATCGACAGTTGAACTGCTTTCTGACTCTTTAAGATAAGTATCAATGTCATGGATACGTTTGAAAGATGAATTAAAATGCCTTAAAAAACTACCATTTGTCTCGTTAGAACCACTTCAACCAAAATTAAAATAATTTGAACTCTGAGCATATGAGGAAGCGTAGGTAGCGGAAATATGATACGTAACGTAGATATAGGCAGTATGATACGAAGCGTAGATAGCGTAAATACAGGCAATATGATACGAAGCGTAGATTGTGAAGGGCAAATGCATGCAATATGATACGAAGCGTAGATTGTGTCAATATGATACGAACCGTAGATAGTGGCAATATGATACGAAGCGTAGATATCGGCAACATGGGAAAGATTCGAAATTTAAACGATTTTAATAGAGGTAAATTAGACGGGCAGGGGCAAGTACCTCAGAAACGGCAGTCCTTCTCGGCTATACAAGAACGAATATCGACACATATGAGGAAGCGTAGATAGCGGAAATATGATACGACGTGTAGATAGCGGCAATACTATACGAAGCTTAGATAGCGGCAATATGGAAAGGACTCGTCATTTAAACGATTTTTATAGAGGCAAGCAGTGACGTACCCATGTTTCCCCAGATTTTGAAATATGGGTACGTCACTGCTTGTATTTGAAACATGGGTACGTCACTGCCAGATTTTGAAACATGGGTACGTCATATGTACACTGGCGTGCAAAAATTAAGGACGAGACGGTTTTTCGAATGTAACGTCTTGCAGAAGTGCTCCGCATCGACTCAAATCATGCCATAAGATCCCCAAGATGTAAGAATATGGGACAAGTGAGAATTTACACACCAATGTATATAGATCCCCGACTCTGAAAATCAGGGGTGTCCTGACCCCTCAAACCCCCAGTGGTTACGCCTATGGAGGCCAGCTAGACAGGCAGCGGCAAGTACCTCAGAAACGGCAATCCTTCTCGGCTATACAAGAACAACTGCATCGACACATATGAGGAAGCGTAGATAGCGGCAATATAATACGAAGCGAAGATAGCGGAAATATTATACGAAGCGTAGATTGTGGCAATATGATACGAACCGAAAGTAGTGGCAATATGAAACGAAGCGTAGATAGCGGCAATATTGGAAAAACTAGTCATTTATACGATAGAGGCAAGCTAGACGGGCAGGGGCAAATACCTCAGAAACGGCAAACCTTCTCAGCAATACAAGAACAACTGTATCGAGGGTGTATAGTGAGTGCCACACAAACAACAAAATAGGCAGTTAGCTGTCTTCCAGTGGGATGAAACGATTGTTCGACGTCTGAAGGAAACGGCAGCTGGAGAGGATTCTACTGGGTAACAGACAAGCTCCATTTCTTAAGTAACTGCGCAGTACAACAAGCAATATCGAGAAAAGAATGTCAGCATACACAACCTGCTATATATCAGATCAGATCATATGTAGGATTTTAGGAAGGGAGTGTCTGACCCCAGGTATTAAACAACCCTTAGAAATAGGAAGCTAGGAGATTTGGACTAGAGTGCCCGATAGGAAAGTGACACGGAAGCCAGGTAGAAAGGGGGAGGAAGACGCCCTTATTTATTACCGAGGGGCCAGTACCTGAGGTCCGACAGCTTAACGTGCCCATCCGACGCACGGCGGATATTTAGTGGTTCGAGCGTTCGTACCAACACGGGATCAAACCTGAGGTTTTCTCCGTGATAGTCACAAAAGATGACCACTAGGCCACCCGCGGCCCAACTATCAAATATTGTCGCGAATGGGCTATAACAACAGATGTCACCAATCGCCTCTGCATAAACCAACGCATTCGTCTGCAGTTTAAACAAGAACACCAAGACTGGTCTCTTGAGGATTCAAAAAATGTCCCACGTTCCGTTGAATCGCATTTTCAGTTAATACACGCCGATGGATGTGCAGAAATATAGCGTCAAAGACAAGAACTGCTGAATCTCGGCTGCCTACCGTCAACTATACAAGCTGGTGGAGACGATGAAATGGTCTCGAGTCTGTTTTAATGGAGAACATTCGGGTTCTTTAACACCTCTGGAACAGTATTTAGATTTCACGAGGTATTTTGACATCATTACGGAACAGGAACACTCGTACATGTGCATTGTATTTCCTGAAGGAGAGGGCTGCTTCCAGCAGGAAAATTCGCCATGCCACAAGACTGGGATCGTCACACAGTGACTCCAGGAGCACGACAGTGACTTCAAAGTGCTAAAATGGTCCACATAGTTCCCAGATCTCAACCTAATTGGACACCTGTGGGAAGATACTGAGAGAGCCATTCGAAACGGATATCTTCCTCCAGCGAGCATTTGGCAACTGATTCATGCCATCACCTCCTCTTGGCCGAACACACCTGGAGAACGATAGCAGCACCTCCTTGAACACACGCGGTATCGAATCTAGGTTAATTTGAAGGCTAACACATTACTAGGTAGGAGTTCTTAATAATTTGTTGCTTCAGTGTATGTGCACTCGATAACGGAAATATAAAGATGGCCATGCATGTGCCATTAGGCCCATTCTTATTTGATATTGTTTTAGAAATGGCAACAGCAAGAATGTGGGAAGTAACATCGTGGACCATATTGTTTGCAAGTTCTCTGCTGTTATGTGCCAAGAGTAGAAAAGAAGTTGAAAAACTGGCGATGAATGTTAAAAGACATGTGGTTGAAGGAATGCAGAACCAAAACGGAATACATACACAGCAACAAAGAAGGAGAAAATGAAATTAAGGGTTTCACTGTTTTGAAGACTGCTTCATGGATATTGACAGTATCCAGGAAGGAGTGATCAAAATAGTAAAGAGATTTAAATACCTGAAAGAGATGTTGGGAAAAGATGGATATCGGAAGGGATCTCTATCTTTTCCCAACATCTCGGAACGGAACAGCAAAGCGCTAACAAGATGCATTAACTCGAGAAAAACATCAGGTATACTGTGTTATAAAATCATTTAAATCAGACACAAGAATGGAGTTTTTGAGGCTGTTATTAGACCAGCAACACTGAGACTTAGCCGTTGACAAGATATCTGGAGAATTACACATTTGAAGTGCTGCAACTAATGAAAAAACTGAATGAGAACTGAACTCAAGAGCCTTTGTGATTCTTTATGCAACGGCACAGTTTTCGACCCCTCCCCCGAACACATAGAATAAGTAACTCTCCTATACATTTCAAGAAATAACTACCCAGCCTAAACAATCTGTCACTAAAGTTACGTAGGTTCACCATTAGTAAGAATTTCTTGATTAGACCGAGATGCAAACACTCCATAAAAATACAACCTAGACTGTACTGTAACTATTCTGTCTTTTGGGATCTAACTTTATAAAATTTATGGCAATTCAAAAAGCCTAGATGAAAATTTTTCATTGTTCCCACTCTGACTAGAAAACCAATTGAATTAAACTGAGAGGACGGTTCTTGGGCAGCGCATCGCTGCCACCCCTCTCGAAAATGGACGAACCCACAGCTTGGCAGGTAAATCAGAAGAAGGAAATCACTGCAATCACGTAGACGGTAATTCAGTGTCATAATGGATTAAGATTATGAGTTAACAGAGTTTGGAAGAAGGATGGCAGTGGGTGCCCGATGCGTCGGCGGTACAAGAAGTTCTGTATCTCCGTTCGGGGTGTTTAGGTGTATCAAGAAAAAGTCATTTCCAGAATGATATTGCATCGTGGACAGCACTATGGGCAGTGAAAGGTTGTGGATGAACGTGGTCGTCGATGTCCATCTCGTATAGTTGCATCCAACCGGAGAGCGACAGTGGCACAAATTACCATCGATTTCAACGAGGCGATCATTAATCACAATAGGTCATGGGAGCCGCCGACCAACGAGATTCCCACTGATAAAACCACATCATCCCACTGTACGCCTCAACTAAGCGAAAGAACATAGGCACTAAACCTTGGATGATTGGAGATGGGTTTCCTGGTTCGATGAGTCCGATTTCCAGTAATTTTGTGCAGACGGAAAGGTGCGAATCAGGCGGAGACCGTACAAAGCAATGGATCTGGAATGTCAAGAGGGAGCTGTTCAGTCTGGTGGAGGCTTGGTTATAGTCTAGGGCGTGTTCAACTGGCACATGTTGGGACCACTGGTACATCTAGACTATGACGTATACTTTAATTTAACTTTCATTTTTAGTTACCTCTTCTATATAAATTTGAGTTCATTCTCTTTTAGCATTTTTCAAACTTAACTTAATATCTTCTCTCTCGCAAGAGTAGGGTTGGCAACACCTTGAGGTCGGAACGTATGACGTGTATATGCATCCGATGAGAGCTGAACGTTATATAATGTTTGAGCAGCAGCAGTGTGGGGAGATGGTGGAAGTTATAATGCTAATTGTAGAACAGACGTAGTCTAATTGAAGTTTGACCTTTTTGAAGGCTAAGTGATATATTCTAGTGTTATTGTTGTTTTATTAAAAAAAGTGTTATTATTATTAACTCACGTTCGTTTGATTAAGAAAGTAATATTAAACAAGAAAGATGACACCGAATTTTCGGGTGTAATAAGCACGTCTTTTGAATCCGTTCTGACGCAAATTAAATTTATCAAAGCTATTCAAAGTCGATGGAACTGGTATGGAAAACAATAGCATCTGACGGAAGAAAGAAGTTTTTCAATCAGGTTTTTAATCCCTCAAATATACATGTAGCTGTAAACGGAATCGTGAGCTTACGCCCTCTGGTTGCAGACTTGTGCGTTAAGAAAAACATGAATTTATATGAGAAACATTTCGCACCGGAAACGCTCTTCAACACAGAAAGAATTTTTCAAATCGGACTCTTAAGAGAGATATTGACAAAAATAAGATGTGACTTTACGTCTCCTGGTGGGAAAACCACGCATTATTTTAGAAAGAAAGTATTCTCAAACGTTTTTCCATATGAGCAGTGTCAGTCCAAGTAAAAAAAAATTGTCGAGTTTTCAGGAGCCTAGATTTTGCTACAACTACATCAGAAGCAAAAATTAACACTTATGCCCCTCTGGTGGCCAAACCATTCTTTACCAAACATTAGAAATTATGTGGAAAATATTTTCTATCAGGTCTAGTATGCGATACAAGAAGAATTTTTCAAATCGGAGTTTTAGAACCAGAAATAACGCAGAAAACGTAATTTACCTTTGTGTCCCCTGGCGGAAAGTCCATGATTTACTTGAAAATTTTGAATTTATAGGAAAAACATTTCGCATCGGAAACACTATCCAACAATGAAGGAATTTTTCAAATCGGACTCCTAGAAGTAGAGATATTGACAAAAAAAGATATATATCTACGCCCCTGGCGTAGAAACCATGCATTATTTCAAGAAGAAAATGTTGCTAAAAGGTTTGTCGACATGAGTAGTACTGGTCAACCAACGACTTTTTTCAATCGAGATTTTAGAAGCTTATATTTTGCTGCAAATACATCAGAAGCGGAAATTAAGACTTTCGCCAACTGGTGGCCAAACCGTTTTTTTACAAAAATTAGATATTATGTGAAAAGGATTTCCCATAAGGGCTGTATCCGGTGCAGAAAGAATTTTTCAAATCCGAGATTCAGAAGCAGAGATATAGGAAGGAAAGCAATTTACCTTTAAGCCCCCTAGCGGAAAGTCTAGGAATTACTTGAAAATTTTGAATTTATATGAAATAACACGTCACACTGGAAACACTATCCAACAAAGAAGGAATTTTTCAAATCGGACTCCTAGAAGTAGAGATATTGACAAAAATAAGATATACATCTACCCCCCCCCCTGGGGTAGAAACCATGCATTGTTTTAAGAAGAAAATGTTTCTAAAAGGTTTGTCGACATGAGTAGTATCGGTCTACAAACGACGTCTTTTTCAATCGAGAATTTAGAAGATCATATTTTGCTGCAAATAGATCAGAAGCGGAAATTAAGATTTACGCCCCCTAGTGGCGAAACTATTTATTTACAAAAATCAGAAATTATGTGCAAACCATTTCCCATCAGGAGCTGTATCCAGTGTAGAAAGAATTTTTCAGATCAGACATTTAGAAGCAGAGATATAAGGGAAAACGCAATTTACCTCTACGCCCCCTAGCGGAAAGTATATGAATCACTTGAAAATTTTGAAATTATATGAAAAACATGTTACCCTGAAAAAACTATCCAACAAAGAAAAAAATTTTTGAATCGGACTCCTAGGAGTAGGGATATTGACAAAAATAAGATATACGTCTACGCCCTCTGGTGGAGAAACTGTGGAATATTTTAAGAAGAAAATATTGCCAAAAAGGTTTATCGATGTGAGTGGCATCAGTCCACGAAATAATTTTTTCAATCGATATTTTAGAAGCTCAGATTTTATGGCAAATACATCAGAAGCAAAAATTAACACTTACGCGCCCTGGTGGCCAAAGTATTATTCGCCAAAAATTAAAAATTATATGCAAAAAAATTTCGATCAGAAGGTGATTCCGCTGAAGAAAAAAATTTGGAAATCGGAGTTTTAGAAGAAGAGTTATCGGGAAAAATGTAATACACTTTTACGCTCCTAGCGGAAAACCTATGCGTAATTTGAAAAAAAAAGCATTTATATCTAAAATACTCTTCGACATAAATGGAATCGAATGCTAAAAGATTTCTTTCAATCGGATGTTTAGAAGCAAATGTGTGGAATAAAACGTATTTTTGAATTCTACATCATCTGCATTTATGCCCTCTGGCGGCGAAATTGTACATCGTAAAAAAAAAAACGAAATAAAGGATCAACACTCGCATATATTTTAAGCTTCCCAATGCAAAAATAATTTTTCAAATCGGACTAATAGTTGTAGAGATATCGTGGGTACAGACGGACGGACAAACCGGTAACATAAGCACGATCTTTTTTACAAAAGACGTGCTAAAAAGAGTTGTAGTTACGCTTTGTGGAAGTGCCAAAGTATTAGTGGCTGAATAAAGGTTAATCGTAAGTAACCTTTTTTCGACGTTTACTTGAATGACTCCTGTTTCACTGTAGGTGAAGTTTTTTGGGAATTTATTTATGTAGTGCTCAGTCAGCTATACATGCACAAACATTATAAGATGCATCTATGAACAGTCCACGTAATGTACCCATCCTTGCAGACCATCTGCATTCGCGCCTGGTCATCATGCGCCCACAGAGCAATGAACTGTTCCAATAGAACAATGTGCCTACCTACAGCCGCCGTGGGAACTAGAACATGGTTAGAAGAGCATTCCGCAGAAGTTTCCATCCTGGAATGGAGCCCCCGTTCGCCAGCGGAAAATCTTCGGGGGCTGTGGAAAGGTCGGTTCGAGCTTTGGATTTTCCTCCCAGAAATGCAATGGAATTATGGACAGCGATGCAGCAAGCATGGGTGTAGATACCCGTGGAACGCTTTTCTGAACTAATGTAGTGGACTGTGACTGCTTTTACCAGGGCGAAAGGTGGGCTCTTCCCAAAGTATCCTTTGATTCGAGTCCACTCAGTTTATATTTTTATTTTATTTTTCGACATTATGCTCAGGAAGTAAATAAGGAATATCATCATCAGGAGGAAATAAAACTTATACTAGCCATCTGACTTCAAAATGTCCTATGTTTCAGCCTAATAAAAATATTCTACCCATTCTTTTAATGATAGGGAAAAAGAAGTCGAACGAAACTGCGTGAAGGTAAAAAGACACAGGATGGTTATGTGGTTAAAAAAAAAGCAACATCATAAAATGTAGGGATCTTCAGACTTGAGAGTGGACATAGACAGGATACGGCTAGCCCAAATACCAGATTCCGTAGCGGCATCCATACAACTTCTCGATAAATAATCACTGAAAAACTTTTTAAAAAAAGGAGAAAAGAAAGGAAATATAGATTTTAGCAGAGAAGTTTACAATGTCGAAACGTACATCCTGAAAAACAAAGATACTTTGGATAGTACGGAATAACCACATGTGCGTGCAATCCCAATAACGAACGGCAAAATCAACTGCATAGAAAACATTGAAAACAGGCAACACAGCAGAATAGAAAAACACCAGTCAAGTTGAAGCAAGCAAGAAAGAAAAGGCCTTCTAAAACCGAGGTTATTAACCAGCAGAAAACATAAAAATAGATTCCACTAGCATTATCTTATTTGAAAACACTTGAACCTGTAACTGCAAAATACGTGATTACCACAGAAACTCCAATGTAGCTGCGGAAACACTGCAGTCTAAAAGAAACATCTATATGGCTCTCTCAATTCTCAATCGAACAACTACTGCATAACAGCACATGCATCGATTTCAGCAGCGCTTGGAATCCACCCAGGTATTTATCAAAGCTTGAAGTACTGCAAATCGGAAAAACAGCCCTTGGGAAAAAAAAAAAAAAAATGCAACCACTGATTTACCTGAAACCTAAAGGCAACACTAATTACATCAACCCACCAATGGCAATGTCTGCCAAGACAAACAAAATACCTTCAAAATGATCTGAAATTTGCCTTTAAAAATGTGCACCGTACTGTGTTATAACGGAAGTAAGCATCTTGTACCTCAAACATGCTTCTTTGATGCTGAAATAAGGATACTGCAAGATCAAAATATATATAATGCACAAGTTTGTGTGCCCGTTTAGAGATTTCAGTCAGAAAAAGACCTAGAAAATCACTAGCATTTAGAATGTCTGGCAGAGTGCGAAATAATCGCCGTTGTTTCCAAGTTAGGGCGTTTGAATAATATATAAAAAAAAAGTCAAATAAACTCTTTAATTTGATTTAGACTAGAGATTTGTACCTCTGAACACGAGGTGTGTGCCTAAGTAGAGTATCGAAATATGAGATTTCACGTGATCATCCTGATAAAACTTACAACATCCTTTCCGACATTAGTCTTGCAATACGGCAATCTCCTAATTACATTTTACAAAAGTAAAAGAAGGGAGAAAGAAGTATTGTTAAAACGTCCACCATATCTGTTTGAACTTACTTCATGTAAGTTAATGTAACTTAAATGGAGGATATTGCTTTCTTGTAACTTATTCCACATAAATTAATATTTGACAAACGCCCTTAAGAGAATTAATTTCATATCAGTTAAGGGCATTCAAAACCCTAAAAGCTCTTAAAAGAAATGATATCCAAAATTTCAGTTACGCAAGACAAAGATTTTGGGAGGCGAGTACAAAAATAGAAATGCAAGTACTTTGAAGAAGAATACTTTTAATACAAATTTATTCTAACTACAAATTTTTGAAGATGACAATCCGATTTTTGGTGTAAATGTGACAAGGATGGTAAGTCAGATAATATCCGAAAACTTGAACAATTCGTCGTCCTGGAGCGGGACTCGAACCCACGTCTCCCAGATAGCGCCCGGGTATGCTAACCACTACACCACCCAGAACGACCAAGTCTCAAGTTTCCGATTAATTTGAATATAACCATCACAGGATTCGCTAGTCGAAGCAACCGGCATTCATGTTTGGCGAATCTGGAGATTAAGAATCATATCCCGTGATTGCCCGGAGGAGCAGATAAATCTTGAAATAAATACGGGATTACACCATATAATACAAATTTTTGAAATATGACAATCTGATTTTTGGGGTAAATGTGACAAGGATGGTAAGTCAGATAATATCCGAAAACTTGATTCTTAACCTCCAGATTCGCCGAACATGAATGCCGGTTGCTTCAACTAGCAAATCCTGTGATGGTTATATTCAAATTAATCGGAAATTTTTGAGACTTGGTCGTTCTAGGTGGTGTAGTGGTTAGCATACCCGGGCGCTATCGGGGAGACGTGGGTTCAATTCCCGCTCCAGGACGATGAAATTTTCAAGTTTTCGGATATTAACTGACTTACCATCCTTGTCACATTTACACCAAAAATCGGATTGTCATCTTCAAAAATTTGTATTATACGGTGTAATCCCGTATTTATTTCAAGATTTATTCTAACTATTTCATTAGGAGATCTCCTAGCAACTCAGGCAGTTCAATGGTGTTACTAAAGGTAGCAGATACTTTCGCTGTACGTACTAAATCTGAAATACAGCACAAAACTTTCCGTTTCAAATGCACAGATCTCAGAATTAAAAAATGAAAAATACGATTACTTATTTACCTGTAGTTCAAAGGCAGCCCTAATTTCATCAACCCACCAGTGATAATGTTCACCAAGACAGGAAGCTTTAATCAGGAATTCTTGAAGTTCTCTGCATAGGAGCGGAGTATGGACGAGGTCTTGTTTGCACAGGCGGCCCCATTCTTCTAACAGCCGAAGAACAGCTCTTTGAGCAATAGGAAGCTCATTACATGCTGGGGAAGGACTGTCTGGGACATAAGGCACCTTACCTGGAATCAAATAAACAGTAAAAATCTTCTCAATTTATAAATATTTCAAAAGCTGCTTCACATTGGAGAAATAAACATAAAAGAATGCCCCATATTCTAATCTCGAATAACATCATAAAAAGAACATCTTTTCTTTCAGTCAGAGCTCCTGTTATTGTTATCATTGACTTGACGTTATCATTTAACTACCCGTTCAATTGCATAAAGTAGGTAGGGTTAATTCCCTTACCTCTTCCTCACCAAAAAACTGTGACAAATGCTCAAAGCTTTGGCATTTTCTTTTCAAAACTCGTTTCCATGAATTTCTCTCATAGTCAAATTATATGCAACAGACACCTACCTGGGTAATAAGGCTTTGTGTGGTGTTCTTTATCATCATCGCTCTGTTACCATGCTTTGGTTTAATTAATCTTAAAGTGATGACTTCAAAGACAAAACTACTATGATAAAGAAATAAATTGCTTTCATAACATTAATTATTTCTTTCTATTTTAGGAGAAGCAATTTCTGCTCTCTTCTCATAGTGGTAAAATGCTATATACGCAAATATTCGAAGTTGAACTTAACGCGTGTTCTGACACAATGCACTGCACACACACACACACACACACACACACACACACACACACACACACACTCATTTACCGTGCGAGAGGAAAACCTGACCAATGCATACGCACGCAAGCACGCACGCTTGCGCCATGTGACAGAAAAAACAAATTGTGGAGCTTCCTCGAACCGTGGTCGAAATGTACACCTATGAGCCATTACATTATGACCACCAACCTAATAAGCTGTAGAACCCCCTTTAGCCCGCAAAACAGCAGCCACTCGGTGAGACATCAATTCGATGAGGTGGCGAAGGTATCCTGGGCTATCTGGTACCATAATGTCGACAGTAGTTCCTCCAGTTCCCGTACATTGCCGGGTGGTGGTGATTTAGCGTGGACCCGCTTTTCCAAGTGGAAATGGAAGCACAAATGTTCGATTGGGTGCGTGTCAGGTAAAATTTGGAGACCATGGCATTAACAGAAAGTCACCAGCATGTTCCTCGAACCACTCCTTGACGATTCTGGCAGAGTGTAATGGCGCATTATCCTGTTGGTAATAGCCATCACCAACAGGGAACACAGTTGCCATCAGTGAGTGAACTTGGTGCGCAACGATGTTCAGATACCTGACAGCTGTCGACAATTGTGCTATTGGGATAATGAGGCCTAAAGTGTCCCAAGAAAACATCGCCCACAGCATAACACCACCGCCGCTGGCCTGCTTCGGTCCAACAGGGCATCCATGTGCCATAGCCTCCGTTGGTAATCGGCGCATCCACGCTCAGCCATCTACGTGATGCACCAGGAATCTTGATTCGTCTGACCAGGCCACTTTCTTCCAATCCTCCACTGTCCAATCTCGTTGATCTTGGGCCCATGCGCAGACGGCTGCGATGAACTGTAACACATTACCCTGATTACCACTGTTGTAGATTTGTCGCGCTGTGGTCGCTATGAACAATGTGCGACAGTCTCTGCTCCCCTACGGCATCAATGAGCTACGGATGGCACACGACTGGACGACGGCTCGTCGTTTGGCCATGTTTGCACCACTTTTGATACGTACTCAATACAGCAGCCCGTGAACAACCCACAAGCCGCGGCGTTTCCGAGATCATAGTTCCAAGGCGCCGTGTCATCACAATTTGTCCTTTATCAAACTCCGATAAATCGGCAGCTTTTCCCATTCTGACTCCGAACATTCAACTAACCGAAAGCCGGTCCTTCGGGTTTTATATATACTGGTCTGTGAACTTCACCTCCGCCCCCGTTCGGTCTCCAGGCGCGCTCATTCCTCTAGGCTGGTGGTGGTCATAATGAAATGTCTCATCGGTGTATGTCATGAGAATTCAATGCAGCGCTCGTGAAAGCATGCCATGTTATCAGGTTAGTTACACGTGAAGAGTGTTATAAGTTACGCGTAATCAGCTGTATTCAGTCTATCTAAAAATCTGTTGTTTCCAGATGTCAAAGTACTGAAGGATAATATGATGTGTGCTGACATTTCAAGTGCTCGGAGTGGATTAAAAAAACAGTTGTAGTTTCGTAAGCAAAAAACTTTTTTTACATGGCCGTTAAATTCACTAAAGGCTTAAAAGGTATCCCACTACGTTGAAAAGGTCGTTTCGAGCCAAATTTTACATTTTGTAAAAATGCGTTCATTTTAAAGCCCCATTGTTTAGGATTCCAAAACTGCCTTTGCTTCTTGTCTACGACAAATAGATACAGAGTTATAGCAATCGCGATATCTAAACCCAGGTGTTAAACGAACGGGAAGTGATACTTGAAACGCGTTCTTTTGCAGGATGAGATTTTCGCCCCGAACTCTTTACGGAAAATTTGATAATTGCAAAAGGTATGTAAATAAATTGATGAAACTTGGTATGCATCTTTCTTACAATGTTGTGCATGCAATGAACTAAAAGTTTTGCTGTTTGTCAGTTCAAAGTTAGGTTATAGCTACTTACATTCAATATAGTGAAGAAATTTGTCGAAAATTCACACTAATGCACGTATCTCAGCAGTGTTTAGGAACATCCCTTACCTTTTAGTTCACTGCATACATAATAGTCATGCGCATATATTGATGCAAAAAATGCCATCATATATCTGTAACTTTTTTATTTAGAGCATTTACCGTAAACGACATATTTCCTTAAATTCTTTCACAAATTTCCCAATTTCTTGAAAATTTATATTGACATAATTTTTTTTTCAACGTTTATGCGTTTTTGTGTGTTAGCCTTCCTAAAAAAATAATACCCATTCTTGCAGTTTTTCAAAAAAAGTGCAGCCAACGTAGTGGGATACCTTAAGTGATATCTGTATATACAGTATGTACTGTATATTACCAAACACCAAAGAATATTACAAGATGTGCTTTTTCAGTTTACGGAAAAGTGGCCCCTCGCATTTCGCCCTCAGCACATCTCGCCCCCGGCACATTTCGCCCCTGTAGGTAATTAGTAGGCTACAAAAATGTATATACAGTCAATTCTCAATAACTCGAATTTTTATTGAAGTCCCAGCCCCTTTAGTGGAGATTCAATGTTAAACTCTATCGATTACTCGAACTGAACTTCCGATAACTTTAACTTTTCCGAACAAATTTTCAAAATTGCATTCGTGTACAAATTGTCACGTAGCTTTTAAACTAATTTCTCCCCTTTTGTATGCTTCAGGGTGTTTTAGTGTTCTGTTTCCATTGTGAAAGGATTAACTGGAACTATTAATCCTTTCACAATGGAAAGAATACATACTCGAAAACGAGGGCAATAGTCACGTGGTTAGTGACGGATATGGGGGGGGGAGGGAACAGTGACTAATCAGTCTTTTCAGTAACAAGTGAGTCTTGTTCTGATTTGTCTAAATTCAAACAATAAAAGTTCCTGCATCTGGCTCTCCAGACATTTCCTGGCGCAGTGAACAGCTTTCTCTCTCTATCTATTAACTAAACACGTGTTTTCTCCGCCTCATTATCGGCGGGGCATCGCGTGAACAAGCTGAACGTCGCAGGCAGTGCAATATCTGCATATTATGTTTGCACCTTGATTGATTAATCCTGTGCGTACAATGGCAAAAAGTGTTCCGTCAATAAGAGGCAAAAGAAAATTGCTAGGTGATGACAACCACATTTACGTGTTTCCAAAGAAAATTGTAGATGAACAACTCTGTCTGCTTAACGTGTTGTGAAGGCTGTGAGGAATTGGTCGTTAAGGCCAGCAATCCCTATGGCTTTAACATGGAGCTCTGACTGCTTTTCGACGCTCTAACATCTTATCATTCGGTTACAACTGAAGTGCTATTTTATGGTTGCCGAAGAATCCGAGGAGTGAAGGGTCGAGAGAGGTCGTTTAAAATGTTTGTGAAAAACATTCCGCCTGCAAAGGGCGTGTTTGGACAGAGGGTTTGAAGGGCCCAGTTGTGAAAGTCGTAACTAAACATAACCATGCAGCTGAGGCTGCAAGGTCTGAAGCATTGCAATTGATTGGTCAAATACGGCAACATGCAACAATCACGAACGAACGGCCACAGCAAATTGTTGCATCAGTAATTGCAGAGGCTCATGCCAATGTCACGGCATTACTTCCTAAAAAGGATTAACTTAAACGAACCATTCGTCATGTGCGACGCAACAAGGGTACTCCTGCTTTACCGAGCAATCTCCAGGACCTAGTAATTCCACAAAATTATCAAGAAATTGTTATCGATTGCAATGTACAACAGTTTTTGATGTGTGATTCTCAGGACGAACTGCTCCCGGGTCGCATGCTTATTTTTTCCACTAGTAACCATCTTCATGCAGTTATTGGCGCGTAGCCATATGATTTTCTGATGGAACTTTTAGCATAGTAACCAACGCATTTCCAGCAGTTTTATACAATTCATGTGATTCATTTCAATGCAGTTATTCCAGTAGTCTACGTGCTTCTGCCAAACAAAACTCGAACCACATACGTCAAATTGCTTCAAGAAGTTAAAAATCTACAACCGGGTCTCCAACCCCAGCGACTTATGACAGATTTCGAACAAAGTGCCATGCAAGGCTTCCAACAAGAATTTCCTGGTATTGTAAATACCGGTTTTTTTTTTGTCTTCATCTTTCCCAAATCGTTTGGCAAAAGGTACAGAATGAAGGTTTAAAAGCCCGATACGAACAAGACCATTAATTTGCTCGTTGGATCCGAATGATTCCGGCATGGGCATTCATTCTTCCTGCTAACGTTATTCAAGCATTTGAAGATTTAGTTGAAGCTGATGACTTCCCCGTTGAAGCTATGGGGATTGCAAACTACTTAGAAGATACATATATTGGAAGAAGACAACGGAAAGGCCGGTAATTACCCATTTTTGCCATCGAATTGTGGAATGTTTACACACGAACACTGAATGATTAGCAACGTACCAACAACGGCGTGGAGGAGAGGCACAGGAGATTTCAGGAAATTTGTGCTACTTTATTCCCAAATATTTACCGATTCATTGATTCTTTAAAGAAACAACAAGGACTGCACAATTTCGAAATTACACAACTAAATGCCAGTAATTCAGGCAATCAACGAAACAAGAAGTATGCTGCAATTTCCGCTAGAATCAAAAGAATAGTCAAATATTTTCAAAATCGTAATGTGATTGATTACCTTAGAGGTATTGCATACAACTTCGAGTTTTAAACAATAATAATGTGCATTTATTCTATTAAAACAAAATAAATTAGAATTATTAAAAAATTAGGTGTATTATTTACATTTTCGTAGCCTACTCATTATCTACTGCGGGCGAAATGTGCTGGGAGCGAAATGTGGGAGACGAATTGTGGGAGGTAAAAAATTAGGTGTATTATTTACATGTTTGTAAACTACTCATTATCTACAGGGGCGAAATGTGTTGGGGGCGAATTGTGGGAGGTAAAAAATTAGGTGTATTCTTTACATTTTTGTAACCTACTCATTATCTACAGGGGCGAAATGTGGGAGGCGAAATGCGAGGCGCCACTTTTCCGGATCCCGCTTTTTTCAGGAGCTAACCTCTGACCTCTGAATCTCAGAGAACAGCTTAGTGATGTGTATGTATGTATTACGAAATCAAAACATGATTCTGGTATTTATCTCTTGAAATACGGACTAAAACATTTATTTTACAACATATTTCAAAATACAAATATTCGTATTCCTGAGCTCTTAAAATTTTTCCCAATATCGTTTTTCACAAAGAAAGATTATAGTTTCACATGAATTTTATTCTGAAATTAAATTTGTTCCTGGGAAGTTTTAACAGTTTGCCGGAAATTGTAATTCTATCCGATGAGTTTAAACTGTAAGAATGCATTAAGTAAGCCATATAGTTATTCAACATTTACTCTGAACATGTGCCCGACGCTCCTACACTTAGGCGAGGTTGCTTTCAACATCGCTTTCTTGCTAACCATTGTTTGCTCCAGAGGTCATCGGCCACTGTGTGATAGGTCTTCACGCATCACACACTAAAACTCATTCCGCGAACCGAACATAATATCCCAGCCGTCCTTTGCTTTAAGTCATATCTTTTGTTTTGGTCGATACATTTCCGCGGCTTCTCGGATCACGGACCGTACGACGAGCTGAGAATGCCGGAAGAGATCGATGCAAGAGCCTGCCTAAAAGCCATCTCATCGCCAGACCAACAAATGGCCACTGAGAAACAGATAAATGCGAGTTACGAAGGGTAAGAAGCCCTTGGAGGCATTTTAAACGACCTCTCTCGACCCTTCACTCCTCGGATTCTTCGGCAACCATAAAATAGCACTTCAGTTGTAACCGAATGATAAGATGTTAGAGCGTCGAAAAGCAGTCAGAGCTCCATGTTAAAGCCATAGGGATTGCTGGCCTTAACGACCAATTCCTCACAGCCTTCACAACACGTTAAGCAGACAGAGAAAACTGAGCGGCAATTTATTTTTCTTATGCGATTATGTCAAAGGCAAACCTGTGCAACTGAATGCACGTTGATATAGTTTTCTTTTAATTTTTCTCTCTTAAGCGTATTCAATTTATCTGTGCTCTAAAATATTCCAGAGAGCTATCGTTGATGATTCAATAATACTTTCAAGTTTGCTTTGAATCGCTAAATTATTCGTGATGACCAACAAAGGTTTATTTCCCCAAGGAACCTGCGAATATCTTCAATACGCTTATTTTCATCAAAGAGAATCAGCAGCGGAGACAAATCTTTCGTTACTACGGTGCGAAACTTTAAAATAGCCATTAATGTCCATAAACAGAGGTGTACTCGGAAATAATTTTTGTAGGATGCATCTGTTTTAATCGATTAAAAATTCGATTAATAAAATTTATACTGTTATTAATCATTGTATAAGTATTATAAAGCTTTGATAGTTAAAACAATGGATTTCTTATAAAAAAAAAAACCTTCTTTCAGATGTGGTAGTCTAATGCAAAAACGAGAAAAAAATTGTGAAATCGATATATCATAATCATCAACCAATATCAATCCATTGCTGGATGAAGGTTTCCCCAAGTTTCTTCCACAACTTTCGCCTTGAGTCAGTTTCCTCCATGCCATTCCGCCATGCTTCCGAATTTCATCCACCCATGTCATACATGGGTGTTTTCTGGGTCTTTTCCAGTCCCTTGGAATCCAGTCTAGTATTTCAGTTGTCCAACAGTGGTCACTTCTTCCAGCGATACGTCCAGCCCATTGCCATTTCAGACATTTTACCTTGTTCATGACTTCATCAACTCTCGTCATTTTCCTGATCCATGAGTTCCTCTTCCTATCCTTTCTGGTTATGCCCCGCATTCACCTCTCCATGCTTCTTTCAGTAGATCGCAGCCTCTGGATGCCTTTTTTACGCTTTCCAACCATAGGTTGAAGAAGCGTTTATACTCCAGCCTTGTCCGTCTGTCCGCCCGCACGATAACTCGCGAAAAGTGGTTCGATTTCGATGAAATTTTAGTATATGATAGAGGATCACTGGGGACGAACCCTATTCAAAATATACGAAATGTGGTCAAAGGTCAGGACATAGGAGCGGGATTTATTCAACTGCACTTATGCGTCATAACTTGCGTAAATATGGTTCGATTTCGATGAAATTTTAGTACATCATAGGGACCACCTGGGGATGAACCCCATTGAAAATGGGTGAAGTGGGGTCAAAGGCCAGGACATAGGAGCGGGATGCATTACCCTGCCCTTATGCGTCATAACTTGCGTAAATATGGTTCGATTTCGATGAAATTTTAGTATGTCGTAGAGGACCACCTGGGGACGAATCCTATTGAAAATGGGGGAAGGGGTCAAAGGTCAGGACATAGGAGCGGGATGCATTCCATTGCCCTTATGCGTCATAACTTGCGTAAATATGGTTCGATTTCGATGAAATTTTAGTATGTCGTAGAGGACCACCTGGGGACGAATCCTATTGAAAATGGGGGAAGGGGGTCAAAGGTCAGGATATAGGAGCGAGATCCATTCCATTGTCCTTATGTGTTATAACTTACGTAAAAATGCTTCGATTGAGACAAAACTTTTCATGTTGTTCCGGAAGTATACTTTACCGGTTCTGTTTAATATAATCGAAATGGGGTCAAAGGTCGGGTCATAGGATCGAGATTTATTTTACAGCCATTATTATTCATAACTTGAGTAATGCTTTCTGGTATGTTGGAAAGCATATCATAATCAATGCATTGCATGATTTTACTAACTTGTTTAGTTAAGATCCACGTCTTCTGATCCATAAGTAAGAAATGGAAGGATGCATTGTTAAACACATTTTTTCAAAGATATAATGGTAAATTGGTCTTGGAAATTGTATTGTTTCTTTCAAATGCTCTCCAGTGAAGTTTTATACGAATATTAATTTCTTTTTCGATGATATCTGTTCCCCAAGGTAAATCTAAACATCGTTTGCTTCTAGAATCGCTCCACGAATCACTAAATTTTTAGTTCTTGAAAACGCATTGTACATCAGTTGTGTTTTCTGTAAGTTTATTTTTAAGACCACTTTCTTACTCTTGTCAACAAGTTCCTGGACCAGACTCTACAGTTCTGAGGAGTACTTCCAAAAATGACTATGTCCTAGTCAAACCGAGAGAGAAGATGAGTTAAATAATCTGTATTAATTTTTATTCCATTGTCTTCCCAGTTCAATGGCTGAAAAGCATTCTGTAGCGTGGTATTGCAGAGCTTGGGAGATATGGTGTCACAATGTCTCATTCCCTTGCCAGTCTTTATGAGTTCTGTATCCTCTAACAGTCGAACCTTTGCACTTGCAGTTTCACAGATGTTATTAATAATACGAGGGTTGTTCCGAAAGTAATGCAGAAGTGGACATAACTTTTTTAATGACTGACAGAGGTCGTTCAAATTGCCCATTTTGGTAGAGTAACTCTTTCTCTAAACAAAGGTACTACTGAACATAGTCTCCAACTCAAGCGAGGCATTTGCGCCATCGTTGAACCCAACTCTCGAATCCTTTCTGAAAAAAAAATCAGATTTGGACTGTTGTACCCACTTCATCACAGTAACTTTCGCCTCGTCTGTGTCATAAAATCGTTGTTCCCGGAGACTGTCCTTCATTGGACCAAACAGGTGGAAGTTGGGGTGTGCCAGATCTGCGCTGTACGGTAGATGGGGGGGGGGCACTAAACAGCCAAATTTGCTGATTGCCTGATTTGTTACCAAAGATGTGTGTGTGTGTGTGTGGTGACGCATTGTTATGGCGAATGTGGATCCTTTTCAGATTCTTGTAGGGTCTCTTAGTCCTTATGCTTCTTGAGAGTGTCAATGTACCGCTCGCTGGTCACAGAACGGCCACGTTCTAGAAATATAAATGCGAATGACACCTCTGTCACGCCAGAAAACAGTCACCATGACTTCCTGTGCTGATTGCCGGTTCTTCTTAGATCTTGGCAGAGAAGCGTGACACCATTCCATGGACTGATTCTTCATTACCAGATCGAAAAGATACGCCCATGTTTCATCTCCTGTCACCATATCGAAAAAGAAAAACGTGTCTTCGTTGGCTTCAAATGCTTCCAGAACATCAGAGCAGACTTCCACCCTTCTATCCTTCAAATTGGGTGTCAACTGCCGAGGTACCCACTTTGCACACACTTTCAGATACGCCTAAGTCTTCCACCATCTTCTGTATGGCCCTGTGATCACAGTCCAGTTTTGCAACAAGCTCACGAATTGTGACTCGTCTCTCCGCGCGAGTCAATTCATCTACTCGCCGACGATTCGTGGAAGTAATCGCAGATGATGGTCTCCCACTGCGTGGTTTGCTTTCAATGCTGGTTTCCCCTCCTTTAAACGTCTTCATCCATCTGTGCACATTGCTCTTGTGAATGGTGTCATCTCTTTAAACACTCTGTAGCCTTCTGTGGATGTCGGACAGCCTGCACCCTTCCTTCGTCAAGAACAGAATGACGGCACGTTGCCTCTGCTCCATCCATTAATTACCTGCAAAGAAAAAGGGTTACTACAGAGGAAGAGTTACTGTACCAACATGTGCAATTTGAACCACCTCTGTCAGTTAAACAAGTTATGCCCACTTTTGCATTACTTTCGGTACAGCCTTTATATCATGCACGCATCTTCAGTATCGCAGGAGATGAAAGATCTTATAACTGCTAATGATTTCATCGAATCAAAAGCCTTTTCATCATCAATAAAAGCCACGCATAATAGCCCTTTTAATTAGTTCTTTAAGTACACTGATATGATCTATAGTGCTGAAACCATTTCTGAATCTAGCTTGTTCTCTGGGTTGAGCCATATCCAGTGTTTTCTTCAAGCGATGTGATAGTAGTACCTTAGTGATAATTTTGTAAACAGCTGATAGCAGGCTTATAACGAAGTAAATTTCTCCGTCATTTTTGGTCTACGCCGGGATTCGAACCCGAGGCCGCTTATTCCGGAACAAGTCGCTCTACCAACTGAGCTACGCAGACATTTGTTCTGATTGCTATGTTCCTTTATGTCGTGTGCGTCCTGCTGGCAGGTACGTCACATCTCCCCCCCCCGAAAGAGGGCCGGGGCATGGCCCACGGGTCAGCCGTGACCATGAATCGTTGCAGGCAGCCATCCACTGTAGAACGTGCACTTGAGAACTCCCAGTCAATCTGCTGTGTGGAATGCAACATCACATATTTTTATTTTTCGAAGCGCTGGAGAAGGAATTCTCTGATTTTTCCTGTCTCGCGGTGTGGAAATAACATCACACCAATGCGAGATTTTGAACGGCCGGCTCATCCGGATAGTTCGGGCGCCATTATAACGAAGTAAATTTCTCCGTCATTTTTGGTCTACGCCGGGATTCGAACCCGAGTCCGCTTATTCCGGAACAAGTCGCTCTACCAACTGAGCTACGCAGACAGTTGTTCTGATTGCTATGTGCCTTTATGTCGTGTGCGTCCTGCTGGCAGGTACGTCACAGGCTGACGTGTCTGTATTTACCAAGATCCTCAATGTCTTCTTTATTTATGTAGAGGATGTAATCATAGCCTTTTCAGTTCCGTTAGCAGTGCTTTCGGATTTCTATTGCATATTATCAGATTAAGAGTTCTCATCCCGTTTTTCACTATACTTTCTGCGCCTTCTATTTTCTATCTAATTTGAGACCTTTGCTAAAATTGTTCACCAAAGATTGCTGCTTCCTTTTGCTCATTTTAAATTATACTGGAATCAAGAATGACATTAAATGGAAAAAACGCAACTCAACGTTTTTCGAACTTAATCCTGAAGAAATCCCGCGGAGTGTAGACACCATCGAACTATTACTTATTGTTTTATTCTGCTTCATTTAGATTCCAAGATCGAGGAATATAATCCGCTTTAACGCACTCTTCTCCCTGTCGAGTCCTCCGCTCGTTTTCTGTGTCCGTCTTCCCTTCGCTACGAAGCGATAAATCCTGTCTCTCATCTCCCAAACCGCTAGGCAACCAGAGATGGAAACGGGCCAAAAAGTTTAGACCAGGACGTCACAAAACCGGACCCGACCCGGACAAATTTGCTTTGAACTATAAATTGGAAACTCAATTTATAATTACACATAGTCATATATACAGCCCGTTCAAAAGTCTCACCGCAGTGGGCATCGTTAGTTATACGTATGGTCGTAGATTATACGGAAAGCATACAACAATGTGTTACGGGAACCAAGGGCGGCGGAAAGTGAAGTTCGTTGACCGTGGCGGAAATTTCGAATGGTGGTGCACCCTCCCTTCCCACTTCCCGGAACAAACAGAAAAAAAAACAATACCTATGGAGCTTTGTTGGGAATTAGGACCACCCGACCACTTACCTAGTGGAACTTTCTAAGGCACATCACAACAATTGCACATATGCCAAATAAATAAATAAATAAATAAATTCTTGGCTGAAATTATTGACCGGGCACAGGCTCTGGCGGCCCGAGCGATTCCGCCGCCACTGACGGGAACATATAATTTACTCACTTACTTACAGAAAGTGTTGAACCTGTCGTCCTCCACATAACCTAACTGTTTTACACATGTTTTTAAACACATTTATGAGAATCAAAATTCACTCCACAGTAATCTTATGGCTGTTCCACTTAATTTTGATGGTGCTACAATCAAACGTTTTGAATCAACTTGTTGTATGTTTAATTTCAGTTTTCGCTGTTTTCTTAATAGCATATCAAGCTTCAGAATATTTTTCACATGAACACCGACTGTCACCAGCTTCTGATGAGTTGAAAGTTTCCAAAATGTCAAAAGTAAGAAACACGCAATAAATCCACATTCACATTTTGGAAACTTTCAACTCATCACAAGCTTGCAAAGTTGGTGTTGCAGATAAACATATTCTGTGACGTACTACAGACGTAAAGCACGTGTCAAGACGGCAAATTTGCAGCGATACAATCCGTCCGTGTAGCTTAGTTGGAGAGGGGTTCGATCTCCGTCACGGACAAATTTGTGTTTTCACAATTCTGGACTCTTAATGAGACAAAACAACTTTCAGCATTCGCTCTTCCCCTTTTTGTTTTCAACAAGAACATATTTGTTAGCCACGAGGCCTTTTTTCAATCTCTTTAAGATAAAATTCATCCATATATTAACAAATAAGACATTATATCCGACACGACATGCTATGGAACGGGATGTTAGCACGTCAAACGGAAACCTTTGAATGCTCAATGCAAGAGATGCAATGTGAAAAGTAATTCTCAGTCTTACAATCTGACACGCGCGGTGTGAGATAATGAATCACCAGAGAAGAAGGCAACAAACGTTTGACTGTATCTTGCTTTGGACAATCGCACTGAAAACAAACGCAAAGGAAGTATCGTTTTACGATATGGTGTGGGTGAGTCTGGCATCTGCGCCTTATCGTCGTCTGTGGGTGGAATTGTTCGTTGCTTTAAGAAAGAGACGACAATATTTTTGTATGATAAATCATTTTTCACTCAGCTGCCACCAGTATCGAGCACAAAATTCGACAGTACGCATTTTTCTTCTTTTTAAAAATAAAACGGAAATAAAATCAGGTCGAAATCGGGTCAGGAACATCTTGACCCGGCCCGTTTGATCCGCAAGAAATTGTCAACCGGTTGACCTGTTTCGATCTCTGCACGCAACTGCCTCCAAATAAACTTTTTCCCTGAGGCCTGCGTCGCCTACTATCACACTTACGAAGACCTCTCCGGGGCATATATAGCCCTGTCATGAAACCAGAGACTGACTGTCCCGTATAAAGAAAAGTTCAAATGCCTCGCAGAGCAAAATACTCTTAGCCTAATAAAACTCCATTGGCTTCTCGTACTGTTGGTGCCCAGCGTAATAAAACGAGGCCGACAATATGCAACACCACATACAATACGACGACAAAGTATCCGTTAGCCAAGGAGAATCCCTACATGCAGCTTCTGAATATTTCGTCGATCTTCGACTGCATTAGATGTAGGCTACACGAATGAAATCCGAAATAAAATTATTCGAATGTTTTATAATTATTTAAAATTTAGGAAAACGAAAAATTGGGTGATCCATATACAATTCAATATCACGACACTGGAAATTTTGTGTGGTGCAAACGGTCTCTTGCACCTTCTCCCTGGGCATGCCACTGATCATAAAGTTTCCACTCTAAATGAATAGCCCTTCTCTGTCTTAATCAGAAGTTCCTGAATTTTTTATTTTACGTACAGGCAAAGTAACAAAAGAAAAACATTTTTATAAAAACATATAAGCACAGAATCGAGCAAATTTTCCATGATTTACGCCGTTTAGCATTTATAGCTACAGGCATTTTCACCCGAAAGCGAAGAGTCGCATTTACGTCGTCCCAAAAAAATTACCGAAATTTTCGGGCTGAGAGCTGCGATTACCATGGTGAAAAACAGTGCGGTCCGCCCTCCCTGCGGCTCTTACGCCGATGGCCGATGTGAAGCTCACCCCGAATGTCTTGTTTTTTTTCCTAAGCAGCTGCTCAGCAAACATTAATTGTAAATTTGTGTATGATATCATTATCACAGAAAATAGCCATACAAAATAGCTCTTTTTGAACTAAAATTGCTCAAATAGCTGTTTTTGAACTACAGTATACACGGTCGTATCAGAATAATATGACCACCTACCTAATAATAGAAATAACTACCCTCGACCCGGATGACAGCAGCGAGACCGCGTGGCTTGGCCGCAATGGGGCCCTGGAAGGTTGCCCGAGGCACACGTGCCCATTCGGACTGCAGCAGAGCACGGAGGTCGCGGAGATGACGTCGTTGTGGGTCAGCACGTCGCACATGTCGATTTAAATAGTCTCACAAGTGCTCTATGGGATTAAGTTTGGGTAATTTCGCTGGCCAAGGAAGAACGAGGACATCGCTGTCGTGTTCCTGGAACCAGTCACGCACTCCCTTAGCGATACGACAGGGCGCATTGTCCTGTTGGTGGACACCATCATTGTCCGGGTAAACGTTCAACATGAAGGGATGTATATGGTCAGAGAGGATGGACAGGTAGCCATTGGTGTTTAGGGACCGATCCAGTGGTACCAGCGGTCCCAGGTCGTACCAGGAAAACATCCCCCAGACATGCACACTGCCACCGCCGGCCTGTACTTGACCGACAAGCATGTCCGGGTGTTCGTTGTCGTGTCTGACGCCGTATCGGCCACCGTCTGTCACTTCTGTGGAGTAGAAACCTCGATTCGTCGGAGAAGGTAACCTTTTCCCACACTTCCGCTGCCGAATGACGCTAGTCCCAAGCGAACTGCAGGCATTGCCGATGGACCTGGGTTAACATGGAAACCATGAAGCAGCGTCAACTCCGGAGACCCATGCGTAACAGGGTTCGCTCTACTTTCCTCGTGGACACGTACCTGGGTACCACAGCGTTCATTTGCGTGTCAATCGCTGCACTTCCGTTTCTGTGTCCTGTCAGAACACAAAACAGAATTAAAACTTTGACAGAACAGTTTTTGTAGTGAGCTTAGAGTACAGTAGATGGCGCCACCGTACAAGTACGATGTTGCACATAGAGGGGTGAGAGAATTTCAGGGGGGGCATAGGAAAGGATACCCATTTAACCAGTGGGTCCAGCCTGGGGGCCGTCACTTAACGTGCTCGTCCGATGCACGGCGGATATTCAGCGATTGTTAGTAAATCACACCATCTCTGAAAGACCCTCCCAGGATCGAACCTGAGGACCTTGCATTGATAGTCTGACTCGCTAACCACTAAGCCATCCGCGGCTCGCAATATGACTCATCTGTTTTGACCGGTCACTTATATCTCCGTGTGGTCGACCTTGTCACGTGCACTCTGTGACGCGCCTGGGCGGGTACATTGTGATTCCGGGGGTGGTCATATTATCCTGCTAGGTTGTTGAGAACGAGAGAAAGATCCATCACAGCTACTTTTTGACAATGCCTTTTCTTGTGAGCTTTGTAGGGGCATATGCCTTTCATTTTTATGCCACGGTTCTTCAGCTTTAGCTTTCTCTGTTGCCTTTTTGTTTCTTTCAGGCAGTGACAAGATAAGATCGGCTTTTTTCTGTTTTCATGGGTACTTTTTCTGTCACTCTCAACTGACACACGACTTTGCTGAACCTCCGGTGATTCACTTTCGTCCCCTTCCTAGCTGGGTATTTAAAGCCAACAACGACAGCCGATATCATTCATGAGTTTAGGGAAATGTCCTCATTTCTCTCATAGATGGTAAGCAGTAACTTAAAAGTCAAATATATATAACCAGAATTTTTAGAGTGATTCCACTTTTCTGTCATACCTGCAGCATTTCTGAGAATTTAATGTCGTTGCACAAAACAGAATTAAAACTTATCAAAAATAGCATTCGCGATTCTCACACAGGCAGTATAAGTACTTGAAACAGAAAACATAATAGATTTTTATTTCTTCTTTCCAGCAGGATTCTGCTTCATTGATCCATTTATTCATGCATTTTTCATGAACATTCTTCTAGAAGAAATAGCTAACTTTTTCCACTTCATTCATAAATGTTTTAGTAGCACAATTATTTTTTTCAACCAAAAGTAATTTATGCTGTATAAACCGTATCAGTGGGTGTGTGGAAAAGTTCTACCCGTTTTTTACGCTTTCCAACCGTAGGTTGAAGAAACGCATATCCTCCAGATCTGTCCGCACGATAACTCGCGTGCCGCCCCGGTGGCGCAGTGGTCTAAGCGATGGCCTCTGATCATTCGTCCGAACGGGGTCCGGGTTCGAATCCCGGTGAGGCATGGATGTTGTGTGTGTCTTACGGCACTGGTTCTCTCCCTTCCCTGGAACCAGTGACCCCAAATTAGGGACGGGCGACTGCTTATAGCCCATTGAGTTGCTCACGGTGGTCGTTAAACCTCCAATCAAAAAAAAAAAAAATAACTCGCGTAAAAATTGATCGATTTCGATGAAATTTTAGTATGTCGTAGGGGACCACCTGGAGACGAACCCTATTGAAAATGGACGAAATGGGATCAAAAGTTAGGAAATAGGAGCGGGATCCATTCCATTTCCCTTATGCGTCATAACTTGCGTAAAAATGGTTCGATTTCGATGAAATTTTAGTATGTGGTAGAGGATCACCTGGGGACGAACCCTGTTAAAAATGTGCGAAATGGGGTCAAAGGTCAGGACATAGGTGCGGGATCCATTCCATTGCCCTTATGCGTCATAACTTGACTAAAAATGCTTCGATTGAGACAAAACTTATTCATATTGTTCCGGAAGTATACTTAACCAGTTCTGTTGAATATGATCAAAATGTAATCGAAGGTCAGGACACAGGGGCGAGATTTATTCCACAGCCATTATCCTCATAACTTGAGTAATGATATCTGGTATGTTGGAAAGCGTATAATAATCATAAATGCAAATTGCAATCGGAGAGGTTACGTCACAGATGACGCTGGGGTGCTGAATTTTCGGCCAATGAAGCGTGGAGCAGTAGAGCATATAGAAACTTTAGGTTTGTCCGAGTAAGTTATTCGTAACGGAAATCACGCACACTGTAAACATGGCATGCGATAAGGAGCACATTAGACATTGTTTACTGTGCGAGTTCGGTAAAGGCAGTACTTCAGCCGCGGCTTGCTGCAACATCTGTCAGGTGTCTGGGGAGGATGCAGTTGATGATAGAACATGTCGCCGTTGGTTTCGGAAACTCCAGGACGTAGACAGGAACTGTAAAAATCAACCACGTCCTGGATGTCCATCCGTGGTTTCTGAGGAGGATGTGGATTAAGCCATAACAAATGAATCACATCCAACCGTTTAGGAAGTAGCGGAAACGTTCTCGGTACACAGAACAACAGTCGAAAGACGGATGCATGGGCTTGGGTTCATCACCAAGTTTGATACCTGGGTTACGCACCAGCTTTCTGCAAAGCAACGACAGGAGAGAACCAGTACCTGTGTTTCTTAGCTTTCTTGTTACAGAAATGAACCGTTTTGGAGACGAATTGTAACGGGCGATGAGAAATGGGTACTGTGCCGTAATGTAAAGCGTCGACGGATTGTGTGCCAAGCTTGAAAAGGAGGTCTGCATCCCAAAAAGGTTTTGTTGAATGTTTGGTGGGATGTCCAGGGAATAATCCACTTGGAGGTGTTAGCACCTAACCGAACGATAAATGCTGATCTCTACTGCCAACAGTTGGACAGATTGCGAGAACAACTGACAGCGAAGCGGCCAGCACTCGTAAATCGCAAAGACGTGATCCTTCATCATGATAACGCCAGACCTCATGCTGCTTTAATCACTCGGCAAAAACTACTGGACTTTGGTTGGGAAGTGTTGCCTCACCCGGCGTATTCCCCTGATCTGGCACCTACGGATTACCATTTTTTTCCGATCGTTACATAACGCCTTTGCTCTGTAAACCTTCGATGATGTGTACGATGTGAAAACGGCATTACATGACTTTTTGACTCTAAAGCACCGGAGTTTTTCCTGCGTGGGATACACCTACTCATAGATAGATGGCAAGAAGTCATAAAGAATGATGGCAATTACGTAAAATCCTAGGTACATTATTTGTTGTGTTCTCCTCCTTTCTTTGTAGCCTACGAAAACGGGTAGAACTTATGCACACACCCAATACAAGCTGGAATTCATAATCAATATCACCCACTAAAAATGACTATTCACCGCAAATAAATAAATAAGGTAATAAAGGAAAGAAAATTCGGGATTTTCAATGCAATCAACTATTTCGTTTTTACATTATTTCATTAATTTACAAAAAGGAACTTAAAAAAGTTATTGGATTGCGGAAAATGTTCAAAAAATCAAAACGTGTTACGATGTTATTTGTCGAAGCTCATACATCGATTGTGGGGGATAACAAAATTTTCGGGTACAACGCTTATGCCGGTGCGACTGGTATTCCGTAACGACACTGATTGTGAATCTCACATTATCTGAAGCAGGTTTGTGATCTCTCGCCAGACATTATGACAGTTGCCACCCACAGCAGCACATCGTCGAGCAATGTTGCAGTATTGCTGCATCACTGACACGCGTTGCGGGGACCAATGGAATCATATTGTAGAGTTCTGCACGGGCCTTATTTGCTGAGCTCCTGCGTTTAAGGCACGGCCCGTTTCAGCTATTAGACACTCGGCCCGGCCTATGATGTGACATTTCGTGCTATTCTTTCTATTGTATTTTGTTAAATTGTGAAAAATAAATAATTAAATGATATATTATTGAAACTATTTGGTTGAATGTATGCGTAAAAAATATTAACTAAACTTTAGCCATTATCGAAGAATATAACCTTTCAAAAAAGATAGAGGGAGACAGACAGAGAGAGAGAGAGAGAGAGAGAGAGAGAGAGAGAGAGAGAGAGAGAGACAGACAGAGAGAGACAGACAGACAGTGAGAGAGAGAGAGAGAGACAGACAGACAGTGAGAGAGAGAGAGAGAGAGAGAGAGAGAGAGAGAGAAGACTAAGCGCATTCAATCAACTAGCAAGTGGTGACATTATAAAAGTCAATACTTATGCGGATTAGGGATAGCAGAAACAATCGATGTCGTCCCACTCTCTCATACAAACAGCCCCACCCACTGCTGACACTCGCGTCCCCCATTCAACAGAACACACACCTTAATGGTCCAATCTTTTTGTTATCAACAAGCCCTAAAGTGTTTTTACCAATTTAATACCTACAGATGGTAAAAACAATGTGAGAGCCTCTCCTGACCTCAGTGATTACGGCCTGGGCTACGTCATGGAAGTAAGTAAAGCCAGCAAAACAGTTCAACAGACCAGGAAATCAGGAAACACGATTTTTTTCTTTCTTTAATATTGCGGTAAAAATGAATGGGTCGACTTGGAAAATCCCAGTCCCGCCCATTGATTTGTTCTCTAAGCTGAAAAAAGCCTGACCCGGCCCATGCAGGCCTATACAATATCGTATTTAGGGGCGAGTCTCGCTTCTGTATCAATGCTGACGATCGCCAATTGAGAATCTAGAAACGGCAAGCTGATCTTGCTGTCATCTGTGTAATGCAGTTCAACTTGATGTAATGTTTTGGGGTACTATTACTTTCAACTGGCATTCACATCGGTCGTACGCATTGTAGGTACAATGACAGCAGAATCCGTTGATCAGGTGCCGCTTCCCGGTTTTTTTTTTTTTTTTCGTATTAAAATCAGTGACGCACTCAGTGGGGCTGGTCCAGGGGCCCGGGCCGTCCCCATGAGATATCTTTTTGCCCGGCGTTCTTCGTTATTGGCTACTTATTTTTAAATATATTTTTACATGTTTTTAAATATATATAACTTGAGACGCACTTTAATATGGTGGAAATGTTTTCATCGCTTCCCAAAATTTTGGGAGCTGATTTCTCTGGCGTACTTTCATTTGCATCTTCAATATTTTCAGACACTCCCATATACAAATTCTGGGTGCGTCACTGACCTATGTGATATCCTTGATGCCCTCCAGCACACTACCACCAACAACAGACTGTGCCTACAAGGTGTTCAATTTCTTCCCGGCCATGCAGTGCAAGCCTCAGACTTTTCTGTCCAGTGGAGTACGTGTGGGACGTCACTGGTAGACGACGTAAAGTCACTGGACGACCCCCTCGCAATTTTGATGAACTGTAGATACAGGTCAGCGATAGTTCAAGGCAGCATCCTCAAATTTCCCACTCGACGCCATGCCGTATAGCCGAATGTACAGCTCAGCTTGGCTGTCATACGATCGATTGACTCAAGCCACATTATGCTATCTCTTTGCCCATAGACCACCACACATTCATGTAATCCCTCAGAAATTTAATCACTTCTTTTCCACCTGCTTGTCTATTAGGTGCTTGAATTAATTCCCGCTGTTTTTGCCACACAAACACCTGTGTGTTGCCACAGAACGGTACAGGATAGTCTATTCAAAGTAGTGTCGGTTGGCAGCTACGACCGTTTCCCACCGTTGGGGTAACAAACGGATTCCGCGGTAGAAAAATGCAGGTTCTTTCGAGGCGAACCATTCATCAAGCCATTTTTGGATATCCGCGACAGAAAGGATGTGCTGCTCTGACAGCCCATGTTGTAGCGACCGAAACAAATAGAAGTCCGAGGTAGCAATGTCCGGGGAATAAGGCGGGTGGTGTAAGAAGTCCCAGCCAAGTGCGTCCAAGAGTTCCTTAACGGATTTGGTGACATCAGGCCAAGCGTTGTCGTGGAGAAGAATAACCTTGTCATGTGGGATCCAGTTTTCGAGCTACTGGATCATTCCCATTGCCTTTAAACGTTTGCTAACTGTTGACTCATCGACCCGTAGTGTTTTAGACAACTCGTGGAGCGTCTGACATGAATCCTCGTCCAATAATGCCTCCGATGCGCCATCTTCGAACTTTTTCGGCTGCCCAGGGCACTCTTTGTCCTTCACGTCATATTCGTTGGCTTTGAAGAGTCGGAACCACTCTCTGCATGTTGTTTCCGATAGGGTATGTTCCCCATAGGCCTGCACTAGCAAACGATGACTTTCCGCTGCAGATTTTTTGAATTGAAAGCAGAAGAGTAATGCTTCCTGGAAGTGCTCCTTTATTGGTACAAAACTCGACATCGTGAATGCGATACAAACTCGTGTTCTGTGCCCTCCGATCGCGTGTCACACACTGCTTCGCCCAGACTACTGACGGTACGTGCGTGTGCAAGGGAGGTCACGTGTGGCACAGGTCACAGCGCACCACTGCTGCGCTCTTTTGGTCAACAGCGGGAATTAATTCAAGCACCTAATACATGTATGGTAAGTTTTGTCACAGTTCATGCATTCCTTTATGGATGTAGCATTTTCTGGGTCAAACGGTGTATTCTATCAAGAATCAGGTCTTTGATTAACTTAAAGCAGTGAACAAGAAATCTCAGAAACTGACAGGAATCTTTGATAAATAAATATCATTTGTGAAATTAAAAGTGCTATTATTCAGAAATTTTTTAGCAAAACTAGATCATCGCAGTTACAGGTGGTGCAGCAAGATTAGTTAATAAAACAGCGAAATCGTTAGGCGAATTTTTGCATCAACAACAAGACTTACCAGGAGAAAGTGAGGCAGGACTGCGACTAATGGAGGACGGGTAGGTTCCTTCCGTTGTGGCACTGCGAATGAGAGGTCCATGACTGTGCGGAAGTTGTAAGGAGGTTGTGTCAAAGGTCACTCGGGGCACAGAGCACGATCTGGGTCTGGAGTATACGGGTTCTTGTGAGTCAACTGAGTCTCGGAAGTGATATGTGGAACTTTGCTAAACCAAAATAAAACTTATTAGTGCTACAAATACGTTTTCAAACCAAGAATAAAACAAAAAAAAATGTGAGGATGTTTATAATCATGTATAAAAAAATCTACTATATTTAGAGTTAACAGCAAACGAAATTCCAATGCAAAATGACTGAATTAGAAATGCAAGCAGTTAAGTGTTTAATTAGAACAAAATATAAGCGCATCGCTGATTCAAGAACAATGTTAATGACAAATAAAACCAATGAGAACTTTCCCGAAGTTTAGCCTTAAAGTTCTTCTAGTGTGAAGAGTGCTTTCAGTTTTAAATCAAACATGTTGGTACCCTGTCAGCTGTGGATGAACGATTTCCTGTATAGGAAAAATTCGGAAAAATTCGCAAAAGACTTGAATATACTACCAGTACAGTGTACGAGGCTGTGTTCGTTTATTCATAAGTCCTGTTCAGGTTCGCTGTTTAAACCTAATTGCAGCTCATTGCAGAATATATACAGCAAAGAATACAACAATGTATCTTTCTCAGTGATTTTGCTCTGTCCAAGGCCAAAGCGGAATCACTGAGAAAGATAGTTTTAATGAACTTATTATTTGCTTAAATTTATAGTGCAAGTTGTCCCAAAATTATCTCACTAAATCATTACTTGAATCTCTCAGTTCTCTCGCTACTTATTCTGTTACCTACTTACACTGGAAACACACAATTCATTTTTGAAATGAAAATACCAAACATTTGCTAATTTCAATGTTCTGAACACAAAAATGACAACAAAATCTGGCGATTGGCTCTTGTTTAGGAGAGAGACTCAGTCCGCAATATATTGCGTCATGTTGCATCAGCCCATCACAACCAGGAGCTACTATACCGTGCAAATTAATTGGGACAAGCTATTTTATTCTCAGAATTGTAATGTGATCGCCAGTTGATGTCGGAAACCCACGTAAACCGGTTTTATCAACTGTGAGGTGTGACTGTTAGAACTTGATAGTAAGAATGTGGTTTGACCGGTTTCAAACAGGAACTCCACGTACCGATAAATATCTAATCAGAAATAGTAAAATGAATCCAAAAAAAAAAAAAAAAACAAGCACCGACCTTCAAAGAGATTTATTGGCTAGTGGTTGTGATGTGGTATCACTCGACTGTAAAGACTTTGGTTTCTCTAATGCATTTCTCTTATGTTTTTCGACAGATCTCCATAAGAGTGGTATCAATACAATCTTCAGTTCAGAGGAAAGAACGTTCATACAAAAAAAATTTAGATAGGCAACGGATTTACCTTTTTTAAGCACCTCAAAGTAACCTCACTCGCTTCAGCAGCGAACGCGAGCCTCCTCGTTAGGCCTAACCGTCTGCTATCGTTAAGTTACTTTCACGGCAAAGCTTCCTTAAGCAGACGCTTCCACGGGAAAAAGAGACGACACTTCCTGTGACGTAGGGACTCCGAGGCTGGCGATTAGGTTGAAAAATTATCACAGTATCCTACGTCTGGGTCCAGAGTATTGTTTCCCGCGACGATGACCATGCATTATCGGCGAACTCTTAACATGGCGTACATATATTTGTTTATTTTTTTATCACTTTTCCCTCATTAGTCTTTAAAAGCCATGAATTTTTTCAAGAAAATTAAATAGGTGAGATCTAATATATAAAAGTTGAATGCTTGTTTGTCCGCTGTACAAATCTACAGTTTACAATTTAGAACCATCAAATTTAGTATACAATATCATGGTACTCTTAGACCGTAGGAGGTATTTTTGGATGATATTGGGGCCCGGGGTGAAGGGCCCCCATACGAAATTTTCGTAAAAAATTCTACGGTTTTCAATTTAGAACCACTAAATTTGGTATGCTATGTCATGGTACCCTGACTTAGACCGTAGAAGGTTTTTGGATGGGGTCGGAGCCCGGGGGTCAGGGGCCCCCCATACAAACTTTTCGTAACAAGTTCTACTGTTTTCAATTTAGAACCACCAAATTTGGTATACCGTCCGTCTCATAGTACTCTGATTTAGCCGTAACACGGTGTTGGGATGATGTTGGGGCCCGGGGTCAAGGGGCCCCCATACAAAAAAATTCGTAAAAAGTTCTACAGTTTTCAATTTAGAACCACCAAATTTGGTATACGTTCTAATGGTACTCTAACTTAGACCGTAGGAGGTTTTTGGATGATGTTGGGGCCCGGGGTGAAGAGGCCCCCATACGAAATTTTCGTAAAAAATTCTACGGTTTTCAATTTAGAACCACTAAATTTGGTATACTATGTCATGGTACTCTGACTTAGACCGTAGACGGTTTTTGGATGGGGTCGGAGCCCGGGGGGTCAGGGGCCCCATACAAAATTTGCGTAAACATTTCTACAGTTTTCAATTTAGGACTACCAAATTTGGTATTGTATCTGATGGTGCTCTAATTTAGCCGTACACGGTTTTTGGATGGTGTTGGGGCCCGGCCCGTAGACGATTTTTGGATGGGGTCGGAGCCGGGGGGGGGGAAGACCCCATACAAAATTTTCTAAGAATGCTCTACAGTTTTAAATTTAGAACCACTAAATTTGGTAAACCATCTCATGATATTGTAACTTAGATCGTACGCGGTTTTTTGGATAGGGTCGGAGCCCGGGGGCTCGGGGGGGGGCATACAAAATTTTCTTAAACATTTCTACAGTTTTCAATTTAGAACCTCCAAATTTGGTATACCGTCTCATGGTACTCTAACTTAGACCGTAGGAGGTTTTTTGGATGATGTTGGGGCCGGGGTGAAGGGGCCCCCATACGAAATTTTCGTAAAAAACTCTACGGTTTTCAATTTAGAATCACTAAATTTGGTATACTATGTCATGGTACTCTGACTTAGACCATAGGAAGTTTTTCGAATGGGATCGGAACCCGGGGGGCCATCGGGCCCCATACAAAATTTGCGTAAAATTTCTACAGTTTTCAATTTAGAACTACCAAATTTGGTATTGTATCTGATGGTGCTCTAGTTTAGCCGTACACGGTTTTTGGATGGTGTTGGGGCCCGGAGTCAATGGGGGCCCCCATACAAAAAAATTGGTAAAGTTCTACAGTTTTCAATTTAGAACCATCAATGGTAACCGTCTCATGGTACTCTGACTCAGCCCGTAGACGATTTTTGGATGGGGTCGGAGCCGGGGGGGGGAGACCCCATACAAAATTTTCTAAGAATGCTCTACAGTTTTCAATTTAGAACCACCAAATTTGGTATACCGTCTCTTAGTACTCTGATTTAGCCGTAACACGGTGTTGGGATGATGTTGGGGCACGGGGTCAAGGAGCCCCCATACAAATTTTCGTAAACATTTCTACAGTTTTCAATTTAGAACCACCAAATTTGGTATAGGTTCTGATGGTACTCTAACTTAGACCGTAGGAAGTTTTTTGGATGAAGGTCTTACCAATATAGGTCTTACCATGTAGATGTGCCAGTCGAAGAGAAAAATGAGATTGGGGCAACGGTTCGGGCATTGTAGGGCGGCAAAGTTAGCATGTAAAGTATGGGAGAAGCGTGCGGTTGACTCACGCGCTGTTGAAGGCGGAGTGTGGAGGGTCAGATAGTCCAAAGTCCGAAATCTTCTCTATTCTGAGCGAACCGTTGCGCAAAGCAACGCTAGCAGGCATTCGTATCAAAGTTCTTCTAATCGGAGCAGCGAACACTCTCGAAGACCTGATTGCGTTATGCTGTTGGACTGTGTGATGTATACATACAATTTAACATTCATTCGATCCAGTTTATTCACGTAGGTAAGACGTTTCCCATTATGTAAAAATGTAAATAAACATTCCGTTGACCATTGTTAGTGAAAATATTACGGGTGACTGCTTATAACCCATTGAGTTGCTCACGGCGGTCGTTAAACCTTCACTCAAAAAAAAAAAAAAAATCACGAACTTAGACTATTGTCTTTACTGAAGTGGTTGAATGAATTTGTCAGTCAAATAAAGTTAACATTTAGTGTTTCATATGAGTTCATGCTTCTCAAAAAAAAAAAAAAAAAACTAACCGTCGATTCCGACAGGTTTCGTCTAGTTCCTTGTTAAACTAATAAAAATGAAAGAAAAGAAAAAGAAATCCCCGCTTTATTTTCAGGGATCTCTAGAGATAGAATTTCACAGATTATCGTATTTTGCAGAATTAGCTCGCATCTCATAATATCTAGGTTCTGATGAGGATAACACTCAGAGTTTTTTTCTTTAACCTGACAAATTCCAGTGAAAAAGATGTTGAATGATACTAATGTAATAGGTAACGTGATTAGTTTGACCCTGACGGCTTGCGGGGGATGCAGATGTTTGCAACAAAGCCCGGCAGAGGTGTTCCCACACACTGTTTTATTGTCGTAAACGGCCTCTGGCACTTACAGCGCCATATGGTCGACTTGCCCAGTGAGCAGAATCGCCTGTGAAAGTTGTTCAATGTTCAGTCAGTCATATCTTGGCTTTGTAAGATGGCATGCCAAGGATGTCGAATAACATTTTTCTGTCCTGGTCAAATGGAAGGCGTGGCTTTAACGAATTTTCTAGTTAGCCACAATATTTTCAGTGAAAACATAAATTGTCCCAGATGTGAACGACTCCTAACTTTAAATAGGAAAAGTATGCTATATCGATGTGGAGGATCTTTTTTGGCACCTGCACCGAGGAAGCAGAAAAGAGTTAGAGTCCAATGCAATTACAAAGGATCTGCAAGGATGGAAACGTTTTCGCGTCCCGCAGGTTAAGTATTGAGAAAATATTTAAATTCATTTTCCTTTGGTTGACTCTGGAGTTTCCAAGGCAGAAGAGGCTAGAACAGTTTTGTGATATGAGTTCGACTACTGTGGTAGATTGGTCCAATTATTGCCGTGAGGTGTGCCTGCATTGGGAGAAGAGAAATAAATCAGCGAAACTAGGTGGACCCGGCAAGACCGTCGAAATCGACGAATGCCTCCTAGGTCGAAGGAAAAATCACAGAGGTCGAATCCTTACAGGAACATGGTTATTTGGAGCAAAAGAAAGGGGGCACTGGGCGATTTCGTATTCAGCCCGTTAAACGCCGCGATAGAGTAACACTCTTAGCCCTCATTAAGAAATGGATTCGGCCAGGCACCACAATCATTTCCGACTGTTGGAAGGCCTATCACAGTCTTCATCGGCATAGGTATAGACACTTCACGGTAAACCATCGGTACTAATTCGTGGATCCAGTCTCCAGAGCTCATACAAACACCGTGGAGCGTCTCTGGAGAGACGTTAGAAGCAAGCTGCCTCGTTTTGGAAGAGTCAAAAAACATCTGAAGGGATATTTAGCAGAGTTTTCTTTTAAGAAGAAGTTCGACAAAGAACTTGAAATACCACATCATTTTCTCAAGGCAGTCTCTGCTCTATACCCGCCGAAATAGGTCACCATCATCATCATTGTCAACCATTATCTATCCACTGCTTGATGAAAGTCTCCCCAAGTTTCTTCCACAACGGTCTATATTGCGCCATTTGCCTCCATGTCACTGTGGCATACTTTCAAATTTCGTTCGTCCATCTCCCATGTGGACTTCTGGACGTTTTCCTATCCTTTGGAATCCAATGTAGAATTTCTATTGTTCATTGGGGCTCCGTTCTGTCAACATGTCCATCCCATTGCCATTTTAGTGATAGGTAGGTTTACGTAAGTATTTTTTTGCATGAACTGTTTTTTGTAAGAATAAAACTAAATTGATATGCACCCAAAATCCTTACTGTCAAATTAATTATTGCCTAAATATCGTTTTGTTTTCCCTGCTATGCTAAACTGAATTGCATGTTATGCTCCTGAAATTTAATGTGCAAGTAAAATGAGTGTTAACAGTAAGCACGAGAAACTTTTCTTCTAGGGAGGGTATTAATGAACAGCATGAACAGCGAGTACAGATCCACCCATGCTGGATCTGTACTCGAATTCGGGCCCATCTAACGGCTGCAGCATCTTGCCTGTCCTGGGCAGAGAACAACTAGCATTTACTTGCACTATCTTACTAACCTTACAAATTGTGATCTGCGGTTTTTAAAAGAAAATTAATAATTTCAATAGTTTCGTAAAATATTTCCTCTGTGGTTGCTGCATGATAATTAACAGTGAATGTACAGCTGGAATATACGTTTGCACGATTAAATTAGCAAGAGTGCATGTCTGCACGAAAAAAAAAAAAAATAGTAGCAATGCACGTCTGCACGAAAAAAAAATAGCAATGCGCGTTTTAATGTCTTTCCATATCATATACAAAAAAACAATGCATGAACTCTTATTCTACATTTTTGCTATTCATTCAACTTTTGCAAATCGTTACCTACTAAAAGAAAAAGGATCGAAAGAAGTGCATATTTTTTCTCATTTTCCCTATTTTTATTAAGTTCAACAACTAGTTTATTTTCTTGGTAATTTATTTTCTTATATCGCTGCTTAATACATTTTATTACTAAAAAAGCATTTCATTTATTATCGCTATGTGACAGCGGAAAAATATTAATTCTTAAAATGCAGTGAATCCTTTCTGTCTCTATTCCTTAGTATTCATTGGCAAACGTTGCATCAATGCAAAGCCAATCTGGCCCCGCATTGTTGTGGGGTATGAAAGGCACTGCTAACAGCAAGTGGAAAAGGGAACAACTGATGTGTATTTCTCTTTGTTCCCTATTATGATGCATACCAAATTTTTCCTCTTCCTTTTAATATTATGATCATCCGGATCAGAACGCAATGGTTTTTGGGGGCTTAGCCCACCCCCTTAGAACCGCGTTTTGTGAAGCCACATCAAGTTGCCATAGAGCCGTCTAATATAGGTGGTTTTCCATGGTAATGCACCTTGAAACAGAAAAAAAGGGGCCACAAGCAGAGAGTTCTCCTCTGCAAAGAACGCACGCACACGCTTACACAATTAAAATTTGAAACACTGATTTGTTGGGGAAGAGATGTTGTCGTATCACAAGAGAAACGATCGGTTTTAAATTGCACGCATGGAATTCTGTGACAGAACAGTTTTCTATGTTGGACGGAAAAAAAATGAAGAAAGAAAAAAAGCTAATTTATGTGTAAAAGTATGCAGCGGAAACTGATAGTCCGACAAAAAAAGGTGGAAAGGAAATAATTTTTAACATGTTTCAAATATTTCTAACAAAACCAAAAATTTAAAGAACTTCAAGTGAAGATTGTTCATAACATACTTTTCAGGAGGTGGCAAGCGGAAAATGTAAATACAAATAATATTACCAAAAACTATATGCAAAGATTCACTGTGACTTCTCTGTGGTCTAACCGGTTTTACTACACACGCCACATAAATTTCATAAAAAGCCACAAGACCGAACAACTACATAAAACAGGAAATTTGGCTGCATATTGGGACAACAGGGAAATTTATTTGCTATTCGTTTGGGGGTTGTGCCTTAGGCTAGCAGGCTCTGTTTAGGCTCACTTGTGCCTGATGTACTACGAAAATCCAGCGATCACTCAATCAATCCTCAAAAAATTAAAAAAAATATCTTCAAGATTAAATTCTGGAAGAAACATCGGGATACTTTTGTCCAGCAGTGAATGGCTGCTGCAAATGAGCAAATTTCCCCCACTTCTTTGCCTTTGATACTTTTTCATACTACAGTATGTACTCGTACATACTAAGTGTAAGACTATACTTTTTCCATACGAGGGTATAGGAGAACTGGCCACCGGAGAAGTGCCCACCAGGAGAACTAGCCACAACAGTGTTAAGGGGCCGTACCAAAATTGCGTTCATGATTGCTTCCTGGCCACATCTCCCTAAGCCAGGGTTGCAGTCGCGGCCTGGTGCCGCCAGGCCACTTTTTTCCAAACCCTGGCAGCGACAGGCTACTTTTTGCAGAACTGAATCAGACTTTTTAAAAGTATTTATTCAATCGTCGCCCCCAATGTTGGTTCGGAACAACATACTGAAATTTGGATCAATCCATGTATTTTCCCCCAAGCAATCATGCAGGAGATCGGGAAATAAATCCCGGACCTCTGTTCTGACCTTTGATCCCATTTCGACCATTTTCAATAGTTTTCGTGCCCAGGTTGCTCGAAACAACATACTGGAATGTCATCGAAATCGTACGATACTTACACGAATTATCGGGCAAACGAATAGACAAACGGACAAAGCAGGATCATATGCGCTTCTTCAACAAACGGTTGGGAAACGTAAAAATACACCTGCATTGAGCCATGTGCAATAGTTTAAAACTTATACACTTAAAATTGGCAAACTGCGAAAAATTTTGTCTTTTATATTTCGACGGAAATTTAATGACGGTCAGTTATATTTCCGCTGTTATAGTCGGAAACTGCAGCTGTCGCCCTCCAGACGCTACGGAGTACGGTAAAAAATAGCCCATGATTTTTATTTAGGTGTATTGCATGACTTTTGAGAGACCACTTTGCTAATTTTAGTCAGATAATTTGGGAAGGTGGTGCTTGACCCCTCGAAGGGACGCTCTTGATCAAAGTAACCTCCCGTGTTTCTAGCAATAGACAGTATTGCAAAGTCTTTGAAATTTGAAATTGCGGTTGACCCACTGCTCCAACTAACGCACCCTCTCCGTACTTTGGCAGTGTTTCACATTGCCAGACCGGATGTAGGAGACTGCCAGAGCACATTTTTGTTGTTTTGTACTTTTAGCGGACTGCACTAATATATATATACACTGAAGAGCAATTGAAGTACAGACAGCTGGCGTTATGCAAATGTAGCGCTGTGGGCAGCCCTGTAAACGGAAACGACATGACGTGTGCAGCAATCCGACAATATAAGGAGTGATGCGACGGGAATCAGTAAGAGTCGGACGCAGTATGGGTAAGACGATGGATCTAAGCGCATTTGATCGTGGGCAAATTGTCGGGGCCCGACGAATGGGTCACTCCATCTCGGAAGTTGTGCAGCCACTGGGATTTTCACACGCCACTATGTCACGGGTGAACCGTGAGTACATCGAATCCGGTAAAACCATCCCTGCAAGGGCTAACTGCCGTGGACAACAGCGTGTGGATGAGCGGGGTCATTGTCGACTAGCTCGCATCGTAACAGCGGATAGACGGACCAAAGTGCAAGAAATCACTCGGCAATTTAACGCTGGTGCACAAAAACGTGTAAGCAGCCACACCATCCAGAACCATCTCCTCGCTATGGGGTACAGAAGCCATCGTCCCACGAGGGTACCGCTGCTGACCGCACATAACAGGGTGAAAATATTAGCATGGGCGCGGGAACTTCGCCACTGGTCCCTAGACATGTGGGGAAATGTTGCCTGGACTGATGAGTCGAGATTCACGTTGGTACATGCGGATGGCAGGATACGAGTACGGCTCAAACCACATGAAGCGAGGGATCCTTCTTGCCAGCAAGGTACTCTTCAAGCTGGTGAGGGTGGCATTCTTGTCTGGGGACTGTTTACTTGGACTGAAATGAAACCCCTGGTACGTGTGACATTGTCCCTCACAGGTCAACGTTACCGGGATATCCTGGACGACCATTTGCTCCCGTTTGTGCGTCTTCAACATCCCGCTAGGGACCTCATCCTGCAACAAGACAATGCACCGTGCCGTCGCTCCCGAATTGTATCCGAATGGTTGGATGAACACTCCACAGACGTGACCTCGCTTCCTTGGCCAGCTAGGTCACCTGGCCTCTATCCCATCGAGTACATCTGGGATGCAATCGAGAGAGATGTTCGAGGTTCTGACCCCCTCCATCAAATCTTCATGAACCGTGGGAGCTTGTTCAGGGGTCGTGGATCCGTATGACTTCCGGTGTCTTGTCGAGTCCATGCCAAGACGAATCGCCACCGTCATCAGGTCGAAAGGTGGTGCTACCCGTTACTAGACAGGTATCTCTAATTCAATTGCTCTTCAGTGTGTGTGTATATATATATATATCATAATCAAAAACCACTATGAATCCACTGCTGGATGATGGTCTCCCCAAGTTTTTTCCAAAACGGTCTATCTTGCGTCACCTCCTCCATGTGACTTCCGCATGCATTCGAATTTCATCCACCCATCTCACATGTGGTCTTCTTCTGGGTCTTTCCCTGTCCCATGGTATCCAGTCTAAAATTGTTCATCGGTGGTCCGTTCTTCTGGCAACATATCCAGCCCATTGCCATTTTCAGGGATTTTACTCTGACCATGATGCCTTCAACCCTTGCCATATTTCTTATCCATGAATTCCTCTTCTTATCTTTCCTGGTTACACCAGGCATGCAACTCTCCGTGCTTCTTTGAGTCGTCAGTCTTTGCATGTCTTTATTAGTTAAGGTCCATGTCTCTGCTCCATACGTAAGCACTGGCAGGATGCATTGTTTAAACAGTTTTTCTTTTAAGACATAATGACATACTGCTCTTAAAAATTTTACTGTTTCTCCCAAAAGCTCTCCAACCATGTTTTATACGTCGATTAATTTGTTCACCAATGTGACCTTTGATTGATATTTGCTATCCAAGGTAAAAATATCGGTTATCTCCAGCGTTTTCCCATCAACAGATAAAGCTCCATGTCTTGTAAAAGCACTGTGCATCAGGTTTGTCTTCTAAAATTTCATTTCTAATCCCACTTCTTTACTCTTGTCAGCAAGTTCCTGGTTCATACTCTGCAGCTCTGAATCACCGCCATCAGAAAAACGAAGGTGAGTTAAATATTCTCCATCAATCTTTATCCCTTTGTTTTCCCAGTTCAATGATTGAAAGACATTTTGCAATGTAGCATTAAAGAGTTTGGGAGATATGGTGTCACCTTGTCTCACTCCCTTTCCAATTTGTATTTGTGCTGTATCCTCAAACAACCGAACTTTTGGACTTGCATTTTCATAGATGTTATTAATAATGCTAATTTATGATTCTTCAATACCACAGGATTTCAAAGCCATTGTAACTGCTGATGGTTTCACTGAATCAAAGGCCTTTTCATAATCGATAAAACCATACATAATGGAAGTACATATTCCTTCGTTCTTTCAATTTGTTCTCTCAGCACACAGAAATGATCTATCCCAGCAAAAGATCAAGTGCTGGGAAAAAGATCAAGTTACGTCACGTGGTTGCCGGCTGCCACTACCGGCAAACTAGCGGACCACATTATGCTAGCCATCATTTCTGGCACTTGCTTGCAGGGCCGCTGAAGGGCCACTTGTGGCAGCCACTGCCTGTGATGGATAACTGATGGCCCTGTTGTGGCATATGACAACTGATGGGGTGCCAATTGTTGGCCAGCTGTTGGCTTGAACTGCTGGCCCTTTTGTTGGCCGCCCGGACATTTTATTGACGGTTCGGCTGCGGCAACATAGTGCTGGGCCAGCAAGGCTGTTTTTGCTGGGATAGTGATGTAGCCACTCCTGAATCCAGCTTGTTCCCTCGGTTAGATCTTCTAGAGTTAAGAATCTGTTCCTCAGTTCCAATTTGAAGGTATTAAGATGTTTTTTAAGGTTGGTCAGGCCAACACACTTTGTTTCTTTTATGAGCTTACCACGCTCGAGTTTAGTGATAAGGTGCATCTTACATCTCCCCATTCTGTGATCACTCCCTGTGTTAAACCTGTTCAGCACACTACAGTCTTCTATGACAAATTTCCTCGTAGCACATAATAAAACCAGTTTCACTTGTCATTCCATTGGGATGCATCCATGCCCATTTCCTATGTTGTTTCTTCTTGAAGAAGGAGTTCCGGATGAAAAACTTACTGCCTCCGCGAACTCTACGAAAGTATTTCCACGCTGGTTTCTGTTCCCATGTCCGAATTTACCGACCGAAGTTTCATTCTGTTGTCGTTGCCCTATTTTTGCATTGAAATCACCCATAATTATCTTCAAGTGCTGCTTGCCTTTATTATTTATAGATGCCGAATTTCTTCGTAAAATTCTTCAACTTCTTCCTCAGGATGACTTGGGAATAATTCTTGAATAATTTACATGTGAATTAAGGCTTTAATAATTTAAGCCTGGTATCTTTTTGAAAGTTGGTAACGAGTCGTGCAGCTCAGTCCGAGGAACTTTCAACTTCTATAAATTTATCCTTCAGTTTCTTGTTTATTACACTATCTACCAACAAGTAATTGGACACCTGTGATAGCAAAGGAAAACGAAGTTTATTCACCTTCAATAGTTGGTGGAGCCTCCACGAGCGGCGATTACAGCTGCGACTCTCCGAGGCATACTCTCAACCAGGCGTTATACGACGGCTAGCGGTATTTTCCTCCACTCGGCTTGGAGAAGACAGGTCAGTTCTTTCACCGATTTCGGACGGTGGGGGCACCCCTTAAGTCGACGCTCCAACTCGTCCCAGAGGTGCTCGATAGGGTTAAGGTCCGGGCTCTGCGCAGGCCAGTCCATTCGATTAACCTCATTGTCACCATACCAAGCCATCGTGGACCTCGCAACATGACAGGTGGCATTGTCATCCTGAAAGTAACATGGGTCCACCCCGTAAAACTGCCACAACGTAGGAAGCGCATGGTCATCCAAAATGGTGCAGTAGGTCTCGGCGTTGAGTCTACCAGGAATTGCGACCAAGGGTCCCGTGCCATGTCAGGAGAAACACCCCCATAGCATAATTCCACCGCCGCCGAACTTCACAGTTGGCACAAGACATTCCGGCAGGAGGCGTTCTCCAGGCAGATGCCGAACCCAGACCCTGCCATCCGAACGGTAGAGGGTGAACCTTAATTCGTCGCTCCAGAGAACCTGTTTCCACTGTTCAACGGTCCACTGTCGACGTTCTTTGCACCACGTTAGCCGAGCAGCGCTATTGGACTTTGTGATCAAAGGCTTGTGGGCGGCAGCTCGTCCATGATAACCGAGCAGATGGGCTTTGTTACGGATGGTATTCATCGAAAGAACACTCCCGGATGCCTGTTGAAACTCCTCGCGGATGTAGCCCATCGATTTGGTGAGGTTCTTCCGAATTTCTCTGGCTAGCACCCGTCGGACTCTAACTCCCAGTTTCTTGGGTCTGCCGTGTCGGGGCACATTCCGAGAGCCACCTCTCATCTTTCACTTGCCAATCACGTAGGTCACTGTCGATTTTGGGTACTTCAACTAGCTGGATATGCCACGTATGGATCGGCCATTTCTGTGATACCCGACGATTACACCTTTCTTGAAATCAGAGAGCTCCGAACTGCGTGGCATCGTCCATGCGACTGGTTGCGTTGTTGTTTCCCACACGATATTTAACGGCGGCGGCCGTGACGTGTATCAGTACCGCAGATATCGTCGATTTCAGGGGTGTCCAATTACTTGTTGGTAGATAGTGTATAAATCCAACATACACTAGCTCTGCCAGTATCTGTCCCACGATAGTAGAAGAGATGTCCACTTTTCAGTTCACTGAGAACTCCTTTTCTTCTTACTTCACTTAGAACAACGATGTACCACTTGATTCTTTGTACTTCCTCCTCCAATTCAAGAAGCCTTGAATCAGAAGTTAGAGAGCGTTCATTGTACGTAGCCAAGGTCAGCATCAGATGGCAGCCTAGTCCGGTCCTCCAGTGATTCTCAGCACCCTCTGCCTTCAGTTGTGCTTCCGTCAAGAGTATGTCGAAAGTTGTGCCTCCATCAAGAGTACGAAATGCCTGTTCAGATACGTGTACAAGGGACATGACTGTGCTAATGTAGCAATTGAACGCGATGAACTTCGGACTTTTATGGATTCCAGGTACTTTAACGCTCCTGAGGCAGCATGGAGACTCTTTGCTTTCAACAAGCATGCTCAATCTCACACAATCGTGAGACTTCAAGTTCATCTTCCTAATGAGCAAAATGTCTATTTAACTGAAGACAACATGCAGGCTGCAGCAGAAAGAGAAGCTGTCACGCGATGCTAATCTAACTGCGTCGTTTAAATTAAATGAAGAAGATGAAAATGCTAGAAACCATTGGTATATTGACATTCCACAGCATTATATATTTGATGAAAGAAATCGTAAATGAAAGCTTCGACAAAGAGGCAAAGACAAGACTATTAGGCACATGTACACTGTAAGTTTGAACGCAGACACAGAAAGATTCTGTTTGCGCCTTGTCTTGCTTAATGTCCCTGGAGCAACTTCTTTTAACTATTTGAAGACTGTTGAAGGTATACTATATCCGGATTTTTAAGGAAGTAGCAAAAAAGCAAGGACTATTTAATAGTGATGAAATTTAAGACGATGCCCTTTCTGAGGCAGTGATTGAAAAAATGCCCCGACAGTTGCGAGAACTGTTCACGTATGTTTGGGTCCTTGCTGTGCCACCAAATGTGCCTGAACATTTTGCGAAGGACAAGAAAGGTCTTTGTGACAACTTTGCAAGGCAACATAATGGTCAATCAGATGACTGTACCAATTGAATTGTGAAAATTTTACCCTTAAAGAAATTCAAGATGTGTTTATTATTCGCGGTAAAAAACGTGCTGACTTTGTACTATCCACTCCTCCAGCAAACCTTCGAGTTGCTCCTGCAGCTTTCTATTGTATAATGCGCAGCAAGAGAGAGAAAGAAGTGAAGCAATGAAGTCATTGTTGAATGCACAGTAAAAGCTAGCATACGATTAAATATTAACTGTAAAAAAATTACAAAAAGGGAAAGCAGATACTTTTCCTTGACGGTCCAGGTGGCAGAGGCAAAACATATATGTACAAATTGCTCCTCAGTACCATACGAGGAGAAGGAAACATTGCATTGGCCACAGCATCAACTGGCATCGTTGTAAATCTTGATGGTGGCAGGACATACCATTCCGAATTTAAAGTGCCTGTTCCTGTGTTTGCAAACTCCGTTTCAAAAATGACGATGGCCAGCCCTAATGCCGAGCTTATTAGAGAAGCCAAAGTTTTGACCTTGGACGAAGCTATACAACGGCTCCTAACAATGCAGTTAATTGTATTAACAAACTCCTTCCAGAGATCGCGAAGACCATAAAGCTCTTTGGCGGTATAGTTTTCATTCTTGGAAGAGATTTCAGACAAACTCTTCCTGTCGTATCCCATGAAATCAGGTCGTTAGGAAAAGTCGAAATATACAGTATTTTCCTGAACCGGTGTTTAGCTACGGTCATCTCTATGTGGAAATGTCAAGAGTACGACGATGTCAAAATAAAAATAGTTCATTTTGGGGGAAACAGATACAGGGTTCACACTCAGTGTACACGAAAAATGTTGTGTACAAGAAAGTGTTGACGAAATAGGGACTCAAGAATTTACAAAACACATAACAGACAGACGGGCAAGCAGACAGACAAACAGACAGATAAACGGACGGACAAAGAAGCGATGGAAGATCAAGCTACTCGCGCTGCAACCTGGTTAACGCTAAAAGATCTACCAAGTTCAGAGTCTTATGCCCGTCGTAGGACGGCTTTTTTTTTTTTTTTTTTTTTTTTTTTGCTATAAATAAATAATTTAAAAAAATTGCTATGGATATCTTATTTTCCTCGGTCATTAATGACGGGCTTTCACCTATATATTCAATAAATACATAATTTAAAAACATTGCTCTGGATGTCATATTTTTCCCCCGTCATTATTGATAGACAAATTCTCCGCGGGCATCTGTTACTGCTGGAAACCTGCCTGTGGAAAGGGATAACCCCCGACAGGTTTCCTGCGCTAGCACATGCCCGCGGATAATTTGTTGAGTTGTTGTTTGTAAACGCTGAAAATCTCCCGATCGGACCAAGCATTTTTTATATTTTATATTCCAGAAATGTTTGCTGCGTTTTCACACCCAGCAAAAACAGTATTGCTGGGCCAGTACTGGAAGTCAGCAGTGGCCCAGCACTATGTTGCCGCTGACCAACCAACAATAGAATGTCCCGGCGGCCACCACATGGGCCAGCAGTTCAGGACAACAGCTGGCTAAGAGTTGGAACCCCCATCAGTTGTCATATGGCAGAATAAGGCCATCAGTTATCCATCACAGGCAGTGGCTGCCACAAGCGGCCCTTAAGCAGTCTTGCAAGCACATGCCGTAAATTATGGTAAACGGTAAAAATATCCCCGAAAACTAAAAAGCGGAAAAAATGCCCCCGGAAGAAATACCCCAGAACAAACGGTTCACTGTAAACTGCCACACAGGAACACTGATGTGTGGCAGTGTTCCGGAGTGGCAATTTACCGGCAACCCTGCCACACATCTTTCAGCAATTTGACTACAAAAATTCAAAGGGGGAGGGGGGCATTAAAGATTGCCGTTTCTGGGCATACATTGATAACTGAATTGGGAAACGAAGTTCGCGAAAACTTTCCATGTAAGCCAAGCGAGAATTGTACTTTAATTTGAAGAAATAAATTGCCGAGGTTCCCAGGTACACTTGGGGGGGGGGGCGCTCAACCCTCAACTTCCGTAATATTCAATTCTGGGCCGCTGGAGTCTGTCAGTGTATTCAGGCTGTTCCCCTTGAAGCGCCCACGAGGTCCGTGAGCTGGGGGGGGTTCCCCAAAATGTTGTAATGGCCGTAGAACTGTAAACATTAGAAGTATGCTTTACATAATGATTCTCTACACGATCACGAATTTTCAGGAGGGTGGGGTGCAAGTTTCTAAGAGCGCAGACAATTCTTCAAGGTAAGGGATTTGCTCGCAATTTCTATGCTTCATGTTGTGTTTAATGGTAAATTATGTATGCCCTTCCCCCTCCCCCAGAAATTTGGTGAACCCTGTGAGAGGGATACGAGATGCTTGGTTTGGAGGGCTCCACCCCCAACTTCCGTAATTTTATATTCGGGACCTCTAGAGTCGGTCAGTGTATCCTCGATGATACCCCTGGATAGCTCTTAGAAACGAGGGGTGGGCACCTCACCCTCCTGAAAATTCGTGGTCGTGTACAGAATCATTATATAAAACATAGTACTAATGTTTACAGCTCTACGTGCATTTTAACATTTTGGGGGAAAGCGCCCCCCAAGCTCATGGACCTCACGGACACTTCAAGGGGAACTTCCAGGATACACTGACAGACTCCAGCGGCCCAGAATATAATATTACGGAAGTTCGGGGTAGAGCCCTCCCCAGTGTACCTCGGATCCTCGGCAATTTATTTCTTCAAATTAAAGTACAATTCTCGCTTGGCTTACATGGAACGTTTTCGCGAAATTCGCTTCCCAATTCAGTTATCAATGTAAGCCCAGAAACGGCAATCTTTATAGCCCCCCCCCCCTTTGAACTTTTGTAGCCAAGTTGCTGAAAGATGTGTGGCAGGGTTGCCGGGAAATTGCCACACCGGAACACTGCCACACATCAGTGTTCCTGTGTGACAGTTTACAGTGAACCGTTTGTTCTGGGGGTATTTCTTCCGGGGGTATTTTTTTCCGGGGGCATTTTTTCCGCTTTTCAATTTTCTGGGGTATTTTCTCCGGGGGTATTTTTTCCTGGGGGTGTTTTTACCTACATCCGTAAATTATGGCTGGCCTAATGTGGTCCACCATTTTCTCAAAAGGGGCAGCCGGCAATCACGTCATGTAATTAATGGCTTGCCGAAACTTGTCCGCCATTTCCCAGTAGTAGCCATAAAAAAGACAGAAAAAGATAATTACAGTTCCCCGAAGGCACACCTACTCTTTCTTTCCCAAGGAAACTTCTGCATGACGGCACGGTGTGGAAATGTCATCAAAAGGTCCGGAGTAACGCTCGTTCGAATCAGGGAGCATCGAACACACGACAGCTTGTTTCCTCTTTAAATTTTTGCGGTCAGTTCTCCGGTAGCAAACTCTTCTGCCAGAGTTATACGAGGGCCAGTTCTCCGGTGCCCACTTCTCCTACACCCCTGTAAACCGCCACACAGTAAAAGTGCCACACAAGTTCAAGCAACTTGGAAATGTGCCACACACGGGAATAGTGCCGCAACGGAAAACTGCCACATATTTTTAATTAAGGGACCGGGCACAGCTTGCTTTTCCTCCGAGGAACACTTTCAATGTGTGGCAGTCTTCCAAGTTTCCGAATTATGTGTGGCAGTTTTCCAAAGTGCCTAACGACGGGAAGGAGCTCTTTTGTTTGTCTGAATTTCCAGGATGGTTCGTACGAGCTTAGGACAACAGGCTACAAAAGTTTAAGGGGGGAAGGAGCTTATAAAGATTGCCGTTTCTTGGCGTATATTGAAAACTGTATCGGGAACACCAAACAAATTTCGAGGAAACGTTCTGCGTAAACCAAGCGAGATTTGTATTTTAACTTGAAGAAATAAATTGCCGTGATTTAATTACATTTTTTAAAACTACGGTGTTCGACGGAACAACAAAATTACAGCATGATTCATGCTATGTTAAAAAAGGACGATAAGGTGAGATTATTTAATAATGCTGCGCTTTTACTTAAGCACATATTCAGAACGTTTACGTAGGACGTCAAGTTAATATTAATTACGCTTTTACTTAGGCACTCAATATAAATTCATTAAACTCATAGGCCCTAGGCCTTGAATTTTTAACATACTACGGATGTCATATTCATAACGTTTACATTTCAAGTCAAATTAATAGCACTGCGCTTTACTTAGGCATTAAATACTAATTTCTCGTCCCTATAGGCCTAGTCTTTTAAACAGTTTTCACTCCGTCGACTTCATATTTATAACGTTTATGTATCAAGCCAAGTTGATAATATTGTGCTTTTACTTAGGCACGAAGTATTAATTCATAGGCCTTAGGTCAAGCCTAGGCTCTTTTAACAATTTTTATTCTAACTATGTCATATTCATAACGTTTATGGATGAACTCAAGTTACTCCTATGACATGCGTAGAATAAAAACTGAAAAGAAGGCCTACAGCCTATGAATAAATATTTCATGCCTAAGTAAAATCGCAATGTTAACTTGACTTCATACGTAAACGTTATGAATATGTGCCTAAGTAAAAGCGCAGCATTATTAAAAAATCTTACCTTTTCTTCCTTTTTTAACATAGCATGAGTCATGCTGTAATTTCGTTGTTCCGTGGAACACCGTAGTTTAAAAAATTGTACTTAAGTCACAGCAATTTTCTTCAAGTTAAAGTACAATTCGCGCTTGGTTTACACAGAACGTTTTCTCGAAATTTGTTTGGTTTTCCCAATAATACAGTTTTCAATATACGCAAAGAAACGGTAATTTTTATAAGCTCCTACCCCCCCCCCCGCCGCCCCGGTGGCGCAGTGGTCTAAGCGCTGGCCTCTGATCATTCGTCCGTAAGGGGCCCGGGTTCGAATCTCGGTGAGGCACGGATGTTGTGTTTGTCTTACGGCACTGGCTCTCTCCCTTCCCTGGAACCAGTGACCCTAAATTAGGGACGGGTGACTGCTTATAGCCCATTGAGTTGCTCACGGTGGTTGTTAAACCTCCAATCAACACCCCCCCCCCTTTAAACTTTGGTGCTCACTTGTCCTAAGCTCGTATGAACCATCCTGAAAATTCAGACAAGCAAAACAGCTCCTTCCCGTCGTTAGACACCTTGGAAAACTGCCACACATTCAAAGTGTTCCTCGGAGGAACAGCAATTTGTGCTCGGTCCCTTAAGGAAAAGCGTGTGGCAGTTTTCCTGTGTGGCAATCTTCCGGTGTGGCAGTTTTCCTGTGTAATGGTTTACAGTGAACCAAAAGGCCCATCTAAAACCTTTTTTCCTAGCCTTTTTTACCGCGTTTTTCGTCTCTGAGTTTACCGATTGCCTGGAAATGGTGACCCCAGAAATCTCCCCCATGTCCGATATTGTGTGTCAAATGTCATATGTGCATGGTCCCTAACTTAAAAATGTGTGGGTCTTTTCCTGTGGGGGGTGTTTTCCGTCCATCTACCGTAGTAGCTATATTTGCACTGTTTTGTAAAACGTATTCAAAACGTTGGCACATAACTTTGATTACAAACAAGTTCGGGTTTTTGATTTACCTCACTTTCCATCTAAAATGCTGCCCTTCTGATTTTTTCGTGTTCAAACGAAAATGGATATCAAGCGAAAAAATTTGTGTTCATCGGATTGAAAGGTTGTACAAGCGTACGATATCTGTGAATATTACGTTTATCCATTGCGGATACAAGAGCTTTCGTTTCACCGGCCTCAAAAATTGAAAATTGTGTTTTTGTAATAATCTTCAAATCACCTTTAATAATCTTCATCTTTTTTTTTAGTGATCTTTTTACTTGTAATATCTGAAATCACTGAAAGGAAGCTATGAACCTTTTAGTGAAGATAATTTCTATGTAACAAGGACTTCCTCAAACTTTAATTCCATTTTTAAGAATCGCAATTTTATATCCCCAGTTTTACACTGATTATGTTGAATGTTTCTTCTTCTTTTTTTTTTTTTTTTTTTTTTGAAGAGTTTGGGAAGAGTATTGTGATAGAGTGTGTGGTGTAATCCAAACTCCCTCCCCTACGGCCTGCTTAAAGTAACACCTCTCCTCCAGTTTCCCCCCGACTGTCAATTTATTGTTTCTGTGTTGGGAGAAACTTCTTATCTCTTAATAATCTGAAGCAACTTATGGGAATTTACTAGGAAATTTTTTCATTTATAGCAAATTTTCGGAGAAAACTCTTCTCCTTCTTCAGGCTCTCTAGTTGTTGTCACTTTTTGCTTGTCACTATCACGGTTACGGTTTACCTTGACGGTTACGGTTAACCTTGACGGTTTAGGTTATTTTTCAACAAATCCTGCCAGATGTTAGACAGGGAAAATCCTTTGCAGTCATTGATGATGGAATTTTGTTTTTTCTCAATCTCTATTCCTTCTTTCAGTTTTCTTTTTGGAAATTGCTTTGGAAACTGATTACTTTAAGGGAATTCCAATCCATGCTGTGCCCAGTTTCTCTAACATGCCTATCTAATCCAGTCTTGTTGGAGCAATTTTTTATAGCTGCTTTATGCTCAGCTATACGAGTTTCTAGTCTGCGACCTGTTTCACCTATGTAAGATAGTCCACAACTACAATTTACTTCATAAACTACTCCTTGCATTTTTAAAATATCTTCTTCTCTTTGAACTATTTTAGGGAAAAAATTTTTAACTTTGTTCTCTAAACTTGGAGCTAGCCTAATATTGTATTTTTTACTAATTCTCTTTAAAGCCTCAAATAAACCTTTGTGATAAGAAATTTTTCTAGTGAATTTTACTTCTTGCTTTTGTGGGTTCTTCGTACCATTAAAATTCAGAAGCTTCTCAATTTCTTCTTTAGGATAGTTATTTTCTGCAAGTATGACTTTAAGCTCTTCTTTATGGGCTTCTTTTTTATCTGCAGTAGAAACTATTTTATTAATTTTTTCTAAAAACTGACTTGCTGCATTTTTTTTAATAGAAACTGGATGATACGAATTGAAATCCAGTAGTCTTTTAGTATTCATTGGTTTTTTATACCAACTAGTGAGGAATTTTTCATCTTCATAATAGATAGTAATATCTAAGAAGTTTCTTCTTCTTTCTTTTTGAAGTTCAATAGTGAACTTAAGGGAATCATCTAATTCATTGAATGAGTCTAGAATTCTTTCTGGAACAATTTCTGAGCTATCTATTATAAATAAGATGTCATCCATGTATCTGCTATATAAGCAGAAGTATGTGGGTTGTACTAGTATCTTTTCTTCTAGTTTTCCCACATAATAGTTAGCTAAGAGTGGGGAGAGTGGGGAGCCCATAGCTAGCCCCGATTTTTGAATGAAAAAAGTTTTCCCAAATTGAAAGTAGTTGTTCTGCAAAGAGAAAGTAAGCATTTCAAAAATTCCTACTAATATGTTTTTTTCCTTGTTGTGAAAAACTATTAGGTCTGCCAAGTCTTCCGCTATAAAGTCTATAAGTTGATCTATATTAATGTGAGTATACATAGACACTATATCTAAACTACCCATAATAGGAGAATCTAATTTAGGAAGAAGTTCTAGTTTTTCTTTTAGCTGCATTGAGTTTTTAATCAAGTTAGGTGGCTCTTTTAAAAGATTCTGAAGGTGTGACTTTAAAAAATAGTTTAGATTTGAAAGAATAGAGTTTTTTGAGTCTATTATTGGTCTAATTGGTTCGTGTTCTTTATGCAGTTTGACTATTCCATATATTTGAGGTAATCTGAACTGTACTTTTGAGAATTGTTTATAGTTTTCTGGAAGCTGGTTTTTCTTTTTTTGAAGTGAAATAAGCTTAGAGACTTTTTTAATCAAATCTGGTAGTGGGTTTTCTTTTACTTCTTCATACATAGGTTTTTTTAGTTCTTCTTCCATCTTTTCTAGATAATCTTTCTTATCCATAATAGTAATCAACTTACTTTTGTCTGTTTTCACAGCAACTATACTTTCATTTTTTCTGAAATCTTTAAGAGCTTTTAATTGACTATTATCAAAATTTTTTTGAGGTTTCCTTACTTGCTTCTGGAATTTTGTAAGGCTATTGTAGTAATCTTTTCTGAGGAGGTCTGCTTTAATTTGGTCCTCTTTTTCTAAAGTGCTGCAGATGCTTTCCAATTCAATTACCAATTTTTCTGGATTTATTTTTTTCTTTGGATAGATTGAAATTACTTCCTTTATTTATCACTTGTAATAATTCTTGGCTAACTCCAGTAGCAGTGTTGTCCTTCACATGACTAAGAACTGCAGTTTTTTTGTTTTTACTTGAATAGTTATTCTTCAAAAATTTTTCTTCTTTAAGGTTCAGCTTTTTAACAAATTTCTTATTTTTGTTTCTTACTCCAATTTTTTAGCCAGTCATCCAATTCTGCTTTTACTGTATCCCTTAAGATTCCAGAAATTTTCTTTTCATTTTCTACTTTTACTTTTTTATAATAAGCAACATTTTTATATTTTGCTTCAATACTTCTTTTTAACGTTTTTTGCTCTATTTTTCTTATGAAGTTGGCTGAAAGTAAATCTTTAAATGGTTCACCGTATCTCATTGGATTGATTTATTGTTTTATTGCGTCGTAGAACAAACGCGGCCGTCGGTGTGTACATACGATATTTACTGTGAACGCAAGTGGACAGGAAAACCGCCTTTGAGATGGAAATCGCTGATAGTACTGTACTATATACAATGACGCCGAAGCTGTTTTCTTTGATTTCAGTCACTCCTTGTTGCCACTAAAACCCCATTAGTGCGGATACATTTTGAGAGACCTTGAGATGAGGTCCGTTGTGAAGGATCATTTCAACTTTGAGCAAAAGTCTTTCTATTTTTTTTTAACTTTAGGTAACAACTAACAATATTAACTATAAAGTATTAAAATTCTGTAATCCGCAAAATTTTCCCCTTAGGAGCGATCAAGGGAACTGATTGTTTTACTAAACCATTCTGTACAGGGGGTGGGAAATGGCCTAAATAAAGCTGAGAACTTTTTTTTTTTTTTTTTTTAACGCATACGTATGCGTAATTTCGTTTAAAAATCAAAATTACCTGCACATAAAAATCTTATTTCTTAATTTATTTTTTTGTGATTATTAACATCCTTTATTTTCCATCATTATTAGGAGAATTATTTCAAGGAAAAGTTTTAGGCTTTTTTTAAGAAATGTAGTTGGCAAACGTATGTGCATTGCCAATTCTGTGCATTTTTTCGCTGTTAAGATTTTAGGAAAATATTTCTCATCTGTTCTTGATATTTTAGATGAGGATTTAGCCTACACAGGAAACATAACTCAAATTTACGCTTCAATGTTTACACGGCGGTATACACTATCCACCATCGAAACAATTACGTAGGCTAATTTGTATGTTGCACAGTCACAGATTTAAGAACAAGTGGTAATCACATTAGAAACTAATACTTTACATGGAATAAACCTACAACAACGATAATGAATACCCATCCCCACACCCTATTCTTCCGGGTGTAGGAGAATAGGAGAACTGGCCACAAAAATTTTAAGGGCAGTATACAAATTACGTTTTTGACCGCTTCGTGCCCACGACTCCCAGAGGTTGGTAATCTGAGTCATAGTTTCCGTAATTTCGCCTTTTCTTAATTGCGATAATTAATGTAATTCTTTGTAACAAATGTTTATGATCTACATCTCAGCAACAGATTTAAGGGTTTTCAAACTACTAGTCTGCAAATTATATGAGGGCATGTGCCTATACGGCAAACCTGTCGGGGAGAGGGGGAGGGGCTGCCAAAAGTGTAAAATATGAAGAATTTCTCTTCCGGCACGGAGATTTTCATAAATCATATGCCCTCAGATAATGTGTCGAGTTCTAGCTTGTAAACGCTGAAAACCACCTGATCGGACAAGAAATTTTTCGACGTTTTCAGAGTAGTAACGTGCGCTCAGATAATGTGTCGAGTTGTAACTGCCAAATGCTGAAAATCTCCCGATCGGAAGAGAAACTCTTGATATTTTACGATTTTGGTATTAACCCCCCCCCCCCCGACGAGTTTCCTGAGGCAGCAGATGCCCTCAGATAATTCGACGAGTTGTAGCTTGTAAACGCTGAAAATCTCCCGATCGGACCAGAAATTATTTATATTTCATATTTTAGGTTTTAAGCTCCCCCCCCCCCACACACACACCCGACAAGTTTCCTGGGTTTGCTCATACTCTCAGAGAATTTGTTTATAGTTATAGTTTATAGAAAAATATCGTAAATCAGAAAATAAGAAATTACGGACATTTTATGTGTGTCAGGTAGCCAATCTCGGGGAGACGTAGCCACGGAGCAGCCCAGAACGCAATTTTTATACGGCACCTTAAAATGTTTGTGGCCAGTTCTCCGGTGGTCAGTTCTCCGCTTACTCTTAGCTCCGAAAATCATGGAAATGTCTAAATTTCTTACTGAAAATGAAATATTAAAAAAAAAAAAAAATATGAACAATAGTTGCTGAAGTAGTGGGGAATATAGCCACACGAAATTTGTTTACCCAGAACAATTTTATGGCACTGAAATTGCAATATGTCCAGTTCTCCGGTTGCCAGTTCTTCGTACCCGTATTCTTCCAAGTTCAGCAGACGCACATCACTTCCGAAAATCACAGTTTATAAAAATGAAAAAGTTCTTACATCTGAGGGTAAAGACAGAATGCTAAGGAAAACATCATGAAAGTAAATCGTCTTGAAAGAATATTTGCTTGAACACATTGGGCTCTAACCGTAATCCGTTTATACACATACCAGATATCTAGGTTGTAACTTAAAATTTTCTAAAAAGGCCCTCGGCTGAAGTGGCGATAAACGGTAAAAATACCACCAGGGGAAAAATTACCCCGGACAAAATACCCCTGAAAGCTGAAAAGTGGCAAAAATACCCCCAGAACAAGCGGTTCACTCTAAACTGCACACAGGAACACTGATGTGTGGCTGTGTCCCGGTTTGGCAATTTACCGGCAACCCTGCCACACATCTTTCAGCAATTTGGAAAATTGCCACATGTTTTTCATTAAGGGGCCGAAGAACACTTTGATATTTTTCCAGTGGGGCAGTTTTCCAAGTTTCCCAATTATGTGCGGTAGTTTTCCAAGGTGCCTTACGACAGGAAGGAGCTCTTTTGGTTGTAATACTAAATTTGGTGGTTCTAAATTGAAAACTGTAGAAATGTTTACGAAAATTTTGTATAGACCCCTGGCCCCAACATCATCCCATCACCGTGTTACGGCTAAATCAGAGTACTATGAGACGGTATACCAAATTTGGAGGTTCTAAATTGAAAACTGTAGAAATGTTTAAGAAAATTTTGTATGCCCCCCCCCCCCCCCCCCCCGAGCTCCGACCCAATCCAAAAAACCGCGTACGATCTAAGTTAGAATATCGTGAGATGGTTTACCAAATTTAGTGGTTCTAAATTGAAAACCGTAGAGTTTTTTACGAAAATATCGTATGGGGGCCCCTTCACCCCGGGCCCCAACATCATCCAAAAAACCTCCTACGGTCTAAATTAGAGTACCATCAGAACGTATACCAAGTTTGGTGGTTCTAAATTGAAAACTGTAGAAATGTTTACGAAAATTTTGTATGCCCCCCCCCCCCCCCATCAAAAAAAAAAAAAACGTCTACGGCTAAGGCAGAGCACTATCAGATACAATACCAAATTTGGTAGTTTTAAATTGAAAACTGTAGAAATTTTTACGCAAATTTTGTATGGGGCCCGATGGCCCCCGGGGTCCGACCCCATTCAAAAAACCTCCTACGGTCTAAGTCAGAGTACCATGACACAGTATACCAAATTTAGTAGTTCTAAATTGAAAACCGTAGAATTTTTTACGAAAATTTCGTATGGGGGCCCTCTTCACCCCGGGCCCCAACATCATCCAGAAAAACCTCCTACGGTCTAAGAGTACCATGATATTGTATACTAAATTTGATGGTTCTAAATTATAAACTGTAGATTTGTACAGCGGACAAACAAGCATTCAACTTTTATATATTAGATCTCACCTATTTAATTTTCTTGAAAAAATTCATGGCTTTTAAAGAATAATGAGGGAAAAGTGATAAAAAAAATAAATAAACAAATATATGTACGCCATGTTAAGAGTTCGCCGATAATGCATGGTCATCGTCGCGGGAAACAATACTCTGGACCCAGACGTAGGATACTGTGATAATTTTTCAACCTAATCGCCAGCCTCGGAGTCCCTACGTCACAGGAAGTGTCGTCTCTTTTTCCCGTGGAAGCGTCTGCTTAAGGAAGCTTTGCCGTGAAAGTAACTTAACGATAGCAGACGGTTAGGCCTAACGAGGAGGCTCGCGTTCGCTGCTGAAGCGAGTGAGGTTACTTTGAGGTGCTTAAAAAAGGTAAATCCGTTGTCTATTTAAATTTTTTTGTATGAACGTTCTTTCCTCTGAACTGAAGATTGTATTGATACCACTCTTATGGAGATCTGTCGAAAAACATAAGAGAAATGCATTAGAGAAACCAAAGTCTTTACAGTCGAGTGATAAAAAAAAAAAAAAAAAAAAAAAAAAACAAGCACCGACCTTCAAAGAGATTTATTGGCTAGTGGTTGTGATGTTAGTGATTCAACTGTGCGCCGTAGGCTTCTGGAAGTTGGCCGGAAGGCAAGAAGACCAACGAAAAAAACAATATTTGAATGCGAAAATGAAGATAAAATTTTTAGCATGGACCAAAAAATATAAATCATGGACTGCTGACGACTTGGAAAAGGTGATTTTCAGCGATGAAATTCATTTATTTGTGGTGGGTTACCAAGCAAATGTCGTTAGACGGAGCAACTGTGAACCCTTAAGACCTGAGCATGTCAAACAAACTGTAAAACACCTTCTGAAACAGATGTTTTGGGGTTTTTCCACATCAAATGGCACTGGAAGCTTAGTTCCTGTTCAAGGTATGATGAATTCAGCCAAGTACGTAGAAATATTACAACGTAGGATTGTTCCATTCTTGCAAACTTTTGACGGGGCATTTCAACATGACTTGGCCCCATGTCACAATTCAAAATTGGTCAAGAATTTCATGCTGGAAAATCAAATTCATTTGCTTGATTGGCCCGGAAATTCACCAGACTTAAATCCCATAGAAAACTTGTGGAATATTTTGAAGAGACGTTTAGGTAAAATTGACTGTACAACCAAAGATCGCATGATAACGAATGCTATAAAAGTGTGGTTCCACGATTATGAAGTCAAAAATATGTGCACTTAATTAGTGGAGTCAATGGGAAAACGAATTCAAGAGGTCATTTCTGCTAAAGGAGGACATACTTCATACTAATACAGGCTAAGGTTCCGTCTTCGGCCTGCTCGACAGATGGCGCCACGGTATGTCCCTTAGTGGATGATCTTTTATTTTAACGTAACACTGCAAGAAAAATTAGAAAATGTTTTGCAATGCCTCAGATATGATGACTTAAGGGTAAATGATTTGTCACAAACTGTGCATTGAAAAGAAGATGCACCTGGGGCGGGATTGGTAAGTGTACTTAGGTAATGACCTTTTATTCTACGATGTTCGTCTAAACCCTGCTGCCTAGAATAGATTTTGTGACAACTTTCACAAGCATGAATGATATAATAAAAAATATCTATATTTATTGCAGTGTTACGTTAAAATAAAAGATCCACTAAGGGACATACCGTGGCGCCATCTATCGAGCAAGCCGAAGATGGAGCCTTAACCCTAATACAGGTATTTATCAGTGTATATCAAGGCATAGAATGATATCAAGGCATAGTTTTGGAAAAAAGAGTGATTTTTTACTTTGTCCCAATTAATTTGCACAGTATAGTATCGCATCATTCTCTGCAGTTGAGTCATGACATTACTGACGTAAGATAATGCAATCTTTAGTATAAGTCTCGTAGGGTGAGCAAGTGTTTTGTGTGACTTTCTGGGCTACACTCCAATTTAATCCTGGTTCATATACACAAGTGATCCCTGCAGTGTAAATCCAGCAGTAGTGATGCCTCGTAACTGTATTAGTACTTCAAATAACTTTTGTTATGTTTACGGGGAAGTTACGTTTGCAAGCCAGAAAAAGTCAACACACCGACAGTGAAAAAGGCGTATCAGCTTTATTTTGGATGCAAGATCAGGGACCAGGACGAGGCATGTACTCAACACATATGCTTCGGGACGTGTGCTAGAAATCTTCCGAAGTGGCTGAAAGGCGGTAAAGTGTCGATGCCGTTTGCTGTTCCTATGGTTTGGAGGCAGCCAAGCAGTCATGCAAATGACAGCTGCTTCTCCATGGTACCACCTGTTTCAGGAGGCATCACAAGAAAAAAGAAGTGGACAATAGCGTACCCGAATATACTATCTGCTATCTGATCAGTTCCGCATGGCGAATGACTTTCTGTTTCCGAACCACCGAAAGAAGTTTCCATCGATTCAGAGGATGATGAGGACGGAAGCAAACTGATGTCGGGTACTCCTGAGACTTCGGCGTCAAATGATGATCCATATGTCGGCCAGATGCATCATCTGCGCCACACATTCTCACGCAAGTAGAACTGGACGATCTTGTTCGCGATCTGGAGCTGTCCAAGGCCAAAGCGGAATCACTGGGAACAACACTTCTACAACGGAATCTTCTCAAGGAAAGCGTCCGGGTGACTTCGTTTCGCACTCATAATGAGCAATTTGCTCCTTACTTTCGAAAGGAAGATGACCTTGTGTTCTGCTGCGATGTAGATAGCCTGATGAATGCCCTTCGAATCAAACATGATCACACAATGGTGACTATTCATAGACTCATCGAAATTGAGTTTCAGGGCATGGTGCTGCATAATGGAAACCAGGTTCCATCTGTTCCAGTTGGACACTGTGACGTGCCTGCCCCGCAGGACGCATACGACATAAAGGCAGATAGAGGCAAGAACGAACGTCTGCGTAGCTCAGTTGGTAGAGTGACTTGTTCCGGAATAAGTGGAATCGTGTTCGATTCCCGGCGTGGACCAAAAATGTCGGAGAAATTTACTTTGTTATAACACGTTGTCTATATGAAAGAAATCTACGAAAACCTAAAACAGCTGTTGGACTGTCTTCAATACAGCGATTAGGGTTAGCGTCTCAGAAGTGACTTGATGATAGTGTCTGTGTTGATGGGTCTGTAGCTAGGATATACGAAGTACTGCTGTTTCTTATATGAATAGGACAGCCCAGCAGGGATTTGCTCTATGAGAAGAGTGACTGTCCTGCGAGGAAATCTCTGAAGGGCGGAAAGAAAAATGTGCAAGACCCAGCACTGTAGAAACGCACAAAATTCTGCTATCGCCCTACACATCAAACTCGGTCTGGTAAAAAACGTCGTAAAAACCATCGACCGGACTGGATCAGCCTTCAAGTACCTAACTGAGAAATTCCCTCTACCCAGCGAAGTGAAAATTCAAGAGGGAGTTTTTGTGGGTCCTCAGATCCGAGGACTCTTCATTGACGAGAAGTTCGACAACCTGCTACAGGGTTATGAGAAAAACGCTTGGGACGCGTTTCGTTTGGTGTCAGCTAAGTTCCTCCGAAATGTCAGGGCAGAAAACTACAAGGAACTGGTTGAGGACCTGTCTCTGCATCAAAAACTTGGCTGCAAAATATCCTTAAAGATACTTCTGCTCCATTCGCACTTGGATTTCTTCCCCGGCAACTGTGGTATGGTTAGTGATAAGTACGGTGAACGTTTTCTCCAGGAAATTGCAACGATCGACAAAAGATACCAAGGAAAGTGGTTCACTTCTATGTTGGCCGCTCGCTGGAGATGATCTTGAGCAGCAATAAAAGCGACAAGCAAAATGAGGTCGGACATAGAAACGGACGTTTAGCGGTGCGTGTAAGAAACTTAAGAAACTATTGCGAATCTCTCACAAACTGTAGCTAATTTTTTATTTTCATTGTCACATTTGTGCATTCAGCACCTCGAAATCTATAAAAATATTAATATAATCTTAGGGCAAGACTTTTGTAAAAATTTGTTGTCCAGTGTTATTCGCTCTTTTGTACTTTAAAATTATGCGTAACTTTTCATCCTCTTTCGCTGTCCTCGTCCGGAGATCCGAAAAAGTGTTCCTCCTCAAACCATGATCTCGCAACCTATGTCCTGTAACTTCTGCGTTTTCCAGACTACTGTGTTTCGTCCGAGCCTCTTCCCTTAGTTTGAAGCGTTTCTCAGACGCCTCCTGAGCAATAAACTAATTTAGCCGTCTCGATGAGCTTTTCAGATCACAATGTGCATGATTACGGCGCAGGCCAATAAAGCGATAACAAGCATTTACCGTTTTCTGGACACTCTCTTTAACCCACTAAACGAATTTTCCTAAAGTCGAGATCAAGCTAAATCGATTTCTAGTACCAGAAAACGGTAGGTTAACGACTTTCATCAAAATTCTTAGAGCCGTTTTCAAAATAAAATTTACATACATACAAGAATTGCTATTTTAAGGTGGACGTCAATTAACTTTGCTTCTTATGCTTCCAATGGGCAAACTTCTTTACACATTTTCTTCACAATTAATGCGTTCCCAAGGATGAAAATTTGAACATCGGTTAAAATAACTTCATATTATAACTTGGAATACTTAATATTTTCTAAATCATAACCATAATTAAGCAATCCAACATTTGCTTGTCTACTGACGTCATCAATGTACAGATCGCGCCATCTTTTTTCTGGTCTCAACATCACCAAAGGAAAAGTTATTGATTTTTAATATAATTATGGTTATGTTTTAGAAAATATTAAGTATTCCAAGTTATAATGTGAAGATATTTTAATCGATGTTTAAATTTTCATCCTTGGGAACGCATTAATTGTGAAGAAAATGTGTACAGAAGTTTGCCCATTGGAAGTATACGAAGCAAAATCACTAGACGTCCACCTTAAGAGTTGGGGAAACAAAAAAAAAAAAAAAAAAAAAAAAAAAACTAAAACTACTTCAATTATTTACTCTTGAGTATAAGATAACATACTTAACATAATGCCAAAATATTTTGCACATATTTTTTTTTCTTCACTCTGTTATAAAACAAATGACGCAGGTCTGTTCTTCATCCCCACGAACACTTTTTATACTCTTTAGTTCATTATGTTCTGAAGAATTCGTATTATGTTCATAACACATTATCCTCATTGGTATAAAAATTTAAATCATTGAATCGATATTTCTTTTACATTCTCTTGTTAATATACATGCACACGAATTATTATAAAACCGTTAAATTGTTATTGGTTGAGAGAAGAAGCCTCAAATCCTCTGAAATAGCTGCTTTCTCGTCACTCAGTTTTTATAACAAACCAATATCACGGTATAGTTATTTACTATAATAATAATAAAATTCTCATAGTAAATTATTTCACCTATTTAGGACTAACTCTACACGTAACTTAAAATAGGATGTACATATAGAACAAACTAATAATAAAATCTCTAGAAACATAAGAGTAGTTAGCCGGATACATAACATAATAATCTTACTTATAAAACCGCTAAATTGTTATACTACGCTCTTCTACATACACACTTTAACTATTGTCTATCCTGTTGGGGACAAACAACTGAAACTAACATCAAGAAACTGCAAGTACTCTAGAATAAATCTATTGCACTATTAGAACGTAAACTAAATACTAATAATACACTTTATCTAAATATTTATAATTACATGCGGGTAGACATTAATAAACGTAACATTTTAAATATAAAATAGTTATATCAATATGCTTTAGGATTAAATATGTTTAAAAAGGTTAAGCAGAATATCAATATGGATATAAATTTGGATATCCATAATTATGAAACTAGAAATAGATTTCAGATAAATCCATGCAAGCCTGGAACACAACAAATGAAACAAAGTCTCAACTATCAGGGACCAACTATTTGGAATCTTTTACCTGAAGAACTAAAAAAACATCAATAATTAAAACTTGTTTAAAAAAATAAAAACATAATTTATAAAAAACAACAAAAAACATCCTTAAATTACTATATAACAGTTCAATCCCTTTCTAATTGCGACTAATATCTACTAACAACTGCTGATCTACTGTATGACCTGCCTACTATTTACCTCAACTCTTTGATAACTTTTACATAAGTTGTATCTATCAAGTAGGGAGATCAGGGCTTTAGTCAGGTCATTAAACCCTGATTTCCATGGCTGTTATAATAATTACTTTTGTTACACTGAAATGTAAATATAAACTTGATGTAAAGTATGATATAACTACTAAAACAATACAAATAACAATAAATAATAATACACTCAAAAACCGCAAAAATGATTTCTAAATATTTTACTTATTTACTAAATAAAATAATAAAGTGGATTTTGTTTTTAAATCTTCACTTAAAGCTGCCGTCAAAAATTTTCTTGGCTATTTCTTTAACCAGTTTCATATGAAGTTTCCAAACATTTTTTTTGTAAAATCTTTTTACGCAGGTCTTTTTGGGTATGAGGGCCCCACAATGCGGGGAAATCAGTACGCCCATGCTTCCATAGGCCTTCCACGTGACTGTCCGCAGCTGAGCATCATACAGATAGATGGAAACTACAAAAATCACACAACATTCCGTTGTTCCTCTGCAAGACACTCATGGATGAGACGACATATTCGGAACCGTGAAGCTAGTGACCTGTTGCCATCTTCCTGAGAAATATTAAAAAAAAAATGTGAGTGATTGAACATTCGTATAGTTTGAGATTTTTCTAACCACTCTGTATTTAAGAAAAAGAACAGCCAGCAAAGTATTTTTGATTTACACTGATGAATGCTGGAAGAAGCTTTATACACTCAGCAAATTCTGTGTAATTTGCCCTAAGATAAATATCTAACTCAGCTTATCTTGACTTCAATCTTTTCCTCACCTGATCAGTCGTATCAGAACGAGGAAGAGATTGACGGCAATCAAGATAGTCGGAGATGGCGCAAGTACTTACTGCCTTTGTGCTGCCTTGGAAATTCGTTCCAAAAATACAGAAGGTCAAGTTAGTGTGATATAACATCATGCTATTTAAGGAATGACATCTAGGCTTACATGTGCGAACTGGCTTCTCAGCTTGCCCTTTATGAATTTTTTTTGGGGGGAAAGGAGGGTTAATGACCACCATGAGAGAATCTAAAGCGTATAATAAGTAGCCGCTCTTCCCTAATTTAGAGCCATTGGTTTCAGGGACGGAACAGAGCCAGTGCAGTAAAGGTAGCACGCTACCAATGCCTCATCCGGGGCCCGAGCCCAGGCCCTGATCAGACAAATAGACAGAAACTTACGTCTCTGACCACTTGGCCAATGGGCGGCATGAAATCCTTATTGGAAAACATTTGTACATGACGATAAGCTAACGAAAAATCCAAAAAAGTTCAAATGCATAGTTTTCCATCTGCTTATAGATTACGGACTGACAATTTCACATGTCAAGTATAAGCAGTTTAAATTTACAAAAGGTAGCCCATTTATCATCACTTGCCCAACACATCGCAAATCTGTTTTTGAAATTCACATTGTAACTCCATTTTATAAATCAAAGATATATATACCTCCAAGAAACGGTGAAATTTTTAATTATGAATGTCTGCAATGTGAGGCTTGATTATATTTCAGAAAGTTTACACTTTCCACTCTTAAGTTCTTCTTACCTGGCAGTACATTTTGACAATTGCATCTGTAAGCAATTTGTGGTCCACCTTATAAGTGCTTCAGTTGTTAATTTTAATTTCTTCAAGGTTTGAAATGCATCAACATTCCTGTATCTACGCTTTTCACAAACAGAGATTTGTTTAAACGAGGGCAGTTTTTTTCAGGAAGAAAAACTTATGCGTTTCCATGAACTTATAGTTTTCCGATTTGTCATGTTTTAATGAGTGTGATATTTTATCTCCCTCGGAATTGTAATATTTTATCTAACACGTAACCACTGATGATGATGATAAATAATCATATGTAGAGGATTTTAGGAAGGGAGTGTCTGACCCCAGATCTTAAACAACCCTTAGAAATGGGAAGCCTGGGATTTGGGCTAGAGTGCCCGATAGGAAAGTGACACGGAAGCGAGGTAGAAAGGGGGAGGAAGACGCCCTTATTTATTACCGGGGGCCAGTACCCGGGTAACCACTGATGACCTGCTATTGCCATATTCGAGGACTTTTTTTTCAGGAAGAAAAACTCGTGCATTTCCGTGAATATATAGTTTTCCGATTTTTTTTATCATGTTTTAATGAGTGAGATATTTTATCTATTTCGGAATTATAATATTTTATCTAACACGTAACCACTGATGATCTACTATTACCATATATTTGAGGGGTTTTTTTTCAGGAAGAAAAACTTAAGCATTTCCCTGAACAGATATTTTCCCACTTTATCATGTTTTAATGAGTGTGATTTTTATCCATCTCGGAATATATTTTTTTCTAACACATAACCACTGATGATCTGCTATTGCCATACATTAGAGGACTTTTTCTAACAGGAACACTTACTTTCTCCAAAGAGGACATCATCCATCTTCGGTAAGTCATTACATATTTTCGTGAAAGGTAAGACCGGAATACTGAGTAATCTCTCTCGGCATGAAGAAACACGTGAGATTTTCGAACATTGTTTTCCTTCGGTTGTTAAGCTCAACCCCAAATACATTAAAAGTACTGACTTTCCCATCGGTGGTTCTAATTGATTTTCTTACGTACATAAGAGTTGTTTAATAAGTAGTGAGATTTAGGTAGTGGGTCTCGGATTGACTTTAAATGAAAATTATGCCTCTCAGATGGCTGAATGGTACGAGACGCTGGCTTCTAATCATTCGCTCGAGATGGGTCCGGGTTTGAAACCCCGGGTAAAGCATGGATGGCGTGTTTGTCCTACGGCACTGGCTCTCCCCTTTCCCTGGAACTAGTGACCCCAAATTAGGGACTGAGAACTGTTTGCAGCCCATTCAGTTGCTCGCGGTGGTCGTAAACCCACTAACAAACAAGAAAAAATGACACCGAATTTTCGGGTGTAATAAGCACGTATTTTGAATCCGTTCTGACGCAAATTAAATTTTTGAAAGCTGTTCAAAGTCAATGGAACCGGTATGGAAAACAATAGTATCTGACTGAAGAAAGGAATTTTTCAATCGGGTTTTTAATCCCTCAGATATTGCTGTAAACAACATAGTGAGCTTACGCCCTCTGGTTACAGACTTGTGCGTTAAGAAACACATGAATTTATATAAGAAACATTTCGCACCGCAAACGCTCTCCAACACAGAAATAATTTTTCAAATCGGACTCTTAGAAACAGAGATATCGACAAAAATAAGATGTTACTTTACGTCCGCTAGTGGGAAAATCATGCATTATTTTAGGAAGAAAGTATTCTCAAAAACTTTTTCCATATGAGCAGTATCGGTCCAAGAAAAAAGAATTTAGTCGACTTTTCAGGTGCCCAGATTTTGCTACAAATACACCAGAAGCAGAAATCAACACTTATGCCTACTGGTGGCCAAACCATTCTTTATCAAATATTAGAAATTATGTGAAAAATATTTTCCATCAGGTCTTGTATGCGATAAAGGAAGAATTTTTCAAATCGGAGTTTTAGAAGCAGAAATAATGCAGATACCGCAATTTACCTATATGCCCCCTAGTGTAACGTCTATGATTTACTTGAAAATTTTGAATTTATAGGAAACACTATCTAACAAAGAAGGAATTTTTCAAATCGGACTACTAGAAGTAGAGATATTGACAAAAATAAGATGTATATGTACGCCCCCTGGCATAGTAACCATGCATTATTTCAAAAAAAAATGTTCTTAATAACTTTGTCTACATGATTAGTATCGGTCAACAAACGAATTTTTTTGAATCGAGAATTTAGAAGCGCATATTTTGCTGCAAATACATCAGAAGCGGAAATTAAGATTTACGCCCGCTAGTGGCCAAACCATTTTTTTTTACAAAAATTATAAATTATATGCAAACCATTTCCCACCAGGAGCTGTATCTGGTGCAGAAAGAATTTTTCAAATCGGAAATTTAGAAGAGATATAGGGGGAAACGCAATTTACCTCGTTTGAAATTATGTGAAAAACATGTCACACGGAAAACACTATCCAACAAAGAAGGAATTTTTCGAATCGGACTCCTAGAAGTAGGGATATTGAAAAAAATAAGATATACATCTACGCCCCCTGGCGGAGAAACTGTGGAATATTTTAAGGAGAAAATATTCCGAAAAGGTTTTGTCGATGTGAGTGGCATCAGTCCACGAAAGAATTTTTTCAGTCGATATTTTAGAAGCTCAGATTTTATGTCAAATACATCAGAAGCAAAAATTAACTCTTACGCCCCCTGGTGGTCAAAGTATTCTTTACCAAAAATTTGAAATTATATGCAAAAGATTTTCCATCAGGAGGGATATCCGCTGAAGAATTTTTTTCAAATCGGAGTTTTAGAAGAAGAGTTATCGGGGAAAATGTAATTTACTTTTACGCCCCTAGGGGGAAATCATGCGTAATTTGAAAAAATAACTATATCTAAAATACTCGTCGACATAAATGGAATCAGAAGATAAAAGAATTTCTTCAGTCAGGTGTTTAGAAGCAAATGTGTGGAATAAAACGTATTTTTTTAATTCGACATCATCTGCATTTACGCCCTCTAGCGGCGAAATTGTGATTCTAAAAAAACAACAACAAACAAACGAAGTAAAGGATCGGCATTCGCATATTTCAAGCTTCCCAATGCAAAAAGAATTTTTAAAATCGGACTAATAGTTGCAAAGATATCGTGGGTACAGACGGACGGACAAACCGGTAACATAAGCCCGATCTTTTTTTACAAAAGACAAAGAATTGAGCTATTGGAGTTGTGCACGTATCGGACAACGACGACAGGTGTCTGTCTTTGGTCACGACACCCTTGCGACTGCACCGTAAGCCTTCACTAACAGCCAATCTAAATAGGTCTTTTCAACCGCCTAGATCTGAAATATGCAATAAAAGATTTTAAAGATTAGGGTTTGCTGACGAACATATTTTCTTTTCAGCATAGGTACGTAACGAGTCTCTCTGGTTTAAGACAAAGCACATTCGGCCTTCCCGGTGGCGTAGTGGCGTAAGAGACGTTTCGTCTGACCTTCTAACCTTTCTCCTGACATGGGTCCGGGCTTCGCATGAGGTATAGGTGGTGTGCTTGTCTCACGGCATTGACACTTTCCATTCCCTAGAAACAGTGGCACCAAATTAGTAACCGGCGACTGCTTATACTTCTTAGAATTGCTAATGATTGTCGTTACCTCCTCCCCGAAAAAAGAAACACACATACATGTTTGAATCATTTGCGGTAAGTAGATATTTTACAGTTATGAAATGCAAAATGCCGTCCCATTAGCGCAGTGGTCTAAGCGCTGGCTTATGCCTATTCGTCCCAGAAGGGTCCGGGTTCGGATCCCGGTGAGGCATGAATATTATATTTGTCTTACAGCACTGGCTCTCTCCCTTCCCTGGAACTAGTGGCCCAAATGAGGGACCGGTGACTGCTTATAACCTATTGAGTTGCTCAAGGTGGTCGTTAAACCTTCAATAAAGAAAAAAAATGCAGAATCAGATCATACAACTCGGATACAAACATATGTCCTTAAGAAGATTTTATCTGCCCAAGGAATGGATGATGACATGTTTCCAAAAGAAATTGTGCAATTCAACTTACCGGACAGAAATTTAAGATGGTGTGACGAAATTTGGTAGATATTTCTCTGGAATAAATCAGTAATAAGTAAGTCAAATAGGCCTGCTTAGGGGAATACACTGCTCAACACAGAAGTTCCTTCACCGTAGAGGAATGCACGAAATGAAAGACACTTACCACACATATAGAGACAAGTAGGTAGGAAAGAAATGATTTATGTTCTGATGGGTTACATGAATGTAAAGAGCGAGGAGACAGGATAACGGGGTTTAAGTCAGTAGGTCATATGACCGCCATGCTGGGTTATACAATCGGCAAAACGGCGTCATAGAAAGACGTTACGTCGCCTGCCAATGGCGTCCTACACGATATCTACTTGGGAGAAGTCTGGAGAGCGCGCTAGTCAAGAATCAACACCTTGTAGGTACTGCCTGTTAATGTTGGCAGTGTGCGGGCGGGCGTTATCTTGTTGAAACTGGGATACCACAGACGTAGTGCCGTGCTGTCATTGTAACCGCTATGCGTACGAGCGGTGAATTGCTGTTGAAACTGATAGCGCTCAAAACCACGACACTAAGCTGAGGAGCCATCTGACGCTCACAGATGACAGCAAAGATCGTCCAGGTGACCACGTCGTCTTCGGACTCTCAACCGGAGATCGTTGACGTTGAGCCAAAAGTAAGGCTCGTCTCTGAATACAATAGGGTGCCATTGGTATTGTCACGCATGTCTAGGTGACGATGTGCTGCGGTGGGTGGCAATCGTTGCAACAGCTCTCGAGAGCGCAAACATGACCCAGCTAATCTGCGATTCACAGACCTAGTCGATACAGCGACGTCCATTGCTGCCTGCACATCTCAACAAATGTCATCTGCTGAGGATTCTGGCGCAGCTAATGTTTACAGATTGAATGCTGCAATCAAGATGCTTGGACGGCCGCCTTACTGCACTAGTCCCACGACGGCGGTGCACGTTGCCTTCCTCCATCCACTGTAGCCATATTCCGCCAACAGTTGTTGCATTCCAATGTATTCCCACCGTGATGCTTGCTACTCAGAGAATAACCAGCCGTACGTAGTCCCATGATGAAGCCTCTGATAAAGTTGTTCGTGTGATGATAGCATTTCCGATGGCGTCGGTCAGGCATTCTCACTCCTTAGCCGTTTCACCCTTTTATCTCCGCCACCTGTTCTGTGATTAGTTCGCAACTATTATCTTTTACAGAACACAACTGTCGACACATACCCACCAATTGGTAGGGTGCTCTATAGAACCCAAATTTTGGCAGTGGTTGGACCCCCCCACACACACACACATCCCTTTGCTCCGGAGCAGAATACTTTCACAAATGAGCTACGCCAGCAAGGGATTATCACTTCTACTTGCCGTCTTGACATGTGCGTCACCTCTGTAGTACGTTACACATACCGCCCCCACCACTTAAGAAAGCAGAATAGTAGGTTTCAGGGTCAGTAGGAGGTATGGGAGGAACATCGCACATTTTCCGAAGAACTTATCAGCCAGTATATCCATTTTACGTTCGGGCGCCAATGTGAAACCCAAAACATTCTTTGCCGGTGGCGAGACTAACACACACACACACACTCACTCACTCTCTCTCTGTCTCTCTCTCACACACACACACACACACAATCTCTCTCTCTCTTTCGCACCCACTCTCTCTGTCTCTGTCTCTCTCACACACACACACTTTTTCTCTCTCACACACACTCTCTCTCTCACACACACTCTCTCTCTCACACACACACACACACACTCTTTCTCTCTCTCTCTCACACACACTCTCTTTCTCTCTCTCTCTCTCTCACACACACACTCTTTCTCTCTCTCACACACACACTCTCTCTCTCTCACACACACACTCTCTATCTCTCACACACACACTCTTTCTCTCTCTCATACACACACTCTCTCTCTCTCACACACACACACTCTCTCTCTCTCTCACACACACACACTCTCTCTCTCACACACACACACTCTCTCTCTCTCTCACACACACACTCTTTCTCTCTCTCACACACACACTCTTTCTCTCTCTCACACACACACTATCTCTCACACACACACACACTCTGTCTATCTCTCTCTTACCCATCCACTCTCTCTCTGTGTTACACACACACACACACTCTGTCTATCTCTCTCTTACCCATCCACTCTCTCTCTGTGTTACACACACACACACACACACTCACTCACTCACTCACTCACTCACTCACTCACTCACTCACACACACACACACACACACACACACACATATATATATATATCATCATCATCATCATCATTGTCAACCATTATCAATCCACTGCTGGACGAAGGTCTCCCCAAGTTTCCTCCACAACGGTCTGTCTTGTGCCAGTCTCCTCCATGTCACCCCTGCATACTTTCGAATTTCATCCACCCATCTCCCATGTGGTCGTCTTCTGGGTCTTTTCCTGTCCCTTGGAATCCAATCTAAAATTTCGGCTGTCCATCGATGATCTGTCCTTCTGGCAGTATGTCCAGCCCATTGCCATTTCAGGGATTTAACTCTGATCACGATGTCTTCCACTCTTGTCATTTTTCGGATCCACGAGTTCCTCTTCTTATCTCTCCTGGTTACACCAAGCATGCACCTCTCCATGCTGCTTTGAGTTGTCTGCAGCCTTTGTATGTCTCTTTTAGTTAAGGTCCACGTCTCTGCACCATACGTAAGCACTGGAAGGATGCATTGATCAAACACTTTTCTTTTAAGACAGAATGGCATATTGCTCTTGAAAATTATGCTGTTTCTTCCAAAAGCTCTCCAGGCAAGTTTTGTACGCCGATTAATTTCTTCACCAATGTGACCCTCACTTGATATCTGCTGTCCAAGATAAACATACGTGTCTGTTATCTCCAGCTTTTCTCCATCAATCGATAAATCTTCATTTCTTGTAAAAGCATTGAACATCACTTTTGTCTTCTGAAAGTTCATTTTTAATCCCACTTCTTTACTCTTGTCAGCAAGTTCCTGGATCATACTCTGCAGCTCTGATGGGGTAGTTGCAAAAATGACTACGTCATCAGCAAAACGAAGGTGGGTTAGATAATCTCCATTAATCTTTATCCCCTTGTTTTCCCAGCTCAGCGACTGAAAAACACCCTCCAATGTGGCATTAAAGAGCTTCGGAGATATGGTGTCACCTTGTCTCACTCCCTTTCCAATTTTTACGTGTGTTGTATTTTCAAACAGCCTAATCTTTGCACTTGCATTTTCATAGATGTTATTAATAATATTAATGTATGCATCTTCAATACCGCAGGTTTTCAGAGCCATTGTAACTGCTGATGGTTTCACCGAATCAAAGGCTTTTTCATAATCGATAAAAGCCATGCACAATGGAAGTTCATATTCCCTCGCTCTTTCAATTAGTTCTCTCAGCACGTGGATATGATCTATTGTGCTGTAGCCACTCCTGAATCCAGCTTGTTCTCTCGGTTGAGCCATGTCCAGTGTTACCTTCAAGCGGTGTGAAAGAACTTTAGTGAAGATTTTATAAACTACTGATAGGAGGCTGATAGGTCTGTAGTTTCCGAGATCCTCAATGTCACCTTTCTTATGTAGCAGGATCATTGTAGCGGTGTTCCAATCCTCAGGAATCTTTCCTTCATTAAGGCACATATATATATATATATATATATGGGATGTAAGGTCAGGTGATGCGTAACATCACAGCCTCTCCTTGACAGATGTCAACCCCGCCTTCTCGTGGTGCATCCTGTTCCCACTAAAGGGGCTCTGACGACCGCCCATAGAGGTATAACTATACCATCGGGATTAGAGGAAATGCTATCCCACACTCACCAACCCGCTTGGCCAGCGTGGTGAGTTATGGCCAAACCCCTCCAAAATGATTCCACAACTTAAATCTTGGCCCTCAGTCTCCGGCAGCTGGAATGTACCTGGCCAAGGCAGCGGCCAGTGCGACATGAAGGCAGAGGGTGCTAAGAATCCCCGGAGGACCGGACTAGGCTGCCATCTGATGCTGACCTTGGCTACTTACAATGGACGCTCCCTATCTTCTGATTCAAGGCTTCTTGAATTGGAAGAGGAACTACAAAGGATCAAGTGGGACATTGTGGGGCTAAGTGAGGTAAGGAGAAAAGGAGAAGATCTCATTGAACTGAAAAGTGGACATCTCTTCTACTATCGTGGGACAGATACTGGCAGAACTAGTGGTGTTGGATTTATAATAAACAAGAAACTGAAGGATAAAGTTGTAGAAGTTGAAAGTTCCTCTGACAGAGCTGCACGACTTGTTATCCAACTCTCGAAAAGATACCAGGCTCAGATTATTCAAACTTATGCACCCACCACAAGTCATCCTGAAGAAGAAATTGAAGAATTTTATGAGGAAATTTGTCATCTAAATAATAAAGGTAAGCAGCACTTGAAGATAATTATGGGAGATTTCAATGCAAAAATAGGGCAACGGCAACAGAATGAAACTTCAGTAGGTAAATTCGGTCACGGCAACAGAAACCAGCGTGGAAATACTATCGTTGAGTTTGCAGAGGCAGAAGGGTTTTTCATCTTAAACTCCTTCTTCAAGAAAAAGCCACACAGGAAATGGACATGGAGACATCCAAATGGGACGACAAGTGAAATTGATTTTATTATGTGTAACAAAAAATTCGTCATAGAAGACTGCAGTGTGCTAAACAAGTTCAACACAGGTAGTGACCATAGATTGGTGAGATGTAAGATGCACCTCAACACTAAACTTGAACGTGGCAAGCTCATAAGACAAACAAAATCTATTGACATAACCAACCTTAAAAAAAAACATAATACCTTCAAGTTAGAACTGAAGAACAGGTTCTCTGCTTTAGAAGGTCTAACATCGGAAGAAGTGGACATCTCTGAAGTTAACAGAAAAGTAACCAAAGCTCTTATGGAAACAGCAACAAAATTAGCTGGGTCTAAGAACAAGTTGCATGTGAACAAATTATCAGGAAAAACCAAAATGTTGATGCAAAAAAGAAGAGAGATGAGGACAACTAAAGAAGATGTGACTTCCAAAGTGGAATATATAGAGCTATGCAAGACAGTAAGAAAAAGTATCACTGAAGACGTAAGGAAATTCAACTGTGAACTAGTGAGGAAAGCAATTGGAAACAACCAAAGCCTAAAGATAGCAAAGGGACATCTCAGTAAGGGAAGAAAACAGATTATGGCACTGAGAAAAGAAGATGGTTCTGTAACAAGAAATAGAGGCGAAATTTTGACAAGAGTGAAAGATTTCTACTCCAAATTATATGAAAGGGATGATATATGCACTCCAGACATCATGAAAGATACCAGTACCAGAGTTCCTCCAGTCCTTCCAGCAGAAGTTGCACATGCAATCAAGAACATGAAGCGAGGAAAAGCTCCAGGAGAAGATGGAATTACTGTAGACATCATACAAGAAGCAAGTGGAGAAATCGAAACAGTACTCGCCCAAATTTTCACTCGATGCCTTAATGAAGGAAAGATTCCTGAGGATTGGAACACCGCTACAATGATCCTGCTACATAAGAAAGGTGACATTGAGGATCTCGGAAACTATAGGCCTATCAGCCTCCTATCAGTAGTTTGTAAAATCTTCACTAAAGTTCTTTCACACCGCTTGAAGGTAACACTGGACATGGCTCAACCGAGAGAACAAGCTGGATTCAGGAGTGGCTACAGCACAATAGATCATATCCACGTGCTGAGAGAACTAATTGAAAGAGCGAGGGAATATGAACTTCCATTGTGCATGGCTTTTATCGATTATGAAAAAGCCTTTGATTCGGTGAAACTATCAGCAGTTACAATGGCTCTGAAAACCTGCGGTATTGAAGATGCATACATTAATATTATTAATAACATCTATGAAAATGCAAGTGCAAAGATTCGGCTGTTTGAAAATACAACACACGTAAAAATTGGAAAGGGAGTGAGACAAGGTGACACCATATCTCCGAAGCTCTTTAATGCCACATTGGAGGGTGTTTTTCAGTCGCTGAGCTGGGAAAACAAGGGGATAAAGATTAATGGAGATTATCTAACCCACCTTCGTTTTGCTGATGACGTAGTCATTTTTGCAACTACCCCATCAGAGCTACAGAGTATGATCCAGGAACTTGCTGACAAGAGTAAAGAAGTGGGGTTAAAAATGAACTTTCAGAAGACAAAAGTGATGTTCAATGCTTTTACAAGAAATGAAGATTTATCGATTGATGGAGAAAAGCTGGAGATAACAGACACGTACGTTTATCTTGGACAGCAGATATCAAGTGAGGGTCACATTGATGAAGAAATTAATCGGCGTACGAAACTTGCCTGGAGAGCTTTTGGAAGAAACAGCATAATTTTCAAGAGCAATATGCCATTATGTCTTAAAAGAAAAGTGTTTGATCAATGCATCCTTCCAGTGCTTAGGTATGGTGCAGAGACGTGGACCTTAACTAAAAGAGACATACAAAGGCTGCAGACAACTCAAAGTAGCATGGAGAGGTGCATGCTTGGTGTAACCAGGAGAGATAAGAAGAGGAACTCGTGGATCCGAAAAATGACAAGAGTGGAAGACATCATGATCAGAGTTAAATCCCTGAAATGGCAATGGGCTGGACATACTGCCAGAAGGACAGATCATCGATGGACAGCCGAAATTTTAGATTGGATTCCAAGGGACAGGAAAAGACCCAGAAGAAGACCACATGGGAGATGGGTGGATGAAATTCGAAAGTATGCAGGGGTGACATGGAGGAGACTGGCACAAGACAGACCGTTGTGGAGGAAACTTGGGGAGACCTTCGTCCAGCAGTGGATTGATAATGGTTGACAATGATGATGATGATGATGATGATATATATATATATATATATATATATATATATATATATATATATATCCTTCTGCTCCGGAACCGAATGCTTTCCCAATTAAGCTACACCGCCAAGGGCTCAGAACTGCTATTTGCCGTCTTGACATGGGCGTCACCTCTGTAATACGTCACAGCTCCAACAAAAGTTCCTACTGTGGCCTTTTTCATGTGGAGCAATGAAGCTTGAATATTCACTCCATTCGTATAAAATCGGAAGTGAGAAATGAATCCTATGAAAAAGTGAAAATAACTGTAAAACCATTGATTCCATCGCTCCAAAAGGTTCAAAAGCGCTGTGGGTGAGTAGGTACTGAGCATTTCAGGAATTCGTCGTTCGTTCGTGTAAAATCACTGTTGTTTCTCATAAAGTCTTGTTGTATTGGTCTTACAACTTTATTTTACCCAAGAAAATATCACTGAAGACGTAAGGAAATTCAACTGTGAGCTAGTGAGGAAAGCAATTGAAAACAACCAAAGCCTTAAGATAGCAAAGGGACATCTCAGTAAGGGAAGAAAACAGATTATGGCTCTGAGAAAAGAAGATGGTTCTATAACTAGAAATAGAGGCGAAATTTTGACAAGAGTGAAAGATTTCTACTCCAAATTATATGAAAGGTATGATGCATGTACTCCAGACATCATGAAAGGTACCAGAGTTCTTCCAGTCCTCCCAGCAGAAGTTGCTCATGCAATCAAGAACATGAAGCGCGGGAAAGCTCCAGGAGAAGATGGAATTACTATAGACATCATACAAGAAGCAAGTGGAGAAATTGAAACAGTACTCGCCCAAATTTTCACTCGATGCCTTAATGAAGGGAAGATTCCTGAGGATTGGAACAATGCTACAATGATCCTGCTACATAAAAAAGGTGACATTGAGGATCTCAGGAACTACAGACCTATCAGCCTTCTATCAGTGGTTTATAAAATCTTCACTAAAGTTCTTTCACACCGCTTGAAGGTAACACTGGACATGGCTCAACCGAGAGAACAAGCTGGATTCAGGAGTGGCTGCAGCACAATAGATCATATCCACGTACTGAGAGAACTAATTGAAAGAGCGAGGGAATATGAACTTCCATTGTGCATGGCTTTTATCGATTATGAAAAAGCCTTTGATTCGGTGAAACCATCAGCAGTTACCACGGCTCTGAAATCCTGCGGTATTGAAGATGCATACATTAATATTATTAATAACATCTATGAAAATGCAAGTGCAAAGATTCGGCTGTTTGAAAATACAACACACATAAAAATTGGAAAGGGAGTGAGACAAGGTGACACCATATCTCCGAAGCTCTTTAATGCCACATTGGAAAAATGTCTTTCAATCACTGAACTGGGAAAACAAAGGGATAAAGATTAATGGAGATTATCTAACCCACCTTCGTTTTGCTGATGACGTAGTCATTTTTGCAACTACCCCATCAGAGCTGCAGAGTATGATCCAGGAACTTGCTGACAAGAGTAAAGAAGTGGGATTAAAAATGAACTTTCAGAAGACAAAAGTGATGTTCAATGCTTTTACAAGAAATGAAGATTTATCGATTGATGGAGAAAAACTGGAGAAAACAGATACGTATGTTTATCTTGGACAGCAGATATCAAGTGAGGGTCACATTGATGAAGAAATTAATCGGCGTACAAAACTTGCCTGGAGATCTTTTGGAAGAAACAGCATAATTTTCAAGAGCAATATGCCATTGTGTCTTAAAAGAAAAGTGTTTGATCAATGCATCCTTCCAGTGCTTACGTATGGTGCAGAGACGTGGACCTTAACTAAAAGAGACATACAAAGGCTGCAGACAACTCAAAGAAGTATGGAGAGGTGCATGCTTGGTATAACCAGGAGAGATAAGAAGAGGAACTCGTGGATCCGAAAAATGACGAGAGTGGAAGACATCATGATCAGAGTTAAATCCCTGAAATGGCAATGGGCTGGACATACTGCCAGAAGGACAGACCATAGATGGACAGCCGAAATTTTAGATTGGATTCCAAGGGACAGGAAAAGACCCAGAAAAAGACCACATGGGAGATGGGTGGATGAAATTCGTAAATATGCGGGAGTGACATGGAGGAGACTGGCACAAGACAGACCGTTGTGGAGGAAACTTGGGGAGACCTTCGTCCAGCAGTGGATTGATAATGGTTGACAATGATGATGATGATACTTTGCATATGGCTGTTACCTATTTAAAATTATTTAAAATATTGTTTATAAATCATCATCTCTTTCAAAAAACACTCTTGCATAAAAATTTCGATAAAAATCGCATTTTAAATGTTTTTCCTTTTCATGTTTTCCTTTCAGATTAATGCCAGCCATCTGATAATACAGCGTATTTTTAAATACTTACACTGATTTAGGCACGTTATAGTTTTTAAATGGGCATTGGCAATTAAACACAGTTTAAACCGAAGTATATAAACATATAAGTTTTGGTATATATTTACTTCCCTAGTGGCACTTAAAATGTCTAAACAATATTCACACTCGCGCCGTACGTTTTGCAATATTTGTTGGGTAACTGTTGCTGTTAAACCTGCAATGCATTCTCGCAAAGTCCTATTACCTCGAACAACTGTTGCATAAACCACACTTTTAAAGCAATCCCACAAATAGAGATCCCAAAGTGTAGTGATCTTGAACGGCATGGATTGGTCTGTCCCTACCAATCCATCAAATTGGAAATGTTGCATCAAGAGTTTTAGGAACATCACGTGCCCAATGAAGTGGTGTTCCATCTTGTTGGTACGCAACAGTCGGCTACCATTCCTGAAGTTGCCGAATGGGCGTAATTGATGAGCATGCCCAGGTATAGTTTTGTGCCAAACGTTTTCTCAGTGAAGAAGAAAAGGCAAATAATCGATCTCCAAGTTCGCACATTCTGTCGGTTGAATGTAGCACCAAAATGGAATGTAGCCTCACCTCGTCTGAAAAACAGAAGCGTAGCAAGAAGTCATTATTCTCATCAGTTAGATTCAAAATGTCATTAGCGATGTTCATGTTTGGACTGTCACGAGGCTGCAGTTCATGAAGAATTTGTAAATTGTTGGAGTGTAATTGGGAAAGATTGTGTAACAGCATGTGCACTACGGACTTAAGTAACTGTAGTTGGCGTGAAGCTTGTTCATACCGATTGCCATAGTGAACCGTGTGGAAGCAGTTTGAATGTTCCTCACGTTCTCATCGGAAAGTGATGGCCTACTAATGCTCCTTCCGTTTTCCATTGTTCCTGTTTCCAAGAATTTTGTCACTTAATTAACTTCACATTAGGCGGCCTCTTTCCCTATTCTGTTCTGATTTTTCACAGAACCCTGACAGGAGATTTTGTTTCTGCTAGCCAGACACCGCTTTGTGCATTCTCTGTCACAGACACCATCTTAACTGTACAGCTGATACAGCGCTCCTAATGGTGGATGCGGTAGACGAAACACACGAGCACAGAAACTCTGTGCGTGTACAAAATCACCTGTAAAAAGTAAAGGGATGTAAGGCTCGCCATTAAAACATTATTGCATACTGTAATCAGGGGCGTAACTAGGCATTTCTGCGCCCACGACAAACCGCAAAATATTGCGCCCCAATCTCTCTCTCATTCTCTTCTATCTCTCTCTTTCATTCTCTCTATCTCTCTCTTCCACTCTCTCCTCTCTCTATTTCTTTCTCTCTCTCTCTCTCTCTCTCTTTCACTCTCTCCTCTCTATTTCTCTCTCTCCTCCCTATTTCTCTCTCTCCTCCCTATTTCCTTCTCTCTCTTTCAGAGTCTCTGTATCTCTTTCTTTCACAATATCTGTATCTCTGTCTTTCACTTTCTATCTCTATCTTTCACTCTCTCTCTGTCTATCTCTCTCTCTCTTTCTACTTCTTCTCTTTCACTCCCTTTCTCTCTCTCTCTCTCTCACACACACACACACACACACACACACACACACACACACACACACACACACACACACACACACACACACACACACACCCTAAAGAGCAAAAAATAGTATTGAAAATCTAAGCGAGCACAAGCTACAGAGAGGAATTTTCAAGAAAAATAGCTTTAAATTAAAGTCAACAAAAAGCAGATACAATTTTAAAAATATAACAGTACTACTAAGACTTTATAACGAAACTAGGCGTAAAAATACATTTATAAGTTCTAACGAAACTAGGCGTAAAAAGGCACAATCAAAATGTGACTGTTTTTACAGCTTTTCGCAACTGCTTCGGAGTTCGGACCTTCGGCACTGCATCAAGCAGACCGAATATAGCTGACAGTCGTGGCATGAAGCCACAATAAAGACTGAATAGCCTCCAGAGAATCTTAAAAAATGTGAACATCTTTAACGCATGTATAGTCCATCCAACTAAAGCAGTAATGGGGGCCACATTGTTGCATTAGAGGGCCATGGCTCTTCTTCAGTTGGTCGGACTATATAACCACACCTTCATTACTGAATGTGAGCAACTAACAGCTATTGAACATTTTGAGGAGGAAATTCTAATTTTAATTGTGCCGAAAACTTGTGTAAAAGTTTCAGTTCCAATTGTAATCACATTCCAAACAGTGATTTCTGCCCCTCTTTTAAGCGGTGCCCGGGGCAGCTGCCCCATCTTCCACGCCCTAGTTATGGCTCTGCTGTAATCATGGTAATTATTTTTGGACAACCTGTACAATTCTTGTGGTTGCAAGGCTGTTTTTTTTTTTTTTTATCAAATGCAAATTTGCCCTCATATTAAACAACTTCGCAACTTAATAGCAATGTAAAATTTTAAATAAAATTAAAAATATTCTTAAATTCATTGAAGATCTACATTGATTTTTTCAGATGACGTGAGATATATCAAACCTGGGTATCAAATGTTGGCAAATTTTGTAACTCTCTTTGGAAAGCTACGATGTCTGCTTCGCTTGTGTTCTTTTCGTCACTCTGAGTTGAGCTGAAACTTGTTTCGTTCTGCAACTTGTGTCTTTTTTTTCGAAGGCTAGAAAAACGGAAAGATCTTTTCTGCCTTGCTAAAGGTGAAGATGTTGGACTTCCGTCTTTGCTTGTTGGTGTTCCTTTCTCAGCCATGATCAGGGAGTTGATTCCTTTATCTTTCATTCCTGGAGGTCCCAATGTCACTGTTAGAGATGATATGGGTCCGGAAGTTTGAATTACAACTCGAGTGTCTACGGCGTTCTTTAAGGAGTTTCTCCTTTCGCTGATATCCACATGCACCGGCGACAGAGAAGGCGTAGAACAGTTGATAGTTAAGTTCACCTGAGGAATAAAAAAGTTTCAGTTAGAGTGAAAATCGAATGTGTTACAGCATTGAAAATTAGGGCGCGCAAACTTGAATCATTCTTAAGGCAGAGTTATTTAAATGTTATGTGCTTCTCTGGAATGCTATTCGTGGAATGCTATTAAAGGAAAGACTGCTACTTCCAGGTTTTTAATTCAGTCTTGCAACGTTCATATAAAAACATGTCTAAGATAAAAATCAATATCCAGAAATTGGATTTAGACATGCAAATCATTCAGTGGCAACATTCCATGCACATTCACCACTGATGAATGAAATTCTTACAGCAACAATCCTCGATATTGTTACAACTTCAGCTATTTTCACAGAAATAATTTCGGATTTTGTGAGAACTTGCTATTTTGACAGCAGAAGTCTTGGAATTTGTTTAGAACTCTAGCTTTTTGCAGCAATAATCTTGGATTTTGTTAGAATTTAGTTTCTTTCACAGCAACTACCTTGGATTAAAACACCAGCCTTTTTTTACAATAGTAATATTGGATATTATTAGCATTTCAATTTCTTTTACAGCAACAGCCTTGGATTAGAACTCTACTTTTTTTACAGTCACAATCATTGATATTGTTAGAATTCTACCTTTTTTACAGTCACAATCATTGATATTGTTAGAACTCTAGCTGTTTTTGATACAACAATCTTCGGTATTGTCCGAACGCTAGCTTTTTGTTTTACAGCATTAATACTGAATAGTTAGAACTGCAACTGTTTAAAGACGGGAGTGCCCATATTTTTTCTTTTACTTGTTCCCCTCCCAAGAACATGAATTTGGGATGTTTATTACTGCTGCGGAAAGTCGAAATTCCGTTGTATAAAAATCGGAGAAGTTATCCGCTAAAGCAGAAGATGCAGTGTCAACACCACCATTTTGAAAATGCCCCGCATGGTAGATATGCGTTGACAACTGAACGAATGCAGAGACCACTGTATTTCAGCAATGTACAAGTTACCATTCACGAGTTAAAATACACAAAAATCACGTGGCTGTTTTCTGTTCATGAAAAAAATATTACAGAATAAAGGAAATCTAAATTTACCGCATCAGAAGTACCGAGCAATTTGCACCGTCGTATTTAAAGAAACGTTGGGGTTCAATGTGAAACATGAATATCCAATCTTATTTGCCCTGAGATATACTTACAAGGGGACCTTACAGCTGACCACCCGGGGATTTCAGTTAATTTTGTTTTAATGAAATTAGATGAAAAATGAAGATATATATGTCCCGGCATTTAACCTAATGCCTTTAATTTTCGGAATAAAAATAACGATCCGAGGACGGAAAAAAAATGAAATTCGTGATTTCCTGTAAATGATACTTTACAGTAATGTCACAAAGTTCTGCAATAATGTATTATAGCATACATTTCCTATTATAGTGGCTAATGTCGAAAAGCGAGGAATGAACAGTGAACTATCAGTAGCAGCAGAGAACGGAATGCCTGCATTTTCCCATCCTCTCTTAAAGTTCTCTCGTTCTCACTTTTCAGAATTCAGTGAGAAGTTACAACATTGTGTATTATAGGTAGATATTGAATGAAACATATGTATTTCTGTGCAATATTTGCATGAGCTAGCTATGTCGTGAGCTTCAGCCCTTGTAGGGATGTGGACCTTACACTTAACATTGTATTGTGTGAATGTCAATGGCAATTCGGTGTAGTTTCACTAACAAATAATAAGGAACTTGTAGAAGTAGTCGTTGAATAATGGAATTTAATAATAAATAGCACATATGGGGACAGAGGAATTGTAAGGAGAATCGACATATCACAATTTAGCTTATAAAGTATATTTACGTACTTTCATTTGAAGACCCAACATATCTGTTTTAGGTATCACTGTCGGAGTTTCGCTCTCGTTTATTGGTATACAAAGTTGCGGATGATAATTATCATAAAAACAATGAAAGCACAACACTTCTCTACAAAGCGAGCATTTGATAAAAGAACTGTTCCAGCACTTATGTTTCGTTTGTCGAACGTCGTCCAGAAAAGACATTTCGTTCACATTTCCAAAATCCTTTCTTTCATTTATTAACTTCGTAGCAAACCAAGCGTTCTGCAACATATTCTTGAAAATCGGCGCAGAAAGTTGATGATGTATGAATGAATGGATCTTCAGGGCATCTTCTTACTTGTTTAAACGCCTATTTTCTTTTAAAAGTTCCACAGATTTTTGTAAATTTTTAATAAAATATTTTACTTGACCGAAGAGGTACACATCACAAGTTTGACAGTATGGGGTACAATGAGGTGGAATGATTTTAGCAGTAGAAGAACAAGTGCCGTCGTCCTTTGTAAAGACGCTATTAAAGTGTGCTGGATCTGTTTGAGCTCCCATGAATCCAAGATCAATAGAAACTTTTCTTCGCAAAATGGTCAGATAATGTTTTCACAAAACTGCTGAAATGCACTTTAGTTAATTCCCCTGATTTTGACGATGTTACGAATACATTTCCATATTCCGCCGTTAGACCTTCCACAATCTTGCAAACAAGAGATCCAAATGGTCCCTGAGGCTTTTGCACACATAGAAATGTTCGCGTTGTAGACAGGTGTTATGTTTTCATTGTTTTTATGATAATTATCATCCCCAAATTTGTGTACCAATAAGTGATAGTGAAAGCTGCGATAGTGATACCTAACATCATATATGTTAGGTCTTCGAATGAAAGTACGTAAATATACTTTATAAGCTAAAATGTGATATGTCGATTCTCCTCACAATTCCTCTGTCCCCATATGTGCTATTTATTATTAAATTCCATTATTCAACGATTACTTCTACAAGTTCCTTATTATTTGTTAATGAAACTACAGCGAATTGACATTGACACAACAATGTTAAGTGTAAGGTCCACATCACTACAAGGGCTGAAGCTCACGACATAGCTAGCTCATGCAAATATTGCACAGAAATACATATGTTTCATTCAATATCTACTTATATCACACAATGTTGTTGTAACTTCTTACTGAATTCTGAAAAGTGAGGACGATAGAGCTTTAAGAGAGGGTGGGAAAATGCAGGCATTCCGTTCTTTGCTGCTACTGATAGTTCACTATTCATTCCCCGCTTTGTGACATAAGCCACCATAACAGGAAATGTATGCTCTTATACACTGTTGCAATACCTCGTGACATTACAGTAAAGTATCATTTACAGGAAATCACGAATTTCGTTCATTTTTCCGTCCACGGATCGTTATGATTTTTTATTCCGAAAATAGGAGGCATTAGATCAAATGCCGGGACATATATAGCCTCATTTTGCCTGTACTTTCATTAAAAAAATTCACCAAAATCAGCGGGCCGTCAGCTGTAAGGTCCCCCTTGTTAGCTATTAGTGTAGAGGGGGACTGGCGAGTTTTTTCAGGGGACTGGCGAGTTTTGCAAACACAGAAACACAGTCACCCTAGTCAAAGAAAGAAAACATTCAAACCCGAAAAAAGAATGACATGGTGTTATCCTGACTCTTCCAAACCCGGTCTTAAATTATCTAAGGGTGTCCCACGGTGAGCTGTGCGAAGAGCAGCTTTCTGTAAATTGGCTCATATGTTGCTTTATTACCAATAGCCTCCGGTCAGCCAATTCTTTTCGTAGTTTATTTTTTTCGAAATACATATACATTACACGTCCGATCATCTGCAATACAGTTGAGCATCACTTATCCAAAATTCCTCAAACCTCCGAAATCCAAAACTTTTCCCCCAAGTGCCGCCGTGACGTCACAAATGAAAAACTTCAGAAGATTCTGGGAAGGTTCATACGCACTGCGCAGATCAGTGTGCAACCTGACTGTTACGACACTTGAACTCAGATACCCTGAATGGAGTCTGATGCTCAGATCTGTTGTAACGGTGGGAAGACCCATTCTTTCGCTTCCACACTAAACCAGTTTGCTCACAATCATTCGTTCGTTGACACTTCCCGTGAACGATTTCCGCAGGGAACTGTTGCGAATAGGTTCAAAGTCAGATCTGTTTGGGTGGTTCGTTGACTATTCCGGTTTAGTGAACGATTTTCAGTTTAAATTTATTTTTAAATCTTACAGATTTTTTTTTTCTTAGTTATGGATAAGTTGATTTCAAAACCCTCATTCAATTTATTGCATTTTTAAAACTCCTGAATAAGGTTACGTTTTCTGACCGGAACATGAACCTCATTCAGACACCCCGGTAAGTATTTGATGTCCAACGATAAGTAATTCCGGCCGATTACTCTTTTGCAGAATCGATATTAATTGCCCATCTGGGTGGGCTAAGTATAGAGAGATAACTTAGCTTTCTGATCCCTGCGCTAACTGTTTTGCGGCCCGCTTGAATGATAACAAAATAAAAATAAATCACCCTTTTTTCAAGTGTATTATGATACATTAAATATAATTTAAACCCAATAACGCTTATCAAAGCAATCCTCTTTATAAGTAAAAAGGTTGTTTACGAAGAATATAAGTATATTAAGCAAAATGCATATTTTCAATATACACTGGCAGAAAGTGAAAAAAGAACACCAAGAAGGAGACGTCTGATACCAACGAAATTTATACAGCATAATAACGGAATACAGAGGATAACGTGATCAAAATATTATGGCAAAATACAGCTGTATTTGCTGGTAACCTGAAAAATAACATTTCCATGTAACATGGTTAGTACGAGGTCGAACCGCCATGAACTGCGTCACACTGTGCAATTCTGGCATGGAGTCTGTTGTACAGATGTTGGATGTAAGTTTGGGGTATTGAGTTCCAAGCATCTTCAACCTGGACACGTAAATCGGGGATGGTCGTGGCTGGCCGTGGAGACCGGATAAGTCGTTGTCCCATAAAATCCCTCACGTGCTCAATGGGGGACAAATCCGGTGAACGTGCAGGCCATGGAAGTTGTCTCACACCCTGAAGTGCATGTTGCGTTGCACATGCCGTGTGTGGGCGTGCGTTATCTTGCTGGAAAACACCACGATGGACCGACCTTACAAATGGATCAACAACGGGCTGAATGATGTTGTTGATGCAGGAGGTGCTGGTTAACGTACCCGGTACGAACACTAGTTGTGTACGGGAGTGATAGCTGATCGCTCCCCACACCAGGAGACCAGGTGCAGGCCCTGTGTGTCGCTGGCGGATGCAAGAAGTGTGGAGACGCTCCCCTGTGCGTCTGCGAACACGCATACGGCCATCGGAGGCACCCAAGCAGAATCTGCTTTCATCGCTGAACACGACAGATCGCCATTGCGTTCTCCAGTGCAGACGTTGGCAACACCACTGCAGCCGTTCCTGACGGTGGGCTGGAGTCAGAGGTACACGTGCACGTAGTCCTGCATCCAGTAGACGGTTGCGGATTGTTCGCACAGTCACCTCAGGTGCAACGGCAGCTCGGGGTTGCGTCGCAGTGGATGTTCTGCTTGACAACGCCACTCTTCTTATGCATCGATCGATCCGCTCATCAGTCCGTCTGTGACTCCCGGTTTCACGTCTTCCGTGTGGGAATGTTCCTCGGACCATCTACGCCAACATCGTACCACCACCGATACTTCCCGTCCAATTCGCTCCGCAATACGACGATACGACCACCCGGCCTCACGGTGTCAGAGTAAACGACCTCGCTCAAAGTCCGATAACTACTGAAATCGTACACGTCTTCCATGTCCAGGCATTGCAGCTTCTTCAGGGTCTTCGCACGTGTCCGTACGCCGATGACTGATTACATTCACTTCGCCGTACTCCTTAAATACCACCGACGATAATTTGCATATTATGCCGTGCTGTGGCGTAAGCACTCACCGGTTGGTCCCGAAATTAACATCACACCTACGTAATCTTGACCCCATTAACATATGTAAATTTCATGATCGTCCGCTTATTCCTTCTTGGTGTTCTTTTTTCACTTTCCGCCAGTGTATTCAAGTCCCCATTTTCCTATAATGCTAACAACGCACCTGAAGAACTTCAGTTTGAATTAATAGACTTTCAGTGTGGTTCTTCCCTAAAATAAAAATTCAACAGGGGCAATCTAACAGAGTTTTACCAGTTAGTTCCAAAGGACAAGTACGTAAACATTGATAACCTAACTGCACGGGTTCTGTCCATGTTCGGAACAACATACTCATGTGAACAGTTGTTTTCAAAAATGAACCAAGTAAAATATCTTGACAGGAATAGGTTAAGTGACAGTCACTTATGCTCACTTTTAAACGTAGCATGTTCAAAAGTCATTATTCCAAATATCGATGAGTTAGTGACAGAAAAGCGAGCCCAAGATTCTGGTCAGAACAGGTAATATTTTCTGTACCATGTACCGTGTTTAGTTAGTAAAATGTTATTGTTTTAAGATTTAAGTGAAGATAATTGCTACATAAAAGTGATGATTTTCAGTAATTGATGAAGCATTTGTTTTTACTATTTACCGATAATTGGAAATACTATTCAACTCTAGTGCCAAGCCATTGAAGTAGTTTTATAAAGTTGATATTTATTCATAAGAAATTTATTAATATTCATGCGGCGCTTAAGTTCCTTCAAAACTGTGGCCCTTCCAAGATTCTCAGTTTGAGACCACTGAACTAGATGATACCGGTTTTCCGACCATGCGTTGTTCTTATATGCATATCGCAGGCGCATTACCTGATACAGGACGACTCTTCACAACGGCAATGAATTTTGAATCACCCTAATATTTACTAATATTTATACACGACAGTAGGTGAGTAGGACGCGTCAGCACAAAAAAACACTGCCTTTGGGTTTTCATATGCTCTCCGTTTTCACGTAGCTTTTCTTGTATGGAACACCACGTGCTTCCTTTCATATTAATCGCTTAACTTATTGATTTTAAAAATGGAGTTTTAGGACAAGAAAAGAAAGTATAAGAAATGTTTCAAGTGAATGATCTCAAGAATTATTACAAGTGACACATTATTAATAATGTATAAAGTCGTCAACTTTAATTGATACATCGTAGTCTTAGGAACATTCCTCCAAAATCATCTAACGCAAGATGAGTTATGAATGTGTTTTTTAATATTCAGGCGCCTCTGATCTTGCTGTAAAGAACTCGGAATATGATGTCTATTCTACAAAACCTGCATATTATTTCGTTGATATCTGGTCGTGGAAACATATAGAAAAGACATGCTGTCTGGAATAAAGGACCACTCGAGTTTCACCTCTTTTTCAAAAGAATGATAAAAGTACAATAAAATTTAACTTCTAACAGTCTTATTCTTATTGAAAGTGCGTTGCTTTTGCTATATTTGTTTCCCCACAAATAAAAACACAGTTGCGTCATTCAAAAACCTGAAATGTTGATTGCAATCTGTCAAATATAAAGATGCCGGAAAGGAATTGTTCAGTTCGTAATGTTTTTACAGCCTCGCAATTCCTACTATCGTATTAATTTCACCATTCAGAATGAAGAACGCGCTTGAAATAGATGGCTTCCGGTATTTCGTAGTGATTTTCATTCTATATAATACTAATTTCTTATCGGGAGATGGAACCCCGGTGATCGAATGGTCTGAGGCGCTGGCTTCCGATCGTTGGTTCGAGATGGGCCGAAGTCCGACTACCGGCTGCAGTATGGGTGGTGTACCTGCCCATTTACGGTAAATTGAGTAACTGTGTAAATAGGTGGAAGATGATGAAGTTAAGAAACCCTATATAAGCAAGACATTTTCTTTATATAAATTTATATTTAAAATAAGCAAATTGGTAAATATATAAATAAAATAAAACTAAATATATACAAAAGAGATGACACCGAACTTTCGGTTGTAATGAGCACGTCGTTTGAATTGTTCCCGACGCGAATAAAATTTTTCAGTTACTCATAGTCAATGGAACTGGTTAAAAAAATCAGCAATCGATAAAAAAACGTCTAGAAATTGAAACAGCTGCATACTACGACTTTCGACTGAAAATTGTGTTACGAAAATTACGTTTCTCGTAATAGAAGGAAGATAGATGTTAGCGACAAGGGGATTTCCAAACCGAACAGTTAGGAGAATAAATATAGGGGGAAACATGACATAACTCTAAGCTTTCTAGCAGAAAAAATTTGTATGATGGAAAAGTTGAAAATATGAGGAAAGTATTCTTCATAGTAAAAGCCATGTTAGGTGAAAAGAACTTTTTCTCTACGTCTCCTGGAAGCAGAGATGAAGAGAAAAAGTAAGAAAGTTGGGAATTATAAGATAATAATGTTTCCCATCATTATTGTAGCGAATGACATACAGTACAAAATAAAAAGTATGAGTCTTCTCTGAAACTCGAGGGGTTTTTTAGAAGCAGAAATACAGCTGCAAACAGAAGTACACAAACACCATCAAGCGACAGAACTGTGAATTACAAAAAACTCCACAAGTACGCAAAGAGTTTCACAAGGTAAATAATATCCGGTGTTAAGACTTTTAATGATCGGACATTTAAAAATAGATATGGCGAGAGAAACAGATTTGCGACCCCAGATGCTTTATTTTGAAAAGGAAATACAGAAAAAACGTTTTCATAGTTTTCTATCTGACCGAGAAATATTTTTTCTAATAGGGTTATTAGTCCCACGTAAAGTTTTGCAAATATGCTGTAGCCGGAAAGGTAAGGTTACGCCCTCTAGTGGCACACTTGAAAAATAAAATTATTTATTTATTTTTAAAGTGTGGAGATTTGAAATTACATGCAAAACATTTCATTCCAAAAACGCTCTCCGATAAAGAAATTTTTTCGAATTGGGCTCTTAAAAGCAGAGATATCGAAAAAAATAAGACATATATTTACGTCTCCTGGAGGAAAAACTATGCATTATTTTAAGCAGAAGATAATCTCAAAATCTTTTTTTCAAGGTGAGAGGTATCGGCTTATGGAAGAAGTTTTTAAATCCAGTTTTCAGACGCGGAGATGTTGTTGCAAATACATCCGAAACAAAAATGTACACGTATGCCTCCTGGCGGCCAAACCCTCAACCAGAAATTATACACAGAACATTCCCCACCAGGATCTTTATCCTGTGCCGAAAGATTTTTCAAGTCGGACTTTTAGAAGCAGAGATATGGGGAAAATTGCAATATACCTTTATACTCCCCTAGCAAAAAAATCTATGCATTACATGAAAAAGAAACTGTACTAAAAATAAGCATCCTTATAAATAGCATTGAAAGGAAGAAAGGACGTTTTCGATCGAATATTTAGAAGCAAATATATAGAATAAAATATACTTTGAATTTGACAGCACATGTATTTTACGCCCTTTAGCGGCGAAGTTATGCATCGTAAAAACACCAGAAAGCAAGGATCACCGTTCTCGCATTTCAAGCATTTCAATGCAAAAAGAATTTTTCGAATCGGACTAATAGTTGCAGACATATGGTGTGGACAGATGGACGGATAGACCGACAAACAGACAGACCGACAAAGTGACACTATAAGTACTTACTTTTTTACTGAAGACGTGCTAAAACAGTCAGCTTATTCACTTATTTCATGTTCAACGTTAGCTTGAATTACTTTTGGTATTGCTCAAGCTGCGCATGTTAAAAAACGTCAAGTGAAATAGTAAAAGATGCGAATATCCAATTTACAAAACGCTGGACTTTGTTTTGCCGAAGCGCTTCTATTTCTTGAACACAATAGGGGTTATCGTCTGAAAGTTATGTTCTACGACGAATGAGATGCGAATTATTTCAGGAAAATATCATTAAATTTTTTTTTAGAGTATATGATTTGCAGCTTTTGTAAATTTGAAAATTATTTTCTTTCAGGCTCTTCTCTGTGAATACAACTGACACTAATGAATTCGGATTTGCTATTTTCTTAAACATATATTTATCTTTTTTCTCTCTCTTTGCGGCTAATAAACGGACTTTACCAATGTTGCGGAAATGCATTAAGAAATAAAATGAATTCTTTCTTTACAGGCGAACTTCAGTGAACAGTTCTGTTGAACTTTCCCTTTACTTTCATCAATTTGATTATTCATTTGAACGGATTAATGGAATCGGATTTGCAGGAAAGCTGATAAAATAAACCACAGCTCAAAGACTTCAATTCCTTGCGAAAAAACTAGATGCGTTATCTTGAAATGACGGCGTTGTGAGAAATGATTCAGCAAAAATATGGGGAAAAAATAGAAATTAAAGGCAAGCTTGAACAGGTCACTGAGGTTACTCTAGTTTATTTAAAGTGCACACAGATGTTCGACAGATTTGCATTAGAATAAAAATCGTAACGCACAGATGATGTAATGTACAGTATACCGTGCACCTGGATGTCGTTTTTCATCGTCCGTGATTCATATCTTATGTAATGCGATTTTTTTCATCTCGGTTGACCGTGTCATCGTCATGAATTTATATTAAGCCGGGGCCGGGCCTGTACTAGAAGGTTTAACATTTTGCTTCTGCATTAAAACAAATCCTTTCGTCTCACAAAATGAAGACTGACTTTTTAAACAATCAAATGGCGAAGTTCAATGAATGAAACGAAAGACCCCATCTACCACCAGATGAATAGATAAATTACAGCTGAAACCGATAAGCTGGCCTGTAAGATGAGAGCCTGAAATGAGCTTTTGCGACTAAAACACCTGGCTATTTTTCTTTTGCAAGAAATGTTTCGATGAACAGAGTTATCAGCTTCTCGAAACAAAAACCGAAACGAACTTCTGGCGCAGTTCGTTGCTACAACAGAGATGAGGAAGTTCGAAGTAAATTTTACATATTTAAAGATCTAGGACTACCTTGTTTGTTCTTAAGTGTAGAGACGGGTTTTGAATCCTAAAATCTTAATTTTCGGAAAAAGATACGATTGAATTAACATGATAACTACGTATGTTAGAATGAATTCCGAAATAGGCACCTGATACGCCTACATTTTTCAGTACTCTAAAAATATCTCTGTGTGTGTGCCCATTTCGAAAATGTATTTTCTTCCATTTTAGAATTTCCTTTGTGGACAACGAACGTCTCGTCGGGCATTGAAAAGTGCTCCGCGGGTCGCGGGCGGGTTGAAGACCTGTGCTCACGAATTCCGTTATTTTCAATGAAGGTCGGAGGACGTTTAAAACGGGTCGGGTCAGGCCGTGCTGAAAACAGGAAATTCTTAGCCGGATCAGGCTTCTAAATTTCGGGCACGTGTTTTCCAAATTAAGACCAGTGCAGGCCTCTAATTAATATCCTCTGCAGTGGCATAACTACCACCCACGCAGCTTGGGGGGGGCGGCAGATAAATAAGGGGCGTACTGCAGTTTACAGTTATAGGTTTTTTTAAAGAAATCTTACACGTACAAAGACAAACAAATAATTAACCCAAAGGTTCATATTTTCTTTTAAGGTATATTTAACTTTGCCTAAATAAATGTCAAGTTTCACTTTTAAAGCACTGGATGTCCTAATTTGAAGCTATTCGGCCTTTTGGCTCCAGGTTGTCATACGATCGCTCTCCAATCGCCCTCTCTCTAAGCTGCTGAGGAAAATCGCGAGGCCACATGGGGATTCTCAAGGAGGATGCCGGGAAACAGTCAGTCAGTCACCTAGGATTACGTACACGACAGGCGCAAACGTTTATTCACAGCAGCCGCAGAGCTGCGATCTCTAAGAGGGTGATTTCTTCAAGTGATTTATTTTAGTTTTGTACAAAGTAATTACATGTATTGTTAAATACATTACTTAAAAAGTTAAAACTACAAAGCTCTAGGTACCAGCATTACTTTTCCAGACACTCTCCCCGACTTCCTTACTCCCCCCAACCCCCCGCGAAAAACGCATCCTCCCTCGTGCTTGAAATCCTGGGGAAATTACTGCGCTCAGGGGCGCCGAAGTCCGGGGCTCACACCTTGTGCTAGTTATGCCACTGATCCTCTGCCATTTAACTCGCTGTTGCGCGTCTGTTGGACCGTGCCTTCATCCTTGATTCATATCCTGTGTCATTTGACTCATTGTCCCGCGTCTGTAGGTCAGTATCATCGTCCTTGATTCATATTCACTACAGATGGGTGGGAATCACGTAACTGTTACTTTGTCACCGTGACTGAAAAATCACTGTCACCGTTACTACCCGTCACAAAAAAGTAACATCGAAAATCACTGATATGAATGCCGGGATTAGCCGTATCCGAAAAATGCTTGGGGCCCAAGTTACCATGTCGTTTCTATTGAAACCTCACAGAGGTCGCCACTGAAGCCAGCTTTAATCAGAAGAAGCCAGTTTTTCGTGCGCGTATCTTCACGAGGGGTCTTTAGGAATGGACGTGAACGATAACAAATGTTAAAGATGTTCAGCATTAAAAGTAGTAGGTGGTCTGACGCAGTGGCGTAACCATGTTTAAAAATCAGGCGGGGGGGGGGTTCCGATCACACATACACACATTATATATAATCGTCATCATTGTCAACCATTATCAATCCACTGTTGGACGAAGGGCTCTCAAAGCCTCTTCCACAACAGTCTGTCTTGTGCCAGTCTCCTCCATGTTCGAATTTCATCCACCCATCTCTCATGTGGTCTTCTTCTGGATCTTTTCCTGTCCCTTGGAATCCAATCTAAAATTTCGGCTGTCCATCGATGATCTGTCCTTGTGGCAGCATGTCCAGCCCAATGCTATTTCAGGGATTTAACTCTGATCATGATGTCTTCCACTCTTATCATTTTTCGGATCCACGAGTTCGTCTTCTTATCTCTCCTGGTTACACCAAGCATGCACCTCTCCATGCTTTTTTGAGATGGCTGCAGCCTTTGTACGTCTCTTTTAGTTAAGGTCCACGTCTCTGCACCATACGTAAACACTAGAAGGATGCATTGATCAAACACTTTCTTTTAAGACATAATGACATATTACTCTTGAAAATTATGCTGTTTCTTCCAAAAGCTCTCCAGGCAAGTTTTATACGCCGATTAATTTCTTCATCAATGTGACCCTCACTTGATATCTGCTGTCCAAGATAAACGTACGTGTCTGTTATCTACAGCTTTTCTCCATCAATCGATAAATCTTCATTTCTTGTAAAAGCATTGTACATCAGTTTTGTTTTCTGAAAGTTTATTTTTCTTTACTCATGTCAGCAAGTTCCTGGATCATACTCTGCAGCTCTGATGGGCTAGTTGCAAAAATGACTACGTCATCAGCAAAATGAAGATGAGCTGGATAATCTCCATTATTTTTTATCCCTTTGTTTTCCCAGTACAATGATTGAAAGACATTTTCCAATGTAGCAATAAAGAGCTTGGGAGATATGGTGTCACCTTTTCTCACTCCCTTTCCAATTTTAATGCGTGTTGTATTTTCAAACAGCCGAATCTTTACACTTGCATTTTCATAGATGTTATTAATAATATTAATGCATGCGTTTTTAATACCGCAGGATTTCAAAGCCATTGTAACTGTATATATCATCATCATCATTAATCCACTGCTGGATGAAGGTCTCCCCAAGTTTCCTCCACAACGATCTGTCTTGTGCTAGTCTCCTCCATGTTACTCCCGCACACTTTCGAATTTCATCCGCCCATCTCCCATGAGGTCTTCTTCTGGGTCTTTTCCGGTCCCTTGGAATCCAATCTAAAATTTCAGCTGTGCATCCATGGTCTGTGCTCCTGGTAGTATGTCCAGCCCATTACCATTTCAGAGATTTAACTCTGATCATGATGTTTTCCACTCTTGTCATTTTTCGGATCCACGAGTTTCTCTTCTTATCTCTCCTGGTTACACCATGCATGCAGCTCTTCATGCTACTTTGAGTTGTCTGCAGCCTTTGTATGTCTCTTTTAGTTAAGGTCCACGTCTCTGCACCATACGTAAGCACTGGAAGGATGCATTGATCGAACACGTTCTTTTTAATACATAATGGCATATTGCCCTTGAAAATTATGCCGTTTCTTCCAAAAGCTCTCCAGGCAAGTATTGTACGCCGATTAATTTCTTCATTAATGTGATCCTCACTACATATTTGCTATCCAAAATAAACGTACGTGTCTGTTGTCTACAGCTTTTCTCCATCAATCGATAGATCTTTATTTCTTGTAAAAGCATTGAACATCACTTTTGTCTTCTGAAAGTTAAATTTTAATCCCACATCTTTGCTCTTGTCAGAAAGTTCCAGGATCATACTCTGCAGCTCTGATGGGGTAGTTGCAAAAATGACTACGTCATCAGCAAAGCGAAGGTGAGTTAGATAATCTTCATTAATCTTTATTACTTTGTTTTCCCAGTTCAGTGTTTGAAAGACATTTTCCAATGTGGCATTAAAGAGCTTGGGAGATATGATATCACCTTGTCTCACTCCCTTTCCAATTTTTATGTGTGTCGTATTTTCAAACAGCCGAATCTTTGCACTTGCATTTTCATAGATGTTATTAATAATAATGATGTATGCATCTTCAATACCGCAGGATTTCAAAGCCATTGTAACTGCTGATGGTTTCACCGAACCAAAGGCCTTTTCATAATCCATAAAAGTCATGCACAATGGAAGTTCACATTCCCTCGCTCTTACAATTAGTTCTCTCAGTACGTGGATATGATCAATTGTGCTGTAGCCACTCCTGAATCCAGCTTGTTCTCTTGGTTGAGCCATGTCCAGTGTTACCTTCAACCGGTGTGAAAGAATTTTAGTGAAGATTTTATAAACCACTGATAGGAGGCTGATAGGTCTGTAGTTCCTTAGATCGTCAATGTCAGGTTTTTTATGTAGCAGGATCATTGAAGCGTTGTTCTGTAACGTATAAGGAGATGTGACGTACCTGCCAGAAGGACATAAAGGCAGATAGGAATTAGAATAAAATGTCCGCGTAGCTCAATTGGTAGAGCAACTTATTCCGGAATGAGTGGACCCGGGTTCGAATCCTGGCGCGGATAAAAATGACGGAGAAATTCACTTCGTTATAATGGCGCCCGAACTATCCGGATGACCCGACCGTTCACAATCTCGCAATGGTGTGATGTTATTTCCACACCGCGAGATAGGAAAAATAAGAGCAGCACTTCGAAAAAAAAAAAAAAATAAGGGGGAGATGATGTAACGTATAAGGAGATGTGACGTACCTGCCAGAAGGACATAAAGGCAGATAGGAATCAGAATAAAATGTCCGCGTAGCTCAATTGGTAGAGCAACTTATTCCGGAATGAGTGGACCCGGGTTCGAATCCTGGCGCGGATAAAAATGACGGAGAAATTCACTTCGTTATAGTTCCAATCCTCAGGAATCTTTCTCTTCATTAAGGCATCGGGTGAAAATTTGGGCGAGTACTGTTTCGATTTCTCCACTTGTTTCTTCTATGATGTCTACAATAATTTGATCTTCTCCTTGAGCTTTTCCCCGCTTCATGTTCTTGATTGCATGTGCAACTTCTGCTGGGAGGACTGGAAGAACTCTGGTACTGGTACCTTTCATGATGTCTGGAGTACATGTATCATCCCTTTCATATAATTTGGAGTAGAAATCTTTCACTCTTGTCAAAATTTCGCCTGTATTTCTTGTTACAGAACCATCTTCTTTCTCAGTGCCATAATCTGTTTTCTTCCCTTACTGAGATGTCCCTTTAGAGGAACTACAAAGGATCAAGTGGGACATCGTCGGGTTAAGTGAGGTAAGGAGAAAAGGAGATGTCATTGAACTGAAAAGTGGACATCTCTTCTACTATCGTGGGAGAGATACTGGCAGAACTAGTGGTGTTGGATTTATAATAAACAAGAAACTGAAGGATAAAGTTGTAGAAGTTGACAGTTCCTCTGAGAGAGCTGCACGACTTGTTATCCAACTTTCGAGAATATACAAGGATCAGATTATTCAAACTTATGCACCCACCACAAGTCATCCTGAAGAATAAATTAAAGAATTTTATGAAGAAATTCGTCATCTAAATAATAAAGGTAAGCAGCACATGAAGATAATTATGGGAGATTTCAATGCAAAAATAAGGCAACGGCAACAGAATGAAACTTCAGTAGCTAAATTCGGTCACTGCAACAGAAACCAGCGTGGAAATACTCTCGTTGAGTTTGTAGAGGCAGAAGGGTTCAAAAAATTCGTCATAAAAGACTGCAGTGTGCTAAACAAGTTCAACACAGGTAGTGACCATAGATTGGTGAGATGTAAGATGCACATCAATGCTAAACTCGAACGTGGCAAGCTCATAAAATAAACAAAATGTATTGACATAACCAACCTTAAAAAATACCATAATACCTTCAAGTTGGAACTTAAGAACAGATTCTCTGCTTTAGAAGGCCTAACATCGGAAGAAGTGGATATTTCTGAAGTTAACAGAAAAGTAACCAAAGCTCTTATGGAAACAGCAACAAAATTAGCTAGGTCTAAGAACAAGTTGCATGTAAACAAATTATCAGGGAAAAACCGAAATGTTGATGCAAAACAGAGGAGAGATGAGGACAACTAAAGAAGATGTGACTTCCAAAGTGGAATATATAGAGCCATGCAAGACAGTACGAAAAAGTATCACTGAAGACGTAAGGAAATTTAACTGTGAACTAGTGAGGAAAGCAATTGAAAACAACCAATGCCTAAAGATAGCAAAGGGGACATCTCAGTAAGGGAACAAAACAGATTATGGCACTGAGAAAAGAAGATGGTTCTGTAACAAGAAATAGAGGCGAAATGTTGACAAGAGTGAAAGATTTCTACTCCAAATTATATGAAAGGGATGATACATGTGTTCCAGGCATCATGTAAGGTACCAGTACCAGAGTTCTTCCAGTCCACCGAGCAGAAGTTGCACATGCAATCAAGAACATGAAGCGGAGAAAAGCTCAAGGAGAAGATGGAATTATTGTAGACATCATACAAGAAGCAAGTGGAGAAATCGAAACAGTACTCGCCCAAATTTTCACTCGATGCCTTAATGAAGGGAAGATTCCTGAGGATTGGAACAACGCTACAATGATCCTGCTACATAAAAAAGGTAACACGGAGAATCTCAGGAACTACAGCCCTATCAGCCTTCTATCAGTGGTTTATAAAATCTTCACTAAAGTTCTTTCACACCGCTTGAAGGTAACACTGGAACATGGCTCAACCGAGAGAACAAGCTGGTTTCAGGAGTGGCTACAGCACTATAGATCATATCCACGTACTGAGAGAACTAATTGAAAGAGCGAGGGAATATGAACTTCCATTCTGCATGGCTTTTATCGATTATGTAAAAGCCTTTGATTCGGTGAAACCATCAGCAGTTACAATGGCTCTGAAATCCTGCGGTATTGATGATGCGTACATTAATATTATTAATAACAGTGCAAAGATTAGGCTGTTTGAAAATACAACACACATAAAAATTGGAAAGGGAGTGAGACAAGGTGACACCATATCTCCCAAGCTCTTTAATGCCACATTGGAAAATGTCTTTCAATCACTGGGATAAAGATTAATGGAGATTATCTAACCCACATTCGTTTTGCTTATGACGTAGTCATTTTTGCAACTACCGCATCAGAGCTGCAGAGTATGATCCAGCAACTTGCTGACAAGAGTAAAGAAGTGGGATTAAAAATGAACTTTCAGAAGACAAAAGTGATGTTCAATGCTTTTTCAAGAAATGAAGATTTATCGATTGATGGAGAAAAGCTCTGGAGATAACAGACACGTACGTTTATCTTGGACAGCAGATATCAAGTGAGGGTCACATTGATGAATAAATTAATCGGCGCACAAAACTTGCCTGGAGAGCTTTTGGAAGAAACAGCAAAATTTTCAAGAGCAATATGCCATTATGTCTTAAAAGAAAAGTGTTTGATCAATGCATCCTTCCAGTGCTTACGTATGGTGCAGAGACGTGGACCTTAACTAAAAGAGACATACAAAGGCTGCAGACAACTCAAAAAAGCACGGAGAGGTGCATGCTTAGTGTAACCAGGAGAGATAAGAAGAGGAACTCGTGGATCCGAAAAATGACAAGAGTGGAAGACATCATGATCAGAGTTAAATCCCTGAAATGGCATTGGGCTGGACATGCTGCCACAAGGACAGATCATCGATGGACAGCCGAAATTTTAGATTGGATTCCAAGGGACAGGAAAAGACCCAGAAGAAGACCACATGGGAGATGGGTGGATGAAATTCGAAAGTATGCGGAGTAACATGGAGGAGACTGGCACAAGACACACCGTTGTGGAAGAAACTTGGGTGAGAACTTCATCCAGCAGTGGATTGATAATGGTTGACAATGATGATGATGATGATATAAGGATCTTCGACTCTGAAAATCTGGGTGGATTCTGCCACCCCACCCCCTCCTCAGTGGTTATGCTTATGGTCTGACGCCAAGAATAGAAAAACCAGTGAGATGTGGTGGAATGATTTCATCGGCGTTGATGAAAATTTTGCTTCGTGTGATATTTGTAAGCAAAAGCTTTCTTGCAAAAGTTCGACTCGCCGATCCATTGCTGTTAGGTCACTCCTATCTTAAACAGTGATTTTGTCACTGATACTAGTATGACGATGATTGGCCATCCCGTTACAGTTCCGTTATCACTGTCGTGAACGGTTATTTTGTCACTGTTTGAAGTCATCGTTACTTTCGTGACACTGTCACAGTTGTCACTGTGACAGGAAACTCACTGTTAAGCCCACCTCTAATATCCACTGCCACATGACTCGCTGCTGCGCGTTTTTTGACACATACCATCTTCGATTCATATCCTCTGTCACTGTCGCGCTCCTGTTAGCCCGTATCATTGTTACTAATTCATATCCTCTGCCATTTAACTCACTGTCGCGCGTCTGTTGACCTATGCCATCGTTCCTGTTTCATATCCACTGTCAGGACTCGCTGTTGTGCGTTTTTTGGCCAACGCCATCGTCGTCGATTCCTATCCTCTGTCATTTGACTCAGTTTGCACCTTTTTATGGCTCATGCCATCATCCTTGATTCATATCCACCGTCATGTGACGCGCTGCCGCGAGGATTTTAGCTTGTGCCGTTGTCCTTGACTCATTATAACGCCTATGTTTGCCCATACCATGATTCTTTGTTTCATATCCATTGCCATTTGGCTCACTGTTGGGTGTCTGATGGCCAAATAAAGCTGCTTATCTACTAAACGTTTCCAACCACGAGTTATGCGTTCAGTACCGGACATTTGCGGCGACAACTCTTTCAACGCTTACTGCTGTTGCTCTAGTACATTTTACAGGTGCAGCAACTTTTCTGATACTCATGCCAACTCAGCTCTTTTGATAATGTTCCATTAGCAGACAAGGGTCCCTCATTTGATATGAATCGTCCCTTCTGATCTCAAGAAGCGACAATTCTGCGTTACTCACTTGATTGAGTCTATGTTCGGACAGTTAGTTATACTGAAAGAAGTGCGTCACGTTTGGTGAAGTAGTCGTTAAACAAAAAAAGGTGCAAAAATCTAGGTCAAGATTTGTCTAAACGGAGATAACACGGACGAGCCGGAAAGTTTGGATAATACCTAAGCACATTTATGTTTGCAACCGTATGCAGATGGACTGTTAACAATAAATCAGTACCTACTAAAACATCTGTTTAGAAATTAGTGAAATCTAAATAAAACCGGCATAATTGAGGGCAAATATAGTTATATCGGCCTATAGAAGTAATTAAGAGCTGTCAGGAGCAGGTAAATAATTGAAACAACCATTCCACTGGCGAATTTTAAGAAATTACAGCCCTTGGTTTCGACACGGATATCTTTCCCTCGTTTCTATTGTGATCTTTCAACAACAACAAAAGAGAGAGAGAGAGAGAGAGAGAGAGAGAATTTTTTGACTCATGCGACTCATTAATTGATTCTGAATGCGTTCTGTAAAACTAATCGTTTGTTTACTCGCTTATATGGAACTTCATTTTTTTCAAGGATTTTAAACATTGTTCACTAGGTGATGACAGAACATGAAAAATCACAATTTAAATGCGTCAAAATTTAACATTCCCATATTATTTTTAATACGTAGTTTTAGATTTCCGTTTAGGAACTCTGAAAGTTGGAGTTTGGGTATATTTGAACCAGAGTTTTTTTTTTTTTTTTTTTTTTTGATTGGAGGTTTAACGACCACCGTGAGCAACTCAATGGGCTGTAAGCAGTCGCCCGTCCCTAATTTAGGGTCAGTCACTGGTTCCAGGGAAGGGAGAGAGCCAGTGCCGTAAGACAAACACAACATCCATGCCTCACCGGGATTCGAACCCGGACCCCGTTCGGACGAATGATCAGAGGCCATCACTTAGACCACTGCGCCACCGGGGCGGCGAACCAGAGTTGGGCAGGAATGCATTACAAAGTAATTGAAGTACAAATTACAATTAACGTGTTATGCATTACAACGTAATGCAGTAACAGGTAATGCATTGCAAGGTAGTCCCAAGTATGGTTTGCAAAAGGTAATGAAATTAATCTGTAATGCATTACAATGAAGATGATATAATTCAGTTATTTAAGAATGCCATTCAAACGCAATGGAATTATTTGGTAATGAAATTACACAATTTGCAAATGATAATTACATACTAATAGTTTATAGAAATGTACGTGTGCCAAAAGCTATGTCTGGAAAAGTCGGCCATGTAACATAGAAGACGGAGACCGAAGTGTCGTGTAGAATGTTCTAGAAGCGGCAAGAATGGCTTAGACGTTTGTAGAATGTTCCAGAATGATAGCGCAATGGAACGTTGGAGAGCTTTATGTAAATCAAGAATATTCCATTAGGTTCAGGTCGCCTGCCCGGGGACGAATTGGTCTAAGCGATGGCTTCTGGTCATTCGTCCGAGATGGGTCTGGGTTCGAATCCCGGTGAGGCATGGATGCTGTGACTGTCTTACGGCGCTGGCTCTCTCCGTTCCCTGGAACCAGTGGCCCAAAATTAGGGACGGGCGACTGTTTATAGCCCACTGAGTTGCTCACGGTAAAAAAAAAAAGGGGGGGGGGGGTTCAGGTCCTGTCGTGAATCATGTATAATGGAGTTAATCGCTCACTAGTCCAGTGTTCGTATCGAACAAGCAATGGACAACAACAATTGGGAAGTACGGCAAAAATGTCAAGAGTTCGCAAATTTCTGCAATATTCTGCGATGCACCCTGAGTTGCTGAACTGTGAGTGTAGTGCTAATATGTGCTTGCGGCTATAGTGGGATAATTATTTTGGACAGTGAAACGTATGTAATGGACGAGAATACTGTACTGGAGATCGACGAAAGGACTATCTATAACCGAAATAAACATACCGTTCGTACTTACTTCATATGTATTATTTCGTTTATATCACTTTACATGCGGCGAAGACGGAGCAACTACTCATGTCATACACGTACAATCTCCAATACCCACATACACGCATTTGAGGTCCGAGGGGTGGAGCAATTATCAAATAACCTACACAACGTGTAAGGGTGTACTGGTTGCTGGTTTATTCACGTTGTATTGTTACCCATAAGTTATTGGTTAATTACCAACATATAGTTAACCATTACGATTATAATGGGTAACTGCTACATGTCATTGCAATTACCATATAATTCTAATGACCAGTTCATTATTAACATGTAGTTCTAATGACCAGTTCATCATTGCCATGTAATGGTAACGCTAAGTTCTTGTTCCCATTACCATTACCCTCTAATGCGTTATTGATTAATTCAATTACGATTTTGCCCAACTCTGGTTCCAAGGCTGTAAATGCCACTTGTAATGCTGGGAAAGATCTTGCAATCAGATCCAAGTCCTCTGCATAGGCCAACAATTGTACAGAGCTCTGGAAGATTGTACCACTTACATGCACTCTTGCATCCCTAACAACTTTTTCAAGTGCTACATTGAATAGCAGACATGCTAGTGCATCACCTTGTAGTAGGCCACTGTGAGTGTTAAGAGGTTTTGAGCTACCCATTGAGTTAGTTAATTCGACTAGCAGTGTTAAATAAAATTAATTAAAAAAGTGAAAGGGAAAATTAATTTGAGCCTGGGCCCGTACGGGACGGGGGTTTTAGTCAAAGATTAGATATAAGAACTCGCCTTGGCCAGGATCCGTTTCCGAGCTTTTTTGTCACAACCCGGGCCCGCGCTCATCTCTATTGCAAACCACAACTTCCTGTAAAAGGATGTTTTCTTCGTTTTTTTTACAATTTTGGAAGGCAGTGTACTAATTTGATTTTGTAATCCTGGAGCCATTCTGACCAGAAACTTCCCACTAATCCTCTAAAGTTTTTCAAATAATCCTTTATGGTAAGTAATTTTTCTTGTTAATTGAACTCTCGTTTTTGACTTCTGAATATTTCCCTTTTTTACAAAGGATTTTAGTGACTTGTAGGGAAAGGCTTATGAAGTTTGAGTTTTGAGCCATTTCACAAAGTCTTTTCTCTGCATGACAGAAGAGGTAAGGCTTTCCACTTCAAATTCACAAAACTCAAACAGATAACGCCGAACGTGCGACTTTTGTTCTATAAAGAAGCTCTCCCCCTCTCTTTTAGTGAAGGAAGTTTCCAGCAGTCGTAAGGAACAGTTCCCTCTTTCATAAAGTCAGTCAGCCTTGTGGGTAACCGCAAATGAAAGTAATCTATGTGGCGTCACTTCCGGAAGTGCGAAACAGCGTTTTTGTGTCTTCAGAATATCAATATTTTCCCCAGCATATGGTCGAAAGCAACTGAAGTAGAGAGATGGCTCTATTTATTTTTTTATGAAGGAAAACCTTACATTTCGTCAAGGCTCAGTTCTTTCCGCAATTATTTTCTTGTTTCTCTGACAGCAAATCAAAAACAAAAACAGCGTTGCACAATGAATGTTTTGCTTGTGCCCTAGGCCAGGTAACTAGATTGTACTTTCCATTTTAACGAGCTAGTTATTTTCCCTATCTAAGGTTTCTTTTCAAACAGATCAGTATCAAAGAATAAATGGTATAGTTTAGCCTTGGATTCATTGCGAATTGTTTTGTTTAACTTTCAGTTACCTAACCAATTTTACGTACTACTTTGTATTACAGTTTTTCCTCATAAATTTCAACATTTTTTGTAACGTTTTCTAGAAAAAGGTTGACAGAATAAAATTTCTTTGCTTTTATTTTTCCCCCTGTTCCTATTATCTGTTCTACAGCTTCATGTTATGGGTATCTTTCAGCATGCACATCGATAGTTTTCAAATGTAATTTGAAACAATACTGTTACAGAGCTGACTAACATGTGGAAATGATAAAACATAACTACAAACCTCAAAAGAATTAGGGGAGCAAGAGACATTGTAACGAAAATCATGTGAAACTGACGTTGTTGAACGTAATAAACATACTGCTTTTATGTAAGATACAGTAGAATATCCAGTAATATGGGTAAGAAAAAGCACATTAGCGAATTTTTATACTATATTGTCGTACATAATCCGATATGCTATACAGCAATATGCATATCTGTACAAGAAAAAATATTCTTTTTGGACGTAGTAACCAGAAGCGTAACTAGTCATTTCTGCGCACGTTGCAAACCACCAAATATCGTGCTCCCATCTGTCTTTCTATCTTATATACCATCATCATCATCACTATCAATCCACTGCTGGATGAAAGTCTCCCTAAGTTTCTTCAACAACGGTCTGCCTTGAGCCAGTCTCTTCCATGTCCCACCGGTATGCTTTCCAATCTCCCACACACGTGGTCCTTTTGAGCCCTTTTCTGTCCTCTGGTATCCAGTCCAATATTTCAGATGTCAATCGGCGGTCCGTTTTTCTGGCAATATGTCTAGCCGATTGCCATTGCAGAGACAATTACATTAAATTTGCAATAATGTCGGGCAGTGTAGGCTTTATGTATAAATATGTTTGTATTGCTTTTCGCAACTGCTTCGGAGAGTTCCGACCTTAGATATACATCAAACCAGCCGAATGTAGCTGGCAGTCGTGTCACGCAGCCACAGTAATGATCAAATAGCCCCTGAGAACCTTGAACAATGTAATGTGAACGATATCCTTATCTTGTGGTATACTAAAGAAAATTGGGCCTCGTTGTTGTCGACAAAGGCCGTGGTTCTTCTTTAGTTGGACGAACTACAGACCCGTGTCTTTATTTTGAATGTGAGAAACTAACCTCCCTGAACATTTTAAGTGTAACAATATCTGGTGTAGAAGTTTCAACCCCAATTTAAATCATATTGTAAGCAATGATTTTTACGCCTCTTCTTGATCTGCGCCCGCGTAAGCCTCCCCATCTGCCCCTACCTACACTGAGAAAAACGTTTTGTTAATTCAACAAAGATTTTGTTGAATCAAAAAACATTTTGTCGATATACAGTCAACAAACATTTTTGTTGAATTTGCAAAATTATTTTGTTGAAAATTATTGTTGATTTAACAACATTTATTGTTATCACGACAAAGCGTTTTGTTCATTTAACAAAATAATTAGGTCGATTTTTGGGAATTTGTTTGATCCAACAAAGCATATTGTGTCACGATAACAATATGTTTTGTTGGATCAAACAAATTCCCCAAAATCGACCTAATCATTTTGTTAAATGAACAAAACGCTTTGTCGTGATTACAATAAATGTTGTTAAATCAACAATAATTTTCAACAAAATAATTTTGCAAATTCAACAAAAAATTTGTTGACTGTATATCGACAAAATATTTTGTTGAATTAACAAAACGTTTTTCTCAGAGTTTTTTTTTTTTGATTGGAGGTTTAACGACCACCGTGAGCAACTCAATGGGCTATAAGCAGTCGCCCGTCCCTAATTTAGGGTCACTGGTTCCAGGGAAGGGAGAGAGCCAGTGCCGTAAGACAAACACAACATCCATGCCTCACCGGGATTCGAACCCGGACCCCTTTCGGACGAATGATCAGAGGCCAACGCCTTAGACCACTGCGCCACCGGGGCGGCTTCTCAGAGTTACCCCTCTGGTAGTAACTGACATGTGGTACGGTGTGTGGTACCCTCGAACGACTAAAACCGGTGCACACTTGTATGGTATAGAATTGATGAGGTTATGGAAGAGGTTATGGAAGCATCTTCACCATTCCTCAATGTAGGCACTCTCCGGTTCACGAAAAGTCAACGAAGGTGACGGCCGAGCTGCAATGCGTCAAGTCAACGATCTTTGAATTCACGCATTTCAAATACAAGTTGACTTTTAAGACACATATTGACTCACTGAAAGTCACAATGCGTCTGAAAAGTCAACGAAGTTGCCAAGTGCGTCTCATGCATGTTTACTTTGATTGAAGTCATGCATGTTTACTTTGATTGAAGTCATGCAAGCGTGCTGTCCACTCCATACGGTCGATTCCCTCCTCTTAAACTTTAACGACCATAACGTTCAAAACGCCATTACGTAAAAACAGCCATAGACACCAGAAACGCCTGTCTAAAGGGAGTCGGAGTTCTTATCCTTATTTGTTCTTCAAATCTTCTCGACCTATGGGGTATAAGCAGTAGTCACTCTCAGTCACTATTGTTGTTACTAAACACAGAAGTGAAACAACAGACAATTTCAGGCGTTATGGTGTTTAGAGTGATACAAGATTTTTGGATCACGGTCGTTAAAGGGTTAAAGCATGTTGTCTCTATGAGGTCGAGCGTTATCGTCCATGAAAAGTGAGGAATCACCGACGGCTGTAGCATATGGCATGCCAACATGTCTACGAATCTCGTCTCTATATCTCCGACTGCCGTTTCGGATAATGCACAGATTCGTACGCCCGCCAATACTTATGCCTACCCAGACCGTCAATCCATGTCAGCAGCAATATTATGTTTTCTGCAAAAAAGTTCGGTTATTTCGTGTGCCGTATTTCTTCCAGATAAGAACTCGTCGATTGTTAGACTCCAGACTTAATCTCGACTCGTCAGAGAAGAGAACTTGACTCCATTCGTGAGTCCCCAACCACGATGTTCTCCAGCTCAATTTCTACGGGCTCTACGGTGTCGTGCGGTTAAAGCGACACATGCCATTGGTTTACGTGCATAACGGCAGCCTTGATGAAGGCGATTGCGGATAGTTTGGGTTAACAATTATAGTGTCCTGTTGACACGAGAAGCTCTCGCTGGAGCTGTGGGGCATTTTGCGAGCCTGTTCTGATGGACTGTTAACATTAAGTAACGGCCGCTTCTTGCTGCAGTTGCTCGTAGATGGCCTTGACCTCGCCGTCTTCGAACACTTCCCGTGACCTGGAATCGTCTCCACAGTCGGGGAATGCCACTTCGTGACACTACAATGGCTTCCTCTACCATCTGTGTCAATAGCTCTTCGTGCCGCTGAGTTCGGTAAATCATACTGTTGAGATATCTTTCGAACCGAGGACTTCAAGAAAAGAAATGCCACGATAAACGCGGAGGAATAAGGGAGATTTCGGAAAACATCCACTTTCATCCCAATCTGTGAGTTCTGCATTCTGACGTCAGAGATGCTAATTTGCATACGGATATGCATTATTCGGCCGCCTACGTTACAATCGACTTGCGTTTTCCAAGTTTCAGTAAGATATCACCTCCTGTTTCCCAAAATAGCGTATTGAACACGATCGATGTTTACTTCGGTCACAGCAGTAGCCGACACGTGTCCATGCGGTTCATTTCTACTCCTTCTCGGCCCTTCCAAAACTTGTTTCACAAATCGTAGACACAGTCTTTGACAGTATTTTATTCCCCATACTGTACTTGCAAACGTCACAAAATTTCAGCGAGTTTCACTTCCTTCTGCATAAGAAATTTAAGAGTACAATGCTTTTTGCAAACACACTAACACCTCTACAGATTCCTCCAGTGACGTAATTCAAATTTTAAAAGTGCGTTAGTGGTGAACTGATTGGGTGAAAACGCCTTGGAAAGAAGACTCAAAGTTTTTAAAAGCATTGTGAATTCTGATTTGCTATTTTTATTGTTCAGTGTATTTTATAAAAGTTTTTATTTCTAATTATTTTACTTAAATCGCAATCTTTAATAAAGGAAACAAGAAAGATGACACCGAATTTTCGGGTGTAATAAGCACGTCGTTTGAATCCGTTCTGACGCAAATTATATTTATCAAAGCTATTCAAAGTCAATGGAACCGGTATGGGAAACAATGGATCTAACGAAAGAAAGAAGTTTTGTAATCGGGTTTTTAATCCCTCAGATATTGCTTTAAACGAAATCGTGAGTTTACGCCCTCTCTATTACTAGGCTCACTTTGGTCTGTAGATTCTGCACTACTCACAGTTCTCTTCAAATAGCGGTCCATTCTCAATGTCAAGTAGATTTGTTTAGTTCTAGATTAAGTAGAATATATAGCGATAGTCACAACGAACGTTATTTGCGCGATGACAAAAAACGAAAGAGAGAGTGATGGAAAAACACCATGTGCGTGTGGAGAACTGTCACATTGGGTTCGGAGGGGTGTCCGTTTTCATCCACGTACAGTGAATAACATTGCGGGCATCATCTCGCGCCTCCCCTGCAGGTGATCCACCGGTTGGGAACCTAAGGTTTAGACAGCTGGTTGGGAACCTAGGGTTTAGACAACCGGTTGGCAGCCTAGGGTCTAGACAACCGGTTGGGAACCTAGGGTCTAGACAACCGGTTGGGAACCTAAGGTTTAGACAACCGGTTGGGTTTAGACAACCGGTTGGGAACCTAGGGTTTGGAAAACCGGTTGGGAACCTAGGGTTTAGACAACCGGTTGGTAACCCAAGGTTTAGACAACCGGTTGGGAACCTAAGGTTGAGACCACCGGTTGGGAACCTAAGGTTGAGACCACCGGTTGGGAACCTAAGGTTGAGACCACCGGTTGGGAACCTAAGGTTGAGACCACCGGTTGGGAACCTAAGGTTGAGACCACCGGTTGGGAACCTAGGGGTTAGACAACCGGTTGGGAACCTAGGGGTTAGACAACCGGTTGGGACCTAGGGTCAAGACAACCGGTTGGGAACCTAGGGTTTAAACAACCGGTTGGGAACCTAGGATTTAAACAACCGGTTGGGAACCTAAGATTTAGACAACCGTTTGGGAACCTAGGGTCTAGACAACCGGTTGGGAACCTAAGGTTTAGACAACAGGTTGGGAACCTAAGGTTAAGACAACCGGTTGGTAACGTAAGGTTTAGACAACCGGTTGGTAACATAAGGTTTAGACAACCGGTTGGAAACCTATGGTCTAGACAACCGGTTGCCAGCCTATGGTCTAGACAACCGGTTGCCAGCCTAGGATCTAGACAACCGGTTGGGAACCTAGGGTTGAGACAACCGGTTGGGAACCTAGGGCCTAGACAACCGGTTGTGAACCTAGCGTCTAGAAAATGGACTTTATATTCTCTTTACGCCGTCCCGGTGGGTGAGTGGTCGGAGGTGTAGGTTTCTGGGTAGTGGTCTGAGCTCCGCATGAAGGATGGGTAGTGCGCCTCCTCCGTTTTAAATCAGGGACAGCCAACAGCATATATTCCTTATAGCAGTTCACGGTAAAAGTTGATCCCAGAAACAAACAAACATTCGCTTTAGCCTTATGATCCATGACATGTCCTATTGTGTGATCCGACGGTTTAATCTCATACTTGCGACACGAATATTTCGGTTATGATTACAAATGTTCAGTGGGATTATTAAAGCACAGTATTCGCTATTTTCGAATATCATCGGAAAAAATTCTTTGCTAACCTTCTGCAACCGCCTACCTACGAAAAGTACTTTAGCACCGCTAAGCCTTGAAAAATAGCGCCTTATGGCCGCCAAGCTGCGCTACGGTCCTTCTACACACCTGGATTCCACGCTTTCTACAATGCACCTCTCATGCGCAATTATTTTTCAATTGCCACGGTACATTTGGGAGATGATTTATTTTCACCTACTCTGTTTTATGTATATCTTTTTGTGCTTGGGTTCATTGCTGTGGTTCATTTCTACACTGCTCAAAATAATTAGGAGAGCACGTGACTTTTGCGGCATTATGCAAGCCAATCGTGTGATTTACCGAAACGTGGAAAACGCAAATCGAGTGTGACGTAGACAACCGAATCATGCATATCCTTATGCGACTGTGATGTCAGAATGCATAATTCACAGATTGGGATAAAATGGAAGTTTTTCGGTAGCGTCCTTATTCTTCCATGTTTATTGTGATACTTCTTGAAGTCTTCAGTTTGAACGATGTCTCAACAACATGATTTACCAGAATCAACGAGGTGGAGAGCTACATGCAGGCTGGAAGCAGGTTAGACACAGCTGGTGGTAGCAGAAGTCATTTGAGTGTCACGAAATGTCATTTCCGGACTGTGGACACGATTCCAGGATACGGGAAGTGTTTGAAAAAAGCAAGGTCAAGGCTGTCTACGAGCAACAACAGCAAGGGACGGCCGTCATCTATTGTTAATAGCCCGTGGCGATAGGCTGAAACATGCTACTCGGCTTCAGGGAGACCTTCTCGTGTCAACAGGATGTGGGTATTAACTCAGACTGTCAGCAATCGCCTTCACCTTAGCTGAGGAACATCGCGCTTGGGGACACGACGACTGGAGCCAATTTCTTTCCTCTGACGAGTCGAGATTCAGTCTAGAGTCTGACAATCGACAAATTCTTCTTTTGAGGGAACCCGGCACACGAAATAACCCAGCTTCTGTGCAGGAAACATAACATTATGGCGGACACGGATGGATAGTCTGGCCAAGTAAAGTATCAGTGGACGTACGAACCTGTCTGTACATCATCCAAAACGGCAGTCTGATGACGCAGAGATATAGAGACGAGATTCTCAGACATGTTGTCATACCGTATGCTGCGACCGTCGATGATTCGTTCCTTTTCATGGACGGTTACGCTCGATCTTAAACAGCTTGGCTAGTGGTCAATATGCTTCAAAAGGAGGGAATCGAGCGTATGGAGTGGCCAGCATGCTTTTTGACTTATATTCAACTGAGAATGCCTGGGATGCACTAGGTAGACGCATTGCAGCTCAGCTGGCAGCTCCGTTGACTTTTCGTGAATTGGAGAATCCTTACATTGAGGAGCGGCGAAGATACCTCCCAAAGCCACCACCTGCAAACCTATGTGCGGCATATGAATTCTATGCCGCACATAGGTTTGCAGCAGTCTTAGTCGTTCGAAGGGACCAATCATCCTACTAGACGTCAGTTACTACCTTCAAAAAGTAATTTTTCTTGTTGTACAGATATGCATATTGTTGCATAGATCATGTGATATGCATATTTGTATCACATCATGTGCATTAAAACAAGGTCATCTACGAGCCAACATATTGCATAAAAATTATCTGATGTGCTTTTTCTTAACCATACCAGTACTTTCAAAAAGTTCCGGAACTTTTTGAATATTTGCCAAATGTCAGTGAATTAAGTCATTTCCCGCTGAGCAAGCAAAGAGCATCATGTGACTGACTAACCAGAACCGGTTTGATCCAGATCCAACACGTACAACGTATGTTCGTAGTTCGTGATTACATGCATTCGAGGCTCTTCATCGCGAGGACAACGATTTCGAATTTTGAACAGCGTTCAAGTGAAAATTTGTGTTCTGCTCGGAAAATCTTTTGCTGAGACTTTTCAAATGATTAAATCAGCGTACGGTGAAAGTGCAATGAGTCAAACTAGAGTTTATGAGTGGCATCGACGATTCGAAAACGGACAACAGAGTATCGAAGATGATGAGAGGTCAGGACGATTTTCAACATCCACAAGGGATGAACAAATCGCCATTGTCAAAGAAATTGTGAAAAATGACCGTCGAAAAACTGTTGCAGGGATTGCAGAAGTTGCCATGCCATTTTAACAGAGAAACTAGGCATGCATGACGTGTGCCAACAAATTGTTCCCAAAAACCTGACACAAGGAAAAATGGATGACCGCATGCACGTTTGCGGGGATAACATCGATGCAGTGGATTCAGATCCCGATCTCTTGAATCCATTGATCACTGGCGATGAGACTTGGTGCTTTCTGCACTACCCCCAACCCAACCGACAGTCAAAAATGTGGAAATCACCGTCGTCACCACGACCAAAAAAGTTCAAGGTTGACTGCTCCAAAGGAAAGGTCTTGTTAGCAGTTTTCTTTGATTGAAAGGGGGTCGTACACAAGGAATTCCTTCAACATGGTCGTACAGTCACTAAAAAAGAGTACGTCAACGTCTTGAAACGTCTCCAAGAATCAGTGAGACGCAAGCGATCAGATCTTTGGAAGACCAACTCGTGGGTGCTCCATCACGATAACGCGCCGGCTCACAAATCCCTCCTGGTGTCCGATTACCTGCCCAAACATCGCATTCCCGTTCTTCTAGAACCAGCTTTTTGAACTGATCTCGCCTCCGTGTGACTTTTTCTTTCTTCCCTGGATGAAGAATTTGCTTAAGGGGTGACGCATCTCAAGTTCCGAAGAAGTGCAACGAGCTGCGATAGAGGCATTGGAGGACGTGGCAAAAGAAAGCTTGTAATCTGCATTTAAATCTTTGTATGAGCGCTGGCAAAAATGCTTAGTTGCACAGTTTAAATAATTCGAAGGAAAATCCGCATAAACAGGTATTATCTGCATTCATTCTTTTTTAATATAAAAAGTACCGGAACTTTTTGAACGTACTGGTATTACTGAATATTCTGCTGTATCTTAGATAAAAATAATATTTTATGTTCAACAACGTCATCAGCACATGATTTGCCTTACAACAATGTCTCCTGCTCCCTTGATTCCTTTGAGCAGTGTATTATCCTGATGAAAACGGTACGTTTTATATTGTGAGCCTATTCAAGTACTCTGTACTGCAGACAAGCATATCCTTAAAATTAAATTAAAACTTGAAGGCAATACGTACATAAGTATAGATGTGCTAACAGAGTTTTTCATACCTAGAAAGTGGAACCACGATAAGGCATCGGCCCAATAGACCAAGTGCTACGTCTAATTATTATTATTATTATTATTATTTTGCTATAGTCCTATTTGGTGATGATTTAGGATTTGAATTTCCTTGCACAGGAATTTTATTTGATTTGAATATAAATTAACATATTTGGCCACTTACTATTTTCCCCTAATATAGAGAACATCTATTATCTTCTGAATATATTACATGTAATAAAATTACATTAGATTTAATTTGTCGCTTTTATTTTATTTCTTCTCTTATTTTGTTAATCTGTTTCTAATTTATTCGAATTTTTATTAATACCTTTTGACATAGGTTTCTTATCATTTGCTCAACATAGGTATGCCAAATCATTCCCTATAAGGTAAATATATTCATTTCATCTAAATAGCGGAAAATTCCGAAAATCCCAGAGCTAAGAAAGATGCGACCAATATCAAGTACTTTTTCAACAGATTATGTAATAATTCTCAAACAGAGGTCATCGCTCTTTCCACGTTTATAAGTGAGTCACGGAAAAATTCTTATTGGCCGCCACCGGGAATCGAACCCAGAGTCTTCCAGGTATGCGCCGGATATGCTTCCACTGCACCACAGCAGCCTCCAATTTCTCCAGACTCAAACACAAAACTCCCTAGCCGCCAATTTGGCAGGTTGCTTCTTCGAGCCCTGCGCAATGCTGTGGATTCACCAAAGATGGGAAGCAGCAACTGAATAATAATCAGAAGGCGAATGAATAATAATACAGACATTGGACGTGGACTAGGAACACCAAACAGAGGTGCTTGGCAGTTGTGTGTGTGTGTGAGTTTGGTGGAATTGAAGGCCGCTGTGGTGCAGTGGAATCATAACCGGCGCGTAACTGGAAGACCCTGGGTTCGATTCCAGCTGGCGGCCAATAAGAATTTTTCCGTGACTCACTTATAAACGTGAAAAGAGCGATGACCTCTGTTTGATGTTCCTAGTCCACGCCAAATGTTTGTATTATGTAATAATCCTCTTGAGACTTGATAGTTGTTAGTATCTGAGGTTCGATATTTTCAAGGGCAGTAAATCCTGCAATTCAGAATGTGTATTCAGAAAATCAGCAGAGTATTAAAAGATATCATAGTGCAATTATATAGCTGAACATTTTAATATGCAAACGCTACTAACTTTTCTGCGCGCTCTGAGAGAATCTTCGTTCCCAGCAGAACTCGCTCTGCTCCGGTTTTCTCCAGAAGCAACGCTTGATCTTGGAGTTGTGCTTTGCCATTGACGTTGCACCATACCGGAAATCAGACGATGCTGAAGGAGTCTTAGCATTACCACAGGGTGCGTAACAGTAGGAAGAGCCATTAGGAAAAACCGGAAGTCCAAGGGATCTTCACCAGGGTCATGTACTTTGATTGAAGGACCTGAAAACGAATTTCCGCATATGAGTCAGAGAAACATTTCTGCAACAGGTCAGTTTCATTTTGCTAGTGAATCAAGCAAACATAAGAACTCGTTCTAGGTTTATCAAGGCATTATACTTTAAAGATGTAACACAAAATTTTATTAGATTGGAAAGAAAGTAATGTATGCAAATACAAGACAACAGAAAAGTACTAATTACCGTGAATACAAATCAGTCCAAAATGCAGTTGCAATCGTTTATCACGACCTACTTCTATCCTCTGGGCAGCTGTTGGATGCCGTCCCTGTAGAATTGTGGTGACCTAGATGCAAAGAAGTGAGTAAGTGCGCTTTGGACACCGTCCCGGTTGGTGAAATCCGCAACAACCGGAAAAGGTGGTATTCGCTCATGGAAATGTCCTGGGAAGAGACTGAGTGCGGCAGCAGCTCCCAGCACAATCCCCTGATCTTGTGACAGGTAACCCGTGCTGTGTGAGGTGTCGCTCCATCCTGCTGTAAGAGGACGCCCTTTGCGGTTCAGCAGTGCTGGTCATTTCGACGTGAAAGATGCGTGCAGATTGTCGAGCAGCAGCTAAAAAAAAAAAAAAAAACACGACACCCAGCGTACCCCACCAAACAGACAGCTTGAGATTACGCACAAGGACGTTACCAAAGGGGTGCGAGGGTGAACTTGAGCCCACCCTGAAATATGTCTTGCCCACCCATTCCAAAAATTTGCCATTTTTCAATATATTTAACTTTAAAATATGTATATTCCAGACTTTGCCAAGTGATAATAAGTCTCGCGTTTTCCTTCGTGTCATCATCATCATCATAATTGTCAACCATTATCAATCCACTGCTGGACGAAGGTCTCCCCAAGTTTCTTCCACAACGGTCTGTCTTGTGCCAGTCCCCTCCATGTTACTCCCGCATACTTTCAAATTTCATCCACCCATCTCACATGTGGTCTTCTTCTGGGTCTTTTCCAGCCCCTTGGAATCCAGTCTAAAATTTGGGCTGTCCATTGATGTTCTGCCCTTCCGGCAATATGTCCAGCCCACTGCCATTTCAGGGATTTAACTCTGATCATAATGTCTTCCACTCTTGTCATTTTTCGGATCCACGAGTTCCTCTTCTTATCTCTCCTGGTTACACCAAGCATGCACCTCTCCATGCTGCTTTGAGATGGCTGCAGCCTTTGTACGTCTCTTTTAGTTAAGGTCCACGTCTCTGCACCATACGTAAGCACTGGAAGGATGCATTGATCAAACACTTTTCTTTTAAGACATAGTGGCATATTGCTCTTGAAAATTATACTGTTTCTTCCAAAAGCTCTCCGCAGGCAAGTCTTATACGCCGATTAATTTCTATGTCAATGTAACCCTCACTTGATATCTGCTGTCCAAGATTAATGTAGGTATTTGTTATCTCCAGATTTTCTCCATCAATCGATAAATCTTCATTTCTTGTAAAAGCATTGAACATCATTTTTTCTTCTGAAAGTTCATTTTTAATCCCACTTATTTACTCTTGTCAGCAAGTTTCTGGATCGTACTCTGCAGCTCTGATCGGGTAGTTGCAAAAATGACTACGTCATCAGCAAAACGAAGGTGGGTTAGATAATCTCCATTAAACTTTATCCTTTTGTTTTCCCAGTTCAGTGATTGAAAGACATTTTCCAATGAGGCATTAAAGAGTTTGAGAGATATAGTGTCACCTTGTCTCACTCCCTTTCCAATTTTTATGGGTGTTGTATTCTCAAATAGCCGAATCTTTGCACTTGCATTTTTATAGATGTTATTAATAATATTAATGCATGCATCTTCAATACCGCAGAATTTCAAAGCCATTGTAACTGCTGATGGTTTCGTGAATCAAAGGCCTTTTCACAATCGATAAAAGCCATGCACAATGGAAGTTCACATACTTTCGCTCTTTCAATTAGTTCTCTCAGTACATGGATATGATCTATAGTGCTGTAGCCACTCCTGAATCCAGCTTGTTCTCTCGGTTGAGCCATGTTTGTGTCACCTTCAAGCGGTGTGAAAGAAATTTAGTGGAGATTTTATAAACCACTGACAGGAGGCTGATAGGTTTGAAGTTCCTGAGATCTTCAATGTCACCTTTTTTATGTAGCAGGTTCATCGTAGCATTGTTCCAATCCTCAGGAATCTTCCCTTCATTAAGGCATCGAGTAAAAATTTAAGCGAGTACTGTGTCAATTTCTCCACTTGCTTCTTGTATGATGTCTACGGTAATTCCATCTTGTCTTGGAGCTTTTCCCCGTTTCATGTTCTTGACCCCTACGTATTTCCTTCGTGTATCCCTACGTATTTTTCCCTCCAGGAGGTGCATTGTTTAAGCCTCCGTAGAAAAGTTATCAAAATAACATAAGCAGGGCCATGAAAATTCAGTCGTTCTTCACTCTTCCAATTCCTTAGTTTAGGACCGCTTTTCATGTTTGTATGGCAAGGGGGACAGCGAGGAGGGTGGATAGGAATTCACTGCCCTGCTCTTTTTTTTATTAGTTTGTTTACTACTAATTGCTCTGCTGTTTATTTCTTTACAAAATAGGGAAATTCCAACACGAAAAGTGCAGTCCAAAGCTACACTAGCGTCTTTAAGACTGCGAGCGAAAGTGCAGAAATTGGCTGACGACTCCTTTGCAGGAGAGGAGTGCAAGGCAAAGTCGCTGGCTTGAGGAATGTAGTTAAGGAGGGGGTTGTGTCTGCGTAGCACGACGTTAAAATTTGATTTAGATAAACATAAACGACATTTTCTTTTAAATAAATTGTTCAAGTACAGTAATATTTTCGTAAACAAATATGGAAGATTTCAATAAGCAATTTAAGACTATGCATTTAGAGCAAGCAAAAAGTTGAAGGCGACATTCTACTAACACCAGTGGCGAAACTAGTCAGATCCGTGACTGCATGTGTGTCCAGGTGGAGTGGGTGGGGATTACACGAATTCCTTTGAAGTCCGTAGTGAAAAGTATTAAAGCCCCCGCCCAGGGGGTGCAGTGGTCTAAGCGCTGGCTTATGACCGTTCTTCCGAGAAGAGTCTGGTTTTAATCCCGTTGAGGCATGGATGTTGTGTTTGTCTTACGGCATGGACTTTCTTCCTTCCCTGGAATTAGTGACCTTAAATTAGGGACGCGCGACTGCTTATAGTCCATTGAGTTGCTCACGGTGGTCGTTAAAGCTTAAATAATAATAAAAAAAAACCATTCTTCTTTCTTTCAGTGTTTTGTGAAAAAAAAAAAAAAAGTTGCTATCAAGTTTGCCCCACCAAAAGGAATGCTCGCCCATCAAACAGGGGTCATCGCTCTTTCCACGTTTATAAGAGAGTCACGTAAAAATTCTCATTTTTACGTGACTCCCTTATAAACGTGGAAAGAGCGATGACCCCTGTTTGATGTTCCTTGTCCACGTAAAGTGTCTGTATTAATGCTTGCCCACCTGTCGCCTATCCTAATTTCAAATTCTGGCGACATTCCTGATCACGTAGGTGTAAGACGGCTTTGGAGGTCGGCATGAACTTCTGTTTTGGGTCCAACCACTGCTTCCGGGTGTTGACACTGTCATATAGGTCCTATCCATTTTTCGTCGCCTGCCAGAATGTGGTCCAACTTGATCACGTGCAAACAGGAAAACGCATGCGCTCATGCGATTTGCTTTCTGATCAACTGTGAGTTCATGAGGCACCCCTCCTATCTTGCGCACCTTCCCAAGTTGACGCAATTGGGTAATAATACACTTGTGGGTAGCCTCCGGCAGTTCGGCCAACTCCCGCGTGATCATTCATGGGTCGGTCTCAACTAAGGTCTTTCAGCATGTCCAATGTTTTGTCCGTATCCACTATTGTGGGTCTTCCGGCTTTGGGACGATCTGATACCCAAAATTTACCACTCGTAACCGTTCGAACCAATGACAGCTCTGATGATATATGGCATTTTTTTTTTTTTTTTTTTTTTTTTGATTGGAGGTTTAACGACCACCGTGAGCAACTCAATGGGCTATAAGCAGTCGCCCGTCCCTAATTTAGGGTCACTGGTTCCAGGGAAGGGAGAGAGCCAGTGCCGTGAGACAAACACAACATCCATGCCTCACCGGAATTCGAACCCGGACCCCTTACGGACGAACAATCAGAGGCCAGCGCCTTAGACCACTGCGCCACCGGGGCGGCGATATATGGCATTTTTTTTTTTTTTTTTTTTTTTTTTGATTGGAGGTTTAACGACCACCGTGAGCAACTCAATGGGCTATAAGCAGTCGCCCGTCCCTAATTTAGGGTCACTGGTTCCAGGGAAGGGAGAGACCCAGTGCCGTAAGACAAACACAACATCCATGCCTCACCGGGATTCGAACACGGACCCCTTGCAAACGAATGATCGGCGATATATGGCATTAGGGAACACACTGGTAATTCCTTACAGCACTTCCTGGGGTGCTGTTGCGACGAAACTCATACAGCATGCAACGGCGGATGTGCTCTTTGTTCACTTCCATGTTGTCTGGTTCTTACGCTTTTCGCCTTCTGATGGCTAATTGCTACTGACTTAAGTCTGCTACCTATTGGTGTCATATGCCAGTATACTGCGGAATCACACTGGCCAATGTGCATTGTGGCGAGGGCTTTGACTTCGGGTACTTCGTCATTGAACATTACTTTCTTTCTAACCCATTACATGAAAAGTTGTAGGTACACTCTAGAAAAAAATCTACTCACCTTGAAGAAAGCTTCCTGTCGTAATGAAGCCTTAGCACATGCATTGTGGAGAAAAAGATAAAAAAGTACTACAATGCCATAAAAGTAGGACTATTCGTTTCAGAAAAGTCGCAGTGCAACAGACACCTGGATACAATACGCGTGATATACAGTGTGGCAAACAAAACTCTGACGTTGTCCTGTGACATGTTGTGCCAAGAGTCCTGCAATTGCTAAACAAGGTCTCCGATATTCCATGATGGCCACAGCTGATGTTTCAGCATGCCAGACAGACTTGATAGCGGAAAAAGCCAGTGATTCGGCTGGCTATGGGAAGCCATCCCGGGAGAGGAAAACTATGTGTGACCCGGAATTATCTTGCTGATAAATAGCCTCTGGCAGACGTCTCATAAGAGACCAGACGATGAATTGCAGGATCTCTTGGACGTATCTCTGTACTGTTAGAGTCCTTTTTACCACGAGTAAGTAGGCCCGGCTTTCATAGGAGATGGTTTTCCGCACCATCACGCCGTTGGTGGGGTCGGTGTGACGCTCCACAACTAAGTCCAGATGTGAGCACTGTCCAGTCCCATGAGGTGGTGGTTGTCGTCGGCTCTAAGAGAGAAGCGGGATTCGTTACTAAACACGACGCGACTCGACTCCAGTCGAAGGCCCACAATGATTTCCAGGACTGACACCATTTCTGACACATCCGCCGATGTAGGGTGGTTAACGGAAGACTTCAGAAGTAGCGACGGAAATGGCGTCTTGCCTCTGAAAGTCGTCTCGCAATGGTGCGCGATGATACATGATGTAACGTAAAGGCCGCAACATCTCATCGGATTGTAGACAGAGGTGCAGACGGAGGGAGTTTGGGCATGTCGGATTATGAAACGATCCTCTCGTCCAGTTGTACCTCGTGGGATTGCGTTCCCTCATGTACCCAAAGCTGGTAACACTGACTCACTTCTGCATCGCTCCCAGCATTTCCATGACGGGACCCCATCTCATCAATCGTTCTAGGGAGTTGTAGGGCGTTGTCGAGGCATTAGCAGTAGTAACTGAAATTAATGCACTCGACAACGCAGCCAGAATGTTTACAGCAAGCGTATGACTGTCATTATTCGGGCCACTACATGGGAATTCAAATTCGTTCTAGAAACGACTTTGACTTCCATTTGCCGTGAAACTCCAGCCAATTACATGCCTGGCCACCAGGTATTTTCTGCAGGTCTTCACAGTTTGCAGATGATTTTATCGAAGTGTATCGATCTTTTTTTTTGCACAAGAGTATATTTAAACCTAAAAAGTAATTTACTAGTACAAAAACAAGTTAGTAAAATCATGCAATGCATTGATTATGATACGCTTTCCAACATACCAGAAATTATTACGCAAGTTATTAGAATAATGGCTGTGGAATAAATCTTGCTTTTGTGCAATGACCTTCGACCCCATTTTGTTGATATTCAACAGAACCGGTTCACTATACCTCCAAAACAACATGATAACGTATTGTCGCAATCGAAGAATTTTTAGGTAAGTTATGATGCACAAAAGCAATGGAATGGATCCCACTCCAGTGTCCTGACCTTTAACCCCATTTCGCCCATTTTCAATAGGGTTCGTGTCCAGTGGTTTCCTACCACATACTAGAATTTCATCGAAATCGAACCATTTGTACGCAAGTTATGACAGATAAAGGCAATGGAATGGATCCAGCTCCTATGTCCTGACCTTTGACCCTATGTGGTTCCCTACTACATACTAAAATTTCATCGAAATCGAACCATTTTTACGCAAGTTATGATGCATAAGAGCAATGGAATGAATCCCGCTCCTATGTCCTCACCTTTGACCCTGTTTCGCCCATTTTCAATAGGGTTCGTCCCCAGGTGGTCCCCTACCACATACTAAAATTTCGTCGATATCGAACAATTTTCACGTGAGTTATCGTGCGGACGGACAAAGCTGGAGCATATACGCTTCTTCAGTTCAACACAATTTTATTAACAAGGTTGGGTTCAGGAGGCGAACATGGGCGTCCTGATACATAAATTGTACGGTAAAATATACAATCTCTAAAATTCTGTGTACATTATATACAGCACGATGTATTGTTTCACAAAGGAGCCTCGTGGTGAGAGGGGCAGACATTTTGCACAAGAACAATAAGAGAGATTGTCGAAACATTTCGTCTCGAAGCATAAGTATATTATAGTGCTGACAAATAACAGAACGAGAATATTATAATGAAGCACTGTGCAAAAGGAGAACTGTAGATAACAAAGTAGACAATGTGAAACCTAAGGCAAACGGAATTGCGATGTCTTAGTACTGGTAGAAAAAATGATAATCAAAGAGAAAACAAGTAAGACTATATACATTTGTACAGTATGGTGCACATTATACTCACATTTGTTAGATGATATAAGCTTTATGTTGAAGTTTGATTCCGAAAACCAATGGTGAGCATGCGCGTTGAACTGAAGTTCAACAGAGCTAGGAGGAACGAGGTTATAAACTACCGACAGTCAGTTGCAACGTCGCTGGCATGCCGGCGAGCCAGGAAGCGGCCGGAAACCAGGTGGAACGGAAATGTTGTTCTCTCTGTTGGGCAACTGCCACAAGGTTCTCTAGACGAAGTCTTGAGAGGAAACGCTCCCGAAAGTTGCACAGTAGTTCCACAGAAGCTTGGTGGATGGTATAAGGAGATGAGATATCTCGGCAGCGCTGATGAAATACGTAGATGACGTGTTTCACCAGGATGAAAATATATGAGCAGATGGGTGGAAGCTTGACTGGCGGCGAGACCTGCAGGAGGAGTGTCTTATAGGCATCGAAAGGAAGATCAGTTGTGGCTGAACGTTGAGCAATGGAAAATGCAAGATGGAGTAGTGGAAGGAGGATGACACAATGTAGATAAACGTGAGAGACATCAGCTTCTTGAGCACAGAAGGGGCAAAGAGGTGAGTCAAGAATGGTCATGCGGTCGAGGATGGATGGAACGGGAAGACGGCGTGGAGGAAAAGCCAAAAGGAGCTGAAAGAGGAGAAAGGGTGAGAGGCCATACAGCGGTAGAAAGGATTGGGAGACATCAGGGATGTGAAGGGGAGAAGGAGAGTGGGATTTTAAAAGTAACCGATAGAGAACTGAGGTTGAAAGAGAAGAGAGTGGAAGTGTAGATCTGCCGACTGAGATAAAGAAAGGAAGGGGAAGGGAGGCGGAAGGAACAAAGGTTAGGCCGGTGGGGGTTGCGAGATGAGGGAACTTAGCAATGATGGTAGAGAGTAGAGAGTCATAGACAGAGCGAGAGGAGGGTGAAAGAAGAACAGTTGGGGGGGGGGGGGGGGGCTGGCGTATGGTCGCCAGGACAGATCTGAGGTTACAAGGTATTTGACGGTTACAACTCCGACTCGGAGCCAAGAAGGGTAGGCGAAGCATGAAAGATGAGGGGGGTGAAGAAGAGAGGAGAAGAACAAGGGTTCAGTAAGGAGTTCAGTGGTGAAATCGGGTGGGGATCGAGTGAGCGGGAGAGAGCGGAGAAAGGTAAGAGTCTCCCGTAAGGCAGGAGGAAGGCGAGAGTGAGTGGTAGTTCGGAGGTCCATTAGAATGAAGGAAGTGAAAGTGAAATTAGTGTTGTTCGAAGAGGTGATGACATTCCTTGCGGTAACAACGTCGGCAACAGGTGAAGTATGAAGATGGAGGAACGAAGTAATCCGGAGAGCTTAATAGTACAGTCGTGTATCAATTAGGCCAATGCCACCTTGGTCAGGAGGAAGGCTGAGCTTGGGGGCACTGAGCCAGTGGTGTCAGGTCCAGATAACTGAGGTGAAGCAGCGAGTGATATCATTGAGACGAAGAAGTGGGGATTTAGTAGCAAGCCAGGAATGTGTGCACATGGAGAGAAGATAGGTTTGCGCAAGACGTGAACGTTGAAAATATGAAGTACAGAACTGCGCTTTTCGCCAAAACGCAGTTGACCGATGAAGACGCGGCTGGATGGTATTCCACGTTGTGCTGGAGGCTTCACCTGGGACGCCAAGATGTACGCCAAGGAAACGTTGAGAGGCTGAAGACCAGAGCGCTCCCCATGGGGAATCCAAGCGGTCAACCCATGAGCCGCACCACAGGCCTGTGCTTTTGGTTGTATTAATCGCAGCTCCGGAGCAGGAGGCGTAATCGGCAAAAAGACTTTGGAGCAAAGAGAACTGTGAATCCAGGCGTATACAGAAGGTAACGTCGTCTGCATACGCCACGGAAGTGGTGACATGGTGTCTCGTGCGGGCGATGAGTGGCGGCAGGGTGGCTTGAAGGGAGCGTTGAACGGAGCGGAGAAAAGGTTCTAAGGCTATGGCGAAAAGTTGACCGGAGAGTGGGCAGCCTTGCCTCACTCCACGGCGGAAGAGGATTGGTGCTGTAAGGAAGGTGGGAAACTTGACCTGGAAACTGGCGTCCTGGTAGAGGGAGGTGATGAGAGAAATAAACGGAGTCGGAAATCCAAATCGGAGAAGCGTGGCAGAGAGATAAGTGTGGGAGATGTTATCAAACGCTGACTGTTGGTCTAAAGAGAGGAGGGCGAGGGGTTCAGAGCGGGAGCGCGCAAGGTGAATTAGATCAGTCAGGAGATGGATGTTGTGAGATAGAGAACGGCCGGGAACTGTGTAAGTCTGGTTAGGGTAGAGGATGTGAGTGAGGATGGGATTTAGTCGCTGTGAAAGAAGCTTGGTATAAAGTTTGTAGTCGAGATTCAGTAGGGAAATTAGGCGCCAGTTCACCAAGTCAAGGAGATCACCTTTTTTGGGGAAAAGGACAACGTATGCAGTTGTGAATCCTCTCGGGAGAGGAGAGTAAGTAAAGGCAGCAGAGAAAGCGGATAGGAGAAACGGAAGAAGAAGAGGCAGAAAAGTTTTATAAAAGCTAAAGGTTAGGCCGTCCGGACCCGGAGCGGCACTAGAATTCAGAGAAAAGAATGTAGTGTTTAGTTCAGAGGGCGTGGGCGAAAGGAGAAGAGAAGAAGCGAGATGAGGGGGAACCTGAGGTAGATTAGAAAGGAGAGAATCCATTGCTGCAGAGGATGGTTGAGGAGGTTCACAGAATTTCATGGAAAAGTACTGACGGACATGGGAACAAAGCGCAATCGGCTCATCTGATACCTCTCCAGAAGAAAGGCGACCGACGTCAGGAACTCATAGTTCTGAGTATCCGGCGTCAGGTGTTGCAAACGAAGTCGGCGGAGAACTTGTTGCGCCAGAGGAGTGAGAAGAGATCGAAGCTCTTCTTGAAAGGAGGAGAAGAGGGGATCACTGAGACAGAGCATGGATAGCATTGAACGAACATAGTCTAGGCGCATGTTCTGGAGTGTCTTTAATTGGAATGAGTAGTTTCGGACACGCAGAACGAGCTGTTCCTTGACCTCCATCCAAGAATGTAATCCGCAGAGTGCAAATTGAAGCTGCGGTCGTCTGTCATTCAGGAATGACCGGACCGAAGAGCAGAATGCCGGGTCGGAGAGAGGTGCATCATCAAATGTCCACGGGCGTATTATCCTCGGTTTGAATGGTGCAGTATGGACTATGATGGCAATGGAGCAGTGGTCAGATGAGGCCGTGGGATACACACTCGATTCTGTCACAGCAGGAAGTAGAGTACTGGAGGAATAAATCCTGTCAAGGCGGACTAAGAAAGGATTTTGCGCATGAGAGGAGCACCAAGTGTAATTAGTCGACCATGGATGAACATGCCGATGTACATCATGAAGAGCATTGTTGGTGAACACTGTCCGGAGCAGGTTTGCCAGGGCATAGCGGCGCTCTCTATTGGTAGAAGACCTATCCAGAAGAGGATCCAGGGTAGAGTTATAATCCCCACCAACGAGAACATGGTCTGACGGTGGGATACGGTCCAGTGCTCTGCAAAGACGTGTGAAGACAATCGATAAATGAGTTGTAGTGCTTGGAATATAGATATTGAATAAATGGTATCTGGAAGATGCGATGGTAAAGGATGCATGCTGTAAGAGATCTCGACAAATATTTCGCACAGAGAGGTATGTGATAATATAATAGAGAGTATGACTAATGCCGATGGCAAGGCCGCTATGAGATGTTAGTCCATAGGCGTGATGAAACACAAAGTTCCACTGGCGCCATCGAGAATGGACTGTAGTTGGTTTGCAATTTGTCTCTTGAAGCAGGAGAATATCAGCCTCCAACGGGTTGAGGTCTTCATATGCCAGAGAGTTGCTGAGGGGGGAAGCGAATCCCCTGCAATTAAGTGACACGATCTTGAATTGTGGGGTTCCTTGCCTCTAGCTGAAGATCTTTCAGAGCTGGAGGAAAAGACTTGAGGCGATTATAGAAGAGTTTGTGCCCACGGATGGGTGGGAACATTCTGACGGCAGAAATGCGACACATTGAAGATCTGCTCCGGCACAAGTTGGCCAAGCGATGGATTCTTGACTGCTAAGGCACGTGCTATTGCGTAGCTGGTCGGATTCGTTAAGTATGTATGGAGATCAATGTATGAGAGTGGTACGGGAGATATATTGGCTGTCTGGAGAAATGCAGCGAACTCTTCGACCGTGGGAAAGGAGACTTCGGCTGGCGAGGTGTGTCGAGGAGAACTGCTGGAGAGGGAGGTTGAACGAGGTGAAGTAGAGTTTCGCTTCTTCGCTACTCGCCTGCTGCGGCCAGAGCCGCGGCGCTTCAGTGGAGGCTCGGTCGTCTCATCCTCACACTGCGTCTCTGGACCAACGGACTCCACATCAGTTGTTTCTGAGGTTTCAGTGGTAATAGCTGATTGTGAACATTATGAAAGGGACTCAGTGGTGGAGCGACGACGTTGCGGGAGTGAGGAGGCAATTGTAGGAAAGTCCTCTAGTGAAAAGGAGGAAGAGGCTGTGGGAGCGTTGCGTTGACCAACGTCTGTAAGCGAACATTTTTCATCATATCTTGGCTCCGAGGCCTGCTGTGCTGAAGTAGATGGTGTGATACGCTTCGAGTTAGGAACAGTATCTGTAGGAGCGCCAGTCGGAGTCAGTGGAACTTGATGTGGGCAGTGCACGCGAAGATGGTTTTCGCCATGGCAAAGCGTGCAGTGCAAGGAAGTAATGACGTCGATTTTCCGACGTTGCTGGCCACACCGTACGGTTAGGATCTTCGGGCGCGCAAGCAGATGATCGTCCGATGGAAATATGACACGGGCACTTCGACGAAACCCTGCAATGGATTTGTCATCGGGATCTCTGGGCGCCACCGAAAGGGTCGTTATTGGTCCAACCACTCGGCCAAATTTGCTGAGTAAAGTGCATAGAGCGACATCTGAGACTTCAGGAGAGACTGGGTGGAAAGTGACCTGGATAGGTCGGTGCGCCACAGGTTCAGCCAGAAGATGCACATCTTTGATGGATAAGCCATCAGTCATCACAAGGTCTGCATGTTCTTTACGGGCAAAACACACTAATACGGCCAGTGGCTTTCGAGCCATATGAGTGATATAAGCTCCTGTAGGAAGCATCTTCTTTAGGGCAATACTATATTCTTTGAGTTTCGTGTCTGGTAATGCATCAAAACAGACACCGAAATCCATTGTGGTGAAAAATTGTTTCCCGGCTGGGGAATCCTCTGGGATATCGATCGTGGCAGAACTACCCACAACACTGACGTAAGAGTCAGGAAAAACTGAAGCAATAAACTTGGAAGGAACTCTCGCTCCGGAGGTCACTTTGGAGTAAGTGAGAGAAGAAGAGTTGGCAGGGGAAGGATGCGACACAGTGCTGATTGCTGGTAGCGGCTTGGTAAACTGAGTTGAGCCAGTGGAAGGCAACGCAACCGTGCAAGCGGTCACATCCATAGCTTCGACAAATGAATCAGGGACGTGCGTCAAGGTGACGTCACTCTCCTGGGCAGGGATACCAACTTGAGCCTTTGCAGAGGAGGCGCGCGTCACATCTTGTATGCGTATGACGTCTTTGACGTGCATAAAAGCTGATTGGTCTCCTGAGAGTGAGGAGGAGGAGGAGGTTGAATGAGCATCACTGATGAGGGCGTGGACTTCACCCTTCTCCGTGCCCGCCATTGTAAATGGCGAGGACTAACTTAAGGATCGATCAGCTTGATCGGAAATAATAAAACGCTGAATGCAAACAAAATATGCAACTCACCTACTTGGGAGCTGAGCTAAAAGAAAGTACAGATCTTCTTCTTGAAGGGGAACACAAAAATAGGAACAAACACTCACTATACACTTCCAAAACTGGGCACAAACACAGAGCTCGAAACGAACGTGACTATATCGGTTATACTCTTCTTCAACCTACGGTTGGAAAGCGTAAAAAATGAGCTAATGAACATTACAAAAGATATATATAGCAGACGCAGAAACAAAGGCGGAAGTTATGAGCAGCGTAAAAAAATAACTAGGTTAGTGAGTAGCACAAAACTAATTAATGTAATGGAAAACACGGAAAATATTGGTCTCATGTGGATAGCCAATTTTTAAGGCGAAGAAAGGTAATTTTATTCCAAGGTAGATAACGATACACACTATATTATCGAACGTATTCGGATGCCACAGTGTTTTGGAACAAATGGCTTTATTACCGCAATTAGTACTTCGTCGGTTCACCTTTAGCTTGCATGACAGCAGTAACTCGTCGAGGCATACTATCAACCAATTTCTAGTAGGTCTCGACATTAATGGTTCGCCATTCGTCCTGCAAAGCTGCAGGCCGAGTGGAGAGCGAAGACGGTCGTTGTGGTCGATTTCTTATTCGTCTCTCGAGTTCATCACAGAGAGGTGTTCTATCGGTTGGTTGGTTGGTTGATGGGTTTTATTGGCGCAAGGGCCAAGTATAGCCAAAGAGCGCCAGACACGAGACCAACAAAACAAAGACGTTAAAAGCGTGGCACAATAGTTAAAATCAGGCCGATGCAGGAAACATGTGTTCTATCGGATTAAGATCAGGCCAGTGTAAGAACTGTACCACAGTTTCCGGAAACCAGTCCTGCACACGCGCCATGCCAAGTGTGGAAGGGAGATCGATCGTGTTGGAAGAGACAACGGTCATTTCCATAATACTGCTACATTGTTGGTATGGCATAATTACCCAAAACATCGAAGTACTCTCCAGAGTTCACGGTTTGTGGTATAATCCCCAACAGGTCGAGTCCCATTCACGAAAAACAACTCCATACCACGATAGAGCCTCCGCCGAACTTAAGAGATAAAAGAACACAGTCCGACTAAAATCTTTTCGCCGGACTGTCGCCAAATCCGAAAACGCCTATCACATTGGAAGAGTGAAAAGCATGACTCATCATCCCAAAGAAGAGCTTTACAGTTGCTCACAATCTAGGGAAAGACGAGAGACACACCCCTCTAAACGGTGCTTCGAATTTACGGTAGTGATGTGTGGTTTGTGTGCAGCTGTTCTTCAATTATAGCTCACACTGTGCAATCTCTGCGGATAGTTATAGTATTAAACGAGCCATTACAAGCATTTCCTACTTCAGCAGCGATCGAAACGGCAGAGGAAGAACGGGATTTATTAACATTTCTTACCATGGCTCTTCTGCCACGTTCCGTCAGTTTGTGCGGCCTTTGTAGATGTTTTTTTATGCTGTAGTTGCACCATCCTGCTTCCATCTATTCACGACATCACTCATAGTCGATTTTGGTATGTTAATTTAGCTGCAATGCTCCGTATGGAAACGTTACTCAAATTACATCCTATTGAACTCGCTCACGCTGGAACTCGGAAAGTTAACGCCCACGCTGCACATCCGCTTTGAATACGTGTATAAAGCTGACATGTTCTGTCTGATAACACGACAGAACATGTCAGCTTTATACACGTATACGTACCTCCCCACTCACAGCGCACCATCCTGCTCAAGCGTCCTTTGCACTTATGCAAATATCCTATAGTGTCCGAATACTTTTGATAATATAGCGTATGTGAAGAAAATTAACACTTTAAGAACAGATAAGGGTCATAAAAGAGCACAAAATCATGTAGGACGATGACAGTTGCCTTCTTCATAAAACTCGTAACACGTTCGCTGTTCGAGAGGTTTGTTTAGCAAATATTTAAATATTAGAGACAAAGCAAATGAGGAAGCTATGACGCTAATGGAAACACTCATTACTAAAGTGTTTAGTATTAGCTTTTCACCTGAGTCATTTTCTCTGCCCTCTAAATATCGAGATGGTCTTTTATCATGTAAAGATCAATGCGTCTTTTTCACAGCAATTAATGGCTGAGTTTTCATACGGATCACTCTAGTCTGATGTTTCATTTTGTTTGGGATCAAATCTCTGGCAACGCATGAATGGCATGCTTGTTTATTCTCCTCATTTCATACCCTGCTTTTCTCCATTAATCAAAAATTAGGGATTGGGGGCGCATTGTAACCATAAACAGTAGAATCCACGGATGGCCAAAAATAGGCAAGACAGATACGCCACAAATACTGTGCACTCTTTCATTTGCTTGTGAAATACATATCACTAGTATTATTCATAGCAAATTGCATATTAATAACAAACTGTCAGGTTGTTTTATAAGCAATAAGTGACAAGATTGGAACGAGTAAACCCTTACACTGTATTACTGTAACCCTTGAAATAAAATAGAGGCTTCTGAAGAATGCATTTGACATAATATCATTTATGAGTTCATGAAAGAGAAAAATGCAAATGCAGCGAGGAAAAACATTTGCAAAACATCTATGTTAAGCGATGCATCTTAAATTTATTGCCCATTTCCAGATCTCACTTTAGTCTTGAGTTTTCTTTTGCTATATAAGTTGTGTTATTTCTTGGTTACGTAATTATTACTGAACTTCTACGCCACAAATACTGTCATATTTGGAAGCGCTGACAGTTAACAGTGTGAAAGGTCACAACACAGATGCGGTAAAAGCGACTGTAACAAGAATTTAGGGGATTTTGGCAGATTTTTGACTGTTGTAAAATATTTTACCTAAATCAATCTTGCGAGAAATAGTTTTCGAGCTGTACTACTATTTATCGCTATTGTTCGTAATTAACGGCTTGTTTTATTACTTTGAAGTCATATATGACTAACCAGCTCACGAATTCAACTGTTGTGTCTTTAATGTGAATTTGTGTGGAGAGCTGCGTGTTGCAAAGAAAAACTAAGACTTGTTCATCAATGTTTCGTCCACTGAACCCTACCGCTGCTGTGGTGGCGCAGTGGTCTGAGCGATGGCTTCTGATCATTCGTCCGAAAAGGGGTCCGGGTTCGAATCCCGGTGAGGCACGGATGTTGTTTTTGTCTTACGGCACTGGCTCTCTCTCTTCCCTGGAACCAGTGTCCCTAAATTAGGGACAGGCGACTACTTATAGCCCATTGAGTTGCTCACGGTGGTCGGTAAACCTCAAATAAAAAAAAAAAAAGAAAAAGAAAAGAACCCTACCGTTAAGTTTTCTTATACTATTTTGGTTTTCTTAGTAAAGTTAATATACAAACATTCACTACCTCAAATATTACAAAACATTTGTTGCACTTTAAATAAAACGGAACTGTTAACTGACTTGCTTTGAAAACCACGAACTTGCTGCGGAAAAAACTGACTTGTTTTGAAAACCACGAACTTGTTACGGAAAAAGCACATCTTTCTGGAGAAATTCTGCTATTCATACACTGGCGGAAAGAGAAAAAAGAACACCAAGAAGGAATTGTCGGACGATCATGAAATTTACATATGTTAATGGGGTCGAGTTTACGTAGGTGTGATGTCAATTTCGGGACCAACCGGTGAGCGCTTACGCCAAAGCACGGCATAATATGCAAATTATCGTCGGTGGTATTTAAGGAGTATACGGCGAAGTGAATGTAATCAGTCGTCGGCGTACGGACACGGGCGAAGACCCTGAAGAAGCTGCAATGCCTAGACATGGAAGACGTGTACGATTTCAGCAGTTATCGGACTTTGAGCGAGGTCGTCTAGTCTGACTCCGCGAGGCCGGGTGGTCGTATCGTCGTATTGCGGAGCGAATTGGACAGGAGGTATCGGTGGTGGTACGATGGTGACGTAGATGGTCCGAGGAACATTCCCTCACGAGAAGACGTAGAACCGAGAGTCACAGACGGACTGATGAGCGGACCGATCGACGCATAAGGAGAGCGGCGTTGTCAAGCAGAACATCCACTGCGACGCAAATCCGAGCTGCCGTTGCACCTGAGGTGACTGTGCGAACAATCCGCAACCGTCTACTGTATGCAGGACTACGTGCACGTGTGCTTCTGGTATGTGTACCTCTGACTCCAACCCACCTATAACGAAGTAAATTTCTCCGTCATTTTTGGTCAACGCCGGGAATCGAACCCGAGTCCGCTTATTCCGGAACAAGTCGCTCTACCAACTGAGCTACGCAGACATTCATTCTGATTGCTATCTGCCTTTATGTCGTGTGCGTCCTGCTGGCAGGTACGTCACATCTCCCCCCCCGAAAGAGGGCCGGGGGCATGGCCCACGGGTCAGCCGTGACCATGAATCGTTGCAGGCAGCCATCCACTGTAGAACGTGCACTTGAGAACTCCCAGCCAATCTGTTGTGTGGAATGCAACGTCACACACATTTATTCCTCGAAGCGCTGGAGAAGGGATTCTCTGATTTTTCCTCTCTCGCGGTGTGGAAAGCACATCACACCAATGCGAGATTTTGAACGGTCGGATCATCCGGATAGTTCGGGCGCCATTATAACGAAGTAAATTTCTCCGTCATTTTTGGTCTACGCCGGGAATCGAACCCGAGTCCGCTTATTCCGGAACAAGTCGCTCTACCAACTGAGCTACGCAGACATTCATTCTGATTGCTATCTGCCTTTATGTCGTGTGCGTCTTGCTGGTAGGTACGTCACACACCGTAAGGAACGGCTGCAGTGGTGTCGCCAACGTCTGCACTGGAGAACGCAATGGCGATCTGTCGTGTTCAGCGATGAAAGCAGATTCTGCTTGGGAGCCTCCGATGGCCGCATGCGTGTTCGCAGACGCACAGGGGAGCGTCTCCACCCTTCTTGCATCCGCCAGCGACACAGAGGGCCTACACCTGGTCTCCTGGTGTGGGGAGCGATCAGCTATCACTCCCGTACACAACCAGTGTTTGTACCGGGTACGTTAAACAACACCTCTTACATCAACAACATCATTCAGCCCGTTGTTGTGCCATTTGTAAGGTCGGTCCATCGCGGTGTTTTCTCGCAAGATAACGCACGCCCACACACGTCACGTGCAACGCAGCATGCACTTCAGGGTGTGAGACAACTTCCATTGCCTGCACGTTCACCGGGTTTGTCCCCCATTGTGCACGTGTGGGATTTTATGGGACAACGACTTATCCGGTCTCCGCGGCCAGCCACGACCATCACCGATTTACGCGTCGAGGTTGAGGATTCTTGGAACTCAATACCCCAAACTTACATCCAACATCTGTACGACAGACTCCATGCCAGAATTGCACAGTGTGACGCAGTTCATGGCGGTTCAACCTCGTACTAACCATGTTACATGGAAATGTTAGTTTTCAGTTTACCAGGAAATACAGCTAGCTGTATTTTGCCATAATATTTTGATCACGTTATCCTCTGTATTCTGTTATTATGCTGTATAAATTTCGTTGGTATCAGAAGTCTCCTTCTTGGTGTTCTTTTTTCACTTTTCGCCAGTGTACATAAACGTGTGTTTAAAAACGTACGTATGCCTAACAAATATCCTCAAATACGGAAATTATCTCCAAAATGCTGTACGGTTTTTAAATTCTTTTAACAAATAACGAGTTTTTTTCAACGAAAGAAAAGAGGGGATTCTTAGAACATATATATTTACGCATCAAAAATCTGTATATCTTATCATGCGATAACAAGCCATTATAATGAAGAAGATACAACAAGTTAGTAAAATCATGCAATGCATTGATTATGATACGCTTTCCAACATACCAGCGATCATTACTAAAGTTGTTACTCAAGTTATGAGGATAATGGCTGTGGAATAAATCTTGCTCCTGTGTCCTAACCTTTGACCCCATTTTGATTATACTGTATTAAACGGAATTGGTTCCGTATACCTCCAGAACAACATACTAAAGTTTTGTCGCAATAGATGCATTTGTAGTAAAGTTATGAGGATAATGACTGTGGAATAAACCTCGCCCCTGTGTCGTGACCTTTGACTCCATTTCGATGATATTCAATAGAACCGGTTCAGTATAACTTCGGAACAACATGACCAAAGTTTTGTCGCAATCGAAGCATGTTTACGTTAGTTATGACGCATAAGTGCAATGGAGTGGATCCCGCTCCTATGTCATAACCTTTGACCTCATTTCGCCCATTTTCGATAGGGTTCGTCCTCAGGTGGTCCTCTACCGCATACTAAAATTTCATTGAAATCGAACCATTTCTACGTGAGTTATCGTGCGGACGGACAGACAGACGGACAAAGCTGGAGTATATACGATTCTTCGACCCACGGTTGGAAAGCGTGAAAAAAGAAAGTTGTGAAAAATCAAATAGCGCGCAATTCTATTAATTAGATTTAAAAAAATCGAAATGTTAGCCTAAATCTTTGCAACTTACACTACTGTTTGTGTAAAACGCATCACCAAGAAAGAATCGCGATATTCAAATGAGATTTATATCACAGGTTGGACAAGAAATAACTGCTTACATTTCTAGAGCTATACAATATTGTTTTGCTCAGAACTCATCGTGTGAAGCCACCTCGAGCAACATTAACAGCCTCGACACTGAGTGGCATTGAATGGAAGAGGATTTTGATATCAACCCGAGCAATAGCCTGCGTTGCTGGTTCTTTGCGAGACCAGAGTTCATTTGCGGTGACTGGCGGAGGCCCTTGACTAGCCAGGATGCTTCTATGCGAGACCAGAGTTCATTTGTGTTGACCGGAGGAGGCCTTTGACTGGCCAGGTTGCTTCTATGCGAGACCAGAGTTCATTTGTGGTGACTGACCTGGCCAGGTTGATTCTATGCGAGAATAGAGTTCACTTGTGGTGACTGGTGGAGGCCCGTGACTGGCCAGGTTGCTTCTATGCGAGACCAGAGTTCATTTGTGGTGACTGGCGGAGGCCCTTGACTGGCCAGGTTGCTTCTATGCGATACCAGAGTTCATTTGTGGTGACTGACCTGGCTGATTCTATGCGAGACCAGAGTTCACTTGTGGTGACTGGCGGAGGCCCTTGACTGGCCAGGTTGCTTCTATCCGAGACCAGAGTTCATTTGTGGTGACTGGCGGAGGCCCTTGACTGGCCAGGCTGCTTCTATGCGAGACCAGAGTTCATTTGGGTAGACTGGCGGAGGCCCTTGACTGGCCAGGCTGCTTCTACGTGAGACCAGAGTTCATTTGTGGTGACCGGCGGAGGCCCTCGACTGGCCAGGCTGCTTCTATGCGAGACCAGAGTTCATTTGTGGTGACTGACCTGGCTGATTCTATGCGAGACCAGAGTTCACTTGTGGTGACTGGCGGAGGCCCTTGACTGGCCAGGTTGCTTCTATCCGAGACCAAAGTTCGTTTGTGGTGACTGGTGGAGGCCCTTGACTGGCCAGGATGCTTCTATGTGAGACCAGAGTTCGTTCGTGGTGATTGGCGGAGACACTTGACGGGCCAAGTATTTAGCTATCATATTCCACACTTGTTCGATCGGGGACATATCCGGCGGACGTTCAGGCCAGGAAAGAATAGGTATTTGCCGTTCATGGAAGAGGTCTTGTACATTCCGGGCCATATCTTAGTGACAGTGGCGTATCTTGCGTCCAAAACCTGGGCTATCTCACCCGCCCCCAGTACTGTATTTTTTTTTTTTAATTGCGAAGTTTATTTTTCAGTTGTTAACTCATAGAAGCAACTCTTTTTCTTAATTTTAGGTACATGCAATTGCTGTCATAACACCAAATTATTATGAGAATTAGGATTGTAATACTTATTTGTACATGAACTCCATTCTTCTTCTGTACACTTTACCTATATACATGCACTCCATTTTTCTTTCCTTTTGGTGAAGTTGAATGTTACATTTCCTTAAAAAGTTTCTTCCGAGTACTTTATCACATTTAAAAAGAATGGCTTTCTCTATTGACAAGACAGCCAATTTGCACAAGTGTACATGCCCTTGTATTTCCCTAAAGTATAATATGTCTTGATTCGTTTTAATGCAGAAAAACTTCTTTCGGCAGTTTGCAGTTGTTAATGGAAATTTTAATATTAGGTCTGCTAAATTTTTACACCTCAATAAACACAATGTCCAATTTATTCAATTTCATGTAAATAGTAATGTCTCTTACAAATTTCTTTTTGTATTCATCAAGGGAATAATAAACACCTTCACACACACACACACACACACACACACATACACGCACGCACGCACGCACGCACGCACGCACACGCAGTTCATTTTTGAGTCGAACTCAGTCAAAATTTGAAGCCTAGCGTTCTTTAAGTTCTGATAGTAGATGATCAGGAAAGCTTTCACAAATTTTTTTCAAAACAATTCGAATCCAACAAAAGCCACGAATTTAAGATATAATATCACTAATTTGAATTCATTGACACTTCACACAGGTGAAAAAACTATCGCAAAACACGGGCATTTACGGGCGGGAGCATGCAAGTAACGAAGGTAGTCAAAGTATTCTCTTTTCTGAGCGCTTCGCACTTCATCTGCTTCTACATCTTTTTTGGCCCATTCACACTTCATCTGCTCCTCCATGTATGGAAACCCTAGCCGGCGAACGTATCCATTTTCTTCAAATCACGCAGCGAAGACTGGTAGAGAGACTGATTGCGTCACGATGACACCATCCCTCCACTAGAAGGCCTGTTGGTCTTTGATCGCCAGACTCATTCTTTTAGTCAAAAGAAGTGAATCAGCACATGTGTGTCTTTTTTCGCGGCGAAACATCGACGTAGCTTAATACCGTTGATAACTGACTTATTTGTGTATATCTAACTGGCTTTTATTTGTGCATTCTCCGGGCTTCGCAGCTAGCTTAGCTAGCCTCGAATATACGCCACGGGCGGCTGAGCATGTCCTGCTGGAATACAGCTCCAGGACATCTTAGAAGGAAGGGTATGACCACTGCCTCTAAAAGATCCCTGATGTATCTCTGGCTGTTGACGGTTACCTCAATTCGTATAAGGCGAGATCACGAATTGAACAGGACGGCGCGGCATCCCAAACCATGACACTTGGCTCTGAGCAGGTATGACGCTGCAAAATGCACGCTGCCGTTCGCTACGATATCTTCGAATACGTATGAGACCATCATGGTACATCAAGTTGAATCGTGACTCGTCAGAAAACACCACCTGTTGCCAATCAGCGAGCCAATGTCTGTGTTCAAGACCCCATTGCACTTTGAGGCGTCTGGGTTTGAGGGTCAAAGGAATGAGCAGCAATGGGCTGCTAGCGACCAGTCCCCTGTTAAGTAGATGATGTCGAAATGTGGTGGATGACAAAGCCTGTCCTAGGGATAGTTCTCCACTGCTGCGCTAACACCGTGGATGTCTCTTGTGAGATTAATCACTACCATGCGGTAGAGGTGTCTGACATCCCATGTAGCTGGGCGATTTTGCGGTCAGTTTCCCGAATTTCGGTGTGTCCGAGCATCATCTATCCACTGATGCCAGGTTTCCATCACTGTACCAGGGTTTCATTCCGTGCGAGTGGCAATTTCAAGGTAGGAAAAATCCACCTTCTTTCATCCTTCCTCATTCATGCCTCGCTCAAAGTCAACCTTCTCTTGCTCAAAGTCAATCCTCCCTCGCTTAAAGTCGCTCAAAGTCAATCTTCCTCGCTCAAAGTCAATCATTCATTGCTCAAAGTCAGTCCTTCATCGTTCAAAGTCAATCCTTCATCGCTCAAAGTCAATCATTCATCGCTCAAAGTCAATCTTCATCGCTCAAAATCAATCCTTCCCCGCTCAAAGTCAACCCTTCATTGTTCAAAGTCAGTCTTCCTCACTCAAAGTCAATCCTTCCTCGCTCGAAGCCAATCCTTCCTAATTCAAAGTCAATCCTTTCTTCGCTCAAATTCAACACTTCCTCGCTCAAAGTCAATCCTTCCTCACTCAAAGTCAATCCTTTCTCTTGCTCAGTCAATCCTTCCTCGCTCAAAGTCAATCCTTCCTCGTTCAAAGTCAATCCTTCATCGCTCAAAGTCAATCCTTCATCGCTCAAAGTCAATCCTTCATCGCTCAAAGTCAATCCTTCATCGCTCAAAGTCAATCTTTCCTCATTCAAATTCAATCATTCATCGCTCAAAGTCAATCATTCCTCACTCAAAGTCAATCTTTCCTTGCTCAGTCAATCCTTCCTCGCTCAAAGTCAATTCTTCCTCGCTCAAAGAAAATCCTTCCTCGCTCAAAGTCAATCCTTCATAGCTCAAAGTCAATCCTTCATAGCTCAAAGTCAATTCTTCATAGCTCAAAGTCAATCCTTCATCGCTCAAAGTCCATCAGGTTTTCATAATGCGACCTTCTTCGGCTACGGGTCATAGTGACACACAAAGAAACACCCTTTCAAATCAATGCCAGCTCTTCACTGATTACAACATCTCGTTTGAGCTAGCTCTTTCTACCCAAGAACAGGCAGTTCAGAAGGGCGTTGCTCCGAATCAGCATGCGCATTTTCACTGACATTTTAATCATTTGCATATCCCAACCTGTTGTGCAACAAAATTATGTTTTAAAAATTGTGTTCACCCTTGCCGTTATTACAATTCCAACCAACGTATATGAAAAAATGTGATCATTCTTGGCTCTGCACGATTCAGAAAAAATTTTGTAATGTAAAAAGTTTAGAACTGGTCATGTGTAACAGACAAGCATGCGAAATAAGTGGCTAAATCTTTTTTTAAATCTTTTGCTGACGTGTAGGTGTAGATAAATAATCATGATAAAAACAAGTGAAACAATGATTGCGATTGCGTGCACTTCGAATATATACATATTGCAGAATGAAAACATAGTATACCTTTACTTCCAATGTCATGCAGATCTTGGTCTCCACAGCCAGGATCACCTCTCCTTAGTTTTCTCTATAGAAAAATAAAATTCGTGTGATTAGTTGAAATCAGCAATGCAACCAACAAAACAAATGGAAAATATTCACAGAAAGGAGACCTCAGCATACAGTGAAGTGTTAAAATGTTTCTCAAAGAAAGAATGCAAGAATGTTGCGAAAATCTATTTGTTTTTCAACTCAGTCTCTCCCTTAACCCTTTAAATGGATGAAATGAATTAACTCGGGATTAGCAAAATGGGCAGAAACCAACTCGAACGAATATGTTCTCTGCTTAAGAAGTGGGCAAGACGCGGCTGTAACGAGTGAACCTGCACCCTAGAAAGGTTTGGTATTCAATGTGGTAATTTAGGTGCAAGCTTGACACTAATCAATCCTTTCTGACTCACATATGCTAAAAGGGCTATAACAATGACGACGAACCTAAAAAGGAGAGAGATGTTAAAGTCACTTGTTTCTACCCAGTGGCATCATGTCCGTGTCACGGGGACTAACCCATCCTCGTCATTCCTTGGGTCATGGAACAGGGAATAAACGACTAGAAACAAGCTCTTGTAATCAGCGACAATACCGACCGTAAGATCGGTATTGTTGAGATGAGGAGTGGGAGGGAGGAGAGCCAGTGTTTGCTTAATTCCTAATGCAAATACATAGAACAATTTTTTTGCTGTAACTTTCTTGAAAACCAGCTGCTATGTGAGCATTAAGGTAGAGCAGAACTTTTTTTGGCAACATTCGTTTTAGATACATCGGCCTTTCAAAGGTAAGTAAACACACTTTCTGGCACGATCCGGTAGCTCTCGTAAAAAGCGCTCAGATAAAATTAAGATTTTGACTCAGACTATTTCTTCAATGCATACATCACAGTATGTCCTAACCAGGACCTCTTTAACCCTTCAAACGACCAATGTACCTGAAGCAAATGGTACATAAAAAAATTCTGCGCTCCCCAAACAGCAATGTTCACACAGCGGTCTGCTTTAATGAAAGCTACTCAAAAAAAATCCTTTCCCTCCTCTCATCTCAGCAGTAGCTACCATAATAAACGTTTGACAAGTGATAAGTGCTTCTTTCTAGTCCTTTCTCCTCTGCTCTATTGCATAAAGCATGTTGTTGAAGGGCTAGTCCACCTGACATGAACATCATGCCGCTGGGTCGAAACAAATGACTCAAACATGATCAAAAGTATCCGGACATCCCTTTTCAGTAGTGAATTTACCCATATACGTCAGAGCCAGTGGCGTAACTAGCAGAATGTGCACCCCTTGCAAGATTTAATTGAGCGCCCCTAAGCGCAGTAATTTTCCCAGCATTTAAAGCACGAGGGAGGATGAGTTTTTCGCGGCGTGTGTGTGTGTGTGAGAGAGAGGGGTGCGGTGTGTTGAATAGGGGGATGGGGGGGGTTCAGGAAATCAGGGAGAGTATCTGGAAAAGCAATGCTGGTAACCCAAGAGCTCTGTAGTTTTAATTTTTTAAGTAATAGATTTAAAAATACAGGTAATTGTTTCGTACAAAACTAAAATAAATCACTTGAAGAAATCACCCTCTTGTACAGGGCAGATCTGCTGCTGCTGTGAATAAGCGTTGGCGCCTGTCGTGTACGTACTCCTAGATAACTGACTGACTGTATCCCCACATCCTCCATAGGGAGTTCCCATGTGGTCTTGCGTTTTTCTTCAGCAGCGCACAGAGATGGGTGCCGATCGTATTACAGCCTGGAGCCAAAAGGCCGAATAGCTTCAATCTGTAGGGCATCCGTTGCTTTAAAAGTGAAACATGACAATTATTTACGCAAAGCTAAATGTACCTTAAAAGTAGATATGAACCTTTGGGTTAATTGTTTGTTTGTTTGTCTTTGTGCATGTTCGAATTTTTTCAAAAAACTATAACTGGAAGCTGCAGTACGCACCTTGGTTACCTGCTCCCCCGCCCCCGCAGCTGCGCGTGCTGGTTACGCCACTGGTCAGAGCCATGGCCCATTAAGGTATAGAAAACGAATGTAGCTCGGCTAAAAATCATAGACAAGCATGAACAGTAGAATGGGCCGTACGTCAGAGCTCAGTGACTTTCGATGTATCACAGTCATAGCAACAAGTCAGTTCGGAATGTTTCGGCTGTGCTGCAACTGCGTCGATCAACTGTAAGTAATGTTGTGAACTGAAAACGCCTAGGAGATACAACTGCGCAATCGCGACCTGGTATACCACACAAAATGACATGAGCGAAACGGCCGAATGCTTAAACGGGCGGTGCAACAAAGCTTGAAACTCTATAACAGTTGTTCCTCGCGGTCGTTAAACCACTTATTTTATTGTGATGCGTCATTAGCGTATGTTATTTTAGATTGTAGTGTTTTATAGATCCTTTTGTATGAAGTTGCATTACCTTGATTGTATACAATGTGCCTCTCATAATAATGTTATAAAATAGTGTTTTTGGTTTTAGCAGCTAGTTTCCTCTGTATCAGGAGCTTTTTTCCTCCAAGGTATGTACCGTATATACTCGTGTATAGCTCGACTTTTTTAAATGAAATATTTAGGTCGAAATTAGGGGTCGAACTATACACGGAAAATATTTCTGATAGGTTAAAAACCAAAATTTTGATGCCTTACGGAAATGCTCATACTTAGCCCTTTGCGCCATCAGTTCATTTGCAGTTGTATATTAGGTCATTATCCAGGTGTTACTGGTACAGAAGAAATTTATTGCTAAGAATTTTCTTGATTTTATATGTACGAGTTTTTTTTTATTCACTAAGAGAAAAACTCATTTCGCAAAGATGTCTCAAAGTCTGTTTTAGATCTGTCGATATGGCCTTGACTGCCCAGCTGGTAAATCACCCAGAGGAAAGAGTGAACGCGTCAGTCAGTAGTTTAAGTTGCACCGTGCCGTGACCTATGACCGTGTTGAATTCTCGACGAGGGGGGGGGTGAAAAGGGAAAAGAACAGATTATTGAAAAAGGAGACCGCTGTCCCTGCTTAGCGACGGCGGGGAAGAGACGCGTGACAACTTATGGAACAGCGGAACTTCATCAATGCATCCCGAAAACGAAAGTGTTCAAACTTGGCCGATCGCTCAGAATAACATTGCCACTGATAGTAAAAAAGTGCATTAGTTTAACAACCTACTTACGTTTGTTATTAAATTGAGTGTGTCCCCGGCTCTAAAAATCAAACAAACAGTAACCTTTTCTGAAGACTAAGAGCGAGCAAAAGTGATTGCATCTTTACTGAATGGGGCGATGTTTGGTTTTGTCACTAAAGCCGATTGTTTGTCACAAAACACGGTGGAGAGGGGGAAGAAACTCGGGAGTAGATAAACGACCTCTCTGTCAATCACACACTCGTCCAGCTCAGCAGTTGACCAACAGCTGCTACGCTGCACAGGGTAGTGGGAGAAAATTTTATAGAACAAATTTTCTTCAATTTTTTAAATAGTTGCGTGAAAATTTTAGTGTCCACAATACATCAAAATAAAGATTAATTTTAAATTTTCAAAAGATTCATTGAAAACTTCAAAAGTTGCACATTTATTTTTTAAGGCATGCGTATTCTTTATGGGATAAAAAAACTACCAGGTTAACATCAAGACCTATTTACGCTTTCCAAATATGTTTCAGGAAGTGTTTTTTTTTAAATAACGATGTGCCTTACGACGTTTGGTAAATGTATCATGATTCGTTTGCTGCGGGAACAAATGCTTTACTCTCCATGAATGAAGTAACTGCAGAAAACTCGCTCGCATAAAAGTGGGTGAAAGGGGGCGGGGGACAATGTGCAAAAGTGGATTCATATATTGTTAAAGTGTGTAACCTTCCCCTGAAAACTCTCAAACCAGGGTGGTGAGCCCTATCATATTCTCAGAATTGTGCCTCAATTCCACCCACATTTTGCGGGAAACTGTTGCAAGCAACATTGCGACAGGGTAGGTCCGCATTTCCGCATGCGGGCGCAGCCTCGGAAATTTTTTATTTTTTTTTTATTTATGCACACAAAATAAGTAGGTATACAAAAACTGCAGATATTCACATAAAATCGGGGGTCGACCTATACACGAGTATATACGGTAGTTTTTTTAAGCCTTTTTGTTATTCTCACGCTATGTCTTATATATCTACCATGTAACAAGCTTGGTTGTATAAGTAAAAAAAAACCCACCCGAAACCAAAAATTAAAAAAAGTTCTTTTTGTTTAATATCTGCCCTATTATCAGAGGTCCTCAAATTCGAAATAACCCGAAAATCGGAAAATTTTTGAAGTGGTCCTTTTCTTTCTTTTTTTCTGGGAAGAGTTCTTTTTTCTGCCATATTGTTTATATATCTTGGCAAGATGATATTTTTTTCAGGCAACATGTGCGCCGGAGTTGAGATGCAGGCCTTTAACGGCGCCAGTAACATCCAAAACTGGGAGAATGCCAGAACTGGAGTATTGAAAATAAATGCATGTGGAGTAGAGGTGGGCTTAACAGTGATTTTCCTGTCACAGCAACAACGGTGACAGTTCCATGGAAATAACTGTGACTTTAAACAGTGAAGAAATCACTGTTTACGACAGTGATGACGCAGTTGTAACGGAACGGGGAGTCACCGTCTTGCTAGTATCAGAGACAAAATCATTGTTTACAACAAGGTTGACGGAGCAGTAATGGAACGGCGAGTCGAACTTCTGTAAGAAAGCTTTTGCTTACAAATAGCACACAAAGCAAAATTTCCATCAACAACGGTGAAATAATTCCACATCTCACAGGTTTTTCTACGCTTGGTGTCAGACATTCTGCATCATATTTTGTAATCCTATGAACTACCAACGGAGGCAGCCCTGTGGGTTTAATATGATTCCAGTATACCTTTTCTTTAAGCGGATTATTGAGTTTTACATTATTTACAGTCTAATGGGTAGCCTGCAACAATCCATCTCATCACTCGTCTTAGTCTTTCCTTCGGATTTCCTGCCTTGCTGGCTCAAGTACTCTGCTTTGTGTTATTTCGCGCCTAGTGTGCACTCTAATGCTCTGTGCCCTCCGGACAATGCCCTGATGTTTTCTACTCTATTGTGCCTTTTTCCTGTGTGTATCATATGAGTCCCGGAAACTTTGTACTGTGTTATTCTCGCCTACTGCGTGAACAGTTTAGCTCTGTGATATTATGCTTGTGCACCGCCTTTGTTTTGCGTTTGTCAGTGCACTGTGCTCCTGCACAGTGCTGTGTCTCTTTGTTTTGCCTCGCCTTTGCTGCCTGGCGCGCCCCGCCGTATTCTGTTGTTTTATGGCGCCCCGTTTTTCGATGCAATAGTCCCAGAGACTCAATAAAGCGATGTTGAAACCATCTCATCACTAAATTAACATTGTCACCCAATTCTGTTTTCTATAGACACATTTACATATTTATGTAAGACAGAATTTTCAATCATTACGATAATTTGCAAACACATTTTCTTTCCATAATTATTATAATAATAATAAAAGATTTTCTTTTTGAAAATTTTTATGAATTTTTTTGCATTTTTTGTACAATTTTTTTTTTCGTGGAACTGTGTCAGTAGTTTTGCAGTTTTCACAATAGAGAGTAGAATATATATATATATTTACTGTTCTCATGTATTATATATTCACAACACCGAAATCGGCTCGAAAAACAGAACAGAAGAATCAATCAGATGGAAACTAGACAACACTCTCACTACACGCTCCGGACATTCTATTATAATGCTGAACAGCATTAACACTTTATGATCGTTCGCGTCCGTTCCTGAAGACTCCTCGTGAAGAGATGAGCGAGAAAAACCGGTTTCTTCTGATAGAAAGCTGGCATCATTAGCGATCTCTGTGATGGTTCAATAGAAACGGCATGGTGACATAGCATCTTAGATCCTAAGCATTGTTCTGACACTGCTAACAGTGACATTCTTATCAGTGACTTGGGAGCTGTTACTTTTTGTCACTAGTCGTAACGGTGACAAAGTAACAGTTACGTCATTTCCGACCCATCTCTAATGTGGGGACGAAATCATGCCGGAAAGGGGGAGATTGGTTGAAATTCTCGTCTGTTAAGATACATCGCTCCACTCTCCCTGCTCGGCAGCTCTGAAGCTTCCCCTGCGTGGGTCACTTGAGACTGGGATAAAAAAATAACGAAAACTTATTTTAAGAATTATTCAAAAAAACTCTTAGCCGAAATTTTAATGAACTTCATAAATCTCTAATAGGAACGGACCTCCCAAATTTCGTGTGAATCGGAAAAAAATTCATCTCAAACAAGCCATGAAAATGTTTAATATAATAAATACATTTACGCAATTGCTTCATCAAGAGAACAACTGCCGCTCATTGATTCGGTTTTGTCTGTTTTTCCCGACCACATCTTGGAACAGCACATGAAGCTAAAGAAATAGGAGAGCTTGTGAATTTTCTTCTTAATTTATGATTCTCAGATGCTTTGCGTATCAACCATTGAAATGAGCAGTGTACTAAAAAATATTTTGCTGTAAAATAAACTACAATACAGCACTCTTATAACGAGGAGTACGGAACCGGCAGAAACCGTCGTTAAATCCAGTCGCTCACTAAATTCGTTTTTTGGATGAAAATTCCCATGATGTAAAAATAAGAATACGTGATAATATGTTCATATTATATATCTATAACAATTAGATGTACTTTTAGGATTTAATTAATTAACTACATTAGTGCCATAGTTAATTAATGAAACCTTTAAAATATAATCTACTTGACGGCCACGTGAGACTAACACTGACCTCAAGTTTACTACACATCGCACCAGTCATGAGTTTGGGATAAAATTTTAAAGCCCGAGCCCATACGAGCCTGAAGTATGCCATCCCGATTCTATCCGAGCCCTAAGTATGTCCTCCCGAGCCCATCCGAACCCGAAGTATGTCCTCCCGAGCCCATCCGAGCCCGAAGTACGTCATCCTGGGTCTATCCGAGCCTGAAACATGTCAGCCTGATCCCATCCGAGCCCGAAGTACGTGATCCCGAGCCTATCCGAGCCCGAAGTATATTATCACGAGCCCGAAGTATATTATCCCGAGCCCTAAGTGTGTCATCCCTAGCCCATCAGAGCCCGAAGTATTTCATCATGAGTCCATCCAAGCCTGAAGCATGTCATCACGTGCCCATCCGAGCCCTAAATAAGTCATTCCGGGCCCATCCGAGCCCCAATTATGTCATCCCGGGCTCATCCGAGCCCGAAGTATGTCATCCTGAGCCCATCCGAGACCTAAGTATATCAGCCCGAGCTCATCCGAGCCTGAAGCATGTCAGCTCGAGCCCATCCGAGGTCGAAGTAAGTAAGTCCGAGCCCGCGCGGGCCCTAATTTTATATTGCAAAATAGAGCCTGGGACAAAACGTGCCTGAAACCTATGACTAACCTGTTTAGGGATTGAAAAAAACTTTCCTAGACTTCCACTCTCTCCTTCCCGTGCAATTAACCATTTCTTAACTGCGAATTGGGGAATGGAACTCTATCTATTTCATAGTATAGCCGAACGAGTTTTTTTTACCATTCGTCTCTTCCTGAAATATTTTGGAGTGCTAGGTATAAGAAAAAATCGGGCGGCACAGCATTCTACGTGGTATGTTGCTCAATAGAATTAGCAGGAAACTTCTTCGTGCAGGTAGGCGGCGAAATTTCGTCAGGGTGCTCTCTACCATCTATAGTTCTTGAAGAAGCTTTTCCTTCGCAGAAATCCAGTAATTCATGGCATATGGCATTTTGTTACCCAAGCCCGCAATGGATAGCCAACCGGGTTCCCACTTCCAATCAAGACCCAGCTGCTAATGAATTCGTTTTAGCAACTAAAAAGAGAAAGTGTAAAAAAGTCTCGTGTGCTATATTATAAAAAATTACATTTGAAAAAAAAAAGGAAGAAACTTCTCTCCCTCTCTCAGAGCTCGACCTCGGGCTCAACCCGTCTCAGCACTGCAACACACACGAAGAAAAAGCAGCACCGATCCTTCCAGTGCAACGCTCACTTGGAGGGTGAAAGGAGAAATGGACACAATCCAGGGAATTATTACCTTTTGTTTCTTTTTTGGGCAAAATCCCCATTCCATTACATCTCCTATCCCTCTCTGCAACTGTCCCCAGAAATCCAGTTTAATGTTCGTGTGCCCCCTCCCATCTTTTTGCTTAGGAGCAGGTAGCCCGTTTTCAGCTCTGCTGTTGCGATGCGATCAACGCATACTCTTTTGGAGTGGATGGCGGAGAGAGTTTCATACAAATCGCCTGTTGAGCATTTGATGTACTTCTCCCCTAATGCTTTTTTATTAACATTTTCTCACTAGCACACACGGATTCCCCAGCGCCGTTGCAATTTCGTCCTGTATGCCCCACCATTTCTACTTCTCCATCGCACGACAGTTGCCAGAAGATTTCCCTGCCTCATTAAATACGGAATTTCATTAAAATTTGCTACTTTGCTTGCTAAAACAGATCATCTTAGCTACACACTTCCTTGTTAGTCAGAGAAAATCATTAATTTTTTTCATTAAAAACGATCAGGTTATCTTTGAATTAACATTATACCAAACAAAAAGTTCCGGTTTTTGCTCGTTCAATCAGAGATCTTGCGAAATACAGGCTCGTTATATGCGTGTTCTGCTCTACATACACAGTCGTATCAGAATAATATGACCACCTACCTAATAATGGGAATAACCACCCTCGTCCCGGATGACAGAGGCGAGACGGCGGACGAGGTACATGTGCCCATTCTAACTGCAGCAAAGCACGGAGGCCTCGGAAATGACGTTGTTGTGTGTCGGCACATCGGTCCAAATAGTCCCACAAGTGCTCTATAGGACTGAGATCGGGTTATTTCACTGGCCAAGGGAGAACGGAGACATCGATGTCGTGTTCCTGGAACCAATCACGCACCCCTTTAGCGACGTGGCAGGGCGCATTGTTCTATTGGTAGACACCACCCCCCACCAGGGTAAACGTCCAACATGAAGAGATGCATGTGGTCAGTGCGGAACCCACCCAGCGGTACCAGCGGTCTCAGGTCACATCAGGAAAATAGTCCCCAGACATGCGCACTACCACCGCCGCCCTGTACTTGACTTACAAGCATGTCTAGTGTTGGTTCACGTGTGTATGACGCCGTATCCGCAACTTCTCGTCACTTCTGGGGAGTAGAAACCTTGATTCGTCGGAGTAGGCAACTTTTCCCCCTTTTCCACTGTCCAATGACAGTAGTCCCATGCGGTCTGCAGGCGTCGTTGCCAATGGATCTGTGTTAAAATAGGCGCCTTGACGCAGCGTCGACTCCCGAGACCCATTCATAACAGCGTTCACGCTACTATTATCGGGGACACGTACCTGGGTGCCCCTGCGTTCATTTGCGTGGCCAATTGCTGCACAAGTCGAACTAATTGTTTAACAGCAGAGTCATTTAATCATTTCCTGTGTTTTGTCTTTATGTATTTCATGTCATAAAATTCCATCTCGCATATAAAAGTAAACTGGTGTCCAATATTAACACGAGAGTTACGAATTCAAGAATATATCCTAAACGAGACGACCGATTGTAAAGATTTTTCAGAGAGGCAAAAAATCATTACAATTAGCGAGGGGAAACGCCAATTCGACGTACGCAAGAAGCACTGTGCTAGCTCCCACGGAAATATGCAATTGACGACCGTACTTCATTGAGATGGAAGATACGCGACCTTGATAAACGTTGTTCTCAATGGGGTGCGGCAATTGAAGCTTCAGTTGGACTGTTAGTGGAAGAATGGCTCCGCACCATCGCCATCGCTTAGAAAACTATCCACGGTGGACAGAAATCGGTAGATTAGAAGCAGGGCAATCTTAAGCTGAGGCAGCAAGATGACTCAATGTGTCGAGGCAAGTGGTCTCCAATCTCCAAACTCTGGATACAAGACAGGGCAGAGCTCTCTGATGCGGGAACCGTGATATCGGGACAAACAGTTTACGGAAGACTCTATGAGAAAGATCTATATGTCAGAAGGTCAATGGTTTATATCTCACTCGCCGCATCGCACAGGAGGGTCCGTCTGAATTGAGTAAATATCATCTCCATAGACCCCTGATCAATGGGTCTGAGTTCTGTTAAGCGACCAATCGAGGTACAGCTAAATACGAACTCTCGACTGTGTACATTTGGAGATAGGCGGGAAGCCGATGGAAGACTCCATGGTTTGGGCTGGCATCATTTTGGATGAACGCACGCTATTGCACATGCTTCCAGTAGGCACCCTGACTTCTGCGCGCTACAGAGATGACAACCTAGAGCACTAATACACTCACGTACAATGAAATTTGCGAAACTTTGCAAATAGCTAGAGTGTGTGCCGGTATGAAAATTATCCACGTTTGGTGCGAGGGCTCATGACCGCACACCCTGTGGTGGCGCTGCCAGCACGAACCAGCAGCCTTATAAACCGGCGTGTAGTCGATGTCCCATGAAAGCGAAAAGCACTAGCCGACGCAAGCAAGAGTACAGGGTGAAAAGAATGCCGAGTAGACGCCAGAGACGTCGATTTACGCAACTTACGGATCTTGCGGGAGGCCTGATCATCGGGCTGAAAACCGCAGGGTGGTCGGCGCGGCTTACAGCCCTCCACGTGGATCGTTCTGACCATACCGTCCGACTGCGTTGGGAGCAGTAGACACGTGATGGCACCGCCACACGACGAAGTGGCTCCGCACGGACCAGGAGGACCACCCGTAAAGAGAATCGACGGATCGTCCGCCAGGCACATACGTATTCCACGGGGACCCGGTCCACTGTACAGGCAGATGTAGTGGCTCCAGTGTGCCCACGAACCATTTCCCGACGTCTCGCGGAAGCGAATCTGGGATTCCAGCGCCCCTTAGGTGTGCTGCCATTAACACCGGAATATCGCCTGCTCAGTGTGCAGTGGTTCTAGGCCATAGCGACGTGGAACGCCACAGACTGGCGACGTGTGGTGTTTAGTGATGAGTGCCACTTCGTTTTGGGGACAGATGATGATCGTGTCCGGTGTAGAGGTCCCAGGGTCAACGGCACCATCTCAACCTCGCTATAGAGAGTCAGACCTCACCCACTGCAGGCGTTATGGTCTGGGGAGCCATTGCCTACGATAGCCGATCAGCTCTAGTAGTGGTACGTGGATCATTGACGGGCCAGCGGTATGTGGATGAGATCCTACGTCCTCATGTGTTCCCATTCCTGGTCGGGATTCCAGGTGGGCTACACCAGCAGGATAATGCCTGCCCGCATACGGCTAGGGTTGGCCTGCCCGCTTAATGGCCTGCCCGCTTCCCGGACATGTCCCATATGGAGCATGTGGGGGACCAGTTGAAACGCCAGCTGCCGCCGTGGTACTATCCGGGATTTGGAGCACACCGTCCAATACGTGTGGACCAGTCTGCCGCAGGACAACACCAGGCGTCTGTTCGCCTCCATGCCGAACCGTATTGCAGCATGTATCACCGCACGAGGTGGTGCGACGCGCTATTGAAGATGCCCGTACTGCATTCCACAGATCCCTCTGTAATTGTCCTGCAGCTCTGTTTTTGCCATAATGTGTATCATTCATCTATATCATTACGTCCTTAAAATTTTAGTTCAATCCGATGCTTGCTTCTTGGTCCGCAAATTTCATTGGCCGTGTATGTACTAGCTATTATACTAGCCCTACATACTAGCCATTCATTATACTTACCCTATATACTAGCTATTCATATATGACCAATGCAGACAGGCTGAAAGTGATATTGATTGATCTTTGTTTTACAAAAAGATATTAGTCATATTTTAGAGAAAGTTCATTTGAATGCAGTGCGACACGATGTTACATACTTACATACACGTTATGAGCGAAAATATACTGTATATAATACATGTGCATTATGAAAACTTACTTTCAGGTCCTTTCCCTATGTACACTGAAGTGCCATAAAAACTGGTACACCAGTCTAAAACTTGGTAGGTCCCCCACGGGAGCGGAGGAATGCAGAAATACGACTGGACATGAACTCCACTAGCTTCTGAAAATATGCTGTAGGCAATGCACAATACTACCTGCAGAGCGTTCTACAATTCGGATGTATTCTGAGGTCTGGGATTCCTGTGTTCGATAGCGCTTTGCATGGCATCCCAAATGTGTTCTATCACGTTCAGATCTGGAGACTTGGTGGGTATGGCAACACCCCAAACTCAGATGAATGCTCCTCTAACCATAATTTGGTGTCCCGACACTTGTGTGTAGGTGCATTGTCTGTTGGAACAGGCCGAACCCATCAGCATGAATGCAGCACATGAATAGGTGTACCTCGTCAGAAAGCATGCGCACATAGCGTTGGCCTGTCACAGACGTTTGTAGACGTACCAGGGGTCCCAGTGAAGCCCAGCTAAACACACCCCATACCATTACAGACCCCCCTCCCCCTCAGCCGGTGCAGTTTCTTATTGACAGGTGGTATATATGGCTTCATGGGGTTTGCGCCACACACGAATCCTTCAATCTGCCCAATACTGTTGGAAACGCAACTCGTCAGAACAGGCTACTTGTTTCCAGTCATCAAATGTCCAGTGGCGATGTTGCCGTGCCCAAGCGAAGCGCATAGCTCTGTGTCGTGCACCCATCAAGGAGACTCGAGTTGGGCGTCTGCTCCCAAAGCCCATATCATGCAGGGTACGTTGCACAGTCCGGACGCTGATGCTTGTTGAGGCTCCAGCATTGAATTCCGATGATACCTGCGAGAGTGGTGCACGCCTACCGCGTGAATGGTCACGTTCACCCAATGTCTTTTCCTCCCACACTGGTATCGTAGGTTGGAGGTTTTGCAGGAATTCTTGTAGTCACGGTACACCCTTACAATGGTCGTCCGTGAAAATCCGAACTTCGTTTCTACCTCCGAAATACTATGGCCCATCTCACGAGCGCCAACTATGACACCGCGTTGAAAATCGCTTAAATCGTTATCACTTGTCATTCTCATGCTGAAAACACCTCTGACAGCTGGCTAGGATGTCTATCGCTTTATATACGCACTGGCGGACGCAACCGGGTACGCGCATAGGTGAAGTTGCTATGTATTTTACATAAGCTGGTCTGTACCAGTTTTTCTGGCACTTCAATGTATAATGTCAATGCAAGAGGGAGTAAAAGCAGATGCTCTGGAATTCAAAGTACGTTTTAAAGGCAAGGATCATCGTCTTCACATATCAAGCTTTTCAATGCAAGAAAAAAAGGCGCCAACAAGTGCTGATATATGGTGTCCACAGACTAACAGAAGAGCAGATGGACATAATGATGAGATATTAACACGTTGAGCAGTATAGGCAATTCATGATATTCAGATTGCTGTGTAAATAATCCTGTAGTATATTTGCGCGGTCTAGCGAGAAAACTAGACATTATTTTAAATAGACATTGCACCCACAATCGTGATAGTGGTCAAAGGTAACGAGGAAAAAAATTGTTTCAACCAGATTTTTAGAAGCAATGAATAAAATAAAATTCGAATTCAATAGCGGCTGCCTTCACGCCGCCTAGTGACAAAGTTATGCACTGGAAAAAGACCAAAAGGCATAATTCATGCTTTTTGAATTTCTCATATCGGACTGATAGGTATAGAGACATGATGTTTACAGACAGACATGGTGATAAAATAAGAACGTTCTTTCTGTGAAAATACGCACTAAAAATGGGATACCAGTAAATGACGGTTTGATCACTTTGAACCTATTCTATGACACTGGATTTTATAAAAATATTGGCGTAAATAATCACTGATGAAAATAACTGGTGCACACTGTATCCTTTTCGTATCTTACAGGGTCACACGAAAACTTTCCAGAGAAACTGAAAAGTCTTGGTCAGTCTTCCTACACCGAAACTAACCCTCCCCCGCCAAAAAAGAAAAAGAAAGAAAGAAAGAAAAACACTATACTCTGTGGACAAAAGATACGGTTTCTATCGATAGACAGTATCATGTGAGTGTGTCTGTGTGTGCATTTTTTTACGATTACGCTGTACAATGATGTCACATTAACGAAAATATTGATTTAGAATTTGGAAAAATTTCAAATTCTGAAAGTTTTAGATTTATAGTCTATAACGAAGTAAATTTCTCCGTCATTTTTGTCCACGCCGGGGATCGAACCCGAGTCCACTTATTCCGGAACAAGTCACTCTACCAACTGAGCTACGCAGACGTTCGTTCTCGCTGCTATCTGCCTTTATGTCGTGTGCGTCCTGCGGGGCAGGCACTTCACATCTCTTTTAGTCAAAATATGTGTTTAAGAAACTGGGTTCCAATTGAAAACTTGCTTACTATGAGATGAAAAGTGTTGTTAGTTGTGAAAAAATTAAACCCTTTAATAATCGTTTTCCCCTCAAAACACAATCCATCAGTGCTATATGTAAATATTTTGTTATTGCATTTCGTCTGATGCCGAACAAAATCTGTGTCAGTTTTTAAGCGCAGATTTCGTTGGAGCCAAAATGCCGCTTTTCCAAAAGGAAGTTACTACATAGAAACGGCCTGCAAAGGTCATTTACTTCATCGACCTCCATGGAACAGCTGCCACTGATCAGCACGAATTTCAGCAGCAATGTAACGTATAGTCGACCTGATGGATCACTGCAAACGAGAAAATTCCTATGCGACGGACATTTCAGATTCGTTTTTCATTACTAATACGACGTCGTTTGTCTTCTTTACTTTTGTATTTTTGTACTTACAATTCGTGAATTTTTTACTCCTGTCAAGACAGAGCCGTTAACATTCTATTTAACGCTTTGCATTTCTTACGTAGACTTTAATGTTCAGAAAAACGTCGTTTAAGGTTTCTCGATCGCCTCGCATTCCTATAACAATGTTGAATAAATACATGCTCGCATGAATTTTCTATTAAATAATTAAAAGAAATTGAGAAACTGAAGACTCTGTTTTCCTTTTGTTTTGTTCTTTTGGTGGAAGAGTGTTGGGACATCTGCTTCCCCTATTGCGGTAAAAAAGATAGTTTTAAAGTCGCACGATGTGTAACACATGACGACCTTCGTGTGTGTATGTGTTCCTCTAACCAGGGGACTTATACAGGGTGATTCATAAAGAAGTATACAGTTTCAACGCACTATAAAACAAGAACAATGTAAGATATTTTATGTTACCTATAACAGAATTTTGTAGGGGAATGTTTCAAGTTTTTTAGAGACAGTCACAGATGTTTTATGTGTGCACCCTTAGTCACACGACACACATCGAGCCGGTAATCCATTTCCGCCCAAATGCGAGGTAAGATATCTGAATCAAGTGCAGTGATAGTGGCTGTGATCATTTTCAGTGATCATTTGGTATGGAATCATTTTCAGCTTCCTTCTCAAAATTCTCCAGACAGTGGGCTGTGAAATCTGCACTTCACGACTCACCCTCCGCTTTGATTTTTCCAGGTTTCAGTGAATGGAGGTGCAAACACTATCGACGACTTCTTCCGATATACGCGGTCGCCCAGGACTTTTAAGTTTATACAAAAATCCCGTAGTTTCAATTTTTTTTATGCAAATCGTAGATAGATTTTCTGGTTGGAGGTTCTTTTCCGAATCGTGATCGAAAATGCCGTTGCACAACAGTTACAGATTCCGTTTTGCTCAATTCAGGAACACAAAACGCCTTCTCCACTGCAGACGCTGCCATTTTGACCGACTAGTCACGTGCGCTATGGCCTACATCACTTCCCTCAGTAGCGGGACACAAATTTTATGAGTACATCTACCTAACGGTTCGCAGTTGTGGTCCGTGTCTTCAACTGTTACTGTTTTACAGCATTTAGAAACTGTATACCTCTTTATGAATCACCCTGTATTTGTTTTGAAGCATTTCCGTTAGAGATAGTTGAAATTTCAATGATTTTCTATTAATACCAAATACCATTTCCACAGATATCTTAATTAACTTGAGTTCATTTTCATGTCATATACTATTCCCTTTTTAAGTTCTCTCTCTCTCTCTCTCTCTCTCTCTCTCTCTCTCTCTCTCTCTCTCTCTCACACACACATATATACATACACTACATTACAATTTTTTTATTCGAAAAACTTGCTCTTTGCACCTGAGAATCCGGTGCTATCTTTCATGGTGGCAATATGGTGTAACTTTTCACTCTGCTGTTAGTTTTCTACAAAACTGGATCATGTCTAGTGCTAAACCTGTCATTTTTCATACCCTTTTATCTTGGACACTGCTCAGATTAGTGACTCAGGACTTTTGCCCCATAAAATTTGAGGAAGCAATCAATCATTCAGTAAAATACAAAACAGTGGAAAATATATCGATAAAGAATTTCTCTCTCTCTCTCTCTCTCTCTCTCTCTCTCTCTCTCTCTCACACACACACACACACACACATATATACATACACTACATTACAATTTTTTTTTTTATTCGAAAAACTTGCTCTTTGCACCTGAGAATCCGGTGCTATCTTTCATGGTGGCAATATGGTGTAACTTTTCACTCTGCTGTTAGTTTTCTACAAAACTGGATCATGTCTAGTGCTAAACCTGTCATTTTTCATACCCTTTTATCTTGGACACTGCTCAGATTAGTGACTCAGGACTTTTGCCCCATAAAATTTGAGGAAGCAATCAATCATTCAGTAAAATACAAAACAGTGGAAAATATATCGATAAAGAATTTCTCTCTCTCTCTCTCTCTCTCTCTCTCTCTCTCTCTCTCTCTCTCACACACACACACACACACACACACACACACACACACACACACACTTATACGTTTTTCTAGAAGATGGCCTAAAAAACGAATAAATGTAAAAACGCATGAAATAAATTTCAAAATGTTAAATATTATTGTAAAATTGATGCCTCGAAGGAGTACGAGATATTTCTCAACAGCGATTTATTTAAAGTAGAATTGTCAGGGAAAAGAAAAAAGCGTTTTGAATTATACCATATTTTATCGCATTGGAAAAATTATAAAGTTTTTGAAACCTAAACTTCTCTTTCAACAGCATTTATCTGCATTCAGAATTAGTTGTCGTGCACCATTCGAACAATCCAACAATAATCAACACTGTCAATGCACGATTTAAAATCCTACATAACAAGATCACATTAAAGGTTTATGACATTAAAATAAATTATTTACAAGTGACAATCTAGTAGATCTTTCCGGCCGTCAAGCGTGCCCATCTTCAGGCAAAATGTAAGGGTTTTCTCTAAATAGGTAGCAACTACTTCATAATTAAATTGGAACAGTCACTGTGCTTACAAGTTCTGAAATTTACTATTATACATGCATTAATAATAATGATTGCAACCCTTAAATCATTAAACAAACTAATGTTTGATATTACTAGCAATCTTAATGCTGAACATAACTATTCGGACTTTTTACTAATCTGGTAAAATCTTAAGTGGTATTGTTTTAATTTACATTTTTAATATAGATAAAACAATAACGGATGGAGACCCTTCGGCTGTTAACTTGAATTTATAATGATGACTGTCTCTCAGGACTGCTAATCACTAGTATGTCTGTTTGACTTGATGTTTGTTTCAAGGGTTATTGTTTTGGGAGAAGAGGGCTAGGTAGGCCCATCTGGCCTTTTCCCTCTTTTCATCGCTGTTGTTGCTTATCTGCTCTATAATCACCTTCAATTAATTTATGTAATTTGTATGCTACAACTAAAATGAAATAAATGAAATGAAATGACGTATACCGACAGCAGGGACTTATGAGCAGTTGGTTGTTGGTTGGTGACGTGAAAACGCCATCCAAGCGTATGCTCAAAGAGTTAGAAAATCCTGATTCTAGATGATGTGAAATCCTCGAAACTAAGAATCTAAGAAAAAAAATGCTGAACGTCGCAACACATGACTTACAACTATTTTCCTACGGATACTGGGTGCATCCATTTGAAACCGAAACATTGATGTTACATCTAGGATTCTATTCTAACACGCCACGAAGTTATGTTCTACATACTTCTCAATTTGTAAATAATGCATACGAGTGTGAATTGTGAAATGCGAAACGAAGTTTGCACACAAACCAAAATTATACGACATACCCTTACCTGATGGGATCAAGATTCAAGACTGGCTTCATCGAGAAGGAAAGCAGCAGCGCTGTCTCGATTTTCTCAAATTTGTGACATATTGTATAGAAGAATCAAAGAACTGTGTATTTTTGATAATTTGAAATTCAAATTTTAACATAAAATAGCAATCACCGTATAAATAAATTTCGTATAAACGAATTGAAAGGCCAGTAAAATAAGGCCACTCTTGCAGAATTCCGCAGAAAAACGAAAAACGAATGACAACTATAAAAAAAAATAATGAAGAGTGGATTTCTATTTTATATAGTTGTTTTTTAAATATTTAAGAAACAACTATAAAAAAATAAAAAATCCGCTATAGAAAAAAGCAACTATCGCAGAATTCCCAGAAAAATGAAAAACGAATGACAACTATAAAAAAATAAATAAAAAGTGGATTTTTATTTTTATAGTTGTTTTTTAAATATTTGAAAAACAACTATAAAAAATTTCAAATCCACACTAAAAAAAGGCTACTAACGCAGAATTCTGCAGAAAAATGAAAAACGAATGACCAAAGTGCTGCTGTTAACATTGATATGTTCCAGAGACTTCTCAATTTGTATAAAGTGCCGCTGTTAACACTGATATGTTCCAGAGACTTCTCAATTTGTATAAAGTGCCGCTGTATACACTGATATGTTCCTAGACTTTGATTTAGGAACACCGACCTAATAACGCGTAGATCCACCTTTCTGATTTACCTTCGTTGATCCACATTTCTGATCCACCTTCGTTGATCTACCTAATAACGCATTGATCTACCTTTCTGTGCAATCACGACTCGCAGACGCCTAGGAACAGATCCTACAAGGCGTCGAATAACCTCCATGCATAACTTGATCCATGTCTGCCGCAGAAGCTCCATCAGTTCACACTCATCTGTGGAGGAGGGGGATTAGTAGTTCTCACACATCGTTAGAATCTAGCATATCCTACAGATGTTCAATTGGGTTAGTCAGGGGAGTATGAGGGCCAAGGCAATGTGGCGAATTCTTTGCCGTGTTCTTCCAACCATTAGGGAAAAAAATCTCCTTACCAGGCAACTGCTAGAATCCCAACTACAATAGATGGGCCATATGTGTTTGCGAACTTCTGTGTTCACTTAGTAGCCGAGGAACGAGAATGTGTGTACCGCATGTTGCGGACGGGCGAAAGTGTGTACAAGATGTTCTCTATATTCTCCAAGGAATTATGGAGGTAGCTGATTTCACTCCCGTTGGTTGTGGGAGACATTAGTGCTGTGCCCATCAGAACTGAGTTCGGGATTTTAAGAGCCCGAGCCCGAAGTATGTCAGCCTTAGCCCACCCAAGCCTGAATTTTATATTGCAAGAAAGAGCTCTGTCCCGAAAACTATGATTAATCTGTTTAGGCATTAAACAAGATCTTCTCCTCCAAACTTCCACTCTTTCCTCCGCGTGCAATTAACCGATGTCTTTCTCAACTGCGGAGTGGGGAAGTGATATCTATCTATTTCTGTAGTTTCTTTGACCATTCATTTCTTCCTGAAATGCTTCGAGGGGCCCAGCATCAGGAAAAATCGGGTGGAACAACAATCTACGTACGTTAACAGCATTGGGGTGGGGGCTGAACAGGACTAAATTTCTTTCATTACTTTAGTTAAAGAAGTGAAAATATTCACCCATGTTTGATAAAGTAACAGAAAAATGCTAGATAATGGTCATTGTGGGATGTACTATCCACTATATGACAACTGTGACGTATATTCTAAATTAACTTTCCTTTTCAGTTTCTTTCCCTATGTAAATCTTGAGTTTATTCGGTTATTCTTTACTCTTAACGTAATATAGTTTCTCTCAAACGAATACGTTTGGCAACACAATTGAGTTTGAATGCACGTGACGTATGCCTGATATTGATAAAAACAAGAGATAAAAGCGACGACTAAATTGTTGCTTGGCGAGGTTGCTTGAGAGCGATTATTGCGAGCTGTTGCTAAGACGAGCGTTGGGTTGTAAACTGATTATTGAAAGGAGCGTTGTGAAAAGAGCGTTGTGTTAAGAGTTGTGCGGTGTGTGGAGAGTTTAGTGCAATATGCTATGCTACGATATGTTTGCTACATCCTGAATAAAGCATCTTTTCCGTAAGTGTGACTTCTGTTGTTTACATGTTTCGTCTGGCCGTTAAGGTTTCTTTCATTTAGGAACAATTTCTTAGTATGTTGATGTTTTAAATTAACGTAAAAGTAAGACAAGACTTCTACGTCATACAACACAGAATTCAGATTGAAAGCTAATAATATCAAGAATGGGTTTTGAAATAACTAAGATTAGTTGTGGGGGTATTCATACACGATCCTTTTCCCCCGAAATGTTCTACCTACGCAGCCTATACGCTCCTTGTGATAACTGACAAATGCTGCAGATGAAGGCATTTACGGAGATATCATTTCAACATGAAGTTGCAAAATGTTTAGTTTACAATTTATAATACATAACCGCAGCATAAAAGCACGTTTTGTAATTGAAACACATACGAATATATGATCACTAAATGAAGAATCTGTTAGCCACGATATTTAACAATCTTTAATTTTCTAACTGTGATTGCCCACAATAGAAAAAATTACAAAAATTGCAGTACAAATAGAAAATTTTACAATGTAAAAGTTCAGTATTTGTTTTCATTTATTCAAATTTAAAACTCGTGTCTTATGCGAAAGGATTTTCGGTAGAACTGCAACAATTTTGGTAGTAGCAGTTCTCTCCCTCTCTCTCAAATATTTGCTGGAATTTCAGCCCACTTCGTTGAAAATTTAAGAACTGGAAGTTCAAAGGTATGAAAATCAAGATTATTTTACGATCTGTCAAGCATGAAAAGGCTATATAAGCAATTTTTTTTTAATTTAATGTTCTCACTTCAGCGTTCTTAAGAGAAAATCTTAAACAAATATAAATATTGAATGTTTCCAAAATTAGAAGCTTCTCCTGCGCGATTACATACATGACTAACTAAACTAGTGATTTAAACCTGGTTATTCGCTCTTTCCACGTCGATTAAGTGTGTTTGCCACGATGTTTAAATATCTTGAAATTTCTAACTGCGATTTCCACAACAGAAATATAAAGAATCTTGGCATGGGCCGATGAAAATTTTTTCGCAACACTCACTTCAATTTAAGGATGACGGGTGTACTTTTTTATCCCCCTCCTCTCAGTACTATGCTTGCCACTGTTTCCAGAGCAACTGTACTTTTTGTTTTGTTCCTTAGTGATTTTTAATTGTGATACAATAGCACCGCAGAACTACAATTGAACGGGCCCATTTGCAAAAATTTTTCCGGGCCCTTTTCCGACAGCCAATCCGCTCCTGATGGAGGTGATCGGCTGACAGGTCCCTGTGGCGTCCACCAATCAGTGTTTGTGGGATGATAACCAACTGACCTAGGGCTTGCCATGAAAAGCTCCCCAGACTGGAACACCGTCCCCACCGGCCTGTTGAACTCCAACTGTGCAACCAGGGAATAGGGCTTCATGTCATTTGTTCCATAATGGAACTCAGCCGTGAGTATGGTGCAGCAGGAAAATGGGACTAATCCCTTCAGACGACCTTCTTCTATCTGTCTAATGTCCATTGTCGACATTCTTTGTCCCATGCGAGACGTTGTTTGCAATGACTCGGTGTCATCATGGGTACCTTCGTTAGTCTCTGGCTCTGGAACCTCAGGCGAAGCAAGGTACGGTCAAACTGGAAATAGGTTGAACTGCACCGCTGTTGAACTGGTGGGTGATGTGGGTGACTGTTGCACAGCGTTGTTGAGATACCATTCGTGATCCCCGACGCTCACTTCTAGGACCAACTGCGCGTGGCTCAATGTGAGCCCTTTTGCTGGATGTCTGTGCATGGTTAATCCTGACCTAGTACACCCTTGATACAGTAGTACGGGAGCAGCCAACAAGTGCGGCTGTTTCCGAAATACTGGCACCTGCCCTCCGGGGCTCAACTATCTGGCCGGTCAAATTGGCTTAAGTAGCCTAATTTCCCGATTACTGGCCAACGGTTACTGATTACATACAGAGGAAAGGTGTGCACAATTTATAGTGACCGCACGTGAATTTGATACATATATCCAGTGGCGGCCGGTGACCACGTGCCGCAGCACGCTAAAAATTTTGAATTCAGATTCAAATTGTTTATTGTAGCTGAAAGCGCATGCGTATGGATTTGCTACCAGCACAAAATCTGATTTTTAGACGGGCCGTAATCAAGGCTCCTGTTCGTCATTCGGCCTATGGCGTCGGTTAGCACACGGGAATAACAGCGTGCTTCTGCTGCCGCCTTACGCGTTCAGCCTTTCGTTCTGCAAACCAAGTAGCACGGCCACAACAGCGTATCATTCCTTCCTCTTACACCACACATCTCTTGGGGGTCCTTTTGTCAAGCCGGCCACAAGGGTTTCCAGCGTGCTGTATTTCTCTCCGCACGATATAAGATCGCCGGCAGCAAACGGCGTTGAAACCAAAGACACCCAATCCCCCCTATCTTCCTCTCATCGGAACTGGGAGCAGGGCAGTTGACCAATAGAATAGAGGGAAAACTTATCTGGTTGTTTGTTTGTATCTGTTCTCTCATAACTTAGAGGACACATTTTGCGAAACTGCAACTCTACTCAGGATAATTATAACAATACCAACTGCAGAGCCTGAGAGGTGCTTTCTATCACTCAAACGTTTTTAAGATGTTTCTTAAGAACACGATGACCCAAGATCGGTTAAACGTTTTGGCTATGATTTCCATCGAAAAGATACTGGTGACGACAATCAAGGACTAAAATGCAAGGGTAATACGGAAATTTGCAAATAAGAAAATCAGGAGAGTGGAATTCATTTTTCGGCATTAGGTTAGCTGATTCCATATTACTCCAGTGTAATTTTTGCTTGTCAATCCATCCCCACATCTCACCGTCACGTAACGATACGGGGGGGGGGGGAGATGCTGTGTGGGAAGATGGAGCAGAGTCATGGCGATTCCTGATTTTTGGAAGGGGATAAAACTGAAGCTTGATCCATGTGCAATTATCATCTACGTTTTTCTTTTCTTTTTTTTTTTTTTTTGTGCAATTCATAAACTCTTTACTTTTGCAGTACGTTGAGTAATTTCGTTAATTCTTATCCATGTGCAATTATCATCTACGTTTTTCTTTTCTTTTTTTTTTTTTGTGCAATTCATAAACTCTTTACTTTTGCAGTACGTTGAGTAATTTCGTTAATTCTTATCCATGTGCAATTATCATCTACGTTTTTCTTTTCTTTTTTTTTTTTTTTTTGTGCAATTCATAAACTCTTTACTTTTGCAGTACGTTGAGTAATTTCGTTAATTCTTATCCATGTGCAATTATCATCTACGTTTTTCTTTTCTTTTTTTTTTTTTTTGTGCAATTCATAAACTCTTTACTTTTGCAGTACGTTGAGTAATTTCGTTAATTCTTATCCATGTGCAATTATCATCTACGTTTTTCTTTTCTTTTTTTTTTTTTTTTGTGCAATTCATAAACTCTTTACTTTTGCAGTACGTTGAGTAATTTCGTTAATTCATATGTAATTAGTTGATATTTAAGCTCTTCAAAAGTGAAATAAAAATAGCAAGCAATAAAGTTGCAAGAGTGATTGACTGATTGTATATTGAAGCACACCGTAAAAGAGTTTCGTATTAAAAATGTGAAACTGAATAAAAACCTATTTTCAAAAAAAAAAAAAAAAAAAAAAACAACGTAAAACTAAGAAAAATAAATAAAAAAATGAGTAAATAAATAAACTTTCGTTCTTTTTTCAGAACTTTGATTTTGTTCTCGGCTATTTTCCACCTTGATCAAGACCTGATAATGTTTTCTAGGCAACTGAAGTCGGGGCAGATTTATCAAGCCGTATGTTCCGCAAAATATTAGGCTTAATTAATACTCTGTCAAATATACGATTACACCATTAATGCCAAGGAGGTGAACAAAATGAATAATCATATTAATTTATATGTAATTACGAAAACCTGTTTTCTGGTATTTTCCCCGATGATCAAGATGATCTCATTGCCCAATTCTTAAGACCTTTAATGGTAGAGGATGTAGGGAGTGGGGGCTTCGTAGACCGCGTGCAAATCGGTAAGTCGCAGCATGTACACTCTCAGGCGCACTAGCCGCACTGCGTATATAAGTATATTACGTGATACTACGTTACCGCTACGAATAGGTAAAACGAGGGGTGTTTCTAACGCAAAGCTGACTCTCTCTCTCTCTCTCTCTCTAGTGTATATATTTGTGTCATAAACCCAGATATTACGACAAATATGAATATATTTTTACGTTATTTATTGATAAAAAAATGTGTCAGGTAAAATGAAAAGAAACATTTCGTGCATGCCTGAGTTAGTACGATGCAAGAAACAAATCGGTACATTCTATAGAAATCAATATAGAATACCTGCGCACCGACCGACAATAAAAGTGATGATAAACGTACGCCCGATTTTGACGTGCATCTGGGAGTATTCAAAAGACTTATTAAAAACTAAAAATTCTTCTTTCTTTCTTCTTGTTCTTATTTTTATAGTAGTGTTGTTTGAATTTTCTTCTTCGAACATTTGATATAGATAATGTCTGTTGAAACAAATCTCTGATTCTGATTTCCGATTATCATCTCCTTTGTTAAAAGACAAATAACCAAGCGCTGGGAAAAAGAATATGAGAGGAACTTACTTCAACATCACGAAGCATTTCTAGCAGAACAGACTCTAAAGAAGCACCAATGAGGCTATCACTGACATCACTAACTGTTGGAGGTGCTAGCGATGTTTGGATTATGTAGGCATCTTCTTGCGAAGCAGTGATCGGAGTAGGCGTGGGAAAAGGATCCTCTGAAAAAAAATGTCGATGCTTTATTATCTAACTGGACGGAATATACGAAAAAAGTGTAACAGCGTTTTCAAATAAATACGAAGAAATTGGGAAAATATTGATATCATTCGGAAATCCTCTTAGCTGTGTTGAACATGCAACGTGTTTATTCATTTTGAAAATACAATCGAGTGCTCAAAGAAATTGTTCCGACCCACAATTTAAAAATGCTCGGAAATTAATGCAAATCCTAAATAGCTTTCACCTGACCTAAATACCAGTAAAAGCATTTCTAAGATGCGGTCCCTTTCAAATGTACGCTTTGTGACTGAGATACCCCGCAGTTCATTCAAGAATGCCTTTTGTTCTAGTAGAAAAGTACGCACCAGACGATTTCAGACTAAAGATTCTTCTGTTCCCTTATACAATCGGTTTTAGACACATTCTTTTGAATAAATTAACTGCGCAAGCACTCTGAGAGAACAATTTGTAGCTCAAGTACTCCTCTAATAATGTTTCTAAAAGTATGCTTTGCCTTTGAAGAGCTTCTTTACTTATTTAAGCTGCCGATGTACCTGAATCAAATGGTGCCAAAAATTTTCTGCGCTTCCCCAATACAAATGTTCAGTGGTTTTACGGAAGTTACGGCAAAACAATTACTTTTCCCCTCTCATCTTAGCAGTACCGACTATGAAGTCACTGACGATAAGCGACCCAAGGCATGGATGGGGAAAAGATAGTCCCCCAACACAGACATCACGCCACTGGGTAGAAACAAGTGAGTCAAACTTCATCTCTCTCCTTTCTTATAACTACTTCGCCATTGCTATAGCCCATTTAGCAGGTAATCAGTTGGAAAAGTTAAGTGTCGATCATCCTGTAAATGCCTACTTTGAATATCAAAGCAAAAGGGTACGCAACGCTTTCTGATGCGCGGTTCACTTGTTCCAGCCGTGATCGACCCACTTCTTATACAGCGAATAGGTTTTTTTCGTTTTTGTTTTTTATTTGGGGGTTTAGCGACCACCTTGAGCAATCATAAAGCAGTCACACGCCCCAAATCTAGGGCCACTGGCTCTACGGAAGATGGAGCCAGTGCCGTAAGATAAATACAACATCCATATCTGACCGCGATCCGAACCCGAACCCATCTCGGACGAACGGTCAGAACCCAGGATTTAGACCACTGCGCAACAGCAGCGGCCGCGGATACATTCGTTCAAGTTGACTTCAGCTCATTTTGCTAACTCCGAGTTAATTCGTTCCAGCCAATTTAAAGGTTAAGGTCTTTGAAACGTGCTGTTTGAGTTTGATACACATTCTGTGTAATTCAATCGGAAACAATCTTTATGCCTGACATGAAATATACAGACACAAAGATACTTTTCAAATGAAATATACAGACGCAAAGGTACTTTTCAAATGAAATATACAGACACAAAGGTATTATTCGGATGCTCCACAATTCGATGCTACACAATGAAATATACAGACACAAAGGTACTTTTCGGAGCATCCGAAAAGTACCTTTGTGCATGTGCCTGGAAAAGCCTATATATTCTGACTTTGAGACCTAATACTCTGTAATACTCATTATGAGCACTTTTACATGTGACATAAATGTATATGTACCTGGAATATTTTAGGTTTCCCTGAAAACGTAAAATATTCCAAAAAAAAAAAAAACAACAAAAAAACCCTGAACTGAACGCCTGAAAACGTAAATATTTCAAAACATTAACTGAACTAAATGGTACCCAAAATTACTTTTAGAAATACTTCTTTTTCCTGAAGGTTTCAAACAACGACTTTCTAAAGACTCTTTGCCGGATGAAACTTGTACTACCAGTTTAAAATGCTCATGAAATACCCGTATTCCGTATAAGTTCTTTCAAAAAAATTTGTTTCCCGAAATACCGGACACAAGAACTTTCAGTAGCATTTATTTTGGAAAGAAGTACTTTGCACGTGTCCTTTGTGCCTGAAGCAATTGACAACTTGGATTGACAATATTCTCTTCAGATGCAGTACCTTCCTTTTTTTATGTGCCTCGTAAAAATCTCACAGGAATCTACTTTGCTTATAAAATATACCGTACGAGTTCGTCATTAGTTCTTGCATCGTATCCAAGCGCTTTTGAAGTATCCTGTATACGTGTCCTTTCATCAGCATCCTATATGCCAAACTACCCCGTTAGAGTCATTTCACAGCCTTCTCTTGTATATGCAGTATTTCGTTCATGCATTTTAACAGGTGCTTATCACATTCGAAACATCTATTGAGAATATAGTGTGGCAGAAATATTCTTCTCATAACACGTGGAAAATACGTCATGCTAATTAGCACAGCAATCAGACATCATTGAATTCACTGTATTTACTGTTCTTCACGTAATATAAAAAACATCAGAAAACTTGAAATTTCATCGCCCTGGAGTGGTAACCGAACCCACATCTCCCGATTACCGTTCGAGCATGATACCTGTTACACCACCGAGGACGACAGAGTCACAAATTTCTGAGTGTTAAGAGCATCGGAATATTCTCCGACCGCATTCTTAATCGAAGCAAACTGTGCTGCTATCTAGCGTTGTTAAGCATATCACTAACCGTCAGAACATATAGTGTGGAAGAAATATTCTCATAATACGTGAAAAATATGTCACGATGATTAAATCAGCAATCAGATGTCTCTGTGTTGGCTGTATTTACTGTTCTTCACGTAATATCAATCGCATCAGAAAACTTGAAAATTTCATTGCCTTGGAGAGGGAATCAAAATCACATATCCCGATTACCGATTCAGAGATGTCTGATTGCTGTGTTAATTATCTATTGAGAATGCAGTAAATCTTTGAAAATCCGGAATCATTCGACGCGGAATTTTTCGAAATTCTAACTTGAATTCTCATACTATAAAAATACAATGCAAAAATGGATTTGTAGAGAGCAGAAATGAAAATGGCGGTCGATGTACCTGAACTAAATGGTGTCCAAAATTTCCTTCACTCCCCAAATAGAGATGTTCCCGATAGCTACATCAAAGCAATTCCTTTCTCCATCTCATCTCAGCAGGACCGACCACAAACCTACCATAGTGACAAACGCTCCCATCTAGTCCTTTATTCTCTGCTCCATGACCAAAGGCATGACGGGAAGGACTATTCCCCCTAGACACGGACATCATGCCATGGGGTAGAAATAAGTGACTAAAATATTTTCTCTCTCCTTTCTTAGGTTCTCATCTCAGTCAGAAAGAATTACTGTCAATCGTACCCGTAAATGACTGCTTTGAATAACAAAGGTAACGAGAAAGCAACAGATTCTGATGCCCCAGTTCACTCGTTCCAGCCGCGTTCAACCCACTTCTAAAACATCGAATATATTCATTCGAGCTAATTTCATTCTATTATGTAAACTCCCGAGTTAATTCGTTGTAGCCAGTTAAAGGGTTCACTGGCTTTCTTTTTAAAAAAAACAACGACAACAAATAGCGCATTTACGTATTTAAAACCATCTTACAGAAACACTTGCTCTAAAGAATTCCCGAAAAGGCAATATGATATTGCAGCTAAAAAAGAAATGAAAAAAAAAATCACTTAATTTTATGCATAGCAAAACTAAATATCTTAAAACATCAAGAACTGGTAACATTCTAAAAACAAGTTAGTAAAATCATGCAATGCATTGATTATGATACGCTTTCCAACATACTAGAAATCATCACTCAAGTTATTACTCAAGTTATGAGGATAATGGCTGTAGAATACATCTCGCCCCTAGGACCTTACCTTTAACCCCATTTTGATGATATTCAACAGAACCGGTAAAGTATACTTCCGAAACAACATGATAAAGTTTTGTCTCAATCGAAGCATTTTTACGTAAGTTATGACGCATAAGGGCGATGGAATGAATCCCGCTCCTATGACCTGATCTTTGACCTCATTTCGCCCTTTTTCAATAGGTTCGTCCCCAGGTGGTCTCTTACCACATACTATAATTTCATCGAAATCGATACCTTTTTACGCAAGTTATGACCTATAAGGACAACGAAATGGATCCAGCTCCTATGTCCTGACCTTTGACCCCACTTCGCCCATTTTCAACAAGGGTCGTTCACAGGTGGTCCCCTACCACGTACTAAAATTTCATTGAAATCGAACCATATTTACGTAAGGTATGACGCATAAGGGCAATTAAATGCATCCCGCTCCTATGTCCTGACCTTTGACCCCATTTCGCCCATTCTTAATAGGGTTCGTCCCCAACTACATACTACAATTTCATCAAAATCAAACCATTTTTACGCGAGTTATCCTGCGGGCGGACAGACCGACAAAGCTGGAACATATACGCATCTTCAACCTACGGTTGGAAAGCGGAAACAAGAAAGATGACACCGAATTTTCGAGTGTAATGAGCATGTCTTTTGAATCCGTTTTGACGGGAATTAAATTTATCAAAGCTATTCAAATTCAATAGAACCGGTATGGAAAACATTAGTATCTGACCGAAGAACGAAGATTTTCAATCGGATGTTTAATCCCGCAGATATTGCTGTAAGCGAAATCGTAACCTTACGCCTTCTGATTGCAGACTTATGCGTTAAAAAGAATCTGAAATTATATGAGAAACATTTCGCAGCGGAAAGGTTCTCCAACAAAGAAAGAATTTTCCAAATCGGACTCTCAGAAGCAGAGATATCGACAAATATAAGATATGCACTCCCTGGCGGGAAAAGCATGCTTTATTTAAAGGAGAAAGTATTCTCAATAGCTTTTTCGATGTAATCGGTCCAGGATAGAATTTTTTCAGTCGAGTTTCCAGGAGCTCAGATTTTGCTGCAAATAAATTAAAAGCAGACATTAATACTTATGCCCCCTGGTGGCCAAACTATTCTTTATCAAATATCATAAAGTATATGAAAAACTTCTGATTCAAGGCTTCTTGAATTGGAAGAGGAACTACAAAGGATCAAGTGGGACATCGTGGGGCTAAGTGAGGTAAGGAGAAAAGGAGAAGATCTCATCGAACTGAAAAGTGGACATCTCTTCTACTATCGTGGGACAGATACTGGCAGAACTAGTGGTGTTGGATTTATAATAAACAAGAAACTGAAGGATAAAGTTGTAGAAGTTGAAAGTTCCTCTGACAGAGCTGCACGACTTGTTATCCAACTCTCGAAAAGATACCAGGCTCAGATTATTCAAACTTATGCACCCACCACAAGTCATCCTGAAGAAGAAATTGAAGAATTTTATGAGGAAATTTGTCATCTAAATAATAAAGGTAAGCAGCACTTGAAAATAATTATGGGACATTTCAATGCAAAAATAGGGCAACGGCAACAGAATGAAACTTCAGTAGGTAAATTCGGTCACGGCAACAGAAACCAGCGTGGAAATACTCTCGTTGAGTTTGCAGAGGCAGAAGGGTTTTTCATCTTGAACTCCTTCTTCAAGAAAAAGCCACACAGGAAATGGACATGGAGACATCCAAATGGGACGACAAGTGAAATTGATTTTATTATGTGTAACAAAAAATTCGTCATAGAAGACTGCAGCGTGCTAAACAAGTTCAACACAGGTAGTGACCATAGATTGGTGAGATGTAAGATGCACCTCAACACTAAACTTGAACGTGGCAAGCTCATAAGACAAACAAAATCTATTGACATAACCAACCTTAAAAAGCACCATAATACCTTCAAGTTGGAACTGAAGAACAGGTTCTCTGCTTTAGAAGGCCTAACATCGGAAGAAGTGGACATCTCTGAAGTTAACAGAAAAGTAACCAAAGCTCTTATGGAAACAGCAACAAAATTAGCTGGGCCTAAGAACAAGTTGCATGTAAACAAATTATCAGGAAAAACGAAAATGTTGATGCAAAAAAGAAGAGAGATGAGGACAACTAAAGAAGATGTGACTTCCAAAGTGGAATATATAGAGCTATGCAAGACAGTAAGAAAAAGTATCACTGAAGACGTAAGAAAATTCAACTGTGAACTAGTGAGGAAAGCAATTGAAAACAGCCAAAGCCTAAAGATAGCAAAGGGACATCTCAGTAAGGGAAGAAAACAGATTATGGCACTGAGAAAAGAAGATGGTTCTGTAACAAGAAATAGAGGCGAAATTTTGAGAAGAGTGAAAGATTTCTACTCCAAATTATATGAAAGGGATGATACATGCACTCCAGACATCATGAAAGATACCAGTACCAGAGTTCCTCCAGTCCTTCCAGCAGAAGTTGCACATGCAATCAAGAACATGAAGCGGGGAAAAGCTCCAGGAGAAGATGGAATTACTGTAGACATCATACAAGAAGCAAGTGGAGAAATCAAAACAGTACTCGCCCAAATTTTCACTCGATGCCTTTATGAAGGAAAGATTCCTGAGGATTGGAACACCGCTACAATGATCCTGCTACATAAGAAAGGTGACATTGAGGATCTCAGGAACTACAGATCTATCAGCCTCCTATCAGTGGTTTATAAAATCTTCACTAAAGTTCTTTCACACCGCTTGAAGGTAACACTGGACATGGCTCAACCGAGAGAACAAGCTGGATTCAGGAGTGGCTACAGCACAATAGATCATATCCACGTACTGAGAGAACTAATTGAAAGAGCGAGGGAATATGAACTTCCATTGTGCATGGCCTTTATCGATTATGAAAAAGCCTTTGATTCGGTGAAACCATCAGCAGTTACAATGGCTCTGAAAACCTGTATTGAAGATGCATACATTAATATTATTAATAACATCTATGAAAATGCAAGTGCAAAGATTCGGCTGTTTGAAAATACAACATACGTAAAAATTGGAAAGGGAGTGAGACAAGGTGACACCATATCTCCGAAGCTCTTTAATGCCAAATTGGAGGGTGTTTTTCAGTCGCTGAGCTGGGAAAACAAGGGGATAAAGATTAATGGAGATTATCTAACCCACTCTTCGTTTTGCTGATGGCGTAGTCATTTTTGCAACTAGCCCATCAGAGCTGCAGAGTATGATTCAGGAACTTGCTGACAAGAGTAAAGAAGTGGGATTAAAAATGAACTTTCAGAAGACAAAAGTGATGTTCAATGCTTTTACAAGAAATGAAGATTTATCGATTGATGGAGAAAAGCTGGAGATAACAGACACGTACGTTTATCTTGACAGCAGATATCAAGTGAGGGTCACATTGATGAAGAAATTAATCGGCGTACAAAACTTGCCTGGAGAGCTTTTTGGAAGAAACAGCATAATTTTGAAGAGCAATATGCCATTATGTCTTAAAAGAAAAGTGTTTGATCAATGCATCCTTCCAGTGCTTACGTATGGTGCAGAGACGTGGACCTTAACTAAAAGAGACATACAAAGGCTGCAGACAACTCAAAAAAGCATGGAGAGGTGCATGCTTGGTGTAACCAGGAGAGATAAGAAGAGGAACTCGTGGATCCGAAAAATGACAAGAGTGGAAGACATCATGATCAGAGTTAAATCCCTGAATTGGCAATGGGCTGGACATACTGCCAGAAGGACAGATCATCGACGGACAGCCGAAATTTTAGATTGGATTCCAAGGGACAGGAAAAGACCCAGAAGAAGACCACATGGGAGATGGGTGGATAAAATTCGAAAGTATGCAGGGGTGACATGGAGGAGACTGGCACAAGACAGACCGTTGTGGAGGAAACTTGGGGAGACCTTCGTCCAGCAGGTGGATTGATAATGGTTGACAATGATGATGATGATGATATGAAAAACACTTAACATCAGGAGCTCCATGCGATACAGGAAGAATTTTTCAAATCGGAATTTTAGAGGCAGAGATATCGGGGAAAACGAAATTTACCTTTACACCTTTTAGCGGAAAGTCTATGAATTACTCGAAAAATTTTGAAATTATATGAAAAACATGTCGCACCGGAAACTGTATCCAATAAAGAAGGAATTTTCCAAATGGGACCATTAGAATCCGAGATATTGACAAAAATTAAGATTTACATCTACGCCTCCTGGCGGAGAAACCATGCATTATTTTAAGAAGAAAATATTGCGAAAAGGTTCATTGACATTAGTGGTATGGGTTTACGAATGATTTTGTTCCATCGAGATCTTAGAAGCTCAGGTTTTGTGGCAAATACACCAGAAGCAGAAATTAAAACTTGCGCCCCCTGGTGGTCAAATTACTTTTTACCAAAAATTAGAAATTATGTGCGAAAGATTTCCAATCAAGAGCTGCATCCGCTGAAAATTTTTTTTTTTTTCAGGTCGGAGTTTTAGAAGTAGAGATACTGGGGAAAATGGAATTTACTCTTACGCCTCCTAGCGGAAAATCTAGCGTTACTTGAAAAAGTGACTATACCTAAAATACTCTTCGACATAAACGGAACTGAAAGGTGAAAGAATTTTGTCAATCGGATGTTTTGATGCAAATATATGGAATAAAATGTATTTTAACTTCAATATCATCTGCATTTCGCCCTCTAACGGCGAAATTGTACATAGTAAAAGAAAAAAAAATATATTTCGTATATACATATTTCAAGCTTACCAATGCAAAACGAATTTTTGAAATCGGACTAACAGTTGCAGAGATATGGTGTCCAGAGGCGGATGGACGGACACAACCACGATTTTTTTTTTTTTTTACGAAAGACATACTAATAAATATGCAATTCCATCTACTTCATAGAGTTCGTTTTCTGTTTTTATCAGTGTTTCTTGTAGACGGTATAAATTCATTATTTCCTGCTGTCACAAAATCTTTTTTCTCTAATTCTGAAATTAAACTTTCAGTAAGACAGTGAATGTGTGGAATAAATAAAACCATTCTAATTTTATCCCAGTCACAAAACTGATTATTTCTACAATTACCTTATAAATTGAGTAAATATTATACATGTCTTACATTTTTGCTTTGTCAGCATTTTTAGCACGTCTTCTGTAAAAAAAAAAAAAAAAGGTTGTCTTTATGCTATCACTTTGTCGGTCCGTCCGTTCGTCTGTGTCCCTGCAACAACCATGTCCCTGCAACTACCAGTGCGATTTGAAAAATTATTTTGCATTGGGAAGTTGGAAATGTGAGAATGATGATCCTTGCATTCCAATTTTTTTCGATGAACAACTACGCCACTAGATAACGCAAATGCAGATGATATCAAATTCACAATATATTTAATTCCATATCATCATCATCAACAACAACCATTATCAATCCACTGCTGGATGAAGGTCTCCCCAAATTTCTTCCAAAATTGTATGTCTTGGGACTGTCTCCTCCATGTCACTCCAGCATACTTTCGAATTTCATCCATCCATCCATCTTCCATGGGATCTTCTTCTGGGTCTTTTCCTGTCCCCCGGAATCTAGTCTAAAATTGTGGTTGTCCGTCGGTGGTCTGTTCTTCTGGCAACATGTCCAGCCCATTGCCATTTCAGTGATTTCACTCTGGTCATGATGTCGTCCACTCTTGTCATTTTCCTTATCCACAAGTTTCTCTTCTTATCTTTCCTGGTTACACCAAACATGCATCTCTCCATGCCGCTTTGAGTTGTCTGCAGTCTTTTTATGTCTTTTTTAGTTAAGGTCCATGTCTCTGCTCCATACGTCAGCACTGGCAGAATGCATTAATTCCATATTTTTGCTTTTAAATATCCGATTGCATTTACCCCCTTTCGATGCCATTTGTATCGAAGGCTATTTTAGGGATAGTTTCTTTTTCAAGTAATACATAAATTTTCCGTTAGGGACGTAAAGGTGAATCATGTTTTCCCCGCTATCTTTGCTTCTAAAAGTCCGATTTGAAAAAAATACTTCCTGCACCGGATTCAGCTCCAGATGTAAAATGGTTCGCAAAGAATTTCTAATTTTTGGTAAATGGTTTGGTCACCAGAGGGTGTGAGTATTTATTTCTGCTTCTGATGTACTTGCAGCAAAATCTGATCTTCTGAAAATTGTATTGAAAACATTCTTTTTCGTACTTATACCGCTCTCCTCGGCAAAAGGTTTGAGGATATCTAATGCTTAAAATAGTCCATAGTTTTTCCGCCAGAATTTTTTGAAGAACTTTTAGTCAATAGTCACTGAGACTGTTTCAAGCTTCTGAAGAAATGTGGAGAATTAAATAGAGATACGTTAAGCTTACTCAAAATCTTATTTCAAAAAATTATTTTTTAGCTCGACTGCTGAAATTACGTCCACGATTTCTGGCGCAGTTTCTAGCAATTCCCATATAAAATAGCATTGAAATATGTCATAAAATTTGATATTTGTAATAGAAAATTGCCGCCTGTACATAATTAACATAAAAAAACAGGTAAAGATATTAGCATACGGTTCTTGAGACATTTGCCGAAAGGGTGTGCTCATCGCGCCCAAATATTCATCGACATTCTTCTTCTTCCTTCCACTTTATTTTTCGGTCAATGATCTAGTTGAGGTGCTCCTGCAAAAGTTAAGTTCCTGATCCGTTCCAGCAAAAAACCTTGTGAAGAAGGAAAAACGAAAAACTCGCGAACTGAGACCTCACTTAGTTCACTATCTGATCAAGACACAACGGCATATACAATATTCCGGTTAGAAAAATAAACTTCATATTCCCGTCACTAAAGGATCTTACTTCCACATAATAGCTTTACTCCCGTAGGTTAGAAAATATTATTGTCTGCCTTTAGATCAAGCACCAGACATAGGATCACTATTTCTGTCTGGAATGAACAGAACAGGTTTATGTGCACATTACATCTTCGACTAATCACTTCAGCTTGGCACAAATAATAATAAATAAATATATCACCATCTGGAGGACTGAAGCACCAAAAAATCATAAATCTTCCTACCTGCATAGTTTAAACTATTTAAACTGGCAAAACTATATTTTCTTTCTGTTTCAGCAGCTAACTTATCATTAAGTGTAATTTGGATGAAAGCCATACAAATGAAATGCATGTTCATTTTGTTTAAGAGGATAACAAACAATATGTGTCAGACAGAGATTCGTGGAAAGGACTAATAACAACCCTTCTTGGCCAAACTCAGTGAATTGTTTGTTTCGTTCCAGACATGTGAGTAAAAACAAGTTGCAATTTTTGTTTCGAGTTTAAAATTAGTAAATCGTTTTATAGAATGTGGTTCACAATCTGTGATTGTGAGTAAATTTTAATTTTTCCCCTTTGGAGAACACTATAATTGTCGCCACTTTGTTCAGAAAGCATGACAGACACTAAGAAAGCATTGCGCCATCAGATTCCTGATGAACATGAGGTAAATCGCAGCGCACTTGCAGTCACAAAAGAATCCTTTAAGTTTTTCCCTGCATGACATTCTTGTTTATTTTGAAGCTTGAAATAGCGTCATTGACGAAAATGACGTCACAGATGTTTCAGGTCGTATATCTGGAAAAACAAGTCCTATATCAAAAAAGCGTCAGGATCGTTTTGGACAAAACCACGAATGCTAGAGAAGAGACAGACGGCAGACAGCGGGAGAAATCGCAAGGCACATGCAACAGACAACTGGACGTCCGTTATCGCGTTTTACCGACGCCAGGAGGCTGCACAATGGTGGTCTATTTGTACGACGACCAGTACGGCGTGTGCCATTAACGCCTGCTCATCGGAGATGGCGGTTTCTGTGGTGCCAGGAACACAAGAACTGGACATATCAATGGGGTCGAGTTCTCTTTACGGATGAGAGCCGATTTAGTCTGACGAGCGATTCCGGACGTATACACATCTGGAGAGAGCAGGGAACACGCAATCACTCCTCCAACATCATCGAAAGGGACCGGTTTGGAAGTGGCGCAGTTCTCGTTTGGGGCGGTATCATGCTTGGTAGCCGTACTGACATCCACATCTTCCAAGGAGGTTCAGTCACTGGTGTCCGCTATTGTATCAAGGTTCTCCTGCCTCACGTGCGTCTGTTTAGAGGTGCTGTGGGTCATGAGACAAAGCTACATCTCATCGTACAGTGGCTGTCGCAGAGCTGTTGGAGAGTGAAGATGTTCAACGCATGGATTGGCCCGCAAGGTCCCCGGACCTAAATCCAATCGAACACGTGTGGGACCTTCTCGGTAGACGCTTGGCAACACGTCACCAGCCGCCAGCAACGATTCCGCAGCTGCGATTGGCGCTACAAGAGGAATGGGCCGCGATGCCTCAACAGCTCCTTGACAACCTCGTCCTCAACATGGACAGACGTTGTAAATCCTGCAACGCAGTCAGGGGTGATCATATCCTCTACTAAAGACTGAATTTTTCTTGGCAGCAGCCTGTCACATGGACGTTTCTGTCCAGTTGTGCTCGAAACTATATTTTCAATAAAGTGCCTTTGTAGCCTTTGGATTCCTTGTTTGGACGGTTTTGCTCACTTGTCCCATATTCTTACATCTTGGGGATCTTATGGTATGATTTGAGTCCATGTGGAGCACTTCTGCACGACGTTACATTCGAAAAACCGTCTCGTCCTTAATTTTTGAACGCCAGTGTAGTAAGGCAGCGCATTTGTTACCTGCCATGCGTGAAATCTGGCATTCAATGAAATAGCTAGGATTTCCTTATAATGTCTAAATCTACTATGCAAAGTATAAGAAAGATAAAGCTTGATATACATGGCCTATAGGCATTCTACACATCGATGAGCCATTCGATTATGACCACCCGCAGCCTATAGATATGAGCGCGCCTGGAGACCGAACGGTGGCACAGGGGAAGTTCACAGAGCAGTATATATAAAACCCGAGGATCGACTTTACTAGTGTGTTTGGAATCAGAATGGGTAAACCTGCCGATTTTTCGGATTTTGATAAAGGACAAATTGTGATGGCACGGTGCCCCGGAACTACGTTCGCAGAAACGGCGCGGCTTGTGGGTTGTTCACGTGACGCTGTAGTGAGCACGTATCAAAAGTGGTGCACAGATAGCCAGACGACGAACTGTCGTCCAGCCGTGTTGCGTCCGCAGCTCATTGATGGCGGAGGGAAGCGGAGACTGTCGCGCTTGTTCACAACGACCACAGGGCCACAGTGCGACAAATCACCCGCAGTGGTGATCAGGGCAATGTGTCACAGCACACAGTTCATCGCAGCCTTCTGCGCATGGGCCTGCGTAGCTGAAGACCAAGTCCGGTCTCCATGCTCACTGCACGTCATCAACATCAACGCATGAAATGGGCCCAAGATAATCGAGATTGGATCGTGGATGATTGGAAGAAAGTGGCCTGGTCTGACGAATCAGCATTCCTAGTGCATCACGTAGACAAGCCGAGCGCGGATACGCCGATTACAAACGGAGACTATGGCACCTGGATGCACTGATGGGCGGAAATAGCCGCCGGCGGTGTTATGCTGAGGGCGATGTTTTCTTGGGTCACTTTGGGCCTCATTATCCCAATAGCACAATCTCTGACAGCTGTCACGTATCTGAACATTGTTGCGGACCAAGGTCACCTATTAACGGCAACTGTGTTCCCTGCTGGTGATGGTCATTACCAACAGGATAATGAGTCATGCCACACTGCCAGAATCGTCAAAAAGTGGTTCAAGGGGCATGCTGCTGACTTTCTGTTAATGACCTGGCCTCCAAATTCGCCTGACATGAACCCAATCGAACATTTGTGGTGCGACCTGGAAAAGCGGGTTCGCACTAAATCACCACCATCCCGAAATGTTCTAGAACTATAGAACTTGCTGTTGACATTGTGGTACCATATACCCCAGGATACCTATCGCCACCTAATCAAATGGATGCCTCATTGAATGGCCGCTGTTTTGCGGGAGTAAGCTGTTCCTACAGCTTAATATGTAGCTAGTCATGTATAATGGCTCAGGCTCATCGGTGTATACTGCTGAGTAAGTGCTGATCAGTAAATATGTCAAAACCCACAGCACAAGACACACACAGACGAAAGTTACATTGTGACAACTAGTTTCCTCCTGTGGAACAGGACTCACGTTTCGGATTCCAGTTCCTGAGGCATATAAAGTGGAGGAGATATTCGAAGTATCTTGGAAATCGTAATGTACGTGATAAAGTTTCTATAACTAGGGCACATCAAAAGGAGTCTGAAAACAGTTATGCCTAAGAACACCGCTTTCATTATGCGGGAAATAGAAATATTTAATTAACTCGAAGCAGTAGCGTATCTTGGGTCCTAGAACTGGGCTATCTCTCCCCCCCCCAATTCCAACCCACAGTACTGTTTATTTAAAAATTGCGAAATTTATTTTTTTATTGTTAAGGAATATAAGTAAACATTTTTTCAAAATTTTAGGTACATGCTATTGCTAACATGATAACAAATGATTATGAGGATTAGGATTTGAACACTTATTTGTACATGAACTCCATTCTTCTTTCCTTTTGTGTGAACCTGAGTGTTACGTTTTCACAAAAATATTTCTTCCGAGTACTTTTTCATATTTAGAAATAATGTTTTTTATTAACAAACCAACCAAGTTGCTCGAATGGGCATGTCCTTGTGTGGCTCTAAGATATACACTGAAGAGCAGTTGAATTAGAGATACCTGTCTAGTAACGTGTAGCACCACCTTTCGCCCTACTGACGGTGGCGATTCGTCTCGGCATGGACTAGACAAGACACCAGAAGCGTTGGGAAGCCATACGGATCTACGACCCCTGAAGAAGCTCCGACAGTTCCCGAAGATTTGATGGAGGGTGGTCAGAGCCTCAAACATCTCTCTCGATGGCATCCCAGATGTGCTCGATGGGATTGAGTTCAGGTGACCTAGCTGGCCAAGGAAGCGAGGTCACGTCGGTGGAGTGTTCATCCAACCACTCGGATACATTTTGGGAGCGATGGCACAGTGCATTGTCTTGTTGCAGGATGAGGTCCACAGTGGGATGTTGAAGACGCACAAACGGGAGCAAATGGTAGTCCAGGATATCCCAGAAACGTTGACCTGTGAGGGACGATGTCACACGTATCAGGGGTCCCATTTCAGTCCACGTAAACTGTCCCCAGACGAGAATGCCACCTCCACCAGCTTGAAGAGTACCCTGCTGGCAAGAAGGATCCATCGCTTCATGTGGTTTGCGCCGTACTCGTATTCTGCCATCCGCATGTACCAACGTGAATCTCGACTCATCAGTCCAGGCAACATTTTCCCACATATCTAGGGTCCAGTGGCGATGTTCCCGCGCCCTTGCTAATCTTTGCACCCTGTGATGTGCGGTCAGCAGCGGTACCCTCGTGGGACGAGGGCTTCTGTACCCTATATCGAGGTGATGGTTCTGGATGGTGTGGCTGCTTTCACGTTTTTGAGCACCAGCGTTAAATTGCCGAGTGCTTTCTTGCACTGTGGCCCGTCTAGCCGCTGTTACAATGCGATCTAGCAGACGATTACCCCACTCATACACACGCTTTTGTCCACGGCAGTTGGCCCTTGCGGGGATGGTTTTACCGGATTCGATGTACTCACGGTGCACCCGTGACACAGTGGTTCGTGAAAATCCCAGTGCCTGCACAACTTCCGAGATGAAGTGACCCATTCGTCAGGCCCCGACAATTTTCCCACGATCAAATGCGCTTAGATCCTTTGTCTTACCCATACTGCGTCCGACTCTTACTGATTCCCGTCGCATCACTCCTTATATTGTCGGATCGCTGCATACGTCATGCCGTTTCCGTTTACACGGCCGCCCACAGCGCCACATTTGCATAACGCCAGCTGTCTCTAATTCAATTGCTCTTCAGTGTATATCTTGATTCTTTTTAATACGGGAAAACTTTTTCGGCAGTTGCAGTATTGATGGAAAATTTAATATTAGGTCTGCTAATTTGTACACCTCAATAAACATTATGTCCAATTATACAACTTTTTGTAACAAGTAATGTCTCTTACTGATTTGTTTTGTATTCATCAAGGGAATAAAACACCTTCAGTTCATTTTTTAATCGAGCTGTATCAAAATGTGAAGCATAGAGTTCTTTAAGCTCTGATAGTAGATGTTCAGGGAAGCTTTCACAAAATTTATCTGAACAGTTCGAATCCAACAAAGCCACGAATTAAAAAGATATAATATCACTAATTTTAATTCATTCACACTTCACACAATCTGAACAACTCTCGCGAAACACGCGCTGTTAAAGGCGGAAGCATGGAGGGACTGAGGTAGGCCGAAGTCTTTTCTTTTCTGAGCGAACCGTTGTGCAAAGCAATGGTTCATTCACCTCCATACGCTGATTCATGTTGTCATGGAAACGCTAGCAGCGATCGTATCGAAGTTCTTCGCATCAGAACAGCGAAGACTCTCGAAAACCTGCTTGCGTTTTGCAGTTGGTGATCGTTCGCCAAACTGATTCTTATAATCGGAAGAAGTGAATCCGCTTGTGTTTTTATCGCAGCGGATGCATCGACATATCTTAATACCGTTGACAATTGACTTTTTTTGTGTATATTTAATTGACTTTCATTTATGCATTCTCCGGACTTCGCAGCTAGCCTCGAATATACGCCACTGAATGGAAGTATGGCGGCCTGTATCTACGGGAAAGGCGGAAGGAGAGAGGACCTTCCAGAATGGTCATACTAGCGGCGTAAATTAATGCTCTGAAGGGCGTAAAATGTAAAATGCATAATGTGAAAATGACGCCTCAGTGGAGTAGTGGTTGTAAGGGCGAAAACTAATAATGCTACGAATGTAAATTACTGTATAAATTCATGCTAATTTATGCGTGTGAAAAAGAAAAAACAACAACAACAACATGCCACGTGTTTCGATGGACGACGAAGTGTCATCTCGAAAAGGACTTTTCTCTCCCTGAGGGGATAACTTTCTTTCGTTCACAGTGTGGTTGTACAATGCAGATGTCTGGCGTGCAATTAACGGCGCAAAAGGAATGCAAGTTGAACATCGACAACGCAAACAGAGTGTTTCAGAGGGACAATACCTTACACAGGAAATCTAGCTTTTAGAGAGTATCAAAACAGACCCAAACAATACTCTATGTCAAAAGGGCGCCAGTAAGTCTGGTGGTTTGCAAACTTCCTTTACGTAGAAAGTATTCAGCTATTGTTGAATGCATTTTGTATCTGTAGAGAGTCTGGTTTTCAAGCAGTAGGGCCGGTAGAGGAATGTCACGAGTTGATCACGGAACGCGATAAGGATAGCCAGGGGGCAGGTTTGGAGGGCCAGCGAGGGCAACGTTTCCTAGGGAAAAGCCTGATGGCTGGAGTCCGGTTCTATTCAGTACCCGAGAGGTCAGAGGTCGATGCCTCAGGGCAACGGAGCAAATGGAATGATGGGATTCTCGGAAGAAGAGCGAGGATGGTCACGCTGAGAAAAAGCGTGAAGAGGCAGTTCGAACTACGTTTTGGAAGTGTCCAGACGTGGGGAGCGAGAGCTCCCGGGAAAATAAATCGCGCGTTGGAGAGAAGCCGAGTGCTTCCGTAGGAAAGCGTAGAGTCAGGAAGACCCGAGTGTGGAAAGTGTAAGAAGGCACCGAATTATTCAACAGGAGCAGGGTTGGAGTAAGAAGTACTCAACCGGAGATTTCCTTCGTTGCCGGAAATTAATAGCTGGCAGAGAATAGTGTATTATCAGTAATCGGATTCGCGTTATTTTGTGACGGACCTGAAATACCTTAGACATTCTCTCCACGTGGACGTTTCGAGAGAAACCAGACCCTCGGTACCTAATTGCTAATCATTAAATTTCTTTATTCTCTAATACGGCGTAGTTACTGCAACTTTGATTTTTGTGCGTTATTTTAAAACCTTCACTCCCTTCCTTGGTTCGCAGACATCCCAAGTAAAGCGGAGGAAGAGAAAGCCTGGTCCTTAAATTTATATTAAATAAATTATGTATGAGAGAACCTCAATTGATTTGCTGTGAGTGGGTGACTGCTAAGTAACTTCAACGGACGACCTCCTGAGCGGAGGCGGGACTTAGCATGAGAGCCATAGGTTATTATTCAACCAATTTGGGCGCAGTCGGTAGGATTTGAATGATACCAGGCGAGCTCTTGGAGGAGAAGGCAAGGCTGACAAAAAATAAATAAATAAATAATTACATTTTTTTATGACCAACAGAGAGAAGTATCTACTATTAGGACTCTGATAGACTATTGCTTAAAGGTGATGAGTGGTGGTTTCGTCGACAACAGTGACAGCGATACCCGCAACCAGGATTCCGGGGATCATCGACAGCAAGGCCCGTAACCAGGGCACCGACGGAAGGAACCGGCGAGGCTCGTAACCAGAGCACCGACGGAAGTAAACGGCAAGGATCTTAACCAGAGAACCAACGGAAGGAACTGACAAGGCTTGAGACCAGGACACCAGCGGACGGAACCAACGAGGCTCGTAACCAGAGCAGCATCTAAGACTACGGAAGGTCCCGTAACCAGGAAGTGAAGAATACGTCTTGCGCGACGAGCGAGGCCGGATTTCCCTGTTTAGGGTATCACATCGCGGGCCGCAGTTTAAGCTGCTACAGAGCAGTCGATGGGGGCCCGAGCAGCCCGGTAAGTAGCACTTTTGATGCCGCAATTTTATTACCTGTGTCGATACCTGTGTTTAGGTTAGGAATAGATGAGTAGGTTTCATCAGGACACTAGGAGTGATAGGAATAATACTTCTATGAAAAATTTATTTTGCGGTTAGTGTTGAAATAATGAGAATAAATTTATATAATAAATTGTGAAAAGTGTATTTTGTATGTGTAAAGATAAATGCCAGAAAACGATAAGTGTTAGCATAAATAGAAAGATAGCAAGTAGTCAAAAAAAGTAGTGAACGAAATGATAATCAACTAAGTCTCTTAAAGAGGTACATAAAAAATATTAGAGTGAGAGCAAAGGCTAACATCGGGAAAGTGTGTTATTGTTTCATTGTGTATGTATTCGTGCATTGAGTGTATATTGTTGTTGCATGAAAATGGATGGTCAGCTTTTGGAAGGGAAAAATAGAGAAGAACACGAAGACCGGGATTCCGAGGGAAGCGAAGGAGAAAATAAGGGAGAAACAGATAATGAATTGAATTCCAGTAAGGAAGTAATAATTAATGAGAAAGGGATGGAAGGGGATTCTATAGATCTAGAGAGGAAGTATAAATTTAAGATGTTAGAAATTGAAGAAAGAAAGGCAGAGCAAGAACTAGAAGAAAAAAGAGCAGAGAGGGAACGAGAAGAAAAAAGAGCAGAGAGGGAACTAGAAGAAAAGAGAGCAGAGAGAGAACAGAAAAATCTGGAATTACAGTTAGAGCAAAAACGAATTGAACTTGAATTAGCCGATAGGACGGAAGCTAGGGCATATGAATTAAAAAAATTGGAGATAACGCAGGAGAAGAACGAAGCATCGGCGTCGGGGAGACAACAGGTGAAGTTGGCCGACTATATTAGGAATCTCGAGAGAAATTTATCCAAAAGCCCAACAAAACCTGAAGAGATCCTAGATTTTTTTTGACACATTGGAGGAGACGTTTATTCTACATGCCATATCAGAGAGCATGCAAGGGCGGATGTTGATTGCATTATTCAATGCTGATTGCGTAAATCATTTGTTCCGCGGTCGAACCATAGAACAATATGATAGTTATGATACCGTCAAGGAAGCAATTTTAAGCGAATGTCATCTGACACCAGATGTTTATCTAAAACAATTTGAGGCGATACGCCGGAACATGGGGGAGAGCTTTCAACAGTTAGCGGGACAGATTGGCAGAACACTCCGATATTATGTAACCAACTGCGGAGTAACCGAGTTTGATCAACTAATTAACCTACTAGTGTGTGACAAATTTAAAGGGTTATTATCCCCAAATTTGAAGACCTATTTACTCCAGAGAGGTTCGGTGGGGAAACTAGTTTTGGCTAAGGAATTGGTGGAGTTGTGTGATTTACATGAGAGTCACATGAAAGCTCTAGAAATAGGGGAGGTAAAGGCGAAAGGTGATTTTTCCCCGAGTTGTAATGGCAAAGGGAATCAGTATGTTTCTACGGGAAGCGGATCCGGAAAGAGGGAGAACGGGAGTAACAGTGGACAATTTCAGAAGGGAAAAATCCAAGCACTAGACAGGAGGTTCAGGGGTAAGGTAGAAGGAGACCGGACGCTTGGAAATCAAGGTAGCTCTAGTTTAGACCGAGGGATAATCTGTTTTAACTGTAGAAAGCCGGGGCACAGACAAACGCAATGTCCACAAAAGGGTACAGCAAATCAGGAGAGCAGAAGTAATTCATATTTTTGGCGGAACGATGGGGTGAAGAAGGTAGGAAGGGTAGCAGTGGAGAGTAATTATGAAGTAGAGGAGACTAAAGAAGAGACCGAAGTAAAGGCATATAGGGCATTAGAAAGATGAGGGCCAAGATGATAAGAGTTTTAGGTTCTACCCAGGGGGAGATAAAAGTATTAGAAATACCAGTAGGAGAGCAGATGATGGTAAGTACAGAAGCAGGGCTTCAAGCCAATATACTTGTGGATAGTGGGGCGGAGTTCAATTGTTCGAAAAGAGGATTGTTAGGGGAGGATAAATTAGAGGAAATCGGGAGAGCAAATTTAACGGGATTCGATGGGAGGACCGCAGTTTTTCCCATAAAAAGGATAAAAGTTAGGATTATAGAGGCAGGCCTAGAGAAGGCGGAGAGGAAATCACTAAGAACCAGTGAAATTGTATGTGCCATAGTACATAATTTGAGTAATGAAATGATTATCACACCGGAAGATTATGTAAAATTGTCAACAGTTAGGAACTCTAGTCCAGAGTGGGCGGTTAATATGCATAGAGCCCTAGAGCATAAACAGGAGAGCGAGGAACGGAAGGAGAATGAAAGAGAAGCTCCACTAGCGGAGAAAAAGGGGTCGGAAATCCGCACAAGCCGGGCCAATATAGCGGCGAATAAGGTAGTTGGTAATGAGAAACTAGAAGTGCCGGGGGCAAAGAGAGAGCTGCAGCCGAGAGAAGAGGACGTAGTCGGAGAATAGGAGAAATCTGACAACCAATCAGAAGGCGAAGGGTTAGGCGCGCGAGGAGAAGACAAGCCGACGGAAACAGCTCAGGCAGGCTCCCGCGAGGTGACAGAGGATTCCTGGAGGGATATTAGGTTGGATCAGGCGGTGTTTGCAGCCCAGTAGGAAGAGGATGGGACGTTAGCGGAAGCTCGAAGGTGTGCAAGAGAAGAGAAAGGGGGATATTTTTACATGCAAGGGATGCTCTACCATAGGGAACAGGTGTTAGGACAATTTACCAATTAACTCGTAGTCCCGGAAGTTAGGAATAGACAAGTATTAGGTCGGGCCCATGATTCGGTATTTTCGACACATGGGGATGACAAGAAAATTCTGGAAAAGATTAGATGTTCATTTTATTGGCCAACCCTTAAGAGAGACTTGAGACAGTACATGCAAAGGAAGAAGGGAGTTTAAAACCCGGAAGAAGGTAGTGGGGGTAATTTTTGAATCCGATGGAGAGTTCGGGGAGATTCAGGAGTTTCCCATGAAACCGAACGATGATGAGAAGAGGGATTCCAAGAAGTTGAAAGTAGAAAGTCCAGAGATCACACAGCAGCAACTTTGGGAACTGCAGGAGTTAGTGGATCGCTTGAAGGTATTTTTCTCGGGGTAGGTACGAAAAACTTTGCTAGGTAAGCATGATATAACACTTAAACCAGGGAGTGTGTTACGCACCCAACACAGGTACAAACTGCCCCAATCTATGCAGCGGGCGGTGGATGACCAAATCCAAGAGTTATGTGATCGGGGGATGATAGAAGAGTCGGGGGAAGAGTATAGTCATCCAATAGCTTGTATCGCTAAACGTAAGGGGGACGTCAGGTTGTGTGTGCTTTCAGGATGCTCAACGCACACGCCTTTCCTATGTCGCACATCCCGGATATTTTAGCCAAGTTGGGGGCAGCAAGGTACATAACAACCTTAGATATGCTGAAGGGGTATCATCAATTACCGATGGACCCCAGAAGCAAGAAGTACAGTACCTTTGCTACCCACCGATGATTGTTCCAGTGGAACGTAATGCCTTTCAGTTTGTCGGGGGCAGCTGCAACACTCCAGAGGATAATGAAGAAAGTGTTGAACCCTCATTTGGATTATGCAGTAGCTTACCTCGATGACGTTGCGTTGTTTTCCAAGAATTGGGAGGAGCACTTGCAACAGTTAGAAAAGGTAATTGGTAGCTTGGTAGCAGCAGGGATTACGGGGAACCTTGAGAAGTGCTGCTTCGCCAGGGAGAAGGTGCATTACCTAGGGCACGTGGTCGGCTCGGGGGTTACTAGCCGGACCCGGAGAAGTTACAGGCGGTTAGGGACCTGTTGCCGCCGAAAACGAAGAAGGAGGTGCGTAGTTTCCTGGGCCTTTGTAGTTATTATCGGAACTACGTACCGTGGTTCGCAGAAATCGCGAAACCTCTATCAGATTTAATGGGGAAGAAAGCTGCGGAGAAGGTGAGTTGGACACCAAAATTGGATACAGCATTTAGGAGGTTAAAAGAATGTTTATGTACCGCACCAGTACTAACTACACCAATTTTTGATCGTCCATTCTTGTTATTTACCGATGCAAGCTCATTTGCCGTAGCCTGCTGTTTAGCGCAGAGAAGCGACGGAGGAGAGATCCGACCGGTAGCTTACGCCAGCCGGAAGTTGAACGGCACACAGGCTCGGTGAGCCGCCAGTCACAAGGAGGCCTACGTTATAGTATGGGCTCTCCAGAAGTTCGAGGGATGGTTTTCGGGCATCCGGTAGAAGTGATGTCAGACCACAATCGGCTAGTTTATTTGACCAGCGCAACATCGCAAAGTTCCAAACTACAGAGATGGAGTTTAGCTATCTTTCAATTCAATCTTAAGATCACCCACATAGCCGGCAAGCTAATCCCACACGCTGATGCTTAGTCTCGTTTATCATTTGAGGTAGGAAATCAGCGTCCTGAGGAACACAAGAGTATCACTCCACAGGTAGAGACTCAGTGAGGCTCGAATATTGGTACGGTTTTGCATAAAAAAAGGGAAGTGATATTATTTTCGCCAGTGTGTGAAGTCATTTGTGGTGACAAAGTGAAAAAAAAATTCAAGTGAACATGACTCACCATGCGAAGTAAGGATCCCGCATGTTTCGTCTCAGGAGCAGGGGCCTGTAAGGGCGAAAACTAGTAACGCTACGATTGTAAATTACTGTATAAATTCATGTTAATTTATGCGTGTGAAAAAGAAAAAAAAACATGCCATGTGTTTCGATGGACGACGAAGTGTCACCTCCAGAAGAACTTTTCTCTCCCTGAGGAGATAACTTTCTTTCGTTCACAGTGTGGTTGTACAATGCAGATGTCTGGCGTGCAATTAACGGCGCCAAAAGGAATTCAAGGTGAACCTCGACAACGCAAACACAGTGCTTCAGAGGGACAATTACCTTACACAGGAAATCTTGCTTTTAGAGAGTATCAAAACAGACCCAGACAATACTCTAAGTCAAAAGGGCGCCAGTAGATCTGGTGGTTTGTAAACTTCCTTTACGTAGAAAGTATGCAGCTATTGTTGAATGTATTTTGTATCTGTAGAGAGTCTGGTTTTCAAGCGGTAGGGCTGGTAGAGGAATGCCACGAGTTGATCACGGAACGCGATAAGGATAGCCAGAGGGTAGGTTTGGAGGGCCTGTGAGGGAAACGTTTCATAGGGAAAAGCCTGAGAGCTGGAGTCTGGCTCTATCCGGTACCTGAGAGGTCAGAGGTTGATGCCTCAGGGCAACGGAACCAGTGGAATGATGGGATTCTCGGAAGAAGAACGAGGAAGGTCACGCTGAGAAAGAGCGAGATCAGGGAGTTCGAAGTACATTTTGGAAGTGTCCACACGTGGGGAGCATGAGCTCCCGAGAAAATAGATCGCGCGTTGGAGAAAAGCCGAGTGCTTCCGTAGAAAAGCGTAGAGTCAGAAAGACTCGAGTGTGGGAGGTGTAAGAAGGCACCGAATTATTCAACAGGAGCAGGGTTTGAGTAAGAAATAATCAACCGGAGATTTATTTCGTTGCCGGAAATCAATAGCTGGCAGAGAATAGTGTATTTTCAATAATCGGATTCGGGTTATTTCGTGACGGACCTGAAATATCTTAGACATTCTCTCTACACGGACTTTTCGAGAGAAACCAGACTCTCGGTATCTAATTGCTAATCATTAAATTTCTTTATTCTTTAATACGGCGTAGTTACTGCAACTTTGATTTGTGTGCCTTATTTTAAAACCTTCACTCCCTTCCTTGGTTCGCAGACATCCCAAGTAAAGCGGAGGAAGAGAGAGCCTGGTCCTTAAATTTATATTAAGTAAATTATGTTTGAGAGAACCTCAGTTGATTTGCTGTGAGTGGGTGACTGCTAAGTAACTTCAATGGACGACCTCCTGAGCCGAGGCGGGGCTTAGCACAAGAGCCATAGGTTCACCCCTACAGTGGTCTAAGCGCTATCTCCTGACCATTTGTTCAAAATGGGTCCAGGTTTGAATCCCGTGAGGTATGGATGTTGTGTTTGTCTTACGGCACTTGATCTCTCCCTTCTCTAGAACCAGTGACTCTAAATCAGGAACAGATGACGGCTTATAGACATTGAAGGAGTTCCTAAAGTCCTGATACCATGAAAATCTATTGCGCAGAGCTCCCTGCAAATGGTTCCCGTACAAAGAGAGACAATGGAAACTCTTGTGACATCTAAACGTAGATCTTCTGCCATACACTATTGAAATGTTTTCACCTGTCTCTTTAGTCTCCAATAGTCTCTATCATTCAATATCTGGGTATGCCGGTAGGTAGAGCAGATTTAGGGGGAGGGGGATAGGGGGACTGCAGCCTCTGCCCCACATTTTCAAGTGGCCCCAGAATTATGCAGGATGCTTGAATAACTGATAGAGTTCTACAGTTTGTTTGTTTTTTTCTTTTTTTTTTCAGATAACACTGCAAAAACTGAAAGAAACTGCCTTGTGGAAATTTCATTCTATTTCTTTCCCATTTTTTAGAAGTCCTCAAAGAATGCAGTCGCCCCCAGTCCATCCTCAAATTTTCGAGAGCATTACAAATGTTTTTTGTGCAGATCTGTCATTGGGCCAAATTTTCATGCAATAAGAATTCGTTTGAATCATAATATTTGGATCATATTATTTTGCTCTACTTCTATATAATTTCAACAAGTTGAATCTTGGGGGTGGGGGAAGCAGAACTGCGCTGATATCCATTTTTCACCCATGTATTTTAAAATTTTCTTGCTACCACTGATTCGTCCACGAATCATGGGATACACACCTCAATACGGAGGAGAAGTTATTTTTATAGCTTCCACGTCACATTTCGGGAATGTTTTCTCCATGGTATTTTTATTTATCCACCCATAGTGAAATCCTACAGTAGATGTGCCACTTTTACTGGGGCCCCCAAATACTGTACAGCCCCCGGACCTCTTGTCTCCTTAAATATGCTCTGGCAGTACGTGTGCATGGCTAGAGAAAGACTTTCGCTCTGCCAGCGTTGCACTACATCCAACACAGTTGAGTTAGAAATGCTTAGACGACATCTCTTATCGAAAAGCCGCTGATGTAGCACCCTGCAATCACACCTGTCACAAACTTAGTGCGTTCACGCCGCGACATCCTGCCATCGAGGCCACGGTCTGCGTGTGATGATGGGAGAGCAGTAGCTTCCTTTTATATTGTTACGACTCACCCCCGCTATTAATTCGGGAATTAATGGGTGTGGTGGATGTATGAAATTAATTAAGTGCCAGGGTGTATTGGAGTTTTAAAGTGTAGACAGCAGAGAAAGTTTTTTCTGGGGTTCGGAAAGCAAAGAGGCGAAGAATTCTCCCACTGACTGGGTGGTCGGGAGTTTCTAGCGCTTTTATACCATAAATCGTAGTTGCTGCTGACGGCCAGTCTAAGCAGGGAAGGAGAAACGTTTCGAACAGGTCCACTTGTAGAAGTAAATGAAGAAAGGGGACAACAGGTTGAGCGAATAATCGTAAATTCGTCGAGTTATTAGAGCATTTTCGAGAACATTTGCTCTCTTTTTTTGTGGTCTGAGCGGAAAACAAGATTTGTGCATTTTGGCGGGAAAATAAGGAAGAAATTTCAGTTGCCTGCACGCTCTCCGATGTGAAAGGCGAGATGCCTTGGTGCAGTTATGTGATTGAAAAAAGGTGAAGCAGCAAAACCTCCTGCATTTTGTAAGAAAATTAAGACAGCAACTCGAGGCAGCTGGAGAGGCCAGTTTGCTACTGAAACAGCGGGATGCCTAAATCCGCGTGATAAAGCAGCACTTTCTAGGCTAGGAGCCTGATGAAAATTAGCGACTGGTTGGCCCAGTAAAAGCAAAGATACTGAGGAATTAGAAGCCAAGCCGAAACTCCGGTTTGGGGAACTACAGCGGTTTTGATCCATCATTACAATCACCCTCTTATTGATGCGGCAAAGGAGGCGAGCTGATTCTACGTGGCGAAGCGAGGCCCCATGTGTGTGTGTGTGTGACTACGTAGGCAACACAACCACTACGTGTAAGTGCGGCGGGATAAAGCCCGCGCAAGGAAAAATTGGCAGCGTAAGAGCAGCGGCTTGGATACCTAACAAATAAACAGGTGAAATGTTAATTACGTGTGGGATTCAAGGATGACAGCCCCATCCATGTAAGTAGAAACATTTTGTTTTTGTTATAACTTCTGCCACGCAATGAGTTGAGGAACTGAACTGATATATTGCAAGAACTGAACTGTGGAATTTTAGTTCATTAAAACTATCAGCTGGAACAGATTTAGGTCAAAGTTGACCCCATACCTAAGTTCAGAAGACAGCTAATTTCAATTCGTACGTGTGCCATTGTTATGTTTTTTATAGGCAATTAAATGTTTGTTTAGTTCAGTCAGCGCGTTTATAGAACACATTATTTGTGTCTGGATGTGATTGGTTTGAATTGTTTAAGTGTATGCCCATATAATACAGTCTTCGCGCCAAGAACAACGCCAAATGACGGCGTGAGATAGCGGCCGAGACTACGAACGTTACATTTGGTGGTCAGCGATGGGATGTCGTTACATTTGGTGGGATCGAGCCCACGGTCGGGACAATATTATCCCACAATAATTTGCATATGATAATGCGCGTACGTTGACTTTATATCTATGAAGTGTAACGTATACGGGAACATAAACTCCAGGAAGTGATTCTTGGTGCACATTGAGGAAAAATGCGGATCTTTTATGCCACTGATATGTCACGTACGGAGCGATTGCTGATGTGGCATCCTATTATCAGTCCATTAACTCTTTCGATCAAGGCATGTAGTATTCAGTGTCGTGCTGTTTACCTACGAACATACGAGGTCTGTTCAAAAAGTTACCGAACTTTTCTGATAGCGCGCTAACACGATGTCACACCGATGTGCGTCAGGTAGCGTTGCGTAGCAGTGACCTTTGCAAGTAAACTCTTGTTCATCGCGTCTTTCTATTGTGATCAGTCGTCGTGGTGCATCGCTTTGCTTCAGAGCTTGTTGTGGTGTTCCGTGATTTTCAAGATGGGTGAGTTTCATGACCAGTGTATTAACATCAAATTTTGCGTCAAACTTGGGAAAATGTTTATTGAGACTCATAAAATGATGAAACAAGTTTATGGTGATCAATGCTTAGGCAGAACGCAATGTTGTGAATGGTTCACGCGATTCAAAGATCCCCGTCAGCCCCTCGACATCAACTGAAGACACTGATGTGGCCCAAGTTCGCAAAATCGTGCGTTTAGACCGTCGACTGACTGCTCGAGAAACATTTCAATTGGACCATGTCATCACATTCCGACTGAAAAATTGGAAATGCATGGAATTGCCGCAAAGTTCGTCATACGTCTGCTGACTCGGGATCAGAGAGACAATCCTGTTGCAATCTGTCATAAACTTTTGGATCACGCAAACGAGGACGAAAATTTCATGAAACGAAAATGGACTTCACAGTGAGTTGGGGAAAGTTAAACAAGACCAAAAAAAAAAAAAGTAGTCCATCTTGAAAATCGCAGAACACGTACAACAAATTCCTAAATAATGCGATGCAGCACGTTGACTAATCACAATAGAAAGACGCGGCAGCCGAGATGCTACTTGCCAAGGTTACTGCTACGTAGCGCTAACTACTGCACATCAGTGTGACATCGTGTTAGCATGCACTTGCACTTGTTGGAACCTTGCACTTGTTTGAAGTAGTTTTAGGAAGGAAGTGTTTGACTCCAGGTCTAAAACTGCCCTTACAAATTGGAAGTTACGCGATTTGAGCTCAACAAGAAAGAAAAATAGAAGAATTACTGATAGGGGAGAGAGCTTATCTTTGAAGCAAACCGTGGCACCAGTCGGGTTAGAGGAGAGGGAGAGAAGGAATGAGACGGGGACAACCGCCATAGGTGGACCACCCCCAGCATAGCATAACCACCCAGCCAGCCACCGACGCCTCCGGGAAAGAGTGAAACTCACGAAAACCACATCCGGACACCAGAGCAACAATCACTACTCACCGTCTCACACCAACCTAAAAAAGAAAGAATGTGGTGGCTTGTTTAACAGACATTAACGTTCCCACACTTACGATCCAGTCCTCCATCTGATCCTAGGCCTCCAGCCCAGGAAACAGTCCTCAACGGTGCTACCCTCCCATAAGTTCCGGTCAGGGTAGGGGACAACGATCGCCGCATTAGTTCTGGGATACCTAAGGAATTCGCTGGGATCGTAGTCAACCGCATTCCTAACAAGACCATTTGGGTGAGCTGCCGCTTTCTTGAAGAACTTCTTGGCGAGCCTGGTGGAGAATTCATGGACCTTCTCAACTCCAAGTCTGTTCGTTAGGTTCCCAAGTGCGGTCCATGGTGGATCCCCAGTGATCATACGAAGTGCTCGGCTCTGACCTCTCTCAATTCTCTGTCACTGACTCTTACAGTAACACCTATCCAGATGGGGGTGGGGTGTGAGGGGTGGCGTAAGTGAGCACTGACCTGACGACCGTCTTATACAGCAGCACTTTGTGCCGTGTTGTAAGAAAGCTTCTCCGGTGAAGTAATGGAGCTAGCTGCCCAAGGCTTTGTCTAGCTTTATTCGTGTGGCAGTAGGTGTTCGCTGCCCACGAAAGTCAACAATCTATTTGGAGCCCCAAGTACTTAGTGGAAATAACCCAGCGGATTTTCTCTCGAAACATGTGAAGTTTTGATATTCCTTGGAGAGATTTATCGAACGACAGCTCTTGATCGGCTAGTCAGTGTAGTAGGTTTTCCAGCTGAGAGAGAAAGTCTTGGTGGAGCTTCACTGATCTGTTTTTATTCAGGGACCTGATGACAACAGCTGCATCATCTGCGTATATCATGACCTGCCCATTTTTGGGTTTGAGTAAGTCTTGCAGATAAATGGAGAACAGCGTTGGTCCAAGAAGAGAACCCTGAGGAACACCAGCCTATATCTTTATTTCGGAAGAAAGCTCACCGTTAATCTTAACGATGAAACTGCGGCTGCATCATAAAAGTAATAAGCGCGCCTTTTGAATCCTTTCCGACGCGAAAAAAATTATCAAAGTTATTCAAGGTCAATGGAAACGGTTAGAAAAGAAAATCAACCTGATTTCTACAATCAATAAAACATTCAGAAATAGAAACGGCTACCAGCGGCTAAAAAGTATGTTTCGAAAACTAACAAATGGCGCACAAAAAGTTTCTCATAGCAGAAGGCATATCAGATCAGATCTGATCATATCTAGAGGATTTAGGAAGGGAGTGTCTGACCCCAGGTCTTAAACAACCCTTAGAAATAGGAAGCCAGGAGATTTGGGCTAGATCGCCCGATAGGAAAGTGACACGGAAGTGAGGTAGAAAAGGGAAGGAAGACGCCCTTATTTATTACCGTGGGCCAAACAACCCTTAACGTGCCCATACGACGCACGGCGCATGTTTAGTGGTTCGAGCGTTCGTACCTGCCTGGAATCGAACCCGAGATCTTCTCCGTGGCAGTCACCAACGTTGACCACTAGGCCACCCGCGGCCCGCAGTAGGCATATCAGATACAAAGAGATTTTTAAATCGAACACTTAAAAGAAGAAATATAAAAGGTAACATGATTCTTCATGGCAAAAGCTATGCAATGGAAACAGAACTTTTCAAATGCGTCTCCTGGAAGCAGAGATAGCGAGAAAAAGGTTCTCATCTTTACGCATTTCAGCAGGAAAACTGCATCAGGTCCATAGCAAACTCTTCTCATCTGGGAGGGCAAGACTTGAAATTACGCTCTTTCGAGTTCCACTCAAATAAATAATACGTGGTTTTTACTTTCTCACGCACCACCGTTATAGGAAAGTATTTTGATCATTCAAAAAACGCACTTCAGGTTTTTGACATAATTTTACTAAAAATGTCAGAAGTAGGTAAATACCCAAGAACCACAGGTTGTAAATACCAAGTAAAATGTAAACGTTATGTGAACGCCGACAACACAATAGTCCACAGAAGTACAGAAGGAAACACAAACCAGTGCAGAACGAATGTGTATCGGATAGTGAACTTAACAATAGGAAGAAGGTTTAGGACTAGGGCTTGGAAAAATTCCACTCAAGGTTAAACGCCCCGAGAACTTTCTGGGACAGAGTAGAAATGATTAATTAGCTCTTCTTTTGAATGACATGTTCGGAAAAGTCATGGAGCTTAGGCATCTCAGCATGTTGTTTTGCATGCCTACATTCACTGTTTTGAAAAAAATCCTTTCATGGTTATGAGATGTTCACACCTCATAGTGTATGCTACTCTGTATCCTGGTTAAACTGCATGGAATACTATGTCGGACTAAATAGTCTTTAAAAAGAAAATACTGAAGAATGTAACTTTCTTTTTTGGTTGCAATTCCTATTTTTACCTCCCCCAGAACATGAATTTACTCCCCTGGAATGACCATTCTGGGAGGGCAACCGCTCTCCCTGCCATCCAGGTAATTACTGCACTGCTGTGTATTATGCACTCATTATCATAAAAATCCGCGCACCAAGAAAAAAAACCGTGTGATTAATGCGAAACTCAGCGAATACCCACGGGGAGGGCAGACATGCAAATGATTAAAGTTTCGTGCGATTCCGCATGCCCGAGCGTCCACGACCAGCGCCGCAATCGCAATCCGTGCGGATTATAAGGCGCCGCGCAGGAGACACCACATGCATGCCAAAGTGCACGGTAAGAACCAAATGAGATCCCTGAGCGATAGACATGCCGAGGAGCCGCCGTAGATGTGCGTATAGGCAACTGACGGAGTTTGAACGAGGCCGTATCGTCGGGATGAAAGAGGCAGGGTAGCCGGCGCGTCGAATCAGCCGCTATTTGGGCCGGTCGTACAGTACGGTGCGATTGTATTGGGAGCAATGGTCACGTGAAGGCACCCAGACACCGCGGACTGGCTCAGGACGATCTAGACTCACCACCAGTAGAGAGAACCGCGGGATCGTGAGAGCGGCACGCACAGATGCAACGACGTGCTTGTCCAATATCCAGAGACATTTGGCGACTGTACAAGGGGACTCCAGTGTCCGCCAGATCCATTTCCAGAAGCCTGGCAGAGGCGAATCTGCACTCTCGATGACCCTAACGGTTTCTGCTATTAGCACCTGACCATCGTCGGCGTCGATTGCAGTGATGTCAGCAGCGAGCAACGTGAAATGCTACGGACTGGCGACGTATAGAGTTCAGCGTCGAATCCCGCTTCTGTATGGGAACGGGAGACCACCGTGTCAGAGTGTGGAGGACCGCAGGTGACTGCTGCAATCCCAACCTCGCTATACAGCGGCACACGTCCCGAACTGCAGGCGTGATGGTCTGGGGAGCCATCGCGTGTGACAGTCGTACCTCCCTCGCAGGACGCTGACAGCCCAGCGCTACGTACAGGAGATTCTGCGGCCCCATTTGCTGCCTTTACTGGCGGGGTGGCCCGAAATCACTTTCCAACAAGATAACGCCCGTCCGCATACGGCTCGGGTTTCCCAGGGCTGCCTACGTCATGCTTCGATGCTTCGGTGGTTCGGTGGCCTGCCAGTTCGCTTGATCTTTTGCCCGTCGGGCATGTGTAGGACCTGATGGAACGCCATCTTTCTCCATGTCCCAGTGTTCGTGATTTAGAGCGTCAGTTGCAAGAAGTGTGGGCCAATCTGTCCCAGGATAACAAACGGAGTTTCTTTGACTCCATGCCGGACCGTATCAACGCATGTATCCGATCAATAGGCGGTCCGACGCGGTATAGTAACGATTACCGGAATGTCTATCGTATGTCCGCGAGAAATCGCCTTGCTACTGTGATATTGTAACCATTTCGGTCCTTGGTATGTACCATCTTACTACTAAAATCTCATTTCAATCCATCTTTATTGTAGCGAATGGTATACACTAAACACAGGAATTTCTAAACAGGATTTTCAGAAGGGGATATACAGTGCAAACATAAGTACACAAATTACTTAGCAACAGAACCGTGATCAACAAAGTTCATCAAATACGAACCTGAAAAGTTCCCCAAGGTAAATGGTATTCGATGTTAAAATATATTTTGAATCGGACATTCAGAAGCCGAGATATTGAGAAAAATAGATTAAGCGTTTGCACCTCCTAGTGGCGAAATTGTGCATTATTTTGCGAAGTAAATAAACGCAAGTATAGTTTTCATAGTTAGCAGTATCTGACAGAAAACGATTTTTTCAATCGTGTTTTTACTCCCACAGATATTGCGCTGTAAACGAAAACGTGAGCTTACGTCCTGTAATGGCACATTTGTGCATTAAAAAAATGAAATTATATGATAAATATTCCGCACCAGAAAGGCTCTCCAACAAAGAAAGAATTTTTCAAATCGGACCCTTAGGAGCAGAGATATTGAGAAAAATACGATAAACATTTACGCCCCCTCATACAAAAAGTATACCCTATTTTATGCGGAAGGTTTTCCGAGGTGAGTGATATTCGTGCGCGGAAAATTTTTTCCAATGAAGTTTTCAGAAGTTCATATTTTGCTGCAAATCCATCAGAAGCAAAAACAAACTCTTACGCTTTCTGGTGGCCAAATCATTCTCCACCAATATAATAAGAAATTATATGCAAAACATTTCCCATCAGGACCTGTATCCGATGCAGGAAGTATCTTTCAAATCGGACTTTTAGAAGTAGAAATATCGTCGGAAACGCAATTTACCTTTACGCCCTCTAGTGGGAAATCCATGCGTTAATTGAAAAACAGACTGTACCCGAAATAGTCTTCGATACAAATGGCATCGAAAGGAAGAAATTTTTTTCAATCGGATATTCAGAATAAAATGTATTTGAATTTGATATGATCTGCGTTTGCACTCTCTAGCGTCGTAGTTGTTCATCGGAAATAAAACGGAATGCGATCCCCCTACAATACCAGACGGCTCTAAACGATACTACATTGGAATGACCAAGCGTTCATTTGGAATCAGAGTCAACGAGCATAAAAGGGACCCAAAATACGGTAAAGCAGCCACAGCCCTGTCCAGAAAAGTCAAATTCAAGTGCGCTACTCCTATGTGGGATGATATAAAGAAATTAGCTACCTATTCTACCCCTAAATGTACAGCCATTCGGGAAACCTTGGAGATCATTACCAGGAGTGATACTTGCAATGATAGCGTCTCACTCGAGTTGCCGCGAATTTGGAACCAGTTCTTCAGGTAACGCCTTCTCCCTATCAGGATATCGTGTGCGCAACCAAAGTGATACCTCGTATCTTTAAATGAATATAACGTCGTATCTATTTATTGTCAAGTCACCGCGTTCAAATTGTTAAAGCGTTCTATTATTCAGTTGGTAGTTTCTGTCTAACTTCCTTGAAAAAGCCATCTGGTTGATGCGCGAAAGCTTGGAAACGCTTATATATATATTCCTACGCCAATAAATCGGATCACTAGTATAGGTTTACTATTTTCTACGGAATGCAAGGATCATCATTCTCGCATTTCAGACTTCCCAACTGCAAAAATAATTTTTCAAATCGGACTAACAGTTGCAGAGACTTCCCAATGCAAAATAATTTTTCAAATCGAACTAACAGTTCAGTTACACCTGACGGACGGACAGAGTGATAACATAAACACGATCTTTTTACAAAAGACGTGCTAAAAACATAAGCACGATCTTTTTTTTTTTTTTTTTTTAATTGGATGTTTAACGACCACCGTGAGCAACTCAATGGGCTACAAGCAGTCGCCCGTCCCCAATTTAGGGTCACTGGTTCCAGGGAAGGTAGAGAGCCAGTCCGTAAGACAAACACAACATCCATGCCTGACCGGGATACGAACCCGGACCCCTTACGGACGAATGATCAGAGGCCAACGCCTTAGACCACTGCGCCACCGGTGCGGCCGATCTTTTTACAAAGACGTTCTAAATAAGGCAGACGGACGGACGGACAAAGTGATAACATAAGCACGATGTTTTTTTTACAAAAGACGTGCTAAAACCAAAGGGAATTCTCACACAGCTTGCAAGTGGCGATGTATCAAGCATATTTTGTGTTGGGAAAGGCAGGTTGGTGTAGTAATATACGCAATTAGCAGTTGGCGAATGCCAAGGGTACGGCGGTATATCAAGGGATCTAGGAATGTTTTATATGGAGCACGACTGTTCATATCCAACAATTGGCGCTATGCACGCGTGGCGATAAATCGAGGGCTGGCTGCATAATGATTATCATTAACTCACAATTTATTTACCTAAAAAGAGAAACCACGACTGCGCTTAAGCAACATCCAAGCTTATTTTTAATTACTTTTCTGCAGCAGCGCTGTCTTGAAAATGTGAAAAAAAAAAAAAAAATCTTTCGTTAACAAATTGTTACTTTGTTCTTTTTATTTTGCTGGTCATTAAAAAACAAACAACAAATGCCTGTTACGCACAAAAAGCTGATGCGCGCTGGAATTAAAATTATCTTTGTTTAAAAAATGTACTTGAGTTAGGTGAATATTTGACATACATAGAAACAAGGCTAACAAACAATTAACTTTGAATAAATAATTACAAATGCCATGATTTTATTAGATTTAATTCAGATTTCTGGATGCGTAAAATTTCCGTTTCTATTACAAATTATTTAAGTTATTTTAATTTTGCATTAAATATTTTTTTCCCTAAGTGATTTTACATGCTATTTAGGTTTAGATTTTATTTGTAAATTTTACCAGGAAAAACTTCCAGCGAAAGAACTTACCAATTATGTCGAATAAATTGACTTTTCCCCTTAGCCGTACCTCCTGTCCTAAATAAATCAAAACTCTAGCTGCGTGATGCTTCACATAGCGCGCATACTTTGTTGAATGATTTGTGTAGAACCACTCGTCAGATGGCAGCACCAATTGAGTCAAGCAGTCAGGAATATCTGCTTCGAGAAGCTGAGGATGATTGGATGAATTTAAAGAAAGTGTAGCCACCACTTGAAGAACCAAACACAAAAGTTGCTGTAAATAAACAGAATATCAATTTTATTACAAAAATATAAACTGAAATCAAGAATTCTATTTCTACCACCGGCAAGTACTAAGTTTTCATATTTTACAACATTTAATAATGAAAGAATACAGGTAATGAACTTTGAATAACTGACGTCCCGACAACATTCTTTAGAGCATTGGTTCTCAATAGGATGGCCGCAGGATAAATACGGCTTGCGATAAAAACTTAAATCGAAAAGAAATTTATAAAATTAACAGGCAAAAAAAAAAAAAAAAAAAAAGAACGTTTATCAATATTTATAATATAAAACAGTATAAATAAATATTTTGTTCGATTTATTTTTGTTGTCTACAACCTATAATCCAGATTTTAAACATATTGCAGAGGAACATCGCCCCAATTATTCTCATTAATTTCTGGATGACTAAATTTAAAACATTGTGTTTAACTTTATGTTAATACAAGCTACTAATTTCTAACATTTTTTTTTCATTTGCTTGCTATGTAAGGTTCATTTTATAATTTTCTCATTAGCAGTGTCGACCCCAGCCCCTCAGAATTGGAGGGGGGGGGCTATAATTGAGGGAAGGGGGGCGCAATTTTTTGAAGAGCCAGGCGGGAAATTTTGGCCAAAAATTCCGCTCATGTGGATTTTACCTTAATCTGATAATGTGACAATTATCACCAATAAAAAAGGTCATAATTCATTTTCACCGGGTTTTTTTTTTTTTTTTGCTCCACAGCAAAAAAAAAAAAAACGTTTTCATGAGAATACTGCATGTAGTATTCATTCAATGTTTGTAATATGGGAACCATGGATACGAATCTCTATGGCAAGGTACGAGGGGCCACGACTTCAATTTATTAGGAAGGCAAGCGTAAAAAAAAAATGCAAAAAGACTTGAAAACGCAATTGTAATTGCTCATCAGCAAATGAACAGGGAAACAGAAACATTCTTTTGGTGAATATTAATATTTCTAAAAATAAAACTCAGCCTGTGATTTTATAAAAAAATTTCTAGAGAGAGATTGTATTTCCAAACGTTTATAAAAAAAATGAGAAATTAGCTAGGTTACTTAACCTAAGAACAAGCGCAAAAAGAAGTAGATAAATAAAGGCGCTAGAGATTATATTTCTGTATTTTTTTTTATTTCATTTTTGATAATTGTTCTAAACATTTACCACGTATCACGAGAACACGTCAAACACAATACGAGGATGGCAATTAAGTTTCTTATCAAATGAGCAATGCTGAATATAGGATAAAGTTTTTATTTATTTTGTTATTTATTATTTTTTTAGAAATAAATCGAGCGATTATTTTATTAAACAGGACGAAAAACATTGGGTGGGCCATGCCCCCCCCCCCAGTAAAATTATTGGAGGGGCAAGTTTCGCCTTGACCCCTTATAGACTTCGCCTATGCAAGGTACCATATCTTCGCAATTTTAGCTTACTTAGATCTTTTTTCTTTCTTTTTTTTTCTTTTTTTTACTTTCATAAGGCTGTTATGAATTTTATTTTGCAACCTGACAAGGACTATCTCTCTCTCGCTCTCTCTCACATCGTTAAAAATTATAATTACCAAAGTGGGGTGTTTCTACTACTGAATTAAAATTTCTTTCAGGCTCCCTCCATTTGCCGTAAGTACGAACACTAAATTTAACAAATAATTCATTTATACTCGTATAAAAAAATTTCAGCGAATTCGAGAAATTCACATACTCCACGTTCCCTAGAACTTTAGATGGTTGCACCCTCCATTCGTTCTGCTTAAATGTGTGTCTGTGTGTGTGTGTGTGTGTGGGGGGGGGGAGGTTAGAATATGTGAATTTCTCATTGAATTTTAGGTACAACGCTGCGAGTGGGCTCAGCCCACCCAAGCCCACCCGCAGCGTTGTACCTGCCTTTTGTAAATCTTAAAATAAAAATAATGTTTATATGAGTATCAGTATGATATGTAACTTACATTTACCAAATTAAGTGTTCACACCCTCTGGCTCGGTTCCATGAAAAGACAAGTTAGTAAAATCATGTAATGCATTGATTACGATACGCTTTCCAACATACCAGAAATCATTACTCAAGTTATTACCCAAGTTATGAGGATCATGGTTGTGGAATAAATCTCGCTCCTGTGTCCTGACCTTTGACCCCATTTCGATGATATTTAACAGAATTGTTTCAGTATACCTCCGGAACAACATACTGAAGTTTTGTCGCAATAGAAACATTTTTAATCAATTATGAGGATAATGCCTGTGGAATAAATCTCGCTCCTGTGCCCTAACCTTTGACCCCATTTCGATGATATTCAACAGAACCGGTTTAGTATACCTCAGGAACAACATACTAAAGTTTTGTCGCAACCGAGCCATTTTTACACAAATTATGACGCATAAGGGCATGGCATGGATCCCACTCTTATGTCCTGACCTTTGACCCCATTTCGCATATTTTCAATAGGGTTCGTCCCCAGGTGATTCCATATCACATACTAAAATTTCATCGAAATCTAACCATTTTTACGAGCGTTATCGTGCGGACGGACAGACAGACGGACAAAGCTGGAGCATATACGCTTCTTGAACCTACGGTTGGAAAGCGTAAACAAGTTAGTAAAATCATGCAATGCATTGATTATGATACGCTTTCCAACATACTAGAAATCATTACTCAAGTTATGAGGATAATGGCTGCAGAATAAATCTCGCTCCTATGACCTGACCTTTGACCCCATTTGGATGATATTCAACATAACCGGTAAAGTGTACTTCCGGAACAACATGATAAAGTTTTGTCTTAATCGAAGCATTTTTATGTAAGTTATAACGCAATATCCGGAACACCGAGCAACTCTCGGTTAAATGGGGGGAAGGATGAGGGCACAATTTTTCTATTTTTTTATTTTATGTTATTTCCAAGTATTGTAATGCTAAGTCGTTCAATTGCACGTTGTCCCAAGTGTTCCAGTCGCAGAACACGTTCATCTGCGATTTCGGTTGCGTTTCACTGTGATTAACGGCTTAGTAGTTCTTCCAAGCGTTGGTTACGTTCTTCGGATGATTCAGCTGCGATTCGCTGTCTATTTATTTGCTGCATTTGTTCGAGGTTATCTTCCGATATAGATTCATTGAGGGTTATAATAACGTCTAACGTTATTTCCATGCTCCTCGCCTTAGCTGCTCAGAATGGTCTTTTTGTAGGCGGATCTTCTTCCAATGGAAGGTCATGTGTTTCGAGACTGGAATGTGATCGGAAACCATCGGCTCTTGAATGCCCAAGCTGTTCCATATTTACTTCTTCCGCTTGTTCTTGTTCCAACAGTGCCGTGTATTCTACTTATTTTTCTTATTAAAGTTGAAACGTCCACGTTTCGTAGGAGGTCGATCAGGCATATTTTTTTTATATTGTTTTACTATCCACGTGACATTCTGTTAATAGTAATTAATAAAAATGAACTAATCATATTTTAGCACAGCGGATACGCTCGTCATTAAGTGACTATTCAAAAATGTAGCAAAAAAAAATGCTGTATTAAGTTTAAATTTTGAAGGGAACAACATGCTAAATCAGCGTTCCGCTGCTTATACTGTACTACGCATCAACTCCAAGCAACTGGCAAACACACTTTTTGTTCTAGAAGAAAATAGAAGTAATGCGTAATACGCACACAAAGCGTGACGTAATGAGGCAGATGGGACTCGCGACCATCTACTCCCGAGAGTTTGACGTAATAAAACTTTAATAGGATCCACAAACAACTCGTGACGTGATGAGGCAGATGGCGTGACCGCGCGCCAACAGCTCAATCGCGAGACTGTGACGTCATAAGATTTCTAAGCATGGGTAACATTAATGGGACGACGTCATGACACTAAAAATGTGGTAACTAGGGTTGGTTATTTAACCCACTAAACAAATTTTCCTAAAGTCGAGATCAAGCTAAATCGATTAAAAGTGCCAGAAAACGGTAGGTTAACGACTTTAATCAAATTTCTTAGAGCCGTTTTCAAAATAAAATTTACATATATACAAGAATTGCTCCTTTAATAGTATGGGATAAGGGCGATCGAATGGATCCCGATCCTGTCCCGACCTTTGACCCCACTTCACCCATTTTCAATAGGGTTTGTCCCCAGGTGGTCCCCTACCACATACTAAAATTTCATCGAAATCGAACCATTTTTACGCACATTATGACGCATAAGGGCAATGGAATGCATCCTGCTCCTATGTTCTGAACTTTGACCCCACTCTACCCATTTTCAATAGGATTCAGTCCCAGGTGGATCTTTACGACATACTAAAATTTCATCGAAATCGAAACATATTTACACAAGTTATGACGCATAAGGGCAATGGAAATGCATCTCGCTCCCATGTCGTGACCTTTGACCCCATTTCGTCCATTTTCAATAGGGTTCGTCCCCAAGTGGTCCCCTACCACATATTAAAATTTCATCGAAGTCGAACCATTTTAACGCGAGTTATCGTGCGGAATCACAGACGGACGGACGGACAAAGCTGGAGCATATACGCTTCTTCAACCTACGGTTGGAAAGCGTAAGAAATGAGGCCCCTGGTGAAAAGTAATTAGGAACCAGTACTTTAGAGTTTCAATATATTTTCAAAATAAAGTGTACGAAACAAGTTATGCTACATTTTGTTGTTCTAAACTTTGTGTTTGAGCTTTCCGATAAAAACAACTGGACTGCAATTCAAATATATATATATATATATATATATATATATATATATATATATATATATATATATATATATATATATATCATCATCATCATCATTGTCAACCATTATCAATCCACTGCTGGACGAAGGTCTCCCCAAGTTTCCTCCACAACGGTCTGTCTTGTGCCAGTCTCCTCCATGTCACCCCTGCATACTTTCGAATTTCATCCACCCATCTCCCATGTGGTCTTCTTCTGGGTCTTTTCCTGTCCCTTGGAATCCAATCTAAAATTTCGGCTGTCCATCGATGATCTGTCCTTCTGGCAGTATGTCCAGCCCATTGCCATTTCAGGGATTTAACTCTGATCATGATGTCTTCCACTCTTTGTCATTTTTCGGATCCACGTGTTCCTCTTCTTATCTCTCCTGGTTACACCAAGTATGCACCTCTCCATGCTGTTTTGAGTTGTCTGCAGCCTTTGTATGTCTCTTTCAGTTAAGGTCCACGTCTCTGCACCATACGTAAGCACTGGAAGGATGCATTGATCAAACACTTTTCTTTTAAGACATAATGGCATATTGCTCTTGAAAATTATGCTGTTTCTTCCAAAAGCTCTCCAGGCAAGTTTTGTACGCCGATTAATTTCTTCATCAATGTGACCCTCACTTGATATTTGCTGTCCAAGATAAACGTACGTGCCTGTTATCTCCAGCTTTTCTCCATCAATCGATAAATTTTCATTTCTTGTAAAAGCATTGAACATCACTTTTGTCTTCTGAAAGTTCATTTTTAATCCCACTTCTTTACTCTTGTCAGCAAGTTCCTGGATCATACTCTGCAGCTCTGATGGGGTAGTTGCAAAAATGACTACGCCATCAGCAAAACGAAGGTGGGTTAGATAATCTCCTTTAATCTTTATCCCCTTGTTTTCCCAGCTCAGCGACTGAAAAACACCCTCCAATGTGGCATTAAAGAGCTTCGGAGATATGGTGTCACCTTGTCTCACTCCCTTTCCAATTTTTACGTGTGTTGTATTTTCAAACAGCCTAATCTTTGCACTTGCATTTTCATAGATGTTATTAATAATATTAATGTATGCATCTTCAATACCGCAGGTTTTCAGAGCCATTGTAACAGCTGATGGTTTCACCGAATCAAAGGTTTTTCATAATCGATAAAAGCCATGCACAATGGAAGCTCATATTCCCTCGCTCTTTCAATTAGTTCTCTCAGCACGTGGATATGATCTATTGTGCTGTAGCCACTCCTGAATCCAGCTTGTTCTCTCGGTTGAGCCATATCCAGTGTTACCTTCAAGCGGCGTGAAAGAACTTTAGTGAAGATTTTATAAACTACTGATAGGAGGCTGATAGGTCTGTAGTTTCCGAGATCCTCAATGTCACCTTTCTTATGTAGCAGGATCATTGTAGCGGTGTTCCAATCCTCAGGAATCTTTCCTTCATTAAGGCATCGAGTGAAAATTTGGGCGAGTACTGTTTCGATTTCTGTACTTGCTTCTTGTATGATGTCTACAGTAATTCCATCTTCTCCTGGAGCTTTTCCTCGCTTCATGTTCTTGATTGCATGTGCAACTTCTGCTGGAAGGACTGGAGGAACTCTGGTACTGGTATCTTTCATGATGTCTGGAGTGCATATATCATCCCTTTCATATAATTTGGAGTAGAAATCTTTCACTCTTGTCAAAATTTCGCCTCTATTTCTTGTTACAGAACCATCTTCTTTTCTCAGTGCCATAATCTGTTTTCTTCCCTTACTGAGATGTCCCTTTGCTATCTTTAGGCTTTGGTTGTTTTCAATTGCTTTCCTCACTAGTTCACAGTTGAATTTCCTTACGTCTTCAGTGATACTTTTTCTTACTGTCTTGCATAGCTCTATATATTCCACTTTGGAAGTCACATCTTCTTTAGTTGTCCTCATCTCTCTTCTTTTTTGCATCAACATTTTCGTTTTTCCTGATAATTTGTTCACGTGCAACTTGTTCTTAGACCCAGCTAATTTTGTTGCTGTTTCCATAAGAGCTTTGGTTACTTTTCTGTTAACTTCAGAGATGTCCACTTCTTCCGATGTTAGGCCTTCTAAAGCAGAGAACCTGTTCTTCAGTTCTAACTTGAAGGTATTATGGTGTTTTTAAGGTTCTTTATGTCAATAGATTTTGTTTGTCTTATGAGCTTGCCACGTTCAAGTTTAGTGTTGAGGTGCATCTTACATCTCACCAATCTATGGTCACTAATTGTGTTGAACTTGTTTAGCACACTGCAGTCTTCTATGACGAATTTTTTGTTACACATAATAAAATCAATTTCACTTGTCGTCCCATTTGGATGTCTCCATGTCCATTTCCTGTGTGGCTTTTTCTTGAAGAAGGAGTTCAAGATGAAAAACCCTTCTGCCTCTGCAAACTCTACGAGAGTATTTCCACGCTGGTTTCTGTTGCCGTGACCGAATTTACCTACTGAAGTTTCATTCTGTGGCCGTTGCCCTATTTTTGCATTGAAATCTCCCATAATTATTTTCAAGTGCTGCTTACCTTTATTATTTAGATGACAAATTTCCTCATAAAATTCTTCAATTTCTTCTTCAGGATGACTTGTGGTGGGTGCATAAGTTTGAATAATCTGACCCTGGTATCTTTTCGAGAGTTGGATAACAAGTCGTGCAGCTCTGTCAGAGGAACTTTCAACTTCTACAACTTTATCTTTCAGTTTCTTGTTTATTATATTTTCCAACACCACTAGTTCTGTAAGTATCTGTCCCACGATAGTATAAGAGATGTCCACTTTTCAGTTTGATGAGATCTTCACCTTTTCTCCTTACCTCACTTAGCCCCACGATGTCCCACTTGATCCTTTGTAGTTCCTCTTTTAATTCAAGAAGCCTTGAATCAGAAGATAGGGAGCGTCCATTGTAAGTAGCCAAGGTCAGCATCAGATGGCAGCCTAGTCCGGTCCTCCGGGGATTCTTAGCACCCTCTGCCTTCATGTCGCACTGGCCGCTGCCTTGGTCAGGTACATTTCAGCTGCCGGAGACTGAGGGCCAAGATTTAAGTTGTGGAATCACTTTGGAGGGGTTTGGCCATAACTCACCACGCTGGCCAAGCGGGTTGGTGAGTGTGGGATAGAATTTCCTCTAATCCCGTTGGTATAGTTATACCGCTATTGGCGGTCGTCAGAGCCCCTTTAGTGGGAACAGGATGCACCACGAGAAGGCGGGGTTGACATATGTCAAGGAGAGGCTGTGATGTTATATATATATATTGGGATGTAAGGTCAGGTGATGCGTAACATCACAGCCTCTCCTTGACAGATGTCAACCCCGCCTTCTCGTGGTGCATCCTGTTCCCAATAAAGGGGCTCTGACGACCGCCAATAGCGGTATAACTATACCATCGGGATTAGAGGAAATTCTATAGTACACTAACCAACCCGCTTGGCCAGCGTGGTGAGTTATGGCCAAACCCCTCCAAAATGATTCCACAACTTAAATCTTGGCCCTCAGTCTCCGGCAGCTGGAATGTACCTGGCCAAGGCAGCGGCCAGTGCGACATGAAGGCAGAGGGTGCTAAGAATCCAAGGAGGACCGGACTAGGCTGCCATCTGATGCTGACCTTGGCTACGTACAATGGAAGCTCCCTATCTTCTGATTCAAGGCTTCTTGAATTGGAAGAGGAACTACAAAGGATCAAGTGGGACATCGTGGGGCTAAGTGAGGTAGAAGAAAAGGAGAAGATCTCATCGAACTGAAAAGTGGACATCTCTTCTACTATCGTGGGACAGATACTGGCAGAACTAGTGGTGTTGGATTTATAATAAACAAGAAACTGAAGGATAAAGTTGTAGAAGTTGAAAGTTCCTCTGACAGAGCTGCACGACTTGTTATCCAACTCTCGAAAAGATACCAGGCTCAGATTATTCAAACTTATGCACCCACCACAAGTCATGCTGAAGAAGAAATTGAAGAATTTTATGAGGAAATTCGTGATCTAAATAATAAAGGTAAGCAGCACTTGAAGATAATTATGAGAGATTTCAATGCAAAAATAGGGCAACGGCCACAGAATGAAACTTCAGTAGGTAAATTCGGTCACGGCAACAGAAACCAGCGTGGAAATACTTTCGTTGAGTTTGCAGAGGCAGAAGTGTTTTTCATCTTGAACTCCTTCTTCAAGAAAAAGCCACACAGGAAATGGACATGGAGACATCCAAATGGGACGACAAGTGAAATTGATTTTATTATGTAACAAAAATTCGTCATAGAAGACTGCAGTGTGCTAAACAAGTTCAACACAGGTAGTGACCATAGATTGGTGAGATGTAAGATGCACCTCAACACCAAACTTGAACGTGGCAAGCTCATAAGACAAACAAAATCTATTGACATAACCAACCTTAAAAAACACCATAATACCTTCAAGTTGGAACTGAAGAACAGGTTCTCTGCTTTAGAAGGCCTAACATCAGAAGAAGTGGACATCTCTGAAGTTAACAAAAAAGTAACCAAAGCTCTTATGGAAACAGCAACAAAATTAGCTGGGTCTAATAACAAGTTGCATGTAAATAAATTATCAGGTAAAACGAAAATGTTGATGCAAAGAAGAAGAGAGATGAGGACCACTAAAGAAGATGTGACTTCCAAAGTGGAATATATAGAGCTATGCAAGACAGTAAGAAAAAGTATCACTGAAGACGTAAGAAAATTCAATTGTAAACTAGTGAGGAAAGCAATTGAAAACAACGAAAGCCTAAAGATAGCAAAGGGACATCTCAGTAAGGGAAGAAAACAGATTATGGCACTGAGAAAAGAAGATGGTTCTGTAACAAGAAATAGAGGCGAAATTTTGACAAGAGTGAAATATTTCTACTCCAAATTATATGAAAGCGATGATATATGCACTCCAGACATCATGAAAGATACCAGTACCAGAGTTCCTCCAGTCCTTCCAGCAGAAGTTGCACATGCAATCAAGAACATGAAGCGAGGAAAAGCTCCAGGAGAAGATGGAATTACTGTAGACATCATACAAGAAGCAAGTGGAGAAATCGAAACAGTACTCGCCCAAATTTTCACTCGATGCCTTAATGAAGGAAAGATTCCCGAGGATTGGAACACCGCTACAATGATCATGCTACATAAGAAAGGGGACATTGAGGATCTCGGAAACTACAGACCTATCAGCCTCCTATCAGTATTTTATAAAATCTTCACTAAAGTTCTTTCACACCGCTTGAAGGTAACACTGGACATGGCTCAACCGAGAGAACAAGCTGGATTCAGGAGTGGCTACAGCACAATAGATCAAATCCATGTGCTGAGAGAACTAATTGAAAGAGCGAGAGAATATGAACTTCCATTGTGCATGGCTTTTATCGATTATGAAAAAGCATTTGATTCGGTGAAACCATCAGCAGTTACAATGGCTTTGAAATCCTGCGGTATTGAAGATGCGTACATTAATATTATTAATAACATCTATCAAAATGCAAGTGCAAAGATTCGGCTGTTTAAAAATACAACACACGTAAAAATTGGAAAGTGAGTGATACAAGGTGACACCATATCTCCGAAGCTCTTTAATGCCACATTGGAGGGTGTTTTTCAGTCGCTGAGCTAGGAAAACAAGGGGATAAAGATTAATGGAGATTATCTAACCCACCTTCGTTTTGCTGATGACGTAGTCATTTTTGCAACTACCCCATCAGAGCTGCAGAGTATGATCCAGGAACTTGCTGACAAGAGTAAAGATGTGGGATTAAAAATGAACTTTCAGGAGACAAAAGTGATGTTCAATGCTTTTACAAGAAATGAAGATTTATCGATTGATGGAGAAAAGCTGGAGATAACAGACACGTACGTTTATCTTCGACAGCAGATATCAAGTGAGGGTCACATTGATGAAGAAATTAATCGGCGTACAAAACTTGCCTGGAGAGCTTTTGGAAGAAACAGCATAATTTTCAAGAGCAATATGCCATTATGTCTTAAAAGAAAAGTGTTTGATCAATGCATCCTTCCAGTGCTTACGTATGGTGCAGAGACGTGGACCTTAACTAAAAGAGACATACAAAGGCTGCAGACAACTCAAAGCAGCATGGAGAGGTTCATACTTGGTGTAACCAGGAGAGATAAGAAGAGGAACTCGTGGATCCGAAAAATGACAAGAGTGGAAGACATCATGATCAGAGTTAAATCCCTGAAATGGCAATGGGCTGGACATACTGCCAGAAGGACAGATCATCGATGGACAACCGAAATTTTAGATTGGATTCCAAGTGACAGGAAAAGACCCAGAAGAAGACCACATGGGAGATAGGTGGATGAAATTCGAAAGTATGCAGGGGTGACATGGAGGAGACTGGCACAAGACAGACCGTTGTGGAGGAAACTTGGGGAGACCTTCGTCCAGCTGTGGATTGATAATGGTTGACAATGATGATGATGATGATATATATATATATATATATATTATGTATGGGATGTAAGGTCAGGTGATGCGTAACACCACAGCCTCTCCTTGACTAATGTCAACCCCGCCTTCTCGTGGTACATCCTGTTCCCACTAAAGGGGCTCTGACGACCGCCAATAGCGGTATAACTATACCATCGGGATTAGAGGAGATGCTATCCCACACTCACCAACCCGCTTGGCCAGCGTGGTGAGTTATGGCCAAACCCCCCCCCCCAAATGACTCTACAATTTAAATCTTGGCCCTCAGTCTCCGGCAGTACCTGGCCAAGGCAGCGGCCAGTGCGACGTGAAGGCAGAGGGTGCTAAGAATCCCCGGAGGACCGGACTAGGCTGCCATCTGATGCTGACCTTGGCTACGTACAATGGAAGCTCCCTATCTTCTGATTTAAGGCTTCTTGAATTGGAAGAGGAACTACAAAGGATCAAGTGGGACATCGTGGGGCTAAGTGAGGTAAGGAGAAAAGGAGAAGATCTCATCGAACTGAAAAGTGGACATCTCTTCTACTATCGTGGGACAGATACTGGCAGAACTAGTGGTGTTGGATTTATAATAAACAAGAAACTGAAGGATAAAGTTGTAGAAGTTGAAAGTTCCTCTGACAGAGCTGCACGACTTGTTATCCAACTCTCGAAAAGATACCAGGCTCAGATTATTCAAACTTATGCACCCACCACAAGTCATGCTGAAGAAGAAATTGAAGAATTTTATGAGGAAATTTGTCATCTAAATAATAAAGGTAAGCAGCACTTGAAAATAATTATGAGAGATTTCAATGCAAAAATAGGGCAACGGCAACAGAATGAAATTTCAGTAGGTAAATTCGGTCACGGCAACAGAAACCAGCGTGGAAATACTCTCGTTGAGTTTGCAGAGGCAGAAGGGTTTTTCATCTTGAACTCCTTCTTCAAGAAAAAGCCACACTGGAAATGGACATGGAGACATCCAAATGGGACGACAAGTGAAATTGAGTTTATTATGTGTAACAAAAAATTCGTCATAGAAGACTGCAGTGTGCTAAACAAGTTCAACACAGGTAGTGACCATAGATTGGTGAGATGTAAGATGCACCTCAACACCAAACTTGAACGTGGCAAGCTCATAAGACAAACAAAATCTATTGACATAACCAACCTTAAAAAACACCATAATACCTTCAAGTTGGAACTGAAGAACAGGTTCTCTGCTTTAGAAGGCCTAACATCAGAAGAAGTGGACATCTCTGAAGTTAACAAAAATGTAACCAAAGCTCTTATGGAAACAGCAACAAAATTAGCTGGGTCTAATAACAAGTTGCATGTAAATAAATTATCAGGTAAAACGAAAATGTTGATGCAAAGAAGAAGAGAGATGAGGACCACTAAAGAAGATGTGACTTCCAAAGTGGAATATATAGAGCTATGCAAGACAGTAAGAAAAAGTATCACTGAAGACGTAAGAAAATTCAACTGTAAACTAGTGAGGAAAGCAATTGAAAACAACGAAAGCCTAAAGATAGCAAAGGGACATCTCAGTAAGGGAAGAAAACAGATTATGGCACTGAGAAAAGAAGATGGTTCTGTAACAAGAAATAGAGGCGAAATTTTGACAAGAGTGAAAGATTTCTACTCCAAATTATATGAAAGGGATGATACATGTACTCCAGACATCATGAAAGGTACCAGTACCAGAGTTCTTCCAGTCCTTCCAGCAGAAGTTGCACATGCAATCAAGAACATGAAGCGGGGAAAAGCTCCAGGAAAAGATGGAATTACTGTAGACATCATACAAGAAGCAAGTGGAGAAATCGAAACAGTACTCGCCCAAATTTTTACTCGATGCCTTAATGAAGGGAAAATTCCTGAGTATTGGAACAACGCTACAATGATCTTGCTACATAAAAAAGGTGACATTGAGGATCTCAGGAACTACAGACCTATCAGCCTCCTATCAGTAGTTTATAAAATCTTCACTAAAAGTTCTTTCACACCGCTTGAAGGTGACACTGGACATGGCTCAACCGAGAGAACAAGCTGGATTCAAGTGTGGCTACAGCACAATAGATCATATCCACGTACTGAGAGAACTAATTGAAAGAGCGAGGGAATATGAGCTTCCATTGTGCATGGCTTTTATCGATTATGAAAAAGCCTTTGATTCGGTGAAACCATCAGCAGTTGCAATGGCTCTGAAATCCTGCGGTATTGAAGATGCATACATTAATATTATTAATAACATCTATGAAAATGCAAGTGCAAAGATTCGGCTGTTTGAAAATACAACACACATAAAAATTGGAAAAGGAGTGATACAAGGTGACACCATATCTCCGAAGCTCTTTAATGCCACATTGGAAAATGCCTTTCAATCACTGAACTGGGAAAACAAGGGGATAAAGATTAATGGAGATTATCTAACCCACCTTCGTTTTGCTGATGACATAGTCATTTTTGCAACTACCCCATCAGAGCTACAGAGTATGATCCAGGAACTTGCTGACAAGAGTAAAGAAGTGGGATTAAAAATGAACTTTCAGAAGACAAAAGTGATGTACAATGCTTTTACAAGAAATGAAGATTTATCGATTGATGGAGAAAAACTGGAGATAACAGATACGTATGTTTATCTTGGACAGCAGATATCAAGTGAGGGTCACATTGATGAAGAAATTAATCGGCGTACAAAACTTGCCTGGAGAGCTTTTGGAAGAAACAGCATAATTTTCAAGAGCAATATGCCATTATGTCTTAAAAGAAAAGTGTTTGATCAATGCATCCTTCCAGTGCTAACGTATGGTGCAGAGACGTGGACCTTAGCTAAAAAAGACATACAAAGGCTGCAGACAACTCAAAGCAGCATGGAGAGGTGCATGCTTGGTGTAATCAGGAGAGATAAGAAGAGGAACACGTGGATCCGAAAAATGACAAGAGTGGAAGACATCATGATCAGAGTTAAATCCCTGAAATGGCAATGGGCTGGACATACTGCCAGAAGAACAGACCATCGATGGACAGCCGAAATTTTAGATTGGATTCCAAGGGACAGGAAAAGACCCAGAAGAAGACCACATGGAAGATGGGTGGATGAAATTCGAAAGTATGCGGGGGTGACATGGATTAGACTGGCACAAGACAGACCGTTGTGGAGGAAACTTGGGGAGACCTTCGTCTAGCAGTGGATTGATAATGGTTGACGGTGATGGTGATGTGATATTATGTATATATATATATATCATCATCATCATTGTCAACCATTATCAATCCACTGCTGGATGAAGGTCTCCCCAAGTTTCCTCCACAACGGTCTGTCTTGTGCCAGTCTCCTCCATGTCCCTCCCGCATATTTACGAATTTCATCCATCCATCTCCCATGTGGTATTTTTCTGGGTCTTTTCCTGTCCCTTGGAATCCAATCTAAAATTTCGGCTGTCCATCTATGGTCTGTACTTCTGGCAGTATGTCCAGCCCATTGCCATTTCAGGGATTTAATTCTGATCATGATGTCTTCCACTCTCGTCATTTTTCGGATCCACGAGTTCCTCTTCTTATCTCTCTTGGTTACCCCAAGCATGTACCTCTCCATGCTTCTTTGAGTTGTCTGCAGCCTTTGTATGTCTCTTTTAGTTAAGGTCCACGTCTCCGCACCATACGTAGGCACTGGAAGGATGCAGTGATCAAACACTTTTCTTTTAAGACATAATGGCATATTGCTCTTGAAAATTATGCTGTTTCTTCCAAAAGCTCTCCAGGCAAGTTTTGTACGCCGATTAATTTCTTCATCAATGTGACCCTCACTTGATATCTGCTGTCTAAGATAAACGTACGTATCTGTTATCTCCAGTTTTTCTCCATCAATCGATAAATCTTCATTTCTCGTAAAAGCATTGAACATCACTTTTGTCTTCTGAAAGTTCATTTTTAATCCCACTTCTTTACTCTTGTCAGCAAGTTCCTGGATAATACTCTGCAGCTCTGATGGGGTAGTTGCAAAAATGACTATGTCATCAGCAAAACGAAGGTGGGTTAGATAATCTCCATTAATCTTTATCCCTTTGTTTTCCCAGTTCAGTGATTGAAAGACATTTTCCAATGTCGCATTAAAGAGCTTCGGAGATATGGTGTCACCTTGTCTCACTCCCTTTCCAATTTTTATGTGTGTTGTATTTTCAAAAAGCCGAATCTTTGCACTTGCATTTTCATAGATGTTATTAATAATATTAATGTATGCATCTTCAATACCGCAGGATTTCAGAGCCGTGGTAACTGCTGATGGTTTCACCGAATCAAAGGCTTTTTCGTAATCGATAAAAGCCATGCACAATGGAAGTTCATAATCCCTCGCTCTTTCAATTAGTTCTCTCAGTACGTGGATATGATCTATTGTGCTGTAGCCACTCCTGAATCCAGCTTGTTCTCTCGGTTGGGCCATGTCCAGTGTTACCTTCAAGCGGTGTGAAAGAACTTTAGTGAAGATTTTATAAACCACTGATAGGAGGCTGATAGGTCTGTAGTTCCTGAGATCCTCAATGTCACCTATTTTATGTAGCAGGATCATTGTAGCATTGTTCCAATCCTCAGGAATCTTCCCTTCATTAAGGCATCGAGTGAAAATTTGGGCGAGTACTGGTTCAATTTCTCCACTTGCTTCTTGTATGATGTCTATAGTAATTCCATCTTCTCTTGGAGCTTTCCCCCGCTTCATGTTCTTGATTGCATGAGCAACTTCTGCTGGGAGGACTGGAAGAACTCTGGTACCTTTCATGATGTCTGGAGTACATGTGCCATCCCTTTCATATAATTTGGAGTAGAAATCTTTCACTCTTGTCAAAATTTCGCCTCTATTTCTTGTTATAGAACCATCTTCTTTTCTCAGAGCCATAATCTGTTTTCTTCCCTTACTGAGATGTCCCTTTGCTATCTTAAGGCTTTGGTTGTTTTCAATTGCTTTCCTCACTAGCTCACAGTTGAATTTCCTTACGTCTTCAGTGATACTTTTTCGTGTTGTCTTGCATAGCTCTATATATTCCACTTTGGAAGTCACATCTTCTTTAGTTGTCCTCATCTCTCTTCTTTTTGCATCAACATTTTGGTTTTTCCTGATAATTTGTTCACATGCAACTTGTTCTTAGACCCAGCTAATTTTGTTGCTGTTTCCATAAGAGCTTTGGTTACTTTTCAGTTAACTTCCGAAATATCCACTTCTTCCGATGTTAGGCCTTCTAAAGCAGAGAATCTGTTCTTCAGTTTCAACTTGAAAGTATTATGGTGTTTTTTAAGGTTGGTTATGTCAATACATTTTGTTTGTCTTATGAGCTTGCCACGTTCCAGTTTAGTGTTGAGGTGCATCTTACATCTCACCAATCTATGGTCACTACCTGTGTTGCACTTGTTCAGCACACTGCAGTCTTCGATGACGAATTTTTGTTACACATAATAAAATCAATTTCATTTGTCGTCCCAATTGGATGTCTCCATGTCCATTTCCTGTGTGGCTTTTTCTTGAAAAAGGAGTTCAAGATGAAAAATCCTTCTGCCTCTGCAAACTCAACGAGAGTATTTCCACGCTGGTTTCTGTTGCCGTGTCCGAATTTACCTACTGAAGTTTCATTCTGTTGTCGTTGCCCTATTTTTGCATTGAAATCTCCCATAATTATCTTCAAGTGCTGCTTACCTTTATTATTTAGATGACGAATTTCCTCATAAAATTCTTCAATTTCTTCCTCAGGATGACTTGTGGTGGTGCATAAGATTGAATAATCTGAGCCTGGTATCTTCTCGATAGTTGGATAACGAGTCGTGCAGCTCTGTCAGAGGAACTTTCAACTTCTATCACTTTATCCTTCAGTTTCTTGTTTATTATAAATCCAACACCACTAGTTCTGCCAGTATCTGTCCCACGATAATAGAAGAGATGTCCACTTTTCAGTTCGATGAGATCTTCTCCTTTTCTCCTTACCTCACTTAGCCCAACAATGTCCCACTTGATCCTTTGTAGTTCCTCTTCCAATTCAAGAAGCTTTGAATCAGAAGATAGGGAGCGTCCGTTATAGGTAGCCAAGGTCAGCATCAAATGGCAGCCTAGTCCGGTCCTCCGGGGATTCTTAACACCCTCTGCCTTCATGTCGCACTGGCCGCTGCCTTGGCCAGGTACATTCCAGCTGCCGGAGACTGAGTGCCAAGATTTAAGTTGTAGAGTCATTTTTGAGGTGTTTGGCCATAACTCACCACGCTGGCCAAGCGGGTTGGTGAGTGTGGGATAGCATTTCCTCTGATCCCGATGGTATAGTTATACCGCTATTGGCGGTCGTCAGAGCCCCTTTAGTGGGAACAGGATGCACCACGAGAAGGCGGGGTTGACATTTGTTAAGGAGAGGCTGTGATGTTACGCATCACCTGACCTTACATCCCTATATATATATATATATATATATATACCGGACTAGCCTGCCATCTGATGCTGACCTTGGCTACTTACAATGGACGCTCCCTATCTTCTGATTCAAGGCTTCTTGAATTGGAAGAGGAACTACGAAGGATCAAGTGGGACATCGTGGGGCTAAGTGAGGTAAGGAGAAAAGGAGAAGATCTCATCGAACTGAAAAGTGGACATCTCTTCTACTATCGTGGGACAGATACTGGCAGAACTAGTGGTGTTGAATTTTTAATAAACAAGAAACTGAAGGATAAAGTTGTAGAAGTTGAAAGTTCCTCTGACAGAGCTGCACGACTTGTTATCCAACTCTCGAAAAGATACCAGGCTCAGATTATTCAAACTTATGCACCCACCACAAGTCATGCTGAAGAAGAAATTGAAGAATTTTATGAGGAAATTTGTCATCTAAATAATAAAGGTAAGCAGCACTTGAAAATAATTATGGGAGATTTCAATGCAAAAATAGGGCAACGGCAACAGAATGAAACTTCAGTAGGCAAATTCGGTCATGGCAACAGAAACCAGCGTGGAAATACTCTCGTTGAGTTTGCAGAGGCAGAAGGGTTTTTCATCTTGAACTCCTTCTTCAAGAAAAAGCCACACAGGAAATGGACATGGAGACATCCAAATGGGACGACAAGTGAAATTGATTTTATTATGTGTAACAAAAAATTCGTCATAGAAGACTGCAGTGTGCTAAACAAGTTCAACACAGGTAGTGACCATAGATTGGTGAGATGTAAGATGCACCTCAACACTGAACTTGAACGTGGCAAGCTCATAAGACAAACAAAATCTATTGACATAACCAACCTTAAAAAACACCATAATACCTTCAAGTTGGAACTGAAGGACAGGTTCTCTGCTTTAGAAGGCCTAACATCGGAAGAAGTGGACATCTCTGAAGTTAACAGAAAAGTAACCAAAGCTCTTATGGAAACAGCAACAAAATTAGCTGGGTCTAAGAACAAGTTGCATGTGAACAAATTATCAGGAAAAACCAAAATGTTGATGCAAAAAAGAAGAGAGATGAGGACAACTAAAGAAGATGTGACTTCCAAAGTGGAATATATAGAGCTATGCAAGACAGTAAGAAAAAGTATCACTGAAGACGTAAGGAAATTCAACTGTGAACTAGTGAGGAAAGCAATTGAAAACAACCAAAGCCTAAAGATAGCAAAGGGACATCTCAGTAAGGGAAGAAAACAGATTATGGCACTGAGAAAAGAAGATGGTTCTGTAACAAGAAATAGAGGCGAAATTTTGACAAGAGTGAAAGATTTCTACTCCAAATTATATGAAAGGGATGATACATGCACTCCAGACATCATGAAAGATACCAGTACCAGAGTTCCTCCAGTCCTTCCAGCAGAAGTTGCACATGCAATCAAGAACATGAAGCGAGGAAAAGCTCCAGGAGAAGATGGAATTACTGTAGACATCATACAAGAAGCAAGTGGAGAAGTCGAAACAGTACTCGCCCAAATTTTCACTCGATGCCTTAATGAAGGAAAGATTCCTGAGGATTGGAACACCGCTACAATGATCCTGCTACATAAGAAAGGTGACTTTGAGGATCTCGGAAACTACAGACCTATCAGCCTCCTATCAGTAGTTTATAGAATCTTCACTAAAGTTCTTTCACACAGCTTGAAGGTAACACTGGACATGGCTCAACCGAGAGAACAAGCTGGATTCAGGAGTGGCTACAGCACAATAGATCATATCCACGTGCTGAGAGAACTAATTGAAAGAGCGAGGGAATATGAACTTCCATTGTGCATGGCTTTTATCGATTATGAAAAAGCCTTTGATTCGGTGAAACAATCAGCAGTTACAATAGCTCTGAAAACCTGCGGTATTGAAGATGCATACATTAATATTATTAATAACATCTATGAAAATGCAAGTGCAAAGATTAGGCTGTTTGAAAATACAATACACGTAAAAATTGGAAAGGGAGTGAGACAAGGTGACACCATATCTCCGAAGCTCCTTAATGCCACATTGGAGGGTGTTTTTCAGTCGCTGAGCTGGGAAAACAAGGGGATAAAGATTAATGGAGATTATCTAACCCACCTTCGTTTTGCTGATGACAGTCATTTTTGCAACTACCCCATCAGAGCTGCAGAGTATGATCCAGGAACTTGCTGACAAGAGTAAAGAAGTGGGATTAAAAATGAACTTTCAGAAGACAAAAGTGATGTTCAATGCTTTTACAAGAAATGAAGATTTATCGATTGATGGAGAAAAGCTGGAGATAACAGACACGTACGTTTATCTTGGACAGCAGATATCAAGTGAGGGTCACATTGGTGAAGAAATTAATCGGCGTACAAATCTTGCCTGGAGAGCTTTTGGAAGAAACAGCATAATTTTCAAGAGCAATATGCCATTATGTCTTAAAAGAAAAGTGTTTGATCAATGCATCCTTCCAGTGCTTACGTATGGTGCAGAGACGTGGACCTTAACTAAAAGAGACATACAAAGGCTGCAGACAACTCAAAGAATCATGGAGAGGTGCATGCTTGGTGTAACCAGGAGAGATAAGAAGAGGAACTCGTGGATCCGAAAAATGACAAGAGTGGAAGACATCATGATCAGAGTTAAATCCCTGAAATGGCAATGGGCTGGACATGCTGCCAGAAGGACAGATCATCGATGGACAGCCGAAATTTTAGATTGGATTCCAAGGGACAGGAAAAGACCCAGAAGAAGACCACATGGGAGATGGGTGGATGAAATTCGAAAGTATGCAGGGGTGACATGGAGGAGACTGGCACAAGACAGACCGTTATGGAGGAAACTTTTGGAGACCTTCGCCCAGCAGTGGATTGATAAATGGTTGACAATGATGATGATGATGATATATATATATATTTTTTTTTTTATTGGAGGGTTAACGACCACCGTGAGCAACTCAATGGGCTATAAGCAGTCGCCCGTCCGTAATTTAGGGTCACCGGTTCCAGGGAAGGGAGAGAGCCAGTGCCGTAAGGCAAGCACAACATCCATGCCTGACCGGGATTCAAACCCGGACCCCTTACGGACGAATGATCATAGGCCAGCGCCTTAGACCACTGCGCCACCGGGGCGGTGAAATATTTTTCACAGTCCATACTGGAACATACATTTATTTGCTTTTTCTATTCTGGGTTTAAAGACTATCGAAGGCTACAAGAAGTAGCCCGTCCCTAATTTAGGGCCACTGCTTCCAGGTAAGGAAGAGGACTGTGAAAAATATTTCATAGCCAGTCTTTATCTGAAGTCAGCGATGTTGAACAGAGGCAAGGACGTCGCTAGACTTCAAAATCAGGATGGGCGAGTACAGCGACGTCGACTTCATCAAATTGTCAGGAGGGGGGGGGGCATGTCTCTTCCATTGTCACGAGGAAAATTAAAAAAAAAAACGGATAAAAAGAGAAACTACGAGTTTCGACGTGTACGCAATTGTAATTATTCATCAGCGAACAAGGTAAGCCGCCCAGGGAGCGCGGTGGGCGAAGCGATAGCTTATGACCGTTAGTCCTAGAAGGGTCCGCTTTCGAATCCCGCTGAGGTATGGCTGCCGTGTTGGTCTTACGGCACTGGTTCTATCCCATCCCTAGAGCTAGTGACACTAAATTAGGGACGGGCGACTGCTTATAGCCCAATGAGTTGCTCACGATGGTCGTTAAACCTTCAATTTAAAAAAAGAACCAACAAGATAGCGCATATATTCTTCGGAAGAATATTAATAGTTTTAAAAATGAAATTTAGCCTCTGTTTTTAAAAAAATATCCAGAGAGTTTTTATTTCCAAACGTTCACAAAAATATGAGACATCAGCGGGGTTACTCAAACAGAGAACATGAAGCGCAAAAATACGTATATAAGGGTGCTAAAAATTATGTTTCTGTATGTTTTTTTTTTTTTTTTTTTTTTTTATAATTGTTTTAAACATTTACCACACATCACAAGAACATGTCAAACACAATACTGGGTTGGTTATACAGTTTCTTATCAAATGAGCTATGCTGAATATGGGGTGAAAAAGTTTTTACTTCTTTTGTTGTTTATTAATGATTTGGAAAGAAACTGCTTCTGCCTCATAAAGGAGCTTGATTCACGACTATTTAATTAAACAGGGCGAAAAAAATGGGTGCGTACTGCCCCCAGTAAAATTATTGGGGGGCAAGATTAATCTTGCCTCCCCCTCCCATAGTTAGCGCCAATGAACGAGCATAATATTGGGAGGGGCAAGTTTAATAGAAAGTTCATTTACGAAACGCTGAAGGAAAGTACTTTCAGGCTGCAATCAAATTCGTGGACCTCCACCCTCCCACACACGCGCGCATTAATTTTAGAACTGTCAGTTTTTGTACTTTTAGAATTTAAAATAATGCAAAGTTTTCTTTTTTTTTTTTTTTTTTTGTTTCTTACGTAGGACTACGTTCAACTCCGCGGATAGCGTGGGGCGACTGACGGCCGACCGCATGCGACAAATATAGGTCCCGAATTAAATCATTATAGCTTTAAAAATACGTGCCGCGCACTAATGGTGTTAGCATATTCGTAAACAGCATGGATTCCAATTAGCGTACTGCAGAATACATCGTTCGTGGACACTCACCTAGCTCCCTGTGCGCGGGGCAGATGTGCAATATTTCTGGGTGTGTCGCTGCCTTTGATTCAGTCTATTTCGGCAACCGTGAACCCAACACAACATGCGTTATCGTTTTAAAGCTCTCGGTGAGACCTGTGTATAAAGAACATATCGCAGTGATTTAAACGAAAATTTTTTAAACTTGTTTTCGCGTGAACAGGTTAACATTTTTGACAATGGTGCGGAATTCGCAGAATGAACACAAGCAGGGCCGTAGCTAGGGGACGCAAGGGCAGGCTCAGCCTGCCCTGAAAACTTTTGCGCCTGTCCTACCAATGATTCGTAGAAAATGAAAAACTCCTAATTGTTTCCAGTGCTGAAGACGAAAATATTGATTTAGACAAAGTCAAATATTTGTAAACTTTAGGTATCAAACTTCCATCTCCAGAAGAAATTGCAGTAGTCAACAGATTCATACAAACCCAGAAGAAAGAAAACCCAAATTCAGTGATGAATTTTTTATGCAGCGAGTAGTCTTCAGAGATGCTTATAATTTTTTATTTACAGCCAGAACTTTCGGCTGTAGTACGGCTACTTGTGAATCCACCTTTTCTGTTTTAAGAAGAATTAACTGCCCACAGCGGCTTTTGATGTGCCACCAACGAATGTCAAATTTCACTCTTCTTGCATTCGAACGAAACCGGACATAAACTCTTGACATGGACTTACTTTTGAGAAAATTTAATGGTCAAAAGAACCGACGACTACAACTATTTTGATTTTCTATTGGTAAGCAACGATTATAAATGTATTTTTATTTTACAAAATGTTTCTTGCTTTTTTTTTATTTATGTTAATCAAAAATGGTACTTTTGTACCTGATGTACCTAGATAAGGTGCTTAGTATGGGTTGAAATTTTACAAATTTCAGTAATGATCACAAAAAGGTAAAAATTATATAACTTTTTTGAGCATGCCCTAAATTTTATTGAGCCTGCCCTAAGTATAGAGTTTGACTACGGCCCTGAACACAAGCAAAAGTGGAGACAATCAAAACGAGAGACAAGAGCAAGTGATGAGGAATGTCAGAAGCCCAAGAAGATAGAGCACTACGTTGGTAATTTGTGTATCGATCTGCTTTGTGTTCGCATTGTTTCCATCATTATTTGTAAAAATCGTATAAACTACTTTTCATATCATAAATCTGTGTTGACTATAACAAATTTAATAAACGCTTTGAAACCATACTCGACTAGCTCATTTCAACTCTCCGACCTGTAAATCGTAGTCCTACGTTCCGAACTGAAGGCTCAATCAGAACTGAGCCTATCTGTATTTTTTCTTTTTGTTAATGTTCTGTCCATCCAATTTTAATTAAATCAATAAAACCTGGAGGGAGATATGCTTGTATAATATCAAACATAACCCACTTACACTAGCACGCACTGATTTAAAGCACTTTTCTTTAGGGGTAAGGGGCTTTGCGACCACCGTGAGCAACTCGATGGGCTATAAGCAGTCGCCCGTCCCTAATTTAGGGCCACAGGCTCCACGGAAGGGAGAGAGCGAGTGCCATAAATCTAACACAACATTCAGACCTCATTGGGATTCCAATCCGGACCCTAATTTTTGGAATAATGGTCCGAAACCAGAGTTTAAGCCAGTGGGTCACCGAGGCGGCAAAAACTGTTATGCCTCTAGTAGAAGGGTCTAAAAGCAAATGTTTTCATTAATTAGGGTTGAAGAGAAATAAGAACACGCGCGCACAATAACTGTCCCCTTCGCCTTAACACCCTTCGTTCAAGCCAATAATATTGCCTTGCACCACCCCTCAATGCGGTCCTATCCATCCTCCTCATCAGCAGCACCTGGCCATGCCAACATGAATAAAAAAGGTTTAAACTAAGAATATGGAAGAGTAGACAAGAACCCAATTTTTACGGACCAGCTGAAATGCTATTTTGATCTCAGTTATTCAGGCTCAAAAGGGGTGGTCTTCAGCCATTTCTGAATACGCACGGCTACAAGACGAAAAGCGTGAAGCACATTATTGCTCGGAAAAGTTCAGATTATATTTTAAAGTAAAGAAAAATTGAAAAATGGTACATCTTGAACTGAGTGGACGGCAGGGTGATCAAGAGACAGTTCAGGGTGGGCTCCAGTCCACTCTCGCACCTCTTCGGCGACGTCCCTGAACAGAGGCATGACCTATGCCTCATAATTGATTCGAGCCTTGGCCCAGGCACAGGCTGCGAGACCTACAGCGATGTAACTACAAATTTTCGTACCTTAAGTAAAATCATTAAAGAGACCTCACCCCTTTTCTGCAGTATTTGCAAAACTAATAGAGAAAAATTTATTTCATAAAAAAAATGTCTATTTTTTTATAGATATTAAGAGAATCTTTCTTTCTACTTTTGACATTGGCAAAGTCTCTAATTAAATAATTGGCATTTAATTCATCAGACTCTTGGCTTTTCAATGACAATTACAGAAAGATATTTCAGTCGTTTCTGTCACATTATATTTCGCAAATCAGTTTTGAGTATTTTAAGCTTGCTGAATGATCTTTCAGAAGTAGCTACTGTATAACAGGTATTGTTAGATATAAAATAAGTTCTATAGAAACATCAGGGTAACTAAATCTCTGCATGGGCCTTAATTTGGAAAGCCCAGCAAGGCCAGACCTTTAGATGGCCAACCCATTTCAGACGTTCATCAAACGTTCTCCACTACTTATTGCAAATAACGCAAGGCTTCCTCTAGAGTAGGGGTCTTCAATTCGTGACCCGCTGAGTATTTTTTTTAATGGGCAACGAGACGTCGGTAGGGAAATTCTAAAATAAAAGGAATTCATTTTTGAAATGAAGAAATGAATATCCAGATACTTTGTGGGCATGAACATTGAATTCCTAAATCTGCAACTATAAATTATATAACTGAAATTTTTATAGAGTACCAAAAAATGTAGGCATATCAGGTATCTACTTCAGACTTCTTTGTAGCATAGATATCATATGTTAACTGCATTGTTTCTTTTTCCAAAAGTTTTAGGATTCAAAACCTCTCAGAAATAATCGATATTTATAATAAACGCAAGTATTTTTACTCTTCTTTTTCATATGTCCTGCGACTGCAACTCCGTTTGTCATGTAGTCCGCGATTCAGAAAAGGCTGAAGACCACTTGCTCTAGAGTCTAGAGCAGTGGTTCCCAACGTGGGGCGCACACCCCACAGAGGGGCAATTTGATTTTTAATGGGGGCAATTCGAGAATGAGCACATTAAATACTTTTTACTTTCTTCTAAAATCGCCAGATGAGCACACTAAATACTTTTTACTTTCTTCTAAGATCTAAAGTTAGTGAGATCCTTGTGCTGCATGCCTCTGCAGCAGGCATGCAGCACAAGGATCGTTTGTTATATGTAGAAAAGTAACAAATGCTTCCGCTTCCAAAATTACTGTAGGAAAGTTACAAATGCTTCCGCTTCCAAAATTACTGTAGGAAAGTTACAAATGCTTCCGCTTCCAAAATTACTGTAGGAAAGTTACAAATGCTTCCGCTTCCAAAATTACTGTAGGAAAGTTACAAATGCTTCCGCTTCCAAAATTACTGTAGGAAAGTTACAAATGCTTCCGCTTCCAAAATTACTGTAGGAAAGTTACAAATGCTTCCGCTTCCAAAATTACTGTAGGAAAGTTACAAATGCTTCCGCTTCCAAAATTACTGTAGAAAAGTAACAAATGCTTCCGCTTCCAAAATTACTGTAGAAAAGTAACAAATGCTTCCGCTTCCAAAATTACTGTAGGAAAGTTACAAATGCTTCCGCTTCCAAAATTACGGTAGAAAAGTAACAAATGCTTCCGCTTCTAAAATTACTGTAGGAAAGTTACAAATGCTTCCGCTTCCAAAATTACTGTAGGAAAGTTACAAATGCTTCCGCTTCCAAAATTACTGTAGGAAAGTTACAAATGCTTCCGCTTCCAAAATTACTGTAGAAAAGTAACAAATGCTTCCGCTTCCAAAATTACTGTAGGAAAGTTACAAATGCTTCCGCTTCCAAAATTACTGTAGGAAAGTTACAAATGCTTCCGCTTCCAAAATTACTGTAGAAAAGTAACAAATGCTTCCGCTTCCAAAATTACTGTAGGAAAGTTACAAATGCTTCCGCTTCCAAAATTACTGTAGAAAAGTAACAAATGCTTCCGCTTCCAAAATTACTGTAGGAAAGTTACAAATGCTTCCGCTTCCAAAATTACTGTAGGAAAGTTACAAATGCTTCCGCTTCCAAAATTACTGTAGAAAAGTAACAAATGCTTCCGCTTCCAAAATTACTGTAGGAAAGTTACAAATGCTTCCGCTTCCAAAATTACTGTAGAAAAGTAACAAATGCTTCCGCTTCCAAAATTACTGTAGGAAAGTTACAAATGCTTCCGCTTCCAAAATTACTGTAGGAAAGTTACAAATGCTTCCGCTTCCAAAATTACTGTAGAAAAGTAACAAATGCTTCCGCTTCCAAAATTACTGTAGGAAAGTTACAAATGCTTCCGCTTCCAAAATTACTGTAGGAAAGTTACAAATGCTTCCGCTTCCAAAATTACTGTAGAAAAGTAACAAATGCTTCCGCTTCCAAAATTACTGTAGGAAAGTTACGAATGCTTCCGCTTCCAAAATTACTGTAGGAAAGTTACAAATGCTTCCGCTTCCAAAATTACTGTAGAAAAGTAACAAATGCTTCAGCTTCCGAAATTACTACAGAAAAGTAACAAATGCGTCCGTTTCCAAACCACTGGGCAATCATTATACTGACCAACCTGTTATGTCAGGTAAAGGATTCGACTCAGGGACTCCCCAGACGTGAACCGATACTCCGCTGGGAGCAGGGGCGGATTGGCCCACCGGGACACCGGGACATCTCCCAGTGGGCCCCTTCCGTATATTTTGTCTCTTCCTTTCTTACTTTCTTAAAAAGGTTTTCAGTTCAGTTGTTTTAAACACACAACTGGACCACAACACCTTTTTTATAAAAGAAATACCCATAATGTAATTATAACAAGCGGGAGAAAAAAACAACTGATATTTTCAATTAGGAAAAAAAAATCCCCTCATCAGACAACTGCTAGAATCTCAACTATAATAGATGGGCCATGTGTTGTGTTTGCGAACTTAGTAGCTGAGGAACGAGAATGTATGTACCGTGTGTTGCGGGAGGGCGGGGGCAGGGCCGGCTGGACCATAGGGGCAACCGGGGCTATCGCCCCGGGCCCCGCAGTTTAGAAAAAAAAAAAATTCGGTAAAACAAATTTAACGACTTTTTTTTTGTAACTTTTGGGGCGCAAGGCCCTTAAAAAATATATTTTTGAAGTTGTTTGTTTGTTTCCAATCTCCTTATTTTTGAATAAATTATCCCTCCCTGTTCGTCGTACGGACACTGAGATTTGCAGATTCGAAATTATTTTTGTAACCACTTTAATCTTTTCCGCATTCATGAAATAGCAAATTAAATTTCATCATTTTGTGGTACCCTACTTTTATATATCAAACAATTTGTGTGAAATCCTGATACTTAAATTTAAGGAAATAAAAAGAACAATATCCAAGTGTTACTTTCGGACTACATATGGAGGCCACTTTTCCAACATTACAAGATTTGAAAAAAAAATAAAAAATAAAAAAGGCAGCTTTCATACATGAACGCGTATAAAAGTTTAGAATGTCACTAATTTGTCAGTTACTCCAATGTGCCTTAAAAATCAATCACTAAACATGTATCAGGGGAAAAAACTGTTTATAACAATTTATTTTAGAGGGATCCTTATTATATTTCCTATACAAAAATATTCGCAATGAGAAAATATTCGCTAAGCAGGTATCTTTTTATCATTTTGTGAATAAGCTGTTATAAGAGTCCCAATGCAACCTAAACCTTTTCTCCCGGGAAAGCAAATCGTAGATTTTAACACTTTTTACCCCCCTCTCTTTTTGCTCTCTCTCTCTTTCTTTCTGTCTTTCTCTATCTCTTTCTCTCTCTCTCTTTCTCTCTCTCTTTTCTCTCTTTCTCTCTCTCTCTCTCTCTCTCTCTCTCTCTCTCTCTCTCTCTCAACTTTCAGTCCGTATTATGGTCTTTTTCTTAAGCTTAAAGCAAATACTTCTTTGAGATAATCGTTTTGTCTTTACGGTAGTGTTTGTGTGTCTTCCTCACGAACGATAATTTTCAGAAACGACTTTATTAAAATATGAGATTTATTTTTTAGTGCTCACAATGAAATTTTGCTCTGGGACCCACAAGAGCTCCATCCAGCCCTGGGCGGGGGTGTGTACAATATGTTCTATATATTCCCAAAGGAAGGGAGAAGAGGAGGGTAGTTGATTTTACTCCCGTTGGTTGTAGGAGGCATTAGTGCTGTGCTCATAAGAGCTGAGTTCGGGCTCAATTTTAAGAGCCCGAGCCCGTCCGAAAAATATTTCTCCCGTCAAGAAAATTCGGGGGGCACAACAATCTACGTATTGTTAACAGCTTTGAGGTGGAGACTGAACAGGGCTCAGAAAATTTCACTACTTTAGCTAAAATAGTAAAAATACTCACCCATGTTTGATAAAGTGGCGAATGGTCATTATGGGATGTCATCATCATCATCATCATTGTCAACCATTATTAATCCACTGTTGGACGAAGGTCTCCCCAAGTTTCCTCCACAACGGTCTGTCTTGTGCCAGTCTCCTCCATGTCACCCCTGCATACTTTCGAATTTCATCCACCCATCTCCCATGTGGTCTTCTTCTGGGTCTTTTTCCTGTCCCTTGAAATCCAATCTAAAATTTCGGCTGTCCATCTATGGTCTGTCCTTCTGGCAGTATGTCCAGCCCATTGCCATTTCAGGGATTTAACTCTGATCATGATGTCTTCCACTCTAGTCATTTTTCGGATCCACGAGTTCCTCTTCTTATCTCTCCTGGTTACACCAAGCATGCACCTCTGCATGCTACTTTGAGTTGTCTGCAGCCTTTGTATGTCTCTTTTAGTTAAGGTCCACGTCTCTGCACCATACGTAAGCACTGGAAGGATGCATTGATCAAACACTTTTCTTTTAAGACATAATGGCATATTGCTCTTGAAAATTATGCTGTTTCTTCCAAAAGCTCTCCAGGCAAGTTTTGTACGCCGATTAATTTCTTCATCAATGTGACCCTCACTTGATATCTGCTGTCCAAGATAAACATACGTGTCTGTTATCTCCAGCTTTTCTCCATCAATCGATAAATCTTCATTTCTTGTAAAAGCATTGAACATCACTTTTGTCTTCTGAAAGTTCATTTTTATTCCCACTTCTTTACTCTTGTCAGCAAGTTCCTGGATCATACTCTGCAGCTCTGATGGGGTAGTTGTAAAAATGACTACGTCATCAGCAAAACGAAGGTGGGTTAGATAATTTCCATTAATCTTTATCCCCTTGTTTTCCCAGCTCAGCGACTGAAAAACACCCTCCAATGTGGCATTAAAGAGCTTAGGAGATATGGTGTCACCTTGTCTCACTCCCTTTCCAATTTTTACGTGTGTTGTATTTTCAAACAGCCTAATCTTTGCACTTGCATTTTCATAGATGTTATTAATAATATTAATGTATGCATCTTCAATACCGCAGGTTTTCAGAGCCATTGTAACTGCTGATGGTTTCACCGAATCAAAGGCTTTTTCATAATCGATAAAAGCCATGCACAATAGAAGCTCATATTCCCTCGCTCTTTCAATTAGTTCTCTCAGCACGTGGATATGATCTATTGTGCTGTAGCCACTCCTGAATCCAGCTTGTTCTCTCGGTTGAGCCATGTCCAGTGTTACCTTCAAGCGGTGTGAAAGAACTTTAGTGAAGATTTTATAAACTACTGATAGGAGGCTGATAGGTCTGTAGTTTCCGAGATCCTCAATGTCACCTTTCTTATGTAGCAGGATCATTGTAGCGGTGTTCCAATCCTCAGGAATCTTTCCTTCATTAAGGCATCGAGTGAAAATTTGGGCGAGTACTGTTTCGATTTCTCCACTTGCTTCTTGTATGATGTCTACAGTAATTCCATCTTCTCCTGGAGCTTTTCCTCGCTTCATGTTCTTGATTGCATGTGCAACTTCTGCTGGAAGGACTGGAGGAACTCTGGTACTGGTATCTTTCATGACGTCTGGAGTGCATATATCATCCCTTTCATATAATTTGGAGTACAAATCTTTCACTCTTGTCAAACTTTCTCCTCTATTTCTTGTTACAGAACCATCTTCTTTTCTCAGTGCCATAATCTGTTTTCTTCCCTTACTGAGATGTCCCTTTGCTATATCTTTAGGCTTTGGTTGTTTTCAATTGCTTTCCTCACTAGTTCACAGTTGAATTTTCTTACGTCTTCAGTGATACTTTTTCTTACTGTCTTGCATAGCTCTATATATTCCACTTTGGAAGTCACATCTTCTTTAGTTGTTCTCATCTCTCTTCTTTTTTGCATCAACATTTTGGTTTTTCCTGATAATTTGTTCACATGCAACTTGTTCTTAGACCCAGCTAATTTTGTTGCTGTTTCCATAAGAGCTTTGGTTACTTTTCTGTTAATTTCAGAGATGTCCACTTCTTCCGATGTTAGGCCTTCTAAAGCAGAGAACCTGTTCTTCAGTTCTAACTTGAAGGTATTATGGTGTTTTTTAAGGTTGGTTATGTCAATAGATTTTGTTTGTCTTATGAGCTTGCCACGTTCAAGTTTAGTGTTGAGGTGCATCTTACATCTCACCAATCTATGGTCACTACCTGTGTTGAACTTGTTCAGCACACTGCAGTCTTCTATGACGAATTTTTTGTTACACATAATAAAATCAATTTCACTTGTCGTCCCATTTGGATGTCTCCATGTCCATTTCCTGTGTGGCTTTTTCTTGAAGAAGGAGTTCAAGATGAAAAACCCTTCTGCCTCTGCAAACTCAACGAGAGTATTTCCACGCTGGTTTCTGTTGCCGTGACCGAATTTACCTACTGAAGTTTCACTCTGTTGCCGTTGCCCTATTTTTGCATTGAAATCTCCCATAATTATTTTCAAGTGCTGCTTACCTTTATTATTTAGATGACAAATTTCCTCATAAAATTCTTCAATTTCTTCTTCAGGATGACTTGTGGTGGGTGCATAAGTTTGAATAATCTGAGCCTGGTATCTTTTCGAGAGTTGGATAAGAAGCCGTGCAGCTCTGTCAGAGGAACTTTCAACTTCTACAACTTTATCCTTCAGTTTCTTGTTTATTATAAATCCAACACCACTAGTTCTGCCAGTATCTGTCCCACGATAGTAGAAGAGATGTCCACTTTTCAGTTCGATGAGATCTTCTCCTTTTCTCCTTACCTCACTTAGCCCCACGATGTCCCACTTGATCCTTTGTAGTTCCTCTTCCAATTCAAGAAGCCTTGAATCAGAAGATAGGGAGCGTCCATTGTACGTTGCCAAGGTCAGCATCAGATGGCAGCCTAGTCCGGTCCTCCGGGGATTCTTAGCACCCTCTGCCTTCATGTCGCACTGGCCGCAGCCTTGGCCAGGTACATTCGAGCTGCCGGAGACTGAGGGCCAAGATTTAAGTTGTGGAGTCATTTTGGAGGGGTTTGGCCATAACTCACCACGCTGGCCAAGCGGGTTGGTGAGTGTGGGATAGAATTTCCTCTAATCCCGATGGTATAGTTATACCGCTATTGCCGGTCGTCAGAGCCCCTTTAGTAGGAACAGGATGCACCACGAGAAGGCGGGGTTGACATTTGTCAAGGAGAGGCTGTGATGTTACGCATCACCTGACCTTACATCCCTATGGGATGTACTATCCAATATATGACAACACAGTGAAAGCTAATAATATCAAGAACTTATTTTGAAATAACTGTAAGATTATTTGATTATTTGCGTGGGTGTTCATATGCGATCTCTTCCCCTCGAAATGTTCTACCTACGCAGCCTACGCTCCTTGTGATAAGTGACAAAAGCTGCAGGTAAGGCATTTACGGAGATATCATTTCAACATGAAGTTGCAAAACGTTTTGCTTAAGTTATTAAGGTGTCTTTATGATACATAACCACAGCATAAAAGCACGTTTTGTAATTGAAAAACACACGGATATATGATCACTAAATGAAGAATCTGTTCCCCACGATATTTAAAAACCTTGAAATTTCTAACTGCGATTGTCCACAATAGAAAATTACAAAAATTGCAGTACAAATAGAAAATTTTACAGTGTAAAAGTTCTGTATTTTTTTTTCATTTATTTAAATTTAAAAATCATGTCTTATGCGAAAGGATTTTTGGTAAAACTCCAACATAATTTTGGTAGTAGCAGTTCTCTCTCTCTCTCTCTCTCTCTCTCTCTCTCTCTCTCAAATATTTGCTGGAATTCCAGCGCACTTCAATGAAAATTTAAGAACTGGAAGCTCAAGGTATGAAAATCGAGATTATTTTACAATCTGTCAAACATGAAAAGGCTATATAAGCAATTCTTTAAAAAAAATCATTTTCTTACTTTTCTTAAGAGAAAATTTTAAACAAATATAAATATTGTGTGTCCAAAATTAGAAGCTTCTCCAGCGCAATTACATACATAACTAACTAAACTAGTGATTTAAACCTGGCTATTTGCTTTTCCACCTCGATTAAGTGAGTTTGCCACGATATTTAAATATCTTGAAATTTCTAACTGTGATTGTCCACAACAGAAAAATTGCAGTATATTTTTTTTGCAGTAAAATCTTGGCATGAGCCGATGAAAAATTTTCCGTAACACCCACTTCAATTTAAGGATGACGGGTGTACTTTTTAACTCCCCCTCCCCCCAATACTATGCTTGCCACTATTTCCAGGGCAACTGTACTTTTTGTTTTGTTTCTTAAATAAAAAAAAGTGATTTTCAGTTGTGATACAATAGTACCGCAGAACTACAACTGAACGGGCCCATTTGCAAAAATTTTCCCGGGCCCTCTTGCGATCGCCAATCCGCCCCTGCTCTTCCACTGTGTACAGGGGACGAATTGCCACACCTGCTAAAACCCGAGGATGAAACGGCACAATTTTAAGCAGAGGATGAAACGGCACAATTTTAAGCAGAGGATGAAACGGTACCTACTCACCAGTACCGTAAATTCTAGTTTCTTTTAAGATTAATGTGGGTGGGATACAGATTACGAAATATCTCAGCATGGAAATCTCTTTGTTCTGTATATCAGTCAGTCTTGGATAAGTAAGGCAGGTACATACTAAATTATTCAAATCCCAAATAATTTGTCGTATTGTCTGAACCAGAAGACCTATGTATAGCACAAATTGCTTGATACTATAGCAGCCAAGCTTCTTTCATTTCGCTCGTCTGCTATAGTGTCAAGCAGTGCAGGGGTTGTCGTTGGCATCATGCCAAACATTGGATTACAGATTTAAAAGAGCTGGAAACGCATTCAGAGTAAATGTGTGTTACAGAATTTTAGACCTGTATATAACACAAATTAGAGAAAGATTTAACAGTAGGCAAAAAATTGTCTATAATTTCCCAGGTTTGGACCTCCGAGCTTGCTGACACTAACTGTATGTGGTTTTTTGAAATATGCAGACAAGCTGCAGAAAAAAAAAAAAAAGTATTATAAAAAAGACTAAGTAAAAATTTCTCCATTAAACTTTTGCAAATAGTTTCAAACAGCTTTAAAAATGAAATCAGTAAATGCAATAAAAGAACTTGGAAAATTGTAAATAACAAAGTTAAAAAATTCGTCATGCAGTTATACATAGAAATTCGCACGGGCGGGGCTTTTTTTCCTTTTTTGATTTTTATTTTAATCGGGCTGAGCCGGGCTTTTTTTTTTTTTTTTTCTTTAAATCTTTTTTCCCGTTAGTTAAGTGAAAGTCTTCTGGATCGAGCTGTTCTTTTTTTTTTTTTTTGTTACTTAAGTGAAAGTTTTCTGCATCGGGACGGGCCCGTCATGTAGTGGAAGGTTTAGCATTTTGCTCCTGCATAAAGAAATATCTTTTCGTCACACGAAACGAAAACTGATTTGCTAAATAATCAAATGACGTTGTTCACGGGATAAAACGACACACCCTATACGACACCGGATGCGTTAATTCATTACAGCTGAAAACAATAAGCCGGGCTATGAGATAAGAGTCTGAATTGGGACGGTAAATTTCCTTACAGTTCGAAATCAAATTCCGTTTTCACTTCCTTAGCTTTAGCGACTAATACACGTGGCTGTTTTTCTTTTCCGAAAAATGTTTACACGAAAGATTTCTCAGCTGCACGAAACTAAAACGAGCTTCTGGCACCATTCGTTGCGAGATCAGAAATGAGGAAATTCGTAGTATTTGTTGACATATTTGGGGAAGGAGGGCTACGTGGTTTTTACTTAAGTGTGAAAGAGAAAAAGATTATGTGGCAGAAGTATGTAATCAAGTCTAAACTTCATCTGTGGGAGGAATTCCTGCGAGAAATGGAAGTTTCTCTGCGTTGTATTTTTTCGACTACTACGATAAATAAGTTCAATACAGTAGCTTCGTTTCTCTAGCCCAGTGGTTCCCAACCTTTTTTTTTGGTCATGCCCCACCTAAGCATCTCAAAAATCGTGATGGCCTCCCTGTGATATATAATTCTTATTATTCAAAAAATGAACTCCTATTCACGTGGAGGATAGGAGTTACATATAATAACTCCTATCCTTCACGTAAATAGGACTTCATTTTTGCCGTTTCATCCTCGGGTTTTAACAGGACGAATCTCCACTCTTGTTAAAACCCGAGTATGAAACGGCACGGTTTTGAGCAGAGGATGAAATGGGAAAGGATGAATTGGGACGTCACCGTACTGGTCATAAAGTCAAAATACCTAGTAGATTGTCTACTTAAGGAGGAGGAATGAATGCAATACGCGATCAGGGGCCAAATAAAATTAAAAATTAATTGCTGAGGAAAATTACTATGTAGCATGCACACATTTCAACTATCAGAATGATCTTCATGGTGATTTAGTTTTAAATGGGTTCTTTGAAATATTTTTTTCTTTTTGTCCAGACCAAATTGTTTAAAGAAAAATAATTATCTGGAATTTTAAAAAATCCGCTCATGATTGAAGATTGAATGTAGTGTGGTTTGACACTAAATTCAATCACGAGTATATTTTTAAAATTCCTTCACTGTTAAATTTTTCTTAAAATGTGCTCATCACTGAATCCATTTTGCAATATGTATTTTAGGAGTTCGATTTCATCCAGGAAGATATTGGAGGATCTAACAGATTTTTTTCTTTCACACCGGAATTTATGAGGTGTTCGTTTTCCATGTAGCATGTGTGTTATTGTAGTGGACCGAAAGACTAAAATTTCTGGCCTGGTTTTGTCGTCTCAATCCACCCCTGACGGAGTGATGTTTAATTAAATAAGCTCAGGGGCTTAATGATCCAGCCACGGCAGTGTTCGAAGTGGGCCGGTATGGCATACCGGTAGTTAACAAAAATTGAAGTGAGCATACCGGCAGTTCAAAAAGCATTATTTACCATCCCGGTGTGTAATAAATTATAAACCCGTCACAAACTACGTAAAGAAATTAGGATGAAAGGACAAATGTTAATGCAAAAATCGGCAAATGACATTTTTAACGGTTAAAATTGATAAATGATTAGCAGCTGAGACTGAAAGAGACCACAAACCTTTCAATGAAGTTTTTTTTTAATTATTACATTAAGTTTTTAATATAAAAAAATTATGTGGAATGGCATGTATTTCTTTCGAAACCTCCTATTTATACTATGTGGATCTATGGTCGACACTATACCTGCAGTAGCTCTGTGCCACTTCAAACACTGAGCCACGGGTAATCACACCCACAACTGCGAGCTTACAGAAGGTAAGAGAAGAGCCCATTTAACAGGGAGTCTAGGGGGCATCACCGGTTCCCGCATTTTTAAGGGGTCTCAGAATGATGCAGGATGCTTGAAGAATTGACAGAGTTCTAGTTTTTTCTTTTTTTTTTTTTTATCAAATAGCACAGCGAAAACTATTAGAAACTACACTGTTAAAAAAAACATGTTTCTTTCCGCTTTTTTTAGGAGTCTGCGAAAAGTATAGTCGTCCCCAGTCCATTCAAAAGCATTAGAGATGTTTTTTTTTTTTTTTTTTTGTGCACATCTGTAATTGGGGTAATTTTCATACATTAAAAATTCGTTTGAATCATGATATTTGAATTATATTATTTTGCCCACTACTTCGATATAATTTTAACAAGCTGAACCCTGAAGGAGGGAGGGGGAGGAGAGTAGTTGAAGCAGAACTGAACTCGTATCCATTTTTCATCCATGCGTTTTTGCATTATCTAGCTAACACTGATTCGTCCATGAATCATTGGATACACACTTCAATACGGCGGGGGTATTTTTATGGCTTCCTCATCATATTTTGGGAATGTTTTCTTCTGGGTATTTTTCTTCATCCACCCATAGTGAAATCCTAGATATGCCACTAATACTGGCCCCCCAAAATACTGTCCAGCCCCGGGCCCCCTGTCTACTTAAATGTGTTAATTGTGGGTAAGTGTATTAATAGATCTAAAATCTTCCACATAAAGAATCACCTCTTCCCATGTGGCAAATTTCTGTCTTCAGAACTTTTGTAAAATAGTTTGTTTCTCACATAATGGACCAAGAGAAGAAATAAAGTTAATTAAATAAAGTTGCTAAACTGTAAACATGCATCGTCTGTTGATTTGGGGAATTTTAGTCAAGTACGAAGGGAATGAAAAATGTTTAAGAAATGCTTTACATGTTGCCCTCGTTTTGTTGTAGCATTCTTTTACTTACAGGATCGTGTGTGGAATCCAGAGCAGCTACAAGAATCTTTAAGTGTCCTTCCTCCATAAGTTTTTTCTGCACGACTTCTAACTGGGAACCGTAGAGAATTCCTCGGGCACTAAGTATCTGAAGGCAATGGTAACTGCAGTGGCGCCATCTATAAACAAGGTAGAAAGATTAAAGATAAATATTACATCAGTTAAAAATATGTTTTTGGTTTTACAAAAAATGTGGATTACATCAGTTATTCAAAGTTTTTACATTAGGAATGTGAAAACATGAAATATTAGTTTGCTTTACTGAATTTTCTAAAACAGATATCTTTGGTTTTAATAAATAATATGTTTGAGAACATAATAAAACTTCACTGTAGAAATCAGGAGGTAAAAGGAGCTTGGCGCCATCTAGAAGCTGTACCAGCAACTATACGGACTTACGTCTGTTTCATTACCATAATGGATTCTATTTAAAAAAATAAAGGGTGCCGCAGTCCAGAATGCATATTCAAACACGAAAAGAAGTATTCAAGGAGTAATTCTTTTACCAAGATTAAAAACACTGGAATAAAAGTAATTATTTTACCAAGTTTTAACTTGCATTTAGGAATGTGAACATTAATTTGAACAGAGAGGCAAAGCAATAAAGAATATTACTCTAACCGGAGAAAAATAGACTGGGAATTTGCATATTAAATTAAAACGCTCGACGGAAATTTTGTTTTAAACAATTTTACGATTAGCTACTGAGTCTCATAGGCCATACAAAGTGAGACGAAGATAGTTTACTAAAAGTGCCATTAATCTTAGCATACTTCAATTTTGTTGAGGAATACCCTAACCAACTTTTGCATTTCTTAACATGTTTTCAATTTCGGCATTGTTTTATAACTTCAATAATGCAACGCTGATTATCTAAGAGATCGAACGCATGCAATCGTTTTTAATGCTGCGACAAATTTATGAGAAAGAATGATTCCGAATACAATATATATATATTTTTTGTTTTTATCCTCTGGAGTTTTAGATAAAGATTTTCAAATGTTATTTTGCGTAAATGGCTTAGAGGACATGAAGTCTCAAAGAAAAATGGTTATTGCTTTTTTGTTTGAAACATAGCTGAATGAAGCTTTTTTTTCCTCTGGAGGTTTAGATAGGGATTTCCCGATGTTATTTTTCGTAAATGGTTTAGATGAAATGAACTGTCAAACAAAAATGCCTATTGCTTTTTTGTTCGAAACATAGCTTAATGAGCTTTTTTTTCCCATCGGAAGTTTTGGACAGGGATTTTACGACGTTATTTTGCGTAAATGGTTTAAATGAAATGAACTGTCAAACCAAAATGCTTATTGCTTTTTTTACGCTTTCCAACCGTAGGTTGAAGAAGCGTATATGCTCCAGCTTTCTCCGTCCGTCTGTCTGTCGGCACGATAACTCGCGTAAAAATAGTTCGATTTCGATGAAATTTTAGTATGTGGTAGGGGACCAACTGGGGACGAACTCTACTGAATATGGACGAAATGGGGTCAAAGGTCACGACATAGGAGCGGGATCCATTCCAGTGCCCATATGCGTCATAACTTGCGTAAATATGGTTCGATGTCGATGAAATTTTTATATGTGGTAGTGGAGCACCTGGGAAGGAATCCTTTTCAAAATGAGTGAAGTGGATTTAAAGGTAAGGACATAGGATCGGGATGCATTCCATTGCTCTTATGCGTCATAACTTGCGTAAATATGGTTCGATTTCGATGAAATTGTAGTATGTCGTAGGGGACCACCTGGGGACGAACCTATTGAAAACGGACGAAATGGGATCAAAGATCAGTACATAGGATCTGGATCCATTCCATCGCCCTTATCCCATACTATTAAAGGAGCACTTCTTGTATGTATGTAGGTAAATTTTATTTTGAAAACGGCTCTAAGGATTTTGATGAAAGTCGTTAACCTACCGTTTTCTGGTACTAGAAATCGATTTAGCTTGATTTCGACTTTAGGAAAATTCGTTTAGTGGGTTAAATAACCACCCCAAATTATAACGTTTTTAGTGTCACGGCGTCGTTCCATTAATGTTACCCATGCTTAGAAATCTTATGACGTCACAATCTCGTGTTTGAGAATGTTGGCGCGCGGTCACGCCATTTGTCTCATTACGTCACGCGTTGAGTGTGGACCCTATTAAAGTCTTATGACGTCACACTCTTGCGAGCAGATGGTCGCGATTCCCATCTGCCTCATTACGTCACGCGTTGTGTGCGTATGTCTGTCCGCACGATAACTCGCGTAAAAATCGTTCGATTTCGATGAAATCTTAGTATGTGGTAGGGGAACACCTGGGAAGGTACCCTAATGAAAGTGAACGGAATCGGGTCAAAGGTCAGGACATAGGAGCGGGATCCATTCCACTGCTTTTATGCGTCATAACTAACGTAAAAAAGGTTCGATTTCGATGAAATTTTAGTATGTGGTAGGGGACTACCTGGGAACAAACCCTATTGAAAATGGGCGAAATGGAGTCAACGGTCAGGACATACGAGCGAAATCACTTCCATCACCATTATGCGTCACAACTTACGTAAAAATGCTTTGATTTGGATGAAATGTTAGTATGTTGTAAGGGCCTGCCTGAGGACGAATCCTATTGAAAATGGGCGAAATGGGGTCAAAGGTTGGGACACAGGAGCGGGATCTATTCCATAGCCCTTATGCATCATAACTTAAGTAAAAATGTTTCGATTGCGACAAAACTTTATCATGTTATTTCGGAGGTATACTGAACCGGTTTTGTTGAATATCATCGAAATGGGATCATAGGTCAGGGCACAGGTCCGAGATTTATTCCACAGCCATTATCCTCATAGCTTGAGTAATGATTTCTGGTATGTTGGAAAGCGTATTATAATCAATGCGTTGCATGATTTTACTAACTTGTTTGTTTGAAACATAGCTTAATGAGCCTCCCCCCTTTTTTTTCATTGGGATTTTCGACGTTATTTTGCATAAACGGTTTAAATGAAATGAAGCCGTCAACCAAAGATGGTCATTGCTTTTTTTATTTGAAATGTAGCTTAATGGGCTGTTGCGGACATGACAAAACTCTTCCACGTGTCGCGATGAGATAAATATTACTGTTTCTCAACATTTGTGTATCGGTTTTCTTATGAGGTCTCTCTTGAGTCAATATATTCTGTTCGCAAGATTTCGAATTAAAGCGTGCATGCAATTTAGCAAAGATTCCGCATGGTGTTGGAGTGCATCTACGTCTGCAGAATACCAGGCGTTCACAAGACAGTCCTTTAACTGGTTCAGATTTGACGGAAGAAGAATTTGCTCCCGGATCTATTCTTCTAACATGCCCTATACATTCTCAATGGGGTTCAGATCCAGGCTTTGTGGTGGCCCGTAAAGATGGCGGAAGTCGCTGTCATGCTCGCTGAACCACTGCTGAACACATCTTGCACGATGGACAGTAGCTTTGTCGCCCATGAAACAGCCGTCAGCTGGTGGATAAAATGTCAACATTGCAGAATAGGCCTGTTCGCCAACAATGTTCAGATAATCCTTGGTGAACACCCGACCTTCCAGCAATATCAGGGAACCCGTTCCGGACTAACAGAATGAACCCCACACCACATCCAAAATTTTTAATTATGTTTACAAGGCAAGCTGGCTCTATTGCTCCATGAGGCTCCCGCCAAACGCGCTGCCTACCGTAGGTACAAGACAAGGGGCACCACGACTCGTCGGACCACAGGACTTTTTCTAGTCTTCCAGTGTTCAGACACGGGATTCCTGACACCACGGTAGACGATCTTTCCAGTTCTTCGCAGAAATAAGAGGTTTCCGTGTAGGTATGTGACTGCCAATACTATCCTCTTCAATTTCCTGCTCACAGTTCACTGCGATATGGTTCGGCAACAGCCTTCATTGAAAGCTTTGGTCAATTACTGCACATAGTTTCTCCATATAACATTTCTCAGGCGATGGCGATTTTATTCTTCACAGATTATCGCGGGGCCACAGGTGTGTCTCTTAGACAAGCAATGTTGGTTATTTTTGCACTAATTAAAGACCCGAAATATCTCACCTTTTAAGAAACCCGTCAGCCCTGCTGTTATAAAAATGGTCGCTCCAGGCAGACGGACACTCACAATATGCCCTTTATGAAACTCCGAATCCTTTGTTTTTAGCAAGTCTTTTGTGAAAAAAGATCGTGCTTATGTTACCGGTTTGTCCGTCCGTCCGTATGTACCCACGCTATCTCTGCAACTATTAGTCCGATTTGAAAAATTCTTTTTGCATTAGGAAGCTTGAAGTATGCGAATGATGATCCTTAATTTCGTTTTTTTTACGATGTACAATTTCGCCGCTAGAGGGCGTAAATGCAGACGATGTCGAATTCAAAAATACGTTTTCTTCCACACATTTGCTTCTAAGCATCTGATTGAAAACATTCTTTTATCTTTCGTCGATTCCATTTATGTCGAAGATTATTTTAGATGTAGTTACTTATTCAAATTACGCATTAATTTTCCGCTAGGGGGCGTTAAAGTAAATTACAGTTTCTCCGATAACTCTTCTTCTAAAACTCCGATTTGAAAAAATGTTTGCTTCAGCGGATGCACCTCGTGATGGAAAATCTTTTGCATATAATTTCAAATTTTTGGTAAAGAATACTTTAGCCACCAGAGAGCGTAAGTGTTAAGTTTTGCTTCTGGTGTATTTGCCATAAAATCTGAGCTTCTAAAATATCGATTGAAAAAAGTATTTCGTAGACTAATGCCACTCACACTGATAAACCTTTTTGGAATATTTTCTTCTTAAAATATTCCACAGTTTCTCCGCCAGGGGGCGTAGATGTATATTTTATTTTTGTCAATATCTCTACTTCTAGGAGTCCGATTTAAAAAACTCCTTTGTTGAATAGTGTTTCCAGTGTGACACGTTTTTCATATAAGTTCAAAATTTTCAAGTAATCCATAGACTTTCCGCTAGGGGGCGTAGAGGTAAATTGCATTCCTCCCTATATCTCTGCTTCTAAATCTCCGATTTGAAAAATTCTCTCTGCTCCGGATGCAACTCCTGATGGGAAATCGTTTGCACATAATTTCAAATTTTTATAAAAAAAATGGTTTGGCCGCCAGTGGGCGTAAACCTTAATTTCCGCTTCTGATGTATTTGCAGCAAAATATGAGCTTTTAAATTCTGGATTGAAAAAAAAACGTCGTTTGTAGACCAATGGTACTCATGTCGACAAACCTATTAGTAATATTTTCTTCTGAAAATAATGCATGGTTTCTCCCAGAGGGCGTAGATGTATATCTTATTTTTGTCAATATCTCTACTTCTAGGAGTCCGATTTGAAAAATTTCTTCTTTGTTGGATAGTGTTTCCAGTGTTACATGTTTTACATATAATTTCAAAATTTTCAAGTAATTCATAGACTTTCCGCTAGGGGGCGTAAAGGTAAATTGCTTTCCCATCTACATCTCTGCTTCTAAATCTTCTATTTGAAAAATTCTTTCTGCACCGGATACAGCTCCTGACGGAAAATCCTTTGCATATAATTTATAATTTTGGTAAAAAAATGGTTTGGCCACCAGGTGGTGTAAGTCTTAAATTCCGTTTTTGATGTATTTGTAGCAAAATATGAGCTTCCAAATTCTCGATTAAAAAAAAATCGTTTGTTGACCGATACTACTGATGTTGACAAACGTTTTAGGAACACTTTCTTCTTGAAATAATGCATGGTTTCTACGCCAAGGGGCGTAGATGTATATCTTATTTTTGTCAATATATCTACTTCTAGGAGACCGATTTGAAAAATTCCTTCTTTGTTGGATAGTGTTTCTCATGCGAAATGTTTTTCCTATAAATTCAAAATTTACGAGTAAATCATAGACTTTCTGCTAGGGGGCAAAAAGGTTAATGGCGTTTTCTGCGTTATTTCTGCTTTTAAAACTCCGATTTGAAAAATTCTTCCTGTATTGCATACAAGACTTGATGGAAAATATTTTCCCCTAATTTCTAATGTTTGGTAAAGAATTGTTTGGCCACCAGAGGGCATAAGTGTTAATTTCTGCTTCTGATGTATTTGTAGCAAAATCTGGGCTCCTGAAAATTCGACTAAGTTTGTTTTTTTCTTGGACCCATCCCGCTCATAGGGAAAATCCTTTTGAGAATACTTTCTTCCTAAAGTAATGCATGGTTTTCCCACCAGGGGACGTAAAGTCACATCTTATTTTTTGTCGATATCTCTGTTTCTAAGAGTCCGATTTGAAATATTATTTCTGTGTTCGAGAGCGTTTCCGGTGCGAAATGTATCTCATATAAATTCATGTTTTTCTTAACACACAAGTCTGCAACCAGATGGCGTAAGCTCACGATTACGTTTACAGCAGTATCTGAGGGATTAAAAACCCGATTGAAAAACTTCTTTCTTCAGTCAAATACTATTGTTTTCCATACCGGCTCCATTCACTTTGAATAGCTTTGATTAATTTAATTTGCGTCAGAACGAATTGAAAAGACGTGCTTATGTACACCCAAAAATTCGGTGTCATCTTTCTTGTTTTCCATTATGATCATCACAACGGTCGATTACTAACAGAGGAGAATTTAGATCTTTTGGAGCCCTAGGCCTTAAAGATTCAGGGGGCCCCTGCCCCTTCTTATCGCCTCAGAAATTTTCATCGTCAGATTAGCAAAAAAAAAAAAAAAAAGTTTTACGCTTTTTAAAATTCCATTCTACTTGTCTTCTTATTAGAACGTTTTGTAAGAAACAGTGCTAGTGTAAGTCCTTTGTCTGCTATAGTGAACATCGAACTTTTTGTTTTTAGAGATATTTCAAAACTTATTTTTGAGGCTAATAAGAAATCTAAGAATATTAAGTTCGGCACTTTTAATACTGCTAAGGGCTGTCCAGTCGAAAATTAAAAAAAAAATTAAAGTTCTGTTGTGAAGAAACTATTCAACCTAAAAGAAAAAAAAATATTTTTGTGTCTCTCAGATTAACTATTCCTTCTCAAATATTAAAATTTTCCAATTAGTTCGTTTATTTCCTGCTACAGGCGCTGAAAGCCGAAAAATTTGGTTTTCACAGTTTTTTTCAAAAATTATTTTTGCGAATGATCGGACATAACAATTCGTTGAAATTTTCCCATTTTAAATTTCACTACTACTTCATAAATTTGCAGCTAGGAGTTCTTAAAGTGGAGATTTCGTAAATTTTAGTTTTGCACTACAAAGAGACTCAGTTAGAGCAAAAAATTCTTTTTCAGTTTCAGACGTTAGGCAAAACTGATTACTTAAGCACCTTTTGAGTTGCTAGTTACATGGCAAATTTAACGCTAATGGCACTGAAAATGAAATTTCGTGCATCGGGTGTAAATTGTCATAGAATTTCATAAAATTGGAATGCATTTTCAGTTATAAAATGTGTTCTTTCCATTGCTTCAGCTTTGGAAAATCATCTTGTTTTTTATATTTTGAGCAAATCAGTAACAAACGAGCATGGTATCAAGCAAAAATAAAATACTTGAAGATATTGACAGCCGGAAAAGTTCTCCACATTAAAAAATACGGGTAAAATGAAATTAATGCACAGTGCATCACTTGAAAAGGGTGGATGACTTTTCGTGGAGGAGTTTTCCTGTGGCGAACAATTCCCTAAATCGTAGAGATTCAGTCGTCCATGGTATAGACGAAAGCCGTGGAACAAGAAAGGAGGGCAGTAAGAATTTCATCAGTCACTGCAGGATAGCGAGAAGGTGAAGAGTTTTTTTTTTTTTTGATTGGAGGTTTAACGACCACCGTGAGCAACTCAATGGGCTATAAGCAGTCGCCCGTCCCTAATTTAGGGTCACTGGTTCCAGGGAAGGGAGAGAGCCAGTGCCGTAAGACAAACACAACATCCATGCCTCACCGGGATTCGAACCCGGACCCCTTCCGGACGAATGATCAGAGGCCAACGCCCTAGACCACTGCGCCACCGGGGCGGCAAGGTGAAGAGTTTATTGAAAGCATTTCTTCTTATTATTTTCATTGAAAAATAAAGGTCTGCATTTTTTTGTTTTGTTTCGGTATGTTATAACCAAAACAATACTGGAAATCCAATTATACAGTAGGTTTTCGGGCCCCCTCAAGCTCTGGGGCCCTAGAGCTTGAGGCTGCTGTTCGTTAGTAATCCGCCACTGATTACTAACGAACAGCAGCCTTAAATATTGCAATAGTTACCTACATAACGTGGCGACGCACGTGGTCACATATTTTGCATACACGCTGTGTAAGTGAATAAATGTTTCTAATTCCGTTGCCAATGCGTGTATTATTTGCTTCTATTTTACGTTGTTTCACTTTATTACTACAATTTTTACACTATGTAGGATAATAGAGTAATTATAGGTAGGGACGCGCCAAGCGGGGATTCAACGGCTGCGAAGCACCCGGGGGCCAGATTTCGGGGGCGGCAGGACGCCTCAATCAAATTTTACGGTTTATCAACTAATATCAGTCACGTGGGAGAAGTTAAGAAAATGTTTTACTGTGAGAAATCGTTATGCTACGTGGGACGTTTATTTTTTTTAGTAATTTTTATTATGTTGTTCAATAACGCATACCGCGGGAAAAGGATTAAACTTTTCTTCTTCTAAAATTTGTTTAAAATTCGAAGATTTCAGCATTCATGATATATATCATCATCATTGTCAACCATTATCAATCCACTGCTGGACGAAGGTCTCCCCAAGTTTTCTCCACAACGGTCTGTCTTGTGCCAGTCTCCTCCATGTCACTCCCGCATATTTTCGAATTTCATCCACCCATCTCCCATGTGGTCTTCTTCTGAGTCTTTTCCTGTCCCTTGGAATCCAATTTGAAATTTTGGCTGTCCATCGATGGTCTGTCCTTCTGGCAGTATGTCCAGCCCATTGCCATTTCAGGGATTTAACTCTGATCATGATGTCTTCCACTCTTGTCATTTCTCAGATCCACGAGTTCCTCTTCTTATCTCTCCTGGTTACACCAAGCATGCACCTCTCCATGCTACTTTGAGTTGTCTGCAGCCTTTGTATGTCTCTTTTAGTTAAGGTCCACGCCTCTGCACCATACGTAAGCACTGGAAGGATGCATTGATCAAACACTTTTCTTTTAAGACATAATGGCATATTGCTCATGAAAATTATGCTGTTTCTTCCAAAAGCACTCCAGGCAAGTTTTTTACGCCGATTAATTTCTTCATCAATGTGACCCTTAATTGATATCTGTTGTCCAAGATAAACGTACGTGTCCGTTATCTCCAGCTTTTCTCCATCAATCGATAAATCTTCATTTCTTGTAAAAGCATTGAACATCACTTTTGTCTTCTGAAAGTTCATTTTTAATCCCACTTCTTTACTCTTATCAGCAAGTTCCTGGATCATACTCTGCAGCTCTGGTGGGGTAGTTGCAAAAATCACTACTGCATCAGCAAAACGAAGGTGTGTTAGATAATCTCCGTTAATATTTATCACTTTGTTTTCCCAGTTCAGTGATTGAAAGACATTTTCCAATGTGACATTAAAGAGCTTCGGATATGTGGTGCCATCTTGTCTCACTCCCTTTCCACTTTTTATGTGTGTTGTATTTTCAAACAGCCAAATCTTTGCACTTGCATTTTCATACATGTTATTAATAATATTAATGTATGCATCTTCAATACCGCAGGAGTTCTGAGCCATTGTAACTGCTGATGGTATCATCGAATCAAAGGCTTTTTCATAATCGATAAAAGCCATGCACAATGGAATTTCATATTCCCTCGCTCTTTCAATTAGTTCTCTCAGTGCGTGGATATGATCTATTGTGCTGTAGCCACTCCTGAATCCAGCTTGCTCTCTCGGTTGAGCCATGTCCAGTGTTACCTTCAAGCGGTGTGAAAGAACTTTAGTGAAGATTTTATAAACCACTGATAAGAGGTTGATAGGTCTGTAGTTCCTGAGATCCTCAATGCCGCCTTTTTTATTTAGCAGGATCATTGTAGCGTTGTTCCAATCCTCAGGAATCTTCCCTTCATTAAGGCATCGAGTGAAATTTGGGCGAGTACTGCTTCGATTTCTCTACTTGCTACTTGTATGATGTCTACAGTAATTCCATCTTCTCCTGGAGCTTTCTCCCGCTTCACCTTCTTGATTGCATGTGCAATTTCTGCTGGGAGTACTGGAAGAACTCTGGTACTGGTATCTTTCATGATATCTGGAGTACATGTATAATCCCTTTCATATAATTTGGAGTAGAAATCTTTCACTCTTGTCAAAATTTCGCCTGTATTTCTTGTTACAGAAACATCTTCTTTTCTCAGTGCCATAATCTGTTTTCTTCCCTTAATGAGATGTCCCTTTGCTATCTTTAGGCTTTGGTTGTTTTCAATTGCTTTCCTCACTAGTTCACAGTTGAATTTCCTTACGTCTTCAGTGATACTTTTTCTTACTGTCTTGCATAGCTCTATATATTCCACTTTGGAAGTCACATCTTCTTTAGTTGTCCTCATCACTCTTCTTTTTTGCATCAACATTTTGGTTTTTCCTGATAATTTGTTCACATGCAACTTGTTCTTAGACCCAGCTAATTTTGTTGCTGTTTCCATAAGAGCTTTGGTTACTTTTCTGTTAACCTCAGAGATATCCACTTCTTCCGATGTTAGGCCTTGTAAAGCAGAGAATCTGTTCTTCAGTTACAACTTGAAGGTATTATGGTGTTTTTTAAGGTTGGTTATATCAATACGTTTTGTTTGTCTTATGAGCTTGCCACGTTCGAGTTTAGTGTTGAGGTGCATATTACATCTCACCAATTTATGGTCACTACCTGTGTTGAACTTGTTTAGCACACTGCAGTCTTCTATAACGAATTTTTTGTTACACATAATAAAATCAATTTCACTTGTCGTCCCATTTGGATGTCTCCATGTCCATTTCTTGTGTGGCTTTTTCTTGAAAAAGGAGTTCATGATGAAAAACATTTCTGCCTCTGCAAACTCAACGAGAGTATTTCCACGCTGGTTTCTGTTGCCGTGACCGAATTTACCTACTGAAGTTTCATTCTGTTGCCGTTGCCCTATTTTTGCGTTGAAATTTCCCTTAATTATCTTCAAGTGCTGCTTATCTTTATTATTTAGATGACGAATTTCCTCATAAAATTCTTCAATTTCTTCTTCAGGATGACTTGTGGTGGGTGCGTAAGTTTGAATAATCTGAGCCTTGTATCTTCTCGTGAGCTGGATAGCGAGTCGTGAAGCTCTGTCACAGTAAATTTAAACTTCGACAACATTATTCTTCAGTTTATTGTTTATTATAAATCCAACACCACTAGTTCTGCCAGTATCTGTCCCTGTCCCACGATAGTAGAAGAGATGTCCACTTTTCAGTTCAATGAGATCTTCTCCTTTTCTTCTTACCTCACTGAGCCGTCGATGTCCCAGTTGATCCTTTGTAGTTCCTCTTCCAATTCAAGAAACCTTGAATCAGAAGATAGTGAGCGTCCATTTTACGTAACCAAGTTAAGCATCAGATGGCAGCCTAATCCGGTCCTCCTGGGATTCTCAGCACCCTCTGCCTTCATGTCGCACTGGCCGCTGCCTTGGCCAGGTACATTCCAGCTGCCGGACCCTGAGGGCCAAGATTTAAGTTGTGGAGTGTATATATATATATACACTGACGGAAAAAAATCTCAACACCAAGAAGGTGTTGTGTTAGATAAACGACAGTTGATAGGCGGTGAGAGTAAATCTGTAAGATGACATCTATGCAAATTTTGCGCTCGGCGCATACGTGTGGCGCTAGTAGCACCCCTCGGAACATGCAAAGCAGGTTTGCTGTAAATACGCGCTGTAACGTACGCGAGCGTTAGTTCTCGTTGAGATTCGACGTAGGGTGTTGATGTTAGTCAAGAATGCCTTTAAGAAGACGAAGAAGCCATTATCAACAGCTCACGGAGTTTGAACGAGGTCGTGTAATAGGGCTACGAGAAGGTGGATTTTCTTTCCGCAATATTGCAGAACGACTTGGCAGGAATGTAGCTACTGTGCATGATTGTTGGCAGCGGTGGTCAAGGGAAGGTACTGCCTCAAGAAGACTGGGTTCCGGCCGGCCACGTGGCACTACTGAGAGGGAAGACCGCCGTGTACAGCGTATGGCCGTGGCGCATCGTACCGCGTCTGAGGCAGCAATTCGCGCTGTAGTTGCCACCACAGTGACACAACGAACTGTTATAAATCAGTTACTTGAAGGACAGCTCCGAGCCAGACGCCCTTTAGCGTGCATTCCACTTACTCCAAACCACTGCCGTTTGCGACGTCAGTGGTGTCAAGCTAGAGCTCATTGGAGGACGGAGTGGAGATCTGTTGTGTTTTCTGATGAAAGCCGGTTGTGCCTGGGTGCCAGTGATGACCGTGTGTTGGTTAGAAGTCGGCCAGGTGAGCGCCTGCAACCAACCTGTCTGCGGCCGAGACACACTGGACCTACACCTGGAGTTGTGGTCTGGGGAGCAATTTCCTATGACAGCAGGAGCACTCTCCTGGTTATCCCACGCACCCTGACGGCACAGTTGTACGTCTGTCTGGTGATCCAACCTGTTGTGCTGCTATTCATGAACAGCATTCCAGGGGGTGTTTTCCAGCAGGATAACGCTCGCTCGCATACCGCTGTTGTAACCCAACATGCTCTACAGAGTGTCGACATGTTGCCGCGGCCTGATAGATCACCAGATCTTTCACCAATCGAGCACGTATGGGACATCATTGGACGACAACTCCAGCGTCACCCCCAACCAGCATTAACCGTCCCTGTATTGACCGACCAAGTGCAACAGGCATGGAACTCCATCCCACAAACTGACATCCAGCACCTGTACGACACTATGCATGAACGTTTGCGTGCATGCATTCAACATTCTGGCGGTTACACCGGTTATTAATGTACCAGCATTTCACATTTATAATGGCTCTTCTCGCGCTTACAAGAAGCTGTGATCTTGAAACCTTAATCGATTAAATATGTTACCTATACAAATGTATTGCCGCCATTTCATTCCTCTACAACTATTTTTTCGTGGTGTTGGGATTTTTTTTTTCGTCAGTGTATATACAGAGAGAGAGAGAGAGAGAGAGAGAGAGAGAGAGAGAGAGAGGAAGGTTTTTTTTCCCCTTCAGTTTTACATGAGGCAATCGTGTTTTATGAAAACTCTTAATTTACAGGAAATAGAAAATAATGTTGCTAATGACATTTATTTCATGTAAAAATGAATAAAAAAAATATCTTCTAATGAGGCGGCAAAACCGAGTTTGCACCCGGGCGGCAAATGCCCTAGGCGCGTCCCTGATTGTAGAGACGCGCCATAAAATTTGCCGAAATACATAGCTTGCTTCACTGTAAAGTTTACCGAATTACTACTTTAGTTAAACCCTGGATAGCTTCACTCGTCGTTGCAGCTGTAATCCTTAATTAAACATCAAAGAACTAACTAAGCACTGTAAGAATTATAACGTCCAGCAAAATACATAAGTCAGTACTCGTGAGGTCCACGCTTTATTTGCCTTTATCAAGAGTATGACACTCGTGAAACACTTTGCTCAACTTGATCACAGGAAATATTCATGAAAAATACAGTCAAGACTGCGCTTGCTTGTTTCGGTTTTAGCAAATCGAAACAATTAAAAATATCGTGCAGTTCGTGCTAAACCCACGATAGCCGTAAAACCAGTGAGATTGATCAACAAGGGTTACTGCCAAAATATATGTGGCAGTAATGTCCGAGTACTCACGATATAACAGTACTCGTGATAACAAGTGCTTCTGTGAAAACAGAACTAATCATACTTTCAAAACATCAACTCTTATCTCTAGCTTTCGATTACTTATCTGCCTTTTGAGCTATTGTCAGGGTTGCCAAAAACAAAAATTCGTCGAGAGAGAGAAAATGTGGCGTTCAGACTGCAAACGTCTAACCAGAATTAATCAAATTTACGATGCACAAAAAGACAGGACCTAAAAAGGGAAGGTTAAATATCTTTGGCAGTACCTTCAACATTATTTTTAAAAAATGCTTCTTTTACATATTTTAGATACTAAACAATTATGTTTTGCTAGTTCTTCAAATTTAGTGATGCAGAACAGTAAGGAAAAGTTTTGTCATCAACGTAATTGAAGTTGTTTCCTTTCCAGATATTTTGACACCATCCTGTTTAAAATTTCCAGGTATTTTATGAGCAACAGCTGAAAACTAGTTATCCAACACTCTCCTGTTAAATAATGACCAAACCCATCCATATTCTTTGTTATAAAACTCCGAGCGTAAATTTTCCAGTACCATTACCCTTAAAATTAAGTAATGAGACTGATTTAAAAAAAAAAAAAATCTCTGTAAAACACACGGATTGGGAAGGAATGTTTTTTTTTTTTTTTTTTTTGTTAAGTCATTCATCAGCTATGCGATGGCAACAGCGTTTGCGTGAGAAATGCGCAGATGATTATTTACGCTGTGCATGACGTCATGCGGTAGAGGAATGACATCACAACTCTGTCATGGAGCAGACAGCAAATATCCAGTTCTGTTTGAAATTCGGTAAAACTGCATCTCAGGCAGTTGAATTGTTGCGTGATATGTATTGGGCTAATTACCTATCTCGTGCACAAATATTCCGATTGTATGCACGTCTCAAGGAAGGGCGAGAAGATTTGGAAAATGACGAAAGTTTCGGACGCGCGATTTCAGTGCGCAGATCTGAATTCATTGAGAAAGTTCCCGAAAGGATAAAAAGTGATCGTTGAGTGACCTTGAGGATGCTAGACTGTCAGCTCAGTGTTAATAAGGAGATAATTCGTCAAATTTTAGTGCAGGATTGGGAGGGGGGGTCAGTCTGTGCTTGCTTTATTCCGCATGCTTCGTCAGATGACTAGAAACATGCATGATTGCAGTGATAAAAGACACCCTGGGGACTGCAGAAACGAAGCAAAATTTTCTCCAAATCATTGTGGCAGGTAACGAGCCATGGCCGTTTTCGTTATGCTCCTGAAACAAAGCGTCGGAGTGATCAGTGGAAGTCGCTACAGTCGCCCAAAGCAAAGATCAGGTTCAGAAGTCCAAAATCAAGACAATGATTGTGTGCCTTTACGAGAGCAAGGGAATTCTGAAAGAGGAGTTAATTCCTGAAGGTACAACTGTCACTGTCAATGCTTACTCACAGTGTTTCTTTCAAGCATACTTTGGGGGGGGGGGTAGCGCACCCCGAAATGGCCATTCGCCTTCCCGGAGACATTTTATTTTACCGAACCAAATGGTACTAATAATTGTTTTTTTTTTTTTTTTTTTTTTTTTTATTGGAGGTTTAACGACCACCGTGAGCAACTCAATGGGCTATAAGCAGTCGCCCGTCCCTAATTTAGGGTCACTGGTTCCAGGGAAGGGAGAGAACCAGTGCCGTAAGACAAACACAACATCCATGCCTCACCGGGATTCGAACCCGGACCCCTTTCGGGCGAATGATCAGAGGCCAACGCCTTAGACCACTGCGCCACCGGGGCGGCACTAATAAATTCATAATAATATAATGAAAAATAAAGTTGCGTTACTTCTCATGCTACAAATATTTCTCCAATTATAATCTTTTTAATATTTGTTCAAGTATTATAGTTTACTAGCTTTACTACCCACTATGCCCGGGATTTAGGATTATTAATTTCATATTCCCTTATATGTCACTGAAAAATTCGGGAAAAAAAAAATTGATGCTTGCAAGAAAGAAAAAAAGCTGATTTCACAAATTTGGTCATTACGAAATATTTATTCATAGTGTGATTATTTCAGCCACTTGACCGTGCACAACAATCTGTAGAATCAAACGTACCAAAAGCGTTACGAATTATTTAACACGCGTACACGAGACACAGCATTTGAACACTGACTGAAAACAAATCGTTAACAATTTGTTATCGACGATCAAATGCATTACGTGACTTTAGTTTCAGACGTCTTTGAGGGGCGAATCTCTGGGATAAAAAAGTAAAAAACCTACCTTTGCGAATATTTTATGAAACTGGCTGAAATTTTAATGAACGCCATAAATCGTTAATAGGAACATGACCTCCAAATTTCGCCTGAATCGGTAAATAACTTTTTAAACTAGCCGTCGAAATTTTATTAACCGTTTCTGCTTATATATTTCTGTTTACCGATGAATAAAGAATTCTATGCCTATTTTAAAAAGTTTTGAACGGATTCCGGTGAAATTTTTAGGAACTCCTCTTATTACCAATTCATGGTGTTGCTAAAAATTTCAGCTCGTTTCGTTAGGATTTCGCAAAGTTCGTGTTTTGCATTTTTTTTATACACAGTTCTCAAATAATAGAAACACCTGTGGATGTGCCGCGGGGAAGAATGCAGTCACGTGCTTTCAGATTTGGAACAGGATAACGATGACGTAGCAAACGACGCTGACTTTATTGATTAGCTTATTAATTAATTCATAACTCGCGATCGGAACAATGTAGATATCTTAAAATAGTTCCGTTGACGTAGAAATTCCAGTATTAATAAGCTATGCAAATTTCACGATGCCGCAGTTCGGCGTTCGAGAGTTTTTGCTGCTTCAGACAAAGAGACTTTTGTGTTTTATATATAAGATTTTGTAAAAAGTGTATTAAGACGCACGCCATTCTTCAATTCAAAATATAATAAGTAGACTAATCATATCTCATAGTTTGGAAATCATGATTCAGGATAAGGAGTGTGTTCAATGCATTTTAATAGATAAGAATTTCAAGTCTGCCGAAACCAGCAACCACACCCTGAACCCCTCCCTCGTTTAGCTGAAGAAAGTTTGCTCTTGAAATGTGTGAAGAAGTAATTACTATAGCAGGGGCGTATATAGAATTGTTTTTCGGAGACCGACGAAAAATTAGTTTTTGAAATCCACCAGAACAAAATTAAAGTTAATGAGCCGCACCTGTGGCGCAGTGGCCTAAGCGATGGCTTCTGATCATTCGTCCGAGATGGGTCCGGGTTCGAATCCCGTGAGGCCTGGATGTTGTGTTTGTCTTACGGCGCTGGCTCTCTCTCCCTTCCCTAGAGCCAGTGGCCCTTAATTAAGGACGGTCGACTGCTTACAGCCCATTGAGTTGCTCGCGGTGGTCGTCAAACCTCAATCAAGAAAAAAAGTTAACGAAAATCAGACGAAAAATTTAAGCATTTTTATTAAATTAAGGCTACTTTTTTTCTACTGTAAGTCACATTTAACCAAAACTAAAAACCATAAACACTTTTGGGGGCCTTCATTACAGGGGTGTATTTAGTGGCCCCCTCTAAATACGCCCCTGTACTACATGTACAGTAATTACTTCTATATATGTAGATTTAATATATAAAAATTATATAGCAAATAGAAAACTTGCTCCCTCTGAGATTCCATTTGCCCCCCCTCCCCCTCCGTCGAAAAGACCTGAAAGAAACACTGCTATTTTGGGAAGTTGTGGAAGAGGGTTGTCCGTGTCAGGCCTGAGTTCAAAAATGGGCAATTGTTCCTTCTTCACGATAACACCCCCGCACAGTGTACAGCAATTTCTGGCAAGAAAACAAGTGTGCGTGCTCAACCATGCCCCTTACTCTCCAGACTTGTCACCGCCTGACTACTTTCTACTCTGTGACGTGCCTGGACGCACACGACATAAAGCAGTCAGCAGCGAGAACGAACGTCTGCGTAGCTCAGTTGGTAGAGCGACTTGTTCCGGAATAAGTGGACTCGGGTTCGATCCCTGACGTGGACCAAAAATGACGGAGGAATTTACTTCGTTATAATTCCCTAAATTAAATTTGTTTTAAAAGGAAGAGTTTTTCAAGATACTGAAAACATACAAAGAGCTGTGATATCAGCTCTTCACTCCATACCAAAAAGTGACTTTTGCAAATCGTTCCTTTTTTTGGCTGATCATGCCACTTCTTCTAATAACGCAGGAGCAATGTACTTCATAAAATATATTCACGTAAATTTTCCTGGTATTCCATTAAAAAAATTCAGTCTCATGACTTAATTGCCGCACTGTGTATTACTAAATTTAACTTTAATCTTTTGAAATCCTAAAACGGTGCAATACCCCTATTGAGCAGAGATGAACTGTGCTAATATGTGTTCGACGTAATTGGTCATGTGTCACCCCATCAACACTTACAAACTTTGTTCGTTTCAGGGAAAATTTTGTGGGTTATTTTATAATGCCCGTAAATACCATGATTAAGATTCACCATCAATACTGAAATGAACTCAACTGAACTGGAATACTTTGCAGTAACAATGAACGTTAAATCATTATAGTATTTAAACCTTTCTTATTCCAAGTGAAATTTTCCAGAGAGGATTCGATGCTCTCTGTGATTGTAAATACAGTGAAACCTGTCTAGGACGGAATACAAAGGACTAGAAATATTTTCCGTTTTATACAGGAGCATCCATGAAAGACATTGAAATGTAAACACTTGAAAGTTTGTCATGCTCATTACAGATTCTACATAATTAGTGACTGCTTAAGAGAATCCATTGTTCATACATAACGTAATCAACTGATAGTCACGTAGTCAGATAGATAACTGATAGTCACGTAGTTAGATAGATAACTGATAGTCACATTTTTTAAATAGTCCCTAATGAGATAACTGATATGACTATGACGGACGACTGACTAACTCATATGACTATGACTATGTGACTATCAGACTGACTATCATATAACTGATAGTCAGTCTGATAGTCACATTTTAAAATAATCCTTAATCAGAGAACTGATATGATTATGACGGACGACTGACTGACTGACTGATATGACTATCAGACTGGCTATGAGATAACTGATAGTCACATTTTTAAATAATCCTTAATCAGATAACTGATATGATTATGACGGACGACTGACAAACTGATATGATTGCAACGATGTGACTATGAGATAACTGATAGTCACATTTTTTAAATAATCCATCATTGATTCCTGTACAGTAAATCTTACAATATGAAACTCAGCGAGAGTATCGGCGGCGATGCTCATTAACTGAAATAATTCAGAGTCACGTCGGAGAAATGGATTTTGCAATGCTTGACATTAGATGTTGTTTCTTTATTTACGTCAACTATTTCATCAACCTCACTGCTTTTGTCTTTTAGCACGTCTTTTGTAAAAAGAGGTCGTGCTCAGGGACACCGGGACATTTTCCGGTGGACCATTCGAGAAATGGCCCAGTTTCTCTTATTTTTTTCTCTGGATTATTTGGAAAGAACGCTTAATTATTTTAGTTCTCATGAATAATATAATGATAACTTCATTGGAGTATCATTTTTATCTGAAAGGTTATTTACATAAGAAACAACAGCAACTTTTCCTTTTAAAATAGTATAGTTATATTATTTTACGGCTTCCGGAAGATTATTGCTGGATAGTTATACGATTACTAGGTTACCAAATAGTACAGTTATACTATTTTAAGCGCAGTTGGTGTACAGTTCCTTGTTATTAATTAACTTTTCCTTCTTTTTATATTGTACGTTGGCTCCAAAATAAAATAGCAAAGTTCTTTGGATGTTTATGAAAAAAAAGCCACCTGACCAAGCAAGTTGTTTTAAGTTAATTAAGCTAAGGATAACTACAGTAAGACATAGATTGCTATATTTCGGAACTCAGGGTGATAGTCAATCGTGACACAGAGAGAGATATGTTCTCCGGCAGAGATATTTCAAAATTTGTGTCCCACGCACATTCATCTTATAAGGAACAAAGGTTTACCAGTACTGACTCATGGGTCAAAATAATGAGTAGACTTAGAAATGGCCTCTACTCAAAGACATACCAATACCATTGCGCAGTAAGCTATCAGTGAGCAAATAAATATAAATATTAATTGAGTAGAGAAATTTCTGTGTTGCATGTGCAGATTTTAACTTTCAGAATGTTCTTCATAGTGATTTGGTTGGAAATAATGTCTTCGATTTTTTGATTTTTTTTTTTTTTAATCTAATTTTTTAAAGGAAAATAATAATCTGGTACAACACCCCATTTTGAGCGTGGTTTGATGCTACATTCAATCACGAAAAGATTTGAAAAACTGTTTCACCGTTAAATTGTTGTTCACAATTGAATTCGTTTTTCGATGCAAATTTCAACAGTTCTGCTTCATCCAGGATCTAACAGAATTCTTTTCATGAGGAAATTTACGACGCATTCCCCTGTATGTATGTATGTGTGTGTGTTTTTATAGTGGACTGCAAGACTAAATTCCCGGCCTGGTTTGATCGACTCAATCCGCCCCTGGTCGTGCTTATGATAAGTGTTGCATTCAGAGAGTTTTTTCCGGGGGGGGGGGGGGCAATTACAAATTTTGAGGAGGCTGAAACTTGTTGACTGATTATATACATATAATCACACTTTTGTTCTTTATATATTCATTAATATATATAAAATTTTTAAATAGAGTATAAACATTTTTTTATGCTCGTATGTCGCAAATGCAAATTCCAATTAATCTACATATGCAAGTGATTGAAAATGTTATACCTTTGCTTTAATTCAGTAATGCACCACGGATTTTACCATGGAGTGGTGTAAAATATTGAAGGTACTAGTAAGATAACGCTGCGCCGGAGAAAATTCCCCTCCCCCGTAAAACATTAGGAGTGGTAAAAATATCTTCGGCTAACTAAGCCTGTTTGTCATTATTAAGGAATCATTACAGCGTTACCTGAACACGTATGGTGTAAGCCATTCCCCTACTATTTGGTTTCGGCCCCTTTAGATTATTGAGATTAGCACATACTAGTAAAGTAGTAATGCCAGTTTGAGGTGCCTCGACTTTTTTATTTTGTGTCACAGAGAGTAAACCACCCACCGCCAGGAAAAAAATAAAACTTTTTATGGGAACAATTCCTAATAATTTGCTATTGTTAAAAATTAGGTAGCAAATATTTTGTTGTAATGGAAGCACTAACGTAACGTTAGCAACACCGAAGCTTAACCGTATACATGGAAAGTCGGCATCCAGAAGACTGAAATAAAGCTGAATGCCAGCTTCCAAAATATGATGATGTATTGCGGTACAAACATTACTCTACTCTGTGGAACTATGTTTTCATTGTGGAAGTAGTTCGAGTTGTCGGTGCTTGAGAATTCATCCCTTCAGGGAGGACTTTTTAATGTTTTACTAAAGGATGATAGAAATTTCTGATTGAAGTCCACGTGTTTTTTTTTTTTAATATTTTCCCTCATTTTCTTAATTTTTTTTAATTAACTTCTCTATTATTCAGCTATAAACGAAAACAATTAGACTAAATATAAGGGAAGATCGCCCAAAAACCTACGAGGGGGCGTTCATGGATTTTCGGGGGGCTAAGCACCCCCGAGAAGATGCCTGAATACATCACTGCTTATGATAATTAACACAGCAATCAGACATCACTGAATCGACTGTATTCTTTCTGTTCTCACGTAATCACATCAGAAAACTTGAAAATTTCATCGCCCTGTAGTGGGAATCGAACCGGCATCTCCCGATTACTGTTCGAGAATGCTAACAATTACACACCCAGGACGAAGAAGTCGCAAGTATCTGAATATTAAGAGGAATATTCTCCGACCGCATTTTTAATCGAAGCAAACTGTGCTGCCATCTAGCGTTGTTAAGCACATCAACAGTCGTTCAGGTATACACTGAGTGGCCACTTTATTATGACCACCTGACAGTTTTAAGCAAATGAGCCATGGCTGCACGATGTTGCCGCCAGAGGGCGAGACTAGTATAAAAAGGGAAAGCTTAGTGCTTGCGACAGTAGTAGAAGTGATTTTTGGGTGACGAGATGGGTAAAAAATGCGATTTGACGGACTTTCAACGTGGGATGATTGTAGGAGCTCGGAGCTATGGAGCGAGTATAACCGAAACCGCCGCATTCGTGAAATGTTCCAGAGCAGCTGTTGTTAAAGTGTTTAAAGACTGGACTGTCAGCCAAAAAACTGGGTCTCTACGTGCAACGTGCGGTCGTCATCGACTAATGACTTCTCGGGCGAAACGGAGAGTGCCCAGACTGGTAGCAGACAACAGAAGGGCAACAGTGCATCAAATTACAGACCTTCTTAATCAAGGATCCCCTCAAATGATCTCTGCACGCACTGTTAGCCGTACACTGCATCGGATGGGATATGGCAGCCGAAGGCCTGTTCGAACACCTTTGATGTCTGCAGTTAACAAGAGAAAACGTCTCCAGTTCGCACAGGAGCACAAGGATTGGGCAGTCGATAATTGGAAACAAATTATGTGATCCGATGAATCACGTTTCCAGTAGCACCATGTCGATGGGCGAGTGAGAATTTGGCGAAAACAGCACGAAAGCATGGACCCCAAATGCATTGCTACAACCCTTGAAGCTGGTGGAGGCAACGTTATGGTTTGGGGAATGTTTTCCTGGCATGCTCTGGGCTTTTTAATTCGTGTTGATCAACGTCTGACTGGCACATCATATCTAAACATCGTTGCGGACCAAGTGCATCCTGTCATGTGGATGGTTTATCCCAATGGTGATGGCTACTTTCAACAAGATAATGCGTCCTGCCATAGTGCTCGTACTGTACAGGATTGGTTTCAGGAACATGCCGGTGAGTTTACTTTGCTTAGGTGGCCCCCACAATCTCCAGATCTCAACCCTATTGAGAATTTGTGGGATGAAGTTGAACGAGCCATCAGACAGCTGGATCCACAACCCTGCAATGTAAGGGTGGTATACAGACAGCAAGGAGTTATATACAGTTGGTTGTTGGTTGGTGACGCTCTACCCAGGCCTTGACTAGAATAAGATCTTTTGAAACATCTAATGTGTCATTTATCATGGTTAGCTTCGATGTCATTTCTTTGTACCCAAACGTACCTATTAAAAGGTTTGTTACATTTAAATATGTTATTTAGAAGTTAAAATCTACTAGATCTTTCGGGCCGTCAAACGTGCCCATTTTCAGGTAAAATGTAAGGGTGGTATACAGACAGCAAGGAGTTATATACAGTTGGTTGTTGGTTGGTGACGCTCTACCCAGGCCTTGACTAGAACAAGATCTTTTGAAACACCTAATGTGTCATTTATCATGGTTAGCTTGGATGTCATTTCTTTGTACCCAAACGTACCTATTCCAGCACCTCATGCAATAATTGACAGCATTGGATTTCTGTCCAGCTACTGGAATTGGGGTTGTATTGTCCGCTCTGAGACTTGTAGCCAAACTAACGCTTTCATTTTAATGGTATTACATATTCAGGAGGGTGGAACCCCCATGGGCCCCCTACTCTCCGCAACCCTGGCTGAACTTGTAATGCAAAACCTAGAAGACAGTATTATTGCCAATTACCAGTTTAAACCTGCCATGTATATGATATATATTGACGCCATTTTAATATAGTGGACTCACTCAAGAGAACGTATAACACGATTTGTAGATATCATGTCCTCAAGAAACCCATCCATCCAATTTTCCATGGAAATCGAACAGGAGTGAAAACTATAATTCTAAGATATATTATTTGAACAAAACCCTACAACAGAAGAAATTAGCTTCTCTGTATACCGAAAACCAACTTATTCTCCCGCTATTATTCCAATGCGCTCTGCACAACCGATGAAACATAAATTAGCAGCCTTTCAACACACGATTCGCCGGGCTTATATACACTCCTCTACGGTACGATAGCTGGAGTTCAAAACTCTGCGGGTATCTAAGATCATTTTTAATTATATTAGATACCCGCAGAGTGTGTATCTTAGACCATTAAAAATGTAAGACGACGGAATTCACATCTCTGGAACGTGAGAGACGATCCATGAAATATTCCGGCACTATGAACTAACTATCTACCCACCGTCACACCAGTTATAAGGAATGCCTGCAGAAAATACGACTTGGATTTTGGTGAAACCACTTCTAATCTCATTTCAATGATTAAAAGCGATCGGGACTTGATTGGCAGTATCAATAAATCGGGTATATATTTTATACCACTGGGAAGCTACGACCCAGCAGATAAACCCCAAGTTTACACAGGATCAACTTTACGTACTTTGGGCACAAGAATAAATGAACATAAATATAACGTTAGAAAACATTAAAAATCTACCTCCTTCTCTCGACTCACAAGAGAAGGTTCATATACGCCAATAGGGAATGAAGTTAAAATATTAGGTAATAAAAAAATCAAGGCCTCAACTTTTTTGCCCGGAGTTTGTACACCTCTGCCTTTGGTGATAAATGTTGTAATGCGGATTCGCCTTATTTAGTGCCACAGCCGTGGAAATCCCTCATCGAAGGAACACTACAAGACACCTTAACTGACGACGAGGACATCACAACGTTGCCATAGGAAGTGTAGTTACCCATCTCGATCCTTTAAGACTAACTCTTTGAGCATGCACTTGCATGACTTTTTTACGTCACCAACCAACAGCCAACTATATAAGTCCCAGCTGTCTGTGTACCTCTCTTACATTTAACCTGGAGATGGGCACGTTTGGCGGCCCGAAAGATCTAGTAGATTTTAACTCGCTCTCCAATCGCCCTCTCTCTGAGCTGCTGAGGAAAAGCGCGAGGCCACATGGGGATTCCCCATGGAGGATGTGGGGAAACAGTATTACGTACACGACAGCGCAAATCTGCCATGTACACAGTGACGTGCCCAAAGGAGGGGGGAGGGGTTTGACCCCCCTTGAGTGGAGTCTGAGCACGAATTTAAAGCGATATATATACGTATATGAGGCTTTCACAAATGAAACAAACGCCCCCTTAAGAAATTTCTGGCTACGCCACTGCATGGGCAAGAGGGTGATTTCTTCAACTGATTTATTTTAGTTTTGTACAAAACAATTACATGTATTGTTAAATCTATTACTTAAAAAGATAAAACTACAGAGCTCTAGGTACCGGCATTACTTTTTCAGATACTCTCATTCTAAGTGGTCATTTGGGGATATCATTGTCATTAATCCTTCCTTCCTGATTACTTTTCCCTCTAAAATGCTACAAAAAGGGCGTTGAACCTAAGAAAGAAGAGAAAAGATGTTCGAGTTGTTTGTCTCCACCCTGTGGAATGATGTCCGTTTCCGAGGGACTACTACTTTTGAATCATTCCTATGGTAATGGTACTGAGAATAAAGAGCTATAAGGGAATCAGACTACATACTGTAAGACGTAGGACAGTAAGGGAGCACTTACAACCAGCGACGGATTTCTAGTCGATACTCCTAAGGTGAAATAGCGAAAGGAATTATTTTGCTGTAGCTTTCGTATAACCCGGTCGCTATGAGAACAATTCTGTTTGAGGAGCGCTTTAAAATTCGGGAAAGTTTTGGTTCAGGTGCATCGACCGCTTAAAGGGTTAAACTGAGATTTCTATCACGTTCTCTAGTTTAATATTTATATTCATGTGTAGAAATCATTACAATGGCTACGAAAAGAAGCCTCAAGCCCTCTGGAACAGCTAGCTGCTTTCCCGCCAGCCAGTATTCATAAACTAAAACCGCGAAAATGATTTCTAAATATTTGACTTATATAATGAAACAAAGCATTACCAAGAACTGTCTTTTTTTTTAATAGTTCATTCAAAGCTGCAGTCAAAAACTCCTGGCTACTTCTTTAATAAATTCCAAATTATGTTTCTGCAAAAATATTCGTAAAATCTTTTTTGATGAATCTAGCTAGAGGGCCTCTTAGCCGTGAGCCCCCTCCCCCGCAATGCTGTGGTTTCGGGTGGCTATCATTACGCCCCTGCCTAAATCTGGTTTCGATTAGCTTTAAGACGACCGGGGGCGTATTTTACCGATAAAAGAAAAAGATACAGCAGAATTAGGAAATAGCAACACGCCGGCTTCTATTGAGTGGTACTATTTAAATCTCCACGAGTTACAGCGGTACTGCGGTTATACAGTTTTCACTTTTATACGTAATTCTACGTTAGTCCCGATATTTTATTTTAGTTTCCATTTTTTTAAAGTTTGATTGTACTTAATTCATATATACTTTTTCTGCGATTATACATTACCTTTTTGAATTTCAGATTTACGGTTCTTTGATTCTTTTCTACGTAGCCTGGTGCGTTACAACTTTGAGAGAAGCCAGGCAGCCTCTTTCTTGGTTCAATCAAAGTTGAACCTTGATCCCATCAGAGAAAGGTTATGTCGTTTACTTTCGGTTTTGATGGAAAAATTGTTTTCGCATTCTACGCTCCTGGTAACAACGCTCAGAATTGACCTCTACTCTCCCACCGGAAATCAAGTTTATGCACTCTGCATTCGGTGGAATCACACGGGTTTATTTCATCTACTTTGTAAATACGGAGAGGCAAGATAGGATTGCTGTGCAATCCTATCTGTAAAAATTTTAACCCTCTTTGCATTTTAAAACTCCACGATGGCGTCTTGAAAAAGAAAATGTCTATCTTTGAAAGAAAAACTAAATGTTCTTAAAGAATATGACGCAAATCCGAAAATCATGAAAATCGCTTGGCAAAAAATTTGGGAATAGCGGCTTCTGCCAGGGGCGTACATTGAATTTTTTTTTCGGTAGGTGCCGACGAAAAACGGTAGTTTTTGAAATCCACCAGAACAAAATTAAAGTTAATGAAGAATAGAAGAAAAAAATTAAAGCGTTTTTTTAATGTAAGTTGATGAATTTTTATTAAATTAACGCACTTTTTTTCTAATGTAAATCGCATTTTAACTAAAAACTTAAAAAGAATGAAACACTTTGGGGGGGGCAAGACCTTCCTTTCTCCCATCTAAATACGCCCCTGGCTTCTACGCTTTCTAGAATTATGTATAAGCGGAATAAAATTCAGGAAAGCGCCACTGCTTGTCGGAAAAATTTCATGTTCAATGAAACGAGGTGGAAGAGGCTCTGCATTGTTTTGATCAATGTCGGGCATCGAGAATTTCTGACCGATGATGAGAGAAAAAGCGGAGAAAAAATCGCTTTAAAGGCGAACACTGAAGTAAATTTTACTTTATTTTCCGATGGATGACTTCAGAAACTTACGTCATGGTATCATTGGGAAAATTGCTTGTGGTGAATCCAACGTTGGAAATCCCGAAAGAGCAGAAGAACGCAAAGGTGATAGTAAAACAAATTCAACAATATGGAGCCCAAAATATTTTCAACGCTGATGAAACTAGACTTGTATTCTGTATTACCATCAAGGATTCTCGCATGCCACGGTGGTAAAAGAAGCAAGGAAAGACTGACAGATATAATGCTTATAAATGGTGATGGATTCGAAAAACTTACGCCCTTACTGATAGGGAAGTACGTCATACTCAAAATCGCGGTACTTTAAAAATTACAAGACTTTACCGACGCACTACACTGCGAACAAAAAATACTGGATGATCAGGAATATATTCTGTGGTTGGTTAAAGAAACTCGAACAGAAGATGCGTCATGAAATGCACCAAGAATTATTGTTTATAGATCATCGTCCTCCTCATCCAAAGAGTATTGATTTTCTGACTTATATTGAAGTCAGGTTTCTACCATCAAATTGCACAAGCGAGATGCAGCACGGTTCTTGTTTTTCAGCCACGAAATAGTTGATGCAACTAAAAATTTAGTAAATAGCGTTCATACTTCTTTTTTTTTTCTGCGCTCAAGAAATTTGGAACGAGCAAAAATTAATGAATAGTTTTACTCGGCACAAATGCTAAATCAACTAGTGGACAAACTGCTTTCAAAACAGCGATACTTCCTAAACATGGGCGTCACTGGCAAATAGGAATTTCGGGGGTGGTGGACCCAAGCGTGCAGTAATGATAGCCAGTTTCTTTGTTATCGCACTTATTTTGCAAAATTAAAAAACTTACAACTTTTATTTACGGTTTTATAGGTACAAACTGTAACGTAGACACACATCGTGTTTCGTATTTGTATTGAAATAAGAATGCAAAACATGAAAGGGGTTACAGTCAGAAATATGGAGGGTTGGAAATATTAGAGGGAACATACCCCCCCCCCCACCAACAGCGACTCCCATGCTCATTAATAAGCAGTAATATAAAAAGTGTATAAGAATGTAACGAATACAAAAAAAATAATATTGGTATTTACTTCCGAGTTTTTCAAAGGTAAGGCATTTTTTTGCTTATAATTTACGGCTATAGAACTTGTGGTGTTGAGATCAAATAAAATACCAACGTTGGTATTTTTATTTGATTTTTATTTCATGTATTGAAAATGTGAAATCGTACAGAATTTCGTACCCTAGTTTTCATAATGAAATTAAAATAAAAAAAATTAGCACCAAAGACAAAATAGACATAGGCTTAACGTAGCAAACAAAGTATTCACATGTCATGAAAGAAAATACGGGATTACACCATATTATACAAATTTTGAAGATGACATTCCTATTTTTGGTGTAAATGTGACAAGGATGGTAAATCAGATAATATTCGAAAACTTGAAAATTTCATCGTCCTGAAGCGGGACACGAACCCGCGTCTCCCAGATAGCGTCAGGGTATGCTAACCACTACACCACTCAGAACGACTAAGTCTCAAGTTTCCGATTAATTTTAATATAACTATCACTGACGATGAAATTTTTAAGTTTTCGAATATAATCTGACTTATCATCCTTGTCACATTTACACCAAAAATCGGATTGTCATCTTCAAAATTTGCATTCATATGTCTTACATTATAAATGAATGTAATCTAAATTTACGCGTTTTTCCTTTCTTTTTTAATTTTTTGTGGCATTCAAAATGTTGCAATAATCTAACATTTTTATATTTCTTTTATGCGTATTTAGGCCATCTAGAAAAACGTATAACTGCGGTTCCACTGTAATCATCAATCTCCTTCATCAGTTAGAATGACACTCGTTTATAGCGACTCCAAGAAATGTGAGGATTTGTCATTTTTATGTAGGACTTCCGTCCACAGGGAGTAGAGTTTAGATCCCAGCCACCTACAGCGAGATCGCCTTTTGGGCAGGATACAGAAACGGAAGGAATGAGAGCAAGTCTAGCGACTTTGACAGAACAGTTTGTAGTGAGATTAGAGTACAGTAGATGGCGCCACCGTACAAGTACGATATTGCACATAGATGGGTGAGAGAATTTCAGGGGGGACATAGGAAAGGATACCCATTTTACCAGTGGGTCCAGCCTGGGGGCCTTCACTTTACGTGCTCGTCCGATGCACGGCGGATATTCAGTGATTGTTAGTAAATCACACCATCTCTGAAAGATCAGCCCAGGCTTGAACCTGGGGACCCAGCATCGACAGTCTGAAACACTAACCACTTAGCCATCCGCGGCTTTCGTTTATAGCGACGTAAACTTTGGGGTATTTAGCACACAGGAGTTTGAAACAAAAGACAACGTACAGGAGAACAGATTCAAGTTAAAAGGATAATCCGCCTGGAAATATAGTCGCACGCGGTAGTGCGCGCGGATTATGTTGAGTCACAGACAAGGCCGTAGCCGCCATGGGAGGCTTGAAACGATTCGAGATTCCCCCTACAAGAGATTCTATGAACGTAATGTTAATCAGCACATACTACTTGAAAAACAAAACTAATGAGAAAAATTTCAATATCCATTAAGCAGAAAAGCCCGTATGTTTTATACACCGATGAGCACATCCCATACAGCACAAAACGTTTCGGATATGTATGCTTACATCCATACAGCACAAAACGTTTTCAGATATGTATATATATATATATATATATATATAATGTTTGCATCCCATACAGCACAAAACGTTTCAGATATGTATCAATAATGTTACAATCCCTCATTTTCGTTACACTTTCAGAGATGTCTTACAATTACGTTTCAGCAACATCTATTTTGGAACATTACTCTTTGTACATTACGGTGACGTTAAAAATAGCATTCACCGATACTACTGCTTTATGGTTTCCAATGTACATAACTGCCACCTTGATGTCACATTCCGGCGATATTTAAGATTTTTGATTTGGCAACGGCGTAGATGCGCATGCGCATTTATGCCATTTCACCTAAGCACTCTTGTAGTCGTATTTCCACGTGCTACTGGGATATTCTTTGGTGATACTGCCGTACTCGAGTTAGCTAGTTAGTTGATTTAATATTTCACCCCTCTCCCCCTTTTTTTTGTGGTTCAAGATCATCTGAAAGTAAGTAATTGTTTTGATTATTATAATTTTTAAATTCTAAAAACCATTTTATAAAATCTAAGTAGATGGCTGTATTGTTGTATTAGCATACTATACTATACCAGCATGTTTTTTTTACTTGAAGCTGAGAAATTTCATATTACTGTAGTAGGTATTTAGAGAAATGACGAATTTGATTTTCTTTCTTTTTTTCGCTGAAATATAGTCTATTTTTTTTTTTTTTTTTGATTGGAGGTTTAACGACCACCGTGAGCAACTCAATGGGCTATAAGCAGTCGCCCGTCCCTAATTTAGGGTCACTGGTTCCAGGGAAGGGAGAGAGCCAGTGCCGTAAGACAAACACAACATCCATGCCTGACCGGGATTCGAACCCGGACCCCTTTTTTTTTTTTTTTTTATTTTTTTGATTGGAGGTTTAACGACCACCGTGAGCAACTCAATGGGCTATAAGCAGTCGCCCGTCCCTAATTTAGGGTCACTGGTTCCAGGGAAGGGAAAGAGCCAGTGCCGTAAGACAAACACAACATCCATGCCTGGCCGGGATTCGAACCCGGACCCCTTACGGACGAATGATCAGAGGCCAACGCCTTAGACCACTGCGCCACCGGGGCGGCCCCCGGACCCCTTACAGACGAATGATCAGAGGCCAGCGCCTTAGACGACTTCGACACCGGGGCGGCCAAATATAGTCTATTCCACATGTATAATAGATATTAGACACCCTCAACTGGGACCGATTTTTATTTCTTTTGTTATCAATATATTAACGCCGCCACTGTTCCCAATGAGCAGCGGACTGCGCTGAACCTGTGAAAACGTATACAACTCGTAATACGACTCTTGTTGCTTTTGAAACAGCTGTCGAGTGTAATATTTTTTATTGTGCTTTTACAAAGTTTATTAAAACTATAATGTTCAACGTAGTAAATACGTAACAGTAATATGATGATGTCACAAATATCTTTCAAATACGTAACAGTAATGTAACGAAGTTACAAATATCTTTCAAATACGTAACACTGATGGACGATGTCATCGCTCTGAAAATTGTGTTCCGACCAGGGGTCGGAACACAATTTTTCAGTCGCTATGCGTTGTTTATAAAATAACGTGGACAGAGCGATGACATCGTCCATTTTCATTATCTCCACGTATTTGATATATATTTACCATTTCTATCGCCCTTTGAATTTATCAGCTAGAATTAAATAGCTGTTCCGTTAAATGCCACCAGATGACGACATCTCAGTTGCTGAGACCATCAATACGGATTCGTGTAGTCAGATGCTGACTGATAAACCACGCGTGGCGCTGAGAATTGTTGACGCCGTAGCGTAAATGCGAACGCACTCCACTAGTTATCGAGAGATCTGGGGTTCGTTCCCAGCGGTGTCGGAACACAATTTTTCAGTCGCTATGCGTTGTTTATAAAATAACGTGGACAGAGCGATGACATCGTCCATTTTCATTATCTCCACGTATTTGATATATATTTACGTAACACTAACATGAAGTTCGTATGTTGAAGTTACCAAGACCTTTCACTGTAACGAATCGGTTATGTTTAAAAGTTATGTAACGTTTGAGGACATTTTGACGTAACCGTAAGGTTTTTGAAACATTACTGTTACATTGCGCCACGTATTTGAAAAATCTCAATGTTTTCAGTGATACATACTTGTAACATATACGAAATATTCTGTCCTGTGTGGGATTATGACCACCCCCAACCTAGAGAAACGAGCGCGCCTTGAGACTGAACGGTGGCGCAGAAGTTCACAGAGCACTATATATACAACACGAGGACCGGCTTTCGGTTGGTAGACGGTTCGTAGTCAGAATGGGAAAAGCTGCCGGTTTTTCGGAGTTTGATAAAGGGCAAATCGTGACGGCATGGCGAAATTTGTCCTTTATCAAACTGCAAAATAAAATCTCGGAACTACGATCTCGAAAACGGCGCGGCTTGTTCACGTGCCACTGTAGTGAGTACGTATTAAAAGTGGTGCACAGATGGCCAAACGACGAACCGTCGTCCGCAACTCACTGATGCCAAAGGGGAGCGGAAACTGTCGCGCATTGTTCACAGCGACGGCGGGACCACAGTGCGACAAATCACCCGCAGTTACAACAGTAGTAATCAGGGCAATGTGTCACAACACACGGTTCATCGCAGCCTTCTGCGCATGGGCCTACGTAGCCGAATACCCAGCCGGGTCTCCATGCTCACTGTACGTCATCGCCAACAGCGCATGAAATGGGCAGAAGAGCATCTAAATTGGACCGTGGATGATTAGAAGAAAGTGGCCTGGTCTGACGAATCAGGATTCCTGGTGCATCCGTAGACGACCGAGCGCAGATACGCCGATTACCAATGGAGGCAATGGCACCTGGATATAGTGTTGGGCGGAAACAGGCCTGTAGCGGTGGTTTTGTGCTGTGGACGATGTTTTTTTAGAACACTTTAGGCCCCATCATCCCAATAGCACAATCCGTGACAGCTGTCAGGTATCTGAACATCGTTGCGGAACAAGTTTACCCATTCATGGCAACTGTGTTCCTTTCTGGTAATGGCCATTAGCAACAGGATAATGCGTCATGCCACACTGCCAGAATCTTCAAGAAGTGGTTCGAGGAGCGTGCTGGCGACTTTCTGTTAATGCCGTGTCCTCCGAATTCATCTGATATGAACTCAATCGAACATTTGTGGTTCGACTTGGAAAAGCGGGTTCGTGCGAAATCACCCCCACCCCGAGATGTACGGAAACTTGAGGACCTGCTGTAGACATTATGGTACCAGATACCCCAGGATACCTATCGCCACCTTATCGAATCGATGCCTTGCCGAGTGGCCGCTGTTTTGCGGGCTGAAGTGGGTCCTACAGCTTATTAGGTAGGTGGTCATAATGTAATGACTCATTGGTGTATATCCGTACTGTGATATATTTTCTACATATATTTTTTGTTGCGGGAAACGTGTGGTTTGTGGGTACTCAAGAAATACTAGTGAAAGTGCGCGCTGCCACCAGTCAAGTTTGAAGGTAAAGCCTGGACAACCTTATTCAGATCCAAACCGATTTGTTTCGAGGCGTGGACAAAGACACGCGCTGTTGTTGAACAGAGCTGACACGTTTTTGAAAACAAAACAAGATTTTAATATCTCATAGGGGATATGATGTACTGGATGATGACTTACATTCAGATAATGTTGATGATTAACAACAGTTATGTTGTTCATCATCAACAACATCTATCCCGTATGAGGTATTAAAATCTGTTAAGGTGAACAGTTGCGCAGTTTGTTTTTCGTAGTGCTGCAGGAATCCTTTACAATATTGGCCGGAGTTTCTTTTTGATAACGGATGATCGTCGTTTTATCTGGAACATACCTTCACAGGTCGAGACCGCAGCCTGACTACAAATTATACTTGTGTTATAGGGCTTGGTGCTGAGTGATATTACATCGCCCTGTGTGAAGGGTTTGTTTGATGCTTCGTTTGCAGTAAGTTCTGTATCGGGGGTTTAACCCGTATTTCCCCCTATTTGAGCAGATAGATAAAGTATCAATAAACACGACTAAAGTTAAACTTGCCGCCCCGGTGGCGCAGTGGTCTAAGCGCTGGCTTATGATCATTCGTCCGTAAAGGGTCCGTGTTCGAATCCCGTGAGGCATGGATGTGGTGTTTGTCTTACGGCACTGACTGTCTCCCTTCCTTAGAACCAGTGACCCTAAATTAGGGACGGGCTACTGCTTATAGCCCATTGAGTTGCTCACGGTGGTCGTTAAAACTTTCAATCAAAAAAAAAAAAAAAAGTTAAACTTTGTTCTTGCAGTGAGGCAGATGTTTATTCAAATGTTACGGGGAATGTCTCAAAGCGTTGTCCTGATCTCCTTTTCTCCATTATCATCAACAAGCTGATCGACATTTTTCTCTCGGCCCGTGTTCGCTTCCTACCTTGCCCCTGACCGGCGGGATTTCACACCTCCTCTCTCGCCTCCTTAACACAGAAATACCTGCAGCCGAGTACCACGTAGTCTTACCGAGAACCCCCCCCCCCCCAAAAAAAAAGTCGTCCCCTGTCGAAGAGTGAAGTCCAACGCCTTCCCAGAAATCGCGGACACTCCTTAAAAATGCCTTCTCTCTGAAGATGCAAAGTTATTTAACTGGCTGAAATTGTCCTCCTTTTCTCACATCCACGAAACCATAAATCTAACACCCCCTCATTTCAATGGACGCGTGAGAAAGAGCATACTTTAACCGTTTCCCTGCTCATCAAAATGTCAAAAAATTGGAGGAAAATTAATACAATTCACTATCTCTAAAATGCCTGCTAAACTTCATTTCTGATAAATATGGATACCTAGGTTATACTTGTTCTGAAAACTAACCTCAGCTAGTTACCAACTCACACGCTACTCAGCCGCTGCTGAAAGCTAGTAAGAGATCCCTAATTCCAATTCCCGGTGACCCAATCTGCACTTTAACTCTCTCACAGATGTCAAGTGCCTCGAAATTTCTTATCTTCCCACGTCCTGTCAAGTTTCTACGCGACTGGACTTTGCACAGTCAATCAGGAGCTTGCATGCTACACCCCTCGTCTCGAGCCCTCTCCCTTTCTACTTCCTAGATTACTCCCACATCAGTTCACCACATGGTAATAAATACCATCACAGTTGCTAGAGGCTCTCGCTTTCTGAATTCCACATTCCAAGTTCTAAGCAGATAACTCCTCCCACTGTTTTTGTGACCTTGTCACAAAATGGCAGTCTGTTTCTTTCTCCCTCTTCTAACTCAAAATGGCCTCCCAGTATCCATTTTTAGTCTTCTCCCCATTCATTTCGAATTCAGCATTTAAAATGATATCGTTCACTACTGACTTTTTACTCTTTTTCTTCATCCCCGAATTCCACATTCCCACACCATAAAACAGCTAATTCAAGGTCGTGTTTGTCGATCTATCAATATAGAAACTGGAAGTTTTAAATCACTGAATTGTTCTCACAGAAGATACGCGCAGATCAACTTGTCGCTCTGACATCTATGACAAACTGTAGCAATCGTACATCCGTATGCCTGTCCATTTCCCTGTAATCATTACGATTTCGCAATTTTTGAAATGCTTTGCATTCAGTGAAGTTAGTTGGAAAAGTCTTTTTTTTTATTGCAGGTTTAACGACCACCATGAGTAACTCAATAGGCTATAAGCAGTCGCCCGTCCATAATTTAGTGTCAGTGGTTCCAGAGAAGGGAGAGAGCCAGTGATGGTAAGACAAACACAACATCCATGCCTCACCGGGATTCGAACCCGGACCCTTTTCGAACGAATGATTTTTGTTTGTTTGTTTGAAGGTTTAACGACCGCCGGGAGCAACTCAATGGGCTATAAGCTGTCGCCCGTCCCTAATTTAGGGTCACTGGTTCGAGGGAAGGGAGAGAGCCAGTGCCGTAAGACAAACACAACATCCATGCCTCACGGGATTCGAACCCGGACCCTTTTCGGACGAATGATTTTCGTTTATTTGTTTGTTTGAAGGTTTAACGACCGCCGGGAGCAACTCAATGGGCTATAAGCTGTCGCCCGTCCCTAATTTAGGGTCACTGGTTCGAGGGAAGGGAGAGAGCCAGTGCCGTAAGACAAACACAACATCCATGCCTCACGGGATTCGAACCCGGACCCTTTTCGGACGAATGATTTTCGTTTATTTGTTTGTTTGAAGGTTTAACGACCGCCGGGAGCAACTCAATGGGCTATAAGCTGTCGCCCGTCCCTAATTTAGGGTCACTGGTTCCAGGGAAGGGAGAGAGCCAGTGCCGTAAGACAAACACAACATCCATGCCTCACCGGGATTCGAACCCGGACCCCGTTCGGACGAATGATTAGAGGCCATCGCTTAGAAAACTGCGCTACCTGGGCGGCATCGCAAAAGTTTAGGCACACACACACACACACACACACACACACACACACACACACACACACATATATATACAGTCGATTCACATTATTGTGATCACCTCCTACTTTTGATGTCAACAGCGTGTAGGCAATGAAAGAAGGTACGTGCCGTGAGCTAGCTTAGAGGGTACGTAAAGTGTGCTGTAGGCATTCAGAAAACATATCACTCGTTGCTGTCATGGATAAAAGGAGCGATTTATCAGATTTGCAAAAAGGGTTGATTATCGGATTTTGCGCCAAGGGTGGAAGTATTTCTGAAACAGCGAAATTTGTGAACTGTGGGCGTGCTGCTGTGGTTAAAGTGTACTGTGATTGGAGACACGGCACCATTGCGAATACGCGACGTGAAAACTGCGGAGCACCACGTGCCATTGATGTAAGAGGTGAACGTTGGCTGCGAAGGGTCGTGAAGGCCGATCGACACGCTACAGTGGAGCAACTCACTGGCCGAATGAACCAGGGAGCTACCGGATGTGTGTCTAAAACGACAGTTCAGCGAACCCTGCTGCGTATGGGGGCTCGATGGAGACGGTTGGACCTCCGCTGATTGGCAAAGGATTGCCTTATCCGATGAGTCACGTTTTCTGTTTCATCAAACGGGATAGACGTTGGCGTATAAGGCGAGAAACATCGGAGAACAAATTATCTTCTACCACTGCTGGAAGAACACAAGCTGGTGGGGGAAGCGTTATGGTCGGGGAATGTTTTCGTGGCATTCCCTGGGTCCACTCATACCTGTGAAAGGCACTATGGACCGAATTCGTTATGAATCCATCCTTGCAGACCACGTACACCCATACATGCTGATTGTCTTTCCTGGGGCGGATTGGATCTTCCAGCACGACAATGTGACGTGTCACACAGCTAGAAATCATTTTTTTTTATTGTAGGTTTTACGACCACCGTGAGCAACTCAATGGGCTATAAGCAGTCGCCCGTCCCTAATTTAGGGTCACTGGTTCCAGGGAAGGGAGAGAACCAGTGCCGTAAGACAAACACAACATCCATGCCTGACGGGATTCGAACCCGGACCCCTTTCGGACGAATGATCAGAGGCCATCGCTTAGACCACTGCGCCACCGGGGCGGCCAGCTAGAAATCTCCGAGAGTGGTTGGAAGAGCACGATGAAGACGTCAAAGTACTTCCCTGGCCCCCTAATTTCCCAGAATTAAACCCAATTGAGTGTCTGTGGGACCACCTCGATCGTGCTATTCTCTCTAAGGATCTCCACCACGCACCCTCCAGAAGCTGTCAGATGCACTGCAGTCAGCATGGCTCCACATACCTGTGAACACATTCCAGCACCTTATGGTGCAACTCCCAGCCCGTCTAGCTGCTGTCCGCGGTGCACACGGCGGTTACTCTCGATGTTAGCTGGTAGTCACAATAATGTGACTCGACCGTGTATATTGCGCTGCAATGCAAAATACGAAGGGAAGGGACACAGTCATTGAAAAGCAAGTGAAACACTTTATACTGTGACACACTATGGAATGGAAAACTAATTCATGCAGTAGGTATAGCTATAATGTATACTTATGGCGTGAAAAGAGGAATATCAACATGTCTCAAAAGTTTAGACACAACAGAAACGTAATGCAAAGGATACCAGTATTAGACATGTATGGTATTCGCAGACACCTGTATCAATTTAAAAACACGTTTCTCCATAGAATAGATTAAATTCTGTTGAGTTTCGGTTAACACAAATTTAAATTAATCGTTCATAAACTATTCATCGTCTGAAAATTAATCAGCATGTTGTCTTCCGTGAATGTTTTTCTTTTGGAGTTCTCAAAAACATTTCGTCCGAATCCCACTTTGAAGTCTCCGGAAACAAACAACGGTATGACGTTATAAAATGATACTTTTGTCCACTTTTAACCAAATCGACTTTCAATTTTTTTTAAACAATGCTTGAAAACATCAAATTTTGTTTTTATTAGTTAACCAGTTTGAGTCATTTCAGTCTAACAAAAACCGTATATATTCATATATCCTTAAAACAATATTACTGCGCTTATTAATTCATCAAAAATACTTCTTGCTGTATTGGGTTAAAATAAATTCACCAAAAATACTTCTTGCTGTATTGGGTTAAAATTAATTTATCGAAGTAACTAACATTTTTCTAGCCTCCCCTGCCCTAGCAGCCTCCCATAGAACTTGCCACTAGCCACGGCAACCTGGCAACAGATTAAAAGATATACAGGTAGTCGTGATTTATACTAGCGTTCCAGTGGACGGACCTGAAACTTCGTTAACGTCTATCACGAAGTGAGTCAAAGTTCCTCCCGTTTGTAGCTAAAAAGTTTAATAATGCAAGAAAGCCCACCCGCTCACTTTATTCTACAAAAAATTCGTAGCTGTTCCCCATAGTCCTTTGTTGCCAACGTAGAGCGAAGATCTCACTGCGGTACAACTCAGAAGGTTTCAAGGACAGAAACCCTTAGATACCATACTCTACATGCACCACTGAAGCGAAGTGCCGTTCTTGTAGGAAATGGATCACGGAGCGATACAAGTGATAATTAGATGGGGTAAGATGCAGGACGGGGTAGCATCTGAACTCTTTCTCATCCCTATAGTTTTGGACGGACAACTCTATCGGTGTGACTTGTGGATTTCTCCACTTGCAGAAACGCCCGCTTCCTATTGGTGAGCGCTGGGTAGTGTTGGCACAGAGCATCATGGACTATTCTGAAGGTGTGACTTGGGGCATTATTCACTTGCAGCATCGCACATTTTCTATTGGTGATCGCTGAGTAGCGTTAGCACAGAGCATTATGGATTATTATGAAGGTGTGACTTGGGGCATTATCCACTTGCAGCAACGCCCGCTTCCTATTGGTGAGCGCTGGGTAGTGTTGGCACAGAGCATCATGGACTATTCTGAAGGTGTGACTTGGGGCATTATTCACTTGCAGCATCGCACATTTTCTATTGGTGATCGCTGAGTAGCGTTAGCACAGAGCATTATGGATTACCATGAAGGTGTGACTTGGGGCATTATCCACTTGCAGCAACGCTCGCTTCCTATTGGTAAGCGCTAGGTAGTGTTGGCACAGAGCGTCATGGACCACTCTGAAGATGTGACTTGGGGCATTATCCACTTGCAGCAAAGCACGTTTCCCATTGGTGAGTGCTGGGTTAGCGTTGGCAAAGAGCATCATGGATTACCATGAAGGTGTGACTTGGGGCATTATCCACTTGCAACAACGCACGTTTCCTATTGGTGAGCGCTGTGTAGTGTTGGTACAGAGCGTTATAGATTACTCTGAAGATGTGACTTGGGGCATTATCCACTTGCAGCAAAGCACGTTTCCCATTGTGAGTGCTGGGGAGTGTTGGCAAAGAGCATCATGGACCACTCTGAAGGTGTGACTTGGGGCATTATCCACTTCAACAACGCACGTTTCCTATTGGTGAGCGCTGTGTAGAGTTAGCGCAGAGTATTATAGATTACTATGAGCGTTTCCTATTTGTAAGCGCTGGGTAGTGTTGGCACAGAGCATCGTGAACCCGCTATAGTTGTCTGAAATAGAGCTTTCTGTCTACAGTCTGACTATCTGGCACGAGTTCCAGTGCATAGACACTCAAAATTCCTCCAAATACACCGCACGACTTTCCCGTCGAACCACCAACCCTCTTGCACCAATGGTTGTGCTTTCTGACGTGGCCTCAGCCACTTGTTTCCAGTGGTAGGATAGCGTAGGATCATCCAGTTCTTATCACCTGTAACGATTCGACACCAAAACCTACCATCCTGTGGATTTGATAGCAATCTGCAACAGACAGTGATACATTGTTCCTCTTTTGGTGGTGTCAATTCATGGGAAATCATTTGATGGTCCCTGAAGGAAACACCTAGCTGATGCAGGTGACGAACCATGGCGAATTGTAAAGAGCCCACCTCTGCTGCCAATTGTTGTGTACTAGTAATTGAATTTGCTGTAACATCTCCGACCAGGGTGTCAGTGTTAGCAATCGTCGGATGTTCTGACATCGGCTTGTCTTCCAGAGTGGTGCCCCACAGAATTGAAACGCCGGAAGCACTTTCGTGAAGTGTTAATGTTCACTGTTTCCTTGCCTTCAACTGAACAAATTTATCTCACTCTTACTGCCGCGTTTAACCATTTTTCTTAATAATGGAGGAGAACTCGAACGGCACATTTATCAACCAAGAAATTATTTCTAGGATGCAGGTCAGCAACAGGTGAGTTTCTGCATTGATAAAGTCAAAACCGCCATCAAAAACTTCGAAGCTAAGGATACATATATTATAATATGTAAAAGGCTAAGTTGCGACGACGTGAATCACTTTTTAAGTCGTCTTAGCAACAACCAAGAAACAAATGTTTGTGATTTCACGCTTAGCTTTACGTGTTTTCGTGCAGGTGACGTCATCACCTACACGCGCACAGTGCGCGCGTATATTACTTTGTTTTATTGTCATAGCAACAAAGGACACAGCTGCTGGTATGACGTCATCTCATCCAAATCATTCTCACATGACATCCGAGATGAGTTACGTCACACGGTCAACTCTTTAGAAATAGGAAAACTTTACGTGAGGAAGTTTGGTTCTACTTTACATAACCTTGATATGCTTCATTACGCTGTTTAACAGAAAAAGACGAACATTTATATTCCGATGTTCACACCGTGCTATCCGCAACCGTTCCTGTTTAATGTTTTGTCTTCAAACAAAGATCTTAGCTCTTTCCACGTTTATAAGTGGGTCACGGAAAAATTCTCATTGGCCGCCACCGGGAGTCGAACCCAGCCAGGGTCTTCCAGTTACGCGCCGGATATGCTTCCGCTACACCACAGCGGCCTCGAATTCCTCCAGAATCACACATGCTAACTGCCAAGCCAAGTTGGCATGTTGCTTCTTGGAGCCCCGCACAATGCTGGGGATTCACCAAAGATGGTAAGCAGCAACTGAAGAAATAATTAGAAGGCGAATGAATAATTAATACAGATATGTAACGTGTGGACCAGGAACATCAGACAAAGATCTTCGCTCTTTCCACGTTTATAAGTGAGTCACGGAAAAATTCTCATTGGCCGCCACCGGGAGTCGAACCCAGGGTCTTCCAGTTACGCGCCGGATATGCTTCCGCTACACCACATAAAAAACCACCATATAAACGTGGAAAGAGCGAAGATCTTTGTTTGATGTTCCTGGTCCACGTTAAATGTCTGTATAAATGTTTTGTCTTATTTCTTTCGTTGGAAGTTAGAGGTTTTTTTTTTTTTTCCGAGTGCGATGGAAGTGGGAGCATACAGTTCTAAGTTGTTTTACAAGATTCTTATTTTTTCATGCATTTTCCTCCTAAAAATATTTATTCCATCAGGAATGCCACTTCACAGACTCAAGTTGAAGATTGGAGCTATTATCATGCTCCTGAGAAACCTCAGTACACAAATACAAAACGAGGCATATGCAATGGAATTAAAGAACTAAAATCCAATTTAATAATTGCAGAAGTACTCACAGGCTCAGCATGTGGTAAAACTGTTTTTATTCCGCGAACTGACATCGCACCTACTGATAAAGAATTCCCATTCACATTAAGACGACGACAATTTACTGTAAAACTCGCCTTTGCTATGACCATTAATAAATCTCAAGGTCAAACACTGGAGATAGTAGGTATCTACCTTCCTGAACCAGTGTTCAGCCATGGACAAATTTGTGTTGCATTGTCAAGAGTTCGACGGTTTGGTGATGTCACAGTTAAAATAGTGCATGGGACAGAACAAGAAAAACTACTTCCAGACTACGAAAAGATATTTACAAAAAATATCGTGTACAAAGATATTTTCAAACGTCTTTAATAAACGCTTGAATGGCAATCAGTGATTTCTGGGACCCATTGTATTCTTATTTCAACGGCTTTACATTTAGTAAAATGATAATTGAGACAGTTGTCCTGTTTGGTCAGGACAACTTATGGATATTGACACAGATGGGAAATAAGCTAATGGCTTTGGCAAATTGTGTCTCGAGACAAATGTTTGAGCCTATTAGGAAAAACGGCGAATGAAGAAGAAAAGATAATGTAGGGAATTCAGAGAATTATTTACAGAGTCAGACACAACAGCTGCGCTGAAAGAAAGAGCTTTGCTTTGGCATTTGCACGCAGTAAGAAGTGCAAAAACACAGATTTTTTTGCCCGTGCCGAACCCTTCTGCTCCGGAACTGAATGGTTTCCCAATTAAGCTACACTGACAAGTGCTTATCACTGCTTCTTGACATGCACGTCCCCTCTGTAGTATATAAGATATACCCCTCCCGTCGAGAAAGGAGGGGACAAGAAATTGCAGGTTTTGTGTCCGCCGTAAACCATGCTTGAAGTAACTCTCTGTAGAAGAAGGAATTCTCACTAATTCCAGACGACGTGTGGAAGAAGCCTCACACATTTTCGTGAAGCAAAGAACGAATTTTCATTAATTCCAGACGATGTACGGAAGGAACAACACGCATTTTGCGGAAAACCTAACTGGCACTAGATCCATTTTTTAAGTTCGTCGCCAATGCGAAAACACAAATTCGCCGGTGCTGGAACTCGAACCATTCTTCTCCGGAGCCAAATACTTTCCCAATTAAGTTACACCAATAAGTGCTTATTACTGATACTTGCCGTTTTGACACGTACGTCATAGAAGGAAATAGGAGATTATTAAATTTATCGTGGAGAGAAAAATCGTGGAAAGAAGACCGCACAGAAGACCAAGATTGGAAAAGATGGCAGGATGATTCAGAACGAGATCTGGATGAAGATGAATTTAACTTTGGGACTTACATGGCCAGATACGTATGGAGAATGATCGCCGGTTAAGAAAAGGACAGACTTCAATTTGACAAGCCACTTTTACGCAGGAACATGTGAAATTTGCAGTATCTTCAGAGTTATTCTGGTGATGACTTATAGATAAGAATTATTTACAGATCTGTTTATGATTTTCTTTAAGTGCTTTTTATCCCCGTCTTATTCATAGAATACCTCTGCTGGAATTCATTCTTCGACGAAAAAAGACTGTTAATTCGCAGCATGAAAACTGGCCACTACAACACCTAAATTCACTTTAGACGCAGGTTTAACATGTCCTGCTGATCTAAAGTAGGCTTACATAAACACTTAGCCTCTTTTTTTCTAAAGCATAGCCGTAACCACTGGGGGGAGGGGGTCAGGACCCCGCCAGATTTTCAGATTCGGCGATCCCCAATGCAAAGGACCCCCCCCTCTCTCACACACACACCAAAGTTTTCGGGAATATAATGATTTTATTCACACTTTTTATGATGTTGAACTAACTAAATTTAGTAATATAAGATTGTAATTTTTCGTAGAATGCAAACACGTGTATAATCTGCACTTAATAAAAAAGCGATATCGATTAAGCATGGTTACCAGCATCGTATGTATGTGTGTATGTCATCATGATCGGGGCCGCGGGTGGCCTAGTGGGCTACGTTAGTGACTGCCACGGAAAGGGCCTCAGGTTCGATCCCAGGCAGGTACGAACGCTCGATCCACTAAATATCCGCCGTGCGTCGGATGGGCACGTTAAGCCGTCGGAGCCCGGGGTACTGACCCCCTGGTAATAAATAAGGGCGTCTTCCTTCCCCTTTCTACTTCGCTTCTTCCCATCGGGCACTCTAGCCCAAATCTCCTAGCTTCCTATTTCTAAGGGTTGTTTAAGACCTGGGGTCAGACACTCCCTTCCTAAAATCCTCTACATCTGATCTGATCGGATCTGTCATCATCATTGTCAATAATTATCAATCCACTGCTGGACGAAGGTTTTTCCAAGCCTCTTCCACAACGGTCTGTCTTGTGCCAGTCTCCTCCATGTTACTCCCGCATACTTTCGAATTTCATCCACCCATCTCCCATGTGGTCTTCCTCTGGGTCTTTTCCTGTCCCTTAGAATCCAATCTCTCTCTCTCTCTCTATATATATATATATATATACACACACAGTGTGGCAAATAATTTTTAACACTGGGTCTGTAAAATGAAATAGAAACAAGCAATTATAATTTGCTTTGGTTTGTTATTCAAAATAAGTCCCTCCGGCTTCAATACACTTGATACAGCGATTTAATAATGATTCGAATGCCTTTTCCAGTTCACTTTGCGGAATTGCCTCCAAAGCACGTGTCGAAGCTGTTTGTATGGTCGAAATATCATCAAAATAACACCCTTTTAACGTCATTTTAAGTTTTGGGAATAAAGAAAAGTCGCAGGGTGGTAAATCAGGCGAATACGGTGGATGATTCAACACACAGACGTTATTTTTCGCCAAAAATCTATGAACAAGAAGTGAGGTGTGACTGGGTGCATTATCGTGCAACAAACACCAACTGCTTTCATCCCGATATTCTGGGCGAATGCGACGAATTCTGCCCATCAAACGCCTCAAAACATTTAAATAAAACTCACCAGTAATTGTTTGTCCACTTGGAACAAATTCTTTGTGGATAATACCCTTACTATCGAATAATGTAATGAGCATTGTTTTGATTTTCGATGGAACTTTTCTTGTTTTTTTGGCTTGTGGTGAGTTTTTTTACTTCCATTCCGCACTTTGTCGCTTTGTTTTAGGATCATATTGAAAACACCATGTTTCATCACCAGTAACAATCGATTTTAAGAAGTTTGGGTCATTTTCAGCGGCTGAAATGATGTCTCTGCAATGTGCACTTCTCCTTGATTTTTGTTCATTGGTTAACGTGTGTGGAACAAATTTAGCACAGACTTTTGTTTTGCCCAAATCTTCATGCAGGATGGTTCGAATCGTTTTTTTGTTGGTGTTTAAAGACTCTTCCATCATTCTTAGTGACGCACATCGATTGTTTGCCACGAAATCACGCACTTTTTAAATAATCTCAGGTGTTCTAGATGAACTTGGTCTTCCGGTATGCTTATCATCTTCTAGCGTCTCTCTTCCGTCCAAAAAACGCTTGTGCCACAGGACAACATTTGATCTACTTAAACAAAACTCACCGTAAACTTGTTTCATCATTTGGTACGTTTCCGAGGCACTTTTACCAAGTTTTGCGTTAAATTTAATAACAGCCCTTTGTTCCATCTTAATAATTCAACATGAAAAAATTTTTACTTCTCTAATGAACGGCCGTTTCGTTTGAGTTACTTTAACAACTGCGCAGTTCTTTTGGCAGAAAGCAAGCAGATGGTCACGGTTTATAACGCATTCGCGATTACACTGGTGGCACCACCGTAGGCTGAAATTTAGCGCCAGTCTTAAAAATTCTTTGACGCACTGTGTATATATATATATGCTAATGTGTTACCAACATCGTTACTAATTCTGATGCTAAATGTGATAAAAGCCATTCCAAAAATGCAATTTTGATACTAGGAAAACGGGAAGTCGTAGCGAAATTTGGCTCCCTTTCTATTCCTCCAAGGGGGTGTTACCTGCTATCGACGAGAGATTTAAAATGATGTATGACACGATTAGGTGTAACCTGTAGATAACTTAGACCAAGCTACCAATCCTTTTCAATAAAACAATCGCGATTCAGCTTTTCTGTTTATCTTGGCCAGATTTGAGCTTACGCATGCGCAGATGGACTTTCGTAGCTACCTCATATTTCATCGATAACAGGGTCGTTTCTTACGTTCGTCCGAAACTTAATTTAATAATAAATACAGTTTTTGCAAAACCAAACAGTTAAAATACCCGTACTTACTGTTACTGCCGCCATAGTTTAGTAAGTATTTACTTTTATGATTCATATATCTTCTTTCATTCGTTTTAAGACAATAACATTCATTAATCTATCTACCTAAGTACCGCTTCATGTCAGGAAACTTTATTGTTTGCTATTATGATTTAATTCCATTTATTATGCACCAGACTGTGGCTCGGTGTGCTCGTAAGTGACACAAATAAATGCAATGTGTTGTACGCAAATAAATGTATACTCTCGATTCGCTTGCTTTATTTCACTCCTACTAAGATGTTGGCATTGGAAAAATGCGTAGCATAAATTATCTCTACAAGAGTACCATGGTACTCCATCGTTTTTGTTAGCACGTCTTTTGTAAAAAAAGATCGTGCTTCTGTTATCGGTTTGTCCGTCCGTCCGTCTGTACCCACGATATCTCAGCAAACTATTAGTCCGATTTGAATTTTTTTTTTTTTTTTGCATTGGGAAGCTTGAAATATGCAAATGATGATCCTTTATCATGAAAGAAATACGGGATTACGCCATATAATACAAATTTTGAAGATGACAATCCGATTTTTGGCGTAAATGTGACAAGGATGGTAAGTTGTCACATTTACGCCAAAAATCGGATTGTCATCTTCAAAATTTGATGATCCTTTATTTCGTTTTTTTTTTTACGATGTACAATTTCGCCGGCAGAGAGCGTAAATGCAGATGATGTCGAATTCAAAAATACGTTTTATTCCACATATTTGCTTATAAACATCCGATTGAAAAAAAAAAAATTATCATTCGATTCCATTTATGTCGAAGAGTATTTTAGATATAGTTACTTTTTCAAATTACGCATAGATTTTTCGCTAGGGGGCGTAAAAGTAAATTACATTTTCCCCGATAACTCTTCTTCTAAAACTCCGATTTGAAATTTTTTTCTTCAGCGGATACATCTCCTGATGGAAAATCTTTTGCATATAATTTCAAATTTTTGGTAAAGAATACTTTGGCCACCAGGGGGCGTAAGTGTTAATTTTTGCTTCTGATGTATTTGCCATAAAATCGTAGTTTCTAAAATATCGATTAAAAAATTCTTTCGTGGACTGATGCCACTCACATCGATAAACCTTTTCAGAATATTTGCTTCATTAAATATTCCACAGTTTCTCCGCCAGGGGGCGTAGATGTACATCTTATTTTTGTCAATATCTCTACTTCTAGGAGTCCGATTTGAAAAATTCCTTTTTTGTTGGATAGTGTTTTTTGTGTGACATATTTTGCATATAATTTCAAAATTTTCAAGTAATTCATAGACTTTCTGCTAGGGGGCGTAGCGGTAAATTACGTTTCCCCCTATATCTCTGCTTCTAAATCTCCGATTTGAAAAATTCTTTCTGCACCGGATACAGCTCCTGATGGAAAATCGTTTGCACATAATTTATAATTTTCGTAAAAAAATAGTTTGGCCACCAGGGGGCGTAAACTTTAATTTCCGCTTCTGTTGCATTTGCAGCAAAATATGAGCTTCTAAATTCTCGATTGAAAAAAACGTTGTTTGTTGACCGATACTACTCATGTCGACAAACTGTTTAGGAACATTTTCTTCTTGAAAAAATGCATGCTTTCTACGCCATGAGGCGTAGATGTATATTTTATTTTTGTCAATATCTCTATTTCTAAGAGTACGATTTGAAAGATTCTTTCTTTGTTGGATAGTGTTTCCTATAAATTCAAAATTTTCAAATAAATCATACACTTTCCGCTAGGGGGCGCAAAGGTAAATTGCGTTTTCTGCGTTATTTCTGTTCCTAAAGCTCTGATTTGAAAAATTCTTCCGGTATTGCATACAAGACCTGATGGGAAATATTTTTCACATAATTTCTAATGTTTGGTAAAGAATGGTTTAGCCACCAGGGGTCATATGTGTTAATTTCTGCTTCTGAAGTATTTGTTGCAAAATCTGGGCTCCTGAAAACTCGACTAATTTTTTTTTCTTCGACCGATACCGCTTATACGGATAAACCTTTTGAGAATACTTTCTTCCTAAAATAATGCATGGTTTTCCCACCAGGGGACGTAAAGTCACATCTTATTTTTGTAGATATCTCTGTTTCTAAGAGTTCGAAAGCTCACGATTCCGTTTACAGCAATATCTGAGGGATTAAAAACCCGATTGAAAATCTTTCTTTGGTCAGATCTATTGTTTTCCATACCGGTTCCATTGACTTTGAATAGCTTTGATAAATTTAATTTGCATCAGAACGGATTCAAAAGACGTGCTTATTACACCCGAAGATTCAGTGTCAACCTTCTTGTTTTTTTTCTTTTTATTCCGGCGAAGATAATGGATCTTAGTACTTTAAATGGAAGGAAGCTCCATTAACCGAGGGCTAGTCAAGTCACCTCTCTTCCGAAATGATTAAAAAAAAGGGAAGAAAAAAAGGATAAATCGAAAAAACTTGCAAGTATCTTTTTTCTTTTCATGCAGAATTATGATCAGTGCTCCATACAGTATTCCGCTACACTCTTAGGAACAGGATTCTTCTCCTCTTTTTAATTCTTTGCATTTGGTTTTTGTGTGCGCAGCGCCGGTTCAACCATTAGGCAAACTAGCGGCTGTCTAGGGCGCCAACGCCAAAATTCGGGGGGGGGGGGGGGTGCCCAGATTTAGAATTGATAAAATCGAATGAGTAAAAAATGAGAAAAAAAAACCACAATAAAAATGATAAAAATAAGGGCAATTTCGTTTTCTGTTGTGCTTTCGATAAGCAAATTCTTGCTCCTTGAGTAAGCGAAAAACGGAGACCTGCGCCTATAGCTGGGTAAGTCAGCTTGCAGTAAAATCCGACGCCAGAGAAGGTATTTATCACAAAATTGCCGTAAATGAAGCCGTCCATATGCAGCAGGCAAGTCAGGCGACGCCTAAGGGCGGCAATTTTTTTTAAAGAAAATATATTCTATATTATCCAGCTTTCAATGAAATCATCAAAACTTTCCCCTTCTTCTATCACAAATAGTGGCATTACTTTCTAATAAGAACAGAGACAAGATTAAGAGAGGCTCTACCACTATATATTTATTCCGTTAGAATTCTTGTTTCTTTTCTGTTTTTTTTCCGTCTGTCGGTGGATCCAGGAATGGACCTTGTTTTTTTTTGTTATCGAAGATATGACACTCGAAATCAGCTTTTCTCGAATATACAGTCGGACTTCCATACATCGAACTTCCGTATATCGAAATTCTGTATACATCGAAGTTTTTTTTGTGTGTGTGTGAATCTCTTTGATCATTACACAGAAAATCTGTTTCTACACTGCTGGCCACCCAAAATGCAACACCAAGAAGGAAGCATCCGATTGGCCCGAAATTCCCAGCATGCGTCGCCCGCGAGAGGACATGCAACCGATTAGCATTGCAGGGCATATATGCAAATCATGTGCGCCCGGCGCGCCACCGAGAAGCACTATAAGAAGGGTGCACAGAAGGCGGGGTGTAAGTAGTGGAAATGTGTTTTGCTGCCAGACCTGAGCGTAGGAAGTTTCCTGATGCCTCGTCGCAGAATACGGCAGTCATTCCAGCACGTTTTGGAGTTCGACAGAGGACGAATAGTGGCTTACCGCGACAGCGCTTTATCGTACCGAGACATCGGCGCCCGTGTGGGACGACATCCAGCCACAGTGATGCGAGTATAGATTCGGTGGGTGCAGGAGGGACGGACGGAGCGACTTGAGCGACTGCCGCAGCCGCGGCACACCACCGAGCTAGAGGACTGGCATGTTGTGCAACGGGCATTGACGGTTCGCACCGCCACATCACGAACGTTAGCGCAGGAATTAGGGTGTGTTGCGCAACAACCTGTGTCAGCACGTACCGTTCGACATCGTCTGCAGGAGCGAGGACTTGTCGCACGGTGCCCATTGCTCGATTACCATTGACGTTACACCACAGGCGAGTGCGGCGGCAGTGGGCCGTTGAACACCGCACCTGGACTAAGGAATGGCACGACATTGTCTTCTCCGACGAATCCCGCTTCTGCCTACAACACCACGATGGTCGGATCCGCGTGTGGCTGCACCGCGGCAAGAGACTGTTTGACGCCTGCATTATGCATCGCCATACCGGTCCGTCGCCTGGCATTATGGTTTGGGGCGCAATTGGATATAACACCCGCACCCCTCTGGGACGCATCGCCGGTGCACTCAACAGCCACCGCTACATCTCCAACGTTTTGGAGCCTGTAGTCCCCCCATACCTGCAAGACCTGCCATCGAATACGTTTCAACATAACAATGAGCACGGAGCTGGTCGCTGATCAGCAACCGAGTGGCCCGGCAAGCACCATCCGCGGCTACGCCTGATAAACTGTGGCGACGTGTGGAAGCAGCCTGGACCGATATACCCCAAGCCTAGATCCAAAGCCTCTTTCGTTCGATGCCGCGGCGTGTAGCGACCGTTATTGCCAGCCATGGGGGCCACACGAACTATTGATGTCTGCGTGTTCCGCAAGTCGCACGGGCCTGTAAGCTCAATCGTTTCCTCTTTGTGTCTGTTGTTATGTGTCCAGTAAATCTGGCTTTGCTATCTCGTGTCCTTCTTGGTGTTGCATTTTGGGTGGCCAGCAGTGTATATATATCGACATTTTATTTCAAATATATCCAATTTTTTTCAAGACGAAACGAGGTTTGTCCTTCTTAATGACGATATTATAAGAAAAACAAGTGAGAAAAATAGAATGAACAAGTCGCGAGAGGAGGAAGGAAAGGATGGTCATTGCGACGACAACAGGTCGCCAATCCGGCGGAAGAGGTGTTGTCTCCACACTCCCTTCACCCCTCTTCTCAAGTGACCTTCCTTCTCCCTAAAACAGGTTCAGTTTGTTTCAGTCTCTTTAACCGACGGTGTGTTTTCGCGATGTCAAAAAGAAAATCTCTCCGTGTTTTGAAAAAGGTGTTGTTGAAGAACGTAAACAGCGGAATTCAGCAAAAAAGATATTGCGGTTAAATTTGGTGTTCCCCCAGGTACAGTGTGGACAATTATGAAAAAACTGGAAGTTCGTTTTGAAAACCTTTGAAGATGTCACACGTGACAGGAAACGTTCTAAAATGTGTCCTTTTGGAAAAGTGAACGACACGGGTTTAAATCGGATTAAAATTGCTCGTGACGAAACCTTGCCAATCTCAGGTTCTCTTATAAAGGAAAAGGCATTAGAGTTTGCCAATAGTTTGGGGTAAGTGTATTTCCAAGCTAGTTACTGTTGGTTGAATAAATTTAAGAAGCGATATGGCTTAAAAGAATAGACTGTTTCAGAGAAAAGTGGACACCGATTATGACCAATGCATGACACTGTGACCAATGCAAAAAATACGGTTCTGAAGAAGTTTTTAGATTTTAGAAGAGTACACTCCTGACATTTTAAATATCGACGGCATAGGGAAACAGAGATTATTTTTATTTTATATATTTAAAAATAACAGTTTTGGTGGGCGCTAACATGAACGGCACAGGAAAACTGAGATTACTGGTGATAGGAAAAAGTAATCAACCTGATTACGAAATGTGTTTCTAACTACAGGGTATTCAAAATGATTGCCCCGACTACAAATGACAATAACGTGTTTTTGCAGATAAATAGACAGCTGATATCACTACACAAGAAAGAAGGAAGTTTAGAATTTTATTGGAACCCATTGCTGTGTTGCTATGGTCTTGCTAATTCTTCCAAACTGTTGGATTGGTCGTTGTGGATAGGATGGCAGGGTGTTCTTCAAATGGTCCCCAAGTCTCCGGACCTTACTCACTGTGACGTTTGTGGGGGTATGTCAAAGACCATGTATGTACCACCTTTGCCGATAACACTGCAAGAACTAGAGATGCGTATTGAGCTTGCAGTAGCATCAGTGACTACGGACATGCTTAATAATGAATGGCGTGAAATGGATTACCGTTTAAATGTTGTCCACGTGACCCAGGGGAGTCGCATAGAACATTTGTAAGGTATGGAAACAAAATTCTAAACTTCCTTCTTTATTGTGCAACAATGTGATCTCTGTATCTACGTTCATAAACCAGGTATTCTCATTTGTAATCGGGGGGGGCAATCATTTTGAATTACCCTGTACAATATACTACACAATAAATGAACTTTCAGAAGACAAAAGCGATGTACAATGCTTTTACAAGAAATGAAGATTTATCGATTGATGGGGGAAAGCTGGAGATAACCGATACCTACATTTACCTTGCACAGCAGATATCAAGTGAGGGTCACATCGATGAAGAAATTAATCGGCGTATAAAACTTGCCTGGAGAGCTTTTGGAAGAAACTGTACAATTTTCAAGAGCAATATGCCATTATGTCTTAAAAGAAAAGTGTTTGAGCAATGCATCTTTCCAGTGCTTACGTATGGTGCAGAGACGTGGACCTTAACTAAAAAAGGCATACAAAGACTGCAGTCAACTCAAAGAAGCATGGAGAGGTGCATGCTTGGTGTCACCAGGAGAGATAAGAAGAGGAACTCCTCGATCAGAAAAATGACAAGAGTGGAATACACCATGATCAGAGTAAAATCCCTGAAATGGCAATGGGCTGGACACATTGCCAGAAGGGCAGACCACCGATGGACAGCCGAAATTCTAGACTGAATTCCGGGGTACAGGAAAGGACCTAGAGAAGAAGACCACATGGGATATGGGTGGATGGAATCAGAAAGTATGCGGGAGTAACATGGAGGAGACTGGCACGAGACAGACCGTTGTGGAAGAAACTTGGGGAGACCTTCATTCAGCAGTGGATTGATAATGGTTGACAATGCTGCTGATGATGGTGACATATGTATAAAAAAGATCGTTTCTGTATATCAAATACTTTTTGTGGAGCTATCGACTTCGACATACGGAGATCCGACTGTATATAAGAACACGGGACACGAATGTTCTGAAAACAGCCCACGTATAAAAAAACACACTTAAAAATTAGAAGGGAAAACGTCACAAGTTACGCTGCAAATAGAGGAAGAACGAAAATTGCTACGAAACAAGCGTTATTTTTCTATTAAGACAACAACAGCTTCCCGGGTGTGGCATTAACATTTCAGTTTGGCACATGTTTCACGTGTCGGCGTGATGGAATCGAAAATGACAATGAGGATGTGATCATGTCCATTACTGTTCGAGCTTATTCAAGTTCTGCTTAACGTGGTTAGTGAATAAATCATCAGAAGCAGACTGCAGTTGAAGACAAAAACTAGTAGTGTAAGGCATAGTAATTTGATGCAGGGTAATGTCGAAAACGAAAACAATTATCCAAACAACCTTCTCTCTCTCTCCCTCCCTTTTTTTCTTTTATTGGAAGTAGCACGACAATGTAGGATAAAACTACAAATCCCACTGTCCATTTGTCATACTCTGGATCAGTGTTTATCAACGGCAGGTTGGTGGACTATTCGAATTTCATGGAAAATTTTAGTTAACCAAATATTTTTCATTTACTAAAGATTTTATCTTCCTCAGAACTTCAAAGCTAAAACAAAAAAAAATGACTGATTATTTCCATGAAAAAGAACAACAGAGCCTGATTTTCTACAGATATAATTTCACTAACAAACATTTTAAATTTATGTCTCCAAGTACTTCATGCAAAAATTGACGCCTGTAGGAATAATATTAAAAATGTATTTATAGCGTAACACAAAAGAATAACTGTGAAAAGTTCAATTCCCATTGTGGCTGATTTTTCAGGCATGCTCATTAAACTTTCATCGTGCTTATTATTCATGAGCGCTTTTCCGGAATTTTTGATAACTGCTATCTACCAGTAGAAGACTTGCGTTTGCGAAACTTGTTGACTACACATCCAATTAAAAAGAAATGGAAAACCTCTTTTATTCATGGAGAAAAATCTACAGGATCATTTTGAGGTTGAGTATAAGGATTGGGGTTAATTCGATTTGGTGAATAAATCAGTTTTCTGAAATAGAAAAGCCAGAACATCCAATTCCTCCAGAGAAACATGTGCAAGAGTTATTACTGTTTCTAACTTACATGTGAAGCAGAATTTTCTACAATCCCTATGATTAAATGAAAGCTGAGAATTCAGTTGGTGTTCGCCCTAGCATTGCACTGCTTCTTCCGTTCTATATTTAATTCCGAGGAAAGGAATTAGTGAATTCGAAATGGAAATCACGCCAATTGTTTCTAACGTACGCATTATTACATGCATTTTTGGAATAACATATTATAAACTTTAAATACACTATGTGTACAAAAGTGATTGGACACTAAGTAAATAGAAAAAAAGTATCGTAGTTACATCAGTAGCTGTTTGGTCCTCCATTTGCAGAGATTACAGCAGCCACCCGTCGAGGTAAACTGTCCACAAGTCCATGGAGTACAGAGAGCGGTAAGTTCCTCCATTCTGTCTTGAGAGCCGCGGATGGCTTAGTGGTTAGCGAGTCAAACTATCATTACAAGGTCCTCAGGTTCTAGCCTGGGCTGATCTTTCAGAGATGGTGTGATTTACTAACAATCGCTGAATATCCGCCGTGCATCGGACGAGCACGTTAAGTGACGACCCACTGGTTAAATGGGTATCCTTTCCTGTGCCCCCCCCCCTGAAATTCTCTCACCTCTCTGTGTGCAACATCGTACTTGCACGGTGGCGCCATCTACTGTACTCTAATATCACTACAAACTGTTCTGTCAAAGTCGCTAGACTTGCTCTCATTCCTTCAGTTTCTGTGTCTTGCCCAAATGGCGATCTCGCTGTAGGGGGCTGGGACCTAAACTCTACTTACTGTGGACGGAAGTCCTACAAGAAAATGACAAATACTGTACTCTCTCTACATTCTGTCTTGAGTGCATCGACCAAATCAGTTAGTGAAGAAGGTCGTGTTGGTCTAGACCTCACCCGTCGTTCAATTTCGTCCCGTAGGTGTTAAACGGGATTGAGATCCGGGGCTCTGGCAAGGCTAGTCCATTTGCGAGACCTGATGTTTCTCATACCAGTCCATTGTTGCCGTGGAAACATGACAAGCGGCAGTGCAGTGCTGGAAGAAACAATCGTCGTGTGTGCAGAACTGTCACAACGTTGAGAGCATTGAGTTATCCAAAATATCTCTATACAGCACAGAGTTTATGTTGCCATGAATAACAACCAGTGGACCCACACCGTACCAGCTGAAACAGCCCTATACCATAACTTCACCGCACCGCCTCCGTGCTTCACAGTCAGCAATATGCTCTCCGGAAGCAGACGTTCTACACGTAACCGCCATGCCCAGACACGTTCATCCAATCGGAATGATGTAAGAGGGATTCTTCGCTCCATAACACCTGCCGACATTGATTGCTCTAATGCCCAATTTTTGTGCTGTTGACACCACCATAAAATAGATGATGCAAATAAAAATTTCCTAAATAACCGTTGGACGTTCTCTATTTCCCTTGGATTCAAGAAATTTAGTGAATAAAAGATTCGTGAATATTTTACTTGGTACTAGTGCGAAATCAACTAGTGAGCGAACTGCTTTGAAAAGAGCGATTCTTATTAGTGAAGAATATGAAATAGGGGTATCTACATAAAACAGAATGTCTGTCTGTATGTACTCTATAAACTCCTAAACCCTTTTACCGATCTGGACCAAATTTTGAATAGTTACTCTGTAGGACCCTGAGGAAAATATAGGCTACCATGAAACGTAGACACCCTACTATATCCCTAATTTTATAATTCCCCTGATTTCATCTCCTTGACTCTTTGTCCCTCAACCCTTTGACCGATCTGAACCAAACTTTTCCATTACTCTCTAGAACCCAGCGGAAAATATAAGCTGTCACGAAACCAGAACATCCCACTTCCTTTCTCTGATTTCATCGCCTTGACCCTTTGTGAAAATTTGTGTTTAGTGCATGAAAGCACCAGTTAATTGTAAAATATATTATATTTTAAAATAATTGCCGTAATAAATGAAAAACACGAGCTTTGTCTAACAGTCAAGTGAATTTCAGTTAACTGTCATAAACGTCTGTGCTTTTTATGTAATTTTAATTTAAATCGAAATAGCGAAAATCCATTTGACAAATCTGTCCAAAATCCAAGAAAGTGAAATTATTAAGAGAAGCTGAGGCCCCCTTAACTGCGTGAATTCTAGAATTCCACCGAAAAAGTGAACATTTGTTGGACAAATCAATTTAGAATCCAAGAAAAGTGTTCGGAAAGCGTTGGCCTAGAAGCTGTTTCATGCACTTTTTTTGTTAAACCCCGGCACCACCAGGTACTTCTGCTTGATGATATTCAAAGAAAACCGTGTTCGCAGTTGCTACCCAATATTTCGAAGCTAAGGGTTTGTTTTTTTACTTTACTCAAATTAAGAAATCACAGATAATTTCTTAAGATAGTTTACTATGAAATTAGATTAAAAAAATTATAAAAAGGTCAAAATATACATAGGCTAAAAGTAGCAAGAAAAGTCTGTTTGTATGTATGGTACGTACGTATGTATGTATGTATGGTATGGTATGGTATGTATGTATGTCTTATATTATAAATTAACGTAATCCCAAATTACGCGTTTTCTCCCTCTTTTTCTCATTTACTGTTCCCCAAATACGTGGCGACAGTTAATAAATAAATAAACACATCGCTCTTTCCACGTTCCAGAAACACACAGCATCCGAAAAATTGTTTTTCAGCCAACCGCTGTGGAATTGGACCAACAGAACTCTCGATATCGCGCAGAGTGAGTTACATTTACGCCACGGTGGCCAACAATCCACGGTGCTGTGTGTATTTATGATGTCAGAAGCTGACTTAAATACACATAGCACCGTGGATTGTTGGCCACCGTGGCGTAAATGTAACGCACTCTGCGCGATATCGAGAGTTCTGTTGGTCCAATTCCACAGCGGTTGGCTGAAAAACAATTTTTCGGATGCTGTGTGTTTCTGGAACGTGGAAAGAGCGATGTATTTATTTATTTATTTACTGTACCATTTAATATCCGGCACTCAAAATTTCATTTTTTGGAATTTATACATATGCATATACATTTAATATCTTGAAATTTCATTTATACATTTTTTGTCCGTTCTCTAGGAAAACGTATAACCGAGGTTTCACTGTATTTGCATTTTATTTCAGCAATAAGAAAAGATGGACTAAGGGAAAAGTGTATTTGAATTAAAGAATTGTTTTTCTTTAAAAATGTTAACCAAAACAACATGCCGCTTTATCAAATGAGAGCCAAAAACAGGAGAAGGAAATCAAATTTAATTTATTAAATTCATTAAATTCTTTAAACTTATTAAATTACTTTTGTTCGATTGTGATGGATATTTACACCTATATATACGAAACGGGATGTAAGGTCAGGTGATGCGTAACATCACAGCCTCTCCTTGACAAATGTCAACCCGGCCTTCTCGTGGTACATCCTGTTCCCACTAAAGGGGCTCTGACAACCGCCAATAGCGGTATAACTATACCATCGGGATTAGAGGAAATGCTATCCCACACTCACCAACCCGCTTGGCCAGCGTGGTGAGTTATGGCCAAACCCCTCCAAAATGTCTCCACAACTTAAATCTTGGCCCTCAGTCTCCGGCAGCTGGAATGTACCTGGCCAAGGCAGCGGCCAGTGCGACATGAAGGCAGAGGGTGCTAAGAATCCCCGGAGGACCGGACTAGGCTGCCATCTGATGCTGACCTTGGCTACGTATAATGGACGCTCCCTATCTTCTGATTCAAGGCTTCTTGAATTGGAAGAGGAACTACAAAGGATCAAGTGGGACATCGTCGGGCTAAGTGAGGTAAGGAGAAAAGGAGAAGATCTCATTGAACTGAAAAGTGGACATCTCTTCTACTATCGTGGGACAGATACTGGCAGAACTAGTGGTGTTGGATTTATAATAAACAAGAAACTGAAGGATAAAGTTGTAGAAGTTGAAAGTTCCTCTGACAGAGCTGCACGACTCGTTATCCAACTCTCGAGAAGATACCAGGCTCAGATTATTCAAACTTATGCACACGCCACAAGTCATCCTGAAGAAGAAATTGAAGAATTTTATGAGGAAATTCGTGATCTAAATAATAAAGGTAAGCAGCACTTGAAGATAATTATGGGAGATTTCAATGCAAAAATAAGGCAACGGCAACAGAATGAAACTTCAGTAGGTAAATTCGGTCACGGCAACAGAAACCAGCGTGGAAATACTCTCGTAGAGTTTGCAGAGGCAGAAGGGTTTTTCATCTTGAACTCCTTTTTCAAGAAAAAGCCACACAGGAAATGGACATGGAGACATCCAAATGGGACGACAAGTGAAATTGATTTTATTATGTGTAACAAATAATTCGTCATAGAAGACTGCAGTGTGCTAAACAAGTTCAACACAGGCAGTGACCATAGATTGGTGAGATGTAAGATGCACCTCAACACTAAACTCGAACGTAGCAAGCTCATAAGACAAACAAAATGTATTGACATAACCAACCTTAAAAAACACCATAATACCTTCAAATTGGAACTGAAGAACAGATTCTCTGCTTTAGAAGGCCTAACATCGGAAGAAGCGGATATTTCTGAAGTTAACAGAAAAGTAACCAAAACTCTTATGGAAACAGCAACAAAATTACCTGGGTCTAAGAACAAATTGCATGTGAACAAGTTATCAGGAAAAACCAAAATGTTGATGCAAAAAAGAAGAGTGATGAGGACAACTAAAGAAGATGTGACTTCCAAAGTGGAATATATAGAGCTATGCAAGACAGTACGAAAAATTATCACTGAAGACGTAAGGAAATTCAACTGTGAACTAGTAAGGAAAGCAATTGAAAACAACCAAAGCCTAAAGATAGGGACATCTCAGTAAGGGAAAAAAACAGATTATGGCACTGAGAAAAGAAGATGGTTCTGTAACAAGAAATAGAGGCGAAATTTTGACAAGAGTGAAATATTTCTACTCCAAATTATATGAAAGGGATGATACATGTACTCCAGACATCATGAAAGGTACCAGTACCAGAGTTCTTCCAGTCCTTCCAGCAGAAGTTGCACATGCAATCAAGAACATGAAGCGAGGAAAAGCTCCAGGAGAAGATGGAATTACTATAGACATCATACAAGAAGCAAGTGGAGAAATCGAAACAGTACTCGCCCAAATTTTCACTCGATGCCTTAATGAAGAGAAAATTCCTGAGGATTGGAACAACGCTACAATGATCTTGCTACATAAAAAAGGTGACATTGAGGATCTCAGGAACTACAGACCTATCAGCCTCCTATCAGTGGTTTATAAAATCTTCACTAAAGTTCTTTCACACCGCTTGAAGGTGACACTGGACATGGCTCAACCGAGAGAACAAGCTGGATTCAGGAGTGGCTACAGCACAATAGATCATATCCACGTACTGAGAGAACTAATTGAAAGAGCGAGGGAATATGAGCTTCCATTGTGCATGGCTTTTATCGATTATGAAAAAGCCTTTGATTCGGTGAAACCATCAGCAGTTGTAATGGCTCTGAAATCCTGCGGTATTGAAGAGGCATATATTAATATTATTAATAACATCTATGAAAATGCAAGTGCAAAGATTCGGCTGTTTGAAAATACAACACACATAAAAATTGGAAAAGGAGTGAGACAAGGTGATACCATATCTCCGAAGCTCTTTAATGCCACATTGGAAAATGTCTTTCAATCACTGAACTGGGAAAACAAAGGGATAAAGATTAATGGAGATTATCTAACCCACCTTCGTTTTGCTGATGACATAGTCATTTTTGCAACTACCCCATCAGAGCTACAGAGTATGATCCAGGAACTTGCTGAAAAGAGTGAAGAAGTGGGATTAAAAATGAACTTTCAGAAGACAAAAGCGATGTACAATGCTTTTACAAGAAATGAAAATTTATCGATTGATGGAGAAAAGCTGGAGATAACAGACACGTACGTTTATCTTGGACAGCAGATATCAGGTGAGGGTCACATTGGTGAAGAAATTAATCGGCGTACAAAACTTGCCTGGAGAGCTTTTGGAAGAAACAGCATAATTTTCAAGAGCAATATGCCATTATGTCTTAAAAGAAAAGTGTTTGATCAATGCATCCTTCCAGTGCTTACGTATGGTGCAGAGACGTGGACCTTAGCTAAAAGAGACATACAAAGGCTGCAGACAACTCAAAGTAGCATGGAGAGGTGCATGCTTGGTGTAACCAGGAAAGATAAGAAGAGGAACTCGTGAATCCGAAAAATGACAAGAGTGGAAGACATCACGATCAGAGTTAAATCCCTGAAATGGCAATGGGCTGGGCATACTGCCAGAAGAACAGACCATCGATGGACAGCCGAAATTTTAGATTGGATTCCAAGGGACCGGAAAAGACCCAGAAGAAGACCACATGGAAGATGGGTGGATGAAATTCGAAAGTATGCGGGAGTGACATGGAGGAGACTGGCACAAGACAGACCGTTGTGGAGGAAACTTGGAGAGACTTTCGTCCAGCAGTGAATTGATAATGGTTGACAATGATGATGATGATGATATACGAAACAGGACTTTTCTTTAAGTGTTTGCTAAGCAAGACTTTTACTTGTTAATTCTTGTTTTTTATTATGTACTGTATATGGACATAATTTGTACGTACACATTATGTGATTCATATTCATTTAAGATATTTATAAGAAATAGTGCATTGACTAGAAAATGTGTTTCTATATACAATATACTACACAATACATAAGCATAAATAAAAGGTTGTTTCTATCTATCTATCTATCTATCTATCTATATATATATATATATATATATATATATATATATATATATATATATATATATATACAGGGGTTGTCCAAAATAATGGAAACACCTTGAAACGATAGGTGCTACGCACCTAATATGGTGAGGGAGCACCCTTGACATTTAAAACTCCTTGAATTCTCCTTGAAATGGACGCATACAAGTCCTGGATGGTGGTAAGTGGTATGTAGTACCATTCTTCCTGCAGAAACTGCTCCAATTCCTTGAGAGATGCCAGAGGAGGACAACGGGATCGCACTCTCTTTTCCAACGCCGACCACAGGGGCTCAATGATGCTTAAGTCCGGTGATTGTACAGGCCAGGGAAGGTGTGCAACTTCATCCTCATGTTCCTTAAATCATGATTGAACAGTTCGACTTCTGTGAATCGGGGCATTATTATCTTGAAAGGTGCAATCCCCTGACGGAAACAATGTCTGCGCCGTTGAATGCACATGGTCGGCCAAAAGAGTGACATAGTCACCGCTAGTGATCCGTCCGTGTAAGGTGATAATGGGACCTGCTGCAAACCACGAGATCATGGCCCAAACCATAACGGAACCGCCCCCATGCTTCACGGTAGGAAGGAGACAGTCTGAGTTGTAGACTTCTGCGGGGGCACTCACACGTAAACCCGTCCTGTGGTGGGGAATAGTGAGAAACTTGGTTCATCGGAAAACAAGACATGTTTTGAGTGATCTGCACTCCACGTTTTATGTTCTTGGCACCACTGTACTCTCAGTTTCATATTCACCTGTGACACCATGGGTATTGCAATCGCAGCTATGCTTATTGTGCTTATGCAATTCCCTTTGCACGGTATGGGGCGAAACTGGGTTTTGGAGATGTGCATTAAACTCAGCAGTCACTTTCGTCGCCGTGGTCTTCCTCCTTGCGGTCACAATCCTCTTTAATGTCCTCCTGTCTCTTGCAGTGAGTTTGATTTTCCTTTCACAGTTGTGTCTCGCAGATGATGATGTGCCGTGAACATTGTATGCTGTAATGACCTTCAACACGGTACCTCTCGATACTCCTAATACCTGTGCCACTGTGGTTACCGACGCACCAACCAGATGGGCTCCTACAATCTGCCCTCTTTGGAACTCCGACAGGTCACTCATTGTGCCTTCACCTGGAACGAAATTATGCAAACACCGATTTACAATGCAATCACACAGACCCTTGAGACCGTAAGCAACACTTCATTTACAAAAAAAAAAAAAAAAAAATTGCAGCTGCATGTTCGTTTTACTCAAAAAGCAGCACATACTAAAGTCACTGTTTTCAGCTAGGTTATTTCCATTATTTTGGACAACCCCTGTATACGCACGATGGTTGCACCGAAAATAATGTAAAAGTTAGCATAAGTTTTTTTATTAAATGACAGAGTCCGTTCAAATTGCCCATTTTGGTAGAGTAACTCTTTCTCTATACAAAGGTACTACTCAACAGAGTCTCCATTACAAGCGATGCATTTGCGCTGTAGTTGAACCCAACTCTCGAATCCTCTTTGAAAATATTTAGGTGTGGACTGTTGTACCCCTTTCTTCACAGCCATTTTCACCTCGTCTGTGTCATAAAATCATTGTCCCCGAACGTTGTTCTTCATTGGACCAAAAAAGTTGAAGTCGGAGGGCGCCAGATCTAGGCTTACAGTGGATGGGGGTGGGGGGACCACCGACCAGCCTAATTTGCTGATCGCTTGGTTTGTTGCCAAAGATGTGTATGGTTTCGCATTGTCATGGTGAATGTGGATCCTTTTCAGATTCTTGATCGGTCTCTTCCTCTTTTTGGCTTCCCTAAACTTCTTGAGTGTCTCAATGTAGGGGTTGCTGGTCACGGTGCGGACACGAAAAACAAGAAGAATGACACCCATGTCATCACAAAAAAAAAAAAAACAGTCACCACGACTTTCTGTGCTGATCGCTGGCTCTTGAACTTCTTAGGTCTTGGTGAAGAGGTGTGACGCCATTCCATGCATTGATTCTTCGTTTCCGGATGGTAAAGATACGCCCACCTTTCATCTGCTGCCACCAGATAGGAAAAAGCACATGTATTCATTGGCTTCAAATGCTTCCAGGAGATCAGAGCATACTTCCATCCTTCTCTCCTTCCAATCGGGTGTCAGCTGTCGAAGTACCCGCTTTGTACACACTTTCTGATACCTTAAGTCTTTCATCATCTTTTGTATGACATTGTGACCACAGTCCAGTTGTGCAACAAGCTCACGGACTGTGACTCGTCTCTCCACGAGAATCAATTCATTCACTTGCTGACTATTCGTGTCAGAGGTCGCAGATGATGGTCTTCAACTGCATGGTTTGTCTTCAATGCTGGTTTCCACTTCTTTAAACTTCTTCGTACCTCTGTGCACATTGTTCTTGTCAATGCTGTCATCTCCGTAAACATTCTGTAACCTTCAGTGGATGTCTGACAGCCTGCACCCTTCCTTCCTCAAGAACTTAATGACGGCATGCTGCTTCTGCTTGGAATCCATTATTCACCTGCAATGAAGAAAAAGGATTACCAAGTGGACGAGTTACTCTAAGAACACGTGCAATTTGAACTACCCCTGTCAGTTAATAAAAACGTTATGCCCACTTTTGCATTACTTTTGGTACAATCCTCGTATGTATACAGTATACACTGAAGAGCAATTGAATTTGAGATACCTGTCTAGTAACGTGTAGCACCACCTTTCGACCTGACGAAGGCAGCGATTCGTCTCGGCATGGACTCGACAAGACACCGGAAGCGTTGGGAAGCTATACGGAACAAGCTCCCACAGTTCACGAAGATTTGCCGGAGGGGGTCAGAGCCTCGAACATCTCTCTCAATGGCATCCCAGATGTACTCGATGGGACTGAAGTCAGGTGACCTAGCTGGCCAAGGAAGCGAGGTCACGTCGGTGGAGTGTTCATCCAACCATTCGGATATAATTCGGGAGCGATGGCATGGTGCATTGTCTTGTTGCAGGATGAGGTCCTCAGTGGAATGTTGAAGACGCACAAACTGGAGCAAACGGTCATCCAGAATATCCCCGTAACGTTGACCTGTGAGATGCGATCTCACACGTACCAGAGGTCCTACCTATTTCAGTCCACGTAAACAGTCCCTAGACGAGAATGCCACCCCTACCAGCTTGAAGAGTACCCTGCTGGCAAGGAGGATCCATCACTTCATGTGGTTTGCTCCGTACTCGTATCCTGCCATCCGCATGTACCAACGTGAATCTCGACTCATCAGTCCAGGCAACATTTTCCCAAATGTCTAGGGTCCAGTGGCGATGTTCCCGCGCCCATGCTAATCTTTGCACCATGTGATGTGCGGTCAGCAGTGGTACCCTCGTGGGACGATGGCTTCTGTACCCCATAGCGAGGAGATGGTTCTGGATGATATGGCTGCTTACACGTTTTTATGCACCAGCGTTTAAGTTGCCGATTGATTTCTTGCAATGTGGCCCGTCTATCCGCTGTTACAATGAGAGCTAGCCGACGATGACCCCGCTCAATCACACGCTGTTGTCCACGATAGTTTGCCATTACAGGGATGGTTTTACCAGATTCGATGTACTCACAGTGCACCCGTGACAGAGTGGCTCGTAAAAATCCCAGTGCCTGCAAGACTTTCGAGATGGAGTGACCCATTCGTCGATCTCCGACAATTTGCCCACGATTAAATGCGCTTAGATCCTTCGTCATTCTCATACTGCGTCCGACTCTTACTGATTCCAGTCGCATTACTCCTTATATTGTCGGATCGCTGCATACGTCATGTCGTTTCTGTTTACAGGGCCGCCCATAGCGCAACACTTGCATAACGCCAGCTGTCTATAATTCAATTGCTCTTCAGTGTAGTGTACAAGTTATGTTCATATACAGTAGATAATAACAAGTTAGTAAAATCATGCAATGCATTGATTATGATACGCTTTCCAACATACTAGAAATCATTACTCAAGTTATGAGGAAAATGGCTGTGGAATAAACCTCACTCCTGTGCCCTGACCTTTGATCCCATTTCGATGATATTCAACAGAACTGGTTCAGTATACCTCCGAAATAACACGATAAAGTTTTGTCACAATCGAAGCAAGTTTACGTAAGTTATGATGCATAAGGGCCATGGAATAGATCCCGCTTTTGTGTCCTAACCTTTGACCCTATTTCGCTCATTTTTAATAGGATTTGTCCCCAGGCAGGCCCCTACAACATACTAACATTTCATTCAAATCGAAACATTTTTGCGTAAGTTATGACGCGTAATGGCGATGGAAGTAATTCCGCTCCTATGCCCTGACCTTTCACCCCCAGTTCGCAATTTTCAATAGGGTTTGTCTCTAGGTGGTCCCCTACCACATACTAAAATTTAATCGAAATCGAACCTTTTTTACGTTAGTTATGACGCATAAGAGCAGTGGAATGGATCCCGCTCCTATGTCCTGACCTTTGACCCAATTTCGTTCACGTTGAATAGGGTTCCTTCCCAGGTGTTCCCCTACCACATACTAAAATGTCATTGAAATCAAATGATTTTTACGCGTGTTATCGTGCGGACGAACACACGCATACAACGCGTGACGTAATGAGGCAGATGGGAATCGCAACCATCTGCTCGCAAGAGTGTGACGTCATAAAATTGTAATAGGATCCACCCACAACACGTGACTTAATGAGACAGATGGCATGACCGCGCGCCAACCTCTAATGCACTACGCCATGACATTACACTAAAAACGTGGTAACTCGGGATAGCTATTTAAATCACTAAACAAATTTTCCTAAAGTCGAGATCAAGCTAAATCGATTTCTAGTACCAGAAAACGGTAGGTTAACGACTTTCATCAAAATCCTTAGAGCCGTTTTCAAAATAAAATTTACATACATACAAAAATTGCTCCTTTAAGGTGAACGTCAAGTAATTTTGCTTCCTGTACTTCGAATGGAAAAATTTCTGTACATATTTTCTTCCCAATTAATGCGTTCCCAAGGATGAAAATTTGAACAGCGATTAAAATATCTCCATTTTATAACTTGGAATACTTAATATTTTCTAAAACATAACCATAATTATATAAAAAATCAATAACTTTTCCTTTGGTGGTGTTGAAACCAGAGAAACGATGGCGCGACCTGTCGCGCCATCGTTTCTCTGGTTTCAACACCACCAAAGGAAAAGTTATTGATTTTTTATATAATTATGGTTATGTTTTAGAAAAAAATAAGCATTCCAAGTTATAATAAGAAGCTATTTTAATCGATGTTCAAATTTTCATCCTTGGGAACACATTAATTGTGAAAGAAATGTGTACAAAAGTTTTTCCATTGGAAGTATAAGGAAGCAAAATTGCTTGACGTCCATCTTAATAATATTTGATAAGGGCGATGGAATAGATCGCAATCCTATGTCCTGACTTTGACCATATTTCGTCCATTTTGAATAGGGTTCGTCCCTAGGTGGTCCCCTACCACATACGGAAATTTCATCGAAATCGAACCATTTTTACGCACGTTATGACGCATAAGTGAAATGGAATGAATCCCGCTCTTATGTCCTGACCTTTGACCACAATTCACCCATTTTGAATAGGGTCCGTCCCCAGGCGGTCCCCTACCACATAGTAATATTTCATTGAAATCTAACCATATTTACTCAAGTTATGACGCATAAGTGCAATTGAATGGATCCCGCTCCTACGTCATGACCTTTGCCCTCATTTGTCCTATTTTCATTAGGGTTCGTCCCCAGGTGCTCCCCTACCACATACTAAAATTTCATCGAAATCGAACCATTTTTACGCCAGTTATCGTGCGTGCGGACGGACAAAGCTGGAGCATATACGCTTCTTCAATCTACGGTTGAAAGCGTAAAAAAAACAAGAATTAACAAGAAAAATGTCTTGTTTGGCAAACATTTAAAGAAAAGTCCTGTTTCGTCGACATAATAAATGTTATCAGGAGTACACTTCTAAAATCTTCTTCAGAACCGTGTTTTTCCATTGCTCGCAGTTAACGTCTCACACGCTTCCAATTTCTTCGGAAACAATCTATTTTTAGCATACCCAGGCGTTTTCTGGGAGACGCGGGTTCGTGTCCCGCTCCAGGACGATGAAAATTTTTTTCAAGTTTTCGGATATTATCTGACTTACCATCCTTGTCACATTTACGCCAAAAATCGGATTGTCATCTTCAAAATTTGTAATCTATCTTTGTATGCCATGTCGTGCTTAAATTTATCCAACCAACCGGACTAGCTTGGAAACCCACTTGTCCGAAACGATTGGCAAACTCTAATGCCTCTTTGCCGACCCGGTGGCGCAGTGGTATAATCACTGACTTCTGACCATTCGTCTGAGATGGCTCCAGGTTCGAATCCGGGTGAGGCATGGATGTGGTGTTTGTCATACGCCACTGGCGCTCTCTCCCTTCACTGGAACCAGTGTTCCTATATTTGGAACGGGTAACTGCTCATAGTCCACTGAGTTGCTTACGGTGATCGAACAGCTATTCTAAGATATGCATTTACGCCCCCTGGCGGGAAAACTATGTCATATTTTATACAGGATGTGGTATCCGAGGTGAGCGGTATCGGTCTACGAAAGACGTTTTTCAGTTGAGTTTTCAGAAGCTTAGATTTTGCGGTAAATATGTACGCCAGAAGCAGAAATAAAACCACTTACGCCCCCCTGGTGGCGAAACCATTGCGCACCAAAATTTAGATGTTTTACACCAAACATTTTCCATCACAGGGCGCATCCGATGCAGGAAGAATTTTTCAAATCGAAGTTTTAGAATCAGATATACACTGGTGTGCAAAAATTAAGAACGAAGAGGAGAAATTAGCATAACAGCGAAACGAGCAGGCATAACGGACCGAAAGACCACTCAGAAGATAGACTAGGGTCCGGTACGGTAGGGAATGCTGATATACGCAGCATGACGTAGGGGGGTGAGTGTTGTAAGGGTATAGAGCACAGGGGCGGTGTACGCTCAGCAATTCGGTGAAAGCTATTGCACGGTCTACATCGGTTTGAACGACGTCGAGTTGCTGCCACCGTGTGATATGGCCAACAGGCAATCCAGTAGACGACATCTGGATGACTTTACCCGAGGTCGCGTCATTGGGAAGTTGGAAGAAGGTCAAAGTGGGACAAGTTTGGCCGAGGAGTTCGGGATAGCTCACAGCATCGTTTCTCGAGTTTGGAGAGCATTTCAAACGACAGGAATAGCTGTCCGAGAGTTTAGCAGTGGTCGTCCACGAGCAACCACGGCGGCTGACAACCGGTATATTGTCCTACAGGCGAGAAGAGACAGACGGCAGACAGCGAAAGAAATCGCAAGACACATGTAACAGACAACTGGACGTCCGTTATCGCGTTTTACCGTGGCCAGGAGGCTGCACAAAGGTGGTCTATTTGCACGACGACCAATACGGTGTGTGCCATTAACGCCTGCTCATCGGAGACGGCGGTTTCTGTGGTGCCAGGAACACAAGAACTGGACACATCAGCAATGGGGTCGAGTTCTCTTTACGGATGAGAGCCGATTTAGTCTGACGAGCGATACTGGACGTATACATATCTGTACAGAGCAGGGAACAAGCAATCACTCCTCCATCATCATCGAAAGGGACTGGTTTGGAGGTGGAGGAGTTCTCGTTTGGGGCGGTATCATGCTTGGTAGCAGTACTGACCTCCACATCTTCCAAGGAGGTTCAATCACTGGTGTTCGCTATTGTACCGAGGTTCTCCTGCCTCACGTGCGTCTGTTTAGAGGTGCTGTGGGTCCTGAGTTCCTCTTCATGGACGACAACGCACACCTCATCGTACAGTGGCTGTCGCAGAGCTGTTGGAGAGTGAAGATATTCAACGCATGGATTGGCCCGCAAGGTCTCCGGACCTAAATCCAGTCGAACACGTGTGGGACCTTCTCGGGAGACGCTTGGCAGCACGTCACCAGCCGCCAGCAACGACTCCGCAGCTGCGATAGACGCTACAAGAGGAATGGGCCGCGATGCCTCAACAGCTCCTTCACAACCTCGTCCTCAGCATGGAGAGACGTTGTAAATCCTGCAACGCAGTCAGGAGTGATCATTTCCCCTACTAAAGAGTGGATTTTTCTTGGCAGCCGCCTGTCACATGGACGTTTCTGTCTTCTGTCCAGTTGCGCTCGAAGCTATTTTTTCAATAAAGTGCCTTTGTATCCTTTGCATTCATTGTTTGGACGGTTTTGCTCACTTGTCCCATATTCTTACATCTTGGGGATCTTATGGTATGATTTGAGTCGACGTGGAGCAGTTCTGCACGACGTTACATTCGAAAAACCGTCTTGTCCTTAATTTATGCACGCCAGTGTATATGGGAAAATGTAATTTACCTTTACGCTTCCTAGTGGAAAATATATGCATTACCTGAAAAAGAAACTGTGCCTAAAATAGTCTTCGTTATAAATGGCATTGAGAAGTATAACTTTTTCAATCGGATATTTTGAAGCAAGTATATATGCAGTAAAATGTGTTTTGAATTCAATATCATCTGCATTTAGCGGCAAAGTTATGCATCAGAAAAAATAAAACTGAATGCAAGGACCATCATTCTCACGTTTCACGCTTCCCAAATGCAAAAATAATTTTTCAAATCGGACTATTAGTTGCAGAGATGTGTGCAAAGACGGAAGGACGGACAAACCGATAACATATGCACGATCATTTTTTTACAAAAGACGTGCTAAACATTAGTCAGTAACCAAATCAGCGGGAACAGCTATCTTCACGGAAAGAAAATTTATATATCTAGTTTCTGGGAGAGCATCACCAAGGATTCTGAATCTATACTTGCTGGATGAAGGTCTTTTCCGAAACTCCCTCTCTTGAGTAAATCTTCTCCATGTAATTCCAGCATTATTTCAAATTTCATCCATCCATCTTCTACGTGGTCTTCTTTTGGGTCTTTTCCTGTCCTTTGGCATACAGTGTAGCATTTAAGTTGCCCAATGGTGATCAGTTAGTTCATGTAGCAATATGTCCACCTCATTGCCACTGGAGGGCCTTCGTTTTGTTCATGATGTCACCAACTTTTGTCATTCGCCTTATACATGAGTGACTTTTGCTATCTTTCTTGGTTACGCCAAGTATGCATTTCTTCATGCTTTTTTGAGTTGTCTGGAGCCTCTGTATGTCTTGTTTAATGTCCATGTCCCTGCTACACACGTACTCACGAACTGAAAGGATGCATTGATTGAACACTTTTAAGATTTATTAATAAATTGATCTTGAAAATTGTAGTTTCTTTCAAATGCACCCCAGCCAAGTTTTATACGCCAAATAATTTCCTCTTCGATGTAGCCTTCGCTCGATATCTGCTGTCCATATTAGTAGTAGGCATCAGTTGCTTCTAAATTTGCTATATCAACCTTTAAATCTTTTGTCTTTGAAAATGCATTGCACATCGATTTTGTTTTCACTAAATTCATCTTTAATCACACTTTTTACTTTAGTCAACAATTTCCTGGATCATACCCTGCTGCTCTGAGTGCTGTACCTGCCAGCAAAACGAAGGGAGATTAAATTATCTCCATTAATCCTTATGCTCTTGTCCTTTCAATTAAATGATCGAAAAGCATTATGCAACGTAGCATTAAAGAGCTTTGGAGAAATTGTGTCACTTTTTCTACCTGCCTTTTCCAATAGCATTCGAAATGTGTAGAAATGCACATTTGAACCCTGTAAGGTGTATAAGCAAATTTGGAAAGGCGCGGAACGTCTCTTTCATGGTTACAGTTATCCAACCAAAACAATAAGATTTTCCCGTAAGACTTATAGAAACGAAGATATCGTGTCCCGTGATCGATGGACAGACCAATTGAAAAAGTGACATTATAAGTACGCCTGATTAACGCGAAGAGATTCTTCAAGGAGGATTCACACCGAAAGTTAAAAAATAGATCTAGACTTTTACTTCTTTGATTGGATAGATGAAATATTTAGAGAAGGAGGGTGGAAACGGCACGGCAACAGTGTTTTTTTTCAGGACTTTCTGACGGGGGTGGGGGTGGCAATGGAGACTTACAGAGGGCAAGTTTTTCATTTGCTTGCTCTCTCTCTCTCTCTCTCTCTCCATCTATATATTTAACTACTATATCTACATTCTACATATATAGAAGTAATTACTATATACACTGAAGACCAATTGAATTAGATATACCTGTATAGTAACGTGTAGCACCACCTTTCGCCCTGATGACGGCGGCAATTCGTCTCGGCATGGACTCGACGAGACACCGGAAGCTTTGGGAAGCCATACGGATCCACGAACTCTGAACAAGCTCCCACCGTTCCCGAAGATTTCATGGGGGGGGGGTCAGAGCCTCGATCATCTCTCTTGATGGCATTCCAGATGTGCTCGATGTGATTGAAGTCAGGTGACCTAGCTGGCCAAGGAAGCGAGGTAACGTCGGTGGAGTGTTCATCCAACCATTCGGATACAATTCGGGAGCGATGGTACGGTGCATTGTCTTGCTGCAGAATGAGGTCCCCAGTGGGATGTTGAAGACGCACAAACGGGAGCAAGTGGTCGTCCAGGATATCCCGGTAACGTTGACCTGTGAGGGACGATGTCACACGTACTAGGGGTCTCATTTCAGTCCACGTAAACAGTCCAGAGACGAGAATTCCATCCCCACCAGCTTGAAGAGTACCTTGTTGGCAAGAAGGATCCATCACTTCATGTGGTTTGCGCCGTACTCGTATCCTGTCATCCGTATGTACCAACGTGAATCTCGACTCATCAGTCCAGGCAACATTTTTCCACATGACTAGGGTCCAGTGGCGATGTTCCCGCGCCCATGCTAATCTTTGCACCATGTGATGTGCGGTCAGCAGCGGTACCCTGTTGGGAGGATGGCTTCTGTACCCCATAGCGAGGAGATGGTTCTAGATGGTGTGGCTGCTTACACGTTTTTATGCACCAGCGTTAAATTGCCGAGTGATTTCTTGAACTGTGGTCCGCCTATTCGCTGTTACAATGCGAGCTAGCCGACGATGACCCAGCTCATCCACATACTGTTGTCTACGGTAGTTGGCCCTTGCAGGGATAGTTTTACCGGATTCGATGTACTCACGGTGCACCCGTGACACAGTGGCTCGTGAAAATTCCAGTGCCTGCACGACTTCCGAGATGAAGTCACCCATTCGTCGAGCCCTGACAATTTTCCCATGATCAAATGCGCTTAGATCCTTCGTCTTATTCATACTGCGTCCGACTCTTACTGATTCCCGTCGCATCACTCCTTATATTGTCGGATTGCTGCATACGTCATGTCTTTTCCGTTTGCAGGGCCGCCCGCAGCGCAACATTTGCATAACGCCCGCTGTCTCTAATTCAATTGCTCTCCAGTGCATATATTACATGGACATATTTAGAGGAAGCCAGGAGGGTCGTTGGTACCCCGCAAGTGTTTCATTTTGTAGCTTTTAGTTAAAATGGTTACACTGAAAAAAGGCCTTAATGTAATAAAAATGCATCAAACTACATCAGAAAAAAAATGCTGTAATTTTTTTTCTATTTTTTATACTTCAATTTTGTTCTGGTGGACTTCAAAAAGTTCCATTTTTCGTCGGCCTCCCCCCTCGAATTTTTTTATATATGCCCCTGGTATAGTAATTACTTCTTCAAACATTTCAAGAACAAACTTTTTTAGCTAAACGGAGTGAGTGAGTGTGTGTGTGTGGGGGGTCAGGGTGTGGGTCTATAATACTTGAACAAATAGGAGTATTAAAAAAACAATATTACTGGAGAAATATTTGTAGCGTCAAAAGAAACTAAACCTTTTTCATTATAGCCTGAATTTATTAACATTTGGCTCGGTAACATAAAATGTCTCCGGATTGGGGGGGGTAGTTGTTTTAGGGGGGGGATGTATGCCAGAAAGAAACACTGCACGGGAACGTTTGGAAACTACCCCATAAAAAACTCTGCTGTGCTCTATGTGTGCAGTAGATCTGATAAAAGATGGTGCCCGTTTCCCGGTTTGTCGAAACTGCGTCTCGAAGCCGTACTGTTACATAATGAAAGGAATTCAATACCTTTCCATTTTAGTAGCACATGTTGCTCACATGAAGTACTCTCATTATAATCTGCATCTTGTGAAAGATACGGAATATGTAAATTATTCTTGGCGTAAGCACCGCAGATAACTGTTCCGTGCAGAGGTACAACTCCACTTGGCAGCTCTCAGTTTTATAGAGAAGGGGAGATGAGCATAGGTGCAAGTATAGACATGTTTGCGCGCAATGTAACGTATGAGTCAAACGGACAACGAAATGCCATCCAGCGTATAGTTCAATTGAGAGATACTGTAGTTACTCCGCAGTAGGAAGATGGTTTAAATCCACTATCGGCAAAGTAAGGTTATATTGTCGCATGGGAGGAAAGGGTCGTGAGCATTGAAAGCAAATGTTTTATGCTTCTTCCGAACAACGTACATAAATAATTAATAAGTACTTCTGCAATGAAATGTTCGTTGAGTGTTGTCGCTTGACCTAAAACCTGATAAGCAATTTCGTGTCCCCGATTTTCTCAAGGAAGGCGTGAGGGATGATATGACGTACTTTTATGTATCAAATGGACAATAAGGCAGCGAATAACACGCCGGCGTAGTTCAATTGGGGTAACAGCTGTCGCTAATAGGAAGATGTGGGTTCAAATCCCAATGTCAGAAAAAAGGCTTCACCTGTTTCCACATTTCTCTCCGCCCCCAAGTGTTACTAAATTCATGTTTCGACCTCTTACGCAACAAGTTTGAGTGTGTGATGAATACCACAAATTTAACCTTCATTCTGAGTTTCTCTTTTCTCATGCAAATTTGGTTTCTTCTTGCTAAACATTTTCTGACTTAACGCCACAAGCTTGTAAAAGCTGGCAACCTGACAGTGTGTCAAAGAACAATTAAACGCATATAAAAGCATTGAATGTTCTGAGCTAGGAGCAATGACCGAGTAGGTGTCAGAGCGATATTCAGTGTGAAAAGAGAGGAGGGATTTTTGCTAGAGCACAGCTATATTCGTTGAGCAGACTGCGTTCCGAGTTGAGGGCGATGTTATATGATATGTAAATTTTATTCGTCTTGTTGTTGAGAATGAAGTTGTTACTGTCTACTATCTGATGTGCTGGATTATTATTATTTTGATTGGAGGTTTAACGATCACCATGAGCAACTCAATGGGATATCGGCAGTCGTCCGTCCCTAATTTAGGGTCACTGGTTCCAGGGAAGGGTGAGATCCAGTGCCATAAGACAAACACAACATCCATGCTTCACCCGGATTTGAACCCGGACCCCTTTCGGACGAATGATCAGAAAACATCGCTTAGACCACTGCGCAACCGGAGCGGCCTGTAAGCTTTAAGTAAGGTTAATTTAAACTTTAAACGTAAAAGTAAATAAATTCTATGTAACCATTTTAAAGCTGTTATTTCATTATTGGCAACATTATTTTGTAGTCGATATGATAGAATTCAACTTAGAAAACCTCTGTTTTCTGCGTAATCCTATGCACAGGGAATTTCAAAATAATGGAGAGGGTGCGGAAATAGTTAGGAGAGTGTTGACAAAATTGGGGGAGGGGGTTATTGATTGAAAGAAAATTGTTCAAAGGCTGAAAATTTTTATAGTGCAATATGTAGGCTTCAAATCTAGGTGTGGTAAATCGAGAGAGAGAGAGAGAGAAAACCGTTTCTTTATATATATATATATATATATATTTTATCTATGTCTAACTGCTTCTTTAAACGAGGCAAAAGCAACTAAGTTAGGATTGCTGAAACAGTAGTTATCAATATTATCACAAATACTGAAATGATTCATAAGTATATCTGCAAAATTTGTAGCAGACTACAATGAAGAGATACTCACAAATGTTTTGTTGTTGCAGCAACTCTATTTAAACGTATGCTTAAATAAGAAAATTTAAAAAGCAATATTTGACTGCTATGCACATACACTATACTTCAAAGTAAAAAAAACAAAAACGAAACAATATTGTATCGTGCTAGAAGATACTTCAAGGTAAAGTTGAGAAGTTCAGGCAAATGCTTGTCGCTATTGACAGTTGTACAACATGATAAAAGGGATTAATACTTAAAAATTTCTATCTGTGTGGGTTACCCACCTTCAAATCGAGGCCCTCCCCGCCGATACTTAGATACAGTCGGCTGCTATTATAAAGAAGTTCAGAAGACAGTAATATCCCGTTCTTTGAAATCAAATATCAATTCGAAACAACAGATTATGAGAGTGTAAATGATATGTTTAAGGCCACGTTTTTAGTTGTGGCTTATTTTGACCTTTACTGAAATTTGTTAATGAATGCTTTATATAAGAATTTGCCATAAAATCAGATTGCTTTCTAATATGAGAAACATAAATCTAGTTGTTTCTTAGTATTTTCTGAGGGTGGCATTTTAGGAAATTTGGGGAGTTTTGGAGGCGCATAGATCCCAGACCCAATGATTTAAAAACTTACGTGGTAAACTGATTTGAGCATCATTGTGATATCAGCAATTCGAAGTTAATAAAGAAACAGAAAACAAATCCCACTCAAATAATAAAAGTTGTTCACTGTCATTTTCGTTTGAATAATAAAATTTGTGTTACACAAACGCACATTAGCGAGTGTTCTTTCTTTATATCTTTTTCTCTCTTTCTTTCTCACTTGCGGACATCTTGAAATTCAAATTCCTGATTTTCTGACATTTCTTTCCAGCGAATTTGTTTTTTGCAGTTGTTCGCGTTTAATTCAGAAATCGCAATGCTTTCTCCATCATTTTTCCTTTCAGGACTACAGCATCGGTGTCGTTTTCCAAAGTCCTGACTTGTGTTGTGGCTTCTCATGAGATGTCACGTGCAGCTTCTCGTTAGTCCTCCAATAGGGTTCCAGCTTTCATGTTGATTCTGCTTCTAGGCCCTTGTAATACACAATCTATTGGAGTAACATTGACAACAATATTGATTCTCTTCCGCACATACCGAACGCAAGCGGCACGACGGAAATTTTCCTTATATATTTCTCTTTTCTTCTGCATCATATTTCTTGTGAAGCTGATTGCTTAATGTATTCCTGTTTTAAATAAAACAAAAAAGCCCTTAGCAGTGGCTAGTGCACAGAGTAAATGAGAAGAACTCAGAGGAAGGAGATTGAGATTTTTTTGAAAGGGAATTTACCTTTATTTTCTAGTTTTAATCAAAACATATTATTGATTATTTTTATGATTTTTTATTGAAATGGCTTAATATGGGCAATTTTAAATAACGGAAAGAACATTACTTGGAAGCCATAGGCAAGGTTATTAAGTTTTCGTTATATAACCTCCTGTCAATTCACAAGAGAGAAAATGTTTAGTTTGAATATTATGTAATATTACGTAATATATAATCACACTGAATAGATATGACTCACGACTTTTTTCCTGCCAGAATGTGCCGGAACGGCGTTGCTGCATCTTTTCTAACATAAAATCTTTGGTCTTTAGTTTTGCAATAGCTGTTTAACTAAAATGCCGTAATAACCGTGCATGTAACAATATGTAATTACCGATGTGAGGGGAGAGATGGCAAGAGCAATATCTCTTGAGTTTAATTTTTTTCCTCGTTGTAACCGAAAATGTTTCTTTCCTGTACACAATGTATCGCTGTACAATGGTTTTACAGCGATACATTACATATGAAGGGAAATGCAATCCAGTCAAAAATTGTGACTACCCCTGACGTAAGAGGGAACCATAACCAGCAGCCAGGTGGCGTACGTAGCAAAATACGCAAATCATGGTGGGCATTTAAAAAGACACGAACTCGCGGACGGTATGGAGTTTCGCGTGAAAATGGGAAAAGAACGTGATCTAAGAGTTTGAAAAAGGAATGAATGTCCGCTACCGACAGAAGGGACTGCACAAACGGCCGATATTGTGAGATGTTCACGTGGTGCATGTAAGAATGATTTTTCCAAAACCATTACAACAAGTTTATTGAAAGTTTTAATTTCATTAAATTTGATTTACGTCATAATTCTTAGGTTAGTCACACAGACAGATTTTGTACAGTCAGTTTGTAGTTCGTCCCCCTGAAATGTAGAGGGATTCAAATACTCCACAGAAATCAATTTCTTGGGAGTCCACACGTGGGAGATATTTAGAGCGAAATCCTAACGCACTCATGGTTTAGATATGTGAGCAATAAGGCAGAGTTCGCAGAGGTGAGCTTTGGGAATGCATATCTCTCTAGTGGAGAAAACCAGATAGGAAACTCAAGAAATGTCCATAACAGGAGATGGAATGCCATTATTTTCTGCTTCATTCACACTTATAAAATATTGAATCAAAAGATATATACAAATTCACTTTTAGAGGGAAGGGGCATTCGGTTACCTGCAGTTTGTGAGACACCTTAGCGCAAAATAACTCCCGGCGATGGTTAAGCGGGCCACCTTTCACCGTCAAAGCGAATATAGTTAGGAAGGAATACCACTTGTAACAGAACAATGTTCCAATATATCTTCTCAGTTCACGCATGTAGTTACCGAATTTCTTAAAATAGTGAATTATATAATCAGAGGCCCCAGGTTCGAAACCGATTTTTTTTTTGGTTTTACCAAGAATTGTATTTTCAAAAGTTTACTTAACAGACCAATAAAAATACTGGTTTGTCTCTCAGAAACTTGGTGGTAGTGTTTGCATAAGCCTTTGTTCAAATGATGTAGCCTATATAATAAACTAAAAATATTTGTGAGCAATAACATAAACCATCAGTTCGGGCGGGCTGTACCACGAGAGCCAGCCCGTGCCAACATTTTCAGTGGTTAAAGTGTCCCAAGAATGGAAGGAAGCCGGCAAGACCTGCTGTAATCTGGGTAATAGTGGATGCACACGGAACATTGACGACGGTGGACAGCAACGGCTGTCCCACATAGCACGATCCAACAGACGGGCCACAGTGGAACAACTGGCCAGAGAATTAGTGCAGGTACATTGAGGAGCGTATCGAAGACCGCAGTCCAACGAACTCTGCTCTCTATGGGTCTCCATAGCAGCCGTCTACTCAAGGTGCCTATATTGACGGCCAGACATCGACGATTACTTCGAGAATTTGCATCATCGACTCACGCGAATCACGATATTTGTTTTACTGTGTGGATGGTAGATGGAGAGTACGGCGAAGCACTTCTGACAACAGAATTCCTCCCGACACGATACTAGAGAATAAACAGGCAGGAGGTGGCAGTGTGCTCGTGTGGTGCATCTTTTCCTGGGAATCACTGTGAGCATTCATCCCCCTCGATCGCACGATTAACTTCAGGCAACCTATCCATTATGGCGGATTAAGTGCTCCCATTCATGATTACTATCTAGTCCAATGGCATGGGTTGCTTCCAACAAGATAAAAACCCTTGCCATATTACTATGCGGGTGCAAGAATGGTTTGAGAAGCGTTCCAATGACTTTAGCTTGCCATCCTTGCCACCGTACTCGCCGGACATCAATCCCATTGAACATCTGTGATGGCTATCTTGACCAACAGGTTCGACGTATAGATGACCCTTGATGACCTGCAAGAAACTCTGGTGTCTGCATGGTATAGGATCCCTATGGAAACGTTCAGAAGCCTCACTGAATCAATGCCACGCCGCAAATATACGGTGTTTTCCTATATATATATATATATATATATACACACACACAGGGATGTAAGGTCAGGTGATGCGTAACATCACAGCCTCTCCTTGACAAATGTCAACCCCGCCTTCTCGTGGTGCATCCTGTTCCCACTAAAGGGGCTCTGACGACCGCCAATAGCGGTATAACTATACTATCGGGATTAGAGGAAATTCTATCCCACACTCACCAACCCGCTTGGCCAGCGTGGTGAGTTATGGCCAAACCCCTTCAAAATGATTCCACAACTTAAATCTTGGCCCTCAGTCTCCGGCAGCTGGAATGTACCTGGCCAAGGCAGCGGCCAGTGCAACATGAAGGCAGAGGGTGCTAAGAATCCCCGGAGGACCGGACTAGGCTGCCATCTGATGCTGACCTTGGCTACGTACAATGGACGCTCCCTATCTTCTGATTCAAGGCTTCTTGAATTGGAAGAGGAACTACAAAGGATCAAGTGGGACATCGTGGGGCTAAGTGAGGTAAGGAGAAAAGGAGAAGATCTCATCGAACTGAAAAGTGGACATCTCTTCTACTATCGTGGGACAGATACTGGCAGAACTAGTGGTGTTGGATTTATAATAAACAAAAAACTGAAGGATAAAGTTGTAGAAGTTGAAAGTTCCTCTGACAGAGCTGCACGACTTGTTATCCAACTCTCGAAAAGATACCAGGCTCAGATTATTCAAACTTATGCACCCACCACAAGTCATCCTGAAGAAGAAATTGAAGAATATTATGAGGAAATTCGTCATCTAAATAATAAAGGTAAGCAGCACTTGAAAATAATTATGGGAGATTTCAATGCAAAAATATGGCAACGGCAACAGAATGAAACTTCAGTAGGTAAATTCGGTCACGGCAACAGAAACCAGCGTGGAAATACTCTCGTTGAGTTTGCAGAGGCAGAAGGGTTTTTCATCTTGAACTCCTTCTTCAAGAAAAAGCCACACAGGAAATAGACATGGAGACATCCAAATGGGACGACAAGTGAAATTGATTTTATTATGTGTAACAAAAAATTCGTCATAGAAGACTGCAGTGTGCTAAACAAGTTCAACACAGGTAGTGACCATAGATTGGTGAGATGTAAGATGCACCTCAACACTAAACTTGAACGTGGCAAGCTCATAAGACAAACAAAATGTATTGACATAACCAACCTTAAAAAACACCATAATACCTTCAAGTTGGAACTGAAGAACAGGTTCTCTGCTTTAGAAGGCCTAACATCAGAAGAAGTGGACATCTCTGAAGTTAACAGAAAAGTAACCAAAGCTCTTGTGGAAACAGCAACAAAATTAGCTGGGTCTAAGAACAAGTTGCATGTAAATAAATTATCAGGAAAAACGAAAATGTTGATGCAAAAAAGAAGAGAGATGAGGACAACTAAAGAAGATGTGACTTCCAAAGTGGAATATATAGAACTATGCAAGACAGTAAGAAAAAGTATCACTGAAGACGTAAGAAAATTCAACTGTGAACTAGTGAGGAAAGCAATTGAAAACAACCAAAGCCTAAAGATAGCAAAGGGACATCTCAGTAAGGGAAGAAAACAGATTATGGCACTGAGAAAAGAAGATGGTTCTGTAACAAGAAATAGAGGCGAAAGTTTGACAAGAGTGAAAGATTTCTACTCCAAATTATATGAAAGGGATGATACATGCACTCCAGACATCATGAAAGATACCAGTACCAGAGTTCCTCCAGTCCTTCCAGCAGAAGTTGCACATGCAATCAAGAACATGAAGCGGGGAAAAGCTCCAGGAGAAGATGGAATTACTGTAGACATCATACAAGAAGCAAGTGGAGAAATCGAAACAGTACGCGCCCAAATTTTCACTCGATGCCTTAATGAAGGAAAGATTCCTGAGGATTGGAACACCGCTACAATGATCCTGCTACATAAGAAAGGTGACATTGAGGATCTCGGAAACTACAGACCTATCAGCCTCCTATCAGTAGTTTATAAAATCTTCACTAAAGTTCTTTCACACCGCTTGAAGGTAACACTGGACATGGCTCAACCGAGAGAACAAGCTGGATTCAGGAGTGGCTACAGCACAATAGATCATATCCACGTACTGAGAGAACTAATTGAAAGAGCGAGGGAATATGAACTTCCATTGTGCATGGCTTTTATCGATTATGAAAAAGCCTTTGATTCGGTGAAACCATCAGCAGTTACAATGGCTCTGAAAACATGCGGTATTGAAGATGCTTACATTAATATTATTAATAACATCTATGAAAATGCAAGTGCAAAGATTAGGCTGTTTGAAAATACAACACACGTAAAAATTGGAAAGGGAGTGAGACAAGGTGACACCATATCTCCGAAGCTCTTTAATGCCACATTGGAGGGTGTTTTTGAGTCGCTGAGCTGGGAAAACAAGGGGATAAAGATTAATGGAGATTATCTAACCCACCTTCGTATTGCTGATGACGTAGTCATTTTTGCAACTACCCCATCAGAGCTGCAGAGTATGATCCAGGAACTTGCTGACAAGAGTAAAGAAGTGGGATTAAAAATGAACTTTCAGAAGACAAAAGTGATGTTCAATGCTTTTACAAGGAATGAAGATTTATCGATTGATTTAGAAAAGCTGGAGATAACAGACACGTACGTTTATCTTGGACAGCAGATATCAAGTGAGGGTCACATTGATGAAGAAATTAATCGGCGTACAAAACTTGCCTGGAGAGCTTTTGGAAGAAACAGCATAATTTTCAAGAGCAATATGCCATTATGTCTTAAAAGAAAAGTGTTTGATCAATGCATCCTTCCAGTGCTTACGTATGGTGCAGAGACGTGGACCTTAACTAAAAGAGACATACAAAGGCTGCAGACAACTCAAAGAAGCATGCAGAGGTGCATACTTGGTGTAACCAGGAGAGATAAGAAGAGGAACTCGTGGATCCGAAAAATGACAAGAGTGGAAGACATCATGATCAGAGTTAAATCCCTGAAATGGCAATGGGCTGGACATACTGCCAGAAGGACAGATCATCGATGGACAACCGAAATTTTAGATTGGATTCCAAGGGACAGGAAAAGACCCAGAAGAAGACCACATGGGAGGTGGGTGGATGAAATTCGAAAGTATGCAGGGGTGACATGGAGGAGGCTGGCACAAGACAGACCGTTGTGGAGGAAACTTGGGGAGACCTTCGTCCAGCAGTGGATTGATAATGGTTGACAATGATGATGATGATGATACACACACACACACACTATCTACCAACAAGTAATTGGACCCCTGTGATAGCAAAGGAAAACGAAGTTTATTCACCTTCAATATTTGGTGGAGCCTCCACCAACTATTGATGATCGCCTGTTAGTTCATACTAACAGGCGATCATCAATAGTATGATAGCCTGTTAGTTCATACTAACAGGCGATCATACTTTTTTGACTGGACGGTATGTACTACATTGTGAGAAACAATAATAGGAAATTATCGAACAGCTTTCGTGGTTTGGAAGAATACCTACAACTCTTTTTAAGAAAAATAAAAGTTCAAGCAAGTTTTGCGGCTGAAATAAACTTTTCAAACCAATGTTGCATCTTCTATCAAATGCGGAAGGTGATTTTCTGAGAGGAATTTGACAATCAACCTAGTTAGGTATTCTCTGTCAATCACCCCACAGGTATTCTCTTTCAATCACTCCACTGTTATTCATAAAAATTGCTGGGCCTCCGCTAACACAGTTTGATCCTACAAAATACGTCCGATTGTTTGGCAGTGGATACGAAAAGCAAGGAGCGGACAAGAAAGGTAGAAATATCTCAAGAGTTGAAAAAATTCGGACTGCATTTTAGGATCAAAGTGCAGTTTCCTTTTGTTCCTCAGTGTAATGTAATCCTCAGAGCAAATTTAATTCTCATTTGTGAGTAAACTATTTTAATTTTAGTATTTTCCATGTATAATAAACCTGCTATGCAATGCTGGCTCTTTAATATATTAATTTATTATATTATGTCCATGGAAATTACGTTTTTGCGTGGGTACTATGCAACAGTAATAAGGCTTAAAAACCCCACAATGTTGTTTATCCGAGTAGGCCTAGGCTCCAGCCGAGGATGAGGTATGCGTGGTGTGTTAGTCTTACGGCACTGGCTTTCTCCCTTTTCTGGTACCAGTGGCCATAATTCAGGGACGATGAGTGCTTATATCCCTTAGAGTTGCACTCGGAAGTCATTAAACCTTAAAGAGAATAATGTTCAAGAAATTGATTTACTTTTTATTAAGTTAACATTCCTTTTCTACTACAGCAATTTATATTGAAGAGTTCCGGCACTTTTCTCTTTAGACAAAAAAGCACTGGTGTACCTCCCCCTAGGATTATGAGGTGGATACAGAATGCTTCTTTTCTTCGTGCTACACGTAAGGAATCAAAGAATGAACTCATGGAATAACCTTTGTTGAGCCGGTCGCAATTTGATTAAAACGTAGAAACGCCCTTCGCAACCATAAAAGACTTGTCACTAATTCTTTATGATTGCTTAATTTTTCTCTACTGCTTTGCCTCGTAGCATTGTATTCTTAACCTATCGATTAACCACCTCTGATGGATTTCTTTTGAGGACTGTCATCTTGACAAAGGTTTAACTTGAACCAGAACACGCGTAATTCGTGAGACGCCTAAATAAACACAAATTGTTCTTTTTGTACTGTTTAATATCATCCCTGCAACACGAACCCGCTAGTATGCTTTCATGTAAAATACTATGTTCCATGTTTGTGCGCATACGTGCTCATCTAAAACCATTCTTTAGCTTAGTGCCTTAGTTTCGCGAAGGCCTTTCCATGCCACCGTGCCTAAAAAGCAACACCTTCATATTTGAAAAAAAAACCAAATACAAACAACACAAAACTTCAATTTGTGCCGTGTAAGGCCAACTTGTGTCGAGTAAAGCCAATTTGTTATCAATTACAGTAAGTATGCGACGCGGCATCGGTACTACGAGGCGCTTGAGTTCGATTTTTGGTCTAAAGAGAGAAGACATTCCTGAAGAAAAGTACCGTTCAAGTTCTAATGGAAGAGGTCATCGACGCCGAACAGCACTTTCCAGCATGTCTCACACTAAGATCAGGGGATTGTGGCGGCCAGGGAAGATAACGGACGTCCCCCTTCCTCTCAGTAAACCACGACTCTAGCACGGCACTGTCACACACAAAGATGACATGCAAGAAAAAAGTAACATTGCAAGGGTATACTTGGTCCGGTGCAACACTCAGGTTTCTCTGGATGTCATCTTACCTTCTTCTGGTACCAGCGGACCCATTAACAGAACATACCCCACAGTATGCTGCTATCTCCAAATGCTTGGATTGTGTTCACAAGGTATACCAAGTCAATCGTGTTGCTGTCGTTAAAACTACTCGTACTTCGTATTTCAGGACACATTGTTTCATCCCTTAATTAGTTAAAGTACAATGTGTAACTCATGCTTATTTTTTATTTATTTTTATTTATTTTTACCCCTCTTGCTTTCTTTTTTCTCCCTCTTTCCCCTCTCCCACCCGGTTGAAACATCCTGGTGGCAGTAAGTACTCCCGGACCCAGGTGATCAAGTCAGCAAATTTCGTTCTCTGCAGACACCGGTGAATATTTTTCTTCATCACATGATACACTCGTGGGAAAGACCTGGAAATTCTCAAAATTCAAGTAGTAACTGTCGCCAGCGTTAGCAGGCGGAGGCTGTTTTTTTGTTTTGTTTGGTGGGTATAACGATCATCGTGAGCAACTCTATGGACTATAAGCAGTCGCCTGTTCCCAAATTAAGGCCGCTGGTTCTAGGAAAGGAAGAGAGTCAGGCTTGTAAGACAAACACAACATCCATACTTCGCTGCGATATGAACCTAGATCCCCCCCCCATGGACGAATGGTCAGAAGCCTCCCCGGTCACTACGGCGGCGGCCTGACGGAGGTGGACAGGCGCTCCTAGTTACCAAGAATTTTCATTTTAAAGTCCCAGTCCTGGCTGGCTAGGCGAGTAGCCACGGTAAAATTTAATGACTGCCTTTCGGACGTATGCTCCAGTATGCATCATAAACTACACCAGAATGTCACAAGTTGTTCTTTTTTGTTTTCTTTTCATTGAAGGTTTAACGACCACCATGAGAAACTCGATGGGCTATAATCAGTCGCCTGTACCTAATGTAGGGCCACTGGTTCCAAGGAAGGGAGAGAACCAATGCTGTAAGACAAAAACAATATCGATGCCTCACCTGGATTCCAACCCGGACCATTCACGAATGAATGATCATAAGCCAGAGCGTAGACCACTGTACCACTGGAGTGGCCACAAGTTGTTCATCAGAGGTAAGCTTCTATAATCTCTCCCCATACAGCGGACCCAGAGAAAATATGTCGGGGTTAACCTACGGGAAACACTTTTTGTCTGGGGGTTTAACGACCACCATTCGGAACTCAGTGGACTATAAGCAGTCGCCCGTTCTTAGTTTCGGGCCACTGGCTCCAGGGAAGGGAGAGAGACAGTGCCGTACGACAAATACAACATCCATGCCTCACTGGGATTTGAAAACTGACCCATCTCGGACGAATGGTCAGAAGCCAGCGCTTAAAACCTCTGCGCCACTGATGTGGCACAGTAAGTATCACCTGCCTAAATTGCCAGCTGGTAGTAGCTAGGTTCACATTCGCCCAGGGTCCAACATCGGCCAGGAAGGTCAAGTAATGGTCAACTTAGCTGAGCAGTCAGGCCCTGGAGTGGAAACTCCTGCGAGGCTGAGAGCACACCAGGCCCATATCACGTGAAAATTAAAAAGAACTTGGCATATACAAATAATTTAACCCCATCAGAGCTGCAGATCATGATCCAGGAACTTGCTGACAAAAGTAAAGAAGTGGGATTAAAAATGAACATTCAGAAAACAAAAGTGATGTACAATGCTTTTACAAGAAATGAAGATTTATCGATTGATGGAGAAAACCTGGAGATAACAGATAGGTACGTTTATCTTGGACAGCAGATATCAAGTGAGGGTCACATTGATGAAGAAATTATTCGGCGTATAAAACTTGCCTGAAGAGCTTTTGGAAAAAAAAAGCATAATTTTCAAGAGCAATATGCCATTATGTCTTAAAAGAAAAGTGTTTGATCAATGCATCCTTCCAGTGCTTACGTATGGTGCAGATACATGGACCTTAACTAAAAGAGACATACAAAGGCTGCAGACAACTTCAAAGTAGCATGCAGAGGTGCATGCTTGGTGTAACCAGGAGAGATAAGAAGAGGAACTCGTGAATCAGAAAAATGACAAGAGTGGAAGACATCATGATCAGAGTTAAATCCCTGAAATGGCAATGGGCTGGACATACTGCCAGAAGGACAGCTCATCGATGGACAGCCGAAATTTTAGATTGGATTCCAAGGGACAGGAAAAGACCCAGAAGAAGAAGACCACATGGGAGATGGGTGGATGAAATTCGAAAGTATGCGGGAGTAACATGGAGTAGACTGGCACAAGACAAAACCGATGTGGAAGAGGCTTGGAAAGACCTTCGTCCAGCAGTGAATTGATAATGGTTGATGATGATGATGTCACATATGATGCTAGGAGTAGATATTATATGCAGTACCTACGATATGCAGCCGATGGAATACGCAGTAGTTTTAATACAATATAGTGAACACTGAGTCAACTTGTAGCCAGCCAAAAGCACACAGAAATACTTAGACACCGAGCCATGCGCTCTTACTCCATAAAGACAATCGGGCCAGTTTGGAAATTAAAGTTTATAAGGGTGAAATGCGGCTGAGTATCGGCACCGGACGTAAGATAGGATGAACGGTTTTTCCCCACATCCAAAGTGATTATAATCACATACATATACGCATCTGCACGATCGCCATTCTTCATTTTAGGGAAATTTGGATAGTTATCTTAAATTTAAATCTGGGAATGGAACAGGCTTGGACCAATAAACGTGACTAATGCTGATACCTTGCGTAAATATTAATCTGGCATCCACCGAGAAAGGCTGTAAAATATATTTTACATGATAAACTATATGATGTTATTTACTTAATTATGGGTAGCGCAGTTCTCAAAATTGTGTATATTCTTTTCTGTCTCACAATATGCGGCATATGATTTCTTTTGAGAATTATTCTTAAAGGGCTCACATGAAATCACAACGCAAGTCCGTAATCTTTGAGGATGGGTGTCCCTAATTTCTGCGGTACGCAACCTCACCTTTTATCCAAATAGACAATGCTGTCTGCATTCCTCAACTACGTACTGCGATATACTGGGGTGTCGTGGTAAATAGGTTCATGGGGGTACTGCCTGAACTCTATGCAGACCAACAATGCAATGACAGTGTACAGTGTGAATCATCTGGCCAGATCGCTTTCTTCCATTTTTTTTCTTATTTTTTTTGATTGGAGGTTTAACGACCACCGTGAGCAACTCAATGGGCTATAAGCAGTCGCCCGTCCCTAATTTAGGGTCACTGGTTCCAGAGAAGGGAGAGAGCCAGTGCCGTAAGACAAACACAACATCCATGCCTGACCGGGATTCGAATCCGGATCCCTTACGGACGACTTTCTTCCATTGCTCTACTGAATATTCATGGTGATATGAGCATCTCTCTAAGGGGATATTAAGCGGATATATACATACACTATCTACCAACAAGTAATTGAACACCTGTGATAGCAAAGGAAAACGAAGTTTATTCACCTTCAATAGTTGGTGGAGCCTCCACGAGCGGCGATTACAGCTGCGACCCTCCGGGGCATACTCTCAACCCGGCGTTGTACGACTGCTAGCGGTGTTTTCTTCCACTCGGCTTGGAGAAGACAGGTCAGTTCCTTCACCAATTTCGGACGGTGGGGGCACCCCTTAAGTCGACGTTCCAACTCGTCCCAGAGGTGCTCGATAGGTTTAAGGTCCGGGCTATGCGCAGGCCAGTCCATTCGATTAACCTCATTGTCACAATACCAAGCCGTGGTGGACCTCGCAACATGACAGGCGGCATTGTCATCCTGAAAGTAACATGGGTCCACCCCGTAAAAGTGCCACAACGTAGGAAGCGCATTGTCATCCAAAATGGTGCAATAGGTCTCGGCGTTGAGTCTACCAGGAATTGCGACCAAGGGTCCCGTGCCATATCAGGAGAAACACCCCCATAGGATAATTCCACCACCGCCAAACTTCACAGTTGGCACAATACATTCCGGTAGGAGGCGTTCTTCAGGCAGACGCCAAACCCAAACCCTGCCATCCGAACGGTAGAGGGTGAACTTTGATTCGTCGCTCCAGAGAACCTGTTTCCACTGTTCAACGGTCCACTGTCGATGTTCTTTGCACCACGTTAGCCGAGCAGCGCTATTGGACTTGGTGATGAAAGGCTTGTGGGCGGCAGCACGTCCATGATTACCGAGCAGATGGGCTTCCTTACGGATGGTATTCATCGTAAGAACACTCCCGGATGCCTGTTGAAACTCCTTGCGAAAGTGGCCCATCGATTTGGTGCGGTTCTTCCGAATTTCTCTGGCCAGCACCCGTCGGTCTCTAACTCCCAGTTTTGTGGGTCCGCCGGGTCGGGGCACATTCCGACAGTCACCTCTCATTTTCCACTTTCCAATCACGTAGGCCACTGTCGATTTTGGGTACTTCAACTCGCTGGATATATCCCGTATGGATCGGCCATTTCTGTGATACCCGACGATTACACCTTTCTCGAAATCAGAGAGCTCCGAACTGCGTGGCATCTTAAATGCGACTGGTTGCGTTGTTGTTTCCCACACGATATTTAACGGCGGCGGCCGTGACGTGTATCAGGACCGCAGATATCGTTGATTGCAGGGGTGTCCAATTACTTGTTGGTAGATAGTGTATAAATACAATATTTAATTTTAGACAAGTGGCTTCTGAGCGAGAAGGCGACATCCAAAGTCTAGTTGCTTTAATTTTCCATGTATGGTTGGTATGGAAAAGGAGCTGTCCCTGGTCTGGGCTGCATATGGAAGACTTATTCTTCCGTACTTTCCTCATTACAGAAACGAGGCACACTCTTTAAGACTAGCATTCTAACATTCATGTCGCAGCGTGTTTGTGTGTGTGTGTGTGTGTGTGTGTGTGGGGGGGGGGGTTATAATTTTGCTTAGGAACTGAAACTGTGTAGTTACGTTACTGTCTCATAGATTTGAGATGTAAATTTATACCATGAAAGCATATGGCAATTTTTTTTGCGTATACATATACATGCGACACGTTTCACATTAAAGGGAAATCATTTTTCACTAATGGCGAATTCTGTTGTGCTCGAATTCAAATCTAAGATATATTAGTTTTTATTAAAGTTCACTTCAAATCGTTCTGTTACGTATCGTAGTTTAAAAAAGGACGTGGTAAAAGATGGGCTCTTAAAAATTCCTGTACCCTCCACTATAAAGGCATTTGCAAAACAACAAAATTCATCTTTTTCGTTTAGTAAATATATTTCCAATGCTATATTTCCTTGGGGCAGGTACTGCTTCCTTTACGACAAATCAGAGATGCTTTCGCACCAAACTAACTCTGGTTACTTTCGTCGTAATTTCAATTATGACTTTAGTGGAAAAACAGGTGATACGAATATGTATGTTCTCATGGATTTTTTTTATATAACTGTGAGAAAAATAAAGGAGGTTTAAGGGTTTTCACTGTCCTTTAAAATGCAGTATTCAAACATATTCATGGCTTGATGACAATGCTAAGGCATTTCGACATCATGTCATGCAGTTTTTAACATTTTCTTAAGCCATATTTGATGTTCACATTTTTGAACATCAAAATATGGCTTAACACATCCCAACATTTCCGAGAAATTAGTCCTTAAAGAAGAGAGTGTTTCCTCTCATTAACCATTATCACAGGGTTAAATGCTTGCATTAATCTTATCTATTATGTAGGACTTAAACTTTCAGTACTGGATGTTTCCGTTCTATGAGATGAAGAGTTTGAATCTATAGCAAGGGATGTATTCCCGCAGAGCAAACACCCTTCAAATTTCTACAGATCTCTCACAAAAAACACGCAAACTTTCGAATTTTTAAGTGTTAGTCCATTTTATTACCGTACAGCACTGCTGTCAAAAACAGTTGGCATTGACGAATTCCATTTTAAGTTTGAAATCTATACATACAACAGTCTAATGATACTCTTTTAGCTCTCCTTGTTTAAAGAATATGTTTAATGTCAGTCACTGCAACATGCTATGTCCGCATCTTTTCATTTTAGTCTGCTACAAGTTTTGAAGATAAACAGCTAAATCATTCCAGCATGTACAAGATTTGTGATAACATCAGTATCCACTTTTTAATCTGTCGTTGGTCGCTATATGATGAACAACGCCAGTGGAAGGGCGTGAGAGTTTTTCGCACATCATCTATCTTTTTTCCCGCTGTTCTAAAATGTATAACACTTCAGAATTCTTTTTTTGCAAAAAATATAGTTAATTCATACGTTTACAAATCAAATTGGGCGGAAAACGCACTCGCATCATCGCGTTATCTTTAAAAATACAGAGCACAAACGCCAGTGTTCGCTTAATGAAAAAAAGCTTTCACGTGACGCAAAGGCTAGAGGTGGCTCGGTGAGAGACATGTTCACACGAAGCACACGGGAGCAAAGAGCAGGCTGCTTGAAATTCAAAGACACGCCAATCCTTATTGGAACTACACTGCTGGCCACCCAAAATGCAACACCAAGAAGGATACGAGATAGCAAAGCCAGATTTACTGGACACATAACAACAGATGCAAAGATGAAACGATTGAGCTTACAGGCCCGTGCGACTTGCGGAACACTCAAACATCAATAGTTCGTGTGGCCCCCATGGCTGGCAATAACGGCCGCGGCATCGAACGAAAGAGGCTTTGGATGTGGGCTTGCGGTATGTCGGTCCAGGCTGTTTCCACACGTTGCCACAGTTCATCAGGTGTAGCCGCGGGTGGCGCTTGCCGTGCCACTTGGTTGCCGATCACCGACCAGACGTGTTCGATGGGCGAAATATCGGGAGAAAAGGCGGGCCACGGCAGCAGTGACACCTGGTGGGCCGTAAAGAATTTTTGCAAGATGCGTGGCACGTGCGGGAGCGCATTGTCCTGTTGAAACGTGGCCGCTGGCAGGTCCTGCCGGTAAGGGAGGACTACAGGCTCCAAAACGTCGGAGATGTAGCGGTGGCGGTTGAGTGTACCGGCGATGCGTACCAGAGGGGTGCGGGTGTCATATCCAATTGCACCCCAAACCCTAACGCCAGGCGACGGACCGGTATGGAGATGCATAATGCAGGCGTCATACAGTCTCTCCCCGCGGTGCAGCCACACGCGGATCCGACCATCGTGGTGTTGCAGGCAGAAGCGTAATTCGTCGGAGAAGACAATGTCGTGCCATTCCGTAGTCCAGGTGCAGCGTTCAACAGCCCACTGCCGCCGCACTCGCCGGTGGTGTAACGTCAATGGTAATCGGAGCAATGGGCGCAGTGCGACAAGTCCCCGCTCCTGCAGATGACGTCGAACGGTACGTGCTCACACAGGCTGTTGCGCAGCACACCCTTATATCCTGCGCTAACGTTCGTGATGTGACGGTGCGAGCCGTCAATGCCCGCCGCACAACATGCTGGTCCTCTCGCTCGGTGGTGTGCCGCTGCTGCGGCAATCGGTCACGTCGGTCCGTCCGTTCCTCCTGCACCCAACGAATCCATACTCGTCTCACTATGGCTGGATGTCGTCCCACACGGGTGCCGATGTCTCCGTACGATAAACTGCTGTCGTGATAAGCCACTATTCGTCCTCTGTCGAACTCCTAAACGTGCTGGAATGACTGCCGTATTCTGCGGCGAGGCATCAGGAAGCTTCCCATGCACAGGTCCGGCAGCACAACACACTTCCACGACTTACGCCTTCTGTGCACCCTTCTTATAGTGCTTCTCGGTGGCGTGCCGGGCGCACATGATTTGCATATGTCCTGCAATGCTAATCGTTTGCATGTGCTCTCGAGGGCGACGCATGCTGCGAATTTCAGGCCAATCGGATGCTTCCTTCTTGGTGTTACATTTTGGGTGGTCAGCAGTGTAATAACAGATTGTTAAGAAGATTCTAGAAGTCAGCTAGAGCAGGGGAGGTGCCGCCAGGGTAACTTCCAAATAAAAGGGGCTTTTTATATGCAAAGTGTGAGAGAAAAGCTGATAGCGTGACCAAAGAGGGGTTAATCAACCTATTTTACTACTTCTTTGCTTTAGTCGTTTTTAGAGCAATGGCGGATACAAGAGGGGGGAGGGAGCTAAGAATGGGGCGATCGTCCTCCCCATAAAGCAGATTTTTACTTTTAAAATGCCAAGGTCGTAAATAATTAATGAATTTATTTTTCTAAAATTATACTAATAAATACAAACATTGTAGTTTGCTGTGAATTTGGAGATAAAATGTTCTGCTCTAGCTTTAGCAGAAAGAAAAGTTAAGTTCAGAAAGGTATTCGAATAGAACGCTTACACATTATTGGGAAATATTTTTTATCCAGAAGTCAGGTTTGAAATGCGGGAAACTCGTTTCCTCGAAAAGTTCGTGATTAACCACCCTAAAAACAGTGATGATTTTTCAGTTGTTCGCACGTTGTGATTTAACAACTTAAATCTCCAAATGAGCAACGAAAAAAAAAAAATGTTTTAACAATCACGGTGAGCAGCTCAATGGGCTATAACAATGGGCTTTCAACATTGGCGGGCCCAACTCAGACGAATGATAGGAAGCCAATGCCTCGTAACACTGGACCACAGGTGCTGGAAATTTTGGTTGATCGAAAAAGTGTTTAAAGCTCCATCCAATGTCGACTTATACACGACGTTTTTGTGTGATCCACCCGTTGAAGACGGCAGTAACCGCCCCTCCCCCAAGCGAACTTTTGCATCCACTTTATGGAAGCCGTTAGATATGATAGATAAAAAATAACAACAGCCAAAGCACGTATCCAGGGAGAGAGACCTGGGAGTCCGGACACCCACCGAAAGGCTTAAATATGCATCTTATACACCTATAAGTCATTATCTTATGACCACCTACCTAATAAGCTGTAGGACCCCCTTTAGCCCGCAAAACAGCGGCCACTGTGCAAAGCATCGATTCGATGAGGTGGGGATAGGCATCCTGGGGTATCTGGAACCCTGATGTTAACAGCAGGTCTTCCAGTTACCGTACATTTCGGGGATGTGGTGTTTTAGCGCGAACCCGCTTTTCCAAGTCGAACCACAAATGTACGATTGGGTTCAAGTCAGGTGAATTTGGAGTCCAGGGCATTAACAGAAAGTAACCAGCATGTTCCTCGAACCACTCCTCGACGATTCTGACAGTGTGACATGGCGCATTATCTTGTTGGTAATGGCCATCAACCAGCAGGGAACACAGTTGTCACGAATGGGTGAACTTCGTCCGCAACGATGTGCAGATATCTGACAGCTGTCAGGGATTGTGCTATTGAGATTTTTTTTTTTTTTTTTTTTTTTAATTGGAGGTTTAACGACCACCGTGAGCAACTCAATGGGCTATAAGCAGTCGCCTGTCCCTAATTTAGGGTCACTGGTTCCAGGGAAGGGAGAGAACCAGTGCCGTAAGACAAACACAACATCCATGCCTGACCGGGATTCGAACCCGGACCCCTTACGGACGAATGATCAGAGGCCAGCGCCTTAGACCACTGCGCCACTGGGGCGGCACTATTGAGATAATGGGGCCTGAAGTGTTCCAAGAAAACGTCGCTGCCGCCGGCCAGTTTCCGCCCAACAGTGCATCCAGGTGCCATAGCCTCCGTTGGTAATCGGTGTATCCGCGCTCAGCTATCTGCGTGATGCACCAGGAATCTTGATTCGTCAGACCAGGCCACTCTCTTCCAATCATCCACTTTCCAATCTCGATGATCTTGGGCCCATTTCATGCGTTGTTGGCGATGACATCAGTGAACAGGGGGACCCGGCTGGGTCTTCGGCTACGATGAATGTGTGTACATGCGCAGGAGGCTGCGATGAACTGTGTTGTGATACATTGCTCTGAACCTCACTGTTGTAGTTGCGAGTGATTTGTCACACTGTGGCCCTGCAGTTCTTGTGACAAATGAGCGACAGTCTCTGCTCCCCTCTGGCATCAATGAGCTGCGGACGACACACGACTGGACGACGGTTCGTCGCGTCGTTTGGCCATCTGTGCGCCACTTTGGATACATACTCACTACAGCGGCACGTTAACAACCCACAATCCGCGCCGTTTCCGAGATCGTATTTCCGTAAGGCCGTGCCATCACAATTTTTCCTTTATCAAACTCCGATAAATCGGCAGCTTTCCCCATTCTGACCCCGAACACTCTACTAACCGAAAGCCGATCCTCGGGTTGTACATGTACTGCTGTGTGAACTTCACCTGCGCCACCGTTCGGTGACCAGGCGCGCTCGTTACTCTTGGCTGGAGGTGGCCATAATGTATTGGCTCGTCGGTGTAGATAGATAGCTTTTTGCAATAGCACAAACAAAAATTGGATAAACAAAAAAACTTGAATTATCGCAAAATCAATGCATTTAAACATGAGCTTATGAAAATTTTTAAATTGATGTAAATATTTATGCTTTGATGTAGAGGTCTGCATTAATCGTACTGGGTTCGGGCACGAAAAAAGTGAAGAACCGGAATGGAAGATGAAAGGCAGTTTAAGAGGCCAGCTTTTTAACTACGTTATGCTGAAAATCGTGCTTTAACAATAATTTTTTAGCACGTCTTTTGTAAAAAAAATCGTGCTTATGTTACCAGTTTGTCCGTCCGTCCGTCTGTACCCACGATATCTCTGCAACTATTAGTCCGATTTGAAAAAATCATTTGGCATTGGGAATCTTGAAATATGCAAATGATGATCCTTTATTTCGTTATTTTTTTTTTTTTGCGATGTACAATTTCGCCGCTAGGGGGCGTAAATGCAGATGATGTCGAATTCAAAAATACGTTTTATTCCACATATTTGCTTCTAAACATCCAATTGAAAAAATTATTTTATCTTTCGATTCCATTTATGTCGAAGACTAGTTTAGATATAGTTACTTTTTCAAATTACGCATAGATTTTCCGCTAGGGGGCGTAAAAGGGTATTACATTTTTACCGATAGCTCTTCTTCTAAAACTCCGATTTGAAAATTTGTTTCTTCAGCGGATACATCTCCTGATGGAAAATCTTTTGCATATAATTTCATATTTTTGGTAAAGAATTCTTTAGCCACCAGGGGGCGTTAGGGTTAATTTTGCTTCTGATGTATTTGCCATAAAATCTGAGCTTCTAAAATATCGATTGAAAAAATTCTTTCGTGGACTAATGCCACTCACATCGATAAACATTTTCGGAATATTTTCTTAAAATATTCCACAGTTTCTCCGCCAGGGGGCGTAGATGTATATCCTATTTTTGTCAATATCTCTACTTCTAGGTTTCCGATTTGAAAAAATCCTTTGTTGGATAGTTTTTCCAGTGTGACATGTTTTTCATATAATTTAAAAATTTTCTATTAATTCATAAACTTTCCGCTAGGGGGCGTAATGGTAAATTGCTTTCCCCCTATATCTCTGCTTCTAAATCTCCGATTTGAAAAATCTTTCTGCACCTGATACAGCACCTGATGGGAAATAGTTTGCACATAATTTCTAATTTTTGAAAAAAAAAAAAAAATGGTTTGGCCACCAGTTTGCGTAAGTATCAATTTCCGCTTCTGATGTATTTGCAGCAAAATATGAGCTTCTAAAATCTCGATTGAAAAAAGTGGTTTGTCCACCGATACAACTCATGTCGAGAAACCTTTTAGGAACATTTTCTTCTTGAAATAATGCATAGCTTCTACGCCAGGGGGCGTAGATGTATATCTAATTTTTGTCAATATCTCTACTTCTAGGAGTCCGATTTGAAAAATTCCCTTCTTTGTTGGATAGTGTTTCCGATGCGAAATGTGTTTCCTATAAATTTAAAATTTTCAAGTAAATCATAGACTTTCCGGTAGGGGGCACAAAGGTAAATTGCATTTTCTGCGTTATTTCTGCTTCTAAAACTCCGATTTGAAAAATTCTTCCTGTATCGCATACAAGACCTGATGGAAAATATTTTGCACATAATTTCTAATGTTTGGTAAAGAATCGTTTGGCCACCAGGGAGCATAAGTGTTAATTTCTGGTTATGATGTATTTGTAGCAAAATCTGGACTCCTGAAAACTCGACTAAATTTTAGTTTTCTTGGACCGATAGTGGTCATATGGAAAAACCTTTTGAGAATACTTTCTTCCTAAAATAATGCATATTTTTCCCACCAGGGGACGTAAAGTCACATCTCATTTTTGTCTATATCTCTGTCTCTAAGAGTCCGATTTGAAAAATTATTTTTATGTTGGAGAGCGTTTCCGGTGAGAAATGTTTCTCACATAAATTCATGTTTTTCTTAACGCACAAGTCTGCAACCAGAGGGTGTAAGCTCCTGATTCCATTTACAGCAATATCTGCGGGAATAAAAACCCGATTGAAAAACTTTTTCTTCCGTCAGATACTATTGTTTTCCATACCGGTTCCATTGACTTTGAATAGCTTTGATAAATTTAATTTGCGTCAGAACGGATTCAAAAGACTTTCTTATTACACCAGAAAATTCGGTGTCATCTTTCTTGTTAAAATCTCTGTGGTTTTGCGTATTTTATTCAATGACTACGTGTATTTTGTCTCCAGAGATCAAATGTGTATTTTCAGCAGTCCCACCTACGCGCTATTGGAGACGAGGTAGTGATTTGTGCTTGCAATTTAGCTGTGCATTTCTGGTTATTTGTTCCCATTTTATGACTGGAAAAGACACGGAAAAGAAGGATACTTCTTCATAGAATCTCTATGGGCAGATAGGGAATGGGGAGACGAGTCATTTTTGGTGAGGGACTGTCTGAGGAAACACTTGTTTTTGTGTCTAAAGGTTCAGCCAACTCCAGACAGCTGACACCTCCCCATAAAAATTGTAAATACAGTGCTTTATCAGTCGTTCCGCAGCACAGCTCCGAAAGCCTTAAATTACACTTCCCTCATCTCTGAGTATTGCTTCTAGCCACTGCTGGTGTGTTGGACAGACACATCATCTTCAGAAAGGAAGAATGCGGGATCCATTTATTTATTTATTTTTGGTTGGGAGTTTAACGACCACAGTGAGCAATTCAATGGGCTATAAGAAGTCACCCCTCCATAATTTTCGGCCACTGGTTCCACGGAAGGGGGAGCCAGTACCGTAAGACAAACACAACATTCATGCCTCACGGGATTCGAACCCAAGCCTGTTTTGGATGAATGGTCAGAAACCAACTCCTATAAAAAAAAAAAAATTATAGGCAGCTGCGCCACGGGGGTGGCAGGGATCCATTTAGTGAGGTGACCTTTCATCTCAGTCCACCCCACGACCACCAGCTGTTGATCCGAAATCGAAACTGACAGTTGTTTGGGCTGCGTTCAAGGAAGTAGGAACGGGGCGAACGTATCACTTGACGGAGGAATACTTAACGCCGTCCTTATCTGTCCTACTGTTGTTTCTGCAATGTTATGTCACAATTGTTAGTGTCTTTGCATACAGCCATTGATCATCAATGACTGATGGATTAAAAACAAGCAAAGTAATGTTAATTTATTGGTACGTATCATTAATCGCAGCAGAGGGGCTAGGCAAAATGCCAAGGAGATTAAGACGGCTTGACATTATTTTATGAGGAGCTGAACATGTTGGATTATCGTTTTATGTATCTATACTCTAAATTTATGTGGTAAGAGAAATGTTTTTTTTTAATTTCATTGATTTTTAACTTGGTATAAAATAGTCTTGTACAAAATTATTAACATTAATTGAATTTTCTGTGAGTAGATTAGCAGTGCACAAAATTTATACGGAATGATTGGTTACTATTAAAAGCAAGAAGCCGTTTTGTAAAATTTTAAATAGTTTTAAACTGCGGGAAGAAATATCTCTTTCTCCCTATGTGTTCACGGAATTAGAAAAGCAATGTATTGCGTTCGCACGCACACACACATGCACATTTTCTTGATCCACCCTTCAAACAGAGCAAAAACTGAAGAACCCATATGTTCAGTTTTGGAAAAAAGATTACCGGTTTTAACAATTCTTAGCAGTAAAACGTTCAACAATTCTCCATTTTTTTTTTAAGATTTCCCCATTTTTAATCCTAGGTTTAAAGCCTATATATTTCACTATAAAAAATTCCAGCATTCGAAATATTTGCTTTCATCCAACACCCTTACTAATTTTCTTCATCATCCCACTCAAACGTTTTCAGCACTCCCAAATTTGAAATTCGTGGATAAACTCCTACACATAGCTTTGCATGTACAAAGGGCAAAGACAGGTAATGCCTTTTTGAGAGCAAAGAAATTATTTTGGCTCTTCCCGAGAGGTCAACGGTTCGCAGATGGCCGTCTTCGAACAAGCTTTACGACGTGTTAACATCTTTCGGAATGGCGTCGGCAGAGAGTTATGGCGTCTAAAAGGACGGAGGTTACGTTCCTCAAAGCTGTGGAATGAATTGGGTACTTTACTTAATGGTAAATATTTTGCAGGGTGCAAAAGAAACCTCGCAGGTCTAGCTGAGTAATGACGTAATAAACATAGCCAACAACTCTATACCTATCGAAATTATTTGCGTTTACCGCACGGCTGCTTTTGCCTCCAAGAACACCTCACAAACGAACTGAACTCTAACCCGCGGTGTCAGCAAAAGGAATTTTCAGATAAGTCAGAGGTGACAACTCGGTCATTAACACGACTTGAATTAAATATTTGTATGTTAATATTGTGGCTGGGAAAAGTCTAATTACACGAAACGAAACATTTAAAGGGAACTTCAAGATAAATTCTTATATTATAGCGAATTTACGAGCGCCTACTGCTGAGTTTTATCCTTATTTACTCTTTGCATTTTTGTAGCACGGTATCTTGTTTTCAAATAAGTGAAACGGATGTACCTAGGTAAATGGCAGGAATCAAATTTTAACGACTCACGCATATAAATTTTATAAAATTAAATGAGTAACAGCATAATTATTTTGTAAATCAATTCCTCTTAATCTATTCAGTGTTAATCAAGTCATCTTAATCTATTGAGCATTAATCAATTCATCTTAATCTACTCAGTAAACGTGTTGAGACACATCTCAGCTAGTTTGTCATAGCCTTTTTCCTAAACATTCCTTTGTTGATTTTGGTACAACCGCGGAACTGTTTCTTGCACACTATGACACGCCATCAAAGTTTTATACCGATTAAATGAATTTATTGAAAAAGCGAAAGAGGCTTCATTGTAATACCAGAGGTTTCAAGTCAAACAATATTAAAGTGAAGGTGGCTTTTCTACGACAATGTTTGTAAAGCTTCTTGCTTTCAATTTTCTGGTCATCGGCATTTTAATTTTCTGGTTCACAATTCCCAATTATGTATCAGGACCAAACAGAGCTATATAGCCAGAAGCCGAAGTATTTTTACAAGGCAACGCAGCCATATTTTGCACTGATGTGATAAGGATATCGAGTATGGGGTAATAAAGTAATATTTTGGGTGAGTTGGTCATTTTGCTGGTTGGTTTGTTGTTTATTTTACTCACTATTGTGTCTTCTGACGCATACGCTTCTGTGCCCCAGAAGGAGCCAAACACTTGATAGAGCTATCTAACCCCACCCCCACCCTCCCAAAAAATAGAAAATGCACCATTGAAACACAAAAAAACAAAAACAAATGCAAAACGAATTTACGAACACGATATTAAGCCTGCTAAGGACCAACAAAAAAAACAAAAAAAAAAAAAAACAAGCAACAACAAGAAAAATCATGGCCTTGTAAACCTGAGCTCATTAATTTCAGCAAAAGTTAACGTTCGTGACCATCTTTGATATCATCTTATAAGTTGGAATCATTTCCCTTTTTCGTCAGTTCTTGAGAAAGGAATGAGTTGCTCATCTTTCACCTATTTTCTGCCAGCCGTGTTTATGAAAGAAGATGGCCACTCCGTTTACAATTCTGATGTCAGGAGTAAACGCCATTGCTGGCCGTCCCATGCAGTCAGAGGTTTCATGATGATCAGTTTATATTTCTTTTTTTCCCCCTATGAGTGAGTAATATAATGGTTGTATAGTTTTATAGCCTTTTATAGCCTCAGAATTTACACAGTGAGAGATTTGGAGCTCATGAATTTCTCACAGCTTTAGATTTTAATGAAGTATTTCTCACAATGGGTAAAAGTGGCGATAATGAGCATTCAGCAACTGGCCAAATGGTACGAGTACGGAAGCACGCAATGTGGATAGTAGCTGGCGCCTTTTCTGGGAGAATAGATAGGCTAGGGGAGTTTTAACTGGCACCTGAAGTTGGGGGAAAAGGGATATGAATGCTTCTCCGGGTGACGGAAAGGCTTTTCGGCTCCCCGGGATAAAAGAGAAGAAGAGGGAGAGGGGACAGAAGTTGGGAAAATGTCCGATGCTGAGAAGAGATCGGAGCAGAAATTAAAATTGGTGAGAGAATCGAAGTAGCAATGTAACCGAGAAAGACGCCAGATAGAATAAGCAGGAACAGATTAATGTTTCCTAATATATAGCATATACCTTTCCAATATATAACATTGAATAAATAGCATCACTGTAGAAGAAAGTTCATTTTTAGCTAAAACCCCGGAACTGTTAAATTTTCTTACAAGCGAAGGCCCGATGGACCCATGGCACTGTAAATAACCCAGTGTAATATCAGTATTCATTTCGTCGATGTTCACTTCATTCACAATCATATCGTCCACAAAATGGATTGAAGTTTTTCTAGTAGGCAAGAATAAGAGGCTTAATGGTTCCATTTTAAAACAAATTTTCAGCACTAAGTCCTCATTCATTCATTTATTTATTTATTTATTTCATTTTCTTTTCATCAAGATGCTTCCCCGTCAGTGTGTCCGTCGGACCTTCCTAACACTCTTGCGTACCTCATACAGCGTCTAATTTTAGAAACAACTTTTTGTCACTTCACACTCTCAATAAGGCATGTTAATTTTTAGCTATTATTTTTGTCTTGTAATTGTGTATCGTTCCGTCTGTCCGTCTTCCCTACAAGCACGCGTGCCTACCACACAGAATGTCCAATTTTAAAACAAATTTTCGTCACTCTCTAGCCTGAGACATTAATTTAATGATTTGCTTTTCTTTTCACAGAGCTGTCTCTCTATTAGTCTATCTGTTCGGTATTATTAACGCTAGTTGGTACCACAGAGAACGTCCAAACAAAAAATCAAAATATTTTGCACCCACACAAAATTTTAATGTCTATTTTGTCCATTTATTTCTTTTTCTTTAAGAACTGTCTATCTCTGTTCGTCTTTCCAATACACACTCTTAGCTACCAAATAATGAAGTTCGGTTTTAAAACAATATTTGTTCTCACTACCATCTCAATAGTTTTTTTTTTAATTCGTTTTCTTCTCGCCAAAGCTGTAGCGCTCCGGAGATAATGTTTTTCACCCAACTAAATACTGTTGTTACCTGTAACAATCTTTAAGCTGGGCTCGAAGTCTGGAAAAGATTTCGGACGGAACTTTTGTAACAAATTTGATAATTATTCGCTGTGCAATACTGCAAAACAGCGAAGAGACAGCGCGCAGCTTTACCTCAAGCATTGCGGAAATGAACTGTTACACTGTTGAGGAAGAGCTGGATGAATTTAATAATAATGTTCTCAGGTCAAACACGTGCATGACACATGGTGAGGGAAAGTTCTGGAACTCTGATTCCAAAATATTCTTATGCATTGTATAAAAGAATATCAAATGAATCGTTGCAATAGTCCATGCGAGAGCTCTTCAAGGTCATGAATTGCACATGGGCCAAATCGAATGTATGTATGGCCGTTTGACGCCATACCAAAATCAAAAGTGTAAACTGAAACTTGAATGCGGTTTTTAGCAAGTTTTGAAATGTGTCGCGCCTTCTGTCGCTAAGTACATATGAGATGGGCAAACAGACTCTTGAAAGAATCGATTATTCCGATTTTGAGAACGATTTGGGTGTAGGGAGACGATCCTGAGTAGGTTCGTTTCGTTCCGTGATTCTTCCGTTTAGAGAACGATTTGTATGCAGCGAAACGATCATGGGTCAGATGTTTTAGTTTGTTTCATTCCGTGATTCTTCCGTTTAGAGAACGATTTGTATGCAGCGAAACGATCCTGAGTCGGATGTTTTAGTTTGTTTCATTCCGTGATTCTTCCGTTTAGAGAACGATTTGTATGCAGCGAAACGATCCTGAGTCGGATGTTTTCGTTTGTTTCATTCGGTGATTCTTCCGTTTAGAGAACGATTTGTATGCAGCGAAACGATCCTGGGTCAGAAGTTTTAGTTTGTTTCATTCGGTGATTCTTCCGTTCAGAGAACGATTTGTATGCAGCGAAACAATCCTGGGTCAGATGTTTTAGTTTGTTTCATTCGGTGATTCTTCCGTTTAGAGAACGATTTGTAGCAGCGAAACGATCCTGGGTCAGAAGTTTTAGTTTGTTTCATTCGGTGATTCTTCCGTTTAGAGAACGATTTGTATGCAGCGAAACGATCCTGGGTCAGATGTTTTAGTTTGTTTCATTCGGTGATTCTTCCGTTTAGAGAACGATTTGTAGCAGCGAAACGATCCTGGGTCAGAAGTTTTAGTTTGTTTCATTCGGTGATTCTTCCGTTCAGAAAACGATTTGTATGCAGCGAAACGATCCTGGGTCAGATGTTTTAGTTTGTTTCATTCGGTGATTCTTCCGTTTAGAGAACGATTTGTAGCAGCGAAACGATCCTGGGTCAGAAGTTTTAGTTTGTTTCATTCAGTGATTCTTCCGTTTAGAGAACGATTTGTAGCAGCGAAACGATCCTGGGTCAGAAGTTTTAGTTTGTTTCACTCGGTGATTCCTCCGTTTAGAGAACGATTTGTATGCAGCGAAACGATCCTGAGTCGGATGTTTCAGTTTGTTTCATTCGGCGATTCTTCCGTTTAGAGAACGATTTGTAGCAGCGAAACGATCCTGGGTCAGAAGTTTTAGTTTGTTTCATTCGGTGATTCTTCCGTTTAGAGAACGAATTGTATGCCGCGAAACAATCCTGGGTCAGATGTTTTAGTTTGTTTCATTCGGTGATTCTTCCGGTTAGAGGAAGATTTGTGTGTGTAGGGATACGCTCCTGAGTTGCTTCCTTTCCTTCGTTTCCTTCCGTGATTCTTACGGTTAGAGAGGGGATTCTGTGTGAAGGAAAACGATCTCGAGTCAGATCTTTTCGTATGTTGTGTTCGGTGATTCTGCCAGTTAGAGATTTGTGTGTGTATGGAAACGATTCTGAGTGGGATACTTTCGTTCCGTGATTCTTCCGGTTAGAGAATGCTTTGTGTGTAGGGAAACGACACGGAGTCGGATCCTTTCGTTCGCTCATAGTTTACTGTTTAGTGGACGATTTTTAAGTTTAAATTTGTTTTTAACTCTTACAGAAAACTTTCTCATCGGTTTTCATATAATTTCGGTTGGAAACGTGCCCTTAATCTATTGCATTTGTACACTTCTGAATATAAGGTGAGATTTTCTGACAAGAACATGAACCGCACTGAGACACCAGGACGAAATTTTGATGTCTAGTAAAAAGTAATTCTGACTGATTTCATTCAAAGAATCAGCTCCTTTACGGAAGCGATTTTTTTCAGGAAAGATTCGTTCTTTTGGAACGAATCGTTCGCGCACATCCCCAGTACACAGAGGATGGGACTCATGTGCAAGTAAAGAGCTTATTTGTTAGAAGTTTTTTTGCAGCGAAGTTTTATAAACAATGCATTTTTGCATTTGTCCAAAAAAATTTCGCAGCAGAGTGTGCCCAGAAAATCGACAATAAGCCACTTAATCAGTCTTTCGTTACACTGGGGGCGTTTATGACCAATCCAGAAGTGGCCGGTAGAGGAGATTAGCACCTGAAGTTCTGAATTAATGATGTCCAGCAACGTCTTCAATGCAGTGGTCACCAAAAATATCTCTCCGACGGCAGTATCCAATTCTTTGACATGCGTAGTGTACTTTTATTATGACATCTTCATTATGTATTTAAGTCACTCAACTTTTCATTTCTGTTGCTCAGTGTGTATATGACATGATGAACAGACCGATGCGGTCACCGAAATATCACGTCCCTTTTTAATGTTTTTAATGCGTTTTAAACATCATTTTTAAATATTAAAGAGTGGTTTTATCTTAAAAATCGTGCATCAGACGGCTTATCTGTTACTTCACTTACTTAGCACGAAAACTTCACGACTTTAAGTAACAAGTTCTTTTTTTACTTTTTTGACTGGGGGTTTAACGGCCACCATGAGCAACTCATTGGACTGCAAGCAGTCGCCCGTCCCTAATTTAGGACCACTGGTTCCAGGGAAGGGAGAGATCCAGTTCCGTAAGACAAACGCAACACCTATGCCTCATCGGTATTCGGACCCGGACCCATCTCGATCGAATGATTATAATACATAAGATTCTTAATGCTGTCGAGACACAATTAATAATGGAAATAATTGCAATTTTTAAAAGACGATACTTTATTTACAATTAAAACCAGCTAAAAACAGTAGCAAGATCTTTCAAACCCACTATGGGCTCGTCATCAGGCACAGTGAGGGTGAAGCACAGTGGTTATATAGCCGAAAGCAATCACCCACAATGCAACAGCATGGCAAGGTGTTGCTCCAACCATTCACACACGCGCATTTGGCATGCATAGAAAAATGAAAATAAACTACAAAACAAGGTTATGAGTTCAGATGGTGTGTATAATGATTTGCTATAAACTATTTCCATGAGGTCTGTAGAATCCATGGCACGCCATCGTTACAACGGTGGTCAGCAAAGACATTTATGTACACACTTTCTGTAAACAATAAGTCAGATTTTGTAGTAGCTGGTGCAATTAACGAAGTGTTATTTCACTCCGAGACATGATTTGGTTAACTAACCTAGATAAAGCTGTGGCAATCGAAGCAGTTCTAACGTTGTATTTGCGTTCAGACACACGTGTATCAATTGTCCGAAGCGTGGATCCCACATACTTACTGTCATATGCATTGGGGTCGGTAGCTTTAAGTGGGATGGAATAAACACCATGCCTCTGAAACATACTAACTTCGACACGATCCTTCCTTAATAATGAAAATAACTTTATTGTCTATAACGAAGTAAATTTCTCCATCATTTTGGTCCACGCCGGGAATCGAACCAGAGTCCACTTATTCCGGAACAAGTCGCTCTACCAACTGAGCCACGCGGACGTTCTTTCTTGCTGCTATCTGCCTTTATGTCGTGTGCGTCGAAAGAGGGCCGGGAGCATGGCCCACGGGTCAACCGTGACCATGAATCGTTGTAGGCAGACATCCGCTGTAGAACGTGCACTTGAGAACTCCCAGTCAATCTGGTGTGTGGAATGCAACGTCACACACATTTATTTTTCGAAGAGCTGAAGAAGGGATTCTCTTATTTTTCCTATCTCGCTGTGTTGAAAGAACGTCACACCATTGCGAGATCTTGAACGGAATGGTCATCCAAGAAGTTCGGGCGCCATTAAAACGAAGTAAATTTCTCAGTCATTTTTGGTCCACGCCGGGGATCGAACCCGAGTTCACTTATTCCGGAACAAGTCGCTCTACCAACTGAACTACGCAGACGTTCGTTATCGCTGCTATCTGCCTTTTTGTCGTGTGCGTCCTGCGGGGCAGGCACGTTACATGTCTTAATACCAAAATCCATGCCTTGCTTATGACAAGCATTCTTTAAGATGTGAATTAGATCAGGTACATAATCCATAGATCCAATGTATCTGTCAACATCCTCTTTACTTCTTAAAGTAGTATACATGGAGCGTTGACACCGTTGAAGCTGACGTACAACAAAATTGCGTGGACAGCCGAACTGAGAAGCCAGATTAAAAATGAATTTAATCTCGTTATTCCGAAGTTTTACAGTTGATGAATGCGAATACGCTCTACGAAACAAAAAGGATAAGGCGGCCGACTTGTGTTGTGTAGGGCTAGCAGAAAAGAATGGGATCAACGTGGGTGGTGCAGAAGGTTTACGAAACACAGAAAAATAGATTGAGCGGTTAGGTATGTTACGATGCAGACAAAAGTCGAGGAAAGGTAGCGAGCACTGTGTTTCAAGTTCGACGGTACATTTTATGGTGGGGAAAGGGGGTGGAGAGCAATTTAGCAAAATCGTAAAGATCAGAGACACAGTGAGACCAAAATACAATAATATCATCAACGTACCTAAGAAAAAATAATGGTTTTAGGGGGCACTCTTCAAAAATTTTATTTTCTAAATGTTATAACACCACCTCGGTTGAAAGAGCCGATAGTGGTGAACCCATGGGTGCACCTGCGTTTTGGCGGTAAATAATATTGTTAAATCTGAAAAATGCACGTCCTGCTACATTATGGGCGATTGCTTTCGGCTATATAACCACGGTGCTTCACCCTCATTGTGCCTGATGACGAGCCCACAGTAGGTTTGAAAGATCTTGCTACTGTTTTTAGCTGGTTTTAATTGTAAATAAAGTATCGCCTTTTAAAAATTGCATTTATTTCCATTATTAATCGTATCTCGACAGCATTAGGAATCTTATGTATTTCAACTGGCACGACTTGAAAAGGAGCCTTGGAATGATTATAAGTCATCGCTGTACCACCGGGGCGGCGGTTGTCACAAGTTCAAATTTTTTTAATGGTTACATTCGCACAGCTACAGCTGAATCTCCAAGCGTATGGAGTGAAAAATGATTCTGAATTGAAGCCACTTAATAAGGACAAGAGGGTGCGATGCTGTCGCGGCTTTTGGAATTTTACACGAAGAAATAGTATTCTTGACACAGTGCTTCTTTTCTATCTTTTTACAGATGAAGCCTAGTTTCATTAGAGTGGATATGTGAATTCGCAAAAAATGAGATACTGGTCGGCGGCAAATCCCCAAATCCGGGATGAAGTTCAATTACATTATTGAAAGATCGGCGTGGTGTGCCATGTCTCGACGGAGAAAAGTGGGGTAACTCTAGAAGAGCGGGGGAACTCAAAGAAGAGCGGGGTAACTCAAAGAAGAGCGGGGTAACTCAAAGAAGAGCGGGGTAACTCAAAGAAGAGCGGGGTAACTCAAAGAAGAGCGGGGTAACTCTAGGAAAGTGGGGTAACTCTAGGAAAGCGGGGTAACTCTAGGAAAGCGGGGTAACTCTAGGAAAGCGGTTTAACTCTAGGAAAGCGGGGTAACTCTAGGAAAGCGGGGTAACTCTAGGAAAGCGGGGTAACTCTAGGAGAGCGGGATAACACTAGAAAAGTGGGGTAACTTTAGGAAAGCGGGGTAACTCTAGGAAAGCGGGGAAACTCTAGGAAAGCGGGGTAACTCAAAGAAGAGCGGGGTAACTCAAAGAAGAGCGGGGTAACTCAAAGAAGAGCGGGGTAACTCAAAGAAGAGCGGGATAACACTAGAAAAGTTGGGTAGCACTAGAAAAATGGGGTTTACCCTTTTCCGACACCACAGTCACCTCTAATGTTTGCTTGGACTTGCTCTTTCAGTTTTTGGGTACTCTAGAAGAACAAGAAAGTTTCTCATGATTTCAGCAAAACAGAGCGACATAACACATCGCAAACTAATCAATGAAACTACTGCAAAATTACTTTGGTAACAGCATCAACCCAGGGAGATTCTGGCCTCCATGAACCTCGAATTCATCGCCTTCTGACTTTTTCTGTGGAAGTAATTATAGGAAAGATTGTATGCAGTTAATACGTCTGGCTTGTACACTTTGAAATTAAAGTTGCCTAATAGGAATCTTCCTTTGCATGCTAAGGCGGGCATATCAGAAATTGAGCAGGCGAGTGAACACATGCCTCGAGAAAAGGCGGAGATCAGTTCCAGCACTTTCTACGAGACAAAACTATATTCCGAGAAGCACATAGAATACTGATTCTTTTTTTTATTTATTTAAGGTTTAACGATAACCATGAACAACTCAACGGTCTGTAAGCAGTCGCCCGTCCCTAATTTAGGGTCACTGGTTCCAGGGAAGGAAGAGAGCCAGTGCTGCAAGACAAACACAACATCCATGCCTCACCGTGGGATTCGAACCCGGACCCCTTCTGGACGAATGGTCCTGTGCCACCGGTGCGGTGAAGACGGATTCCAGCGTTGACATAAGTGGACGCAAGTGTAAAACGCACCCAACAAAAATGCTAAATCTAGAGTTCGGGAACTTTTTACTCACCCTGTATTAGAGTAAAGTTAATGGTGTGGTATGAAGAACAATCTGCGTCAAAGCCAGAAATGACATTCGTTGTAGTTCTACTTTTAAAAAATCGAGAGAGTACCCTGGTACTCTTTGTAGATATATTATACTATGCATCTTTCGCATACCAAGATCTTTGTGGGGGTGAAATAAAATGAGTGATTCGAAAGTACACATTTATTTATCTACAACACATTACATATATAAGCGTCACTTAGTACCACACTGAGCCACAGTACGGTACATACCAAGTGGAATTAAATCATAACAACAAACAATTATAGGTCGACACATTCCTGACATTGAGCGATACTTGATTTAAATATTTATAGGTTGGTGGATTAATGAATGTTTATGTCGTAAAACCAATGAAAAAAGCTATGTGAGTCATAAAAGTAAATACACTGCTGTTAATAGAGATTGGAACAACAAAAAAGAAACAAGCAATCACAATGAAATTTAAGTGAGTGATTAGTTATGGTACAAGCTGCAAACGATCCCAATTATTGGGTTGGTGCGAATGAAATGTTCGGAGTGAACGAGCAGTAGAGACAGGCCCCCCACCACAGCGGAATGGAACCACCCACAGGTGTTGCGGGTATTAAGTCACCAAGTTGCTATAAATAGCTAGCACGTATTTATATTTTACTTAATATTGTGTCTTTTGACGCATACGCTTATGTGCCCCAGAAGGAGCCAAACACTTGATAGAGCTATCTAACCCCCCCCCTCCAAATAGAAAATGCACCAATGAAACAACAAAAGAACATACGCAAAACGAATTTACGAACACGATATTAAGCCTGTTAGAGACCAACAAAAAAAACAAGCAACAACAAAAAAAAAAAAAAACTAACACGGCGTTGTAAACTTGAGCTCATTAATTTCAGCGAAAGTTAACATTCATGACCATCTTTGATATCATCTTATAAGTTGGAATCATTTTCCCTTTTCGTCAGTTCTTGAGAAAGAAGAGTTGTCGAAAAATTTGGATTTTGAATTTGGATTTCCCCTTTTCGTCAGTTCTTGAGAAAGAAGAGTTGTCAAAAAATGAGTTGTCGAAAAATTTGGATTTTGAATTTGGATTTCCCCTTTTCGTCAGTTCTTGAGAAAGAAGAGTTGTCGAAAAATTTGGCGAGCGAGCAGGCCAGGGAAGACAAGCGACTTGATGCGCACAGGGTACTTCTTGGACGATATGAGCAACATGGGATCGGGCATTGTCTTGTTGGAAGACGGCTCCCGGGATCTTCTGAAGGAAGGGTAGAAGTTTAGCCAGCAACACTTCCGTGATGTAACGTTGGCTGTTCAATGTGCCTGTGATGCGTAGTAGGCGAATGCGTGAATGACAAGCAATGGCGTCGCCGACCATCACGCTCGCGTGAGACCGATATGGCGCTGCAGAGTGCAGCCTTCTAGATGCCGTTCACCACGGTATCTGCGATCAAAGATGCGCCCGTCGTGATGCATTAGATTGAATATGGACTCGTCCGAAAACATAATATGCTCCCATTCAGCACTCCAGTTTCGACGTTTGCGGCACCATTGCAATCGCTGGCGCCTATGGTTCAGAGTCAAGGGAAGTTGCAGCAACAGACAGTGAGCAACGAGGCCTCTCTGCAGCAATCAGTGACGAACAGTGCTTGTAGAAGTTGGACGATGTGTGAGTGTCCGCCATGGCTCCGCAAGTGTCGGGGATGGTGTGCGCAACGTCACTGCCATACGGTGCAAGTGTCTGTCTTCCCTCTCGCTCGTGCGATTTCGAGCTCCAGACCCTGTACGACGATGCGTAGGACCTTCTGCTGTCCATTGACGCCATGTATGCATAACGGCAGTTACGTTAGTCCAAACGCGGGCAGCAGTATCACGATATGATAAACTGCCATCTCCGAGTCCAACGATTCTGCCTCTATCAAACTCCGTCAAGTGCTCGTATGGTTGTCTCGTCCTGCTACGTGACATGTCTACATGTTAACAACTGCGTACGGTTTGAGTTTGTAAGTTTAAGAACCTGCTTTCTGTACGCCTTCTTTTATATCTCCTGGTATGACGTTTCCAATGCTATTGCTTGCGCCTCACATTTGCATGTGCACTGCAATTGTAATCATTTGCATCCCTCATGGTGCTCTATCTACCTTGCAAATTTCGTGCAAATTCGACCATTTCTTCATGGTGTTGCAATTTATATTAACAGCAGTGTAGTTAATAATCTATTACAGCAACGATAGTAAGTACGTATTTTGACTGTTAAGTTTAAAAAGAATATTATTACTACACTAAAAAAAGAAAGAGTTGTCGACCTGTTTCAGATATTTCCAGTAGTACCTGTACAAATTTTAAGTAGTTTTGGCCATTTTTAAGTAGTCATACCGAAAAGAATAGTGTTCTAACCCAAACTCCGCCCACGTCCACCAGTTTAACATCTCCAGAATGTTGCATGCTGGGGAGGGAGGATTTTCACTTAGAATGACTCAGGGCAAGGCCACACTCATCGAGTGCCAGTCGTTCTAAGATCTGAGCAGCCTTGAGAGGCAGACTGGAGGTGCAGGCAGCATCGCAAGCAAGACGAATGACGGATCGCCAAGTGCCCGCCGTTGCGTTGGGGGAGAGGGAGCAAAAAAAATTATAACTTCTGTTAATTTTCCGCAGAAAAATCACGGTTTTCCGTATTCCGTAGCACAAGAGCTATTTCCGTAGTGGTTGGCATCTCTGCATTATTCAGATTTAGAAAAACGTAAGAAACGGCCCGGACACAAATGAAATGTGATGTAGTTAAGAAAGTCCATCTGCGCATGCGCAAGCGAAATTCTGATCTAACATAGAATGAAAAGTGGAATCGCAAGTTTGTTAGTGAGGGGGATTGGTCAATTTTGGTCTAGGATATCTACACACTATGGTGTTATACATCATTTTAAAGCTCCCGTTAATAGTATGTAAATTCCCTTTGGGGGTGGGCTTCGAGAGGAAGGCAAATTTTGTTACAATGCATACTTTGTTAATGTCGGAAAAGATGCATAGAATCAAAATTCATTTTTGTAATGGCTTTTATAACATTTAGCATGTAATTCACACACATTGGAATGGGATATTGTTACGTTTACGGAATAAAGTTCGGCGATAGTTTAGTAAAATATATTGTTGAGTAACAATTAAATTAATTATTATTGCGTCACTTCACGGGCAGCATTAAAAAAATCAGATTTTAACAATGGTTTTGACTACTTCCATTACCCATTTTCGTTACATCCCAATTTTTTACTTTATTACTGTTGGAAAAGATACATATCATCAAAAACAAATAAGTGAGACACGTTATAGGACAATTAAAAAGAGCATGGATACGTATTGGTCTTGAGTACTGGAATGGTTTGCCTGTGGAGTTAATTGATATTAATAATCTAACATTATTTAAAAAAATAAAAATATCTTACTTAATAACTAACAAAACAGGAGACTAACATACACATCTTTCCCTTACTGTGTTGTTATGGCCGGTGCTTGAATCATTTGTTCTGTTTTGGGGATTCAGGGCACGTCAGGTCTCTGTGAGGCCTTTTCCCTGTTTCCCTTTGCTGCTGTTACTCTGTAATTGCACATAAATATCTGATTTGATGTCATAGTGTAAAAGAATAAATATTGAAAAAAAAAAAAGAGTATAGTTGAACGAAACCTATATTTCCGCCCCGGTGGCGCAGTGGGCTAAGCGATGGCTTCTGAGCGTTCGTCCGAAAAGAGGTCCGAGTTCGAATCCCGGCGAGACATGGATGTTGTGTTTGTTTTAAGGCACTGGCGCTCTCCCTTCCCTGGAACCAGTGACTCCAAATTAGGAACGGGCGACTGTTTATAGCCCAATGAGTTGCTCACGGTGGTCGTTAAACCTTAAAACAAAACACCAACCCCCCCCCTCTAATATTATTGGCTAACGACACACAATTAATAAATCACGATTGTAAATATGCACGCTACGGGATCGAAGTTAGACGACCTGTGGAAACACAAATTTGCTGGTAACGGAATCGAACGTGCATCCTTCTTCTCAAGAGCGAATGCTTTCCCAGTTAAACACCACCGACGGAATTTATCACTGAAAATTTGCCATCTTAGCATGTGTTTTACCTCTGTAGTATGCCACATATATCACCCCCTTGAAAAAATGCCGGGAAGAAAACGTAGGTTTCCGGGTCAGACGGCAAACTACTCTTGAAGGAGAGCTCACTGTAGAACAAAGAATTCTAATTCCAGAAGATGTGTGAAACGAGCGTCGCTCATTTTTTGAAGCGAAGAAGAAATTTTTCATTCGTTCCAGCCGAAGTGCGAAAGGAACGTAACATTTTTCGAAGAACCTAACGGCCAGCAAATCCATTTCCACAATCAGGTGCCAAGGTGAGAACACTACTTTGCATGTGGTGAATATTGAACCATCATCTCTCTGTTCCGGGCGGAATGCTGTCCAAATAGAGCTACACAGAAGGAATTTATCGCTGCAACTGTGTCATCTTGACATGTGCTTCTCCTCTGAGGTAGGTACGTCAATGACGATGTAAAAAACCTTGGTGATGGATGTAACGAATTATACACCCGCAAACACGCTCGTTATCAAAATTCGTTTTTAATTTAAAATAATATTAGTGATCCGAAATTCTTGGCGTAGAATATAAAGCAAGGTTTCCAAGCTTTCGTGCATCAACCAGATGGCCTTTTCAAGGATAATAGACAGCTAACTGCATTCCCTTGAAAAAAGTGCCGGAAGCCATCTGAACGTTGAAAGAGGTTGTTTCTAATTCATCAGTTTATTCGCAAGAGTTTTGCCTCAGCATCTTCAAAAAAATGGACTTGGTCTCGAATTCCAGCTATTCAGTTTCCAAGGGCAAGTTTATAAGCAAGTAAATGGCGCTCAGATGGGATCTTCGCTTTCAGCTGTTCTCGCAGAAGCAATACTTCTTCCCATTGAGCAACATACACTGGTGGGCAAAAATTAAGGACGCAGAGGAGAAATTAGCATAACAGCGGAACGAGCATGCAGAACCGACCGAAAGACCACTCAGGAGATAGACTAGGGTCCGGTACGGTAGGACATGCGCATATATGCAGCATGACGTAGGGGGGGGGGGAAGGGAGTATCGGAAGGGTATAAAGCACACGGGCGGTGTACGCTAAGCAATTCGGTGAAAACTATTGCGCGGTGTACATCGGTTTGAACGACGTCGAGTTGCTGCCGCCGTGTGATATGGCCAACAGGCAATCCAGTAGACGACATCTGGATGACTTTACCCGAGGTCGCGTCATTGGGAAGTTGGAAGAAGGTCGAAGTATGACTAGTGTGGCCGAGGAGTTCGGGATCGCTCACAACATTGTTTCACGAGCTTGGAGAGCATTTCAAACGACAGGAACAGCTGTCAGAGAGTTTAGCAGTGGTCGTCCACGAGCAACCACGGCGGCGGACGACCGGTATATTGTCCTACAGGCGAGAAGAGACAGACGTCAGACAGCGGGAGAAATCGCAAGGCACATGCGACAGACAACTCGACGTCCGTTATCTCGTTTTACCGTGGCCAGGAGGCTGCACAAAGGTGGTCTATTTGCACGACGACCAGTACGGTGTGTGCCATTAAAGCTTGTTCATCGGAGACTGCGGTTTCTGTGGTGCCAGGAACACAAGAACTGGACACATCAGCAATGGGGTAGAGTTCTCTTTATGGGTGAGAGCCGATTTAGTCTGACGAGCGATTCTGGATGTATACACATTTGGATACAGCAGGGAACAAGCAATCACATCTCCAACATCATCGAAAGGGACCGGTTTGGAGGTGGCGGAGATCTCGTTTGGGGCGGCATCATGCTTGGCAGCCGTACTGACCTCCACATCTTCCAAGGAGCCTCAGTCACTGGTGTCCGCTATTGTACCGATGTTATCCTGCCTCACGTGCGTCTGTTTAGAGGTGCTGTGGGTCCTGAGTTCCTCTTCATGGACGACAAAGCTACACCTCATCGTACAGTGGCTGTCGCAGAGCTGTTGGAGAGTGAAGATATTCAACGCATGGATTGGCCCGCAAGGTCTCCGGACCTAAATCCAATCGAACACGTGTGGGACCTTCTCGGGAGACGCTTGGCAGCACTTCGCCAGCCGCCAGCAATGATTCCGCAGCTGCGATTGGCGCTACAAGAGGAATGGGTCACGATGCCTCAACAGCTCCTTGAACAACCTCGTCCTCAGCATGGACAGGCGTTGTAAATCCTGCAACGCAGTCAGGGGTGATCATATCCCCTACTAAAGACTGGATTTTTCTTGGCAGCCTCCTGTCACATGGACGTTTCCGTCCAGTTGTGCTCGAAGCTACCTTTTCAATAAAGTGCCTTTGTATCCTTTGGATTCCTTGTTTGGACGGGTTTGCTCACTTGTCCCATATTCTTATATCTTGGGGATCTTATCGTATGATATGAGTCGATGTGGAGCACTTCTGCACGACGTTACATTCGAAAAACAGTCTCATCCTAAATTTTTGCACGCCAGTGTATATTCACTAACATCACCCCAAGGCATACCATCTGGCTGCGATATGCGGACAACGAATTTTTGATATGGCCTCACGGAAAGGAGATTATCCCATATTTTCTCGATAAAGTCAATTATATACACCCTGCGATCAATTTCACTATGGAGCTTGAGCGGGGTGGTACTTTACCTTATCTCGACGTCTTAGTGAGAAAATCGCATGACAATCGCCTTCGTACGGAAGTTTATTATAAACCCACCTCCGTTCCCATCCTTGATGCTCCGCAGCTCATTCTGCTCTGATGGTTACAAGACGGCCTTCTTCCGTTCTCGAATTAGAAGAGCCTTCGCCGTCTCCTCCGATGTTCCTTCTAGAGAATTGGAGCTAAATAACATCGTCGAATTGGCCACTGAGGCAGGATATACGTCGAACCAGATGCATAACTTTATCGAAAAAGCCAGAACCAGCCGTGTTAATCTTTCTATACCGCAACTTCGCTACCTGGACTCTATTCCCTACTGTGGTGATGCGAACAGCCATCGAAAAAGAGAAAAAAAGCGAGGGAGAGAGCTATGTGTCCTGTGTGTAAGCCCCAAGGCATGGAAGGTGGTTTATGATGTTTTCTGCGGACACGTGCAAATGAGGGGTGAACTGAGAAGCCAGAAGAAAAGGGGGTGGTTTTTCTTGGAAGGACACCAGCCAGAGGGATGTCACTTGCACGTCCAGGCAGTTGCTCGTTTCTTTTGTGAACGAAGGAAGCATTATGATGTGATGTTAAATGTTTTCTGTTTATGTATTGTATCGTTTATGTGTGTTCGTCTGGTTTTATTAAAAACCATTTATTTTAACTTCCTGCATTTTTTAATTGGAACAATGCTTATGTTAATTTGCACCAACCTGCGATGATGAGGAACGGCTGATCATAATAAGTGCCAAATATGTTGGCCAACGCTACCACAGAGAATAATAGCATGTGAATGGAATCAACACCACCACATGTAGTAAAACGTGTCGGACAAGCAGGTGGATTCACCCTCACAACTAACAATAACGAAACACAACACCTACATACCAAAAGTTTCCTATTAACTCAAAAACGCGCTCAGGAGAATGAGCTTCGGTGTCGGCATAAGGTCTCCGGCATCTTTATATATACGATACTTAAAAGAAATATTGGCAAGCTCCTTCTTCTCAATGAGGCAGGTGCTTATACCATCCCATTACAATATCCGGACGACTCCAGGCGATAACTACATCGGAATGACCAAACGTTCGTTTGAAATTAGAATCAACGAACATAAAAAGGATACAAAAGACTGTAAAATAACCACTGCCCTATCAAGAGAGGTCAAGTTCAAGTCCGCTGATCTTAGGTGGAATGGTATTAAGAAATTAGCTTCATATTCCACACCTGAATCTACTGGCATTCGCAAAACCGTTGGAAAATTTGACCAGCAGCGAGGCTTGCAATGATAGCGTCTCTCTTGAGTTGCCACGCATTTAGAATCAATTCTTCAAATAATGATGTGTTTTCTACCACAGTACCGCGCGCTCAACCAACGTGATCTCGTTTCTTCGAATGTCTGAGCACATTTGCGCCTATTCATTTATTGTCTAGTCAAGTCACCACGTTCAAATTGTTGAAGTGTTCCATTATCCAGTTTGTAGTTAGCTGTCTACTTTCCTTGAAAAAAGCCAACTGGTTGATGTGCGAAAGCTTGGAAACTTTGTTTTATATTCTACGCCAAGAAATTCGGATCACTAGTACTATTTTAAGTGTAATTGGTGTACAGTTCCTTGTTATTAACCCACTTGTAATTTCTTTAATATACCTTTTTAAAAAAAATAAGTGTTTATACAGTGAAGTGCCGAAAGCATCGGATACGTACCTAGTATCGTGTAGAACCTCCTCTAGCCCGGCAAAGAGCAACAACTCGACGTGACATCGATTCCACAAGTGGCAGGAATACTTCCGGAGAAATGTTGAGCCATGCAGTCTGAACAGCCACCCACAGTTTCATGGTATTTGTAGATGCAAGATCTTCGGTGCGAATAGACCTTTCCTCATCCCATAAGTGCTCTATTGGGTTCATGTCGGGCGAACGTGGTGGCTACACCATCCGTCGGAATTGTCCAGAATGCTCCGCGAACCAATTTTGGACAATTTGGTCTCCATGACATGGTGCATTGTCTGCCTGGAAAATTCCATCGTTGTTGGGTACATGAAGTCCATGAAGGGCTGCAAATGGCCACTCAACAGAGCAACAAAGCGATTACCGGTTAATGACGTGTTTACCAGTACCAGAGGGCCCAAACCGTGCCAAGTAAAGACACACCACACATGTTTTGAACCACCAGTAGCTTGCAGAGTGCCTTGTTGACAACTTGGGTCCATGGCCTCATGGGGTCTTCGCCACACCCGAACCCTACTATCAGCTCGTAACAACTGGTAGCGCGACTCATCGGACCACGCCACATGTTGCCTGTCTTCCAGGGTCCAATTAGTGTGTTCACGAGCGCGCTGTGTTCGATGTCGTGGTGTTAACAAAGACACTCTGGGGGGTCTTCTGCTCCCATACCCCATGGACGCTACATTATGCTGCACTGACCTGATGGACATGTCTCTGGTACCTCCTGCATTCAATGTGGATGTCATTTGAGCCAGTATCGCTTGTCTGTTAGCATTGGCAATCCTGGTCAAACGCTGCACTGACCTGATGGACATGTCTCTGGTACCTCCTGCATTGAATGTAGATGTCATTTGAACCAGTATCGCTTGTGTGTTAGCATGGACAATCCTGGTCAGACGCCGCTGGTCACGGTCATTCAGCACCCGTGGTGTGGCCACACCGGTGACCACGGGTGGTAATGCCTTCAATGAGGTATTCTCGGTACACACGTGACACAATGTTGAATGTTCGTACAACTTCGGAAACTGAATGTCCCATCCACTACGATGCCTCGTTCAAACTCCGATAATTCGCGTCGGCTTGACATAATCCTACTGGCTGTTGTTCAACCTGACTCACGAGATTATACCTGGTAACTGATAAAACTTGTGGCGCACGTCTAAGCATTTATACGACGGCAGCGCCAGTTAAACATTTGCATACTGCTATGCCATGACTTTTGGCACCAGTGTAGTATCACAATGTACGCCTGTGGACACTATCTTTCTGAAGATGCTAGTCCTATTCGAAAATTATTTTTAGGATGACTGGGAGAACAGCAATCCACGTCTTTTGCCTATTTTCCGATGCACAGTTTTGCCACTAGGGGTGGAAAATGCAGGTGCTACTTAATTCCAAATATATTTTATTCTATACCGGAGTGTTAGCATAGTTTCCAAGATTTTTGGGAATTGGCTTGAATTCGTTAAATCGAGAAAAGGGTGATTTCTTCTGGTATAAAACACTAAGAATTTCTGTCCCAACGACATAAACTCAGTGCAATGTTTCGACGTAAGTGGGAGGTTTTCCTTAGTTACCGGATGAACATAAAAGCGGATAGAAGCATATATGATAAAGATATTGGCTTCCTCATAAGGTAAATACCGATAAATTATTATTATTACATAAAATGTTGCTCATGAATACCTTCGCCACGTAAATCTCAACAGTGGTATATTACACATTATACTTAAATCCTTTTCAATGTGAAGGAATACATCTAGGACATTATCTTTAATTCCTTGAAGCAGCAAACCGGAATGTATATGCACAGGAAATTATTACTAATTCGAACTCAAGGAATTACTAATAATTTCCTGTGCATATATATTCACTAGAATAGATAGCTGATTGTTACTAGAATAATCAGCTAACTTCTGTGTATACAGATAAACAATGAGGGGTAAGCAGAAACTTATCGACCCATGGGCAAATTCCGTCAATAGTCGGACCAATCAATCACTCCCACACGTGATTTCTGACTAATAAATTAGACATCAGATCCCCAGGGAGAAATAAAGAAGAATGAATAAACAACATTCAATACTCGACAGCTGAAATTGCAAGCAAACTGACGATGGTGTGCAAGTACAAAAAAACAACAACAACCACGAACTATATTAATTAGAACTTTAATCATCCGCAAACTCTGGTAATTTATCCTTATTATCGTCTCGTAGCTTAATTTATTTACAAACTGCCTACGTCACTGATCTCTTCGTAAGACGAGGGAAACAGAAAGTTGTGCAAGAGCTGATGTTTTCAGTTCTAAATATATCTTGGTCTTTCGCGAAGTGTTAAAAAACATAGCAATCAACCTTCATGTAAATAAACCCCACATAATTGCTGTTTACAACAGCTAGAATATCGAGATCTCTTTATTTTCTTTTCTGTGAAACACAAAAAGCATTAACAGCTTCAAAACAACAATATTGTGATAGTTTTTAGCACATATTTATTAAAAATTCACTAAAAATTTAACAATGTGTTAAACAGAAATTTCGTAAAACGCATCAACAAGTATCTGCCAAGACTGTTTTTTTCATTCGGCGCTTTATAAATATTTTTCTGGAAAAAATAATGTAAACGGTGCGTCCAATTTTTTAACAATATATGTATATTTGGTTGCAAAGTTTGAAAAATTGTCAAGTTGGAATTTTGAAGTTTTAAATTGCGTCCACAGATGATGAATATATGGGAATCGAAAAATAGTAATAGATGATTTTTAAAAGATTATTTTAGGTGAAAAAATGTATCTTAGGGAATCATAAGTGTTATGAGTTATTCATGAATAACAACAGAGCTCCTTACGGTTTTCCGACCTGCATCCATACTCCAAGTTTACCCATTACCCGAGCTTTGGTAGATGCACCAGAAGTTATTAAAAATTTGAATAGCTACTTTTCTCAACAACTTTACAAATTATTCACTTAGCTCAGTTCATACATTATGGAAACCTTTAAATCCAAATCCCGGTTTTGCAGCTAAACATTTCACTTGCTACGATCAAAAGTAATGAAAACTTAAGTTTTTTCTTTCTCCAACATTTTGTTCCATGTCCTGTAAGTGTTATAGAAAGCTTGAATTCTTAGTTTTCTCATTGTCCAATATGACAGCGTGGTCTTAAAAACTTTTAAGCTGAAAATTAGTTGGATTCGCATGCATTTTAAAGCAGAAGACTGTATGTTTCTTAATGCTTTAAAAGATGACGAATATTGTGTGATTTCTTTACGCTACTTCTAAAACATGTGCTGCAAATTACAAAAATAATGCCCTAAAATGGAGACAATCCACAGATTTTATCATACATTGTGATTGAAGATATGCAGTTAGGCATAGCAACTGCATATCTTCAATATATTTCCTGGGAACGAAAGATATTGAAGATATGCAGATATTGAAGATTTTCAATATCTTTCGTGGGAACGATTGCACTGAGAAAAGGAAACTTAGCATAACTTGTCCGAAGCACATAGATATGGCGTCATTTATTAAAATTCATGAATATACTAGTAAAAACTGAGTTTCTCCAGATCGTTTGGCTTCGGAGAAACTTAAAAATGTTTTTCGTTAATGTCAGGGCCTATACTCATTTTTTTTTTTGCTTACTCCAAATCTGTTCAAATGAGCTCATTCGTCTGGCATTAATGTTTTCCAGCCGCATGTAAAAGTTATGGTTCAAGCGGTTGTAGCAACTCGAATTTTAATGCGCAAGACCGCGGACTGATACATTGAAATGATGTTTGTTGTTGGAGCTATCCTAGATTTTAAAATCGAACTTTTTAAAGCCTAGTTATCGTGCCCAATGCGGTTGCGCATTAATGAACTGTACAACGTACGTAGTAGGTTATTCAAGTGAAATTTTGGAAATGGTTCGAGATATCAAATGCAAAAAAAAAAATCTGAAAAAAATTTTCAAGGTGTCTGAAGAGTTCTTCATATGGATTATAATTCGTGAATGGCACATCTATGAAAAACACAGAAATGATCTTAGTTTTATTTTGTGATCTCTTTTAGAATTAGATATACTGAGCCTCACACACACACAAAAGTTCTCTGCAACCGTCTGCTGATAAACTGCAAATCGGAAAGTGTAATGATCGTCATCCTCATGGTCTAGGCTATTGAATGCAAAAAACTATTCACATAGTGTGTCCACGGAAGGATAAACGAAGTGTTACCATAAAACACTCTTTCGATATTCACTCATCGGTCAAAAGACATTGTGAAAATAAAACGGTTGATCATTTTCGACATACAAGGGTTGGATAAAATAATATCAACACCTCATAAATAGGCGTCTATACCAACATACACTATCTACCAACAAGTGATTGCACACCCCTGCAATTGACGTTAAATATCGTGTAGGAAACAACAACGCAACCAGTCGCATGCAAGATGCCACGCAGTTCGGAGCTCCCTGATTTCGAGAAAGGTGTAATCGTCGGGTATTACAGAAATTGCGGATCCATACGTGACATATCCAGCGAGTTAAAGTACCCAAAATCGTCAGTGGCCTACGTGATTGGCAAGTGGAAGATGAGAGCTGACTGTCGGAATGTGCCCCGACCCGGCAGACCCACAAAACTGAGAGTCAGAGACCGACGGGTGCTGGCCAGAAAAATTCGGAAGAACCGTACCAAATCGATGGGCCACATCCGCGAGGAGTTTCAACAGGCATCCGGGAGTATTTTTTTGATGAATACCATCCGTAAGGAATCCCATCTGCTCGGTTATCATGGACGTAGTGCTGCCCTCAAGCCTTTGATCACCAAGTCCAATAGCGCTGCTCGGCTAACGTGGTGCAAAGAACGTCGACAGTGGACCGTTGAACAATGGAAACAGGTTCTCTGGAGCGAGGTATTAAGGTTCACCCTCTACCTTTCGGATGGCAGGGTCTGGGTTTGGCGTCTGCCTGGAGAACGCCATTGCCGGGATGTATTGTGCAAACTGTGAAGTTCGGCGGCGGTGGAATTATGCTATGGGGGTGTTTCTCCTGGTACGGCACGGAACTCTTGGTCGCAATTCCTGGTAGACTCAACGCCGAGACCTACTGCACCATTTTGGATGACCATGCGCTTCCTACGTCGTGGCAGTTTTACGGGGTGGACCCATGTTACTTTCAGGATACCAATGCCATCTGTCATGTTGCGAGGTCCACCATGGCTTGGTATGGTGATAATGGGGTTAATCGAATGGACTGGCCTGCGCAGAGCCCGGACATTTACCCTATCGAGCACCTCTGGGACGAGTTGGAGCGTCGACTTAAGGGGTGCCCCCACCGTCCGAAATCGGTGAAGGAACTGACCTGTCTTCTCCAAGCAGAGTGAAAGAAAATACCGCTAGTAGTCCTACAACGCCTGGTTGAGAGTATGCCCTGGAAGGTCGCAGCTGTAATCGCCGCTCGTGGAGGCTCCACCAACTATTGAAGGTGAATAAACTTCGTTTTCCTTTGCTATCACAGGTGTCCAATCACTTGTTGGTAGATAGTGTATTAATAATGTGTTGGAATACCATTTGCCTTTCATACAGCTTCCAACCTTTTTGAAATAGATTCGTGTAGCTTTTGAATAGTCTCCAGTAAAATGTTGTACTATTCATCGATCAGAAAATTAGCCAATTAATTCAGAGATTTTTGAGGAGGAAATCTGTTCCTCACTCTGCTCGCCAAAACTGCCCGTAATGGTTCGGAAATATTCAAGTCACGTGATTGACCTGGCCAGTGCAGGTGGTGAAGTTCATCTGGATGCTCCTCAAACTAAGCCTGAACTTTTCTGGCTATGTGTACAGGCGCATTATCATCTCGAAAAATGGCATCACTTTTGGGAAACAACATTTGAACCACAGGATACACCTGATCACCTGGAATGCTCAAGAATGCTTTGGCAGTAACTCCATTATGTAGAGTAATGATGAGGCAAGCCGAACACTAAAATATGGCCGTCCAAATCTTCACAGATCCACCTCATGTCTGACAGTTGGAATCAGACATTCCGAATCGTACGGGGGTGCATATATAAAACCGATCTACTGTTGGGTATAATATAAATGAGGACTCATTGGACCACATCACACGCTTCCAGTCAAACTATCCAGGTCTTATGCTCATGATACCATCTTTTTCGCATTGTAGCGTCGGTTTCTGTCATTACGGGTTTAGCAATTGAATCTCTGCCGTGGATGTCGGCTTTGTGAAGTTCTCTGGGGACTGTTTTTGTAGAAACTGGGTCACCCAGTTGGACTTTAATTATGCTGTCACTTTTGTGGTAGTAGTTATGTGCTGTTTGGACACAATCCTTGTTGGTGTGTGACGTTCTCTCTCACAGAATCTCGGTTTTCGCCCACTATTATTCTTTGCCGATGAAGTCTTGCCATGCTTTGTACACGCAGTCATAGCCGCGCAGACTGTTGCTCTTGAAACACCAAACAATTTGGTTGATATGATTACAGACACTCCTGCTAAACGGGCTCCCACGATGTGTCCTCTTTGGAAGTCTGACAGGTCATCCATTTCTCCAACTGCTCGTACGAACCGTAAGCATAATTTGCATTACACTGCTGAACACAATTTGTATTACACTAGCATACAACCTAGAGTATATGTACAAAGAAATGATGCACAAAAGATAATCACAACGTTTGTTTTTTAAAATGTTGTCTACACGAATACATTAAACCCAAAAATCATGATGCTGACATTATTATGTCCAACCCAATGTACATTCATATGTCAAAAAACCGAGAATATAGAAATGGGACGTCTATTTCTAATTTCAACTTCAGTTTGAGTTTATTTGTTATGTAAATTTAGTTACTTCTCGGTTAAACATTTTCCTTCTGAATGGCACATTACTTCCCGAACTTCATGTACTTTTTGGCAATGCAGATAATGACTCGAATGAAAATAAAAAAAACAGTGTTGAAAAGCGCTGGGAAGAGATATTATGGATGTTACTATGATTGCTAAAATTGTGAAAGTTGTAGTTTTTCTTGCTATAATTAGATGATTTACGAATTGATGATGGTCAACTTATACACCAAGTCATCCCAAGACTGTACCATTGTGGAAGCTGGAATGCCCAGCTCACATCGTCTGGGTGGAGGGGGACGCAAAAAAGGTGTCAAACCACGTGAAACTTCCACATTGACACCTCTTCACCCAATTTATGGCTTTATGACCTAACAGAAGCTCATTGTAACATGCTATCATCTTTTCTCTTCCCTTCCCCCTCTACGGCTGCATAAGTTACCCCTCCATTTCTCCTATTGTCAATTTTTTTGTCTCTGTGTTGCGAATATTCGAAGGCTTCCATCGCTTCCACCCAGTCACTGACCCTCCCCAAATCATGTACATTTCCAAGTCAGACAGTGAGCGGTCGATGGTGCGAGACTCTTGATTAATTTCTCAAAATAAATATTAGGTGTGCAATATAATTCGCGGCCCCTAAGCGCAAGCGATCATAGAACGTCGGCAAATGCAAATAGCTGTGTGCGATAATGGCTGATTGCAGCGCCGTCCAACAGCTTTCCGGGCAACCGTAACCGCTAACAGCTGTAGTTGACAGAAGGGACGAAATTTGACGGTGAAAGCAATGTCGTTTGAAAAGCAACATTCGGGGCACTGCCTCCTGTTCGCGTTTCAGCTGAAAAAAGTGCCGCGGAAGCAGAGCAAATAATCTGTGCTGCTTTGGGTGAGGCTGCTGTGTCCTAGAGTACGTGTAAGAAGTGGTTCCAGAGGTTTAAGCAGGAAAATTTCGATCTCTGTGATGCAGAACGTCCGGGATAGCCACAGAAAGTTGACGATGAGGAACTGGAACAACTGTTGGACGCAGATGCCTGTGGCACACCGTCAGATCTCTCTCAGGAACTCGGAATAACACGGCAAGCCATTGCAAAGCGCATGCACAAGCTTGGACGGATTCACATGGAGGGCCGTTAGGTGCCCCACCAACTCACAGCTGCGAACAAGTCTAGGCGCTACGATGTTGCTGTGTCCTTGCTCTCCAGATTCAAGAAGAAGGATTTCCTCCACAAGATTTTGACCTGTGATGAGAAGAGGATCCTCTACGATAATCCTAAGCGTCGCAAATCGTGGGTTTATCCAGTTCAGCCAACCACCAGTTCCACCAAACCAAATATATCCATGCCATGAAGTTATTGCTGTGTATATGGTGGGATCAGCGCGGTGTCGTACACTATGAGTTGCTCAAACCTGGTGAAACGGTCAATGCTGAGCGTTATTGTCAGCAACTCATTCATGTGAGTGACGCACTGGAGGCGAAAAGGCCATACACCGGCATTGCTTCAGGCTAACGCGCGTCCTCACACCGCGAAAACGACTTTAAAGAGGATCACCGACCTGGGATGGGAGATTTTGTCCCATCCTGCGTATTCTCCAGACTTCGCCCCGTCGGGGATTATCACCTCTTTCGCTCCTTGCAACATCACCCGAGTGATACGCACTTCACTTCTGTCGAGGAGGTCCACACAAGTATTGATGATTTTATCAACTCGAAACATCCCTCTTTTTTCTGCAGTGGCATTCTTCAGCTCCCTGACGGATGACTCAAATGTATCCAACACGACGGGGATTATTTCCCTGATTAGGTGCGTATTCGATTTGCTGTAATTTGCTGTCAACGTGTCTTGCCTGTGGCAGAGAATTAAGTAGCACACCTAATATATTTAAAAAAAATCTCTGCCGTTTTGAAAAATTGTCGTATATAGCAATTTTACCCGATAAACTCCTGATCAAATGAAAATAGATTCTGAGCAATAGTTCTGTTGCTACTCGTTCGTAACGCTTGGAACTACTTTTCATAGCGGAGGTAGCTGTTGCGTAGCTTCCACAATAGTACGCACTCTTAGGTTAACTCGGGGTACAGAAGTTACGCAAAAATGAAGCGGACTTTTGATTACTACCTCATTTTCATTATGTCGCTTAAGAGAATAAAGACATTGGAATTGCGTTGTGAGTTTTTGACTCTTTTTTGACCCCTGGCCGTTGTTTCAATTGGTTGGTTAGTTACGTATATGTCTTCGACAAGTCTCAAGCTATAGACATTAATTAATAACAGCTGCAAAATACTAAAAACATTACACAAGGCTTAAACGGATGCCTCTCTTCTGCAATTCTGTGGAGTGATTCCAAAATTTCGCATCTCAAAAAAAAAAAAAAAAAAAAAAGATGAAAAAATGAAAAAGAAAATTCTGATTATACAAAGGTCATCCTGAAAGTAATGTCTCGTCCCTCATTAGATTTTTATTTGCAGCAGCAAAAATGTGAAACTTGGTGGCAAGATACTTGGACAATATTGTTAATAATACTAGCCTATTCAAAGTATTGCCCACCACTGCTATACATTTCCGCCATTTTTTGAACCGATTGGTAAAATCCATTTTGGAAAAATTCCTGAGGCTGTCGTTTCACTCGTGAGTTCACAGCCAGTTCAACGTCGTCACATCGTCAAAACGTTCCCCATGAAGGGTGGTTTTTAAAGGGGCAAACAGGAAAAAGTCTGAGAGAGCCAAATCATGGACTTGAGTCATCACAGTCCATCCCCCTTTTTTGCAATATCCTGTGAAGTCTCCATTGAGGTGTGGGGACGTGCGTTATCATGGTGTAAAACAACACTATGAAATGGAATCTCACGTCTTTTTCTTCTGACAGCTTCTTTTAGCTTCTTTTTAGCTTCTTCAATGTCTGCACATAGTGAGCACTGTTTCAACTTCTGGATGGTGACGCGACGATCAGCTGTGATGAGGTCTTTCACTCGTTGCCTGTTGGCATCTGTCACTGTAGTTGCGGGTCTTCCACTCCGTTGTTTGTCCGACACTGAACTTTCTCCCTCTCGAAGCCTCTTCATACATCTTCGGACATTACTGATATCGATTGTGGCAGCTCCATACACCACCAGGAGTCTCCTGTGGATTTCTGGAGCCTCACATCCCTCATTTTCCAGGAATTCAGTTACGGCTCGCTGCTTTCCTCTGTCAGTCATGATCATTATTTCCGATTCTGAAAAAATTGTTTCCACATTGGTAACATATCATTATACATGTCAGTGCAGTTTCATTAAAATCACTTCAAAATTTCAAAAGTTATTAAGGAAGAGGTATTACTTTCAGAATGCCTCTAATAATGCTTCATTTATGACAAAAGCATAAGTCGTACAGTTTACATCTGAAAAATAAAAATTTTAGATTTTCCACATTCTAGGTTTCTACTAATTTCCTCCCCGAGCAATCCTACACATGCCGTTTCCTGTTTTATTGTGTTTCCTGAAGCTATAGGCTGCATTAGAATTTACGGGTATACTCCTATTATAAGAGCGGTGGCGGTGATATACAAGTGATAAAAATAGTGCGTTTTCCACGGAACGCATAAGCTAGGAGAAGGCATCTTGTTTGGCAATGAAATAACTTAGTTTAAATAGTCACTGACAGAGGGCAATAAAAGCAAAAAAGTTTGAAATTACAGTGAATATCAATGAAAATACATGGGTTGCATTAATTTTGTGACACTTCCACAACAAGAATTGTGTCCTTCATCAGAAGATATTGCAGCATTAAAGCGTGTGACGACTCCAGTGATCACCGAATGTAGCATGTCCGGGTGAATGCAACAGACTTCGCGGCAAATGGCTTCTTTCAGAAGAGTTAGTGCAAAAGGTACTTTCTGGTACACTCTGGACTTTAAATAACCCCACAATTAGAAATCCACGAGGAACAGATCTGAAGACCGAGGTGGTAACGGAATGCTGCAGTGCTTGCTAATTAGTCTTTCTGCACCAAATGTGGTGACAAGGAAGTTCGTTACTGGAGATGCAACGTGAGCCTTCTACAACATTTTTTTTTTTTTTTTTATTGGAGGTTTAACGACCACCGTGAACAACTCAATGGGCTATAAGCAGTCGCCCGTCCCTAATTTAGAGTCACTTGTTCCAGGGAAGGGAGAGATCCAGTGCCGTAAGACAAACACAACATCCATGCCTCACCGGGATTCGAACCCGCACCCCTTTCGGACGAATGATCAGAGGCCATCGCTTAGACCACTGCTCCACCGGGGCGGCTTTTCTACAACATGTACACTGCTGTTAGTAGAAATGGCAACACCATAAAGAAATGCTTGGATTCGCACGAAATTGGCAGGGTGGATAGGGCGCCATAGGAGATGCAAATGGTTACAATTGCAGCGCACATGCAAATGTGAGGCGCGCAAGGCCATCGGAAAGTCACACCAGGGGGTGAGAGCAAGCTTTTAAACTTTTAATCACTAAACTCAACCGTAGGCAGTTTTTAACATTAAAACATACAGCGTTGGAGGCCGAGACAACCATTGAGACGCTTGACGGAGTTTGAAAGAGGTAGAATCGTTGGACTCAGAGAGAGGTGGTTTATCACACCGTGATATTACTGTACGCGTTAGGCGTAGCGCAACTACCGTTAGTCCCTTACATGGCATCGATGGACAGCAGAAGGTTCTACGCATAGTCGTGCATGGTCTGGAACTCGAAATCGCTCGACCGAACAGGAAGACAGGCACTTGCACCGTTCAGCAGTGACATCGCGCACAACACCATCCACGGCATTTCCGCAGCAATGGAGGATGGTCAGACTTCGTCCGATGTCTGCAAGCACTGTTCGCCATCGATTGCTGCAGAGAGGCCTTGATGCTCGCCGTCCATTGCTGCGACTACTTTTGGTTTATTTTTATTTTTTTTTCGATTGGAGGTTTAACGACCACCGTGAGCAACTCAATGGGCTATAAGCAGTCACCCGTCCCTAATTTAGGGACACTGGCTGCTGGGAAAGCAGAGAGCCAGTACCGTAAGACAAACACATCCATGCCTCACAGGGATTTGAACCCGGACCCCTTTCGGACGAATGATCAGAGGTCATCGCTTAAACCACTGCGCCACCCGGCTTTTTTTATTCCAAACCATAGGCGCCAGGGATTGCAGTGGTGAAGCGATCGTCCAAACTGGAGTGATGAATGGGAGCGTATTGTGCTTTCGGGCGAGTCCAGATTCAATCTAATGCATCACGACGGGAGAATCCTTGTTCGCAGATACCGTAGTGAACGGCATCTAGAAGGCTGCATTGCAGCATGCCAGTCGCAGGCCGAGCGGGATGGTTTGGGGCCCTATTGCGTGTCATTCATGCCCTCGACTACTACGCATCACAGGCACATTGAACAGCCAACGCTACATCACGGAAGTGTTGGAAGCTGATCTTCTACCATTTTTTCAGATGATCCCGGGAGCAGTCTTTCAACAAGACAACGTCAAACCCCATGTTACTCGTACTGTCCAAGAAGTACTCTGTGCGTATCAAGTTGCTCGTCTTTTGTGGCCTGCTCGCACGCGAGATTTATCGCCTATAGAGAACGTCTGGGGTGTTATCGTGCAACGACTGGCTCGCATGGCCTCGCCGCTTGTCACAATAAGCGAATTGTGGATGCGTGTAGAAGAGGAATAGAATGCACTACCGCAGACGACCATCCAAACTCTGTTTCATTCGATCCCACGGCGTGTGGAGTAGGTTATCACCGCCCATGAGGGATTTACTCATTACTAACTCTATGGCCTTCCTGATCACGAACCGGTATGTACTTGTGATCGTTTGTAGCTTGTACCATAACTAATCACTCCCATAAATTGTTTCTTTGGTGTTACAATTTCTATTAACAGCAGTGTATAAACGTGACTTTGTGCCACAGATTTTGTTCTTGCAAACATGGTGCCACGTTTTCACGCAGCTGTTTCAAGTAGTATTCGGTATTTACTGAGTCCTCCAGCCATTTCTGGGGCTCAGTTAATCAGAAAAAGGAAGTCTCTAGAATGACAGATGCAGTGAATCGACAAAACGTAACTCGCGGCGAATGCTGTGGTTTCTTTGTGTATTTACCAAATACTGCAAACCGACACAGTGAAAGGACCTTGGCCCTTCTTTAGCCTTTCTTATGTTCAGAACTTTTGCAAAGCTTCTGCTGCAGATTCTCCTCTTCCATGAAAGCTTCATTGCTAAAGAAAGCTTTATCTGGAAAAGTTAACATCGTAATCGCACTCTCCTTGAACACCGTTTTCATTAACGAGAGGGATGAAGGTCATTCACGGACGATTAATAAATGCAGCTTATCACTTGGTGTTTTTAAATTAATGCCATTTGCGTATCTTTCATAGGTTGCATGCATGTAAAGTTCCCCCTTTCGTCGCATTTTCGAACTGAATGCTTTTCAGTTGGCAAACAAAATCTCCCTACAATCAGTGGCCGCCCCAGGTACGGGCATACCTGGCAATGCCCAGCCCCGCGCGAAGTATAAGCTCCGCACCGCAGCCACTGACTACGGGTAGACGACGAAACTATTTCAGAGGGTTAGTGGCGATGACGTAGTTCTAGCTATTGAGTACATTGTCAAAAACGGCCTGTGTGAAATCTACCCGAACATTATCTTTGCACTCAGAATAATAGCTACCATTTCCGTTACTATTGCGTCTGCCGAGAGGAGCTTTTCTCTGCTGAAGCCCATCAAGACCTACCTAAAGAACACAATGACCCAAGACCGGATGTGTATATATATATCATCGTCATTGTCAACCATTAACAATCCACTGCTGGATGATGGTCTCCCCAAGTTTATTCCATAATCGTCTGTCTTGAGCCTGTCTCCTCCATGTCACTCCGGCATGCTTTCGAATTTCATCCATCTCCCATAGGGTCTTTTTCTGTCCCTTGGAATCCACTCTAAAGTTTCAGTTGTCCATCGGTGGTCTGTTCTTCTGGAAACATGTCCAGCCCATTGGCATTTCGGGGATTTCACTCTGGTCTTTATGTCTTCCACTCTTATCATTTTTCTTATCCACAAGTTCCTCTTCTTATCTTTCCTGGTTACACCAAGCATGCATCTCTCCATGCTGCTTTGAGTTGTCTGCAGTCATTGTGTGCCTTTTTTGTTTAGGTCCATGTCTCTGCTCCACATATCGACTCTCGTCAGCATTTTCTTGGATCATACTCTGCAGCTCCGAAGGGGTAGTTGCAAAAAAAGACTACATCATCAGCAAAACGAAGGTGAGTTAGATAATCTCCACCAGTCTTTATCCCTTTGTTTTCCCAGTTCAATGATTGGAAGACATTTTGCAATGTGGCATTAAAAATTAAAGAGTTTGGGAGATTTGGTGTCACCTTGATATACACTGAAGAGCAATTGAATTAGAGATACCTGTCTAGTAACGTGTAACACCACCTTTCGCCCTGATGACGCAGGCGTTTCGTCTCGGCCTGGACTCGACAAGACACCGGAAGCGCTGGGAAGCCATACGGATTCACGACCCCTGAACAAGCTCCCACAGTTCATGAAAATTTGATGGTGGGTTGTCAGAGCCTCGAACATCTCTCTCGATGGCATCCCAGATGTGCTCGATGGGATTGAGGTCAGGTGACATAGCTGGGCAAGGAAGCAAGATCACGTCGGTGGAATGTTAATCCAACCATTCGGATACAATTCGGGAGCGATGGCACGGTGCATTGTCTTGTTGCAGGATGAGGTCCTCAGTGGGATGTTGAAGACGCACAAAAGGGAGCAAATGGTCTTCCAGGATATCCCGGTAACGTTGACCTGTGAGGGACGATGTCACACGTACCAGGGGTCTCATTTCAGTCCATCTAAACAGTCCCCGGACGAGAATGCCACTCCCACCAGCTTGAAGAGTACCCTGTTGGCAAGAAAGATCCATCGCTTCATGTGGTTTACGCCGTACTCGTATCCTGCCATCCGCATGTACCAACGTGAATCTCGACTCATCAGTCCAGGCAACATTTTTCGACATGTCTAGGGTACAGTGGCGATGTTCCCGCGCCCATGCTAATCTTTGCACCCTGTGATGTGCGGTCAGCAGCGGTACCCTCGTGGGACGATGGCTTCTGTACCCCATAGCGAGGAGATGGTTCTAGCTGGTGTGGCTGCTTACAAGTTTTTGTGCCCCAGCATTAAAATGCCCAGTGATTTCTTGCACTGTGGCCCGTCTATCCGCTGTTACAACGCGAGCTAGCCGACGATGACCTCGCTCATCTACACGCTGTTGTCCACGGCAGTTGGCCCTTGCAGGGATGGTTTTACTGGATTCAATGTACTCACGGTGCACCCGTGACACAGTGGCTCGTGAAAATCCCAGTGCATGCACGACTACTGAGATGGAGTGACCCATTTGTCGGGCCCCGACAATTTGCCTACGATCAAATGCGCTTAGATCCTTCGTCTTACCTACTGCGTCCGACTCTTACGGGTTCCCGTCTCATCACTCCTTATATTGTCGGTTCGCTGCATACGTCATGTCTTTTCTGTTCACAGGGCCGCCCACAGCGCCACATTTGCATAACGCCAGCTGTCTTTAATTCAATTACTCTTCAGTGTGTATATAAGGGGTTATTGCGATGGTTTTGGTTTATTGCGATTGCGTAGGTCCCCATCGCCCGGGGCCCCGCAAGGGCTAGGCCCGCCACTGCCTACAATACAATGCTTTTCGTGCAAACCGCAAGCAAATTTTCCTTTGTTATAAAATTTTGGAATTTAAACGGAGATTTAAACCACCTGGTATACATAAGGTAATAAACGCGGTGCCTAGCGCAAGAAGGAGACCAGTCTGCTCGAACTCATGAAACTGCCTTCGCGACGGCATTGTGATTGTGATTGATATTCACAGCATCGCACAGATGTACTGAGTATCACGACAAAAAATTGCCTCATTCAGTATCTTCGAATTGTGGATTCCGGAGAGGAGTTTTAAGAAAGACTCACGACTGTCATTCCACTGAAATGGTTGTAGGAAACACGAAAAGAGTTTCCAGAATGTGCATTATTCAGAAACAGAACACTTTGATCCTTTCTCTACGTCACTCCAGACGTCTTCTCTCTCTTCTGCTTAGAGATGACCATCGTTTTAGGGATGACTGAATGGTCAGAATCTGAATGACCCAGGGAAAGTCTCAGAAGCGACTGTGAGTAGACGTATCCCAAGAGAGAAGAATAGGTGTTCTGCCTCGGGTGGTGACCGGATGTGAATTATACTCTCTTCTCCCTAACTTACGACTGCAGGAGAAATCTCTGAGGAGAGCGCAATGGTGTTAGAGATCTGGCAGCTTCGAGTGGACTGGCGGCCAATGCGTAATGACATGTCCTTAAAAAAATGCTAGCGATTCATCCTACAAAGTATTTCCATCTTTTTTTTTTTTTTTTTTTGATACATTGCCCTGGTTTTCCATGAACGTATGCCTATTGAGTGGAGGAAGTAACGCCACGCTACTATCATATCGAAAATCGATAAGTACTCTTTTTCAAGGGAAAATGACATTTTTTTGGACATGCATTTCCTTAAAAAATCTCACTCTTTCATGCAGGCACGCAGCAGCATTTTTCTTTAGAGGAGGCTCAAGAATTTTAAAATTGTTTTTACGTGCCATAAACTTACGACTCAAGTAAATATTTGTTTGTACTCATGATATAATGTATGCTCATGGAGCACGGGTATCTTGGTTTAGAAATCTGGATAAACAGAAAGCAACAACGAGAAATAAAATCTAAAGTGAAAAGATAAAGGATTATTGATTGCTTCGAAATAAAATAAAATTTAATAAAATTAATACGCGAATTATAGAATAAAATACACAGGATGATCTGTAATGTTCGTGGAAATATGGTGTCCAGCAGTGGACTACTAATGGTTGAAAATGATGATAAAGAAGTGAACTTCAGAACTAAATAACATTAATCGGTACAACTCTTAACGGTAAATATATATAATCATCATCGTCATTGTAAACCATTATCAATCCATTGCTTGATGAAGGTCTTCTCAAGTTTCTTCCACAATTTCAGACTTGATTCCGAGGGACAGAAAAAAGACCTAGAACTGGCAGTACTATAAAATACAATAAAAGACTCTGTGGCAATACTATGGAACCCCATGGGAGATGGATGGATGAAATTCGAAAGCATGCCGGAGTGACATGGAGGAGACAGGCTCAAGACATTTGTGGAAGAAATACACTGACGGAAAAAAAATCCCAACACCCCGAAAACATAGTTGTAGAGGAATGAAATGGCGGCAGTACATTTGTATAGGTAACATATTTAATCGATTAAGGTTTCAAGATCACAGCTTATTGTAAGCGCGAGAAGAGCCATTTTAAATGTGAAATGCTGGTACATTAATAACCGGTGTAACAGCCAGAATGTTGAATGCAAGCACGCAAACGTTCATGCATTGTGTCGTACATGTGCTGGATGTCAGTTTGTGGGATGGAGTTCCATGCCTGTTGCACTTGGTCGGTATATATAAGGATGGTTAATGCTGGTTAGGGGTGACGCTGGAGTTGTCGTGATGTCCCATACGTGCTCGATTGGTGAAGGATCTTGTGATCTAGCAGGCCACGGCAACATGTCAACACTCTGTAGAGCATGTTGGGTTACAACAGCGGTATGCGGGCGAGCGTTATCCTGTTGGAAAACACCCCCTGGAATGCTGTTCATGAATGGCAGCACAACAGGTTGAATCACCAGACCGACGTACAACTGTGCCGTCAGGGTGCGAGGGATAACCACGAGAGTGCTCCTGCTGTCATAGGAAATTGCTCCCCAGACCATAACTCCAGGTGTAGGTCCAGTGTGTCTCGGTCGCAGACAGGTTGGTTGCAGGCGCTCACCTGGCCTCCTTATAACCAACACACGGCCATCACTGGCACCCAGGAAGAACCGGCTTTCATCAGAAAACACAACAGATCTCCACTCCGTCCTCCAATGAGCTCTAGCTTGACACCACTGACGTCGCAAACGGCAGTGGTTTGGAGTAAGTGGAACGCACGCTACAGGGCGTCTGGCTCGGAGATGTTCTTCAAGTACCCGATTTTTAATAGTTCGTTGTGTCATTGTGGTGGCAACTGCCGCTCGAAATGCTGCCGCAGACGCGGTACGATGCGCCACGGCCATACGCCGTACACGGCGGTCTTCCCTCTCAGTAGTGCCACGTGGCCGGCCAGAACCCGGTCTTCTTGAGGCAGTACCTTCCCTTGACCACCGCTGCCAACAATCATGCGCAGTGGCTACATTCCTGCCAAGTCGTTCTGCAATATTGCGGAAAGAAAATCCACATTCTGGTAGCCCTATTACACGACCTCGTTGAAACTCCGTGAGCTGTTGATAATGGCTTCTTCGTCTTCTTAAAGGCATTCTTGACTAACATTAACACCCTACTTCGAATCTCAACGATAACTAACACTCACGAACGTTACAGCGCGTATTTACAGCAAACCTGCTTTGCATGTTCCGAGGGGCGCTACTAGCGCCACACGTATGCGCCGAGTGCGAAATTTGCATAGACGTCATCTTACAGATGTACTCTCTCCACCTACCAACTGTCGTTTATCTAACACAACCCCTTTTTGGTGTTGGGATTTTTTTTCCGTAAGTGTACATATATGTACATATATATATACATACACTATATTGACGAAAGTCACCTGACATCCTGTCAAAATCAAATGAACGGATCCGCTGCGTTGTTAAGATGTGCGATACAGCTGCAAATGGTATAAAAATAAGCTTGCAGCTGACCGCGATCATATCGCACTGTCAGGTTGAGTGAAAATGTCGCGGCGGGAGAGAACTGACTTTGAGAAAGGAAAGATTGTTGGGTGTTATATTAGTGGGTTGTCCATAAGAGAAACCGAGAGGCGTCTAAACAAACCCAAGTCAACTGCTGTGGATGTATTGAATACGTGGAAGACTCATGGCGTGCCTGAAGCAGCAAAACGCACCGGCAGACCCAAAGAAATTCAGTGATAGAGGACATCGAATCCTCAGGAGAGTTGTTACAGCTAATCGACGGAGTACTGCAAAAGACCTCAGTGTACAAGTGAGTAAAAATGCTAGAACCTCGGTATGTTCACGTACCATTCGCAGAAAACTTCATTCCATACGTCACCGTGGTCGTGCGGCTATTCATAAGCCTTTCATCTCCACTCGGAATGCAACTCGTCATTTAGCATGGTGTAAAGAACATTTATTGTGGACCGTAGATCAATGGAAACTGGTCCTATGCACTGATCGATCCAGATACACGATCCATCAGTCTGATGGACGTATGTGGGTATGGCGGCAGCCGGGGGAACGTTATTTACCACAGTGTACTGTTCCTACAGTCAAGTTTGGACATGGCAGTGTACTCGTGTAGGGGTGTTTTTAGTGGTATGGTCCCGGTCCATTGGTTATCGTGGAAAAACCTGCTATCCAGCACGTCTACCTCGATATTCTGGACAATTATGCCCTACCAACTCTGGGGCAATACTATGGAACAGAGCCTTGTGGGTACCAGCAGGATAATGCACCGAGCCATAAAGCAAAGACTGTTACGGCATGGTTTGACGATAATTCCATACCGTGTTTAGACTGGCCAGCACAGAGCCCTGATCTTAATACCATATAGCACCTATGGGATGAATTAGAACGCCACATAAGAAGTTTGGTTGGACCAAGGCCTACTATTAAACAACAGTTAGCGACAGCATTATGTGCTGAATGGAAGCGCATACCTATCGCTGTGTTCCAAAACCTTGTTGAAAGCATGTCTCGAAGGGTTAGTGCATGCATTAAGGCCAAAGGTGGACGGACACCGTACTAATGTATGTCAATAAATGCTATGTTGTGGTGTCTTCTAAGTATCCGGTGACTTTTGTCAATAGTGTATATCAAGTTCTAGAACTTTATCCTTCAGTTTCTTGTTTATTATGAATCCAACGCCACAACGTCTGCCAGTATATGTTCCGCGATATTAGAAGAGATGTTACTTTTCAGTTCAATGAGATCTTAGAGACGTAGGCCAGTAGGCTACGTCTCTTAGTTTAACACGAGTTTTTCGTATGCCTAAGTGGCCGGCAAGGGGAATGTCATGAAACTCATGTAACAAAGCCATGCGGAGAGACTGAGGTATTGCAGGGCGGTACTCATCTCTCAAATTCACAAATTGTTTGTAATACAAAATACCATCGAAGATCTCATAATATTGACTACGACCCGCCAAAGAAGGTTCACTCTGTGCAGAAGAACCAGCAAGCAAAAAATTATAAATTTTCCCAAAATCTGAATCATTCGGCAGCTCAGAAATTATCTGCTCCCTTGAAGTGATTTCAGAGATTAGAAATAGGGAGAAAGGTTTAGTATCCGCCTGGCCACCACAACTGACCGGACAGCGAGACAGCGCGTTCGGTAGCTGGTTTGACTTGCCAGGGCGATACTGAATCTGGACATTGAACTCTTGAAGTTTGAGTGTCAATTTCAGCAGCCTACTAAATAGAAAGATTCTTTGCAGTATTTAAGTGTTGTAATGCCGAATGATCCATGATGACATCGACAGTTAAGTGATTCAGATAGCATTAAAAATTTGAAAATGCAAACAAAATAGCTAAGCATTTTCGCTCAGTAGCAGAGTAATTACGTTCTGCTTTGGAGTTCGAGAGGCAAATGCAATAGGATGACCTCGCTAAGATAATACAGCACCCAGGCCAACACCTGACACATCAATATAAATATCAAACATTTCTGCATGGTTAGGAAAGGCTAAGACAGGTGATGAAACTAAAGCATGTTTTAGAGTGTTAAAAGCAGTCTCTGCCTCCGTGGACCAAACAAAGTGTCTATACTTTCGTTTTAACGCAAATAAGGGTTCGCATAGAGTAGCGTACTCCGGAACAAACTGTTGATACCTTAACCCGGTCATGCCCAAGAATCGAGACAACTATTTTGCTGACTTAGGCCTGGGGAATTCAGAATTGGCTTGGCCTTTGAGTCATCAGTTAGAAGACCATTGGGGGTGAATTTTAGTCCCAGATATACCAGTTCGTCCCGTCCAATTTGACATTTGGCAGGTTTCAATGTCAAACCCGCATTATGTAAAAGTTGAAAAACTTGGTTCAACAGAGACAGATACTCTTCAAAAGTTTCAGAAGAAATAATAATGGTGTCCAGGTAGACATGGACGTTAGACCCGAGCACAGGACGTAAGACTGAGTCCATAAGGCGCTGGAAGGTTGCGGGTGCATATGCCAATCCAAAAGGCATTCTCAGGGACTCATACGCTCCAAACGGGGTAATGAATCCAGTTTTCTCCACTGAATTAAGGTGGACAGCAACCTGCCAATAGCCAAGTCTAAAGTTGTTAACCAGTTTGTTGATGATAAATCCTGGAGAATATCGCTTATTATGGGTAACGGGTAATTGATAGCTTTAGTCACAGAATTCACCTTTCGATAATCTATCACAAAACTATACTCCTCAGATTCTTTCTTAGGAACAAGAAAAGCAGATGCTGTCCAAGGGCTACGTGATTCTTTGTTAGTCCCCGAGTGGAGCATGTCCTGAATTTGTTTTTGGAACTCAGCATATTTCTAATTCGGACATGGATAAGGCTTACATGCCATGGGACTAGCCCAGTCCGTATCAATGGTGTGATACACCACCTGTCTGAACCCTGGCTTGTCTGAAAATAACCCTGGTCGGCTGTTTAAAACCTGACCAAGTTGGCTCTTTTGCTCAGGTAACAATCTCTCGCTCGCAAGGACTGGAGAAAAATCAATAGGCTCTTCTGGGGTGGGAGGACTAACCTCAAGTATTAAGATTAGCCCATGCTTAAAGTCAAGCGTAAGTTTAAATATTTTAATAAAATCCACCCCCAGAAGACAATCAACGGGTAAATCTTGGATCAAGCAGAAAGTGTGTGAAAGTTGAACCTTGCCAAACTTGACAGGTAAATGGACTGAGCACATGGTCGGCACCTAGCAGACATTGCTGGGAGGGCTCGACACAAGCATTTAGAAAGGTAGCAGCACAGAAATCAAAATTTAATGCAGAAGTATAAGATCCGGAAGCTATCTTTGTGGATACCACCACTTGATCCCAAGTGACCAGAATATCAGGCAACGGCAGGTTGAATGGTTAAGAAAAGACGCGCGAGGTCTTCAGAGCTGCAAGGAGATAGAAGCGACCCATCTGCTTCCGGCGGAAGTTTAAATTGGGGTGAATTTGATTAGCATGTCTTGGTCGATCCTGAAAATTTGCGGAAGCATCAGAACGTGCTGAGTTGTAATAACGTGCAGGAGAGGCAGCACGAGCATCACTAGGCCTTTCCCGCCCCCCAACACGGTGTTTAGGATATGTTTGGTCTACCGGGTAATAATTATAACGAGGACGAGAAACGTGGCTGCTATTCTGACTCACAGATGTAAAGTCAGGATGCCGATGCTGCGACATGTATCTAGTCTGTCGATAGGATTTATCCACTCTTGATTGATAAGCAGCCTGTCTGGGCTGATTAAAAAATTGCCCTTGTTGTGGAAAGTTCTGTTTAGGCTGCAGATGACTGTCTTTGAAGACGAGGTTCTTGAACCTGCGTGGGTTAGTGGTATTCTTGGTCCTGCCTAGGTTGGCGGTATTCTTGGACCTTAGGTAATGGGTTGTTCTGTGAAAATTTCCCTTTGCTGTGACATTCCTCAAAACCTCCGATGAGTTTTAGGCACTCGTGAACTGTAACAGGACGTCTAACTTCCAAAACATCCTACTGGAAAGGGTCCAGCTGCTGTATATTAAAGTGTCAAAAATGTCAGAATCGACTGCAGCGGGATCCCATAATTTATAAAGCCTAACTATTTCCTGAGCAAACGAGACAGGACTATCTGACGCCCGCTCTCGCCTGGAAAACAGTTGTTGAGCAAGGCCGGTCTTATTTATGCCAAAGGGAAATACTTCCAAGAATTCAGCCCTAAATTGATGATAAGAGCCCTCTGGGTTCATCCGACGCAACTGTCTGTACTAGACCTTGGCAGTGGCTTGTAAACATGTACCAGTGGTAGGCACTTGGTAATACTCAGGAATATTATATAAATGAAGTGATCTTCGAGATCTTCAAGAAACCTAAGCGACCCGCCGTTTCCCCTAAATATAATTGAACCGACATGGGGTACATAATGAGCAACGATTTTGTTCCTTCTTACTGGGTGTGGTGGGGTGAATTGCTGCTTAGGAACTGCAGTTGAATTACGCGGAACATGATTTTCGTTCCTTGCGTATTCACTGTCCGATAAATCTGAAACGCAGGCTTCATACAGTGGAATGGGAGAATTATTAGGTACAGTACAACGCTTAGTGCGTGGAGTATTTGCTGGAATATTATTAGGCACAACATAATGTCTAGGGTCGTCAAAGAGACCGAGAGGATTGGTGATATTTGCCACTTTTGACTTCATCTATGAATCTGTTCGAAAGAGTTCGGGCGCCAATATAACGTCCCCCTTTTCCGGGTGCGAGATTGGTGTTACGCTATGTCTAAAACAATGACTAAGGAAATGTTGAGCTAAATGAGAGTACGAAGCAATAGTTGCACAGGTTAGCTCAAAGTAAGGTTTTACGGCCAGATGAAACATATACGGAAGTCCAACATACATTTAACCTTTGATTTGTCCAGCACAGTAGATGAAATCCAAAGTATAGCACTGCGAGGTTTACACTTCACACATAATACCTTAATTATCTGTCGTATAATCTAGCTTAATGATCGAACACGAACGAACACACACATACAAAGCAATTGCTGTATCGTCCGTTTTATCTTACGTTCTTATTACATTCATACGTCACTCTTTGACCCCAAATGTATTGCCAACCTTATTCATGTGAGAGAGAGAAAATACCACCTTAAGTTTGGAAAGTGAAAAAGAGAACAAACTCAAATTTACATAGGAAAAGGTACTAAAAATGAAAGTTAAATTAGAACATACGTAACAGTGTATTAAGTAATACGTACATTGTTTTGATTTTGAGATTTCATTTTTGTTGGGGGTTTTACGATTACCGTGAGCATCTCAATGGGCGATAAGCAGTCACTCGCCCCTAATTTTGGCCCACTTTTTCCAGGGAAAGGAAAAAAGCTGCCGTAAGATAAATACACCTAGGATTCGAACCCAGACCAATCTCGAACTGTGGTTAGAAACTAACGCTTCTTACTATTTGTCCATAGGGATGGTAGTTTTGCGATGTACGCATGATGCTTCACAAAACGGAACATATTACAGGAAGTACTGCTCACACTTCATGTATCGTACTGTACATGAGAATTTCAAGGGACAGTGCCGACATTTATTGATGAATTTCAATCAGAGCTTTCTTAGCGAGATATAAACGCAAGATAATTATACCCTGTTGTGATCATTGATCTGCCTATTTTTCAGTAGGTGAGACAAAGTATAGATAGACAGAGTGCTGGGATTTCACGGAGTGGAGACATTATTATGTACATCCCGATAACAATATGCAAAGCAGAAGTATTGCCTCTAGTCACGTGGAACGCTAAAACTGGCAATGGCGATAAATAGAGCAAGTCCCTACACATTGGAAACCAGTCACGGGAAAATAATCACGAAAAAAGGTAACGCCGTAGGTTTGATCTTGGATAGATAGACGCTGCAAGGAAGGCCGCTTGTTCAATCATTTCGATCGCTGAACTGTTGGGATTTCCATGCCAGACCGTCACACGGGTATACCAAGGTAATGTGAAATAGGGCAAAACTTCTAACCAACTGAATTAATGTGGCTGAAAATATATGATTGACTCTCGAGGTGAGCGCTAACTGCCCCGCATTGTTACAGGAAATCGAACGGCTATCATGGAACAGATAGTCGGAATTCAGTGAGGGCGCGTACACAAGCTTATGCACAAAGACTGTCCGTCGTACAATGGAAAAAAATGGGCTATGGAAGTTGACGTCCACATCGTTGACTGAAGGTCACGAAAGATTAGGCTGCACTTTACAAAAGCCTATCGGAACTGGAATGCAGAAAATTGAAAACACGTCATCTGGTCTCACGAAGCACGATTTCAACTCTTACGTCGATGGGAAGGTACGTGTGGGACGTAAACCACACGAATCGATCGACCCCTCTTGCGAAGTTGGGGTCATACAGGCAGGTTGAGGTGGTGTAACAGTTTGGGGTACGCTTACATGAACTTCCTTTGGACCCCTCTTACCCATGGAGACCTCAGTCACCAGCACGAGGTATGCGAACATCTTCCATGATCATCTATACCCGTTCGTAACGTTTATTTTTAAGACCATGACGCCATTTTTCAACAGGACAATGCCACACCCATAATTTTCAAGTGGCGACCATTAGCTTCAGGAACATTCAAGGGAATTTACCCCACTCTAACGTCCCCCTAAATAGCCAGAGCTCAGCTCCATTGATAATTTGTGGAACGAATTGGAAATATCTGTTCAAGCCTACCAACTCCCACCGACAACTGGATGTTATAACACAGGTGATCTTCGCTTCACAGACAGCACTATCACTTCGGTGTTTCCAACATCTCATTGAGTCCTTACGAAGACATATGGCTGCTGTTGTGAGGACAAACGGTGGAACAACGCGTTTCAGGTAGGTCTATATAATAATTTGTCTATTGCGTACTAACATCTAACATCTGTACTGATGTATGTGCTATTATCTATTGGATACTAACATCTGTACAATAAGTCAATTGGGTACTAACATCTCATTCAGTTCTTACCAAGACGTCTGGCTGCTGTTGTGAGGACAAAAGGTGGAACAACACGTTTCAGGTAGGTCTATATAATAATTTGTCTATTGAGTACTACTAATATCTAACCTGTACTGTTGTCTATTGGGTACTAACATCTGTACAATAAGTCTATTGGGTACTAAGTACTAACATCTCATTCAGTTCTTTCCAAGACACGACTGGCTGCTGTTGTGAGGACAAAAAGTTGAACAATACGTTTCAGGTAGGTCTATATAATAATTTGTCTATTGGGTACTACTAATAACTAAGATCTGTACTTTTGTCTATTGGGTACTAACATCTGTACAATAAGTCAATTGGGTACTAACATCTAACATCAAGTACTAACATCTAATATCAAGTACTAACATCTAACATCAAGTACTAACATCTAATCTTTCGTGAGAAGTACTAACATCTCATTCAGTCCTTACCTAGATGTGTGGCTGCTGTTGTGAGGACAAAAGGTGGAACAACACGTTTTAGGTAGATCTATATAATAATTTGTCTATTGGGTACTACTAATATCTAACATCTGTAATAATGTATGTACTATTGTCTATTGGGTACTAACATCTGTACAATTAGTATATTGGGTACTAACATCAAGTACTAACATCTCATTTAGTCTTTACCAAGATGTCTGTCTGTTGTTGCGAGGACAATAGGTGGAACAACACGTTATCAGGTAGGTCTACATAATAATTTATTTGCCTATTCAGTTAAGTACTAACATCTCATTAAGTTCTTACCAAGGCTTCTGGCTGCAATAGTGAGGGCAAAAGGTGGAGTAACACGTTTTAGGTAGGTGTGTATAATAAGTTTTCTATTCAGTTTAGTATAAAGCACGGGTATTACTGCTATATTTGTGTTAAACATAAAGGACCAGTGCTATTTGTAAAAAACAAATATGTCTCTCATTATGAATTAGAGTAGTATGACGCTTTGTTTCGACTATATATCTGGAACTGGAAGTATTCCTTTGGGAAACAAATTTGAATTTCTGTTAGATTCGTAAAATCAAGCCACATAGTTCTCTACAGGAGAATGAAACGCTGAAAATTCTTAGAAGCAATGAGAATTCGAAAGAAATTTAAAAGAAACAGGAGAGCGAAAAAAATTGTGCTACTTGTGCAGTTCTTTTACAAACAGGATTATGTTCCAGGGTAAGGATCTCTTTCTCGGAGAAGTACGTGTACAACGAAAAAAGTCGAACAACCTGATAAGTACTTTCTTTACCTTACCGTAAAAATAAAACGTCTTATTTCGAAATAATGCCTTGTATCACGAACGGAAACCTGAAACTACTTAAGTCAATAAAAATGAAAGAAAAAGATAAGATAGGATTCGAAGATGTGTTCCTAGAAAGATAATAGACGAAACAAATAAAAAATATCACAATAGGACGAAAAAAGAATATAGCAAATAAAAACATCAAGGTACAACACGTGATTTATCAGGATGTAACGGGCTAAGAATGAAAAAATATCTTTCCAAAACATTTTCAGGGAAAAATATAATATGATTGACGACTTCTAACTTTGCGAATGAAAAGAAGTGGTTTTAAATGTTGACGAAATAAGTAACAAAAGATAGTTTGATATAACTAAGCATTAAAAGATAAATATCAAGATTCCCTGATGACAACCTAAGTGGTTAAGCATTATGTGAAGCAAAATGGGATGAACAAAAGTACAAAGCTGGACAACATAAATTTTTAAAACTACACTGCTGGCCACCCAAAATGCAACACCAAGAAGGACGCGAGATAGCAAAGCCCAGATTTACTGGACACATAACAACAGATACAAAGATGAAACGATTGAGCTTACAGGCCCGTGCGACTTGCGGAACACGCAGACATCAATAGTTCGTGTGGCCCCCATGGCTGGCAATAACGGCCGCTACACGCCGCGGCATCGACCGAAAGAGGCTTTGGATGTGGGCTTGGGGTATGTCGGTCCAGGCTGCTTCCACACGTTGCCACAATATATCAGGCGTAGCCGCGAGTGGTGCTTGCCGTGCCACTCGGTTGCCGATCAGCGAGCAGACGTGTTCGATGGGCGACATATCGAAAGAACAGGCAGGCGACGGCAGCAGTGACACCTGATGGGCCGTGAAAATTTTTGCACGATGCGAGCCACGTGCGGGCGCGCATTGTCCTGTTGAAACGTGGCCGCTGGCAGGTCCTGCAGGCAAGGAAGGACTACAGGCTCCAAAACGTCGGAGATGTAGCGGTGGCTGTGGAGTGTACCAGCGATGCGTACCAGAGGGGTGCGGGTGTCATATCCAATTGCGCCCCAAACCATAACGCCAGGCGACGGACCGGTATGGCGATGCATAATGCAGGCGTCATACAGTCTCTCGCCGCAGTGCCGCCACACGTGGATCCGACCATTGTGGTGTTGCAGGCAGAAGCGTGATTCGTCGGAGAAGACAATGTCGTGCCATTCCGTAGTCCAAGTGCGGCGTTCAACGGCCCACGGCCACCGCATTCGCCGGTAGTGTAACGTCAATGGTAATCGGAGCAATGGGCGCCGTGCGACAGGTCCCCGCTCCTGCAGACGAAGTCGAACGGTACGTGCTGACACAGGTTGTTGCGCAACACACCCTAATTCCTGCGCTAACGTTCGTGATCTGGCGGTGCGAGCCGTCAATGCCCGTGGCACAACATGCCGGCCCCCTCGTTCGGTGGTGTGCCACGTCTGCGGCAATCGCTCACGTCGGTCCGTTCGTCCCTCCTGCACCCACCGACTCCATACTCGCCTCACTGTGGCTGGATGTCGTCCCACACGGGCGCCGATGTCTCGGTACGATAAACCGCTGTCGCGATAATCCACCGTCCTCTGTCGAACTCCGAAACGTGCTGGAACGACAGCCGTATTCTGCGACGAGGCATCAGGAAGCTTCCCACGCACAGGTCCGGCAGCACAACACACTTCCACTACTTACACCCCGCCTTCTGTGCACCCTTCTTATAGTGCTTCTCGGTAGCGTGATTTGCATATGTCCTGCAATGCTAATCGTTTGCATGTCCTCTCGCGGGCGACGCATGCTGCGAATTTCAGGCCAATCGGATGTTTCCTTCTCGGTGTTGCATTTTGGGTGGCCAGCAGTGTATGTTGTGTAAAAGGGGAGAAAATATGCTCTTTCTACCCTACACCCACGTGAAATCAATGCCTAAGTCTAAAAAACTGCCTTGTTCTTAGAGGAGTTATAAAAAAACTTAAAGTATGATACTACTGTAATTTTTCTTTTAGTAATTATCGGGATATATATTCGCCATCATTATTTAAAAAGTGTCACATGCAGTGTTTTTTTCTTTAAAAAAAAAAAGAAGGTGCCAATTGGTGAAAAAACGAGGATAGGTGACCTTATAAAGAAAAAAGAAAATACAGGTAGGCTCAGTTCTAGTTGAGTCGTCAGGTTGGAACGTAGGACTACGACTTGCAGATCGTAGAGTTGAAATGAGGTAGTCCAGTATGGTTTCAAAGCGTTTATTTAATTTGTTATAGCCATCACAGGTATATGATATGAACAGTAGTTTACATAAATTTTACAAATGATTTTTTTTTTTTTTTTTGATTGGAGGTTTAACGACCACCGTGAGCAACTCAATGGGCTATAAGCAGTCGCCCGTCCCTAATTTAGGGTCACTGGTTCCAGGGAAGGGAGAGAGCCAGTGCCGTAAGACAAACACAACATCCATGCCTCACCGGGATTCGAACCCGGACCCCTTACGGGCGAATGATCAGAGGCCATCGCTTAGACCACTGCGCCACCGGGGCGGCACAAATGATTTTACAAAAAGGAGTTCGAGATGGGCCGGGTATGGGTTCGATCGGTGCGTTGGATTTTTGTTCGGCGGATGCTGCTTTCAGGCATTCTCGACACTCTCCAGTACGTTGGGCTGCAGCCTTCTTAGGCTTCTTACATTCCTCATCACTTGCTCATGCCTCCCGTTTTGATTTTCTCCACTTTTGCCGGCGTTCATTCCGCGGCACTGTGAGAAATGTTAACCCGTTTACACGAAAACTATTTTTAAAATTTTCAGTTTACACTATTGCGATACGTTCTTTATATATTTTAATACATCTTGTCGACAGCGTTAAAAAAGATACCACGCACAGTCGTGTTGCGCCCAGGGTTGCCGAGATAGACGCAGTCAAACACGGTGGCACACCCAGAAATGTTGCATCACTTCCGCCGCGCAGTACGCGAATTGGACTCCATGCTGTTTACGAATATGCTAATACGATTAGTGTGCGGCACGTATTTTTAACGTTATAATGATTTCAATTGGAACCCATTTTTGTCACAAGCTCTCGGCCGTAAGTCGCCCCATACCATCCACGGAGTTAGACGTAGTTCTACGTCAAAAAACAGTATCTTGCACATTGTCCTATAATCCTTATTACTGGGGTGCATGGTGCAAAATGCAAAACCATAACTTACACTCGTATTATAAAAAAAATTTGTATTAAAAACAGCATTCGACAACAGTTTTATAATACATAGCAAATGCTGAGATTTAAATGTCTATGAAGCTTACTCACAAATGAGAATTAAATTTGCACTGAGGATTACATTACACTGAGAAACAGAAAGGAATTGTATTTTGATTCTAAAATACAGTCCAAATTTCTTGCAACTCTTGAGATATATCTACCGATCACGTCTGCTCTTTGTTTTTCGTATCCACTGCCGAATAGCGACCAAGAAGATCCACGATAGGACATATTTTGTATAGGATCAAACAGAGTTAGCACAGATCCAATAATTTTTAATGAGTAACAATAAAATTATTAATGTGATTGAAAGAAGCCCTAACGAGGGAGATTATCAAATTTGTCTGAGAAAATATCCGTTTACATCGCTAGAAGATATAGAAATGGTTTGCACAGTTCACTTCATCCGTAAAAGTTGCTTAGGTACTTCTTTTCCTTGAAGTTGTAGGTATTCTCTAACACCACGTGTCATTTCTTTTTCATTAAGATGAAACTTCTTAGATAACTTCCTGATTCCTTGTTCACGATACAGTATATTATGTTTTATATAAAATGTATCGCTGCACAACCTTTTTTTTTTTTTTTTTTGATTGAAGGTTTAACGACCACCGCTGCACAACCTTTGTACAGAGATACATTATGCACAGGAAAAACTTTTCCTTGTACAACTAGGGAAAAAAATCAAAAGCAAGGGGTAAACTCGTGCCATCCCTCTCCCTCGCATGTTACAATAACTACATGTTATTACAAGATACGGTTATTAGGTTATTTTAGTTAAATAGTCATTCCGAACCTCAAACCCAAAAATTGTGTGTTAAGAGAGGTGCCGGAACAACGTTCCAGTGCGTTCCGCTAGAAAAATGAGCTCTAGTTAACAAACGAACAGAATTCACTAAATTTTCGAAATGGCAAACTGAGAGGACTAAATTTTCGACGTAGTATTCTAGATATACCGGGTGTTTCACGAACATTGTAACAGGGGTTTATTGATGCTATGCATCCTTCCCGACAGAAGTTAAGTAAATCACAAGTAAAAACTTTCGATGTAACGAAAATGGGTAACGAAAGTAGTCAAAACTATTGCTGAAATGTGATTTTGACGCACAAATTGTTAATGCCATTGGCACTCAATAATATATTTTACTAAACTATCGCATAAAAATTATTTCACCAGGTTTTACATAAACATAACAATATCTCAATGCAACTTTCGTAAATTATAAGAACCTCATGCTAAATGTGATAAAAGCCATTACAAAAATGTATTTTGATACAAATTTTGAAGATGACAATCCGATTTTTGGCGTAAATGTGACAAGGATGGTAAGTCAGATAATATCCGAAAACTTGAAAATTTTCATCGTCCTGGAGCGGGACCCGAACCCGCTTCTCCCAGAAAACGCCCGGGTATGCTAACCACTACACCACCCAGAACGACCAAGTTTCAAGTTTCCGATCAATTTGAATTTAACCATCACAGGATTCGCTAGTCGAAGCAACCAGCATTCATGTTTAGCGAATCTGAAGGTTAAGAATCTTATCCCGTGTTTGCCCGGAGAAGCAAATAAATCATGAAAGAAATGGTTAAATTCAAATTGATCGGAAACTTGAAACTAAGTCGTTCTGGGTGGTGTAGTGGTTAGCATACCCGGGCGTTTTCTGGGAGACGCGGGTTCGGGTCCCGCTCCATGACGATGAAAATTTTCAAGTTTTCGGATATTATCTGACTTACCATCCTTGTCACATTTACGCCAAAAATCGGATTGTCATCTTCAAAATTTGTATTATATGGCGCAATCCCGTATTTCTTTCATGATGTATTTTGATGTTATGCATCTTCCCCGACAGTATGCGTCGTAGCGAAATTTGGCTTCCTCTCGACTTCATTTCCAGGGAAGTACCTGCTATTAACGAAAGCTTCAAAATGATATATAACACGATGGAGGGTAACTTGCAGATACCGTAGACGAAAAGTTACAAGTACCCTTCCTAGCACATTTGCGAATAAGCTTTTTTCTATCTTGAGGTCAAATTTTAGCTTGCGCGCGCATATACACTATCTACCAACAAGTAATTGGACACCTGTGATTGCAAATGAAAACGAAGTTTATTCACCTTCAATAGTTGGTGGAGCCTCCACGAGCGGCGATTACAGCTGCGACTCTCCGGGGCATACTCTCAACCAGGCGTTGTACGACGGCTAGCGGTATTTTCTTCCACTCGGCTTGGAGAAGACAGGTCAGTTCCTTCACAGATTTCGGACGGTGAGGGCACCCCTTAAGTCGACGCTCCAACACGTCCCAGAGGTGCCCGATAGGGTTAAGGTCCGGGCTCTGCGCAGGTCAGTACATTCGATTAACCCCATTGTCACCATACCAAGCCATGGTGGACATCGCAACATGACAGGTGGCATTGTCATCCTGAAAGTAACATGGGTTCACCCCGTAAAACTGCCACAACGTAGGAAGCGCATGGTCATCCAAAATGGTGCAGTAGGTCTCGGCGTTGAGTCTACGAGGAATTGCGACCAAGGGTTCCGTGTGATACCAGGAGAAACACCCCCATAGCATAATTCCACCGCCACCGAACTTCACAGTTGCGTTCTAAAGGCAGACGCCAAAGCCAGACCCTGCCATCCGAACGGTAGAGGGTGAACCTTGATTCGTCGCTCCAGAGAATCTGTTTCCACTGTTCAACGGTCCACTGTCGACGTTCTTTGCACCACGTTAGCCGAGCAGCGCTATTGGACTTGGTGATCAAAGGCTTGTGGGCTGCAGCACGTCCATGACAATCGAGCAGATGGGCTTCCTTACGGATGGTATTCATGGAAAGAACACTCCCGGATGCCTGTTGAAACTCCTCGCGGATGTGGCCCATCGATTTGGTGCGGTTCTTCCGAATGTCTCTGGCCAGCACCCGTCGGTCTCTAACTCCCAGTTTTATGGGTCTGCCGGGTCAGGGCACATTTCAACAGTCACCTCTCATCTTCCACTTGCCAATCACGTAGGCCACTGTCGAATTTGGGTACTTCAACTCGCTGGATATGTAACGTATGGATCGGCCATTTCTGTTATACCCGACGATTACACCTTTCTCGAAATCAGAGAGCTCCGAACTGCGTGGCATCTTGCATGCGACAGGTTGCGTTGTTGTTTCCCACACGATATTTAACGGCGGCGGCCGTGACGTGTATCAGGCCCGCAGACATCGTCGATTGCAGGGGTGTTCAATTACTTGTTGGTAGATAGTGTGTATACCCACTGTATTGTACATGGGCACTAAAATCTATGGTCGTCAAGTTTATTGTCCACGTCATAGCCAACGTCATCTCTCGTTCCCTGCGTCTTGGACAGTGACATGACGACCATTGATCAGATCAGATGTAGAGGATTTTAGTAAGGGAGTGTCTGACCCCAGGTCTTAAACAACCCTTAGGAAGCTAGGAGATCAGGTCTAGAGTGCCCGATAGGAAAGTCACACAGCAGCAAGGCCTGACGACTATTGATTTGTAGTGCCCATGTACAGTACATATACTTAAGTCTTGGGAGTCTCCACATGAGAGCTTGATAGTGATATCGAAGTGATATTGGCATGAATTGCGTGTTGCAGATATCGTGCAGAGGTGAGAGTTTCGTGTGTAGTGTTGACTTTTCGGTGTCTGTAACATAGTACTTTGTCCTTGATGTTTAGTGTTTCCTTCAACTGTTTAATATGTAAAGTTAGTGCTATTCAGCGAGCATTTCAGAAATGGTGTATTTAATGGTAATAAATGTATATTAGTGAAGTGTCCTCAATAGTAAGACTAATAGTCTTTTGAACTACATATTCCCTGGAACTTCTCATTTTTAATTTATACTGCAGTATTAAGATTGCTATAGACTTTTAGCATATGCATCGAGGGGAAGGTTAAACTACTCACATGAAGGAATGTGCATAGAGTTTAAATTAATGAGAACTGTATTTGAGAAATACTGCTCATCAGATAAGATATTTAGCACATTAACACATACCATAACCATGTGGTTCATCTATAGTCTTTGTTTTCTGTTTTGGTTCTTTCTGTCACTTGACCATTTGCAAATTAAAAACTGTTTTATTTGTACCACATCTCTTCTGTTAGCACACCTCAAAACTGTCTCTCATGAGATTTTGGCAAGGAATAAATTACTTTCCTTTAAAAATAAGGAGGAATACGAATCCATACTAAATCACATGAATTTTGCTTTAACCACCGGGTGGAACGAATTAACTCGAGGTTAGCAAAAAGGGCAGCTCGAACGGATATATTAGCTGTCAAAGACGTGGGCTGAACGCAGTTAGAACGAGCGAATCTGCGCATCAGAAAACGTTGTTTTTTTCCTTAAGCTTGGTTATTCAAAGTTATCATTTAGGGGGTGATTGACTCTAATCCTTTCTGACTGATTGCGTGTTCAACGGCCTACAACAATGACAACAATCCTAAGAAAGGAAAGAAAAGGTGTCACTTTTTTTTACTCAGTGGCATGATATCTACGGGCGTGATGGACTAGATCTTCCACAATGCCTTAGGGCATGGAGCAGAGAATAAAGGACTAGAAACGAGGGCTTATCACTTGTAACAGGTTTATGGTCGGTACTGCCAAGATTAGAGGGGGAAATGAAATTTTTGGCCACGGCTTTCGTAAAACCTTACCGCTATGTAGATATTTGTTGTACAGTTTTGTAATTCTTTATCTTTTACATACAATTTTGATTAATAGATGGCGCCAGGTGCACATCGCGTTGAAAAAGAGACTGTATGACGTAACAACGTCACTTGGAGATTCGCCTACGTAGAGAGGGGTTGTAATGAGTTGTGTAGCGAAGAGCTCATCGTGTCTGCATGTTATTTTTAATGAAACAAATTGTTGTGTTTTAAAATGTCAATGTGATAAGTCATTTAAAGTGGAATAGTGCTGTGGATATATCTTAGCAATCAAGATGAAAACAGCAAATCAAAAATAATACAATTTAATCAACCAAATCTACCCTCCAACCTACCACTGCCAACCAACAATATTTCTATCTGGGGAGCAGAGAAAATTGTGGGCACGATTTGGGTCACATACATCGGCCGCTCAGTGAGATAAAGACTGGGCTTTTTGGGCTTTACATCTTTAATATTAAACCCTTATGTTATATGTACGATACATTCAGACAGCACTTATATTATCTGATAAAAGGTATCCGGACTCTTGCCTATTCACAAAGTCCCTGTGGCAGGAAAGTAATAAATATCGAGTTGGTGCATTCTTCCTTGCTCCAGCAACAAGGCTGCTGGAATTGCGTTCCATTCTGCCCCAAGAGTTTTACTCAGGTTAGGTCAGCGATGTCCGGCAGTTTGCCCTGGCTAGCAGTCTGCGCTCCAATTCTTCCCAAAGAAGTTTCATGGGGTTGAGATTGGCGCTCTGTGCAGGCCAGTCAAGTTATTTTACACCTATCTCATCAAACCATGGCAGCACGGAACTTGCTTTGTGGACTGGGCGTATTGTCTTGTTGGTAAAAGAAAAAGCGTTCACTGAACTGTTGCCATAATGTTGAGATCGTCATTACAGACCTCTGCAACTAGAGGGACCATAGTTGCAGAGGTCTAATGACGCAATAGTTTTGACTACTTTCGTTACTCCAGAGTACGATGTCTTATACACAAAACTTCACATTTCGCGCTACACCATTGGGCAGGCAGCGTTGTCCTTTGCTCCAGCATCCTCCACACCCATAATCGTCAGTTGGAACTGCCACATGGTGGAGCGTGATTTATCGCTCCAGAGTCTACTGGCGTCGAGTTTTACGCTATTCATACCGACACTTGATGTTAATCTTGCTGACGTTACGCTTATGCGCGGCTGCTTGGCCATAGCAACACCTCCCTTTACTTCTCGACCAACAGTTATGGTGTTGACGTTGCTTCCAAAGGCATTTTCGAACTCGGTGGTGAGCGTTGCAATCGAGGACAGGTGATTCAGTCACACCACCCGCTCCATCACTGTGCCATCCCATTCTCAGTAAAACCAAAATGTTGATGCAAAAAAGAAGAGAGATGAGGACAACTAAAGAAGATGTGACTTCCAAAGTGGAATATATAGAGCTATGCAAGACAACACGAAAAAGTATCACTGAAGACGTAAGGAAATTCAACTGTGAGCTAGTGAGGAAAGCAATTGAAAACAACCAAAGCCTTAAGATAGCAAAGGGACATCTCAGTAAGGGAAGAAAACAGATTATGGCTCTGAGAAAAGAAGATGGTTCTATAACAAGAAATAGAGGCGAAATTTTGACAAGAGTGAAAGATTTCTACTCCAAATTATATGAAATGGATGATACATGTTCTCCAGACATCATGAAAGGTACCAGAGTTCTTCCAGTCCTCCCAGCAGAAGTTGCTCATGCGATCAAGAACATGAAGCGGGGAAAGCTCCAGGAGAAGATGGAATTACTATAGACATCATACAAGAAGCAAGTGGAGAAATTGAAACAGTACTCGCCCAAATTTTCACTCGATGCCTTAATGAAGGGAAGATTCCTGAGGATTGGAACAATGCTACAATGATCCTGCTACATAAAAAAGGTGACATTGAGGATCTCAGGAACTACAGACCTATCAGCCTCCTATCAGTGGTTTATAAAATCTTCACTAAAGTTCTTTCACACCGCTTGAAGGTAACACTGGACATGGCTCAACCGAGAGAACAAGCTGGATTCAGGAGTGGCTACAGCACAATAGATCATATCCACGTACTGAGAGAACTAATTGAAAGAGCGAGGGAATATGAACTTCCATTGTGCATGGCTTTTATCGATTATGAAAAAGCCTTTGATTCGGTGAAACCATCAGCAGTTACCACGGCTCTGAAATCCTGCGGTATTGAAGATGCATACATTAATATTATTAATAACATCTATGAAAATGCAAGTGCAAAGATTCGGTTGTTTGAAAATACAACACACATAAAAATTGGAAAGGGAGTGAGACAAGGTGACACCATATCTCCGAAGCTCTTTAATGCCACATTGGAAAATGTCTTTCAATCACTGAACTGGGAAAACAAAGGGATAAAGATTAATGGAGATTATCTAACCCACCTTCGTTTTGCTGATGACGTAGTCATTTTTGCAACTACCCCATCAGAGCTGCAGAGTATGATCCAGGAACTTGCTGACAAGAGTAAAGAAGTGGGATTAAAAATGAACTTTCAGAAGACAAAAGTGATGTTCAATGCTTTTACAAGAAATGAAGATTTATCGATTGATGGAGAAAAACTGGAGATAACAGATACGTATGTTTATCTTGGACAGCAGATATCAAGTGAGGGTCACATTGATGAAGAAATTAATCGGCGTACAAAACTTGCCTGGAGAGCTTTTGGAAGAAACAGCATAATTTTCAAGAGCAATATGCCATTATGTCTTAAAAGAAAAGTGTTTGATCAATGCATCCTTCCAGTGCTTACGTATGGTGCAGAGACGTGGACCTTAACTAAAAGAGACATACAAAGGCTGCAGACAACTCAAAGCAGCATGGAGAGGTGCATGCTTGGTATAACCAGGAGAGATAAGAAGAGGAACTCGTGGATCCGAAAAATGACGAGAGTGGAAGACATCATGATCAGAGTTAAATTCCTGAAATGGCAATGGGCTGGACATACTGCCAGAAGGACAGACCATAGATGGACAGCCGAAATTTTAGATTGGATTCCAAGGGACAGGAACAGACCCAGAAAAAGACCACATGGGAGATGGGTGGATGAAATTCGTAAATATGCGGGAGTGACATGGAGGAGACTGGCACAAGACAGACCGTTGTGGAGGAAACTTGGGGAGACCTTCGTCCAGCAGTGGATTGATAATGGTTGACAATGATGATGATGATGATATATGTATATATATATTACACACAGTCGAGTCACGTTACTCTGACCACTTCCTACTTTTGACGTCAACAGCGCGTACCCAATGAAAGAAGGCACGTGTCGTGAGCTGGAATGGAGGGTATATAAGGTGCGCTGTAGGCATTCTGAAAACGTAACACTCGTTGCTGTCATAGATAAAAGGTGAGATTTATCAGATTTGCAAAAAGCTATGATTATGGGCTTTCGAACCAAGGGTGGCAGTATTTCTGAAAGAGCGCAGTTTGTGAACTGTTCGCGCGATGCTGTGATTAAAGTGTATTGCGATTGGAGAAGTGGCGCCATTGCGAATAAGCGACGTGAAAACTGCGGAGCACCACGTGATATTGATGTGAGAGGTGAACCACGGTTTCGCAAGTGCGTGAGAGTAGATCGACACGCTACAGTGCATCAACTTCACTGGCCAAATGAACCAGACGGCTATCGGAAGTGTGTCTAAAACGACAATTCAGTTAACCATGCTGCGTATGGGGCTCTGGTATAGACGTATAATCATTACGCCTATGCTAACAAAGGTGCATCGGCAGAAAAGGCTTACATTTGCACGGCAGTATCGGAATTGGACCTCCGCTGATTGATAAAGGATTGCCTTCTCCGATGAGTCAAGTTTTGTGCTTCATCGAACTGACGGACGTTGGCGTATAAGGCAAGAAACAAAGGAGAACAAACTCTTTAACCATTGCTGGAAGAACACAAGCGGGTGCGGGCAGCATTATGATCTGGGAAATGTTTTCCTGGCATTCCCAGGGTCCACTCATACCTGTGGAAGGCAGTATGGACCGCATTCGTTGTGAATCCATCTTTGCAGACCACATACACCCATACATGCTGATAGTCTTCCCTGGGGCGGATGGGATCTTCCAGCACGACAATGCGACGTGTCACACAGCTAGAAATGTCAGAGAGTGGTTGGAAGAGCACGATGAAGACTTCAAAGTACTTCCCTGGCCCCCTGATTCCCGAGACTTAAACCCAATTAAGCATCTGTGGGACCACCTCGATCGTGTTGTTCGCTGTATGGATCCTCCACCATGCACCCTCCAGCAGATGTCAGATGCACTGCAGTCAGCATGGCTCCACGTGCCTGTAAAGAACTTCCAGTACCTTATTGAATCACTCCCAGGCCGCCTAGCTGCTCACCGCGCTGTACATGGCTGTTACTCTGGATGTTAGGTGTAGTCACAATAATGTGACTCGACCGTGTATACATTATATGCATACATCATCATCATCCCCATTGTCAACCGTTATCAATTCACTGTTGGATGAAGGTCTACCCAAGTTTCTTCCACAATTGTCTGTCTTGAGCCTGTCTCCTCCATGTCACTCTGGCATGCTTTCGAATTTTATCCATCCATCTCCCATGGGGTCTTCTTTTGGGTCTTTTTCTTTCCCTCGGAATCCAATCTAAAATTTCAGTTGTTCATCGGTTATCTGTTCTTCTGGTAAAATGTCCAGCCCATTGCCATTTTAGCGATTTTACTCTGATCATGATGTCTTCCTCTCTTGTCATTTTTTTGATCCGCGAGTTCATCTTCTTACCTCTCCTGGTTACACTAAGCACGCACCTCTCTATGCTTCTTTGAGTTGTCTGCAGTCTTTGTATGTCTTTTTTAGTTAAGGTCCATGTCTCTGCACCATACATAAGCACTGGATGGATGCATTGATCAAGCACTTTTCTTTTAAGACAAAATGGCATATTGCTATTGAAAATTATACTGTAAATTGTCTTCATTAATGAGACTTTTAGATGTTTCTTATGTGTTTGCGATTTTTGGTTACTTTTCGTGGCTTAGAGAACACTGTCAGTGAGTCTTCATGTGTTGGACTTCCTGCTGACATACGAAAAGCAACTGTGACGTGCCTGCTCCGCAGGACGCCCACGACATAAAAGCAGATAGCAGCAAGGAGAACGTCTGCGTTGGTAAAGCCACATGTTCCGGAATAAATGGACTCGGGTTCGATTCCCGGCTTGGACCAAAAATGACGGAGAAATTTACTTCGTTATAATGGCGCCCGAACTTCCCGGATGACCCGGCCATTAAAGATCTCGCAATGGTGTGATGTTCTTTCCACACCGCGAGTTAAGAAAAATAAGAGACTCCCTTCTTCAGCGCTTCGAAAAATAAATGTGTGTGATGCTGTATTCCACACACTAGATTGACTGAGAGTTCTCAAGTGCATGTTCTACAGCGGATGGCTGCCTGCAACTATTCATGGTCACGGCTGACCTGTGGGCCATGCACCCGGCCCTCTTTCGGGGGGGGGCGTGCCTGCCCAGCAGGGACACACACGACATAAAGGCAGATAGCAGCAAGAGAGAACGACTGCCTAGCTCAGTTGGTAGAGCGACTTGTTCAGGAATAAGTGGACTCGGGTTCGATCCCAGGCGTGGACCAAAATGAGGGAAAAATTTACTTCGTTATACAACGTTCACCAACCTGGTGTTTTGCTGAAGAGTACAGGCTTGTTTCTGTTACTTGTTGATATTTTTTATGTCCACTGTAGCATTCGATTGATGTGTTGATATTCTTTCTCTATATATATGTATATAAAATAACCCACATTTACTTGAAACCACTTTTGTTGCGCAATATATTTACCGATATCTGATGAAGTAATTTTTTTTGTTTCTCAAAATCATTGATCTAAATTAAATATATATATATATATATCGGTGAACCTATTGCACAACACTTTCAGCTGACATTAAAATAAAACAACTGTCCATCTGAAGTTTTGCAATATCCAATTGTTGTGTTTTTATCGTAAGGTTTTAGACGGTGCATTCTCACATGCCGGGTTCCTGGCTATCTGCGTAATTAAATTTTGTGCTTTTTTTCTGCAGCTCTGCGACAACCTCTAAAGCAAACCTTCATTGCGTAATCGACCGAAACTTCATAATTCCTTATATAATAGCGGTTTGAAAAGCTTGCACTTGTACGTGCTTCGGTTCCTCCAAAGTAGCAGAAAACGCTGGAAGCAATTTCATTTAAATATCCTTACTTGAATCCACTTTTGACTCCTACGCCTGTTGTTTAGAAGCGACGATCTCTCCAGGCAGTTGCTTTCTTATTTATTTTTTTTTTCAAACTTTTTTCCTAAAAACTGTTCCTTTCAAGAACAATGCGCTGCGACTTTCATCGATGGATTTCGAAAAGCACTTTTGTGAGTAGAAATGAGTACCAAAGTAAATGAAGAAATTTCCCTTCGGGATAATAAAAGCATTTCTTAGGTAATGAGATAGCAGTTCTTTGACAACACAAAGAAAGCTATACACCAAAAGAATATATATTTTTTTATCTTCTTAAAATGTTGTTTTGAATTAATTTCCCAAACGCCTTATTGCTGCACTAAGCAAAACTCTTGACGTAACTTTTTCATATGTGACGCATTTCTAACGAATAAAAACAAGAAAGATGACAGAATTCTTGGGTGTAATGAGTAAGTCTTAAATCCTTTCCGCCAGGGAAAGAATTTTTCAAAGTGGAATCTTAGAAAAAATAAAAACGTCAGCGGAAAAGAGAATGCCTTTTCGCTTCCTAGTGGAAAAACACTTATTTAAAACATGCAGTGCCAGCAGTGTTCTTAAACAGTGAATACAACTAGTTAAAAAAACAGTACGCTAGTACTCTTTGTAGATAATGTACACTACACATATTTCACATGCGAAGATATTTGTTTGTGTGAAATAAAACGAGTGATTCGAGAGTATACATTCATTTACCTACAACACATTGCATTTATTCGTGCCACTCAGGACCACACTGGGCCACCGTCCGGTACATACTATATGTGGAATTAAATCATGACAACAAAATATAAGATTTACTAATTCCTGACACTGAACGGTACTTAGGTAGGGGGATTAATGAATGCCATTGTCTTAAAACCAATGAAAAAAGATATGTGAGTCGTAAAAGTAAATATTTATTAAACTATGGCGGCGGCAATAGTAACTATTTCGACTGTTTAGTTTTTCAAAAACAATGTTTATTTTAATTATATATATTATTCAGACGAACGTACGAAGCGACCCTGAAACCCGCATGAAATGTGATGTAGCTACGGAAGCCCATCTGCTCAAGCTATAATCTGACCAAGGCAGAAAAGCTGAATCGTAAGTGTGTTAGTCAGAAGAATTGGTAATGTTTGGTCTGGAAACCCTAGACGTTACACCCCATCGTGTTATACGTACATCATTTTAAAGATCTCGTCAATAGCTGGCAACGCCTACGGGGGGGGGCTTAAGCGTCGAGAGGAATCCAAATTTCCCTACGACGCACCGCTTTCATGGCATCAAAAATGCATTTTTGTAATCGCTTTTATCACATTTAGCATCAGATTCTCGTAATTTGCGCCAATTACAGTTAGATACTGTTACGGTTATACCATGTGACCACCAGATAATATACATAGTAACCGACGTGTACAGCGCGGACAGCAGCTAGACGGTATGGGAGTGACTCAATAAGGTGCTGGAAGGGATTCACAGGTATGTGGAGCCATGCTGACTGCAGTGCATCTGACAACTGCTGCAGGGTTCCTGGTGCAGAATCCATAGAGCGAACAACACGATCGAGGTAGTCCCACAGATGCTCAATTGGGTTTAAGTCTGGGAAATTAGGGGACCAGGGAAGTACTTTGAAATCCTCGTCGTGCTCTTCCAACCACACTCGGACATTTCTAGCTGTGTGACACGTCGCATTGTCGTGCTGGAAGATCCCATTCGCCCCAGGGAAGACAATCGGCATGTATGAGTGTACGTAGTATCCAAGGATGGATTCATAACGAATTCAGTCCATAGTGCCTTACACTAGGTATGAGTGAACTGAGAGAATGCCACGAAAACATTCCACAGACCATAACGCTTACCCCACCAGCTTGTGTTCTTCCAGCAATGGTTGAGAGTGTTTGATGATCATATGTAGAGGATTTTAGGAAGGGAGTGTCTGACCCCAGGTCTTAAACAACCCTTAGAAATAGGAAGCTAGGAGATTTGAGCTAGAGTGCCTGATAGGAAAGTGACACGGAAGAGAAGTAGAAAGGGGGAGGAAGACGCCCTTATTTATTACCGGGGGGGGCAGTACCCGGGGTCCGACGGCTTAACGTGCCCATCCGACGCACGGCTGATATTTAGTGGATCGAGCGTTCGTTCCTGCCTGGGATGGATCGAATCTGAGGCCACCCGCTGCCAAGAGGGTTTTTGTTCTCAGATGTTTCTCGCCTTATACGCCAAAGTCCGTCCGTTCGAGGAAGCAGAAAACGTGACTCACCGGAGAAGGCAATCCTTTGCCTATCAGCGGAGGTCCAATTCCGATACTGCCGTGCAAATGTAAGCCTTTTCTGCCGATGCACCTTTGTTAGCATAGGTGCAGTGACTATACGTCTATACCAGAGCCCCATACGCAGCAGGGTTCACTGAACTGTCATTTTAGACACCCTTCCGATAGCCCCCTGGTTCATTTGGCCAGTAAAGTTGCTGCACTGTAGCTTGTCGATCTACTCTCACGCACTTGCGAAACCGAGGTTCACCTCTCACATCAATATCACGTGGTGCTCCGCAGTTTTCACGTCGCTTATTCGCAATGCTGCCATTTCCCCAATCATGATACACTTTAACCACAGCAGCACGTAAACAGTTCGCAAACTGCGCTGTTTGAGAAATACTGCCACCCTTGGCCCGAAAGCCGATAATCATACCTTTCTGCAACTCTGATAAATCGCTCCTTTTACCCATGACAGCAACGGGTGATATGTTTTCAGAATGCCTACAGCACACCTTATAAACCCTCCAAGCCAGCTCATGCCGCCCCGGTGGCGCAGTGGTCTATGGCGTTGGCCTCTGATCATTCGTCCGTAAGGGGTCCGGGTTCGAATCCCGGTCAGGCATGGATGTTGTGTTTGTCGTACGGCACTGGCTCTCTCCCTTCCCTGGAACCAGTGACCGTAAATTAGGGACGGGCGACTGCTTATAGCCCATTGAGTTGCTCACGGTGGTCATTAAATCTCAAAAAAAAAAAAAAAAAAAGCCAGCTCACGACAGGTGCCTTCTTTCATTGGCTACGCGCTGTTGACGTCAAAAGTAGGAGGTGGTCACAATAATGTGACTCGACTGTGTATAAAGCATGATAAAATAATGTTCGGCGATCGTATAGTAAAATATTGGTGAGTAATAATGAATTTAACTATTGTTGCGTCACTTCATGAGACAACATTCAAAAATCAGATTTCAACAACGGGTTTGAATCCTTCCGTTACCCATTTTCGTTACATCGAAATTGTTTACTTGGGATTTATTTAATTCTGTCAGGAAAGATGCCTAGCATCAAAAAGCTCTGCAAGTGTGAAATGAACTATTGTTTTGTGAGGTTACGGCAAAGCCTTAAAGATTTTGTAAATTTGAAATTTAAGAAACAAACTCACTAGTGCACACACTATCATGCTCCTGTGCAAGTTGCTTCCAGATTTCAAAACTCTAGAACATATCTCCGGTTTTAGCGACAGAAGGTATTGAGAGAAATGCAACAACTACGGGTTATCGAAACCTGATAATACCGTTAATGATCCACCTCCTCACTGCCCAGTCAAGCTAAATATGTTAATAGATCGTCTCAGCGAGCGGTACTAGGAAAGTAAATCAATCTCTGCTGTGTATTTCGCCTTTAGGGCTTCATATATGACAAACTACTACCTTCGAGAGTAATCAATTTCACTTAATTCTACAAAACCCGGGTAGTTTTAACATTTAACTTAGCGCAGAATTAGAACATTGATAAATTATAATATAACAACGGAGTTTAAACATGACTGAGATATGAAGCATCCGGGGTTTTGCACATGAGGAGTGTTCTCGCCGTAATGCACATTTCACCACTAATTGCGTCAGTCAAACACCAGGTATGAGAACTTTGCTGTGGTATGCATATCAGTGTCGAATGGAAATATTTCCCTCATTTATTTCGCCATAATAAATCAGTTACTATAGGAAGGATCAGTGCACTTTCACTGGGAGTTGATAAATCTCTGTGCATTTGGAAATCATGTGGGGAATATTATCTGTCGTCATCCATCAGTTTCTATTATAGAGAATAACATTTGTATCAGAACGAAATCATATCGGGTAATTATGAAATTTCCGTCGATACTGAACAGGAATTAAACAATCGCTGGTGACTCCAACACCTGAAGAATTTTGATGAACACTTTGCACATATCAGAATGAGGTTACATTTATACTACATCACATTCTTTCTTAAATAGTATAATTATACTAGTGATCCGACATTTCTTGGCGTAGAATTGAAATCAAAGTTTCCAAACTTTCGCACATCAACCAGATGGCTTTCTCAAGGAAGGTAGACAGCTAACTGTCTACCTTCCTACATCACATTCACTACAGGCGCATAAATAAGACACAGATCTCATGTTATATAATACGTTAGGATTACAAGATGGAAAATTCTGAGGTAACGGAACTAGTGGTGTATGCAGGATGCTGGTATGGATGGGGTTTAGCAAAAAAGAAAAAGGTCTTCCCAGAAATAATTTTGCAAGATATTTTATTTGAAGGGTCGATTGTCGCCCGGGTGGCACAGTGGTCTAAATCCGAGAAGGGTCCCGGTTCAAATCCCGTCGGGCATGGATGTTGTGTTTGTCTTACGGCACTGGCTCTCTCCCTTCCTTGGAACTAGTGACCCTAAATTAGGGATGGGCGACTGCTTATAGCCCATTAAGTTGCTCACGGTGGTCGTTAAACATTCAATCAGAAAAAAAAAGAAGAAAGAAAAGGGACGATTAATCGACTAATGAATTTTGATTAATCAGTTTAAAATCTTAATAGATTCACACCGAAACAACGCACGGTATAACGCCATGGAGGTAGGAATTGAGAGGAAACTCTGACCCGTACTCCTTCCATGCTAATAAAGTGAAGCCGGGTTTATACGCTTCCGCCGTGAAAGTACACTGCTGGCCTCCCAAAATGTAACACCAAGAAGGAAGCATCCGAATGGCCTGAAATTCGCAGCATGCGTCGCCCGCGAGAGGACATGCAAACGATTAGCATTGAATGGCATATGCAAATCATGTGCGCCCGGCACGCCACCGAGAAGCACTATAAGAAGGGTGCACAGAAGGCGAGGTGTAAGTAGTGGAAGTGTGTTGTTCTGCCGGACCTGTGCGTGGCAAGCTTCCTGATGCCTCGTCGCTGAATACGGCAGTCATTCCAACACGTTTCGGAGTTATACAGAGGACGAATAGTGGCTTATCGCGACACCGGTTTATCGTACCGAGAAATCGGCGCCCGTGTGGGGCGACATCCAGCCACAGAGAGGAGAGTATGGATTCGGTGGGTGCAGGAGGGACCGACGTGAGCGATTGCCGCAGCCGCGGCACACCACCGAACGAGAGGACCGGCATGTTGTGCAGCGGGCATTGACGGCTCGCACCGCCACATCACGAACGTTAGCGAAGGAATTAGGGTGTGATGCGCAACAACCTGTGTCAGCACGTACCGTTCGACGTCGTCTGCAGGAGCGGGGACTTGTAGCACGGCACCCATTGCTGCGATTACTATTGACGTTACACCACCGGCGAGTGCGGCGGCAGTGGGCCGTTGAACGTTGCACTTGGACTACGGAATGGCACGACATTGTCTTCTCCGACGAATTCCGCTTCTGCCTGCAACACCACGATGGTCGGATCCGCGTGTGGCTGCACCGCGGCGAGAGACTGTATGAAGCCTGCATTATGCATCGCCATACCTGTCCATCGCCTGGCGTTAGGGTTTGGGGCACAATTGGATATGACACGCGTACCCCTCTTGTACGCATCGCCGGTACACTCAACAGCCACCGCTACATCTCCGACGTTTTGGAGCCTGTAGTCCTCCCATACCTGCAGGAACTGCCAGCGGCCACGTTTCAACAAGACAATGCGCGCCCGCAAGTGGCACGCATCGTGAAACAATTCTTCACGGCCCGCCAGGTGTCACTGCTGCCGTAGCCCACCTGTTCTCCCGATATCTCGCCCATTGAACACGTCTGGTCGCTGATCGGCAACCGAGTGGCACGGCAAGCACCACCCGCGGCTACGCCTGATATATTGTGGCAACGTGTGGAAGCAGCCTGGACCGACATACCCCAATCCCACATCCAAAGCCTCTTTCGTTCGATGCCGCGGCGTGTAGCGGCCGTTATTGCCAGCCATGGGGGCCACACGAACTATTGATGTCTGCGGGTTCCGCAAGTCGCACGGGCCTGTAAGCTCAATCGTTTCATCTTTGTATCTGTTGTTATGTGTCAAGTGAATCCGGCTATGCTATCTCGCGTCCTTCTTGGTGTTGCATTTTGGGTGACCAGTAGTGTAGTTCCTGCCAGCGTTTGCGCTACTGCTTTCAAGATGTAAAAGCAGACGAATTTTCGTATGAAGGCATTAGTGGAACATTGTTCGTATTTTTAAGATTTTAGGATATATCAAATTATGAACGAAGTTGAAATGCAGTGAAATCCATTGAGTAAACTCTTGGCTCGATGTCGAGGGATTTTTAGAAAAAAAACTTGGATTCTCATGGAGGAAAAGAGGTCTAAAACAGTCTAGTAATGTTTGGTGGAACAGTGAGATTCAAAAAGTAGTAAAGAGAAAGAATGAAGCATATTTGGGGATGTTGCAAGGTAGAGTTTCTGAGGATGAGTACCGCTGTAAGAACAGTGAGGCAGCTAAACTGTCTCACCAGTGTAAGGCAAAAGATAGGAAGGAAGAGGTGGAAAGGCATGAATTGGCTTTTTGGAAAGATAGAAAAAAGTTTTAGGATGTGCATATGACATAAAAAAAATAGGGGAAACAAAGTTGTAAGTTGTGTGAAGAATAGGATAGGGGACATGATATGGGAACCCAATGAGTTAAGTGAAAGATGGGGTGAATACTTCTGTGAGTTATTAGAGCATGAAAGCAAAGGTGATTCTGAGACAGAAGCAGGTGATGTCACAGTGAGAGATAGAAGTACAGGATTGATCTCAACAGGAGAAAGATGTGTATAGCTCTAAAATCTCTTCAAAATGGTAAGGCTCCGGGAGTTGATGGCATAACTTCTGAAATGTTACATGGTGGTAACTCTGTAATTGACCGATTCACTGAAATTTGCCAGTTGCGCTGCGAGTTAGGATGGTCTTTCAGGACTGGGTGGGGGGGATGCTATCTTTGTTCCCTTACATAAAAGGGAAAGGTGATCAGACTGAATGCAGGACCTAACGTGTTATCAGCTTGCTGAGTGTGCCAGGTAAAGTATTTGGAAAGGCCATTATTGATAAGTTACGAAGTCTTACATCAGAGGAGAAAGTGTATGGAATGTACAGAGTGGCATTATGCCTGGTAAGGTCTGCACTAACCAAATTTTTGCATTACGCATGATGATTGAAAAGTATCTATCTGCTGCTAAGAAAGTTCTTGCTGCCTTCATAGATTTAGAGAAAGCTTATGACAGAGTAAATAGGATACTTCAGTGGAATGTACTGAATAAATATGTGTTTTTTTACTGGGAATCTACTTAACAGAGTAAAAGCTATGCATGCTTGCAATAGAGCATGTGTATGAGTGAATGGTGTTGCATTGAAATGGTTTTCTTTTGTAGCAGGAATCAGACATGGTTGGGTAATGTAACCATGGCTGTTTAATATACATATATATATATGGATGCGTGCGTGATGCCAAAATGGACAATACTGGTTTGTGTCTTGGTAATATCCGTGTGTGAAGTTGCTCTATGCTGATGACACTGTCCTGTTGACAGAGAAAGAGAAAAAGTGAGTTGCAGATTATGTTGTCCCGGATGTACAAAGTTTGAATGAAACTCAAACTGAGTATAAATAAGGGAAATACCAAAGCTGTGGTTTTTGAGAGAGGAACTGTTAGCACTGAATGTAATGTAAGTCTAAATGGCACAGTGATTGACCAGGTGAATGAGTTTGTGTATTTAGGAAACATGTTTGACAGAGAGAACAAATTAGATGGTGAAATTAGTAGGTGAGTAAACACTTCATTGAAAGTCATAGCTGATTTAGTAGGATTTCACAGAAATTATGTATTTTCAAGGAAGTCCCAAATGGCTGTGTATGAAAGTGTAATTGTTCCTACTCTGATGTACTGCAGTGAAACCTGGGTACAGCAGAAAAGACCATTTGTGTGAGAAAGATTTGCGGTAAGACACGCCCTGATCATGTGAGGAATAAAGATGTCTTGCAAATGTGTAATGTGAGAAAATGTTGTTAGTAAGGTGGAAACTAATATTCTTAAGTGGTTTGGCCAAGTTGAAAGAATGAGTGATGAGATGCTTACTAAGAGAATTTTTCAGCTCAAGTGGCAGGGAAGAAAGGTAAAGGAAGGCTAAGAAAATAATGGGAAGTCCAGATTCAGGAATTTCTGCATGACAAAAAGAATATGAGTATGAAGCACAATAGGTTTAGATTACGTCGTGTGATGGATGTCAATGAATCTCGACCTGTGTGCCAAGATCGCTGTAAATGGTTACGTTTGATGGACTAACACTAAGTAAATTGTAGTTCTATCAATTAAACGTTTATCTGGTGACGTCTCTTTCTTTTAGGGGGCTAACCTCTAAATCTCAGAGAACAGCTTAGTGTTATGTATGTGTATCGTTCTGTGTGATATGAATTTTGTATGGATTTAAATGTGTACCTTTCCGCAAAATGTCACCTAGAATTATTCTTTGAACTTGAGGATGACTATTTAGCGATAAGATACACTTAACAGGCAATGTACCATTATTGTGGAATTTGTAATAAACAGCTGATGTGTCTGTTGCGCTTCTCTTCTTCGACATGTTAAATTTAACTTAATATCCACACTGCATGTGCTGTAACCTTATCACGTTCTTAAGAGAGAGCCTATAAAAAGTTGAGACACGTCGCGATAAGTCACCCGAAAAAGCATAGTTTAGTATCGCTGTCAAAACTTAGCAAAATCTTCATCCATAAAATGACTTTAAAGCACAAAAAAGTATTGATTTTTAATATACGTCAGCAGAAAGATCTTCCCAGCATTGCAGGAAAATAAAAATGTAAGAAGCTTCACTTAATGAGTGGAAGCTTCTAAGAATGTAAAGATTTTTAAAGAAATTACGGTTAGTCCCATTTATATGGAGAGTTTTCAAAGATAGCGAATCCATCTTATTTTCCACGACTTTCTTAGAAGAAATGAGCGATTCGTGGGCTCAAAAAATCACAAAACTTCTAAAATCTGAACGGGACTTGAGAATGTGCGAGATTATGGAAACAAGCAGAAATAGTAAATTGGAAAAAAAAATACCTGCTACCAAAAATTTCGTAACAGTACAAACTCTTCTAGGAAAGAAAAAAATCCGTTACGTGCTTTGAAGCACTTCATCTTTGAATTACTTCATCTTTAAAATTTCCAGACTTCGTAATCACCCTATAAAGTTTGAATAATAGTCGAATTTTCATAACGAATCTTGAAAGAAAACTTGAATAAAATAGTTTTCATGATGAAATGTAAACCTTCTCCAGAAGAAGAATCCGAAGGGGAAGGCGGATTACTTAATCTAGACGAGTTGCAGTGGTATAAAAACGGCATTATTTGTCATATTTGAAGAATCTTAAAGTCTTAGAATTCTTGAACCTATATGTCTGACCAAAACATTATCTTCAGTACTGAAAAAAAAAACCCTTAATTTTTTAACTAATTGAAGATATTTCCGCAAGCGACAAAATCAATGTAATCATAGCGTAAGGATCCTTATCTTTCAGCCGCTGGTCTAGCCGAATGCTCCGGTTAGAATGTCAGGGTTTGGAAATAATTCAAAACTTCTTATATTCTGATGTACAAAGAGTATCGTTTCTGTTGTGTATTGACGCAGAATCAGTTGCTGACTCTGGAATCTTTGCCTGACCAGCACTCAAGAATCACAGGCGTTTAAATACAATCACATTTTGTCAGCTGAAGATATTTCACCTCTATACTCAGTCGCAAAATTGTTTTAGTTTCATTTCTGAGCTTTTTATTTTTTTTATATTGCATACTCTGTGAAACAGATAATGAAAATAAACTGCCCGTTCTTAATCATGTGCAACTGGCAAACTAAAAAACACAAATATAATGTGTACAATATTTTGCAAACAAACAAAAATCAACACTCACACACGCAGCATATTTTTTGACGTGAATGCAGAGGAAAGAAGTTTTTGAAACTTACCATTTAGTACTTTAGAGTTTCACTTCACAAGTTTGATGAATCATTAGATGCCTTACCGGCGTAAGTGTGGTCAGAGACGCTGGCTTCAGGCTAGGCGATTCAGCTGGACACAGATTCGAGTCCCTTTTAATGCATGAGTGAGGTGCATTAAGCTACGGCGCTAGCTCTCCACCTTTTGGGGAACAAGTTGTCTCAAATTAAGAACGGTGGACTCTGAGTTGCTCATGATGGTCATTAGACCACGAAAAAGCCCCTTACTCCCGTAAAAAAGATCATGCAATGTCATTAGACTCAACAGTTGCACTTTGAATTCCATTGAGTCACCTATCGGTAAGGTAGCGCTTGGGAAAAAAATTGGCCATTTTCCATGTTAAGAAAGAAATGAGGACATGAATATGAAGCACAAGAAGTCCTGTGTGAGACGTGCGATGGATCTCAGTGAAGCTCAAGTTGTGTGCTAAGATTGCTGGAAATGGTGAAGTTTGATACATCAACAACATGCAAAACCTAACGCCATCAGTAATTCAGATTTTAGCAGCTGATCTTTGTTTGAGGAACTAACATCTGAATCTCAGAACAGATTAGTGACATGTATGTACACATGGAAAATGTAAAACAGATGGAAGCAAAATCTAAAACACATAAAAAATAACAGTCTACTAGTTTAGCCTTGATATTAGGATAGACAGATGCAAAGTATTAATTTTAGCGTTCGTTTAGACTATTATGCTAAACGTTTAAGACTACAAAATAAAAAGGGTTTGGATTTTCCTTTTCGGATGGATTCTCTTAAGAATGAAGCAAATAAATACAAAAACATAGTATCTATCTCCTAAACATGAAAACGTCTGTTGCTAAAAGAGACATGCATAAAAACGGATGCTAAAAATATGCACGTTTAAGAGGCTTTCTCTAAATGTACAAAAATCTGCAAAATAAAATGCATTCTTTACCCTGAGTACTTTTCAGAATTTGCAACCTGTCACGTAACGACAAAAGGAATATATCTGAACATTCGTCGAAGAAAAATGGATATTTAAATTCCTGCGTATTGGATCAATACTTAAAAAATGTAAAAAATGTGGAAGTTTTTTTTTTTGCAGAATGTATACTTATTACATCGGACAGTTTGAAATTGCAGAATGTCTTTGAATTCCCGAGAAGAGGAAACAAAGGGACAAAAATTAATGAAACTGTTTAACCCAACCTCGTTTTGCTGACATGATAGTCATTCTTGCGAATACCCCTCAGAGCTGCAGTGTAGGATCCAGGAACCTGCTGAAAAGAGCGAAGAAGTGGAATTAAAGGTGAACTTACGGAAAACAAAACTGTTACACAGTGCTTTTACAAGAACTGAAGACCTAGAAATTGAATCGGCACGTTTAGAAGTAGGTGATGCTTACATCTAGTCTGGACAACATATCAAGCGAAAGACACATCAGGTGTGCATTTAGAAGAAACAGTAAACCTTGACTAGGGAAGAAACAGTACAACTTGACTGGAGTGCATTTGGAAGAACCAGTACAACTTGACTGGGGTGCATTTGGAAGAAACAGTACAACTTGACTGGAGTGCATTGGAAGACTTGATTGGAGTGCATTTGGAAGAAAAAATACAACTTGACTTTAGTGCATTTATAAGAAACATTACAAAATTCAAGAGCATTTACCATTATGTCTTGAAAGAAAAATATTAAACCAATGTATCACTTGCAGTTCTTACTTATGAATCATACGGACAGTAAGTAAAAATAATGCATACAGGTGCTGAGGACAACTCAAAGATGCATGAGAAGGGGAGTGCTTGGTGCAACTAAGAAAAGATAGGAAAAGGAACTTATGAATCAGAAAAAAATGTCAAGAGTGTATGACATCATGATCAAAGTAAAAACACTGAAGTTGAAATGGCTTGGACATATTGCTAGACGAACTAACAACCATTGCACAACAAAAAATTAGACCGCATATGAAGAGACAGGAAAAGGCCCAAAAGGAGGCAATGTAGGAGGTGAATGAATAAAAGTCGAATGTATGCCGGAGTAACATAAAAGAGAAGATGTGACTTAAGGAGACAGTCGAGGAGTGGATCGAGAACGGATGATGATGATATTGAATACAGAAGACAAATCAAGAAAGAATCTAAATGGCTCAAACATTTACATTTAGTAAAACAAAAAAAAATATGTACTTTTTTTTTGCCATGTCAAAGAAGCGCTATTTAGGGTTATTAAAAATGACTCATCCTATTTCAATATTTTCGAAGTTTACAAATACAGAGCGGATAATGATACATCGACCAAAAGAAAAACTGTCCGAGTTTTGTCTCATAAATGCTCTACATGACTTCCTTTAGTTACGCAAACACGTTCAGACGACAGTCTATTTCCTTCCATACTCGCTAGAGGGTATCCGTGGCTCTGACAACATCGCAGCAACAATGTGCTTTTTCTTCTTCTTCTTTTTTTTTTTTTTTGCTCATCCAGGGCTGTAGAGACAACGGTGCTACACAATATTCTTAATATATCTCCAAAGGAAGAAGCCGCACGGCGTAATATCCAGCGATCTAAGCGGCCAGATACCGACTCACACCTCAAAAACTGCAGCACGCGAAAAGCCTTCTGATTGCGCAGTCACCATTTTCTCACAGAACATCTGTCGTAAGACCAGAGCGACAGTGGAGCCCTCTTGCGGTAACCTGCTGAAACTCTGAGATTTGCTCTTTCATTTGGTATATGCCAAAGTCAAACACGTTTGATAGGTATAAAATCATGTTTTGAAATCAGATTAATCATTTTGAATAACCGGTTTTATATGATAGAACTTTCTGCTTCTGTGTTTCCTGATACGAAGAAGTCATTTAATAAAAGCGGAAGGGTAACGTCATGCGGCTGCTGCAGGAGAGAGAGAGAGAGAGAGAGAGAGAGAGAGAGTACAAAAGAGCGATACGTAGCTTTTGGCGAAAGAGGAGAGAAAGAATAAGAGGAAATGGTGGGGAAAGACAGAGAATGAGGAAGAAAATTCAAAAAAAGATAGAAGGAATGGAAGGATTCGAGACAGAGGAAGCTACAGGATCAGAGACCGCAAGAAAAATGCTGAAAGCTAACTAAGAGAATTAAAGAGTTCCCAAAATTAAAGAGTTTCTAGAAGACTAGCTGCCAAGAGATCAAGAAAAAGAAAAGCTAGGAGCAAGAACTAAAGAATTTCTTTCTTAAAGAGTTACATAAAATAGCGCAAGTGTAAGGTTACCTACCTATCTATAATAATCTCACACCTGAATGTTGTATTCGTTGTTATCAAATTTTTTCTTTGCCTGACCAGTGGCTTGAAAATAATGATCAGGTAAAATCTAAAAAACGGAAGAATGAAAATTATCGGCACCAAAAGCAGTGACAAACACACAAACACAAAAGTCTTTTTTCCTCACCTGTGGCTTGGAGTACAGTGATGCCTCGTACCAACCACTCGTTTATGCAAAGTAATTCCGTTATTGAGCACATTCAAAATCAAGTCGACACCACTTTCTGCAAGAATATCCATGAAGCTTTCATGCTCCGGTTTTGGTACCACGTGGTCTTGAGTAGATCGTACGTCGTCTGTGCTGCTTTTTTCTTGAGATTCTGGAGCGTGGTGCTTTTGCGAGTGTCTTCTACAGTACCCTGCCCACCAGCGGGCACTTCCTTCTTCCACGTCTCTGGATGAAGACTGAGTTCGCGAAGCTATCCACGGTATACACATAGCAGGTGGCACTGTGTGAACTAAGGGCACTTGGCTGACCCCACTGCCCCCTGCATTTTGGGACAGTGTGAATCAGAAGAAGGGGAGGCTTCTGTCCGTGGCACCAACTTGTGTGCCACTTGGTGGATGACGCATGTGTCAATAGCCTTGTTGATGAGGAGAAGAGCAGAATACTGGAGGGACTGACCACCTCGCAAACACCCAATGGCCACTCGAAGCAGCAGGCAGAGTCGAGATGTTAGGACTTCCAGGGACTGCTCGTGGTAGTCCCTGAAGGTGTGCTGGAATTCATCCATTGTGGTCTGCAAAGAGAAGTATGAAATAAATCCACTTGGTTAATTAAGCTTGGGAGGAGACATATTAGAAAGAAATAATAACACGTAACAACTCTCGTGTTCAATCAATTAATTAACATATTAATTCTAGTGACACGACTGTTGCCATCTTTCAAGATTGATTAGCATAACTACTAGGGCTACTTTTACCAGGGTTTTTCTCGCAGTGGCAACACTGCTGTAATTATGACACATAATCAGCTGAAATTACAGTTCCACAACATATTTTCCATCTTCGTGGGCCACCCGTTTTCAAACGTCAGGAAGGCGTCGTAGTTTTGGTACTATGTCCGCAGAGAAAGCCCTAACGCGGAAGTTATGATGTCGATAGTCAGGAAGCGTTATCTCTAAGGGGTTGCATAACTTTCCATGAAATCGCACAGACTAATGCCCGTTGAATATAGTGGATGCGTCAGATTTTCCCAAAGCCGTTTGACCAGAAATTTCTCCGCTTTTGACATGACGCTAAAAAGTCAGTGCAGGTTCTTCGTCGAAGGAGCGTACACAGTCGAAAGAGGAATGTTAACTTCGGTACTTAATTCTTGACATGTTCATAGACGATCATGCTCTAGTGATCCCCTCACGACCTTCACAAACTGTTCATACATCTCGGCCCCAGGATGACCACCAGCGTATTCGAGCTTGGTGTTTTCTCTTGCACGTCGAAAATCCACCAACCAACAATCTCACTACAGTACGACACGGCAACGCATCATCGCGAGATATTCCCCATTGTCTTGTTTTTGTGGGACCCGAATTTTAATTAAATTTCTAGTTTATGTCGAGTGAACATCATTTGCGGCAATTACACAGCCTTACACTTTTTTTACATTCCCCATTGCCCAACTAGTAAGGTCAATAACACAGATTTACACCAATCACATTTATGAGTTAAACGCTGTGTACGAAGTACAAAAGAGTATTCTTTTTATATAGCATTCTTGCGTTCTTTAATATCTTACTAAGTCACCTTAAAGATTTAAATAAATATCCTATTCAGATGGTAACGCGTGTATGCTAGACGAGAAGAAATTGAGGTATCGTTTTAGGGCAACCACTATGTTGCGACCTGTCCCAAGTCTGCATCTGTAGCAAAATGCCAATGGCCGATATATCTCTTGATAGAGCCAAACGGACAGGATTCGAAGGGTGCGAAGTCTTGCGGGTTGCATAAAGTTTCCCAACCATATTGCCGAAAGCACTGAGCCGTGCGTTTTTTTATTGGAGGTTTAACGACCACCGTGAGCAACTCAATGGGCTATAAGCAGTCGCCCGTCCCTAATTTAGGGTCACTGGTTCCAGGGAAGGGAAAGAGCCAGTGCCGTAAGACAAACACAACATCCATGCCTGACCGGGATTCGAACCCGGACCCCGTACGGACGAATGATCAGAGGCCAACGCCTTAGACCACTGCGCCACCGGGGCGGCAAAAAGAGCCGTGCGTTGGATAGAATGTGGTCTGGTGTTGTCGTGCAACAGCACAATAACTCTGCTGAATTGCCCAGATCGTTTGTGGCGAATGCCAGAGCGCAACATACGAAGCATCTGACAATGCCTTATGGGTGTTACGCTTGTACTACAGCTCAGAAAATCATAATAAAGCACAGGCTGAGAGTCATAAAAGATAGCTGCCATGATTTTGCGTCTGGGTGGCAACGTATTTAGTTTTTGGCGAGCACATATATAGGGTGCTTCCATGTCCGAAACGGTAATCTGCTTTCTGGTGTCGAATGATGCCCAGTTTTTATAGAACAGTATGGGTAAGTCACTGATTTGCATCGATCTTGTTCCATCCTATCATCGGACTCTGCAAGGAAAGATGGATGTCAATGTGCAAGTTTACTTCCGTAAACGTTACGATACCAGTTCCATCGGCAGGTCAGAGGAACCAAGAGCTCGGACCTAAGGACGGGTGGCGCGAACTGGGATCGCACCCAGATGGACCGTGTGTCCATTGGGACTTCCCTGGGAGATTCAATCGCCACGCGAACTTGTGGGCACAAAGCCTTTAATTAGCACAAACACAACACAGACAAAAGGTAATAAACACACATTATAACAAAGGCACATTGAATGGTGGCATGCAAGCCCAGAAAACGCACAATCCGCGTTGCACAAACACGATTATGGGTGCACAGACCCGTTTAGAAGCAGCGACTGGTGTTTAGCCGTAATAAATCCATCGTCTATATTGCTGAAGTTCACGCTGGAGACTAGGACATTCAGTATCCAGGCTTGAGTGGTCCGTTTGGAGTTTCAGGCGGAAGCGCTCATTAGGCTTATGGCAGTTGGGGCAGCGAGCTTCGTTCGGACAGTTCTGGTGCCTGTGACCCACCTGGCTGCAGCGGGCACAAGACTCTAACACCTCTGGGCACTTGGCGAACCTGTTGCATTTAAAGCAACGGGTCTCTCTCAAGAATTCTTTGCAGCTGACAATTCTTCAGGGAAGATTTACTTTGGATTTTTTAAGAATTGATTTGAAATCCTCTGGGGCCATTTGAAGCACCCAGCGGATTTTACCACTCTTCCCACGAGGTTTAATGGGGAAGAGCACCCTGCACCTCTCAGGGTCTCTGAGCTCGTTTTGCCTGCGGAAGTCGATCGTCGAGTTTTCGCTGGTATCCCCATAGACAGTTATCCTAGGAAGTTTCTTCACTGGACGCTTTATTTCGTAAACTGGGTGGAGATAGTCATTCTAAGTGTATAAATCAACTAACGTTTCCACCATACAGCACAAATTGATTGTTAGGCGAATTTATTTTGAAAGTTATAAACAAAATTAATATAGTTGTTACAAAACACTAAAAGTCTTTCGCAATCAATGCGCTTTCTTCTTTCATCTTCACAGCTCTGGAATGTTGCGTAATTCAAAATGCGTTACTTCGTATTACTTTGAAAATTCTACATATATATGTCTTATCAGATGAGCGCTAAATGTAACCGTTCTCTAGTAATTAACGTGCAAGTTTCTGTTCAGTCACAAAACGCATATCGGTTACCTTGACCTTGTTTTTTGCGACAATTTATACCTAAATACAGAAATGAATGTCACCGAATTCTCGATTGCGGTAAGCATTTCTTTGGATAAAAAGACGCGGAAAGCATGATAATGGTTAATTTTAAAGTGTATAATGAGCATTTGCCTGAGAACTAATTCCCACAAGGTTGTTTTCAAATGTACGAAGATTCCGGCGACTACATTTCCCAGCCAGGTGGGGCGCCGCCTCACTAGGATTGCGCTGTTCGCCGTTTCCTCAACGAAGTGCTCCCTCGCAGTTTGATTGGCCGCAGTGGACCCCATGACTTAGTGTTCACCTAAGCCAGCGTATCTTACGACGTGCGACTTCTTTTGGGGTACGTCAAGGATACCGAGTGTGCTACCGTTGCCTACACACCCGGATGAGCTCAAAAACGCATTCTTACTGCGGTGGAATCAGTGACAACGGACATGCTGGGGCAAGTATGGAAGGAAATAGACTATTGTCTCGATTTTGCTCTTGTAACTAAAGGAAAACGTATAAGGTGAGACAAAACTAGGACAGTTTTTTCTTTTGGTTGGGTATCATTACTCATTCTGTATTTCTAAATTTCAAAAGTATAGTCATTTGAAATCGGATGAATAATTTTAAATAATCTCTTGTATTTCATCTGAAGAATTTGTTCGCATGTCTTTCGTAAAAAAAAGTACGTTCTGGGAGTATAACTTTGTCCGTCCGTCTGTGGACACCTTATCTGTTCAACTACTAGTCCGATTTGAAAAAATCTTTCTGCATTGGAAATCTTGAAATGTGAGAACGACGATCCTTTGCTTTCCGTTTCTTTTTCTCGAACTTAATCGCTAGAGGGCGTAAAATCGAGATGATATTAAATTAAATAAATATTTTATTCCATATATTTGCTTCAAAATATTCAACCGAAAAAACTATTTCTTTTCGATGCCATTTGTATCAGACTATTTTGAACACAGTTTTTTTTTCAAGTAACGCACAATTTTTTCACTTGGGGCGTAAAGTTAAATTGCGACTTTTTTAAATTTTTTTTTGATTGGAGATTTAACGACCACCGTGAGCAACTCAATGGGCTATAAGCAGTCGCCCGTCCCTAATTTAGGGTCACTGGTTCCAGGGAATGGAGAGAGCCAGTGCCGTAAGACAAACACAACATCCATGCCTCACCGGGATTCGAACCCGGGCCCCGTTCGGACGAATGATCAGAGGCCATCGCCCCGGTGCCTGCAGCCACCGGGGCGGCTGCGATTTCCCAGATATCTTCGCTTCGGAAAGCACTTTTCAAATAATTCTCCGTCGGATAGGGCTTCAACTGTTTGCACATAACTTCTAGTTTTTGGTAAAGAATAGTTTGACCACCAGAAAGCGTAAGATATATATCCGTTTGTGTTGTATCTGCAGAAAAATCTCCACTTTTGAAAACTCGATTTAAAAAATTATTTCCTGCTGTAGTATTCATCACGAAAAACACTTTTGAGGATATCTTCTGCTTAAAATAGTGTATAGTTTTTCCGCGAGAGGGCGTATATGTATCTTATTTTTTGTCGACATCTCTTCTACTAATCCAATTTTAAAAAATTATTAATCGGAGAGCGTTTCTTTTCTTAACTCATATGGGCACCACTAGTAAGAGCTCACGTTACCGTTTTCAGCATACTGGCAACAATATACACTGTATTGACAAAAATCACCGGACACCCCTTCAAAAGCAAATGAACGGATTCTCTGTGTTGTTAAAATGCGCGGTACAGCTGCAAACGGTATAAAAACAAGCCTGCAGCTGACCGCGATCATATCGCATTCTGAGGTTGAGCGAAAATGTCGCGGCGGGAGAGAACTTACTTTGAGAAAGGAAAGATTGTTGGGTGTTATATTAGTGGGTTGTCCATAAGAGAAACCGAGAGGCGTTTAAACATACCAAAGTCAACTGTTTTGGATGTATTGAATAAGTGGAAGACACATGGCGTGCCTGTAGCAGCAAAACGTACCGGCACACCAAAGAAAATCCGTGATAAACGACGTCGAAGTCTCAGGTCACTTCTGATCATTCGTCCGAAAGGGGTCTGGGTTCAAATCCCGGTGAAGCATGGATGTTGTGCTTGTCTTACCGCGTTGGCTCTTTCCGTTCCCCGGAACCAGTGGCTCTAAATTAGGGACCGGCGACTGCTTATAGCCCATTGAGTTTCTCACACGTGGTTGTTAAACCTCCAAAAAAAAGTCTCAGGACAGTCGTTACAGCTAATCGACGGAGTACTGCACAAGACCTAAGTGGACTGCAACACGACCTCATAAAGGAGGTTAGAATAGCACTTCTGGAGATGTCCCGAGTCTCTTAACCGTGAAGCCACCAAGTGTAGGAATTTGACGTTGTTTACATGACACCTATGTAATTTCAATGGGTGTACTTCGGAATTGCGTGGATTTTGGTTGCAGAAACTGTGTTAATATGAAAATGCTTCATAGACGAGTAAAGGTTTCACCTTTAACGTTATATTTTGTTTTGAATTCGCACTAATGTTCGTGCATTTCAATTTAAAATAAAAATGGGAAGCGGCTTCAAAATAATTAAGAATTTTATGAATTTAGCATTTTCTGACATATCGCAAACAAGTTATGATGCGAAATTCGAAAAATTTGCGACGAAAGAAGGCGATTCGGCCAACACAAAATGCATTGCAGTAGCCTTAAAAACCCATCAGCGTTCCCACACTTTGACGACTGTCGCTCGCGGTTATAGGCTTCACGCAAAGTGGTACTGCTCCATTAACAAGGACATCTCCAGATATCTTATTCTAACCTCCTTGGTAAAAATGCTGGAACCTCGGCATGTACACGTACCATTCGCAGAGAACTTCCTTCCATGGGTCACCGTGGTCGTGCGGCTGCTCATAAGCCTTTCATCTCCACTCGGAATGCTACTCGTCGTTTATCATGGTGTAAAGCACATTTATCGTGGACCGTTGATCAATGGAAATCGGTCCTATGGACTGATGGATCCAGATACACGATCCATCAGTCTGATGGCTGTGTGGGTATGGCGGAAAACCGGGGGAACGCTATTTACCACAGTGTACTGTTTCTACGGTCAAGTTTGGAGCTGGCAGTGTACTCGTGCAGTGGTGGTTTTCGTGGTATGGTCCCGGCCCATTGGTTATCGTGGACAAACCTGTTAACCAGCAAGTCTGCTTTGATGTTCTGAACAATTATGCACTACCAACTCTGTGGCAATACTATGGAACCAAGCCTTGTTGGTACCAGCAGGATAATGCACCGAGCCATAAAGCAAGGACTGTTAACGGCGTGGTTTGACGATAATTCCGTATCGCGTGTGGACTGTTTAGAACAGAGTCCTGATCTTAATCCCATAGAGCACCTATGGGATGAATTAGAGCGCCGCATAAGACGTTTGGAACCAAGGCCTACTACTAAGCAACAGTTAGCGGCAGCATTATGTAATGAATGGAAGCGCATACCTATCGCTGCGTTCCAAAACCTTTTCGAAAGCATGTCTCGAACGGTCAGCGCATGTATTAAGGCCAAAGGTGAACAGACATCCTACTAATCTATGTCAAAAAATGCTATGTTGTGTATCTTTTCTAGGTGTCTTGACTTTTGTCAATATAGTGTATGTGGGGCTAAAAACCAGAATAAAACAAAATCCTTTTCAGTCAGATACTACTAACTGTGAAAACATTTGTGTGCATTGTCTTCCAAAAATAAAGCACAATCTGCCCGCTAGAAGGGGCAAATCTTTAATCTGGTTTTCTCGATATCTGATTATAAATGGCTGATTTAAAAAATAAAATTCTTTTAACACCGCATACCATTTAGTTTGTGGAAAACTTTGCTTGTACCTGGAGTTTTTCGTAGTTCACAAGTCTGTCGCTAGGGGGTGTTTTGCGTACTTCTGTTTGCGGCTGTATCTGAGCATCTAACAGTCCTATTCAAAAATTTGTCTTTTACTGTATTCCCTTCGCTACAATAAAGGTGGAGAACGTTATTCTCTTTAAATAATGCACAACTATGCTGCTAGTGGGCTTAAACGTAAGAAAAAAACTTTTTTTTTCGCTATTTCTGCTTTTCGGGAATGTATTTGAAAAATCTTCCCCTTAGCATCATAGCTTTTGCTATGAACAATACTTCTCGCATATTTTCAACTTTTCCATTATGCGAAAATGAAAGCAGAATTATACCATGTTTTCCTCTATATTTCTTTTTTTTAACTGTTCGATCTGAAAATCTTTTGTTCTCATATCTGCCTTCTGCTATGAAAAACGTTTTGTGCATAATTTGCGAATTTAAAAAAAAAGGTTCGCATTAAAACCAAAAATTCGGTGTCATCATCTTTGTTTATTGTGTAGCTTGTCTCGAAATTTTCTTTTTCTGAGGAAGGTAAGAGGCAGCACAAAGCACAAATCTCCATATTTTCCCTTGAAAAACTGTTTCTAGAAAGTATAAAACAACGTTTTCTGACACTATAGCTACCGTAATCATTCTCTAGTCAAAGAATTTGAAAGAATGTAAGGTAATTAAATGGGAGAGAGAGAGAGAGAAGGTTGGGGAATCAGTCTGCTGAAACTAAATTTTGTAAGGCTTTTTCCATATTGAATCAGATCACCTGTCCGGGAGATATTTCATGACGTCGTTTTAAGACTTCGTAACAGAAAGAGATGCACTCCATCTTTAGACCAAGAGTTCGTTTCTGAAGAAAACGGAAGATACGGTCAGCAGTAGTCTATTGGTCTATTCGCATCCATACATTTAGGAATACCAAGAATCGTGAAAATGTTACACAACATTTTTAGATTGTTTTTGTTAGTCTTCAACGAAAGTGTGGGTATATATTTTACTAGTATATCTTTTTCATCACAATTTCTAGCAGAAAACGCTACATTCAGTGAATCCGAAGCCATACAAGTACAGTCGAACCCACATACGGGTGTCACAACAAAAGTTCTGCACACTGTACATTTTTGAGAAAAGTGTGAAGTAACGGAGAAAAATTACCTTATTGACGTTCAGTGTACTCCCCTCCGATGCTAATGATAGCTTGCCAGCGTTGAGGTAGGTCCTGGATGCCCCGTTGTACGCCATCTTTGTTCAGCTGTCGTATTACTCGTGTCACGTCCAATGCCAGTTCATCCAGCGATTCGTAGCGGATGCCGCCGCGGAGCCAATTTTTTAACTTTGGGAACAGATCAAAGTCGGGTGGACTGAGATCAGGGCTGTATGGTGGATAGAATGAAGTTTCCCAGCCATATTTGAACATGAGTCCCTGTACCGACGCTGCACCGTGACACGATACGTTGTCATTTAGCAAAATCGCTCCCGTTTCCAACGAGTTGGGGCAATTTTGACGAATTTTCGGTCTCAACTTTGTCCTCAGAAAGAAATTGTGCTTCGATCAAGAATTCCTTCTCCACAAACTTCTTGCAAGGCAGCGTGGATCTGTGTCGGAGTTTTTCCCCGAAGAGTTTCTATTTTCATGTAAAGGCGCTGGCCTTACTCAGTGACTCGACCTGAGGAGCTGCAGGCTTTCATTTCCAAACGCTCCCACGTCCACATAACAAAGGACCGCGCGTAGTTCTGATACCACTGCGTTTCTGAGAATCTGATCTTGACATGACGCAGTCATTTTCTCGATTGCATCATCCGCTGCCATTTTAGAATAATGTGCGCAGAACTTTTGTAATGACCCTCGTATAATACGAAGTTCCGGGTAAACCGAAGTTTTCATAGATCCCTTGAACTTCGTAATATTTTATCCTGTTATTTTATCCGTATATTAGAAACAGCAATATTTGGTGAAACCGCATATGTAAGGTTAGCACCGTTTTCAGCGAACAAAATAAGTGTCATTTACCCAGTTTTTAAACCTCCCTCTCCTTTTCCCTGGGAATCTAGGAATTACCTACTGTTGCCAACACCATTTGAGTTTCCTCACAGACATGCCAATTTGCACGAAGAAAATAATGTTTCAGTTGCTCTTTTGCTATCTCTCGCCTGCTGTTTCCTCTCTCCGTTTGCCACACATACATATCCTGGGTAAATGCTGCCGTTTAAACAATCCCATCGCCACCTTTAAATAACTTGATCTTTCTTCAGAAAATCTTACGATTTTAGTTTGCATCTTGAAACATCTCAACCGCTGCGTCAAAGGAGGCCAAAAACATTTAAAACATATTTTGGAAGAAATAAAATACAACAGTTGAACATTCAAATTTTTGGCAGTCACTTAAATGTTTACACTAACTAAATATTTTGTTTATTGCAGATCTCATAGATTTTATTGCTAGATATAGTTTTTTTTATTAACAAGTATTATTTATCTTCGATACTGATAAACTTTTTATGATTGAGTAGTTTCAACCTTGAAAACTGCAATATGCCCAGAATAGCCCGTTTCTAATTTGCCCAGTTTTAACGAAGTTCGCATATATCGAAGGTTTTTAAATTCCTCCTTCAAGTTTGTTATGTACGAGTTCGATATTACATTCATTCACGATAATGTTATTTGAAGAGTCAGACTTAGATGAAGAATTGCCGTTCATTCTGGTTGCGCGAAGCACAGCTTGAAGATAGAAATAAATAAAAACAATCAATGGACTAAGTAATAATAATAATAATAAAACAGCTGCCAACATGTAGTATTAGCTCATAAAGCAAGTGCAAGAAGAGCAATGCAATTAAAGTAAAACAAAAAATGTTCACATCTTCAGAATACGGGGTGTGACCAAATACTTGAGTGGCGACATCGAAAAGAAGCTCAATGGGCGGATAATTTTACAGATATTTCATTTCTCCTTGAAGTCGAGCGCAAGCGCATTCTACAGAACTCGCAGTATTACGTAACCACTACTGAAAGTAGTAAAACCTTTGCGCCATCAATTCCCGCTCCTTCACAAAACAGACTAGCGAACGATTGTTTTCGATAATCACTGTGGAATTAACGATGTCGTACGTAATTTGCACTGTATTGAAATTCCCTATTTGAAAAATATATTTATTAAAAACTATTTCCAGTGGTAACACTGGATACCAGCATGTTTCGAAGCTGCAACTTATAAATATTCACAGAACAGTCTCCCTTTTAGTAGAGAAGTATTCTTGATACAGTAAAGGACCGCGATATTTACCGTGTAGAAATAAACCTCCTCCATTTATATGGGCGAACTCTCCGAAAGTTTGAATATCGAACCTTCCTTGTACCGGGTATAAAACCAGTGTCTTTTCAAAACCACCCGAGCATATTTAAATGACACTTCCCAGTGCAATGTATTTCAAAGCAAGTGAAGTATATGAAATCCGACATGCTCGCATGGTACTCGATAGATACGAGCCGATTTCTGGTTTAGAGCGGACGAATTCCCGAGATTCCTGAAGAGCTAGCACACGAATAACATTTAATTATGATATTCCTACTATGACAAAAACAGTTTATAAAAATGCTGGCATGTACAATTTACAATTAAACTTCACTACACACTTTAAAGTATAATTTATCGACGATGTTTTGATCTAAAAATGTTAAAATTTATGTTGAAATACAAAGAAATGTTACTGTAATTTTAAACTTTTAGCGATTCCTATACCAAATACGTATATCTGTGTAAAGAACGTTATCCGTTTCGTCACTTTATTTTTCATTTCTGTCATTCAAGTGTTATCTCGCAAGGACTTCCGGTTGAGTTCTTTCGTAAGTCGTTCCCCTTTTCTCTACTCGGCATCAAGATTTTTCCAGGCGAAGTGTTTTCATTTCTTGCAGCTTACTTGCACAGTATCTGTATGTAATACAACTATTGAGAGCATCAATATCTTTTCTGGTTTTTTGAGTGTGATGCTCCCTGGATATAAAGGTGCTGTTCTGGGTTTAGAAATTTCAGTAGCCTTGCTTTCTGAAAAAATCATCCCCACGCCGAGGAAATGGATTCTTTAACTCTTTTATATATGTTCGTAGAATGTGCTTTAAATAGAATGTTTCAAGCATGTATTTATTCACACACATGCACCTGAAAAGTTCTTATGTACGAGTATATATATATATATATATATATATAATGTGTTAGACAAACTTTGGACACAATGCTTTCCACCCATAAAAGTAGGATTTGAAATATTTTCATTTTTTGAATACCTCAAAAAAGATACACGCAGTTCTGTATTTCCTATACGAGAGACAAAAACACCTCTGCGTAGATAAGCTGAAGCGTTTTGTCTTTTGGAAAACACGCTCTCAGAGAAGATTTTTTTTTTGCATTGGGTAGCTGTAGCTATTTCCAAAGATTTGAAAGTATTACCCGCTGTTTCTGATATTCCGCTCGAGGTGGGTATGTTGGTGTATTTGTCCTGCGGCACTAGATTGCTACCTTCACTAGAACCAGTGGTCGTAAATCATGGACGGAAGCCTGCGTATAGCCACAGTGTTGCTCTCGATGTCATTAAACCTCAAACGAAAAAACAAAAACTCCCCCGAAAAAAACCGCCACAGCAGTGATGTCACCGACGTGCACTGCATGCAAATAGACGGCAATGTGGAAAGATAATGACTAGTTGGACTTTCAAAACAGAATAGTTATCGGCGCGAGGAAGTCAGGGGCTAATATCACAGGAAGACAAGTATTGCTGGCCTTTGAAGGGCCGCCGTTCTGAAAATATATATATATATATATTTTTTTTTATTTTAGGTTTAACGACCACCGTGAACAACTCAATAGGCTATAAGCAGTCGCCCGTCCCTAATTTAGAGCCACTGGTTCCAAGGAAGGGACAGACCCAGTGCCGTAAGATAAACAAAACATCTGTACCTTACCGGGATTTTTTTTTTTTTTTTTGATTGGAGGTTTAACGACCACCGTGAGCAACTCAATGGGCTATAAGCAGTCGCCCGTCCATAATTTAGGGTCACTGGTTCCAGGGAAGGGAGAGAGCCAGTGCCGTAAGACAAACACAACATCCATGCCTGACCGGGATTCGAACCCGGACCCCTTCCGACGAATGATCAGAGGCCAGCGCCTTAGACCACTGCGCCACCGGGGTGGCCTTACCGGGATTCAAACTCGGACCCCTTTCGGACGAATGATCAGAAGCCATCGTTAGAATCCTAAAGAATGGATTCTAAACACCATAGTATATCTTCAAATATAATATCTTCAGGCGCCTACGGGGGCGTGTGAAGATATGGCGGAAATGGTAGGCAGATGGCACACAGATCCATCAGAAGTGTCAAAAAGGGCAGAGCGCCAGAGATTTGCACTGTAACTGCACTTTGCTAGACACTTACTGTACGGCACAACAGACAGCTCACAATCCCTAAATGAGCGGCAGTTTAACCAGGGATTCCAGAGAAACGTTACAAAGTGCATACTATAGTGGAAGCTCCTGATGATTGACCTATACTAAGTTTGCGTACCGTACTCGTGCCATGATGACCAAACCGTAATCGACAGCTCCTCCTGCAGTGTACAGGGCAGTTCACTGCCTGGAAATTTGGGGGGGGCCTGGTTCGATGAGTCCAGGTTCGAGCCCAAACTGCCGATGGACGCATCCATATTTGAAGTCGCGCGGCTGAATGGTGGCTGCTACTAAATTACAAGGTTGGACGGAAACAAGGCAGCGGTTGCGGAATCGTGTTAGGGGAATCGTTTTTACGGGCACCACAGGGTCAAGTGTTGCCCTGCACCGTGACCGAATGACACTAAATTCGTGACGCTCTGGTGACTATCCGGATGACGCTGGAAACTTTTAGGAAGGAAGCGCCTGTGCGACGTAATGGTTCGAAAATCACGTCCAAGAATTTCATAGGTTCACCTGGCCGATGTATTCTTTTTACTTGAATACCGCCGAACATTTGTTGTAAGGTAGGATTTCAGCGTGTATGACGAAAAAGGGGTACCTTTGTTCAACAAAGGATACGTTTTATACATATTAATTCAAATCTGGCAGAATTCGTTTTGAAAAGAGAACCCATGCATTTCAGACAACAACTGAATTATACATATCCACATATATAATGAGTACTCACTTGCATCAACTGGTTTAAAAGGGCTGCTACAGGCTTATGCAGTCGATGACCATTCACATGATCCGTAAGCTCAATGACTGCAGACAAATGACGTTGTAAGTTTGAAAGTATTGTAACCAAGCATTCGGCATTGGACGCCATCTTAGTTAAGACATGAAGATTCACCTCTGCTCTGGAAACCCTCGATTCGGCGGCTTCACCTGCAAAAATAAGGATTAGTAAGTTGCGACACTTGTTTTATGTAGCCTAATATTCTTTCTTGATAAACATACATTCTTTTTTGTTTAAACATGTTCACAGCATCAACTGCTTACGAGCATTTTTAAGTCCTAGCATATAAGAGCTTTTGAATTCCAAATTTGGAACAAGATCAAATGAGTGTCAAATTAAAGACATTAAAAGGACATAGTTTTTCTATTTTCAACAAATAATACCGTCAGTTTATGGTAGTAGAACTACTGTGCGTTTTTTCGGCTAACACAAATAAAATTTGAAAATTCAAGTAGACACTAGGATTTCATGAAGGAAAAATTCTTCATCACCTGCAGTGGATGTTACCTCATAGAAACCATTAGTCTTCGAGATCAAATTATATATATAAGTTATGTACGAGACCTTATCAATAAATAACTTCCGCAGACTGTGAAACCCAAATTTGCATGTCGTGACACTCGAACCAACACCTCTTACTACTACAGAGCCGAATACTCTCCCAATTAAGCTCCTTGCAGTTTCTGGAACAGGTGGATGAATCACTTTGAAATTTATAATGAAATTTTGTGCACTTCTTATTCGTTTAACCGGCTGGAACGAATTAAATCGGGGTTAGCAAAGTGGGCCGAACGCTGCTGGAACAACTGAATCTGCGCATTAAAAAGTGTTGCTTTTCCCTCAGTTTTGCTATTCAGAGTGGTCACTTAGAAAGTGGGGAGATTGACACTAATCTTTCCTGGCTAATTACCTGTTAACCTAAGAAAGTTGAGAGAAAATGTTTTAGCCACTTATTTTTATCCCATGGCATGATGTCTATAACAAGACCACTAGAATTTCTCCGCTATGGTCCGGAGAAGCTTTGTTTGTTTGTTTGTTTTTGGGGGTTTAACAACCACCGTGAGCAATTCAATGGGCTACAAGCAGTCGCCCGTCCCTAATGTAAGGCCGCTGGTTCCAGGAAAAGGAGAGAGCCAGTGCCGTAAGACAAGTACTCACCGGGATTCGAACCGGGACCCCATCTCGGACGAATGACAAGAAGACAGCGCTTAGACCACTGCGCCACTGGGGCGGCGTCTCTAATTTAGGGCCACTGGTCCTAGAGAGAGAGCCAGTTGCCTATGACAAACAAAACATCTATGTCTCACCAAAATTAGAACCCGGCTCCATCTGGGACGAATAGGAATGGGGAAAAAAGACTTGAAGGGAGCAGTTATTATAATGACAGGTTTATGGTCTGTACTGCTGAAATGAGAGCGCAAAAGTGATTGTTTTGCAGTAGTATTTGTAAAATCCAGCCGCTGTGTGAAAATATTTGTTTGGGGAACGCAGAAACTTTTGGGCACCATTTGGTTCAGGTACGTCGGCCACTTAAAGGGATAAGGATATAAGACAACTAACTAAAGAGATAAATACATTTCCAGTCGTAATTGCATTCATAAAAGCTGCCTCCGTAGCACCTTAACTTACATCACACTTTCAAAGCAATCTCATCCCGAAAAGCACAGTGCGTTGTTTAACAGCTACTTAGAAACACAGAAAGAAAAGCTTGACTTCACAACACTTCAGTTCTCAGGTTTGATTAAAAGATTTGAAAACACGTTTTAAAAACATAAAAATGGATTCATAAATAATTAAAATGAAAAGAAACGAGGTATTTCCTTTCATTTCTTGAGAACTGTACAAGGATGGATGCGTAGAATAAACACACCGAATTACATTGCATATGTGTTCCTAATACTGTTATTTTGAAAGTACAACCTATTTGCTGACCCTCACACACACCCTCCGAAACTTTATTTTAAACAACATTTGAAGCGAGTTATCCCAGTAGCTTCATCTATTGTTTATTTATCTCTGCATTAACTCATTAGGGAACAATCGAAATTCCATAGCAGAAAAATATTTGCGGGTTACATTAAAGAATTTGGTGAAACTGGAAAAGACTAATTGCAATTTAGTGATGGAAGCAGACATTTCCTTGGAGCCATTTCTTTTTGGTTCGTCTTTAACCAGTTGCTGAGTCTTTGTCTCTTTGGAAAACTTAATCTTTCTTGAGACATGGTACTGCGCAGACAATCCTTTATTAATTTCAATTTTGAAAAAGACCGCTCATCTGTGGACAGTCACTGGGAAAGGTCAAGAACAGCAAATAAGCTGTGCAGAGGTCTAGAATGCTGGATGTCAGGGAATTGGCTGATCTGTCCATTAGTAACAGATCAGCCGATTTCCGAATTGACGTTTTGGACTAACTCATCCATTAAAGCAAGTCTGAAAGCTTTGAATCTGAGAAGGAAACTCACCCGTCAGGGTTTTTTTGTACTCCACTAAGAATTATACTGCTTTCTCATTCAGTCTTCATCCGATGCAGTTGACAGAAGTTGAATAAGTACTGTAAACAAATCGCTCAAAACTTTTATTCCTTCATACCTTGTTTGGATTTGGTTAACAATTATGTCTAATGTATTGTTAAACGCCGCTGTTTGGAAGCACTTTTCTGGATTTGGTAATCGCTCGTTCTGAGCCAACTCATCAAAATGTTCCTCGAATTTAGAAACTTTTCGATTCTCAAAGCGAATGTCGGGATCCCATTGCTTTGCGAGAGAAATTGTAGACCACTTTGCCTCTTGGAAATTATACCTATAACCAGAGAGTGCATCAGCAGTATTTTGAGGAAGAGCTGACGCCTACGCAAGATCAACATCATATGATTGAAAAAGGTTTGAAGCCAAGTGAGCAGCTCCAAGTATTCTGGTTTGACAGAGAAAGTACTAAATTTCAAGCACCTGGTTGAAAGTTGGTATACATCGGGTTTCCCGCATTGTAGGCACTGTTACGCCACTGGTTTCAAGTGCTTCTTTGTAAAAGACTGAAAGAGATGAAAGAGATACCAAAAAGAAATGGAGCCAATGAAAGTTCAGCCTATCCCACTGAGTTGTAATTAGTCTCTTTTGTAGTTTTGCAAGTTATTTTAATCGGATATATTATCATTTTAGGAAAATTCACAATTTAGTTTAATCTCTACGCATACAAACACAGTCTCAGATGTTATGTGAGCCTCCGCTTATATTAATAACTCTTCGAAAAATAGTATACATGTAAAAGTGTATATACGTCGTCTCACATTTGTTCATTGGCCGGAAAATGTGTCTTGATGCCCAGCACTCTGTCTAATGAAGATGGCAAACACGCGAGCAGTGGACGTTCTTGACAAAAATCAATATAGTTATTTTATTAAAAGACTGCATAGCTTGTACTTCCATTATATAGAGTGATTAGTTTTGCTATATTGTTCTGTGAGATGTGCGATACACGGAAAGGAACGTTAAGTCCCTTCAAACAGAGAAAAAGCACTGAATTCCTTGGTATTCTTTGAATAACAGACAAGATCTTGAGATACCATCTTTCTGGGTATTCTGGGATGATTTTTGTCAGACAAAGTGTTTTTGAAATTCAGATGTCCACTTCTATGAGTATCCAGTAAAACCTCGTAGCTTATTATCAAATGATTTGAACAATGTATTCGCTAGTCACAGCATACTCAAAGCTTTCTTCAATAAACTATGTAAGTAGATGTTTTTATATCTTTATTGTTAAAATAATTTCTCTGTAGACCGCTAAAAGGTTAAAAAAAAAAACCTTCTAGCGTTCTGCAGAGGCTCACTCTAAAAGGCTCGTGTAAGGTTTAAGTTAACTTCGTGAGTTGCCTTCAACTGTGAAACCTCGGACTTCTCAGTCGTAACAGCTGAAAGGTTTAACTAACATATATATTGTGCTCCAACAATACGTTCAGATAATGCACGATTACCTACGAGCCTCACATTTTATTATTCAGAAAATCATTCAGCACGTCATCAGAGGAAATATATTCCTTTAAATATTTACCATCAAACACGCCTTGTAACTGAATCATCCGTATGTACAGTAAGCCTTTTGTATCACACAGATATAGCTCGCTCAAATAATCTTTCCACAACAGTGAGAAAACGAGTAAAATCTCATTTCTTGTAATTTTTATTTGGGGGTTTAAAAACCACCGCGAGCAACTCAATGGGCTGTAACCAGTCGTCTGTCCCTAATTCAGGGCCACTAGTTTCGAGAACTGGAGAGAACCAGCACCATCCATGACTCACCAGGATTCGAACCCGGACCCATCTCAGACGAATGGTCATAAAACCAGCGTTTAGACCACTGAGCACAGGAGCGGCAGAGAAAAATTAGTCATCAGTCGTCTTTGGGAGCTGTAAAATTATACAAAGTCGAATCACATTATTGTGAACCACCTCCTACTTTTGACGTTAACAGAGCGTGGCCAATGAAAGAAGGCAGCGTCGTGAGTTGGCTTGGAGGGTATATAAGATGTGCTGTAGGCAATCTGGAAACATATCCCTCGTTGCTGTCTTGGATAAAAGGACCAATCTATCAGATTTGCAAAAAGGGATGATTATCGGCTTTCGGGCCAAAGGTGGCAGTATTTCCGAAACAACGCAGTTTGTGAACTGTTTACGTACTGCTGTGGTTAAAGTGTATCATGATTGGGAAAATGCCACCGTTGCGAATAAGCGACGTGAAAACTGCGGAGCACCACGTACCATTGATGTGAGAGGTAAACATCTGCTTCGAAGGTGCGTGAGGGCCGATCGACACGCTACAGTGAAGCAACTCACTGCCCGATTGAACCAGGGTGCTACCGGAAGTGTGTCTAAAACGACAGTTCAGCGAGCCTTGCTGCGTATTGGGCTCCGATGCAGACGGATGGTCACTGCACGTATGCGAAGGTACATCGGCAGAAAAGGCTTAAATTTGCACGGCAGTACCGGAATTGTACCTCCGCTGCTTGGAAAAGGATTGCCTTCTCCCACGAGTCACGTTTTCTGCTTCATCGACCAGATGGACGTTGGCGTATAAGGTGAGAAACATCGGAGAACAAACAATCTTCAACCATTGCTGGAAGAACACAAGGTACTGGGGGCAGCGTTATGGTCTGAGGAATACTTTCGTGGAATTCTTTGGGTTCACTCATACTTGTGGAAGGAACTATAGACCGAATTCGTTATGAATCCATCCTTGCAAACCACGTGCATCCATGCATGCTGATTGTCTTACCTGGGGCGGATGGGATCTTCCAGAACGACAATGCGACGTGTAACACAGCTAGGAATGTCCGAGAGTGGTTGGAAGAGTAAGATGGAGACTTCAAAAAATTTCCCTGGCCCCCCTAATTCCCCAGACCTAAACTCGAATGAGCATCTTTGGGAATACCTCGATCGTGTTGTTCGCTGTATGGATCCTCCACCAGGCACCCACCCTCCAGTAGCTGTCAGATGCACTGCAGTCAGCATGGCTCCACATACCTGTGAAAACGTTCCAGCAGCTTATTGAGTCACTCTCATCCGGTCTAGCTGTTGTCCGCGCTGCACACGGCGGTAACTCTGTATATTAGCTGGTATTCACAATACTGTGACTCGACGGTGTACATTGCCTCAAGTCCTTACCGCAACTAACTAATTTTGCATTTAAGCAGGCATTATGAAGTCAAGTAACAGAATAGAAAACCTTAACTTCAGTAATTAGGATACGAGTAAATAAACAGAAAACTGGTTCGCAGCAGCGGTGGCCGAGAGGTACAAGGTGGTTGTTTTAATTCATTCGTCCGAGATGGGTCCAGGTTCGAATCCCGTGTGAGATGTAAATGGTGAGTCTGTCTTACAGCATTGGTTTTGTTTTCCCGGAACCAGTTGTCCCAAATTAGAGACGAGCGACTGCGTATAGCATATTAAGTTGCATACGGCGGTCCTTACCGACTTTAAATGCACCATTTTGTAAAACACTAAATGCCACACCATTGATGCATTCACAACTAATCCAGGCTTCCCTATTATTTAGGAAGTGCTGGATTTCCTATTTTGGAACTACTAGTCAGCTAGGCGAATAAATGTCATTCAAAAGCTCTATCAAAGCGAGTACACTGTCAAAAGCAGAAAACTATATTCCAACCAAGTGTACTTTTTCTTCCGTTATCAGGAATTAAGTGTAAATGATTATGGGATTTACTTGCCGGCTTAGAGTTTGACATCCAACAACATGAGGGAACTTCATTACTCTACCACCAGCCACTCACAGGGGAGACCAAGGGGTATTCTGGAATGACTTTGACGCACGAACTCAATAGGACCACACACGGTATGCACATTCAAATATGCGGGCAGATAGATGGAGATCCACACAAACTAGACGAGCCGCCTCCCGGTGGAGCAGTGGTTTAAGCGCTGGCCTCTGCCTGATCAGTCGTATTTTTTCAAGCTCCTGCCAGGATTGGAAGTTTCATGTGAAGTTTGTGTTTTTTTTTTTAGTTTGTTCTTTAAAAGTTCGTGTGTTGTTGCTACCTGAGTTCCTTCCTCGCAAATGGTGAGGCGTACAAGCTGTACGAGGTTTTTTCGTTTTTCGCATGTTTTTGAGTGTTGCAAGCTGCAACGCTTGATCCGCGAGGGTTAGTAGCCGGGCTGGCTACTACCTCCATCAGCATGAGTGCCATATACACGTCTATCTCCTTTCTCTGCGCTTTCTTCGTCGTCTGTACCTTCCGTGACCACCATGAATGGTGTTCAGTCAAATAGCGTTGTGTTTTCGTCAAATAGTGTTGTGGTTTCTTCGCCAACTGTACCGCTGGTTACAAATGTGCCGGAGGCTTGGTTAGGGGTACCCAGCTCTTCTATTCCTGTGTCTCGTTCGTTAGCCGCTGCTGTGAGAGCGACTTCTACTTTACAAAGTGCTACTGTGTCTTCGCGACCGGAGTTTACACTTGTTACTTCCGCTTTAAGGATAACATTACCACGCGACTCTCCTCAAGGTAAAGAACTTTCGTCTGCCTTACCTTTAAGTTTATTTGTTCCTGCTCTGCGCGACACCCCTTCCCCCAGTATTTAAATGCTATTTCTAAAGTTGTACCCTGAGAAAGCATTGTGTCTATTATCCGCTTGGGAGGGGGTGTTGTCGTGCACTTCACTCATCAACAAGCGGTGGACAAAATCCTGGCTTTTGGCTTGGACATTGGTTCCATACATCTCCAACCAGTTGCAGCAGCTCAAAGACCAGTGACTGTCACCTTGTCTCTAGTACTCACAGCTGTGCCGGACTCGGTATTAATTGATGCCCTTAACACCATGGGGAGAGTGGTCGGTACCACAAACTACTTCCCAGCTGCTGCTTGCGACTCACCCCCCCCTTAAACATGTTCAGGGCGGTCGTCGCCAATACCGAGTCATCTTTCCAACCCCACAAGCAATAGTTAACCAGCCAACCACCCTGGAACTCATAACTAAGCCCGGACCTATATTTTCAATCTGTTTGCTGGCGTCCAGTGCTTCCGATGCAAGGGTGAAGGTCACCTTGCATTGGCATGCCCACATTCCACAGCTGCTACTGTTCCAACTCAATCACTTGATGCTGTTGTTCCAGCGGAGACTGCCCACCGTTCCGGATTCTGCCCCCACCCTCCCCACTCAATCTTTTCCGGCTGCTGTTCCTGGTTCCACCTCTGCCGTATCACCTCCAGTGGACCGTGTTGCTTCGGCATCCACTGATCTGCAGGAATTTCCACCGCTGCCAGCGTCTGAAGGGGCCTCCACCCCCAAGGTTCAGCGGACCAAGAGGCAAAACTCCCCTGTCTCGGCGAACCGTCGTCCGAGTTCCTCGGACCGCCAGAAATCCAGGAAGACGGCTACATCCTCGTCACCTTCACCTGGACCGGCTCCTGTTACTTCTTCAGTTTCCATCTACAACCGATTTTCTTGTTTGCCGAACGATGATTTCATGGACCTTACCGTTCCCGATTCTGAAGACACTTTATTTGCTGAATCTGATGACGACTCTCCTGCCCCCTCTCTGGTTGACATCACCTCTATGTTTGCTGACATTGAGGTGCCCTTAACTCCCCTCTCATTCACAGATCTGTATGACTTGATTGCTCGCCCCAGACGGGCGAAATTGAGTACTCTCCCTTGTATAGCGAGTAAACTCTCCCACCTTCAGGAGATGCTAACCCAACTGACGTTCCTGCATGAGTTCTTATTAAATGTTGATCTTCTTTTCGGGACAGAGCAGTACGCTCGCCGGTTGGCGTATTTACTTAAAGTTTTGAAGGAAGAACTGGAGGGTTGGATGCAGCCGCCCCAGTGATGCCTTCCCTAAATGTGCTCTGCTTTAACTGTAGAGGCCTTGAGTCTTCAGCCGCGAATGCTTTGGTCTTCGAGGACGTTCGTTTCCTGAGGACAGATATCCTCCTCCAGGAGACTAACTGTTCCTTGGCGACCGGGTATTCCCGCTGGAGATGCTGGCCCTACGCTTTTTATCACAACTACCGGACGCACATTGTGTCCGGTACAGCGATTACGTTCCGTACTCGGTTTCATTATCTTCTTTCAGATATCGTTGAGTCACAGAGTCTGCTGGGATCCTTTCAAGGTATATCTCCTTTAGTTATCTTTCCCGTCGTTTTCATGTTTTCAATCTGCATATGCCACAATCATCGGCTGATGCTGATGCTCTTCTTTTACATTTGATTTCCCTTCTTTCCCAAATTCCTCCTTCTGAGATCGTTCTTATGGGTGGTGATTTCAACTGCATTCTCCAACTTGACCGTGATGGTTCCGGGGAGAGTAGCCTTAACCTTTCCTCCCAATTGTCTCAACTAGTTAGCAGTTTTTGTCTCATTGACGCATTTCGTACCATCCATCCTCTGTCCCGTGAATTCACATGGTTTCCTCCGGCCGCCTTAGCGCATGCTGCGGCTCGTCTCGACCGGTTTTATATTTCTAGTTTCCTCCACTCCTCCCTTGTTGAAGTCACCCATCATCCTTCTGTTTCCTCCGACCATCGTCCTGTTCTTCTGGAAATTTTTTTGTCTTCTTTCTCTGTCCCCCTCCCCTCCCCGGTTTGGTCTCTCGATGATTTTCTTCTTTCCGATCCCACTTTTCAGGCCGAAGTTCGTTCGATTATTTCTTCATCCATTTCTGAACTTCCTCTCACGGTTGACCCAGCAGCTCTGTGGCTTTCCACCAAACTTTCTATCCTATCGTTTGCAAGTCGGTTCTCGTTTTCGTCCCGTTTTCACAGCTTTCATGATTTAACTACTCTTCACCGTAAACTACAGTTCCTTTCTCCTTCAGATCCATCGTTTGCAGCTCTTCAATCACAACTTCATAGTATTCTATCTTCCTTTGCTTTTACGTCTCTTACCCGGTTAAAGTTTTCCAAGTAACATTTTCATGATGACCCGTTTCAACACCTTCGACATCTTTAATCCCACCGTGCTCTGAGTTCCAACATTTCTTTTCTCTCACTTCCAGATGGCTCAACTGTTTCTGATCCAGTGCAGATCTGTGATCGAACTTTTCAGTACTTCACTGATCGGTTTCGATTGCGGGTCCTGCCGCCTGCAGATAATTCTCCATTATTATCACATCTTCCTCAAGTCCCGTCTTTTTTTCCCCTCCTTGGTTTCACCGATCTCTCCCTCGGAGGTTCGTTTTGCCATTTCTAGTCTGAATGACCGCTCCGCCCCTGAGGCTGACGGTCTTCCACTTTCCTTTTATAAAACCTTTCTTCCTGCTCTGCTTCCCCTGCTCGTTGCTTGTTTAAACTCGATCTTTTCTTCTTCGACTTTCGTTTCTTCTGACTTTGCTCTTCTCCGCCTAATTCCTAAAACTGGTAATCTTGGTCTTCTATCTAACTGGCGCCCCATCTCGATTCTTAACACCGACTATAAGATCTTTACAAAAATTCTGGCCCTTCGCTTTAACCCTGTTCTACAATTTATTATTCATCCTGACCAAACTTATACGATCCCTTCCCGCTCGATTGCAACTAACATCACTACCATCCGTGATTTACACTCGCTTGCTTCCCGTCTTTCTGAACCTTTCGCTATTTTTAACCAAAATCAGAAACAAGCATTCGATTCTGTCAATCATTCTTATCTTTTTTCTGTTCTTCGTCACTTTGGCTTTCCTTCCCTTTTCTGTAAGGCACTTTCCAATCTATATTCCCATTCTTCCTTTCGTTTTCGGACCTCTTCTTTTATGACGGCTGCTATTCCTTTTGCAAGCGGTATCCGGCAGGATTGTCCCCTGTCGGGTCAACTGTTTGCCCTCACGTTTGAACCACTTCTTATTTCCCTTCGCTCTCGTTTGCTGGCAGGCATTCCGCGTGGTGTGGCCTCCACACGGCACCATCGCGTGGTTTTGTCGGCCTATGCGGACGACCTTACTCTTTTTTTACGTTCCCAACAGGATTTTGGTGTTGTTTTGTCTACCTATACTGAGTATGCTTCAATTTCAGGTGCGGCCCTTAATACCTCTAAATCTGTTGGCTTGTGGACTGGCTCGTGGTCGTCCCGTGGCGACCGTCCTTGGGGTGCGCGGTGGTCGACCACCGTCATCAAACTTCTTGGAGTGTTCATCGGGAACCCGGTGGCGGTTGCTGCCGCCACTTGGTTCCCTTTGGTGCATTACATGAATCGACGACTTGCCCCTTTTCGCAGTTTGAAACCGTTTCTTTTTTTAGCAGGTCGCATCTTCTTTCCACTTTTCTTCTTCCGGCCCTTTTTCATACTTGGTTTGCTCATTTCCCTCCTCCCCTCTTTCTTCGTCAGGTTCAATGTCTTTTTACAGATTTTATATGGGATGTCGTACATTGGGTTCATCGATCCACGCTTGTTCTTCCGGTTTCTTCTGGTGGTCTTTCCCTTCCGGATTTGTCCCTCAAATCGGACGCTTTCCATCTCCAACATTTTTTGAGGATTTTTTCCCTTCTTTGCGGTTCTTCGATTACTATAATTGACACTTTGCTCTTTCCACGAAGTCCTTTTCTTTCTCTGGCTACTTTTATCCTCATGGACCTCTTCCCACTCATTTCCGATCACTTTTCCGCTACTTACCGTACCGTTTTCTCCCTCTGGCACTCCTTATGTCCAGTCCGCCTTCCCTCCCCCCCCCGCTTCGACTAACGATCTCCTAGCGGAACCTCTTTTCTTCTCCTCTGCCCTTCGTTCTCCAAATTCTCAGTAACTGAACTTCTCCAGTTGATTTGCAAGTGGCGTCGTTCAGGTTTCTCAACTTTTTGATTCTTCTCTTCACTGGAATTCTTTTGATCGCCTTTCCCCTCTGTTACTTGATACCCCTCAGCATCGAGCACAGTTCTGTCTTATTCAATCCTGTCTTATTCGTCTTTATCCTTCTCTTGTCAATTCTACAGGACTCATTCCGTTTTCCGCCCCGTCGCTCAGTCTTCCCTTTCTTCTCTACTTAAACGATTCTCCATTTTCACCCCATCAAGTTACAGACAAGCTCCTTTATTCGCATTTTCTTACCAATTTCACAGCTGCATTAGCAATCCCTTCTGTTTCTGCTACAGATCTTCCAGGCACGTGGAGTGATCCATCGACTTCCCTGTCTTCCCCGAAAGCCAGGGAAATTCATTGGCTACACCTACACAGTCGGTTGCTCACTCCGCGTACCCTGCATCGTTTCCGTTATTTGGCTTCCCCGCTTTGCTTCTTTTGTTTTACACTTGGTGATGTGTCACATTCCTATGATTCTTGTCTGGTGTTGCAGCCCTTGTTTTCGATTTTGTTTTCCCCTTCTTTCCAAAGTTTGCCCCTGTCCTCATACAATGTTCCATTTTTATTTCCTCAGACGCCATTCTCCCCTGTAGATGTCCACAATTCTGTTTGTGCATTCATCATTCTCCAAGCGAAGTTGACGATTTATTTGTTTAACCAATCAAGCTTCTCTCTGGCGTTATCCTCCGGCCAGGGTGTTTTTGTGCCGGAGGTACCGATCATCCATCAGATCGGTCGTCCAACTTCAGTATGACATGGCACGGGTTCGGCAGGATGTGCCTGCCTTTTTCTCTCTCTGGTCTCCATATTTGTCATGGTTTCATGTTTCTGCAGGCATTATTGCTCTTCTCCCGTAGCCAGAGTTTATTTATATTCATATATATTTCTTTTGTTTGATTGGTGTTTGTTTTGTTTAGGGCATAATTTTTGTACATACCGTTGATCTGTGTCAGTGGGTTAGTGTCTCCTTTAGTTTATCTTTGTGTTGCTTTCCGTGCACACACATTCCCGTTAATTTGTTGTCGGTAGCGTTTACTGACTTTTCATTTCTTTTCTTTTCTTTTCTTTTATTTTTCGTCGGCATCAAGCCGATGGTCGACAAACTTTTTTGTGTGCCGGCTAAGTGTTTTGGTATTTTCTGTTTATTGTTTACTGTTACCAAGGTGTTTTGTGTTGTTTTGTTGATGTTGATTGCATTTTTTGCTGTGGCGTGCACATTGCCTGATGTGTTTTTGTTTTTGGTTGCTCAAGTGTCGGATTTTTTTTTCTAGTTTGCTTTTGGTGTCGTTCACCGATTTTATATTTATTACTCGTCGGTTTCACACAGTTTACTGTCGCACGTTTTTGTGTTTAATGTTGTGGTTGTTTTTATTTTTTTGTTTTAATTTTTTTCTTGCCGAACGGGTACTGATGGTGTGTGGTACCGAGGGTTTTTTTATTGTTGGTTCTGAACCTAACCGACGTGTTTCTTGTTTTTGTCTTGTGCAGTTGGTGTTTGTTTTTGTGGTTAGTGCAGTGTATACGGTGCGTATTCGCTGTTACAACCCGAATGTATTTGGTGGTGATGCTTGTCGGCAAGTTTAACCCCTGTGTTCTTTTTCACAAAGTTTTCATGGTGTTATTTGTGTATTGTACATTCTTTATTGTGTTCATGGTGCTATTTGTGTGTTGTTTTCTTGGTGTTATTTGAATGTTGTGCTTTGTGTGTTGTGTTAATGGTACAGGGTGTTAGTTTTTAGTGGTTGTTTTTTCTTTTCTCTATTTTGCTGTCGGTCTTAGTGACCGAGATACGCTTTAAATGTAAATTTTTGTTGTTCGTCGGCTTTCAGCCATTTGTCAACGCATTTCTCCGAATTCCCAGGTGTTTTTTTTTCGGCTGCAGCTTGTTGTTGGACCGTGTGTTTTTTTCCTTTACAGTTGTGACAAACTCGGCTGACTTTTCTTTACCGCCTTGCTTCATTGGTGGTCTGTCCTGTATGTATTGTTTATTGTGCAACTGTTTGTTTTTATCTTGCCGTGTGTTATTCTTCAACTTGCTCTGATGTCGTCTGCTTCTTCATGTGGAGTACTATCTGTTTATTGCGATATTGATTGTGTGGAGTTATTGTTGTTACCGGTGAGTTATTGTGCAATTGTTTTTCCCGGTGAAAATTTGTGTTTGTATGTTGTCTTTTTTTGTAAATAAATGCTCTTTTGAAGTTCTCATCATCCTTCTCATATGGGTTCGAATCACGGGGAGACCTGGATGCGTTTTTGTCAACCGGCACTGGCTATCACCCTTACATGGAATCAATGGCTCTAAATTAGAGACAGATTATAGCGGATAAAGTTGTTTACGGAGGTCCTTAAACCCTCAAATGAAAAAAATGAGACTGTTATGCTAGAAGTAAAAAGATAGAACAAGTTCTGTTTACGTAATCACAATAACGTGCTTCAACGTCCGCTCTTTTTATTTTAGTTTTCGGGGTTTAACGGCTACAGTACGCTGTACTTTGAGCTATAAGAAGTCGACGGCCCGTGATTTAGGGACTCCAGTTTCGGCGAAAGGATAGAGCCAACGCCATCAGACAAACATAACGCCCATGCTTCGTCCGAAACTCGAACCCGGGACCATCTCGGACGAGTGGTCAAAAACCAGCGCCTCACACTACAGGACCACAGGCGTAGGTACCTCCGCCCGCTTCTAGCACCATGAAAGAGGAGTGCTACTGCTATTGGTGAGGTGGTCACTCTCTCAAACAATTTTTAGCACATTTTTCAATACCCCATATTCACTGTTAACGAAGCCAGAAAGAAAAAAAAATCTTGTATAAAAAAGATTGAAGTATTATGCCTACATTTCTCGCTTTCTCTCTAACAAAATTTATTTTCCAAGTGGTGTCAATTTGTGTTTAAGTCTTGATTCACATAGGAGACAAACTGAGGAAAATCACTCCCTAACTGATGTAAGCTTACGATTAATTACCATAGAGTTACTACTGTTCTCCCAGCAGAATTTTCTATTAGGTGGCGTGAACTTTTACTTTTATAAATTTGTAGAGCCATCTCTTTTCTAGAAAGTATCATCATAATGTTCTGTTTGATAGATGTACGACAGGCAATGTTTTTCATTTAGTTTTAATTTATCATATTAATACGTCCGCGAGATGATTTTACATTTATAATTATATCGGTACTTCATCGCTTGAGGTTGATCGATAAAATTATTTTTGGATCCAATATTATGAAAAGTCAGTTATGCTTGAGTAAGAATTTTTGTGCAAGTTCCGTTTTATTAAGTACAACTATTTCCTCGCTTGTTGGTGCAAGCTTTTATTTTTAACTAGGGGAAGGCCAGCGTAAAGATAATATGTTTACTGGAATACGAAGGCAAGAGCGTATTGACAAGGTTATGATACTTGGAAGTTTGTATGCGTCTTTTCAGCTACAGCTGATCACTACCTAATACAACAGAGATTCTTCATCCAGTCTGACTATAAGCGAACAACAAGCTATCACCAGACCTCGAGATCGGGAGTCATAAGCTTTGAACTTTACAAACTGTTACCACAGCAAGACGGAAGGTTTACAAAGCAGCTCCGGTAACAGAGAGGCAAGAGGAACGGGCTTCTTGCGAGATGATGTCGGGTTCAAATCCCGAGTGAGGTATGGGTGGTATTTTGTCTTACGGCACTGGCTGTCTCTCTTCCCTCTAGCCAGTGGCCTTAAATTAAGGACGGATGACTGCTTACAGTCCACTAAGTTGCTCACGGTGGTCTTTAAACTGCCAAAAAAAAAAAAAAAAGGTTTACAAACGCAAGAAAAATAGGCGAAATAGTGGCGAAGAATGTCGATCAAGATATACACTAGTGTACAAAACTTAAGCAACTTTACTGATTTTGGCGTAATTCCGCGAAAACTCACCTGTGAGACATGAAATTCACACTACAGAGGCACAATGCAGTACCTAAAGGATGACGAAAGGAGCGTAGCAAACAAATGAATAGAACGCATACACGAAGGCAGGCAGCAGAAAATGGTTTATTGACAGCACGGCATTCGTACTCCTAACCGACAGTCCATGAGGGAGAACAACAATCCAAAGTCCCTTAGTACGGGATATGACCTCCCCGAAGTGCAATGGTTGCGTGGCACCGTCTGGCCATACTCAACACCAGATGATCCAACAGTTCTTGAGGTAACAGTTCCCACTCCTCGATGAGCATCTGTGTCAGTTGTCTGGTGTTCTCCGGGGGAAATGATCGTGCCGCCAGGCGTCTCCCCAAAACATCCCACACATGTTCGATTGGATTTAAATCAGGGGAGCACGCTGGCCACTCCATTCTGCGAATATCTTCAGAATCTAACAGGTCCTCAACTGCTTGGGACCTGTGTGGGCGAGCGTTGTCGTCCATAAAAACAAAGTCTGGACCAATGGCACCTCGGAACAGACGCACGTGGGATGCGGATGATCTCATCACAGTAACGCGCTCCGGTTACGGAACCTGTGTCGAAAATGTGGAACTCCGTCCGACCGTTCAGCATAATGCCACCCCACACAAGTACGCCAGGACCACCCCAACGGTCTCGTTCCCTGATGTTCGTGGGATGAAAGCGTGTCCCTACCTCTCGCCAGATCAACTGGCGCTGAGAATCGTTTGTCCGACTGAAACGACTCTCATCGGTAAAGAGGACGTGACTCCATTGATCAGGTGTCCAGTGTGCATGTTTGCGACACCACTGTAAACGGTGCCGCCGATGGGCTGCTGTCAATGGTATGCAGTGTTCCGGCCGGCGGGCATATAGCCCACCCTTATGAAGGCGTCTGGCCACAGTAAACCGGGATACCTGTCGTCCGGTTGCTGTACGCAACCGCTGCGCCATGCTGCCAGCTGTCTGGTTCCGGTCTCTTTTCGCTTGCACGACGAGATATCGGTCGTCACTCGCCGTTGTTTTCCTGGGGCGACCACCACCTACCTTTCGTACAGCTGTACCTGTCGTTCGGTAGGCTTTCCAAGGGTAGGCTTTCCAAGCTCGTGACACTACACTTTTATCGATTCCAAACTCTTGGGCAACACTCATCACGGTACGCCCCTCCTCCAGGTGGCCGATCATTCTACCACGTGTAAAGGCATCCTGATGGTTTCTCCTAGCCATATTGCACGATCAATCTCACTTTCACTTGCAGCGAATGTCTGGAAATGCCTCTGTCCGCCGTCTTTTGTAGTCGGCTGGCACTGCGCGCGCTGCCTCCACGCAGTTTACGTGCCCTCACGTCACCTCTGACGTCGAACTCCTATTTGCATATGCATCACCTTTGTCATGAGTTGTTGTTCCCTTGTACAACCCGCAAATCGCCCTTGTCTCCCCTGTCATGACTGTATGCTGTCAAACGACGTTGTTGCTTAAGTTTTGCACACTAGTGTATGTCTCATACGAGAAAGACCATCTGCAAAAACTGTTAGCACTGAAATGTCAGACATCAGCCGATGCACGATAATCTAAGGTCAGTATTCACATGACGAAGAAGTTAAGATGAACAGCGCTCTACCCCGGTGGCCGAATGATCCGAGGAGTTGGCTTCTGACCATTCGTTCAAAAAGGCCCCGGGTTAGAGTCCCTGATGAGGCGTGGGTGTATGTTTGTTTTATGTTGGCAGCTACCACCCTTCCGTGGAACCAATGGCCCCTAAATCAGAGGTGGTCGACTGCTTATAGCCTCATGGTACTCGTTAGATCTCTGAAAAATAAAAGAACGGCTCATAACTGAAAATGTTCTCCTCAGACAGCTATAAAGGCAATTTATCTGATTTGACATATCTATATACAACCTAATGGATTACAAAAACAAATATGGCTAAACCACGACCCATTTTACACTTCTAAATTAAAAGAAAGCAAACGTCTTTGCTTGTTAATTTGTCTTCTCGCATGTCAGTACAGTCAACTAGCAAAAGTTATTGAAAATTAAGATTTTCAAAGAAAGGCTAATTGCTAGTCATAGATATTTGAAAAAATGACAATACAGATAAATACTTACATTTTTGTAAAATACTAAAAGGCCGAAATTAGTACCTTGTGTGGCCACCTTTGTTTTTTATAATGGACAGAATACGATGTGGAAAATGAAGGATTCGTAGTAGTCACTTGAAATGTCTTTGCACCACACGCGCTTTATCGCATCAATCAAAGCTTGAGAATTTGATGGCTGTTTTTCTGCTACCTTGTCTTTTAAAATGGTCCACCAATTTTCGATGGGTTTAAGGTCGGGACTATTACAGGGCCAGTCCAGCACAATTATGTTTTTCCTCTGAAGGTAGTCCTTTACTGTCTTTATCTGTGGCATGGGGCACCATCATGCATAAAAATTGCGCATCTGTGCACTTGCAAGTGAGTTAACAGATTATCACGTAACATTCCTACATAAAAAGGACCAGTCATGGTAGTTCCTGTCTGCAAAAAAAGATAATGAAGCAGTAGCAGATGCTAACGTAACACCCCATTTCATCTAACTACGTGGATGTCTCTCGGTGCCAACGGTGTATTTTTCATCAAACCTTTTGCTTTGTGGTCGTCGAAAATATGCCTCACGTGATTCAAATTGTGGTGCAGTTGATTCAGCGGAAAAAATAACTTGGATTCAATTTTAAGCGGCCCACGATTGATGACGCTTCGCAAACTGGAGTCTTTTTGTTTCATGACAGCTGTTAGTCTAAGTTTATGCGCAGGTTTATAAGACTTTAATCCAAAATCTTTGCTAAGACGTCGGGAAAGAGTGCTGATACTAATATCAGACCCTTTTGAATGTAGAAAGGCTTTGATTTCTTTGAACGAACTCCTTTGAGAACGCATACCTTTTCGCCTTATGGTATTGTCATCACGCGGGATTGTTTTGGACGTCTACTTCTCTTTCGGCAGCTAAATATACCTGCATCTCGATATTTCATAATCATATTATGAATAGCAGTTTTGCTTACATTCACCTTTCTACTTATGTCACGTTCGGAGTATCCTTCATGATATAAAGTCACTAACTGCGCCCTCTGAATAACACTTAATGACGCTTTAGTGACTTTATGATATAAAGTCATTAACTGCGCCCTCTGAATAACACTTAATGACGCTTTTCTTGCCCATTTTTCGCTATATAGAAGACACGTACAAAACTTCTCAGCGGGAAAACCAGAAGCAAACTGATGCTCGCAAGCTTCCCTCAACTCTATCAACAGCTCCCACTGTAGGATGATGCAACACCAACACGAAGTTGAGTAATACAGACAGTAGCTGACGCAATCGGCAGAAATCTAATACCGACAAGCGGTCTTAAACGTTTGCAAATGACTGTATACTGCTTTTCTGAAAGACTGAATAGAAAGATTATCTGTCATACAGGAGGAATCTAATATGTCCGAATTGATTCGCGAACATCTGTTTGGGTAATAGGAAGTTTGGATCCCCGTTCCGCACTCTTTTTTGATACGTGTGATGAAGAAATATTGACAATAATTGAATCCAACTCTCATTAAAAATACAAGGATATTTTCGATAAACTTTCAGTTCATTGAACAACTTCGACCAGGATAATTCAAACATTTAACACATCTTACGAGATGCGTAAAATTTGAATTTTCATTGGGAAGTGTTACTTTCTACAAATTATAAAAACAAACAGTAACAGTAAACACTTTTATTTGTGCAATTGAACTGGAAATGTTTCTGCATTTGTCGTATACAAAAACACAAAGAAATTCCTTTGGCATAAATTCAATGTCGGGTTCATCTTAGTCAGATGATGTCACGACCAGATGCTCAAAAAGCAAGTAGGTCAGTCAACTTCAGCATACGAACGGAAAAACAAAAAATAACTGGAGCAGACATCTGCTCCCGACCTGTTTTGCATCAAGCGCTTCTTTCGGGTGAGCTTTCTCTTTCAGTGCGAAAGAATTCTTCTGCCCAACTTACGTAAATAATAAATATTTCTGCGATGAAATGGTAACCGACACAAAGCCGACTGAGCGATTTCGTGTCCCCATCATTTTCAAAGGAGGATGATATGACGTATGAGTCAAATCGACAATGGAGCAGCAAAAAACCTGTCGGCATAGTTCAATTGGGAAAACAGCCGCTCAGGAGTTGGAAGATGTGAGTTCGAATTGCGCTGTCGGCAAAAGGGAAAGGTTATAACCACCTGAACAGTGATATTTAGTAAATAATAAATATTTCTGGAATGAAGTGGTAACCGACACAAAACCAACTGAGAGATTTCGTGTCCCCACCTTTTTCAAAGGAGGATGATATTACGTATGAGCCAAATGAAAAATGGAGCAGCGAAAAACCTGCCGGCATTGTTCAATTGGGAGAACAGCCGCTCAGGAGTTGGAAGGATGTGGCTCCGAATTCCACTGTCGGCAAAAGGGAAAGGTTATACCACCTGAACCGTGATATTTAGAATGCCTTTCAAGCGAATGATCTAAAAGTGACAGGAACGTCATCTTTGTGTAAAACACCTTCACAAGAGTAGATCACCAAAAGCAAAAAAAAAAAAAAAAACTTAGCAAAAACAAATTATGAGAGTTATTCATTTGAACAACTATACAATAAAAATTGGAACTCTGACACGTTCAGAGAAAGGTTTAATTTCAAAATAGGGCATAAGATGAATAAACACATTAAATTTTAATTGAAAATGCTAAATGCAATTAAGACTTAGAAGCCCACCTGATTTTTCGAGTTGAAAATTAATTCCGTTGAGATGGGTGTTATTCTAATGCCTTAAAACTCGCTGGGGGAGAACCTGCGACCCATTAGATTTTGATAACGCTCTTAATCAGGAGAATGAGCTTAACACATTTGCTTGTAAATGAAATGCCTTGATACTCTGTTTCAATTACACGCTCTAACATGACTGCGATGATACTTTAAATAAAGCATATTCCTCTCATGTACAAACATTACGCAACAGGCTCGCGTAAAGGGTGCAGTCTTGCCGAACTTGACTCCAGTGACTCCTTATCTGGACAGCCGCCTGAAATACTTCTAGTTTAAATGGTTTGCAGGAGAACTTAATTGCTCTGTTTATCTGAAAGAAAAGCTGGAATTTAATAAATTTTCCACTGCAGTTGGATTCCGAAACTGTTTCGGTTTGTCATGGTTGGGAAAATTTCATAGCAGGGAAAAGAATAGCCACATTAAAACGAAAAAAAATATATTTGAGTAAGAGATAATGCTAAAATCCGTTTACAACCCATATTTACTATAAAAAGCAGTTTTCACTCACAGTCCTCGTTTGGTTCTGACTTCCGGCTTCACGCAAAGTTTCTCAGACTTAGGAGCTGTTTATGAATTGCAGCAGCATTTACGGCAATTAGGTATTTCCGAAATTTGTATTGTGTGCGTATTGCAATAATACACTCCTCATAAAAAGAAAAACAAAACTGACTCACCAAGAAGAAATACCGTGAGCATGATAATAATCCACGTGCTAAAAGAAAGTGCTGTAAGTACGTAATTAATTGCATTTACAGACTACGAGGTATGGCTATGAAATAACGAGAATGTGAAACGTACAATGCAGGTTGAAAGTGAATGAGAGTCCATTAATCTTGAGCTGCTCGTAAGCAGATATGTAAAAGTTTACCTCACTCTCTGCATTAGTTCCGTGACACGTGCCAATGAAGGACTTGTAGCTTGTCGCGCTTCCGGGGAAATGCTAAGTTCAAGAAATGGGTAACGCATAAAAGTGAAATTTCTGGTGAAATGAAATAAAACGCCAATTGAATCCTTTCGCATGTTAAGTGAGGTGCGCGGGGAAGAATGTTTGTCATTTGCTCCTGGCATAAAACGCTCAGTGAATGCCGGGAGGGCATTAAAGAAGACAGACGTCCGGGACACTCAAGCTCGTCAAAAACCGAAGATAATGTGCACAAAATCTACGCAACTGTTCGAAGTGACAGACGACAGAGTATTAGAATGAGAGCAGAAAAAATAAACATTGATATATAGACTATTAAGCAAACATCACAAAGGTTTGTGCCAATATGGTTCAGCCGCTTCTCACGCCAGTAAAAAAAAATCTCAAGCGAATTTGTGCTGAACTTTTGGGGCAAATTAAGGCGAACTCCAACCTTTTGGAAATTGTTAGCACTTGCAATGGAACGTGGTTATCCCGATACGCTCCTGAGACGAAAAAATGGTCGATACATTGGGAGACACCGCGGTCAATAAGGATGAATAAGGCACTGCCAAGTACGTCCAAGTTTAATGGTATGTTAGTTATTTTCTTTGACAGTTAGGGTGTAATTTTGGCAATATCTGTTCCTTGATACGAACCAGCGTTACCTCAAACAGGTTCTGGTGGCTTTGAGAGAGGTAGTGAGAAGAAAGAGGGCAGAGTTGTGAAAAAATGGCTTCATTCTTCACCAGCACAACGTGCCAGCACCCTCAGAGCTCTCCGTGAAGCAGTTTTCAGCAAAGAAACGCATAACAGTGGTTGAACATCCTGCCTACTACCCAGATTTGGCCCTATGCGACTCTTTTCTTCTTCCACTAAACGTGAGACTGCACTCAAGGGGACCGGTTTGGAGTCAGTTTCTGTGGCGAAGAAAAGAAAGACTTACTTTTTCAAAGGGATCACACCAGATGGTCAACAGCGCTTGTTTGTCCAGTACAAAATCAGAATGCAGCGGTGGGTTGAACCGGGAAGTACATTGAAGGTGATAAAAGTAACAAAATATTTCAGTTTCGTATTTAAATAAAGTTGTAGCATCAGCTTCGTTATTTAATAGCCTACCTAGTATTTAGTGTGATGTTGAACACGGTGAAAAAAAAAATTTACATAAACGACCAAAATCAGTTAATATTGTTGGTGGATGCATGTATATACGGGAAAAAATATACCTCGCTGCAGTACAAACGTTAATAAGGTCAAACACCGAAAAAATGATAAATGAATTTAAAATGTTTACCCATAGAACTGAGGTTTACGTAATGAAACTATTTTTTATTTTAAATAATTCCTCAAATTCTGTATTTGTCTGATACAAAATAAAGCTTTTCTTATTTTGACAAACAATTTTTTAAGACAAATAGGACTTTACCCAGTAAGTTTTTCACGAAATGAAATAGTTTTCTATTTTGAACAGATGATTTTACACAGCTACAACATTTTATAATAAAACTAATGTGTGCGAAATAAAAGACTTGTTTTTCCTTAAAGAAATGGATTTACAACTGGCGTTTTTTTCAACTAAATGAAACATTTGAAACATTTTCACATCCATCAATATCTAAAAATAACTAGTTAGTTCATGCAGTGAAGGAAATTTTCGAAAATAGTAAATACGTTAGTAAAATGAAACTAACCAAACAAAGAGCGCAAGAGAAGTAGTTATATGACTGATATAAAAGTCTTACGTTGTGAAGTGTCATAATACCGAAAATATCGGTAGTAGCAATCCAGGAATCTCGAAGAATTATCCTGAAACGTATCTGAACAAGATTCAGCTCATAGCACAGTAACTTGTCGGGAATTGCAAAAAGCCACAATTTGTGGCACATTTACTATTAAACCAAATTTGTTGAATAAATCAAACTAGTAAATCACATATCGTTAACCGCAATAGTTTATCCGATTTGTTATTGCGAAGCACTTTATTTCACAGCTATGCTCTGATGCTGAAGTGCTGTTATGATCATAACAAATGAACGTAAGATGATCAAAAGCGTGTTATACTGATTGCCTCTTACACTCCTATATTTCTTGCCAAAGAATGAGAAGTGTAAATTATACGAGCCCGTAAAAAGGTCCTGAAATTTAGACTACTTTGTACTGACAAACAATGAAGAGGATCACTAGTTCTGGTAGAGATATCGTTACTTTTAACATCCCGCTGATTATGTTTCGAGAATAACAAAAGGAACGTATAATTTTGACTGTCTTATGCCAACAGTCAAGCATAGAGAAGAATCATTACTTGTTTGGAGAGATATCGTGGCTTCCAGCACATCGCAGTTTTTGTTTGATGAACACTGAATGGAACATATAATTTTGACAATCTCGAACAATCAGTCACACAGAAAAAGAATCACTACGTATTTCAGTAAAGATATCGTGGCTTCAAACATTCCATAGTTTGTTTGGTGAACGCCAAAAAGAACTTTTAATTTTGCCTATCTCGTATCAACAGTAAGGCATAGAGAAGAATCATTACTTGTTAGCTTAGAGATATCGTTGCTTCTTACATTCCGCCGGGTTTCTGCTTGGCGAACGCCGAAGGACATGTAAACTTTTGACTGTCTTGCACCAACAATCAAGCACAGAGGAGAACCACTACTTGTTCCAGAAAAGATATCGCGGTTTACAGCATCCAGCATCCCATAGAGTTTGCTTGGTAAACGCCAAACAGAACTTTTAATTTTGACAATCTCGTACTAACAGTCAGACAAAGATTTAAATCATTACCTGTTCGGGTCGAGATATCGTGGCTTTTAGCATTCCACACAGATTGTTTCGAGAACACCAAAGGAATCGTATAATCAGGACTATCCTGTAGCGACAGCCAAACACTAAGAACGATCAGTATTTGTTCAGGTAGAGACATCGTTGCAATTCTTAGGTCCTCTTGTAACACACTCTGTGGTACAATTACCGTCTCTTACTGCATACACGATTGAGATAAACGGAGTAGTTTGGACACTGTTTGGCTAACGCGATGCCATTTCTCCATATGCCAATTCTATGCACTAGATTGTCTGTCGTGGTTATAGTAACAAGAAAGTGAACCTGTCCCATGGTGTGTAGGGTCACCAATTTAAATACTATTGAGGCACTGTGGTCAGTTCTCAAAAATAAGGTGAGTATATTAATACTGTGCTACATGGAAGTCGCAGCAACTATAAGGAACTAATATGGAGACATGCAAATCCCATGAAGCAAGGGGAGCAGATATGCGAATTACTAAAGTTTCACAGCTATCAGTCATCGAGATTTCGGCTGAGCAGGGATCAAACTATGAGTCGGGTTTTGTATATTTCCTGACGAATTTATAACTTCGCCAGGGTCCTTTGATTCAAAAATGTTCACTTTTTTTACGGGTTTAGAAATATGATCATGATCATATGTAGAGGAATTTAGGAAGGGAGTGTCTGACCCCAGGTCTTGAACAACCCTTAGAAATAGGAAGCTAGGAGATTTGGGCTAGAGTGCGCGATAGGAAAGTGACACGGAAGCGAAGTAGAAGGGGGAGGAAGACGCCCTTATTTATTACTGGGGTGCCAGTACCCAGGGTCCGACGGCTTAATGTGCCCATCGGACGCACGGCGGATATTTAGTGGATCGAGCGTTCGTACCTTCCTGGGATTGAACCTGAGGCCCTTTCCGTGGCAGTCACGAACGTTGCCTACTAGGCCACCCACGGCCCGGGTTTAGAAATAATCTTGCGTTATCGATTGAAGTAGTACACGATTTACATATAAAACTGTCAACTAAGAAATCGTTGACAAATATACACTGTTATGAAAGGGATCATAGGTTTATATTTGAAGAAGCAGATCTTGTGGACAAACCTTAGGCAACCAGCAAATTTAGAAATGTTTCGTGTATGTACAAATTCTTTGCGACTTGTCAGCGACATGAAATTCTCGTCATTTCCATCAAGCGCGTAAAAACAACTGACAAAGACCGGTTACCGTCAGCAGAGTTTATTATATCACATACGATTTGAATATTTACGTGCCGTTTGGCCTGAAGGAGCTGAGACAACGCTCAGTAAAACCTAGATTGACAAAAAATAAAAAAAAAATAAAAAAAATAGTTTGGTTAAGCGTTACCTTTCTCGATCTTATATTCCTCACAATGCTTTTCGTCTACAATTCCTGACATTTAGTTTGAAAATCTGGGGTGCTGCCCTTGCACAACCTTTGTGGCATTTTTTTCAATTTTGTGAATTCGCTTTCAGTTTTACATACATGTTTATACAGGGTGCATAGGAAAGTCCCTTTAGCCTGGAATAACTTGCGAACGAAGAGAAGTACAGTTGTGCAAGTGAGATAACGGTATAGTAAAGAGACTACGCCCGATCGAATGCAACCAATAACAGCGCCCCTAGTGGCGAAATGCGGAAGTTCGTCATTGCAAATTGAAAACAAAAAGAGATATCAAAATTTCCAATTCCAAAGTTGTAGAGCATTAATTAATTAGTACAAAACGACATTTGTTTTACGCGGATAAGATAAATTGTCGCCTGAATACCCTAAAATGTCCGAAATCGATGCGCGACCTTTTGTGTGAACGTTTGAAGGGAACAGGCATAGGTATGAGCAAATACATACAATTTATTGCATAAATGCGTACTTATGTCAATACAGTTTGATGACGTCAGACAAAACAAAAACAAAAAAGGCAAACTGGCGCACATATTAAAAGTTCATCATCATCATCATTGTCAACCATTATCAATCCACTGCTGGACGAAGGTCTCCCCAAGTTTCCTCCACAACGGTCTGTCTTGTGCCAGTCTCCTCCATGTCACCCCTGCATACTTTCGAATTTCATCCACCCATCTCCCATGTGGTCTTCTTCTGGATCTTTTCCTGTCCCTTGGAATCCAATCTAAAATTTCAGCTGTCCATCGATGATCTGTCCTTCTGGCAGTATGTCCAGCCCATTGCCATTTCAGGGATTTAACTCTGATCATGATGTCTTCCACTCTTGTCATTTTTCGGATCCACGAGTTCCTCTTCTTATCTCTCCTGGTTACACCAAGCATGCACCTCTGCATGCTTCTTTGAGTTGTCTGCAGCCTTTGTATGTCTCTTTTAGTTAAGGTCCACGTCTCCGCACCATACGTAAGCACTGGAAGGATGCATTGATCAAACACTTTTCTTTTAAGACATAATGGCATATTGCTCTTGAAAATTATGCTGTTTCTTCCAAAAGCTCTCCAGGCAAGTTTTGTACGCCGATTAATTTCTTCATCAATGTGACCCTCACTTGATATCTGCTGTCCAAGATAAACGTACGTGTCTGTTATCTCCAGCTTTTCTCCATCAATCGATAAATCTTCATTTCTTGTAAAAGCATTGAACATCACTTTTGTCTTCTGAAAGTTCATTTTTAATCCCACTTCTTTACTCTTGTCAGCAAGTTCCTGGATCATACTCTGCAGCTCTGATGGGGTAGTTGCAAAAATTACTACGTCATCAGCAAAACGAAGGTGGGTTAGATAATCTCCATTAATCTTTATCCCCTTGTTGTCCCAGCTCAGTGACTGAAAAACACCCTCCAATGTGGCATTAAAGAGCTTCGGAGATATGGTGTCACCTTGTCTCACTCCCTTTCCAATTTTTACGTGTGTTGTATTTTCAAACAGCCTAATCTTTGCACTTGCATTTTCATAGATGTTATTAATAATATTAATGTATGCATCTTCAATACCGCAGGTTTTCAGAGCCATTGTAACTGCTGATGGTTTCACCGAATCAAAGGCTTTTTCATAATCGATAAAAGCCATGCACAATGGAAGTTCATATTCCCTCGCTCTTTCAATTAGTTCTCTCAGCACGTGGATATGATCTATTGTGCTGTAGCCACTCCTGAATCCAGCTTGTTCTCTCGGTTGAGCCATGTCCAGTGTTACCTTCAAGCGGTGTGAAAGAACTTTAGTGAAGATTTTATAAACTACTGATAGGAGGCTGATAGGTCTGTAGTTTCCGAGATCCTCAATGTCACCTTTCTTATGTAGCAGGATCATTGTAGCGGTGTTCCAATCCTCAGGAATCTTTCCTTCATTAAGGCATCGAGTGAAAATTTGGGCGAGTACTGTTTCGATTTCTCCACTTGCTTCTTGTATGATGTCTACAGTAATTCCATCTTCTCCTGGAGCTTTTCCTCGCTTCATGTTCTTGATTGCATGTGCAACTTCTGCTGGAAGGACTGGAGGAACTCTGGTACTGGTATCTTTCATGATGTCTGGAGTGCATATATCATCCCTTTCATATAATTTGGAGTAGAAATCTTTCACTCTTGTCAAAATTTCGCCTCTATTTCTTGTTACAGAACCATCTTCTTTTCTCAGTGCCATAATCTGTTTTCTTCCCTTACTGAGATGTCCCTTTGCTATCTTTAGGCTTTGGTTGTTTTCAATTGCTTTCCTCACTAGTTCACAGTTGAATTTCCTTACGTCTTCAGTGATACTTTTTCTTACTGTCTTGCATAGCTCTATATATTCCACTTTGGAAGTCACATCTTCTTTAGTTGTCCTCATCTCTCTTCTTTTTTGCATCAACATTTTGGTTTTTCCTGATAATTTGTTCACATGCAACTTGTTCTTAGACCCAGCTAATTTTGTTGCTGTTTCCATAAGAGCTTTGGTTACTTTTCTGTTAACTTCAGAGATGTCCACTTCTTCCGATGTTAGGCCTTCTAAAGCAGAGAACCTGTTCTTCAGTTCTAACTTGAAGGTATTATGGTGTTTTTTAAGGTTGGTTATGTCAATAGATTTTGTTTGTCCTATGAGCTTGCCACGTTCAAGTTTAGTGTTGAGGTGCATCTTACATCTCACCAATCTATGGTCACTACCTGTGTTGAACTTGTTTAGCACACTGCAGTCTTCTATGACGAATTTTTTGTTACACATAATAAAATCAATTTCACTTGTCGTCCCATTTGGATGTCTCCATGTCCATTTCCTGTGTGGCTTTTTCTTGAAGAAGGAGTTCAAGATGAAAAACCCTTCTGCCTCTGCAAACTCAACGAGAGTATTTCCACGCTGGTTTCTGTTGCCATGACCGAATTTACCTACCGAAGTTTCATTCTGTTGCCGTTGCCCTATTTTTGCATTGAAATCTCCCATAATTATTTTCAAGTGCTGCTTACCTTTATTATTTAGATGACAAATTTCCTCATAAAATTCTTCAATTTCTTCTTCAGGATAACTTGTGGTGGGTGCATAAGTTTGAATAATCTGAGCCTGGTATCTTTTCGAGAGTTGGATAACAAGTCGTGCAGCTCTGTCAGAGGAACTTTCCACTTCTACATTTTTATCCTTCAGTTTCTTGTTTATTATAAATCCAACACCACTAGTTCTGCCAGTATCTGTCCCACGATAGTAGAAGAGATGTCCACTTTTCAGTTCGATGAGATTTTCTCCTTTTCTCCTTACCTCACTTAGCCCCACGATGTCCCACTTGATCCTTTGTAGTTCCTCTTCCAATTCAAGAAGCCTTGAATCAGAAGATAGGGAGCGTCCATTGTAAGTAGCCAAGGTCAGCATCAGATGGCAGCCTAGTCCGGTCCTCCGGGGATTCTTAGCACCCTCTGCCTTCATGTCGCACTGGCCGCTGCCTTGGCCAGGTACATTCCAGCTGCCGGAGACTGAGGGCCAAGATTTAAGTTGTGGAATCATTTTGGAGGGGTTTGGCCATAACTCACCACGCTGGCCAAGCGGGTTGGTGAGTGTGGGATAGCATTTCCTCTGATCCCGATGGTATAGTTATACCGCTATGGGCGGTCGTCAGAGCCCCTTTAGTGGGAACAGGATGCACCACGAGAAGGCGGGGTTGACATTTGTCAAGGAGAGGCTGTGATAATGTAGAGTATGTTCGAAAAGTTTGCCATTGCCCACGATACACATTTGTATTTGTGAAAGTAACTCTGCATGCACATTCCTCAGCATGGAAGGTGTCACACTATTGCAAGCATCTGTAAACACGACGACGTAGATCCAGCAGACTTGTAGGCGCTGTTGCAAACACCTGATTTTTTACGTAACCCCAGAAATGCAAGCTCGCCATTCTCACACAGCGTAGGTAGACCTAAACTTCTGATCAGGGTACATCCTGCTACTGGTTTTCATATCGTAGGTACGGTACAACGTCACAATCTGCGTTTGCATACGGCTAAATTTGCGAAATGTGAATATGCAGATCCGAATCGTCGCGCATCAATTTCGGACATTTTAGGGTATTCAGGCGACAATTTATCTTATCCGCGCAAAACAAATGTCGTTTTGTACTAATTTATTGATGCTCTACAACTTTGCAATTGGAAATTTTGCTCTATCTGTTTTCGTTTTTGATTTGCAATGGCTAACCCGCATTTCGCCACTAGGGGCGCTGTTGTCGGTTGCATTCAATCGGGCGTAGTCACTTTACTATACCGTTATCTCACTTGCATAACTGTACCTCTCTTCGTTCGCAAGTTATTCCAGGCTAAAGGGACTTTCCTATGCACCCTGTATATATAGCTATAACATTCTTGCAATCTTATTGATTCGCTTTCAGTTTTACATACTTTTTTATATACACAGAAGAAATAAAACAATACCCAGCAAGAAACACAACTGTTGCAAAACTGCTGGCTGAAATCTACCGCTCACAGTACGGTAGCGATATGTTGGTGGCAGCCGTTGAGGGCCCTGCTGCATCGGTGTAAATTACGGGCCTTCAAGCAAGCGCCACTAGTGACCGGAGCTGGCAACCAAAACAACCCCAACACGAGGTGGGAGCGGCGTGACTGCGCATGCGCAGAAACAGCAAGTGCACAGTTTCTCGTGGTGCCAGTTACTTGACGTCGACGCCATCACGTAATTTTAGTGGATGCTAAGAATAAAAAAGCCATATCTAGAGAGATGAATTATTTTTTTAATGAAATATCACTTTGTCGAAGATTTACGTCGCAGGAACATTACATAAATAACTAACTGTAAGAAATAGTCAGTTACTCTCCTGTATTTATAGAAGCTCATTTCACAGCAAAATTCCCGCTCTAATATACGAAGAATCGAGAATACAAACTGCGACGAAATACAGCTACTCCATTCTCACGAACAACAAGAAATAACTTTTGAAAACTTAGTAAATCTATAGAACAATCCTTCGCTAATACACACTAAACACCTTCAAACAAAAGTCCCCCAACGACGATTAAAAGATTTGTTATATTGGAAGAAAATAAGAATTACAAGAAATGGGTTCTTAATTAAAAAACAAACGGTATACAATCATTACAAAATGATCAAGTTTAAAAAAAAAGCAACGTTATGTGAATATAATGTACTCATCCATGGGGTGAATGCAAGAATGGAGAAAGTCGCTACCAAAAATAATCAGAAATAAAAGAAAATACCTTTCGTGTTTAGAACAAATGTAGCTTTGGACCGTGGAAAAAAATAGATACAATGTTAAAAATGTTATAGAATGTGACATGAACACATAAATGTATTAATCAAACAATCGCCTGTTAAGACCACAAGGGCAGCACAAAACTTTGAAAAATGTCTCTAAGTTGGTACATTCGTTGAAATGAGTGAAATTCCCTCAATGTAAACAAATAAAAATCATTACGTCAAAAAAAATAATTTATGGAATTATACAAAACAGACATTTATAAAACAAAAAACACGCAATATTGTAAAATTAAAAACAGAACACTTCGTTTCACATCCCGCACGAAAGATGACCTTCAAACAAATTCCCAGACATTACTACCCATTGTTGTTGTTAAAACATCTGCTACCCAATTAAACTGTCGTGGGTTCGATGCTAGACATCCCCCTCCCCTCCGCCCGAGTACTTTCTCAGACCGGCTAAGAAAATTTCCCCGGGACTGTGACGTCATGTAATATCGACCACGTGGAGAAAAAAAGTCGCTGATCTCCGATGAGGAGTTGTGATTGTTTTTTCGCCACTACCGGGCAATGGGCGGACCAGATTTGGCAAGCCATCAGTCACGTCACGTGATTGCCGGCTGCCACTACCCGAAGCCTGGCGGACCAAATTAGGTTAGCCAACATTATCGCACGCGCGTGCAGGACCATTTAAGGGCAGCTTGTTGCAGTCACTGCCAGTGATGGATAATTATGGCCCGGTTGTGTCATATGACAGCTGATGGAGGTGACAGCTCGTAATATTGTAAAATTAAAAACAGAACCCTTCATTTCACATCACGCAGGAAAGATGCTCACCTTGAAGAAAACTCAAGAGACATTTTTACTTTGGGAGGTTTAACGACCACCGTGAGCAACTCAATGGGCTATAAGCAGTCACCTGTCCCTAATTTAGGGTCACTGGCTCCAGGGAAGGGAGAGAGCCAGTGCCGTAAGACAAAAACAACATCCAAGCCTGACCGGGATTCGAACCCGGACCCCTTACGGACGAATGATCAGAGGCCAGCGCCTTAGACCACTGCGCCACCGGGGCGGCCTCCGAGACATGACCACCCAAGTGTTGTGGTTAAAGCATGTGCTATGCAATGAAACTGTCGTGGGTTCGATGCTAGACCCCCTGAGCGTTTTTGTTTTTCGCCAAATGTACTGGCCCGGTGCTGGTCCATGTATTGGCAGCCAGGACATTTTATTGACTTATGAGCACCGGCATCATAGTGCTGGGCTGCTGCTGGAAGAGCTGGCGCCAAGTAAGACTGTTTTTGCTAGGTATAACTATCTGCCTGATATGATGTTGGTCTTCTACTTTCCGCCAAAACATCTCTTACCCAACGAAGCATAGACACTACAGCATTTCTAAATGTGTCTTTTGGTATCTAGTACAAATACCTTACCAGCAGATCCGCTAGCTCATGTTAATTACGTGGTTCAGTCGCCGCAGATTAGACTTCCTGTACCAACACAAACCACAGATGCTCGATTTGATTGACGTTAGGGGAATTTGGAGGCCAAGGCAATAATTCGAAGTCTTCCTCATGTTCAGCGAACGGTTCTCGAACAAACCACAGATACTCGATTTGATTGATGTCTGGGGAATTTGGAGGCCAGGGCAATACCTGGAAGTTTTCCTCAAGTTCAGCGAACCCTTCTGGAACAATCCGAGCAGAGTAGCATAGCGTATTATCTGCTGAAAGATAACACTAACATAGGGGAATGCCGTTGCCATGAAAGGATTCGCCTGGTTTCCAATTATGCATAGTAGGTGAAAGACGTCATAGTTTCCTGCACATGAATGATTGGATCGAAGGCTTCACAGCAAAGCATTACATAAAACATTACACTTCCTCTACCAGCTTGCTCTTGTCTCACTGTGCATTCTGGTGTAACACCTCCCCAGGTGAACACACGTACTCGCATGGTGCAATAGGAAACGAGATTCATCTGACCAGATGACCTTCCAATCATTCAAACACCAGTTTTGATACTCCAGTGCCCAATGTAGGCGCTTTCAACGGTGAACTGAGGTTAGCATGGGTACTCGGAGCGGCCTGACTTTTGACCCATTTCAGTGATAATCCACAGAACCGGTTAAGTATATTTCCGGAACAACATGCTAAAGATTTGTATTAATCGAAGCATTTTTACACAAGTTATAACGCATAAAGGCGACGGAATGGATCCTGCTCCTATGTCATGACCTTTGACCCCATTTCACCCATTTTCAATAGGGTTCATCCCCAGGTGGTCCCCTACCACATACTAAAATTTCATCGAAATCGAACAATTTTTACGCTAGTTATCGTGCGGACGGACAAAGCTGGAGCATATACGCTTCTTCAACCTAAGGTTGGAAAGTGTAAAAAAGATAGTGCTTATGTTGACGGTTTGTCCTTCCGTCCGTCCACCTGTGGACGCCATATCTCTACAACTATTAGTCCGATTTAAAAAATTCTTTTTGCGTTGGAAAGCTTGAAATATGCGAATGATGATCCTTTATTTCGTTTTCTTTTAAGATGTACAATTTTGCTACTGGAGGGTGTAAATGCAGATGATATCGAATTCAAAATACATTTTATTCCATATATTTGCTTCTAACCATCCGATTGAAAAAAATATTTTAACTTTCGATTCCATTTTATATCTAAGACTATTTCAGGCACAGTCATCTTTTCAAATTACGCATAGATTTTCGCCTAGGTGGCGTAAAAGTAAATTGAGTTTTCTCCGATATATCTGCTTCTAAAACTCCGACTTGAAAAATTCTTTCTGCAGGGGATACAGCTCCTGATGAGGAATCTTTCGCATATAACTTCTAATTTTTGGTAAAGAATGGTTTAAACACTAAGAGGCGTATGTGTTAATTTCTGCTTCTGATATATTTGCAGCAAAATCTGAGCTCGTAAAAACGCGATTGAAAAATTTCGTTCGCGGACCGATGCCACTCACGTCGATAAACCTTTTCGAAATATTTTCTTCTTAAAATATTGCAGGGTTTCTCCGCCAGGGGACGCAGATGTATATCTTATTTTTGTCAATATCTCAGCTTCTAATAGCCTGATTTGAAAAATTCCTTCTTTATTGGACAGAGTTTGCGGTGCAACATGCTTTTCATATAATTTCAAAATTTTCAAGTAATTCATACTTTTCACTAGGGAGCGTAGTGGTAAATTGTGTTTTATCCGATATCTCTGCTTCTAAAACCGATTTTAAAACTTTTTTCTGCCCCGGATACTCTTCCTGATGGGAAATCTTTTACATATAATTTCTAATATTTGATAAGAATGGTTTGGTTCACAGGTGGTGTAACTTCCACTTCTGATGTATTTGCAGCAAAATCTGAGTTTCTAAAATCTCGATTGAAAAAATTCGTTTGTGGACCAGTACTATTCGCGTCAATAAACCTTTTCGGAATATTTTCTTCTTAAAATAATGCGTGGTTTCTTCGGCGGGGGCGTAGATGTCTATCGTATTTTTGTAAATATCTCTACTTCTAAGGGTCCGATTGAAAAAATTCCTTTACGGGATAGAGTTTCCACTGCGAAATAAAAAAATATATATATATATAATTATGTTATTCATATGATTTCAAAATTTTTAAGTAACTCGTAGACTTTCCGCTATGGGGCGTGAAGGTAAATGGCTTTCTCTCCGATATTTCTGCTTCTAAAACTCCGATTTGAAAAATTCTTCCTGTATCGCATACAGCTCGTGATGGGAAATGTTTTTCATATAATTTCTAATATTTGGTAAATAATAGTTTGGCCTCCAAGGGGAATAAGTGTTAATTTCTGCTTCTGATAAATTTGCAGCAAAATCTGAGCTCCTGAAAACTCGGCTGAAAAAGTTCTTTCCTGGGCAGATACCGCTACCATCGAAAAACCTTTTGAGGATACTTTCTTCTTAAAATAATGCATGCTTTCGCCGCCAGAGGACGTAGTGGCATATCTTATATTTGTCGATATCTCTGCTTCTAAAGTACGATTTGAAAAAATCTATCTTTGTTGGAGAACATTTCCGCTGCGAAATGTTTCTCATATAATTTCAAATTGTTCTTAACGCATAAGTCTGCAGCTAGAAGGCATAAGTTCACGATTCCGTTTACAGCAATATCTGCGGAATTAAAAACCCGTTTGTAAAACCTCTTTTTTCGGTCAGATACTTTTGTTTTTCCTACCGGTTATATTGACTTTGAATAGCTTTGATAAATTTAAGTCGCGTCAGAAGAGTTTTAAAATACGCGCTCATTACACCCATAAATTCGGTGTTATGTTTCTTGTTAAAAATACAAGCCACAGCTGACTGTAATCATCCTACAAGCATTGTCATCTCAGGAATGCTCTGACCCAATCGTCTGGCCATTACAATTTGTCTTTTGTCAAACTCACATCCGTTGTCTTTCTCATCTGATGAACATGAACAACATAAAAAGATAAGTATTTAGGTGTTATTTATACAGTTTCATGACAACATGCGACGTCTTTACCTCCAGGTTCTTCGATTTGCATAAGGACGTGCTGGTCATTATGTTTTTAAATAGACAAAGTCTTCGCTCTTTCCAAGTTTTTCTTTAATTAACACACTGCAACCGAAAAATTGTGTTTCGACACCGCTGGGATCGAACCCCACATCCGTGGATAACTAGCCGAATGCGTTCGCTTTGCTTTAAGAGCGATGAATTTGTCTATTTCCATTGTTTTCACGTATTTGGAAAATTTTCACTATTTCCCTTGCCCTTTGGATTTATTAGCTATTATTAAATAACTTATGCCGTTAAGATCGTTTATCCGTCAGCATCTGACTTCACAAATCCATCCCTACGGGTTTCTGAAGTCAGATACTGACATATAAACACAAATAACGCAGTGGATTGTTGGCACCGTAGTGTAAAGCGAACGCTCTCATCAAGTTATAGAGATATTTGGGGTTCGATCCCAGCGGTGTGGGAATGCAATTTTTCGTTTGCAGTGTGTTAATTAAAGAAAAATGGGGAAATAGTGATGACTTTGTCTATTTACATTGTCTCCACGTATTTGGAAGATTTTCACCATAATATTTTTGCTCTTCGGTGTATGTCGGTACAGCATTTCTTGCAATTTTGTTTATTAATTTTGAGTTCTGCTTATATATACACTATATTCACAAAAGTCACAGAGCACCCCTTCAAAAGCAAATGAACGGATCCGCTGCGTTGTTAAGATGCGCGGTACAGCTGCAAACGGTATAAAAACAAGCCTGCAGCTGACCGCGATCATATCGCACTGTGAATTTGAATGAAAATGTCGCGGCGGGAGAGAATTGACTTTCGGAAAGGAAAGATTGTTGGGTGTTATATTAGTGGGTTGTCCATAAGAGAAACCAAGAGGCGTTTAAACATACCCAAGTCAACTGTTTTCGATGTACTGAATAAGTGGAAGGCACATGGCGTGCCTGAAGCAGCAAAACGTACCGGCAGATCAAACAAAATCTTTGATAGAGGACGTCGAAACTTTAGGATAGTCGTTACAACTGAGCGACGGTGTACTGCACCATACCTTAGTGTACGGGTGAGTAAAAATGCTGGAACCTTGTTATGTACACGTACTATTCGCAGAGAATTTCATTCCATGGTTTACCGTAGTCGTGCGGCTGCTCATAAGCCTTTTATTTCCACTCGGAATGCTACTCGTCGTTTAGCATGGTGTAAAGAACATTTATCATGGGCCGTAGATCAATGGAAGAGGGTCCTATGGACTGATGAATCCAGATACATGATCCATCAGTCTGATGGCCGTGTGTGGGCATGACGACAGCCGTAGGAACGCCATTTACCACAGTGTACTGAATAAATAAATACATCGCTCTTTCCACGTTCCAGAAACACACAGCACCCGAAAAATTGTTTTTCAGCCAACCGCTGTGGAAATGAATCAACAGAACTCTCGATATCGCGCCGAGTAAATGTAACGCACTCGGCGCGATATCGAGAGTTCTGTTGATTCATTTCCACAGCGGTTGGCTGAAAAACAATTTTTCGGGTGCTGTGCGTTTCTGGAACGTGGAAAGAGCGATGTATTTATTTATTAACTGTCGCCACGTATTTGGAGTATTTTCATAGTGTACTGTCCCTACTGTCAAGTTTGGAGCTGGCAGTGTACTCGTGTGGGGGTGTTTTTCGTGGTATGGTCTCGGCCCATTGGTTATCGTGGACAAACTTGTTAACCAGCACGTCTACCTCGATATTCTGTACAGTTATGCCCTACCAACTCTGTGGCAATACTATGGAACCGAGCGTTGTTGGTACCAGCAGGGCAATGCACCGATACAGCAAGGGCTGTTACGGCGTGGTTTGACGATAATTCCGTATTGTGCGTGGACTAGCTAGCACAGAGCCCTGATCTTAATCCCATAGAGCACCAATGGGATGAATTAAAGCGCCGCAGAAGAAGTTTGGAAACAAGGCCTACTACTAAGCAGTAGTTAGCGGCAGCATTATGTACTGAATGGAAGTCCATACCTATCGCTGTGTTCCAAAGCATGTCGGGAAGGGTCAGTGCATGCATTGAGGCCAAAGGTGGACCGACACCGTACTAATGTACGTCAATAAATGCTATGCTGTGTTTCGCTTCTAGGTGTCCGGTTACTTTTGTCAATATAGTGTATTTACATAAGTGTATATACAGTATATATACACACACCATACTTGAGTCTGTGTAAAAGTACGCGCGCAAGTATTGTTTGATGCTGCTTCTCTAAAAAACGTTCTGTTTCTTTCAGATACAAATTTCAAATGAAAATGTATTGAGCTCTTCCCTGAATGTCATGAAAACTTGATATATAATACTAATAGTCACCGCTGTTTTCATTGCAGCTAAGAAATATTGTTCTGCATTTGTATCATCATTTCTGGTTTAAATACAGTGTAAGAAAAAAAGCGTTCCCCTAAAATTCTCAGTTTTGCAAAGTTCTTGGACCAATTTTATTTTTGCGAAAAACAGAAAGGGAAAACATATGTTCTCAAGCTGATTCAGTGCACTTTTCCGGAAGAGTGTGTACTGAAGGAACCCAATAAAGTTTTTTTTTTGCTTTATAAAAATGTAAGCATTTCGAGCAGCACGTAAAATTCTCGTTACATTTTCCTCCCTTCCTCTATAAGAACTGCAGTTTTCGAAGTAAATTAGATTCACCACGGAAACACAATGTTCGAGTTCTGTTTCCGGCGAATCCATTGTGGAAATGAAAATATTTTATTCGTCTATAAAATAAAACGCGCCATTTAGTTAATTACAAACGCGGCCTTTCGGAGATGAAATTGCGAATATGTGCTTACTAAGCGGGATTCCCTTTCCCATCTTTAAATGTCGTTTTAGCCAAAGTGTTTCCTAAATATTTCCATCACATGCTTTTCTGATATAATGATAAAGCTGGAACAAATTAGATTCTTAGTAAATGCTATATTTAATGGATAAACTCCAAATGGGAGGAAGGCAGGTAAATGGTTTTAAAACTAAAAATGAACATACAATCTTCATATACATAGTGATGTGTGTGTGTGTGTGTGTGTGTGTGTGTGTGTGTGTGATTATAACTTCTTTTTTGTTCGTAAACTTCGAACATTCCGTAAATATGCACGCGAAGAATTTCCATGAAAAGTGTTCTGACTATTAGACATCGCCGTTTCTTAAATTCTGTGATTGACAAAATACGTTTCACATATTTCTGTTCCACATTTAGCGGCGCAAGGTAATATGAATGTTACTTACAAAGTATACCTCTAATTTAAACTCTCCTTTGAGTTTATTTCTTATGTGCATTTCGGTTACTTCTTGGTTAGAAATTTTTCTTACTGAACGTCACATTGCTAAAATGTGCAAGCTGTTCGGGAAAGTAAAGCTAATAGTGACTCAGAAATATAAAACATACGTCGAATGTGATGTGGGTAATATAGAGCGGATGGAGTAAGGAAGAAATGAAAAGCTTGTTTTGACTATGTGGTGGAGATTTGTGTGTTTATGCACGGTGTCGAGCTGAAAGTAGCACGGCGCTTGTAGATCGTTGGAAACGTTATTTTTGCAGGTACATTTAATGGAAACTTAAATGTAAACGTTTGTTTTAAAGGTTTTGTAGCTGAGGTTCGAGTTGTTCTTGTTTGAGTGGCATTTGAGCTATTCAGAATGCCATGAAGTTTACAAGAAAAGTTGTTTGCGGTGGAGTGCTACTGTTAGTCGAAATCCTTCAAGACCACTCGAGAGTCATTTGCTGCGAAATTCCCAACAACGTCAGTACCGGTGGCAAAGACATGTGAAAACACAAGTTTGTCCGCGACGACATCGAGTCCGTGTCGCCTCACTCCGGAGTAAGTCGCTCTCCCTACTGAGCTACGCGGACAGAATGTCTCGCTGCAGATTTGTCCCCTTGGCACATGTTTTCACCTCTGTAGTAAGCCATGTTTTCACCTCTGTAGTAATCTCCCTCTTACTTTTTTTTTAAAGCGAAGTAGGAATTTTTTTATTAATTCCAAACAATGTGTGGAACAAACATCACGTTTTTCGAAAAACCTAACGGTCCAGGGTTCGAATCCTGTTCGGACGCCAATGTTAAAACACAAGTTCGTCCGCGACGGGCATCGAATCTGTATCCACTCACTCCGGAGTAAGTCGCTCTCCCAACTGAGCTACGTGGACAGAATATCCCACAGCAGATTTGTCGTCTTGAGACATGTTTTTACCTCTGCAGTACGTCACAGACTGTTTAACAGTCGGTCAAGAAATTAGGGAGACAGGAAGTGTGCTAAATCCGACACCTGAGAGACAACGCTCTGTGTGTACGTCTGAAGCAATGGACGACATTGCCAGAAGAATAAATGTTGAGAACCCACGGAAGTCTATACGCCGGATGTCGCAACAAAGTGGTATGTTGCTCTCGTCTTGTCATCGTGCACTCTGTGCGCTGCAGTTGAAACCGTACAAAGTAATGAGTGGTGTTCAAGAGCTACTCGCAGCAGATACCGCTAAATGACTGGGACACTGTCTGTATATTCGCAGCAAAATTGCACATGGTCTTATGGATCCTCACATGTATTTCATGTCGGACGAGGCTGGGTTCCACTTCTCCAGTTATGTGAATAGCCAAAACACACAATATTGACTTTCCGTGAATCCCAGAGAAATGTTCCAAACTCCACTGTAGGATGAAAAGATTGTGGTATGGTGCGCGCGCACTGTCCGCACACAGAATCATTGGACCCATATTCTTCACCAGCACCAATAACTCAGAGTGATACGTAAACGACATATTCAACGTGTTCGTTGAGCAGTTGACAGAAGAGGAGAAACTGTACGCATGCTTTCAACAAGACGGGGCCACAGAGCATACTGCTCGAACATCTTTCCATCAAGTGCATTCGGTATTCACTATTGAGCGAACAGTGTCCAAAAGGCGGTGGCTCCCTCGTTTCGCTGACGTCAGTACGTGCTACTTTTATTTATGGATGATCATTAAAGGCAAGTTGTATGAAACTAATTCACACACGCTAGATGAATTGAAGACCAAGATCACAAAAGTTATTAACAGCATCACGGCGGATGAGTTACGCTATGTCTTCCACAATATGCTGAAGAGAATCATACTGTGCAGTAACTAGGCAGGCGAACATTTCCAGCATTTATTGTGACGACATGACAAGACTTGTAACCATGGTGTTGACATTCCTTGCAATATACACTATATTGACAAAAGTCACCGGACACCCCTTCAAAAGCAAATGAACGGATCCTCTGCGTTGTTAAAACACGCGGTACAGCTGCAAATGATATAAAAACAAGCCTACAGCTGACCGCGATCATATTGCCTTGTGAGGTTGAGTGAAATTGCCGCAGCGGGAGAAAACTGACTTTGAGAAAGGAAAGATTGTTGGGTGTTATATTAGTGGGTTGTCCATAAGAGAAACCGAGAGGCGTTTAAACATACCCAAGTCAACTGTTTTGGATGTACTGAATAAGTGAAAGACACATAGCGTGCCTGAAGCAGCAAAACGTACCGGCAGACTAAAGAAAATCAGTGACAGAGGACGTCGAAGCCTCATGAGAGTCGTTACAGATAATCGACGGAGTACTCCACAATACCTCAGTGTACAGGTGAGTAACAATGCTGGGACCTCGGTATGTACACGTACCATTCGCAGAGAACTTCATTCGATGGGTTACTGTGGTCGTGCGGCTGCCCATAAGTCTTTCATCTCCACTCGGAATGATGCTACTCATCGTTTAGCATGGTGTAAAGAACATTTATCATGGACCGTAGATCAATGAAAACAGGCTGATGAATCCAGATGCATGATCCATCAGTCTGATGACAGTTTGTGGGTATGGCGGCACCCGGAGGAACACTATGTAGCACAGTGTACTGCTCCTACAGTCAAGTTTGGGGCTGGCAGTGTACTCGTTTGGGGGTGATTTTCGTGGTACGATCCCGGCGCAGTGATGGTGTGTCCAGATAAATTTGGACACAATTCTGGTAATCTCCTGAAGGTAAAAAGAGAGGTAGTTTGAAGACTGTCCAAGAATAAAGGCATGTCGAGAGGATGTAAGAACGAGCAATTCTCGCTCGAGTAACATAAGATGTGCAAAACTGTGTGTTCCTCCAAAAGGCAGCTGTGCGATCCAGATGCACGTGGAGTGAGTTCCAGGTAGCATTCCTCGCAGCCGAGGGAACACCAAGATGTACGCTTAGGAACTTGTGCGTGTTAGAAGTCCAAGAGGCTCCCCTAGGGTTGTCAGACCGGGAGGTCCAGCCTCCGCACCAGAGACCTGTACTTTTTGTAGTGTTAAGGCTTGCGCCGGAGCAGGATGAGTAGAGTGCGTAGCATTCTGATAGGATGTCAAACTGAACATTGTCTCTGATGCAGAATGTGGCGTCGTCCGCATACGCCAAATAGGTGATTTGAAAGTGCCTTTTGATTGCAGACAGAGGAGGAAGTACGGCAAGAAAAGCATTATGAACTCTGCGCAGGAACGGCTCAAAGGCAATGGCAAACAATTGCCGTGACAAAGGATAGCCTTGACGTATTCCACGATTGAAACTGATAGGAGCCGTAAGAAACGCGACCGTCCTGACATGGAGAACCGCGTCCTGATAGAGGTTAAGGATGGTAGTAACAAAAGCAGGGGGAGGAGGGGGGGGCAAAAGCAAGAAATGCCAAAGAAAGATATGAGTGAGAGATATTATCGAATCCTTTGCGCTGATCTAAATTAAGGAGCGCGAGCGATTCTGAGTTAGTATGAGCGAGATGGGAGAGGTCACGAAGAAGATGTAGGTTAAAGGCGATAGACCGACCAGGGACCGTGTAGGTTTGGTCAGCAAAAAGAAGAAATGGGAGGACAGGATTGAGTCTCCGAGAAAGGAGTTCAGTATATGGTTTGTAATCTAGACTGAGAAGTGAGATTGGACACCGATTCCCCAAGTCAAGAAGGTCACCTTTCTTAGGGAAAAGTACGACATGTGCCAGTGAAACCCCTCGGCAGAAAGGAAGAGGTAAGAGCAGAAGAAAATGCAGCAAGGAGGAAAGGAAGTAAGTCAGAGAAGAAAGTAATGTAAAAGGCAAGAGGTAGGCCGTCAGGACCAGGGACGGCACGAGGATTCTGAGAACGAAGGACGGTCCTAAGCTCAGAAAAAGTAGGAGGTTGTAAAAGAGAGACAGAAAGATGAGAAGGGATCTGAGGTAAAGAAGAAAGTAAGAAGGCAGCTGCAGTTGAGGAAGGAGGAGGGATTTCACTGTATTTGTTAACGAAATATTGACGAACGTGTGAGCAGAGGATGCCCGAATCTGAGGAAACACGGCGATCAGGTAGCCGGAGAAGTCGAAGGTGATGAGAAGAACGATGCTTGTCTTCAAGAGATGAAATAAATTCGTAGGAGCAATCCTCCGGTGTTAAATGCTGTAATCGAAGACGGAGGATGGCCTGACGAGCTCGTGGTTCAAGTAGAGCACATAAGTCGGCATGATACGCCGCAAACTGCGGGTGACCAACTTGTCGGAGGTTGCTTTCTTCCGTGATGTGTGATGCATTAACACGGAAAGAATAGCACTTCAAAAAGTGAAGATGAGATTTCACTGTGAGCCAATATGTAAGAGCACAAGTGGCAGTAGCGATTTCAGGAAGGAAACTTTGAAGGAGTTCTCGTACTGCAGAACAGAACTCTGGATCTTCAAGAAAGGATGACTGAAGAGTTCAAGAACGATATCCCGAACTTTGCCGAAACGAGGATCCAATGGTAGTAACGACGGCACAGTGGTCATAGGATGCTGTGGGAGAGTGGATACAGTCTTTTATGACAGGAAGAAGTGATGAAGTGACGTAAACACGATCCAATCTGGCGGAAGTAAGAGTAGAAGCGATTGCTCTCTGCCACGTGTTTGAGGTTGATGTTGAATGAAGCTGACGAAAAACATCGTGGAGATCAAAATCTGCCACGATGGGTCGGAGCTGCTCCACCAGACGAATGCGATTCTCGTTGACAATTGGAGAGCAGTCGAAATCAGGTTGGAGAGTGTAGTTAAATTCACCGCCCATCACAACGTGATCGGACGGTGACGCAGATTGAAGGGCGGTTCGTAAAGATGTGAACAGCTGTGGTAGTTGAGTGGATGACTGGGGTACATAGATGTTAAATATCAAGTACCTCTGACCATCATAAATGAAGGAAAGGCGTTGTAACTGATCTCGACATAGGTTCTGAACCCGGAAGGAAGAGACGATTTGGCGAAAGCTTGAACGAACGCCTATCGCCATGCCACCATGTCGGGATAGCCGAAAGGCGTGATAAAATGTGAAATCCCATTGACGCCAACGGTGGAAGAGCGTGGATAAAAGACAATTAATCTCTTGTAAAAGAACTATGTCGGCATCGAAAGGGGCGAGGTCTTCATAAACTAGCGAATTGGCTAGTGGGGAGCTAAATCCTATATAATTCAGGTTTACTGTCTTGAACGGATATGTCAGATGGTGGATGGATTGTATCATCGGCTGCTATGCAAAGGAGTTCTAGACGACGAACGAATTTCGTTATCCAGCGCGGATCACCTAAGGTCTCACGAACCACCGCTTGAGGATGAGAACGGATAATTTGCAATTGTAGAAGAACATCAAGTAGAATTGCAGTATAAGAGGATAAAAATTTTTCTCGACTGTTGGTTGTGACGATCCCAGAAAGGAAATTATATAGAACATCTCCAGTGATTGGAAGTTGAGGAAGAGAATGAATTTCCATAAATTGAAGAAATTCATATGAGAGAACTGGGTCTGCAGAACCAGTATCGGTATCAGGCTCAACAGAAGCATCTGATGCAGTGTAGCCGACTGAGTGATCGCTACGGTCAGAGCGGTCAGTCGTTGTTCGGGTTTCTTGGGACGAGTACTGTGGGTCCTTCGACGCTTTCCTCTGCCCCGAGAGGGGGAAGCATCAGGGTTGTCAGGTAGTTTGAAATGGCTAGACGCAGTGGACCAACAAGGAGAATCAGACGACTGTGCTTGAGCATCCCCCGAGTGAGAGGTGAGGTGGAATGAACTAACGAGCGAAAGTGTGTCTGATAGAGAATGTGACGGTGAGGGATACACAAGTACGGATTCTGCAGGTCGTGGCAAAGTCGTGCGTCGACCAACGGCTGCAGTATTACTTTTGTCTGAAGTCACGCGTTGACCAACGGCTGTAGTGCTGCTTTTGCTTCTGATTTGTGCAGAAGACGTTGAGGGTACCGCTGAAGCAGACGGTGTTTGGGCTGTCGAAGTTGTAGTAGAAGTGCGATGTGGACATAAGGCACGAGGGAGTCCATAACATTTACACATAGAACACATAGTGCCGACAGTAATGGTGATATCACGGATGTGTTTATCACATCGAATGCTGAACTTGGGTGGAACTCATAGTTTTGCTTCATCAGACGGAAAAACCACTCTTACATTTTGCCGTAGGCCAAGAAGATAACGATCTTCCGGCTGGGTTGGGGAAGAGGAGAAGGTGATGATTTTGTCAACTACACGTCCAAAGGTTTGCGCAATAGACAGTAAAAGTTCGTCAGAAATTTCTGGCGGGACTGGTGAAAAACTCAGAACAGTAGGCATGTGGGAGATAGGATCCGCATTAATATGGTGGTCACCAATAGAAAGTCCATCATTTATAACTTGAAGTGCATATTTGGGTTCAGAGAAATATGCGGTTACTTTGTCATCTTTCCGGCCCACGTGTGTGATAAACGAAGTGCTGCGCTGTAAGTAGTGAGCTTAGTATTGGCAAAAGCAGGGAAGGCAATGCCGAGGTCAACTTTACTAAGGAAGTGTTGACCAGCTGGCGAAGTTTCTGGAAGATCGACGAAGAAGTTTGAGTTTGCATCACTTTCATCTGATAAGGGCCTCTTATAGAAGCCAACGCAAAAGGTGGGGAAGACTATTCGAAAGGACGGCTGCATATGGAAGGACCGGATAATGTGTTGACGTAGAGTCTACTGACGGAAGTGAAACGTCCATCGCCTCTTCTGTCATCTGCTGGGAAGGTTGCTGGTCACTACTTAGTGGCCGCCCCGGTGGCGCAGTGGTCTAAGCGATGGCCTCTGATCATTCGTCCAAAAGGGGTCCGGGTTTGAATCCCGGTGAGGCATGGGTGTTGTGTTTGTCTTACGGCGCTGGCTCTTTCCCTTCCCTGGAACCAGTGACCCTAAATTAGGGACGGGCGACTGCTTATAGCCCATTGAGTTGCTCACGGTGGTCGTTAAACCTCCAATCACAATATCACACACACACTACTTAGTGATGTAGAAGTAGAATTAGCTGGTAGGGTAGATGAACTACGCTTAGGAGAGGAGGGGTTTATTGGAGCAGGCCCGCCATTGGTGGATGGTCGAAGAGGAGGAGAATCCGTATCAGAAGCAAGAGCTGGGACGTCACTCTCGCCTGATGTCGCCATTTGTAATGGCGAAGTAGAATTCACTTCTTGGCCGACTCGCCCAAGACAATTAAAACGAAGATAACTTAACTAAATGATCACTTACCGACTTGGTAGGGATACGAGCAGAACCGTGGAACCTTCACGGAACTCACACACACAAAAATAAATACTCGAAACACCAAAGAGAGCACTAGCAAAACGAAACGAAATGCACGCCGCCCCGGTGGCGCAGTGGTCTAAGCGATGGCCTCTGATCATTCGTCCGAACGGGGTCCGGGTTCGAATCCCGGTGAGGCATGGATGTTGTGTTTGTCTTACGTCACTGGCTCTGTCCCTTCCCTGGAACCAGTGACCCTAAATTAGGGACGGGTGACTGCTTATAGCCTACTGACTTGCTCACGGTGGTCGTTAAAAATCCAATAAAAAAAAAAACGAAATGCACGGTGCAAAAAACTGCGTGTCTGTGGCAATACAATGGAATCGAGCCTTGTTGGTACCTGCAGGATAATACACCGCGCCATAAAGTAAGGACTGTTACGGTGTAGTTTGACGATAATTCCGACACCGGACTGATGTATGTCAATAAAGGCCATGTTGTGTTTCTCTTCTAGGTGTCCTGTGAATTTTGTGAATATAGTGTATAAACAGCAATGTTATTATACATTGTTTTATTCATTCTTTCTCCACCGTTCCAGCCCGTGCTTCTTTTAGCTAGGACACCGTGTATATGCGATTGATATTAAGAGTTATTTTAAGGAATTACGACTTTAGAACAGTTGGCTAAAGTGTATGGGATACTGAGACTTCATTTCGTAGAGAATAAACAGTTGACTTTACGTAAGTGTGCTTATTCTTCTCACCCTGGCGTTTAATTCATTTTGTTATTTCTAGCGTTATTTATATTCAACAAACTTAGTTAAGGCAACAATTTCATCTGAAAGCTATTACAATTTTAACTAAGAAAAATGCATGCCTCCTTGTACGATGTCAACAAATTTATTTTAATGGAAAAATAATTTAATGAATGAAAAATGGCTCGTGAATTTCAGAAAACTTTTACAGTGTATATATATATTATGCATATATTAAATGTAACATACAGTACATATTATTTTAGCGCCCAGAAATTCTTAGAGTAAGGTTCTTGAAATAACTTCAATGAAGATAGTGTGTTGTTCTGTTCAATATTAATCAGATTTAAAGGTTTCTAATAGTAAGTTTAGATTTGAAATTTAAGGTTGCGTTGGCTGAAACCATGAACTTCATCTCTGAGCTTGTGAAAATAAATCAGTTGCTAGTAAATATAGGAAAACAGCCGAGGTGACGAATCTTCTGAATCAACTTCCATGAGTCTACCTTTTTTCAGGCAGAGTGGCACTAGCCAGAATATGAACTTCTGGCTTCAGTTCGTATATTATTCACAACACATAGATTTTTAACAAGACGCTGTATCAAACTGTACTTATAACAAGTCGTGTATCAAATGCTCTTATCAAAATACACTTCCTTCTAAGGAGTGGCTGTTACAATCTGCCTCTAACTAACCGGTCTCATAAATGAGGTTTTACCTAACAAGTAGTCCCGGTAAACGCAGCCACGCCACATTAAATGTCGACGTTATACTGACCTCTGACTCACCGTCAGTGATGCCCAACTTTCATCGTGGAAAATAATGTGTTGTTAAGTCAGGAAACATTTAACGAGAAGAAATTAAATTTACTTAACAATTATTTATATTATTTATAAAACACTTTTTTACATTTTATTTTTATTTTTGTAAATACATGTTATTTTATAATTTATTTATATTATTTATAATTATTTTATAGGAACTCAAAAAGTAGGTTAGTTCACAAGAATAACATGAAAATTCAGGATAAGGTTTTAAAATCAAAAGATTCTCTCCTGAAAAAAATTAAGTGACTTCAGTTTCCTTTTTTATGCATACGTTTTTGTGGTGGCATTTGCCTCATAATTTGCATGAATTGATATGATTCAAAAGTTACACACATATGATTCAAAAACACACAGAAGAAGAACTGAACGGTCATTAATAAAAATATAACTATCAGTCATTTTAAGTCAGAAGTTCCTGATGGATTGCAAACCCAAGTCTCATCCACAAATTTCTGCCTTTAGCAATTCTCTTCCACGTTACTCCGTCATGCTCTTTCGAATTAAAACACATCACCAAAAAATGGATGTTGCACAATTTACCAATGACTTTTGTCATTTCATTGATCACTGAATGTTACAAAGAACACTAGCTCTGAAATGGTACCATTAAATGATTTTGCTTGTCTTAGCAAATCAAGTTCTTTTGTGTTCTCAGTAACGGAACTTTCCATTTGTTATTTTAGAAGTTGTCTGCCTTTACAAATACTCATTAATATCGAAACACCCCTTTATTAATAGTCAAATAGGTACAACTCTAAATATTCCCGTAAAGACATAGATGTGACAATATCCGATGCAAAATGAAACGGTCGACAAAGTTAACAAATTTTCGGCGGGGATTGATAACCGAGTACCACATGAGCATTCGCTTTATACCTGACTTTCAGCAGCATTTGATAAACCTAGGTCGACGGTTGGTGATGTGATATGTAAATGTCAGCGAACTGGGACTGAATCTGCTAAGAAACGATTCTGCATGCCTCCGTAGCTAACAGAAAGTGACGGGGAGTTGTGCAAAGGACTTAACGTTTAGAACGCAAATCATTGTCTCAAATCACGAACCCTATGACAGACTACCGGACCTGATTTTATTGGGTTGGCCAAATTGAGTTTTTTCCCTGTGCAAATGAAAGGTGAATTTTTAAGGGGAAACAAAACTTTTAGTCAACAACATATTGTCCATTTTGTCAGATGACCTTTTGCTATTTTGCAGGCAAGTTCATTAATCCGCGCTCAGGAAAGTTTTCGTTTTTTTTCAGCAAAAAACAGTTCCAAGAACGATTTGATATCCTCATCAGTAGTGAAGTTTTTACCATTCAAGGCGTTTTGCAACGAACGAAACAAATGGGAGTATGATGGTGCCAGATCTGGAAAATACGGTGGATGTGGTAACACATCCCATCCAAGCTGCAACAATTTTTGACGAGTGACCAAACTTGTATATGGTCTTGAGTTATCATGGTGAACACACAACATCTTTGCGGTTCACCAATTCTGGACGCTTCTGTTCGAGTGCAGCACTTACTTTATCCAGCTGACGGCAGTACACGTCCGAATTAATGGTTTCGTTCCTCGGAAACAATTCAAAATACACAATACCTTTGAAATCTTCCTCCAGACTGACAGCATAACCTTGCTTTGGTGCATATCTGCTTTTGAAGTTCTTTGAGCAGGTTCATCAAGCTTGCTTCACGATCGTTTTCGTTCGACGTTGTTGTAGACGATCGATTTTTCATCGCTTCTTATAAGTTTCAAAAACGGATATTTTTCTTCACGTTTAAAGAGCGATTCGCAGATGTCAACGCGCCTAGTGAGATGAAGTTCTTTGAGCTCATGTGGTACCCACATATCGAGCTTACTAATGTATCCCAGTTGCTTTAAAAATTGTTTACAACGCTCGATTTCGATATTTTCAGATTCTCAGTAATCTCTCATGTCGTTAAACGCCGATTGGAATCGATCAATGCCATTATTTTGTCGTCATCAACTTCAATTGGCTTTCCTGAGCATGGTGCATCTTTCACATTAAAATCTCCAGACCGAAATTTTGCAAACCAATTCTTACTTACACTGCCGTAGTTCTAAGGCATCTTTACCATACATAACTTTTCATGACCTTGCACAGTGTTCTTTCCTTTTCGGAAGTAATACAGCAAAACATGAAGAAAATGTTCCTTTCCATTGTCCATTTTGAAATCAAGGCCAAACAAACATTTGTTTAGGAAATCGTGCACTTTCTGTTCCTAAAACAAACTTAAACTGTCAGCTGGCACGTTATATAATGAACTTGTGGTTTCAAATGACGTTAGCTACATTTCGAGACATGTTTCACCATCTATGTGTAAAAAACGCCATGATGTTTTGTCCAACCCAGTAGTACCAGTAGATTTCGTTCCACGACAAAAGTTATGACTGTCGAGCTGCCATCCACGAGTCCTTAATCGACTAAAACCACACGCAGATTCGCGTAATGTAAGGAACTTCATCTGTCTTGGAAGGTGCTTTAGACTGGCGAATCATGGCACACAGTGTACCAGTCTGATGGTTGTTCTTGGGTGTGGTACATGACGGGAGAAAGTACTTTCCTCATCGAATCGTTACGATAATTAAGTTTGGTGAAGGCAGCGAGTTCGTTTGGAGCCACTTTCATTGCTGTTTGGCTTGGACCCATCAGTCATGTTGGATATGTATGCTGATCATTTCTTGGACAATTATACACCATCAACATTGTGGAGTAGTTTGGGAATCCCCGTGCGTTAATCAGCCCGACAACGCACCTGCCATTCTCTTCGCGTTGTTACAGATTGTTTTGAAGACATGGGCGTCGAAAGGTTGGATGACCAGCCCAGAGTCCTGATCTGAATCCTATAGAGAATCTTTGTAACGAATTGGAGCACCGAATGGGTGAAAGAAGAGATCTCTGAACAAACAAAGCTGAACTAATCACTGCTCTGAAGGCCGAATGCCGAAACATATCGGATGACATTTACAAAAAACTGATCGAAAGTATTCGATGAAGACTCAAGGCTAGGTATCACAAACGGTTTCAGCACAAAATATCGAATTTTTTGTTACCGTATTTTTCGGCTTATAAGTCGATAGGATTATAAGTCAAATGGGTTACATTTCTGAATTTCTTTATCTTCATTCATATTTAAGTCGATCCTGTGTGTAACACGAGGCTCGAACAAATACAGCTAGTGTACCGAAATTATGTAACTATTTTTAATGCTTCAGTAAATATTAAAAGGACGAAAAAGGGGGTAACGTCCGCACTATTCTTTTCAGCAAAAATAATTTCCTAAGCTTATTTTTTTTACGAACTGACGCTACTGTATTCCTTTCCTCCGACCGACCGACCAATAGAAGCCGCAGCTCAAAGGGGAAAATATAAACAAAAACAGGGTCACATAAGTGCGCCAAGTCAAAGTAATGTTGCAGCATGAGTTGTTGTTCTCTTCTTTCTCAGTGTCAGACTGAAATCAGAAACCAAAAGTGCTTTTGATTACAATCAGAAACACGAAATAAATTAATATAAGCCTAATAAATAAACGCAATCGTTCATTTTAATTAGAGAGATACAATTCAGAGATTGGAAAAGCAAAAATGGACTGCCTTCGGTAGCCGTTGGTCATTGCTGTTCTTAAACAGCATGCGCCTTCGGCTGTCGAGAATATTATCAAGCCAATCAACTGCGTGACAGTGACAGGTTTCAGAGGTTTAACCATGGCTAGATTTATAAAGGTGCACCCAATGTAGTCCTGGCGGCTTTGCAAACCCAGGGGTGAATGTCAGCCACGGAGTCTTAGAGGGATTACCAGAGCGATTCAAGTAACATACAACAGATGCCAGTCTAAATCAGACACGGCGGTTTCAATGATGTTTCAGTCGCACGGAAACACCCGTTTCATCATCTTTCAAACATGTTTTTAGTGAACGGATTATTACATTTTGTACGCTTTTGGAACGGTCTCTTATCAATGTAATATTGCATTTCGGGTGCTCAGAGCACGATATTTTTTCATTGCTTATTGAGGAATTTTAATGACCAATCAATAGATAAGTCAAGACCTAGACTTCAGAGTACGAACATTTCATTTTATACGCCGAAAAATACAGCAATAACGATTATTTTTAAACATACAGGTGTCCTGATGTTAATGGTAGGGCAGTGTATTTATGATAGTATAATTTTTATCACCAGAAAGGACAATATGCAGCACAGCAAAACACCTGTTACGGAACATTACGTTTTCAAATAATCCTTTGGTACCGAATGATGTTTACAGATTGGAAAGAAAGAATGGAATGAAATTTTGTTCTGAGCGTTCTCTAGATGTCTTTAAAACAAAACTAACTAACACAAGATGTTTCATTGCATTGTTAAAGGCATTCAGCTACTGAGGCTTTTCAGTTAGTTTCAAGGAACCAAATCAATATATCACTCCACTTATTTCGAATGCGAAGTGAATCTCATCAGTGTGCTTCTACTGCAAATTAATGAGAGATTCAAGGGTTCTGAACCTCGACCGTGAAGCTCCTTCGGAAAACTGAAGACTTGTAGCACGTTTTACTGCCTTATTTCTGAATAACGGGTGAGTTTAAAATAGCAAATGTTTATTTAAGCTAAAGTCACTTTCAAATAAGTTTGCGGATCGCAACGAAAGCATTCAAAATGCGTCATGGAGAAGAGAACTTTAGTTTCAGGAATGAATTTCAAGTAAGAGTTTTGCTATTGTGGAACCTTTAATGCAAAAGGGATTAAACGTACTACTTCAGGTGTTTAGAGTAGAATGTTATATAAGAGTTGTATGGCAGAAAAACAGCATAGAACTGCACACCGAAAAGCCACACATTTCCCGAGGTCTGTTTATTTAACTCTTTCGGATAATTTAACCAGCTGGTTCGCCATGTAAGAAAATTCCTTTACTACAAAGTGCAGCTCTGCTTTCTCATACGCAGTAGTTACTCTTAACGATTTGTTTGTAATGCTTTAATATATGGCAGTAGCTTTATGTTATGTTTGTAATGCTTTCATATATGGCAGTGCCTTATGTAATAAGCTCAATCGTCTGTTTAAGGATTTATGTAATAAGCTACACACTGTAAAAAAAAAATTATGAAATTCACGAACCACTTTCAGTCATTTCTTGCGCAAACTAAAGAAACATATTTCTGATACAACATTTTTCGTATGCCAAGAAAATTTTGAATTATCAGAAATCTTTCCGCAATTCCTTTCGCACATTAACGGAAAAACTCCGTTCTCACTTTTCTCGTATCCATATGACGTAATATATTTCCGGTAATAGAAGCGATTCGCGGGAATACTTGAGGTTTGATTAACTGTAAAATTTTAAATCGCGTGTCTAAGGACAGACGATTAAAATTTTCTGTAGCGAGATCGCATACTGTGGATAACATAGCCCATGAAATGTTGGTCATTGTGGCGCTGGATATTCCTTCTCTCTCCTCTTTTGTACTCTGGCTACGGTACAGCGATGAGCTATTACTTTATGACCACCTACCTAATAAGCTGTAGGACCTCCTTTAGCCAGCAAAATCGAATCGATGCCTTGCCACTCGGCAAGGCGTCGATTCGATGAGGTGGCGATAGGTATCCTGGGATACCTGGTACCATAATGTCAACCGCAAGTCTTCCAGTTCCCGTACATTTCGGGGTGGTGGAGATTCAGCGCGAACCCGGTTTTCCTAGTCGAAGCACAATTGTTTGACTCTGTTCATGTCAGGTGAATTTGGAAGCCTGGGCATTAACAGAAAGTCACCAGCATGTTCCTCGAACCACTCCTTTACGGTTCTGGCAGTGTGGCATGACGCATTATCCTCTTTGTAGCGGCCATTATCAGCAGGGGACACAGTTGGCGTGAATAGGTGAACTTGGTCCGCAACAATGTTCAGATACTCGACAGCTATCAGGGATTGTGCTATTGGGATAATGGGGCCAAAAGTGTTCCAAGGAAACATCGCCCACAGCATAACACCGTCGCCGCTGGCCTGTTTCCACAAAACAGTGCATCCAAGTGCCACAGCCTCCGTTGGTTATCAGCGTATCCACGCTCGACCGTCTACGGGATACACCAGGAATCTTCATTCGTCAGACCAGGCCACTTTCTTCCAATCATCCACTGTCCAATCTCGATGATTTTGGGCACATTTCATACGTTGTTGCTACCCGGCTGGGTCTTCGGCTACTCAGGCCTATACGTAGAAGGCTGCCATGAACTGCGTGATGTGACACATTACCCTGATCACCACTGTTGTAGCCGTTGGTGATTTGTCGATGCATAATGCAGGCGTCATACAGTCTCTCGCCGCGGTGCCGCCACACGTGGATTCGATCATCGTGGTGCTGCAGACAGAAGCGGGATTTGTCGGAGAAGACAATGTAGTGCCATTCCGTAGTCCGGGTGCGGCGTTCAACGAACGGCCCACTGCCGCCGCACTCGCCGGGTGTATAACGTCAATGTCAATCAGAGCAATGGGCGCCGTGCGACAAGTCACCACTCCTGCATACGACATCGAACGGTACCTGCTGACACAGGTTGCTGCGCAACACACCCTAATTCCTGCGCTAACGTTCCTGATGTGGCGGTGCGAGCCGTCAATGCCCGCAGCACAACATGCCGGTCCTTTCGTTCGGTAGTGTACCGCGGCTGCGGCAATCGCTCACGTTGGTCCGTCCATCCCTTCTGCACCGACCGAATCCATACTCGCCTCACTGTGGCTGGATGTTGTCCCACACGGACGCCGATGTCTCGGTAAGATAAACCGCTGTCGTGATAAGCCACTATTCGTCCTCTGTCGAACTCCGAAACGTGCTGGATTGACTGCCGTATTCTGCGACGAGGCATCAGGAAGCATCCCACGCACAGGTCCGGCAGCACAACACACTTCCACTACTTACATCCCGCCTTCTATGCACCCTTCTTATAGTGCTTCTCGGTGGCGTGCCGGGCGCACATGATTTGCATATGCTCTGCAAAGCTCATCGTTTGCATGTCCTCTCGCGGGCGACGCATGCTGCGAATTTCAGGCCAATCGGATGCTTCCTTCTTGGTGTTGCATTTTGGGTGGCCAGCAGTGTAATAATTAAACGTCTACAAAAACACGTCCACCACATATTCACCACTCACGAACAACTGTTATCTCGTTGTATTTATCTATCGTTCTTATCTCATACATTCATGCGTCACGGTCAGTCTGGCCTCAAAGGTGTTGCCAATCGTATTCTTGTTTGAGGGAAAAGATGTCACATTAAGTTTAAAAGTATAAGCCGAAAAAACTCCAAATTTACATAGGGAAAGAAACTAAAAATGAAAGTTAATTTAAAATGTACGTCACAGTGCTTTATATAACAATTAGCCAATTTGGGTGTTTCATTCTGCAAACCGTGTCTTTCTCGGAATTTCTCTCTCTGAATTTTCATTCCATTTTATGGTCCTTTTCTTAAGCTTAAAGCAAATACGTATTTCTGTGAGATAATCATTATGTCTTTAGAACAGTTTTCGTGTGTGTTCTTTACGAACGGCATTTTTTACGTAACGATTTTATTAAAATATGAGATTTATTTTCTAGTGCCCGCAATGAAATTTTGCTCCGGGCCCCGCAAAAGCTCCACCCGGCCCTGCCAACGAAGGTGCTTGTTCTTTCGATTTCAAGTCAGGAAAACTGAATTCAAGTTATATTCTATTCTACATCAACAAAAACACTGAATACTAATATCTGTGAAAAATTGTTTATATGAATCCATCCTGAAAATTCAGGAAATCTAAGTACATTTAACCTTTGGGTTGCTGCACCCGCGTTTATCTTCGCGAACTTTTGTAAGTATCAGATAAGCTTTTCCTGCAAAACTCGTGATTAACTTATTACAATATCAATTTAGCCCACACTGCAATTTTTTCATAATACTGAAATGCTGTCAAAATGGTTACTCATAAAGACACCGAGAAAATACTTGAAGAAACCACCTAGGCAGCAGTCTCTCTCTCTCTCTCTCTCTTTCTCTCTCTCTCTCTCTCTCTCTCACCCCTTGATTAACCAATCATCCGTTACAAAAGCCACTAAGTTACACTGTTGAATAAAACTTTTTTATACCTCTCAACCAGATGGTCCTATAAATCATGCTGTGGACTTAAGTTCTTTTGCAAGGATTTTTAAACACTCTCCCGAACTCTAAATGTTTTTTCGCGTCGTGCTTCCTCACCACTCTACTCAAGATCAAGCATGAACAACAAGCATTTAAACATATTACAGCAGATCAAAGTAGCTTTGTCAAAAGTTTATTCATTTAACATATATTCCAAAGAACTTTTCAGAATATACATGTTAGCATCATTTCCAGCAGGCAGCACTTCACTATTTGGTACGGTGCTCCAAATACAGTATGTCTAATCTCTGAGCATGACCACGTCAGAGGAAAAACAGGAGGTTCTGCAATTTTCATAATCTCGCAAAAAAAAAAAAAAAAAAAAAAAAAAGGACACATATCAACAGCTAGAACTCGCCCACGATTTCTCCAAGGGGCCAGAAATTCGAACAACGTATTGTTCCAAAATAGTGGACATACAACATGTGAAAGATGAAAAATGCAAACGCAATTTGTATCCCCTCTGAAATGGATATTTTACACTCCGTATGTTGTTGTAGACCCCTTGAGTCACTTTTCTGGATGGTGTAAGTCTGATAAGATTTCTAAGCCAGAAATTGCACTTTACTGGGGGGGGGGGGACGATAGAAACCCACATTCTATGTCCTGTTCGGAATTTGAACTAGAACTAGCACGGCGAAATACTGATATGTCGCTAAAGTCTATATCAGAGCTTATAAATTAGCTGCCGCTTTGTCGCTCCTAGTGTGCACGGAAATTTTGGGAAATGCATTCTTAGAAAAAAAACATGCATCCCGATAAATCATCCGTGAACCGTGAAAGCCGGGTAAGCAAATACTTTTTTGATCAGGTATGGAAAAGACGAAATTTTTAGCATCAGTAACGTCCAAGTCGTTATTTGCTTTTGTGTGTGATTAAAGGTTTAACGAAAACCGTAAACTACTCGACGGGCCTGCAGGGATGCAGCAGTCGTCCGTCCGTAATTTAGGCGCACTGGTTCGCAGGGAAAAAGAGGGTCAGTGTCGTAAGACAAACACGACATCCATGCTTCACGGGGATTCAAACCCGGACCCTTTTCGGACGAATGGTCATAAGCCAGCGCTTAGACCACTCCATCACCGGGGCGGATCAAAGTCGTTTCCAAAGCGTATTTGAATCGCTGTGGAACTAAGTAAAGGATCTCAGATGCTCACTGGGAACATTCTGACTCGGTGTTCGGGAGCTTTCACTTCAGCTGCAGTTTTTTCTTTAAATGATTTATTGGATATGGTGGTACAGAGCCATACAAAGCCGATATAAACAGGAGACGGAAATTACACAGCAAGTACAAATCATACATGGTTGACAGCATGCCAAATGCTCAGTTTACACAGATACAGACAGTGTTGATCATGTAACACATTATGAACAAGTACACATCAAACATGCATTTTACAGTATGCTAAATGACCAATGTACACAGATAACCAGTGTCGGACAAGTAACATACGGAGAGCCAGTGCCGAAAGACAAACACAAACATATATGGCTCACCGGGATTCGAACCCGGACCCAATTAGGGAGAATGATCATAAGCCAGCGCGCCTTAGACCACTGCGCCACCGGGATGGCTGTCGTAAGACAAACACGACATCCATTCTTCACGTGGATTGGAACCCTGACCCTTCTCCGACGAATGGTCATAAGCCAGTGCTTAGACCAATCCAAGTCGTTCCCAAAGCGTATTTGAATCGCTCACGCAATACACTGTGGACTAAAAGGATCTCAGATGCTTACTGTGAATATTATGGCTAGGTTTTCGGGAGCTTTCACTTCAGTTGCAGTTGATCATACATAACGACGATGTAGAAGGGCCCAACGAAGAACTCAGCGCGTTTGAGAAAGGACGAATCAAGGAACTGTGAGAAGCAAGCAGGTAGTATTAATGAATCGCCCAACATCTAAGCCGCAGTGATGCAGCAGTTAGGCAGTGTTGGCAGCACTGGGTAAGTGAAGGAAACCATATACGCTCAGAAGGTTGTGGTTGGCCCAGGTGCGAAACCGGCTGAGAGAATCGTTTCATAATTCCATAAACTCGAACCGCCCAATGGGCTGCTTTGCCCACCCATCCAGCAAGTTGTAACTGCATCTACACAACATCCTGTATTATCGTGCATGAGAGACGACTTGTAGAAGCGGGGCTTCATTATTGTCTTCCACTTTCTAAATCGTCCGTTAACCACCTTACACGGCGTCAACTGCGAAGCTGTGTCGCGCGTTTAGGTAATAATAGTCTTCCTTGACCGCCGATAAACACATTAAAATGGTGGCGCACTAAGCATGAGCTTTAATACTGTAGCACCGTACTCCTCTATACCAGTGGCGCTGTTCCTTTGCCTCGTGTTAAAACAGTAAGACAGTTAATCTGTATGCTGGTACGGGATGCAGTTTCTTCAGAAAATACAATGTGTCGCGATAATTATTTGCTCCGTGTACTCCAGGATATCTGCAGCAGAATCCAGATGGTGTATCGAAGCTGTCTGGATATAAAGCTTGCATTATCTGCATCTTGTATGGATGCAGGACTGAAGCGTAGTTTGCCGCCCCTGTGGCGCAGCGGTCTAAACGCTTTGCCACCGACAGTTCATTCGTTCGAATGGTCCGGCGGTATGAAGCATGGGTCTGTGGTCCTTTCTCACGACCCTCTACCCCGTTCCCAAAATAGCTGGTCCAAATAAGGGACGGGATACTCGTGTATGCCTTAGTGTTGCTCTCGGTAATAGTTTATCTTCTCAAATACAATAAAAGTAGTCCAAATTTCCTAGGACGTTTCCGAAATGACTGATTTGGACCTGTTCAACGTAATTTCAGAGAATGAGGCTAGAAGCTTCTGTTGTCCTGTAGTCATTTTTGATAATTCCCTTGCATGATTTTAACGGAACACGCTCAAAAATTAATTCTGTTGCCTTTACAGCCAGAAAAATCTTCGAGATCTACAACAGAAATTATCTGCCACTGTTTCGATTAATTCAAGTGGCATCGAAAATTCGATAGCTGAAATTTCTTCTCAATATTCTCTGGCTAAAGTATAAACAATGAAAGTTGAAGACTCGTGCAAGAATTAATCACTGATACGAACGATTACCGTCTTTGGCACGATTTAATGATAAAAGATGAAAAATATATACAATTAAAACTTTATGCACATGAGCACTTTCGACGCAGCGGCTACCTCATCCTCAGATGTATTGAACAAAAACGCATTCAATCTACAGTATATATAGCATAGAATACGGCATTGTGGAAAGCAATGGGAGGCGTAAGAGCCAATAACATTTCGTGTGCGTCAAATAGTTGCGTACACAGCATGCTTAATGGTAAGTGAGGTAAAACATATTACAATAACTGAAGAATGAGGTGGGGTGGGGTGAACAGAGCATTTCAAACAAAAGTCACAATTTAAAGTTAACAGATTTAATTAGCGACTTCCATGCACTGTGCAATTCATAGGGGCTATGTTCATTACAACATTGTACACTGGAAGCTTCTATATACACACTTTCGCTTATTAATAGCTCCCTGAGGTTGCTAGGGGTATGAATAATTCTTGCATTACTCCAATCTGGGTTAAGATTGTTTTAAAGTACATATTTGGCTAGAGATGTGCCATACATGCCTGCTTTAATGTTGTATTTATGTTCTCTAATCCTTAATCCAAGATTACGTTTTGTGGAACCCAAATAATTTGAGCAATTTGTCCTGTGGTTGCCTGAAGTAGTGGGGTGTTGTAGATACCCCATTGATCCCTACTACAGCATTGTTTACGATCTTTACGAACAACTAAGAAAACGGATAAAATTGCATAAAGGGAATTTCCCACTTCGTCCTCTGGTGTCTGGCTATGTTAGCCCCACCAGACCCTTGGAACAAGCCTTGGCCTAATATCTGGCCAAATACACTGTGGATTCGCTTTATTCTATTAAAAGCTCCACACTGCCTATCGAAGGACTGCGGTTGCTTCAGCCACAATCACAGCCCTTCACATTTTGGCATCCTTTGCCGTGGTCTCGTTGTACCCTAATGTACCGGTCGAAGCCACGCATCAGATTATTGAGGCAAAACTTGCTGATTCCCATATTCAATTTTCTGAAATTGATACAATTATGAACGTAATTCGACTTGTTAAGAAACGTTCATATTTCAAATTTCAAGACAGCATTTATCAACAGTTGGAGGGCTCCCCAATGGGTTCCCCCTGTCAGCTGTCTTAGCTGAATTTCTTTTACAACCTATTGAAAATCAGGTCATTAGTTCCTTTCCCCACCGTCCATTGCTTTACTTAAGGTACGCTGACGACATCCAGGTTGCATGGCCTCACAGCTGGGATGATTTACTCTTGTTCGCCAACGAACTATATCATCCCATTCCCAACCATCAAGCTCACGATTGAATTTCAAAATGATCATTGTTTTCTATTTCTGGATATTCTAATTAATAAGAATTAAAATTGTAATTGTATCACTACTAGTGTATATAGAAAACCTTGTCATTCCCCAGTTATTATTCCATTTTTTTCATCACATCTAAAATAACACAAATTGTCAGCGCTGTTCTTTTTATTCAGAAGAGCGCACTCACATTCGTCAACCCCCCGAACTCCTACAACAAGAAGTTAAATAAATTTTTAATTTAGCTGAGCAACACGGATATCCTAAATACTTGACTAGTAAGGTATTTAGTAAAGTCAAATATGCCCTGAATACTACTTCGTCAAGAGAATCTAATCATAACACTAAATATGTGGGCTCCATGCAGTATAATCCACTTTTAACAAGACTCTTATCACACCTTTGTAAACAACATGATGTGAAATTTCGCTTACAATCACGAAACCTTTTCTCAGTTGTTCGTAAAGATCGTAAACAATGCTGTAGTAGGGATCAATGGGGTATCTACAACAACCCGCTACTTCAGACAACCACAGGACAAATTGTCTCAAATTATTTGGGTTCCACAAAACAATCTTGGATTAAGGATTAAAGAACATAAATACAACATTAAAGCAGGCATATATAGCACTTCCCTAACCAAATATGTACTCCAAGACAATCTTAATCCAGATTGGAGAAATGCAACAATTATTCATATTCCTAGCAACCTCAGGGACCTATTAATAAGCGAAGAAGCCTCCAGTGTACAATGTTGTAATGAACATAGCCCCTATGAATTGCACAATGCATGGAAGTCACTAATTAAATCTGTTAACTTTAAATTGTGACTTTTGTTTCAAATGCTATGTTCACCCCACCCCATCTCATTCCTCAGTTATTGTAATATGTTTTTCCTCACTTACCATTAGGCATGCCGTGTACGCAACTATTTGACGCATGCGAAATGTTATTGGTTCTTACGCCTCCAATTGCGTTCCACAATGCCATAATCTATGCTATATACACTGAGTTGCTACATTATTAAGACAATCTGACAGTTTTAAGCAAATGAACCATGGCTGCACGATGTTGCCGCCATAGGGCGAGGCTAGTATAAAAAGGGAAAGCTTAGTGCTTGCGACAGTAGTAGAAGTGATTTTTGGGTGACGAGGTGGGTAAACAATGCGATTTGACGGACTTTCAACGTGGGATGATTGTAGGAGCTCGGTGCGATTGAGCGAGTATCACCGAAACCGCCGCATTCGTGAAATATTCCAGAGCAGCTGTTGTTAAAGTGTTTAAAGACTGGACTGTCAGCCAAAACACTGGTTCTCTACGTGCAACGTGTGGTCGTCATCGACTAGTGACTTATCGGGCGGAACGGAGAGTGTCCAGACTGGTAACAGACAACAGAAGGGCAACAGTGCAGCAAATTACAGACCATATTAATCAAGGATCCCCTCAAATGATCTCTGCACGCACTGTTCACCGTACACTGCATCGGATGGGATATCGCCGCCGAAGGCCTGTTCGAACACCTTTGCTGTCAGCAGTTAATAAGAGAAAACGTCTCCAGGTCGCACAGGAGCACAAAGATTGGACAGTCGATAATTGGAAACAAATTACGTGGTCCGATGAATCACGTTTTCAGTTGTACCATGCAGATGGCCGAGTGAGAATTTGGCGGAAACAGCACGAAAGCATGTACCCCAAATGCATTGCTACAACCCTTCAAGCTGGCGGATGCAACGTTATGGTTTGGGGAATGTTTTTCCTGGAATGCTTTGTGCCCTTTAATTTGTGTTGATCAACGTCTGACTGGAACATCATGTCTAAACATCGTTGCGGACCAAGTGCATCCTGTCATGTGGATAGTTTATCCCAATGGCGATGGCTACTTTCAACAAGATAATGTGTCCTGCCATAGTGCTCGTAATGTACAGGATTGGTTTTAGGAACATGCCGGTGAGTTTACTTTGCTTAGGTGGCCCCCACAATCTCCAGATCTCATCTACATTAAGAATTTGTGGGATGAGGTTGAACGAGCCATCAGACAGCTGGATCCACAATCCTTCAATCTCACACTCCTGGAAAGTGCTATTCATCAAGCATGGTCTCAGATTCCACAAACCACCTATCAACATCTCGTGGAGTCCATGCCACGAAGAATCGACGCAGTATTAAAGGCAAAAGGTTGCCCAACGAAGTACTGAGGGGTGGTCATAATAAAGTGGCCACTCAGTGTATATATTGAATGTGTTTTTGTTCAATACATCTGAGGATGAGGTAGCCGCTACCTCGAAAGTGCTCATGTACCTATGGTTTTAATTGCATATGTTTTTCATCTTTTATCATTAAATCGTGCCAAAGACTGTAATCGTTCGTATCAGTGTAAAGTATAAAGTTTTAGGTTTTCTTTAAAATCAAAAATGGTATGCAAGTCAGGTGATGCACAAACATAACATAGCTTGTCGTTGACGAACGAATGTGAACCCCGATTTCTCACGTAATTTGCCCCCCCTCCAGTGGCGCAGTGGTCTAACATCTGGCTTCTAACCGTTCGTTCGGGAGTTTCTGGGATGAGGCATAGGTATGAGGAATCAGACCGTTATGGAAGAAACTTTGGAGACCTTCACCCAGCAGTGGATTGAAAATGGTTGACGAGTGATGATTTGTAAATCAGTCTATTCTAAAATTCTAAAAATCCTATTTTGAAGACATACACTTTTCAGATGGACATTTGGCAATTAAAATCAAATCTGTGATACACCTTTGATTTGTGTATTTTAAAATATTAAAAAAATGCAATGTGGTATGGAGAAAGAATGCTGGCGGCAAACATTTTGCGCTGCACCTTCTTAATTCCTCCCATTTCTTTATTATTGACCTGAGCCAACGGATGGCATAATATTAGACTGATTAAAATTAAGTAGAAAGCAAAATCTTTATTTTTTTTTTGTCATTTCCTGCGGTAGATTCCTGCTTGACAACGAAGTATTGAAAACGTAGATCCTTCATATCATTACGAGGATCAATCCCTCCCTGTCGCCACTAGGAAGCGATGGTCAAATTAAACTAATTACCAAATAAATTAGCAATTCTACACTAAATTGATACAAGATATTACAAAAGTGCATTTTTTCATTAGCGCAAATCCCTGATATTACCCAGCTCTCACACACCTACGGGCGGCTTTATGGAGGCAGAAGAGTACCACTTACCTATCAGACTTAGTCAGATTTTTTACACCAACGAGACTTTTGTAATATTTTAAATCACTTATTTTTCTGAAAGACTCAGGTCTTGGCATTATGATACGCGCATTTATATCAAGCGAATCAATACGAAAAAAAAATTCAAGAAATGTTCTGAACCGATTTGATCTATAACTATTTCGAGTGGCATCGAAAATATGATAGCTCGAATTTCGTCTCAAGAATCTCAGCTTAAAGTAATCCTAGAGAAGGGGCTGAATTTACTAACATTCCATTTATAAGACAAGATTTCAGTTTAAAAAAAAACATACACAATACATTGTTTTAATTAACAATATTTTGAATTGCTCCCCACAAAACCAGCAATAATCATTTTTTATAAATATAAAAATCTTTAGGAAACTAGTTTTCTTAAAATAAAAAAGACATGCCCTTAGAAAGAGATAGCTTATTTTACTTTCAAAAAAGCTGAAAAAAATTGTGAGAGTCTCTTTCAGATGATTAAATATGCGAATACGTTTCTAAAAGTGGTGAAACTATTTTTTCTTTATCATCTCGGTTATTTTATCATTTTAGTTTGCAATCTCGCGGGCATTTTAACGAACCGAGTGTTTACAATGGAAACTCTGAGAAAGCTGCGGGAAGAATTCCCGCCGATGGTGACGCCTAAACGCACTTAAGACTAATGAGCAATTGAAAGAAAATGGTCAGATCTGCTGGGAGATGGAAGAACTGATTTGCATTACTTCATTGTTCGTCGGTAATGAATGCGGAATCTTCGTATAGCACATGATTGACAGAGACAATTTTAATTATTTTTTTAGATTCGCATCCATGTGCAAAACGAAAATGAAATTCAATCTTTATAAAACTCGATTTACAGATATAGCTGCTGAATCTTGTTAAAAAAAAAACGCTAACTCAAGAAAAGCTGAAAAAAAAACAAAAACTAACTTTGTTTTCTTCAGAAGAAAAACTCGGTTCATGGGTAACAATAAAAAAATACATTTAGTGCACGACTTGAATTTAAATTTCAGTTCAAAGCTTCGTAGTTGGGCGATTTCTTTTCTTATTGGTTAAACTGTGTATCCGAAAGAAGTCTAAAATACGGAACTGTCGCGGCTTTTGTCGCACAGGGGTCCGAACTGTCTTTTGACAGTCAACTCTTCAAAAATTGGTGCTTCGTTATCAGAAGCAAAGCATGTCAAGCGTATCGACTTAAGCGAACACTGAGCAATATTTATTTTGCTGTTCGTTGTCTAAATACAATGGAATCACAATTGATTAACACACAGTGCACAAATCAACAAATGTGCCATTCCCAGCCATAAAACTGCTGCGAAAAGAAACTCACTGAGGGCTACGAATGGGACATATACAGTACGTACCTTTTGCATACCATATAATTATTGTGATGAGTAAACAGGGTTATCTCAAGAAATTCGATCGTTTGGAGACATTGAACATGGGAGTGCCATCTCCTCGACTTCAGAAGGTTCGTGTGGTAAAATAACACTAAATGCTTAAACACAAAACTTGCGCGACCAATAACCGTCTTAGGAATAGCTATAAGAAGAAATACGATTTATAACGACTGATATACTTCATTTCAGATTGTCGAATTACACTTGATGGAACAATTCCTCTTTGAAATAGTTTTATCAACGAGACTGATATGAATAAGTCGGCTTAGTTCTGTGAGTTGTTCAGAGTGTAGATCATCACGATAGCGCGCTTCAAAATACAATCAATAAAGCATCTTCCGTCGTACTACCACCACACACACTTTACACTCGACGTGAATGTGTTTATTTACCTTCCACTCACTATCAGTTGTTTCCAAAACATATAAGGAAATCCGCGGAAGTGACATGCTGTTCAGAAAGAAAATCTTACAGTGAAGTAATAGTTCACATTAGAACAAAAACTCAAAAAAGGAAAGTTAAATTAGAGATAAGTATCACTAAACGTCTGGGATTTTCACGTGTAACCGTCCGAAGTGTATTCAAGGAATAAATCAAAACAGTCTGACGGAGGGGGTGGGATGTGGCAGTTAACAGTTCGTTGATGTTCAAGGTGAGCGCCGCCGCTCCCTATCGCAATGTCAGAATGGAAAACCCCTGTTGAGAGGTTAACGTTAGTATACAACGACGGGGAACTTACAAAGATTTGAGTAAAGATCATTCTACGTGCGATGGCACGACTGGGCTGTTGCAGTCGACGCCCACATAAAGTACTTTTGTTAAAAGCACCTCACCGGATTATCAGGTTATAGTGGAAAAAAGAACATCGCTACTGGACCGTGGAAGACTTGAAATGGATAGTTCGTTCCGTTGAACTGAGGTTCGAATTACAACACGACGACGGAAGAGTGCGTGCGTATATCGCAAACCACAGGAGGCTATGCACCCCAATTGTTTTACAGACCAGTGAGGTCAATGTAATGCTCTTGAGCGTGATTATGTAGGCCATATTATACACGCTGAGACCACCATAACAGCATAAGGCTATGTTGTCGTATTAGCCGACTGGCTAACCACGTTTATTGCTATCTATTCCCCACTACAAGATGCCTTCTTTCAATAAGACAAAGCTAAGTTTCATCGCTGTCGTTTGGGCAGGATCTGCTTGATGGAGCATTCCGTTTAGTTCGTAACCCTTAAATGATCCGATCGCTCTTCGGATCTGAATATAATTGAACATCTGTGGGGTTAAATGAAGCGATGAATTTAGACGTGAAACACATCACGCGCAACCCTGTATACTCTATGGACCACTGTCCAAGAATCATAGGCCGTCGTAACTCCCAAACCTTTGCAACATTTGATAGTGTCCATGCCATTATGTGTTGCGGCTATTTTAAAGGGAAAAGTTTGGTTCACCCGTTATAAGGTGGATTTGGACAATGTTCTGTCATTTTAGTGTATTTCTTCCAAATTGTCATGGTATGCCCATATTTCTTCCATTGAAAAATGTTCTTCACAAAATCTAAGACAGTTTTCGTATCTAGAAGACACTTTCAAAGTGAATAGCATTTCGCATTGTACGAATTGCAAGTCTGCAGAGTCCTGGATAATTGTTATCTAGAAGACACTTTCGAAGTGAATAGCATTTCGCATTGTACGAATTGCAAGTCTGGAGAGTCCTGGATAATTGTTATCTAGAAGACACTTTCCAAGTGAATAGCATTTCGCATTGTACGAATTAAAAGTCTGGAAAGTCCTGGATAATTGTTCTCACATTTGGAGTAGCGTAACCACATTTCTTGATAATCTGCGTAAATTAGATATCCGTATGATTCCTTTCTCATATTCTCTTTAGTTCACTTCATACAGAGCCCAATGAGGTAGATCTGAATGCTCACATATTTTCTTTAGTTCATTTTACACAGAGGGAGAGTGGTGACATTGTATGCCTTTAAAGATACACCAGCACCCAATAGTTGTCAGCCCTGTTTCCACTTCTTGCGTTTTACCATCGACGTAGATTGGCGAACACCCCTTGGCATTCTCTTGAGATTCCAGAGAAATCACATTTATGCCTACTACACATACCAGCCACTGAATTAGAAACTTTTATTCAACAACGGGCTGTATCTCATTTAGTCCGAATTACATCATGTATGCGGTTTGGTTTAGATTCCACGAAGTGTTGGAGTGCTTCTACATCTATAGCATACCCGGCGTTCACCAGACAGTCATTTGACTGGCTCAGATTTTGCGGAAGAGAACACTGCTCCCGGATCTGTTTTTCTAACTTGTCCCATACATTCTGAATGGGGTTCATATCCGGGTTCTGTGGTGGCCATGGAAGATGGCGGAGTTCTCTGTCATGCTCTATGAACCACTGCTTAACACATCTTGCGCGATGGACAGTAGTACTGTCGTTCATGAAACACAGTCACTTGCTGGATAAAGAGTCAACATTGCAGGATGACTTGATCGGTTGGTTGGTTGGTTGGTTGATGAATTTTAATGGCGCAAGGGCCAGGTTTGGCCAAAGAGCGCCAGACAAAGGACTATCAGCGACAGATGTTTAAAAGCGGGGAAAAGGATTAAGAGAAAACAGGCTTGGTAAAAGTTGGAAAAGAGGATGAAGAAAGCTGTGAAGACACGTCAGTGAATTAGGTTTATATAAAAATTTAGGTATGTAATAATTAACTAATATAATGATCAGCAGTAAACACAACTACACAAAGGATGATTCACCAGGAGGGGGACGAACCGTCACTCTCCTCCCCACACTCCTCTGCAATGCTGGCAGAGGGCGGGGACGAACTGTCACTCTCTTCCCCCCATGTTCCTCTGCAATGTTGTTTGAGGCTGGGGACGAACTGTCACTCTCCTCCCCTATGTTCCTCTATAATGTTGGTTGAGGGTGGGGACCGCGCTGAGGCCGAGACAGTTGCAAAGTCGGCCATGATGGCCGCGACATGTGGATGGACACTGCACACCTTAGAGGATTGAGGGCCGGCTCTCCAGGCACGTGCAGGCCTTCCGCTGGGAACTGGAAGAGTCGGTCGTCTTCAAAAGAAAGGCGCAGACTCCAGCTGGTCGAATAAGCTGGAGCTCGGTGAAATCCACCTGTGTCGCTTGTTCAACTGTAGATCGCTTGGCAAGTGCGGCGAGAGCTACAGGGCGCGGAACAAATGGCTGCACGGGTGGTGGCTGAGACTGAACAACTGCGGCAAAACTACGCTGTCGGGTGTTGGGAATACCCAACTTGGCTTTGGCAGCAGGGTACGAGAGGCCGTCCAGGGTCTTGAGGCGCTGGATTGCCATCTCGTCCTTCCATTTCATACAGGTGCGAGAGTGAGCCGCATGGGCCTCACCACAGTTAACACAGGAGGCCGCAGAAGTGCAACCTTCCCGTCATGTTCACTGGAGCCACAATTTGCGCAACGAGCGGAACTCTTACAAAAACGTTGTGAATGCCCGTACCTCTGGCACCTGAAACAGCGCAGAGGACTGGGAATGTACGGGCGAACTCCACAGACCAAGTAGCCAGCCTTGATTTCGGTCGGAACCTTCGGGGAGTTAAAAGTCAAGATAACATTTTTAGACTTAATGAAAGAACCATCGCGCCGAAACATCATACGGCGCGCAGCAATAACACCTTGATCTGCAAGTTCAGTCACCAATTCTTCTTCACTGCATGGCAAGAGATCAAACTCAGAAATAACACCCCGAGAGGTGTTAAGAAACGGGTGAGGTGTCACTTTGACAGGAATGCCTTGAAGACTAGTGAGGTGCAGAAAAGTGTTACTCTGAGAAACACTGCAAGTTTGGACAAGCAGGTCCCCAGAGCGAAGCTTCTCACAGACCTCAAGGGGCCAACCGCAGCGTCCAAAGCTTTAGAAATGAAAAAGGGAGATCTGGTGGACAGTCTCTCATTCGGATCGATGGATTCTACAAGCAAGTGAGTAGCATGCGTAGTCACAGCAATTGAGGGGAGACGACGCTTCGGAGCGACTGGTACAGCTGCCGAAGAAGAGGTTCCACATTCTTGGTCCAGGTCATGGTCTAAAGATCGTTTAAGGGTATGAGACTTGGTAGGTTGAGAAGACGAAGGAGAGTCGTTGTCAACTATCATATTCACAGGTGTCCGAAATTTGGAGTTTTGTTTTTGTTTCTACCCATGGAAAAAAGAAGGAAGATTCGTCTGCAGACTACTCCACCCACCACCGAGCCCTACAAGGGAGAACTGGAGGTCCGCAAGCCAAGAAAATGACGCTAGACACAGTTCTGGAGCTTAGACGTTGCAGATATAGTCCGTTGGCTGTGATCACACGCACTCGGCGGACACTTCGGCCTCCTGGTACCGTCATGCCAACGCCTTTGGCATGATCCCACAGCCCCCGGGCTCACCCTGCCGTGCCATACGACAAAGCCGCTAAAGCCCTGTACACAACTTGGTACATGACTTCTGACTAGAGGTGTGACTTGATCGGCAACAATGTCCAGATAATCCTTAAATAATCTTTCCTAACATGTTTCCACAGATAATCAAATAACATGTAAATCTTCTCTAACATAGACAATCTTTTAACATGGATGTTAGAAAAGATTATCAATGATAACACTGATCTGCAATTTTACAACTTTTTTCTGTTGTTTTCAAATGAATAGGTGTATCTGAATGGATTTTCTGCGCAGATTCCGGAAATGACCTTCAAAATTCCGTATCACGTCAGGTTTTTTTACAAATGACGGAAATGTGAAAATTTAAAAAACTCTTATTTTTTAATGACATTGCTATATGGCAACGTTTGTAACGTGTGAAAATGTTCTCTGGAGGGGCGGAATGATTGTTTAAGGAATAGATAAACATAAATACATATTCAAAAGCAAACATACCTAACATTCGCTACTGGGCTCCCCTTCAAACTTCCTCTTTTTGGATTGTCTTCGGTGTGCGTCCGTACAGTCTCTGTTCAACATCCAACAATAGTCGGCCATCATATATACAGTCCACTTTCCTTGGTATCTCTTTTCCATCACTTTAATATCCTGATGGAAGCGCTCGCCATGTTCTTCCGAAAACTCACCAAGATTGTTAGGAAAGTAATTTAGATGAGCATGAAGAAAGTGAACTTTGACGCTCATGTTGCAACCAAGCAGTTCATAGGATTCCAGCATGTCCTCGACTAAAGTGGTTTAATTTGAAGCCTTCGTGTTCTACAAAATGTTGTGTACCACATTTCTGAATGCAGTCCATGCTCGCAATTAGCACTCACTCATGGTTTCCTCGAACATGTTGTCTGCCATTAATTTTCGTATTTGAGGGCCTATGAAAATGCCAGCTTTAATTTTTTCAGACGTGATTGATGGAAACTTTCCACCAAGATACTGAAAGCATTTACTGTCCCTGCTTAAAGCTGTCACGAATTGCTTCAATTAAGCCAAGTTTGATGTGTAAAGGTGGCAACAGTATTTTCGAGGGATCAACCAGTGGAAGTGAAACAATGTTTTTTTCGCCAGGTGTGAATGTACTTCTGACTGGCCACTGCTGCCAAACCAAATGTTCCGTCCTTGCTCTGGAGTCCCATTCACACAAAAAGCAAGGAAATTTGGTGTAGCCTGCTTGTTGGCCGAGCAATATTCCAATCACCTTGAAATCCCTGCACGAAGACCATTCATGAAACTTGTACTGCACACTTTCCAGCAGTAATTTAAGGTTCTCGTATGTCTCTTTCAGTCATAGAATGTGCTACTGGAATGGATGGATAGATGGATGTTAGTATTGTTGTAACGTGCCAGGAGATGTGACGTACCTGCCAGAAGGACGCACGCGACATAAAGGCAGATAGGAATCAGAATAAAACGTCCGCGTAGCTCAATTGGTAGAGTGACTTATTCCGGAATGAGGGGATCCGGGTTCGAATCCTGGCGTGGACAGAAATGACGGAGAAATTTACTTCGTTATAATGGCGCCCGAACTATCCGGATGACCCAACCGTTCAAAATCTCGCATTGGTGTGATGTTCTTTCCACAATGCGAGATAGGAAAAATAAGAGAATCCCTTCTCCAGCACTTCGAAAAATAATAAGGGCGAGATGATGTAACGTACCAGGAGATGTGACGTACCTGCCAGAAGGACGCACGCGACATAAAGGCAGATAGGAATCAGAATAAAACGTCCGCGTAGCTCAATTGGTAGAGTGACTTATTCCGAAATGAGGGGATCCGGGTTCGAATCCTGGCGTGGACAGAAATGACGGAGAAATTTACTTCGTTATATTGTGTAATAAAACACCTTTTAAACTGGATTTGCTGGCATCTATGAACAACCTCCACTGTCCTGAATTGTAATTAATGTTGAAGTATTTCATGACTGCCGGAATGTCTCGACAATATACCAAACCGTCTTCCTCAGCAAAAAACGGAACCAATTCTGCCTCTCGGTGTCTGTACCAGTAGAATCTCGTATTAGGACATAGTAAATTCTTTTCCTGAAGTCGTGATCCTAAAAGCTCTGCTGCGTCTTTAGGTAAATTCAGATCACGAACCAAATCATTCAGTTCATGCTGGGTATATGGCACTGGAGTTTCAACCTCCGTGCTGTACGGTTGGTACATCTCATCACTTGTATCACCGTCTGAATCGGTGTCTGTTGGGGGCTTCATATTGGACGGGGATGGCACAGGGATGGATTCACTATGGGGCACTGGTCTTATGGAAGATGGGATATTGGGATACACAATGTTACGCTTACTGGTCCTGGTATGGCCCACGATGTTCACTGTGCAGTCGTCACTGTGATTTTTGAAGTAGCAGTCGTCACTGTGATTTTTTGGCTCCCGCCACACCATGGGTACACCGAACGGCATTGATGCCCTTTTTCCACTTTTCCAGTTCCTCAACCCCTCCACACATGCACGGCACACATTGTGAGGCGACCAAACTTTGTCCTGATCTGCTAGTTTAATGCCGAAGTATTTAAAATAAGCATTTTTCACGAAAGGCGTAATATTTTGCCTATGTTTTTTTCCTGTCGTATAACAGCCACATATGTAGCAAAATATGTCTGGATGATTTACACAACCACGTGAAGCCATTGCACACTCCACAATTCCGTAAAACACGATCTTCCCCGAATGGCGCCACATGTGACCAATAGAAAGAAGGGAGCAGTGGCGTGAGGTATGAGTCATACTGCCGTGCCAAGATAACATTCTCTCATGTTCCGCCTTTGTGAGTGGCACAAATAGTGACGTTATACATATAAAACAGTTGCGTTTCCATTATCAGCTATATATTTATGTTTATCTATTCCTTAAATTGCTGGTGGGGTGCTTTTGGATTGCCCCGCGTCATTATTAGTAATAAGGGTAATCACTCGAATCTCAAAAACTATGGTTTCCCCGTATTAGAGAAAACACAGGCTCGCTATTCGAGGATGGGCGTTGTGTTTCACCCAGCCGACGTTCCGTGTATCGGGGTCCGCTGAGTGCCGCAATGTTTCAAAGTAATCGTCTAGCTTTTCATTTCTTTTTGAATAATTCGTTAACTTACAAATTTTGATTTGATTACTAGCACTGATGCGTAAGTTACTCAGTATTGCACTGGAGGATTTTTCTGAACATTCATCCCAAATCATTTATTCACACATCCAACACTCAATCGTTATTAACCTTTTTCTTTTCTTTACAAAATTGTACACTCAAATGAAATGTAGCCGACTCATAATAACGGGAAAATAAAATATGTTTATTTTTGCCTGATGAAGGCTTGAAATCTAGTAAAATATACACTCATTCATATGAAAATGTTTGAAGACCCTTTTAGAAAAATTATTTGTTTAAAGGTTAACTTTAATTTTTCATTTTCATATAATATAATTCTGAAATACTTCGAAACATAATTTACTAAAAAAATGATTCCCTATATTACACAATTTCCTGCTCTGATCAATGGTATTTACTTTACTCAACCATTTCATTATTCTTCTATTTCTGCCCTACTTTTCTCAGCATTAGTTTAGAGCTGGTTTTACTTTCAACCTTAACTTAGTCTATTTCTGCCCTACTTTTCTCAGCATTAATTTAGAGCTGGTTTTACCTTCAACCTTAACTTAGTCTACTATGCTCTTCTTAAATTTTCGGTTCAACATACTAATTATGTAAACAAGAGGAAACATGAATGTCGGATTATCCTACCTTCTATCCCACGATGAGGGCTGGAATATCATTCTAGCGAAGTCTTTATGCTATCTCCTCTCTTCCTGACGTATTCATGCCGACTCTGACTTCTGTCATCCTTCTTTCGAAGTATTCATGCCGACTGATATAATTCTGTCATCCCTCTTTCGAAGTATTCATGCCGACTGATATAATTCTGTCATCCCTCTTCCTGTCCTACCAAAAATTTGTTCTTCCCGGATCCTCCTACCAATTTACAGATTGGTCAAACAATTATCATTTCCCGATCTGATTTGCTCTGGGTTTCCCGCCATTTCTCTGACTTGCCATCCTTCGCCCCGTCCAAAATCTGTGTCCGCCCTCAAATTCTAGGAACTTCGTTGCCTACGGATCTCTGAGGTCGTAAATCTTACTATCATAAAACTGCTATAGTTTTCCTTGGCCTGGCGTCAAGCTATTCTTTTCTTCCAGACTTGGTGCATCAAATCTCAAGACGACTGGCGCCGAGCTCCAATAAAATGTCTACCCGCTATTTGTCGGACTTGCATTACTTCGCCTTACACAATATTGCTGGCTCGTAGCAGTTGGGGAAAGGATGCCCCGCGGTCCCATGCCACAGCAAGCGGACTGCTGGAAGCCCTTCGACTCTGAGAGAAAGAGAGAGAGGGTGGGGTGGGGGTGAAGGGGAAGAGCGGTACCTTCCTGACCTTCCTAGGCGCGAACCCACGGAAGAAATCTAAGGGGAAATTTAAATTGTGAAATGCAGAGCGTCTGAAGAGCGTGAAGTTTATAAAATCCTTATTTTAATAATTCTTACACCAGCTCCCCAAAATCTCTCCCATTCATTTGATTATTTTTTTTTCCATTTCTTTTCCGCTTTTCCGATTACTTCTCAATTTCCAATACAGTGAAAAGGTGCACACTCGCTCCCGAGTGATGCAACATTATCTCCCTTCGCAGACTGAAAGACTGAAATCAGGGCAAGAAGACCCTGAGTTAGAATATCCCGTCTTCATTATTTCTGCCGATGCCCTACGTTGATCAGAGCAAGTAAATAACATAATCACATACATCACACTGCAATACATAAATGCACAATTTTTAGAGTTAAATGACTATAAAGAATGGTTATTAGGGTCTTGCATAAATAATTGAAATATATGTACAGGTAGTCACTTTTTTTTTTTTTTTCATTAGTAATTGACGATGACAAGTAACACACTGCTTAGGTATGAATCATCTAAAAAGTGTTTTTTTTTTTTTTTTTTTGTTTTCATGAACGCACCATGCGCTTATCAGCATCGCACAACAATTAGAGTAGTGTTTTTTTTCTTTCACTTTATCTGGTGCTCAGATTCAGCACAGAATTCGAAATCAGTGGACACTATGGTCACACTTGGAATGTCACACCACCTATTCCATAAATTCCAGGATAAGTGTACTTCACAGTTTTATAATACAATGTCCAAGACCACCACATTGAGTGGTCCGAGGTAACGTCATCTCCGTTGCTCAGTTCCACACAGGATACACGAAATTGTCCGCTCCAGTCACTCTGAGTAACATTTGCCGTATTCCGTCCGTACCTTCCCGCAGTTCGTTGATCAGTTTGAATGCAGCGACGGTTGTTCAGTTCGAATGAAGCGTCGGTAACTTCAAGTGCCGCTGAAGTTCCTGGTTAATGTTATTTGCACAAATTTATAGCACTCGCTCCTTCAGGCGAAGCCTTTTTTTACGAAAACCGCAGACAGTATATCGTCTACACCAATGACAGTAGAGGTCCTTTATACCTCCACAAATAGCAGTAACAACGCGAACTGATGCTGCCAACACTACATAGTTCATGCACTGTTGATTCCGAACGGCTTGCACAACACTATTATCGTAATATTTCTACTGGAAGCTCCTTCTTTCGACGCTTTTCCGTCCTCGGATATTGACTGTCAGAGGAAAGAAAATTTTCCTCTTTTCTTTTCGCTGCGTCCAGAGTCCTGGCAGACTCACTGCGCTTTGTACGCAAATTCCACTGAGAGGATGAGATCACTCACTTTCACAAGTCCCTTTGTCATCTCTCTGTGGCGCTTCCACTGTCCCCACAATAGTGGTAGGAACGCTCACACTCTGGAGAATTGATTCTTTCATTCATAAGCAATGTCTGTCAAAGGGCATTGTCCCACAGGAATGTATATTTAGTGTTCTTTTCTCTTTTTTTTTTCACAGCAGCAGTCCGAATACCTCGACACGGACAGCTATTGGGATGAAGCTGCTATATGTGTCTGCACATAGTCTCTGCTTTGCATGTAGCCACTACTCTGGTTATTGCTGACCTAGCCCTGTAAAAAACTTCAGCATAGAAATAGGACACTCCGCCATACAGTTCCTCTTTTTTTTTTTTTTTTTTCTCGATTATTGTTAGAATTATGCCTAATCTGTTTAACCTTTCCTTCTGGAAATCAGTATGAGCATAGTAGAACAAGCTTATATCAAACTAACACATATCTTTTTTTTCGTGAATCCGTGGATTCTTAACATTACCTTGGCGCACGGCCACTAATCTCCTCGTTTTGACTCGGCTCTCCTTTTCTCTTTGCTTCTATTTTATTTTATTCACTTATTTCTTTTTATTATTATTATTATTATTATAAATATTGTATTTTATTTTTCTTTTATCCTTTCATGTAAGTGTGCATTTTTGCGATTACGATTATAAGGAAATGACAAGAAATTTCGATGCTCTATAATTAAGCCAAAATCACTCAATCATTCACACACACACATCCATTTCACACATCACCTTCACCTAAACAAAAATTTATTCCTGAAACTCCCATCGTCGGCGCGCAGAATGTACACGACCATGCTTCCGAATCAACACTGAATTTTCGCATAAGACACTATTTCTTCCATTTAACTACTTTCCCTTTTTGTGATTTATACTTTTACTTTAAAATATTCTCCTTTATTTGTTCTACTAACTGCTTAAGTGTTTTAGCCCTCTACATCGATTTCGCTCTAAACACCCTTTTCTTTAGCTGGGTCTGAGAGAAACCCCTTGCTTGCGTTCGGGGGTCATATGAAGTCACCCCTTTCGCTCAGGTACTCACGCCAAAAGCTGGGAGTCAATCTTGACCTTTCCACCCAAGGTTATTACAACCCGTTTCCTGCTTGCCTTTTCTGGTCCATTGAGCTTGGGGGTAGGAACGATAGGAATTACTTCCGTTTCCTGTTTTTACTCCTTCGCTCCAGAAAGGAAGCCCCGTTGACTCTGCCACGCTTTTTTTTTTTTCTTCATTCTTCTAAAAGACACGCCGCATGGTCTTACGCTTTTGTACATTATGGTCAGATACCCTTTGCCAAAGTGCCTTGACCATAATGTCACCCAATATATTTTTTTCTTTCTACCCTATTTCCCTTACACATGTTTTTTTTTTTCAGCTACATTATTTGGATTACACTGGATACACACAAGGTAAGTGAACCTTTATTTTTCGTAGGGTATCCCAGGCGTGCTCCGAATTATTATCTCTCCCATTCATTATTCTTAGCCTAGTGAAACCGCTATTTTCTGCTTAACTGCCCTAAGCAAATCTCCCAAAAGGTAATACTCTCCTGATATCCTCTACTCACGTGCTTGCCAAGAAAATTACTAATTTGTTTTACAATACCGAGAATATATCATTACTGAACTGATTGAAGAATCAGCGATGAATTATTCATTCGCTACTGTAAACTGCGAAATGCTGTCGAGAGTTGACATCGCTAACTATTCTTACTATCCTTACTACTCAAAATTGATATGCAACTGAATGTGCTAACTTTTAATAAGCATTGGTGATAATTATTATTCTATTATATAAGTGCCTCCCACAGCAGAATGTCCATCTAATAAAATTCCGAACACTACGGATACTACTCTGATGCGAATTACTGCTATTACCTGTATTCTTATCTAGGTAACTGAAATTTACGCATAAATAAGTTGATACTACTTAACCTATTTGGACAATTATGTTAATCAATAATCAACGTAGCGAACATAATTTTAACCTGAAAGCACTGAACTCAATCATTTTTCTCCTGCAACTAAAGTACCTAAACTATTCCTGGCTGATGAGTACTTGCCTTTCACGCAATCAATATATGCACTGATAGAACTGTTGGCTATTCAAAGTTACACCTTCCCAATTTATCGCATGAGAATTAACAATTACAAGTGATATACGCAGTGAATTAGAAGAAATATACCTGAAGTAAAGTGACAATTATCGTAAAGTGTGAACAAATCATTAACATTACTTGCAAAAATGTTTTCAGAGGAAAAAAATATTTTCTCTAAATTTTATCCCACAAGTTACCCAACCTTTACGAATGCGTCCGTGAAGACAAAATAACTCTGACACACAGGTTTTTTAAATACAATGAAATTTGATACCATACGCTGGTTATCAATAATACTCTGCTGTGCTAAACCTGCTGAATTGCCAATACTGAGTGCGATTAAAAATGTAGGCTTCTACTGATTTTGATTTTCAGCGTTCACAACCAAAATTGAGCACTCAAGTTTTTTTTTTTTTTTTTTTTTCTTCCGGCTCTCCGCTTCTGCCTAGCTCTCCATGCTATACCCAAGATTCCTGGGATGTTCGTCGTACCTCAGCATACTTCGGATACACATACCGTACAGTATCATCATTCGAATTTTCTGCTGTCGAGTTCTCGCTTACGTTCTGAATATCCTGTAAGCAATTTTCCGCCTGCTCGATCCACGATTCTCCCGATGATTTAGGTGCTAGCTTCAGTTGAGCAATAAATTTCCCTATTAAATCAGCCTTGTCCGTGGCTCCAAACTTTTGATTCCTTTTAGCCATCTCCTGCTGCTCTGGTTTTGTGACACTCACACCTTCCGGTATATTGCTATATACTGGAGTATACACCGTTTTAGGCTTCGTAACATGATTCACGGTCGGCTCTGGTTGCGAGTTACGGTTTCTCAGCATGTACGGTTCTCTGAGGAACGGCGTCCTTCTCACCTTTTCGGCGATCGGATTGCTAGCTTGCTGAGGCGTGCTCTGCACTGCCACCGCTGTCGGTGTAACCTCCAAATCAAATTGAGGAATAAATTCGTACTCTTCTGTCGAATCTGAATGAGCTGTTAAATCTTCTAACTCCTCATTATCGTTTTCTGCTTCTTCGACGTGCTCTCGCTCCGGTGAGTTATTCTCTAGGTGATGTCTCCGTAGAGGTGCTTTGAATACGCGGTTCTTATGCACTACCTGTTGTTTCCTCTCGTCCTTCAAAGATACTAGTCGCACATTGACGGCTGATGGAAAAGACACAATTTTCCACTCACCGCTGTTTTTTCTGGCAATTTTATCAGAAAGACCACGGTCGATATAAGGCGTATGCAAAAATACTCTGTCACCAATTCTCAGGTCCTTTTCTCTGGCAAACCTGTCTGCATACTTTTCCTGCTTAGCTGCAGCCTCCTGCAGATTTCCATGAACCAACTCGTAGGCTTTTCTCATCTTATTGTTGAATGCCTCTACATAATCCTCTTCACTATAATATGTTTGTCGGCGAGGCGGAAGTAAAATGTCGGATGGAACCGTTAAATCTCTCCCAAACACTAAATAGCTTGGAGCATATTTGGTTGCTGAATGGTTTGTAGTATTATATGCTAGTCTTATCATAGGAATGTAGGTGTCCCAGTCGTCTTGTCTCTCATTAACTAGACAACTTAATGATTTGTTAAGAAACCTGTGGCTAGCTTCGTTTTGGCCATTACTCCAGGGTGCAAAGGATGTCGTATTCAATCTTCTTATGCCCAATCTTGCCAATAAATTGGTGAATACCTCAGAGATGAAGCATCCACCGTTATCTGACAAATTAGTTTCCGGCGTACCATAAATACTTATGACATGGTCGAAATATGCCCTTGCGACTGTAGTTGCTTTTTGGTCTGGCATAGGCACTAAAACAGCATACCTGGTGAACGAATCAATCATGACAAGTAGGTATTTATTTCCGTCAGCAGTTGTAGGATATGGGCCACAAATGTCTAAAGAAATTTTTTGAAAGGGGTAAGAACCCGTTTCCACTCGCTGCAGTTTCTCTACTCCTTTTAGTTTGTGGTTTGTCCTTTCATTACATTTTTCGCAAGAAGCTACATAATTTTTAACATCCGCATACAAGTTTATCCAAAAATAACGTTTTCTAACATAGGAGACAGTTTTGTCTCCGCCGAAGTGTCCTACCGAGGGAATATCATGACAACGTTTTAAAACTTCATGTATCATAGCGTGAGGAATTACAAGCTGCTCCCAAAATTCATCTCCAGATGCGCTCCTGTCAGGATATTGGAAATGATATAACAATCCTTCAGAGTTTAGGAAAAAACTATCCTTAACCCTATGTTTGCCTACTGGGATGCGTTGTTTTTCCAGCATGTCAATGATCGGAGCGAGATCGGCGTCTGCTCTTTGCAGTGCTTTAACACGAGCTGTTTCTGATTGGTCCCTTTCAGCGGTCAGAAGAGACACGCCCCTGATTTCTCCTTCAGCGCTCTCCGGTGACTCAACTCCGTGCTGCCTGCTCAAATAATCAGCCACGACATTTTGCTTCCCTTGTTGATACAAAATTTTGTAAGAAAATTCACTAAGAGCCATTCTCCACCGATTCAATCTGCTATTTGCGTCTTTGATATTTTGAAGATACGTAAGAGGACGATGGTCGCTAATCACATAGAACTCTTTTCCTAGTAAATAATGTCTCCAATGCTTTAGGGCACAAACTACGGCCAACATCTCCTGTTCGATAACTGGGTAGTTCATTTCGGCTGGATTTAATTTCCGTGACATAAATGCGATTGGCTGCAATATGCCATCAGATGAGTATTGTTCCAAGACCGAGCCCACTCCTGTATGACTTGCGTCACAGTGAAGGTAAAAAGGTTTGCTGTAATCAGGATGAATTAATACCGTGTCACTTAATAGACAATTCTTGATTTGAAGAAATGCTCGGTTGGCTTCTGGTGTCCAATTAAATTTCCCTTGTTTTGTCAAGTCGGTCATGGGTGCTACAATGTCAGAATAGGATGGTATAAATTTCCGGTAGTAATTGCATAAACCCAAAAATCCCCGTAAGCTCCTGAGAGTCTTAGGAGTTCCAAAAATATTGACCTTATGCAGATTACTGGGATCTGGACGAATTCCTTCTCCACTAACCACATGACCCAAAAATTTTACTTCCGTTTTCATAAATGAGCACTTGTCCGGCGTTAACTTCAAATGGTGTTCTCTGAGACGTTTAAAAACAGCTTCCAATTTGATAAGGTGTGTCTCTTCATCTTTTGACGCGATAAATATATCATCTATGAAACACATTATGTTAAAATCTGCCAATCCGTACAGAAGAGCATCACTCAATCTCTGAAAGCTATTCGGAGAAGTTTTGTAGCCAAAACACAACCTCTCGAATTGAAACAAGCCCCATGGGGTAGTGAATGCTGTTTTGTGCTTGTCGCGCTCCGCTATCTCCATCTGATTAAAGCCTGCTTTCATATCTAACGTGGTGAAGAATTTGTTGCCCTGAGCCTGCTCTAATAAGTCTTCTATTCTAGGCAAGGGATAGCTATCGGGTATAGCTGCTTCATTTAAAGCCCTGAAGTCTATACATAAACGAAATTGATGGGATGCTTTTTTAGCAACGAGCAACATTGGTGCTCTGTAGGGTGAAGCGCTCTCCGTAATAATGCCGGCATCCAACAAATCCTTGATTTGCTGTTGAGCTTCCTGCCTGAGGTGATGTGGAACTCTATACATTTTTCCTACGATTGGCACGTCCGAGTTCAGATTGATCTCATGGTAGAGTAAATTGCATTTACCCAACTCGCTCATAGAACGGGCAAAAACGTCTTTATAATTCATTATAAGAGAAGCGAGTGGTCGCCTCCACTTTGGATCCACTTCTTCAAGATTAAAATCCTTAGGAGTAAGCGGAGGTAATTTTTCTCTTTTACCCTCCTGGAGCGTCCCCGCATCAACGATAGGCTGAATGTACACTAACTTCGTGCTTTTGTTAATGTGGAAGGGTTGCTCTGTTAAATTAGCCATTAAAACTGGAATTTTACCCGAGGTTCCTAGAGTATTCACTGAACGCCCTACCCTAACACATCCTTGACAAAATTTTTCCACTGGCTGCACTAACACTTGCCCTAAATAATTCCTCGAAAAAGGTGGGCAATTGACCCAAACGATTTTCTCTGCGCTCGGAGGAATTATTTCCTTCCTAATTAGCTTTCCTGCTTTGGTTTCATCCGGAGGATAAGTAATCTCTTTCCTCTTTATCTGCTCTTCTCTTCTCACCACTGGTGCAATCTTATTCACACGAGCTGCCCTACGTTTCTCTTCTCTACGCTGCTTACGGGCCCTCCTCTTCGATACCGGCGTTCTTCTCTCTAAAATCCCTGACCCTGCATCAAATGCAAAACCGTGGGCCTTTAGAAAATCCCACCCCAAGATAAGCGAATAATCTGGGTGCAACTTCTTCCGAGTAACGTGATAGGTATGTTTAACAACATCCTTCCCTATCTGTATTGGTAACTCATAACAGGCTGCTATTTCTAAAGGGGTTCCAGTTATTCCTGAGATTTTCATTAATGATTCCTGAGGCCTGCACTGCATTCTCTTACAAATCTCCTGCAACGCTGTAGGACACAAAATTGACACCCCTGCCCCAGAATCCAGTAAACTGCGATATCGATGTCCTGCAATTTTTACTTCAATCAGTGGCAAAGCTTCGTGCTCCTGGATTGAACAAGTGGTTAACACTACAGAGACCTTTTTCTTTCTATTTCTCCGGCCGAGAACGGTCCCGTTATCCCGACCTCCACCTAGTTTAAATTCCTCTGTCCTTGCCTCCTATCATTTGCTCTGCCAGAATAATTATCCTGGAAGTGCACCTGCTGATTCTGCCTACTATATCTTTCCACATCATTTCTCCTTGAATCGTATCCTCTATCCCGGAAATTTTCGTGTTCTGCTCCTCTATCGTAATTCGCCCTGCGCCCGCTAGGATAGCTGCTGCGTCCTCGAGTTCCTCTTACATCTGGCGGAGGAGGCGAATGCACCGAGCGCCCTCCCGTAGGGAAATCCTGCTCCCGATGGATGCCTTGGCTTAATGGGTTAGCCGTTCGCCTTTCCCCGGAAAAACCTTGCTCCCTAAAATTATTGTCTCCGGCATATCCACATCTCCTTGAATTATTTCCTACGTATCTGTTACCAAAAGATGTTGGATTGCTACGAGAACATTCCCTTAAAAAGTGGTTTGGGCTTCCACCCCTAAAACAAATTTGGTTCGGATCCCTTCTATCTACTCTTTGCTGATTATTGTTTTCCTCTAGCCTTCTAATTCTTTGCACATGCTCCCGGTGTGCCCTCTCCGCTTGTTCTAACCTCCTGTTTAACTCCGTTGCTTCATTTCTCAACGTATTGACCTGTGATTCGTGGTCGGCCATCTGACGGGCAAGCAAGTTGCATAATTCAGATACCGCACTATCTGTGTTATCTTTCGGTACTCCTCTCCGAACTCTATCTTGGTTCCACTCTTCGGTGTCTGTTACGTTTACACTAGAGGCAATCAGTTCATTATTCTGCTCCTCTAAGGTCGCCCGCTTGACTGCTTCAGCGAAAGTGTTCGGGGCAAATGATAGTACCGATCTTTTTAACTTCGGGTCTAGCCCGTTAAGGAATTGGGACATTTTTGCCTGGTCTGCCATTTCCCTTACCTCACGGTTCGACTGATCTACCTGCCCTAGGTATTGGTGAGCTAGCCCCCTCAATCTGGTCACGTATTCCGAAACTTTTTCTCCTGCTCTTTGACGGCACGTTGTAAACTTATGCATACGGACCATCACCGGTTGCTGGGATTCGAATCTTTCAATAATGGCTTCTTTGAACTTCTTATAACTGGTCTCCCTCCTGATATCAGCTACGTCTGTCAGAAATTGGCTCGCCGCTGCCCTGCATTTTGCTTTCGCCGCCAGAATTTTAACGGCGTCCGTCCATCCTGCTACTTCAGCCACACTATCAATCATCTCGAAAAATTGTTTTGCATTGATTCCCTCATCGGTATTTCCTGAAAAATTTGGCAAATAAGATAGCATTCCCGCCATTGATTGGATGGTTCTTTGAGTATTTCTAGTTGCGTCTACTTGTCTATTGCTGTCTTCTTGAATCTCGTTACTTTCTGCTCCCCTAGCTTCATTTGAATTTTCCTCACCATCACTATCCCCCATCTTGATACAATTAGAATTCTTACTGTTCCACCGACACTTTATCCAATAACAAAATTCCTTGCTACTCACTACCACATTTGCTACGCATATAAATACTCCGCAGTTACTACCCAACTAACTTCTTGTCTTGCTTACTAGTACCCAATTATTTTTCTCAATACTTACCTGAGGATCAAAACATAGCTCTTAGGTCACCCCTAACCCAATTCGACATCTGGGGAAAATTCCCTATACTTATCATGAAGTACTGCACTTTACACACTATACAGAAATACAAATTATATACATACACTTATCAACTGAATGAAAAAATGAATTTTTCTCTTCTCGTTAACTCGTCGCCTATATATTTCCATTTAATCTTCATTTATTATTCCTATGTTGATTATTCCGAACTATTATCGTGAACTGTATTCTCATCACTAATATCAACCAACAAACAAATTTTTATTTTTACTTTTAACTTCTAATATTTCCTTTCCAGTCCGCTATAAGTCATGGTTCGAAAAATCCTGGTGACACGGCACCATTTAATGCTGGTGGGGTGCTTTTGGATTGCCCCGCGTCATTATTAGTAATAAGGGTAATCACTCGAATCTCAAAAACTATGGTTTCCCCGTATTAGAGAAAACACAGGCTCGCTATTCGAGGATGGGCGTTGTGTTTCACCCAGCCGACGTTCCGTGTATCGGGGTCCGCTGAGTGCCGCAATGTTTCAAAGTAATCGTCTAGCTTTTCATTTCTTTTTGAATAATTCGTTAACTTACAAATTTTGATTTGATTACTAGCACTGATGCGTAAGTTACTCAGTATTGCACTGGAGGATTTTTCTGAACATTCATCCCAAATCATTTATTCACACATCCAACACTCAATCGTTATTAACCTTTTTCTTTTCTTTACAAAATTGTACACTCAAATGAAATGTAGCCGACTCATAATAACGGGAAAATAAAATATGTTTATTTTTGCCTGATGAAGGCTTGAAATCTAGTAAAATATACACTCATTCATATGAAAATGTTTGAAGACCCTTTTAGAAAAATTATTTGTTTAAAGGTTAACTTTAATTTTTCATTTTCATATAATATAATTCTGAAATACTTCGAAACATAATTTACTAAAAAAATGATTCCCTATATTACACAATTTCCTGCTCTGATCAATGGTATTTACTTTACTCAACCATTTCATTATTCTTCTATTTCTGCCCTACTTTTCTCAGCATTAGTTTAGAGCTGGTTTTACTTTCAACCTTAACTTAGTCTATTTCTGCCCTACTTTTCTCAGCATTAATTTAGAGCTGGTTTTACCTTCAACCTTAACTTAGTCTACTATGCTCTTCTTAAATTTTCGGTTCAACATACTAATTATGTAAACAAGAGGAAACATGAATGTCGGATTATCCTACCTTCTATCCCACGATGAGGGCTGGAATATCATTCTAGCGAAGTCTTTATGCTATCTCCTCTCTTCCTGACGTATTCATGCCGACTCTGACTTCTGTCATCCTTCTTTCGAAGTATTCATGCCGACTGATATAATTCTGTCATCCCTCTTTCGAAGTATTCATGCCGACTGATATAATTCTGTCATCCCTCTTCCTGTCCTACCAAAAATTTGTTCTTCCCGGATCCTCCTACCAATTTACAGATTGGTCAAACAATTATCATTTCCCGATCTGATTTGCTCTGGGTTTCCCGCCATTTCTCTGACTTGCCATCCTTCGCCCCGTCCAAAATCTGTGTCCGCCCTCAAATTCTAGGAACTTCGTTGCCTACGGATCTCTGAGGTCGTAAATCTTACTATCATAAAACTGCTATAGTTTTCCTTGGCCTGGCGTCAAGCTATTCTTTTCTTCCAGACTTGGTGCATCAAATCTCAAGACGACTGGCGCCGAGCTCCAATAAAATGTCTACCCGCTATTTGTCGGACTTGCATTACTTCGCCTTACACAATATTGCTGGCTCGTAGCAGTTGGGGAAAGGATGCCCCGCGGTCCCATGCCACAGCAAGCGGACTGCTGGAAGCCCTTCGACTCTGAGAGAAAGAGAGAGAGGTGGGGTGGGGGTGAAGGGGAAGAGCGGTACCTTCCTGACCTTCCTAGGCGCGAACCCACGGAAGAAATCTAAGGGGAAAATTTAAATTGTGAAATGCAGAGCGTCTGAAGAGCGTGAAGTTTATAAAATCCTTATTTTAATAATTCTTACACCAGCTCCCCAAAATCTCTCCCATTCATTTGATTATTTTTTTTCCATTTCTTTTCCGCTTTTCCGATTACTTCTCAATTTCCAATACAGTGAAAAGGTGCACACTCGCTCCCGAGTGATGCAACAAAATAATCATTCCGCCCCTCCAGAGAACATTTTCACACGTTACAAACGTTGACACATAACAATCTCATTAAAAAATAACGTTTTATTTTAATTTTCACATTTCCGTCATTTGTGAAAAAACTTGACGTGATACGAAATTTTGAAGGTCACCGACAATTATATGGACTAAGCTAAAAAGTATTTACATTTAAACATTTCTCAGGAAAAAACACGTATTTTAGTCACAACGGCTGATGAAATCGTCAATTTCAGTGATCTCACAGCCCAGCTGGTCGATTTCTGCTTAAGTAATCTTCGCATCGTCTGGCGGACGTACTTTCACTTCTTTCGTTTTAGTCAGTGATCTTTGCTATCTTATTACGTCACAAGACAATTTTTCTTTGCTTTATAACTCAAAATGTATTTCTTTAATTTAGAAACGAAATGCTGAACCTTTAGTCAGAGCCCGGAATTTCTCAGTTAACGGATGAAAAAGAAAACATGCGGCCCATGCAGACCCCTAACTCGCATTTTCTCTACCTCGCGTAATGGAAAAAACAACAACTGAGCGTTGTCCAGAGGGCACAAATAGTGACTTTACATCAAGAATGATACAATGATCGCAAAATAAAAACAAAGTTGCACGTCGGAAAGAATACTATCCATATCGCGGTTGTGAAAAAAAGATGATGCACATTTGGCCTTCAGAAGAGCAGTGATAATCCAACAACTGCCCGAGATTACCATAGCAAACAACAAACATCCCTAGATGGCCACGTCATACGAAGAATAATCATGCGCTGCCCAAGGAGTTCCTGCAACAATATCATAGCGTCCCTGCATTATAATGAGGCAGAAATAAGTGTTATTGTTTCAAGACGTTTGAACAGAGAATTTGGATTAAAGTCTCACAAACCTGGAAGTAAGCCTCCACGGACTCCCGTTTTAAAAAAAGAAGAGATCAGGATTCGCTAGGATACATCAGTCTTGGACTACTGAGAAATGGAGTGAATTTTCTTTTTCTTTTTTTTTTCTTTTTTGCGATGCCGTCTATCGCATGCACACGTCCGACATCGAGAAAGAAAGCCAGGAAAGCTTTAATTGATGTAACGAAATATCCAGTGAGTACGTACTGTAGATACCTCATTTTCAGGGATGCCGATCAAAACGCAGACAATCAAAACACCGACAGGTCAAATCACCGACACGTCAAAACGCCGACATGTCGAAACACCGACAAATCATAACACCGACAATCATAAACACCCACACTTCAAAACACCGACACTTCAAAACACCGACAATTATAACACCGACATTTCAAAACACCGACAATTATAACACCGACATTTCAAAACACCGACAATTATATGGACTCTAAGCCGGCGAGTAGAGGAACTTTATTCCGAGCGATTGCAAAATCACAGTGGGTGGTATGGGAGATGACAACACCCAACGAATAGATGTGCTTTCCCCTAGCGGTGAACGATGCAACTTTATTCATTTCTATTCCGACCGGCGGCAACATATGTTTATTCCGAGATATGGCAACATCTGAGTGGATGGGTAGGAATTGGAATGCATAGGAGATGGATATGTCGATGCTTATGTGCTGCCCTAGCGGTGAACAATAGAACTGCATAAATTTTTATTCCGACATCGGGCAACATATTTTAATTCCGTGCAATGGCAACATCGTCGTAGATGGGTAGGAAGGGGGCTGTATAGGTGTTGGATATGTGGATGTTTGTGTGCTGCCCCTACCGGTGACCGATGGAACTTTATTGATTTCTATGCCGACCGATGGCACCATTTTTTTTATTCTGAGCAATAGCAACATCTGAGTGGACGGGCGGGAAGTGGGATGCATATGTGTTTGATATGTCGATTCTTATGTGCTGCCCCTAGCGGTCAGCGATAGAACTGCATAATTTTTTTCCGACCGATGGTAACATACAATAATTCTGAGCGATGGCAACATCTGAGTAGATGGGTGGAAAGTGGGATGTATAGGTGTTGGATATGTGGATGTTCATGTGCTGACCCTAGCGGTGAACGATGGAACTGTATTAATATCTATTCCGAGCGACGGTAACATATTTTGGTTGCGAGCGATGGCAACATTTTTTTTTTCTTTTCTTTTGGTTGGAGGTTTAACGACCACCGTGAGCAACTCAATGGGCTATAAGCAGTCGCCCGTCCCTAATTTAGGGTCACTGGTTCCAGGGAAGGGAGAGAGCCAGTGCCGTAAGACAAACACAACATCCATGCCTCACCGGGATTCGAACCCGGACCCCTTTCGGACGAATGATGAGAGGCCATTGCCTTAGACCACTGCGCCACCAGGGCGGCAATGGCAACATCTGAGTGGATGGGTAGGAAAGGGGATGCATAAGTGTTGTATATGTGGATGTTGATGTGCTGCCACTAGCGGTGAACGATGGAACTTCATTGATTTCTATTCCGACCGATGACAACATATTTTTTCTGAGCAATGGCAACATCTGAGTAGATGGGTCAGAAAGGGGATGTATAGGTGTTGGATATGTCGATGCTTATGTGCTTCCCTTAGCGGTCAACAATGGTACTGCATACATTTTTATTCCAACCGATGGCAACATATTTTTATTCCGAGCAATGGCAACATCTGAGTAGAAGGATTAGAAGGGGAATGCATACGTGTTGGATATATCGATGATTATGTGCAGCCCCTAGCGGTGAATTATAAAAATAAGAACTGCATAAATTTTTATTCCGAGGGACGGTAACATTTTTATTCGGAGTGATGGCAACATCTGCTGAGTGGATGGGTGGGAAAGAGGATGCAAAGGTGTTGGACATATGGATGCTTATGTGCTGTCCCTAGCGGTGAACAATAGAACTGCATAAATTTTTATTCCGACCTCTGGCAACATATTTTAATTCCGAGCAATGGCAACATCTGAATGGATGGGTGGGAACGGGGATGCATAGGTGTTGGATATGTGGATGTTTATGTCCCCTAGCGGTGAACGAAGGAACTTCATTGATTTATATTCCGACCGACGGCAACATATTTTTATTCCGAGCAATAGCAACATCTGAGTGGATGGGTGGGAAAAGGGTGCATAGGTGTTGAATATGTTGATGCTTATGTGCCCCCGCTAGAGGTGAACGATAGTACTTTATTATTTTTATTCCGAGAGATGGCAACATCAGAATGGATACACAAATGGGTGGGTGATAGAAGGGTATGACAACAACGAAACGATGCTCATGTGTTGCATCGTTTCGTTGAAAATAGAAAATATGCGCCGTTCCTTCGACGTCGGATATTTTCTATCGCCGAATTTCTGATTCACATTGCCCTCTGTTGATTTTATTGTAGCCGTTGTCTTCTTACGATCTTCGAAAAGGAAGGAAGTGCTTCTGAAATGAACAACAACGCTGCTTCTTTTGCTACCAATTTAGCTGAATCCACTTTTCATGGTATATCTCAGGAAAATCTAACCGAACATCACGTTTCATTGGAAGGAAATGAGGTGGCAAAAGTGAGTGATTTCACAGTGGTCTAAGCGATGACCTCTGATCATTCGTCCGAAAGGGGTCCGGGTTCGAATCCCGGTGAGGCATGGATGTGTTTGTTTTACGGCACTGTCTCTCTCCCTTCGCTGGAACCAGTGACCCTAAATTAGGGACGTGCGACTGCTTATAGCCCATTGAGTTGCTCACGGTGGTCGGTTAAACCTCCAATAAAAAAAAAAACAAGAAAGATGACACTGAATTTTCGGGTGTAATAAGCACGTCTTATCAAAACTATTCAAAGTCAATGGAACCGGTATGGAAAACAATAGTATCTGACGGAGGAAAGAAGTTTTTCAATCGGATTTTTAATCCCCTTAGATATTGCTGTAAACGAAATCGTGAGCTTACGCCCTCTGTTCGCAGACTTATAAATTCATATTTTTCTTAACGCATAAGAGAAACATTTTGCACCGGTAGCGCTCTTCAACACAGAAAGAATTTTTCAAATCTGACTCTTAGAAACAGAGATATCGAAAAAAATAAGATCTGACTTTACGCCCTCTGGTGGTAAAACAATGCATTATTTTCGGAAGAAAGTATTCTAAAAAGGTGTTTCGATATGATCGGCATCGGTCAAAGAAATAAAAAATAACTTTAGTGGAATTTTCAGGAGCCCAGGTTTTGACGCACATACATCAGAAGCAGAAATGAACGCTTATGCCCCCTGGTGACCAAAACATTCTTTACCAAACGTCAGAAATTATATGAAAAATAGTTTCCATCCGGTGTTGTATGGGATACAGGAAGAATTTTTCAAATCGGAGTTCTAGAAGTGTATGTAGATGACTCAGTGTATTTAGATGAACTGGAGGTAATCAGGGGCAAATGCGTAGACTACATGCAAACATAACTATGGCTGATCCTGTACTTTGGGATAGAATACTAGATTGTTTCCTGGCAGGTGACAGGAAACAATAAATTTATATTACAAATTATAACTATTACTTCCACAAATTAAATGACAATAAACTGATTTTTTTTTTATCAATATATGGATAATGGTACTTGCCACGGAAACATTATTTTTGTCACATAAAAAGAAATAGCTGGTTCCTAAGATATTGAAATATTTGAGACATAATGCCTTTGAAAATTGTACAGTTTCTTCCATAAGCATCGCTTGGTTGTTATCATTCCCTTCTATCACCCACCCATTTGTGCATCCACTCCAATGTTGCCATCTCTCGGAATAAAAATAATAAAGTTCCATCGTTCAACACTAGGGCAGCACATAGGCATCGACATATCCAACACCGCATCCCCCTTCCCAATCATCCACTCAGATGTTGCCTTCGCTCGGAATTAAAATATGTTTCCATCGGTCGGAATAAAAATTTATGCAGTTACATCGTTCACCACTAGGGGCAGCACATAAGCATCGTTTCGTTGTTGGTATCCCCTTTAATCACCCAGCCATTTGTGCATCCACTCCCATGTTGACATCTCTCGTAATAAAAATAATAAAGTTCCATCGTTCACCGTTAGAGGCAGCACATAAGCATCGACATATCCAACACCTATGCATCCCCCTTCCCACTCATCCACTCCGATGTTGCCATCGCTCGGAATAAAAATATGTTGCCATCGGTCAGAATAAAAATGTATGAAGTTCCGTCGTTTACCGCTAGGGGTAACCACATCCAACGATTGGGTGCCATCCCTTTTCCCACCCACTCTGTTGTTGCATCGCTCGGAATAAAGTTCTTGTACTCGCCGGACAATTATATTAATCCATATAGTTGTCGGTGTTATGGTTGTCTCGGTTAGGATTTGTCGGTCAGTTTTATGATTGTCGGTGTTATGATTGTCGGTGTTTTGAACTGTCGGTATTTTTGTGACAGCGCCCAAACTGAGCGCTGCACATTTATGTCGAAAACCCATTCCCTAGTTTATTTATTTATTTAATTATTATTTTATTTATTTAATTATTATTTTATTTATTCATTTATTTATTTAATTATTATTTTATTTATTCATTTATTTATTTATTTATTTAATTATTATTTTATTTATTTATTTAATTATTATTTTATTTATTTATTCATTTTTATTAATTCATGTATTTTTTTGAAGGAGTACGTTTTATTTTGCCATATACTTTCGGGTGAATCTTTTCTTTTTTCCCTCTCCGTTCCCCCCCCCCTCTCCCAGCACAAGGCGGCACAGGACAGACCGGCACTGTAAGGAGTAAACGCTGGCGACAGCCATCGGCGAGCTGGCTTTGTAGTATGTTTTATTGGGGCATTAGAAGTGTCCACCGTCTATAGCATCAACAATGCGTGTTGGGCCGACTGGAGACTTGTTGGAACCGGGCCTAACAGTTTAATTGGGGTAAGGATTTATGGCCGGGAGTAGTATAACGCGGCAAACGTAACAAGAGGTCCTCAGAATTTCACTGGAACGGGTAGGAATCTTGGCCCCCTTACGAATGGAAGATCAAAATGTTAATTATTCGACCAGTAAGATCTACACTGGGGAATTTAATTTAGGAAGGCTTGTGTTTGCCAGCTAGTGATTGGATGATGGGATATTGTGAGGTAGTGTGGGTCCTCTTGGGGGTCGTCGAAAATTTTAAAAAGGGAAGAGAAGAACTTCGTCACTTTCATCTTTTCACTTGTTCTTCTAAGTCGAGGTGCTTGACTTGCACTTTTTTTTTTTATTACTGGTGACTTGTCACTTGGGTTTTTTGGTGGTCCAAAACGTGGACACAGCCATGATGTATCAGAGACTGGCAGCTTAATCGCTGCCAAATATTGCAGCAGGACATCCGTAACTTCGTACAGTGTCCCGACATGGATGGAGGATCCAAACCGAGGTGCTACGGAAAGGAACCCGGCAAAGGATGACGAGAGCCCGCACCAAGTTTGACGGACCGGGGCAGACATCGCAGACCAGTACCCTATGTGGAGGAACAACGATAACAGTGTTTGGCGGACGAGAATTCTCCCGCCTCAGGAGTGGTCAGCAGCGCGATATCTAGGCCAGATTCGGAGGTTAAGGTAGGAAATCCATTCTATTCTTTTTTTTTTTTTTTGGTGTCCCCTCATACCTTGTTTATCGGATCAGTCCATACGAGTCTTCCGTTAGAGTAAATAATTTTATGCGCAAATAAGTACTTTAGTACAGGTTCCTGTCAGAGAGTCTTAAATCATTTTTGCTAGTATCATGAGCGTATATTTATTATTATGCCAAATCATAACTAATAAATTGTTTTTGTTGTTAATTTTGTCTCAGTTCCATGATGAGTGTATCGTTAACTACAATATGTGTGCTCAACCCTAGATTATTTGGAGAATATATATATATATCTTTTGGAACCGGAACTTAGAAAATCACTTCACTTATGCTTTTTATTTTAAATCTAGACGTTCAGAAAAATATTGCGGCACACAGCGGACCCTTTGACTCCCAAAGGAAAATCTGCTGTGTGAAACACAACGCCCCGTCAGTGGATTCTGAAGCTGCGTCAGCCCTAAATCAGGGAATCGCAGAATCACAATCCACTCGACAACCCCTTGGCTCCCAATATTACGCCGGGTGAACCCAATTAGGAACCCGAGCGATAATATTTTGATTTGTCGGTAATGTGATTGTCGTTGTTTTGATTGTCGGTGTTTTGTACTAGAACCCGTTTTCAGCATGCCACACCGTATTCAGGGGGTAATTAGTAATGAAAAAAGCTATGCCTACTGCCAAAACTGAATAATTTTGTTTCTAAGGGAATATGCTCTGTGTATATTTTTGAAATATATCTTTAAAAAAATTATGTTTAAATCGTCATCATTGTCAACCATTATTAATCCACTATTAGATGAAGGTCCCAAAGTTTCTTCCACAACGGTCTGTCTGGCGCCAGGCTTCTCCATGTCACTCCCGCATGCTTTCGAATTTCATCCACTCATCTCTCATGTGGCCTTTTTCTGGGTATTATTTTATCCCTTGGAATCCAGTCTAGAGTATCTGTTGTCCATCGTCGGTCCGTTCTTCTGGCAACATGTCCAGCACAATGCCATTTCAGGAATTTTACTCTGATCATGATGCCTTCCACTCTTGTCATTTTCCTTATCCATAAGGCACTCTTCTCATCTCTCCTAGTTACACCAAGCATGCATCTCTGCATGCGTATTTCAGTTGGCTGCAGTCTTTGTTTGTATTTTTTACGCTTTCCAACCGTAGGTTGAAGAAGCGTATATGCTCCAGCTTTGTCAGTATATCCGCACGATAACTCGCGTAAAAATTGTTACAGTGGACACAACCCCCCCCCCCCCCATCTAAAACCTGAAAAAAACTCTAAAATTTGTCCGCCATGTCGCGTATTGTATGAGGCAGCTGGGAATCACAGTTCGGCAGGCTCACATGTTCTTTTACAGTTCACAGTATTTTTTTATTTATTCCTCATTTGCGTTGTTTTTTTCTTTTGGCTGTTCTCTAAATTGATTAACAAAATTGCGGGATAATTAGGAAGTCGCTCCAATGCTTTTGAAGGCAAGAAACGTAATATTTTGTCATTTTGAATCGCTAGACCTCACACATAGCCCTGAAGTGAAACATAAAAAAATTCCTATCTCAAGGGTCCTCGAGAGGGTGAAAAGCGAACGAGGAAAAATGTGTTTTTGAACGCGGATGGAAGCAGCAATGTCCGAAGTGGTTTTTCACTTTTCTTTTTTCTTCTTTCCGCTTGTAGCTTAACGCTGTGGTTCGTATGTTTACTTCAGTGGGTGGGCCAAGAGACCCTCAGCAGACACATAACTCTGTCAGCAAGAAAGATATTCTGACGTCTGCGAGGGACAATGGGCAATTAAGAGTATAGAATCGCCGAAAAGAATAGGGGGTGAATTCGAGCGTCGTTTTTCGGTCAGTAGTTGCTGATATACGCTTAAAGAAAAAGCACGTCCGATTTTGCTCGGCAGAGAAAACTAATCTCAGGGCTGGCGGTCACAACTCGTTCAAAAATGGAAACAAAACCTGCGAGGGGCATATTTGAACTGCATACTCAGGCAGGGTAGATGTTATGCTAACGGAAAGGAACTGACTAAATTGGGAATGAACGGTCAAAAAGGACGGAAGGTAGCGACGGGCGGAATCTACTGTAGCAGCAGCGGAAGTGAGGAGGTCCCACTCTCCAGCCAGTTGACGGTCAGAATTATTTCTTCACGACAACAGAAATCATTTCCCAGGAACACAGAAAATCAGTCTCGGAACCCTCAACAGCAGATGTGAGAGGGTCTATTTTGTTTAACAGCCACCTTCAAATCGTCACGAGAGTAGATCAGTGTGCACTCTAATCATTGCAACAAAGTGCGGCGTGATATCACCTATTTTCATTGTGCGCTTTAAATCACGTTGTGTGCTTCACTTACATCGAGCATCAAAGTGAAGTGTTAATTCATCGGTGCTGTCACATGGTGCAAGTGTTTGTGTGTTTTTGTCGTGTTTTATTATGTGATGCACACTGGATTTGTACAGCAAAGTCACGAAACTGTAAGTAGATGAATATTTCCTTTTTTTCTTCGCACATCTGCGAACTTTTGCCATCCAGACACCCAAAGCTGCATGGACATAGATGCAGTAATGCGGTGTGACTGAACCTCAGAGGAAGTACCTGCACATACAAACGTCAATTTCTTACAGGGCCCATTTCCTGATTATTTTTTTTACAAGAATAAGGGAGAGGGTGTGGCCACAAATTCCGCTGGGCGGGACAGTTTCTTTTAACTTTGGTTCAGGGCCAATGCGAGCGGGGAAGGGATCTGCATGTGCATGCTTATTAGATTTAGTTAATGAACTTTGGCAGTATTTCGCACCTATAATCGTATACCGCAAATTAACGTGCTTGTGTATTTTGTGTCGCGAGTGTTTTTAATGTGATCGTTTGCATATAATTTTTTTCATTCTCTAAGCAATTGTATATGAATATCACCTGCTGCTCTATTTTGTGTGTTAACGATAGTATCTCTTGATCAGATAATCCCGTGGGGACTCAGTCGGCTTGCGTTGTCCGACAGTAAAGTGTGATACTGTGTACTATCCACATAAGAGGGGCAATTGTCTATGCGCCCAGAGAGCGCCGTATCTGTTAAAATCTCACAGAACGTAATTAAATGGTGTGTTGTGCATTTGTGAAGCATGTGTTATTTGCGAAAGTGAGTGTTGTTCTGGCTGGTTGGGGATTGAATGTACCGGAGTAAGATCCGGACCACTACACTCAGTCACGAATTGGTGATTGCGGGTGAACCTCATCACAACTCTCTGATCCCAAAGTATCGTTTTTTTTAGTTTATTTTATTTTTTATTGTTGTTGTTATTTTTGTTCACACGGTGGATTCACCCAAGCCTTATGCTTCGGGTCATTCTTCAACTTTTCATTTTTTTATGTTCTGTTGTGAATCTTTGAGTGCAGCGGTGCACCTGAGATTCTCACCTGTTGCCGCGGCCAACTAAATTGTACTTCAGGTTTCAAGCACAGTTACCGGCCGACACGGAAGGTACACTGCTAGCGCTGTGTAACATTATTGGTGCCGTGACCAGGATCGATACCTATATTTCGCAACTAGCGGAACAACACTCATGTTCGTAAAATACGTGCGAATTGACTGCCATTACTATTTTTATTTAGTCTTGTTCGGTGCGAATTTTGCATAGTTTAACATTAAGTAAGCCTTAAGCTGTTTTCTAAGAACTGCCATAATTTTAGTGGGTAAGAAAAAACAAAATGGCTAACACGAAGAAATAGTCATCTGCGAGTCACGTGCATTCAGATGATTCTGATGGTCACTCTGACGGAGAACATGTGAGCACTGGGGCTGCAATTGTTCCGGAAGAGAGTACACCTGTTGCAAGTACAGCGGGTACATCACAGCTGAGACAAACAGCTTTAGCCACACCTATGGTTTACGGTGAGCAAATAGCGGGATGTATAAACATGTTAAGGCTATTTACAGGCACTGATCCGCTGTATCGTGCCAAACACTTTTTTCAGGATGTCGAAAGTGTAGCGAAGGTGCGTAGATGGAGTGAGCAAACTAAACTCGCGATTGCAAAATCTAAATTTCGGGAGAGAGCTGCTGAATTTCTATCTGATAGCGATGAGCTGAGGGCTGAAACCGAACCCTTTGCAGCGCGAACCCGCATGATTGTGGATCACGAGTGCAGGGAAGCCATGTCAAAAGTCCTCCAATTATTTCGCGGGCGTCGCTGAGACCAAGGGATGATTAAGGGCGGGTGTTAAGGGCTAGTAACACCATGCCACACACTGACAGACGGGGAGCAGTCGAGATTATAGTGGATCCCAAAGAAGACTGTGACACCACGATTATCTACGATGTTGAGAAGGAACTAGAAGACAGTGGAACGCAAGAATCTGGCATCGTGCGCAGATAAAAGCGGTTGTAGGAGCATCGAACGTGAGAGATCCGTAGAACTCGTGGATTCTTGAAGCTATGATTCATATTTAAATTTCCTTTCCGCCTATCTCGACGGGCAGCAATGCACGTGTGATGAAATACTTAAACTTTCCTCCCACTCTCAGGGCACTTAAGTCCGGAATTAGGTGCCTTGCGACGGTGGGAAAGGGTCGAGTGTTTGCAATTAAAAAAACAGAATGATTAAATGAATAAACTTCATCCAGTCATCCTTTTTTTTTCTTTCATGGGGGATGGAATGTTACAGTGGACACCCCTCCCCATCTAAAACCTGAAGCAAACTCTAAAATTTGTCCGCCATGTCGCGTATTGTATGAGGCAGCTGGAAATCACAGTTCGGCAGGCTCACATGTTCTTTTACAGTTCACAGTATTTCTTTATTTACTCCTCATTTGCGTTGTTTTTTTCTTTCAGCTGTTCTCTCAATTGATTAACAAAATTGCGGAATAATTAGGAAGTCGCTCCAATGTTTTTGGAGGCAAGAAACGTAATATTTTGCCATTTTGAATCGCTAGACCTCACACATAGCCCTGAAGTGAAACATAAAAAAATTCTTATCTCAAGGGTCCTCGAGAGGGTGAAAAGCGAACGAGGAAAAATGTGTTTTCGAACGCGGATGGAAGCAGCAATGTCCGAAGTGGTTTTTCACTTTTCTTTTTTCTTCTTTCCGCTTGTAGCTTAACGCTGTGGTCCGTATGTTTACTTTAGTGGGTGGGCCAAGAGACCCTCAGCAGACACATAACTCTGTCAGCAAGAAGGATACTCTGACGTCTGCGAGGGACAATGGGCAATTAAGAGTATAGAATCGCTGAAAAGAATAGGGGTGAATTCGAGCGTCGTTTTCGGTCAGTAGTTGCTGATATACGCTTAAAGAAAAAGCACGTCCGATTTTGCTCGGCCGAGAAAACTAATCTCACCTGGTGCCGCGGCCAACTAAATTGTACTTCAGGTTCCAAGCACCGTTATCGGCCGACTCGGCAGGAACACTGCTATCGCTGTGTAACAAAATGGTTCGATCTCGATGAAATTTTAGTATGTGGTAGGGGACCACCTGGGGACAAATTCTGTTGAAAATGGGCGAATGGGGTCAAAGGTCAGGACATTATGCGTCATAACGTACGTAAAAATGCTTCGATCGTGACAAAACCTTATATTGTTTTCCAGTGGTACACTGAACCGGTTCTGTTTAATATCATGGAAATGGGGTCAAACGTCAGGGCACAGGAGCGAGATTTATTCCACAGCCATTATTAAATAACTTGACTAAAAATGCTTTTATTGCGACAAAAATTTAGTATGTTGTTTCGGATGTACACTGAATCTGTTCTGTTTAATATCATCGAAATGGGGTCAAAGGTCAGGAAACAGGAGTGATATTTATTCCACAGCCATTATCCTCATTACTTGAGTAATGATTACTGGTATGTTAGAAAGCGTATCATATAACCAATGCATTGCATGATTTTACTAACTTGCTTAGTTAAGGTTCACGTCAATGCTCCGCACGTAAGAACTGGAAGGATGCATTGATTAAACACTTTTCTTTTAAGACATAATAATGTTTAAACACACCTATAAAAATTAGAAACACATCAGGTGGCCATAAAATTTTGCAAATGAGTGTACACTGTTCAAAGCCTTACAGATTTGAAGTACCTTCTGGGCAAATGTGTTACAAGTGCTTAAAATTTTCTTCAGTTTCTGTGTTTTTCGATATCCTTGGATTCAGCTATGAAATCCATTGAAAACCATTGTGAACTCTAAATTTTGTATTCAATTTCCTGGCATTATTCATTTTCTGCTTTTATCTGAGATAGCACTAATTTCTGAAAAGCCCAGTCAAGGAAGTAATACAGAAGATGAGTGATTTACTTTTAACTTACCAGTGCTTGGAGTGTGGCTTCGGGTTTTGTGATGTTTGCTGTCATCTTTGCTTTTCCTAATGCTTGGCCTCGGATGCTGACTAACTTCGCTTCCTGAAGGACCATCTCCTGTGACAACCTAAAAGAATAGAAACAACATTTCAGAACAGCTCACAAGAAAGCGATTTAAAAATGATAATTGCAGCAGAAATATGATAACGATAATCTATGGCCTTCCAAAAGCGGCAGTTCATAGAAATATTTTGATTACAAAATAGTACATTTTTATTACTGAAAAAAATAAAATATAAGTGAAACTCGAGTTGTGTGCGGAGTTCGATGTAAATGAAAAAGTTTGATAAATCAAGAGTAAGTAAATTCTAGCTTAAACAGTTTTAAATTTTAACCTGGCAGATGAGCTTGCTTTTAGGAGATAATCTGTAAATCTCAGAGCAAGCAAGTGATATGTATGTATGTATGTAAAACTGAATAAAGACTGATGAAAAAGCCTACACGATGGCTTAACCCTTTATCTTGCCAGAACGAATTAACTCGGGGAAAACATAATACGATGAAATCAGTTCGAACGAATATTTTCGTTGTCTAAGAAATGGGCCGAACACGACAGGAACGAGTGAACCTGCGCATCAGAAAGCCTTGCTTTTACCTTAGGTTTATCATTCTAGAGGTCATCGGGGGGGGGGTATGATGGTCATTAACCCTTCCTTTTTTATTACCTTTCCAGATAATATTGCTATAAAAAAAGGGCGTCAAATTTAAGAAAGAAGAGAAAAGATGTTTGAGTTACTTGTCTCTACCCAGTGGCATGATGTCCGTGTCTGGGGGACTACTCCTTTTGAATCATTCCTTTGGTAATGAAAGCTGAGAGTAAATGACTATAAGGGAATCGCACTGCATACTGTAAGACTAAGGACTGAAAGGGAGCACTTACACCCAGCGACAGATTTATAGTCGATACTCCTAAGGTGAAATAGGAAAAGGAACTGTTTTACCGTAGCTTTCGTGTAACCCGGTCACTATGAGAACAATTCTGTTTGAGGAGCGCAGGAAAATTAGGGAAATTTTGGTTCAGGTACATTGGGCGCTTAAAGGGTTAATGGTATGAAGCGTTGGCTTCTAATAATTTGTAAAAGATGGGTCCGAGTTCGAGTCGCGCGTGAGGTATGGCTGGTGTGAGTCTCTAAATAAGGGACGGGCGACTGCCTATACCCATCTAGTTGCTTACGGTGATCCTAAAAATCCCCGCTTTCCAAAAAAAAAAAAAATACTAACGAAGCGCACGTTTTTATTTGGTCCTTTTCAACATCGGAAAAGAAAAATAACTTCCAAAATTAAGTAGTGAAAAACAAATAGAAATCAAAGTTTACAGATATAAAAAAAAATCAGCATTTATAAATCAAAATGAATTTTTTTTTGTTCTGATCAAGCTGCACCATAGCAGAAAATGCGGTCGACAAGAAAAGAGAAGTCATTGCGACTAATCATTGATTTTTTCATCATTTCTAAATAACTTCACAACATGTGTAAACTACGATTTATAATGTCAAAATACACGCTCCAAGGATAGGATTTCTTTAACGTATGCATGCTTTTAAAGCCTGTAAAGTTTTTAGCTTTTCTGATAAAAACGTTTTCGTAATTTTTTTATTTTGAAAAATAATGTATTACTAATATGGTTCAAAACTTTTATCACCTAATGCTAATTTACTGGCACGAAGCTTAGCATGGGCATTGAGTTTTAAAGCTGCAAATTTTGTGGCTTTTGAGAATTTTTTTCAGTTTTAAAATTTTTGTAAATCAGAGTCCGGGGAAAAGCAATATTTTAAGAAAATAACAAGCAAATAACATGAAATAGAATGTACATGATACTATGTCATTTGATACAGGATTGTTTCATTTACTAAGCAGTCCGGCTATTTAAAGAGTAGGAAATTTTAAAATATAAAAATGTTACTTTCATTCCTGTCCTTTTTTATTACACTTACACCTACTTTTAGTGCTACGCATCGAATGGCTGCAATTTTATGACTTAAAGGGTGCACAGAGCTGTAAGGAATGATGCTAGAGACAGTCATAGGCTTCCTGTAAACTGAGGTTTGAATAGTATGATTTGTACTGTTTCTGGTTAGTAAAATGTCCAAAAATGGTAAGACTCCCTCTGATTCCATTTCCAACGTAAAATGTACTGATGGATTTAGTGAAGACATGAAATTTTGCTAAAAGGGCTTTAGCAATGGCGATGAACCTAAGAAAAAAGTGTGAAGATGTTTGAGTTATTTGTTTCTGATGGCGAAGGAGAAAAAACGGACTTACTTTCTTCGCTATCAGTAGCATGATAGCGAAGAAACTAAAGTCTATGTCCGAGAAACTTGTCCTTCCCCATCAAACCTTAGATCGTACATTAGAGAATCAGAGACTAAAGGCAAATATTTATCACTAGTGATAGGTTTATTGATGGCACGGCTGAGATGAGGGTGGGCATGGAAATGTTTTGCGGCAGCTTTGGTAAAACCTCTACACATTTCTGTTTTTAAAGTGCAGAAAAGTTTAGGTACCATTTGGTTCAGGTACGTCGGCCTCTCGAAGGCTTAACGAACTCCATGTATATCTCAAGGTTAAAAAGGAGGCTCACACCCTTAGTGTAGGGCCACTGGTTCCAGGGAAGGGGAAGAACCAGCATCGTAGAAAAAGTACAATACTCATGCTTTCGAGATTCAAGTCCTGTATCAAATCGGGCGATTAGCTAAAAACCCGCGCCCTTGACTTCTTAATAGATCAGTACTTTTCGCAATATAATAGTTTTTCTTCCACTCGTTTCCACCACTTGCACTAATACTTCATACTCCTGGCACTCGTTGTTCAAAATAATTGCGTAACTGAAAAATGAAAGAAATGTCCGGTATTACAGTGTACACAAATCTAATTCTTCCTGTAATTCAGGCGCGACGCTAAGGCTAGAGTAGTCTTTAACTCCACCCACAACGTTTCTTTGAGTCCAACTTTTTGCCCGCCCCCTTTCCAAATATTTAAGCACTTAGAACAAGAACACAAGTCGAGTGCAACCTTTTAAGATTTTAGGGAACTTGGATAAGCGTATGGGATTTTTTCGGGTTCACAGAAATTTTGTTATGCTAAAACTAATTGTTTTATAAAGTTGCGTGCTATTCTGTTAAATGGAGGGATGTCTCTAAGGAATTAGTAGAAATCACACCATTTTTGTAATTAGGCTTTAAAAAGATGAAATAGAGAAAGAAAAACTCCTCAGATTACAAACTAAAATTCCTAATAAATTCCTTATGACTGCAAATATTAAAGAAAAAGATTAAAAAATGGCGTACGTAAGCTAAAATTGCGAAGAAATGGTAACAGTTTAAAAGCATGGATCTATGGTTCTCAATACTACAGACTTGAATGAATACTACGTGTAGTATGGACTTGAAAGCACAGAGGAGGAGTGACAGCGCCCCAACTCATGTTTACGACAGCGCCCCACAGGTCGGACATGAAAGGACGATAGCGTCTGTCACGTGATACGGTACCAGTTGCTATTAAGTAGCACAGCGGAAAGAGTTCTAAACTCGGGCCACAGGTGGCCTAGTGGTCAACGTTCGTGACTGCCACGGAGAACATATCGGGTTCGATCCCAGGCAGGTACAAACGCTCGAACCACTAATTATCCGCCGTGCGTCGGATGGGCACGTTAAGCCGTTGGGCCCTGGGTACGGGCCCCCTGGTAATAAATAAGGGCGTCTTCCTCCACCTTTCTACCTTGCTTCCGTGTGACTTTCCTATCTGGCACTTTAGCCCAAATCTCCTAGCTTCCTATTTCTAAGGGTTGTTTAAGGACCTGGTGTCAGACACTCTTCCTAAAATCCTCTACATATGATCTGATCTGTTCTAAATTCAGGCCGCAGGTGACCTAGTGGTCAACGTTCGTGACTGCCACGGAGAACATATCGAGTTCGATCCCAGGCATGTACGAACGCCCGAACCACTAAATATCCCCCGTGCGTTGGATGGGCACGTTAAGCCGTCGGGCAGCCCTGGGTACGGGCCCCATGGTAATAAATAAGGGCGTCATGTTGCCACGAGTCTAAATACGGGGCCAAATTGTTGCCATGAGTGTCTATGGAAGATTAACCTCTGAGTTTCCTGCTCTGTAGCGTCAGGTAAAATCTACATTATCGGGTTTTTGGCAAAATGTTTGCCAAGCACTCATCAGTTCTGAGCTCCTGGCGTCACCACTGCTGTCATCAAAGGGTATTCATCGGGATTTTGCTAATCCGACACTACGTTGAGATCGTCACGTAGCCGCGTTCGGTTCTTACTACATGTGACTTGTATAGTCTGCTGCGTTCACACCTTATCCAAAGAGTAACTGCATTTTAAAAATGCTATCCCCTCTTATGTATTCAGGACGTTATAACAGACTAACTTTCATAGAATATGACATAGGCAATATTATTTTAATAATGATTATAAACTATTCGGTGCACAAATAAGTTTTAAAGCGTTTTAAGACAACGCAACATGTAATTTGAGAGAAAACAACAATACCTTTACGAATCAAAATATCGGTTGGGCAGCTGACGGATTCCAGGCATGAAGAATACTTCGATGAAGTCATCAACTCATTTTTGCACTTCGTCACATGTCCAGAACCGTACATTAGAAAAACCATTTGGCATAGATCGGAACAAATGTTAGTCTGAAGGGGCTATGGCGGGACTATACGACGGGTGCTCCAAAACTTCCCAGCCAAGCGTAAAAAAAGTTTCCTTGGTCGATTTCGCGACATGCTGACTAGCGTTGTCGTGCAGTAATTTCTCAGGATGCAATCCTTGGCCTGCGAATGGATGTTTCCGACAGATTTTCTGGTTTGCAGCATATGTTACTTGTAGCGATCAGCAGTAACAGTTTGAACCTGTTCCCATAGTCCATAATAGAGCACACCCTTCATATCCCACCAGATGCACAGCAGAACTTTCTTGGAGTGAATATTGGGTTTCGGTGTCAAAGTCGTTGCTTCACGGAGGTCTACCCAGTGTTTTTTGCGTTTGGGATTGTCGTACCATATCCACTTTTCATCACCCGTAACGATTTTCCAAAGGAAAGACTTTCTGTGTTATCTATTCAACAGATTCAAAACACTTCATGACACGCACATCCTTGTTCCTCTGGCTCCGGTCATGCGGCACCTATTTTCCTTCCTTCTGAATCTTTCCCATGGCGCGTAAACGATTTGAAATGTTTTGTTGAGTTACCCCCAGTTGTTCAGTTACTTCTTTTTGCATTTGAAACGAATCTTCATCCAGCAATGCTTGCAGTTGTTCATGCGAAACCTTCTGTGGGGCGACGCTACGTTCTCTATCGCTAACATCAAAATCACCTGCTTTAAACCGTCTAAACCAAAACTCACACGTGCTTTTCGATACAATATTCTCCTCCAGAACAGCACAGATCGATGCACATGCTTTTGCAGCACTTTTTCCTTGATGAAATTCGTAGCGAATGCAGTGTCGAATGAATGCAGTATCGCTTGCCATATTTCACGTACCTACGTGCAAGTGCGTTTGACGGTTGGGAAAACTGTGTCACATTTTATACTCTGGGCCACTTTCGGTCACATAACGCTGGGGAATGTCCGATATGCAAATTAGCGGTATATGTCACACAAAAAATGCCTTAAAACTTATTTGTATACCTAATAAGAAGGTTTATACAAGACTATAATGATGAATTAAAACTTTTTTTTCAGATTTATTATTGGCGTTTTACTGATCCAAGAATAATCTGAAGTACACAAGAACGTCCTTTTAACAAGCTGACTTAACCGTTTAACCTGCTGGAACGGAATTTACTCGAGGTTAGTCAAAATGGGCTTAAATGAGCTCGAACAAATTCGCTTGTCCAAGAAGTGGGCCGGACGCGGTTCGAACGAGTAAACCTGCGCATAAGAAATAGTTGGTTTCGCTTTAGTTTTGTTAATCAAGGTGCATTTACGAAGGTGACTGATTTAATACTTTCTAAGCGATTGCCTTCTATCCTAAGAATGGAGTCTTCTATTCTGGTTTGACGACCTTTAGTGAGCATCAGAATAACAGACACACTGCTTTAGTTACTAGTACCAAGTAAGCGAACAACTGGAGTAACGAACGCTACATTCGTACAATTTCGGACTCAGTTCCGACTTACTAGAAGTCAAATCCATATGGGTTAGAAATAATTTTTCCATTCAAGTCTTTGCTGTGATTTATGAATCTTATAAAGGAAATGATTTAAGTTTCGGTTGTTGCAAAATATTTTGCAATCAAGCAGAACTTTCGTAGACACACAGATACCGTGTTCACAAGAGACGTACTGTACTTTATCTCTACTTACAAGGGAAGTTCCGCATAGAGATCCTCCCCCGATTCTCGTGAAAGTGGCAAAATAGGTTGACTGATGTATTAAATGTAACCCTAGCGGGTTTTTATGCGCAAATGCGCTCATGCGGAGTTATTCAAGTTTCAAGTGTCGACGAAGGTGGCATCGTCTTGCTGTTATTGAAGGCTAAAACACCGATCTGTCCAATAGATGTGTCAAAAAAAAAAAAAAAAAAAAAAAAAAACCTTGTTTAAACACCATAAAACTTGAGGCATAGCTCAACAGATGTTTCGGAAGCAAGCAATCAGCTTTTTGCGTCAGCAGCAAAAAAACACCATCTCCCAGTACACGAGTTTTGAGTTCTTGTATTGACAACCACCTTGTGGATTTGATAGTCGAAAATGCGCACTTGTGCAGTTAGTCATGCTGATTTGTGGCTTGAATGACAACATTTGCTTGTCTTGTCCCAAGAAAAGGTGTGTTGGTACGTAAGGAGGAAGAAATGTATGTGTTGTTTGGTGGCAAAAAATAAAATAAAAATTATGATTCAAGATACGGAAATGCACTGTAATTGAAGGATGCACAGATTATTGCATTATTCGTCAAAGTGCTAATGGGGCTGTACAATGAAATGAACGCAGAAAGCTGATTACTTGCTACCGAAACATCTGTTGAGTTTGCCTTAATTTTTATGGCATTTAAACAAGGTTTTTTGGGCACGTTTATTGCACAGATAGCCTTTAATAACAGCAAGACAATGCCACTTTCGTCGACAATTGAAATTTGAATAACTCCGCATACGCGCATTTGCGCATGAAAACCCGCCAGGGTTCTCATACGCAAATAAGACATGGGTCTGAACCTATTTTGTCACTTTCATGAAAATTGGAGGGATCGCTATGGGGTACTTCCCATGTTAATTATAAAATTCTGTGTTAGGAAAACCACAAGAACCTTTGTAAATTTTTATTCTCTCCTTTTCGGAATTTGAAAAGTCTGTTCCTTAGAATTAAATGTATCGTCACAACACAATCACAAATTCATGTCTTGTAATGAGAAAATCCTGCTGTAGAGAAACTGGACAGTATATGGAAATGTCATGACATATTCACCTCTACTTTAGAAAATATTTTTTTGAATTCATTTCGACAAAAAAAAGTGTACGAGAGGTAGAGTATAGATAGGTTTATGGCTTCTGGAGAAAAGGCTGTGGCCCAATAAGGGTAAAAAGAATGGTAATTATTTTTATCATGTTTATACACTGCCGGAAAGTGAAACAAGTTTGTAAAATCATGCAATGCATTGATTATGATACGCTTTCCAATTAACCAGAAATTATTACTCAAGTTATGAGGATAATGGCTGTGGAATAAATCTCGCTCCTGTGTCCTGACCTTTGACCCCATTTCGATGATATTCCACAGAACCAGTACAGTACAGTACACCTCAAGAATAACATACTAAAGTTATGTCGCAATAGTAGTTTTACGCAAGTTATGAGAATAATGGCTGTGGAATAAATCTTGCTTTTGTGCAATGACCTTTGACCCCATTTCGTTGATATTCAACAGAACCGGTTCACTATACTCCGGAACAACATAACGTTTTGTCGCAATCGAAACATTTTTTGGTAAGTTATGATGCACAAGGGCAATGCAATGGATCCCACTCCAGTGTCCTGACCTTTGACCCCATTTCCAATAGGGTTCGTCCCCAGTGGCTCTGTACCACATACTAAAATTTCATCGAAATCGAACCATTTTTACGCAAGTTATGACGCATAAGGGCAATGGAACAAATCCCGCTCTTATGTCCTGCCTGACCTTTGACCCCATTTCGCCCATTTTAAATAGGGTTTCGTGCCCAGGTGGTTCCCTACCACATACCGAAATTTCATCGAAATCGAACCATATTTACGCATGTTATGACGCATAAAGGCAATGAAATGGACCCAGCTTTTATGTCCTGACCTTTAACCCCATTCCACCCATTTTCAACAGGTTTCGTTCCCAGGTGGTTCCTTACAACATACCAAAATTTTATCGAAATCGAACCATTTTTACGCAAGTTATGACGCATAAGGGCAATGGAATAAATCCCGCTCTTATGTCCTGCCTGACCTTTGACCCCATTTCGCCCATTTTAAATAGGGTTCGTGCCCAGGTGGTTCCCTACCACATACTGAAATTTCATCGAAATCGAACCATATTTACGCATGTTATGACGCATAAAGGCAATGAAATGGACCCAGCTTTTATGTTCTGACCTTTAACAACATTCCACCCATTTTCAACAGGTTTCGTTCCCAGGTGGTTCCTTACAACATACCAAAATTTTATCGAAAGCGAACCATTTTTACGCAAGTTATGACGCATAAGGGCAATGGAATAAATCCCGCTCTCATGCCCTGCCAGACCTTTGACCCCAATTTGCCAATTTTCAATAGGGTTCGTGCCGAGGTAGTTTCCTACCACATACTGAAATTTCATCGAAATCGAACCATATTTACGCATGTTATGACGCATAAAGGCAATGAAATGGATCCCGCTCTTATGGCGTGACCTTTGACCCCACTTCACCCATTTTCAATAGGGTTCGTCCCCTGGTGGTCCCCTACCACATACTAAAATTTCATCGAAATCGAACCATATTTACGCAAGTTGTGACGCATAAGGGCAATTGAATGGATCCTGCTCTTATGGTGTGACCTTTGACCCCACTTCACCCATTTTCAATAGGGTTCGTCCCCTGGTGGTCCCCTACCACATACTAAAATTTCATCGAAATCGAACCATTTTTACGGGAGTTATCGTGCCGACGGACGGAAAAAGCTGGAGCATATACGCTTCTTCAACGTACGGTTGGAAAGCGTAAAAAAGAACACTGAAAAATTGCAGCTACATCTATGAGATTTATATCGTAGCAACAGCTTGTAGAGAAAGGAAAGTGATCACACGCGTGAAGTGATTCAATGTTTATTTTACCTTTTAATGCGTTTTATAGTCTACAGAAGGCACATTTTAATAACGTGTTGCACCTCATCTAGCAGCAATACAAGCTTCCACTCTGGCGTGCAATCGGTCGTACAAATGCTGGATATCACGCTGAGGGATAGCATTCATTGCGCTTTCAATTTGGACGCGTAATTCAGAGAAGGTCGGTGCCTACCGGGGTCCGCGGAAGAGTCTCTGTCCGATCCATTCCCAGACATGCTCGATTGGAGACAAGTCCGGAGAGCGTGCTGGCCTAGGGAGTTGATTCCCAACCTGAAGAGTATGATTAATTGCTGGGGCGGATTGCGGGCGGGCGTTATCCTGCTGGAATAAGGCATTTGGGCAAGGAGGTTAGAAGAAGAGGAGGTGAAGGAACCCGTTTTGAGTGAAGCCAAAACAGATCAGCTGTTTCTGTCCTCTCTGAGGTGGTGGTGGTAGTCTGCGCTGCAGGAGTTCGGGAACGTAACGTCACTTCCTGTGGATTAAGCAGTTTTGCTTAGCGCATGCAAACCAAGGATGGAAAGAAGGAATATTTCGGACTTCTTATTTCTTACCATTAGGCTTTTGGTTATATTTTAAACATGGTTACTTGCACATGGGCAGTAAGTAACCATGCGCACTATGCACCTCCGCTCAAAAAATCATTATTTTGTTCAGTTTTTTAAAGAAATACCAACACATATTTTCCTGTTTTTTCTGGAAATTTTTTATTATGAGAAGGAATATTTCAGCCTCAATTTTGTCATGTCTGTATGGGTAGAGTAAGGAGCCGAAAAACCCGTTCAAAATCGCGATTTCCCCATAGAGATATACAGGAGATTCTTAGGTTGGGCGCATTGGCGTAGTCAGCTGATAAAAAGTGACGTCACGCCAGAAGCACAGGGAGAGGAGCTGTTGCCAACTCCTCTTACTTCTAACCTCCTTGCATTTGGGATCACACTCAGAAATGGCAGAACGACCGGCTGCATGATGTCGCTGACGTACGTACTGCTATTCAGTGTACCCCGTACAAACACCAGGCTCGTACGAGAGTGATAGCTAATCGCTCCCCACACCGTGATGCCCAGTGTGGGGCCTGTGTCGTTGGCGGATGCACGGTGGCAGAAGCCGCTCACCTTGTCACCTTCGGATGCGTACACGACCGTCAGACGCTCCCACGCAGAATCTGCTTTCATCACTGATGAGCTCATTCTTCCCTTCAATGAGCTCGTTCTTGACACCACTGCAAACGTGCTGGACGGTGACAAGGGGTCAGTGGTAAGAGTGAAAGCCGTACGAGCGCCAATAGTCCTGTTTCCAACAAACGATTCCGTACCTTTCTGGTAGACACCGTTGGTATGACAAAGGATCGCATTTGTGACGCCGTAGCCGTCCGCTCTGCCAACGCCGCCCTCCTCATACGCCGACCCTCTTTGTGTCCGTAACTCTGTGTTGCCCTGAACCACGTCTGTGAGTGTGCGAATGCTCCTCTGACCACCGATGCCACCATCTTACCACGGCCGATAATTCTCGTTTCACTCGGTCCGCAATTTGACGGAAGGACCAACCTCCTTCCTGCAGACCCACTATACGGCGCCGCTTGAACACCGGTAACGGAACAAATGTTACGCGCATGCGTCGTTCCGGCATGATAGCTTCTTCAACGAACACTGAACAACCCGACACCAGACGAATGACTTCGTTCAGCAAGCCCTAGTGCTTAAATACGCGCTGCTTACATTTTCATGTTGTCCGTAGTGATGTCATTGTTTCATCCAATGACATTCGAACTTGGATCACAGTTTCTGCTACCCTTAACAGTTAACCCATTATAATACAAGGTTCCGAATGGCATTCCTTCTGGGTGTTCTTTTTCACTTTCCGGCAGGGTGTATATACTATGTAGACAAAATAATTCGGACACGAAGGTCGAGATGAAACAGCCTTTATTAACCGAAACATGTTTGGCCTACGTTTGGTCGCTATGACTGCAGCGACCATTCTAGGCATACTTTGCACCAGATGGCGGTACGTCTATCCCGGTATTTATCTCCATTTCTCCTGCAAAGCTTCGGCCAAAGTTGCCCTAAAGGAAGGCTTTACCGGATAATAAGCCTTCTTACTTCTTCCTCAATCAGAGATTTGGCGTTCTACTCTTCCTACAGGTACTCCATTAAATTTAGATCGGGAATTTCGAATGGCCAATCCAACATTAGGACGTCTTGCTCCTTAAACCAGGCCTGGACGGACCTAGCACTGTGGAAAGGCATTCGATCTTGTTAAAATCGGCAGGGATCTGTTCAAAAACAGCAGAAACAACCCCACGCCATCGCAAACTCTTCTCCAAACTTAAATGTGGGTACACTGCAGGCCGCCTCATAGCGTTTCCCTGGCAAACGCAACACTTAAACATGTCGATCCAAACAAAAAAAGTGCGAAGCGGATTCGTCATTCCACAAGATCCTCTTCCATTCTTCTGTTGTCCACGAACGGCGAGCAGGACACGACTGCAGTCGTCGTCTAGCATTGCCTGGAGACTTGTCCGGCTTATGCACTTCTGACCTAGTATGGTAATCGTGGATATGCAGATCACGACGGATTGTTCCGGTACAAATAGCTGTTTCAGTGGATTGTGCTACGTCCCCGGCAAGGTCTGTGGCAGAGGATGTGCGTTCCCACTTCACGTTCCATACTGAGCTTTCTTTGGCACAAGCACTCAGTTTGTGCGGCGTTCCCAGAGCGCGACTTCACTCTAGTAGCACTATTTTCTTTTCATCTGTTAAGAATATCCGTGTACAATAGAATTTGGGCATCCCAGAAGAGCGGCAATGCTACGCATTGATTACTTACTCAGGCGGTGGCCAACCACCATGTACCTTTCAAAGCCCGTCAGTTCCTCTCAGCGTGGTATAGTCGCTTTCAAAGCTGTCTGACCGGAGCTAACGTAATGGGTTTCATCTGACGTTGACCAGAACTGAGGAGAACCCAGCGATTTCTCGTAGGGTTGCAACTACCTATATCACATGGGGCTTTTGTGTTGCGTATAAGAAAGGAAGTTGCATTACATTGAACCTAGAAGCTCAAATACGACAGAGGATGAACAGGTCTGAGAAGTAGAACCGCCAGGTTGAAGGGGCTAGGTGAGGGGGAGGAACATCTGACCTTATTTGTAACGGGGGTCCAATACCCCTAGACCGACCGCTTAACGCAACCATCCGACGCACAGCGAGTATTCAGTGCAACTCTACCTACTTGGGATCTATTTCCTTTATTGAGGGTTTAACAACCACCGCGAGCTAATCAATGGGCTATAAGTAGTCACCTGTCCCTAATTCAGGGCCACTGGTTCAAAGGAAGGGAGACAGCCATCGCCATAAGGCAAAACGCACCGTCAGTGACTTACCCGAGATCCGAAACTAAACCCAATCTCTGACGAATGAATAGAAACCAACGCTTCGTACTATTCAGCTGGTCTGGGATCGATCCCCAGACTATCTAGTGGAAAAACGGTTTCCCTAACTACTAGGATACTAGCGACCCGACGCGTGTATGAATAGTACCCAACACACCACGCGCGTTCGCTTCTGGTTTTGCCTATGCACGTTTACTTGCATGTGTGGAAATGTTGTAATACTTTTGTCTACATAGTGTGTTGCAAAACAATAAAAAAATATTTCCACAAAGCATTTGCAAGTACAGATATTGGACGTATAGGAAGGAGAAGAAAATTCATAATAGTATCGTAGGTACAAAATGTTTTGGTCATAAAATTGTATAAATGCCAAATGGCGGTGAAATATAGATAGAAACAGAAGTCTGTGGTTTTAGAAACATATTATATCCACAGTACTCACATTGTTTTCATGAACTGACTTTTGCGCAGTAACAGGAAGATAGACATTACACAATGATAAGCAGACTTGAATCTTCCACCAACTTTTGTTGATCGTGATCCTAGCATAGAAATGGTATTGCGTTTTCGCAGTGCTACAGTTATTGATTTACTGCTCCGGCCAACTTCAAACGACATCGTGTGGAAACTAAAGCGATTGACAGAAGTTCGAAAAAATGTTCAATACCTCAGTAAACTTTGTCTTAAACGTCAAAGAAAGTCCAAATGGAGCAGAGCACCATTAGCAGAAGCTGGGGTTTTGCTAGAACAAAGCTGAAGATAGATAATCAATACACAAGTTCGAAGGTACTTGCTTCATCACACAACGATAGTCGTCCTCCCAGGACCTCATTAAGATGATTGAAAAGGATAAAAAAATCAACTTAACAGTTTCTACTCTGCGTTTTCTTCAAACGGTTGTTATTTAATGCCTACTATATACCGCGAGCAAAATCCCCGAATGCGATTTAATGGTCTGTAAAATGACGCGTGGCCCTTATGAAAAAGAATCAAAGTTTTCCAAACTGTAGAATTCTCGAGAGAATTTTGCGATATTAAAAACTGAGGTTTCATGACATGTGAATGCAAGAATAAGTCTTCGGATGACAATTAAACCTTATTGTTTGTCCGTATAAGGTTACAAGTCCAGAAGATACTCGACCAAGGAACATGCTATCGGATTCTTGGTGTAACGAGTACTACTTTTAGCAAAATTCTAAAACACAAGTACGTTAAAAGTATTACAACTCCTTTAAAATTTATGAACAGCAGCTCTCTAAAGCCTGAAGATTTTCTACGCAAATGTACATTTCATATACTGTATAGTTCATACATAATTTTAATGCCATTAATAACATCCCTATGAAAATGCAATTAGAAAGGTTAGACTGTTCGCAGATACAACGCGTATAAAACTTGAAACGGGAGTGAGACAAAGTGACACCATATCTCCCAAGCTCATCAATGCCAAATGGCAGAACATTTTTTCCACTCTTTGAGCTGGGAACACAAGGCGATACAAATTTATGGAGATTATTTAACCCACCAGCGTTTTTCTAACGATAGTAATTTCTTTCAAGTACTCCCTTAGAGCTGCGCAGCATGGTTCAGGAACTTGCTGACAAGTGTGAAGAAGTGGGCTCAAAAAACGAACTTAACAGAAAACATAATTGATATACAATGCTTTTACAATAGCTGAAGATTTAATGATTGATGAAGCAAAAGAAGGACTAAAAAATGCCTACATTTACCTTGGACAACACATATCAAGCACGAGCCACATCGAAGTAGAAATTCATAGGAATATAAAACTTGGTTCGACAGCATTTGGACAAGACAGCGCACGCACGCACGCACACACACACACACAATTTTCAAGAAAACTTTGTCATTATGTCTTCAAGTAAAAGTGTTTATTCCGTGCATCTGTCCAGTTTTTACTTATGGATCAGAGACATGGACCTTAACTAAAAATGACATTCAACCGGCTGCATGGGTATGGAAAGAAACTCATGGATCAGCAAAATGACGGAGTTCATACCATGATAAAGGTAAAATCTCTAAAATAGCAATGAGCTGGATATATTGCTAGAAGAACTGCCCACTGTTGGACAACTGTAATACTAGACTGAATTCCCAGGAGGGGAAAAGAACCAGAAAACCATGTCTGTGAAAGGTGGATGAAATTCGAAAGCATGCCGGAGTAATATGGAGACCGGCTCAACAGAGAAAGTTGCGAAAGCAACATAGGGAGACCTTCATACAGCAGTGGAGGACTCATAATGGTTGATTATTATCAATAGATACACACTATATTGACAAAAGTCACCGGCACCCCTTCAAAAGCAAATGAACGGATTCTCTGCGTTGTTAAAATGCGCAGTACAGCGGCAAACGCTATAAAAACAAGCCTGCAGCTGACCACGATCATATCGCATGTGAGGTTGAGTGAAAACGTCGTGGCGGGAGAGAACTAACTTTCAGAAAGGAAAGATTGTTGGGTGTTATATTAGTGGATTGTCCATTAGAGAAAATAAGAGGCGTTTAAACATACCCAAATCAACGGTTTGGATGCACTGAATAAGTAGAAGACACATGGCGTGCCTGAAGCAGCAAAACGTACCGGCAAACCAAAGAAAATCGGTGATAGAGGACGTCGAAGCCTCAGGAGAGTCGTTACAGCTAATCGACGGAGTATTGCACAAGACCTCAGTGTAGAGGTGAGTAAAAATACTGGAACCTCGGTATGTACACGTACCATTTGCAGAGAACTTCATTCAATGGGTTACCGTGGTCGTGCGGCTGCTCATAAGCCTTACATCTACACTCGGAATGCTACTAGTCGTTTAGCATGGTGTAAAAAACATTAATCGAGGTCCTTAGATCAATAGAAATGGGTCTTATGGACTGATGAATCCAGATACACGATCTATCAGTCTGATGGCCGTTTGTGGGTATGGCGGCAGCCGTGGGGAACGCTGTTTACCACAGTGTACTATTCCTACGGTCTAGTTTGCATCTGGTAGTGTACTCGTGTGGGAGTGTTTTTCGTGGTATGGTCCCGGCCCATTGGTTATCGTGGACAAACTTGTTAACCATCACGTCTACCTCGATATTCTGGGCAATTATGCCCTATCAACTCTGTGGCAATTTTATGGAACCGAACCTTAGTGGTACCAGCGGGATAATGCACCGAGTCATGAAGCAAGGACTGCTACGGCGTGGTTTGACGATAATTCCGTATTGTGTGTGGACTGGCCAGCACAGAGCCCTGATCTTTATCCCATAGAGCACATATTTGATGAATTAGAGCACCGCATAAGAAGTTTGGAACTAAGGCCTACTGCTAAGCAATAGTTAGCTGTAGCATTATGTACTGAATGGAAGCGCATACCTATCGCTGTGTTCCAAAATCTTGTCAAAAGCCTGTCTCAAAGGGTCAGTGCATGCATTAAGGCCAAAGGTGGACCGACACCGTACTAATGTATGTCAATAAATGCTATGTTGTGTTTCTCTTCTAGGTGTCCGGTGACTTTTGTCAATATAGTGTATAGCAGGCAAGAAGCACATAAAATTCAATAAATATTGTACTATGTAAACAGATTCAAGATTTAAATGAAATGCAAGATCCAAGCAAAATTTACAAATAAGGGATTAAAGAATTGTACATAATATTGGCAGTGTCACTTGAGGCAATTTTCAAGGACCGACAAAAATCACAACTCTGCCATTTCTGCACAGACCGAGCAAGTATGGGTTTCTGCTATGTCGAATTCGTAAATACCCTTTATTTAAAAAAACAAATTAAATTAATTAAATTTGCCGAATTATTTATGTTGTAGTGGATTATTTTCTTTTAATTCAGTTTTTTAAATGTGTCAGAAAATATTAATATTTAATGTTTGCCTTTTCTGGAGCAGTATTGCTTGTTTTTCCTTTTGCTTCTTTGAGTTTTTTTACTTAACTGGCTTCCCAAGGGTTGCCCTAAATTTAATTATTTCAATTTATTTTTAAATTAAGTATATTTACAAATTCGACAATGCAGAAACCCACCCTTACTTTGTCTGTGCAGAAATGAGAGAGTGGTGATTTGTGTAGGCCAATGAAAATGCCACCAGCGACAGCTGCAATATTTTCTACAATTCTTTAATATATTATTTGGCAATTTTGTCTGGATCTTGGATTTTATTTAAATTTTGAATCGGTTTACATTGTACAATATTCATTAAGTTTTGTGTGCACTTTTTGCATGATGTTAATTATGAAAATTCTCTTTTTGCAGCTTCAAGCGCATTTTGATTTTCAAACTCCCTAGTAATGTGGTGTTTTTATTTAATTTTTGCTTTGCAGTATATAACACTAGAAAAGTCCGAAAACCAAAAAAATCAAAATGGCGGCTTTAGAACATTGCTGGAAATGTTCGCGAATTGTTAGACCACTTCTAAATGACCTAGAGATCTGAAAATTGGCATACTGATAGGTCTGAAGGTCGGAATCCCAAGAAAATTCCGAAAACCGAATAAAATGAAAATGGCTGCTTTGGAATATTATCAGCTAGAATTTATTTTTCTATCTCTCTTACACCTAAAGAAGTCTAAAAACCAAAAATGCAAAAGGGTAGCTGAGCAAAATGCTGATTGGTCTTAAGGTCCAGATAATTAGAAAAGTACGAAAAAAAATAATTAAAAATGGCGGCTTTGGAATATTGTCTGCTTAAATTTTTCTACCACTTCTATACCTAGAAAAGTCTGAGAAACAAAAAAAATTAAAACGGTGGCTTTGCTTTACAGTTCAAAATGTCGACAAGTTCAAAGATAATTATTCCGGAAACGTTGAAAATCTGTAAACAATTCCATGAAATTGTGATTTAAAATTAAGGGGCGCCAAAGCCTGCTATACGTCCAACCGTATTCACTGATACTTCACGACATTGTTCTAAATCGTAAAACAGTTACGGATCTTCAATTGCTTTTCTTTCCCTGTATTACTTTTAGTTTTCTTTATATATATATACACTATATTGACAAAAGTCACCCGACACCAAATAAGAGAAAAACAACATAGCATTTAGTGACATACATTAGTACGGTGTCGGTCCACCTTTGGCCTTAATGCATGAACTGACCTTTCGAGATATGCTTTCGACAAGGTTTTGGAACACAGCGATAGGTATGAGTTTCCATTCAGTACATAATGCTGCCGCTAACTGTTGCTTAGTAGTAGGTCTTGGTTCCAACCTTCTTATGGGGTGCTCTAATTCATCCCATAGGTGCTCTATGGGATATAGATCAGGGCTTTGTGCTGGCTAGTCCACACACGATACGGAATTATCGTCAAATCACGCCGTAAGAGTCTTTGCTTTATGGCTCGGTGCATTATCCTGCTGGTACCAACAAGGCTCGGTTCCATAGTTTTGCCACATACACACAGTTTTTTTGCTCCGTGCATTTCGCCTTGCTTGTGCTCTCTTCGGTGTTCCGAGTATCTAATTTTTGTGTGTGTTAGTTCAGTAAAGGTTCCACGATTCTGCTCGTATCGCTGCCAATTCGGTGAGTGATCATTTTGTTATGTTATCTTCGTTTTATTGTCTTGGCCGAGTCGGCCAAGACGTGAATTGTGCTCTGCCACTGCGGATGGCTGCATCGGGAGAGGTCGACGTCACAGCTCTTGCTTCTGATAACGATTTTCCTCCTCTTCTAATATCCACCAATAGCAGGCCTGCTCCGACAAGTTCCTCCTCTCCTAAGCGTAGTTCAGCTACCCTATCAACTAATCCTACTTCTACGTCACTGAGTGGTGACCAGCAATCTTTCCAGCAGGTGACAGAAGACGCAATGGAAGTTTCACTTTCGTCAGGTCTCTACGTCATTACACTGTCCAGCCACTCCATATGCAGCCGCCCTTTCGAAGAAATCTTCTCCACCCTCTGCGTCGGCTTCTATCAAAAGCCCTTATCAGATGAAGTGTGATGCCAACTCCAACTTCTTCGTCGATCTTCCAGCAACTTCGCCAGTTGGTCAACACTTCCTTAATAAATTTGACCTCGGCGTTGCGTTCCCTGTTTTTGCCAATACTAAGCTCACTGCGTACAGCGCAGCACTTCGTCTACTCTTCCCGAAGTCAGCCGTGACACACGTAGGCTGGAAAGATGGCAAAGTGACCGCATATTTCTTTTGATCCCAAATTTGCACTTCAAGTTATAAATGATGGACTTTCTATTGGTGGCCGCCATATTAATGCTGATCCTATCTCCCACATGCCTACTGTTCTGAGGTTTTTCCCAGTCCCGCTAGAAATTTCTGACGAAATTTTACTGTCCATTGCGCAAACCTTTGGACGTATAGTTGGCATAATCATCACTTTCTCTTTTCCAACCCAGCCGGAAGATCGTTATATTCTTGTAAGAGTGGTTTTTCCGTCTGATGAAGCAAAACTACGAGCTCCACCCAAGTTCAGCATTCGATGTGATACACACATCCGTGATATCACCATTACTGTCGGCACTATGTGTTCTATATGTAAAGGTTATCGACACCCTCGTGCCTTATGTCCACATCGCATTTCTACTACAACTTCGACAGCCCGAATACCGTTTGCTTCAGCGGTACCCTCAAGGACTTCAGCACAAGCCAAAAGCAAAAGTAGCACTACAGCCTTTGGTCAATGCGCTACTTCAAACAAAAGCAGCACTACAGCCGTTGGTCAACGCGTGACTTCAGGCAAAAGTAACAGTAACACTACAGCCGTTAGTCAACGCGTGATTTCGCAACGATAACGACCTGGAGAATCCGGACCTGTGTATCCTTCTCAGACACATCTTTCATCAGACACACCTTCGCTTTTTAGTTCACTACCCCTCACTTGGGGGATGCTCAAGTACAATCGTCTGTTTCTCCTGGTTGGTCCACTGAGTCTAGCCATTTCAAAGTACCCGACAATCCTGATGACACCACCCCCTCGAGGTAGAGGAAAACGTCGAAGGATCCACAATGCTCGTGCCAAGAAAACCTGAACAACGACTGACCGGTCTGACCGTAGCGATCACTCAGTCTGCTACAATGCATCAGATGCTTCTGTTGAACTTGATACTGATACCGGTTCTGCAGACCCAGTTCTCTCGCATTTGATTTCTTCAATTTCTAAAAACTTTCTCTCTTCATCAAATCCCAGTCACTGGAGATGTTCTATATAATTTCCTTTCAGGTACCCGTCAAAACAAACAGTCGAAAAACTTATTATCCTCTTATACTGCAATTCTACCTGATGTTTTTCTACAATTGCAAGTAATTCTTTCTCATTTTCAAGCGGTGCCTCGTGAGACCTTTGGTAATCCGCGCTGGATAACGAATTCGTTCGTCGTTTAGACCTCCTTTGCATAGCAGCCGATGACACAATTCAGCCACCATCTGTCACATCCGTTCAAGATAGTGAACTTGAATTGTAGGATGCCATGTGTTGTATCTTTCGCAACAGGCTTCTGTCGCTATTGCGCCTCGCATACGAGCCTGCCTCAACTGACTCTCAGAAACTTCGCTTTTCCCGGGTTTGGTCACCAAATCGAACCTGGTTTACTAATCCCTCAGTACATGTAAAACTCCTTCTTTGAGAACTTTTCTCCATTACTTTGCCATTTGTAATTTTACTTGTATCACTTGCACCTTGTAAAGTTCTTACCTGTGACATTCGCCACAAAGTTTTTTTACCATTGTACTCTGCTTATTCATGTTGTCACATTGTCTTTTACACTTTATGACGTAGAAGTCTTTTTTTACTTCTACGTTATTTTAAAAAAGCATAACCATAAGATGAAATAGTTCCTAAATTAAACCTTAACGGCCAGACGAAACATATAAACAACAGAAGTCAAACTTACGGAAAAGATGCTTTATTCAGGATGTAGCACTTCCATAACAAATCATATCAGATAGTACTTCGCATTAAACTCTCCACACAGCGCTCTACAACACAACGCTCAACTTGCAACACTTCTCCAAACAACGCTCTCTTTAACAACGTTCCCTTGACAACGCTCGCCAAGCAACAGTTTTGTCGTCGGTTTTATCTCTCGTTCTTATCTCAGGCATAGCCGCCCCGGTGGCGCAGCGGTCTAAGGCGCTGGCCTATGATCATTCGTCCATAAGGGGTCCGGGTTCGAATCTCGGTCAGGCATGGATGTTGTGTTTGTCTTACGGCACTGGCTCTCTCCCTTACCTGGAACCAGTGACCTTAAATTAGGGACGGGCGACTGCTTATGGCCCATTGAGTTGCTCACGGTGGTCGTTAAACCTCCAATAAAAAAAAACAAATATCTCAGGCATACGTCACGTTCATTCAACCTCAATTATGCTGCCAACAGTATTCGTTTGAAAGAAAAGATACCACGTTAAGAGTGAAGTATAACTAAAAATAAACTCAAGATTTACATATGGAAATAAACTAAAAAGGAAAGTTAATTTAGAATTACGTCACAAGTTTCTACTTGACATCAACCATTCTATTACCGCACATGTTGTACATATTATTAATATATTTTGCTCATTTGATATTAGCCTCTCATAGGCACCTACCCAGTGCATCACTACATTGTACATAGTATTATAACTATACCTTTATCTTTGTTACACATTTCAACTGGAATTGTTCACATTGATTCTTCACTGTGTATCTCTCGGGCATTACTCATGCACCATTGTTGTCGGTCACTTTTGAAGCTCAACTTATATCTGTGAAGATACTCATCTTGGTTTTTATTGTCATTGTATATAGCACATCAGCATATTTGTCACTTCATTGTACATATGTCGTCAATTATGTTTCTGTTGGCACTGTAAATACAGGCCTTCTGCACCCTCCTCTCAGGTTTTTTCAATAAACAATTTTGAAAGCCACAGAGTTGGTAGGGCATAATTGTCCTGAATATCGAGGTAGACGTGATGGTTAACAGGTTTGTCCACGATAACCAATGGGTCAGGACCATACCACGAAATACACCCTACACGAGTACACTGCCAGCTCCAAACTTGACCGCAGGAACAGTACGCTGTGGTAAATAGCATTTCCTCCGACTGCAGTCACAGCCACACACCGCCATCAGACTGATGGATCGTGTATCTGGATTCATCAGTCCATAAGACCAGTTTCCATTTATCTACGGTCATCGATTAATGTTCTTTACGCCGCCCCGGTGGCGCAGTGGTCTAAGCGATGGCCTTTGATCATTCGTCCGAACGGGGTCCGGGTTCGAATCCCGGAGGCATGGATGTTGTGTTTGTCTTACGGCACTGGCTCTCTCCCTTCCCTGGAACCAGTGACCCTAAATTAGGGACGGGCGACTGCTTATAGCCCATTGAGTTGCTCACGGTGGTCGTTAAACCCCCAATCAAAAAAAAAAAAAAATGTTCTTTACACCATGCTAAACGACGAGTAGCATTCCGAGTGGAGATGTAAGGCTTATGAGCAGCCGCACGACCACGGTAACCCATGGAAGGAAGTTCTCTATGAATGGTACGTGTACATACCGAAGCTCCAGCATTTTTACTCACCTGTACACTGAGGTCTTGAGCAGTACTAAGTCGATTAACTGTAGCGACTCTCCTGAGGCTTCCACGTCATCTCTCACTAATTTTCCTTGGTCTGCCGTTACGTTTTTCTGCTTCAGGCACGCCATGTGCCTTCTACTTGTTCAGTACATCCAAAACAGTTGACTTGGGTATGTTTAAACGCCTGTCGGTTTCTCTTATGGACAACCCACTAATATAACACCCAACAGTCTTTCCTTTCTCAAAGTAAGTTTTCTTGTGCCGCGACATTTTCACTCAACCGCACAGTGCGATATGATCGCGGTCAGCTGCGGGCTTGTTTTTATACAGTTTGCAGCTTTACCACGAATCTGAACGACGCAGGGATCCGTTCATTTGCTTTTGAAGGGGTGTCCGGTGAATTTTGTCAATGTAGTGTACATACAGGGTGGCTATAAAATATTCCTTTTCTCGGGTGTGTCTAGAAAATCCAGAAATGAAGATACCGCAACGAAACTTGGTAGTTAGCTTATTGAGGGCATGGGAAAACGATTTAACAGAAAAAAATAGTTCAAAATATCGCCTGTAGGAGAACAATGGTGCTGCAGATGCGTGCGTGAATTTACTTATTATTGACAGCAAAAGCGTTTCTGGGGAAAATCTGCTCAACATGCTGGCCAGCACAAGAGATTACCTGTGCTGTACAGCAGGACTACAGGCTCCAAAACGTCGGAGATTTAGCGGTGGCTGTTGAGTGTACCGCCGATGCGTACCAGAGGGTGCGAGTGTCACACCCAATTGCGCCCCAAACCATAACGCCAGGCGTCAGACAGTCTCTCGCCCGGTGCCGCCACACGCGGATCCGACCATCGTGGTGTTTCAGGCAGAAACGGGATTCGTCGGAGAAGACAATGCCGTGTCATTCCGTAGTCCAGGTGCAACGTTCAACGGCCCACTGCCGCCGCACCCGCCTGTGGTGAAACGTCAGTGGTAATATGAGCAATGGGCGCCTTGCGACAAGACCCCACTCCTGCAGACGACGTTGAACGGTACGTGCTGACACAGGTTGCTGCGCAACACACCCTAATTCCTGCACTAACGTTCGTGATGTGGCGGTGGGAGCCGTAAATGCCCGCCGAACAACATGCCGGTCCTCTCGTTCGGTGGTGTACCGCGGCAATCGCTCACGTTGGTCTGTCCGTACCTCCTGCACCCACCGAATCCATACTCGTCTCACTGTGGCTGGATGTCGTCCCACACGGGCGGCAATGTCTCGGTACGATAAACCGCTGTCGTGATAAGCCACTATTCGTCCTCTGTCGAAGTCCGAAACGTGCTGGAATGACTGCCGTATTCTGCGACGAGGCATCAGGAAGCTTCCCACGCACAGGTCCGGCAGCACAACAGACTTCCACTACTTACACCTTGCCTTTTGTGCAGCCTTCTTATAGTGCTTCTCGGTGGCGTGCCGGGCGCACATGATTTGCATATGCCTTGCAATGCTAATCGTATGCATGCCCTCTCGCGGGCGACGAATGCTGCGAATTTCAGGCCAATCGAAAGCTTCCTTCTTGGTGTTGGATTTTGGGTGGCCAGTAGTGTATTTACGTCACGATCTTTCATTTAAAAAAGTTTTGAAAACATGAGAATTATCATGAGCATTGAGCCAATTATTGTCTTTAAAAAGCATGACGTACTTTGATGTCGAACTTAAAGACGGTATGCTGGTGTTAAATGCAAGTAAAGGATGAAATTCGTTTTCCCCAAATTAGTTTCAGCGAAGGATCACTTGATGGCAGCCTGCTTCGCCGAAAGGTCGATTTATCTAAATGATCATTTTATGGAAATATTCTTTCACAGAAAAGCTCACTTCATCTAAAGATAGTTTTATAGAGTTGTTCGTTTCATCCACGGGTGATATTCCAGAAGAAACTAATTCATCTGAAAGTTCATTTTATCGGAAATCGTTTCACGGAAAGGTCAGTTTCTCGAAACTTTTGTATTTTTCTGAAGAATCCATTGGATTGCTGTGCTTTCTCAGATAGGATTATAAAACATGCTTACTCTCGCTTTAAGTCTTTTCTCTAAATATTTTCTTAGTTTTTTTTTTTTTTTTATTTCTTTTGAAACACAGGTCTTTTAGATCACGTCTTAAGACGGTAACTTCAAGCATGATGGCTAAAGTGCTTTTTATTTAAAAGAACTGCCTTAAGCATCTTAAAAAGAAAATTCAAGAAAGATGGATAGTGTTTTTTATTTAAAGGAGTCCTATAAAAAAATCGTGAAAAAAAACTCCAGCACGATGGACGCAATGTTTTTTTACTTAAAAGAATTGTATCTTTAAATTAAAAAAAAATCAAGCATGTTAGTGCTATTTATTTAAAGGAACTATCCATCTTGCTTGAAGATTTTTTTTAGATCATGTTTTTTCATTTAAAGGAACTGTATCTTAAAAGAATTATTAGCAACTAGTTGTATAGTTAAACTATCGCTTAATGCAGTTGCTAGAAAATTAGTTACGCTACTTACGCCAAATTTATTACAATGTTCTGCAGGATTCTATATCGAAGAAAAGTATTTAGATCGGCACTTGTGAATAGACCCAGTCTTAGCACAAATACTGTCAGGCACGTTCGAAAGATGGCGCGCAACCGGTGAGAAATGTCACCGACCAGTCAGGAGGCATGAATGAGCTAGGGAATCATTGTACGTTCAGTCATAGAGGAGATAACGTGTTTCGTGAAGTACTTGCCATGGAGTGGGGCGATTATGATAATCGTGTTGGTGTAATAGCGCTGCACAAAGTTGGTAAATCAGCTTCAGAGATATTCAACATGCTGAAGAAACTGAAACTCAGCCGAAGTTTTGTCTACCGGACCATAAAAAGGTTCCTTGAAACTGGGACCATCGCTGACCGTCCCAGAAAGGTTCGGGCGCTTACTTGTGAGGACTGCTTGCCTGGTGAAAGCAGTGACAGCCCGTATTCGACGAAATCCCGTCAAAAAACAATCGGTGATGGCTGGTGAGCTACACATTTCAAGAATGTCGATGTCACGCGTGCTGAAAAATGACCCAAGGGTGAGAGCTTATCGGCGGCGTACAAGGAACTTCCTCACCCCACAACGTAAGCATCAGAGGGTGCGAGAAGCAAAACGTTTGCTGCAGCGTTACGCAGACAATCGCCACAAGTAGATCCTTTTATCTGATGAAAAAGGTTTCATTACTGAAGTGGCTTTCAACCGCCAAAATGACCGGGCTTATGCTTCAACCTCACGAAAAGCTCAGGAGAAGAATCCAAGGATCATAAGGGGCCATCATCCTGTTTTTATCATGGTATGGCGGGGGCGGGGGGTCTCCTACGGGGTTACCACGGAGCTCCATTTCTGTGAGAAAGGAGTGAAAACATCAGCCAAAGACTACCAGGACAGGATTTTGGAGCCAGTGGTCACAAATATCAGTCACACCCTCTTCCAAAACCGACAGTGGAGCTTTCAGCAGGATTCCACACCAGCCCACAAGGCCAAGTTAACCCATTAGTGGCTTCAGGCGAATTTGCGCTAGATTTGATTTCTCCAACTTATTGGCCTTCAAGCAGCCCACACCACAACTCATTCGACTACAAGCTATGAGCCACATTGGAGGACATGGCCTGCAGAAAGAGACACCCCCAGTATTGACAGTCTCAAACGCTCTTTGGTGCGGGCAGTAGCAGCTTTCCCTGTGGGGACCCTGCGGAAAGCTGTTGATGAGTGGCCACAGAGACTGAAGGACCCTGAAAGCAAAATGATGCCATTCTGAAAAGTGATTGGTGTCATGCATTCACATGCATTACTTACGTCATATCACTGGTATATTAAAATATCATTAAATTTCTTTTGTTATTTCATTCAATACTTTGTGACAGTATTTATATAAGACCAGGTCAGTGCGGTAGTAGAGTGACGAAAAATGTTTTACTGACTGTACTTGGAAGCACACAGTCACTGAAATAGTCTCTACTACGAAAGTGATATTGTGATAACGAGCTCTGCCCGCCCGGTGGTGCCGTGGTCTAACCGATGGCTAAACATTCGTCCGACATGGGTCCGAGTTCGAATCCCAGTGAGGCATGGATGTTGTGTTTGTCTTACTGCACTGGCTCTCTCCCTTGCCTAGAACCAGCTACCCTAATTTAGGGACAGGCGACTGCTTATAGCCCATTAAGTTACTCACGGTGGTCGTTAAACCTCCAATAAAAAAAAAAAAACCAGAAAAATAAAACAAGAAAGATGACACCGAATTTTCGGAGGTAATAAGCACGTCTTTTGAATTCGTTCTGACGCAAATCAAATTTATCAAAGCTATTCAAAGTCAATGGAACCGGTATGGAAAACAATAATATCTGACAGAAGAAAGAAGTTTTTCAATCGGGTTCTTAATCCCTCAGATATTGCTGTAAACGGAATCTTGAGTTTACGAACACTTAGAAACAGTAATCGACAAAAATAAGATGTGACTTTAAGTCCCCTGGTGGAAAAAGCATGCATTATTTTAGGAAGAAAGTATTACCAAAAGGCTTTTCCATATGAACGCTATCGGTCCAATAAAAAAATAATGTAGTCGAGTTTTCAGGAGCCCAGATTTTGCTACGAATGCATCAGAAATTAACATTTATGCCCCCTGATGGCCAAACCATTCTTTACCAAACATTAGAAATTATGTGAAAAATATTTTCCATCAGGTCTTGTATGCGATACAGGAAGAATTTTTCAAATCGGAGTTTTAGAAGCAGAAATAACGCAGAAAACGCAATTTACCTTTGTGCCCCCTGGCGGAAAGTCTATGATTTACATGAAATTTTTGAATTTATAGGGAAAACATTTCGCATCGGAAACACTATCCAACAAAGAAGGAATTTTTCAAATCGGACTTCTAGAAGTAGAGATATTGACAAAAATAATATATACATCTACGCCCCCTGGCGGAGAAACTGGGAAATATTTTAGGAAGAAAATATTCCGAAAATATGTATTAATGTGACTGGCATCAGTCCACGAAATAATTTTTCAATCGATATTTTAGAAGCTCAGATTTTATGGCAAAATACATCAGAAGCAAAAATTAACTTTTACGCCCCCTGGTGGCAAAAGTATTCTTTACCGAAAATTTGAAATTATATGCAAAAGATTTTCCCCATCAGGAGGTGTATCCGCTGAAGAAAATTTTTTTCAAATCGGAGCTTTATAAGAACAGTTATCGGGAAAAATGTAATTTACTTTTACGCCCCTAGCGGAAAATCTACGCGTAATTTGAAAAAGTAACTGTATCTAAAATACTCTTCGACATAAATAGAATTGAAAGATAAAATAATTTTTTTAATCGGATGCTTAGAAGCAAATATGTGGAATAAATCGTATTTTTGAATTCGACATCATCTGCATTTACGCCCCCTAGCGGCGAAATTGTACATCGTAAAAAAAAACGATATAGAGGATCATCATTCGCACATTTCACACTTCCCAACGCAAAAATAATTTTTCAAATCGGAGTAATAGTTGTAGAGATATCGTGGGTACAGGAGGACGGACGGACAAACCAGTAACACAAAAACGGTCTTTTTTTACAAAAGACGTGCTAAGAACGGAGCTCTATAAGGAATTGTAATTACAAGTGTAATTCAAAAACAGGAAAGGAAATAAACCATTGTAAGTTATATTTCCTGATATTTCTTGTAACATCGGCCCTTGAGACAGTTAGTGCCCAGCAAAAACAGTATTGCTGGGCCAACAGTGGGCCATTGCTGGCAGCCAGCACTGCCAGCAATGGCCCAGCACTATGTTGCCACTGCCGAACCGTCAATAAAATGTCCGGGCGGCCAACAGAAGGGCCAGCAGTTCAGGCCAACAGCTGGCCAACAGTTGGCACCCCATCAATTGTCATATGCCACAACAGGGCCATCAGTGGTCCATCACAGGCAGTAGCTGCCACAAGTGGCCCTTTAGTGGCCCTGCAAGTACTTGCCAGAAATGATGGCTAGCCTAATGTGGTCCGCTAGTGGGCCGTTAGTGGCAGCCAGCAACCACGTGACGTAACTGGTGGCTTGCCGAATCTTGTCCGCCAATTTCCCAGTAGAAGCAATAATAAAAAAAAAAAAGCAAGGATAACCGCCGTTTCCTAAAGCTACAATTTTTTCTACCCTTACGAAGCTTGTGAATTAACGCACTGCGCTGGGGAACTTTTCTCGACAGACCGGAAAAACGACGTTTGCATTTGACTAGGTTCGATCCTGGGCCGTCTACGTGGAAGCCGCGCTCGCTACTGACCGGACTAATTCACGACGCTCAGGTATGTGCTGGAAGCTATCTGTTTGGTATGCATATTGTAATCGAATGCTTCCCTCTTTCATTTTATAATATTGTGAGGTATTTTTCATAAAAGTCAGTTTCATATAATTGATAAATTAATTTTTTCAACGTAACGATAGTTTCTTTTTTACCCTATGGGGACTTCACTCATTTTCAAGGCGTGTACATACTTAGAGTCGCATTCCAAAGTTTTGTACTGTCCTTGCCGTCTTGAAAAAAGATTGTTGAATAAATATATATTTACCCGGGTTCATGTCACATTCTATTACATTTTTAACGTTGTGTCTTTCCTTTCCGTTGTCCGAAGCTACATTTGTTTTAAAGAGTAAAAGATATTTTATTTTACTTCTCGTTATTTTTAGAAGCGAATTCCTCCCAGTCTTGTGTATTCAACCCATGGATGAGTACACCACATACCGTTGCTTTTTTTTTCTTTCAAATAATTAATAAATTTTGTGCGCGTATAATTCTTTTTTTTTTTTCCCAACAAACGCTATTTTAATGATTTTCCAGGATATGTGTTTCAAGCGGTTTCAAAATTTTTCTTGTTATTTATCCACTCCATTCCATGAATTGTTATTGATGGGAATGGAGTGGGTGTATTTCATGGCTGTAATCTAGTATTTCACGGCTTAATCTGATATCTTCGTCGACGTAAAATTTCATTAGGAAATTAATTCGCCTCTCCACATATGGATTTTTTCTTAACATCCACTAAAATAACACAATGGCGATAGCGTCGTCTTCAACTAACTGGTACCATGAGAGACACAGCAAGTGTTGCTTCTGCGCGTGCGCAGTCCCGATGCTTCCACCTGCTGTTGGGGGTTGCATTGGTTGCCAGCAAAGGGCCACTAGTGGCACTTGCTTGGAGGCCCACAATTCACGGCGATGCTGCAGGGCCATCAATGGCTTGCCAACTGATAGCGCTGCCACCAACGGACCACTACCGGACCGTGAGCGGCAGATTTCAGCCAGCAGTGACCCATAACTGCCAGCTGGTGGCCAGCAGTTTCCCAGCACTTGTGTTTTTGCTGGGTGGTAATGTAAGTATTATGTTTAACATTTAGTAGTATTTCAAATCACGAACCCAAAACATCTTAAAAGCAATAAAAATATTAAACATTGCGATGCTACAATATAGTCTCTCCCCTTAAATTTATTTGGTCCTCACTGTTAAAGGTCCGGATTTCCTTTGTTCCTGTGTACGAGGTGTAATCAAAAAAGTATCCTGACTGGTGGCATAATTTCCGAATCGTGTGGCGTAGGTTGACCTTGAATCCTACGACAAATGTGCCGTGAGTCGCGTCTTCCCTGCTCGTTCGTTTTTAGCACGTCTTTTGTAAAAAAGATCGTGCTTATGTTACCGGTTTGTCCGTCCGTCTGTACCCACGATATCTCTGCAACTATTAGTCAGATTTGAAAAATTCCTTTAACATTGAGAAGCTTGAAATATGCGAATGATGATCCTTTATTTCGTTTTTTTTTGCGATGTACAATTTTGCCGCTAGAGGGCGTAAATGCAGACATGTCGAATTCAAAAATACGTTTTATTCCACATATTTGCTTTTAAACATCCGATTAAAAAATTCTTTTATGTCGAAGAGTATTTTAGATATAGTTACTTTTTCAAATTACGTATAGATTTTCCGCTAGGGGCGTAAAATAAAGTGCATTTTTTTCAATAACTCTTCTTCTAAAACTCAGATTTGAAAAATGATTTCTTCAGCGGATACACCTCCTGATGAAAAATCTTTTACATAAAATTTAAAATTTTTGGTAAAGAACACTTTGGCCACCAGGGGGCGTAAGTGTTAATTTTTGCTTCTGATGTATTTGCCATAAAATCTGAGTTTCTAAAATATCGATTGAAAAAACTCTTTCCTGAAGTGATGCCACTCACATCGATAAACCTTTTCGGAATATTTTCTTCTTAAAATATTCCACAGTTTCTCCGCCAGGGGTCGTAGATGTATATATTATTTTTGTCAATATCTCTACTTGTAGAAGTCCGATTTGAAAAATTCCTTTTCTGTTGGATAGTATTTCCAGTGTGACATGTTTTTCATATAATTTCAAAATTTTCAAGTAATTCGTAGACTTTCTACTATGGGGCGTAAAGGTAAATTGCTTATTCCCCTATATCTCTGCTTCTAAATCTCAGATTTGAAAAATACTTTCTGCACCGGATACAACTCCTGATGGGAAATCCTTTGCAGGTAATTTCTAATTTTTGTAAAAAATTGTTTGGCTCCCAGGTTGCGTAAGACTTAATTTCCGCTTCTGATGTATTTGCAGCAAAATATGAGCTTCTAAAATCTCGATTGCAAAAAAAGTGGTTTGTTGACCGATACTACTTATGTCGACAAACCTTTTAGAAACATTTTCTTCTTGAAATAATGCATGGTTTCTACGCCAGGGGGCGTAGATATATATATTATTTGTGTCAATATATCTACTTCTAGGAGTCAGATTTGAAAAATTCCTTCTTTGTTGGATAGTGTTTCCGATGCAAAATGTTTTCCCTAAAAATTCAAAAATTTCATGTAAATCATAGACTTTCCGCCAGGGGGCACAAGGGTAAATTGCGTTTTCTGCGTTATTTCTGCTTCTAAAACTCCGATTTGAAAAATTCTTTCTGTATCGCATACAAGACCTAATGGAAAATATTTTTCACATAATTTCTGAGGTTTGGTAAAGTACGGTTTGGCCACCAGGGGGAATAAGTGTCAATTTCTGCTTCTGATGTATTTGTAGCAAGATCTGCGCTCCTTAAAACAAGACTAATTTTTTCTTGGACCGGTACCGCTCATATGGAAAAACCTTTTGAGAATACTTTCTTCCTAAAATAATGCATGGTTTTCCCACCAGGGGACGTAAAGTCATTTAATTTTTGTCGATATCTCTGTTTCTAAGAGTCCGATTTGAAAAATTCTTTTGGTGTTGGAGAGCGTTTCCGGTACGAAATGTTTCTCATATAAATTCAAGTTTTTCTTAACGCACAAGTCTGCAACCAGAGGGCGTAAGCTCACGATTCCGTTTACAGCAATATCCGAGGTATTAAAAACACGATTGAAAAACTTCTTTCTTCCGTCAGATATTATTGTTTTCCATACCGGTTCCATTGCCTTTGAATAGCTTTGATAAATTTGATTTGCGTCAGAACGGCTTCAAAAGTCGTGCTTATTACACCCGAAACTTCGGTGTCATCTTTCTTGTTTTTTTTTTTTTTTTTTTACAAAAGTGTTTTGTTCTTACGTGAGTGAAGCTGTTGGTCGCATTTGCCAAGTCGGAAAAACTTGATCAACGAATTTGCATCGGATTTTGCGAGACTTGAAAGTCACATACTTAATGTTACAGAAAGTCTATGGGACTGTATGAGTCGTGCACAAGTTTCTGAGTGTTTAAATACGGCTCTAAAAGTTTAGAGCGTGATAAATGGTCTGAGAGGCCAGCAAAAGTGAAAGCAGTGTCCAACTTGTGCACACTGTTGTGCGGGAAATCGCCGAATCACTAATCTGAGTTATCTGAAGGGTGCAACATTACTTTCTGTTCAGTCTATTCTGATGGACGATTTGGGTATGAGACGCATCTGAACCAAATTTGCACCAAAATTGCTCTCAGCTGAGCAAAAGCAGGCCGTGTTTCAGCTGTTAGTGCCATGCTTGAATACACCGAAAACGAAAGTTTTTGTTTTTAAAAAGCATCATAACTAGTGATGGATCGCGGGGTTTATTGGCATGACCCTGAAATTAAAGCCCAGTCTTCACAGTGGAAAATCCAAAACTCTCCCAGACCGAAAAAAAAACACTAACAGAGCTGCAGCATCGTCAAGATATTGCTGAATGTGTTTTTGAATCACGAAGGAATTGTGCATCATGAATACGCTCCACCAGGCCTGGCAATGAACACTACAGTCAAGTTTTGCGGCATTTGAGCGTTTCAATTCGTCGCAAAAGGCACTTATTGCATGAGAGTGGCGAGAAGTAATTCGTCGCAAAAGGCACTTATTGCATGAGAGTGGCGAGAGGTAATTCGTCCCAAAAGGCAGGAAGTGCATGAAAGTGGTAACTATCATGACAATGTGCCTACTCCGGCATTGCAACTTATGCAGCAGTTTCTTGCTAAGCATCGCATAGCACAGGTCCAACAGCCAACCTTTTCGCCAGACCTCAGTCCCTGCGACTTTTTTCATCTTCCCAAAAATCATATACCACTTGAAAGCAAAAGAGATGCGATAAAATGCAAAGAAGCAGCTGTTCGCTGTTTCAGATGACTTCAAAAAATGTTTCCATTAGTGAAAACAGCTCTGGGCTACGTCTGTGGCTTCAGAAGGGAACTACAAGTTTCAAATCTTGAAATCTTGTACTTTGTGTTTTAACAAATACAGTCTGTATACTTTTTTTATCACATCTTGTACATCTCAGCTATTATACCTCATTAGCATTACCAGCAGTAATCATTAGTATTCAGTGCAAGAAAATGTTTAGTCTTGAAGTTCAGCTGCAGAGAAGAAAAACGGCAAAGCAAAAAAAACAAGTTTCCACATAGCCATTCATCCGGAATTTATTCGATTTATTCAAAGCATTTCCCGTGAATCAAGTGTTAAGAAATTCTGAGTTTTCAAAAATGTTCTAGGAAATGTTGCAGCTCTGAGTGGTAAAGGCTTTCGCTTCGGTACTCAGAGATTCTGACACCTCGCTCATGCTGAACGGAAGCTTAGATTTGAAGTTCTTGCAATGGTCTAAGACTGTTGCTATCTGAAAACCGCTCTCCGAATGAAGACAGCGAACGCTGAATGTTGCGACCATCGATCTGGCTGCTGAATGCTATTTAAAAAAAAACGGATAGAAAAGGAAGAGTTTAATATTCTTTTTGTTTTGCTTTCTACCTGCAGGATATATTTTTTCCATAAAACAGAATTCGTAAAAGGAAAAGAATGGCCGGAAAAATATTTATTTGGGCACTTAGAAAGAAGCGTTCTTTATATTTATGCAAGAGTGAGTTTTTTAAACTGTATTTGTGCTTTTGGATAAGAGCAAGCTTTAGAAACGCAACATAATTTTTATTGCTTTTTAACCCTCGTATTTCAGAAGATGCGTTGGCAAACCGAATTATTTTGAGAAATGTATAACTGGAAAAAATGAGCAATAAGAACAAAGAAATCGTAACGAAGTTTAAATATAGAAACGCTTCTGAACCAATTATATAGACTTTAAAACAGCACGCTAACGCAAAGGATGGACTTGTGATGAAATAGGCTCTGTTAGCAGGTCAATGATATCTAACAGCCATTACGAATACATCGCCTGTTACTCAGAATGCAATTATTCGCGAGCTTTGGCGTAAAGATACAGGGTTTGGGCAAAATAATGTGAAAACCCGGGGAACAGGCGATGTGTCCATTTGCTTTTAAGACAGCTTCCAACCTTCTCGAAATAAATCCATACAGCTTTTATATAGTCTCTAGTGGAATGTTGTACCATTCGTAAATCAGAATATCAGCCAATTCCTACAGAGTTGTTGGAGGGGGAACCTGCTTCTCATTCTGCTCTCCAAAACTGCTCACAGTGGTTAGAAGATATTCTAGTCAGGTGATTAGCTGGCCAGGACAGATGTTGAAGTTCATCTCGCAGCTCCTCAAGCCAATACTGAACTGTTCGGTGTGTGTGTGTGTGTGTGTGTGTGTGTGTGTGTGTAGAAACATTATCGTCTTGAAAAATGGCATCACTCTTATGAAACAACATTTGGACCATAGGATGCACCTGATAACTTAGAATGTCCAAGTACTCGCTGGCAATAACTCGACCATGTAGATGATGGGGACAGCCGAATACCAACATATATATACATCCCATGTCTAACAGTTCGAATACCTACAGATACATACACCCCATGTCTAACGGTTGGAATTCCTACAGATACATACACCCCATGTCTAACGGTTCGAATACCTACAGATACATACACCCCATGTCTAACGGTTCGAATACCTACAGATACATACACCCCATGTCTAACGGTTCGAATACCTACAGATACATACCCTTCATGTCTAACAGTTCGAATACCTACAGATACATACCCTTCATGTCTAACAGTTCGAATACCTACAGATACATACACCCCATGTCTAACGGTTGGAATTCCTACACATACATACACCCCATGACTAACAGTTCGAATACCTACAGATACATACACCCCATGACTAACAGTTCGAATACCTACAGATACATACACCCCATGTATAACGGTTGGAATACCTACAGATACAGACACCCCATGTCTAAAGGTTGGAATTCCTACAGATACAGACACCCCATGTCTAAAGGTTGGAATTCCTACAGATACATACACCCCATGTCTAACAGTTCGAATACCTACAGATACATACACCCCATGTCTAACAGTTCGAATACTTACAGATACATACACCCCATGTCTAACAGTTCGAATACCTACAGATACACACACCCCATGTCTAACGATTGGAATTCCTACAGATACATACACCCCATGTCTAACGGTTGGAATTCCTACACATACATACACCCCATCACTAACAGTTCGAATACCTACAGATACATACCCTTCATGTCTAACAGTTCGAATACCTACAGATACATACACCCCATGTCCAACTGTTCGAATACCTACAGATACATATACCCCATGTCCAACAGTTCGAATACCTACAGATACATACACCCCATGTCTAACGGTTGGAATACCTACAGATACATACACCCCATGTTGAACAGTTCGAATACCTACAGATACATACACCCTATGTCCAACAGTTCGAATACCTACAGATACATACACCCCATGTCTAACGGTTGGAATACCTACAGATACATACACCCCATGTCGAACAGTTCGAATACCTACAGATACATACCCTTCATGTCTAACAGTTCGAATACCTACAGATACATACACCCCATGTCCAACAGTTCGAATACCTATAGATATATACACCTCATGTCTAACGGTTGGAATACGTACAGATACACACACCCCATGTCTAAAATTTGGAACCAAACATTCTGAATTGTATGCCGCATTGGGCTTTCTCCATGTATTTTCGAACACTTCTCTATACATGACCTACTGTTGGGAATAATGTAAATGAAAACTCATCGGACCATATAGGACAAGTTTCGAATCAGGCTTATTTTAAAAAAATCCTGGTAAACACACGTGTCGGGAAGGCATGGTTTCTTAATAAGTCATTCTTCAGCTACGAGGCGAAAACAATGTTTGTGTAAGAATTGCGCAGATGATTATTTACGCAATGCATAACGTCACTCGCTGGAAGAATAGTGTCGTCACAACTATCATTAAGCCGACAGCAAAGATCTGGTTCTGTTTGAAAATAGGTAAAACTGCATCTGAGATAGTTGAATTGTTTCGTGATGTGTACGGAGCTAATTGTCTATCTGGTACACAAGTATTCCGATGATATGCACGTTTCAAGGATGGACGGGAAGATTTGGAAGATGACGAAAGGCCCAGACGCACGGTTTCAGAGCTCACATATGAGCTCATTGAGAGCCGGCCCGGTGGTGCAGTTGTGTAAGCGAGGGGCTTCTGATCATTCGCCCGAAAGGGGTCCAGGTTCGAATCCTGGTGAGTCATGGATGTTTGTCTTACGGCACTGGTTCTCTTCCTTCCCTGGAACAACGGGGACTGCTTATAGCCCATTGAGTTGCTCACGGTGGTCGTTAAACCTCCAATAAAAAAAAAAACAACAACACACATTGAGAAAGTTCGCGAAAGGATAAAAAGTGAATGTTGTGTGACCTTGAGGATGCTGAAACGTGAGCTCGTTATTAATAAGAAAACGATTCATGAAATTTCAGTGCAAGATTTGGGGAAGAAAAAGTCTGCTCGTTTTGTCAGACGACCAAAAGGTTGCATGAGTGGAGTACGCAAAGTGCATATTGCAGATACAATACAAAATGTTCTCCCAAAACATTGTGGTCGTTGACATAGCATTTTCGTTATGATCCTGAAACGAAACGTCAGAGTGTTCAGTGGAATTCGCCACAGCCACCAAAAGGAAAGAAAATCAGGTTACAGAAGTCCAAGATCAACTCTATGCTTGCGTGTTTTTAAAACAGCAAGGGAATAATAACACATCACAGGTTCATTCCTGATGGTACAACCGTCACTGGCAATGCTTACACACCCATTTTAGAATGATTGCGGAAGGGGATTGTTCGCGTGAGGACTGAGTACAAAAACAGGCAGTAATTCATTCTTCACGATAAAGTACCTCACATAGAGCAATCAGTGTACATCAACTTCTGGTACAAAAATAAGTGTGCGTACATAACCATTTCTCCTGATTTGTCACGTGACTATTTTCTATTCCCTAAATTAAAGCTGCCTTTAAAAGAAACGTTTTTCAAGACACTGAAGACTTACAAAAAATGACATCAGCTCTTCAGTCCATACCAAAAGATGATGCCCTCTGCAAATATTTTCTTTGGTTGGCTGATCGTACCACTTTTTGTATTAAGTCCAGAGGAATGTAATTCGAATAAAATATATTCAAGTTCTCCTGATTTTCAATGTTTTTTTAGTTCAGTTACACAAAGGATAATCACTCTGTATATACACTTATTGTCATAAAAAATCCGCACACCAAGAAAAAATCGTGCGATTAACGCGAAACTCGGCAAATAGCTACGGGAAGGACAGACAGTCAAATGATATAAGTTTCGTGCGATTTCGCATGCCCGAGACCGGCGCTGCATCGCAGTCCTTGGGGCTCATAAGGCGCCATGTAGGGTACTTCACATTCCTGCCGAAGTGCACGGTAAGAGTCATGTGAGATCCCCGAGCGATAGAGATGCAGAGGAGCCGCCGTAGATGTACGTATGGGCAACTGACGGAGTTTGAACGAGACCATATCATCAGAATGAGCGAGGCAGGGTAGCCAGCGTGCCGAATCGGCCACCATTGGGGTCGGTTGGACAGTACGATGCGATCGTGTTGGGAACAATGGCCACGGGAAGGCACCGAGGCACGGTGGACCAGCTCTGGACGACCCAGACACCACCAGGAGAGAGGACCGTGGGATCGTGAGAGCGGCACGCACAGATGCAAAGACGTCCTTGTCCAATATTCAGAGACGTGTGGTGGCTGTACAAGGGACTCCTGTGTCCGGCAGAACCATTTCCAGACGCCTGGTAGAGGCGAATCTGCATTCTCGAAGGCTCTTAAGTTTTCTGCCATTAACACCTGACCATCGTCGGCGTCGATTGCAGTGGTGTCAGCAGCGAGCAGCACGAAAGGCTACGGACTGGTGACGTACAGTGTTCAGCAACGAATCCCCCTTCTGTATGGGAACGGACGACCACCGTGTCAGAGTGTGGAGTACCGTAGGTGAGTGCTACAATCCCAACCTCACTGTAGAGCGGCGCACATCCTGAACTGCAGGCGTGATGGTCTAAGGAGCCATCTGGCTTGACAGCCTGACTACCCTCACAATAATCCGAGGGACGTTGACAGCCCAGAGCTACGTACAGGAGATCGTGCGGGCCCATGTGCTGCCTTTCCTGGCGGGGCTGCCCGGAGCCATTTTTTCCAACAAGATAACGCCTGTCCGCACACGGATTGGGTTTCCCAGGACTGTCTGTATAATGTTTCAACGATTCCGTGGCCTGCCAGATCGCCTGATATATCGGCCATCGAGAACGTGTGGGACCAGATGGGACGACAGCTTTCTCCATGTCCCAGTGTTCGTGATTTAAAGCATCAGTTGCAAGGATTATGGGCTATTCTGTTCCAGGATAACATACGGCGTCTCTGACTCCATGCCGGACCGCATCACCGCATGTATCCGAGTACGAGGCTGTCCGTCGCAGTACTAACGCTGACCCGTAATGTGCACCGCCGCCCCGGTGGCGCAGTGGTCTAAGCGATGGCCTCTGATAATTCGTCCGAAAGGGGTCCGGGTTCGAATCCCGTGAGGCATGGACGTTGTGTTTGTCTTACGGCACTGGCTCCCTCCCTTCCCTGGTACCAGTGACCCTAAATTAAGGACTGGCGACTGCTTATAGTTGTTCACGGTGGTCGTTAAACCTTCAATAATAAAAAAAATGTGTACCATATGTCCGCGGGAAATCATGCTGCTGCTGTGATATGGTAATCGCTTCTGTCTTTGGTATGTACCATCTCACTACTAAAATCTCATTTCAATCCGACGCCTCTTTCTTGGTGCGCGGATTTTTACGATAATAAGTGTACAAAGAAAAGAAACACAGAAGGTAATCACAACGTTTTTCTTTTCTTTCAGTGTAGCCTATATGAATAACATTAGCCCCTATAATCATGGCGTTCACATTTAGTCCAACCTCTACATTCTTCACAGCAGCTGCTGCCATCACAGGACCTTCGCTTTTTCGAATTTTACAGAGGTTCATTTCGCTGAGTTACCATTTTCCTTTATTCAAGATTTAATCATTTTATTAACGTTCCTGTTCAAGGTAGATCTACAGTTTAGTTAGTCTCAGTGTTTCCTGGTTTTCGAGATTCTCTGGCAAATATGTGTTTACCTGTGCTTCTCTAGAATGTCCATTAAATTGCACAAAGCTATTCTCGAATTACACGCAGAATTATGGCGCAGTGAAAAGATGACGTGTTTACATCAGTCTTGTGGTTACAACTGCAAGTCCCGATTCCGTCAGAAGGGAGAGAGTTCGTAAAAGGAACATTCAATGTAACCTTGAATAATTTGAAAAACGAATATGTGGAAGCGCCACTAATGAATTGAATAAAAACAATTTCTATTAATTAAGAATGGATGACGATATGATAATTTGTACTTTATCGATTATCTTCACTAAATTCCTAAATGAAGATTTAATTTCACAAACTAGAAGTTGATATGTATCCCTCCTAGAAAGCTTCGGCTGCTGAAATGGAATAAGGTTGATGCCAAGGGAAACAATTCATACATATCTCTTACAAAACTTCTAGAAATCGTTGTGTCTGAATGTTGCGAAAATCTGAGGCCCAAGATTTAGGAAGAAAAGCTGTTAAATTACCGATTCTCCTTTCCATACCTGGAAATACAGACATTGTGTTTAAAAAGCAAATAAAACTTTGGCAGTTTGTAAGAAAAAGCTCAAGTTGGGGAAATGAAAGAACTTCAACAGGATTATCCATTCCACTCATGACTGACACCTATGAATGTAATTTTTTTTTCAAAATAGTGTTAAATTCAATAAACATGCGTGAAATATTTGTTCGTACGTGCGAAACACGCCTGTTGCATTTAATATTTAAAATACATATGCCGTGTTTATTCAGTACCTTATCCGGAAAAAAATCACTATCTTTAAACATAGGAAGTAGCATGAATTGGTGCTTTACTATTACATTGTTCAGGTGTCGAAAAGTTAAGTCATGAGAACAGTATGTGTATCTAAATTTTGAGTGAGATTCAAAAAGATGCTGACACTGAAAAATTTGAAAACCCTGAATTCCGAGTAAAAGGTTCTGTTCTTAAACTCATTTTCTGCGAAAGATTTCGATCTATAACTTCAGAATCGCATGAGATATTTTCGGTGATGCTTTTGTCTAGTCAAAAATAGTTTGGGATTGATAAAGGCTGTAGAGAAGATAATGGAGAAATAACGAAATGTACAGGAGAATGAGAAAAATTTGGGAAACAGAGCTACGAAGCCATGTATTTATTAATGTTGCGTTAAACAACTGTTTTCTTACAATGACCTATTATTCCATGTGGAACAAATGAACAAACAAATGACGAACGGTCGTCACGAAGAAAAAATTTCAGTTAAAGCTCAAGTAATATGTCCTATTTTCAAGAACTAACTACCACGGCAACTCTATAGTATAGTACAACCCGCTCATAACGAGCCCATATTTAGTGATATCTCGGATTTAAAAACCGAAACCGGAGCTTTTGTTTGAAATAATGTTAATTCAAAGATGATTTGATCGTTTTCTAAGAAAAAAATTAATAATAGCCCCTGATGTAACGAATGAGAGAAAAACAAAGTAAAAAAGAATGAATGAAATTCCATATTTAATGAGGCAGAGGAAACCTGCTGCGCACTCTCCTAGAATGAAGTAACAGAAATTGTGACACACATGACGAAAATTCAACATCACAGGGCAATCATGGGTGCTAGTGGAAGAATTGATAGGACAGCAATGGGGAGGGAGTGCGTAAATCAATTGCTGAACAAGTGAGTTGTGCAAGGAACTCTCCGCACCACTCACTCCAAAGGGTTTTGCTTTGGGAACATCGCATCAACAGAGTTGAAACAAGCGACCGACTCCTAGGCAAAAAATGGATGAGTGGGGTTTACTCACACGTATTAAGTGAATTTCTATGAGACGATTGCTGGGGAGTAATAAAAGTGTTATTAGACTAAAATTAAGGGAACAGAAATATAAAACAAAAAACTTGTTTTTTTTTTTTAATGTTGCAGGTCTGCTTAAGGATTTGCTACTAATCATATATTCGTGTAAGTGCTTACTTTATTTTAATTTTACTACGCTAGTTAATTAAATCTGTCAAGTACATCCAGTTGTTATGGATAGGTAATATAATATACATATCTGGTATGCATATTTTTATATACTGGAATTTTTCATCCAGAAACGGATTGAGTGAGGATTTTTGCCGGTCCCAAGCTTCTACTTATAAGCGGGTTCTACTGTATGTAAATCAGGCGAGTACGAAGGCCATAGGAGAGGCTGATCAATGTTTTCGTGTTCCTCAAACTATGAATTAATACATGTGGCTGCGTGGAAGAAAGCAAATTTGTTTTGATGGACCGAATTATGGTCAAGGCGGGAAATGTTCCACCTAAAAACGTGCTCGGTGCACGTGCTAGGGACTGCCCAAAATGACTAATGACCAGTGCTCAGATCATGTAACAGCTTTCCAATTATCTGATGCCAAATTCTTATTTCCATTGCGCCCCTTCTTCCTTTTTGGTTGATTTCTTTGAAGGTTTAACGACACCCGTAGGCAACTCGATGGGCTATAAACTGTGGCACATTCCTAATTTGGGGACATTGGTTCCCGGAAAAGGGGAGAACCAATGGCATAAGACAAATACAACATTCACTCCTCAGCGATGTTCGAACCCGGTCCCGTCTTGGAAGAATGGTCAGAAGCCAGAGCTGCCTCAGAGCAATTCAAACCCGGCGAATGGTCAGAAGCCAGCGCTTAGACCACTGCGCAACCAGGGCGGCACTCTATTTTGGCAAATTGCAGTTTACAGCGAGTGTTTTAACAAAGGAAACTACGATGAAAGCATAATTTATTATAAAAACCGCACCTATCCAATAACCTTCATTACGTCGGCACAATTTTGCTGCTAGCCTAACCCTGCTAATTATAAATTGGAAAGATACTGAAATAATGGATAAAGATGTCGATTTGAGAGAGTTCGGTCGTGGGAAGATAGCTGGTGCGATGAAGATTGCGTCCTCCGTCTCCTCAACTGCAGAAAGGCCTAGATTTCTGTGTGCGACGTCGTAGGTGTGTACCAGGAGTGAATGAAAACAGGCAGCTGGCGCAGGAAAATGTGGTCTTACCAGGACAGTATGTGCGAGGTGAGCGCTGCTTCTCCGGCATCAGAAAATCGATGGCCGTCTAATCATCGAAGGTCGGCTTACAACGGCGGGACACATTCAAATATTTATGCATTCATAATTCGACATAAGACGGCATTTGAGAGTTATGGCCGCTAATGTCTACATCGAGTACTCATGTCAACAGTACGTCACCAGGCTTCAGAGGGCAAAGGGACACTGCTACTGGACCATGGAACACTGGAAACAGATAGTTTAGTCCGACGAATTCAGGTTTCATGTACAATTCGCCGAAAGGTGAGTACGTGTGTGGTGTACACCGCACTACACCATGGACTCCAATTGTCACTTAGAGGTATTGCAAGCCTGTAGAAGCTGTGGAATGTTCAGTGGGGTCTTTACGTGGTCCACCGTGCTCCTTGATCATAAGGATACCCATACCACCGCACAATGCTGACGTGCTTATTGACCACTTACACCACTTCATGATCCCTCAAGATGCCTTCTTCAAGCAACACAACGCCCTATTACATCGTCCCATTTGGTGAGGGACTAGTTGGAACAACCTTCCAGTGTATCTGTAATTTCGTTAATCATTGGGTGCTTCCACTGTTTTCCTGTACATTGCATCTTTATTGAGCGGAGCTATCTTTACGAGGCTCGAGGCAATTAGTTGTTCGGGCATAGGTACGAGATGACGCATCCGATCAGAGTGATGTTTTCCATGCGATTGGACATAAGCCATGGCCAGGTTTTGACGCCTTCAGATTCCCGAAATTCTGTGTTACTGAGGAATAATCGTCCAAAATTTTGCATTTTAGGGAGTTTTCCGGGTTTTGAGAAGGGGCCCTTTGTTACCTATCTCCCCCAAAGATCTTCAGCCGATCGCAAAGAAACTTGCCACAGAGAAAAGGAAGGACAAGGTAAGTCAGACGGGGTTAGTATCATGGTGATTAGTCGTGTCGTATAAAAATAATGCCCATTAAAAACTGCCCAATTTTAATAATAATTGAAAAATCCGCTCTCTATGCGAGACTTGGGAAAATTAGTTGTCCGAGCATAGCTAAGACATAACGCATCCAAACACCGTGATCTTTGGCATGCGATTGGACATCGTCCATGGTCCGGTTTTGACGCCTTCCGATTTCACGATAGCTTCGCTCAAAACTTGCCAACCGCACCCGAGTTATCATTTACCTTTGGCGGCTTGTCCTAGTCGTAGAAGATGCTGTGATGGTGCGTTACATAGACATTTTGGTCAAGTGGGAGCACACTCATGTGTCGTTGGACTCTTTGTCGAGTGAGAGCACACTCATGTGCCGTTGAACTCTTTGTCGAGTGAGAGCACACTCATGTGCCGTTGGACTGTTAGGTAGGAGCACTGATGTGCCGTTGAAAAGGAACGTACCCATGCCGTCCCTGTGGCTGAATAGCACGAGGCGCTGCCTTCTTACCACTCGTTCCGGATAGGTCCGGGTGAGGCATGGATGGTGTGGTTTTCTTTCAGCACTGGCAGTCTCTCTTCCCTAGAACCCGTGGCCATGAAATAATGGCGGGCGAATTTTCCCATTGAGTTGTTGCCGGTGTCCGTTAGACCACCGAAGAAAAACAACGACAAAAAACCAATACTCATAGGCAGCGTAATGTTTTGATAAGCTTTGTATGAAAGAGTAAAGAAAATGTCAATGCGCTGAAATTTGAAATCAATTATTTATTAAATCATCAGAATTCCAAAGATAAAAATTTCCTGGGAATATTTCGTTCAGTTGGTATATTTAATCCCTGGCAGTGTTTGAGACATTAAAAGTATGATCTTCCCACGTTTTGAGATTGTTTATCGACTAAGCTAACACCCTCCCATTTACTGCTGGCCGTAGCTAAAAATACGGAAACCTTAAATCTTTCCGCGTATTTAATGCATATCAAAATAAAAGCAGATGTAATTAATTGATTTTGATGATACCTCTCCTATTTATTGGTCGCAGGAGAATTACAGCGAAGATCTGTCAGCAGCTGCACCTGCAAATGGCGCCGAATCTAAAATTCAAGAGAGGATCAATATAACTCTAGTTTCTTCTACAATCCGGTCTAACAGGGAAAACGCAGTCTGGCACATGTAGCTGTCGGGAATACTCGGAATCGGATTCCTGATTATTTCAAAAGGTCGTTAGTATGCGGGAAAACCAAAAGCATCTGTTTCTAAACTGATCCGAGAAGCACGCAAACGTTAATGAAAAGTTCAGTTGAAGGCACGCCATTAAGAAGGAACAATAACGTACAATAATTAGCAAGTATGTTAGGAAGTCAATAACTAGTGGAAAGATCAATCCTGTATGAAGCAAGTCATCGCAGAAACTCATACGTTCTGCATAAGTCCTCAGAGAAATCAAGAGCCAATGCTTTGTTTAGAAAACGATCCATAGATTTGCTTTGAACGGGTGGAATTTCAAACGCTGACTAGAGTCCATTCCAGTCGAAATTTAAAATTAATTAGTATGCAATACCCGATTATCACATGGGCATGTGGGGAAACTGCTCCAGGCAAATTAAACAGTATTCTTAAGATACTGTATTAACTACTGCCTACGGAAAATAGAAAACTGCCGCACGGCAGCAACTCGTAACTTTACTTAACGATGCAAAGATTTACTATAATGTTATCCAACAGATTTTGAAGATTTTCTGAACCTGAAACTCAGCTGAATTTATTGTAAAACCTCAGTCGAACGTTAAATGGTGCTCGACAAGCTGGTTGGTATAAATGATTTATACAGCGCACCATCTTACGCGTTAGAATGAGCCATTTATGTAACAATATTTATTTGATTGGAGGTTTAACAACCGCAGTGAGCAACTCAATGGGCTACAGACCGTATGCATTGACGTCACGAAACCGCGGTTCGCGTCACTTTTTCGTCTGCTGGTTTCTTGCAGAACAACTGGTGTACAAGGGAGATCAAAGATGCATTGAATTGGGCTACTGTTGATCAAAAACAGCTTTATTCTGATAAATTAAAGTTATTAGGCCATTGTGGTGACCCATATGAAATTCCATACTCATTTTCCCTGAACAATATTGTAGAAAGGCGAATATTTTTGCTTGAAAGGAAGTTAACATTCTGCATTCCAGCACAGCCACCAGCTCCTGTGCTAACACCATATTCACACAGTTAGTTAAGATAAAAACGTCCTGTAATCTTTGGCTAATTATGTAATTTAAAAGTTTACCTTTCAATAATTTGGATATTACCCAACCTGAAACTTAAGCTAAGGTAAGAATCCTCAGCTTTACGCAGGTAATGTTATATACATATATACACTGCTGGCCACCCAAAATGCAACACCAAGAAGGACAAGAGATAGCAAAGCCAGATTTACTGGACACATTACAACAGATACAAAGATGAAACGATTGAGCTTACAGGCCCGTGCGACTAGTGGAACACGCAGACATCAATAGTTCGTGTGTCCCCCATGGCTGGCAATAACGGCCGCTACACGCCGCGGCATCAAACGAAAGAGGCTTTGGATGGGGGCTTGGGGGTATGTCGGTCCAGGATGCTTCCACACGTTGCCACAGTTTATCAGGCGTAGCCGCGGGTGGTGCTTGCCGGGCCACTCGGTTGCCGATCAGCGACCAGACGTGTTTGATGGGCAACATATCGGGAGAACAGGCGAGCCACGGCAGCAGTGACACCAGGTGGGCCGTGAAGAATTGTTGCACGGTGCGTGCCACGTGCGGGCGCGCATTGTCCTGTTGAAACGTGGCCGCTGGCAGGTCCTGCAGGTAAGGGAGGACTACAGGCTCCAAAACGTCGGAGATGTAGCGGTGGCTGTTGAGAGTAACAGCGATGCGTACCAGAGGTGTGCGGGTGTCATATCCAATTGCGCCCCAAACCATAACCGCCAGGCGACAGACCGGTATGGCGATGCATAATGCAGGCGTCATACAGTCTCTCGCCGCGGCGCTTGGATGGTCGAATCTACACGCGGATTCGACCATCCTGGTGTTGCAGGCAGGATTCGTCGGAGAAGACAATGTATCAGCTTTACGCAGGTAATGTTCGGTACGGCGTTTAACGGCCCACTGCCGCCACACTCGCCAGTGGTGTAACGTCAATGGTAATCGGGCAATGGCCGACAAATCCCCGCTCCTGCAGACGACGTCGAACGGTACGTGCTGACACAGGTTGTTGTGCAACACACCCTAATTCCTGCGTTAACGTTCGTGATGTGGCGGTGCGAGCTGTCAATGCCCGCAGCACAACATTCCGGTCCTCTCTTTCGGTGGTGTGCAGCGGCAATCGCTCACGTCGGTCCGTCCGTCCATTATGCACCCAGCGAATCCATACTAGCCTCACTGTGGCTGGATGTTGTCCCACACGGGCGCCGATGTCTCGGTACGATAAACTGTTGTCGCGATAAGCCACTATTCGTCCTCCGTCGAACTCCGAAACGTGCTGGAATGACTGGTGTGTTCTGCGACGAGGCATCAGGAAGCTTCCCACGCACATGTCCGGCAGCACAGGTCTGTACTTCCCACGCACAGGTCTGTGCACCCTTCTTATAGTATTTCTCGGAGGCGTGCCGGGCTGACATGATTTGCATATACCCTGCAAAGCTAATAGTTTGCATGTCCTCTCGCGGGCGACGCATGCTGCGAATTTCAGGCCAATCGGATGCTTCCTTCTTGGTGTTGCATTTTGGGTGGCCAGCAGTGTATATGTATAATAATAAATTCTGGCGAGTAGCACTAAGTCCCACTACCTTATATACAATAATGGCAATAAAAATAAACTGGTGAATGTTATCATGCGATTATTTTTCCAAAATTGGCCTGGGAACCCAACATATGAAGGTTCCATAAGATATTCCCTCTGTTATAGCAGTGGATACTTTCCCGATAAAGAACAGCATAATCTTACTCACAAGAAAGGTTCATTCTAGTCTAAAGATCTAGAATTTTTGTAAATAATGCACCAGTTACACAATGTAAACTACACACTCTTAAAGTTCCTTCGTTTCCGGTCATCAATGTCAGCTGTGCTGATAAGTGATAACCACAAATTTTGGCGCTTCTGGATTAAATTTGCTCATAGTTCTGATCCCACTTCATTCGTTCAGATGTTAATCTATAATAGGACACATCATTATCTCTCCTACTTCGGTTACTGCAGCCAAAAATAGCTCATAACAGCATCTTCCTCAACGCTCCACAATGTAAATCCAAGCAATGCGTGAACACCAGTTGATCACCAAGACATCTGCTAGGAAGGTTTACCTCGCTGTGACGTCATATGCATACGGTCTATAAGATGTCGCCCGTCCCAAATTTAGGGTCACTCCCCCGGTAATAAATAAGGGCGCCTTCCTCCCCCTTTCTACCTCGCTTCCGTGTCACTTTCCTATCGGACACTCTAGCCCAAATCTCATAGCTTCCTATTTCTAAGGGTTGTTTAAGACCTGGGGTCAGACACTTCCTTCCTAAAAATCCTCTACATATGATCTGATTTAGGGCCACTAGCTCCAGGGAAGCGAGAAAGACAGTGCCGTAAGACATACATCATTCCTCATCGGGATTCCAACCTATCTCGGACGAATCGTCAGAAGCCAGCGCTTAGCTTACTGCGCCACCAGGGCGGACAGCGCTTGTTCTGTGTCCCATTTGAGCCAGACTATAGGTAACAATGGTACATGGGTTTATCAAAATAATGGAAACACTACTTGTGGAGACTTTTCTAATAAGCTGTTACTCCTTGAGATTTCATAACAGAAGCATTTTGATTCGCAATAAACTTATACACTGAGCGGCCACTTTATTATGACCACCTGATAGTTTAGTGAAAATGAGCTATGGCTGCACGCTGTTGCCGCCAGAGGACGAGGCTAGTATAAAAAGGGAAAGCTTAGTGCTTGCGACAGTAGTAGAAGTAATTTTTGGGTGACGAGATGGGTAAAAAATGCGATTTGACTGACTTTCAACGTGGTATGATTGTAGGAGCTCGAAGTCATGGGGCGAGTATCCCCGAAACCGCCGCATTCGTGAAATGTTCCAGAGCAGCTATTGTTAAAGTGTTTCAAGACTGGACTGTGAGCCAAAACACTGGGTCTCTACGTGCAACGTGTTGTCATCGACTAGTGACTGCTCGGGCGGAACGCAGAGTGTCTACACTGGTAACAGACAACAGAAGGGCAACAGTGCAGCAAATTACAGACCATCTTAATCAAGGATCCGCTCAAATGATCCACGCACGCACTATTCGCCGTACACTGCATCGGATGGGATATGGCAGCCAAAGTCCTGTTCGAACACCTTTGCTCTCTGCAGTTAACAAGAGCAAACGTCTCCAGTTCGCACAGGAGCACAAGGATTGGACAGTCGATAATTGGAAACAAATTATGTGGTCCGATAAATCACGTTTTCAGTTGCAACATGCAGTTGGCCGAGTGAGAATTTGGCGGAAACAGCACGAAATCATGGACTCCAAATGCATTGCTACATCCCTTCAAGCTGCATGGTGGAGGCAACGTTATGGTTTGAGGATTGTTTTCCTGGCATGCTTTGGGCCCTTTAATTCGTGTTAATCAACGTCTGACTGGCACATTATATCTAAACATTGTTGCGGACCAAGTGCATCCTGTCATGTGAATGGTTTATCCCAATGGCGTTGGCTACTTTCAGCAAGATAATGCGTCCTGCCATAGTGCTCGCATTGTACAGGATTGGTTTCAGGAACATACCGGTGAATTTACTTTGCTTAGGTGGCCCCCACAATCTCCATATCTCAACCCCATTGAGAATTTGTGGGATGAAGTTGAACGAGCCATCAGACAGCTGGATCCACAACCCTGCAATCTCACACTCCTGGAAACTGCTATTCTTCAAGCATGGTCTCAAATTCCACAAATCACCTATCAACATCTCCTGGAGTCCATGCCACTAAGAATCGACGCAGTATTAAATCCAAAAGTTGGCCCAACGAAATACTGAGGGTGTGGTCATAATAAAGTGGCCACAGTGTATTATCCATGTCCATACGATAATGGAATTTTGGACAATTCTTCCTATAAAATATGTATCAACTGTGCCAGTGATGTTGGAAGTGGAACGTGGGATCTTGATCTCTATTCGGACAAGCGCTCAATAATATTGAGATCTGGAGATTGAGGTGGCTAAAATAGCTGCTGTACCTCATCCTTATGCTCTTTATACCACAACTTGACACGTTGCGCACAATTCATGGGCTAATTATGTTTTTGAAGCCAGGTACGGACATTACGGAACAAACCCAGCAACAGGTGCTCGCCAAGAATGGATTCGAACGTTGTAGACGTGATATGACCCTGCAGAATAACCAATGGTCACGATACAGCACATCACAGAATCAGAGATCCCACTATGCTCACAATTGGAACCAAACAGTCGGGGTGGCGCGCTTCTGCAAGTTTTCGCCAGACACACACTCTACCAGCGGCGAGAAACAATGGGAAGCACGATTTATCATACCAGATGACATGTTGCCAGTCTTTAGCATCTCAGATTTTATGGGCTTTGAACCACCTTGTTACATCGGTGTTTGTAATCAGATTTATGGATTGCATCAAGGTCATAAATGCCGGAACGATAGAGTCCTCAACGATGTGTTATGACGAAAACTGGATCATTCCGACGATTGTTTAACTCTACTGTGGTTTGTGGAGCCGTGGTCTTGCGCTTCCATTGTAAATATAATGCGTGCCAATGTTCGGTTACCCCTATCTGACATCTTCGTATGGTGCCAACAATTTGCACGTTTTGCCGCAACGCCAATTTTTTTTTCCAAAGGTAGTCATAGTATTCAATATAGTTCCTCGTGTTACCCCTATTTCTGAAATTCTAGTTACTGAAGCTCGTGCGAGACGCGCACCAATGATCATGACTTTTTCTATGTCAGTGAGACGTGGCGTTGTCGACAGTTACTCCACAGCAGCTGTTTCACCTGCAACTGTGGCACTACTGCGTGGTAGCCGACATCGTACTGCACCCCTCTATATACACTGAAGAGCAATTGAATTAGAGATATCTGTCTAGTAACTTGTAGCACCACCTTTCGCCCTGATGATGGCGGCTATTCGTCTCGGCATGGACTCGACAAGACACCGGAAGCGTTGGGCAGCCATACGGATCCACGACCCCTGAACAAGCTCCCACAGTTCACGAAGATTTGATAGAGGGGGATCAGAGCCCCGAACATCTCTCTCGATGGCATCCCAGATGTGCTAGATGGGATTGAGATCAGGTGACCTAACTGGTCAAAAAGCGAGGTCACGTCGGTGGAGTGTTTATCCAACCATTCGGATACAATTCGGGAGCGATGGCACGGTGCATTGTCTTGTTGCAGGATGAGATCCCCAGTGGGATGTTGAAGACGCACAAACGGGAGCAAATGGTCGTCCAGGATATCCCAGTAACGTTGACCTGTGAGGGACGATGTCACAGGTACTAGGGGTCCCATTTCAGTCCACATTAACAGTCCTCAGACGAGAATGCCACCCCCACCAGCTTGAAGAGTATCCTGCTGGCAAGAAGGATCCATCGCTTCATGTAGTTTGCGCCGTACTCGTATCCTGCCATCCGTATGTACCAACGTGAATCTCGACTCATCAGTCCAGGCAACATTTTTCCACATGTCTAGGGTCCAGTGGCGATGTTCCCGCTCCCATGCTAATCTTTGTACCCTGTGATGTGCGGTCAGCAGCGGTACCCTCCTGATACGATGGCTTCTGTACCCCATAGCTAGGAGATGGTTCTGGATGGTGTGGCTGCTTACACGTTTTTGTGCACCAGCGTTTAATTGCGTGTGATTTCTTGCACTGTGGCCAGTCTATCCGCTGTTACAATGCGAGCTAGCCGACGATGACCCCGCTCATCCACACGCTGTTGTCTACGGTAGTTGGCTCTTGCAGGGATAGTTTTACCAGATTCGATGCACTCATGGTGCACCCGTGACACAGTGGCTCGTGAACATCCCAGTGCCTGCACGACTTCCGTGATGAAGTGACCCATTCGTCAGGCCCCGACAATTTGCCCACGATCAAATGCTCTTAGATCCTTTGTCTTACCCATACTGCGTCCGACTTTTACTGATTCACGTCGTATCACTCCTTATATTGTAGGATCGCTGCATAAGTCCTGTCGTTTCTGTTTACAGGGCCGCCCACAGCACCACATTTGCATAACGCCAGCTGTCTCTAATTCAATTGATCTTCAGTGTACCTCACATCGCTGATGACATCGTTCCTGTGATTTGCATATGGCGCGTTACATGTACTCCAGTTGCAGTCGGTGTTTCCATTATTGTGATAAGCCTCAGAAAAAGAGAGTCACAAATTACACGGGTTTTTGGTGAGAAGTCTTTCTACGAAGGAGAAAAAAATTTCCTAATAAAGATACAGAAATGTATATAATGAGGACCGAACTTTTCAAAAATACAGCAGAATGAGAAAGAATTTTTCAGAAGCCACAGCCGCGCCTCGGTTTTGACCTAGTTGATTGTTACCTTGGATAAAAGGAATCGTCGCAGTTATGACTAAGTTTAAAGTCACGGGATGACTCTGATGACATATTGATCAGTTTATTTCCTAGTAAGAGAGAGTCATGTTTCTTATGACATTTTGTATTACAAAGTGGACGCTCAAAGCTTTTTTGTGCAACTGGAATATTGTTTTGTGAATGAATATACACTACATACAAGGTGTTTCCATCATGCCTAGTCAAGCTTGGGGAACATTTACCACTACCCATAGTGATGAGAACAATTTCCTAAGAACACTGCAGGTAACGTTTTCCATCCGAGTTACAGCACATTCTGGGAGCGCAAGCAAGAAAACACGAAGTGAAGTAGTTTTTATGGGGGGGGGGGGACGACCACCATGAGCACCACCGTGGGCTATAAGCAGTCCCCCATCCCAAATTTAGAGCCACTGGTTTCAGGGAAGGAAGAGAGGAGACAGCGCCATAAGACAATCACAACATCCATGCCTGCCTCACCGGGATTCGAACCCGAACCCATCTCGGACGAATGATCAGAAGCTATCGCTTAGACCAGTGGTTCCCAAACCGTTTCGATTCGCGGAGCCCTTGCTGAATCCAAGATTTCCCAAGGCGCCCTATGTCAAATTCTAACAAATACACAATTCTAAATTTATGAAAATTTTGTAATATTTCGCGGCGGCACTGTGAGGAAGCCGCGGCGCTCCAGGGCGCAGCGGCGCACACTTTGGGAACCACAGGCTTAGGCCAGTGCAACACAGGGGTGGCAGTTTGTTTTTATGCCAGCTATTATACTGTAGTATAATATAAGTCAATGTAAAGAACAGTCATGTAAGTCTATATTAAAGCAAGTGTTCCAAATGGCCTCCCTGAGCTGTAGTTTAGATCTTATTGGGTCTTCTTATCAATTGTCAGATACGTTCGAACGGCCCCGGATTTTTCTCAAATCATTGACAACATTTCACGATCCATTCGCGAAGAGCTTGTGAATTAGGAACAGAGGTAGGCAAACATGAACCCTAAGATGTCTCCATAAGACATCTAGTGGATTCAAATCTAGAGATAGTGTAGTCCACGCATTTAGTCCTCTGCCGATTCAATGGGTAAAATACGAATGATTGCCATGTTCTTTTATTGATTCCAAACCGACGTGAAGCCCCATCCTGCAAGAACAGATGTGTTGATGATTCACATTCGATTGTGTACTGTTAGTCGAATGATTTCCATCAGTACTTGTAATCCAAGTAACGCGCGTATTGCTATTTGGGAAAGCCATTTCAAGCCTTTGCTCTCGCACTGGCTTTCATAATTGTTCTCCGCGATCACTTACGGTGTGATGTAATTTGCAAAAAGGAAATCAACCCCATTGGTTTTCTTATTTGCACTCTGAAAAGAGACCGTAACTCGGAAGGCAAGTTCTCTGGCTCAGTGTTTATAGGAAATGTTTTCATTGCTACACGCAGGAAAGTACGTCCTCGAAGTTTCACTAAGAACCATCCCGCTGGAGGAGGTACCAAACGCGCTGGCTTCTGGACGTTCATCTTAGGTGTCCGAGTTTCGAATCCTGGATGAGGCACGAGTAGTGCGCTTGTCTTACGGAATTAGCCCTCTAAAGTAACAGAGGTCCTAAATTAGGGACGAGACAGTTTATATATCATAGAGTTGTTCAAGGCGGTCGTTAAACTTCGAAACAAAAAAAAGTTTGATTAGACCTTTTGAAAATACGTTCAGTTATTGACTTAGGTCAAAAGTAGCTCAGTTTGGCATTTCTTTATTAACTGCTTTAGCGAGATGGAACAAGACACGAAATTGCGGTACGGTTTTAGACTGGTTCTTGTTTTTACATAGGGTGTCTCTTAAATTCAATTGCGGTACGGTTCTCAACTGGTCTTGTTTTTACATAGGGTGTCTCTTAAATCCAATTGCGGTACGGTTTTCAACTGGTTCTTGTTTTTACATAGGATGTCTCTTAAATGCAATTGCGGTACGGTTTTCAACTGGTTCTTGTTTTCACATATATTGTCTCTTAAATGCTCAACAGAACTTCGGGAATTCGTTCTGCCGCAGATTCTGGTGAAAAAATAATGATTCAAACATAGGGCTAGAAACGTTTTTTGTATAAAGCACGTGCTAAATTGCAAGCTATACGCACTCAGAAAATAGACATGCAAATGATGTTCATTTCAATAGCATCGTGTCTATCGCATAGTCTTTCGTACACAGGGAAGGTATTTAACCTCGCGTTGCCTTTCGTACTCCTACAACGTGCTATATCTCTGTAGGAAAGTGTTTCCGAGCTTATGTTTATAGCCCCCACCCTCTCATCAAAATAAGCGGTAGATCAAGTTTCGAAAGTTTGATCAAACATTTTAGGAACACCCTGTATTAAGAAGCATCACCACCCCTACATCTGCTTTTATAAAATATTAGTCTCTGGTATATCTCTTGTGCACTAAACAGAATACCCCGGAAGTGAGAATATTTTTCTTGAAGTTTTTCCTCCTAGTTTAGGAAAATCGAACTTCATGTTTTCAGAGTATCACTCAGCCTGCTATGCAAGATCGGGAGAGGGTAGTATTGGAAATTACTTATGCGATTTCAACTAGATTACCGATATTATTCATAGTTACGAAGAGAAAAAAATTTCTTCTCTAAAAGGTTATCGAAAAACTGCTGGCTACAAATTCACGTCCAATTTTCTTTTTTCACCAAGATCATTTTACGTAACCACCGTCAATGTTTACTTTGCTGTAGAAAAGGAAATAAACTATTGAAGGATGTACTGCAAGTATTGAATTACAAAGCAGAAGAAACTAAAGGCGCTCCTGTACCTATTTAACTCACAGTGAAGAAATAAAATGCGAAGAATTTAAGCTCTTTCAATTCAGAAAAGTAAATTTATAAAAGTGCAAAGATACTTGTACGAGGTAATTCCAAGTTTTACGGGAATAGAACTTTTAAAAATGTAGTGCTGTATAACATCCGCTGAAATTGAACGACTAACTTTAATGCTGAAGCAGTTTTGTTTAGTTCGGAGGTTCAACGACCTCAGTGAGCAATTCAGTGGACTATGAACAGTAGCCCATTGCTAATTTAAAGCTACTGGCTTTAGGGAAGATACAGAGAAACTGCCGTAAAATAAACACACTACTTATTCCTTACCGAGATTCGAATCCGGATGCACCTCGGAGGAATGGTTAGAAGTCATCATCCCGTAACCTCGAACCACCGGGCCGGACGGACTACTGGTCTCAAGGAAGGGGTAGAGCCAGTGCTTCAGACTGCTCGACCACCTAGTTGGCTCTCGGCAGAGAGCCCTTGAAGCGTACTAAGAACATTTTGGTGACTGCATTTACTCCGAACTAGAGTTCTGACATGACTTTGAGTTACTGCGGTGTTTGGCAGCAGCGGGAAACGAACTAAGAGTTCATTTGCCCTAAATCGTAAGGGCTTAGCGTCAGGCCAAACGCGACAGCGTTCATACTTTTCTTCGAATAAAGAAAACGAATACTTTGTTTTTTTCTTTATTACTTTGTTTTGGGTTCAACGAGGACCATGGCAAACTCAAGGGGTTATAAGCTGCATCCAGTTTCTAATTTAGCGCCCCTGGGTCCAAGGAAGGAACGAAGCCAGAGACGCAAGCCAAGCACACCATCTATGCATTACCTGGGATTCGAACCCGGACCTATAGCGGATTAAAGATTGGAAGTCAATGCCTCGTACCAAGGACGGCCAATGCTGAAACATGTCTGAATCACAGAAAAAGATGCATGGATTTGGCAATTAAAAAATTCTTTGATGTACAACCGAGAAAAGAAAGTAATACATTTTTTAATTACCTACGAACCGCAAGGACCTTCTTTGTAAGTACTCAAAGTAAAATTAACATTCAATAAATGATTTTTTTGCTTGCTTTATTAGTTTGGTACTGTTAATCACTTTGACATCTGAGTTCAGGTAACGGGATTTGTTAAACGTTTGCTCCTGACTTGTTTCGCGAGAGCATGCCCCGATCTAAGTCATCATATAATTGCAAGTTATAGTGGGTTGCGTTACTTTTTTTCACTACGTGCGAGTGTTTTCTGGCTATAAATAGTCTTCCCGCAGCCTAACTATATATATCATCATCATCATCATTGTCAACCATTATCAATCCACTGCTGGACGAAGGTCTCCCCAAGTTTCCTCCACAACGGTCTGTCTTGTGCCAGTCTCCTCCATGTTACTCCCGCATACTTTCGAATTTCATCCACCCATCTTCCATGTGGTCTTCTTCTGGGTCTTTTCATGTCCCTTGGAATCTAATCTAAAATTTCGGCTGTCCATCGATGGTCTGTTCTTCTGGCAGTATGTCCAGCCCATTGCCATTTCAGGGATTTAACTCTGATCATGATGTCTTCCACTCTTGTCATTTTTCGGATCCACGTGTTCCTCTTCTTATCTCTCCTGGTTACACCAAGCATGCACCTCTCCATGCTGCTTTGAGTTGTCTGCAGCCTTTGTATGTCTCTTTTAGCTAAGGTCCACGTCTCTGCACCATACGTAAGCACTGGAAGGATGCAAAAACACTTTTCTCTTAAGACATAATGGCATATTGCTCTTGAAAATTATGCTGTTTCTTCCAAAAGCTCTCCAGGCAAGTTTTGTACGCCGATTAATTTCTTCACCAATGCGACCCTCACTTGATATCTGCTGTCCAAGATAAACGTACGTCTCTGTTATCTCCAGCTTTTCTCCATCAATCGATAAATCTTCATTTCTTGTAAAAGCATTGTACATCACTTTTGTCTTCTGAAAGTTCGTTTTTAATCCCACTTCTTTACTCTTGTCAGCAAGTTCCTGGATCATACTCTGTAGCTCTGATGGGGTAGTTGCAAAAATGACTATGTCATCAGCAAAACGAAGGTGGGTTAGATAATCTCCATTAATCTTTATCCCTTTGTTTTCCCAGTTCAGTGATTGAAAGACATTTTCCAATGTGGCATTAAAGAGCTTCGGAGATATGGTGTCACCTTGTCTCACTCCTTTTCCAATTTTTATGTGTGTTGTATTTTCAAACAGCCGAATCTTTGCACTTGCATTTTCATAAATGTTATTAATAATATTAATGTATGCATCTTCAATACCGCAGGATTTCAGAGCCATTGCAACTGCTGATGGTTTCACCGAATCAAAGGCTTTTTCATAATCGATAAAAGCCATGCACAATGGAAGCTCATATTCCCTCGCTCTTTGAATTAGTTCTCTCAGTACGTGGATATGATCTATTGTGCTGTAGCCACTCCTGAATCCAGCTTGTTCTCTCGGTTGAGCCATGTCCAGTGTCACCTTCAAGCGGTGTGAAAGAACTTTAGTGAAGATTTTATAAACCACTGATAGGAGGCTGATAGGTCTGTAGTTCCTGAGATCCTCAATGTCACCTTTTTTATGTAGCAAGATCATTGTAGCGTTGTTCCAATCCTCAGGAATTTTCCCTTCATTAAGGCATCGAGTGAAAATTTGGGCGAGTACTGTTTCGATTTCTCCACTTGCTTCTTGTATGATGTCTACAGTAATTCCATCTTCTCCTGGAGCTTTTCCCTGCTTCATGTTCTTGATTGCATGTGCAACTTCTGCTGGAAGGACTGGAAGAACTCTGGTACTGGTACCTTTCATGATGTCTGGAGTACATGTATCATCCCTTTCATATAATTTGGAGTAGAAATCTTTCACTCTTGTCAAAATTTCGCCTCTATTTCTTGTTACAGAACCATCTTTTCTCAGTGCCATAATCTGTTTTTTCCCCTTACTGAGATGTCCCTTTGCTATCTTTAGGCTTTGGTTGTTTTCAATTGCTTTCCTTACTAGTTCACAGTTGAATTTCCTTACGTCTTCAGTGATACTTTGTCGTGCTGTCTTGCATAGCTCTATATATTCCACTTTGGAAGTCACATCTTCTTTAGTTGTCCTCATCACTCTTCTTTTTTGCATCAACATTTTGGTTTTTCCTGATAATTTGTTCACATGCAATTTGTTCTTAGACCCAGCTAATTTTGTTGCTGTTTCCATTAGAGCTTTGGTTACTTTTCTGTTAACTTCAGAAATATCCACTTCTTCCGATGTTAGGCCTTCTAAAGCAGAGAATCTGTTCTTCAGTTCCAATTTGAAGGTATTATGGTGTTTTTTAAGGTTGGTTATGTCAATACATTTTGTTTGTCTTATGAGCTTGCCACGTTCGAGTTTAGTGTTGAGGTGCATCTTACATCTCACCAATCTATGGTCACTGCCTGTGTTGAACTTGTTTAGCACACTGCAGTCTTCTATGACGAATTGTTTGTTACACATAATAAAATCAATTTCACTTGTCGTCCCATTTGGATGTCTCCATGTCCATTTCCTGTGTGGCTTTTTCTTGAAAAAGGAGTTCAAGATGAAAAACCCTTCTGCCTCTGCAAACTCTACGAGAGTATTTCCACGCTGGTTTCTGTTGCCGTGACCGAATTTACCTACTGAAGTTTCATTCTGTTGCTGTTGCCCTATTTTTGCATTGAAATCTCCCATAATTATCTTCAAGTGCTGCTTACCTTTATTATTTAGATCACGAATTTCCTCATAAAATTCTTCATATTTAAGAATAATAACGATACATACCAGCATAACAAATGCACAAAACTATGAACAAATTAAAGCTTTAAATTTTCGCATTTGTGACAGGTTTCGGTTTTAGACAATTTCTTTAAAGATGTGCTCCTCATATAAAGTGGCAGTACAATACGGTGATTGCATTCATACTTTTTTGTAATTCAGAGTCCTAGTCTCAGACAATTAGTGAAAATTTTAGTTCTTAAACCGAAGTTATTCCCGAAGAAAAAAATATCCTAACTGTTTTCTACAGAATCGCTACAGGAGGAATAAAGATAATAAAACTAAAAAATTGATCTGTAAGAAAAATGCGGCTTGAAAACACGTTTTAATTGGCATATTATTAGGCAGTATAAATAATACACAATTTTATTGTATGCATCTACTTGTACGGGAACATGTCCCATGTAGCAGATGTGAGCGCCGCTTTGCTGGTACACATTACTGATATGTGAAAAACCCTATCTCTCCAATAAATGTGCACAGAAATACAGTTTTCTTAATCACGCGGTACTGAATAACAGCGTGTTTTAATAACAATTTTCATGGTCAGAAGGGGATAATATTTTGTGATAAAGAAAAGCACATTATAGCGATGCATTAATTAAAGTAAATTATGAGCATGGGAGGAGAGGTACGAATGTCTGCAAGAAGTTCGGTTGATGAAGACAGCTCAGAACTTTCTGCAGCTTCAATAACAGTATGCAGTGTGGATTATAAATCAACGCTCTCATACCAGAAAATGGACTAATAACTGTTTTACAGCTGCGCATTCAATCTTGTACAGCTGCGCATTCAATTTTTTAAATGTGACCGGAAACATTTTTCAATCTAGATTTTAGATCCGCAGTTACGGTGCAAATATGTCGTGAACAGAACTTATGGTCTTTAATGACAAACATTTAAGTTAAAAATTATATGCAAAATATTCGAAGCAAATTTTATCTCACACAAAAATAATTTTTCAAATCGGACTTTCATAAGCAGAGATAAATGCAAACATGGAATAGGTGTCTACCCCACCCTCCCCACAGCGGAGAAGCTGTGCATTATTTGAAGAAGCAACTGTGCCTAAAATTGTGTTCGTGGTTATGGTTTTGAAGGGGGAAAAAAGTTTAGTACATGTTTTAGAAGCAGTGATCTGAAATATATTTTGAATTCTAAAGCATTTAATTCTTTCAGTGGCAAATTTGTGCATCGAAAAAAGAACAAACGATAGAGATTGCAGTTCTCACAGTTCTGGCATTCCAATGCAGAAATAATTTTTTCAGATCGGCCTAATATGTGCGAAGATATGATATTCACAGGCGGAAGCAATTTGTTCCAAGAAACGAAACATTTGTGTACCGTTGTAGGCTGAACGTCAAGTAGGACAAACACTTCATTCGTGAGATCCCAAATGCTAAAACGAGTGCCTTTGTCTGGAAAAGTCTTGTTGACGAAGCTCTCGAATCTAAACAGGCACGTTATGGAATATTATCTAGCATGCGGCGAGACTCAAAATTGCGATACACTACAACAGTGGTCGCCCGACTTTTGGAGAAAAAGACCAAATGGGAAATTGGCTAAAGATCGGAGGCCGGATTAAAAACAATGGTAAACCGAATCATTGCATCCATTGCAAGTTTTCAATGAATTAATATTTGTCAAGGTCTAACTAATTTTATATGGTCTGTAATTTAACATGAACGTTTTCAAATAAATATTTAAAGATATTTATACACATCTAAAATAAATATAAACTAAACTTACTAAAGACTAAACGTTAGTTTTTAGTAAGTTGACATCATGATAACTAAAACTGAGGGAAAAATTCAGTAAGAATGGTATTCTTTCTGGAACGATTTAGCGACATTTTCGATATTTGGCTTCAAGTTGGACAACCCAATTTTTAAAAAGTCTGACAAGTAGTTGTCGATCAATTGTGAACGAAGCTTTGATTTCAGGTATTTAATTTTGGAGAAAGCTTGTTCACGTAACATTTGTGCTATCAAACAAAGCATATTCCTGGCAAAACTTTTGAGATTTGTAAAACCGTTTCTAGGCAAAACAAAATGAAAGGTTATCAAACTTTAACTCTTAAACAGTGAATTCAAATTACTATTAAATTGCAAATCTGACAGTTCAAACTGTAAATTCTGCAACAGTAGGAATGGTTTTTCATGCTTGTGAAACTCACCAAAACATCTTTCAAGCTCAGCTTTCAACAAATTAATCAACTCAACATCAAAAACAAACTTATGAGACATGTTGTCCCACACGTATTTACAAGATGGAAAGCGTAGAAAATTTTGCCCTGTAATTGTCGCTTGAACAGTAACAATTGCAACTGGAAAGTCTTCACATCAAGAAACAACATATCTGAGAGTTTCTTTACCTTGCAAATTCAAAATGAGTTGTTTGAGATGGTCAGTAATGTCTGTTAACAATGCAAGGACCCACAACCAGGAGGAGTTACTTACTTTGGGCCGGACAACGACTTCCCGTGGGCCGTAGTTTGGGGGACCATTGCGCTACACCATGCTGTAAGTGATCCCAGGCACAAAATCGAGCTCCTTTTGCCGGTAAAAAGTCGAACACCTCCCATACTGAATTCAAATATCGTGATTCTCAAAGTTAAGTGGAAATTGCATACCCAGTATCACACTTCCAACGAGTAGGCTTCTCTGTACAACTTCTAAGATAAACAGTGAAGTACGTAATATTTTTGAAAATTTACGTGGAATATTTTCCAGCGACAGCTGTCCAAACCGGGAAAGATACGTAGCAGATTGGAGCTCAACTGGTACCTATCCGGATTTTGACGACTCTACAGCTCCTGGTGCGTACGAGAGGAGGTATTCAAAAACAAATCTTCCAATTTTAGGCTTCTTGCAAAATCATAACGCAAAATCCAAATAAGGAATCATTGTGGAAACAAACCTAGCTCCCCTCGTGGGAGGGAGAAAGACTGAAATATAACACGAAATTCCAATTTCCGGCGAATCTTCCTTTTAAAAAATCTGGAAACTGGAATAATGACAGTCGAAGAACGACCATAGTGACCCTGGTGGAGAATCGCGTAACTAAGAAATAAAAATTACACTTCTCCGCATCTCTTTGTTAAAAAAAAATGGAGTTGGAAAACATTGGGTCAGTCTGGAAACGAAAACAGTGCCTCTAGTGTTGAATCACGGAACGAAAAATTAAAATTTCAAATTACGGCAACATGTACTGCGAAAAAGAAGTTGAAATTCTGGAAATAGTGAAAGTGTCGGTCTGGGAACGACAACATCGTCTCTAGGTGAAAGTCGCGGAACTAAGACAAAAAATTCCAAACTACGGCAACTCACGCTGCGGAAAAAAAAAAAAAAAAAAAAATTGAAACTGGAAATAGTGAAAGTATCAGTGTCTCCCTGGTGAAGAATTCCGTAACTAAAAATTAAAACCACAAACAATCGTACTGTGAAAAAAAAACAAAAAAAAAACTGAACAATCTAGAAATAATTTGTGGTAAGTCTGGAAACGACAACCGCGTGACTAGTGGGAAATCACGGAACTAAAAACATAAAATTTCCAATTAAGGAAACACAGCAAAAAAAAAAAAAAAAAAAAATTAAAACTGAATTTAGTAGGAGTACCCGTCTGGAAACTATTACAATGCTCCTAGTAGAGAACTGCAGAACTAAGAAATATAAATTAGACTATTTGGCAGTTCTTTGTGCGGACAACCATTGAACTCTGGTAATAATAGGAGAAATAGTCTGGGAATGACCATAACTCTTCTTGTGAGAAATTGCGGAACTGAGGAATAAAATTCCAAACTACGGCAACTCGTACTTAGAAAGAAAATTTGAAACACCGGAAATAGTCAGAATCAGTCTAACGACGACTAGAGCGCAACCTGGTGGAAAATTGCAGAACTAAGAAATTAAACTACAAAACATATACTGTAACAAAAATGTTTTTTCATTCTGTGAAAAGAAATTGAAACTCCGAAAATATTGGGGGTATCAACTACAGGGCACCTGGTGGAGAATTGTCGAACTGAGAGATGAAAATTACCATTTTCGGCAAATCTTTGCGTGGAAAAAAATTGGAGCTTTGGAAATAGTAGAACATAGCCTGGGAAAGATGTGAGGGCCCCAAACGGAGAATTACGGGGCTAAGAAATAAAATTGCAAGTTGTCGTAACTTGTACTTCGAAAAACATTTGAAACACTGGAAATGATGGTGTATCAGTCTGGGAACCATAACAGCGTCCCTAACTCCGGAACTAGGAAATAAAATTCTACTATTAGGCCGCGCTTTGTGCGGAAAACAATTACAACTGGGTAAATAAAGGGAGATGCTGTCAGGCAACGATTATAACAACCCTGGTGGAAAATCGCGTTTATAAAAATAAAAATTCCAAACTAGAAGAACTTTTACTTGAAGAAAAATGAAACTATATAAATAGTGAGATTGCCAGTCTGGAAATGATAACGCCCCGGTGGAGAATCGCGCAACTAAAAATAAAATCCAAAGTATGGCAACACGGCAAAGTCGCAATATAAGATTATTTTTTTCTGCCGAAGAATCTGTTGTACTCATGCCGCAAAGTCGAATTTCTTTCGCCAGGAAAAAGTCGAACATTTCCCTTACCCAAATCACTATCACGATTCCCAAGGTCAAGTGTAAATTACATACTTATACTACATTCCAAATGCTTCTACTTCCCAGATAAACGGTGAAGGACATAACAGTTTTTCAGATTTACATGGGGAATTTTCCAGCGATAGCTGTCCAAATCGGAAAAAATACATAGGAGACAGAATCAGAGGGAGTGAGTTTTCAGGGTTTTGACCTATCTCACCCCTGGTGGATACGAGAGGATGTATTCTATAATAAATCTTCCAGTTTTAGACACCTTTTCTTAAGGGAAAATCCAAACGCCAAACCCAACAAAGAATCAATGTAGCAGCAAACCCAACACCTCTGCGGGAGAAAGGCGGAAATGTAACATAACACTTTGAATTTTTGGGGAGTCTGCCTTTCCAAAAATCTGCAAACTGGAATAATGTAGTAGAGGATCGACCTAAGTGCCTCTAGTGGAGAATCGCGTATCTAAGAAATTAATATTACACTTTTTCGCAGCTCTTTGTGAACACCCCCCTCCCCCCCCAAAAAAAACGCTGCTTGGTGCTCACCTAGTGGAAATTCACGGAACGAATAAGTAAAATTCCGCGCTTACGGTAGCACGTACTGCAAAAATAAATAAACAAATTAAAATGTAATTTTGGAAGTAGTTGTATTAAGAATTTAGGAAAGAGTATAGCGCCAATGGAGGAAAATTGCGCAAATAGGAAATAAAATTACACCATTCGGTAGCTCTTTGTGCGAAAAAATTTGGAACTCGGAAAATAACAGAAGCCGTTTGGAAGCGACAGCAACGCTCCTAGTGTAAAATCACAGAACTAAGACATAAAATTCCAAAAACGGCAACTCCTACAGCGAAGAAAAAAATTGAAACATCTGGAAGTAGTGACTTACTCTGAACGATCACAGCGGCCTCTAGTGAAGAGTCGCGGAACCAAAAATAAAATTATAAAAATTCGTACTGTAAAAGAAAATTGTTCTGTTAAAAAAATTTTAAATTATGAACATAGTTAGAGTACCAGGCTGAGGACAACTACAGCGCCTCTGGTAGAGAATCGCAGAACTAAGAAATAAAATTACAATGGTGTGCAATTCGTTTTGTGAAGAAAAAAATAACTAGAAAATCCGGAAATAATGGGTGTAGTCTGGAGACTACTACAGCGCCCCTAGTGGAGAATCGCGGCAATGAGAAAAAATTGCCATCTTGTACAACTGGTTCTGAGAAAAATAATTGGAAAATCTAAAAATAGGGAATATGTCAGTCTGGGAACGAATACAACTAGTGAAGAATCGCGGAACTAAGAAATAAAATTCTAAGTTACGGTAACTCTTACAGCGAAAAAGAAAAGGTTCAAACTCTGGAAATAACTGGAGCATAAATAAGTCTGGGAACGACTACAGAACCCCTAGTGGTGAATTGCGAAAAAAAGAAATGAGAAGTACACTATTCGGGAGCTCTTTGTGGGAAAAAGTTTTGCAACTCGAAAAATAATGGAATCAGTGTGAGAATGACCACAACGCCTCTTGCCGAAAATCGGGGAACTGAGACAAAATTCCAAACTACGACCACTCGTATGCGAAAAAAACCAAAAACATTCTGGAATTAGTGAGAGTCAGTCTGTTAATGACTACAACACTCCCTGGTGGAGAATCGCCGAACTGGGAAATAAGAAACACTATTATGCAGCGCTTTGTGTGAAAAAGAGTTGCAAGTCGAGAAATAAAAGAAGATGCTACTGTGAACGCCTATAAGACTCCTGGTAGAAATAACAGAACTAACAATAAAACTGCAGCAGCCCGTACTGCGAAAACTTTTTCGAAACCCCATAAATAGCGATAGTGTCTGTCTGGGAATAACTACAGCTACCGTGGTAGAGAATCACCAAACTAGAAAATAAAATAACAAATTTCGTTAACACTGTGTGAAAAACTGAGAACTCTAGAGAAAAAAGCAGTCTGGGAACTGCGACAGACACCCTTCACCACCTCCCTTGTGGAGAAACGGAGGATAACTAAGAAGGAAATTCCAAACTAGGGCAACTCGTAGTGCCAACAAAAATTTGAAAATCTGGAAATAATGGGAGTGTCGTCAGCATGGGAACAAAAATTTGAAACTTACTATTATTGTTATTTTCAAGGAAAGATCCAAACATAAAATTCAATATTCGTTCGTCAATCGCATTGGTATAACCCGGCTTGCCTAATAACGCTTAGTCATCTGCTCTCCAAAAACAAGTCTCGTACATAAACCTCTACATATAAATCGCTATATCTCTACCGTATATAAATCTCTTGACAACTCCACATTAACTACTAAGCTCAACTTTCTCCAACTCTATTCATTGTTTACATTCTTATCTAGCGCTGACTAACTGTTAGTGGTGCCAAATTGTGAAAGCTGTTCAAGGAAGTAATGTGTTCAGTGAGAAGACGTTTATGACGAAGTAACCAAATTTTCATCTGCAAATAAACTCAAAAAGAAGGTTAAATTGACGAATATATCACAGACGTGTTTTGCAATTTTTTTTTTCTGATTTGAGGTTTATCGACCACCGTGAGCAACTCAATGGGCTATAAGCAGTCGCCCGTCCCTAATTTAGGGTCACTGGTTCGAGGGAAGAGAGAGAGCCAGTGCCGTAAGACAAACAACATCCATGCCTCACGGGATTCGAACCCAGGCCCCTTTCGGACGAATAATCAGAAGCCATCGCTTAGACCACTGCGCCACCTGGGCGGCGTTCTACAACTTCATTGATCTTTAGGTGTCTGTTTTAACGAACGATGTCCTTATTGCTCAAAATGACTTTTGTCTTGCTGTTTGATGACGTGCCCGCCCGATGTTCATTTTTAATGTCAACGTGGCCAGTTTTGAAATCGCTGGGCGAAAAACACTCTTCTTTGACATCACATTTTCTTCGAACACAGAAACCTATTCGCCAAATGTTACTTGATGTTCCCATTGTTCGCAAAAAAAAAAAAAGAAAAAATCCGGTGGCTTTACTAATACCTGTTTAGGACTACACTTACGGTAGCAGCCACTTTGCAACTGGAATCACTTGTGGTGCGACTGCAGCGCCACCGTCCACAGGCGGCTTTGTTTTGCATAACAAATGGTTTTATCAGTTTGTGACACATTTCATTTCTTTCCGCTTCCCCATTGCAGAGAAGAAAATAGTGTCATCTTCTTCTTCGGAAACCCTAATTACAGTAGAACCCGCTTATAACAAGGAGCTCGGGTCCGACGGAAATCTTTGTTAAATCCGGGTGCTGGCTAAATCCGTTCTGTGGTGAACAATCCCACCATATAAAAATATGCATACGTACAATATGCATTTACATGTATATACAGGGTGATTCATAAATAAGTATACAGTTTCAACGCACTATAAAACAAGGACAATGTAAGATATTTTATGTTACCTGTAACAGAATTGTGGGGGAATGTTTCAAGTTTTTTTAGAGACAGTCACAGATGTTCTATGTGAGCACCCTTAGTCACACGACACACATCGAGCCGTTAATCTATTTCCGCCCCAAACGCGAGGTAAGATATCTAAATCAAGTGCAGTGATAGGGGCTTTGATACGCTGTTTCAGCCCCGTTAGATTTTTTATGCCAATCGTAGGTAGATTTTCTGGTTGGAGGTTCTTTTCCGAATCGTGATCGAAAATGCCGTTGCACAACAGTTATAGATTCAGTTTTGCTCAGTTCAAGAACACAAAACGCCTTCTCCACTGCAGACGCTGCCTTTTTGACTGACTAGTCACGTGACACGCGCGCTGTCGCCTGCGTCACTTCCCGCAGTAGCGGGACACAAACTTTATCAGTACATACTTAACGGTTGGCAATTGAGGTACGTGTCTTCAACTGTTACTGTTTTACAACATCTGGAAACTGTATATTTCTTTATGAATCCCCCTGTATATCTTAGCACATGGCAACATTTTTCAATATTTTCTAGCTCTCAAATGATGGTTATTTTATGGGTTGCGGATAACATTTTAGTTCAGACATCTTGTCACTTAAGAATATTTAGGATTTCCTACTTGACCTCTACATGACATTGACCGCTGTTTAACGAAAGTAAAAGCAGCACCGATCTTCCCAAATGCTACGTTCACTTGGAGGGTGAAAGGGGGCTAATGGTCACAATTCCACGAATTTTTATCTCCTGTTTCTCCTTCAGGCCAGATACCGATTCCTTTACTCCTCTCTGCAGTCGTCGCCCAGAAATCCACTCAATACACGTGCGTGTGCCCCATCTATCCTCTTTTTATCTAGGAGTAGGGCGCCTGTTCTCAGCTCTGCAGACACGATACTCCCAGGGAATTTCCCCCTGGAGTGGGTGGTAGAGACCATCTTGCACTAGTCGCTTGTTGAGCTATTAATGTACCACCCATTGCTTTTCTATCAACAGTCTTCCATTAGCACACCAAGATTCCACTACGCTGTTGCAATTTCTTTCTGCATGCCACCGTTTCTGTTTTTCCATTCAAGGACAAAATATTCTTTATCTCGTTAAATATGAATTTTCATTAAATTTTGTCACTTAGCTAGTTGAAAGTAATCATCGTAGCTTTTCTCTTCCTCGTTAAAAACCCGACGACTTAAATGTTGTTCCTTACAAACGATTAAATTACCTTTGATTTAATATTATAAATCGAAAGTTCCTGTTTTCTTGTTAAATACAGGATCTCGCTACATGCGGGTTTGTTCTAAGCGGGTTCTACTGTAAGTTTACTAGCGTGTAATAATTCCTGAACGTGATGCAATTTCTTTGTTTGGGTGAGCATTTCATGATATAGCTTATTATAGACTTTTTCGTGGAGAGTAAAACAAACTTAGTCTTGTAAATATATGAAATAAATTAGTTACTTATAAATGTAAAATACGAGACAACGTTTGATATCTATTACATTATTTACGTAAACTCTGCTCAAGTTTGTATTTACATCTGGTGCCTTTAAATACATTCAAAATTTAAATACAGGTCTATTACGCTGAAATTAATACACAAAACCTATGCTAAACAATTTGATCAACACCTGGCGCATGCAGCTTAGAATTTCATAATCGTTCTGATAAATTTTTAAATGTTGACACTGATTTAAAACCTATTTAGTCGCTAGCTACCTCCAAAAGGAACCTATATATATTAGAAATAATTTGTGAATTGTTTCCAGCGCGACACTACCATCTTCAGGAACTTGAGAGCTGGTAAACTCCCAGATGACTATCGCTTTTCGTACATCATTTAAAAGGCGATTAAATTACAGGAACTCAACTGAGGAGCCGCACACAAACAATGTCTCAGACAGTATTTTGCTAAATAATATGTTTGACAGTGAATGTTTAAACTAGTCATTCTGCTTTACCTACAAATATCCGCATCGCGAGCGCCTTTGGTGTGATTACATTACGAAAAGCGAACTGCTATGCAACAATTATGGAAATTAACGTATGTGGTAACACAGGTCTCCCGAGGTAGATACAAGTTACGTGGTGTGACAAAGACAATGAAATTTAGGAAATGCATTTTAAGTCAGAGTTAATAAGTCATGGAAATACGCATCAGAGAGGAAATAACATTTTAAACTAACGTTAAAGACCAACTGAAATTTACGAGGATCATGAAGAAAGTGACACCGTCGTATCAGAATAATATGGCCACCCCCGGAATGACAGTGTACCCGTTCAGGCGTGTCAGATTGCACGTGGCAAGGTAGACCACACGGAGATATAAGCGGTTGGCCAGGGCAGATGAGCCATAGTGCGTTCAGTGAGAACAATGGGCAGAGGTAGGGATTTGACAGACGTTGAAAAAGGAATGATCATCTGCTACCGAGCCAAGTGTGGAAGCATCTCAGAAACAGAAGACATCGTGGGCTGTTCGCAATGTGCTGTAGTAAGGCTGTACCAAGAATGGACCGCTGGCACACCGAGTACCTCATGACGTCATAACTGTGGAGCCCCAAAGGCCATCGACCCCAGAGGAGAACGTCGCCCCCGTCGACTGGCAAAGCGCAATAGACGCGCAACAGTGCAGCAATTGACCACGCAAATGGATGCTGGGTCACCCAAGTAGGTGTCTGGATAACAGCAGAGCGAACCCTGTTACGCATGGGTTTCCAAAGTCAACGCTGCTTCAAGGCGCCTATGTTAACCCAGGTCCATCAGGAACGACGCCTGCAATTCGCATGGGACTACCGTCATTGAGCAGTGGAAGAGTGAAGAAAGGTCGTCTTCTCCGATGAATCGAGTTTTCTACATCACAGAAAATACGGGCAGTGGCGGATACGGCGTCAGACACACGAGAACCAACACACGGACACGCTAGTTGGTCAAGTACAGGCCGGCGGTGAAAGTGTGCATGTCTGGAGGGATGTTTTCTGGTATGACCTGGGACATCTGGTAGCACTGGATGGGTCCCTGAACGCCAATGGCTACATGTCCATCCTCGCTGACTATATGCATCCCTTCATGTTGGACGTATACCCTAGTGGTGATGGTGTCTACCAACAGGACAGTGCGCCGCGCCACGTCCCTAAGGGGGTTGCGTGACTGGCTCCAGGAACACGACAGGGATGTCTGCGTTCTCCCTTGGCCGGCGGAATTGCCCGACCTCAATCCCATAGAGCACTTGTGGGGACCCTTTAGATTGATAGGTTCAACGAGCCGAGCTACAACCACGTAATCTCACAGCTGCTATCCGGGCCAAGGGTGGTTATTCCCATTATTAGGTAGGTAGTCATTATTCTAGTACTACTGTGTGTATATATATATCTTTATAGAAGTCTGCCGTCTAGGTTTCGGGCCACCGCTCAACTTTCGACTTCAAGTCATCGTCGCCATCGAACCATCGGCTGGCAACAAATTGTTTCACGTGGAGGAACAAATGCGTTTGCTGTGTGCCAATTCTTGGCGGTAAGAAGGGTGGAACAGCTGCTCCAATCCAAATTTGGTGACCAGGTTTTGAGTCACATTCGCGGTGTGAGACCTTGCGTTGTCATTGGGATAAACAACTCCGTTGCCCAGCATGCCACACCGTTTGTTTTGAATTGCATGACGCAACTTTCTCAATGTCTCGCAATAAACAGCCGCATTTACTGTTGTGACTTTAGGCAGGAATTAACCAAAATTTTTAATTTACCATCTGTAACAAACTAAAGAAATTTGAAATTATCGTGACAAGCAAAATAATAAGCAAAATCTAGAATTAGTGTAAAAGTAACACGTACAATTGCTGTATCTAATGAAAACGCACATATTTACAGGAAATTTATTACTGTGTGCAGAAACCTTATAGCCCTTAGAAAATCTGTTGTGTTCTGCAACCTTTAGCCAAGATTTCATAAGCCCATACTTTCAGAATTCCAAATGAAGGGTATTTCTAGTTTAAAATGTTCCACAGTGAGAGCGAGAGAACACAATGAATGTTCCTTGGTGAGAAAACGAATCACTGGAAACTGAAGACCTGGTGAAGCTAATGTTAAGGTAAGTATTAGACCGGCTTTATAAAAATATTATGTAATGAAAACGCGAGAGATACACGCAGAACCAGTAGAGACTTCAGACACGAGATGCAAAAAATTACTCAAATGAACATTTTCCTTGTTTAATAGATAGAACCAGATGAAAATTTGCCCTGCTAAATTCACTGAAAGCAACTTTTTATGCGAACCGTACCTATTCACAAATCAGTCCTACCCCTTCGCAGGAATGTGGTTTGTCCAAACTCCCCGAGGGCAACCACGCTTTATTCAAAAGAACTGCATTCGTTTGCGCAGATGCTATCATTCACGGAACAAATTGCTACCTACCTGCCGTAAAACATAAGACTACTGTGAAAGTGGGTAAACACGGCCACCTGACAAAATTCTCTTGTGGGCAGATAGTGGATGCGAGGAAGATGAGGGTGCTCTATCCCCACGATTGCAGAAAATAAGATTTTCGTGCGCGACCGTCGCGCTTTTTTATTTTTATCAGGACTACCTCAAGAGCAACCCGGTAAAATCTGACTGTAAACGGGTAGTTGATATTGATGTGGGCGCTGCTTCTTCCATATCGTAACGGAGGGAGGCAACACGGGATAAGATAACGTCGACATTAAACGACGGGATGCTTACAAATGTTTGAGCAAAGATCATTGCACGCACTATGGCATGACTGCGCTATTGCAACCGAAGCTAACATACAGTAGTACTCTTGTTAACAGCACATCATAGGGCTATGACGCTGCAGAGGGCGAAGTAGCAGGAACACCGGAGCGTGAGAAACCGGAAGTGCGTATCTTGGTCCAATGAACTGAGGTTTCAACTCTAATTCGCTAACCGTTGGGCGAGTGTATGGTGTACACCATACGAGACCATTGACCAAACTCCAAGCCCAGGTGTTATGGACCGGTGGAGGCTGTGCAATATTCTGGTGCAGTCTTGTTTACGTGGTCCCCTTTGGACTTATTGAGATCATCATGACAGCGCAAGACTATTGTGACGTACTTGCCGAACACCTGTACCCGATCATGGTCATCTATTTCCCACAGTAGAGTTCTTTATTTCAATAAGAAAATGCCAAGTCTCATCGCTCCCGTTTGGCGAAAGACTTTGTGGTGAATTCCAGTGAGTCTGCAATCCTAAAGAAAAAGGAACTGTCATTCACCAGATCTGAATCCAATTGAAGACCTGTGGGACGAAGTGTAGCGATGCATTCGAGACAAGCCGTTACCTGGATTTGTCGGCGCTTGAACTGATATCTAAGATCACACTATACAGGAACGTTCCGAACATCTGGACAGTTCCACGACACGACGCGTTGCTGCTGTTGTGAGGGCGAAAATTGGGCAAACACGTTAATAGGTGGGGTGTGTAATAAACTGCGCTTTCACAATGTGTTCGTTAAATCAGAAACTGTCAGCAAGGTGTTTTCAAAAAGTGAACTGTTGCAGAAGCTATAGCTTTTCACCTAACACTCTCTTGCTGCATAAGAATTTGATATTTATCAAATATCAAACAAAGATCTTCACTCTTTCCAAGTTTATAAGTGAGTCACGGAAAAATTCTCATTGGCCGCCACCGGGAGTCGAACCCAGGGACCCCGGTGGCGGCCAATGAGAATTTTTCCGTGACTCACTTATAAACGTGGAAAGAGCGAAGATCTTTGTTTGATGTTCCTGGTCCACATTAAATGTCTGTATTAATTATCAAATATATTATACTAAATTATATCAGCATTTGGATAATTATACTAAATTATCAAATACAGGCAATAGTCAAAGATAAGGGCACAAACATGGAGGCTATATAAATAATCAACCATTATCAATCTACTGCTGGATGAAAGTCTTCCAAAATTTCTTCCATAACTGTCATGAGGTAGTCTCCATGTCACTCCGACATACTTTCGAATCCACCCATGTAACACATTGTCTTTTCCTATCCCTTGGTAGAGAGTCTAGTATTTCAGTTGCCTAGCGGCTGCAATTTCTTTTTGCACTACGTCTAGCACGTTGACATTTGGGAGTCTTTACTTTGATCGTGATCCACGAGTTCTTCCTATCTTTCCTGGTTATACAAAGCATGAAACTCTCCATGCCTCTTTCAGTTGTCTGTTGATTCTGTATGACTTTCATAAGGTCCTCGTCTCTGATTCATAAGTAAGAACTCGAAATATGCATTGACTAATAACTTTTCTTTTAAAACTTAATAGTACAGTGCGCTTGAAAATTGCACGTTTTATTTCAAATGCTCTCCAACCAAGTTTTATACGCTGATTACTTTCTTCTTCGATGTAGCCATCGCTTGATATCTTTTGCCCAAGGTAAAAACAGGTATCGGTTATTCCTTGGTTTTCCCCATCAATCGCCGAATCTTCAGTTCTTGTACAGATATTGCGCATTTTGTTTTTTAAAATTTAATTTTTGATCCCGCTTCTTTACTCTCAGAAACTTTCACTTGATCTTGCATTCCATATACTATGTATATATCTTCCCCGTGGCAGAGTTGCGCCTGAGTTTGGGTCTCGGATGAGACGCGACTAGTGTATTTATCGTTCGGCGCCATTTCTTTTTCATTATTTCTGAGGGTCTTTTAACGATATCGTGAGTAATTAAATGGAATAAGAAGTAGTCTGTCAATAATTTAGAGCCACTAGTTTCAAGGAAAGAAGAGACCCAGTCCCGTAAAACAAGAACAACACCCATGCCTCACCGGGACTCAAACCTAGACCAATCTAGGACGAATGGTCAAAAGCCAACGCTTAGCCCACTGGGGCTGGTTCTTCGTATTATTTTAACCAGAGACTAAATTAGGAGCGGGTGCTCATTATATAGTCTTATATACTTAAATCAAGGGAGTTGTCAAATATAGTATATGAACACACACACACACTTGCATATGGAACCAGCGGCTCAATAACAAATTATCCAAATCGCTAATGACACTATTTCTCACCTCAAGATTGTGCTAAATTTAGTATTGACCCAGTCAGTCTCGCTTTCAATGATAAGTATAATACAGGCACAAAATTTCATTCGAAGACATTCGAAAAATCAGCTTTAACTTTAAACTTCCCCGTGCCATCCTACGGATCACTTTCGTCAACTTACACCCATAACGGATTTATTATTACAGCGTAAAATTATCACGAGGTCTGATACAGGTAGACAGAACGATACCAGAATTAGCACTAATACAAAAACAGCGTATTCCTCACAGAAAATTGACCTAGTTTGAGTTATGTCTATAAAATGTGGATGTTCAGTTGAGGCAGAAATATATATTGAAGCACAACTGGGCCCGACAGATAAAGTTGTCAATTCCGAAACGGTGTAAAACCGAGCTGAATACAATGGTTCTGTTACAATTTACTCCAAAGAACAGAGAATCAAATTTTAAACGTTAGCCTTGCTGTAGGAACAAATTTTTTTTTAATTTTTTTTTTATTGAAGGTTTAACGACTATAAGCTGTCGCCCGTCTGTAATTTAGGGCCACTGGTTCCAGGGAAGGGAGAGAGCCGGAAAAGAAATTAAAAGCTATCTTAGTCGCTGGAAATCCAGCAGTGATTAAGACATGAAAAATAAAATATCTCCAGATATATGTAATTCACATTTACGTGGTAAACTGGAAGAAAACACAACAGTCTCAGGAAACTTTAGGATGCAAAGAATATTTGCCACGAACTAAAGTGTGGTCACGTCATCAGCTTATAGAGACTTGTGAGTTTCATTCAGAGGGGAAAGCGGTAACTGAATAATCGACAATTATTTCCGTTACAGTAGGTAAATATCCTTTCAATTTCTACATTACTGCATTGAAAAGACTTAAAGCATTTACGACGTACAAGCCCGCACTTCATAGCAATGGAAACACAGACTGAAATTCCGAATCTGCATGTTTCAAGCAGAGATCCCATTACTGAAGTGAAAGTAATTACTCAGAAAGGATCAAAGTCTGAAGAGGTGAAAATGATTATTAGCAGTAATTAGCAAGAAAAAAGTATAGTTGCAACTACACAGTTTTTGAAGGGGTAAAAGAGAACGAGCGAAGATATTACTCTATTCAGATGATTTAAAATGAGTACAACAAGTCGGATACATGAGTAAATAAGTTGATGGAACTCAACACTAGAGAAGAACGGAAGGATTTACCTATTTCTTCTCCTCCTTCCTTTAAAGATATAACAGGCCCTTATATAACTGAATTCTACAGAAGTAGAAACTGGCACACTGTAAAGTGATATATGCTAGGGCGCACTGAGGAGATCGGCTTCTTACAAAGACAGAACGGACTCATTGGTCAGGCCCCCACAGAGTTGTGACTCATCCAATTGACTGCAAACGTCTTATATTGTCTCTTCGGATTCGTCACGCTGGTGGTTGCGCAGTAGCGATGATATTCCATTAAGGGGTTTAGTACTTTCCTTGTATCGAGAGAAAGTGTTTTATAAGAATGAGATAGAACAATTTTGACCTTCACTTCGTGCATAAGAAATTTGCTGAACAAGTGACAGAAATTAACTTCTCGGTCTTGACGCCCGGCGGGGTAAAGTGTTCTTCCCGTACGATGGTACTATGCAACTTGTTTATGTTACATCTGTGCTTGTGAAAGTGAAAAACTGTGATTTAGTAGCCTATGGAGATATTATGCGATATACAATGCAAGGGAATATACCTCTCCTGTAATTCACGTTTGTGAAACCTAGAACGTATACTGTGAAGCTCCCGAATGAAGACGAAGCGTCGAACATTTTTGCAGATGATAAACTATCAAGCTAGCATTGCTTTCACCGATATTGGAAGGTCTGTCGAAAGTGTACCAAACAGGAGCACCAGGTAAAGGCTTGTTTTTTTAACCCCGAGTCAGATTGGAGGATATTCTGATGGACATGCCAGGTTTACCACACCAGAAGGCTCCAGTGCTGAATGATTATGAATTACAGTGTAAACAGACAGTCAGCCAGCGGGTCCAGTGCCCAATCAATATGAATTACATTGTAAACAGACAATCGGTGAGCAGGTCCAGTGCCCAATAAATATAAATTACAGTGTAAACAGTCAGCGAGCGGGTCCAGTGCCCAATTTCCTGAAAGTGTACATCAAGGTCCGGTTTCTACTGACAGTAAGCAACTGAAAAAGCTTAAAGCTGTGCCGAAAAAGGAGGAACGGGAAGTTCGAAAGACTGTGAACATTTAAAACAAGGGTCGGCCAAAAGGTAAGATTTACAATATGTCCTTATTCATATTAGCATTTTTAAGCGTGTTAAGGACAGACTTGGAAACGGGTCAAAAAGTTTGGACCCGGACGTCACATAATTGGACCTGACCCGGATATGACCCCGACAAATCTGCTATGAACTATAAATTCGAAACTCAATTTATAATTATACATAATCATGAATAAATATATATATATGTATAGTTTGTTCAAAAAGATTCTCCGCAGTAGGTATCGTAGGTTATATAGAAATCAAACAAATGTATTACGGGAACGTATACTCACTTACTTACAGGAAGTGTTGAAACTGTCGTCCTTCACTAGGAAGACATATTGTTTTACACATGTTTTCAAAAGTCCCTACGCAGTAACGTTAAGTCTATTCCATTTAATTCTGATGGCACTACTACAGTCAAACATTTTGAATTAAGTAACTTGTATGTTTCATTTCAGTTTCTGCTGTTTTCTTAATAACGTATCTAGCTTTGAAGAATGTTTCACAGCAACACCAATTTTCACAAGCTTCTGACGTGTTGAAAGTTTCCAAACGTGGAAGTTGATTTCATCATTGCTCCTCAGAAAAAAAACCGACACTCATGAAATCAGCATTCACATTTTGAAAACTTTCAACTCAAGTTTGTGAAAATTGGTGCTGCTGTGAAACATATTATGGTTCTTTAATTAGACGAAACTACTTCTAGCATTCACTGTTCCCCTTTTTGTTTTCAAAAAGCACATATTTGTTGGCATCGAAGTCTTTTTCAATATCCTTAATTCATCCATAGTAAAAAAATAAGGCATTAATTCCGACACGACATACAATGGGATAGGGATGTTAGTACGTCAAACGAAAACTTCTGAATGCTCAATGCAAAAGATACGATGTGAGAAGTAACTCAGTCTTACTATGAGACACGCGGGATGAGAGAGTGAAGCAGTAGAAAAGCAGGCGACAGGTGTTCACCTGTACCTCATTCCAGACAATCTCACTGAACAAAAACCTCAAAGGAAGTATCGTTTTACGATATGGTGTCTGTTTGTTTAGTGTCGGCGCAATATCGTCGGTCTATCAGTGGAAATTTTCGTAGCTTTTAGAAAGAGACAATATGATTGCATGGCAAACCATTTTTCACTCCGCGGGCACCAGTATTGAGCACAAAATACCACAGTACGCATTTTTCTCTGAAATATATTTTTTATCAAAAATAAAACTGAAATAAAACCGGGTCTAAATCTGGTCAGGAACACGTTGACCCGACCCGTTTGACCCACAAGAAATTGTCGACCCGTTGCTGCCCCGTGACTCGTTTCCATCTCTGGTTAAGGAAATAATGTCATGTTGGTCCCAAACGCGCGCAATTGTATTGTTTTTTGATAGAAAAAGCCTACATATTTTTTTCTTAACTAGGGCTGCTTGTGTCCATTGCGTTGACTGAAGTTTAGTGCAAGGGTCATAATGACAACCCTAGGTTTCGTTAAGAGCTATTGCCTCAAGTTTCAGATGGTGAACCAAAGAAATTCTTCAAAAGGTCGGTTCACATTTCTCTACTTCCTCATCGTGTAATTGCTTCATCTCGCGTACAATAAGCTTTCTTACCCACTTTAAGCAAATTTTTCGATATCCAAATGTTGAAACAAACTGCGTAGTACTTCCTTTAGACATCGAAAGTTTTTTTTTCATTTTCTGATTGTTATTGTTCTGTCAGCGTGGATCATTTCTTAAACATAGGCCGCATTTTCGTCGGTTATTTCTCCTAGCCTTATCATTGATATCAGAATCTGTTTTAAAGCGCTGAATCCATAGCAGGATATTGCCTTTACTAATAGTTACTGCACCATAAGCAGTTTCCAGCATTACGTGAACTACAGTGCGGGAGGTTTTACCGATCTTGAAAAGGAACGTATGACCGACCGTTGTTTGACTTTGGTGCTTCAAGTTTCATAACTTTCGAGACTTACAACACACAAAGTTTTCATTTGGTGTATTTATAAAGATATTAATTAAGAATATGTAGACCGAAAATCGTGCTGATCCTTCAATTTTATTTTTTATTACCAACTGTGCATTACTCTTTGGCCGAACCCTGAACATATTGATACGTCACGCGCTGCCGTTGAATTGGATACTGATTACTTTTTTTGCGAAACACGCTTTGGATGTTCCTGTCAATACGTCGCATAGTAGTACACGTGGTTGAGAAATTAGTTCACCTTTTCTGGAGCCTTAGAATTTAGTTGCTAAACTATACAAAATATAGGGGAGCGTAAGACTAGGATGGTACAATTTATTACATTATTAGGAGGAAAGCTTCAAATTATACTTGGGAATTTACAGAAACATTACCGTCTGGAATTAACATTTGAGTATGTCAGAGTTTGGGAACAATTTTCGTTAATGTTTCGTGTAGAATGTGCTATAATGAGTGTGTATTCCACATGAGTATTTATTGTAACTAAGTAAAATGTTGTAACGGCATAGAGCAGTGTTTCTCAAACTTTGGTCGCTTATGGACCACTTTAAGCATTTCTTTACATATCGCAGACCACAAAGCGCGAGGGGGGGGGTTACCCTGGGAGAAATTTGAAATTGTAAAATATGTTGCCTGAAACTCAGGTTGCCCACACTGGTTAATATTAAGACCTATTGGACACCCTCATCGACCGGAGAGTAACGCTCTCCCCTCCCGCTCCAAGGAAAGATATAACCAAAGTATCTACCAATTTGTGATTTATAGGAGGTCTTATAGCTATGAGATCAGTCTCTATTTACCCCACCCCACCCCTTGAAATACAATTTTTAATTAATTTTAGCTTCTTTTGGTAAATTTTAAAAAAAATTTCAGCAAATTTTCAGCTGTTTGTTACTTGAAAATAATATATTCCCCGAATAGGGCAGGCAAGCAGTTGTCTCTGGCCTTAGAAAATCGCCAAACATTCCGACCAGCCGCCCCGGTGGCGCAGTGTTCTAAGGAGCTGGCCTCTGATCATTCGTCCGTAAGGGGTCCGGGTTCGAATCCCGGTCAGGCATGGATTTTGTGTTTGTCTTACGGCACTGGCTCTCCCTTCCCTGGAACCAGTGACCCTAAATCAGGGACGGGCGACTGCTTATAGCCCATTGAGTTGCTCACGGTGTTCGTTAAACCTCCAATGAAAAAAAAAAAAAAACATTCCGACCAGGTGCTTAAAATAGTGGTCGGTTGCAACCCTATCTGAAACAAAGTAATTTTTAGTGTCTATATTTGATAAAGAAAGAAAGAGTTTGGTGAGTTATGATTTTATTTTGTCAGTTGTATAACAAAAAAGAGATCATTCGCTTAGTTAAAAAATTGACAATGTAGTCACAGCGTGGCCGTAATCAGGGGAAAGGGGTTTTAGGGGTTCAAATCCTCCTCGAAACGTCAAAAAGTAAGATTTATTACAGGTAATATTTATGAGAAATTACTTAAACCTTCTCCGAAAATCGCAACCCCCCCCTCCCAACCTAAATTCTAGTTACGCCCATGAGCCACGGCAAAAAAGTTCTCCATGCAATTAAAGTTACATCATATGGACAATGATTTTCTCTTTTGATTTTAACACTTTTCTGAAAGTCCACGTATAAAGATTCAGTAACTAATAACAAAAATAATAACTACGATAATAATCATAGCATCTATGAGAGGGATGTTACTGCTTGCGATCTTTTATCAAGCTATCTATATCCGGTTGGATGACCGCTAGTTCGAGTAGTAGAGTAGCTTCCACATCTAATCTTTGTTTTTTTGCTCTTAATTTCAAGTAAATTCAAAAATCCAAACTCACAGTTGCAAGTCGTCTGGAGCGGAAGATGTTTAATGGCTGTATCTGATAGCTCTGGATATTCGTGTCGACCATGCACTCAAAATTCAAGAGGAGGGATTCTCACATTCTGCATTAATTTTTCTTCTGAAATTTTCTGCGGACCACACTTTGAGAAACACTGGCATAGAGCTAGCTGGTTGTCCTAGTTGATTGAGTGCTGGTGTTACTAAGGTCAGAACTGGCCTTCATTACTTTTTCATACGTTTCGGTGCCCTTTTGACTAAATATTACCTTTGCTTCAGTTTTCTCTTCTAAATAAGGCGCAATCAGCACCAGTCAAGTCACGCAGACAGCTATTTCTCGTAGGGTTTTCATCCATGGAAGGTTGAAACGCAGCTTCGTTGGCCCCAGGAGCTATACACTGCGTACTAAAAGCAGAGGTAAGGGACAGCGACTCAAGAGGCCGCGTCAAAAGGAAATTGGGATCACATGTAGAAATGATTAAGAGTTCCAGTCAGCACCGTGGCTGACTGTGTGCAATTTGAGAAGGAAGGAACAAATGACCTTATTTTTAGCGGGAGTCGAATACTTGGAGACCACCTGCTCAATGTACCCTCCGCAGTTCGGGAAGTCTTTAGTAGTTGACGCGGTCAGGCTGGTATCGAATTCTCGACAAACTGACAGACAGTCAACTGCTCTTATCACTAGGCTACCGCGGCCACAGCAATAATCTAGCGCAACGAGCTCTCCTTAAGTATATCATCTGAGGCAGTGCTGTCTAACTTCTACTGAGTCGCGGGCCAAAACTTTAAAAATAATTTGGTAGCACACTACATTATTTTTAAATACACTGACGGAAAAAAAATCCCAACACCACGAAAAAATAGTTATAGAGGAATGAAATGGCGGCAATACATTTGTATAGGTAACATATTTAATCTATTAAGGTTTCAAGATCACAGCTTATTGTAAGCGCGAGAAGAGCCATTTTAAATCTGAAATGCTGGTACATTAGTAACCGGTGTAATCGCCAGAATGTTGAATGCAAGCACGCAAACGTTCATGCATTGTGTCGTACAGGTGCTGGATGTCAGTTTGTTTGATGGAGTTCCATGCCTGTTGCACTTGGTCGGTCAATACAGGGACGGTTAATGCTGGTTGTGGGTGACGCTGGAGTTGTCGTCCAATGATGTCCCATACGTGCTCGATTGGTGACAGATCTGGTGATCTAGCAGGCCACGGCAACATGTCGACACTCTGTAGAGCATGTTGGGTTACAACAACGGTATGCGGGCGAGCGTTATCCTGTTGGAAAACACCCCCTGGAATGCCGTTCATGAATGGCAGCACAACAGGTTGAATCACCAGACCGACGTACAACTGTGCCGTCAGGGTGCGTGGGATAACCACGAGAGTGCTCCGACTGTCACAGGAAATTGCTCCCGAGACCATAACTACAGGTGTAGGTCCAGTGTGTCTCGGCCGCAGACAGGTTGGTTGCAGGCGTTCACCTGGCCTCCTTCTAACCAACACACGGCCGTCACTGGCACCCAGGCACAACCGGCTTTCATCAGAAAACACAACAGATCTCCACTCCGTCCTCGAATGAGCTCTAGCTTGACACCACTGACGTCGCAAACGGCAGTGGTTTGGAGTAGGTGGAATGCACGCTACAGGGCGTCTGGCTCGGAGCTGTCCTTCAAGTAACAGATTTGTAACAGTTCGTTGTGTCACTGTGGTGGCAACTGCAGCTTGAATTTCTGCCGCAAACACGGTACGATGCGCCACGGCCATACGCCGTACACGGTGGTCTTCCCTCTCAGTAATGCCACGTGGCCGGCCGGAACCCGGTCTTCTTCCTTTGACCACCGCTGCCAACAATCAGGCACAGTGGCTACATTCCTGCCAAGTCGTTCTGCAATATTGCGGAAAGAAAATCCACCTTCTCGTAGCCCTATTACACGACCTCGTTCAAACTCCGTGAGCTGTTGATAATGGCATTCTTGACTAACATCAACACCCTACGTCGAATCTCAACGATAACTAACGCTCACGAACGTTACAGCGCGTATTTACAGTAAACCTGCTTTGCATGTTCCGAGGGGCGCTACTAGCGCCACACGTATGCGCCGAGCGCGAAATTTGCATAGACGTCATCTTACAGATGTATTCTCACCGCCTACCAACTGTCGTTTATCTAACACAACCCCTTCTTGGTGTTGGGAATTTTGTTTTTCCGTCAGTGTATATTTAACTCTAAATTGACTGGAACAAATTAACTCGAGGTTATCAAAATCAGCTGTACTCAAACTAATATATTCGCTGTCTAAGAAGTGTGCCAAATGTGGCTGGAGCGAGTGAACCTGCGTATCGGAATGCGTTGCTTTTATTCTTAGGTTTGTTCTACAAAACAGTCATTTAGGGGGATAATTCACATTAATCTTTTCTGATGATTGCCTGCTAAAAGGAACATAACCATCGCGGCGAAAGTCAGAAAGGCGGGAGAAGATGTTTGTCAGTTGTTTCTACTGAGTGGAATGATTGGTGCCCATGTCAGCGGTACCAGCGCCTCCTCATTATGCCGTAGTTCATGGAGCAGGGAATAAACAACAAGAAGCGGTTGCTTATCACTAGTCACCTGTTTATGGTCCGTACTGTTGAGCTAAGAGGGGTGAGGAACTGTTTTTCCCGTAGCTTTCGTTAAACCCGGCCACTATGTAAACATTTCTGTTTAAGCCCAGAAAATATTGGAACCATTTCGTTCCAGCACATCGGCCGCTTAAAGGGATAAAGAGTGATGCAAATATATAAATATTGTGCTTAATTTATTAAAACTTTCAGGTATTTTAATTAATATTAAAACAATCTAAATTTCAAATTTGAACAGTAAAAATTAATTCATTGTAAACTTTGATACTTGTCGTTGAAAGTCGAAGTAATTGTTGAGAACTGGTAATTCGTACTGTTCTTGTGCTTTGACGTGATGTATTGCAAGTCAGAAAATGCCCTCGTGTATATAAGTACTTCCAACACATTAAAATAACTTTTAATCCCAAATATCTAAGTCTGCGTATTTATCAGTGAAAACAAAATTAAACATCTTCCAGAGTTTGATAGGGTTCTAACAAATTCATCTGCTTGGATATCAGAGTTTCACTTGATATGTGTGGCTTGTGCTTTTAATGCCAACATTCAGTTGGATTGCTGAACGGACATTCCTTGGTTCCATTTCATCAAATGTTGGTGCCTGTTATCACAATTCTTAAAAAGAGCGTCTATAGCTGAGAAGCAAATACATTAATATCTATACTTTCACCAAGTACTGTCATTTCAGCAAAAAAACATTGCATGATTCGAAATGAATCAAATTGTTTCTTTCTACACTTGATTTTAACGACAGCTTGTTACAAAAACTAGCAATACGAAAACAATACAGAAGTTTTGATCTTGCAGAGCAATACTTAAAATACTACTAGTACTTCGAATTTCTTAGCGTAGAATATAAATTGAAGTTTCCAAGCTTTCGCACGTCAACCAGATGGCTTTTTCGAGGAAGGTATACAGTTAACTGTGCGAAAGCTTGGGAACTTCCACTTATATTCTATGCCAAGAAATTTGGAGTACCAGTAGTATTTTAAGTGTAATTTGTGTACAGTTCCTTATTAATTGCAGAGCAATACTTGGCGCATTCAAATGCTACGTGATATCAGTTGGGAAATTTAAAAAAAAAGCGACATCACTGATACTTTTAATTACATCAGTATCACGTTTTATTTCTTCGAATAAAGAGTCTTTCCGAAGTTTGACAAATCTCACTAAACATTTTCCAGCACTCAACCAACGGGTTCAGCAGTGTGCCCAGAAATTGTTTTGGGGAGAGGGAGGTGTTACGATTTTTTTTCTGTACGCAACTGTAATAAATGCGTTACGAGTGCATTTTTAAAATGTATGCAACATCTGCGCAAAAATATTCAGATATTGCTGGAAATTATTATTAATATTCTAATTACCTATATTCTCACCATTGCATAATGGTTGACTACTTAGATAATATTTTACTATTTATCAGTGCAGAAAACAAGAATACTACACTACTTATCGTTAAATGGTTAAAAGATACAAGTAATTCTAGAACGAAAAAAAAAATTTACCCTTCAGTGAAACATTATAATGGCGCTTTTTTTCATTGTACACGAAGGCTAACAATCGCTGACGACACTCATTTCAGCAAATATTTTTTGATTTGATTCAACTCCTATGTTACTTGCTGCTACTTGAGTCGTATTTCCAGCTTTTTTTGCTTTCCAACAGTACGTTGAAGAAGCGTATATGCTCCAGCTTTGTCAGTCTGTCCGTCCGTCTGTCTGTCAGCACGATAACTCGCGTAAAAATGGTTCGATTTCGATGAAATTTTAGTATGCAATAAGGGACCACTTGGGGACGAACCCTATTGAAAATGGATGAAGTGGGGTCAAAGGTCACGGCATAGGAGCGGGATCCATTCCATTGCACTTATGCGTTTTATGCGTCATAACTTGCGTAAATATGGTTCGATTTCGATTAAATTTTAGTATGTGGCAGGGGACCACCTGGGGACGAAACCTATTGAAAATGGTTGAAGTGGGGGTCAAAGGTCTGGACATAGGAGCGGGATGCATTCCATTGTCCTTATGCGTCATATCGTGCGTAAAAATGGTTCGATTTCGATGAAATTTTAGTATGTCGTAGGGGACCACCTGGGGACGAACCCTATTGAAAATGGACGAAATGGGGTCAAAGGTAGGGCATAGAATCGGGATCCATTCCATCGCACTTATCCCATATTATTAAAGGAGCAATTCTTGTATGTATGAGAATTTTATTTTGAAAACGGCTCTAAGGAGTTTGATGAAAGTCGTTCGCCTACCGTTTTCTGGTACTAGAAATCAATTTAGCTTGATCTAGACTTTAGGAAAATTCGTTTAGTGGGTTAAATAACCACACCGAATTACCACGTTTTTAGTGTCGTGGCGTCGTTTCACTAATGTTTCCAATGGTTAGAAATCTTATGACGTCACAATCTCGCGTTTGAGAATGTTGGCGAGCGGTCACGCCATCTGTCTCATCACGTCACGCGTTGTGTGTGGATCCTATTACAGTTGGATGACGTCACTCTTGCGAGCAGATGGTCGCGATTCCCGTCTGCCTCATTACGTCACGCGTTGTGTGCGTATGCCCGTCCGCACGATAACCCGCGTAAAAATCATTCGATTTCTTTGACATTTTAGTATGTGGTAGGGGAACACCTGGGAAGGAACCCTATTGAAAGTGAACAAAATGGGGTCAAAGGTCAGGACATAGGAGCGGAATCACTTCCATCGCCATTATGCGTCATAACTTACGTAAAAATGCTTCGATTTGGATGAAATGTTAGTATGTTGTAGGAGCCTGCCTGGGGACGAATCCCTTTGAAAATGGGCGAAATGGGTTTAAAGGTTAGGCACAGGAGCGGGATCTATTCCATAGCCCTTATGCATCATGCCTTACGTAACAATGCTTTGATTGCGACAAAACTTTATCATGTTATTTCGGAGGTGTACTGAAACGGTTCTGTTGAAAATAATCGAAATGGGATCAAAGGTCAGGGCACAGGAGCGAGATTTATTCCACAGCACTTATCCTCATAACTTGAGTAATGATTTCTGGTATGTTGGAAAGCGTATCATAATCAATGCATTGCATGATTTTACTAACTTGTTGTTTTTCTTTTTGCTAGCTCGTCTGTAACTTCTTCAGCTTCTGGTGTGTATTCTCGATGAATGTGAAGCAATGCTAACAACCCCTTGAGTCTATGATGATTTACGTAAATATGAACTGACCATAAGTGTGGTGTCTACCTTATTCCTTTACAAACTACGAACACCTAAGAACCTCCTAAAGTATACATAAGATCTACAAAACGGAACTTAAAGACGAGAATTAGTGAACATAAGTATAATGTAAAGACAGCCTCCATGTCCACTGCTCTTTCAAGACTCACCATTGATGGATCATACCTGCCCCTATGGAAAAAATTCAACTATGCTTGCAACATCTTAAAATAAAGCTCTCTTACAATTTACCAAAAGTATTTATATCTATCATTATGGTTCATTATCTTGCAATGACAGTATTCCTTTATACATTCCATTCCCCTGTTAATCCCTGCTTTGCAAGTTTCCTCAAGATCACATGACGAACTCTCCATCCAATAATGACTCAACAGAAGTTATACTGACGTCATATGATGACGTATGTTGTCTCCTACGTCATCACAACGACTTTCATCAAGTAAATATAATCTCGTTACTCTCCATCTGTAATATAGTAAACATCTGAGGATGAACCCACTTATGGGCTCGGAAGCTGTCGTGTCTTTTAAACCTTTTAGTAATAAATTAATTTTTAAACTTTGCTTTAGCAGTTCATCAAGTTTTTGAATTGTGTGAAGATGGTGTGTTCTATTCGATCTATGATTATAAGAGATGTAGTGTTGAAACCAAACGCTCACTTCCTGAAGTTGTCACTGGCAGAGTACCTAATATGTGAAACAATGTTTTTATAGTGAGTAACACTTCCCTGTAACACGGTTTTAAAGCATATAATGCATCTTTCCGCCGGTGCTCCTTTTCTTTGTAGGAGCTCCTATATTACCACAGTTTCAATTATGCAATTAGTTCTTCTTGCGAGCCATTAAAGTCACCTGTATAAAATTAAGTTAAAGTTTTACAAACATCAGTATCTTGAGAAGTTGGTGGCACATTGGTATTTATTGGGAAAAGTGACTGAAAGGCTGATAAGACCGATTTGTGGGCGAGGAAATCTATTTTTCAAAGCACTAGTAAACTGTATAAAAATGGTGCATAAATTGAAATCCTGTAATAGTCTTTTGAGTTTTCTGTATTTTTGTTACAGTATTGGTTTTGTTATGTGATTCAGGGTATTTTAATCAAAACTCCTTGCTTTTCAGCATGCTTTAGAGTAATTTGAAACAAGTCATGGAACTCAAATTTGGCATAGCCTCGTCGCCACAAACTTTCAGTGTTATTATTGGCTTTTCATTGCAACGGCCTTTGGCTCTTTGTGCTTCTCCTTCTTCATGGAGAAAACGCGTTCAATTGTTGCCACGAGACATAAAAACAACTTCAAATACTAACAAAACTTTATCTTAAATCGCGTTGTTGAGATATCGAAAGGTGCCAATTTTTTCGGGGTAGGGGAGGGGTTAAACCACCAGGGCACGCAACTGAACATTTTCGATTGCTCAGAAACAAGTCTATATATTCGTCATCACGTTCATCTAAATACGAGTATGTTTTGAAATTTGATTAGTAGCGGAAACCGTGTGTAAGAGCATGGCTTCCGCCACTATTAAATTCCCTATTTTCACTCCCCTGTGCATTGTATTTGATACTCCCAGCGAAGACCAGCATAATGCTTGTTGGTGTACAATGCTATGTAACATTTCAGATTTAATGCCGTCTGTCTTTCAGGCACAAAAGAAATTTTGTTTATTCTTCACGTGCAGGCAGCAAAATTTCGTTCCGAGGGCATCCAGTTAAACAGCACTAGTCTGAAGTGTCTGATTCTGCTTCGGAGCAGACAGAACAGTTTCAACACAAAGAGAAAACACTCATTTAAAGTACTGTACGGAAACACGAAGACCTTAGAAAAACTACTCTTTGTGATTTCAGTTTATAGTTTGTTTTCCTCATAGTTTAGACTCATAGTTTTTTCCGTAAATAAGTAACATTATAATCAGACTCAGTTTGTTCCGTAAAATAAGGAACATTGTGCATGTGTAAATATAGTAGAACCCGCTTATAACAAGCCCGTATTTGGCGAGCAAAACTTTTGCTAGGTATAATGTTAACGCAAAGCTAATTTGTTCGTTTTCAACGAACAAAATTTAATGGAATCCCCCAGATTTAACGAAGGATAGAACTGGCAAGGTGATCAATTTTAATAACTGCCCAGCAAAAACACAAGTGCTGGAAAACTATTGGCCACCAGCCAGCAGTGATGAGTCACTGCTGGCTGAAATATGCCACTCACGGTACGGTAGCGGTCCGTTGGTGGCAGCGCCATCAGTTGGAAGCAATTGATGGCCCTGCAGCATCGCCATGAATTACGGGCCTCCAAGCAAGTGCCACTAGCGGCCAGTAGCTGGTAACAGAAGCAACCCCAACACGAGGTGGAAGCAGCGGGACTGCGAAGAAGCAACTCGGGCGCAGTCTCTCGTGGTACCAATTAGTTGAAGACGACGCCATCACTGTCGTGTTACTTTAGTGGATGTTAATTAAAAAAAAAGCCAAAGAGAGGCGAATTAATTTCCTAATGAAATGATACGTCGACTAAGATTACCGTCGGAAGAAAATTATAAAAAATAATTAATGAACTGTAAGAAATAGTCAATATTCCCATGTATTTATAGAAACTCACTCCGGAGCAAAATTTCTCCACTAACACACAAAGTATCGAGAATACAGACCTCAATTAAACACACCCACTCCATTCCCATGAGTAACAAGAAATAATTTCTGTATAATCTTTCGTTTTAACATGCGCTAAACCACTTCAAACAAAAGTTCTGGGAAGACATTTAAAAATCACTATGTTGGACAAAAAAAAGACTTATACGCGTACAAAATTCATCAATTACTTGAAGGAAAAAAAGCAACTCTATGTGGATATAATGTACTCCTCCATGGGTTGAATACCCAATTGGAGGAATTGAGGAATTGGCTGCTAAAAATAACGACAAGTAAAGTAAAATGTCTTTCCCCTTTAGAACAAATGTAGCTTCGGACCGTGGAAAAAACAATAAAGAAAGATACAACGTAAAAAATGTAACAGAATGTAACATGAAAGGGTAAACGTATTAAACAATAGCCTTTCAAGACCACAAGGACAGCACAAAACTTTGAAAAACGTCTTCCAGTTCGTACACTCGTTGAAAGTGAGTGAAGTTCCCTTAAGGTAAATAAAAAAGAACCGTTACGTTGAAAAAATAAATTTATGAATTATATGAAACGGACATTTATGAAAAATAAGTCACAACATTGTAAAATTAAAAAGAGAACCATTAATTTCACATCGCGCAAGAAAGTGGCTCTCCTTCAAGCAAACGCTCGTGCGTGGCAAATTACTGTAGTGGCTAAAACACTCACTTCGCATAGAGGGTGTCTTCGATTAGATGCTACCCTGATCCAAACGGGCGTTTTTCAGAACCTGTTGATAAAATTTCTCCAGCGCCGTGCTGTAATGCAGAAATTTTGTTGGTAAAGAAAGAAGAGTTGTGCCTTTGGGAAACTGTGGTTATCTTTATATCCAGATGTGGTTATCTTTAATTTCTTTTGTTTATGGCTATTACTAGGAAATTGGCTGAGAAGATGCGGCGAGTCATCAGTTACGTCACCTGAATGCCGGCTGCCACTGCCGGGCAACTGGCAGATCACATTAGTCTAACCATCATTTATGGCACCTGCTTGCAGGACCCCTTAAGGGCCTCTTGTGGCAGGCACTGCCTGTGATGGGTAACTGATGGCCCCTGTTCTTGAATATGACTACTGACCAAGGGACGGGGGGGTGCAAACCGTTGGCGAGCTGCTGGCCTGAACTACTGGCCCATGTGCTGGCCCTCCCGGACATTTTATTGACGGTTGGGCAGCCGCAACATAGTGCTGGGCCACTGCTGGCCTGAATGCTGGCCCAGCAACACTGTTTTTGCTGGGTGAAGTAATAGACTTTAATGAAATTCCATATTTAACGAGGTAGACAAAACCCACTGCCCATTGTCCTGGAATGGAGGAATGGAAATTATGGTATTCAGGCGAAACTGCAACAGTGCAGTGGAGTCTTGGTGTGCTAATGGAATAATGTAGATAGAAAAGCAATGGGAAGGGAGTACATCAAATGCTGAACAAGAAAATTGAGCAAGAGAATCCTTTCCTCATCCAATGGGCTACGCTTTGGAAGTATCCCGTTAGTTACGGCTGAAAGCAGGAAAGCAGAGAAAAAATGGATGAGTGGTGTTCATGAACATGCATTCAGTGGATTTCTGTGTGACGATTGCAGAGAGGAATATGGGAGTAATGCAACGGGGATGTGGCCTGAGGGGATACAAGAGATAATTCCTGAAAGTGTCCATTGCCTTTTCATCCTTGAAGTAAGCGTTACAATGGGAAGACCCGTGCTGGATTTGCTTCATGTGTGTCTCTAAACAGTTATCAATCTCAGTAGCGGTCAAGTACGAAATCCTAAACTTTTGTAAGTGAAATGTGTCTAAGAGAAAAGTGTTACCTGTAAGCGACCAAGTAGCCATCATTAGAGAGCTGGAAAATGTTACCATATGTTGGGATATATAATACTATAAAGGTATATGCATATTGTCACCGAACGCCCGGATTTAACGAGGATTTTGGTCGGTCACGAGTTCCTCGTTATAGGCGGGGTCTACTACATACAGTCAATATACCCTAGATCTGGATCATGTTACGAATCAGTTAAATGCGCTAATTGATATGTTACCAAAAGGCGACGAGAATCAAAGAATTGGAAAAGACAGGAAAACTTGTTATCGTATATCAAAGACCCAAATACTGCGGAAGGAACACTCTCCTTCGCCATAAATGTAGGTGTGTGACTCTGCTTACTCAATGAGAAAATAAAGCCGTAAGCTCCTGATATTACAGTACTACAAGAAAAAAATGTGGTTAATCCGGGTGCTTTCGATAGGAATCGTGCATGGCCTTATTGCATTGTACTTAGCTACAAATCACAGGAAACTGGTTCCGGTGAATGCTTTGCTTTAACGAAAGTCAAAATCCTGTGTAAAAGAACAGGGGTTGTTTATGAAAATTTCTATAAGAACTTTGAATTATATCCATGACTAGGTTAGCAAATCCTCGCTACCTTTAAATTAATATCAAATTAAATACGAGATATCACATTCCTAACTTACATCCCGCGAAGATTTTAACTGCAAAAGTTGAGATCTTCACAGGATATCTCAACTTTCGAAATCTTCCCAGATTTCAATTCCGATTTCGACTTCACAGTTTAAATCTGCGAAGATTTGAACTGCGAAAAGTGGCCAGAATTGTCTATGCTCACAGTGAAACATCGCAAAGAACTGGTAAATAAATTACGGACATTAGATCCGACGTATGGTTTGTCTGATACTTTTGGATCGTTATATCCGAAATCATTATCATTCACATGGTTCGTCATCCGACATGCAGCAGATCAAATATCTTTCTTCGAATTTTAGGAATTTAAGTGCCGCGACTGATCGTAATGCAACACTTTCTATCATAGCACTGTACGAGTAAGGATTCAATCTACCATTGAAAATGAAACAGTTTTGCGAGAATGGAGTTAGGCCCAGCGTATATTCTTGATGACAATGTGTATCACCAACTCATTTGCAGCATTGTAGCGGACCCGGAACTACAACGAGAACACTTTTCCGATGTCATAGAACGTCGGTTAATAACTAAATCAAGTATTATTTCAGATATTAACTTACTAAAGAATAAAATGTAACATAGACGAAAGTAGCTAAGTACCACATTTGACCCAATCAAAAATATGTACACTATTGGTGTGGCGGAGCTGTTAAAGCGCCATTCTAGTATCTGTGTGATGGGCTAGTGTCGCGCATTGTAATTCCGCTGCCGACCATCCAATTCGGGGACCATACAAATTCACTCCTAATATTGGCCCTGAGCTTCCGAACCGTTTATAGTCGCATTCCCTCCCCACCGATTTGTACCTCCCTCCCCAGAACATTGGGCTGACCTCGAATCCAGAGCAATACCGGCTGAATATCCAAAAACTGGGGCTGCAGCTTCAGGGTTACAGGAAATCCGAAATTGCGTGGAAATTTCTGAACATTAACAACAAAAAATGCACGTATAAAATTTAACAAAGACAAAAGTAACTGAATACCATTTAGATGAAAAGACAACTTCTTTATTTGTAGATTTCTTTGAAAGGATAGTTTCCGAAAAAATAGTTTCACTAAAGGTAGGTATTTTTTTTTCACGCATTTTATGAAATAACAGCTTTTGTAGAAAAACTGATTTGACTAGACGAGGGCGAGATTTTAAAGTGCAGGAATTGAAATCAATATGAAACAGCAGTGAAACAGGTTCTACTTTGTTTACGATCCGCAGAAATATATACGGTCGATCGCGCAAATCAATATTTTCTTTCCTTGGATAAGCAACAGAAGTTAAAATATCACATTATTCCGAATTGACGCAGGTATGCTTCTAACGGAGCAGCACCAGACAAATATCCGCGAGAAAGAATTCTCCCTTCTAAGAAAATACAGTGACCACCACTTTTGAAAAGGAGTTTTTAAAGTGAGCTAAGCCGCTGTTTCGCCCCAGTTAGCGCAGTGGTATAAAGCGTTTGTTGCTGAATATTCGTACGAGGTAACTCAGAGTTCGATTCCCGGTGAGGCATGAAGTTTGTGTTTGTCTTACGGCACTGGCTATCTCCCTTTCCTCGAACCGGTGGCCCTAAATTAGGGTTATTTAGGGTTTATATAGATGGTTTTAGAAAGGGATTGTTTGATCCCATTTCTTAAACAATCCTTAGAAGTAGGAAGTTAGGAGATTTGGGCTAGAGTGCAGGAAAGTCACACGGAAGCGAGATAGAAAGGAGGAGGAAGACTCCCGTACTTACAACCGGAGGAGCCAGTACACTGTGTCCGACGGCCTAACGTACCCTTCCGACGGAGGGCGGATCTTTAGCTGTCCCAGCGCTCGTACCCGCCTAGTATCGATTCTGAGAATTTTCTGTGGCGAAAACAAACATTGACCACTAGGCCATCCGCATCCAGGCCCTAAATTAGGAACGGGCGACTGTTTATACACCCCGTTTATTTGCTCATGGTAGTCATTAACCCCCCCCCCCCCACACACACAAAGGTTCTGGGTTCTCACAATTCATCCACGATGACTTGGGTTCGAGTCCCAGACGAGGTGTGACTAGTTTTGTTCTGTTGGTGCAGGTTTTGCTCATTCCCTGCAACCAGTAGCTCTGAATCAGAGACAGACAGCTAACTACCCTTAGACCTTCGATTTGCTCATGGTGGTCTTTAAATAATCCTCCAAGCAATATAATTTTTGCGGAAGTTGAAACGTGCAGTATTTTAAGTGTATATCGGGGGGGGAGGATAATGTTTTTCGGAGAACTAAGTTTGGGGAGCAGTTGTGAGGTGTTTCTGTACGTTGAACGTAAAGTAAGGGTATATGTACAAGTGAATGAACTATTCGCCTTTAGCTAATGTAGGTGTTTTTGCTTTCCAGATTTGCAAAACAAAATGAGTGACATAAAACCCGAGGAGAGCCATGTTCGTTATTATATGTTGTATGAATTTCACAAGGGGAACAATGCAACTGTTGCCACCAATAAGATTTGGGCAGTTTATTCGTGCCTGTTAAATGTCCGTAAGTGCCATTGTTGGTTGGCCCAATTCCGGTCGGGCAGTTTTGACCTCTCTGATGCTCCTCGTGCAGGAAGGCCCATGGAGTTGGACAACGACCTGCTGCGTGCAGCCGTTGAGGAAGATCCTCTTCAAATCAATGAAGAATTATCCCAACATCTTAATACATCATGGTCTACTGTTCAAGAGCACTTGCAACAGATAGGGAAGGTCTATAGATAAGGAATTTGGCTCCCACACCAACTTTCACCTGGCAGCAAAGCCCTCTTTGCTTAGGTGACAGCAAAAGGATCCATTTCTTCATCGAATTGTCACTGGAGATGAAAAGTGTGTACTTTACGTGAACAACGAACGCAAAAACCAGTGGATTTTTCCAGGTCAGATACCAGTTCCTACGCCAAAACCAGGTCTATATCCCAAACAGGTTTTGCTCTGTTTCGCTCTTTGAGCTCTTGGAACCCGGACAGACCATAACGGCAGACCTCTATTGTCAAAAACTGGACCGTTTGAAACAAGCTCTTACTGTAAAACATCCAGCACTGGTCAACAGAAAAGGTGTCTTCTAGCACGACAATGCGAGACCTCACACGACGAGACTGACCCGGCAGACATTCAGAAAATTTGCCTGGGAAGTTCTGCCCAAGCTGGAAGTCCATCCCCCTTATTCCCCTAACATCGCATCATCTGATTACCATTTGTTCAGATCTCAGCAACACTTTCTTAATGGGAAAAGATTCCACAGTATTGATGATATCAAAATGGGGCACTCGGACTTCTTTGCATCACAGCCAACGTCTTTTTATAAAGACTGCATTGAAAGTTTGTTTTCACGATGGGCAAGTGTGATCGATAATGATGGCGATTATATAATTGATTAAGAAATAAATTTCTTCTGTTGCAAAGAGTGTTTCTCTTCTTTTCCAAAAACGACATTACTTTTCGGTCCCCCTGTATATCTCCTGTTTGTATATATATATATATATATATATATTTTATAAAGAAGATACCTAAGCAAAAAAAATACATATATAATTTTGACTCACACCTAGTACAACATAGAAAAGGTTATGTATCTACCTGTGTGATCAAAAGGAAAAAAGATAAAAAAATAAAATAAAACAACTGAATGTAGAAGGTGTCGAGAATACTGAGCCTTGGCTTTATCAAGGACCAGCAAAAACTCTGCATTTTCTCACTTCCACAAAGACCTAGTTGGAAATGGGTTTCTGCAAGGCCATAGATGCAAGTAACATTCCCACCTAAAATAGTTTAAAAAATATATATATATAAGTCATGTCCTCCTTAGAGTTGCATGACCTAGCACTAGTTAACAATTTCGCTTGCATCCATTAACCTTCCTGGCCCGACCCATACTCTTCATCTGTTACTATTAAACAGAGAGAAGAAGATTAAAGAGAACTCAAGCTGTGAGAGTGACATAATAATTAGAAATGATTTTCAGCCATAACGAAATTCCAAGTTCGTTTGAGAGAGAATTTAAACCTGAAAAACAATGCAAAAGAAATCCAAATTTTACATTGCAATTAAAAAAGGAAATGTTAATTTATAACGAACAGATTTTTGAAAGAAAACTTGAGTCTAAAACCCCCTACTCTACAACTTATGACAACACGAAAACGAGAATAAGTTAAAGATAATAATTAACTAAAGAAAACTTTGTGAAAGTTATATACCTTAAACAGTTAGTTGCAATATGTACAAAGTATTTCAGCAGTGCTTTAAGTGCATAATTAATTAGTTATTAAGAACTTAACTACTTTGAAAAAACAGCGCATAGACAGCGCATAGAAAAGGAACAAGCTAAGCCATCTTCTGTTCCTAGGTACCCCAAAAGACGCTCAAAGTTACAAAGAAAAGAAAGAGTTAAAACCCGCAAAAAATGTTAACAGACAAACCAATGCCTAAAAGTTGAAAAGCTAAAAAACGACAGAGAAAAGGTACATGAAGTACAAACATTGAACTTATAAAACCTAGAACCCAAAAACAAGGAAGAGAGCTTACCTCTTGTGTTACAAAAACTTTTCTCCTCACAAGAGAAGAACATGGCTGACCTCTTCTGCCACTCCCTAGACGCTGGGGGGCAGTGAGGGTGGGGCTGATGGCCTCCTCATACAGCAAGAAACCAACGCGCGGAGATTTTAACCAGAGAAAAAAATATATAAACATAAGACTGTGGATCTGTATGATCAGAAAGAGCAGAATTAACTCTCCAGAATACATGAGAAATATTATAAAATACACGAGCAGTTTATTTAATAATCTTTGCATGTATTAAATCACCTTAGTGAGCTTCTATAGATTAATCAGAATCTTATTAATTTTAATGTTGGTTTTACTATTTTTAGTATAGCTATCCTAGTGATGAATAACTAGTTTTCTTTTTTATTTGTTTTTATTTTCTTTTATAAACGGATTTTTAAACCTTTTTTTGTGATTTTGTTTATATTATTTAATTTTTTGTTTTAATAGGACCGTCATATCCATAGCACTAAGGTTCCTTTAGGTAGTTAATAGGCATCCTCTAGCCAACTTCCTTACGGCTTTGATTGGTCAGAATCATATTATTAACTGTGTAGAAAATTAAAGCAGATCTGCCAACCTTACTCTATTATTCAGAATAATTTTTCTTAAAGTTCTTTTGATGAAAGAAGAAGGAATTTCGTTCTCTAGAAAACTTTCTAATAGTATATTAATGTGGTAATTGAAGTCCAAATTGTTGCTGCAAATTCTTGAAATTCTTAGGACCTGAGAAATTAGTACATTCTCAATTACTTTGGTTGAAATGTTATTATTCCAGTGTAGATATTTAATTACTTTGAAAGGAAAATTAACTCTTTTATCATAGAGGCTAATAGATGGGTTACCTCTGTTGAGCTTAATGCTTAAGTCTAGGAACTCAAGTACCTGATTACTGTGGTTGGTTTTACATAAGTTAAGAGAGCTACGTTTTAAATTCTAAAATTTTTTCCTTAGTCTTCAGTTTTGCTCTTTAGTATATATATATATATATATATATATATTTGAAAATATGCTTTTCAGTATGGCTCGTAGTAATAAAAAAATTATTAAATGTTTAGTACACTGGCGAAAAACAGGTTTCCAGGTTATTTAGCTGAAGCTCAGAATAAGACTTCAAGCAATTTCTTATTCCCGGAGCTGTGATTCGAAAACCATATACTTCGGATGCCCAATGTTCATAATTTTTTTTTTTTTAGATTCACCCTACATATATTTCTATGTATTTAATTATACATAGTGGTATGTTTGTGCCTACAAACATACAAATATTATTAATTATTATTATTATTGAACTACAGCTTAAAAATTGAATAAAGATGTTCTTAATTTCAATGTACGCATAGGAAAAACAATTCGGTTGTTGTCATCGTAAATTAATTATAGCTACAACAAAAACAATTTGAAAATCAGAGACTCCGTTGTCCGAGTTTAACGCAAACATACAGGGTGATTCATAAAGAAGTATACAGTTTCAACGCACTATAAAACAAGAACAATGCAAGATATTTTATGTTACCTGTAACAGAATTGTAGGGGAATATTTCAAGTATTTTTAGAGACAGTCATAGGTGTTATATATTTGCACCCTTAATCACACGACACACATCGAGCCGGTAATCCATTTCCGCCTAAACGCGAGGTAATATATCTGAATCAAGTGCAGTAATAGTGGCTGTGACACGCTATTTCAGCTCCGCTAGATCAATAGGAAGGGGATGAGCGAATACCTTGTCCTTTTACGTACCCCCACAGGAAAAAGTCACAAGGTGTTAAGTCAGGACTTCTGGTTGGCCATTTTCAAAACGGTGATGCATTTCGGCACAACTTTCAAAGCGCTTCGTCTTGTCAAGGTCACTGAGATTTTGCAACATCTGCACTTTGTGTGGAATAATTTTCAGCTTCTTTCTCAAGATTCTCCAGACAGTGCGCTTTGAAATCTGCACTTCACGTCTCACCCTCAACGTTGATTTTCCCGGGCTTCGTTAAATGACGGTGCAAACACTATCGACAACTTCTTCCGATACACGCGGTCGTCCAGAACTTTAAGTTGGCACAAACAGCCAGTAGTTTCAAATTTTTTATGCCAGTCGTAGGTAGATTTTTTGGTTGGAGGTTCTTTGCCGAATCGTGGTCGAAAATGCCTTTGCACAACAGTCACAGATTCCGTTTTGCTCAATTCAAGAACACAACGCCTTCTCCACCGCATACGCTGCCATTTTGACTGACTAGTCACGTGACACACGCGCTGTCGCCTACGTCACTTCCCTCAGTAGCGGGACACAAACTTTATGAGTACATCTACCTAACGGCTCGCAGTTGTAGTCAGTGTCTTCAACTGTTACTGTTTTACAGCATCTGGAAACTGTATACTTCTTTATGAATCACCCTATACATTAGTCAGCCTCTGTGCTAGTTTTCCTGAAATTATAATTAGGATACACTGTACGGAAACATTTCATTGAAATGTGTTCCAGTAATGAAGAGAGAGGAATTAAAAAAAGTATGAAATCTATACTTGTGTTGGCACAATTGGATGAAACTAGCAGTCTTTATTGACTACGCAATATGGGAATACTTGAAATATTTGAAACATGTATATCATTTCTGTTGTTTTGCGATCAGTGCAATGTACAGTTCTTCCGAAGCGCATGTGGGGTTGTCCTGAAGAGCCTCTAGTCAACGACGTTGAGTGTTCTTGCATTTGGAGCCAAAATGAAAAGGTTTTAGTTTTTGCCAATCTGAAGCAATCAACATTGAAAAAGCATGGGCTTTGCAGGTTGATTCCAACTTTTAATGGTTGATCCTATGCTTGTTGACCCTTATATTAAAACTGGGACGAACAGAAAACTGTAAGCGTTTAAGCTGAAATGTAAAGCCACATGAGGGAAACTGGAGTGCGTTGAAATAAAAACATAATCTGCTACAGCATGCCAGTCATGCTTCCACAACATTTTGCATGGGTTTACTTGAGACCCAATCTTCCTCCACTGCAGATTGGTGGTGGATATAGGTGGTAGAATGCGCAAACGGAGGAATAGCAGTGCTAAGCTTTGAAGAAGTAAAATGCAAGAAAATTCATTTTTCTCAAATTTCATTTCATGTATTCTATTTGCATTTCACGGAATGTATTTACTCTCTAAAAGAATTGCGGAACCATTATTTTTGCTTTTTAAATAGTGGAACTATTTATAGTGCGTAGAAAAACACAAAGAGCAATGATCTAAAACTTAAGGTGGACGTAAAGTAATTTTGCTTCCTATACTTCCAATGGAAAAACTTTTGTACAGATTTCCTTCACAATTAATGTGTTCCCAAGGATGACAATTTGAACATCGATTTAAATAACTTCATATTATAACTTGGATACTTAACATTTTTCTAAAACATAACCATAATTATATTAAAAATCAACTTTTCCTTTGGTGGTGTTGAAACCAGAAAAGAGATGGTGCGGCCTGTACTTTGATGACGTCAGTAGACAAACAAATGTTGGATTGCATAATTATGGTTATGTTTTAGAAAATATTAAGTATTCGAAGATATATAAGATGAAGCTATTTTAATCGATGTCCAAATTTTCATCCTTGGGAACGCATTAATTGTGAAGAAAATGTGCACAGAAGTTTTTCCGTTAGAAGTATAGGAAGCAAAATTACTTGACGTCCACCTTAAACCAGCTGGCAACTGCAGCGAAGGATGTACGTAACACTGTAGAAGTCTAATGCAGTAAACAGCAATATAAAATTTCTAATTGTAAAGGACGCGCGTTATTTCAAATCCAAAGCAATGGCTGAAGAAACCTAGTTAAAAATCTTCTCGTAGAAATAGCTTGGAACTATTTATAGTGCGCGGTCACACACTATGAGCCGGTCTAAAACGTAAACAAACTTGCGGCGAAAGTAAAATTTCGGACTTCATCTCAAAAATTTTAGTACGACCCATTAATATTGTAGTTTCTATTCTCCCGTTGGTATTCTCCCACACAGGCTTTTAGAATTAGTCTGCCACGATAAAACCACCCGTAGCTGTGTGAAAGACTGGCACATATACGTTGCTATGGCAACAAAACCGAATTTCAGTAATAGCTTCTGTCGCGCTAGGAGTGAGGTTCTCGTTGTTTACTTAAGAGTGCAATGAAATATTATTGCGTTTATATAAAGCATATCGAAATATTGTTCAATAGTGTAAGGAGATAATGCATAACATCGAAGCTTATGGAAAGATGAAATTTCAAAAAATGGTTGAATGATCAAAAAAGTAAACAAATCAAAATTTGCAGATTGGAATTTAAAACAAGACGGGGATCAAAGATATTCTTCGCCGTCCCGGTGGCGCAGTGGTCTAAGCGATGGCCTCTGATCATTCGTCCGAACGGGGTCCGGGTTCGAATCCCGGTGAGGCATGGATGTTGTGTTTGTCTTACGGCACTGGCTCTCTCCCTTCCCTGGAACTAGTGACCCTAAATTAGGGACGGGCGACTGCTTATAGCCCACTGAGTTGCTCACGGTGGTCGTTAAACCTCCAATCAAAAAAAAAAAAAAAAAAGATATTCTTCGGCCGCCCCGGTGGCGCAGTGGTCTAAGCGATGTCCTCTGATCATTCGTCCGAACGGGGCCCGGGTTCGAATCCCGCTGAGGCATGGATGTTGTTTGTCTAACGGCACTGGCTCTCTCCCTTCCCTGGAACCAGTGACCCTAAATTAGGGACGGGCGACTGCTTATAGCCCATTGAGTTGCTCACGGCAGTCGTTAAACCTCCAATAAAAAAAAACAAAAAAATATATATATATATCATCATCATCATCATCATTGTCAACCATTATCAATCCACTGCTGGACGAAGGTCTCCCCAAGTTTCCTCCACAACGGTCTGTCTTGTGCCAGTCTCCTCCATGTCACCCCTGCATACTTTCGAATTTCATCCACCCATCTCCCATGTGGTCTTCTTCTGGGTCTTTTCCTGTCCCTTGGAATCCAATCTAAAATTTCGGCTGTCCATCGATGATCTGTCCTTCTGGCAGTATGTCCAGCCCATTGCCATTTCAGGGATTTATATATATATATATATATATATATTCTTCCGACTTGTTGTCCAACTCTCGAAAAGATACCAGGCTCAGATTATTCAAACTTATGCACCCACCACAAGTCATCCTGAAGAAGAAATTGAAGAATTTTATGAGGAAATTTGTCATCTAAATAATAAAGGTAAGCAGCACTTGAAAATAATTATGGGAGATTTCAATGCAAAAATAGGGCAACGGCAACAGAATGAAACTTCGGTAGGTAAATTCGGTCATGGCAACAGAAACCAGCGTGGAAATACTCTCGTTGAGTTTGCAGAGGCAGAAGGGTTTTTCATCTTGAACTCCTTCTTCAAGAAAAAGCCACACAGGAAATGGACATGGAGACATCCAAATGGGACGACAAGTGAAATTGATTTTATTATGTGTAACAAAAAATTCGTCATAGAAGACTGCAGTGTGCTAAACAAGTTCAACACAGGTAGTGACCATAGGTTGGTGAGATGTAAGATGCACTTCAACACTAAACTTGAACGTGGCAAGCTCATAGGACAAACAAAATCTATTGACATAACCAACCTTAAAAAACACCATAATACCTTCAAGTTAGAACTGAAGAACAGGTTCTCTGCTTTAGAAGGCCTAACATCGGAAGAAGTGGACATATCTGAAGTTAACAGAAAAGTAACCAAAGCTCTTATGGAAACAGCAACAAAATTAGCTGGGTCTAAGAACAAGTTGCATGTGAACAAATTATCAGGAAAAACCAAAATGTTGATGCAAAAAAGAAGAGAGATGAGGACAACTAAAGAAGATGTGACTTCCAAAGTGGAATATATAGAGCTATGCAAGACAGTAAGAAAAAGTATCACTGAAGACGTAAGGAAATTCAACTGTGAACTAGTGAGGAAAGCAATTGAAAACAACCAAAGCCTAAAGATAGCAAAGGGACATCTCAGTAAGGGAAGAAAACAGATTGTGGCACTGAGAAAAGAAGATGGTTCTGTAACAAGAAATAGAGGCGAAATTTTGACAAGAGTGAAAGATTTCTACTCCAAATTATATGAAAGGGATGATATATGCACTCCAGACATCATGAAAGATACCAGTACCAGAGTTCCTCCAGTCCTTCCAGCGGAAGTTGCACATGCAATCAAGAACATGAAGCGAGGAAAAGCTCCAGGAGAAGATGGAATTACTGTAGACATCATACAAGAAGCAAGTGGAGAAATCGAAACAGTACTCGCCCAAATTTTCACTCGATGCCTTAATGAAGGAAAGATTCCTGAGGATTGGAACACCGCTACAATGATCCTGCTACATAAGAAAGGTGACATTGAGGATCTCGGAAACTACAGACCTATCAGCCTCCTATCAGTAGTTTATAAAATCTTCACTAAAGTTCTTTCACACCGCTTGAAGGTAACACTGGACATGGCTCAACCGAGAGAACAAGCTGGATTCAGGAGTGGCTACAGCACAATAGATCATATCCACGTGCTGAGAGAACTAATTGAAAGAGCGAGGGAATATGAACTTCCATTGTGCATGGCTTTTATCGATTATGAAAAAGCCTTTGATTCGGTGAAACCATCAGCAGTTACAATGGCTCTGAAAACCTGCGGTATTGAAGATGCATACATTAATATTATTAATAACATCTATGAAAATGCAAGTGCAAAGATTAGGCTGTTTGAAAATACAACACACGTAAAAATTGGAAAGGGAGTGAGACAAGGTGACACCATATCTCCGAAGCTCTTTAATGCCACATTGGAGGGTGTTTTTCAGTCACTGAGCTGGGAAAACAAGGGGATAAAGATTAATGGAGAATATCTAACCCACCTTCGTTTTGCTGATGACGTAGTCATTTTTGCAACTACCCCATCAGAGCTGCAGAGTATGATCCAGGAACTTGCTGACAAGAGTAAAGAAGTGGGATTAAAAATGAACTTTCAGAAGACAAAAGTGATGTTCAATGCTTTTACAAGAAATGAAGATTTATCGATTGATGGAGAAAAGCTGGAGATAACAGACACGTACGTTTATCTTGGACAGCAGATATCAAGTGAGGGTCACATTGATGAAGAAATTAATCGGCGTACAAAACTTGCCTGGAGAGCTTTTGGAAGAAACAGCATAATTTTCAAGAGCAATATGCCATTATGTCTTAAAAGAAAAGTGTTTGATCAATGCATCCTTCCAGTGCTTACGTATGGTGCGGAGACGTGGACCTTAACTAAAAGAGACATACAAAGGCTGCAGACAACTCAAAGAAGCATGGAGAGGTGCATGCTTGGTGTAACCAGGAGAGATAAGAAGAGGAACTCGTGGATCCGAAAAATGACAAGAGTGGAAGACATCATGATCAGAGTTAAATCCCTGAAATGGCAATGGGCTGGACATACTGCCAGAAGGACAGATCATCGATGGACAGCTGAAATTTTAGATTGGATTCCAAGGGACAGGGAAAGACCCAGAAGAAGACCACATGGGAGATGGGTGGATGAAATTCGAAAGTATGCAGGGGTGACATGGAGGAGACTGGCACAAGACAGACCGTTGTGGAGGAAACTTGGGGAGACCTTCGTCCAGCAGTGGATTGATAATGGTTGACAATGATGATGATGATGATATTCTTCCGAAGGTTCCCGCCAAATTTCAACCCATATAGTCTTCTGAAGGTTCCTGCCAAATTTCAAGTCTCTACGTTTAATATGAAAGTGATGTCGTGCTACTAAATCACAATATAAAATAACACACCGTCTAAGCACGATTTATTATAAAAAACGGAAACTATTTACAGATTAAAAACACTAGCACTTTCGGAGTGCCGTTCACTCCATCATCAGATGTTCCAGACAGCTATCACAGATAGCTGTATATATACACACATGCCATGTGTGACATCACAAAGCCAGCTACTTGTGATTCATATACCACAAAACGATATAACATAAACAGTAGTTGCCACAGATTAAGTGAGATTCTTACGAATTATATTAAAGTTCAAAGACTTCACAATCGGTGTCCAACTTTCATGGAGGTCCACTGGGTAATAATCATTGCAGCATTTTTCGTCGAACGCTTTAATAAATACGCTCTCGGCTATCAGTAAGGTACTGACAGAAGAGGGTGTCAAGAGTATACGAGCATTGCACCAATTCGGAAAATAAGTCCCATTATTAACATTTCTTGCAAGAGAAGTATTTTGAAGATGTGCTTTAACACTAAATTTATGTTTCATTAATCTCAAATTCAAATGTCTCCTTGTGGAACCTACGTAGTTACAAACGTGCTGTTTAGTAACAGGGTCCAAGAGAGGAGCATTATATACTCCCCAACGTCGTAATATGTCGGGTTTATCTCTGTCACGCCTGAGTTGTGCAAATAAATATTTGCACTTGACACCAAATTGTAATTCATGTTTGGAGCACACACGTGACAGAAAATTCGTTATTACGGGTAAAAACTCTAATGACCCAATAAACATCGGATTACTCTCATTAATCCCTACTAATGTAGTGCATCGCTGTGAAAAAACTCTTGCATGGATCTTACGAGTATTGTAATTGGGATACCCAAATTTTTTAGTCATTTCAAATATTCTATCGATCTCACTATACAAAGCTGAGTGTGTAGAGGAGTGAGTATATGCTAGTCTAAAATAAAAGTCGATGGCTGACGTTTTCTGCTCAAAAGGGTGGTTTGAACTGTATGGAATAATGGAACAAACATAAGAAGGTTTACGATACACTGAAAATGATAATTTATGAGTAGTTGGATCATGTAAGATACTAATATCTGAGAACGGTAAAATATGTTTATATTCCAGTTCTACCGTGAGCTGGATAGTGGGAAAAATAGAAGAAAGCGTGTTGACGAATTGAATCAATAAGTCCTGTGCATGAGGCCAAATGACCAGGATATTGTCGACATACCTTAAATATAAGCTGGGGGTGTAAGGGAATTCCAATAGAACCTTATTTTCAATAAATTGCATAACAATTTCCGCAAGGATACAAGACAGTGGAGAACACATAGGTGAGCCCTCCAACTGTTGACAAATACACCCTTGAAATTTAAAATATGAACTTTGCATGACAAGTCGAAAAGCGTTCATAATTGCCGAAATTTCATTAGGAGGGACACAAGAATCAGCGAGAAGAGCCTCAATAATTTGATGGGCGGATTCTTTTTTTTTTTTTTTTGGATTGGAGGTTTTACGACCACCGTGAGCAACTCAATGGGCTATAAGCAGTCACCCGTCCCTAATTTAGGGTCACTGGTTCCAGGGAAGGGAGAGAGCCAGAGCCGTAAGACAAACACGACATCCATGCCTCACCGGGATTCGAACCCGGACCCCTCACGGACGAATGATCAGAGGCCAGCGCCTTAGACTACTGCGCCACCAAGGCGACGATGGGCGGATTCCACAGGTACGTTAGGTTAGGGTACAAGGAAACTACATCAAGTGACACCAAAATAAAAGGCTTACCATGTGGCTAAAACATTTTAAGCATTTCAATAGCCCTAGTGGAGCTCCGAATGGAGTGAGATGAATCCAATACCAATTTGGACAAATATAAAGCTCCAATGGCCTGGTAGGGCTAACATAGCCAGATACCAGTGGGCTAAGTGGGTACCCATCTTTATGTAGTTTTATCCGTCCAAAAGTATCAGGCACACGGTAGCCAGGGGGGAGTAAAAGCATTTTGAAAGCTATCAGGAGAACTATGTGCACTCCTTAGTCTACACAAGGCGGCAGCAACTGCCTTATTATTAATATCAGGTAAATTCTGAACTACTCGCTTGACCTGTGGAATAAGAGACAGAATATTTCTTCGTGTATTAGGATAAGCGAACTTTGCTCCACGTTCGAATGCTCTTAGTTGAATTGAGTTCAATGAACAGTCATTCAAATTGACAACTGAGGTAGGTTGTTTTGCAGAGTTCCAAAATTGCGAGGAACGACAATAAGTTCGATTTTTTATCTCATTAGCCACTAGTCGTCGAAGTTTACCTATATGGGTTGTAGTTAATGCCCGAACTTCACTATCGATGATAGCATTAATGATAAAGAAAGCTGTTAATAACTCGGGCACCTCGGCAAACCGGGAGCTCGTTCTTTCAGCCAGTAGATAAGTAAATGTTACACGATTCCGTGAGCTACAGTAAATACCTCACGGAATCGTGTAACCGATTAATGATACAGCCAAAATAAGCAGTAATGGTCTCTCTTTTCCGAGAAATATTAGTATTTTTCTCCTGATCTCGTGAGGTACTTTTGTGACTTGATCACAAAAACACTATTACATGTGTTGTAACGAGTTTAAATCATTGGTATAATAAACGTTTTTCTTAAACTGCTTGAAAATAACTAACAGAAGAGATATTTGAATACCCAGTCGTCTCAGTAGTCACTGAGGCTCTTGTTCCTGACCATTCGTATATGTTGGGCTCCGGTGCCCGGATGTGGCGCAGATAGTGTGCTTTTCTGATGGCGATAGCCCTGTCCCTTCCTTAAAACCAGTAGCCATAATATTTTTTGGGAGGGGTTTAACGATCACCGTCAGCCACTAAATGGGCTATAAGCAGTCACCTGTCCATAATTTTGCGCCACTGGTTCCAGGGAAGAGAGAAAGCCAGTGGCGTAAGACAAATACAACATTCATGCCTCAGCGGGATTTGAACCCAGACCCATCTCCGACGAATGGTCAAAAGCCAGAGCTTATACCTCAGCGCCACCGGGACAGTCCATAAATTTAGGACGGGCGGATGTTTATAGATCTAGAGTTGCTCGTTTTGGTCGTTAAATACTTAAACATGAATGAAAACAAAAACTGACAAACCTGGAACTTCACGCTGATTACATGGTTAAGTGATACTACACATCAAAACACCTTGAAATACCACTTAAGGGTTTTTGTTTGACTATAATTTCGGAATTAACATGCATGATTAAATTGGGGATCTTTTCAAAAATTTATTTGTATTTTAAATTGTTTCGCTGCGTTTTAGGAAATTCAACCACGAATTTACCTGAAATGACAAAGTGCAGTAAGTGTTGACGGTGAATCAAGATAATGAACGAATGGATTAACTATAAATTAACGATGGTAATATTGTTAAGAACCAATGATATGTCAGTGAAAAGAACAGATTTCTTTAAATCACATCCTTCATCCAGTACAGGAATTTCTAGAAACATAAATAAATGCATTTAACATACCTGTTGGACCATTTCAATTCCATGTGATTAGAATTTCAACGACACAAAACGTAAGTAGTGCAACTATTTCCAGCATTCATGCTCCAGAAGTAATGTAGTGAAGAAATGTCTAAAATCAAATAGCGCCGAATTACTGTACGCGAGAGCTGAAGATAAGAAATAAAAGGAAATCAATTTGTTTTTCATGCGAGCATGAATAGAGATGGTACTTTTTCTGTTCTCTCGAATTTGCACATAAATATATCTCTTGGATGAAACTGGCTTTGTTCTCTATAACACTATAATTCCTTTACCGCCTTTGTGTTTAACATCCACACCGCATACACTTGTGATTAAACTTTATTACCCAAATGTCGACTGCCAAGATTATTACAATGCGAAAACAAGTAATCACAACAGCTTCAACATGATAAAGGTGATCTTTAAACTTGCTTGTTTCTTTAAAATACACACTGTGTTGACAAATGTCAACGTACATCTAGAAGAGAAACACAACATAGCATTTATTGACATACATTAGTAGGGTGTCGGTCCACGTTTGGCCTTAATGCATGCACTGACCCTTCGAAGCTCGAAGTGGTTGGGTTTTGAGCTCCGTGATTTTCGTTGCTATAAGGTGTTTATTGAGTGCTTTAGTTTCTGTGGTTGCGTGTATCTTCAAGTTGAAGTTCTACGCTTTACGTTCGTGTATCTCCCAGGTTGGTGAGTGCCATATTTTTTCATTATTCACTGTTTTATTTTTCAACCAAGCTGGTCTTTTTTCGTTAAAGTCTCGCCATTGCTTCGATGGCGGAGGCAGACAAGGGTGACGCCCACATCCTTATCTTGGCAGATCAGCCAGCTTCTTCTTCTACCACTCAGCTTAATGAGGTGGCACCCGAGCGTCATTGCGACGTCATGGAAACCTCTTCTTCACCAGCTATTACTCCCACCAAGTGCGGTGCTGCCAAGTCTCCTATCTACATCTCAGCAGATGATGACGTATCCGTTATCAGCAATACTGAGCTCATAGCTTCTACTTTTCATCAACTTTCTGATCCGCCCTCACTGCTAGGAGCCGCTTCATCGAATTCTCGACCCATGCCTGCCCAAGCATCCTATGCTTCTGCAACTTCTGGGGTCCTCACACCCCCAGTTTCATCTGCTATGCCTTTTCCTGAATCCTATGTAACTGTCGTCGGTTCTACTGCTACAATTGACATACCAGAGGATTCCCGAGCTGGCCACCTTTTTTCCTCCACTATGGAACGGGGCGTCTATTTTGATGCGCTTCCCGACACTAAGCTGTGGCAATATAGCCGAGCCCTCAAAACTATCTTACCAAAGGATGCAATAGACTTTATAGCTCGAAAACCTAGATCTGTCTTGGTCTATTTTAAGAATAAAGCGCATGCTGACCCGGTCCTTACGGAAGGTCTAACCATCAATGACGTGCATCTGTTAGCACAACCGGTTGCGCACCGCCCGGTGCAGGTGACCTTCTACCCGTACCACCAGAAGTATCCGACGCTGCACTTTGCACCTTGCTCAGCAGGTACGGCAGAGTTGTTGGCTCCATAACAACTCTCTCTGCGGCTCCCAGAGACCCTGAAGACAAATCGATTCGAGGTTTTCGCCGCACTGCTCGAGTCCTCTTTTCATCTGATGCTCAGCTGAAAGCGGTTCCGAATGTTTTGCACATCCGCTGTGGAAAGCAACGCCGAAGAGTTGAGATAATCACTTCACAGTATTGCACTATACGTCAGAGCGAAAGTCACATAAGGGCTCAGTGCCCACGTGCCTCCCTGCAAACAGCTCCACACACTACACCTTCTTCTACTTTGTCCACCAACGCTTCACAGACTTCTTCCTATTCGAGGAAAGTCGCGGAATCAAGATCTTCCAAAAGTCAGCTTACTGCCATTGGTCACCAAACGACTTTGATGCCTCCACCTCCTGCTGATCCTAAGAATTTTCCCAGGCTTCCAAAATCGACTCCCCCTTGTACTTTTACAACCACTGCTGATGTACATGTTGACCACTCCTCAGCTTTTACCGCTGGCTCCATGACACGAGTCACAGGTAACGCTTCGAGTTCAGACTCTCCAGACGATCATGAAGCTTTAGTGGTTGCTGGAAAACGCAGTGGTGCTACTAGCTCCAAGACGAAAAAGTCAAAGACTCTGGCGTCCCGAAGATCATCTCGCTCTTCTACCCGCTCATCCACTCGTTCCGTCAGCTCTCGACAACCGTTCTCCAGGTCGCCTCTACACACTTCCTCTGAGACAGCATGTGAGGGTGCCTTTCCCTCACTAGAAGAATTCACAACTTTTCTTGCTGAAAATGCTTTCCCTGCTGAGCCTCTGCCATACGAGGACGTGCTGGATTGCCTTTTAGGGTCCTCTAGCCCTTCCTCAGCACGCACTTCCATTCAGCAGTATGAAGCAGCTCTTCCACAAGTGCTGGTTCAATTACACTCACTTGAAAACACTCTTCGGCGCACTGCGGACGAGGTCCCGTGGAGTGCTTGTTTTCTCCGTCGACTCCACTCCATCACTACAGCCAGTCAATTCCTACTGCATCCCACAACTAACCTAGACATTCAAGGTGGTGTCACTTAATTGTCGCGGTTTTGCGACACCTCTTGCGAATGCGCTGGTACGAGAGGATCTTGCTCCGCTGAATGCTGATATATTACTTCTGCAGGAAACAAACTGTACTTCCACCACTCAATTTCATCAATGGCGTCAGTGGGATCATACTTTCCATCACGCCTACAGCCAACTGTCGCGTGGTGGCATGGCAGTTGGTGTTCACTCACGTTTTCGTTCAAATCTTTCCTCCTTCTCAGTGAAAAACTTATGTCGAGACTTATTACAACGAGTCTCTTTCACCGTCGCAGCTGAAAAATTACATGTATTCAACATTTATGTTCCTTGCACTCCTACTCACGTGCCAGAGTCGTTTGCAAAACTTCGACGGGCTCTGTCACGTATTCCCATCACCGACCGGGTACTTATCGGAGGTGACTACAATTGCACTCTACATCCCCTAACTGATCGCTCTTCTTCTTCCAGAGAACACCGTATGGAAGTAGTACATCTCTTACAGTCTATCACTTCAGACTTCTCACTCGTAGATGTTCAACGCCATTTGTCACCAACCCAGACTACACATACATGGCGTGCACCAAGAGCCATTGATCCTCCTACAGCAAGATTGGATCGCTTTTATGCAACTTCTCTTCTTCTACCAGCAATATCAGATTCATGCTGTACACCCACAGCTTCCTCGGATCATTGCGCCATTGCCATAACAGTTTTTGCTACTTCAACACAGCCACGTACAATCCGGCCTTGGACTTTTGACGACACTCTTTTAGATGACTCAGCCTTCTGCTCATCTGTGCGAGATTTTCTTGCGGATTGGCGTACAAGGCTTCATTCTGCACTGTGCCCCCTCAACGTTTGGTTGGAAGTAAAACGCCACCTCATACGACTGGTACGAAACCTGTCATACTCGATCATGACACAACGGAGGATGCGACTTGATCATACTAGGCAAATTCTTTCTTTGCTCAATCTTGCTGATCCCCTATTTCAAGTCTACCAGGCAGAATTACATTCACTTTTGGTGCCACTTGCAAAACAAGCCCTTCAACGCCCTAAACTACAACACCTGAAACCTGATGCTTGTTCGTACGAATTCCTTACGTCACTTGAGTCAACTCGCCGATCCTCTTCTGTTCTACAGCACCTTCGTCTTCCAACTGGAGTAGTTTCATCCGAATCAGTTCCAATTTGTTCTATAGTACGTAATTACTACATTTCAAAATTTTGTGAAACTCCTCCTCCCTCCCCTACGGCTTCTGCTCTTCTGTTCTCTTCTTTGCCTCAGGTCCCTTCTCATCTTTCAGCCAGCCTCCTCCATCCTCCCACTTTAACTGAGCTCTCTGACACTTTCTCGTCCCTCAACCCCCGGGCTTCACCTGGCCCGGACGGTCTCCCTGTTTCTTTCTTATAAGGCTTTTCTTCCTGCCCTCCTTCCATTTCTCCTCTGTGCCTTTTCTACTGCCATGCATCTTACATCTCTTCCAAGGAGTTTCACGCTCGCACATGTTGTACTTTTCCCCAAGAAGGGTGATCCGCTTGACTTGGAGAATTGGCGTCCCATCTCACTCTTAAATACTGATTATAAACTCTATACTAAATTTCTGTCCCGCCGGCTTAACCCCATACTCCCTCATATTCTCTCCACTAATCAAACCTATACTGTACCCGGGCGCTCCATCTCCCATAATATTCAGCTTCTTAATGATCTAATTCACCTCGCCCGCTCTCGCTCAGCACCCCTTGCTCTTCTTTCCCTCGATCAACGCTCAGCGTTCGATAATATTTCTCATGATTACCTTCTTGCTACATTACTAAATTTCGGCTTTCCTCCTTCCTTTGCTTCTCTTCTCATCTCCCTCTACCGGGACGCAGTTTTCCACGTCAAGCTGCTCAACCTTCTCACAGCTCCCATACCCTTTCGTCGCGGCGTGCGTCAGGGTTGCCCCTTATCCGGGCAGCTCTTCGCCCTCGCAATAGAACCTGTTTTACGCGCAGTCCATCGATCCTTCTTTGCTTCACTACCACCGGTGGTAGCCAGCACACGTCATCATGTTGCTACCTATGTTGCCTACGCCGACGATATTACATTCTGCATTCGGCAAGACTCACAATTTCACGATCTCTACAATCTCTACAATACCTACGCCTCATGTTCCGGAGCAGCGCTAAACACAACGAAAAGCACAGGCCTATGGACCGGTTCGTGGACTAACCGCACTGACTCTCCTTGGGGAGCAGAGTGGTCCAACACCTCTCAACGATTCCTAGGAGTCCACCTTGGAAAACCAGCAACTGCTTCACTCGTCACCTGGATGACTCTCCGGCCACGCCTACATCGCTCGGTCGCAATCTGGCGGCGCGCACAATTCTGCACCTCCGTCTTTCAAAGAGCACGTCTAACGCACACTTACCTGCTTTCAATGTGCACGTATTCCTGGTTGGCTTCGAAGCAACCAGCACTACGTCTTCTTGAACTCACCCGCTGTCAAACTCAGGTTATCTGGCCCGGCCATCACTGGGTCGGAGCACCTCAACTCAGCCTGTCTCCTTCCAACGGAGGTATTAGTCTACCCGACGTCAGATCCTATTACAAGGCTTATCGTGTGTCTACGTTTTTACGATCACTTGCGGCACCTGCTCCCTCTGCAGTTGCTGCTCGTGATGTCATAGTCTCTCCGCATAACCCACGCTTTACTCTCCTTTCGTTCTTACTCATGGACCACTGTCCCCTTCTCACACTTTTCCCTCCTGTCTACAAAGAGGCTATCTCCTTTCTTCGTTCCCTCCCTCTTTCTCGCTCTCTCCCTGCCTCCACAAATGACCTACTTTCCGAACCTCTTTTTCTTTCTTCTCTGCTACACCCTCCCCATCTCCCATGTTTTGCTTTTCCTTCATGGCTCCGAGCTGGAGTCGTTACTGTCAGCGATCTTGTTAACACCGATCTTTCCTGGCTGCCCTTCTCTTCTCTACCCTCTGCTCTCCGTTTCAATGCCAACGCTCACTTTGTTCACAACTCTCTTATTTCTACTATAATCTCCCTGTTCCCTGAGCTTGCTACTCCCTCAGGTCTCATTTCTGTTCACTCTGCCTCTCTCCTTCTCCCATTTTTTCTGTCGTCCATTGGTCCACCTCTTAATCTTGTCTCTTTCTCAACAGCTGATCTCTACCGTTTTCTCTCTTGCTCTTCCGCACCTCTTCCCATTTCTGGCATTCCACTCTGTTCTACCTCCGCAGTGTGGTCCGCTGCGCTTTCCCCACTTTCAGCACCCCTTGAAGTCAATTCACATTGGCTTTTCTTACACAACCGCCTCCCTGTGCCGTCGATTTTACATCGCATGACCATTTTATCTTCACCCTCCTGTCCGTATTGTGGCGAGGAGGCTGACGTCCAGCATGTCTTCATGTATTGCACAGTATTATTGCCAATACTCCATCTCGCTTTCACGCTAGCGCAACGATCCTGTGAGACCGTCCTCACCTTCAGCGCCTACCGAACACTACTTCTGAACTCTTCTCGCCCTATTCACCTTCCGGCAGTCTGCTCCTACATCTTCGTGCTTGTAAAACATATAATTCACGTGTATCATCTTCAGCGTCCCCCGAAGCTTCTACTGACATAAATAAAGTCAGTACTGCGTTACTTTGTCATTTTCGTAATCGCCTACTCTCCCGCCTTCGACTAGAACTTACCACTGCAGTTGCACGCTGCAGTGAACCACAGTTCCTATCAACTTAGTCACCAGCAACCACTTGGTTTGCAGGGTCGCCCACAACGCTTCACCTTACAGTAGGAACTTTTGTTTCACCTACCTCCTGATAGATACAATTTTTGCCATGCTGATTTGTCTTCAATCTCTGCTTCATCAGAGACTATTTTTTGTCTTTTCCGACAAATAATCATACATAAACTGTGTTCTCTCACCACTATATTGAGCTTTGTGAATAGGTCGTTGCGTCAGCTACAAGCACCTGTAAATCTTCTTTTCATATGTCATTTTGAGACGATTTTTCTGTACACATTTCCTGTTTTTTTTCTTGCTTCGCAACTGAGTGCAATCTTGTTCCTCAACATTCACTGTACTATATTATTTGTACTCTCTATTTTATCAGAATGTTTTTGTTTGTCTCACTATTGTACATCACTTTTAGTAGATCAATTATTGTATAGAATCCTATGAATTGTTTGAAGCATGAGCTACTTATAATTGTCAATTTCTTTTCACGCTTTTTTTAAGACTCTGTTCTCATCCTCTTCACATGTATCATTTCGTGTATAACTCATGTGTAAATTTTTTTGTTTTTCATTACTCATCTTGCTGAATTATGTATTCTCTCTGCGATGTCAGAGACTATTTCTTTTTACCACCTCTGACAAACCAATATATATAAATTGTAACTTCTCGTTGTACAGAATCATGTATATAGGTCGTTTCACGAACCACAAACATCTGTAAACTTTGTCGTTTTTACAGTATATTCTTATCTTCAATTCCTGATTCAACAGTGTAATTTTACTTTTCAACTGTGTAAATTTGTGTTCTCCAATACTCACTGTGATGAGTTGTGTCTTCTCTCTGTATTTTCAGAGATTATTTTTCCTTTGTATTCTCAGGAAAATTATTGTATATAACTATTTTTCATATCACCGTTGTATGTAACATGTAGTACCGCGAGCCACATTCATCTGTAAATTTTTCATCATCTGTCTTTCGAACTTTCGATTTCATGTTTGTCCCTTGATCACCTGCAACCTCCTGGTTTTCCAGGTCACCCACAATGTATCACCTATCGGTCAGAACTTTTTTTTTTTCATCAATATTCTGTAAAATTTATACTCTATAGTGCTCATCATTCTGGATTGATTTTACTCTCTGTATTACCAGAGATTCATATTGCCTCGCCAGATTTCTACTGCACTTAACTGTTGTCATGCAAACGTTGCACCGAATCCTGTAATTAACGTAGCGCAAGCTGCACATTCTGTTAATTTCTCATCACCTGTCTTTGAATCTATGTCTGCAAGCTCGAATTCTGTATTATTCCTTGCATCAATACTGTGCAAAATTAATATTGTATAACGCTCTTCAAGCTGAATTGTTCCTATTCTTTGCTTTGTCAGAGACTTTTGTTGCCTCACCAGACACTCGAGTGTAATTAACTGTTTTTTTACTATCATCAATGTACAGAACCGTGTAAATAAGCAGTAGCGTAAGCTACAAGCATCTGTAAATATTTTTTTTTGTCATACATCATTTGAGATGATTTATTCAAGCACATCTCCTGTATCTTTCTTCTAATAAATACTGTGTGAAAACTGACCCTTCGAAGCTCGAAGTGGTTGGGTTTTGAGCTCCGTGATTTTCGTTGCTATAAGGTGTTTATTGAGTGCTTTAGTTTCTGTGGTTGCGTGTATCTTCAAGTTGAAGTTCTACACTTCACGTTCGTGTATCTCCCAGGTTGGTGAGTGCCATATTTTCTCATTATTCACTGTTTTATTTTTCAATCTAGCTGGTCTTTTTTCGTTAAAGTCTCGCCATTGCTTCGATGGCGGAGGCAGACAAGGGTGTCGCCCACATCCTTATCTTGGCAGATCAGCCAGCTTCCTCTTCTTCTATCGCGGTAGCTCCTGCTCAGCTTAATGAGGTGGCTCCCGAGCGTCATTGCGACGTCATGGACACCTCTTCTTCCCCAGCTATAACTCCCACCAAGTGCGGTAGTGCCAAGTCTCCTATCTACATCTCAGCAGATGATGACGTATCCGTTATCAGCAATACTGAGCTCACAGCTTCTACTTCTGATCAACATTCTGATCCGCCCCCACTGCTAGGGGCCGCTTCATCGAATTCTCGACCCATGTCTGCCCAAGCGTCCTATGCTTCTGCAACTTCTGGGGTCCTCACACCCCCAGTTTCATCTGCTATGCTTTTTCCTGAATCCTATGTCACTGTCGTCGGTTCTACTGCTACAATTGACATACCAGAGGATTCCCGAGCTGGTCACCTTTTTTCCTCCACTATGGAACGGGGCGTCTATTTTGATGCGCTTCCCGACACTAAGCTGTGGCAATATAGCCGAGCCCTCAAAACTATCTTACCAAAGGATGCAATAGACTTTATAGCTCGAAAACCCAGATCTGTCTTGGTCTATTTTAAGAATAAAGCGCATGCTGACCAGGTCCTTACGGAAGGTCTAACCATCAATGACGTGAATCTGTTAGCACAACCGGTTGCGCACCGCCCGGTGCAGGTGACCTTCTACCCCGTACCACCAGAAGTATCCGACGCTGCACTTTGCACCTTGCTCAGCAGGTACGGCAGAGTTGTTGGCTCCATAACAACTCTCTCTGCGGCTCCCAGAGACCCTGAAGACAAATCGATTCGAGGTTTTCGCCGCACTGCTCGAGTCCTCTTTTCATCTGTTGCTCAGCTGAAAGCGGTTCCGAATGTTTTGCACATCCGCTGTGGAAAGCAACGCCGAAGAGTTGAGATAATCACTTCACAGTATTGCACTATACGTCAGAGCGAAAGTCACATAAGGGCTCAGTGCCCACGTGCCTCCCTGCAAACAGCTCCACACACTACATCTTCTTCTACTTTGTCCACCAACGCTTCACAGACTTCTTCCTATTCGAGGAAAGTCGCGGAATCAAGATCTTCCAAAAGTCAGCTTACTGCCATTGGTCAACAAACGACTTTGATGCCTCCACCTCCTGCTGATCTTAAGAATTTTCCCAGGCTTCCAAAATCGACTCCCCCTTGTACTTTTACAACCACTGCTGATGTACATGTTGACCACTCCTCAGCTTTTACCGTTGGCTCCATGGCACGAGTCACAGGCAACGCTTCGGGTTCAGACTCTCCAGACGATCATGAAGCTTTTGTGGTAGCTGGTAAACGCAGTGGTGCTACTCACCCCAAGACGAAGAAGTCAAAGACTCTGGCTTCCCGAAGATCATCTCACTTTTCTACCCGCTCATCCACTCGCTCCGTCAGCTCTCGACGACCGTTCTCCAGGTCGCCTCTACACACTTCCTCTGAGACAGCATGTGAGGGTGCCTTTCCCTCACTAGATGAATTCACAACTTTTCTTGCTGAAAATGCTTTCCCTGCTGAGCCTCTGCCATACGAGGACGTGCTGGATTGCCTTTTAGGGTCCTCTAGCCCTTCCTGAGCACGCACTTCCATTCAGCAGTATGAAGCAGCTCTTCCACAAGTGCTGGTTCAATTACACTCGAAAACAATCTTCGGTGTACTGCGGACGAGGTCCCGTGGAGTGCTTGTTTTCTCCGTCGACTCCACTCCATCACTACAGCCAGTCAATTCCTACTGCATCCCACAACTAATCTAGACATTCAAGGTGGTGTCACTTAATTGTCGCGGTTTTGCGACACCTCTAGCGAATGTGCTGGTACGAGAGGATCTTGCTCGGCTGAATGCTGATATATTACTTCTGCAGGGAAACAAACTGTACTTCCACCACCTCTGACAAACCAATATATATAAATTGTAACTTCTCATTGTACAGAATCATGTATATAGGTCGTTTCACGAACCACAGACATCTGCAAACTTTGTCGTTTTTACAGTATATTCTTATCTTCAATTCCTGATTCAAATGTGTAATTTTACTTTTCAACTGTGTAAATTTGTGTTCTCCAATACTCACTGTGATGAGTTGTGTCTTCTCTCTGTATTTTCAGAGATTATTTTTTCTTTTGTATTCTCAGGAAAATTATTGTATGTAACTATTTTTCATATCACCGCTGTATGTAACATGTAGAACCGCGAGCCACATTCATTTGTAAAATTTTCATCATTTGTCTTTCGAACTTTTGATTTCATGTTTGTCTCTTTGATCACCTGCAACCTCCTGGTTTTCCAGGTCACCCACAATGTATCACCTTTCGGTCAGAACTTTTTTTTTCATCAATATTGTGTAAAATTTATACTCTATAGTGCTCATCATTCTGGATTGATTTTACTCTCTGTATTTCCAGATATTCATATTGCCTCGCCAGATTTCTACTGCACTTAACTGTTGTCATACAAACGTTGCACCGAATCCTGTAATTAACGTAGCGCAAGCTGCACATTCTGTTAATTTCTCATCACCTGTCTTTTGAATCTATGTCTGCAAGCTCGAATTCTGTATTATTCCCTGCTTCAATACTGTGCAAAATTAATATTGTATAACGCTCTTCAAGCTGAATTGTTCCTATTCTTTGCTTTGTCAGAGACTTTTGTTGCCTCACCAGACACTCGAGTGTAATTAACTGTTTTTTTACTATCATCAATGTACAAAACCGTGTAAATAAGCAGTAGCGTAAGCTACAAGCATCTGTAAATATTTTTTTTGTCATACATCATTTGAGATGATTTATTCAAGCACATCTCCTGTATCTTTCTTCTAATAAATACTGTGTGAAAACTCACCCTTCGAGACAGGCTTCACCACAAGGTTTTGGAACACAGCGATAGGTATGCGCTTCCATTCAGTACATAATGCTGCCGCCGCTAACTGTTGCTTAGTAGTAGGCCTTAGTTCCAACCTTAATATGCGACGCTCTAATTCATCCCATAGGTGCTCTATGGGATTAAGAACAGGGCTCTGTGCTGGTCAGTTCGCACACGATACGGAATTATAGTCAATCCACGCCGTAAGAGTTCTTGATTTATGGCTCGGTGCATTATCCTACTGGTAACAGCAAGGCTCGGCTCCATAGTATTGCCGCAGAGTTGATAGGGCATAATAGTCCAGAATATCGAGGTAGACGAGCTGGTTAACAGTTTTGTCAAAGATAACCAATGGGCCGGGACCATACCACGAAAAACACTCCCACACGAGTACACTGGCAGCTCCAAACTTGATCGTAGGAACAGTACACTGTGGTAAATAGCGTTCCTCCGACTTTGGCCATACCCACACATGGTCAACAGACTGATGAATCGTGTATCTGGGTTCATCAGTCCATAGGATCTGTTTCCATTTATCTACGGTTCACGATAAATGTTTTTTTCACCATGCTAAACGACAAGTAGCATTCCGAGTGGGGATAAAAGACTTATGAGCAGCCGCACGGCCACGGTAACCCAAACCCATGGAATGAAGTTTTCTGCGAATGGTACATGTACATACCAAGGTTCCACCGTTTTGACTCACCTGTACACTGAAATTTCCGTCGATTAGCTGTAACGACTCTCCCGAGACTTCGACGTCCTCTGTCACTGATTTTCTTTAGTCTGCCGTTACGTTTTGCCGCTTCAGGCACGCCATGTGTCTTCCACTTATTCAGTTAATCCAAAACAGTTGACTTGGGTATGTTTAAACGCTTCTCAGTTTCTCTAATGGACAACACAACCCAGTGATATAACACCGAACAATATTTCCTTTCTCAATGTTAGTTCTCTCCCGCAGCGACATTTTCACTCAACCACACAGTGCGATATGATCGCGGTCAGCTGCAGACTTGTTTTTATACCGTTTGCAGCTGTACCGCGCATCTAAACAACGCAGAGGCTCCGTTAATTTGCTTTTGAAGTGGTGGTATCCGGTGACTTTTGTCAATATAGTGTATATCGTCGCTTATGGCGCATCACTTCGGAAGACGGAACACTTTCTTTCAAGGTGTATGTGCAGAATGCTTGCATCAGTAAATAAGTGGGATTACAGGTGAACTTAGAGAAAACAAAATTGATGTACACACACCAGTCACTGAATTAGAAACCTGTATGCAGATGTAGCAAACGTCGCTTGCGCAGCGTATATACAAAAGAAGAGTTCACTTGCGCAGTATATATGTAAAACAAGCTCGCGCAGCGTATATGCAAAACAAGAGGTCGCTTGCGCAGCGTATAGGCAAAATACGTGGTCACTTGCATCACCACGTGATATAGGCCTTCATTTAAGACTTCTGCTCGCCGGTAATCGTCAGTAGTGCGTTCGTGACTGCTATGGAGAAGACCTCAGGTTTGATCCCAGGCAGGTACGAAAGCTCGATCCACTAAATATCCACCGTGCGTCGAATGGGCACGTAAAGCCGTCGGACCCCGGGTACTGCCCCCTGGTAATAAATAAGGATATCTTCCACCCCCTTTCTACTTTGCTTCCGTGACACTTTCCTATCTGAAAAAAGCCCAAATCTCCTAGCTTCCTATTTCTAAGGGGTGTTTAAGACCTGGGGTCAGACACTCCCTTCCTAAAATCCTCTACATATGATCTGGATCGTCAGTAGCATTGATCACAATTAGAAAAGCGAAAGATCTTTCGGAGTTTGATAAAGGGCTTATTGCGTGCTCCCGGTTTGGCTGGAACGCCAATTTTTACAACCAGGGCCTGCTGGTTTCTCAAAAGGTGAGATACATTCTTTCTTTAATCAATGGAAAAACAACACACACTGCTTGTCCAAGAGGCGTTATTGTGGCGGGACGACAATATATCAGATAGGAGATCGCTGTAGTCTGAGAAGGCTTGAACAGAGAAGCAGGACTCTCTGTGTGCAGAAATTGACAAAAGCGATGAAGACTGTTCCTGACCCATATCTCAGCGTATTATACTGAAGTAATTGATGAAGATCGCTATTAGTAGTATAAGGAGCATCGTGACTGGATACTGGTAAAAGGTCACGTGGTCCAACGAGTCGCGGTACGCGGAAAGCTTGGCGGAAGCACCGTTAAGCAATGGACTCAGCATTTCTTGTAAAAACAACTCAAGTTTCGGGATGTGGTGTCATTCTGTTGGCACAGAACGGATCCCTTGATACTTCTGGAAGATCGGGGTCCTCCAAGGATTATCTGAACATTGTTGCCAATCATGTCCATCCTGCAATGCTGAGTTTTTGTCCAGTAGGCGACAGCTGTCCCATGGTTGACAATGCAACTGCCTATTGCGCAAGATGTGTTCATCAGTGGGTCAACGAGCATGAGAGCGACTTCCATTATCATCCCTGGCTACCACAAAGTCTGGAACTTAACCCCATTTTAAATGGATGAGACATGTTAGCAAAACAGATCAGTAAGCAAAGTCCAATTCCATCAAATTTGAGCCGATTAAAGAACAGCCTGGTGAACGCCTGGTATTCTGTAGACGTAGATGCACTCTAATACCTTGTGACATCTATGCCAAGCCGCATGCATGCTGTAATTCAAGCTAAAGGAAGTGCAACCCGATATTGAATAAAACTTTTTAATTCAGTGGCCGGTATATGTGTACAATGCTTTTACAAAAACTCAAGATTTAGATATTGATCTTGAGTTTCTGTAAAAGTAACTGATTTCAATATTTACTTTGGGGAACAGATACCAATCGAGGACCACATCGAAGAACAGTAGGTGTATAAAACTTGACTGGAGTGCATTTTGAAGAAAGAGCACATTGTTTAAGAATAATTCACCATTATGTGTTAAAGGAAAAGTGCTCAGTACATCTCTCCAGTTCTTATTTAGGGATCAGAGACATGAATTTAGAGTAAAAATGGTTTACAGAGGCTGCAGGCAAATAAAAAAAAATGAAGCCTGGAAAACTGCATGCTTCGTGTAGCCAAGAAAGATAGGAAAAACAACACATAGATCAGGGAAATGGCAAGAATTGGTGGCTTCACGACCAAACTAAAGATCCCCAGGTGGCGGTGGGCTGTGGGCATATTGCTAGAAGAATTGACCACCGTCGCACAATGAAATACTGTTCTGGACACGAAGGAAAGGAAACGTCCAAGAAGAAGACTACATGGGAGATGGGTGGTTGAAACACCAAATCATGCCAAAGTGACATAGGAGATAACTCGTCGAAACAGATTTGTGGGAGGGGCTTAAGAAGACCTTCATGCAGCAGCGGATTGGAAATGGTTGTTGCTGATTGGCTGAGTGTCCAACTTGCGAATGAATACAAAAGTAACTTTTTTTGCAGTCAATGATTGTCAATGTGTAAAAACATTTGGATGCGAATAGCTGTATGCATACCTTTGTGTATGTGAATCGTTTGTGTATGTAACTGTATGTGTAACATTTGAGTGTGAATGATTACGAGGGCAGCATTGGACGGGAAATGACTTTATAAACAGAGTCCGCGCGTGAGTGATTGTAAGAAAAGAAGTTGTTTGTGAACAATTGTATGGATAGCATCGTTTGATAGTTAATGACTACATGTTGGAAGAACATTTGGTGATGTTTTAAGTCCATCGAATTCCAAAGCACGCGAATGGGAAAACTCTACCTTTTCCGCTAAAAACATGAATTCCAGAAAGTTCTTGAGAGAAGTATTCGCAGTAAAATGTGAAAATCTAATGTCTAGAAGTCGTTTTCGGCAAGTTACAGCGAATACTTGACTGTTGTACCTGTTCTACAAGCTCTAGAACACATTCATTTTCAGATTTCAAAAACATTTCCTGTGAAATATTCACCAACCTCTTCCTATTGCAGCGCATTTCACTGATTTGTGCGTATTATATTGCAAGTTTCTCTCTTTTTTTTTTTTTTGATTGGAGGTTTAACGACCACCGTGAGCAACTTTCTCTCTTTGGTGATGTTCAGTGAAACAAATACATTTGTAAATTTGGATTTAGCGCGCTTGTGTTTTCATTTTCTTCTCCAAAAAACAACAACAACAGTGAACAGAAGAGTTTTTTTTTATAGTTAATATATTACACGTCCCACAAAACTATAAAGAATTTATAACAGTTTTAAACTGTTATCAGAAATGAATAGTTGAAAAAGGCTTCAAGAGCTTCTGATCAACTGAACTGTCAAGAAATATGCGAATTCTATTCGTGTAGACTTATGTAATCGATTCCAGAACTTCGAAAGTAAAATAAAATCTGCAAAAATGAAGCACTTTCCGAATAAATACATTTTAAATTAGTTGATGCTTAAAATCCAGTGAATTCATACCTACTTGAAGATGAAACGAAGAAACACGCTGTTTTAGGTAAATATACACTCTAAATTTATCTCAAACGGGCGAACTTTATTTACTCCGGAAAAATTCAGCAGCAATCTGGAATCGTGCGTGTTTAGGACATAGCTTAAAGAATCTTTCTATGTAATATGTGATACACATTAGCAGAAAGCCAATTACTTCGCGCCAATCTTGTTTGCGCAATTTTTTAATTTTTTTTAAGAATTCCCTGAGGTCTTTGTGTTTATTTTATACTTGCTGTTTCATAAATATTGTAACAGGGTATTATTTCCTCAGATTCGTTTCAGACATGTACTTCCAATCGGAAAAAGTATCAGAATGAAGCGCGGATTTCTGTCGTGGTACATTCATTAGAGTAGGTTGTACTTTCCTAAAAATAGAAAATCTGAATTTTCAAACTGCCCTCGCAGCGAACAACGTCAGTTTACAGAAAGCAGAAAGTTGTGCGGCGTATTAATTAGTCTAAAAAAATTGAGAGAGTATCCTTGTACCCTTTATAGATAATTTATGCCATGCGTTTTTCGCATGCCAAGATCTTTGTGTGTGTGAAAGTAGACCAGTGATGCCAGAGTACATATTTGTTTACATACAACATACTGCTTTTTTTCACGTCACTCACGACCACTTCAAGTCACAGTCCGGTACATACTAAGTGAGATTAAATAACAACAAACAATAAGGTTTCAAAATTCCTGGCATTGAGCGGTATTTAGGTAGGAGAATTAATGAGTGTTATTTTCGTAAAATCAATGAAAGAAGATATGTGTGTCATAAAAGTAAATATTTAACCCTTGAACGACCAAAACGCTCGTACGTACAAACGGCCGTAGACGCCAGAAACGCCTGCCTAGAGTGAGTCGGATTTTATTATCCTTACTTGTTTTTCAAATTTTCTTGACCTGAGGTGGATCAGCAGGAGGCACCCTCAGTCACTATTGTTGTTACTAAACAAAGAAGTGAAATAACAGACAGTTTCGGGCGTTATGGTATTTAGAGTGATACAAGATTTTTGGAACATGGTCGTTAAAGGGTTAAACCACGGCGACGGCAATAACAAGTAGCCGCCCCGGTGGCGCAGTGGTCTAAGCGATGGCCTTGTAAAGGTTGTGTTGACGTGTGCTCCATGTTTGACCTGCGTTTATTGGTGTTCTTTTGTGTGTGTGCCGTCATTTTGTGTATCTCCTGTGTTGTGAACGCGTCCTGTGTCGATTGAGTCAGACTTTGACGTCCTGTAAGTAAAACTTTACTTGTACTAACTCTTTTTCCGTCCTGGCTTTGCCCAGGGTCAGGTTTAGCAAGCCAGCCATTGCAAATGGCGGCGACCACATCTGATAGGCCAGGTCTGAAGCTTGATAGCAAAGCTCCGCCCCCACCTGGCCACGTTCGGTCATCGTCACTACCACACGCAGCTGGTTTCCAAGCCGCGTTATCTGATGTTACCACTTCTTCTTCCAACTTTATGGATGTTGATTTCCCGACATTTTCCACCACCGTGACGTCATTAACTTCTTCAGTATCCGTTGCCTCTGGTACTTCATCTGCTCCTGCGAGCACTGCGTCTCGACCTTCCCCATCTCCGCCCATTCCTACGGCAACTACCTTATGCTTCCGTTGTGAAGGGTACCAGCTCATCTTCCTCTACAGCGAAGAATCCATGTACAACGCCTCTTGATATGATTGTCACTAGAGACAACAAGAAATTACGCATCGAAATTCCGGAAACTTCAGCTGCTGGGCAGGAGGTTTTACGCACACAGAAACTTGGCATATGTTTTGATGCCCTCCCGGACACTAGCCTTAAGAAATACTCCTTAGCCGTCCGCCAAATCCTCCCTAAGGGAGCGATCACCCATATGGCGAGGAAGCCTAGGACTGTTCTCATTACTTTGCGAAGCCAGAGTTTGTGGAGCGCGTCTTATCTGACGGACTGCATGTTGGGGATCATAACTTACTGGGAGTCCCGCTCACGCAGCGCCCGTACTTGTTACGTGCTACCCCGTACCACCAGAAATCAAGGACCATTACTTAATGGCGGCCCTTTCCCGTTGTGGAAAAGTAGTTGGATCCATTTCCACTCTGTCTTCCGCACCAACAGACCCAGATGACAGGAACATCTTAGGTCTGCGTCGCCAAGCAAGGATCCGGTTTCCTACTGAAGATGCCATTGCTGATTGCCCTACTGACCTCACTGTGGTTGTAGGGAAGCAGATTTTCCGGATCGATATCGTTACTGCCTTGCATTGTTTTAAATGCAAGGCATATGTAACATCCAATCACGTTGTCCACATGTATCTGCCAAGCCCCCTATTTCCATACTACTCAAAGTCAACACCCCAGCCTCAACACCAGTTTCTCTGGCCACACCAAGTTCGGCTCCAACACCAGTTTCTCTGGCCACACCAAGTTCGGCTCCACAGACGTCCTTGATCCCTTCTACTGCTGTTCCAGATGATTCTCCCCAGGCAAGTGATGATTCATCATCAGTCTCCAAGTCTTCGATATCTACTACAGGTACTTTGGCCACCTCTCCATCGTTGGACCCACTTGCTGCTGTGGTACCTCTACGTTCTTCGGAGGGTATTCTCTCAGAAAAGGAATGGCAACCCCTCCGTCGTGTTGCTTCATCTTCTTCCCTTGGATCCCCTAGTGTGGAGTCAGATCTAACTGTCCTACACCCACCAGCTTCTCCCGGCGTTCCCACGTTGAAACGTACCAGACAGAGTTCCATCTCGCCAGTGACGTCTTCTCCACGCTGCTCTCGTTCCCGTTCGCCAATTCGACAGTCTTTCTCTCCAACAGCAGTTCCTACATCTCTTAAGTCCCCAGCTGTTCCAAAATTGTTGGATCAAAAAGCTTTCGCTGAATATCTGGAAACTTTCCCTGCATTAGACGGGCCGCTGGCGCCCTCTGATCTTGCTCTCATTATACTCAATCAACCGTCACGTCCTCTCAAGCAGCTAGACTGCGTTCAATCACGTAATGCTCAGCTTCCCACTATTATCACCCAACTTCAGAATCTACTTGCTCTTTTGCCAAAAATTAACGCAGTCACCAATGCGCAGACATCTACCTTAAAGAAACGTGTAACCAGTCTTCACAAAAGTGCTGATAGTAATATTCAACCACTACAACCTCTTTCAAGTTAAAATTACTTTCTTTCAACTGTAAGGGATACTCCGTCCCTCCTACCAATGCGTTAGTGTTTGAAGACATTACACCGCATGATGCGGATATATTATTGCTACAGGAGACTAACTGCCATCCCAACACCCCATACCACCGGTGGCGAACCTGGCCATTTCAATTCTACCATGCCCATCGACTTAGTCTTCACGCAGGACTTGCGGTGGCCATCACTTTTCGTCTTCGATCCTTCATTACTGATATCACGGTCAAACCGATTTATCGTGACCTCCTGCAGCTTCTGTCTTTCCGACTTCACAACTTCCGATACCATATCTTCAACATCTATGTTTCCGGCAATCAACAGTATGCAGACTGTCTTTTTGAGCATTTTGTTTCCTGTGTTCAAGGTCTTCCGGCCACTGATATTGTCATCTTAGGTGGTGATTTTAACTGCACCCTTGACCCATCCCTCGACAGATCGGACGGTTCCACGGATACCAGGTTTTTCTTACCAGAGCACTTTCTACAGCCATCAACCAGCTACAACTCCAAGATGCTTTTCGACACCTGCACCCATTTCTTCGTTCGTACACCTGGCGCTCCTACTCCACTTCCTCTCCTACAACTGCCCGACTTGACCGGTTTTATGTTTCTTCAATTCTTCTTCCTTCAGTTATCTCCATTTCTCATACACCGACAGTTTCTTCCGACCACGGCTGTGTCGTAATGTGTCTTCACACCGGTCCATCTCCTCGGCAATACTACCGTACTTGGACCCTTGATGATGATCTTTTACTTGATTCAACTTACGTAAATTCCATCCAATCGCAGCTCCAACAAGCCTTATATACGCTCCATTTTGCTTCTTGTCCCTTGCAACACTAGTTAAATGTCAAATCCCAAATTCTTCTTTATACCAAGCAATATTCCCACGTAAAGCGTACCACCGCCTCTATGAAGATTCATGCTGCACGCTCGATTTTTTCCACCCTAGATCTTGATTCTCCGCTGTTTTCTCATTACCAAGCTGAACTTCGTGCCTTGCTCCTTCCTGTCTCCCAACAAGCTCTTCACCGCCTCAAGCTCCTTTATCTCCAGCCAAATGACTATCTATGTGAACAGGTTCAACAACTGGAATTCCACAAACGTTCTGCTCATCACCTCCGTAATCTGAAGTTACCCGATGGAACTGTTACTAATGACACCACTCTCATTTGCTCCGGTGTTAGAACATATTTCCAGTCACGTTTTGCTCAGTTCCAGTCAAGTTCTCCGCATGCTGATTCGATTCTTCGTGCGTTACCACATATTCCATCGCATCTTGTTACATCTCTTTCTATGCCTATCACCCCAGCAGAAGTAGTACAGTCACTTGCCTTACTTAACTGTCACTCGTCACCTGGTCCTGACAGGGTTGACAGTTAATTTCTTTCGTACGTTTTCCTCTTTCTTACACCCTCTCCTATTGCCTTGCTTTACAGCTGCTTTTTCCTTATCTGTTCTTCCCCCCGCTTTTACTCTAGCTCACATCATTCTTCTTCCAAAGAAGGGTGTCTGCTGGAGTTGGATAACTGGCGTCCTATATCCATCCTTAATGTTGACTACAAGATTTATACTAAAATACTCTCTCTTCGATTGAACCCTTTCCTTCCCACCGTCATACATCCCGACCAAACGTACACCATCCCTGGCCGAAGCATTCATACTAATATTAATCTCCTCCGTGACTCATATTGCCTTGCCCACCTTTCCTCCGAACCTTTAGCCTCCCTCAATCTTGATCAGGGGCAGGCCTTTGATAACGTGAGTCATCAGTGGCTTGCCTCTGTGCTCTCTGCCTTCGGTTTCCCATCTGTCTTCATCACAGCCCTCCTTGCCCTGTACCAGGACTCAGTTGTCCATATCCGGACGGCCTCCTTCCTTACAGCCCCCATTCCGTTTCGTAAGGGCATCCGTCAAGGATGTCCTCTTTCCGGACAACTTTTCTCTCTAGTCTTTGAGCCGTTTCTTTGCTCTATCCGTTCTCTTCTACAACCTCCCCCCTCCACCATTCGGCATAGCACCAGGCACCATTCTATCGTTCTTACTGCCTACGCCGATGATATCACAGTTCTCATCCGAGAAGAATGGCAATTCACAATTGTTCTTGCATATTTTCAAGTGTATGCTGCGGCTTCCGGCGCTTCGTTAAACCTGTCAAAGTGTACAGGCTTGTGGTGTGGCTCCTGGAGACATCGCCCCGATACACCGTGGGGCGCTCATTGGACGTCCACCAGTCAAAATATACTTGGGGTGCACATTGGCAGCCGGGTCTCAGCAGCGGCTGCCACCTGGAACCCCTCGTCAGGAAACTACGTCACACCGCTGCTTACTGGTCCAAGCTCAAGTGCTGTTTGACCTACCACAGTCGTGCACGGCTTTCTGGCACCCACATCCTCTCGTTAGTTTATCATTCCTGGATTGCACAACCGCCACCAGCCTACGTTCAAACTGCAACAACATCAGCAATGCTCAGCATTGTTTGGTCATCTACTCATTGGTTATCTTCCTCAGTATTGTCTCTACCTTCGACTTGTGGTGGCCTCAATATGCCAGAGATTACCGTACGTTATAAAGCTGTAAGAATTTTCAATTTCCTCCGTTTGACAGTTCAACCAGACTCTTCCACTTCCATTCTTTTGCTTAATGTTCTGACTTCCCCCCTTAATCCCTGCCTCACCGTCCATCTTCTTCTCAAGATGGATATTCACACTGTCATTCCCCCCCGTTTTCCTCTAGTCTAACATGAAGCTGTTCAGTTCCTTCGTTCTTTACCGCTCATTCGTCAACCCCCTCTTCCACTCTTGATCTTCTTTCCGAGCCTCTTTTTTTCTCCTCCGTCCTCCACCCCCCTACTGCCAACTTTTTCTTTTTCCCCGCATGGCTACACGCTGGTGTAGTCTCCGTTTCCCAACTAGTCCTCCCCGATTTCTCATGGAAACCCGTTTCCGAACTTTTTCCCACCCTACCACCCTCGCCCGAACTCTCTGATAACTTCCTCCAACTTAAACATGCTCTTCAATCACTTTTTCCTTCCCTAGTCGATTCCTCTGGCCTCCTTTCCGTTTCCTCTGCCTCTCTCCCTTTTCCGTTCTTCCTTCCCTTTTCCGGTGATCTCCTCCCTCTCCACAGTCTTTCCACCCGCACCCTGTACCGTTTTCTCCGTTCTTCTTCTGCGATACCTTGCCCTATTCCCTCTGTTCCTTCTTTTGCACTAACCTCAGTCTGGTCTACTGCCCAACATTCACCGGCCCTCTCCTCAGAACTTAATGTGCATTGGAGGTTTTTTGCACAATCGACTGCCTGTCCCTTCGACTTTGTTCCGGAGAAATATAGTATCATCAGATCTCTGTCCTTTTTGTAACGTCGTTGGAGACGTCTTACACATGTTTGTTTACTGTCCGACGCTGCTCCCACTATTTCACAGTATGTTCCAACTTGCACATCCTTCTTGTACCAGTGATCTCACCCTAGAAGATTATCGTTTCCTCGGCCACAGTTCTACAAGTTTCTGCTCTATTTTACCAGTTTGTTCGTATTTATTTATTCTAGCTAAATATATTATTTTCTCTCACCTGCTACAGTTACAAGATCCAAATCCTATTACATTCTCTACCTCCTTGGTTGCACACTACCGCAACAGGGTTAAAGCCAGACTCACCCTGGAATATTCCTTGGCGAAAGATACGGCACGGTTACCTGCCTTCTTCACAACATGGTCGCCGTGTCGTCCCTGGTTTCAGTTTTCTAGTGCCCAGACTGTTCATCTGCTGTTTTAATAAACCTACGTCGGAACTTTTAATTTTTACTGTTCCCTCACCATGTTTTCTCCTGGAACTGGATTGTGTTTGCTTCCTGCTGATGTCACCTTTTGTACACAGTTCTCTTCATCCGCACAGTGACTCTCTGCCACCAGTGATTTCCATGTCACTAGAACTGCACAGTTTTTTTTCTGTAAATTTTTTCGCTCCAGTGATGTTCCAAGACTTCGATGAACATTTCTCCCAGAGCTACTGCTGTTTACAGCAAATAATGCAATGCCTGTCATTGCTCATCTGTACAATTATCATTTCATTGTAAATATCTGCATTTTGTTTTATTTCTCCCCTTCTCTCACACTGCGTGTGAGGTTAGGAGATGTTCTGTTGTAATTCTTTTACGTGAATAAAAGCGAATATTGAAACTAAGCGATGGCTTCTGATCATTCATCCGAAAGGGGTCCGAGTTCGAATCCCGGTGAGGCACGGATGTTGTGTATGTTTTATGGCACTGGCTCTCTCTCTTCCCCTGGAACGAGTGACCCTAAATTAGGGACGGGAGACTGTTTATAGCCCATTGAATTGCTCGTGGTGGTTGTTAAACCTCCCAATCAAAAAAAAAAATCCAATAAGTATTTCTACTAGTTTTTCAAAAACAATGTTTATTTTAATTATTATTATATATTCAGATTTTGAAGAACGTGAGAAACGACCCCCCCCACACACACACCGATGAAATGTGTTGCAGCTACAAAAGTCCTGCGCAAGTTAAATATTGACCAAGATTTTTTTTTTGATTGGAGGTTTAACGACCACCGTGATTTTTTTTTTTGATTGGAGGTTTAACGACTCAATGGGCTATAAGAAGTCGCCGGTCCCTAATTTAGGGCCACTGGTAGCCAGGGAAGAGCCAGCGCTATAAGACAAACACAATATCCATGCCTTACCGGGATTCGAACCCGGACCCATCTTGAACGAATGATCTGAAGCCATCGCTTACACCACTGCGCCACCAGGGCGGCGACCTCAAGATAGGAAGATAACTAAATCGCAAGTGTGTTAGGGGAATTAGTGACCTTTGGTCTAGCATATACACAGGTTATACCCTATCGTGTTATACATCACTTTAAAGCTGTCGTCTGTAGCAGGTAACCAGGAGATCCAGAGCCCATTTAGGGAAGAGGAGCTACGGGGGCTGCAGCCAGGACCCCGCATTTTCTGGGGCCCCCAGAATTATGCAGGATGCTTGAAGAATTGATACAGTTCTATAGTTTTTTTCTTTTTGTAGATAGCATAGCAAAACCTAAGAAACTGCCTTGTGGAAAAAAATTCTATTTCTTTCTTAGGAGTTCACAAAAAGTATAGTCTTCCCCAGTCCATCCGGAAATATTTCAAAAGTATTACAGATGTTTTGAACACATCCGTAATTCGTGGAAATTTTCATACATTAAGAATTCGTTTGAATCATGATATTTGGATCGTACTATTCTATCCATTACTTTGACATAATTTTAACAACCTGAACCTTGGGGTGTGGGGGTAGGGGGCTTAAAGCAGAACTGAATTGGCGTCCACTTATTAACTATGCAGTTTCATATTTTCTTGCTAACACTTTTTTGCCCATGGATCGAGGGATACACACTTCAACATGAAAGGGATATTTTATGGTTTCCTCATATTTCGGGCATGCCCCTCCCCCCACCTCGGTGGAGCAGTGGTCTAAGCGATGATTTCTGTTCATTCGTCCGAGATGGGTGCGAATCCCGGTGAGGCACTGGCTCTCTCCTTTCCCTGGAACCAGTGGCCTTAAATTAGAGACGGGCAACTGCTAATAGCCCACTTAGTTGCTCACGGTGATCGTTAAACCTCCAACCACAAAAGAAAAAGAATTGGGAATATTTTTTTCTGGGTATTTTTATTCTATTATAGCTACTCATAGTGAAATTAAAAGATGTGCCACTAATACTGGGGCCCCAAAATACTGCACGGCTCCTCTGTCTCCTTAGATGGGCTCTACCAGATACAGTAATGCGGCGAGATGGTGGTTATTAATGGTTAGTGTACCCGCAACGTTGCAGCGCCGGTCAAACACCATAAACACACTGAATAAACGCATCAGTAGTGTATGTAGAGCCCTTTAGATGGCTCAGTGGTCTAGCGATGGCTTCTGATCATTCGTCCGAAAGGGGTCCGGGTTCGAATTCCGGTGAGGCATGGATGTTGTGTTTGTCTTACGGCACTGGCTCTCTCCTTTCCCTGGAACCAGTGACCCTAAATTAGGGACGGGCGACTGTTTATAGCTCATTGAGTTGCCCACGGTGGTCGTTAAAACTTCAATAAAAAAAACATTGAACGACACAAGGTTACTCGGATATTTGTTATCAATGCCGCAGCCTACTAACTACTATGTAGCTGCTTACAACGTACGATCGTATGTTAATGATCAACAGGACACAGCATGAGAAAGAAGCATCGTCTCCGACAGTCGGAAGATTAAAAACGCGGCAGCGGTATAAGGAGCGTTACCGTAGAATATGGCTCAAACGAGAGAAGGCAGGAAAAACGTACATTCTATTAATTATTTTCGCAATAATAAAAATTATTGATTTAACCTAACGATCGGCGAGTGCTCAATAGGCATAATAATGCACGATATTTATATTACCGTTGCGTTCTATTGACTAATTGGGGGACAAATTTTGCGTTTCACCTTTGAGATTGTCATACAAAAGTTTTTTTTTTTTTTTTTTTTTTATTGGAGGTTTAACGACCACCGTGAGCAACTCAATGGGCTATAAGCAGTCGCCCGTCCCTAATTTAGGGTCACTGGTTCTAGGGAAGAGAGAGAGACAGTGCCGTAATACAAACACAACATCCATGCCTCACCGGGATTCGAACCCGGACCCCATTTGGACGAATGATCAGAGGCCATCGCTTAGACCACTGCACCACCGGGGCAGCAAAAGTTTTTCTGCAACCGCACAAAGTGTAAGGTTATTGTTTCGTATTACCATAAAATTTTTATTGCTACCTTTTGTCCTTTTTTCTTTTTATTGGAGGTTTACGGGCCACAGTGAGCAACTCAATGGGCTATAAGCAGTCGCCCGTCCGAATTTAGTGCCTCTGACTCTAGGGAAGGGAGAGTGCCAGTGCTGTAAGTATTACGTCATTACAACACAACATCCATGCCACACCTAGATTCGAACCCGGACCCTTCTCGGACGAATGGTCATAAGCCTGCGTCTAGAACACTGCGCCACCGGGATGGCCCTTTCCGTAGCTTAAAATTAGCCGGTAATGAGGCCCCCAAGCGGCTGAGCCTAAGCGCAATTCCACTACCTCATCCTACGGTAGGTACGCCACTGAAAAGTAATATAACTCCACTCAACCCAGGGCTTGACACGATACATGTACCAAATTAATGTTATTACTCTTGTTGGTCTGAATTAATACCAAATTCATATTATTACTCTGCACGGGTCTTAATTTGGAAAGCCAGGCCTTTAACTTTTTGTGCCCGTGCCAAGCCAGGTCCAGCTCAGAATTTCCAGTTAACGACCCGGCCTGGCCCAGAGTTGGAAAGGCTAAAAAATTTCGGACCCGGACGTCCCATAACTGAACGCAACCCGACCCGATTTTTGTAACTTACCTGGACAATTTTTTTTTTTTTTTTTTGTTTGGAAGTTTAACGACCACCGTGAGCAACTCAATGGGCTATAAGAAGTCGCCTGTCCCTAATTTAGGGTCACTGGTTCCAGGGAAGGGAGAGAGCCAGTGCCGTAATACAAACACAACATCCATGCCTCACCGAGATTTGAACCCGGACCCCATTCGGACGAATGACCAGAGGCCATCGCTTAGACCACTGCGCCACCGGGGCGGCCGGACAAATATGCTTTTCACTATAAATTCGAAACTCAATTTATATCATCATCATCATCATCATTGTCAACCATTATCAATCCACTGCTGGACGAAGGTCTCCCCAAGTTTCCTCCACAACGGTCTGTCTTGTGCCAGTCTCCTCCATGTCACTCCCACATATTTACGAATTTCATCCACCCATCTCCCATGTGGTCTTTTTCTGGGTCTTTTCCTGTCCCTTGGAATCCAATCTAAAATTTCGGCTGTCCATCTATGGTCTGTCCTTCTGGCAGTATGTCCAGCCCATTGCCATTTCAGGGATTTAACTCTGATCATGATGTCTTCCACTCTCGTCATTTTTCGGATCCACGAGTTCCTCTTCTTATCTCTCCTGGTTATACCAAGCATGCACCTCTCCATGCTTCTTTGAGTTGTCTGCAGCCTTTGTATGTCTCTTTTAGTTAAGGTCCACGTCTCTGCACCATACGTAAGCACTGGAAGGATGCATTGATCAAACACTTTTCTTTTAAGACATAATGGCATATTGCTCTTGAAAATTATGCTGTTTCTTCCAAAAGCTCTCCAGGCAAGTTTTGTACGCCGATTAATTTCTTCATCAATGTGACCCTCACTTGATATCTGCTGTCCAAGATAAACATATGTATCTGTTATCTCCAGTTTTTCTCCATCAATCGATAAATCTTCATTTCTTGTAAAAGCATTGAACATCACTTTTGTCTTCTGAAAGTTCATTTTTAATCCCACTTCTTTACTCTTGTCAGCAAGTTCCTGGATCATACTCTGCAGCTCTGATGGGGTAGTTGCAAAAATGACTACGTCATCAGCAAAACGAAGGTGGGTTAGATAATCTCCATTAATCTTTATCCCTTTGTTTTCCCAGTTCAGTGATTGAAAGACATTTTCCAATGTGGCATTAAAGAGCTTCGGAGATATGGTGTCACCTTGTCTCACTCCCTTTCCAATTTTTATGTGTGTTGTATTTTCAAACAGCCGAATCTTTGCACTTGCATTTTCATAGATGTTATTAATAATATTAATGTATGCATCCTCAATACCGCAGGATTTCAGAGCCGTGGTAACTGCTGATGGTTTCACCGAATCAAAGGCTTTTTCATAATCGATAAAAGCCATGCACAATGGAAGTTCATATTCCCTCGCTCTTTCAATTAGTTCTCTCAGTACGTGGATATGATCTATTGTGCTGTAGTCACTCCTGAATCCAGCTTGTTCTCTCGGTTGAGCCATGTCCAGTGTTACCTTCAAGCGGTGTGAAAGAACTTTAGTGAAGATTTTATAAACCACTGATAGGAGGCTGATAGGTCTGTAGTTCCTGAGATCCTCAATGTCACCTTTTTTATGTAGCAGGATCATTGTAGCGTTGTTCCAATCCTCAGGAATCTTCCCTTCATTAAGGCATCGAGTGAAAATTTGGGCGAGTACTGTTTCAATTTCTCCACTTGCTTCTTGTATGATGTCTATAGTAATTCCATCTTCTCCTGGAGCTTTCCCCCGCTTCATGTTCTTGATTGCATGAGCAACTTCTGCTGGGAGGACTGGAAGAACTCTGGTACCTTTCATGATGTCTGGAGTACATGTATCATCCCTTTCATATAATTTGGAGTAGAAATCTTTCACTCTTGTCAAAATTTCGCCTCTATTTCTTGTTATAGAACCATCTTCTTTTCTCAGAGCCATAATCTGTTTTCTTCCCTTACTGAGATGTCCCTTTGCTATCTTAAGGCTTTGGTTGTTTTCAATTGCTTTCCTCACTAACTCACAGTTGAATTTCCTTACGTCTTCAGTGATACTTTTTCGTGTTGTCTTGCATAGCTCTATATATTCCACTTTGGAAGTCACATCTTCTTTAGTTGTCCTCATCTCTCTTCTTTTTTGCATCAACATTTTGGTTTTTCCTGATAATTTGTTCACATGCAACTTGTTCTTAGACCCAGCTAATTTTGTTGCTGTTTCCATTAGAGCTTTGGTTACTTTTCTGTTAACTTCCGAAATATCCACTTCTTCCGATGTTAGGCCTTCTAAAGCAGAGAATCTGTTCTTCAGTTCCAACTTGAAAGTATTATGGTGTTTTTTAAGGTTGGTTATGTCAATACATTTTGTTTGTCTTATGAGCTTGCCACGTTCCAGTTTAGTGTTGAGGTGCATCTTACATCTCACCAATCTATGGTCACTACCTGTGTTGAACTTGTTCAGCACACTGCAGTCTTCGATGATGAATTTTTTGTTACACATAATAAAATCAATTTCACTTGTCGTCCCAATTGGATGTCTCCATGTCCATTTCCTGTGTGGCTTTTTCTTGAAAAAGGAGTTCAAGATGAAAAATCCTTCTGCCTCTGCAAACTCAACGAGAGTATTTCCACGCTGGTTTCTGTTGCCGTGACCGAATTTACCTACTGAAGTTTCATTCTGTTGCCGTTGCCCTATTTTTGCATTGAAATCTCCCATAATTATCTTCAAGTGCTGCTTACCTTTATTATTTAGATGACGAATTTCCTCATAAAATTCTTCAATTTCTTCTTCAGGATGACTTGTGGTGGGTGCATAAGTTTGAATAATCTGAGCCTGGTATCTTCTCGACAGTTGGATAACGAGTCGTGCAGCTCTGTCAGAGGAACTTTCAACTTCTACCACTTTATCCTTCAGTTTCTTGTTTATTATAAATCCAACACCACTAGTTCTGCCAGTATCTGTCCCACGATAATAGAAGAGATGTCCACTTTTCAGTTCAATGAGATCTTCTCCTTTTCTCCTTACCTCACTTAGCCCGACGATGTCCCACTTGATCCTTTGTAGTTCCTCTTCCAATTCAAGAAGCCTTGAATCAGAAGATAGGGAGCGTCCGTTATAGGTAGCCAAGGTCAGCATCAAATGGCAGCCTAGTCCGGTCCTCCGAGATTCTTAGCACCCTCTGCCTTCATGTCGCACTGGCCGCTGCCTTGGCCAGGTACATTCCAGCTGCCGGAGACTGAGGGCCAAGATTTAAGTTGTAGAGTCATTTTGGAGGTGTTTGGCCATAACTCACCACGCTGGTATATATATATATATATAAACGTAATATATATATTCATCCCAATAACGGCTTGATATTTGATAACTGAAATCCTTTCTTCACAATAAAATTTGGTTACTTGCTAAATTTTAGTGCCATTTTCAGTGCCACTATTTTGCGTAATCCAGAAGTCATGGCTGACTATGATCATGACCATGGAGTATATTACAAATGGGAATCATTATTTACGCTTACACAAATGTATTTTTTTAAATGTATTTAGATTGTTCACTCTTTCCACGTTTTGATGGAGGTGCGCATGTTTTCATATGGTTCGTTAGATTTTTGGTTCTCTAATCTTTTATTACACCGTCGACATCTTTCTTTGTAATTATACACTTTCCACATTTTGTACAACAAGCAAGACCAAACAACACAGAATTATTCACCGGTTCCTTAATGAGACGAAACAATTTCCAGCATTCACTCTTCCCCTTGTGGTTTTCAACAAGCACGCATTTGTTGGCCTCGACGCCTTTCTCAACCTCCTTAATATTAAATCCATCCATATTAAAAAATAAGGAGTTACTTTCGACATGACATGTCATGGGAACTGGATGTTAGCACATCAGTCGGAAACTTCTGAAAGCTCAATGTAAAAGATCGATGTGAAAACTAACTCTTAGTCATGCAGTGGACTTCGCACAGAGAGAGTGAATCAGCTGAGAAGCAGACCAATGGGGTTTGCCTGTACCTTGCCCTGGACAATCGCACTGTAAAAGAACGCAAAGGAAGTATCTTTTTACGATATGGTGTCGGTCTGTCTGACGTCGCGTCGGTCGGTAAAAATATTCACTGCTTTAAGAAAGAGACGACAATATTTTTTCATGGCAAATCATTATTCACTCCGTGAGCACCAGTATAGAAAACTGAATTCCATAACACGCAATTTTTCTTTGGGATATATCTTTCTCTTTTCAAAATTAAAACGGGAATAAAACCGGGGCAGGAACACCTTGACCCCACCCGTTGGACCCGCAAGAAATTGTCGACCCATTGACCCGTGACCCGTTTCCATCTCCGATCCGACCGAACCTACCTGACATGTTTCAGATTTTCACGAAGCGTTCTTTGCTTTTACGGAAAACAACGCAATAATTCCTTTAGAGCAGCACGCTGAAAAAAAAAATTCTGAAATTGATGAGCCATTTTCCGTAATTCTTTTCGTGAATTGACGACGCCCATTTTTGACACAGCCTTTTCCTTGACATGACGAGAAAAATCCTGATTTTCACGGATTTTTCGTAGGCAGGGAACTTCTGAATTTTCAAAAACCTCTCCGCAATTCCTTTCGTATATTAAAGGAAATATTCTGTTCTCACTTTTCGCATACCCATATGATGGAAAATTTCCTGTCATAGAAGCGATTCGCGGGAGTAATAAAGTTTGATTAACTATTAAATTTCAATCATCTGTCGAAGAAGCTGATTTTGAAGTTCTGTAGCGAAATCAGAACTTCAAAATCAGATTCTTTGACAGGTGATGTGGATCGCATGAAATTTTGGTTATTGAAACATCGTATATCCCTATCCTCCATGTTTTGAGAGTGTTGTTGCGAGAACTTGATACTTTAATTATTGTACACGAGATTGTACGATGTCTATGTATCAGTCTGTGGGGACTCCTTAACACAAAAGCTATTATAACTATCAAGAACAAATTTTATTACATTTGTTAAACATTACTACAAAGCAGTACGTTGCCCTTTTTCTTAAAGATAATTGCAAGACATGGCCAGTTTAAAAAAATCTCAAGTTCCAAAGTATTCAATTTTTTGAAGCATGTACTTCGAAAAATCAGCTATGAGAAAAAACAATACGTATTTTTTTTGTAATAAGTCCTACTACAGAAAAATATAATTCGTCCGAACCTATTCAGAAAAATAAGTTGCAACAGAAAATAATATTACTAATTCACCCGCATTAATAATAATAAAAAAATCTTCATTGCGCGATTAAAGATGGACTTGGTATTTGACACCACTTTACGCGGTATCCTGGCTGAACCACGCGCAGGCGCAAACGGAAAGGATCTGAAAAATGTGAAAGTTGGATATTTTGCGAAATGTGTGCATAAATATACGGAAAAACTCCAAACGGACTTTTTTTTTTAAATAAACAGAATTACTGACTACGGAAAATCAGTCAAATACGGAAGTGAATTTTCAGAAACGGAAATTTCCTTAAAAGACGAACCCGTACCTGCAACTTTGCAGCACGTCATTTTTAGGAATTTTCCGTGAATTCACACCACTTATTTTTTACAATGTGTGAATCTTAAATTCGTGGCTTTCGAAGAACTTTTTAATGGCCCGCAAGACATTGCGCACAAAGGAAATTCAAAAAAAAAAAAAAAATACGTTTTCGAAATTAAGAAGTCCAGGTACCTTGGATGCATGGACTTTGAATTCCCAAATCTGCTACTTATATAATTAAAATTTTTAAAGACTAGTGAAAAATGTAGGCATGTTAACTACTTACTATGGACTTCTTTGTAACACAAATATTAAGTTAACTACATCGTTTCTTTTTCCGTTAGTTAAGTTTAGGATTCAAAACCTCTCTAAACTAATCGATATTACTAATAAACATGCATTTTTGATCTTCTCACGCGGCCAGCGAGTCCTATTTCATTTTGTCATGTCCGCGATTCACCATTTATCGTAGGACTTCCTCCCACACGTGAGGTATAGATCTAACTGCATACTTCCGTTACAAATGTAAATCCTTTACCTATTCCACACTGAAGTACAATGTAGCCCTCGATCCCAAGTATATAACCAAATACATCGAAATTCCTCATAATCTAGCAACTAATGTCACCAGAAGCTGGCTTTGGTTTTGTGAATCTGGAAACTCTGTTCGATAAACACTTCTCGGAAAAGAAACAAAGCCACGTATAGCCAGTAAAGCCACCTTTAAAATAAGAAACCGTTCTATTTAAGACTCATTTTGTGGGTTTCAGCTGTAATTAATCAATGCATCCGATGGTGGATGGGGTCTTTCGTTTTACTCAGTGAACTTTACTACCTGATTATTGAAGAAGTCAGTCTTCCTTTTGTGTGACGAAAATATTTTTTTAAGGCAGGAGAAAAATGCCAAACCTTCCAGGACAGGCCCGAGCTCGGAGTATTTTACTTAATTGATGAAAATAAAAGCCCGGCGCACCCGGGCACGGACTTTCCGGTGTGATTCCATCCCATGCAGCCCTCTATTGCTAACATATCAACGAATTTTGCAGCTGAAAAGATAGAGTTGCTTTATTTAGACAAAACACTATGTAGGGCAACTTTCTGTAAGTTGATATTGTTTGCTATGGGAGGCAGCATAATAATTTAGATTTCCTATTTTTAAGCAAATACCACCCACACTTGTGAAATTGCAACATAATTCTACGTTCACTCTGACACTTTTTGCGCTGGAAATTATATACGTGTACGACTAACCGTTCAGAAAATAAACCCCAGTCACAATGTTTATGAAACATCTGGTATAGCAAGTGGGTTTACTAAATCCCGCAGGGGTTTGGGTTGGTTGCATCAATTTTGCCGGGGGTAGGGCAGGTTTGTGGAAGGGTGCGGTGCGGTTAATATGATAAATTGTGTTTTCAATGTATATGTTACCGTTAAAGTGTATAATTCAGTTATTTCATAGAATATCTAGTTATTTCATAAAATAACTGATCAAGTTAGTTATAGCGTGTAATAAATTAATAATTCCACACTTTAACTAGTTATTCTGTGAAATAACTAGGAATTCAATAAATTAACTAATGATAGACAGTTAAAGTGTAAAATAAACAATTTGACTGAATTATACAGCGTACAAAATGTTATTTATATAAAGACACAATAAAATCATTTGTTACAACAGGGATTACTAAAATGGCATTTGGAATTGCATAGAACATTATTTCTAAAACAAATACATTTTTTGTTGACACAATGCGTTTTAAATGAACATTTTTTAAATCCCCGACCGGTACTTAAACTCTGAGCTGTAGCAACCGACCGGAGCGATTTCTCTATATCCGGCACTTCTTCTATCTCAATTAGTTTTTTGTCCACAGACGCTGAACTGGGATCGGGAATGTAGCTGTTTTATGCGGCCGTTTCTTGTTCCCAATTGAAAAAATCCTTCTTCGGTTATTTTCATGATAACAGCTAAAACAGATCTGGCGTCACCCCTTCCTCTGTCAACTTCAGGTACTGCGATACGGACTGTATGTAAGCCCCACAAAGGCTTCAGAGTGAGATTTATCTGACATTCATTTAATCGTCTTAGCTTGAATTTTCAAACATTCTTTAGAGTTTTCTCTTTCCCTCTGAACATTCAGTTCATTAAAACACAATTTGCAGATCTTCTGTACAACTTTGTCTTCCAAAACATAGTCTTCTAAACATGACATGTCAACAGGCTCATTACATTTCGAACAAAAACGAAACATAAAAGTAAATATCATTATTATTATTATTATATAACACTTTATAGTGGGTTGAAAATGGTGTGCTATTTCTGACCAGTGGTTCTCACTTTACAGCCTTTTGAATTTGGGATTTATTTACTCGGTTATTTTACACTTTAACTGGGTGTAGATCGTTATTCTATGAAATAACTACTTAAACCATTGAATACAAGTGAGTTTTACGCTTTAACTGACTCGATCAGTTATTTCATGAAATAACTAGATATTCTATGAAAACACGGATTTCATACTTTAACGATAACATATATACTGTGACCTAACTAAATTTTTTTCTCTGGCCCAACATACAGCATGTCCAATGCGACTACGAGATCCAAAAGTTTTTAAGCAATTTTTTAAATGGAATTCTTTAATACAACAATATAAACTTTGTCGCCAGCGGTAGAAACAACAGTGGAAATAACTATCAAACTACAGGCAAAGAAATACAAAGCACTAAGCAGTATATTCATTTATGTCAGGCGGAATGTAAATTTTTTAACACTGTTGTTGCTAAACGGATGTTTTAATTGCAGTGCACAGACATACACACATATCTAGAAATAATCTGATTCTACGCTTGCATTTTGGTCTTCATTCAAGAGAAGGTACGTTCTCTTGAATGAAGCCACATTTCAGTGCACCTTGTATTAGAGAAGGTGCACTGCTACAGGTGTCGCCAAATATCGAACTTATTTTTAAAGAAAAATTATGAAGATTGAAATGATATTCAGTTACTAATAGTTTCCCAAACTCCTGAAGACCACTCCGACGACACGGGGCGATGGTTTCTAACCTTCGTGCTAGACAGGTTGTGGCATGCCTGCCCCACAGGATGCAAATAAGATAAAGACAGATAGCAGTGAAAGCACATGCCAGTGTAGTATAGTGGATAGCACTAGGAGCTCCGGAACCGAGAGTTGTGGGTTCGAATCTCTCCCCTGATGGCGAAATTTACTTCGTCATAAGATCCGGTTTTGACTCTCCGGTAAGGTATGGATGGCGTGTTTGTCTTATTGCGCTAGCCCTCTCATCTTGCTGGAACCATCGGCAGCCGTATTAGGGAAATGGGTCAGGGGTCACCGGGTCAACACTTTCTTGCGGGTCAAACGGGTCGGGTCAAGGTGCTCCTGACCCGGTTTTATATTATTGAATAAATATTTTTTTAAAAGAACCCTTCAGAGGTCTTTGAAAAAAATGCTGCAGAGTATGATCCAATAACTTGCTGAGAAGAGTAAAGAAATGGGATTAAAAATGAACTTTCAGAAGACAGAACTGATGTACAATGCTTTTACAAAAAATAAAGTTCTATCGATTGATGGGCAACAGATATCAAGGACAGTCACATTGGTGAAGAAATTACTTGGCGTATAAAACTTGGTTGGAGAGCTTTTGGGAGAAACAGTACAATTTTTAAGAGCAATATGCCATTATGTCTTAAAAGAAAAGTGTTTAATCAATGCATCTTTCAGAGCTTACGTACGTAGGAGAGACATGTTCCTTAACTGAAAGAGACATACAAAGACTGCAGACAAATGAAAGCAGCCTGTGGAGATGCATGCTTGGTGTAACCGAGAAAGATAAAAATGGGAACTCGTGCATAAGGAAAATAACAAGAGTGGAAGACATTGTGGGCTGAACATTTTGCCAGGAGAACGGACCACCGATGAACAACCAAAATTTTAGACTGGATTCCAAAGGACAGGAAAAGACCCAGAAGAAGACCACATGGGAGATGGGTGGATCGAGGAGACTGACCCAAGACAGCCCGTTGTGGTGGAAACTTTGGGAGGCCTTTAACCAGCAGTGGATTGTTAGTGATTGACAGTGCTGCCGTTGATGATGATGATATATTCGAATTTATAGCTCACAGCAGATTTGTCCGGGTCGGGTCCGGTCCAATTATGTGATGGCCGAGTCAGAGTCGGGTCCGGGTCCAACATTTCTGACCCGTTTCCAACTTTGATGGCCGGCTGCTCATGGCCCATTGAAATGCTCACAGTGCTCGTTAAACATCCAAACAACAAAGAGGAACTCCTGAAACTGAAGACTGTTTCCGGATGAAAGGATGAAATCTTTCTGAAATTCCCAATTTCAACGGTAATGAAGATGCTTTTTCTTCAGTTTTGAAGCTCCGGATGGGTTAGTGGTTAACATTCGTGGATACCGAAGAAAGGACTTCGGTTCGATCCTGGATGGTGTCAAATGTTAAATACATCTGAATATCCGCAGTGCCTTGGACGGGAACGTTCAGACAACGGACCCCGGGTACTGGACTCCCGTTTATAAATTAAGGGAGTCTGTTCCTTTCTCTGCCCCACCTTCTCTCTGCCCATCTTTCCCTCGAACCCACTGATGTGTACTTTGACCTCCTGCGACGTAAATTGCTCCTGCGCGAGCTAGTGGATATATCTGCTGTTGTCTCTCTGTCTACTTACTATTCTGTCCTAAGTCACTAGAATCCGCCTACCTACTTCTGCTTCCATCTTCTGCGCAAAATCCTGTGCAGGCGTAGAAGTCTAAACCTGGACGGAAGTCCTACAAGAAAACGTTTTGTTCAGTTGGAGTGGCTACACAAGAGTTGTGAAGTACAGCTAAAAAGCTGTCAAAATTCGAAAACCTGAATTCATATTCATTGTGGAGCTTCACCATGTACTCCGCGAATTGTATGGAGTACATTTTACATTTTTTCTTTATTTCTGTGTAGGCGTTGAAGTGCTTAAGGTTGTGTTTTGATAGTGTTTGTCACGTGCCAGAAAAAACCAGTCGTAGGCCTCCAACAGGAACACCTTGATGTAGAGCAGAGGTGGGGAAACTTTTCATGTTGGAAGGTCGTGTAATCTAACAGGGCCGCATTCAAGAAACTGCGATTAGATATACTTAGAAATGTACATTATTTTGTAAAAATCTTGCTATGTACTAACTACCTTAAAAAATGAAAAAAAAATGTTAATTCTATAGTTAACTAACCTTTTAATGATTCTGTTGTGACTACTTTTTGTTGGAAAGCATTTGAATATTTGGTTGCTACATGGAGGTCCGCACTTTTAGCTTATCCTCTAGATTGGTATCTCTCTTTTGTGAGCTTAAGGGCGTCTTGATTTATGTTAGGTAGGAAAATGTAGATTTGCAGCAATAAGTGGTTGAAAAGCAAGAAAGCATTTTTCTTGCATGTTGCCGAAGGCGTGGGTATTCTATTGCATTTTTCTATATTTCAACTGGATCTTTCTTAGCGTCAAATAAGGACGTTAGAATGTAATCTCAATCAATTCCGTCTGTAGTTCTTTAGGAGCCATAGAACGAAATCGTGAGCGTAGCGGGTGTCAAAATAGCCCTTATGACTTACTAATGTTTAAATTGTGGCCGTCAGTCGGGGAGCATTATTTCGTTGAATCTTCTTTTACTCTTTGGTATTTTAAATACGATCATTTTAAGATTAAAATACAAATAACAAAAGACGAACAAAGACATGCTAATAAAATAAAAGAATTTGTTCTGCAAATTTCGGATTCACTCGAAAGGCCACCGGTTCCACATTCCTGATGTAGAAGACTGCCAAAATATTGTGAAGTATCAAGATAATTTAAACAGACGGTAGTAAAATCCCGAGGCGTCATGCAGTTCTTACAATATTTCCAAAAGTGAAGAAGACACGGAAAAGTTCCAGTTATCCATCTGTCAAATAAAACATTTTTTGTGAATGGCACACACAATAATGTAGTCGTTTCAGAATTAAGAAGTTTGCACATTATTATCATTGTTGCAGCTTCACGATGCAACAAAGCCCCACAGAAGTGAAAAATGACAAACCGATTTACTACAGACATGTGAATTCATGATGCACCTTCAGGCTTTCTTTAAACATTTCTATTTCTTCTCGTTATACTTCCTGTAAAGAATATAAGTTGTTTGACCACGGAAATATATGAATTGCAGTGCCAGGGCAGCACGTTGGTTATAAACAGCAATGAAAATCGAAGAAGACAAGGACCACCCTACTGACGATGAAGACAGCGAAATCATCAAAATGAAAGACAGCGCCATCCTGCTGAGAACATGGCAGACAAACCGATTACGCGGAGGGAACGAGGCGTGTTACAGGAGGGGTTCTACTTCAACGTCACTACAACTCTTCGTAGATTCCATTTGAGCTTGAATAGAAAGCTTATATATAGATTTGTAACATTGATGATACAGGCGGAATGTGCTCTTACTGTTTTAGAGACACTTCTTAGAAGACAAGGACGACTTTTACAGATATTTTCGAGACCAGGAAAATATCACACACACACACACACACTCATTCTCCATTCGCATCTCATCCAGCTGAAATAAAACTCCCTCTCTTTTATTCTTATTCAAAATGTTGTCATACAGGCTGATATTTTTGCTTCTTTCTTTTGCAGTGCTAATAACATACATTAGGGTTGATGAGCATAGTGAGCAAGCACCTAATTATATTGTACAATAAGACCAGTGTAGCGTTAAGATTTGTAGGCTTGACGCTACTTAAGATTCCGGGAATACAACCTCTTCTTATTTACAGTCTCTCTATGTAAAACGAGGTTACTCAAATAAGTTTCAAAAAGACTTACTGTTTTACACTTTTTTAATTCCATCAAGTAAGCACTTGCTCGAACATTCCAAAATACGCGAGGAACTAATCACAATGTTATTAATCTTTCAACATTGACTAACTTAAGTTAGTAATCAGAAAATTGGATAACTCCAAACACTAAATATATAAGGAATATAGCTTGAATACGCAAACTTCAAATAAACGCAGCTTCCGCGGCCACACTTGGCTACTGTTTCAACATTATATATCTCTAGTTCTTATCTATCACATGCATACGTCGCGATTTCTGACCACAGAATTGTTGCCAACGTCATTTTTTGAGCGAGAAGATATAACAAATTGATAACGAGAAACAATACACCAATTATGTAGTAAATAGTAACACTATACTAGTGAACCTATTTATTGGCGTAGAAAATAAACCCTAAGCGTTTCCAAAATTTCGGACATCAACCAAATGGCTTGTTCAAGGAAGCTAGACAGAAACCGCAAACTGAATAATAGAAAGCTTTAACAATTTGAACGCGGTGACTTGACAATAAATAGATACGACGTTATATTCATTTAAAGATACGAAGCATCATGTTGTTTGTGCGCGCTGTATCCTGGTAGGGAGAAGGTGTTACTTGAAGAACTGGTTCCAAATTGGTGGCAAATCTAGTGAGACGCTATCATTGCAAGTATCGCTGTTGGTAATGATCTCCAAGGTTTCCCGAATAGTTGTACATTTGGGGGTAGAGTAGGTAGCTAATTTTTTAATATCATCCCACATGGGAGCAGCGGACTTGAATTTGACTTATCTGGATAGTGCCGTGGCTACTTTGCCGTATTTTGTATCCCTTTTATGTTCGTTGACTCTGGTTCTAAACGAACGCTTGGTCATTCCAATGTAGTATCGTTTAGAGCCGTCCGGATACTGTAAGGGGATCGCATAAACAAAGAGACTATTTCTCTTTAGCATAGTATATAAAGATGCAGGAGTCCTTATGCCGACGCAGTAGTTCATCTTCTTGAGAGCGTTCTTGAGTTTGTAAGACATATTTGTTATGTAGGGATTTGAGCCTAAATAACGTTTTGATTGAACACGCTAAAAGAAAATGAACGCAAATTTACATAGAGAAAGCAACTAAAAATGAAAGTTAATTTCGAGTATACGTCATACCCATTTATATCGAACACTGATATATCGAAGTATTCCCTATATCGAACTTCAGAAAATCATCACAAAAATTACATAAAATAAATAGGAAGGGAAAAGGTTATATCGAACGAAACATAGCAGTCACAATGTATATATAAAACACTTGATGCACCTAGAGCACTAAGCCATTTACAGAATCAGGTTATCAAGGTAGCATTCAACCTTAGACTTCCAAAATCGTGAATCAGGTGCGTATTCATGGTCGTGCCCGAAATCTTTATGGCTGGAGAACTTCCGAGTAAATGGAGATGAGTTATTCCTATTCACTCCCAGAAAGAGCACTAAGGCTAGTGCGAACAATTCTGTCGTTGGAGGTGAAAATCCTCCAAATATAATACGTGGCGTCAGTGAATATACAAAGACATCGCTCTTTCCACGTTTTATCAACACATAGCAACCGAAAAATTGTTATTCGGTCGCCGCTGGGATTCCGAATCCCAGATCTCTCGATATGCCTTTGCTACAGTAAAGATAGGAACATTATCCTCTTTAAATAATGCAGTTTTCCCTCTAGGGTGAGTAAATGTCAAAGCCTTTTTTTTCGCTATCGCTGCTTTCAAGAGACGTATTGAAAAATATTGTCCTTCCTTAGAACAACTTTTGCTATGAAGAATATAATATTTTTCGGATATTTTTCTGCCTTTTCGCTATTCAAAAATCTTCCGCTAGGTAGCGTAAATTTATATTGTGCTTTTCTCTCTCGCTCTCTCTCTTTCTCCTTTCTCCCTCTCCCACCACCTAATATTCAGATTAACCGCCGTGTGCAGTGCGGACAGCAGCTAGACTGGCTGGGAGGGACTCAATAAGGTGCTGAAAGGTTTTCACAGGTATGTGCAGCCATGCTGACTGCAGTACATCTGACAGCTGCCCGAGGGCGCGTGGTGGAGGAACCGTAGAGCGAACAACACGATCGAGGTGGTCCCACAGACGCTCAATTCGGTTTAATCTGGGGAATTGGGGAGCCAAGGAAGTACTTTGAAGTCTTCATCACGCTCTTCCAACCACTCTCGGACATTTCTAGCTGTGTGACACGTCGCATTGCCGTTCTGAAAGATCGTATCCGCCCCAGGAAGGACAATCAGCATGTATGGGTGCACGTGGTCTGCAAGAATGGATTCAAAACGAATTCGGTCCATAGTGCCTTTCACAGGTATGAGCGGACCCAGGGAATACCACGAAAAGATTCCCCAGACCATATCGCTGCCCCTACCAGCTTGTGTTGTTCAAGCAATGGTTGAAGAGTGTTTGTTTTTCGATGTTTCTCGCCTTATACGCCAAAGTCCATCCATTCGATGCAGTAGAAAACGTGACTCATCAGAAAATGCAATGCTTTGCCAATCAGCGGAGGTTCAATTCCGATACTGCAGTGCAAATGGAAGCCTTTTCTGCCGATGCACCTCCGTCAGCATAGGTGCAATGACCATCCGTCGGCATCGGAGCTCCATACCCAGCAGGTTTCACTGAACTGTCGCTTTAAGCACACTTCTGGTAACCCTCTGGTTCATTCGGCTAATGAGTAGCTCCACTGTAGCGTGTCGATCGGCCCTCACGCATCTTCAAAACCGACGTTCAACTCTCACATCAATGGCACGCGGTGCTCCGTAGTTTCCACGTCGCTTATTCACAGTAGTGCCATTTCTCCACTCATGATACACTTTAACCACAGCAGCACGCGATTAGTTCACAAACTGCTCTGTTTCAGAAATACTGCCAACCTTGGCCCGGAAGCCCATAATCATCCCTTTTTGCAAATTTGATAAATCGCTCCTTTTATACAGGAACGAGTGATATGTTTTCAGATTGCCTACAAACACAACTTGTATACCCTCTAAGCCAGGTCACAAAATGTGCCTTTTTTTATTCGTTATGCGCTGTTGACGTCAAAAGTAGGAGGTGGTCCCAATAATGTGACTCAACGGCGTATATATATATAACAGTTCGATTTGAAAATACATTTTTCTCTGATATCGTCCTGGACCTACGAGAAATATTTTGTGCACATTATGTTAATTATACTTTTCAGCCGCTAGTGGGAGAAAGTAGCTATTTCTACACTTTTATCTAGTGTCGAAATCCGCTTGAATTATTTATTTATTTTTTTGATGATTGGTTTTGTTGACTATGAAAGACATTAGTAGATTCATTACAAGCGTACATAAGAAGCCCGGACAGCCACTACGGATATTGTAAGTACATATATAGTTCATTATTTCTTGATTTTAATCACTGATACTGTGCCTCATACGTATTTATGGGTGTCGAAAATTATTCAAAAGACGTGCTCATTACAACAAAACATTCGGTGCCATTTGTTTTTGTTTAATGTTATTTTCCGATGATATTCCGAAATTCGATAAAGGGAATAAATACACTGCTGGCCACCCAAAATGCAACACCAAGAAGGAAGCATCCGATTGCCCTGAAATTCGCAGCATGCGTCGCCCGCGAGAGGCGACGCATGCTTTTAGCATTGTACGGCATCTTCAAATCATGATGCGCCCGGCACGCCACTGAGAAGCACTATAAGAAGGGTGCACAGAAGGCGGGGTGCAAGTAGTGAAAGTGTGTTGTGCTGCCGGACCTGTGCGTGGGAAGCTTCCTGATGGCTCGTCGCAGAATACGGCAGTCATTCCAGCACGTTTCGGAGTTCGACAGAGGACGAATAGTGGCTTATCGCGACAGCGGTTTATCGTACCGAGACATCAGCGCCCGTGTGGAACATCAGCCAGCCACAGTGACGCGAGTATGTATTCGGTGGGTGCAGGAGGGACGGCGGACCGATGTGACCAATTGCCGCAGCCGCGGCACACCACTGAACGTAAGGACCGGCATGTTGTGCGGCGGGCATTTACGGCTCGCACCGCCACATCACGAACGTTAGCGCAGGAATTAGGGTGTGTTGCGCAACAACTTGTGTCAGCACGTACCGTTCGACGTCGTCAGCAGGAGCGGGGACTTGTTGCACGGCGCCCATTGCTTCGATTACCATTGACGTTACACCACCGGCGAGTGCGGCGGCAGTGGGCCGTTGAACGCCGCACCTGGACTACGGAATAGCACGACATTGTTTTCTCCGACGAATCCCGCTTCTGCCTGCAACACCATGATGGTCAGATCCGCGTGTAGCGGCACTGCGGCGAGAGACTGTATGACGCCTGCATTATGCATCGCCATACCGGTCAGTTGCCTGGCGTTATGGTTTGGGGCGCAATTGGATATGACACCCCGCACCGCTCTGGTACGCATTGCCTGTACACTCAACAGCCACCGCTACATCTCCGACATTTTGGAGCCTGTAGTCCTCCCTTACCTGCAGGACCTGCCAGCGGCCACGTTTCAACAGGACAATGCGCGCCCACAAGTGGCACGCATCACGCAACGATTCTTCACAGCCCACCAGGTGTCACTGCAGCCATGGCTCGCCTGTTCTCCAGATATGTCGCCCATCGAACAGGTCTGGTCGCTGATCGGCAACAGAGTGGCCCGGCAAGCACCACCCGCGGCTACGCCTGATGAAATGTGGCAACGTGTAGAAGCAGCCTGGACCGACATACCCCAAGCCCACATCCAAAGCCTCTTTCGTTCGATGCCACGGCGTGTAGCGGCCGTTATTACCAGCCATGGGGGCCACACGAACTATTGACGTCTGCGTGTTCCGGTAGTCGCACGGGCCTGTAAGCTTAATCGTTTCATCTTTGTATCTGTTGTTATGTGTCCAGTAAATCTGGCTTTGGTATCTCGTGTTCTTCTTGGTGTTGCATTTTAGGTGGACAGCAGTGTATATAAGAGTTCGATTTGAAAACACATTTTTCTCTGATATCGTCCTAGACCTACTAGAACTATTTTGTGCACATTATGTTAATTATACTTTTCAGCCGCTAGTGGGAGAAAATAGCTATTTCTACACTTTTATCTAGTGTCGAAATCCGCTTGCATTTTTTTGTTGATGTTTTTTTTACGTGCTCATTACAACAAAAAATTCGGTGCCATTTGTTTTTGTTTAATGTAATTTTCCGATGATATACCGAAATTCGATAAAGGGAATAAATAAATTGAGGTATCCGTGTTCGTTATAAACGGGTTTGGCTGTATTACAAATTTTCTTGTTCGTTCCAAAATTTTTAAATCATAAAATACAATTTCCTGATTTCCTCACCGACCTCGAAATGCTTTGTTTTCTGACGGTGCTTGAACATTATTTTTAATGGTGTTATTCCCTGAATTGCACCTCTAGCGCAACAAAACAAAACAAAACAAAACAACATCCAGTTGTAGCACAATTTGTCATCGAAATACGATTACTTATTTGTCTGTAGTGGAATGTTTACATGTTCAGTATCAACAAATGAATTTGCCATTTCATAAGCGCAGTCGAACAATTAAGTGTGATGACCGGCTAGTAGCTTAGCGCCCATAGGTTAGACAACACTGGAGCTTAGCATGTCGTTAGGCATCACGTGCAAGGCAACATATAAATTTGTTTGCGCTACGTGCAGTTGTTTTGCAATTACTGCGTCGTGAATGCTGCTACGTCGTTTCTCGTGGCCACTATGGAAGGTATAGTTGAGCAACGTGTGTACATGACGTTTTGTGTACACCATGGTGAAACTCTTACAGAAACATCACAAATATTCAGTCTATGTACTGTGACGAAAAGCTATAATGGTCTAACGTTCTTTTGTGGTATAAGAGATTTCGTGAAGGGAGGAAAGAGGTGCTTGACGATGAAACAGGTGGCACACCCGTCATTAAACTTATGATCGAATCAGACAACTAATGGCTTCCAACCCGAAATTAACGTATGAAACAATAGCCTACGATTTGGATATTAAATGTTCGGCAGGTACTCACAGAAGATATTAGCACACGCAAGATTGTCGCGAAATTAACTGAGCATGCTGTCATTAGAACAACAAGTTAGTAAAATCATGCAATGCATTGCTTATGATGCGCTTCCCAAAACACAAGAAATCATTACTCAAGTTATGAGGATAATGGCTGTAGAATAAATCTCATACCTATGTCCTGACCTTTGACCCCATTTCGATGATATTCAACAGAACCGGTTAGGTATAATTCCGGAACAACATGATAAAGTTTTGTCTCAATCAAGCATTTTTACGTACGTTACAACGCATAAGAGCGATGGAATCGATTCCAATCCTATGTCCTGACCTTTGACCCCATTTCGTCCATTTTCAATAGGGTTCGTCCCTAGGTGGTCCCCTATACGACATACTAAAATTTCATAGAAATGGAACTATATTTACGCAAGTTATGACGCATAAGGGCAATGGAATGCATCCCGCTCCTATGTCGTGACATTTGACCCCATTTCGTCCATTTTCAATAGGTTCGTCCCCAGTGATCCCCCTACCACACACTAAAATTTCATCGTAATCGAACCATTTTTACGCGATTTATCGTGCGGACAGACGGACAAAGCTGACGGACGATCTTTTTTACGCTTTCCAGCCGTAGGTTGGAAAGCGTAAAAAAGATCGACCCCAGCATATTTCAAGTGTCTGCCTGAAACGACTGGAAATGAAATTTTCTTGAAAGGGTAATTATCAACGTTCGAACCTAGTGCTACCAGTACAACCCGGAAACCAAGAGACAAGCAAAGAGAATGGCAAACTCCATCTTAGCCCCTTCATAAAAAGGCTTAACTTTCAAAAGTGAAAAAAAATTAGCCCCGTCATAAAAAGACACAGCTTTCAAAATAGAAAGTGAAAACATTGTGCATTTGTTTGTTTTGGGCTGTGAAGAAGGAAATAATTCTATATACAAGTTTAAAAAAAAACTATTCGACACGGTCCAAAAAAAAAAAAAAAAAAAAAAAAAAAAAAAAAAAAAAAAAAAAAAAAAAAAAGAGCTACAAATCTCTGATTATGCATCATGACAACGCACGCCGCTCCGGTAGTGCAGTGGTCTAAGCCCTGTCTTCTGACCGTTCTCCGAGATGGGTCCGGGTTATAATCATGTGAAGCATGGATGTTGTGTTTGTGTTACGGTACTGGCTCTCTCCCTTCCCAGGAATTACTAGCCCTAAATTAGGGATGGGAGACTTGCAGCCCATCAAGTCGTTCACGGTGGTTATTTAAACGCCTAAGCAAACAAACAACGCCGCCCCAGTGGCGCAGTGGTCTAAGAGATGGCTTCCGATCATTCGTCCGGAAGAGGTCCAGGCTCGAATCCCGGTGAGGCACGGATGTTGTGTTTGTCTCATGGCACTGGCTCTCACCCTTCCCAGGAACCAGTGGCCCTAAATTAGGGACGGGCGACTCCTTATAGCGCATTGAGTAGCTCACGGTGGTCGTTAAACCTTCAATAAAAAAACAACAAAAAAAAACCAACAACAACAAAGAAAAAAGGCACTGCGCACTCACATTCTTCCGTGTAAGTACAGAAATTTATGGCACTTAGACCAAATCCAGAACGTGGAATATTCACCGTAATATCTTGTTTTATATTCGGCAGGAATGGAAAGCATTTCTCCAGTCCTGAATACAACTCATAATACACCCAAAGGCTATTAGTCAAAACTTACGACAGCTTTCAGTTGGGAATTTCCTAAACTGTTTCCATCAATGGAAAAGTCGTCGCGCTCAGTACGTTGGATTTGGAGCAGATCACACTGATTAATTTTAAAATTTGACAAAAAATGTGGTTATCGGGGCAGAGGTGCAGCATTTTCACTGTTTGTCATGTAGCCGTCTTTCCAGCAAAGTTGAAAATTATGTCGTTCTGGAGTGGGAATGGAACTCGCATTTCACGTCGAGCATGCCACCATTACACAAACCAGGACAACGAAGTTCCGAGCAACTGAACTTAAGTAAATGCAGCTTAGAAATTTGAGTACTATTCATATTTGTGATAGTCGAAGCAATTTGATGCTTCCTCGTACCGTTAACTACCATTTCCCATTCACGTTCGGATATAGGTCAAAAGTAATTCGATGTTTCCAAGTACTGTCAACGACCAGTTCTCATCCAGGTTCTGATATAGGTCGCAAGCAATTGGGTGCTTCCTGGTATTAGCAACGAACATTTCCCATCCAGTTTCAGATATAGGTCAAAAGTAATTCAATGCTTCGTCCTACCACCAACGACGATTTCTCATATACTGTAGGTTCAGATATAGGTCACAACAGTTCGATGCTTCCTAGTACCGTGAACAACCGTTTCTCATCTAGGTTCGGATATAGGTCACAAATAGTTTGATGCTTCGTCGTACCGACAACGACCATTTCTCATCCAAGTTCAGATGCAGGTCACAAATAGTTTGCTTCATCGTGCCGTCAATCACTATTTTCATCTACTGTAGGTTCGGATATACAGTAGGTCACAACAGTTCCATGCTTTTTAGTACCGTCAATGACCATTTCTCATCCAAGTTCGGATTTAGGTCACACAGCTTCACAGAACATCTTGCCGACCCGGTGGCGCTGTGGTTTAAGCGATGGCCTCTGATCATTCGTTTGCAAGGGGTCCGTGTTCGAATCCCGGTGAGGCATGGATGTTGTGTTTGTCTTACGGCACTGGGTCTCTCCTTCCCTGTAACCAGTCACCCTAAATTAGGGACGGGCGACTGCTTATAGCCCATTGAGTTGCTCACGGTAGACGTTAAACCTCCAATCGAAACAAAAAAAGAAAAAAAAACATCTTCAATATCAATAGGAAATGAATACCCCTGAAAAAAGAATTATTCATAAATACATGGAAGGCATATGCAAATATCATTATTGGCACGAAGGTGCCGAATGTTTACTATTTTGTAAGTAGCCACCTTTTCCGAAAACTTTGGCAAGTTTATCTTTTACCATAAAAAATTTTGTAGACCAGTTTATAAACATAACCGTCCAACGGTGTACATTTGTAGAAGATCAAAATAGCAAAACCTACAATGCTATGGGGCAGTTTATGAAATAATGGTGAGGTAGAATATGAAACTTTGTAAGGCAATAAAAGGATTGATACTACCAATACAAAACGTCAGAGAAACATTGTTATGCGCATCACGCAGAAATTCAAAATGCGTCATGCAATCGAAAGAAAAATTCACCGTAGCATCACAAAGTGGAAGAATTTTCTCCAAGGAGAAAGGGAAGAACACAATAAAAAATAAATAAAATAAAAAGAATTCTGAGACTCAACGAGATTTGGGGTTAAAAGTGCCTTTGGGGTGACTTATTCCGCTTGAAGGAAGCGTTTTTTGTCTTATACTTGTGCGTATTACTTTCGCGCTCCTTGTTTCTGTCTGCGTCTTTCTATTTCATCCGCACCCTCGCTTTCTTTTGTTTTTCTTTCACACTTCCCCTGTATTTTACGTCTTTGCTCGATGTGTGTGTTTCATTGGGTCGGATATCTCCGATACTGTTTTTTCCCACTTTATCGATTATATTCTTAAGTTTATTGGACTTCTCTGAGGCATAAGTAAAATTAAGGAAATTGAGAATTGCGGCTGATGTCTGGAGCTCGTAATAAGATTACTGATAACTGATGTCTGGAGCTGTGTAGATTGCTGTGTTTTTGTGAGTTGATCTTATAAAGCAGAACCCGACATGCTCTTGATAAAAACTGAAAAAATGTGAAACATCATGAACGCCTAGGTGGGAAAATGTTTCGTATTCGTTTACTGCGTCGATTCATTGAACGTAATCACAAGGAGATTTTTATGAAACTATGTTTATAACACTGGTTATGTTAACAGAAAGATATTTTCTTCTGTCACAAGTCTTAATTTAGGTGCTAAAAAGCACCTAATGTTGAGATGCCCTTCTGTATTTTGCCTATTGAACACACTTTTCTATGTCCAGCAAACTTGGATTGGCAGTCCCGGTGTTCGGGCGATATTTGCATAAAAATAGGAAATCTCCTTGAAGGTGGCTTCAGTAAATTTGGCTAAGCCCGAGGGTCGTTACCCCTCACGGGTCTGGTTCATTTGCCCGAAGTTTACTTCACCGAAGGGTCACTTGACCGAAAATCACTTCACCGAAAGATCACTTGATCAAAAAGTTCATTTCACCGAAGAGTCACTTGATCGAAAGGTACATTTCACCGAAGGGTCACTTGATCGAAAAGTTTATTTCACCGAAATGTCTCTTTACCTAAAAGTTCATTTCACCGAAATGTTTCTTTACCTAAAAGTTCATTTCACCGAAGGGTCGCTTTATCGAAAACTTTGGATTTCATTACAGGTTCCGCTGAAGCATGGTGCAAGTTCGGCAGAAAGACCACCGAAACGTTAGGGTATTATATTTTTGATTTCTCCGTGTCACAGAGAACGCAAATATTTAGTTTTAAGACAAATCTTTTTCTTTTTTTGTAAGACAATATGCCTCGGCTTAGGCCTTTTTAGCAAATTTTACATAAAAGTTCAGCGCTGATGTTCATAAGGTTTACATAAAAAGTTAAATTAATAATATTGCACATTTTTTTTTCAGGCAAAAAGAATCAATTTTAAGTCCCTAGGCCTTGGCTTAGGCCTTTTTACCCAATTTTAACTGTGCGAGCTCATGTTCATAAGGTTTACATAAAAAGTCAAGTTAATAATATTGCACATTTTTTCAGGCAAAAAGAATAAAGTTTAGGGCCCTAGATCTTGACTTAGGCCATTTTAGTAAATTTTAAGCGTGCGTGCTCATGTTCATAAGGTTTACATAAAAATTTACTTTACATTTTACGTAATGCTTATGAATATGAGTAGAGTTAAAATCTGTTAAATGGCCTACGGTCAAAACATTAATGCTTTGTGGTTGAGTAAAAATGGAAAATTATTTACTTGATTTGCTATGTAACCCTTATGAATATGAGTTCGGAGGATTAAAATTTGACAAAAAGGCACATGAGGAGGTGTTTCATAGAAATTAAAAATTTATTTTTTTTTACAATCTGATAATGTTTAGGTGACCAGTTTTTCAAAAATCCGCACCGCACTCCAACAGATCTCTAGCAACAAAATTCTAAGTTTTCGGTAAACTGACCATTCGGTAGAATAAACTTTTCGGTCAAGTGACCCTTCGGTGAATAGTACCTTTCAATCAAGTGATTTTCGACGAAGTGATTTTCGGTCAAGTGACCTTTCGATCAAGTGAACGATATCCACCCCTACTCCCTCTCAAAAACACGCACTTACGCTTTTTAGTGGAGCGATACAAACAAATTCGAAACGATATCTAACATGTTTCACCGCGAAAGATATAAATACAACGTTTTGAAGTAGAAACATCAGGAAAAATACTATATGAATTTACTTCCTTTAAGAACTGGGAGACTAAATTGTTTTGATAAATACATTATGTAAAATTGTATGTTTTGTAAGATGTATCGAAAGAAAATACAGTTGCTTCAATCGGGTTTTCCGAAGCAATGATATGGAATAAAATACATTTTGAGTTCGATAGGATCTCCATTTACGACCGTAGAGATGCATCTGAAAAATATCAAAAGACAAGAATCATTGTTCCAACACTTCAAGCTTCCCGATGAAAAACGAACTTTTCAAATTGATCCAATAGGTGCAGAGATAGTGTCCACAGGTGGAAGAATGGATGTGCTAAAACAAGGTATGTGAAAGATCCTTTAAAAAGGACTAAATAAACTCACCGGACGAATTATTACATACACCTACTTAATAACGTGTTGCTCCACTTTATGTTCTCACAATAGCAGCCAGAAGCCTAGCCAGACCCAGTGAGATGTTGAAAAGACGGAGAAGCCTAGCCAGACCCAGTGAGATGTTGAAAACACGGAGAAGCCTAGCCAGACCCAGTGAGATGTTGAAAACACACCCACAGTTGCCGATGGGGTTTGGCGCGCTCGAACAGATCTTTCTAATTTATCTCACAAATTCTCAATGGGGTTGAGATCCGGCGAACACGGAGCCATTCGAGCGCGGTAAACCCATTTTAACGTTCCTGGAGCCAATTGGTTGCAACTCGGAAAGTATACCGTGGGACGTTATCCTGTTGAAAGATGACTTCATGGTGCAGAAACAGTCGTTACGAACTGTTGTAGGTGGTCAGCGAGGATTTTTACATAAATTGTGCCGGTGATGTATGTCTTGACAAGTACAAGGAGTGGCAAGGAAGTCTATGCATACGTACCCCAAACTGTGACACCTCCTCCACTTGCATGTATCACCCCAACTTGGTAAGTTGGGCCATCACTTTGTGTGGTTCACGCCATACAAGTACCCACTCATTGGCGTGATAAAACTGAAACCGTGATTCGTCAGACCAGATGACGTGTTTTTCCAGTCCTCCGCGTTCCACTTGCAAATAGGTCTTTGCAAACTGCAGCCTAAGCTTTCGGTGCCTTGCAGTCCACAAGGAGACACGATATAGACGTCAACTGCTACATCCATTTTTTCACGATACGAAGGGATAGTCTTTGTTCATAAGCTTATGAACCTGTCCTCAATGAATTCCCACCTGATCTGCACTGCATCAACCGTGTGTTCCTTGTAACGATGTGTTACAGTCTACGCTCACCTAGAGATTCGAATTCACGTTTAGGGCCACATTTCTCCAGTTAGTTGGACGTATAACGAAGTAAATGTCTCAGTCATTTTTGCCCACGCCGAGCATCGAACCCGGGTCCCCTCATTCCAGAATAAGTCACTCTCTCAACTGAGCTACGCGGACGTATGTTCTCGCTGCTATCTGCCTTCATCTCATGTGCGTCCTGCAGTGCAGGCACCTCACGCCGCCGCCCCCCCCCAAAGAGGTCCGGGGCATGGCCCACGGATCAGCCGGGACCATGTGTCGCTGTTGGCAGTCATCCGCTGAAGAACGTGCATTGGAGAAATCCCAGTCAATTTGGTGTGTGGAACGTAACATCACACACATTTATTTTTCGAAGCGCTGAAGAAGGGATTCTCTTATTTTTCCTGTCGCGCGGTGTGGAAAGAACATCACACCATTGCAAGAACTTTAACGGCCAGGTCATTCTTGAAGTTCGGGCGCCAATATAACGAAAAAAATTTCTTCGTCATTTTTGTCCAAGCCGGGCATCGAGCCCGGGTCCCCTCATTCCGGAATAAGTCGCACTCCCAACTGAGCTACATGCTCTGACTGCTATCAGACATTATCAAATGTTCGTCCTACGGTGCACGCCCGTGACAGACGTTTTATCATATTTCACGTAGTCATGGTATACACGTGTGATGGTTTGAGCAACCGGCCTACCACGCAGCTACAACCTAACCAAGGCCGTCTAGGAAACACAAGGTCATAACATTAGAGGAGTTCCCTCTTTTATGACGTCACACGGAAACCAAGGTTTCTGATTGGTTTCGAACACTGGCACGTGTGACGTGAAACACGGCACCGACATATCAGTCGGTGTCACATGAGAATGAAATCATAAACAGAGTAAAAGAATATCTCTAATGTCATGGGCTTATATTTTCTATACGGCCCCGTTCAAATTCACGTCGTTGTCTTTACTCATGCTTACCTTTCCGTGATTGGACGCTGCATTTCTTTGGGACGCTGCATTTCTTTTCTGCATTTCTCTAGTTATCGAGGTGTGCATAATAATTTGTACATTCGGTGTAATTTAAGCGGTTTAATCTGTGGTTTTCAGAAACTGCTGACTGAATGTTTTCGTTAAAAGACATGCTCGTTGAACCCACGATGTAGGAATTATCTGCTTCATTTTATTGTGTTTATCGCAATTAAGTATAGAGGAATATGCCCACTTTCTGCACACAAACTTCAGAAAACGTTTGTTAAAATGTTTACACACTTATTTGTACGCATTTAAAAAGATTCATCGTTTAATTTGATTTCAAGACCACGCAGCCATCTGGTTAAAACAAATGCCGAACGTATTGCAGCTCTGTTCCTTGCAGTCAATATTTCGCTTTCTTTTTAAAAGAACTAAGTCCTAGATTAATCTTTTTTTATTTTTTGGTCTTGTCTTCGGTTCCGTTTATATCTTAAATGTGAAGCTATTCATCCAGTGTTGCAAACTTCAAAAAACCGTTTGCTGTAATAATTTTACATTTTTCTTTCTTCCTTTTCTGTGGGAACTTTACTTCGATAAATGGATTAATTTTTGTCTTTTATCTCATGTAATTTAATAAATCTTTCCGCGATTTGTAGAGTAACAGCATAGAATTTCAAGAGATTTTTTTCCTTATTCTTCTGTAAAGCACTTTTTTAACCAAAAAGGGAGAGCAGTTTGACGCTTGATGAAGAGAAGAGATTGTCTGTGTAATTCATGCATCATATGCTCCTCCTCTAAAAAAAAAAAAAAAGAAGAAGAAAAGCAGATGGGAGTTAACTAAAACCATTGAGTTTAGAATTCATAGTGAAATGCTTGCTAGAATTCAGTTAAACGCTACGGAGCTCTTTCTGTTAGAAAAAAAAATACACAGGTCTCCTGTATAAAAGGCAACGCCGTTACAAATTGCTTCAAATCATATTTTTTACAGTCCCGTTTGAAAACAACTTTATAGCCGTTATGATTAATTATCAAAATTTAAAGTTTAATGACGCTTCTGAGTCGCGGACAGTAGTCGCCAGCCCCAAATTTAGGGTTTGTGATATGTGCGACTTATTCTTGTATTAGGATTTTATGCTTTGCTCTTTTATATGCATGTGTGCATACATATGGAGAGGTACTTCTATTGTACGATTCTTTCTGTAACTGTTTCTTTCGTTAGCTAACCACATTGTCTTGGAGATGTTCTTCGAAATGTTGGTTCAGGATATACGATCTGTCTTAATTATGTTACAGGAGAGGAGTTATTTAAAAAGAAATACTTTCCTTCGAGCTTCAGATTATTATTGTTTCCATAGGAGAATTATTATTTTGAAATATGATTTTGACCTTGGATGAGTAGTTCCGAAGTGAAACATCCACCAATGTGTTGGATAATGCAAAGATATTGCTTACTCATGAAATAAAGATATTTACGCAAAAAAAAAAAAAAAAAGATATTAAAAAAACCATAAAGATATTTAAGTTTTGTTTTGTTTTGTTTTCTGCTTTCAGTTACATGTTCTTTTTCCGGAAGATAGTAAAGAAAAAAAAATTATGCTGAAAAAAGTTATTTTTCCAGCATAATTTTTTTATTTACCTTAAGTGATCTTACTCACATTAAACGAGTGCACAAGTATACCAACCTAAAGACGTTTCCCAAAGTTTTGAGCTGTCCTTGTGGGTTTGAAAGGCGTATTGTTTAATTAATATGCAAAAGTTGAAACACGGCCGTCGTGATTTTTCTTCCGAGAAGAAACAAGTTGAAAAAATATAGGGCCAATTCCCACTGGTTCCAGAAAAGTCGCAAAGGGGGGGGGGGGCATACAAAGCACACCTTCATCATCCAGGACTCGAGCTGGAATGCATATCAACCGAATGTTCAGATGCCAGCGCCTCTGACCACTCGGTCACCGGGTCGGTATCTTTAATTCACACTCGCGATTATGCTAGAGAGTTGCATATTTTAATCTAAATACCATGAGCAGTACGTATTTTAAGAGCCATCTGAATGAAAATCAAATATGTTTCACATCCGTTTTGAACTGCAGTTTCCTGTAGTTGAGCATTCGGTGTCTGTGCTAAGGAAGGTGGCAAATTAGGCCTACTTAACAATATAAGGGCTGTGTTAAAAATGCCTTATTGTTAGTAACTCCTGCAATTTTAGAAACATTTACATTAATGTTTGTGCCAATCTGGACTTACCTTCTGAGTAGATGTACACCTTTTACAGTTCAGATTGGTCAAAGCAAAGGATGGATATTCGCCTAAGGCAAAGAACTGTATTTAGTTTTTGTAAATGAAAGGTTGTAAAGCGACTGAGATCCCCATGAGGCTGGAAAAGCTTTGAAGGAATGCCACAATAGGCATCAGCCATGTCAAAAGACGGATGAAAAGGTTTCAAGTCGGAGAAACTTCAGTGGCTGACAAACAACGGAGTGGAAGTTCTTCAGCTATAGTCATCTACGAGAACCAATGGCAAGTTGATGAACTAATTCGACGTCATCGACGTGTGACCATTCTGGAGAAGTGCGATGCACTGCGTTGTAGTCATAGTGCTGTGGAAAAAATTATTTATGAATGTGATATCCGAAATTGTGTTCAACTTGGGATCCATGCCAATTACTCCCGCGTCATAGGAACAAAATGACGAAGTCTGCAGGACATATAATGGCAAAGCAGGACATATTTCTTTGCAATGTAGTTACTGCAGATGAAAACTGAGCATTCCTTTACGACCCAAAGCTAAATGTGCAGTCTATGAAGTGGGAGCACAATACCTCTCCTAGGCGTAAGAAGTTTAACACAAAGCCTTCAACAAAAAAGTAATGGCGATAATTTTCTGGGATCTTAAAGATCGTTCTTGTCGATTTTCTTGAACAACGTGGCAATGTCAACAATTCTCGCTGCGCTATATTGAAACATTTAAGAAGCTCAAGGAAACTACCTGTATGAAGAGACCAGACATGCCCCTTCGTACTCTTACATCATAAAAACGTACGAATTCACACCTTACTTGAAGCACCTTAGGCCATTGTCCAAACTGGCCTGCCAGTAATTGCATATCCACCATACATCCCTGATTTGGCACCTTCTGAGTTTAACTTCTTCAGTCCCATAAAGTAAATTTTCAGTGGTCAACGTTTGGAAGACATACATGACGTTATACAGGACGTATATTCCTGGGCCAAACAACACTGCGCAGAACTCTTCCAAACTGGCTACACATATGTTGGATTGAACGATGATTTAAATGCACGATTTCAGCGGGAGCTATTTTCAGTTTCATTCAGCAGATGTTAAATTATTTTATACCAAATTTCATGAAAGTTCTCAACTGATTCGGAAGTTACTTGCAAAGAGGCATATTACTTTCAAGAGAATCCTTGAACATACTGACTACTATTCCAACAGAAGTCTGAATGTTTTAAATTTCTGAACTGATACAGGAGTTATTTGCAAAGAGGCATTGCTTTTAGGATAATCCTAGCAATAGTAAATGTGCTTAGTTTAAGGGAAGTTATGTAAAATTACATCGTATCAGAGTGGAGATGCCTGCTGAGTGAGTGCGTGAGTGACTCTGTCAAATGGTCCTCATCACCAAAAAAAAAAAAAAAAAAAAAAGTACTTCAGTCAAATTATCTGCGTTATGGAAATCCATGATCAACTTCAATCACATGATCCTAGTCGTAACAAATCACATGATCTTAAAAAATTTACTTGTGCGCTGTTGTAACATCCCTACTTTAATATAAAGTGTTACAATCATAAATACCACAATTCACTAGCTGAAGCATCCTCTTTTTAATTATTAGTTGTAACAGAAATTTGAAATAAAAAAAACAAGAAGAAATATGAAATAACAGAAATATCAAGAGATTAGTTAGGCCTAAGCCAGGCCTTCAACGACAACAGAACAGAATATATCAGAAAGTTTAATTTTGAACTTACAGTAAGAATGAGTGTATTTGAGGTTGTGACATATCAAAGATGCTTTCTTTTCTTGTAACACCCGATTATTTTTCATGGCTGAAATTGCATGGTAGTTCTTATTTGTTTCGACCACCATGTCACACTTTTATGTACGTACGATGAAATGGCTTTTAACTTTCAGGCAGAGTTCGTACGTGAAAATTCCTGCTTTGTCAGTTAAATATTTGTTTTTTTGATTACGTTAATTTTTTTAATTTATTTTCTGCTTTGTCGGTTAAATATTTTTTGATTAAAATTACATCGAACTCAGCTTCATTTTACAGTTTTTTATACAGGGTGTTTCTAAACTGTTTGGCCAAACTTTTAGGAACATGTTCTATCGCTGATTCTGATTAAATAAGTCATGTAAACGTAACCGGGGGCCGTCCTGGTGGTGCAGTTCTCTAAGCGCTGGCTTCTGATCATTCGTATGAGTTCGGTCCGGGTTCCAAACCCAGTGAGGCATGGATGTTATGTTTGTCTTACAGCACTGGGTCTTTCCCTTCCTTGGAACAAGAAACCCTAAATTAGAGACGGGCGACTGCTTATATCACATTGAATTACTCATGATGGTCGTAAAACCTGAAATCAAAATAGAAAAAAAAAAACATGACCGGAAATAAATAAAAATTCATGTGAACATAATCAGAAAGGCTTTCCTATAGAGATATGCATGATCTCTGTAGGAAAGCGTTTCTGATCGCAAACCAGCAGCTTCACAGTGAGCGTGGGATCATAACGATGTGGAATTGGCCTATGTGCCAGGGAGGACGATTTTATCAGCTCGACGTCAGCACCCCTGAACCTCGAAAATATGTCAGGTACAAAGTGTCAGAGTATCTTTATTTTTTTATTTTATTATAATTATTTTATCTACCAATAGGTCATAAGAAGATTGGGACATCGAGCGAATTTTGGTTGTAACTTAGAAATACCCTTGCATAATTTGTCTCTCTAAGTGGTTCAATATCATTGGACTGCTGTCTAGAATTGACAGGACCTCTAAACGTAAGAGAGGATACATCATGAGACTGGAATTTGTTCGCATGAAACGGCAGGACTGCTTTTGAAAAATAGCAATTCTGTTTGCTCGCATGTCGTAATCACAGTTTCGTACTAATTGCAGTGTTATGATCTATCCTCTTCTACGTTTAGAGGTCCTTTAATCTATAACAAAAAAACTATAAAATGAACTCTAAATAAGTCATTACGTCAAGAGTTCATGCCGAATAGGTAGTTGTTACATAGAATGTAGTAGATGACTGGTGTAACGTATGAATCAAAATAACCTTCATTTTGAGCTTGTTTTCTCCTATGTAAAGTTAGTTACTTTTTGTTTACTCGCTTTCTTCCTGAACAACACATTACTTTCCGGAACAGATTTTACAATTGGGCAACTTTCAGAGCAACATGAAGATTATTACATTGAATGTATCGCAGATGGGTTGAGTTGTTAGAGAGAAAAGCGCTGGTGGAGAGTAATTTGGCAACAGTGACAGTGATTCAGAGGTACACAAATATTACTACACTGAATGTAGATAGGTAGAGGTGGTAGAGAGAAAAATGATGGTGAAAAGTAGATTGTTTAAATTTGATAAACAATCCATTAAGATAAACAGTACATGATAGACGAACACATGCTATTGTTTTCAGATTGATGGCTGTGTAGGCCAGCGAGATAATATTCTTTCAAGAAATTATTTTGGCGTCCGGAAGTACAAGTGTTTACGGAACCAGTTGGTGAAATAACGTAAGCGACTTAAATTTTTTTTACCTGGCGGTTTGGTTGTTTTTTGAAGAAGTGCCATTTATATGAAACGACGTTATTTGAGTACATAAGCCAATTATATAGATGAACCACATGGATATGGTCTGTATTAATGTGCTAAATACCTTATCTAATGAGGTGTATTTCTCAAATACAGTTCTCATTTCCATACACTCTATGCACATTCCTTCATGTGAGTAATTTAACCTTCCCTTCGAAGCATATGCTAAAAGTCTATAGCAATCTTAATACTGCAGTACAAAAATATTAAAACCCTGAAGTTCCAGGTACTATGTAGTTCAAAAGACTATTAGTCTGACTATTGAGAACACTTCACTAATATACATTTATTATCATTAAATACACTATTTCACAAATGCTCGCTGAATAACACTAGATTTACATATTAAACAGGTGAAAGAAACACTAAACATCAAGGCCAAAGTATTATGCTATAGACATCGAAAAGTCAACACCAAACACGAAACTCTCACCTCTGCAATACGCAATGAATTTCAATATCATTTCGATATCATTAAAAAGCTCTCATGTGGAGTCTCCCAAGATAACCTAGGTATATACTAGGTTATCTTGGGAGACTCCACATGAGAGCGCCCCAAACCATATATATGTGTACTACCATGATAACCTATGTATATACTAGGTTATCCTGGGAGAGTCCAATTGCGCCCCAAACCATATATATGTGTACTGCCAATCAATGGTCGTCATGTCACTGTCAATGTCAGCGTCATCTCTCGTTCGCTGCGTCTTCCCGTCTTTATGTAGAAGATTGTTGCCCAACTGCTGTAGGATGATTTGAACGTTTGGATCCTGGGTTGTGAATTTCAGTGTTTGTTTATCATATGTCTTATTATTTTTAGAGTGTACATGTTTTTCTTTTTGCTTGGAGTCTTGTTCTTCATTTACAATCAGTCTCCAAGGATAGGGAATATGGCCACCCAAAATGCAACACCAAGAAGAACACGAGATAGCAAAGCCAGATTTACTGGACGCATAACAACAGATACAAAGATGAAACGATTGAGATTACAGGCCCGTGCGACTTGCGGAACACGCAGATATCAATAGTTCGTGTGGCCCCCATGGCTGGCAATAACGGCCGCTACACGTCGCGTCATAGAACGAGCAAGGCTTTGGATGTGGGCTTGGGGTATGTCGGTCCAGGCTGCTTCCACACGTTGCCACATTTCATCAGGCGTAGCCGCGGGTGGTGCTTGCCGGGTCACTCGGTTGCCGATCAGCGACCAGACCTGCTCGATGGGCGACATATCTGGAGAACAGGCGAGCCATGGCTGCAGTGACACCTGGTGGGCCGTGAAGAATCGTTGCGCGATGCGTGCCACGTGTGGGCCCGCATTGTCCTGTTGAAACGTGGCCGCTGACAGCTCCTGCAAGTAAGGAAGGACTACAGGCTCCAAAACGTCGGAGATGTAGCGGTGGCTGTTGAGTGTACCGGCGATGCGTACCAGAGGGGTGCGGGTGCCATATCCAATTGCGCCCCAAACCATGACGCCAGGCGACGGACCGGTATGGCGATGCATAATGCAGGCGTCATACAGTCTCTCGCCGCGATGCTGCCACCCGCGGATCCGACCATCGTGGTGTAGCAGGAAGAAGCGAGATTCGTCGGAGAAGACAATGTCGTGCCATTCCGTAGTCCAGGTGCGGCGTTCAACTGCCCAATGCCGCCGCATTCTCCGGTGGTGTAACGTCAATGGTATCGGAGCAATGGGCGCCGGGCGACAAGTACCCGCTCCTCAGACGACGTCGTACGATACGTGCTCACACAGGTTGTTGCGCAACACACCCTAATTCCTGCGCTAACGTTCGTGGTGTGGCGGTGTGAGCCGTAAATGCCAGCCGAACAACATGCCGGTCGTCTCGTTCGGTGGTGTGCCGCGGCTGCGTCAATCGCTCACGTCGGTCCGTTCGTCCTTCCTGCACCCACCAAATCCATACTCGCCTCACTGTGGCTGGATGTCGTTCCACACGGGCGCCGATGTCTCTGTACGATAAACCGCTGGCGCGATAAGCCACTATTCGTCCTCTGTCGAACTCCGAAACGTGCTGGAATGACTGCCGTATTCTGCGACGAGGCCTCAGGAAGCTTCCTACGCACAGGTCCGGCAGCAAAACGCACTTCCACTACTTACACCCGCCTTCTGTGTACCCTTCTTATAGTGCTTCTCGGTGGCGTGCCGGGCGCACATGATTTGCATAATCCCTGCAATGCTAATCGTTTGCATGTCCTCTGGCGGGCGACGCATGCTACGACTTTCAGGCCAATCGGATGCTTCCTTCTTGGTGTAGCCTTTTGGGTGGCCAGCAGTGTATATAGGGTTAAGTTTTTTTTTTTGATTAGAGGTTTAACGACTACCGTGAGCAACTCAATGGGCTATAGCAGTCGCTCGTCCTTAATTTAGGGTCACTGGTTCCAGGGAAGAGAGAGAGAGAGAGAGCCAGTGCCGTATGCCAAACACAACATCCATGTCTCACCGGGATTTGTACCCGGACCCCTTTCGGACGAATGTTCAGAGGCCATCGCTTAGACCACTGCGCCACAGGAGCGGCGGGTTAAGTTTGTTGCAGTTCTTATCTCTTGTCTTTTCGATAATCTAAGCCTTGGCAAATCTTAGTTTTTGTTCCGAGTCTTGGTCAGTAATGATTTCAACACCATTGAAGTGTGGAGTGCAGTTGTTATCAATGCAATACTCCACCAATGCAGTCTTTTTCACGTGTTCTCCAATTACCTTCATGTAACTTAAGTCGATAAAATAGTCGATTCTTTGTACTACCTATAAAGTATTTTTTTAGATTTCCTTCCATTTTGGTGAAAATCATCTAAATACGTGGCGTCAGTTGAATAAATAAATCCAGCGCTCTTTCCACGTTAGGCAACGCACAGCAACCGTAAAATTGTTATTTCGGCCGCCGTCGAGAGGAATCGAATCCCGAATATCTCGATATCTAGCCGAGCGCGTTGTTGGACGCTGTGGTGTAAGGCTAACGCGCTCGGATAGATATCGAGAGATTCGGGATTCGATTCCTCTCGACGGCGGCCGAAATAACAATTTTACGGTTGCTGTGCGTTGCCTAACGTGGAAAGAGCGATGGATTTATTTATTCCTTCCATTTTTCATGTTATATTGGAATTTGGTACAATCTTTTCTTTTTTAATAGATTTTTTGGTGCTTTATTCTCAAGAAGAATGTCTCCATAGGTAGTTACATTAAGTCCAATGTCTTTCGGGACCGTATGGCACTCTCTTTATAGTAGAGTTGCTATGGTTGGTAAATGTGGGAAATTATGTGTACGTGGTGCATGTTTGAACTCATAACTCAACTTGCCAATCACTTTATTTTTATATCCATATGTTTTTGCTGTGTTGTAAATCCAATTCAATTCTTCATTTTTAAGGCAATTAGTGCTGCATAAGGTAAATGCACGTCGGATCAGATATCTAAACGCAGCGATCTTATATGTCCATGGATGAAAAGAAACCGCCGGAATAAAAATTGGTGCATAAATGCCTTTCAGAAAAACTTGGAACTCCAGGTGTTGAGCTTTCCTAGTGATTAAAACGTTTAAAAAAGACAACTCAAAGTAAATTTTTGGAAAGAAGTTGCTGTCAATTTTTCGCACAGTTTCAATAAGTTCAGGGTTATGTTCATTGAAAATAAAAAGTCTCATCAACATATCTTGCATAGAAAACCACATGTGAACTGAAAAGCGGAATAACAGTTCTTTCTATCTCCTGCAAAATTACTTCAGCACATGGAAAGAAAGAGGAGACCCCATTGAGGCACCTGATTTCTGCCTATACATTTTACCATAAAACTAAAAAAAATATTTTCCTGTATGTATTTAAGGGCAGCAGTGATGTCGACTTCTGTTGGATGAAAAATATTATTTTTAGATAGGTTACTATGGATAATTGAAATCGCTGTGGCCACAGGGATTCTTTGTAATAGAGTTTTAACGTACATACTGACTATACAGGTTTTAGTGTGATCATATGTAATTTGATTCACCTTTTCAACAAATACTTGGCTATTAGGAATATTGTAGCATGAGATCATGAACAAAGGAGCAAGATAGTTAAACAAATTTCTTTCCAAGTGAATCAGCGGAGAAATTACATTTAGAGACTATCACTCTGATTGGTTTACTGTCTTTATGGAGCTTAAGTTTGCCAAAAGGTCGTGGTACTCCCGCCCCTTTTGGTGGTCTGGATTTTCTTATACTATCTGGTAAAGCACTGTGGTTACGAAACTGAGCAAAGCTTACGCAGTAGTCTATCCGTAGGATCTCTTTCAACAATTTCGACACTAAGCTCGTCAATTGCTACTTGCATTTTATTTTTATAATCTAGATGTACAAATAACCAGTTGTTTTGATTTATCGTTTTCAATAATGTTAATATCACTATTGTTTCCTAAATCTAATAATTGCTGTCGTTCATATCGGAAAGTGTTAGTTCTTGCAGGCTTAGAATTATGATCTTCTTGCTTTATGTGCTTTATGGCTTTGTAGATTTGATACCTCACGGGGTTCTTCTGGTTTGGGTTTAAATTTCCAACTATATTCTCAAGTAATGGTATATATTCTTCTGATTTTGGCAGTTGACATGGTGGGGCGAATTTAATACCTCTATTAATAGCTGTAAGTTGATTTTTTGTTAAATTTATTGTTGACATATTAATCATACAGTATTAGCCAGAATAGTAACTTCTGTTCTACTGCACTTGCCACTTTCGCCAAACAACCAGTCCAATTTTTTGTGAAATCTAAAGGTGAGGTTCACATATTTTTTATCTAAAAAACAATAGATTTGACTAAGTGGTTCAAAAGGTAAAACTAATAGTCTTTTAAGCTACATAGTCCCTGGAACTTCGCGTTTTTAATATTTTTGTACTACAGTATTAAGATTGCTGTAGACTTTTAGCATATGCCTCGAAGAGAAGGCTAAACTACTCACATGAAGGAATGTGCACAGAGTTTATGGTAATGAGAACTGCATTTGAGAAATACACCTCATCAGATAATATTTTTAGCACATTAATACAGACCATAACCATGTGGTTCATTTATACAATTTGCAACTCTTAACCGTTTCATTGTGTTACTGTCTGCTGCTTAGCACCATCACATCGAACTTGTTTCCCTGCACTTATTTTTAAAAATACCTTTCTGCTGACATGTACCTACTTCGAGAATTCAAAAGGGTACGACTACACTTATGTCACGAAGAACATAAACTCCAGTTTCTTATAAATTGCCGTGATTTGGGGCTTATGCCCAAGTCATTAAGAGTTGTCAACCATCCGTTAAGTCGAGCAGATAATGAGATTTTACAAACATGGGAAATTACAAGGTTAACCTATCAAATAAAAACAAAACGTACTTTTATATTTGGTCTTAACAAAAAATGCTTTGATGCCTATTTTAAATGCATGAATCAGAGAAGTCATATCCCAAGTATGAATGTCATGAAAAGTTCTTTTAAACCACTTAGTAAAATCTTTTGTATTTTGGATAAAAAAGATGTGAACCTCACCTTTTAGATTTCACAAAAAATTGGACTGGTTATTTGGCGAAACTGATAAGTGCAGTAGAACAGAAGTTACTAGTCCGGGTAATATGATTAATATGTCAACAATAAATTTAAGAAAAAATCAACTTACAGCTATTAATAGATATATTAAATTCGCCCCACCATATCAACTGCCAACATCAGAAGAATATATACCATTACTTGAGAATGTAGTTGTAAATTTAAACCCAAGCCAGAAGAACCCCGTGAGGTATCAAATCTACAAAGCCATAAAGCACATAAAGCAAGAAGATCATAATTCTAAGCATGCAAGAACTAACACTTTCCGATATGAACGACAGCAATTATTAGATTTAGCAAACAATAGTGATATTAACATTATTGAAAACGATAAATCAAAACAACTGGTTATTTGTACATCTAGATTATAAAAATAAAATGCAAGTAGCAATTGACCAGCTTTGGGTCGAAAATGTTGAAAGTGATCCTACGGATAGATTACTGCCTAAGCTTTGCTCAGTTTCGTAACCACAGTGCTTTATCAGATAGTAAAGAAAATCCAGACCACCAAAAGAGGCGGGAATATCACGAGCTTTTGGCAAACTTAAGCTCCATAAAGACAGTAAACCAATGAGAGTTATAGTCTCTAAACATAATTTCCCCCTGATTCACTTGGAAAGAAATTTGTTTAACTATCCTGCTCCTTTGTTCATCAACTCATGCTACGATATTCCTAATAGCCAAGTATTTGTTGAAAAGGTGAAGCAACTTACATATGATCACACTAAAACCTGTATGGTCAGTATGGACGTTGAAACCCTATTTCCAAGCACCACTGTGGCCACAGCATATCAATTATCCATAGTAAACTATCTGAAAATAATATGTTACATGCAAAAGAAGTCGATGACATCATTGCTGCCCTTAACTACATAGAGGAAAATAATTGTTTGGAGCTTTATGGTGAAATCTGTAGGCAGAAAGCAGGTGCCCCGATGGGGTCTCTTCTTTCTTTCCTATTTTCTGAAGTAATTTTGCAGGTGATAGAAAGAACTGTTATTCCGCTTTTCAGTTCACATGTGGTTTTTTATGCAAGATATGTTGATGAGACTTTTTTATTTTCAATGGACATAACCCTGAACTTATTAAAACTGTGCGAAAAACATACAACAACTTCTTTCCAACTTTAAAATTAGCAAAAGAAACTGAACAGAATAATGAGTTGTCTTTTTTAGACGTATTAATCACTAGGAAAGCTCAACACCTGGAGTTCCAAGTTTTTGGAAAGGTACGTATTCACCAATTTGTATTCCTGCAGATTCTTTTCATCCATGGACATATAAGACCTCTGCGTTTAGATATTTAATCCGACGTGCATTTACCATATATAGCACTAATCGCCTTAGAAATGAAGAATTAAATTGGATTTACAACACATCAAAAACATATGGATATAAAAGTCAAGTGATTGGCAAGTTGATTTATGAGTTCAGACATCCAGCACTTATACAAAATAAAGAAAAAGTTATATACAGTGGTAATTTCCCATATTTACCAACCATAGCAACTCTATTGAAAAGAGAGTGCCGTAGTGTCCAGTAAGACATTGGACTAAATGTAACTACCTGTGGAGACATAGTTCTTAAGAATAATGCATCAAAACATCTATTAGAAAAGACAAGCGTGTACTAAATACCAATATTACATCAAAATGGAAGGAAATCTGATAAAAATTATATGGTAGTACAAAGAATCGACTATTTTATCGCCTTAAGCAACATGAAGCTAATTGAAGAAAACGTGAAAATTGCATTGGTGGAGTATTGCATTAATGACAAGTGCACTCCATAAGACTGCATTGGTGAAGTTTCGCTTTGATAACAACTGCACTCCAGACTTCAAATGTGTTGAAATCATTACAGACCAAGACTCGGAAAAAATCTAAGATTTGCAGAGGATTTTATTATCGAAAAGACAAGAGATAAAAACTGCAACTAACTTTACCTTATAGATGTTCCCTATTCTTGGAGACTGATTGTAAATGAAGAACAAGAATCCAAGTAAAAAAAAAACTATATACTCTAAAGATAATAAGACATATGATAAACAAATACTGGAATTCACAACCCAGGATCCAAACGATCAAATCACCCTACAGCAGTTGGGCAACAATCTTCTACATAAAGATGCAGGACGCAGGGAACGAGAGATGACGTTACAGTGACGTGGACAGTGACATGGCGACCATTGATTGGTGGTACCCATGTATATATACCTAAGTTATCTTGGGAGACTCCACATGAGAGCTTGATAATTATATTGAAGTGATATTGAAATGCATTGCGTGTTGCACAGGTCGGGCAGAGGTCAGAGTTTGGTGTCTAGTATTGACTTTTCGATGTCTATAGCACAGTACTTTGTCCTTGATGTTTAGTGTTTCCTTCAATTTTAATATGTAAAGTTAGTGCTATTCAGCGAGCATTTGAGAAATAGTGTACTTAACGGTAATAAATGTATATTAGTGAATAGCAAGACTAATAGTCTTTTGAACAACATAGTCCCTGGAACTTCCGGTTTTTAATATTTTTGTACTGCAGTATTAAGATTGCCATAGACTTTTAGCATATGCATCGAAGGGAAGACTAAACTACTCACATGAAGGAATGTGCATAGAGTTTAAGGTAATGAGAACTGTATTTGAAAAATATACCTAATTAGATATAATAAGCCAATTACTTATCTAATCAGTTAACCAATTAAAACTACAGCTAAGTGAGTCTGAAACTATACAAGTCATAACGTCGAGAGTTTAAACCAGCAGAAAATTCTAAATTCGACGGTTTCAGAGAAAGTGTAAGGAATGGAGTTTCTCAATAAACTTTTGCGGGATGTGTTGGTCTAAACGTGTTTGTACTGCTTTGAAATCTATGGAATATAACGGTTATTTCTCTTTGATACGAGCTTTTCCTTTCAGCTAAAAAGAAAAAAAAAAGAAAGAAAAAAGATGAACTTCGTTTTAAACGAGCTTTCCGAATTTACATCCCATCATTCGTTCGAAAAGAACCATTCTGGATCTTCCCATGACTTTTATTTTGGAATTGGGTCGCGACCTTTTTTCTTCAAATGTTTTCATCAGGATACCTTAATAGCATGCGCTGAAGTAAACATGAATTTATTCTTGGATAGAATTCTTAAGGTAATATAAGTTTCGATTTTCATCCGAAAGACGAATGAAGTTCCTTTTGATGCTACGCATCAAAAGAACTTCATCAAAGCTTTGGAATATTATTGTTGTTTTTCTGTTAAAAATGGTCATCGTACATGTGCTTCACGTCACACAAATACGCACAGCTGACTCATCGGAAAAAAACAAACTTGGCTCCAATTTTCAGCAGTCCACGATTGATGACAACGCAAACTGGACCCAGGTAGCAATATTATGTTGGACCAACCGTGGGCTTTCAACGATCGGCCCAGCGACGAGGCGACTCGGCGGCCAACAATTGGATATGTGTTGGTTCAACGGTTAGACCTACATTGGAAAACTGTTGCAAACAGTTTTCCAATGTGATCATGTGTTCTTGGACAATCATGGTTGGTCATGTGTTGTTGGACAACCATCGGACAACCGTTATGTTGTCATTTGTTGATTACTGGTTGGTCATGTGTGGTTGGAAAAACTATTGGCCAATCTTCGGTAAACAACACAACCTTCGCCCAACGCTGCCGACGCAAAAATATTATTGTGCCAATCGTTGGCCAATGTCAGTGTGCTACTGGGGAAGTTTCTTTATTTTCATGACAGAGGTTAGTCTAGGTTAATGCGCAGGTTTATAAGACTTTTATCCAAAATCTTTCCTAAGATGTTGGGCAATAGTGCTGATGCTAATATCAGACCATTTTGAATGTAGAAATGCCTTCATTTTCTTGCACGAACTACTCGGAGAACGCATAACTATTCGCCTTATGGTATTGCCATCTCATGGGGTTTTTTTTTCCGTGAGTGTCCACTTCTCTTTTGGTCGATAAATTCACCTTTCTACATATATCACGTTCTGAGTATCCTTCATGATATAAAGTCACTATTTTTGCCCTCTGAGTAACACTTAATTGACCATTTTTGCCCATTTTTCGCTATGTAGAAAATACGTACAAAACCTCTCAGCATGAAAACCAGAAGCAAACTGAGCTCACACGCTTCCCCAACTCTATCAACAGCTGCCGCTGTTAGATGATGCAACACCGACATGAAGTTGAGTAATACAGACAGTAGCTAACGCAGTCGGAAGAAATCTCCTAATACCAACAGGTGGTATTAAACTTTTACAAATCACTGTAATTTTATTCATTTTAAGCATTTAATATGAATCACTCCGTCGATTTCGCATGTACAGAGCACGTCTTCTCTGAAAACAAAACATGCTCCTCAATATTCTAGAGCGAAGTGGATGGCAAACGGGTATATCATATCCACGAATTATTTGCCTAACAATACAAGATTTTATTTAATTGTCCATGCAGGATTATTTTCATCAAGCGAAATAAGGAACATCAGCTTTTTTATCAGAACATTTTCTTAACGGGAATTGCTTTTTTCATAAAGGCAGTGCTTGTCTATTCGAGATACGATTCCGCCGAATACACAACCCGATTTTTAATTACGTGCAGCAGATATATCCATAGATGCTCCATACGTTTTGTACTTTTTAGCACGTCTTTTATAAAAAATATAACGCTGCCGCTAGAGAGTGTAAATGCAGATGCTATCAAATTCAAAATATATTTTATTCCATATCTGCTAATAAATATTTGAATGAAAAAATTATCCCGCTCGATGCCGTTTGTAACGAAGACCATTTTGGTTGCAATTTCTTTCTCAAGTAATGTATATATTTTCCGCTAGAGGGCGTAAAGATAAATTTGGATTTCCCAGATATCTCTGCATCTAAAAGTTCAATTTAAAAAATTCATTCTCCATCGGATGCAAAATCGGGTAGGAAATGTTCTACATATATTTTTAATTTATTTTTGATGAGAATAATTTGGCCACCAGGGTCGTATATATCTGTTTCTGATGTATTTCAGCAAATTGCGCACTTCTGAAAACTCGACTGAAAAACAGTCTTTCGTGGATCGATACCGCTCACCTTGGGAAAACTTTTGAAAATATCTCATGCTGAAAATGGCGCATAGTTTTTTCGTCAGCTTCGAAGGTACATATCCCGTTTTTGTTGATATCTCTGCTTCTAAGAATCCGATTTGAAACATTCTTTCTTTATCGGAGAGCATTTCTAGAGCGAAATGTTCTGCATGTAAATTTAAATTTTTCTTAACGCTAGAGGGCTTTCAAGTGTCTACTAGAGATTTTTTTCTGCCAGATTTCTGTTTACAGTAATTTTGTAGCAATATTTGCGGGACTAAAAACCCGATTGAACAAATTCTTCTTCTGTCAAATACTACTAATTGTGAAAACATTTTGAGTGTATTTTCATCCCAAAATAGTGCAGAATTCTCCCACTATAGGGCGTAAATATTTAATCTGTTTTTCTCGATATCTCTGCTTCTAAAAATAAAGATTTAAAAACTTCTTTTACACCGGATAACATTTACCTTGTGGAACACACTATAGTCATTTACATGCAGAGTTGTTTGTAATTCACAGTTCTGTTGTTTGGTGGTGTTTGTGTACGCTTATTTGCAGCTGTACATTCGCTTCAAAAAAACGTACTGAAATTTTTTTTTTAACTGTATGCCATTCGCTTCAATAAACATGGGATATATAAAAATGCGAATGCACAGTTTTCCCGCTAAGAGGAGTAAATGTCTTAACCTTTTTTCGCTGTCTCTGCTTCCAGGAGGCGTATTTGGAAAAAATATATTTTTTCTTAGCGTACCTTTTGCTATGAAGAATACTTTTCGGATATTTTCAACTTTTTCATTATGCAAAATTCTTCCGCTACGGCGCGCAGTGTTATGCCATGTTTCCATCCATATATCTTCTTTTAACTGCTTGATCTGGAAATGTATTTGTCTCTATCTTCCTTTAGTTATGATTCTCTTTGTGCAGAATTTACTAATTTTGGTAACATTCTCTTACTTTTTAGGCGTTAGTGGAAACAGCTATTTCTATTACTGGATGTTTTATCAATTGTAGAAATGTGTGTGTGTGTGTGTTTTACTAACCGGTTATGAATAACTTTGAAAAATTTTATTCGTATCAGAAAGGATTCAAAAGACGTGGTCATTACAACCGAAAATTCGGCGTTATCTTTCTTTCTCACTTTGTCATTAAAATATAGGTGGAGCATAGCTTATCCAAAATTCTTAGGCAGGAAGTGTTCCTGATTTTTTGGCGCTCGGAGTATTTGCATACGGTATATCTACATAATGATATGGCTTGGAGTGGGACCAAATCTAAACAATAAATCCTTTTATATTTCAAGAAATTAAAGTCGTTCGAGAAGAACGAATCAGCAAACTAAATCGTTCGAGAACAACTCTTTAACGAAAAGAAGTGAATGCTGCAAAAGAGCGCATTCCCTGTAAAAGCGAAAGGGTTGAATTCATGCCAGAAGTTTGTGCTGTGGAGGTATGGTGGCAACGCAGAGTCAATCGATACATGTTTGCGGACGGTTAGTTGAGCTGGCACATGGTGATCAACTAGGTTCATATCAGTCACTGTCTGTTGTTTATGTTTAATTACGGGAAAACCGCTGCAACAGCACGATAGATTTGTTCCTCATACGACGAGAAAGCAGTAGGTAGAATGCACATGTAGTGAGTGTTTTATGAATTTCAGAAGTGATGATTGCAAAGTAGAGGGCAAGCAGCTTAGAGGACGGTTGAAGGAGATGCAGAGAGATCTGTGTCCCCTTCGACCGTCAAGAGCGCAGAAATACTTCGATGATTAATTCATACACTCGACGTGGATCAGGAACACCAAACAAAAGTCATCGCCATTTCCACGTTAATAAGTGAGTCACGGAAAAAATTCGAATCGGCCGCTACTGGGAATTGAACTCAGGGCATTCCAGTTACGCGCCGGACATGCTACCACTGCACCACAGCGGCCTCAAATTCCTCCAGACTCACATGTGATTAACTGCCAATCCACATGGCAGGTTACTTCATGGAGCCCCGCACAATGTTGGGATTCACCAAAGATGGAAATCATCTTTTGTGAATTCAATGCTGGCAATTCACCAAATGTGGAAAGCATCTTTCCATTTTTGATGAATCCCTAGCATTGTGCGGGGCTCCATGAAGCAACCTGCCATGTGGTGTGACAGTTAATCACATATGAGTCTGGAGAATTCGAGGCCACTGCGCGTAACTGGAAGACCCTGGGTTCGATTCCCGGTGGCGGCCGGTGAGAATTTTTCCGCGACTCACTTATTGACGTGGAAAGAGCGATGACTTCTATTTGGTACTTCGATTATGATTAAATGCGGTCATTTTGTGTAAGTACAACATTTATTCGATCATAAAACGCCGGAAAATTATTCATAGATCTAATGCAATGTTAGGTGAGTGTCTTCACATCATTCAATTTCAGCTTTTCTTCCGCGTTATCTCAAAAGCTTGCAGTATCTGACATCTTTCTTCAGCATTGGACTCACTGAAGTTTTGGAGATGAATGCAAATTTTGTCAACACACAATCGAATGGAAAACATTTGAAACGCTTCTCAAAACATCAAGAAACACGAAACAGTGAAAGTTGTTTGGACTGCCAAATCCTAGTGAAGAAAAGAGAAGCCTCGATCTCCAAAGTTACTGCACAATCTGACACTTGATGGAGATAAATTGGAAACTGAAGCATGTAGCTTGTAATATATCGCGGCTTGCGCGTGATTCGGAGTATAAGAGATAATTTGATTAGCAATTGTTGATGGACATCCATAGAAATTGGAAAGCAAACCCACATGCGAGAGAAAGAGGGATATCGCAAGCTGAATCATAGATACGATAATTGACACACCGAAATTCGCAAATTTACATTATCAGAACCGTCCACAGATTAAGGTATAACGAATTTAATTGAATTCCGTCAGTCATTTAAGTTTCTCTGGAAGCTAATTAAATTCCCCGGCACTATGATTTCCTCGAAAGCAAAGCTCATAAAAAACGTCGCACGCAGAGAAACTGATGACTTCTATCATCATCATCATCATTGTCAACCATTATCAATCCACTGCTGGACGAAGGTCTCCCCAAGTTTCCTCCACAACGGTCTGTCTTGTGCCAGTCTCCTCCATGTCACTCCCGCATATTTACGAATTTCATCCACCCATCTCCCATGTGGTCTTTTTCTGGGTCTTTTCCTGTCCCTTGGAATCCAATCTAAAATTTCGGCTGTCCATCTATGGTCTGTCCTTCTGGCAGTATGTCCAGCCCATTGCCATTTCAGGGATTTAACTCTGATCATGATGTCTTCCACTCTCGTCATTTTTCGGATCCACGAGTTCCTCTTCTTATCTCTCCTGGTTATACCAAGCATGCACCTCTCCATGCTTCTTTGAGTTGTCTGCAGCTTTTGTATGTCTCTTTTAGTTAAGGTCCACGTCTCTGCACCATACGTAAGCACTGGAAGGATGCATTGATCAAACACTTTTCTTTTAAGACATAATGGCATATTGCTCTTGAAAATTATGCTGTTTCTTCCAAAAGCTCTCCAGGCAAGTTTTGTACGCCGATTAATTTCTTCATCAATGTGACCCTCACTTGATATCTGCTGTCCAAGATAAACATACGTATCTGTTATCTCCAGTTTTTCTCCATCAATCGATAAATCTTCATTTCTTGTAAAAGCATTGAACATCACTTTTGTCTTCTGAAAGTTCATTTTTAATCCCACTTCTTTACTCTTGTCAGCAAGTTCCTGGATCATACTCTGCAGCTCTGATGGGGTAGTTGCAAAAATGACTACGTCATCAGCAAAACGAAGGTGGGTTAGATAATCTCCATTAATCTTTATCCCTTTGTTTTCCCAGTTCAGTGATTGAAAGACATTTTCCAATGTGGCATTAAAGAGCTTCGGAGATATGGTGTCACCTTGTCTCACTCCCTTTCCAATTTTTATGTGTGTTGTATTTTCAAACAGCCGAATCTTTGCACTTGCATTTTCATAGATGTTATTAATAATATTAATGTATGCATCTTCAATACCGCAGGATTTCAGAGCCGTGGTAACTGCTGATGGTTTCACCGAATCAAAGGCTTTTTCATAATCGATAAAAGCCATGCACAATGGAAGTTCATATTCCCTCGCTCTTTCAATCAGTTCTCTCAGTACGTGGATATGATCTATTGTGCTGTAGCCACTCCTGAATCCAGCTTGTTCTCTCGGTTGAGCCATGTCCAGTGTTACCTTCAAGCGGTGTGAAAGAACTTTAGTGAAGATTTTATAAACCACTGATAGGAGGCTGATAGGTCTGTAGTTCCTGAGATCCTCAATGTCACCTTTTTTATGTAGCAGGATCATTGTAGCATTGTTCCAATCCTCAGGAATCTTCCCTTCATTAAGGCATCGAGTGAAAATTTGGGCGAGTACTGTTTCAATTTCTCCACTTGCTTCTTGTATGATGTCTATAGTAATTCCATCTTCTCCTGGAGCTTTCCCTCGCTTCATGTTCTTGATTGCATGAGCAACTTCTGCTGGGAGGACTGGAAGAACTCTGGTACCTTTCATGATGTCTGGAGTACATGTATCATCCCTTTCATATAATTTGGAGTAGAAATCTTTCACTCTTGTCAAAATTTCGCCTCTATTTCTTGTTATAGAACCATCTTCTTTTCTCAGAGCCATAATCTGTTTTCTTCCCTTACTGAGATGTCCCTTTGCTATCTTAAGGCTTTGGTTGTTTTCAATTGCTTTCCTCACTAGCTCACAGTTGAATTTCCTTACGTCTTCAGTGATACTTTTTCGTGTTGTCTTGCATAGCTCTATATATTCCACTTTGGAAGTCACATCTACTTTAGTTGTCCTCATCTCTCTTCTTTTTGACTTCTATACAATACATTAACTGTTCAATTCGGAAAGGAAAGTACGGCATTTTACAGATGCTTCTTTTATTAATTCATAAACAAACCCATATTGCAAATTACGGTAGTCCCCAATGTCTAGTCCAACAAATTTTGAGACTTTATTCAATATTAAATTTTAGATTTCATATTTTGCGGAGACGTACAACTGTTTCCATTATATAGGAATAAGCTTTTTCAAATAAAATGTGCATAGCGTATGTTAACGTGCAGAGTTCTATGTTAATGTGTAGAGTTCTACGATGTTGGCAGCAGATACATATAACCTTTTTTGAATAATAAAGGGGTATCATCATCATCATTGTCAACCATTATCAATCCACTGCTGGACGAAGGTCTCCCAAAGTTTCCTCCACAACGGTCTGTCTTATGCTAGTCCTTTCCATGTTACTCCCGCATACTTTCGAATTTCATTCTCCCATCTTCCATGTGGTCTTCTTCTGGGTCTTTTCTTGTCCCTTGGAATCCAGTCTAAACTTTCAGCAGTTCATCTGCGTTCCGTTCTCTTTGCAATATGTCCAGCCCGTTGCCATTTCAGGGATTTTACTCTGGTCATAATGTCTTCCACTCTTGTCATTTTTCTGATCCACGAGTTCCTCTTCATGTATCTCCTGGTTATACCAAGTATGCATTTCTCCATGCCTCTTTGAGTTGTCTGCAGTCTTTGTATGTCTCTTTTAGTTAAGGTTCACGTCTCTGTACCATACGTAAGCACTGGAAGGATGCATTGATCAAACGCTTTTCTTTTAAGACATAATGACATATTGCTCTTGTAAATAATACTGTTTCTCCCAAACGCTCTCCAGGCAGGTTTTATACGCCGATTAATTATTTAATCAATGTGACCCTGACTTGATATCTGCTGTCCAAGATAAATGTAGGTATTGGTTATCACCAGCTTTTCCCCATCAATCGATAAATCTTCATTTCTTGTAAAAGCATTGAACATCACTTTTGTCTTCTGAAAGTTCATTTTTAATCCAACTTCTTTCCTCTTGTCAGAAAGTTCCTAGATCATACCCTGCAGCTCAGATGGGGGAAGTTGCAACCTTCCGAAATTGTGATGTCATATTACAAGCAGTGTGAAAACCGTTAAAGCTGACCAGATGTCAATGTGGTCAAAAGGCGTAGATATCTGGTTAGTTGTCCGAGCAGGATTCGGGCTCGAGTTCAAGATGAGGCATGGTTGGTGAGCTTGGCTCATGGGGCTCAGTCTCCTCCCTCCCTCCCTCCCTGGAACCAGTGGTCACAATTAGCGACCAAATACTGCTTATATCCCTTAAAGTTCAAAGTTGTCAAAGACATAGATTTTTGGGTAGCAGTCCGAGCAGGGTCCGGGCTCGAGTTCAGGATGAGGCATAGATGGTAAGCATGGCTTATGGGGCTGAGTCTCCTCTCTCTCTAGAACCAATGGTCCCAAAATAGCGACGAGCGATTGCTTTATCCCTTAGAGTTCATCAGAGTGGTCGTTAAGTGCTGAAACTAATAAGAAACAAGAGGGATGACATTTAATTTTCGGTTGTAATGAGTACGTCTTTTTGAGTCTCTTCCGACGCGACAAAAAGTCTTCAAAGTTATTCATGGTCAATGGAACAGGATAGGAAAAAAATCAACCCGATTTCTCTAAAACATCCATAAATAGAAACAGCTATTTACTCCCACCAACAGCGAGAAACGATGTAACCAAAATTAACAAATGGTGCACAAAAAGTTTCTCACAGCGGAAGGAATGTTTCAGATACAGACATGTTCGAAGGGAACAGTTAAAAGAAGTAATAACAAGTTAGTAAAATCATGCAATGCATTGACTATGATATGCTTTCCAACATACTAGAAATCATTACTCAAGTTATTACTCAAGTTATGAGGAAAGTGGCTGTGGAATAAATCTCATACCTGTGCCCTGACCTTTGATCCCATTTCGATTATATTCAACAGAACCGGTTCAGTATACCACCGAAATAACATAATAACGTTTTGTCGCAATCGAAGCAATTTTACGTAAGTTATGATGCATAAGGGCTATGGAATAGATCCGGCTCCTGTGTCCCAACCTTTGACCCCCATTTCACCCATTTTCAACAGGATTCGTCCCCAGGCCGGTCCCTGCAACATACCAACATTTCATTCAAATCGAAACATTTTTACGTAAGTTATGACGCATAATGGCGATGGAAGTGATTCCGCTAATGTGCCCTGACCTTTGACCCCGATATCGCCCATTTTCAATAGGGTGTGTCCCAAGGTGGTCCTCTACCACATACTAAAATTTCATCGAAATCAAACATTTTTAACGTTCGTTATGACGCATAAGAGCAGTGGAATGGATCCCGCTTCTATGTCCTGACCTTTGACCTCATTTCGTTCCATTTCAATAGGGTGCCTTCCCAGGTGTTCCCCTACTACATACTAAAATGTCGTCGAAATCTAACGATTTTTACGTGAGTTATCGTGCGGACGAACATACGCACACAACCCGTGACGTAATGAGGCAGATGGGAATCGCGACCATCTGCTCGCAAGAGTGTGACGTTATAAAACTTTAATAGGATCCACACACATCGTGTGACGTAATGAGACAGATGACGTGACACTATACTAAAAACGTGGTAATTCGGGGTGGTTATTTAACCCACTAAACGAATTTTACTAAAGTCGAGATCAAGTTAAATCGATTTCTAGTACAAGAAAACGGTAGGTTAACGACTTTCATCAAAATCCTTAGAGCCGCTTTCAAAATAAAATTTACATACTTACAAGAATTGCTGCTTTAAAGTGAGCATCAAGTAATTTTGCTTCCTCTACTTCGCATGGAAAAATTTCTGTACACATTTTCTTCCCAATTAATGCGTTCCCAATGATGAAAATTTGAACATCGATTAAAATATCTTCATTTTATAACTTGCACTACTTAATATTTTCTAAAATATATCCATAATAATGCAATCCAACATTCGTTTGTCTACTGACGTCATGAAAATACAGGTGGCGCCATCATTTTCCTGGACAATTAATGCGTTCACAAGGTTGAAAATTTAAAACATCGATTAAAATAGCTTCATTTTATAATTTGGAATACTTAATATTTTCTAAAACATAACCATAATTATGCAATCCCACATTTGTTTGTCTACTGACGTCATCAAAGTACAGGTCGCGCCATCCTTTTTCTGGTTTGTAACACACACCGAAGGAAAAGTTATTTATTTTTAATATAATTATGGCTATGTTTGAGAACATATTAAGTTATTCCAAGTTATAATAGTAAGTTATTTTAATCGATGTTCAAATTTCATCCTTGGGAACACATTAATTGTGAAAGAAATGTGTACAAAAGTTTTTCCATTGGAAGTATAGGAAGCAAAATTACTTGACGTCCACCTTAATAATATGGGATAAGGGCGATGGAATGGATCGCAATCCTATGTCCTGACCTTTAACCCCATTTCGTCCATTTTCAATAGGGTTCGTTCCCTGGTGGTCCTCTACCACATACTGAAATGTCATCGAAATCGAACCATTTTTACGCACGATATGACGCATAAGGGCAATGGAATGCATCCCGCTCTTATAACCTGACCTTTGACTCCATTTCCCCCATTTTGAATAGGGTTTGTCCCCAGGCGGTCCCCTACCACATAGTGAAAGTTCATTGAAATCGATCCATATTTACGCAAGGTATGACGCATAAGTGCGATGGAATGGATACCGCTCCTACGTTGTGACCTTTAACCTCATTTGTGCCACTTTCAATAGGGTTCATCCCCAGGTGGTACCCTACCACATACTAAAATTTCATCGAAATCCAATCATTTTTACGCAAGTTATCGTGCGGACAGGCGGACGGACAAAGCTGGAGCATATACGCTTTTTTAACCTACGGTTGGAAAGCGGAAAAAAATGAAACACAATGCAATTCTACGCCTCCTAGCTGAAGAATTTTTATTAATGGGGAAGTGGAAAATACGAGAAAAATATTCTTCATGGCAAAAGCTATGCTAAGGAAAAAACTTTTCAAACACGTCTCCGGGAAGCAGAAATATCAAGAAATAGGTTTTGACCTTTACGCCCCCTAGCGAGAAAGCTGTGCGTTATTTAAACAGGGTAATGTTCCTAATATTTATTGTAGCGAATGACGCACAGTGAAAAGAAATTTCTCAATAGGGATTTTACAAACGGAGATACGACTGCAAACAGAAGTACCCAAACACCACCTAGCGACAGAATTGTGAACTACAAAAAACCCCCCAAAAAAACGTCTGGATAGGTCTGCAATGCCATTCTTGAAAAAACGTGCAGGCTTTGCTGCGAAGAAATCAAGGAAATTCTGGAGATCAACATCACTGTTGAACGTTCTACCACGGAGTGCATTCGAAATACACTATATTGACAAAAGTCACCGGACACCCCTTCAAAATCAAATGAACGGATCCGCTGCGTTGTTAAGATGCGCGTTACAGCTGAAAATGGTATAAAAACAAGCCTACAGCTGACCGCGATCATATCGCACTGTGAGGTTGAGTGAAAATGTCGCGTCGGGAGAGAAATGATTTTGAGAAAGGAAAGATTATTCGATCTTATAGGTTTTCCATAACGGAAACCGAGAGGCATTTAAACATACCCAAGTTAACTGTTTTGGATCTCCAGAATAAGTGGAAGACACATGGCGTGACTGAAGCAGCAAAACGTACCGGCAGACCAAAGAAAATCAGTGATAGAGGATGTCGAAGCCTCAGGAGAGTCGTTACTGTTAATCAACGGAGTACTGCACAAGCTCTCAGTGTACAGGTGAATAAAAATGCTGGAACTTCGGCATCTACACGTACCATTCGCAGAAAACTTCATTTCATGGGATACCGTGTCGTGCGGCTGCTCATAATCCTTTCATCTCCATTTGGAATGCTACTCGCCGTTAAGCATGATGTAAAGAAATTTTATCGTTGACCGTAGATCAATGGAAACGGGTCCTATAGACTAATGAATCCAGATACACGATCCATCAATCTGATGACCGTGTGCGGGTACGGCGGCAGCCGCGAGAACGCTATGTACCACAAAGTACTGTTCCTACGGTCAAGTTTGGAGCTGCCAGTGTACTTGTATGGGGGCGTTTTTCGTGGTATGGTCCCGGCCCATTGGTTACCGTGGACAAACCTGTTAACCAGCACGTCTACCTCGATATTCTGGACAACTATTCTATAACAACTTTGTGGCAATACAATAGAACCGAGCCTTGTTGGTACCAGCAGGATAATCCACCAAGCCCTAAAGCAAGGGCAGTTACGGCGTGGTTTGACGATAATTCTGTATCGTGTGCTGACTGTCCAGCACAGAACCCTGATCTTAATCCCATAGAGCACCTATGGGATGAATTAGAGCGCCGCATAAGAAGTTTGGATCCAAGGCCTACTACTAAGCAACAGTTAGGGGCAGCATTTTGTACCTAATGGAAGCACATACCTATTGCTGTGTTCCAAAACCATGTCGAAAGCATGTCTCGGAGGGTAAGTGCATTCATTAAGCCCAAAGATGGACCGACACCGTATTAATGCATGTCAGTAAATGTTATGCTGTGTTTCTCTTCTAGGTATCCAGTGACTTTTGTCAATATAGTGTAGATCGAAACAAATGATAGTCTGAAGGGGCGTCATATGGGGAATAGAGCGGATATGGAAGGATCATTCATTGCATGTCCTGAACAGCCATTTTGGTCATGTTTGCACTGTGAGGTGGTGCGTTACCATATTGAAAAGGACACCATAGCGCCGATGTGGCCGTTTCTGTTGAATTACTCCCTCCACATTGGCGGAGTTGCTTGCAATAGAGTACAGCGTTGATGGTTCGATTTCTCGGCAGTATATCCGTGAATAATGCCTTCCATGTCCCACCAGACACACATGATCTTCGCAGGATGAAGGTCATGTTTTAGACGTTTTGTGTGCGTTTTGTTTGGGCTCAACCATTCCCTCCGATGCCTGAAATTTACGCACATGCACCACTTTTCATCTCCAGTAGTCATACGTGACAGAAAGGGTTTGTGTTGCTGAGAATATTCGCGATAACAGGCGAGCAAGGAACTACATATGGCAGCACGCTGATTCTTGTTGTCCTCGGTGAGAGTGTGAGGCACCGAAGACCCCAATGTCTGGACCTTTCCCATACGTTCCAGGTGTCGCACCACGGTGGCCTGATCACAGTCCATCTCAGTAGCCAATACGATGTGGTTTGACGCGGATCCAAGTGGATGAGATGGTTCAAACGATCCTCATCAAAGTGAGATGGACAACCTGAGCGTGGAGAGTCATTGAGGTCAAAATTGCCACCTCGGAACGGGTCGAACCATTTGCGAGCTGTCCTCGGAGCGATATCATCCTCCTCATACACAACAGAAATTTGTTGAGTAGCCTAGGCAGCTGTAGATCCCTTGTTAAACTCGTAGAGAAGCAGATGTCAGAAACAATCATTGCTCTCTATTTGACACTCCATACCTCCGGACCTGAAAACCAGAAAAACCGTTAGCCACAATTATACAACGCAATAGGATTTAGATACACGATATTACTGGCTATATTTTGATATACAAGTGGCCATCTGCACCGTCACTACTGACTTGGGAAATACTCGTGAAATAAAACTGCAGGAATTCACGCATCGACCCAATAGCATCCGGTACTAAAAGAGTTTTTTAAATCGGACGGTTTCAAGCAGAGATACCGAGAAAAGCATGTTAAACATTCGCACCCGTACCAGGAAAATTGTGCAGATATTCGGGGAGAAATACGCACAAAATGTTTTCACAGGTAGTATATATAGTATTTGACTGAAAAATAATATTTTTCAATCCGGCGTTTATTTCCACAGGTACTGCAGAAAATATACTGTAAACGGAAACAACTTACACCCTGCAGTGGCAGACTTGTGCGTTAAGGAAAATTTGTGACTGTATTAGAAATATTGGGTTGTCGGAAAAGTCATGACGTATTTTAGCCATGTTTTGCAAAGGTCATTTATTGATAGAACAAAGATCAAATAATGATATAAGCCTCGTTCATAGAAGGACGTACAAGGTGCTGATTTACAGCCTCATCTGAATTGAACGTTATACCACGCAAGGACTGTTGAAGAGAGCGAAGCAAAAGGAAGTCTGACGGCGCAAGGTCAGGCGAGTACGCTGGGTGTGGCAACATATCCCACCCAAGCTCCAATAATTTTTGGCGGGTGATCAAACTTGTGTGTGGTCTCGCGTTGTCATGATGGAACACAACACCTTTACGATGAACGAGCTCTGGACGTTTCTGAATGATGGATTCGTTCAAACTGTCCAATTGCCGACAGTACACATTCGAATTGATTGTTTGGTTCCGTGGTAGGAGCTCGAAAAACACTACACCTTTAAAATCCCACCACACTGAGACCAGAACCTTCCGCTGATGAATGTCTGCTTTGGATGTCGTTTGAGGCAAAGCAGCACGTCGGGACCAAGACCGTTTGCGCAGCACATTGTTGTACACAATCCACTTTTCGTCACTAGTTATCAGTCCCTTAAAAAAAGGATCGTTTTCCTTACGTTTAATGAGCATATCACAAATGTTTATACGCGCCGTCAATTGAGCTTCTTTGAGTTCATGAGGAACCTACACATCGAGCTTGCTTACGTATCCCAGCTTCTTTAGGTGGTCGTGAACGCTTGAATGATGGATGTGCAATGTGTCTGCAATCTCTGGTGTCGTGTAACGTGGGTTTGACTCGATCAATGCCTTGATTTGGTCGTCATCAACCTCGGTGGGCCTCCCGGACCGAGGAGCATCGTTGAGGTCAAAATCACCAGCACGGAATTTTGCGAACCACCGCTGGCACTGACGTTCGTGTGGAGCATTTTCACCGTACAAGTTACGCAACTTTGCACAAGCTTGACGTGCATTCTTCCCTTTACGGAAGTAAAACAGTAAAATATGGCGAAAATGCACAGTTTGGTCTTCCATCTTCAACTTGATGTCAAATCTCCGCAAATCAACCAAATAGCTCACTATTCCTTTTAGACTGCAGCTAGAACTGGCATCTGTCGAATGCCATAGCGATAACAGAGCTGCGCATGCCTTTAGTACTTCCAAAACCGCACAACCGCCATCGGGGGCCAAATTACGTCATGACTTTTCCGACAACCCGATAGTTCGCATACAAAACGCTTTCCGATAAAGAAATCATTTTTCAGATCGGACACTTAGAAGCAAATATATCGAGAAAAATAAGATATACATCTACGCTTCCTGGATAATTTTTTGACAGGTTTCAGAAGCTTAGATCTTACTGCTAATACATCAGAAACAAAAAGGACCACTTATCTCCCTGGCGGCAAAATTATTCTCTACAAAAAATTAGAAATCACACGGAGAACATTTCCCATCAGGAGTTGTATCCGTTGGAGAAAGAATTTTTCAAATAGTACTTTTAAAAGAGGTATCGGAGAAATGGCAGTTTATCTTTACGGTCCCTAGCGGAGAATTTATGCATTACTTGGAAAAGAAACTGTACCCAAAATAGTCTTTGTTATAAATGGCATCTAAAGGGAGAAATAATTTTTTCAATCGGATATATGGAAAGAAATTTATGGAATAAAGTATATTTTGAATTCGATAGCATCTGCGTTTTACGCCGTCTAGCTGCGAAATTATGCATCGAAAAAAGAAAAAACTGCAATGCAAGGATCATCGTTTCCACATTTCAAACTTTCAATGCAAAAATATTTTTTTTCAAATCGGACTAATTGTTGGAGAAATATGGTGTCCTAAGATCGACGGAACAGAGAAACTGATACTAAAAGTAACAGTACTATGTTTTACAAAAGACGTGCAAATAAGCAAATACAAAACCTCTGAGTCAATATCGATGCGAGTTTTGTGTATATCTAGTCTCTACCTCTTTACAAAATATACAGTAATACCCCGTTTTCACGTTCCTGTACCTTGGGTGCCCTAGCATGGCGTGTTTAAAATTTTATAATGTTGCTCTATTGTTGTACTTCTGTTTACACATTTCTTTGTAGAAAATTTTCTCGTTTTATGTGTTTCCGTTTCTCTGGGACGCGTTCAAAAGTGGATGGAATGTATTAAAATTATGTTGAGTTTTAGTTGTTTTATAGCTGTATATTTAAATGTAATTGGTTAACATACTGATTTGCGATAGTTATTGAGTACCTGCGTTGCACATTAGTTGCACTTGGTAATAAATAACCAGACAAGAAGATTTGAAAGCTGTCGAAGCGCGGTAACCTTTTTGGAGCAGCCAAAGCGCACACATAACACTTTAAATATCCTTTTAAAAAACGTAGGATCTAACAAACGTCTTTATTTACAATTTAAAAATATGGTAGATAAAAGCTCTGGTGAGCACTTTTGCGACCCACTATGGACGCATCATCAGGCTTATGAGTGAAACCAGATTAGAACGGCACAAGGTTAAATACTGACAGATAGGAGCACAAGTAATACATATTATGTAAATGAACACATAACAATTCATAGTGAATGGGAATGACTTAAAAGTTCCTTATAATCATTCAGATTCTTCCTCCCGTGAGCACTGCAAAATCAGGTTTCTCCAGGTAGAGGGAATATATACAGGCACGTCCTCATTACAGCATTTTGGTCCAAATTTTATAATATATAGACTCTCGGTAAAAAGCATAGAGCGTTTATTAGAAGCAGTGAATAGTAAGATCGCATTGTCCCAATCAGGTTTTAAGTCGTTTTCAAATAACAGTTTTTGACAATGTCGAAGCAGTAGATTCCTTACAATAAATAACTAAACAGGCAGAGATAAGAATCAACGTGAGAGAAAAGAATGTGTCCACTAGTTTTATTCCTTCACTCACTGAAACGTCGAATCCACTGATACATCGTGATTCTCAGGACTTCACCCCAAATGCACCCAATGGTAGTCGGTAACAGTCAACGAAAAAGTCAGTAGTCGGTAACATACAACTCATATAGCTTATTATCAACATTTTAGAGTCATCATTTAACATCTACTCGCAATCACTACAAGATCTGTACAAGTTTACAACTTTTTCTTAATGCTATCTGTTTAATGAATCTCTAGCATCTACACATGTGCGCCAGCAGAATGTTTCCCAGGTGGGGTCAAAACAAAGTTCCAGTACACAAAAACTTCTGTAAGCCATTTAAGATATGTCAGGTGATCAAATGAAACCGGTTCAAGTGGCTCTATTAAGACGAACGAAAAGGTACTCGTACATCAGCAGATGTGGCAGAACTAAACAAAGCAATATATAAGGAGGTAAGAATGCACCAGTGTTCGTTAGAAGAAGTCGCCGTAGGCATTCAGACACGCACCTCACTGCTTGTGGGAGACGACGGATACCGTCCGCGAAGAAGACCTTTGGTTACCCCCTTGAACCATTTGGTCACTGCGGTCATGACGTCTGCATGGGAGTGGAATCGTTGTCCCTTTAGAGCTTTTTTTAAGGGTCCGAACAAATAAAGCCACATGGTGACAGATCGGGGCTATTGGCTGAGTGGTGCAGAAATTCGCACCCTTTCCGTGCTAACGCATACTGCACAATGTTCGCAACATGCGGATAAGCATTGTTTTATAACAGAATCACACCACGCGAAAGCATGCCGGGTCGCTTATTCTTTTTGGCTTTCTGCGGCTTGTCCAGTGTGTCCTTGTAACGGTTGGCATTCATGTTCACCTGAGGCTCTTTAAAGTCCACCAACGAAAGCCCTTCATGGCAAAAAATGCGGTCACCTTGGTGGCGGATGCCTGTGACTTGAATTTTTTGTGTTTTGGTGATCCGGGATGTTTCCATTGCATGCTCGCTGGTTTGCTGGACGGCTCAAAGTAGTGGCACCACGATTCGTCGTCTGCCACTATACGCGACAGAAATGCATCACCCTCCGTTTCGTAACGAAGCAAGTGGTTCAAACTCAAACCTATGCGTTCTTCCTTTTGGTGGTCGGTCAGCATCCGAGGGTTCCATTTGGAACGCACCTTCCGGTACTGCAGTGTCTTCGTAACCACCATTTGAACTGTTCCAAATGACATAGCGAATTCCTCCGCTAGCGAACGTAAGCTCCGACGACGGCCCACCCGTATTGCCGCATCAGTCTTGGCGTTGGCTTCTTCTGTTGCAACAAAATGCTCCTGGCCCAGATATGAAAGATCATTTGTTTCCTCACGTCCTTCCCGAAACATTCGCACCCAGTCAGTAACTGTTGTCTTCGACATATTTTGTCACCATACATTCTGCATTCTGCGATGAATGTCAACTGGTCGACATCCTTCCGTTGTTAGGAATTGAATCCTCGCTCTCTGATCCACCTTGGACAGACTCGGAATCACACAGGCCATGTTGTGAGCCATATTTAGCTCAAACCACACATGTGAGGAGAATGAACGCATGCTCGCTTGTTCATTGGTCTGTCCTTATCACGCAATCTGGGACGTCATCATACTCCCCGTGCGCTGGTCCACGTAACACGGCACGAACGGGTTCCATTTCATCACGTCTCATAAATGACAGAAATAGTCTCTTTGTGTAAAGGAAAAATACATTTATTTCTTAACACAGGGAAAAAAATATTTCTCCAGGGTATTCAGTGACAGTTTAGGTAAAACATATTTGAATAAATGTTGTGAAACATAGATAGCTAACACACACACAGAACAACTTCTTGCGATATGTAAGATATGTGTTATGATTGTGTCATTCCATGTCAGAAGAAAATGAAAATTGCTATCTTCTATTAATTTCTACCGAATTAGTCTTTCTTATAAAATCTGCATTTCGGTAACACCCAATTTCTGTGGACACAAAGACTCTCCGGTCATGGTTGATCTCACCCAAGACTTCATCCTACGCAGTTGACTAAAAGATCATTCAATGGTACATGTTGTTGCTGGGAGTGTGCTATTTGTAGCACTCTTAAAACTGTCAAGTAAAAATTTTCCGCTTTCTGAAAGGGAAATCTTTTTTATTTCCACTACGGACTTTTCTTTCCAAAAGTGATACCATGACCTTAATTCTGCGTTTAAATTATCAGTATAGTACTGAAATGTGAGCAGAACATTTTCAGTTATCCAATTTCCAGGAGGATGCTTCACCCTCGTTGTGGGCGCATATGCATTTGCGCTTCATAAGAGCAGCTCTACTGCATTCAATGTTTTTCGCTTTCATGTGCTGGATTCACTGTCACCGCTGCCGAATATAAAAGGCTGTGCGGCAAAGTAATGTATCGTTCTGGGAGAAAACGTTTAATCAAGAAGTAACAGAATTTGCATAAAAACAGAAACTCAAGAGGAAAGTTACACCGAGGCATACGTCGCAAGTAATTAAAGGGAATTATTCTTTCACATAAATGTTTCCATATGGTAATTTAATTGATGTGAATAGAGAAAATGTTTTTGTCCCGTATAGCTTTTTTTCTGTTTACACTGCGCGCCCAAGTTAGAACCAGAGCAGCTAGCTGAAATATTATTTATATTTTACGCTAAACAATAGGCGACTAAGAAGTAAATATCTGATGATAGCAGAAAACAATCATAAAGACAGAGCTTACATGTTTAACCCTTCAACCGGCTGGAACGAATTAACTCGGGATTACCAAAATGACCGGAAATCAACTCGACGAATCACAAACAAAATAAATTTGCTTTGTTTGAATATCTTTCCCCATTTGGTAGCGCAGTGGAAAGAATCATCACCATAGCAACAGAGAAATAAATATTTGTATTGACTCGCTTAGCTTCTCGTTGTTTTCTTGCAGGTGTTATGTGAATGAAAATTGCTTTTCAGATTAAATTATGAGACGTCATCACCTTAGCAACAACTGGGAAAGAAATATTTGTGGCGACAAGTTTAGTTATCGTGTTTTCGGGTAGATGTTCAGTGAATAGAAATTGCTTCCTGGATATAATTGTGACGTCATAACCATAACACCAATTGAGAAAAAAATAGTAAATATTTGTATTTGAGAAAAAATATAGTTGTGCCGTCCTGTTTAGCTTTTGTGTTTTCGGGTAGGTGTCTCTTGAATGGAAACTGAGAATTATGTCCGCGTGTGACGTAACAACTGCATAAAGTAATACTTTTTTTTATTGTTGTAGTGCTCATAAAACATACTTTCACATTTGGAAATCACAAAAAAAAGATAATACCTGATTATTAGGAAATTACTATACATATATTATTTTTCTCCGTCATTATTAACGGGCTTCCACTTAGTATACGATATTTGTTGTCGAAGAAGTGGGCCAAATGCGGCTAGGACAAATGGATTTAGGGAAGCTTAATGGTCTGAACGCTGCTCGAACGAGTGACCTGAAAGACTAAAGCATCAAAAAAGTATTGCTTTTCCTTTTCCTTTTAGATTTGTTTACGCTTTCCAACCGTAGGTTGAAGAAGCGTATATGCTCCAGCTTTGTCCGTCCGTCAGTACGATAACTGGCGTAAAAATGGTTCGATTTCGATGAAATTTTGTTATGTGGTAGGGAATCACCTGGGGACGAACCCTATTGAAAATGGGACAAATGGGATCAAAGGCCACGACGTAGGAGCGGAATAATTCCATTGCCCTTATGCGTCATAACTTACGTAAATATGGTTCGATTTCAACGAAAGTTTACTATGTGGTATGGGACCACCTGGGAACGAACCCTATTCAAAATGGGTGAAGTGGGGTCAAAGGTCAGGACATAATATCGGGATGCATTCCATTGCCCTTATGCGTCATAACGTGCGTAAAAATAGTTCAATTCCGATGAAATTTCAGTATGTAGTAGAAGAACACCTGGGGACGAAACCTATTGAAAATGGACGAAATGTGGTCAAAGGTCAGGACAAAATGGGACAAATGGGGTTAAAGGTCACGACGTAGGAGCGGAATCATTCCATTGCCCTTATGCGTCATAACTTGCGTAAATATGGTTCGATTTCAACGAAAGTTTATTATGTGGAAGGGGACCACTGGAGACGAACCCTGTTCAAAATGGGTGAAGTGGGGTCAAAGGTCAGGACATAATATCGGGATGCATTCCATTGCTCTTATGCGTCATAACGTGCGTAAAAATGGTTCAATTTCAATGAAATTTCTGTATGTAGTAGGGGACCACCTGGGGACGAAACCTATTGAAAATGGACGAAATGTGGTCAAAGGTCAGGACATAGGATTGCGATCCATTCCATACCCCTTATCCCATATTATTAAGGTGGACGTCAAGTAATTTTGCTTTCTATACTTCCAATGGAAAAACTTTTGTACACATTTCCTTCACAATTAATGTGTTCCCAAGGATGAAAATTTGAACATCGATTAAAATAACTTCATATTATAACTTGGAAAACTTAATATTTTCTAAAACATAACCATATTTATATTAAAAATGGATAACGTTTCCTTTGGTGGTGTTGAAACCAGAGAAAAGATGGCGCGACCTTTACTTTGATGACGGCAGTAGATAAATAAATGTTGGATTGCATAATTACAGTTATGGTTTAGAAAATATTAAGTATTCCAAGTTATGAAATGAAGCTATTTTAATCGATGTTCAAATTTTCATCCTTGGGAATGCATTAATTGTGAAGAACATGTGTACAAAAGTTTTTCCATTGGAAGTATAGGAAGCAAAATTACTTGACGTCCACCTTAAAGTAGCAATTCTTGTATGTATGTATATACATTTTATTTTGAAAACGGCTCTAAGATTTTTGATGAAAGTCGTTAACCTACCGTTTTCTGGTACTAGAAATCAATTTAGCTTGATGTCGACTTTAGGAGAATTCGTTTAGTCGGTTAAATAACCACCCCGAATTATAACGTTTTCAGTGTCATGGCGTTGTTCCATTAATGTTACAAATGCTTAGAAATCTTATGACGTCACAATCTTGCGTTTGAGAATGTTGGCGCGCGGTCACGCCATCTGTCTCATTAGGTCACGCGTTGTATGCGTATGTCCATCCGCACGATAACTCGCGTAACAATCGTTCGATTTCAATGAAATTTTAGTATCTGGTAGGGGATCACCTGGGAAGGAACCCTGTTTAAAGTGAACGAAATGGGGTCAAAGGTCAGTACATAGGAGCGGGATCCATTCCACTGCTTTTATGCGTCATAACTAACGTAAAAAAGGTTCGATTTCGATGAAATTTTACTATGTGGTAGGGGACCACCTGGGGACAAACCCTATTGAAAATTGGCAAAATGAGGTCAAAGGTTAGGACACAGTAGCGGGATCTATTCCATAGCCCTTATGCACCATAACTTACGTAAAACTGCTTCGATTGCGACACAACTTTATCGTGTTATTTCGGAGGTATACCGAACCGGTTCTGTTGAATATCATCGAAATGGGATCAAAGGTCAGGGTACAGGACCGAGATTTATTCCACAGCCATTATTCTCATAACTTGAGTAATGATTTCTGGTATGTTGGAAAGCGTATTATAATCAATGCATTGCATGATTTTACAAACTTGTTATTCAATAGCCATTTAGGGGTATGATAGATATATATCCATTATGACTGTTTACCTGTTAAAGAGCTATAGTAAAATAGACTAAGAAAGAAAAGTGTTTGAGTCCCCTCTTTTTACCCAGTGATACGATGTTCGTGAAAAGGGGTCAAACTTTTCCATATCTTGGGCCGTAGAACAGGGAATATTAGAGCCTATAACTTGTGACAGGTTTATTTTGGAGTGCTGCTCAGAAGAGAAGGGGGGGGGATAATTTGTTTTGCCTCCCCTTTCGTAAAACCCCGACGCTATGGCTGCATTTCTCTTTGTGGAGAGCGAAAATTTTGGGCTCCATAGTTTACGTACATCGTCTTCTTAAATGGTTAAAGCGACAAAACCTGAACTCTCGAGAGAAATTTAACCGGCGGCTGATAGGTCAGACGTGTAGGTTTCTGACCAGTCATCAAATCCTCGGTCGGCCTGGAGCCCCGTATGAGAATTGGGGGGTGGGGGTGGGGAGGGGGTGTTTGTCTTCCAGTGCAGACTGTTTCGATTCTGTGGAGCCAGTGACCCCAAGTTACGAATGCGCGACTGCTTACAGCCCTCAGAGTTGCTCGCAATTGTCATTAAACCTCGAAAAAAAAAACATTGTTCACCTTACAACACAATTTAAAAAAATTAAAGCCCGTGGAAAAAGAAAAGAAAAACGCCGCCTCGGTGGAGCTGGCTTGTGTCCATCTATGCGAAATGGGCCAGGGGTTTAACCTCTGGTGCGTCATGGGTGGTGTGTATCTTATGTCACTGGCTGGCTCTTACCCTTCCTTGGAAACAGTGGCCCCAAATTAGGGAGACGCGACTGCTTATAGCTCATACAGGTTTCCTGGTGGTCATTAAATCCCGAATTATAGAAAAGAAAACAGTTTTTAAAATGTGTGAGCAGAGCATTACAACTTCATAACCAAGTCATGAAAACAAAGATTATGCTAACGATAAATATGTTTTTACTGCTTGCTTTATAAATGCTAATCGCATATGATTTCAATGCTTTATAAATGCTAATCGCATATGATTTCAATGCTTTATAAATGCTAATCGCATATGATTTCCCTGTATAATGCGTTTTCCCGCACTGCGTGTTTTGCACAGATTTCCTATCACAACCAAACCAAAGTCAAACTATACAATTCATGTAGTATTAGCACTCTATAAAAAAACTTCCAAGTCTTAAGTGAACGTATTGCTGGAACCTCAGTGCCGGAAATTAGCAGTTCTTTATGAGCTTCCGATTAGAATTTTTAAGACCGTGTTTTGCCTGGTTAACAGATTCATTTTTTCCGTGCCATTAGTTAGAGCTGCATATATGAAAGTTCTTAACGTATAACATTATTTTAGGAGTAGCAGAATTTTGCTTGCATTTACTGACATTTTCAATAGAGTTGAAAAAGAGACCACAACTGTGTGTGATCACGATTCTTATTATGCGTCTGAGTTTTATCTAAACTAATAAACTTCATTGTAAGTTTAAATTTTTAATTAAGCATCAGATCCATGACAAAATTTGAGACTTTGATGCATGCTTGTGTAGCATTTGTCTAATTTTTTGCAGATATCTCTTTCTAATTATATTTAAAAAAAAGAATTTTGTTAAAAAAATTTGTTTCTGTCAGTGTTTTAAGAAAGTTATTGCTGCAATAGCGCATACATGCGCTTACAATGAAATAATACGTATGAAGAATTTTAATTTTTAAAGAACATTATTGTTACTGTCATCTGCCAAATCCCTCATCCCTATTTATCACATCTCTTTTGTGAACACAGTTGATTCTTTGTACTTGAAGAGAAGTTCTTTTTGGTTTTGAAGACAAAACCGCACTTGGTTGCAGAAAATTACAATGTTTTGAAAATTTGCTCTTTTCAGATTTCAACAATACTTCGAAGTTGATATGCGAAAGTTCATTAAGTAACACTCTTAGTTGGAGTTCTTTACGTCATCATAGAGAAATAATATCCCACTAGTTGTCGGTTTATTCATCAATTCACCCATCTCTGATATCTGAATTGAACATCAAACAGAAGTCATCGCTTTTTTTCACGTTTATAAGTGAGCCACGAAAAAATTCTCATCGGCTGCCGCCGGGAAACGAACCATAGTCTTCCAGTTACGCGCCGGACATGCTACCACTGCACCACAGCGGCTTCGAATTCTCCTGACTCACATACGACTAACTGCCAAACCACATGGCAGGTTGCTTCTTGGAGCCCCGCACAATGCTGGGGATTCACCAAAGATGGAAAGCAGCAACTGAAAAAATAACTAAGAGACGAATGAATAATTCATACACGCAACTGACGTGGAAGAGGAACATCAAACAGAAGTCATCCCTCTTTCCACATTTATAAGTGTGTTACGGAAAAATTCTCATCGGCCGCCACCGGGAAGTCCGATGAGAATTTTTTTGTGACTCACTTATTTTTCCGTGACTCCCGGTGGCGGTCGATGATAATTTTTCCGTGACTCACTTATAAACGTGGAAAGAGCGATGACTTGTGTTTAATGTTCCTAGTCCACGTCAATTGTGTGTTTTAATCTGAATTGAAATTTCAGAACCATTTCTGTTGAAAGCAGCATGTGGGACCTTTACGGACCCCCAAACTTATAGTTGGTAATTCCCAATGATGCACGTACTTATAAATTCATCCGATGAATTGGTGGAACTTCTGAATTAAAGAAAGGAGGAAAAGCCACTTCCCTCTCCATCTCTATAAATAAGTGATGAACCATTTTTTTCGTTTGGGGGCTTAACAACCACCGTGAGCAATTCGATGGGCTATAAGAACCGTCCATTCTTGATTCAGTGCCAGTGGTTTCAGGGAAGGGAGAGAGTCAGTGCCGTAAGACAAAACACAACATCCGTGCCACACCGGGATTCGAACACGGACCTATCTCGGACGAATGGCCAGAAGCCAACGCTTAGACCACTGCGCCACCTGGGACGTGATGGGCCTTTCATGGAAGATTCATTGGCAACGAATGATTCTTCACAGTAAATGGTAAACAATCCGCTCTCTCTGCTGCGAATAATCATTCAATCTTCCATTACTGCGATACACACTTCAGTCGCAGCACGTTTAACTTTCTTCCGAACCGATGAGTTTGTAAACGAACTCCCAATAAGAAAAGTAATGTCGAAGATTAATGTTAACTATATGTGGGTGAACAGTCAGCTAGGAAATAATGGTGAATGGTGAAATTTAAGAATGAGAATGATACGTGAATACCGTTCAGCCGCCCCGGTGGAACAGTGGTCTAAGCGAAGGCTTCTGATTATTCGTCCTAGATGGGTCCAGGTTCGAATCCCAGTAAGGCTCTCTCCCTTTCCTGTACCCAGTGGCCCTAAATTAGGGACGGGCGACTGCTTATAGCCCATTGAGTTGCTCACGGTGGTCGTTAAGCCTCCAATGAAAAAAATATATCATTCATCTGAATGGTGTTTCCGAATCTTTCGCCACGAGTAGAGATTTATTCGTGAACAAATGGTGAATGGGTCTCAAACATCTTTTGCTCCTTTGGGCAATTTCCTAAATGGAGCTGTGAATGCGATTCATCGCCGCTTGCGATCGTGAACAGTGAGTGTGGATATTCTGCTCCTTTGGGCAATTTGCCAAATAGAGCTGTGAATGCACTTGATCGCAACTTCTTGCGATCATGAACAGTGATTGGCGATCTTCTGCTCGTTTGGACAGTTTGCCAATTTCCGCTTAACCTCACACTCGCAGGCATTTTGGAACCAAGAATAATTTTCTCAGTCAGTACAGTGAGACAACCGGCCGGAAGTGATTGACCATTCATTTGAATGACATCTGTGAATGACTCTTTTGCGTGGATGATGAACTCTCCTGAATAAATGACTTATTAAATCACTATTACGAACAGCTTTACCCTGAAACAAGCAAATTACTGAAATGCTTTGTAGGTAGTCAGCATGGAGGATCACCGAAGGGCTTCGGCCGATCATGAACATCGTAGTGCTACAGCTATTATGATGCAATGTCCTCACTTTTTCTCCCACCAAAAAAGTTTATTCGCAAAAGCAGCAACTATTGCAGCCCAGTTTCAACGGCATGTTGCCCTGCAGAATCAAGAACAAGAACCCAATTCATGTGGAAATTCCAGTTGCTGATATTAGGATTTTCGCAGGAGTTTTCGCTAGTAGACCATATAATGCAGCACTCACAGCATATGACATTTATATGGCAATTCTGAAATTTAACTCTACAGCGGAAGAAGAGGGTGCGTTTTACAAGAAAAATAGCAACGTCAATTGATGAAACGTTGCGGCGGTACAAAGTACTGCATAAAATCTTTGTGGTCGAGGAGAAGGAACATCAGCCTCACGGTAGTAGCCACTAATGGTTTTAGTTCACTTTCCTGCTTTTTAATGCACTATCTCAATTGGAGTTATGTTTTGAGCTTCATCGCACCAAAATCTCCACATAACTCTTTATTGCGCAATAATTCTTTAATAATTGATCGCTGAGTTGACTAAATCATTTGTAGTGGCAGCAAGTCTCTTGAAATTGATTATTTAATTACAGGATGGGTATGTTCCCAGAAATAGGTGAGTCTTTTCCAAATCCGCTCATTTATCCCTCAGACGCATCCAAGCAACAGGCCGCAGGTTTCGACAAAAGATTGTGCTGCACACTCAAGACAAAATCGCCTCTCTTCCCTTTTTATCTGCGTAATGTTGGGAGAAAAAGGGCGAGCACATCCAGAAACTCTTGATATTGCATCTACCTTCCTCATGCTGACCAATTTCAAGACTACCTGCGAAAAGCACCCAAAGTATTTGTAACGTATATATTCTATTTTAACTTCCCTTCTGAGTTTCTTTTTCTATGTAAATTTGAGTTCGTTCTTAGACATTTCCAAATCTTAACGTTATGTCTTTTCCCTCAAACGAGAATAATGTTGACAACAATCTGAGGGCGGAACAAGAGTGACGTATGTATGTGATAAGAACGATAGATAAAAAGGACGATACAGCAGTTGCTTAGTGTGTGTGTGTGTGTGTGTGTGTGGAGATGTTCGATCGTTGTTAAGCTAGAGTTTACGACAAATATTTAAGGTTAAGCTAGAGTACACGACAGATAATTAAGGTTAAGATAGAGTATACGACAGATAATTAAAGTATGTGAAGTGTATGTATAGCTCTCCGTGCTATATTTTGGATTTCCTCTAATGTTTCTGGACCAATAAAAAGTTGACGTAAGTTGTACTTCTGTATATATTTCGTCTGACCGTTAAACCTTAATTTGACCTATCCGGTACAATTAGTTGCGTCGCTTTTACCCTTCGTTTAACATCTATTCAGCCGGAAATCTTACAAAACGTAAAAAAGGTTACGTTATATCTTACATATTTCGTTTTCAGTCTTGAAAGTATTTTGACGTGCCTGCGACGCAGGACGCACATGAGATAAAGGCAGATATCAGTGAGAACACATTTTCGCGTATCTCAGTTGGGAGAGCAACCTACTCCGGAGTGAGGGGACCCGGTCTCGATGCCTGGCGTGGACAAACCGGTGTTTTCACACTGGCGCCCGGAATTCCAGGATGACCCGGGTGTTAAGTTTCTCGCAAATGATGTGATGTTCTTACCACACGGCGAGACAGGAAAAATGGGAATCCTTTCTTCAGTGCTTCGAAAAAATAAATCGGTGTGATGTTACGTTCCACACCAAATTGTCTGGGATTTCTCGAATGCACGTTTTTCAGCGGATGACTGCCTACAGCGACACATGGTCCCGGCTAACCTGTGGACCATGCCCCCGGCCTCCTTTGGGTGGGGTGGGTGACGTACCTGCACCGCAGGACGCATATGAGATAAAGGCAGACAGCAGTGAGAACACATGTACGCGTAGTTCATTTGGGAGAGCGACTTACTCCGGAGTAAGGGGACCCTTATTCGATGTCCGGAGTGGACAAACCTGTGTTTTCACAGTATCTCCGTGGATCAAAGTTTCCCTTCCTAAAACGGAATATTTTATTTCCTGAGTGGTTGAAAACTTAGATATCCTGCGTTTTATTTTAATGATAAAACCATCAGACAACAGGTAACGAAGTTATGACATATAGAGGGTTTAACTGAGAAAGTACTGTAAATTTGTACTATTTCCACGACGGACAGCATTCACAGAGAAATTAACGTGAAGTTCTAAATTAATAACGAGGAACTATACACCAATTATGTAGAAAATAGTAAAACTATATTTGTTATCCGATTTATTGTCGTAGGAATATATAAATAAGCGTTTCCAAGCTTCCGCGCATCAACCGCGTTCAAATTGTTAAAGCGTTCTATTTTTCAGTTTGCGGTTTCTGTCTAACTTCCTGGAAAAAGCCATTTGGTTGATATGCGAAACCTTGGAAACGCTTATTTATATATTCCTATGCCAATAAATCGAATTACTAGCATAGTGAAGTTCTAAATGAATAATATATTTATATTAATTAATGATTTATAAGCTATTCGTGAAAAATGAAGAATAACTAAAATGACACGTTGTTTCTAACAAGAAAACTGTTGGAAACCTTTTACGGCGTACGGTTACTCAGGTGAAAATTTAACGCCTGCACCCTCGAAGTTCTTTCGGGAAGACGAAAAAAGAAATAAACTCTGATGAAATTCTAACCGCAAGCTTCGCAACAGGGGAGGACTTATTGCTTTTCTGTTTTAATAATTAAATTGATTTTGATTACGAGCCGTGCTGTGACATCGTGTCATACATACAGATCAATTTCGCTACAGTGTTTTACAAGTATTGCGTTTGAATTTAACTCTCTCTCTCTCTCTCTCTCACACACACACACACACACGAGATATACTCAACATCTGAAAAATAATTACTAAGGTACGTCGTATAAATATAGAGACAATCGACTTTGCTCCGTGAACGCAATGCGAATATAGGTAGGAAGCTGAAGTCGTACCTAATTAGACATAACCCTACAACAAACGTTTCGATCCGTCGAGATGACCGGATTGTGTGAAAAGAACACCACAAAGGGAAATAGTGTAATTTCAGGTGTCTCATAAATATAAAAACAACTATGTAAAGTAGCCACATGCAAATGAGATGTACAAATTAGCATGTTGTACGCACGCGCATGGGCCGTAATTCGGTCCAGCCTACAAAAGACAGCGGACCTGCCGTCAGACATTCATTTGCCGAAATGCCACGCAACAGTCAACTTTCTGCTGAGGCGGTGCAGAAGATTTGAAGACTGAGAACAAATGGATTGCTTGTAGAGAAAATTTGTAAAGCCATGGGGAGGGATAGGGCAGTTATTTATAAGACTTTATCGAAATGCGGTGCGTTAATGCCAGAAAACGGCCTGGAAGGCCTCTAATAAGAACCAAACGAGATGATCGTGCCATCATGCGTTTAGTTTCATCCCAAAGGTTATCACTACGTCAAGTTTCTGAAACTGTTGGTGCCACCGTCTCAAAGGACACAGTTTAAGTGATCATTTAAGTGATCATCTTCCAATATTTATTATATATAAACATACTTTTCATCACCCTAAAATTAATACAACTAACAAAAATTCCCAAATTAGGAAAATTAATACTTCAAACTTAGAATATTTTAAAAATAATCTTAGTCAGATAAATTGGGTTGAGTTGGATACCATAGACTCTCCAGTTATTGCATATGACTTGTTTATTTCAGTTTTTAAGAAACTATGAAAATGCATTTCCAGTGATTGTATTGTCTAATACAAAAAATAAAAAAATTTAGAAAACCATGGATCACAAACAATTTAATAAATCGTATAAACAAAAAAATAAACTGTATGGAAAAATTCCAAAAACTAAACTACAAGTAGACTTTGAACACTTTAAAACATATAGAAATCATTTAAATTCTGCAATAAGAGTAACAAACAAAAAAACTATTACATAAATATCTTTTCCCAAAATTAGCCCAGAAAAACATGGAAGCACCTAAATTTTCTTCTGGGAAACTCTTCCAAAATGGCATGCCCAGACTTTTTAATTAATCAAAATAATAAGCAAACAGTAAACAAAAACGAAATTGCTACATTATTTAATGAACATTTTATTTCAATCCCAAAAATTATAAATGAAAAAATAAAAAAAAACAATACTCCTTTTAAATCATATTTACAAAATACCACTTACACTAACTCTATATATCTTATGGAAATAACAAAAACTGAACTACTAACTGAATTAACCCATATAAAAACAAATACTGGACCTGGCTATGATGAAATTCATCCACAAGTTATTAAACACGTAGCTGAAATTATTATTGAACCCCTATTATTTATATTTAATCTCATAATTAAAACAGGAATTTTCGCAGAGAAATTAAAAATTACTAAAATTTTTCCTAAACACAAATCTGGATCTAAAAACATTATAAATAACTACAGACCAATTGCAAACTTATCTACTTTTGCAAAGATTTTAGAAAAATTAATATATACCAGATTAATTTCATATCTGACAAAATTTAAAATTTTAAATCAGTAACAATATGGATTTCAACAAAATAAGTCAACAGAAATGGCAGTATTTACAATTCAAAATAACATACAACAGAATCTTGCAAATCACAGCTTCACATTAGCTATTTTTTAGACATAAAAAAGGCATTTGATTCATTAAATCACGAAATATTATTAAAAAAGCTGATGCATATAGGGATAAGAGACACCTCTTATACACGTCTTAAAAACTACTTAACAGATAGACCTCAATTTACACAAATTGAGAAATATTCATCTCTACAAAAAAAAGATAAACTCTGGAGTTCCTCAGGGTTCTATACTTGGGCCTTTGCTATTTAACATATACATAAATAAATGATATTTTCAATTTAAATAAAGAAACTAATATAATTTTATATGCCAATGATACAACTATTCTAATTCATGGCAATCATATTGATGAAATGATCAATAAAGCAAATATACTGCTCAAAAAATATTCTAACTGGATGGCAGCAAATAAAATGCTAATAAACTTAGAAAAGACTAAAGCAGTAATATTTACTCTGCTATTATCTCCTCTACAAATAATTGAAAAATTGGTAATTGACAAAATAATAATTCAAATAATAGATAAATTTACTTATTTAGGAATTACACTTTATAAAGATTTAAAATGGACTAGACACATAGATACATTACTAACAAAAATATCTAAAAATATAGGAATAGTCAGTAATGCGATAAACAACCTAACTATTAAAACCTTAATGTTATTATATTATGCCTTGATTCATCCATATTTAAATTATTGCTTTTTGGCTTGGGGCCAGACAACGAATACTAACCTCAAAAAACTTCAAATACTACAAAACAAATACATTAGATTAATTGATCTTAAAGTTTATAATAACAAGGATAATATTATACAAATAAATAATTTTAGGTACTCTAAGGTATATCCACAAAAATATAAAATATTAAATATTAAACCATTGTATAATTTCAATCTGGGAAAAATTAAGTTTAAAAGTATAAAATCAGATAATTACAATCTTACTGAAATAATTAAAATAGCACCAAAATTACATCTATATCACACAAGATCTAAAGTGTCTTTACAAATATCTACACCAAGAACACAAGTGGCACAGCAAAAGATTAGATATAGTGGTCCAATTAACTGGAATGCACTCCCAAACGAATTGACCAATATTAACAATTTCAATTCATTTAAGAAAAAATTAAAATCATATATACTTCAACAATAAGAAAATTGATTTTCAGATTAAAATGTTATATGAGCATGTAGAGAATTTAACATCTGTATAATTATGCAATTGACTTGACTGTTATCAATTGATTATAGGGAAGCCTGAGCTATGTCAGGACTCTTGAAAGAGGCCTTTTCTTAGGCTTCCCATACTGTTACAAACTTTAAGTTACTCTGTAAACTAATTTATTCAATGATTCTATTGTAACAGTTAAACAAATAATAAAAGAAAAAGTTCATCGACGAATCAAGGAAAGTCGCAACATTGTGCTCCGTAAAATGCGCCGTCTGCTACACCTCACGCGGGGCCACAAGGAAGCTAGATTGTTATGGGCAAGCAGCCGCATGCACTGGACGGACGAGTGGATCGCAACTATTTTCTCCGATGAGAAAAAGTTCAACCTGGACGTCCCTGACGGTAGGAACTGCTATTGGCATGATTAACGACGCAAGCCACGCACCTTCTTCAGCAGACAGAAAGGAATGGGATCTGTGAGGGTCTGGGGAGCTTTTTACGTTCAATGGGACAAGGGATATCGCTTTTCTGCAAGGCAGGCAAAACTCCAAAACGTATCAGAACATACTCAGCAGCCACCTTCTACCGTTTTCAGAAACTCTAGCGGGAGTTGATTATCTGTTCCAGCAAGACAATGCCTCTATCAATCGGTCTGCATCAACGAAAAGCTGGTTTAACACTCATCGTGTGACTGCAGTCGATTGACAAGCACTCAGTCTAGGTATTAACCCTATCGAGAACCTCTGGGGTATCGTAGCTCGTGATGTGTATGCGAATGGACAGCAGTTCTCAAGTGTGGTGACATTAAAAGAGCAGATTGAACGAAGCTGGTACGCACTCCGTCCAGAACACTTACACCACTTGGTGGACAGCGGTGTTATTCGGAACAACAGGCTCCACTATTCGTACCGGAGGTGCCCATAACTAGTAAGTCTTTATATTTTTGAGACAGCGTATTTCTGGTTTTTTCTTGTACTTGGCGTTGGAATTGTTATATTGCCGTCAAACTATTGTGCAGCTGCGTGTCCTATACTATTTTTGCTATAAATATGAGGTGTACATTTCAGCTCGTTGTTGTTTCTTTTTTATTCGATAATTTGTTCTGTCTCTATATTTATGTGACGCTCTGTAGTTAAGTTGCTTCTGAATAATATTGTTCTACGTTTCATAGTCCACAAATGGTTTCTGTTGCATTACTGATTAATACGATCGTTGCTTAATAACCATGTTTTAATTTGTATGGTTCATTTCTCATTTTAAGTAAATTTTAATAAATAAATTGATATATTGCTTATTTTAAGTAGTAGTGGCGCTGTCGGATCACTGAGACGTAGCTGACAGAGCTTCTACTGAATAAAGTAAATCGATCCTGAACTGAGTCTTTCTTGCACAACATCAACCGAAATGGGTTATTGATATGAACAAAGATGTGATGCGGTGTTACATGAGATCAATAAATACAGAAACGGAGATACGGCGACGTACAGATTTGAATCACACAGTGTGTGCATTCCGAACTAAATGTCAAGATGAATAAACAAAACTTAATGGGTTATGAAAGAACTACGATTAAAAGCAGCCTGCTCTCCGCTATCAGAACATAGTGCATGAAATTAGAGATCAGATATGACTGAAGCTACGATCAGCGGTCTGTGAAGAAGCCAACAAGCGTGAACGAGAAGAATTAAACATTCACCTGTCCTCTGAAAAACACTCGGAAAAGATTGAACGTTATCGAAACAGAGGCTTAAGCTTGCACTTCATTTTTGAGATGGAAAATTGAACATAACTTCGACACGGTTTCACGAATTCCTGGGGAATTCCGGCAGAGTGTATTGAAGTCATTTGGGAATTCCATGTCAATGCTTTGTCTAAGACATATAATTACAAAACTTTATCCGGAAAAAAACATTACGTTTTGTTCATTTGTGTCATTAATTTACCACGCTTCAGGCAAATAAGTGTTGCAGATCGTACAAAAGCTCGTTGGGTGGGGAAACAGTTCATTTACGTTACATGTGTCTCGAAACGTGCATTAAACTTTTATCGCATTCTACAGAATGGCGGCCATCTTTGAAATCTTGTTTGTGGTGCGCCATTATGAGAAGCAAAAGCTTAAAACGGCTAAAACAATCCCCAAAGTAGGAGAAGTTGAAAAGTCAAAATGCTGCGATAAGTCGGAGAGCATAAATTTGGTTCAAAAAGTTTGTGGCTGGCGGCATGAGCTTGGAGAGGTAACAATTTAAACAGAACCATTTGTGGTTCATCTGGACACCCTGCTCCCGGCGTTTGAAGCAAATCCCAAAACTAGCAACCGAATAAAGTCCGAACTGAGAGTTTCAAAGTTCGTCATTGCTAACCACCTGCACAAGCTCGGAAAGGTATACATACGACAAAGTAACACGCCGTGTGAATTGGTTCCAGCACATGCAGCACGGGCTCAACTATCGGTCGACTTCTGCAAGAAAATGAGTCATAATTTGCGAGACACTATTGTAACGTGCCTGCACTGCAGGACGCACACGAGATAAAGACAGATAGCAGCGAGATCACATGTCCGCGTAGCTCAGTTGGGAGAGCGACTTACTCCGGAGTGAGGGGACCTGGTTTCGATGCCAGGCACGGGCAAACTTGTATTTTCACACAATGTTCTTAAAACTTATACTTAGTGGGAATACGAAGCTGATCTATCTGCGTAATATAGATGTTATTGTTTGAACATGCTTTTTTATTTGTATCTTTATCGGCAACTTCACTGCAACACGCTCAAGACGTAGTTTGGAGCTTAACTCGTAGACTTAGAGCTTATTGAATTAATGTTTTGTTGAACGTGGATAATTCACACTCGGCTGTATTTGAAACCCTAACTAAACGTAAAAATGCCAATACATTAATACGGCCAGGAATAGAGTGAATACAAAGTCCACTTAAAGAATTTCACTTTATTTCAGTCAGCAGGCCACTAGTTAAAGATATGCAAGTCATTCGTAAAACAACAAGATGCGTTGAATTGAAATTGAAACAGAGTATACGTGAATGCCGAATCAATACAAGAATCTTGTCGCTTACGTAACATCGAATATCGCACATAAACCATTCGTGGAAGATTGCACATAGCTCATGAGTTGCTTCTCTAAGATTGTTCCTCTAAAACTGCACACTCAGCTTTTATCTCAAGAAGCCTTAACTAAGTATACTGAATAAGAAAACTGCATGCAGATGTTCGTAGACGTCTGTTACACAGCGTATATGCACGTGATCGACGAATCTATTTAAGACTGCTACTCGTCAGTAGTGTTGATCACGTTCGTGACTTTCACGGAAAGAACCTCAGGTTCGATCCCAGGCAAGTGCTGTGCGTCGGATGGGCACGTAAAGCCGTCGGACCCCGGGTACTGAACCCCCGGTAATAAAGAAGGGCGTCTTCAGCCCTCTTTCTACTTCGCTGCCATGTCACTTTCCGATCAGGTACTCTAGCCCAAATCTCCTAGCTTCCTATTTCTAAGGGTTGTTGAAGATATGAGGTAAGACACTCGTTTCCTAAAATCCTCCACATATGATCTGATTTGATCTAGTGTTGATCACAATGGGAAAAAAAGAAAGGATCTTTAGGAGTTCAATAAAGGGCTTATCGTGGGTTTCCATATGACTGAAGCGACAACTTTGAAAATAGCGGAGCTGACTAGTTTCTAAAAGTGTGAGATATCCCGGTTCTTTAATCATCGGAAAAATAACCCACAGTGATTGTCTAAGAGGCGTAACTTGTGGCACGACCACAAGCTGTCAGAAACGACATCGCCGTAGTGTGAAAAGTCTTGTACGGGGAAACAGGACTTCCTGTGTGCAGCAATTGACCGAAGCATTCAGAGAAGGCTGTTCCCGACCCATATCTCGGTGAACAATGCGCAGATAATTTAAAAGTATCAGTATTGGCACTAGCATGCACAAATAGGGAATCTACTGATTTCTGAAATAAATCGGAAGGTTCGTCTACATTGGTGTCAGGAACATCGTTCCTGAAAGCTGGAAGACTGGAAAAAAGTCATGCGGTCCGACGAGTCGCGTGTTCTATACAACGGTAGGCAGAGATTTTGACAGCGCCCCATGAAGGAATGGGATCAACGTGCAGGATCTGAAAACCATTATGAATGTGTGGGGAATGTTAGCCTGTTACAGGACAATTTGGGTGAACGCCTGGTATGCTATAGACGTAAATGCATTCAAATCTATGCCAAACCGCAAACGCTCTATAGTTTGGGGTAAAGGAGGTCCACCTGGGTATTGACCAAAAGTTTCTAATTCGGTGTCCGGTGTGTGTGGGTTTCCACTTGACTTACGTACTGTTAAAATTGCCAACTTCAAGTTCATCGGACGGAACAGTGCGGCGTTAAGGCAGAAAATATTTAACGCAAAAAAGAAGGTTAAATTTGAGGTGTACGTCACAACCAATGGTTGGACTCGAGTGAACCAGCGTTACTTGTTTGTGGAACAAACTGTTTTTTTTTTATTGATTGGGGGTTTAACGACCACTGTGAGCAACTGAATGGGCTATACGCAGTCACCCGTCCCTAATTTAGGGTCACTGGTTCCAGGGAAGGGAGAGAGCCAGTGCCGTAAGAGAAACACAAGATCCATGCCTCACGAAGATTCGAACTCGGACCCTTTACGGACGAATGGTCATAAGCCAACGCTTAGACCACTGTGCCTCCGTGGCGGCGAAATTAGAGTGTGAGGTGGAACCAACAGTGTGAGCTGGCTACAGGTAGCCGAGCTCTGAACTCTGAACTGTATTCCGAGATGCTGGATCTGATGTATGACAAACTGAAACCAGTAGGCAACCGAAAGTGGGCGTTTCTTCTACAGGAAAATGCCAAGCTCATACCGCGCTTTGGACTCAGGTAAAACTTTACAAACTTGTTCGAATCGAGATAAAGCCACATCCATCACACTCTCTGATTTCGCCGTTTCTTATTTTCATCTGTTTCTAGCGGGAGCACTTTTTTCTCTGTGGTAAACACTTCGCTGATTCAGACGGCATCGAAAGCAGGTGTCAATATAAGTTAACAATGCACCAGATATTCAAGTTCAAAATGCTTATAAGCAAAGTATAAATCCGTTTATTCAGTGGAGGAGAACAGTATATAGAAGTGGCCAAGGTTTGACCTTCACAGGAAGGCTTTTTCGAGGCATTGGTTAGACATAAAATGTTCATCAGTGCCTCCTAGAGAGTTTTTATTAACTGTTTTACGCCACTGAATAAACGGATTAATACAACGACCATAAGTGTTTTTGTGTGTCAAGCGGTGCTGAAGTCCTATATGGAAAAAAGGTGGGGCGGTGAGTGTGAGAAGTTGTGACGGAAGAGGAGGCCCTCCACACAACGGGGAGGGACGAAATTGGATTTATCGATATTTACACTTCTAATAAAGTTTCACGGTTGTACGTGAAAAACCCACACTCTTGGGCTTTTCACGTACAACCGTGGCAAGTGTACTTTGCAATTGGAGCGACATACAAAACACTTCTAAAAAAACCCTTTATCCTGTGGACGAAAACATGTGGTGGATCAGAAAGTTCAAAGGAGCCTGGCGAGAATCATGTAAGCAGATAGACGGTATCATCATCATCATCATTGTCAACCATTATCAATCCACTGCTGGACGAAGGTCTCCCCAAGTTTCCTCCACAACGGTCTGTCTTGTGCCAGTCTCCTCCATGTCACTCCCGCATATTTACGAATTTCATCCACCCATCTCCCATGTGGTCTTTTTCTGGGTCTTTTCCTGTCCCTTGGAATCCAATCTAAAATTTCGGCTGTCCATCTATGGTCTGTCCTTCTGGCAGTATGTCCAGCCCATTGCCATTTCAGGGATTTAACTCTGATCATGATGCCTTCCACTCTCGTCATTTTTCGGATCCACGAGTTCCTCTTCTTATCTCTCCTGGTTATACCAAGCATGCACCTCTCCATGCTTCTTTGAGTTGTCTGCAGCCTTTGTATGTCTCTTTTAGTTAAGGTCCACGTCTCTGCACCATACGTAAGCACTGGAAGGATGCATTGATCAAACACTTTTCTTTTAAGACATAATGGCATATTGCTCTTGAAAATTATGCTGTTTCTTCCAAAAGCTCTCCAGGCAAGTTTTGTACGCCGATTAATTTCTTCATCAATGTGACCCTCACTTGATACCTGCTGTCCAAGATAAACATACGTATCTGTTATCTCCAGTTTTTCTCCATCAATCGATAAATCTTCATTTCTTGTAAAAGCATTGAACATCACTTTTGTCTTCTGAAAGTTCATTTTTAATCCCACTTCTTTACTCTTGTCAGCAAGTTCCTGGATCATACTCTGCAGCTCTGATGGGGTAGTTGCAAAAATGACTACGTCATCAGCAAAACGAAGGTGGGTTAGATAATCTCCATTAATCTTTATCCCTTTGTTTTCCCAGTTCAGTGATTGAAAGACATTTTCCAATGTGGCATTAAAGAGCTTCGGAGATATGGTGTCACCTTGTCTCACTCCCTTTCCAATTTTTATGTGTGTTGTATTTTCAAACAGCCGAATCTTTGCACTTGCATTTTCATAGATGTTATTAATAATATTAATGTATGCATCTTCAATACCGCAGGATTTCAGAGCCGTGGTAACTGCTGATGGTTTCACCGAATCAAAGGCTTTTTCATAATCGATAAAAGCCATGCACAATGGAAGTTCATATTCCCTCGCTCTTTCAATTAGTTCTCTCAGTACGTGGATATGATCTATTGTGCTGTAGCCACTCCTGAATCCAGCTTGTTCTCTCGGTTGAGCCATGTCCAGTGTTACCTTCAAGCGGTGTGAAAGAACTTTAGTGAAGATTTTATAAACCACTGATAGGAGGCTGATAGGTCTGTAGTTCCTGAGATCCTCAATGTCACCTTTTTTATGTAGCAGGATCATTGTAGCATTGTTCCAATCCTCAGGAATCTTCCCTTCATTAAGGCATCGAGTGAAAATTTGGGCGAGTACTGTTTCAATTTCTCCACTTGCTTCTTGTATGATGTCTACAGTAATTCCATCTTCTCCTGGAGCTTTCCCCCGCTTCATGTTCTTGATTGCATGAGTAACTTCTGCTGGGAGGACTGGAAGAACTCTGGTACCTTTCATGATGTCTGGAGTACATGTATCATCCCTTTCATATAATTTGGAGTAGAAATCTTTCACTCTTGTCAAAATTTCGCCTCTATTTCTTGTTATAGAACCATCTTCTTTTCTCAGAGCCATAATCTGTTTTCTTCCCTTACTGAGATGTCCCTTTGCTATCTTTAGGCTTTGGTTGTTTTCAATTGCTTTCCTCACTAGCTCACAGTTGAATTTCCTTACGTCTTCAGTGATACTTTTTCGTGCTGTCTTGCATAGCTCTATATATTCCACTTTGGAAGTCACATCTTCTTTAGTTGTCCTCATCTCTCTTCTTTTTTGCATCAACATTTTGGTTTTTCCTGATAATTTGTTTACATGCAACTTGTTCTTAGACCCAGCTAATTTTGTTGCTGTTTCCGTAAGAGCTTTGGATACTTTTCTGTTAACTTCCGAAATATCCACTTCTTCCGATGTTAGGCCTTCTAAAGCAGAAAATCTGTTCTTCAGTTCCAACTTGAAAGTATTATGGTGTTTTTTAAGGTTGGTTATGTCAATACATTTTGTTTGTCTTATGAGCTTGCCACGTTCCAGTTTAGTGTTGAGGTGCATCTTACATCTCACCAATCTATGGTCACTACCTGTGTTGAACTTGTTTAGCACACTGCAATCTTCTATGACGAATTTTTTGTTACACATAATAAAATCAATTTCACTTGTCGTCCCAATTGGATGTCTCCATGTCCATTTCCTGTGTGGCTTTTTCTTGAAAAAGGAATTCAAGATGAAAAATCCTTCTGCCTCTGCAAACTCAACGAGAGTATTTCCACGCTGGTTTCTGTTGCCGTGACCGAATTTACCTACTGAAGTTTCATTCCGTTGCCGGTGCCCTATTTTTGCATTGAAATCTCCCATAATTATCTTCAAGTGCTGCTTACCTTTATTATTTAGATGACGAATTTCCTCATAAAATTCTTCAATTTCTTCTTCAATATGACTTGTGGTGGGTGCATAAGTTTGAATAATCTGAGCCTGGTATCTTCTCGATAGTTGGATAACGAGTCGTGCAGCTCTGTCAGAGGAACTTTCAACTTCTACCACTTTATCCTTCAGTTTCTTGTTTATTATAAATCCAACACCACTAGTTCTGCCAGTATCTGTTCCACGATAATAGAAGAGATGTCCACTTTTCAGTTCAATGAGATCTTCTCCTTTTCTCCTTACCTCACTCAGCCCGACGATGTCCCACTTGATCCTTTGTAGTTCCTCTTCCAATTCAAGAAGCCTTGAATCAGAAGATAGGGAGCGTCCGTTGACGGTATACAACCGGATAAATCGCTGCAGAAGTAAATAGTGATGTGCCAAGAAGCATTATCTGCGAACGCACGCGGCATCAGACCGCGTCAAACAGTCGATGTCGCCAATCTCCTCTGAACCCTCAAATCCATCAGCTGTGTTTATAAGCATAATAGCGGATTGCTGGAACTTTTTGACGTGTACCATTTTCGGCACACAATTGCTAGGGTTGTGCGTTGGAAGTCCAGGAAAACAGCGGTTTGGGAGATGCTAAAACTGGTACCCTGGTACCAACGATTTCCTATCACTTTGTCCGTGTTCATTTCGTCTATGTTCATTTGGTCCAGTTCATTTAGTCCATAATTCATTTTGTCCAGGGCTTACATTGTCCGCTGTTCATTTAGTCCATAGTTCATTTCGTCCACGGTTTACTTTGTCCCCCGTTCACTTTGTCTGTTGTTCATTTAGTCCACAGTTTATTTCGTCCACGGTTCACTTTGTCCACTGTTCATTTCGTCCACGGTTCACTTTGTCCACTGTTCATTTCGTCCACGGTTCACTTTGTCCACCCTTCACTTTGCCCGCTGTTCATTTAGTCCATAGTTCATTTCGTCCACGGTTCACTTTGTCCACCGTTCACTTTGTCTGCTGTTCATTTAGTCCACAGTTTATTTCGTCCACCGTTCACTTTGTCCGCTGTTCATTTAATCCGTAGTTTATTTCGTCCACGGTTCATTTTGTCCACCGTTCACTTTGCCCACTGTTCATTTAGTCCACATTTTATTTCGTCCACTGTTCACTTTGTCTGTTGTTCATTTAGCCCACAGTTTATTTCGTCCACGGTTCACTTTTTCCACAGTTTATTTCGTCCACCTTTCACTTTGTCCGCTGTTCATTTAGTCCATAGTTTATTTCGTCCACTGTTCACTTTATCCACCTTTCACTGTGTCTGTTGTTCATTTAGTCCACATTTTATTTCGTCCACATTTTACTTTGTACGCTGTACATTTAGTCCACAATTTATTTCGTCCGCGGTTCTCTTTGTCTGTTGTTCATTTAGTCCACAATTTATTTTGTCCACGGTTCACTTTGTCCACAATTTATTTTGTCCACGGTTCACTTTGTCCACTATTTACTTTGTATGCTGTTCATTTAGTCCACAGTTTATTTCGTCCACGGTTCACTTTGTCCACCGTTCACTTTGTCTGCTGTTCATTTAGTCCACAGTGCATTTTGTCCACGGTTCACTTTGTCCATATTCATTTCGTCCTCAGAATGGATGGAATACCGTAGACATTTTCTGTTTTATATAATTTTTGTGTGCTTTTACTCAGGCACAAAATATTAGTTTTAGGCCCAGGCGCTTCAGTTCATAAACAGCCATGCTTATACTCTTAACGTGGACATAACCGGTCAAGTTTGCACTTTTATGCGGTCGCAAAGCATGAAAAAAGTTGTATGTCTTGTGGTATTCCAATTATAGTAAATATTATTATTATAAGTGCAGTAATAAAATTTATTAAGTATTAATTGAGCAATAATATATTTTATTCGCAAAATCAGATTTGTAAAAGATTTATTCCAATGGCCATGTACGTGTTGAATTGAAGAGGAAAATTTTGGACCCCTTTTCTTCTTTATGTAAAAATTCAGTTTTCCTTCTCTCACACCGCAAATTCACAGTAAATATCAATCTAAACTTGTATCCACCATTATACTTTTATGAATGTTTTTCTCACGTTAAATAACTATGACACATATAGAGAGCATTATAGTTCATTCGTATGGAAATTAGTAATACGGAAATTATAAAGAATTAATAATCGAAATAAAAAAAATTATTACTGAAAAGCCAAGAACTATATTTGTATAATTCAAGACTACACACCTGTGATGTTGATTAAGAATAAATTATCAACGTTTATTCACAATTAAAAGCCTTATTAGCATCGACTATAGTTTTGCAGAGCTTCTGGCTCGGCTTCATCAGAACGAATGAAGCCGACCCAGAAGCTCTGCGAAACTATAGTCGATGCTAATAAAACTTTTAATTGTGACTAAACGTTGATAATTTATTCTTAGCCAAGAACTATATGAAAACAATATACAAGATGTATTTCAAAACATTAAAAGAATTTTGTGAAACTTTGATTTCCGTTATAGTGATTGACATTGTACTACAAAAAAGAGTTAAACAGCACTTCAAAGTTTAGTTCTCGTTTAACGAGTAACATTTAAAATCGTTATATTTTAATCGAAAAATTTAAACAGGGAAAAAAATCGCGTGTAAGCAATGTTCATTGACCTTTTTTTCTGCCTAGTAATAAAAGTTCAATCAAAATAGAAAATTTCCACGGTATTCCATCCATTCTGAGGGCGAAATGAATGCGGACAAACTGAACTGTGGACGAAATGAACTGGACCAAGTGAACTGTGGATGAAATGAACACGGACAAAGTGATCGGTCAGCGTACCAACTATCGTGCTAGATTCAAAGTCTATTGTGCTTACTCCGACCCTCAATAGAAGGCTATCTCATGCATTCGAACTTGTCGGCATCATCTGGATCGCACACCGCGCATCCCGCGGGCCCCCCGGCAATAAATAAGGGCATCTTCCTCCCCATATCTACTTCGCTTCCGTGTCACTTTGCTATCGGGCGCTCTAGCCCAAATCTCCTAGTTTCCTATTTCTAAGGGTTGTTTAAGACCTGGGGTCAGACACTCCCTTCCTAAAATCCTCTACATACGATCATGATCATGTCCTTGGGGCTTATAAGGCGCTGCAATCGCAACCCTTGGGGCTTATAAAGCGCCGCGCAGGGGACTCCACATTCGTGCCGAAGTGCACGGTAAGAGTCAGGTGAGATCACTGAGCGATAGACATGCCGAGGAGCTGCCGTAGATGTGCGTACAGGCAACTGACGGAGTTTGAACGAGGCCGTATCGTCGGGATGAGACAGACAGGGTGGCCGGCTCGCTGAATACGCCGCTATTTGGGCCAGTCGGTCAGTACGGTGCGATCGTGTTGGGAGCAATCAATACGGGAAGGAACTCAGACATGGCGGACTAGCTTCGGACGACCCAGACACACCACCAGCATAGAGGACCGTGGGATCTTGAGAGCGGCACACTCAGGTGCAACGACATCCTTGTCCAATATCCAGAGACATGTGGCGGCTGTACAAAGGACACCTGTGTCCGCCAGAACCATATACAGAAACTTGGCCCCCGCACGGGGATAACTGGTTTTCCAGTTATTTGGGGAGCGGCGCCCCCACGGCCCGAGCTGACTTTGTGACTGGTCACCATCTGATGTCATGCCACCGCCTGTTTTTTGTTTTGGTGCTGTTGGTGTTTGCAGGGACGGCTGTTCATCCAGCTGTAGGGGAGTCGCGTCCCCACGTTCCCGAGCTGGTCTTGTGTCTCGCTTTTTGTTTTTATTTATTTTCTCCACTGACTAGTTGCCCGTGTTGTATTCTTTACCTAATCGCTACCACGTTATGTACTAACACCCCGGTCTTGTGGTTTTGTTACCCTCCACCACTAACTGATTTATATTAACCGCTCAGTTCGTAGGTTGCTGAGATTCCGTTTAGGTTCCCTGCCAGGATTTGTCTTCTTTGGATTTCTTTTTTTTTCCTTTTAGCTGGTTTGGGTGCTAGACCTACCTGCATGTTTGCCGCGTGAGGAGACCCGTGAGGCGGAAATGGGATGTCTGGCGGCTGAGGTCGCAGGAGACCGGTTAAGTGCCTCCTGTGTACCAACACTCCTCTTCGACCCCGGCTTCGCTGTAAACGGGAGGCTAGAGACTAACCCACCTCTAGTCAGAAGTCATGTACCAAGTTGTGTACCGGGCTTTAGCGGCTTTTTTGTCGTATGGCACGGCAGGGTGAGCCCGGGGGCTGTGGGATCATGCCAACGGCGTTGGCATGACGGTACCAGGAGGCCGAAGTGTCCGCCGAGTGCGTGTGATCACAGCCAACGGACTATATCTGCAACGTATAAGCTCCAGAACTGTGTCTAGCGTCATTTTCTTGGCTTGCGGACCTCCAGTTCTCCCTTGTAGGGCTCGGTGGTGGATGGAGTAGTCTGCAGACGAATCTTCCTCCTTTTTTTCATGGGTAGAAACAAGAAACAAAACTCCAAATTTAGGACACCTGTGAATATGATAGTTGACAACGACTCTCCTTCGTCTTCTCAACCTACCAAGTCTCATACCCTTAAACGATCTTTAGACCATGACCTGGACCAAGAATGTGGAACCTCTTTTTCGGCAGCTGTACCAATCGCTCCGAAGCGTCGTCTTCCCTCGATTGCTGTGAATACGCATGCTACACACTTAGTTGTAGAATCCGTCGATCCGAATGAGAGACTGTCCACCAGATCTCCATTTTTCATTTCTAAAGCTTTGGACGCTGCAGTTGGCCCCTTGCAGTCTGTGAGGAAGCTTCGCTCTGGGGACCTGCTTGTCCAAACTTGCAGTGTTTCTCAGAGTACCACTCTTATGCACCTCACTAGTCTTCAAGGCATTCCTGTCAAAGTGGCACCTCACCCGTTTCTTAACACCTCTCGGGGTGTTATTTCTGAGTTTGATCTGTTGCCATGCAGTGAAGAAGAATTGGTGACTGAACTTGCAGATCAAGGTGTTATTGCTGCACGTCGTATGATGTTCCGGCGCGAAGGTTCTTTGATTAAATCTAAAAATGTAATCTTGACTTTTAACTCCCCGAAAGTTCCGACCGAAATCAAGGCTGGCTACTTGGTCTGTGGAGTTCGCCCGTACATTCCCAGTCCTCTGCGCTGTTTCCGGTGCCAGAGGTACGGGCATTCACAACGATTCTGTAAGAGTTCCGCTCGTTGCGCTAATTGTGGCTCCGGTGAACATGACGGGGAAGGTTGCACTTCTGCGGCCTGCTGTGTTAACTGTGGTGAGGCCCATGCTGCTTACTCCCGCAACTGTATGAAATGGAAGGACGAGATGGCGATCCAGCGCCTCAAGACCCTGGAAGGCCTCTCGTACCCTGCTGCCAAGGCCAAGTTGGGTATTCCCAACAACCGTCAGCGTACTTTTGCCGCAGTTGTTCAGTCTCAGCCACAACCCGTGCAGCCCTTTGTTCCGCGCCCTGTAGCTCTCGCCGCCCTTGCCAAGCGATCTACAGCTGACCAAGCGACTCAGGTGTTTTTCCCCGAGCTCCAGATTTTTCGAATACCTGATTCTGAGCCTTCTCTTCTGCAGCCGACCGTCTCTTCCAGTTTCCAGCCGAAAGTCTGCACGTGCGGCAGACCCGGCCCACAATCCGCAAAGGTGTGCAGTGTCCATCCAACTGTCGCGGTCCGCCTGACCAACATTGCAACTGTCTCGGCCTCAGCTAGGTCCCCACCCTCAACCAACATTCTAGAGGAACATAGGGGGAGGAGAGTGACAGTTCGTCCCCGCCCTCTGTCAGCATTGCAGAGGAGTGTGGGGAGGAGAGTGACGGTTCGTCCCTCTCCTGGTGACTCGTCCTTTGTGTAGTTGTGTTGAACAAATAATAATAATTATAATAGTTAATTGATAACTTTTTATATGAACCCAATTAACTAACTTGTCTTCACAGCTTTCATCATCCTCTTTTCCAACTTTTGCCCAGCCTGTCTGCTCTTCATCATTTTCCACGCTTTTAAAAATCTGTAGCTAATAGTTCTTTGTCTGGCGCTCTTTGGCCAAACCTGGTCCTTTGTGTAGTTGTGTTGAACAAATAATAATAATTATAATAGTTAATTGATAACTTTTTATATGAACCCAATTAACTAACTTGTCTTCACAGCTTTCATCATCCTCTTTTCCAACTTTTGCCCAGCCTGTCTGCTCTTCATCATTTTCCACGCTTTTAAAAATCTGTAGCTAATAGTTCTTTGTCTGGCGCTCTTTGGCCAAACCTGGCCCTTGCGCCAATAAAATCAACCAACCAACCAACCAACCAACCAACCAGAAACTTGGCGGAGGCGCATCTGCGCTCTCGACGGCCCTTACGTTTTCTTCCACTAACAACTGACCATCGTCGGCGTCGATTGCAGTGGTGTCAGCAGCGAGCAACGTGGAATGCTACGGACTGGCGACGTATAGTGTTCAGAGACGAATCTCGCTTCTGTATGAGAACGGACGATCACCGTGTCAGAGTGTGGAGGACCGCAGGCGAGCTCTACAATCCCAACGTCACTGTACAGCGTGATGCTCTGGGAGCCACCGCGTATGACAGCCGCACTGACAGCCAAGTGTTACGTACAGGAGATCCTGCAGTCCCATGTGCTGCCTTTCCTGGCGGGCCGGTCTGGAGCCATTTTCCAACAAGATAACGCCTGTCCGCACACGGTCCGGGTTTTCACAGGACCGTGTACGTCGTGCTTCAATGCTTTTGTGGCCTGCCAGGTCGTCTGATCTCTCGTTCATCGAGCACGTGCGGGTCCAGATGGGACGCCAGCTTTCTCCACGTCCCATTGTTCGTGATTTAAAACGTCAGGTGCAAGAAGTTTGGGCCAATCTGTCCCAGGATAACATACGGCATCTCTTTGACTCCATGCCGGACGTTCTGCTGCTGTGATATTGCAATACCTTCTGTTCTTGGTATGTAGCATCTCATTACTAAAATCGCATTTCAATCCGATGACTCTTTCTTGGTGCGCGGATTTTTATGGCAATGAGTGTATATAAGCATTGGTTGTTACAAGGCTCTCAAAAGTACGTTTCTATATCGAAAAGAGGTTCCTTTTTGTCGTACAGCCTTATAATACTGAAACGAAATACACAACTTGCCATTCATCATTTCAATAAAGCATTTGTTTAAACTGTTTTTACATCCACAATCATATAAAAGAAGCTCCTCCTGGATATTCACTGTGCTTCAGTTTCCACAACCATAGTACTAATAAAAAAAGCCACAAGCACGAAGGTAACGGAAACACCAGTCCCAAAAGATCTCATGAATGACAAAAAAAACAACAAGAAAGATGACACCGAATTTTCGGGTGTAATAAGCACGTCTTTTGAATCCGTTCTGACGCAAATTAAATTTATCAAAGCTATTCAAAGTCAATGGAACCGGTATGGAAAACAATAGTATCTGACGGAAGAAAGACGTTTTTCAATCGGGTTTTTAATCCCTCAGATACTGCTGTAAACGGAATCGTGAACTTACAACCTCTGGTTGCAGACTTGTGCGTTAAGAAAAACACGAATTTATGTGAGAAACATTTCGCACCGGAAACGCTCTCCAACATAGAAATAATTTTTCAAATCGGACTCTTAGAAACAGAGTTATCGACAAAAATAAGATGTGACTTTACGTCATCTGGTGAGAAAACCATGCATTATTTAAGGAAGAAAGTATTAGCAAAAGGTTTTTCCATATGAGCAGTATCGGTCGAAGAAAAAAATTTAGTCGAGTTTTCAGGAGCCCATATTTTGCTACAAATACATCAGAAGCAGAAATTAACACTTATGACCCCTGGTGACCAAACCATTGTTTACAAAACATTAGAAATTATGTGAAAAATATTTTCCATCAGATCTTGTATGCGATACAGGAAGAATGTTTTAAATCGGAGTTTTAGGAGCAGAAAACGCAATTTACATTTATGCGCCCTAACGGAAAGTCTAAATGATTTACGTGAAAATTTAGAATTTATAGGAAAAACATTTCGCATCGGAAACACTATCCAACAACGAAGGAATTTTTTCAAATTGGACATTTATTTAGAAGTAGAGATAATAACAAAAATAAGATTTACATCTTCGCCCCCTGGCGTAGAAACCATGCATTATTTTAGAAGAATGGGTACCTAAAAAGTTTGTCGACATGAGTAGCATCGGCCAACACAAGACTTTTTTTTCAGTCGAGATTTTAGAAGTTCATATTTTGCTGCAAATACATCAGAAGCGGAAATTAAGACTTACGCCACCTGATGGCAATACTATTTTTTAACTAAAATTACAAACGATTTCTCATCAGGAGCTGTATCCAGTGCAGAAAGAATTTTTCAAATCGGAGGTTTAGAAGCAGAGAGATATAGGGAAAAACGCAATTTAGCTTTACGACCCCTAGCGGAAAGTCTATGAATTACTTGAAAATTTTAAAGTTATAGGAAAAACATGTCACACTAGAAACACTATTAAACAAAGAAGGATTTTTTTAAATCAGACACCTTGAAGTCGGGATATTGACAAAAATAAGATGTATATCCACGCCCCCTGGCGCACAAACCATGCACTATTTTAAGAAGAAAATGTTCCTAAAAGGTTTGTCGAAATGAGTAGTATCGGTCTACAAACGACGTTTTTTTTTATCGAGAATTTAGAAGCTCATATTTTGCTGCAAATACATCAGAAGCGGAAATTAAGATTTACGCCCCCTGGTGGCCAAACCATTTTTTTTACAAACATTAGAAATTATGTGCAAACGATTTCCCATCAGGAGCTGTATCAGGTGCAGAAATAATTTTTCAAATCGGAGTTTTAGAAGCAGAGATATAGGGAGAAACGCAATTTACCTTTACGCCCCTTAGTGGAATGTCTATGAATCACTTGAAATTTTTGAAATTATATGAAAAACATGTCACACGGAAAACACTATCCTACAAGAAGGAATTTTTCAAATCGGACTCCTAGAAGTAAAGATATTGACAAAAATAGGATATACATCTACGCCCCCTGGCGGAGAAACTGTGGGATATTTAAGGAAGAAAATATTCCGAAAAGGTTCATCGATGTGAGTGGCATCAGTCTACGAAAGAAGTTTTTCAATCGATATTTTAGAAGCTCAGAATTTATGGCAAATACGTCAGAAGCAAAAATTAACACTTACGCCCCCTGGTGGCCAAAGTATTCTTTACCAAAAATTCGAAATTATATGCAAAAGATTTTCCATCAGAAGATGTATCCGCTGAATTTTTCTTTTTTCAAATCGGAGCTTTAGGAGAAGAGTTATCGGGGAAAATGTTATTTACTTGTACGCACCATAGCGGAAAATCTGTGCGTAATTTGAAAAGGAAACTATATCTAAGACACTCTTCGACATAAATGGAATCGAAAGATAAAAGAATTTTTTCAATCGATGTTTAGAAGCAAATATGGGGATCGAAACCTAAAACTTGAATTCGACATCATCTGCGTTTACGCCCTCTAGCGGCAAAATTGTACATCGTAAAAAAAAAAAAACGAAATGAAGGATCATCATTCGCACATTTCAAGCTTCTGAATGCAAAAATAATTTTTCAAATCGGACTAATAGTTGCTGAGATACCGTGGGTACAGGCGGACGGAGGACAAACCGATAACAGAAGCACGATCTTTTTTTACAAAAGACGTGCTAAAAAAGTGGAAAAAAGAATACAGCTGCACAGCATTATAGGATGGTATTAATACCTAAATTGGGAAAGAGGACAGTTAAAATTTTTAAAACACCATCAGTAATTGGCGATTTGAATAAATGATTATATTCAAATCTCCAGTTACTGGTGATGTTTAACTAGATACTTAGCTAGCGTTATAGACTTGCAAAGCAGAACGTTTGTGTGTACCAGCCGTTATAGACTTGCAAAGCAGAACGTTTGTGTGTATTCATACGACGAACTCCTCTGTCTACGTAAATCAGAAAGGAAAGCTGAGAAGTTGCTTGGTTTCCCCTTCTTTGTCGGCGTGAAAAGCATACCACACAGCCTTCAAAAAGAAGCTTGATCTAAGATAACATGAAAATCATTCACAGCATAGGTAAGAAGGTAAAATGTTGACTATGGAACGTAGGAATGATGATTTTTGGCGGTTTGTTAGGAAATCGCTGTCGTTCAACGTCATTACATTCGCTTGATTAGAGGGCGTTGTTTAGCATACGTATTTCAGTTAAAATGCAACATACTAAAAATCGATAAAGGTGAAAATGACATACTAGAAATCGATAAAGGTAAAAATGACTACCTACACTCTGAGGTATGCACGTTTAATTGATTGCTCTCGGTATGAAGAAAATGCAGCGGAGACCCATTGCCAACTACAAGAAATCTATATAGGGTCGTCAAGTTATGCTTGTTCAGAGCGTGTCAGAACTGAGTTCAAAATTTTCAAATGGGAGCCATGCGTTGACAAATGAAACACGCAGTAGTATCTTGCAACATGAACCGCGTGGAAAGGACCTATATTGCAAGACGACGAATTGGGGACTTAGCGTCAGATTGCTGAGGATGCAAATGTTTCTCGCTCAATGCCACGTTTCATATCCCTGTTTGTTTGGGGTACCTAAACGTTTCAACGAGAAGTTTGCCACCACAACTGACGGCAAACAGTACATCATTATAATTTCATCGTGAACGAAATGTGGGTGAACCACTTAATGCAGAAGGCAATGGAGTACAAGTACACATCACTTCCAGTGAGAAAGAAGTTCAAGACTGTGATCTGCAGGGAAAGTGATTCTTACAAGGTTGCTGGAAAGCCCAGGCCAGGGCATTCTTCTCTTAGAGCCCTGAGCATCCATCGCTGCCAACCGATATCGCACCACTCTGCGGAATTGAGGGAGGTAATCCCTACGCTATTCCACGCACAAAAAAGGGAGATCCTTTTGGAGGACAATACTCGCTCCCATAAAACAAGTGTGATAACGCGCCTCATAGAGAGTTTAGTGCTTGGTCCTCCTTCCGTACAACCCAGAGCATGCACCCTTGAATTTCCACCTGTTCGTCTCAGTCTAAAAGCTCCTTCAATGGACACACTTCCGCAATGACTCCACAATGGTAGCTGAGGTGAAGCGTTGGATGGGAACCAGTGCCAGGTTCAGGCTCAATCTTTTTGAAAGCCCGAGCCCGAAGTATATCAGTTCGAGTCAGAATTTTATGTCGTAAAGAAGAGCACGAGACCGAAAGAGCCCGAAAACTGACCTGTTTAGATTTTAATAGAAAAATACACCATCTTTACCAATGTCTTTTTCAACTGGGAGTGAGGAACGGAACTCTACCTGTTTCTATAGTAAAGCGCACGATTATTACCATTCGTTTTCTCCTGAAATGCTTCCGGAAGACGGGCATCCGGTAAAATAGGGCTGCGTTGCAATCTGCTTTAGTTTCTCAATAAATAGCAGGGATTGACTCACTTACCCCACGTAGCAGTAGGGAGCTACAACGTGAGGTACGGGAGAGGAAGTGAAATTTCGAGGGCGTGGTACCTAGTATCTATAATTCTTGAAGCTTTCCTTCTCCACGGAAATCTAATGCGTGGCCTACGGCATTTACTTCCAAAGCCCAGAATAAATAGCTACCCCAGTTTCCATTGCTCACCCAGACCCAGCTGTGGAAGAATTCTCCTGCCCAACTAGGAAGTGTAATACTGAAACAAAGAATCATAAATTTGTTGTTTCGATTGTATTGTTCTGACCAAAAGGGGAAAAAATCGTATGCTTAATCAAACAAAATTACAGTGAAAAGTAAAAAGTTCAGAACCCGAGTCGTAGTTTATGTTATTAGATCCGGTTCGGTCTCGGGCTCGGGTTAGACTTCTGGCTTTCGGGCTTGGCCGGTCTCAGCGCTGATGCGGACAATTGACCCTGAATTGTTCGGTGAAAGTTTCCAAAGGTTATTGTATCGGTGGGGCAAGGGCTGCCCATAAGGTGTGTAGGGCCCTGGGCATATACTTTGGTGAGCCCCTGTCTATACACACAATTTGATTAAAAAATCAATTATAAAATTCATGAGCCCATGTGATGTATACTGATCTATTGATGAAGATTTGGAATAATGATGTTTTTATTGTCAAATCAGAGCTTTCTTGAACTCTCACTGTTCTCCTCGAATGTGACGTTTTTCAATCTTGAGCATGGTTCTCTCTGGAGATTTATATAATAGCCATTACAAGAGCATTTTATACGTATTTCATTTTTCCCGAAAATGAAATACGTACGTATTGCGAACAAAAAGTTCGTAGACTATGTACGTAGCGCGCCGACAGATGGCGGTACGTGTATGCGCGAGCAGCGGTCGAGGGCAGTGACATTCATGAGCCATTGTACCGAGTGGCGTCGTTCTGTGAACATAAGGAGCTGTGCTACATGATATTTGTTGACCACGTGCAGAACACAGCTGCGATTTCGGTATGGACTGCAAACTAGAGCAGAGAGCGAGCATCAAATTCTGCGTGAAACTCGGCAAATCGGGAACGGAGACTCATGAAATGTTGCGGCAGGCTTATGGCAATGAAGCCATGGGTCGTGCGAGGTGTTTTGAGTGGCACTCGTGCTTCGAGAGCGGCAAAACGGCACTACAAGTCGACGAGAGGACAGGATGACCATCCACGAGCAAAACCCCCGAAGTTGTGGACAAAATTAGGGAACTGGTACATGAGGATCGTCGGAGAACCATTCAAGACATTGCTACCATCGTCAATGTGTCATACGGAACAGTGCAAGAAATTCTGACGTCGGTTTTGAACATGCACCACATTGCTGCAAAGTTTGTGCCAAAGATTCTGAACCCCGAACAGAAGAGGTGCTCCGTGTCGAACTCTGTCAAGATCTTCGTCAGCAGGTGGTGAATGAATCAACGTTCCTGTCGCGGGTCATCACTGGGGACGAGACTTGGGTCTACGGTTATGACCCGGAGCCCAAACAACAGTCGTCGCAGTGGAAGAGCCCGGCATCTCCACGACCAAAGAAGGTTCGACAGGTCCGGAGCCAAAAGCATGCTCATCCTGTTCTTCGACATTCCTGGGGTTTTGCGCCGTGAATTCGTCCCCCTTTGCCAGACTGTCACCGCCCCTTTTTTACTGCGATGTCCTTCGGCATCTTAGGGAGGACATTCGCCGCAAACGACCTGAAATGTGGCGCAGGGGCGATTTCCTGCTCCATCACGACAACGCAGCAGCTCACTGAGCGTTAGCAACACGCCAGTTTTGCAACCGCAACCGCATGATCACCCTTCCTCACTCGCCTTATTCGCCGCGTTTGGTCCCCTGCGACTTCTTTCTGTTCCCGAAGCTGAAGCTCAAGGGTCGCCGGTTTGAAACCGTGGACGAGATCCAGCGCGAATCGCAGACGGTGTTTGACACAATTTGCGAACAGGACTTCCAGGGAGCGTTCCAACAGTGGCAAAAGTGCTGTAAGCGGTGTATCGCTGTCCAAGGAGACTACTTTGAGCCAGACTTAAGTAACGTAAGTACTTTGTTGTATATCGGCCTAGTCACGGAACCTTTTGATCGGAAGGTGGGCTACGTTTTCGGAATCCCAAACGAAAACTTTGTTAGATTTCATTGGTAGCAAGCTTTATTGCAATGTATCACATTGAGACGAAAACAATAAATGAAGCTTGAGTGAGGTACGGCTGAATGAAATTCGGACTGCAAACAGTCATTATTTTATATACAACGCTATGTATGTTTGGATGTTCTATTCATAGACCAGAGGGCATAAGATTGTCACGTACTACACAGAGGTAATGCACATGTCAGAACGGCGAAATTGCAGCGATAAATTCCGTCGGTGTAGCTTAATTAAGTAAGCACTCAGCTCCGCAGCAGAATGATGCAGATTCTATTCTAGCACCGACAAATTAGTGTTTACATCTTGGTGTCCGATTGTGGAAATGGATCTGCTGAACGTTAGGTTCTTCGAAGAAATGTGATGTTCATTCAGCACATCGTCTGAAATGAATGAAATTCCTTCTCCAACGCTTCAAAGATGTGTGATGCTTCTTCCACACATCGTCTGAAATGTGTCAGCATTTATTCTTCAGAGAGCTGCTTCAAATGTGGCTTGCCGGCTGACTCGGAAACAAATGATTCCGTCCCAGCCATCCCCTTTCTAAAGGAAGGCAGGATGTACGTGACGTACTAGAGAGGTGAAGCACACGTCAAGACGGTTATGTTGCAGAGAAAAATTCCGTCGGTGTAGCATAATTGGGAAAGTATTCGACCCTGGTGTAGAACTATGCGGGTTCGATCTTCGTCACCGGCAAAATTGGGTTTCCACAAAATATAAAATGACATACAAAATTTATAAATTATGAAACGTTTATTCTAAAAAAATTATTTTTCGTTGCCTTCATTTCATTAGAATCATTAATTGCGTTGTTGTAATTTAGATTTTCACATAATGTATGACAGTAATAACAAATTGAATAACCTTTCTTGATTATTAATTTCGGTTTATTAATTTCAATTTAGAGAAACTTCGTTCTGCCGAGACAGTAGTAACAGGAATTCCCAATAAAATTCTTAAAGGATAATTGAAATTTGGAAATATATTCCATAACACTCGCTTGGTTGTGCTGCTCATTCATAATTATTTAGTTTTATTCTCAATATTGCATCTTTATCTTAATTTATGGAGCATGTGTTGAGCGGGGGTCCTGCAAAGCGCGAAGCCGCCGGATACCCGACCCTAGTGGGAGGTGACTGGCGTGCGAGAGTCTAAGGGAGGTCCTAGGTGGAGCTACTGTCTAAAACGACGCGATGATTATTTGAAAATATCAGATTTGTTTCCTATATTCATAGTTGTAACTCATTTATATAAGGCTTGCCATCGGAAGTTACTTATCGATCAATCCTCATACCTTTTTAAACGTGAAAAGAACGTATAAGTCATTCGTACGAAGTAATGAATGCACACAATACAAAAATACAGAGCGGAGTACTTTTTTCGCTTTTATTTTCTTTACTACGAACTCTCCCCCCCCCCCTCATCCACACCCCATTTATTCGGAAGACAGCACGTAACGCATAGGATTTAGTCCTACATGGGTTAACGTACACGCAAATTAAAGTTCTTTGCTCTTCGATAAGGAAAATTAATTAATATGCTGTTCAGCACGATAACTAGAACGAAGCGCAATAGAAAGAGAAAACGGCTTTTTATTTTATTATTGGAGAAAGTGAACGCAATAATGGGAAAAACGCAAAGACGTTAAAAGATTAAATAAGAAGGCACCGCTATTGAACAACCTTTTGGTCTGATGTTTTAAAAAAATTAATTCTGCTGTCGGCAACAGTCAAAATCTTTAGAAATCTTGAGAAGAGGAAATTTTGTCGAGAAAACAGAAACAAAGAAAAGAAACATATTCAGTGTGTGATTGTTTCGCATTATTCGAAAAAAGTATGATCGTTGTTAAAGAACACTAGGCAAGTCTCTCGACTGAGGAGAAATTTGCCTTGAAGCAGCCACCTACGCCTTTTTCAAACATTACATTTCAGTTATGCAGTTGAAATTGTAGAACCTGCCTTCATTTCAGAGCTAGAATTTCAGAAAAGGAAACAACAACAAGAACAAAAATATTTAAACAAAGAAAAAAGAATGCAATCGTTGATTGCGATTGCAAGCCACAAGACGGGGGAATTTTCCGATCGCAGAGGTTGGCATGCGTGACTGTGGAATTTCCAGTGACTGTACCCCGGGCGATTTTTAAAAGAAATTGTATTCTCATGAGAGCTTTCTCAAAGAATTGGGTGATCACAGACAAAGGGAAAAAACCCGGGGGAGTCAAAATATCAAGAAATTTTGCTGGGAAATCTCAAGCGAAAAACTATAAGATGTTTTTCAGTTGAAAATTGGTTTAAATAAGTGTTGTACAATGTATAAGGCAGATTTCCAGTTGTGCAAGACATGCCATGAAATGTAATGACGCATATTCCAAAACGCCAACTGAAATTCTGGGAAAACAGCCTAGTTATCGTTCTTCATGCACACAAAACAAAGAAAGGAAAACAGAACGATTGGGTTATGATGCAATCTATGACACGAATCGCTGATCTCAAGAAGTAACGTAGCAAACCGCGATAAACGTATTCTCATACAAAGTAAGCAAATACACTGCTGCTGCTGTGTATTCTTAATAGTTTAATGCTTTAATGTATATATAATCTATTGACAACAGTCACCGGACACCTAAAAGAGAAAAATAGCATTTATTGACATACATTAGTACGGTGTCGGTCCACCTTTGGCCCGAATGCACGCACTGACCCTTCGAGACATGTTTTCGACAAGGTTTTGAAACGCAGCGTTAGGTATGCGCTTCCATTTAGTACATAATGCTTCCGCTAACTGTTGCTTAGTAAATGGCCTTGGTTCCAAACTTCTTATGCGGCACTCTTATTCATCCCATAGGTGCTCTATGGGGTTAAAATCAGGACTCTCTGCTGGCCAGTCCACAAACGATACGGAGTTATCGTCAAGCCACGCCGTAACAGTCCTTGCTTTATGACACGGTGTCTTATTCTGCTGGTTCCAACAAGGCTCGGTTCCATAGTATTGCCACACGTTGGTAGGGTATAATTGTTCAGAATATCGAGGTAGACGTTCTAGTTAACAGGTTGGTCCACGATAACCAATAGGCCGGGAACATACCACGAAAAATAGCCCCACATGAGTACACTGCCAGCTCCAAACTTGACCGTAGGAATAGTACACTGTGATAAATAGCGTTCCCCTGGCTGCAGCCATACCTACACACACACACACCAGACTGATGTATCGTGTATCTGGACTCCTCAGTCAATAGGACTAGTTTCCATTGATCTACGGTCCACGATAAATGTTCTTTACACCATGCTATTGATCTACGGTCCACGATAAATGTTCTTTACACCATGCTAAACGACGAGTAACCTTCCGAGTGGATATGAAAGGCTTATGAGTAGCCGCACGACCACGGTAACTCGTGGAATGAAGTTCTCTGCGAATGGTGCGTGTACATACCGAGGTTCCAGCATTTTTACTCAGTTGTATGCTGAGGTCTTGTGCAGTACTCCGTCGATTAGCTGTAACGACTCTCCTTCGACGTCCTCTATCACTGATTTTCTTTGTCCTGCCGGTACGTTTTGCTGCTTTAGGCACGCCATGTGTCTTCCACTTTTTTGGTACATCCAAAACAGTAGACTTGGACATGTTTAATCGCCCTCGGTTTCTCTTGTGGACAACCCACTAATATAACACCCAACAATCTTTCCTTTTTCAAAGTCGGTTCTCTTTCGCCGCGACATTTTCACTCAACCTCACAGTGCGATACGATCGAGATCAGTTGCAGGCTTGTTTTTATACCGTTTGCAGCTGTACCTCGCATCTTAACAGCGCAGTGGATCCGTTCATTTGTTATCCGTTCATTTCCAGTGACTTTTGTCAACATAGCGTATACACGATATATATACGTATATACCGTGTGTATATAACTAAAGTTCATATTTTCAAGGTCGTTACAGGTGAAAACATTACTCGGAATGACTTCAAATTTGACATGACTCCTCCTGAGGAAATTTAATTTTTTTTATGGAAAAGCAAAATTTAGTTCCGAAACTCGCCTCCAGGGTGATAAGTGGCACTTTAATCACGTGTAACAACGAGGAGCTGTGGTTATATACGCTGCCACGGTCCAAATAAGGAAATTACAAATACCCAGCACTCTGAACGAATATGAACTACTGCGACTTTTGAATCTGGGGTTGCCTAAATAATATCGGCTATCGTGGACATCCTAACAAAGTTGCTGGGCCTGAAGGCAATTATTACGCGACCATATCCACAACATTTCTTTTTTTTTTTTTTTTGTTGGAGGTTTAACGACAACTGTGTGCAACTCAACGGGCTATAAGCCAACTCTGTAAGACAAATACAACATCAATGCCTAACCGGGATTCGAACCCGGACCCAACTCGGACGAATAATTATATACCAGCGCTTAGACCACTACGCCAACGGGGCGGCAACCACATTTCCAGTGAAACACATCGATCTGTGTTTGAGCATGCCATTTCGCGATTTAAGCATTTAGCAGAGAACTAGGACAACATATCAAACATGGTGTTGAGTAACCACAAACTGTGCCTTCTTTAATGTTATATATATATTTTTGCATTTTTCTGTACTGTAATAAAGCGCCATTTATCCTCCTGGCGGCTAGCTTTGAAACTAATTTCTGGATTTTCGTCAAACAAAATCCCATCGCCTAAGAAGGAGTCATATCAAATTTAAAGTTATTCCGAGCAATTGTTTCACAGGTAGCATCCTTGAAAATGTGAACTATACAAAGTCAATTCAGTAGTAATTAAATTTTCGTATCGACCAAGGTTTCGATTTGATAGAGGGTCAAACATCTCTCTCGATGGCATCCCAGATGTGCTCGATGAGATTAAAGTCAGGTGACCTAGCTGGCAAAGGAAGCGAGGTCACGTCGGTGGAGTGTTCATCCAACCATTCTGATACAATTCGGGAGCGATGGCACGGTGCATTGTCTTGTTGCAGGATGAGGTCCCTAGTGGGATGTTGAAGACGCACAAACGGAAGCAAATGGTCGTCCAGGATATCCCGGTAACGTTGACCTGTGAGGGACGATGCCACCCCCACCAGCTTGAAGAGTACCCTGCTGGCAAGAAGGATCCATCGCTCCATGTGGTTTGCGCCGTACTCTTATCCTGCCATCCGCATGTACCAACGTGAATCTCGACCCATCAGTCCAGGCAACATTTTCCCACATCTCTAGGGTCTAGCGGCAATGTTCCCGCGCCCATGCTAATCTTTGCACCCTGTGATGTGCGGTCAGCAGCGGTACCCTTGCGGGACGATGGCTTCTGTACCTGATAGCGAGGAGATGGTTCTGGATGGTGTGGCTGCTTACACGTTTTTGTGCACCAGCGTTAAATTGCCGAGGGATTTCTTGCACTGTGACACGTCTATCCTCTGTTACAATGCGAGCTAGCTGACGATGACCCCGCTCATCCACACGCTGTTGTCCACGGCAGTTGGCCCTTGCAGGGATGGTTTTTCCCGATTCGATGTACTCACGGTGCACCCGTGGCACAGTGGCTCGTGAAAAATCCCCGTGCCTGCACGACTTCCGAGATAGAGTGACCCATTCGTCAGTCCCCGACAATTTGCCAACGATCAAATGCGCTTAGATCCTTCGTCTTACCCATTCTCCGTCCGAATCTTACTGATTCCCGTCGCATCACTCCTTATATTGTCAGATCGTTGCATATGTTATGTCGTTTCCGTTAACAGGGCCGCCCACAGCGTCACATTTGAATAACTCCAGCTGTCTCTAATTCAATTGCTCTTCAGTGTATATACGTTACCTGCAGTGTCTGAGATTAGGCATTGTACGGAATGCCTAGGATATCTGTAGAACGCCGAAAATGGGACGTCAAGGTATGAAACACTTTACGTTTCACACATTCCCCAAGCTATCTATGCAATGCCAAAAGGCAAATCGGCAAAGTATAAAATACTCCAGCCAGTGACTTTTTTTCATGTGGCGAGACAAGTGACTTTCAATGCTCGCGTTAAGCGCGGCTAAAGCGCCGCTTATAAAGTTATTTTTTTTCACTTGGCGAAATACATGACGTTCAACGCTCAGTTCAAGCGGACAGTATTTAGTGTAGCATCGCCATTTACATTTCTGTCTTTGCTCGGCAGTGACGAAACACACGACTTCCAATTTGTGCAGCAGACGTTATCCCACACTGTGGTGTATGAGTATGACGGAGCAAAGTGTAGTGTCAAGAAAAGAATCACGGCATGTTGACACGCAATGGCGATTCCACGAAGAGTTATCTGAAGTGCGATCCAGTGCTGCCAAAAACTGTTTTTCTAACCGAAACCACTTACCAAAAGTCAGTGAGCGATGTGAGAAAGGCTAACACGACCACTAAGAATGAACCACGGGCAGTGTTCGAACTGGGACGGTATGGCATACCGGTAGTTAACAAACATGAAAGTGAGCATACCGGAAGTTAGAAAAAAGCATTTACCATCCCGGATGTAATAAATTATAAACCCATCACAAACTACGTAAAGAAATTAGGATGAAAGCACAAATTTTAACACAAAAATCGGCAAGTCACATTTTTAACTGATAAAATTGATAAATGATTAGCAGCTAAAACAGACCAAAAACCCTTCAATGAAGGGGATTTTTTCATTATTACGTTAATGTTTTTAATATTGTATACATTAGTTTTTTAATACCAAAAAATGCGAAATGGTATGTATTTCTTTCGAAAAATCTATTTATACTATGTGAATCTATGGTCGACACCATACCGGCAGTAGCTCTGTGCCACTTCGACCCCTGACCACGGGACACTTAGACCACTGACAACGGTGTCCCGTGGTCAGTGGTCTAAGCGATGGCTTCTGATCATTCGTTCGAAAGGGGACCGGGTTCGAATCCCGTGAGGCATGGATGTTGTGTTTGTCTTTCGGCACTGGTCCTCTCCCTTTCCCTGGAGCCAGTGGCTCTAAAATAGGGACGGGCGACCGATTATAGCTTATTAGGTTGCTCATGGTGGTCGTTAGACCTCCAATTAAAAACAAACAAACATGGGACTGTTCCTTTCAGATCATCTGCTATCGCTCAATCCACAGGAAGTGGTCAAGGTTTCGTGAGGTGTATGTGCAAGGCAAAGTGCCAAACTATGGAGTGCCCTTGTGTGAAAAAGACAATTAAATGTAATTCAAAATGCCATTGTAGCCTTCCTTGTTGCAACATGTAGGTCAGTGAAAGAAATGCTGGATTACGCCATATAATACAAATTTTGAAGATGACAATCCGATTTTTGGCGTAAATGTGACAAGGATGATAAGTCAGATAATATCCGAAAACTTGAAAATTTTCATCGTCCTGGAGCGGGACTCGAACCCGCGTCTCCCAGAAAACGCCCGGGTATGGTAACCACTACACCACCCAGAACGACCAAGTTTCATGTTTCCGATCAATTTGAATTTAACCATCACAGGATTCAAATTGATAACCATCATAAATTCAAATTGATCGGAAACTTGAGACTTGGTCGTTCTGGGTGGTGTAGTGGTTAGCATACCTAGGAGTTTTCTGGGAGACGCGGGTTCGAGTCCCGCTCCACTACGATGAAAAAAAATTCAAGTTTTCGGATATTATTTGACTTACCATCCTTGTCACATTTACGCGAAAAATCGGATTGTCATCTTCAAAATTTGTATTACATGGAGTAATCCCGTATTTCTTTCATGATTTATCTGCTTCTCCGGGCAAACACGGGATAAGATTCTTAACCTCCAGATTCGCTAAACATGAATGCCGGTTGCTTCGACTAGCGAATCCTGTGATGGTTAAATTCAAATTGATCGGAAACTTGAAACTTGGTCGTTCTGGGTGGTGTAGTGGTTAGCATACCTAGGCGTTTTCTGGGAGACACGGGTTCGAGTCCCGCTCCAGGATGATGAAAATTTTAAAGTTTTCGCATATTATCTGACTTACCATCCTTGTCACATTTACGCCAAAATTCGGATTGTCATCCTCAAAATATGTAGGTCAGTGCTAGGTTTTTTCTCTTCTTTTTTCAGTAAGAAAGTCGTATACTTTGCTTTGTACTTCTTCCTTGATTTTCATATACGTCTTTTCAATAAAGACCTTTTCATGATTCTATTTTCATATTTTGCCTAAATCATCCTTATCGTTTTATATAAGCCTAGGATTTATATAAAATGCCTAGGAAAAGTATATATATTATTACAATAACATAAATATTTCATGCTTTGCCTAAAAACTTCACGCATTCTATAGATTTCCTAAGCATTCTGTACAATGCCTGAATTTCACACATTGCCGGTAACATATATAATAATTTGTGCGCTCAAGGTAATATCCACAGTGAAACACACAGGTAACATTAAATTATATTTTGACCAACTTATAAAAAAAATATGAGCAAGAGGAAACTAAAAATAATTCCAACGTCAAAAATATTCAAGGGTAAAACTAGCTCTTCAGCAAACCTTCAGCGAAATAAATTACGTTCTAATCTCATAAATGCAAAATGGAACTTTAAATTAAGCGTAATAACACGGTCAGCGTAGCGGCAGTGATGGAAGGCACACTGTTCCTCAAAGTCAGCAGTATGATCTGATCGACTGGTGAAAGTGGAGGCAATGTTATCGCTGGTGCTTGGTCGACGTGCCTCTAACAATTGTTGCTGAACTTCCCGATCGTGGCAGAGCTTCGTTAAACACGCAACCTCGTTTGATCCATTAATCATTTCCGGCGGAAAAGTGATTTGTCAACTGCTGATAACGCGCTGTAGAGTGGAAATTTAGTACATCTAAACTTTCACTTTCTGGCAAAACGGAGTGATTGGTTAGCTGCTGGACTCAGGCGAAGCAACGCATTCGAAACTAACGGTTGCTCTAGCAGCCATATAGAAAATATAAAGGCCGCTGAGAACTTTATGTGCGTTACTGTTGTGCAGAAAGGTCAGAAATATATTTTATCTTACGAAATGTTACTGTGTGGCTAAACAATTTTCCAGTGTCTCTGCCAATAAATAATGCTAAGGGTTCGGGAAAGCTTAACTTTCACTGCATAATACACCAGTAAATATTAGAAGTACCTGAAAGAGTCTCAATAGTTTGACTCTTCAATAAATAGTGCATACGCCGAAAAGCCGCAGGTGTATTTCTCTCTGAGCTGATAAAACTCACGAGATATAATGTCACAGTTCCACTGTCTGCTACGCCAAAAAGACCATAAGTACTTGCAAGTGGTGCGATAATTGCTTGACACCCAGTTGGCGCAGTGGTATAATCACTGGCTTCTGATCATTCGTCCGAGATGTGTCTGGGTTCGAATCCCGGTGAGGTGGGGATGTCGTGATAGTGTTACGGCAATGGCTCTTTCCCCTCCCTGGAATCAATGAAACTAAATTAGGCACAGGCGACTACATTTAGCGCATCGAGTTAAGTCACGGTTCCAGCAAACACTAAGGCACAGGAATGTAGAATTTTTTTTTTGGAGGTTTAACGACCACCGTGAGCAACTCAATGGGCTATAAGCAGTCGTTCGTCCCTAATTTAGGGTCACTGGTTCCAGGGAAGGGAGAGAGCCAGTGCCGTAAGATAAACACAACATCCATGCCTCACCGGGATTCGAACCCGAACCCCTTACGGACGAATGATCAGAGGCCATCGTTTAGACCACTGTGCCACCGGGGCGGCTGGAAGTAGAATTGTCGTATGACTTAATAAAAATCATTAAACATGCAATTTCCCAGGTACTTTGAAGTAGAACAATTTGCTTTAAGGAGTTTTGAACTTTTTAACACTTTCAGAGGAGGTGCTGTCGAATCCAAACCATGTGAAGCGATAACATAAGAACATTAACTACGAATTATGGAAAATGTTTCTTGTTTTCGTTATATCATTTGAAAACTAAATCATAAGCAGTTACTCCATCTTATTGCTTCAAAAGCAACAAAATCATATTGCACTCATCGTCCCAGTGAAATATGATCTTGGTGCTTTTGAAGCGGTTTTAGGGCGCAGGGCAGGAGCTTAGTTTGGTGATATTACCAAAAGAAAAAGATATGTGACGTATACTATTGTATCTAAATTTCCTTTAGAGTTTTCTTTCCTGTACAAACTGTGTCATTTCTTCATTACGTTCACATCTGAACGTCACGCTCTCAATCTCTAGTTTCTCTTAAGTTTGACAACGCTGACAGTTAGCTAAGTCACGATATGAAAGTGATAAAAGCTACTGTAACAAGAGTTCAGGGGCTTAGGTGGATTGTTGGCTGTGGTAAAATACGCAACATTTATCAATCTGGCGTACGGTAGTTTTCGAGTTGTACTGCAATTTATCATTATTGTTTGTACGCGTAATTAACTCCTGTTCTATTATTGTGGACGTCATATTCGACAAACCATCTCACTACTTTAACGGCTGTGGATTCAATATGAATTTATGTAGAGAGCTGCGTGTCGCAAATAATAAACGTGTTATTTCATTCATTTGGAATCAAACGTTAGGTTTCTTTGTGTTATAGACACTAAGTGTTCATGCAGAGTAAGGTTAAAACAGACATTACCGTCCCCAGTGGCGCAGTAGTCTAAGTGCTGGCTTATGACCATTTGTCACAGAAGGTTACGATTTCGAATCCCGGTGAGACATGGATGTTGTGTTTGTCCTAAAGCACTGACTCTCTACCTTCCCTGGAACCGGAGAGAGTCCGTGGCCGTAGGACAACACGGTGGCTCTAAATTAGGGATAAACCTTCCATAAAAAAAAAAAAAGATGAGGCATTCCTAATCACACTGTAAGCCTTAGAGACGGATCGAGATAGGGTCGGATGGAACATTTTCGGGTCCTGAGGTAAAATTTCCCTGCGGGAACTAGAAAATAAATATATTTTAATAAAGTCGTTAGGTGAAAAATGCTGTTGTCCACTAAAAACACACTCCACAACGATTATCAAGAAAAGTGGTACTTGTCCTTTTTTTTTTTTTTTTTTTGATTAGAGAGGTTTAACGACCACCGTGAGCAACTCAATAGGCTATATGCAGTCGCCCATCTCTAATTTAGGGCCACTGGTGCCAGGGAAGGGAAAGAGCCAGTGCCGTAAGCAAACACAACATCCATGCCTTATCGGGATTCGAACCCGGACCCCTATCGGACGAATGATCAGAAGCCATCGCTTAGATCACTGCGCCACACGGCGGTACTAGTTTCCATTAACGGCTTCACATAATTTACTCGAGTTTCTTCACGAACCTCATGATGTTTTCCAGTATTTATGGCCTATATCAATCGACGAATCGGGCACTTTTGCCGTGTTAAATGTACCGAAATGAAACTTGAAAATCGATATCTTCCCACTCGATGCTTCTGCAACCACCATTTGCTACAGCACGTAAAGTTATTTTCACAGCATAGTTATCTGCTGCACGGGGTACCCGGTTGCCAACCGATAAGTAGTGGATGGTCTGAGATCCATGCTCTTGAATCACAACCTAGCGGGAAAAGCATTCAACTACCAAATGTCACGTGACACAGAAGACCGGATCTATGCTAATTTGTACTTTTCTTTTTTCTTTTTTTTTTGGCCCCGCCTGACTGTCTGCTCAACTTTACGAATAGATCTTGCAAAGATTAAGATACGACCAATGTTTTGTATGCTATGGATTCATTTGAATATAAATTCTTTCTTAACTGTGCAGCGACAGTTTGGTGTAGAAGAAACGTACAAAAATCAGTTCGAAAGCACATATGTCTTCGATTAATCAGCAATATACTTAAAAATTTTGCAAAATATAACGAAACCTTCGGTTTTTCCCCCAGAAAGTATCTTCGAGAAAAAAGGTAGGAAATGTTTCTTAAACTTTGATAATCCAAGCATACTTTCCCACAAAGGATTTTTGTCTGCCATTATTGATGCGATCCAGGAGAAGGAATATATATATACAATCGTGGCCAAAAGTCCTGCGCCAGTAGACTGAAAGTCAGTTTTTGATGTTTGAAGTCAACTTATACAGCGTAATGGTAACGTCAAGAATACACATTGTACATCATTTTAGAGGAACCTCTATGCTGAATTTAAATATTTTTACAGAATGTTATTACCAGTAATAGAAGTGAAGTTACAAGCAAAAGACAGCGTCTAGTCAGAAAAGGCAAAAAATAGTGGAATTTGTGAAATTAGTGTGCAATGCATTTAACGTAAAATTACTGTACAGCACATTATTGAAACTTGCAGGACACTTGAAATAGCTGACCAACCAGCAAAATACGCTTTAGTATAATTGGATAACCACGGCATCTTAGTAACAAAGTGTACCTTCTTGGCATAGAACTAATGAGCTTCTCTAGTTGTCCATTGGTAAAAACACGGTGCCATACGGCACTAAGAGACTCAGTTAATGCTGTTTTAGATGTGGGTCATTGTTGGCAGATCTTTTGCTTCAACCTCACCCACATATTCTCTATGGGATTAAGATCCGCTGACTGTGCCGGCCACTGAAGTTTTCTTATAACTTTTCGATTAAACCACTCGTCAACCAACTTTGAGCGATGACATGGCACGTTATCGTCCTGAAAGATAAAATTCCGTAAACCCATGTCTTGTGCAGATGGTAGCAGTTTAGACTACAAAATATCCACATATTTTGATCTATTTAATGTGCCATCAATAATGTATAGAAGTCCAACACCACTGGCTGAAATACAAGACCATAACATCACCGAATGTGGGTGCTTGATTGTTGGTTGGGTGCATCAAGCCTTATATATTTCACCAACGCGACGACGTACACACTTATTTCCATTATTAGCGGAAATAGTAACAGTTGTTTCATCACTGAAAATAACATTTTTTCATCCATCAACAGTCCAATGCTTGTGTGCCTTGACCCCAGCAATTGTTTTGAGCCGTTTTTGTTCAGTAAGGAAAGGTTTTTGTACTGCTTTTCGTGCAGTCAGTCCATTTTCTTGTAGCCTACGACGAACTGTACGTGCCGATGCAATAATGCCTACTTCATTCTTCCACTCATGTCTTCAATCAGTGGCTGTTTTAAACCTTGATTTTAAGAAAAGACGAATAAACATGCGATCATCATGCTCAGTACACAACCTTGGTCGAACTAGTCTTTTTCAGTTTCCCACACATCCAGTTTCTGCAACTCTTTTAATGATGCGCAAGACAATGGAATGATCACAGCCACATTTAACAGCAATTTTACGACTACTGAATCTAAGATCATGCAAAGTAATAATTTTTGCCTTAGTTTGAAGAGGCTGGACCAATTTTCGGGTCTTTAACATTCCGAAATTTAAATATCACCAGGTATTGTGCATAAACGTCCATCAACTGACTACAAGCAGCTGGGTTCTAAGTCGGCAAGCGTTCTACATCCTTTTACATCTCATTAGCGGATGTTGGAGAACACTATAGTGGATTAGAGGGGGCGAACGCTTTTTCAGAACTGGATTTGTGTTTCCTCACTTGCACATTTTTGCTTGCAACTTCAATTCTATTATTGGTAATAACATTCCCTAAAAATATTTGAATTCAGCATTAAATTTCTGTTAAAATGATGCATAGTATGCATTCCTGAGTTTACCATTAAGCTGTATAAGTTGACTTCAAACATCAAAAATTGACTTTGGGTCTATTGGTGTAGGACTTTTGGCCACGACTGTATAGTGTAGATTTACATACAACTGTCAAATCACAATCCATTCTCCTGTGTCACGTGACATTTGGCAGTTGAATGCCTTTCCTCTCAGCTGGAGCTCAGACTTTACCCATCCACTGCTTATCAGTTGGCAGCCGGAAGTCCCATGTAGTAGGCAACTCTTATACCGTGAAAACAACTTTAGGTACTATTGCAAATTGCGGTCGCAGAAGCATCGCAAGGTGCAGGTACCGACTTTCAAATTTCATTTTGACCAATTTAAACGGCAATCATGTTTTCCAGTTATTTCTGGCCTCCTGTTGCTCTGTCGACTGACATAGCAACAGAATGCCACAAATAACTGGAGAACATGGGTTTTATGAAGAAACTCAGGTAAATTATATGAAGCCGTTAATGGGAATTAGTACCTGCAAGAGAGTGTGTGTAAAAAATGTTAAAACCTACAATTTTCTTTCCGGGGAGACGGGGTTAAAGTTGCATTGTGATTCTTATAAAAACATCCTCACAAAATGATAAAAAGATGTAACTTCAACTATGTGCAGCGAAGAATCAGGATACCTCTAAAATAAATTCGTAGAAATAGTTTCTTTTTTTCTTCCTGTTACAGGTTTTAGTGATTGATTTTTGATGTTAGGTGGAGACCCCAGGGACGAATTGTCCCACCGGGACATCGGGATATTTCCCGGTGGACCATTCCAGAAATGGCCCACTTTCTCGAAGCCTGTTTGTCTGGATTGTTTGAAATGAATGAACAATTATAAGCATAGTGTATATATATATATATATATATATATATATATATATATATATATATATATATATATATATCATCATCATCATCATTGTCAACCATTATCAATCCACTGCTGGACGAAGGTCTCCCCAAGTTTCCTCCACAACGGTCTGTCTTGTGCCAGTCTCCTCCATGTCACTCCCGCATATTTACGAATTTCATCCACCCATCTCCCATGTGGTCTTTTTCTGGGTCTTTTCCTGTCCCTTGGAATCCAATCTAAAATTTCGGCTGTCCATCTATGGTCTGTCCTTCTGGCAGTATGTCCAGCCCATTGCCATTTCAGGGATTTAACTCTGATCATGATGTCTTCCACTCTCGTCATTTTTCGGATCCACGAGTTCCTCTTCTTATCTCTCCTGGTTATACCAAGCATGCACCTCTCCATGCCTCTTTGAGTTGTCTGCAGCCTTTGTATGTCTCTTTTAGTTAAGGTCCACGTCTCTGCACCATACGTAAGCACTGGAAGGATGCATTGATCAAACACTTTTCTTTTAAGACATAATGGCATATTGCTCTTGAAAATTATGCTGTTTCTTCCAAAAGCTCTCCAGGCAAGTTTTGCACGCCGATTAATTTCTTCATCAATGTGACCCTCACTTGATATCTGCTGTCCAAGATAAACATATGTATCAGTTATCTCCAGTTTTTCTCCATCAATCGATAAATCTTCATTTCTTGTAAAAGCATTGAACATCACTTTTGTCTTCTGAAAGTTCATTTTTAATCCCACTTCTTTACTCTTGTCAGCAAGTTCCTGGATCATACTCTGCAGCTCTGATGGGGTAGTTGCAAAAATGACTACGTCATCAGCAAAACGAAGGTGGGTTAGATAATCTCCATTAATCTTTATCCCTTTGTTTTCCCAGTTCAGTGATTGAAAGACATTTTCCAATGTGGCATTAAAGAGCTTCGGAGATATGGTGTCACCTTGTCTCACTCCCTTTCCAATTTTTATGTGTGTTGTATTTTCAAACAGCCGAATCTTTGCACTTGCATTTTCATAGATGTTATTAATAATATTAATGTATGCATCTTCAATACCGCAGGATTTCAGAGCCGTGGTAACTGCTGATGGTTTCACCGAATCAAAGGCTTTTTCATAATCGATAAAAGCCATGCACGATGGAAGTTCATATTCCCTCGCTCTTTCAATTAGTTCTCTCAGTACGTGGATATGATCTATTGTGCTGTAGCCACTCCTGAATCCAGCTTGTTCTCTCGGTTGAGCCATGTCCAGTGTTACCTTCAAGCGGTGTGAAAGAACTTTAGTGAAGATTTTATAAACCACTGATAGGAGGCTGATAGGTCTGTAGTTCCTGAGATCCTCAATGTCACCTTTTTTATGTAGCAGGATCATTGTAGCGTTGTTCCAATCCTCAGGAATCTTCCCTTCATTAAGGCATCGAGTGAAAATTTGGGCGAGTACTGTTTCAATTTCTCCACTTGCTTCTTGTATGATGTCTATAGTAATTCCATCTTCTCCTGGAGCTTTCCCCCGCTTCATGTTCTTGATTGCATGAGCAACTTCTGCTGGGAGGACTGGAAGAACTCTGGTACCTTTCATGATGTCTGGAGTACATGTATCATCCCTTTCATATAATTTGGAGTAGAAATCTTTCACTCTTGTCAAAATTTCGCCTCTATTTCTTGTTATAGAACCATCTTCTTTTCTCAGAGCCATAATCTGTTTTCTTCCCTTACTGAGATGTCCCTTTGCTATCTTAAGGCTTTGGTTGTTTTCAATTGCTTTCCTCACTAGCTCACAGTTGAATTTCCTTACGTCTTCAGTGATACTTTTTCGTGTTGTCTTGCATAGCTCTATATATTCCACTTTGGAAGTCACATCTTTTTTAGTTGTCCTCATCTCTCTTCTTTTTTGCAAGAACAACATTTTGGTTTTTCCTGATAATTTGTTCACATGCAACTTGCTCTTAGACCCAGCTAATTTTGTTGCTGTTTCCATTAGAGCTTTGGTTACTTTTCTGTTAACTTCCGAAATATCCACTTCTTCCGATGTTAGGCCTTCTAAAGCAGAGAATCTGTTCTTCAGTTCCAACTTGAAAGTATTATGGTGTTTTTTAAAGTTGGTTATGTCAATACATTTTGTTTGTCTTATGAGCTTGCCACGTTCCAGTTCAGTGTTGAGGTGCATCTTACATCTCACCAATCTATGGTCACTACCTGTGTTGAACTTGTTCAGCACACTGCAGTCTTCGATGACGAATTTTTTGTTACACATAATAAAATCAATTTCACTTGTCGTCCCAATTGGATGTCTCCATGTCCATTTCCTGTGTGGCTTTTTCTTGAAAAAGGAGTTCAAGATGAAAAATCCTTCTGCCTCTGCAAACTCAACGAGAGTATTTCCACGCTGGTTTCTGTTGCCGTGACCGAATTTACCTACTGAAGTTTCATTCTGTTGCCGTTGCCCTATTTTTGCATTGAAATCTCCCATAATTATCTTCAAGTGCTGCTTACCTTTATTATTTAGATGACGAATTTCCTCATAAAATTCTTCAATTTCTTCTTCAGGATGACTTGTGGTGGGTGCATAAGTTTGAATAATCTGAGCCTGGTATCTACTCGATAGTTGGATAACGAGTCGTGCAGCTCTGTCAGAGGAACTTTCAACTTCTACCACTTTATCCTTCAGTTTCTTGTTTATTATAAATCCAACACCACTAGTTCTGCCAGTATCTGTCCCACGATAATAGAAGAGATGTCCACTTTTCAGTTCAATGAGATCTTCTCCTTTTCTCCTTACCTCACTTAGCCCGACGATGTCCCACTTGATCCTTTGTAGTTCCTCTTCCAATTCAAGAAGCCTTGAATCAGAAGATAGGGAGCGTCCATTATAGGTAGCCAAGATCAGCATCAAATGGCAGCCTAGTCCGGTCCTCCGGGGATTCTTAGCACCCTATGCCTTCATGTCGCACTGGCCGCTGCCTTGGCCAGGTACATTCCAGCTGCCGGAGACTGAGGGCCAAGATTTAAGTTGTAGAGTCATTTTGGAGGTGTTTGGCCATAACTCACCACGCTGGCCAAGCGGGTTGGTGAGTGTGGGATAGCATTTCCTCTGATCCCGATGGTATAGTTATACCGCTATTGGCGGTCGCCAGAGCCCCTTTAGTGGGAACAGGATGCACCACGAGAAGGCGGGGTTGACATTTGTCAAGGAGAGGCTGTGATGTTACGCATCACCTGACCTTACACTATATTGACAAACGTCACCGGACACCTAGAAGAGAAACACAATATAGCATTTATCAACATACGTTAATTAGTACGGTGTCGGTCCACGCCGCCCATCTTTGGCCTTAATGCACGCACTGACCCATAGGTATGAGCTCCCATTCAGTACATAATGCTACCGCAAACTGTTGTTTAGTGTGTAGGCCTTGGTTCCAAACTTCTTATGCGGCGCTCTAATTCATCCCATAGGTGCCCTAGGAGATTAAGACCGTGGCTCTGTTCTGGCCAGACAACACATGATACGGAATTATCGTGAAACAACGCCGTAACAGTTCTTGCTTGTAACTTCACTTCTATTATTTATTGCTCGAAGCTCTGCGCATTATCCTGCTGGTACCAACAAGGCTCGGTTTCATCGTATTGCCACAGTGTTGGTAGGGCATAATTGTCCAGAATATCGAGGTAGACATGGTGGTTAACAGATTTGTCCACGATTACCAATGGGCCGGGATTATATTACGTAAAACACCCTCACACGAGTACACTGCCAGCTCCAAACTTAACCGTAGGAACAGTACACTGCGGTAAATAGAGTCCCCTCGGCTGCCGCCATGCCCACACACGGCCATCAGACTGATGGATCGTGTATCTGGATTCATCAGTCCATAGGACCCGTTTCCATTGATCTACGGTCCACGATAAATGTTCTTTACACCGAGTGGAGATGAATGGATTATGAGCAGGCGCACGACACGGTAACCCATGAAATGAAGTTCTCTGCGAATGATACGTGTACATATCCAGGTTCCAGCATTTTTTCTCACTTGTACACTGAGGTCTTGTGCAGTACTTGGTCGATTAACTGTAACGACCCTCCTGAGGCTTTGACGTCCCCTATCACTGATTTTCTTTGGTCTGCCGGTAAGTTTAGCTGCTTCAGGCACGCCATGTGTCTTCCACTTATTCAGTACATCCGAAACAGTTGACCTGGGTATGTTTAAACTCCTCTCGGTTTCTCTTATGCACAACCCACTAATACATCACGCAACAAGCTTTCTTTTCTCAAGGCCGCAACATTTTCACGTAACCTCACTGTGCTATATGATCTCGGTCAGATGCTGGCTTGTTTTTATACCGTTTACAGCTGTACCGCACATCATAACAGCGCAGAGGATCAGTTCATTTGCTTTTGAAAGGGTGTCCGGTGACTTGTCAATATAGTGTATATGTATATATGTCGGGGGTTTGCTTTAAAATGACAAAGCAAAAATCTCTCTACTTCAGTGAAAAAATTCCCACCGAACGGAGCACGCTGTTAAAAATAAATTAAGCTGAAAACGGTTAAGCGTAGGTTGTTGGACTTGGAGCCAAAGGGTCATTAGTAGACCCTGCCCTCCGTTTGTTATCGTGGAGGCACTTGTAACAATTTTGGTGGTAAATCATGCTCACTCCCTTATCCAGGTACAGATACAGTACAAAGCGATTCTCCAGCAGAGATGTTTCGAAATCCGTGTCCCATCCACATTAGTTTTTAAAAGAAACAACGATTTACCGATACAAGTTCATGAAAAAAATTTGGGGAAGATGCTCGAACGGCCCGCTCGGTCAAACTACCATGCCACGTTTAAAGTCGCACAGGTCACTCGTTCTTCCCATTCCGATCGAATGCTAACGGATGTTGAACGAGCTTGTATGCCTAATTTATACCGCATATGAAGGTCATGTGACGTCAGGCATTGGAGTGAGCCGTTTATCTGACAAGGAAAGGTGCACCTAAAAAATTGCCACCTCACTTTGGTTGCCTAAAGATGATAAAATTTGTTGAACGTTTCCTTTTCTTAACCATCTACGAAGGACGTTCAATAAGTTTTAAGCCTGGCCTTGAAAATAGTGGTTGGCGGCTCACGCAAGTACTGCGAATTGGAGCGTCATTCTTCAGTTATATAGCAGCCACGCCACGTCTCTGTGTCAGCATTTGAGACGGCTTCACAGTGCATAGAAGTCTAGAAGGTGACAATGGATGAGCATCAGATGAAACTGAGGAGCCGAGATGCAATTGAATTCTTGACGAAGGAAGTGCCATGCAGTATTCATGAAGGGATGGTCAGGGTGTACGTCGATTCTGCACCTTCATATACCATCCACAGTCAAAAGATGGGATGCTCTCTTTAAACGGGTAAGAGACTCGTTGGAGGAAGGCTCTCGCGAGGGACGCTCATTGAAAGCGACCACAGATGAAATGTGTCAGAAAGTGGAGGACATGGCGATATCAAACTTGCGAATCCGTGTCGTACAGACTGCTGAGGAACTGCAGTTAAGTGCCGGCAGTGTTTGGACCATTTTGAACAAGAGGTTAGGAATCTCAAAAGGTCTGTGTCAGATGGGTTCCTCGAATGTTGACACTTGAGGAGAAGAATGATCGTGTTGAAGCAAGTCGGGTTCAACTTGACCACATTAACAGTGGTCCAGATGACATCTTTTCGTGTATTGTGACTAGTGAGGAGAAGCGGCTTCAGCATTGGGACTCTAATACTAAACAAGAGAACATGCAGTGGAAACATGGATCATCACCACCACCAAAAAACTTCACAACACAACCATCTGCAGGGAAGATTTGGGCACCATTTTTTGGAACTCAGAAGGGTTACTGTTAATTGATTACTTGCTTCATAAAAGGACTATAAATGCTGCCTGTTTTGCCGCGCTATTGTGAAAATTGTGTGAAACCATCAGGAGTAAGCGGTGAGGAAAATTGCAACGGGGTGTTCGGCTTCTCAAGGACAATGCTCCGATCCTCGCCGTCAGTGTTGCTGTGCAAGCTGTAACAGAATATAGCTCCCAGCTGCTTCTTTACCCACCGTATTCACCTGAGCATGCTCCTAGTGATTTCTTCCTCTTCAAAAATCTGAAAAGATATGTGAGGTAGGCGTGTTGCTGATGATTCTGAACAGAAGGAGGCACCCTAGGGATGATTTGATGAGAAAGCTGGAACGTTTTTCGCAGAGGGGATTCGCTGATTCTATGATCGGTACAACACGTGTATCCAAGTTAGGGGAGCCTATGTGGAAAAATAAAGGTCTGCATTTTTGAAAAAAGTTTGTCTCTGTATGTTAGGCTTAGAACTTATTGAACGCCTTACATGGCTATGTGGATTTTTTTTATAGCATTTGGGTCATTAGTACAAACTATATGAAAAGAAAAAGCTGGAAGGAACGTATGAGATCTGTGACGTATATTTCAGACGTAGAGCATGTGTCAAGACGACGAATCGGCAGCGATACCTTCCGTCCGTGTAGCTTAGTTGGGACAGCCACTTACTCCGTAATGAGGTAGCGAAGCTTCCATCTCCATCACAGAAAACTTGTGTTTTCGCACTAGCGTCCTGACGTAAAAATGGATCTACTGGCTGCTGGGTTCCTCAAAAAAATGTGTGATGTTTGTTCCACACATAATCTGGAATTCATGAAAAATCCTACTTCGCTTAGAAAAGAACAAGTTAGTAAAATCATGCAATGCATTGATTATAATACGCTTTCCAACATACCAGAAATCATTACTCAAGTTATGAGGCTAATGGGTGTGGAATAAATCTCACTCATGTGCCCTGACCTTTGATCCCATTTCGATTATATTCAACAGAACCGGTGTTCAGTATACCTCCGCAATAACATGATAAAGTTGTGTCGCAATCGAAGCAATTTTACGTAAGTTATGATGCATAAGGGCTTTGGAGTAGATCCCGCTCCTGTGCCCTAACCTTTGACCCCATTTCACCCATTTTCAATAAGATTTGTCCCCAGGCAAGCACCTACAACATACTAATATTTCATCGAAATCGAAGCATGTTTACATAAGGTATGACGCATAATGGCAATGGAAGCGATTCCAATCCTATGTCCTGTTCGTTGATCCCATTTCGCCTATTTTCAATAGAGTGTGTTCAAGGGTAATCCCCTACCACATACTAAAATTTCATCGAAATCGAACATTTTTTACGTTAGTTATGACGCATAAAATCAGTGGAATGGATCCCGCTCCTATGTCCTGACCTTTGGCCCCATTTCGTTCACTTACATTAGGGTTCCTTCTTAGGTGTTCCTCTACCACATACTAAAATTTCATCGAAATCAAACGATTTGTACGCGAGTTATCGTGCTGACGGACATACGCACACTACGCTTGACGTAATGAGGCAGATGGGAATCGTGACCCTCTGCTCGCAAGAGTGTGACGTCATAAAACTTTAATAGAATCCACACACAACGCGTAACGTAATGAGGCAGATGGAGTGACCACGCGCCAACATCTCAGTCGAGAGATTGTGACGTAATAAGATTTCTAAGCATGGGTTACATTAATGGGACGACGCCATGACACTACACACGTGGTAACTCGGGGTGGTTATTAAACCCACTAAACGAATTTTCCTAAAGTCGAGATCAAGCTAAATCGATTTCTAGTACCAGAAAACGGTAGGTTAACGACTTTCATCAAAATCCTTAGAGCCGTTTTCAAAATAAAATTTGCCGCCCTGGTGGCGCAGTGGTCTAAGCGATGGCCTCTGATCATTCGTCCGAAAGGGGTCCGGGTTCGAATCCCGTTGAGGCATGAATATTGTGTTTGTCTTACGGCACTGGCTCCCTCCCTTCCCTGGAACCAGTGACCCTAAATTAGTGACGAGCGATTGCTTATAACCCATTGAGTTGCCCACGGTGGTCGCTAAACCTCCAATCAAAAAAAAAAAATAAAAAAAAATTACATACATGCAAGAAGTGCTCCTTTAATAGTATGGGATAAGGACGATGTAATGGATCCCGATCCCATGCCCTGATCTTTGACCCCATTTCGACCATTTTCAATAGGGTTCGTCCGCAGGTAGTCCCCTACGACATACAAAAATTTCGTCGAAATCGAACCGTATTTAGGCAAGTTATGACACATAAGAGCAATGGAATACATTCAGCTCTTATGTCCTGACCTTTGACCCCGCTTCACCCATTTTGAATAGGTTTCCTTCCCAGGTGGTCCCTACCACATATAAAAATTTCATCGACATCGAACCATATTTCGCAAGTTATGACGCATAAGGGCAATGGCATAGATCCCTCTCCTATGTCGTGACCTTTGACCCCATTTCGTCCATTTTCAATAGGGATCGTCCCCAGGTGGTCCCCTACTACATACTAAAATTTCATCGAAATCGAACCATTTTTACCCGAGTTATCGTACCGACAGGCGGACGGACAAAGCTGGACCATATACGCTTCTTCAACCTACGGTTGGAAAGCGTAACAAGAAAGATGACACAGAATTTTCGGGTGTAATAAGCACGTCTTTTGAATCCGTTCTGACACAAATTAAATTTTTCAAAGCTATTCAAAGTCAATGGAACCGGTATGGAAAACAATAGTATCCGACGGAAGAACTAAGTTTTTCAATCGGGTTTTTAATCCCTCAGATACTGCTGTAAACTGAATCTTGAGCTTACGAACTCTTAGAAACAGAGATATCGACAAAAAAAAAATGTGACTTTACGTCCCCTGGTGGGAAAACTATGCATTATTTTAGGAAGAAAGTATTCTCAAAAGGTTTATCCGTAAAAGCGGTATCGGTCGAAGAAAAAAAATTAGTCGAGTTTTCAGGAGCCCAGATTTTGCAACAAATACTTCAGAAGCACAGATTAATACTTATGATCCCTGGTGGCTAAACCATTCTTTACGAAACATTAGAAGTTATATGAAAAATATTTTCCATCAGGTCTTGTATGCGATACAGGAAGAACTTTTCAAATCAGAGCTTTAGGAGCAGAAATAACGCAGAAAACGCAATTTACCTTTGTGCCCCCTAGCGGAAAATTTATGACTTACTTGAAAATTTTGAATTTATAGGAAAGACATTTCGCATCGGAAACAGTATCCAACAAAGAAGGGATTTTTCAAATCGTACTCTTAGAAGTAGATATATTGACCAAAACTAAGTTGTACATCTACGCCCCCTGGCGTAGAAACCATGCATTTTTTCAAGAAGAACATTTTCCTAAAGTGTTTGTCGACATGAGTAGTATCGGTCAACAAGCGACTTTTTTTTCAATCGAGATTTTAGAAGCTCATATTTTGCTGCAAATACAACAGAAGCGGAAATTAAGACTTACGCCACCTGGTGGCCAAACCATTTCTTACAAAAATTAGAAATTATGTGCAACCGACTTTCCATCAGGAGCTGTATGCGGAGCAGAAAGAATTTTTCAAATCGGAGATTTAGAAGCAGAGATATAGGCTGAAACGCAATTTACATTTACGCCCCCTAGCGGAAAGTCTATGAATTACTTGAAAATTTTTAAATTAAATGAACCACATATCGCACTAGAAAAACTATGCAACAAAGAAGGAATTTTTCAAATCGGAATCCTAGAAGTAGAGATATTGACAAAAATAAGATATACATCTACGCCCCCTGGTGTAGAAACCATGCACTATTTTAAGAAGAAAATGTTCCTAAAAGCTTGTCGACATGAGTAGTATCGGTCAACAAACGACGTGTTTTTCCATCAAAAATTTAGAAGCTCATATTTTGCTGCAAATACAACAGAAGCGGAAATTAAGGTTTACGCCCCCTGGTGACCAAACTATTTTTTTACAAAAGTTAGAATATATATGTAAACGATTTCCCATCAGGAGCTGTATCCGGCACAGAAAGAATTTTTCAAATCGGAGATTTAGAAGCAGATATATAGGGGAAAACGCAATTTACCGCTTCGCCCGCTAGCGGAAAGTCTATGAATTACTTTAAAATTTTTGAAATTATATGAAAAACATGTCACACGGAAAACACTATCCAAGAAAGAGGGAATTTTTCAAATCGGACTACTAGAAGTAGAGATATTGACAAAATGAAGATGTACATCTACGCCCCCTGGCGGAGAAATTGTGGAATATTTTAAGAATAAAATATTCCGAAAAGGTTTATCGATGTCAGTGGCATCAGTCCACAAAATAATTTTTTAATCGATATTTTAGAAGCTCCAATTTTATGGCAAATACATCAGAAGCAAAAATTACCACTTACGCCCCCTGGTGGCCAAAGTATTATTTACCAAAAATTTGAAATTATATGCAAAAGATATTTCATCAGGAGATGCATCCGCTGAAGAAAAAATTTTCAAATCGGAGTTTTAGAAGAAGAGTTATCGGGAAAAATGTAATTTACTTTTACGTCCCCTAGCGGAAAATCTATGCGTAATTTGAAAATGTAACTATATCTAAAATAATCTTCGACATAAATGGAATCGAAAGATACAAATTTTTTTCAATCGGGTGTTTAGTAGCAAATATGTGAATAAAACGTATTTTTGAATTCGACATCATCTGCGTTTACTTACGCCTTCTACCAGCGAAATTGTATATCGTAAAAAAACACGAAATAAAGGATCATCATTTGCATATTTCAAGCTTCCCAATGCAAAAAGAATTTTTCAAATCGGATTAATAGTTGCAGAGATATCGTGGGTACAGACGGACGGACGGACAAACCGATAACAGAAGCACGATCTTTTTTTACAAAAGACATGCTAAAAAAGAAAGTAAGAGGGAGCTGATGTGATGTACTACAGAGCTAAGCTCGTGTCAAAACGACAAAACCGCAGCGATACATTTCGTCCGTGTAGCTTAGTTGGGAGAGCAACTTTCTACGTGGTGAGGAGGCCTGAGTTCGATCCCAGTCATGGACAAATTTGTGTTTTCGCAGATCTTTTAGCACAAAAAATGGGGAAATAGGAGATTACAGTAAGAGAAAATTAAATGGGGCCCAGTTATACCGTAAGTGTACTTTTATTTATTTATTTTTTCTGAGGCATTTAATATTACTACAGATCATGCGCAGACAAAGGGAAATAATTCTGTTGACTTATGTGATTAAGCTGTTCCCCGTGAAAACAGCAACGGCCACCTCTGGCTGTTCACATGGCCTGACACCTCACGGTATCAGAAACGTGGCGAATCCTCTTTGTCACTACGAATTCCATCACTAATGACTTTTCTTTTGCCAGTGATGTGATTCGAAACCATATCTTTCTACTTCAGAGCGGTTGTTCTCTTACCTGAACTACAGCGGAAAGCTTGTCGTTGCTCCATTGTCGACTTGACTAGTGCGTCACCTCAGTAGTACGTCATCTACGTCTTCATCGCGTAGTACGTTATACACGTTATATCACAGGTTAGCTACCCCGGGCATGTACCGTAAGCTTTGCAACCATAAACTTGAGCTTTGCAACCATGAACTTGAGTTTTGCAACCATGAACTTGAGCTTTTATATAATTCATGTTAAACAAATTTTCAAACGAAGAGTAAAATACACTATCTAATAACAAGTAATTGGACACCTGTGATAGCAAAGGAAAACGAAGTTTATTCACCTTCAATAGTTGGTGGAGCCTCCACGAGCGGCGATTACAGCTGCGACCCTCCGGGGCATACTCTCAATCAGGCGTTGCACGACGGCTAGCGGTATTTTCTTCTACTCGGCTTGGAGAAGACAGGTCAGTTCTTTCACCGATTTCGGACGATAAGGGCACCCCTTAAGTCGACGCTCCAACTCGTCCCAGAGGTGCTCGTTAGGGTTAAAGTCCGGGCTCTTTCCCAGGCTTGTCCATTCGATTAACCCCATTGTCACTATACCAAGCCATGGTGGACCTCGCAACATGACAGGTGGCATTGTCATCCTGAAAGTTACATGGGTCCACCCCGTAAAACTGCCACAACGTAGAAAGCGCATGGTCATCTAAAATGGTGCAGTAGGTCTCGGCGTTGAGTCTACCACGAATTGCGACCAGGGGTCCCGTGCCATACCAGGAGAAACACCCCCATAGCATAATTCCACCGCCGCCGAACTTCACAGTTGGCACAATACATTCCGGCAGGAGGTGTTCTTCAGGCAGACGCCAAACCCAGACCCTGCCATCCGAACGGTATAGGGTGAACCTTCATTCGTCGCTCCAGAGAACCTATTTCCACTGTTTAACGGTCTACTGTCGACGTTCTTTGCGCCAGGTTAGCCGAGCAGCGCTATTGGACTTGGTGATTAAAGGCTTGTGGGCGGCAGCACGTCCGTGATAACCGAGCAGATGGGCTTCCTTACGGATAATATTTGTCAAAAGAACACTCCCGGGTGCCTGTTGAAACTCCTCGCGTTTGTGGCCCAACGATTTGGAGCGGTTCTTCCGAATTTCTCTGGCCAACACCCGTCGGTTTCTAACTTCCAGTTTTGCGGGTCTGCCGAGTCGGGGCACATTCCGACAGTCACCTCTCATCTTCCACTTGCCAATCACGTAGGCCACTGTCGATTTTGGGTACTTCAACTCGCTGGATATGTTATGTATGGATCGGCTATTTCTGTGATACCCGATGATTACACCTTTCTCGAAATCAGAGAGCTCCCAACTGCGTGGCATCTTGCATGCGACTGGTTGCGTTGTTGTTTCCCACACGATATTTAACTGCGGCGGCCGTGACGTGTATCAGGACCGCAGATATCGTCGATTGCAGGGGTGTCCAATTACTTGTTGGTAGATAGTGTATGTTGACTATTAAAGATAGTTCTATTTCAAACTCAACGGTTGTGTAGTTAGATATCTCAGATTAGTGATATTTGCGTAAAATTTCTGCAAAGTTTCTACCGTTAGCGTCTGAGTCGTGAAGAAACTACGTAAAACTTCTACATTCCTGACATTTCAATGACGTAATAACGGACCCTCCGCAGTCCGGTTACCTTTAATAAAAGATGAATTCATATGACGAAATTTTCATCACTTCCCCGCACATTTCTGGATATGACAGAGGCACAATAGCATGCTCATCCATAGCTGCTGAGAAACTCAAACCATTCCTTTCTTCGCAATAAAGTCTTCTTTATCGTGCTCCAGAAACGAATGATATTATGATCTAAAAAGAAAACCCGGAAAAGATAGGAATTTTCGCAGTTTAGTGCTGAAGGACAGAGTCCGCGCGGATGCTTTGTGTATTATAATAATCACTTGTCTACTATGGTTAGTTCAACACGTGGCAAACTCAAAGACATTATGTAACATATTATTACCAAGACTCAGCAGCTGCGTTTTGGTTTCCACATTTGTTATATTTTACAGCGATTGGAAAGTTACGTTTCGAAAGTTCTATATAAGTATTGCTACAATTAAATTCTTGTAAAAGTGGTTTACTACAACTACTTTTTTTACGCTTTCCAACCGTAGGTTGAAGAAGCGTATATGCTCCAACTTTGTCCATCTGTCTGCCCGTTCGTCTGTCTGTCCGCACGATAACTCTCGTAAGAATGGTTTGATTTCGATGAAAGTTTAGCTTGTGGTACGAGACCACCTGGGAAAGAACTCTATTGAAAATGGACGAAATCGGGTAAAAGGTCACGACATAGGAGCGGGATCATTTCCATTGCCCTTATGCGTCATAACGTACCTAAAATTGCTTCGATTGTTCCGGAGGTATGCTGAGCCAATTCTGTTGAATATAATCGAAATGGGATCAAAGGTCAAGACAGAGGAGCGAGATTTAATCTACAGCCATTACCTCATAACTTCAGTAATAACTTAAGTAATAATTCTGGTATGTTGGAAAGCGTATAATAATCAATGCATTGCATGATTTTACCAACTTGTTTTAATAATTTATTTCAGCTGTGATCATCATATACACTGAAGAACCAAAACATTGCGACCAACGCGTTTGCATGCAAATCAAAGCAACTGCAGGTAAACGACGGCGTATGTGAAGGTCATAAAAATGTATCATATAAATAACTACTGATACCGAGTTCTGTTAATCAGTGTAATTCTGGTTTTTAAGACGGGGAACGCAGCGAACTTAAGCGAGTTTGGCAAAGTCCAAATCGTAATGGCCAGACGATTGGGTGAGCTTTTCCAAGATATTTGTTTGAGATTAGTATGTGATGTTAGCAGTCTGGCATTGTTCCAATCAGGTACAACATCATTATTTAAACAATACTCAACCAGAGCCGTTGTTCGCTGGCCTTTTCTCCAATTACTCTTATGCTCTTTTATTCTGGTCTTTAGGCTCCTTTTGGTGCTTCCTACATAGATTTTATCCCCCACTCCATCCTTTGTTTTTACCAGTATTTGATATTCACCTGCTCTGTTCCAACATTGCCTATCACCCGGTTTTTGGGTCAATATAGTACTGATATCTCTAATAGTTTCCGCTATCGTGACGTCAACATTCCGACATTCGGCTTTCAGCATTCCACTTATAGCTGGAATGTATGGGACCTTTCCACAATATTTCGTCGTCTGGTTAGATCTGATTCTTTATGTTTCACTATTTTCTTGGTGTCTGATCTTGTCATACAATTCATCTACCATGTGAGCTCCAAAACCATATTTACGAGCAAGTTCTTTAATCAATTTAATCTCTTTCGCCTCAGAAAACTGGTCAGAAGAATGCGAGATTGCTCTCCGAATATAATATCTGAAAACTGCAGTTTTAATCTTCGGTGGATCGTTAGAATTGCACGGTAGGACATCCGGTACGTCAGTCGGTTTTTATAAACCTCGTAACTAATAGCATTATCTACCCTTTTCAAATCACAAATCAATAAAAGCTAGTTGGTTATTATGTTCATATTCGCATGTTAGTTTAATAGTGGGGTACCGTTCTGTAAACTTGTCTACAAACAGTAGTCAATCTTCCTTGCTGTATTACCAGAACACCAGGAAATCATCAACGTACCTGAGTTACAACTTCGGTCTTTTGATATCTCCCTGAAGGATATTACTTTCTATGTCTTGCAAAATCACATCTGCCAATAAGTCCAGACAATAATGACCCCATTGGTGCCCCTGTCAACTGCTTATAAATCTTATTTTCATACTGAAAATAATTACTATTAGTAATAAAGTGCAATGCTGAGATTATGCTGTTAACTTCACCCACAGAAACATCTTGTTCTTTAAGCCTTCTCTCAATCAGTACTATTGAATCCCTGACTGGAATGGATGGAAATAGTGATATTATATCCAGGCTTGACATTTGGAAGTCACCAGTATATTGAAAACTCTGCAATGACGAAATAACTTCAAGGAAATGGTGAATAAAATTTCAAATACGTGGAGATAATTTTTGAAATTTATTCACCATTTCTATCGCCCTTTGGATTTATCATCTGTAATTAAACAACTTGCTCTGTTGAATGTCACTAGATGGCGACATATCAAATGCTGAGCCTATCAATATGGATTTGTGTAGTCAGATGCTGACTGATAAACCACAAATAGCGCTGTGCATTGTTTGCACCGTAGCGTAAAGCGAACGCACCCGGCTAGTTATCGAGAGATCTGGGGTTCGATCCCAGCGGTGTCGATGGACAATTTTTCAGTTGCTATTCGTTGTTTATAAAATAACGTGGACAGAGCGTTGACATCGTACATTTATAACTTCAAGGGAGTTGTTAACTTGAAATTGATGACCAGAATAATGCTACTTAAGATACTTAAATAAGGCTCTTTCCATATTTACTGTAGGTGATTGATTTTTCGCCCCTATTAGGGTGATTATCTTTATGAATTTTAAGTCTACCAAACATTATTGGGATGGTGGCCCCGACTGGTGGGCAAGCTATGTTTTTAATAGATACGGGTAAACCACCATGATTTTTTAGCATAGCCTGCTTTCTAATAATACCTGCTGTTGGGTTCCTGTCCAATACCTTAGCATTCAAGTCCTGTTTTGCCTCTTGCATTTTTTTAAATATATTCTGGTTTGTTAAGGAATATTAGCTGATGAGATTTGTCAGCCTTTATACATGTGAGCTGTGAGTTATTCCTGATATCAAGCAAAGCTTGTCTTTCATACTGTATACAATCTGCTTTGCACCCTCCATTATTTTTCCCTATGTTGTTTACGGCCCGAACAATCTTGTACCTTGTAGGATCAACATGCTAACATATTTGATACAATTATTAATCTTGTTAATCAACATGCTTACGCATATTTAATACAATTATAAATAACTTTGAGTAGGACTGTTGGTAATTACTTACCGCCTCAACTGTAGTTCAGGACTTTATCAAATTTATTATTCATGTTTTTTGTGTGATGTATTTAGTGTATATGGCTAATTTGGAATCTAAATCATGTTTTTCAATTAAATAGTTTGGTACTTAGGTTAGTATAATGGCTTACGCATATTATATACGACTATATGTGGCGTTTTTCAGTAGAACTATTGGTGACTACTCACTGTTCCAACTGATTATTTATATCTTAATCAGATTTATTATTATTGGTTCTCATATGTTGTATTTAATGAAGATAATGAATTGAAATCTACGTCAGGCCCTTTTGATTAAATTGTTTTGTACCGAAATTTTAGTTGAGTTCGATTTGGTTTCATTCAGGACGTTTCATTTGGTGTGAGGCTTAACGCCGGGTTCGTCGCGGATACGTGTAACACAGAAGATGTACTCCGAGGTGTTGCTTCTTTATAGTAGGGAAACGTGTGAAACAGAATTGCAATGAATTTTTACTCGTCATAACCTAAAGGTACATTTCCACGTGATATAGTATTAAGAACACTCGTTCTGGAGCTGCACATATACAGAACCTTACTATTGTGAAGACACCACGGGTGTCGTTGCAATAGTAGGGTTCTCATCAGGTTTCTCTACTTATATGAAAGTTGGATGCAATTTTATGCATGCAGGCAACGACATTAGTCACGGCTCTTGGTTAAACCGGGTAATTTTGTGACTCCCTTACCTCGTGAAAAGTTGTATGAACGTAATTTCTTACTGATCGTTAGCACAGACGTTCGCAGCGTGACTTTTTAGAAGACGTATCATGAGAAAATCACCATGACACAGGAGGGATACAAATCATTTCTAGAGGAGCATATCCGGGAATGGGCAATACGACAACGTGTACAGCAACCTGTCCTCCTACACGACAATGCACAGCCGCACACGGCCAGATTGTTCGGGTGTTCATTGAAAAAGAACGGTTGGGTGAAGCTGCCTTACCCACCGTATTAACCTTCTGATTTCAGCTGTTTTGGCTATTTGGGGAAGGAGGTAGGTGGCAGGTACTTGGTAGAATAAGAACTAGGATTTGGATCTCCGAATAACAGACATTTTTCACAAAGTTAATAACGCTATTACTTCTAATGATGTTCGTAAACTGCCCAGAGTTTGGAAACGTAATAATGATAATGAGGGAGGGGGCTAGTAATAATTGCCTTCAAATATTGTGATCACTGTTTTGCTATTGCACGAAATACGGTAAATTCACTTACTTTCGGAACGACCTAATGCTTCCTTTGTCATACGTTTGCATATACCTATCTCAACAAAACACCTACATTGAGACACTGGTATCGGGGCACAAGTTTTTCTATCTTCTCGTCGAAGAAGTATGTTTGTCAGGTGTTGATTCAGCCCTGCACGGCACTATTTACTTAAGCATTGCTACTGAACTTTAACACATCCTAAAAACAATTTGAGATAGTACAAGTGTTCTATGTCTCCTTGTGCGGTAAAGAACGAGTCGTTGAGAGAAATGTGCAGAGCCAACTCAGAAATGGTGAATCTTGCGTTCTTTCCAATGTGCGAATTCTCCTTGCCAAGTAGATCGGCAGTGACTTACATTGACGGTCACTTCTATCTTCGTCGTGCACATTCGTCCTTCCTTCATTGAACTGCGTACACAACATCCCCACTCATCCCATTTTTTCCATAAATTTTACCAACTTGTTGATAAATTTCTGCCGGGATAACGTGTTTTGTTATTTGATTTAAATTTGGATCAACACTGTGACTGCAGACCCTTCTAAGTTCTTTAAGAGTTCGTTTTTTGAATTGCATAGCTTTTGCAATAAGGAACATTTTTTGCACATTTTCTACTTCGTAATTCACAATTCTTTCATCAGGATATGTCAACTCATATTTCTGTATAAACGAGTATCTCCAATTCTATAAATTGTAACATATACCTCTAATTTAACATTTCTTTTGAGTTTCTCTTTTCCTGTGTAAATTCGGTTTCTTCTCGTTAAATATTTTGTAACTTCACCCCACAAAGTTCCTCCCGACGAGTTTGAAGCTGGCATTCTGAAAGTGGGTCAAATAGCAATCATTAAATAAAGTGCTCTGAGATAAGTGATCTGAGCAGACAGATTCTTGTATGACAAATGTTTATCTGAGCTGATTGTACTGAGTGAGAAGATTGCATCACGTTTATTCTGAGACATCATTGACCCAGTTCTATTCAGCACATTGTGTTAGGAACAAATTGTTAGTAATCAACTGCTGGCGTGGTTGGATAATTAATAAAGTGTAATTGAATTCCAGTAAGTAGAGTTCTGCTGCCATTGAACACTGGGTGTAACCTGAAAGTGATATTGATATTTAGGTAAGATTTTCACCAACGATACGAACTACTGATAATTATCCGTTTATCAAAGTTGAGATAATTCACCAAGCCTTAAGTGAAGTTAATGTAAATCCCAATTCTACTAATCCCAATAATAATTCTCATTTTATGAAGTACCTTGAGCAAATCCTTTACCTTTCCTATGAACAATAATTGGACCCTATTTGTTTCCTCAAATAACGCCAAGCTTTGTCCCTAAGGGTAGAAACGTTATAACCACGTGGTTCTCCATACCCCTTCTAATAGCCATGTTGTCTGCTGACGCTTTGTACATCTGAAGATGGTCCACTCGGTGGACCGAAAGTACCTATGCGTGTATATATTTTACATTTTAAGGTTTTAAAATCAGTAATTGATAATATAAATTTTGTGGTATTATTTGGTCTACTTGACGATTTCATTTTTTTACATCGTCGGCATTTTACTTACCTTACGCTGTATTGTACGAATGACTACGTTTTGTGCCTCTTCTAATACACTGCTGGCCACCGAAAATGCAACACCAAGAAGGAAGCATCCGATTGGCCTGAAATTCGCAGCATGCGTCGCCCGCGAGAGGATATGCAAACGATTAGCATTGCAGGGCATACGCAAATCATGAGCGCCCGGCACGCCACCGAGAAGCACTATAAGAAGGGTGCACAGAAGGTGGGGAATAAATAGTGGAAGTGTGTTGTGCTGCCTGACCTGTGCGTGGGAAGCTTCCTGATGCCTCGTCGCAGAATACGGCAGTCATTCCAGCACGTTTCGGAGTTCGACAGAGGACGAATAGTGGCTTATCGCGACAGCGGTTTATCGTACCGAGACATCCGCATGTGTGGGACGACATCCAGCCACAGTGAGGAGAGTATAGATTCGATGGGTGCAGGAGGAACGGACGAACGGACGGACCGACGTGAGCGATTGCCGCAGCCGCGGCACACCACCGAACGAGAGGACCAGTATGTTGTGCTGCGGGCATTGATGGCTCGCACCGCCACATCACGAACGTTGGCGCAGAAATTAGGGTGTGTTGCGCAACAACCTGGGTCAGCACGTACGGTTCGACGTCGCCTGCAGGAGCGGGGACTGGTCGCACGGCGCCCGTAGCTCCGATTACCATTGACGTTACACCATCGGCGAATACGGCGGCAGTGGGCCGTTGAACGCCGCACCTGGACTACGGAATAGCACGACATTGTCTTCTCCGACGAATCCCGCTTCTGCCTGCAACACCACGATGGTCGGATCCGCGTGTGGCGGAATCGTGGCGAGAGACTGTATGATCCCTACATTATGCATCGCCATACCGGTCCGTCGCCTGGCGTTATGGTTTGGGGCACAATTGGATATGACACCCGCACCCCTCTGGTACGCATCACCGGTACACTCAACAGCCACCGCTACATCTCCGACGTTTTGGAGCCTGTAGTCCTCCCTTACCTGCAGGATCTGCCAGCGGCCACGTTTCAACAGGACAATGCGCACCCACACGTGGCACGCATCGTGCAACGATTCTTCACGGCCCACCAAGTGTCACTGCTGCCGTGGATCGCCTGTTCTCCCGATATGTCGCCCATCGAACACGTCAGGTCGCTGATCGGCGACCGAGTGGCCCGGCAAGCACCACCCGTGGCTACGCCTGATGAACTGTGGCAGCGTGTGGAAGCAGCCTGGACCCACATACCCCAAGCCCACGACCAAAGTCTTTTTCGGTCGTTGCCGCCGCGTGTGGCGGCCGTTATTGCCAGACATGGGGACCACACGAACTATTGAAGTGTGCGTGTTCCACAAGTCGCACGGGCCTGTAAGCTCAATCGTTTCATCTTTGTATTTGTTGTTATGTTACCAGTAAATCTGGCTTTGCTATCTCGTGTCCTTCTTGGTGTTGCATTTTGGGTGGCCAGCAGTATAATTCGATTTTAAAAATTCCTTTACCCTCGGTTATCTTGTGGCAAAGGAAACATTTTTTCTAAAATTGAAATTTCTTGTAACACACGCCTACCGCAAGATGGCGTAGGTAGCTACTTCTGTTTATGAATATGTTATTGATTGTAGAAATCCGGTTGAATTTTATTTTTTATGCATCTGATTGCATTTGCTACGAAGGAAACTGCTCACATTGCAGATTTTAAAGTATGCTCATTTTTAAGATAGATTCACTTAAAGGCCTGATTTTTCCTTTTTTTAAAGAAACCTATTTTGAAAAATTCTTTGCCTGTCTGAAAGGATTCAGAGACTTACTCAATACACTGGAGAATTTGGTGCCATTTTTCTTGCTGTAAATTCCTGTTCATGCAAGAAACATTAGGAGAAAAAATGGTTACTAAATAAAAAATGATTTACTCGCAATACAAATTTTAACCCAAAGGATTTTATTTGTTTACTTACTACAGTGTTTAACAGTAAACTTGATTATTAATCTCGATCATTTAAATTAATTAGTCATGAACGGAGGAACAGACGGACGAACAATAAACTCTTTACGGATATGAGGATGAAATCAAAGCAAAAGTGTGCGGAGAGTGGTAAAAACAGCTATCACTCTTGAAATTAAGTTTGAAATGTTAGAAAGGGGCCATAAATTAAAAAAAGCATTTCAAGGTGAAGCTGTTGTATAATTTTAGCCTCATAATTACATGCTAAGAAAAAAAAAAACTTTTACATTAATTCTGCAGAGTCAGTATTTCCTGGAGACTTAATGACTGATGTGTCATCTTCACAAGCAATCAATTTACCAGTCCAAATCACAATTCCATGTGTTTCGCTATATACTGTTTGTTCGTATCACCGCTTTGAATTTACATATCTTTGCATGTTGCACAAAAGGAATGAGTGCAGTCCAACGATTCTTCCCATGCTTATTACAGGTATATAAGTCGGGGGACCAGTCTTCCAAACATTTTACGAGTAAATTACGTGCTGTACACAATTTGCATAATTATACATCATTATTATAAAAATGAATGTTTTTCTTACGGGTTTAACTACCCGTTTGATCGTTTAACAGTACAAGTGCCTCCCTAGCCTGATCTGGGGCGACTGGCTACATGACACGCATCAACCCGAGTAATTATATAGAGGTGCGGGCTCCTTCGAAACATCTTCAATAATAAATTGAATGTTACTATACCGTGCAAATTAATTGGGACAAGCGATTTTATTCTCAGAATTGTAATGTGATCGCCAGTTGATGTCGGAAACCCACGTAAACAGGTTTTATCAGCTGTGAGGTGGTGTGACTGTTAGAACTTGATATTAAGAATGTGATTTGGCCGGTTTTAAACAGGAAATAGGCACTTCAGCTTCAGTTGTGAGCTTTCGTGTGTGAGTACGTGTTGCTTTTTTGCTCTCTGTGAGTACGTGTTGCTTTCGTGTATTGAAAAACGGATATTTCCCCAAGGAAGCGTGCGTGCAAAAATAATTTCTCTGAAGGATCACACTTCTATGACAGTGAGAGATATCGCTTCTGCAGTTGGTGTAGGCACATCAAGTGTAATCAAGCCTGCTTACGCGATACAATGCATCTGGATCATTGTAAATGTGGAAGAAAACGAAAAACAACTCCTCGAACCGATAAATATCTAATCAGAAATAGTAAAATGAATCCAAAATAAAAAACAAGCACCGACCTTCAAAGAGATTTATTGGCTAGTGGTTGTGATGTTTGTGATTCAACTGTACGCCGTAGGCTTCTGGAAGTTGGTCGGAAGGCAAGAAGACCAACGAAAAAACAATATTTGAATGCGAAAAGGAAGATAAAACGTTTAGCATGGGCCAAAAAATATAAATCATGGACTGCTGACGACTGGAAAAAGGTAATTTTCAGTGATGAAACTCCTTTATTTGTGCAGGGTTACCAAGCAAATGTCGTTAGACGAAGCAACTGTGAACCCTTAAGACCTGAGTATGTCAAATAAACTGTAAAACACCCTCTGAAACAGATGTTTTGGGGTTTTTTCACATCAAATGGCACTGAAAGCTTAGTTACTGTTCAAGGTATGATGAATTCAGCCACGTACGTAGAAATATTTCAACGTAGGATTGTTCCATTCTTGCAAACGTTTGACGGGACACTTCAACATGACTTGGCCCCATGTCACAATTCGAAATTTGTCAAGAATTTCATGTTGGAAAATCAAATTCGTTTGCTTGATTGGCCTGGAAATTCACCAGACTTAAATCCCATAGAAAACGTGTGGAATATTTTGAAGAGACGTTTGGGTAAAATGGACTGTACAACCAAAGAAAGTGTGGTTCCACGATTGTGAAGTCAAAAATATCTGCACTCAATTAGTGGAGTCAATGCCAAAAGGAATTCAAGAGGTCATTTCTGCTAAAGGAGGGCATACTTCATACTAATACAGGTATTTATCAGTGTATATCAAGGCATAGAATGATATAAAGGCATGGTTTTGGAAAAAAGAGTTATTTTTTACTTTGTCCCAATTAATTTGCACAGTATAGTACTTAAGCAACTCTAGAGAAATGTGAAGTTGGTCGCCCAGGTGGCACAATTGCCTAAGTGCTGACTTATGATCCTTCGTCCGAGACGGGGTCCTGGTTCGAATCCTGGAGAGGCATGGATGTTATGTTTGTTTTACGGCGTGGGCTCTCTCCAGCGGTCCTTATTTAGAGCCAGGCTACTTCATATAACCCATTGAGTTGCCAACGGCGGTCATTAATCCCTCAACCAAGTAATAAAATGAAGATTATGGTATGTTTTTGGCGGAACATATTTCAGGAACCAGCTCGGTTCACTTCGAACTGGTTTCAGATATATACTATATCGACAAAAGGCACCGGATACCACTTAAAAAGCAAATGAACGGATCCCCTGCATTGTTAAGATGATGGGTACAGCTGCAAACGGTATAAAAACAAGCCTGCAGCTAACCGCGATCATATCGTACTGTGCGGTTGAGTAAAAATGTCGCGTCGGGAGGGAACTGACTTTGAGATAGGAAAGATTGTTGGGTGTTATATTAGTGGGTTGTCCATAACAGAAACCCAGATGCGTTGAAACATACCCAAGTCAACTGTTTTGGATGTACTGAATAAGTGGAAGACACATGGAGTGCCTGATGCAGCAAAATGTACCGGCAACCAAAGAAAATCAGTGATAGAGGACGTCGAATCCTCAGGAGAGTTGTTACAGCTAATCGACCAAGTACTAGACAAGACCTCAGTTTAGAGGAGAGTAAAAATGTTGGAACTTCGGTATGTACATGTACCATTCGCAGAGAACTTCATTCCTGTGTTACCGTGGTAGTGCGGCTGCTCAGAAGCATTTTATCTCCACTCGGAATTCTACTCGTCGTTTGGAATGGTGTAAAGAACATTTATCGTGGACCGTAGATCAATGGAAACGGGTCCTATGGACTGATGAATACAGATATACGATTCATCTGTCTGATGGCCGCGTGTGGGTATGGCGGCAGCCATGGGAACGCTATTTACCATAGTGTACTGTTCCTACGGTCAAGTTTGGAGCAGGCATTGCACTCGTGCGAGGGTGTTTTTCGTGGTATGGTCCCGGCCTATTGGTTATCATGGACAAACCTGTTAACAAGCATGTATACCTCGATATTCTGGACAATTATGCCTTACCAACTCTGTGGCAATACCCATGAAACCGAGCCTTGTTGGTACCAGCAGGATAATGCACCGAGCCATAAAGCAAAGGCTGTTACGGCGTGGTTTGACGATAATTCCGTTTCGGGTGTGGACTGGCCAGCACAAAGCCCTAATATTAATCCCATAGAGCACCTATGGGATGAATTAGTGAGCCGCATAAAAAGTTTGGAACCAAGGCCCATTACTAAGCAACAGTTCGCGGCAGCATTATGTAATGAATGGATGCGCATACCTATCGGTGTGTTCTAAAACCTTGTCGAAAGCGTGTCTCGAAGGGTCAGTGCATGCATTAAGGCCAATGGTGGACCGACACCGTACTAACGTATGTCAATAAATGCTGTGTTGTGTTTATCTTCTAGGTGTCCGGTGACTTTTGTCAATATAGTGTATGTTCTACTCACCACAGATGGAGTGAGTTCACACTGTAATGTTTCAAAGCTTTCCAGGATTGGTAAATAGTCAGAAAATACTCTTCCAACAAAAGGGTTGGACAGCACACTTCAATTCGGAAAAGAAACACTCATAGAAGTGGCGTTGTAGTCATCTCCACATCCAGCAAGTAGTTTGGATTTAGCTCAAATACCTCGTTCCATCCATAACGTTTTTCTTTTTTTTTTTTTTTTCGAAGTAGGTTGTTTAAAACATTTGTTCAAGTCAAAAACGGATGTCGGTAATTGCGTATATTCTCCAGGACCATCTAAAAAGAGAATGACCAATATTCAAGCAGATGTCTCCAAACTAATGGTGGGTTTGTATTGCTCTGAGAAAAGTCATTTAATTTGTGATAGTCATTTTGCTAATATGCACTGGATGTCAGACTTGTTAATCACCTAGTTATTTTTCCCGCCTGTGCTATACGGTGCTGTAACACATCTGAAAATCATGATGCTGACCCAGTGGTAAGTACCGGGTTATGGCATGTGTGGTGTGCCTGTGTGATGGCACTGCATCTCTCTCTTCCTTGGAAGCAGTAGCAAAAATGATGGGCCGGCAACTCCTTATAGCCCTAAAGTATGCTCATGGTGGTCCCTAAATTACGTAAGAAACAAACCCCAAAAAACTATGATGCTGGTTGGTCCGGAAAGAGTTTTTTCACAAATGTTTACTCTGGAGAACTTGTAGGAGAATTAACGATCAGTAAAAGCTAAGAACTACGTATATGCAAAATCCTGGGCATGATATTCTAATTCAGATCTAAAAATAAAGAACTAAAAATAATTTCGTCATTTGTTCCCTCTGAAGAAATATCGTGGCAGTTTCATTGCATTCTTACCCATTTAGCAGAACATTTCACGCAAAAAACAAAGCGGAATCCATCATTTTGGAACTATCTTGCATCTACACAACAACAAAAAACAGTTCCTTTTTAATACGATTTTTTGTTCTTCTATCTCAATCGCGATTTTTTTTCTGTTCTTGTGAGTTCCAGATGCAAATTAGGATCAGACATCAAACGATTCCTTGGCTTTGATTTTGGAAATCGCTTTGACAGTCAATGACAGTGGCGGACAAAGGGGGAGAGAGGGGTCTAGCGGGGCAATAGCCTAGAGAACCAAGGGCACAAGAGGCATGCCTCTGCACCGCAAATAACACACAGATTATATATTTATTTCATATTCAGAGGGAAGTAAAATAGTTTCAGTTTTGTCTCGTATGATTTCCACTCGATCACAAAGAGTGGCTAGAAGACGAACAGATTTCAAGGCAGACACTCACTAAGGGTAAACGTTCCATGTCGCTGTGCACAGGGAGACCGGCGAGACAGTTTCAGCTTTTTCCCTGCAATCCACCCACACCTCCCTGTTTGCACTGGGAACCGTCAATAGGCGGAATCCATTGTGACTTCACATTGCATAAAAAAAAGATGCACCAAGAAAAGTACACAACGCTAAATAAATAAAAATTCCAAGACAAAATCTGGGAATCTGAAGCTTTTAACAAATGTTCTTGTGACAACAATGAAAAATACAGTGACTTTTTATGAAATTTCTGCAGGTAATTTATTGATTTGAAGAATATACTACGTATTAATTTTCACAAGCACATTGCTAGAGTTTCGTGTTTTAACGGACTTCAATAATGATTGTCCATCATAAATCCATTGAGGGCCCACACAGATGCCTTAGCCTTAGTAGCCCACTGAAATGTCTTAGCCTTGGTAGCCCGCTGAGATGTCTTAGCTGTGGTAGCCCACTGAGATGTCTTAGCCTTGGTAGCGCACTGAGATGTCTTAGCCTTGGTAGCCCACTGAGATGTCTTAGCCTAGGGCCCCACTGAGGTCTTCATCCGGCCCTGGTCAATGATGCTTCTTGACCGAGGTTCGTAGTTCCAAAACGTCTTAATCAAAAACTATTGCATTAATTTAAATCCTTGCTCATTACCGTCTTATAATGATTGTTCATTATAAGTCCATTGGAGTCCCACACAGATGTCTTAGCCTTGGTAGCCCACTGAGATGTCTTAGCCTTGGTAATCAACTAAGATGTCTTAGCCTTGGTAGCGCACTGATATGTCTTAGCCTTGGTAACCCACTGAGATGTCTTAGCCTTGGTAGCCCACTGAGATGTCTTAGCCCAGGGCCTCACTAAGGTCTTAATCCGGCCCTGGTCAGTGATGCTTCTTGACCGAGGTTCGTAGTTCCAAAAGTCTAAATTAAAAATTATTGCATTAATTTAATTCGTTTCTCATTACCGTCTTATAATGAGTGTCCATCATAAGTCCATTGGGGGCCAGCACAGATGCCTTAGCCTTGGTAGCCCACTGAGATGTCTTAGCCTAGAGCCCTATTAAGGTCTTAATCCGGTGCTGGTCAATGATGCTTCTTGACCGAGGTTCGTATTTCCAAACGTATTAATCAAAAACAATTGCTCTAACTGAAATCATTTCTCATTACCGTCTTATAATGATTGGGGGCTCACACAGATGACTTAGCCTTGGTAGCTCACTGAGATATCTTAGCCAAAAGGCCCAGGAAGTCTTAATCTGGCGCTGGTCAATGATACTTCTTGACCGAGGTACGTAGTTCCAAAACTATTGCATTAAATAAATTAAATTCCCATTACCGTCTTAAAATTGGAGGTAATTCAAAATTCTGAATTTTTCTACTTCGACGTCGCTCGGTGCGATTTCTATTTTGGTCAGTTACGAAACTATTACTTTTAAGTCTTCTTTGCTTGGATAGCAGTAATCGAACTCTAACGAAAGTGTTTTGAAGTATTCAAAAACAACAATTATCATGCAAATCAACGAGTTTATGATGCCGGAAAGGGAAATAAACGTCTCTTAATTATTCTTTTGTGTGCGCTTCCACGAAGTATTTAATTCCTCCTAAAGGCGTTGAAGAATTTTATAAAACGAACCAAAGGCGGTATTCATAGAGTCCAGAAAGCTCAAATTCAATTAATTTATTTGAAAGTTTATCTCATGAAGAAGTAAGATTTGTAACCCCTTCTCGTTGCGAAAATATTTGTCCAAATTTGAATTCTTTCGATAAGATTTTGGTGAGACCTTTTTCTGATCGATTAGAATTTGCTGAGAACCGACGACCGAGAAATACTTGAAAATATCCGAATCAAAGGATTTTCATCTGTCAGCTTTGAAAGGTGCTTCGCCAATCAGATGTGTTGTTCAATTATTTACTTTCTCTTCGAATTCAAGACAGAAGCATTCTGTATTTTCTTTATCGGCTGCAAACCTTTTGAGTTTCAAAGTATCTTTACTTTTCTAATTTTCTTTGTATCTATCGTGTTTTCTCTGTCTCGAGAGAATTATTGCTTCAGTAAAAACTGCGTTACAAGGCTTTTTGAATGTGTTTCTCTGGAAAAACAAAAGAAAGCCACATGAAATAAGAAGAGAAGTCTGATGCCTTTCAAGATCCCTCAAAGATTAGTATACCTTTCCGAAAGAAAGAAAAAAAGAGCTGATGTCATCGAATATTGAAATGTACTTGTAATTAATACATCTTTAACACACACGATGGAGAAATATTGCAAAATGCAGTAATGATCATCTATTTGCTGGCATGGATGTTCAATAATAAATAAGAGTTTAGAATAATTGAATAATTATCTCCATACAGAAAGAATTTCCATCCAAAATATTTTTCAAATGTATAGTTTTCAGAAACGGAGGTACTGTTGCAAATAAAAACAAGAAAGATGACACCGGATTTTTGGTTGTATTAAGCACGCATTTTGAATCCTTTCCGATATGAAAAATACAATTCAAAGCAGATTTTTAGAAAATCCAAAAATTCAGCAGAAAAGAAAACATGCTGGGGAAAATGTGCGCACAATTCAAAATACGCATTGTGACGGAGGTTAGTCATAGTTAGTGGAACCGATTAAAAAATCAACCATATTTCTACAATCGATAAAACATCCAGAAATAGAAATAGCAACTTACACCCACAAGCTGCTAAAAAGCATATTACGAAAATTAACAAATTGTGCACAAAAGTTTTCTCATAGCTGAAAGAAGATATCAGAGACAAATGGATTTCAAATCTAATAGCCAGAAGATGGGATATGAAAAAAAACATGATAAAACTTTGGGAAAAGCTTTGTGTTACTTGAAGAATAAAATAGAGGTTCAAAACACTCTTCATAATTGAGAATATTGTACGAAAAAAAGGATTTTCAACGGATTCTTAGAATCGAATTAACTCTTTCAAATAGAAATATACGCTAACTCCCTCTTGAGGATGAATGGTGAATAATGGAAAAGTAGAAAACATGCGTATTCTCTATAGCAAAAGCTTTTCTAAGGAAAAATATTTTTTAGATATGTCTCTCAGGAGCAGAGATAGCGAAAAAATGTTTTTGGCACTTACGTCCCCTAGCGTGAATACTATGCATTATTTAAAGATGATAATGATCCCCATCTTTATTGCGACTTTGATTTCTCAAATCTGCTATGAGCTATGCTGCCATAAATTTGATAATTGAAATTTTTAAAAACTGCTAAAAAATGTAGCCGTTTTAGGTACCTACTTAAGAATTCTTTGCAACATAGATATGCTAAGTGCATCGTTTCTTTTTCCGAAAGTGAAGTTTTAAAATTCAAAATCGCTCTGAAGTAATCGATATTCATCATAAGGACATGCATTTTTAATCTTCTTTTCCATGTGGTCTGTGAGTATCATTCCATTTTGTCATGTTGCCCGCGATTCAAAAAACTTTTAAAAAGTTTTCCCTGCGCTACAGAAACAAAGGTGCTCTACTGAATTAAACTACCTTAGTAGTAAACTGAATGTAACATAGAGAGACGTGCCATTTCTCATAGGAATTCCTCCAACAGATGAGGTTTACACATGACTACATACTTCTGTCACAAATGTAAACGCTTTTCCTCTTTTACACGTAAGTATGAGCATCAGGGGAGAATATTCAGGGTGTGCTAGGTGTGCGGCGCACACTCACACAGAGTCGTCGCAATTTATTTAACCTATAAAATCCACATCACATTTTAGGATTTATTTCTAATAAAACTCGCCACAGCTCATCCCAAGGCTTCGAGTGGTGCCTAAAATTAATTCCCCCCAAACAATGTTTTCATTAAGAGGAGAAGGTTCGTTCATTAAGCACAATATCACATTTGTGCTAAAATGCTCGGGTGTGCGCATTGCCGACAGGAAATCCGATGGCTTACAAGCAAATGTGGTACAAGCGCTTCCTAGATGGCGCTGCAGGTCACGTTTTTATTTCCCTGTGGTTTCAAATATTACAGCTGATCTCTCAGGGTGTGCTAGCCAAATAGAGCACCACTTGTAATCCCATGGACCAACGCAATTTGAGGTTGTGATACGAGTTACTGTAATATTTGGATTTTGGATAACAAAACTCACCAAAGTTTGTCCTAAGGCTTCGCGTGGTGGCTAAAACTAATTTCCTTACTCAATGTTTTCGTAAAGTGGAAAAGGTTCGTTCAGTAAACAAAACATAGTTTTGTAGTATTCGTATCCGTAGGTGTGCTGTTTTGACCAGTTAACTCCCGATGCATGTAAAGGAACTGTGATACAAAGCTCTCCAGAAGACGCTGCAGGCCACGTTTTTATTTCCGCAGAGGCTAAACTTCCAGGGTGTGCGCGCCTAAAACAGCACTACTGGTCATACGTTTGCGTTTGGAATCACGTGGAGTCATAAATACACGGTGTGCCTTACAAAAGAGGCCCGATCAGCAACTGTTCAGCCCAACAAATATTCAGTAACTGTTCAGCCCAACAAATGTTCAGCAACTGTTCTTCCCAACAAATGTTCAGCAACTGTTCAGCCCAACAAATGGGCTGAACAGTTGCTGAACATAGCGCTCCGAGTTGATGGTGTCAGTAAAAAGAATGGGCCGACTATCCTCTTCGCAGACACAGCACACCAAACGTCAATCTTTTTTTATAAATGCATTTATGGCACTTCTATTCATAGTGATTGTGGAATAACTTTTTTACGGGTCTTATAGAGGTTATTTTTCATGAAAGTTGGTTGTCAAATTTTCAACACAGGGAAGATGTTAGACTTCTGCTCCCACCAACACAGGGAAGATGTTAGACTTCTGCTCATTTCACCCTGATTATATTAAATCGAATACGGCGAGACAATTTTTGGAAAAAATTGAAATCCTGGTCTCTTCAGATACTCAAAAAGATCTTCACAAAGAAGAATTAAAGGAAATAGTGGCAAAAAACAATTACTCCTCCCCATATGTTGAGGAAATATTTAGACAAGTGCCAAAAAAAGAAGCAGGAGAAAACCAACTTCAAATTCACCAGCAAAATTACGTACCACAAGGGACTTTTCGAGAAACTGAAAAGGATCGGAGCAAAATATAATATCAGGCTAGCTCCAGATCTTAATAACAAAATAAAGAAATTCCAGCCAGCTTTAAAGCAGAAAGAATTGGACATCCAATTGCAAGAAGGAGTAATTTATTGCATCGACTGTAACTGCGGACTCAGCTATATAGGAGAAACAGGGAGAAGTATTAAGGTCGGAATGAAAGAACACCAAGCAGCTATTAGGAACATTAGTAACAAAACAGGGCTAGACAGACATATACAAGCAAGTGGACACTCCATAAATTGGAACTCAGTGAAAATAATCGCCCACCAGTCAAACTTAGTAAAGAGGAAACTAGAAGAAGGGATCGAAATAGCAAGAAGAAGAAGTACCACAATTAACGATAATTGCGGTTGGATTCTTCCAACTGAGTGGTAGCAACTACTCCAGTGACGTAGTCCTGATGACGAACTAGGCTTTAGTTCGAAAATTTGACAACCAACTGTCATGAAAAATAACCTCTATAAGACCCGTAAAAAAGTTATTCCACAGTCAATCTTTTGGTTGTACAGAGGAGTCTCCATTGTCCGTCTGGGATTCGTGTCAGTCCAAATCCTGCTGTTTTGCGCATTGACATACTCGGACAGATGAAACCATGCTTCATCTGTCAAGTAATAAAGTGTTGGGTGCATTTCAATGGTCTCCTGAAACCACTTACAATATTGCATCCGTTTTGCATAATTAGGAGTTTTAAGTTCTTGGAGCGCAATGACTTTGTACTTTCGATAATGCAAATCCACCTTAAGTATGCGTCGTAACAGTTATTACCGTTGCAGACGATAATCGGCAAATCGATTTCCGAGGGCTTTGTAACATCATTGTGCACACACATCCTTAATATTGTCTTCAGTACGAATTGTCTTGGGTTTGTTTTTTTCCTGTTGCACATCTTCACGAAATTTCCGCACTATGCCACTGATTTCTCCGGTTTTGCACAATGTGGAATTTTTCTGTAAAGAACTCATTTAAAACCTTGTATGAGTTATTTCTGAAATGCTGTTCCACAATAAGAATCCGCTGTTCCGAACTTAAAACCATTTCCGTTGCCTTTGTTCTCTCTTCACTTACACTTATGACCGCGTACCTACACTGCTCTGGCTGTGACTAACCACTCCGGAGAATTCTTTTGCAGCTGTACACTCAGAAACTGGTTAGAAGTGGAACAAAGCGGTTATAACTGAAAACCCGCCAAACAACGTCTGGCCACAGATTGCAGTTTTTCTGTACTGCAATCCGTGGCCAAACGTTGTTTGCGGACTTCCAGTTATAACCGCTTTGTTCCACTTCTAACCTCTTTTCAATTCAACGTTCTGCCACGAATTGCAATTTTTCTGTCTTTTCGTCGCAATGCGAATCGATGTGTTTATGAGCACAGGTTTAAAAACAGAATTTGAAGTTTCGTTATCCATATAGGATGTATGACGTAGAAGTCTTGTCTTAATTCTACGTTAATTTAAAACATCAACATACTAAGAAATAGTTCCTAAATGAAAGAAACCTTAACGGCCAGACGAAACATGTAAACAACAGAAGTCACACTTACGGAAAAGGTGCTTTATTCAGAATGTAGCAAACATATCGTACCATAGCATATTGCACTAAACTCTCCACACACCACACAACTCTTAACACAACGCTCTTTTCACAACGCTCCTTTCAATAATCAGTTTACAACCCAACGCTCGCTAAGCAACAATTTAGTCGTCGCTTTTATCTCTTGTTCTTATCAAATCAGGCATACGTCACGTGCATTCAACCTCAATTGTGTTGCCAAACGTATTCGTTTGAAAGAAAGATATCACGTTAAGAGTGAAGAATAACAGAATAAACTCAAGATTTACATAGGGAAATAAACTAAAAAGGAAAGTTAATTTAGAATAAACGTCATAGATGGGATAACAAAAATTCATTTTTTTTAATTCAACGACCGATAAATAAATAAAAATGCTTTCGTATGTTAAAAATCAATGCGTGAATTTTTCAGCTGAGGTTACATAGTAACATTTTTGCGTGTGTTTTTTGTTCCCGTAACAGCGCACACTCAACCTAAATGGGCACGCGACGCCACTGATAAATATGGTAGCTTTCAATTCCCAAATGTACAAACAAATGCTTCGCAATTTCTCATCTCCGTTGTAACAACGAATGGCGCCAGAAGTTTTTTTCAGTTTTAGCTGAAAACTCTGTTTGTGTAAACATTTCTCGGAAACGAAAAGGCCACGTCTTTTAGTCGCTAAAGCCAACGAAGTGTAAAAGTAATTTGATTTCAAATTTTAAAGAAATAAACCACCCAATTTAGGCTCTCCTTTTACAGTCCGGCACATCAGTTTCGGCTCTAATTAAGCAATGCATCCAGTGGAGAATTGGGCCTTTCGTTCAATAAACTTCGCTATCTGATTACATGTACTGAACAAGTCAGTCTTCATTTTTTAGCCAAAACGGTTTTCTTTAATACAGGAGCAAAATGCTAAATCGTCCGGTGCAGGCGTAGCCGAAAGGCAGGGTCGGGCTTTGGCTTTCCGGGCCAGTCCAGGCTCGTGCAGATCTCTATCCCTCGATTCTATCGTAACGAGGAGGAAGGCGTGCCTGTAGGATGAAGGTGTGTATACCAAAAAAAAAATTGGTTGCTGGTTCAGTTGAGAACGACGTCGGCCGCGGATTGCCTGGTGAGCAACGTTCTTGGCTGCCACAGGAATGTCTCAGGATCGATTCCCGGTAGAACGAACACTTGAACCACTAAATATCAGTAGTGCGTCGGACGGGCACATTAAGACGTTGGACACTTGGCATTGACCCCCCCCTCGGTTATAAATAAGGTCTTCTTTCTACCTCGCTGCCGTGAGACTTTCCCGTCAGGCACTCTAGCTCAAATCTCCTAGCTTCGTACTGCTAAGGATTGTTTTAAAGTTTTAAACCTGTGGTCAGACACTCCCATCCTAGAACCCTCTAAATAAATCTCTGAACTCTCTCTGACACCGAAGTTACGGACGTCATGGCAAAAGACAAAATTCAATCGGGGTACACGAAAGGGTAAATTTTGGGCGCATGAACAGTTCATTTCGAAAACGGCGGCACTTGGGGGATGTTTGAGAACCTCCGTGGCTCAAATGTACCAGAGGTGGTGCCACAACTGCAAAACAACTAATCGAAGACAAAACTGTAAACAACGCTGAAAGGTAGATACTAGGGGTAAACGACTGATGCGTCACCTTGTACAGGGTGATCGGCGCATCATATTTTCACTGTTCACGGGCCAATACAATGTGGGTCAATCATAAACTCTCTGAAATGGTCGACATTCATAACAAACAAATGCTTCTCTACTTTTCTCCGCGCGACTGTGTGTAGCATGTCTTCTCTGATGGGCTACAAGGGTGGATGCCTTACGTAACACCGTGTCTTAATAAAAGTCCATGGAAGTAAACCATTCTCCTGATGAAAAGAGCATGCGGAATAAACGACAAAAGATTGAAAGCAGATGCGCTGGTCCGATGAATCACAATATACTGTATACTCCATTCTTTCGACAGCTGAAACCGTATTTGGCGTTTACAACATGAGGATGTGGATCTGTTATGCATGGCATCGATTATCCAGGACGGTGGGGGAGGTTGTGTGATATGGGGCAGCATGTTTATCTTGGACCTCTGGTTTGAGTGGATACATGGTCTCTTATCATATATTTAATACAGACACTAGACGTGAACCAGGAACATCAGAGGCCATAAACGTGGAAAGAGCGATGACCTCTGTTTGATCTTATATAGTCATAAGGCCGGAGCGTAAAAAAAAAAAAAATTCGAATTTCGATATGCCCTAGAGTGCAGAAAAGTTGTGTATTGCTACATAAACCATGTTCAAAAATTTTAGCAAAATTCAAATAATATCTTACGGTTCCCCTTTACCTCCAAAATTTTGATATTTGGGTAAAATCGCACATTTTCATGTCCGTTGTGAGAAAAAAAAACAGTGTTCGTTACAGACTTTTTCTAGTGCGCAAAAACTAGCTGTTGGTACCTAAAAGACGTGCACAATTTTCCAGGCAAGGCAACTGATATCTTATGGTTCCAATTCAATGCAACAATATTTCATGTGTAAGGAAAATTGCAATACTTTGACACCTAGTGTTCACCATGTGATTTGTTTCCTAGTTGTGTAAGTGTGTGCACTAGTGAGCTGAAAGCACAAAATATTGTGCAAATGTGCAGTAGTGCACACTGTGCAGCTTTTCAAATGTTTCATGTTTCAGAAAAATCCCAGAACTCATCATGACGAGGTAGCTGCACAGCGAGTTCCAGCCGTTCCCAACCCAACCACCCATCCATTAGGGCAAATCTATTTTCTGTTCCTCTTTTTTAATCTTCAATTTTCCGTTCTTTATTAATTTTTACCCGGAAATCTGTTTTACTTTCGAAGGCTGACATTATTTGACGTGCTGCCAACCGTACTCTACTGTAATAAATCAATCCCTTTGTTCTTCTTCGCAAACAGCAGCAGATACTTCTGTTGTCAACTTAACGCATCGCTCCACTCCGTGAGTGTGACAAGGGAAGTTTTGAGTGCCCAATCGCTTGACAATATCTTTACAGTCACTGTTGCATAGGTTCACTATTTCATCGTCGATTAAATGAGCTGTTACTAGCGGTTCGCTTAAGACGCATGATTGCCAGTTAATTAGGTTAAAATCATCCTCCCCCTGGAAGTTGAACTGAGGAATTTGAAATACACGGATTGCATCGTAGTTTTGTGCCCTTGCTCTAAGGATCTGCGAAAGCCAAGTTCTCTGATGTTTTTCGTCTGTGATCGTAGCCAGAAATATTGATTCTGGATGGGCAAATTAGCCATTCCTTTGGATTACGTGGTCCAGAACGCTTTTCAAATCCTGGGTGAGATATTTGGATGTATGGATGGGCTTCCACAGATTCCGTGCTCCATCATGGCAATGAGGGTGTAATCTTGTAAGTGAACCACATGGGTGCATAAACCTCACAACACATTCTGCCAGAATTTTAAGTGAATCCAAAGGCTGCGAAGCACTAATATAAAGGCACAAAATATGATTACCCGTTGTTTGCTAACGTGCTTGGCTCTTTTTCCTGGGTGCTTATGTGCCAAGCTTGATGACCACGTATGCGTTGTCACAGCGTGGCTAAGGTCCCTCAGGTATTTCTGGGATGTGTTAAGATCCCTTGCAATGTTTTCATTAGATTCAGGAAAACCCGCTTCAATTGATTCAATCAAATTTCCAAACCGGTAGATTTTCGCGGCCCTCCAGCAGATTTCCGCGGCCCTCCAGCAGATTTCCGCGGCCCTCCAGCAGATTTCTGCGGCCCTCCAGCGATTTTCCCCTCGAAATGTTTTTGGGCCACTCGTTTGGCTATCCAAATGTTGAATTAAGTGACGGAGTGTCTGCTTGTTTCCCTGCAACTGGCATATGCTCCACTGAAGAATTGTTTGGCAGGCATGCTCTAGAATGCGAATTGCACCTCCTTTACACCCAGTATTAATGACGGTTGTGTCGCAGCCTATCACCAACAGTTTGCTTAGGTCGATATTCTTGGCATGTAAGAACTCCAGCAGACATTTGGCAATGTCCCTTGCGGTGGAAAATGTAGCAGTGATATGCCCAAGATATTTACTTCCAGGTTCTTTCAGCATAGTCACGTGTTCTTCAGTTCAGTTTTTTTTAACCGCTTTTCTTCCCTTTCTTCATGCATTATAGTTTGGTACTTACGCCCGTCGAAATACAGCCCTTTAATAACTTTACATGCAGTCAGATTATCGTTTTGAAGCTGTTTTCTCTAGGTTTTTTTCTACTTTTGTCCCTATTTATGACACTTGAAGTACCAGCTTGAGTTATCATTCCCACATCTTCGAAAAGTGCGCTTGCAATGATGGCTCCATACATCCATATATCTAACCCAGGATATGAAGAGCGTTGTGGACCGAGTAATCCAAAGGAATGACTATTTTACCCATCCAGAATCAATATTTCTGGCTACGAACACGGACGAGAGGAAACATCAGATAACTTGGCTTTCGCACGATCCTTAGAGCTAGGGCACAAAACTGCGATGCAATCCGTGTATTTGAAATTTCTCGGTTGAACTTCCAGGGGGAGGATTAATTTGACCTAATTAGCTGGCAATCATGCTTCTTAAGCGGACCGCCATTGACTGATCATTTAACGGACGATGAAATAATGAACCTATGAAGCAGTGACTGTAGAGACATTGTTAAGCGATTCGGCACGCAAAACTTTCCTTGCCACAATCAGGGAGTTGAGCGATGCGTTAAGTTGACAACAGACGCATCTGCTGCTGTTTGCGAAGAAGAACAAAGGGACTGATTTATTAAAGTACGATTGGAAGCACGGCAAATAATGCCAGCCTTCGAAAGTAAATCAGATTTCCAAGTAAAAATTAATAAAGAACAGGAAATTGTAGATTAAAAAAAGAAGAACAGAAAATTGATTTACCCTAATGGATGGGTGGTTGGGTTGGGAACGGATGGAACTCGCTGTGCAGTCACCTCCTCATGATGAGGTCTGGGATTTTCTGAAACATGAAAAATGTGAAGAGCTTTGTAGTGTGCACTACAGCACATTTGCACAATATGTTGTGCTTTCAGTGCAGTAGTGCACACACTAACACAACTAGGTAACTAATCCCATGGTGAACATTAGATGTCAAAGCATTGCAATTTTCCTTAAAAATGGAGTATTGTTGCATTGAATTGGAACCATAAGATATTAGTTGCTTTGCCTGAAAGATTGTGCACATCTTTGAGGTACCAACAGATAGTTTTTGCGCACTAGGGAAAGTCTGTAACGAACACTGTTTTTTTCTCACAATGGACATTGAAATGTGACGATTTTACCCAAATATAAAAATGTTGGAGTTAAAGTGGAACCGTAAGATATTATTTGAATTTCACTAAAAATTTTGCACATAGTGTACGTAGCAATACAAAACATGTTCGCACTAGGGCATATCGAAATTCGAAAAAAAATATTACGCTCCGGCCTGATAGTCATATATGGTCTCATATTATCTCGATCTTTCCTCGCTGTTTCTCTGCCCGCCTGGAAGTGCTGGTTGTGATGTCATAATCTGGTACTCCCAACTACTTTGACTCGCACTTTTTTTTTTTTGATTGGATTTTTAACGACCACCGTCAGCAACTCAATGGGCTATAAGCAGTCGCCCGTCCCTAATTTAGGGTCACTGGTTCCAGGGAAGGGAGAGAGCCAGTGCTGTAAGACAAACACAACATCCATGCCTCACCGTGATTCGGACCCGGACCCCGTTCGGACGAATGATCAGAGGCCATCGCTTAGACCACTGCGCCACCGGGGGACTCGCACTTTCAATCAGGAACTTTTACTTCACTGACTTATCTACCATCTGTCGTATTTGAGTCTCTAGGTTCAAACTCATGTAATTTCATTTCTAATGCACAGCACAAAAAAAATGGTGGGTAGATGGACTGCCAGTCACAGCCTAGAACAAGGATAAGCAAACTACGGCTCGCTGGTATGTTCAATCCGGTCAGCAGGATAAGTAATTTAAAAGTGTTTCTTCTCTTAGGCGTGACATATCATTTAATCTGGAAAACATTGCTTGTTCTATTCGGAAATGTTGTTCATTAATTTCTGGGTACAGTTTCAAGATAGGATCCATTTCCCTTTCCAATTTGCTTTCAACACGTGATGCAAAGCCCTCTTTATATCATCTCGAAACAGAAACCAATAACGTTGAACGAGAAAATGTCCACTTATGCCTGGGGGGATGCGAGTATTGGGGATCCGACATCGCGACTGACTAACAGCAGTGAGGATGTTTTCACGTGTAAAATATGTTTCCTTGAAGGAACTTGGTTGCTGAGCTTCGCCAACTTTTCGAGATGACTGATCTTAGAAACAGACTTACTGATGAGCATCTGTCTTCTCCTTGAGAATCACCTTCTCACAGTTTAACTGAGATTAAGAAAAAAATGACGGAAGCTCAATCACAGTTTCACTCATCTCACACCCAGTCATATAAATCTTCTGAATGAACTTAAAAACAATTTAGTAGGTACGCGGTCGCATAAGAATAATATGACTACCTACCTAATAATCGCTAAACCACCCTTGGCCCGGATGACAGCGGCGAGCCATGAACGCATTGAGGCCTCGGAAAATTGTCTGAGGTACACCTCCCAATCGGACTGCAGCAGAGCACGTAGGTCCCACAGATGACGTGGTTGTGGGTCGGCGCGTAGAACCTGTCGATTCAAATAGTCCCACAAGTGCTACATGGGATTGAGTCGGACGATTTCGCCGGACAAGGGAGAACGGAGACATCGCTGTCGTGTTCTTGGAACCAGTCACGCGCTCCCTTGGCGATACGGTGTCCTGTTGGAGACACCATCATCACCAGGATAAACGTCCAACATGAAGGGATGCATGTGATCAGCGAGAATGGGCAGGTAGCCATTGACGTGAAGTAGTCCAGCGGTCACAAGTCATACCAGGAAAACATCCCCCAGACACGCACAATGCCACCGCCGGCCTGTATTTGACCGACAAGAGTGTCCGGGTGTTGATTCTCGTGTGTATGACGCCGTATCCGCCACCGCCCTTCACTTCTGTGGAGTAGAAACCTCTATCCATCGGAGAAGGCAACCTTTTCCCTCTTTTCCACTGTCCAATGACGGTAGTCCTATGTGAACTGCAGGCTTCGTTGCCGATTGACCTGGGCTCACACGGGCGACTTGACACAGCGTCGACTCCGAAAACCCATGCGTAACAGGGTGCTCTGTACTTTTTTCTCGGACACGTGACTGGGTGCCCCAGCGTTCATTCGCATGGTCAATTGATGCACTGTTACTCATCGATTGCCATTCACCAGTCGTCGATGGCCTTTGGGGGCTCCACAGTTATGACGTCGGAGATACTCGATGTGCCAGCGGTCCATTGCTGGTACACCCTTACTACAGCACCTCGCGAACAGCCCACGAAGTTTGCTGTTTCTGAGATGCGCTCACCCTTGGCGCGGTAGCCGATGATCATTCCTTTTCGAACGCCCGTCAAATCACTACTTCTGCCCATTGTGCCCACGTTACGCACTATGGCTCATCTGTTCTGGAAGGTCGCTTATATCTCTTTGTGGTCGAACTTGTCACGTGAACTCTGTGATGCGCCTGGGCGGGCGAGTACACTAGCTGTGATTCCGGTGGTGGATATGGATACGACTGCGTATGAACGATTGTTTCGCATTCTCAGTGCATTTGAAGTTATTCATGTCAGTCTATCGTGTGTTTTTCATTTTTTACATGAATTTTGAAAAACAAAATTAATGAAAAACTCTTTAACCAGCTGAATTCTTTTTCTAGTTTCATTTCGCCCTCCTGTAAGTAAGTTTACCGATCCCTGACTTAGAAGAGAAAAACTCATGTGAGTCCTTACGTAACGTTCAATATTGAAAGCAAAGCAAGAAGCAACAAAAATTTACATAAAGCAAAGGTCACCAAAAATGAAAGTTTAAAAAGGCAGTATACGTCAGAACAGTTATTTTATCTGCATGTAAATTTTTCAATTAATGATTTCACCTAGAGTTTCTTTCCATAGACACATATACACTGAAGAGCAATTGAATTAGAGACAGCTGGCGTGATGCAAATGTGGCGCTGTGGGCGGCACTGTAAACGGAAACGACATGATGTATGCAGCGATCCGACAATATAAGGAGTGATGCGACGGGAATCAGTAAGAGTTGGACTCAGTATGGGTGAGACAAAGGATCTAAGCGCATTTGATCGTGGGAAAATTGTCGGGGCCCGACAAATGGGTCACTCCATCTCCAAAGTCGTGCAGGCACTGGGATTTTCACGAGTCTCTGTGTCACGGGTGCACCGTGAGTACATCGAATCCGGTAAAACCATCCCTGCAAGGGCCAACTGCCGTGGACAACAGCGTGTGGATGAGCGGAATCATCGTCGGCTAGCTCGCTTTGTAGCAGCGGATAGACGGACCACAGTGCAAGAAATCACTTGGCAATTTAACGCTGGTGCACAAAAACGTGTAAGCAGCCACAACATCCAGAACCATCTCCTCGCTATGGGGTACAGAAGCCCTCGTCCCACGAGGGTACCATTGCGGACCGCACATCACAGGGTGCAAAGATTAGCATGGGCGCGGGATAATTGCCACTGGACCCTAAACATGTAGAAAAATGTTGCCTGGACTAATGAGTCGAGATTCACGTTGGTACATGCGGATGGCAGGATACGAGTACGGCTCAAACCACATGAAGCCATGGATCCTTCTTGCCAGCAGGGTACTCTTCAAGCTGGTGGGGGTGGCATTCTCGTCTGGAGACTGTTTACGTGGACTGAAATGGGACACCCGATGCGCGTGACATCTTCCCTCACAGGTCAACGTTCCTGGGATATCCTGGACGAATATTTGCTCCCGTTTGTGCCTTTTCAACATCCCACTGGGGACCTCATCCTGCAACAAGACAATGCACTGTGCCATCCAGCAACAAGACAATGCAGCTCCCGAATTGTATCCGGATGGTTGGATGAACACTGCACCGACGTCACCTCGCTTCCTATGCCAGCTAGGTCACCCGACCTCAATCCCATCGAGCACATCTGGGATGCCATCGAGAGAGATATTTGAGGCTCTGATCTCCCTCCATCAAATCTTCGTGAACTGTGGGAGCTTGTTCAGAGGTCGTGGATCCGTATGGCTTCCCATTGCTTCCAGTGTCTTGTCGAGTTCATGCCGAGACGAATCGCCGCCGTCATTAGGGCGAAAGGTGGTGCTACACGTTACTAGATAGGTATCTCAAATTCAATTGCTTTTCAGTGTATGAGGTTTCTGATAAAGTAACCAGGTAATGTATAGGAGACACAGAAAGGCAAGTGCATCAGAACTTTTTAATTTCTCCAATCTTCCGTTGCCAAATAAAGCATTCTAATTTTGCTATTGATTGACTTATTTAGAGCGAAAGCCAGGAATTTCGCTCTTGTCTCCCGTTTCAGCACCATTGAATTAATTGTACTCATTTTAAAGGAAATTAAATAAAGAAATTCCGTCAACTTTCTTTTGTTCTGGTCGTCAAAACTCCTTATCCTCGCAAATACATTTTAAATCCCTGAAACTCCTCAGCGACCAGCAAGTAAAATACATTAATCCCCAGACACTTTATACGTCACAGCCATAGGTGAAATGCCTGTTTATGAAGCGTGCTGTGTCTCGCTATCGATGCGTTTAAGTATTTTTCAGCATCTCTGAAGTGGAGTACGTGTTTACTTCGTGGGCTCCAGAAAACAATGTTGAACTTGATACGTGCTTTCCGAGAGCTATTCTTCTGCTCTTGAGATGAGGCGAAAACATTTAACTTTCCTTCGTAGATGCTTCTTCAGTTTAAATTGAATGGCTTTCTCATTTCTTTGTTGAAAAGTTGCTGTAAATTTAATGAACTTAGGGGCCAACCTGTGATCATAAAAATAGACCAAAAGTATAAACAGAAGCTATTATCGTGAAATTGTCATGCAAGCATCGAATTTGGTTGCTAATGGATTTTTAGTGGCTACAAAACTGCTAAGGATACTTTCGAACCCGTGTATCGGTGCTATGCTACCATAAACATTTTTGGAATATGCAGGGTGACCTGTTTCAGTAGGGATAAAACAACAAGTTAGTAAAATCATGCAATGCATTGATTATAATACGCTTTCCAACATTACAGAAATCATTACTCAAGTTATCACTCAAGTTTTGAGAAAAATGTCTGTGGAATAAATCTCGGTCCTATGCCCTGACCTTTGATCACATTTCGATGATATTCAGGCTTGGTATATCTCCGAAATAACATGATAAAGTTTTGTCACAATCGAAGCATTTTTACGTAAGTTATGATGCATAAGGGCTATGGAATAGATCCCGCTCCTGTGTCCTCACCTTTGACCCCATTTCGCCCATTTTCAATAGGGTTCGTTCCAAGGTGGTCCCCTACCACATACTGAAAGTTCATCAAAATCGAAACATTTTTACGCACGTTATGACGCATAAGGGCAATGGAATGCATCCCGATCTTATGTCCTGACCTTTGACCCCACTTCACCCATTTTGAATAGGGTTCGTCCCCAGGCGGTTTCCTACCACATAGTAAACTTTCATTGAAATCGAACCATATTTACGCAAGTTATGACGCATCAGGGTAATGGAATGATCCCGCTCCTACGTCGTGACCTTTGGCCCCATTTGTTCCATTTTCAATAGGGTTTGTCCCCGGGTGGTCCCCTACCTCATACTAAAATTTTATCGAAATCGACCCATTTTTACGCCAGTTATCGTGCGGGAAGACGGACGGACGGACGGACAAAGCTGAAGCATATACGCTTCTTCAACCTACGGTTGGAAAGCGTAAAAAATGGTGTGGAATGGAAGGTAACACATGTAATAATACAAGGTATGACACTAAGGTTTGGTGAATGGTGTCGTGACACGTGGAAGAAAAAGATGCAAAGGGGGACGTAACTTGAACGACGCAGTCAAGTACATGAGCGAACATGTCCGTAATCGCCAGGGAGCTGTGAGAAACGAACGGTATGGCACGGACATCGTGTCGCAGCAGCCGATGTCGGTACACGTGGGAAGAAATGGAACGCAGAACCGGCATCAAATTCTGCTTCAAACTGAATCACCACCGTATTCATCTGATCTGGCACCGACTGAAAACTTTTTGGTTTCAGTCGGTGCCAGATTAGATGAACACGGTGAAAGGGAAGAGATTGAAAGTGCTGTAAGGAAAAGGATTTGCGCACATTTTGTACATTCAAGCGAATGCGATGACCCAGCTGATAGGAAATGACGACTGTTTTCATAAATTCCAGTAGTTATACGAACAATGCCAAAAGCGTACTGTATCCTGGGGGTGTTATGCAGGTCAGTAAGATACATTTTCTTAAATATTACCCGTTGTTCATTTTTGATTAGAATTTCATATTTAAATTACATATTACATATAGATTTTTTATCACACAAAGAATCGGCATATTCTCAAGAACAACCCAACCCTGCATGTAAAATTTTTAGCACATGTATTATTTAAAACTGAGCATTGAAATAAAAATTTCTAAATGTCGTTTTCTCACAAGTTTAATTCGCATAATTTTAAAACATCTTTTCACAGTAAATTTTTATATTTACAAATGAAATTCTTTTTTTTTAACACACTTCTGAAACATTTGCCTGCAAAATTTTAAATTTAAATTTACAACGTACGCAGTATTAATTTTAGAATTTATTTTAAATATACTGATAGTGCTGCTACCAATGTTAAAACGACATTTATAAATAAATTTTATAGGGTTGGGTTGTTCTTGAGAATATGCCGATTCTTTGTGTGATAAAAAATCTATATGTAATATGTAATTTAATTATGAAATTCTAATCGGCCTCTAAGTTATCTTGGATTCACTGAAATTTATTAAGACACCTTATAAAATAATACAATTTCTATGTTTATAATGTATGTTTATCAACATTATAGTATCTTAGAATAATATATATATATATATATATATAATATAAATGTATTTGTTTGTTAAAATGCTTTCATGAATGAGGATTTTTCTACATGACCCCTATCGCAGAAACGACATATTTTATACCGGACACCCAAATTTCCCCATGTGTTTTCCAACATTTGTGGAGTCATTTCCGTGTATGATGTTAAAATTTACTGCTTCAGGTCAGAAATTTTCGGCGCTGAAGTCGTTGTACATACTAATGTTCTTGATGAACTCCCACGCAGAAGAATCTGGAGGCGTCGGATCAGGAGAATTCGCAGCTAATCAATGGGCCTACCCCGTCTCACCAGTTGTCGTGTATCTGGTGTTGAAAAATTTCGGTACTCCATCGTCGAGTGTGGTGGAGCTCCATCTTGCTGGGTAAAGATAGCCTGGTCCAGCTGAGATACGAAGAATATCTTTAGAAAGTCCAGACATGGGCCGAGCGCCCTGCGACTAAGAAAAGGACGGTAGCTCTTTCATCGTGTCACGCCGCGCATTAAACACTCACCTTAGAGCTTGACCTTTCAGTTCATACTTCACAAGTGAATGTCCTTCACTACAAATGATTGTGTTATGCGTATTTATCCTACCATCCACGTGAAATTCTGCTTGGTCAGTAAATAGCCACCGATACAAAAAAAGTGCTCACCTCCTACATTCTATCGTCCATGGTGCATGTGAACTAGAAACAAGCTTTATGGGCTTATCTCCGTAGTGTTTATACACGCTGTATGTGATAAGGGCACATGTGCAAAATACGCTGGACAATGGGCTGCAACTTTATATGTAGCACATTCGGCGCCAGAGACAGCCGGTTCAATCAGAACAATCCGGCAGAAAAAAGAGCTTCTTTGTCACGTTGTCACTTACGGACATCGGAGTGTAGTTTTGTGATGGACCCCGTTTCTTCAAATATGTAGTACAACCGCATTATGTCGTCGTATGTCTTTCTGAAACCGTGCAGATGTCGATACCTCCGCTGAAAAGCTATAACACTCTTAAATTTCGCATATGAGGGGACACACTTCGTGCGTTGTAGGGCATTCGATGTCATTTCGCTTCCTCACGAATGACGCCAGACTTTCTCATGATGTGCTGTAGGCTAATACGACGTGGCTAACGCTTATGGAGCTTTCGTTCTTTCTGATTACACTGGAAATACACGAAAACCGTATCGCTTTTGAATCGCTAAGCACGGCGATTTCTTTTTCATCAGTACCCTAACAGATCACCCTCTATATGTTTTAGTACGTCGTCTCTACAAAAAGGTTTTGCATTTATGGTATCACTTTGTCCTCTACTCTATATCTGTAGGAATCATATCTCTACACCTATTGGCTGGGTTTGCGAAATTCTTTCTGCACTGAAAATCTTGTACTGATAGAATGAAGGTTTACGATCCCTTTCTGATGCATTACTTTGCCTTTGGCGGTCGCGAATGCGATAAAATGACTATAGGGTTCGAAAAATAATCTAAAACAGAGCAACTGAGCAGCGTTGAGGCAGTGAAACAACAGAGTCGAAGTCCTGCTACCAAGAAAACTAGTCTCATAGACTTAACGGTACTCAGTCATACACTATATTGACAAAGGTCACCGGACACCGAGAAGAGAAACACAACATAGCATTTATTGGCATACATTAGTACGGTGTCGGTTCACATTTGGCCGTAATGCCTGACCTTTCGAGACATGCTTTCGATAAGGTTTTAGAGCACAGCGATAAGTATGCGCTTCCATGCAGTACACAATGCTGCCGCTAACTGTTGCCTAGTAGTAGGCCTTGGTTCCAAAATTCTTATGCGGCGCTCTAATTCATCCCATAGGTGTCCTATGGGATTAATATCAGGGTTCTACAATCCACACACGATACGGAATACCCACACACGATACGGAAATATGATACACACGACACAATCCACACACGATACATAAAATCCAGACACGATACGGAAATATGATACACACGACACAATCCACACACGATAGGGAATTATCATAAATTCACGCCGTAACAGTCCTTGCTGCATGGCTCGGTGCATTACCCTGCTGATACCAACAAGTCTCGGTTCCATAGTATTGCCACAGAGTTGGTAGAGCATAATGGGCCAGAATATCGAGGTAGACGTGCTGGTTAACAGGTTTGTCCACGATAATCAATGGGCCAGGACCATACCACGAAAAACACCCCCACACGAGTACACTGCCAGCTCCAAACTTGACCGTAGGAACAGTACACTATGGTAAATAGCGTTACCACGGCTGCCGCCATACCCACACACGGCCATCAGACAGATGGATTGCGTATCTGGATTCATCAGTCCATAGGACCCGTTTCCATTGATCTACGGTCCACGATAAATGTTCTTTACACCATGGTAAACGACGAGTAGCATTCTGAGTGGAGATAAAACGCTTATGAGCAGCCGCACGACCACGGTAACCCAGGAATGAAGTTCTCTGAGAATGGTACTTGTACATACCGAGGTTCCAACATTTTTACTATCCTCTACGCTGAGGTTTTGTGCAGTACTCCGTCGATTAGCTGTAACGAATCTCTTGAGGCTTCGACGTCCTGTATCAATGATTTTTTTGGTCTGTCTGTACGTTGTGCTGATTCAGGCACGCCATGTGCCTTCCACTTATTCAGTGCATTCAAAACAGTTGCCTTAGGTATGTTTAAATGCCTCTCGGTTTCTCTTATGAACAACCTAATATAACACCCAACAATCTTTCCTTTCTCAAAGTCAGTTCTCTCCTGCTGCGAGATTTTCACTCAACCTCACAGTGCGATATGATCGCGGTCTGCTGCTGGCTTATTTTTATACCTTCTGTAGCTATACCGCGCATCTTAACAATGCAGCGGAGCCGTTCATTTGCTTTTAAAGGGCTGTCATGTGACTATTGGGAATATAGTGTATATCAACTAACAAATGTTTAACAGTACGTACTGGAGTATCTCATATTCATGCATATTAAAGACACTTTCATGAACCAGCAACCTAATCACTCAGAGGTTTTGGTTGAATGGTGCTTGTGTTTATTTCAGTAGGCTTGATTTGGGTGACCGCCAGTCAAAGCGAAAAACAGAAAAACGCATGAAGATTCAGATGTAACGTTCAGTACAGAAAGCATGAAGAGAAGCAACCAAACTTTACGTAAATAAAAAGCCAACTGAAACGGAACTAGTATACGTCACAGCAGATGCTATTGATCTCACTGTATATCCTTCTAGAAAACGTGCTTCTAAAATTTTCTATTCAAAATATTTCCTTTTCCATTGGGTACTATCAGGTAACCAAAATATTCCCTTTTCCATTGGGTACTCTCAGGTAACCAAAAAAGTCTGTGCGGTTTTATAAAGCATGATAATGCATGTGGGACACATTTGCATAGTGTCATGATTTTCCCAGTTAATGCAAGTATAAACGAATTGTTTCACCACACATGTAAAACATTTGTGAAAGTTGTGGACATGTTAATCTAGAATTGTTTTCAAGAGCGGCACGTAATTCTTTATCAATAATGGAGTGTCTTCCTGAACGTTGTTCATCTTCGAGATAATCAGAAATATTTTTTTTAAACCTTTACTGCGCAGTACGTTCTGCTACAGTACCTTTTCCAAATGCCACACATATCTTACAGGACACTTCTGAAGCCTACGAACAGAGTTTAAATTCGAAAAGCAAACAAGCCCGAATTACACCAGGTCGAACTGAATTTAAAAAGGATTAAAAGTCAGAGAAAAAGAGTACGCACCACGTAGAGCGCTCCGATTGACTGACGCGTATCTGTAACTTAATACGCACATCCAAAATTGCGCTCTGCAAACCACTACAAAATAAAACAAGCTCTTTCAACGAACTTCACCAAAAACAGCAAGAACTTTTTGTTCAACTAATATTTATCACAAAGAACATTTAACGTAAATACTGTGCTTGAAATAACGCAAAATTAAGAACCCTAAATATATGTTACGCTTTTCTATTTGTATCTGTATTTAAAAGCCCGATTTGCAAAATCCTTTTTGCGTCACTACGAGGAATTTTCGGTTTACAGTTCTTAGTATTTCGGTTAACAATGGTTTGCTTCTCTATTAATTTATACTCGAGACTTATTTCTATTTGCAACGGTATCTACGATTACAAAGTTTCGATTGAAAAATTACTTTTCGATCAGATATCAGTCACTATGACAAATATTTTTCTATGTTCTCTGATCAAAATGACACAGTTTTCCGGACAGGATTCGCAAAACCGTTCTTTATTTCCGGACAGGATTAGGAAAACCGTACTTTATTTCCGTCGTTATCTCCCTAAAATCGAATTTCTGACATTTTTTTCCGTGTCGGCACGTTTCTCTGTACGAGGTACATTTTTCAAGAGCTTCATTTGCTTTTCATTAGGTCGATCCTCCCCTTTTTACAGCAACTTACCTTTAACAGTCCCATAACATTTCTCGCACAAAAACAAGCACTGTATATATACACACTATATTGACAGAAGTCACCGGATACCTAGAAGAGAAACACAACATAGCATTTATTGGCATACATTAGTAAGATGTCGGTCCACCTTTGGCCTTAATGCATACCCTGACCTTTCGAGAACTGCTTTCGACAAGGTTTTGGAACACAGCGATAGGTATGCGCTTCCATTCATTCAGTGCTCTAATTCATCCCATAGGTGCTGTATGGGATTACGATCAGAGCTCGGTGCTGGCCAGTCCTAATTCTTAAACTGCTAATTTCAATTTTCCATTGAAAGAGAAACGAGTAAAAACTGGGTGAAAGAGAAACGAGTAAAGATAGCATTTGCCCAGGAGATGTATGATTGGCAAGCCGAGTGGTGGAAGGAGTGGGATGTAGTAACAAAACTGACACATTTTTGTTTTCACGCAAATTGATCTGTCTGTAAGATGAACACCAGAGGGGTTTTGTGAAAAGCAGGTATTTCTTTAACTGCTAATTTTAATTTTCCACTGAAAGAGAAACGAGTAAAAACTGGGTGAATGTCACTTATTTTTTTTATTTTTGCCGATATCCGTCATGAACTTCAGTATGTGTGTGGTTTTTCCAAAAAAAATATATTTTTCGTAATATGCAGTTAAAATAACAAGGGCGAATATTACAAAGTTCAAGAGATCTGTAAAAACTTCCGTTTATGCGGAATTTTTGTACTATGTGAGCTGTTATGCTTGGTTCGACCGCAGTTTTAAGCACCTCCAAATTTGAAAACAGGCGTACACACTTAATCGTAGTATAGTACACTAAAATCTTCGCCTTTTGTAATCGATTCAGTAAAACACACATGGACATAAAAATTCGCGGTCTCTCACTGGCATATCAATATACAGTATGCTTAGGTACCTATGCTTCAAGTCAACTTAAAAGTGTACTATTGTAGAAGGTGTAATACGAAAGAGCTACTACCGCTACGAAAAGTATTCCCCAGTCTTTATTTGGTGAAAAGCCCCAGAATTATAGCTCAGAATAATAATTTTTGTTGGCCAGACAAAATTTTCAAAATGGCAGGTCGTTCAGATTTCACAAGAGAAGTTAATTAAGAGCTTTGCACTTTCAGCTGCTGACTGTCCAACTGGGAAATGGAACTTCTGGCAAAGGGTAGAAGAATTCTACACTCTCCCCAATATAAATTTGACTCAAATTTTTGTGCTACAGATATAGGACAGTGCGTGCATTTGCTCCAACATACGGGGTCACATCTATATTGGTAGACTTAATAATCATACATATGTAAGGTCAGGTGATGCGTAACATCACAGCCTCTCCTTGACAAATGTCAACCCCGCCTTCTCGTGGTGCATCCTGTTCCCACTAAAGGGGCTCTGACGACCGCCAATAGCGGTATAACTATACCATCGGGATCAGAGGAAATGCTATCCCACACTCACCAACCCGCTTGGCCAGCGTGGTGAGTTATGGCCAAACACCTCCAAAATGACTCTACAACTTAAATGTTGGCCCTAAGTCTCCGGCAGCTGGAATGTACCTGGCCAAGGCAGCGGCCAGTGCGACATGAAGGCAGAGGGAGCTAAGAATCACCGGAGGACCGGACTAGGCTGCCATTTGATGCTGACCTTGGCTACCTATAACGGACGCTCCCTATCTTCTGATTCAAGGCTACTTGAATTGGAAGAGGAACTACAAAGGATCAAGTGGGACATCGTCGGGCTAAGTGAGGTAAGGAGAAAAGGAGAAGATCTCATTGAACTGAAAAGTGGACATCTCTTCTATTATCGTGGGACAGATACTGGCAGAACTAGTGGTGTTGGATTTATAATAAACAAGAAACTGAAGGATAAAGTGGTAGAAGTTGAAAGTTCCTCTGACAGAGCTGCACGACTCGTTATCCAACTATCGAGAAGATACCAGGCTCAGATTATTCAAACTTATGCACCCACCACAAGTCATCCTGAAGAAGAAATTGAAGAATTTTATGAGGAAATTCGTCATCTAAATAATAAAGGTAAGCAGCACTTGAAGATAATTATGGGAGATTTCAATGCAAAAATAGGGCAACGGCAACAGAATGAAACTTCAGTAGGTAAATTCGGTCACGGCAACAGAAACCAGCGTGGAAATACTCTCGTTGAGTTTGCAGAGGCAGAAGGATTTTTCATCTTGAACTCCTTTTTCAAGAAAAAGCCACACAGGAAATGGACATGGAGACATCCAATTGGGACGACAAGTGAAATTGATTTTATTATGTGTAACAAAAAATTCGTCATCGAAGACTGCAGTGTGCTGAACAAGTTCAACACAGGTAGTGACCATAGATTGGTAAGATGTAAGATGCACCTCAACACTAAACTGGAACGTGGCAAGCTCATAAGACAAACAAAATGTATTGACATAACCAACCTTAAAAAACACCATAATACTTTCAAGTTGGAACTGAAGAACAGATTCTCTGCTTTAGAAGGCCTAACATCGGCAGAAATGGATATTTCGGAAGTTAACAGAAAAGTAACCAAAGCTCTAATGGAAACAGCAACAAAATTAGCTGGGTCTAAGAACAAGTTGCATGTGAACAAATTATCAGGAAAAACCAAAATGTTGATGCAAAAAGAAGAGAGATGAGGACAACTAAAGAAGATGTGACTTCCAAAGTGGAATATATAGAGCTATGCAAGACAACACGAAAAGGTATCACTGAAGACGTAAGGAAATTCAACTGTGAGCTAGTGAGGAAAGCAATTGAAAACAACCAAAGCCTGAAGATAGCAAAGGGACATCTCAGTAAGGGAAGAAAACAGATTATGGCTCTGAGAAAAGAAGATGGTTCTATAACAAGAAATAGAGGCGAAATTTTGACAAGAGTGAAAGATTTCTACTCCAAATTATATGAAAGGGATGATACATGTACTCCAGACATCATGAAAGGTACCAGAGTTCTTCCAGTCCTCCCAGCAGAAGTTGCTCATGCAATCAAGAACATGAAGCGGGGGAAAGCTCCAGGAGAAGATGGAACTACTATAGACATCGTACAAGAAGCAAGTGGAGAAATTGAAACAGTACTCGCCCAAATTTTCACTCGATGCCTTAATGAAGGGAAGATTCCTGAGGATTGGAACAATGCTACAATGATCCTGCTACATAAAAAAGGTGACATTGAGGATCTCAGGAACTACAGACCTATCAGCCTCCTATCAGTGGTTTATAAAATCTTCACTAAAGTTCTTTCACACCGCTTGAAGGTAACACTGGACATGGCTCAACCGAGATTACAAGCTGGATTCAGGAGTGGCTACAGCACAATAGATCATATCCACGTACTGAGAGAACTAATTGAAAGAGCGAGGGAATATGAACTTCTATTGTGCATGGCTTTTATCGATTATGAAAAAGCCTTTGATTCGGTGAAACCATCAGTAGTTACCACGGCTCTGAAATCCTGCGGTATTGAAGATGCATACATTAATATTATTAATAACATCTATGAAAATGCAAGTGCAAAGATTCGGCTGTTTGAAAATACAACACACATAAAAATTGGAAAGGGAGTGAGACAAGGTGACACCATATCTTCGAAGCTCTTTAATGCCACATTGGAAAATGTCTTTCAATCACTGAACTGGGAAAACAAAGGGATAAAGATTAATGGAGATTATCTAACCCACCTTCGTTTTGCTGATGACGTAGTCATTTTTGCAACTACCCCATCAGAGCTGCAGAGTATGATCCAGGAACTTGCTGACAAGAGTAAAGAAGTGCGATTAAAAATGAACTTTCAGAAGACAAAAGTGATGTTCAATGCTTTTACAAGAAATGAAGATTTATCGATTGATGGAGAAAAACTGGAGATAACAGATACGTATGTTTATCTTGGACAGCAGATATCAAGTGAGGGTCACATTGATGAGTAAATTAATCGGCGTACAAAACTTGCCTGGAGAGCTTTTGGAAGAAACAGCATAATTTTCAAGAGCAATATGCCATTATGTCTTAAGAGAAAAGTGTTTGATCAATGCATCCTTCCAGTGCTTAGGTATGGTGCAGAGACGTGGACCTTAACTAAAAGAGACATACAAAGGCTGCAGACAACTCAAAGTAGCATGGAGAGGTGCATGCTTGGTATAACCAGGAGAGATAAGAAGAAGAACTCGTGGATCCGAAAAATGACGAGAGTGGAAGATATCATGATCATAGTTAAATCCCTGAAATGGCAATGGGCTGGACATACTGCCAGAAGGACAGACCATAGATGGACAGCCGAAATTTTAGATTGGATTCCAAGGGACAGGAAAAGACCCAGAAAAAGACCACATGGGAGATGGGTGGATGAAATTCGTAAATATTGCGGGAGTGACATGGAGGAGACTGGCACAAGACAGACCTTTGTGGAGGAAACTTGGGGAGACCTTCGTCTAGCAGTGGATTGATAATGGTTGACAATGATGATGATGATGATAAACACCCAGATCTCTCTCTCTCTCTCTCTCTCTCTCTCTGGAACGCTTGGCGTCACAGCAACGTCTGCATTGTTGCGCCATCACGCATCGACCAATTCGTGTGTGCTCTCGACATGTCAAGACGATTGCCTGCTATATAATAACACGCGATCACTTTTAGATGTCAAGGTGATCGCGTGCTAATTTAAAAACATTGAATTATCAATGACTCGAGTTCTGTTTTTTCCGATCTAAAAAATTCCAATTGAATTCTTAATAACACAGCAAGTTGAGTTTGTATATTAATTTAATTTAGCACAATTCCAAAAATTAATTTGTACGCTTTAATTAGTTTTTACTTCTTTAATTTAACTAACTTTCCGAGTTCAGTACTGATTACATTATACATTTTGCAAAATATCGGACTGTCTAAACGCTCTAACCTACAATAAAAACTGAAATCTTGAGATGTCAAAGTGAGCAAGATTGTATCTAAAAGCAGATGTCGCCCCAATAGCACAATGTCGAGAACTTAGATAGTTCCGATTTGCAATAACAGATGTTGCAGTATTTTGTAGAAAAAGCTTCGGTATAAAGTTTCAAACTAACCATAAAACAGGACTGTCTAACGCTAAAGCAAACTGTGAACGGAAAAACAAGTGTGCCGGAGAAAATTTCATTTAACGCATCTTTTGAAAAACGGAAATAAATAACATATAATTTTCAGTTCTAACATGAAAGAGTCCTTACTATACAAGTTCTTCCTATATTTCCTTACATAAATCCGGCGTCTATTTGATTTGTTTTCAATCTGCTTTAATTGAACATTTCACTCCGTCATAGGACGGGCAAAATCCCCAATATATTAATATTTATTTAAAGCTTAAAACCAACCGTTCTAGGACGGACTATAGGCTAGTGAATAATAGTATTATTTGTCTTTCATATAATAATGCACATTACATTTACTTAAAAGGAGATACTTATCAAAATTTAACCGCAATAACGCTTCTTTTTCTTTTTTTACCTGTACATTAAAATTTCTTTTCTCCTGAAGAATGATACAGAAATTACTTCTGATCAACTTAAGCAAACGTCTGCACTTGATCAGTTATCTGGTAGTCCGTGTCCGCTTTTGAGGAAACAAAGCCAACGCTCCATCGACGACAGCAAGTATTTTACTCTCCCTTCGTTAATTTGCTTGCTTTGTTGTTTCGAAGATAATCCCACTTAAATGTGCATCACTCAGAAACACATCTGTGGCTCCATAAAGAAAGAGAATGCAAATTCTAATTAAGTTGAACTAATGCGTTTCAACGTTGCTGCATCCAGCAAATCATTCCTTTCAGTAAGAATCTAATGACAACAACAGAGACATGTATAGTTGAATTCACACATACATGCCGTTTGAAATCGTGTTTTGAATTTAGGCCGTTTGATAGTGTAATTTCAATGCTACAAAACCTCAGGTGAATTATGAAGATGAAGCACAAACAGTATTTAAAAAATACTCGCTTGAATTTTAGAATAAGTGTGCTGAGTTACTTTGAAATTGCATGGTGCGTAGTTTTATTAACATTTTTGACAGTCGTGAAGATAACCATTGAATTTAAAAATTCAGGTTCCTTAATTGTCCCGCCACAAAATCATCAACTACGTTGTTATATATAAATAAAACTGAAATCCGAAGGACAACTGAAACACTTGAATGGATTCCAATGTACAGGAAAAGACTCAGAAGAAGACCATGCGGGAAATGCTGGATGGAAATCAAATACGTGCTGCATAGGAATGGAAACGACTTGCGCACCACAGAGAGTTGTGGAAGAAACTTAGGAAGAGTTTCATACAACCGTGGACTGATAATAATTTATAGTGATGATGAATGCTGATAATATACACTGGTATACAAAACTTAAAGACGAAATGGGAAAGGAAAATAACGCCGTAAATAGTCGCAGCATCCGAACATAAAGTTTGTTGTGCGCTAGAGACGAAGAAGTGGCCCATCGAAAACATCTTGATGATTTTACTCGTGGTTGACTGATTGGGAGGCTCGAGGAGGGAAAACCTGTGATGAGTATGGCCCAAAAGTTTGGTATCGCACATAACAGCGTATCACGTGCGTGGTCTGTCTTCAGGATTACAGGTAGAGCTGCACGAAAGACCGGCAATAAGACGCTGCGTCAAGGCGCCCAAGTTAACCCAGGTCCATCGGCAATGATGCATGCAGTTCACATGGGACTACCGTCATTGGAAAGCGGAAGAGTGGAAAAAGTTTGCCTTCTCCAACGAATCGAGGTCTCGACTCCACAGAAGTGATGGTTGGTGACGGATAGGGCGTCAGACACACGAGTACCAACACACGGACACGCTTGTCGGTCAAGTACAGGCCGACGGTAGCAATGTGCATGTATGGAAGATGTTTTCCTGGTATGATCTGCGACCTCTGGTACCACTGGATGGGTCCATGAACGCCAATGGCTACCTGTCCATCCTCGCTGACCACCTGAATCCTTTTATGTTGGACGTTTACCCTGGTGGTGATGGTGTCTACCAACAGGACAATGCGCCGTGCCACGTCGCTAAGGGGATGTGTGACTGGTTCCAGAAACACGACAGCGATGTCTGTGTTCTCCTCTAATCGGCGAAATCGCCCCACCTGAATCCTATACAAAACCTGTGGGACTATTTGGATCGTCAAGTTCGACGTGCCGACCCACAACCATGTCATCTCCGCTACCTCCTTGCTTTGTTTCGGTCCGAATGAGCACGTGTGCAACCTTGCAGGGCCTCATTGATTCCATGCCACGCTGTCTCTCTGCTGTCATCCGGGCCAAGGCTGGTAATTCCTATTATCAGGTAAGTGGTCATATTTTTCTGATACAACAGTGCACACACACACACACACACACACACACACACACACACACACACACACACACACACACACACACACACACACACACACACTTTATTGACAAGTTACCGAACACCCCTTCAAAAGCAAATTCACGGATCCTCTGCGTTGTTAAGTTTCGCGGTACAGCTGAAAACGGTATAATAACAAGCCTGCAGCTGACCGCGATCGTATTGCACTGTGAGGTTGAGTGCAAACGTAGCTGCGGAAGAGAACTGACTTTGAGAAAGGAAAGATTGTCATGTGTTATATTAGTGGGTTGTCTATAAGAGAAACCGAGAGGCGTTTAAACATACCCAAGTCAACTGTTTTGGATGTACTGAATAAGTGGAAAGCACATAGCGTACCTGAAGCAGCAAAACGTACCGGCAGACCAAAGAAAATCTGTGATAGAGGACGTCGAAGCCTCAGGAGAGTCGTTACAGCTAATCGACGGAGTACTGCTCAAGACTTCAGTGTACAGGTGAGTAAAAATGCTGGAACCTCGGTATGTTAATGTACACGTATCATTCAAGGATAACTTCATTCAGTGGGTTACCGTGGTCGTGCGGCCGTTCATAAGCATTTTGTCTCCACTCGGAATGCTACTCGTCGTTTAGCATGGTGTGAAGAACATTTATCGTGGACCGTAGATCAATGGAAACGGGTCCTGTGGACAGATGAATCCAGATACAGGATCCATCAGTCTGGTGGCCGTGTGTGGGTATGGCGGCAGCTGGGGGAGCACTATTTAACACAGTGTACTGTTCCTACGGTCAAATTTGGAGCTGTCAGTGTATTCGTGTGGGGATGTTTTTCGTGGTATAATCCCAACCTATTGGTTATTGTGGACAAACCTATTAACCAACACGTCTACCTCGATATTCTGGACAATTATGCCCTACCAACTCTGTGGCAATACTATGGAACCGAGCCTTGTTGGTACCAGCAGGATAATGCACCGGGCCATGAAGCAAGGACTGTTACGGCATGGTTTGTGTCTATATAGGTACTCTGCGCATGCGTGGCGAAGGTTGATGAAAGAAATCAGTCTTCAGAAAGCGAAGCCATTATGGCCCTGCTGAGTTGAACGTTTAGCGATACGGGTACTCTTTGGGGGAAACAGGTGCGATTGATTTGTACTAACAGCCCGAAGACAGTGTGAAAACACAAGTTTTGCCCGCGACGGGCATCGAACCCGTGACCCCTCTCTCCGGAGTGAGTCGCTCTCCCAATTGAGCTACGCGGAGAAAATGTCTCGCTGCAAATTTGCCGTCTTGACACATGTTTTCCTCTCTGTAGTACGTCACATCATCTCCCTTTTAATTTTTTATTCTTTGAAGCAAAGTAGGAATTTTTTATTAATTCCAAACAATGTGTGGAACAAATATCACTCATATTTCGAAGAACAACGTCGAACTGAATTAGGCTTACAGAATGTCTCGATGCAGATTTGTCGACTTGATACATGTTTTCACCTCTGTAGTACGTCCCAACAGAATTAATGAAATAACTTTTTGAGGGTGTTAGGTTTTGAAAAATAAGTACACCGTCCGGCTCTCGTCTCGACTGTCCAGCACCAAACTGGGGGAGTGGGGGGAGTCGATGTCTTAAGAGCACAAACGGATATGACTGCTACATATAGTGCCTTAGTGATCAATAGGAGATGAAAGGGTGGCCGAAATTAAATGCAAGATCCACCGGCGGACCATCCAAATTTACGAATCGGGACTTCGTCTTCCCTGGCGCAAAACATCAAATAGAATTGTAACTGCTCGACAACTGCACGACGAATTAGATGTGCCAGTCACTGTTCGATGTGTGTTGGGACGAAAGGAACCGTGTGGTATTCAGCTACGAGTCTAGTTTCTATCCCAGTGCGGACGATCGCCAATTCTGAGTCTGCAGACGACGTGGTCGACGGGCTGAACTTGCAGCCACCCCTGAGCGTCATACGGTTCTTTAGTCTGGTGTCATTTTTTTGTGGTTGGATGTTTAACGACCACCATGCGCAACTCAGTGGGATATAAGCAGTCGCCCGTCCCTAATTTAGGGCCACTGGCTCCAGGGAAGGAAGACAGCCAGCACCACAAGAGAAGCACAACATCTATGCCTCACCGGGATTCGAATCCTGACCCATCTCGGAAGAATGAACTGAAGCCAACGCTTAGACCACTGCGCCACAGGGGAGACTTAGCTTCATGGTTTGGGTCACTAACAACAATTATAACAATCGTTTACCGCTCGCACACATGTGGCTGCAATAACAATACGAGGATACGTCGATGAGGTGCTAAAGTCTGTTTTTGAGCAGTAATTCCGTGGTATTCCTAATGGCCAGTTTCAAAATGAAAACGCCCTTCCGCACACTGCTATCGTCAGCCGACAGGAACTACAAGGTGTCAAGTGTTACTATGGACATCCCACACTTCTCCCCAATAGAGAACGTGAGGGACATCATTGACCGACGACTTAACAACTCTGCACGAACCATTAATTGTAAACATAGGTCAACAACGCATGGTCAGCGATACCTCAGCACACAACCCGGGAACTTTTCGGCTTGATTCCGTGCCGTGTTGCAGAATATATAGCCCAGAATGGTAGTCACAGAACTTGTGACTCAGGGTAGATCGTAATGTCTCCTCTCTCACGGTATTCATGAAATCCTTCAGACATTAAATCACTTCTTTCGCATCTATTTGTCTACAAGTGTGACAAATTTCATCTCATTTCATGCATTCTTTCATAGTGTGGCATTTTTTATATCGAACAGTGGAAAAACGAGTAAGTAAAATAAATTTACCTTGTCAGAAGCCTCGGTCCCTTTGTCGTCATCTGCATGTACACTGTGATCACCACTTTTGATGCTCTGGCGGTGACTGTGGATTGATTCCGCGTGTGATGAGAAAGATAATCCTTCCGGCGAACACCTGGGAGCCTCATCCACAGAAAGGTACTCTTTATTCTTGGACGACTGACGGCTCTGACTTTTGTTATCGTGAAATTTTTTCAATATGAAATTAGTCCTTAAATTCCCCCCTGAACACATGAAAGATTCTTCACCCAAAACGGACACCATGGGTGTGGAATAAGGTAGAAAACAAGTAAAAGCATCTTCCACTAAAGAACTTTGCATAACTCTGATGTCTTGGTCCAACAACTGACAAGGCGAAACGTTTTGGTTGTTAGTCAATCCCGTTCTTGCTCCTCTTTCCAACAAAAGGCGCACACAGGACCAGGATACCTTTTCCTGACACGTAGCAAGATGAAGAGGGCTAACACCGTGTTTATCTTGAACATTAGGCTGAGCGTTATATTTTAGAAGAAGGTGAACCATCGCCGCATTTCCGACTGCCACCGCAAGGAATAGGGGAGCGAGTGTGTATAAGATATCGCGTGTATATTCCTCGTCATAAAAGACCGGTTTCCCGTCGGCACTGACGTAAACGGTCTTCAGCGGTGAATTTAAATTTGACCTAGAAGTTACGTATGTTTTACCGGAACTGGAAGGCGTGTGCGGACTTCCGTTGCTGGTATCACTTTGATTGCTGCACGTCGAGTTACTCATGAATCGAGCCATACTGGGTGTAAGCAGATGGCTGTGACTGAATCTCCGACCCTTGTCGATGGGACTACAGTTACCTTCGGATGCAGCAGAGCAACTGCCTCTTCTCCAAATCTCCCAAGTGGACAGTGGTATCCCCACTTCGTTTGGGTCAACTCCGTACTTTAGAAGCAGTCGGGCGACATCTAGTGAATTGTGTTCAACAGCCAAGTGAAGAGCGTTGGCGAAGATTGGAGGAGATTCATGCTCCGAAGATATGCTCTCGTGTCGGTCTAGACGATCTAGGAAAGTCTGAGACTTTCGTAGCAGGATCTCGACGTCCTGACTAACGCAGTGGCTCTGAGAACCGTCGCTAGACTTGTCCAGGAGACTCCCGTGAAGGTTGACGGGAAATCGACCGTGATGTATCTCCAACATTCTTCGCACGTATCCCGTGTCATTGTGTCGAATGGCTCTGTCCAGCTGTTCAGCCTCGAAGGACAGATCATTGATGCTTGACGCGAGGCTCCCTCCAACATTTGCAGCGTCAAGGAGAAGAGAGTGGCACGACGCACAGGGATCCAAGGGAGAGTTGCCGCCGGCCCCTCCTCCTCCTCCTCCTGTTCCGATGCGGAAAACGGATCCGCTACACTCTGTGGATGAGTCAGCAAGTGTGATTGGTGGTGGTTGCACCGTAACCGTCGTTGCAGCATTGTTGATAGAAGGCGGGTTCCAAGAATGTTCCTGTTCTGGCACCATCTGAAAAAGAAAATCCGGGTTGTAAGTTTCAAAATAATTCCAAGAATCAGTTTATTGCTTGTATAGCATACATTTTCATTAAATATTGAATTTAAATGTCACTAACAGAATTATGTTGGAAACACTTGTTGTAGCTTACGTCGTTCATATTGAATCAAACTAGTTACAAACAATACCGTCTTAGCACGATTTATTAAAAGATGAAAAATATGTACAAATTAGAACCATAAGTACTTTTAAAGTGACGTTCACCTGACCTTCAGATGTATCAGACACGCCAACATAACACCTTATATACATTGTCCATGTGCCGCCACGGTGGCGCAGTGGTCTAAGCGATGGCCTCTGATCATTCGTCCGAATGGGGTCCGGGTTCGAATCCCGGTGAGGCATGGATGTTGTGTTTGTCTTACGGCACTGGCTCTCTCCCTTCTCTGGAACCAGTGACTCTAAATTAGGGACGGGCGACTGCTTATAGCCCATTGAGTTGCTCTAGGTGGTCGTTAAACCTCCAATTAAAAAAAAATTGTCCATGTGCACCATGGGTACGTTACTCCAGAGACACGTGACAAAAACAGGGCCGCCCCGGTGGTGCAGTGGTCTAAGCGATGGCATCTGATCATTCGTCCGAACGGGGTCCGGGTTCGAATCCCGGTGAGGCATGGATGTTGTGTTTGTCTTACGGCACTGGCTCTCTCCCTTCCCTGGAACCGGTGACCCTAAATTAGGGACGGGCGACTGCTTACAGCCCATTGAGTTGCTCACGGTGGTCGTTAAACCTCAAAAAAAAAAACAGGATTTTTTTTTGTAAACAACTGATGCAAATCATGATGAAGAAGGTAAGCTGTGAGAAAATATTATTCCAAATTAAAGACATTATGCCACTTGAAACAACAGTTTGTTATGAAACGTATTAATGAGGTGCTCCCAAGTTCCTGACAGTTCACAAGGGCTGTAATCGATTTTACATTACAGTTTTTGTTGACCAGTGTTGTTAATAATTTACATTACAGCTTTTCGTGACCAGTGTTGCAACGATTACAGTCCTTATGAACTGTCTGGAACTTGGGAGCACCTCATTAATACTTTTCGTAACAAAGTGTTGTTTCAAGTGGCATAATGTCTTTAATTTGGAATAATATTTTCTCACAGATTACCTTCTTCATCATGATTTGCATAAATTGTTTACAAAAAAAATCCTGTTTTTATACGTGTCTCTGGAGTAACGTGCCCATGAAGCACATGAACAATGTATATAAGATGTTATGTTGGCGGCATGTTTGATACATCTGAAGATAAGGTGAAAGTCACCTTGAAATTTCTTCGGTAGTTTACCATTTTTGAAACACTCGGCAGCACAAATTTAATACACTCGTGTCAAAAAATTAAGGATCAACGGCGAAAGGTTAAATTTCGGACTCCTAAGGCGGTGGTTAACTGTAAAAACATTCTGATGTCATCGAACGCCGTAATTGAAAGGTATGTGAGAGTGTTTGGTCATACGCGAATTGTCAGAAATTATGTGACAGCGGTGTACTGCCGATCGGCGATAAAACTGAAACGTGAGTGGGAAGAAATCGTGTGTTTTTTAAATGTGGAAGGGTGGGTCTACCTTTTTTGTTTTTATGATAACTTCTAGTACATCTAAATGAACTCATCTAGACGATTTTACGGAGTTGGCCAGAGCATTGTATCACGGATCTGGAAACAATTTTCTGTACATGCCTACCAGAAAATTCAATAGTGGTTGACCACGTAAAACTACTCCATCACAAGATCGTTTATCTTGTTACAACGGCTAAAAAACCTCTCGCCGAATAACTGCTGGCAAGTTAGCAAATCAACTGAAATCAAGCACGGGTACCAACACATTGCGTCAAACAGTGTCAAGGAGTTTGAATCATTTCCGAGTGTATGCACGAAAACCTGTAAAGTGTGTTCGATTGATGGCAGCACGCAAAACAACTCGCTATCGATGGTGCCGTGAACACTCCGTATGGAGTGAAGAGCTGTGGACCAAAGTTCTGTTCACAGACCAAAGCCAGTTATCGTCTCATTCTAGGTGGCAATACATTTGACGAGAACACTGCACTGCCTATTCAGTAAGAAGCATCGTAGAAATCGACCATCACAAGGATGGTGGAGTTCAATACATTTGGTGAAAACACCGTACTGCCTATTCAGAAAGAAACATAGTAGAAATCTACTATTGTAGGGGTGGTGGAGTTCAATACATTTGGCGAGAACACCGCGCTGCCTATTCAGTAAGAAACATCGTAGAAATCGACCATTACAGGAGCTGTAGCGAGTTCTGTTCTGGGATTATGATCAATGGGTGTACAGAGCTCCTGATGTTGGAGAAAGGATCAATGAATGACCAGCGTTATTGTGATGAGGTCAGTTTAGGATATGTAAGGCTATTACGTGGTGCTGTGGGAAATTATTTCGTTTTCATGAACGATAACACCCGTCCTCATTCATTGATCATCATGTGTTAATGAACTGTTGGAAAGCAAGGGGATCTTCCGAATGGAGCGGCCTGCAAAATTCCCGACTTTAATCTAATCGAAAATGCTTGGGTCGGTCTAGGAAGGCGCATTGCTGAATGCAATTCCCCACCTGGCACCAAAAATGACCTAGTGATGGCGCTGAAAGAAGGAAGAAATCTCCATCAGGATCCTCTGGATAATCGCGTGAAAAGCATGGCCCACGATGCCAATCAAGCATTGCAGTCAGGGTGGACATATACCTTATTAAAATGATCCATGAAAAATTATTAGGTTTTTCTATCAATTTTAGTTATTGAGATCCAACGTCAGAATATGGTATGTTTTGTTCTTTTATCGATTTTCTCCATGAACAAACACAAATTTCTGCTTATTTATATATGTTCATGTCTTTCTCGTCTTTGTTTTCCGTATTAAAATATTTTCATCCACGTTAAAATAAATGTATGCTATGAAAATATAAGTGATCCTTAATTTTTGGGCATAAGTGTATTTAATGATTCGCCAATAAGAGTGGGCTTTTGATTCAACGGTTTGCAATGAACAGCTGAACTGTCTTTGCAGATACAGAGAATCGCCACTGGGGGAGTGGGGGAGTAACAACCACGGTGAGTAGCTCTATGGGATATAAGCTGTCGCCTGTTCTAATTTGGCGCTACTATTTTCAAAGAAGGGAGAGAGTCATTGCCGTATTATTACCACGCCCTCGACTTTGGACGTGAACCACTGTGTCGGCAATTCTCCACAATGGAATATTTTATTACTTTTAAATACTTCCGGAATTTAGATGTTAAAGAAAAATGAAAACGCTTTGGGGAATTAACAACTTTGAGGTCGGATTTCCTATCCCTTATAGGAATTCCGTGCTCAAAGTTGCGGACAGGGTACGCGTTGTGTTTCATCTAAATCGTAGCTGGAATTCCGTCTAAACTTAGGTGCCGCAAAAGTTAAGTTAAGTTAAGTTATAGCATGCTACTAGAACGTAAATACTCATACATATTATGCAAAACAACACAAAAAAATGAAAATTTGCAGATACAGAATTTACGACAAAAGGGAAACGTTAAAATAAAATGTTTATTCTCGATAAATGTTGCTTAGAACTAGAACATGTTTTCGGTGGAAGTGATTTATTTATTTAAATCATTTTCTAAAGAGATTTACTTTTAAAATTATTACTAGCCTGACTTCTAGCAAACTTTCAGTTACAATTTTTCATGGTGCACGTATGGTGAAATTTCCCATTTAAGATGGGAAGGGATATGATACCTCGCATAGAACATACTGTATGGGAAACTGACAGTGAAAATTCATCTTACCCAATCTTTAGGTCGGCGACGTCTCTGAGGTCTTCACGGAACGGGTGTTCTCACCCGTTAGTTTCTGGAAAAATCCCCACGTTTACTTCCCGAACAGTCTTTCTCTCGGCATCCTATTTATATCTCTAGCAGACCCAAAAACAAACAAACTAACTAACTAACTAACTAACTCTCTCTCTCTCTCTCTCTCTCCTTGTTTTTCTTCCTTTTCAAACCACTTCCCTTATATTTCCTTATTTCTCAGTTTCTCTTCTACAAACGAGAGGGGGTTAAATTTGTGGGTGTTACCGATAGTTTTGATTGGAAGTTATCTTGTTTCCCAGTCCCGCGATTGGCTAGCAAATTATCTATGGCATTCCAAAGGGGTACAATGGGTCGCCATTAATTTACCTGGTCTGTAACTACACGTAACTTTTCTTGTTGTGGAATTTTGGGAGTCTAAACGGCCTGTTACTCGTAACAACAGAAAATGGACTCGCCTACTCGTTCGCTTGAATCGAGTGCATAAGCAGGGTGAAAGGGTAAGTGGCATTACATTGTTACATCGCTGTTTTGTGAAAGAGTGGATGGCTGCTCCTTCATAGCCCTTTCCCTGTCGAAGGAATTTCCGGACGGTATAAAACTTTTGTTCGTGTCACGTACAGGGTTTCCGGTGTTTTTGTTGTTGTGTCCGTTACGCTAAAGAAATAAAAGGATGTTATATGGGGATGTCAGCTGCGCAGGAAATCCCACCTTAGCGAGTTACTAACCGGGACTTGGGGTTTTAGCGAGAAAATGTGTTCTAACATTTCCACTCCGGGCCTAATGCTACAATTATAATAATAATAATAATTGAGAGTGCTTAAATTTAGTCTTTCCTACAGTATCAATGAATAAAAAAAGGGAAAATAGATTATTTAAATTAAATTATGAATTCTGTGGAGTGGGATCCTTAAGAAAACCTGGAGTTGGGACATAAAGTATTTAAATTGCCGGTTACTTAGAAATTGTGATGAACATTTAAATTACTTATTAATGGGAAACCGTAAGATTTCGCGGTAACAGTAAGATAAACACTCCAGCCATGCTTCATCCGGAACTCGAGCCCAGGAACATCACGTACGAACGATCAGCAGCCATCTCTTATACTATTGGGCCACCAGGGCAGCAGATAATCGTCTTTCTGGTCTGAGAATCGTTTTTCTAGTGTCATCAGTCTGACGGCACTGCAGCAGAAATGCTGAGAGCCTTTCCAATTGCTTTTACGGAGTATAGAGAGAAATTATCATACTCTTTCTTTGGTAGTTGTCTCGGAATAGATTTAAAACTGCCAAGCATTACTGACAAAGAATGAGACTCTACTTTTTATTATTATTTGTGACACTGTTGTCTAGAAGCAGTATGAATTGACCTCTACTATTTTGTTTGTTTGATTAACATGGCATGCATCCTTCACACTCTAACTTGTTCTAGAGGTAATTTCGTAATTCTGTTTTCTTTCACCATTTTTAGACGTGATAGGCTCATCATTCTGCACGATCCGCATTCGGAATTCTCGAGTTCCATCATTCTGCACGATCCGTATTCAGAATTCTCGCTTGATACTTGCATGAAGTTGTTCTTGTTGAAAGGTGTGGCACCTTGTTAAATATGTGAATGGTGATAAACCTATCTCCTTCAGTCTTACACGGTCTTTTCAACAAATATGTCCTCCATAGTGAACAGCGACTTTCAAGAAGTATATTTCTTGGTATCCAGTTCAGTATTTCAGTCGTCCAATGGCGGTCTTGGTGTGCTGTTGTTTGGCAAATAAAAGTTGCCACAACATTGCGCAAATCACACATGTGGCTTTATGGAGTTTTTGGGTGTCTTTGAAACGTATTCTATGGTTTCAGACATGGTGAAGATCTCCAGTGCGCCACGAGATGGCAAAGTATTTCCGTTGACTAATCATAAGATCATAAATACCGTCCAATGTGATTCTTCCTTTCGTTAAAAACTCACTGCCTTGAGCTGTACATTTGAAAAATTTTCTTCCACTACTGAATCATCAAACAAATCAACTTAGTCAGCTTTAATATAAACAAGTTAGTAAAATCACGCAATGCATTGATTATAATACGCTTTCCAACATTACAGATATCATTACTCAAGTTTTTTTTTTTTTTTTTTTTTTGATTGGAGGTTTAACGACCACCGCGAGCAACGCAATGGGCTATAAGCAGTCGCCCGTCCCTAATTTAGGGTCACTGGTTCCAGGGAAGGGAGAGAGCCAGTGCCGTAAGACAAACACAACATCCATGCCTCACCGGGGTTCGAACCCGGACCCCGTTCGGACGAATGATCAGAGGCCATCGCTTAGACCACTGCGCCACCGGGGCGGCCATTACTCAAGTTATCACTCAAGTTACGAGAATAATGTCTGTGGAATAAATCTCGGTCCTGTTCCCTGACCTTTGATCCCATTTCGATGATATTCAACAGACCCGGCTTGGTATACCTCCGAAATAACATGATAAAGTTTTGTCGCAATCGAAGCATTTTTACGTAAGTTATGATGCATAAGGGCTATGGAATAGATCCCGCTCTTGTGTCCTAACCTTTGACCACATTTCACCCATTTTCAATAAGGTTTGTCGCCAGGTGGTCCCCTACCACATACTAAAATTTCATCGAAATCGAACCTTTTTTACGTTAGTTATGGAGCATAAGAGCAGTGGAATGGATCCCTCTCCTATGTACTGACCTTTGACCCCATTTCGTTCACTTTAAATAGGGTTCCTTCCCAGGTGATCCTCTACCAGATACTAAAATTTCATCGAAATCGAACGGTTGTTACGCGAGTTATCGTGCTGACGGACATACGCACACAACGCGCGATGTAATGACGCAGATGGGAATCGCCACCATCTGCCCACCGAAAGAGTGTGACGTCATAAATCTTTAATATACGCGAGTTATCGTGCTGACGGACATACGCACACAACGCGTGACGTAATGACGCAGATGGGAATCGCCACCATCTACCCACCGAAAGAGTGTGACGTCATAAATCTTTAATAGGATCCACACACAACACGTGACAACACAGAGACAGATGGCGTGACCGCGCGCCAACATTCTCAAACGCGAGCTGTGACGTCATAACATTTCTAAGCATTGGTAACAACAATGGAACAACGCCATCATTAAAAACGTTATAATTCGGGGTGGTTATTTAAGCCACTAAACGAATTCTCCTAAAGTCGAGATCAAGCAAAATCTATTTCTTGTACCAGAAAACGGTAGGTTAACGACTTTCATCAAAATTCTTAGAGCCGTTTTCGAAATAAAATGTACATACATACATACAAGAATTGCTACTTTAAGGTGGACGTCAAGTAACTTTGCTATCTATACTTCCAATTGAAAAACTTTTGTACACATTTTCTTCAGAATTAATGCGTTCCCAAGGATGAAAATTTGAAAATGGATTAAAATATCTTCATTTTATAACTTGCAATACTTAATATTTTCTAAAACATAACCATAATTATGCAATTCAACATTTGTTTGTCTACTGACGTCATGAAAATACAGGTCGCGCCATCTTTTTTCTGGACAATTAATGAGTTCACAAGGATGAAAATTTGAACATCGATTTAAATAGCTTCATTTCATAACTTGGAATACTTAATATTTTCTAAACCATAACCATAATTATGCAATCCAACAATTTTTTGTCCACTGACGTCATCAAAGTACAGGTCGCGCCATCTTTTCTCTGGTTTCAACACCACTAAAGGAAAAGTTATTGATTTTTAATATAATTATGGTTATGTTTTAGAAAGTATTAAGTTTTACAAGTTATAATATAAAGTTATTTTATTCGATGTTCAAATTTCATCCTTAGGAACACATTAATTGTGAAGGAAATGTGTACAAAAGTTCCCAGCAAAAACAGTCTTGCTGGGCCAGCACTGCCAGCAATGGCCTAGCACTATGTTGCCGCTGCCGAACCGCCAATAAAATGTCCGGGCGGCCAACAGAAGGGCCAGCAGTTCAGGCCAACATCTGGCACCCCATCAGTTGTCATATGCCACAACAGGGCCATCAGTGGGCCATCACAGGCAGTAGCTGCCACAAGTGGCCCTTCAGTGGCACTGCAAGCACGTGCCAGAAATGATGGCTAGCCTAATGTGGTCCGCTAGTGTGCCGTTAGTGGCAACCAGCAACCACGTGACGTAACTGGTGGCTTGCCAAATCTTGTCCGCCAATTTCCCAGTAGTAGCCATAATAATAATAAAAAAAAATAAAAAAATAACCACAGTTTCCCAAAGCTACAATTTTTTTTTCTACCCTTACGAAGCTTGTGAATTAACGCACTGCGCTGGGGAAATTTTCTTAGCAGATCAGAAAAACATCAGTTTGCATCTGAGTAGATTTGTACCTGGGTCGTTTGCGTGATAGCTGAGCTCACTACCGAACGGACTAATTTGTCACGTTCAAGCAGGTGCTTAAAGCTGTCTGTTTGGTATGCAATGTGTAATCGAATGCTTCCCTCTTTCATTTTACAATATTGCGAGGTATTTTTCATAAAAGTCAGTTTCATATAATTGATAAATTAATTTTTTCAACGTAACGATTTTTTTTTTTTTTTTTTTTACCTTAAGGGAACTTCATTTATTTTCAAGGCGTGTACATACTTAGAGTCGCTTTCCAAAGTTTCGTACTGTCCTTGCCGTCTTGAAAAGAGATTGTTGAATAAATATATATTTACCTGGGTTCATGTCACATTCTGTTACATTTTTAACGTTGTGTCTTTTCCTTTCCGTTGTCCGAAGCAACATTTGTTTTAAAGAGTAAAAGATATTTTATTTTACTTCTCGTTATTCTTAGAAGCGAATTCCTCCCAGTCTTGTGTATTCAACCCATGGATGAGTACACCACATAGCGTTGCTTTTTTTTTCTTTCAAATAATTAATAAACTTTGTACACGTATAATTCTTTTTTTCTCCAACGAACGTTGTTTTAATGGTTTTCCAGGATATTTGTTTCAAGCGGTTTCAAAATTTTTCTTGTTATTCATCCACTCCATTCCATGAATTGTTATTCATAGGAATGGAGTGGGTGTATTTCATGGCTTTAATCTAGAATTTCACGGCTTAATCTGATATCTTCGTCGACGTAAAATTTCATTAGGAAATTAATTCGCCTCTCCACATATGGATTTTTTCTTAACATCCACTAAAATAACACGATGGCGATAGCGTCGTCTTCAACTAACTGGTACCATGAGAGACACAGCAAGTGTTGCTTCTGCGCATGCGCAGTCCCGTTGTTTCCACCTGCTGTTGGGGGTTGCATTGGTTGCCAGCAACGGGCCACTAGTGGCACTTGCTTGAAGGCCCACAATTCACGGCGATGCTGCAGGGCCATCAATGGCTCCCCAACTGATAGCGCTGCCACCAACGGACCACTACCGGGCCGTGAGCTGCAGATTTCAGCCAGCAGTGACCCATTACTGCCAACTGGTGGCCAGCAGTTTTCCAGCACTTGTGTTTTTGCTGGGTTTTTCCATTGGAAGTATAGGAAGCAAAATTACTTGACGTCCACCTTAATAATATTGGATAAGGACAATGGAATGGATCGCAATCCTATGTCCTGACCTTTGACCACATTTCGTCCATTTTCGATAGGGTTCGTCCCCAGGTGGTCCCCTACTACATACTGAAATTTCATCCAAATCGAAACATTTTTACGCACGTTATGACGCATAAGGGCAATGGAATGCATCCTGATCTTATGTCCTGGCTTTTGACCCCACTTCACCCATTTTGAATAGGGCTCGTCCTCAGGCGGTCTCCTACCACATAGTAAACTTTCATTGAAATCGAACCATATTTACGCAAGTTATGACGCATCAGGGAAATGGAATGATCCCGCTCCTACGTCGTGACCTTTGACCCCATTTGTCCCATTTTCAATAGGGTTTGCCCCCGGGTGGTCCCTACCACATACTAAAATATCATCGAAATCGACCCATTTTTACGCCAGTTATCGTGCGGACAGACGGACGGACAAAGATGGAGCATATACGCTTCTTCAATCTACGGTTGGAAAGCGTAAACAACAGCTTATATGCAGTGGTTGCTTAGTTGTTTTTGGTTTTGTCAAAAATGTGACGCAATACTGAAAAGCAGAGTTAGCTTTCACGCGCTTTGGTATCATCGTTATCGTCATCAACTTATTCAATGTCCTCCAAATAATAAGAGCTGATTTTCCAGAAATCCAAGAGGTGTTCGAACTTAGCACATGAAGTCCAATAGGTGCTCCAGTTCTGTAGGAGAAGTTCAATGAGTGGTCGAGTTTTGAGCTAGAAGTCCAAAGGGTGCCTGAGTTCTTTACGTACTTATACGAACATACTCAAATCTACAGTGGAAAGTCGATTATCGATACGCAAATTAATTATACGATTTAATGGGTGAGAGGTTCTTTTAAAATGGAACAGGAAAATAATTATATACGTTCTTTATTTTTCTTATGCACATTTTACAGTTATGCCCTTTTGCAGTTAGGTTTTTGTGTTTTTTATTAATGGCTTAATGGGTGCCTGAGTCTCAGAGCACCTGTGCAGGAGGCACCTATAAACGGCAGGTTCGCAGCATTTTTTTTTTCATAATCCAGGCAGGTACGAACACTCGGACCACTAAATATCCGCCGTGCGTTAGATCGGCATGTTAAGCCGTCGGGCCCCGGGTACTGGCACCCCGGTAATAAATAAGGGCGTCTTCCTCACTCTTTCTACCTCGCTTAGGTGCCACTTTCCTATCGCGTACTGTATCCCAAATCTCCTAACTTCCTATTTCTAACCCAGCAAAAACACAAGTGCTGGGAAACTGCTGGCCACCAGCTGGCAGTGATGGGTCACTGCTGGGTGAAATCTGCTGCTTGCGGCCCGGTAGTGGTCCGTTGGTGGCAGCGCTATCAGTTGGCGAGCCATTGATGGCCCTGCAGCATCGCGGTGAATTGTGGGCCTCCAAGCAAGGGCCACTAGTGGCCCGTTGCTGGCAACCAATGCAACCCCCAACAGCAGGTGGAAGCAACAGGACTGCGCATGCGCAGAAGCAACACTTGCTGTGTCTCTCATGGTACCAGTTAGTTGAAGACGACGCTATCGCCATCGTGTTATTTTAGTGGATGTTAAGAAAAAAATCCATATGTGTAGAGGCGAATTAATTTCCTAATGAAATTTTACGTCGACGAAGATATCAGATTAAGCCGTGAAATACTAGATTACAGCCATGAAATACACCCACTCCATTCCCATGAATAACAATTCATGGAATGGAGTGGATGAATAACAAGAAAAAATTTGAAACCGCTTGAAACAAATATCCTGGAAAACCATTAAAACAACGTTTGTTGGAAAAAAATATATACGCGTACAAAGTTTATTAATTATTTGAAAGAAAAAAAAGCAACGCTATGTGGGGTACTCATCCATGGGTTGAATACACAAGACTGGGAGGAATTCGCTTCAAAAATAACGAAAAGTAAAATAAAATATATTTTACTCTTTAAAACAAATGTAGCTTCGGACAACGGAAAGGAAAGACACAATGTTAAAAATGTAACAGAATGGGACATGAACCCGAGTAAATATATATTTATTCAACAATCTCTTTTCAAGACGGCAAGGACAGTACAAAACTTTGGAAAGCGACTCTAAGTATGTACACGCCTTGAAAATGAGTGAAGTTCCCTTAAGGTAAAAAAAAAAGCTATTGTTACGTTAAAAAAATTAATTTATCAATTATATGAAACTGACTTTTATGAAAAATACCTCGCAATATTGTAAAATGAAAGAGGGAAGCATTCGATTACACATTGCATACCAAACACACAGCTTTAAGCATAAGCTCGACGTGGCGAATTAGTCCGGTCGGTAGAGAGCTTAGCTATCACTCAAACGGCCCAGGTTCAAATCTACTCAGGTACAAGCTAACGTTTTTCCGATATGTTGAGAAAATTTCCCCAGCGCAGTTCGTTAATTCACAAGCTTCGTAATGGTAGAAAAAAAATTGTAGCTTTGGGTAACTGCTGTCATCTTTTTTATTATTATTATGGTTACCGCTGGGAAATTGGCGGACAAGATTCGGCAAGCCACCAGTTACGTCACGTGGTTGCTGGCTGCCACTAACGGCACACTAGCGGACCACATTAGGCTAGCCATCATTTCCGGCACGTGCTTGCAGTTCCACTGAACGGCCACTTGTGGCAGCTACTGCCTGTGATGGCCCACTGATGGCCCTGTTCTGGCACATGACAACTGATGGGGTGCCAACTGTTGGCCTGAACTGCTGGCCCTTCTGTTGGCTGCCCGGACATTTTATTGACGGTTCGGCAGCGGCAACATAGTGCTGGGCCATTGCTGGCAGTGCTGGCTGCAAGCTATGGCCCAGTGCTAACCCAGCAAGACTGTTTTTGCTGTGAAGGGTTGTTTAAGACCTGGGGTCATCTACTCTCTTCCAAAAATCATCTACATATGATCTGATCTTTTTTTCATAATGAATGGGGTATTTTCGCTGAAAGTTTGATATCGGGAGATTTCTCGCTGATCTTCAAAAAATCCCAAAATGGTTGTTGTCGTTTTTTTACGCTTTCCAACTGTAGGTTGAAAAAGCGTATATGCTCCAGCTTTCTCCGTCCGTCTGTCGGCACGATAACTCACGTAAAAATGGTTCGATTCCCATGAAATTTTAGTATGTGGTAGGGGACCACCAGACGACGAACCTTATTGAAAATGGGTGAAGTGGGGTCAAAGGTCACGCCATAAGAGCGGGATCCATTCAATTGCCCTTATGCGTGTATAACTTGCGTAAACATGGTTCGATTTCAATGAAAGTTTAGTATGTGGTAGGGGACCACCTGGGGACGCACCCTATTGAAAATGGGTGAAGTGGAGTCAAATGTCAGGACATAGGAGCGGGATGCATTCCATTGCCTTTATGCGTCATAAGGTACGTAAAAATGGTTCGATTTCGAAGAAATTTTAGTATGTGGTAGGGGACCACCTGGGGAAGAACCCTATTGAAAATGGGACAAATGGAGTCAAAGGTCAGGACATAGGATTGGGATCCATTCCATCGCCCTTATCCCACACTATTAAGGTGGACGTCAAGTAATTTTGCTTCCTATATTTTCAATGGAAAACCTTTCGTACACATTTCCTTCACAATTAGTGTGTTCCCAAGGATGGAAATTTGAACATCGATTAAAATAACTTCATACTATAACTTGGAATACTTAACATTTTCTAAAACATAAGCATACTTATATTAAAAAACAATAACGTTTCCTTTGGTGGTGTTGAAACCAGTAAAAAGATGGCGCGAACTGTACTTTGATGACGTCAGTGGACAAATATATGTTGGATTGCATAATTACTGTTATGGTTTAGAAAATATTATTACGGTTATGGTTTAGAAAATATTAAGTATTCCAAGTTATGAAATGAAGCTATTTTAATTGATGTTCAAATTTTCATTCTTGGGAACGCATTAATTGTGAAGAAAATGTGTTCAGAAGTTTTTCCATTGGAAGTATAGGAAGCAAAATTACTTGACGTCCACCTTAAAGTAGCAATTCTAGTATGTATGTATGTATGTACATTTTATTTTGAAAACGGCTCTAAGAATCTTGATGAAAGTCGTTAACCTACCGTTTTCTGGTACTAGAAATCGATTTAGCTTGATCTCGATTTTAGGAGAATTCGTTTAGTGGGTTAAATAACCATCCCGAATTATAACGTTTTTGGTGTCATGACGTCGTGCCATTAATGTTTCCAATGCTTAGAAATCTTATGATGTCACAATCTCGCGTTTGAGAATGTTGGCGCGCGGTCACGCCATCTGTCTCATTATGTCACGCGTTGTGTGTGGATTCTATTAAAATTTTATGATATCATACTTTTGCGAGCAGATGGTCGCGATTCCCATCTGCTTCATTACGTCACCCGCTGTGTGCGTATGTCCGTCCGCACGATAACTCGCGTAACAATCGTTCGATTTCGATGAAATTTTAGTATCTAGTAAGGTATCACCTGGGAAGGAACCTTTTTTAAAGTGAACGAAATGGGGTGAAAGTTCAGTACATAGGAGCGGGATCCATTCCACCGCTGTTATGCGTCATAACTAACGTAAAAAGGTTCGATTTCGATGAAATTTTAGTATGTGGTAGGGGACCAGCTGGCCACAAATCCTATTGAAAATGGGCGAAATGGGGTCAAAGGTCAGGACATAGGAGCGGAATCACTTCCATCGCCATTATGCGTCATAAGTTACGTAAAAATGCTTCGATTTGAATGAAATGTTAGTATGTTGTAGGGGCCTGCCTGGGGACGAATTCTATTGAAAATGGGTGAAATGGGGTCAAAGGTTAGGACACAGGAGCGGGATCTATTCCATAGCCCTTATGCATCATAACGTACGTAAAAATGCTTCGATTGCGACAAAACTTTATCATATTATTTCGGAGGTATACCGAACCGGTTCTGTTGAATATTATCGATATGGGATCAAGGGTCAGGGCACAGGACCGAAATTTATTCCACAGCCATTATTCTCATAACTTGAGTAATGATTTCTGGTATGTTGGAAAGCGTATTACAATCAATGCATTGCATGATTTTACAAACTTGTTATCTCTAAGCTTTCATTTTTTTACCATTTTTAAATGGGTGATGTGCACTTATTATAAGACTTCAATGGTGCTTGAGTTCCGGAGTACCCACGTAGTCGTCGTCTTCACTCCCAATCGCATTCAGATGCGAACAGACGAACTAACAAAAGATGATAAATTCTGGTCTTCCTGTTTTCCAAAATGACTTGCTAAAAATAAGATTACTCTCAAAAATACGCCGCAGAAATTATGCTTCCTATTATACAAAGCAATTTTTTAATCAGAAGCCTTCTCTTTTCTAGATAATTTTGGGTAAAAAATGGAAAGTGGATATTACGTTTTTGCCTAACAGCTACCGCTTTATTTAGCCTTATTGATAATCAATTTTACAGACAAGTGCAAGAGCGCCCTGCCACTTCCACTATACTTCACTGAGTCATACCTCTTTTCTGGCTCACATACACACGCACACCTTTCAGATTAATCATTCCACACCCTCAGCGTTCAGCGCGTTTTGAGAAGACAAACTTCCTCGATCTTTAACATAACATCTCTCTTGCTGCTGCAAAAAGACGAGAACGTTTCCGCTCCTTCTTGGAAGAAAAACAGAGCTCGTCGCTCCGCAACTAGAAATGGCTGGCGTTAACCTCGGGCTAATGTAATCAATTGCTTCTCGTAAAAGGAGAGAGAGAGAGAGAGAGAGCTGTGGCACAGAATAGAGTCTAATGTATAGTTCTTTTTTATTTTCAATTTGTCGCAACACTAATGTAAGTGTTTTGGTATTTTTAGGTGATTTTTAGGAGCAGTTGTTTTAAAAAGCAAAAGCCCCAATTAGTCAAAGTATGTTTGCATCTGCTACAATTTACGTATAATGTTGTTGACTAACGAATTCCATACGAACGGGGCAACGAAACTGGGGTATTTGGAACTTCGTATTCACCAAGAAAGAGTTTAAGGTCATTGACTCCCAAATTTTAAACACGAAGCGAATGATTCCTAATTTCTCATTTAAAAACGGCAAGGTGAATGTTGAAACCATGAAATTCTCCAATTCGTTTCCTCAAAGCATTTTAACCCAGAGCCTGTTAATAAAATTTATTATCAGGATTTTTCTAGCGTTACTAGCTTCAAACAATTTCTTCTAATTGCTATGAAATTGTTTCGTGGTTCAATTTGTTCTAGTTTCTATGACATTGTTTCGTGGTTCAAGGACCGCCATTAGAGCAACTCTATGGGCTATAAATCGTCTCCCATTCCTGGTTTAGGTACACGGATTCAGAGAGAGAGAGAGAAAGAGAGATCGAAAGAAGTGCACGCGCTAGAAGACATCAATATCAAGAGTACCATACTTTATCTGGGACTTGGATTCGAACACGGGCCTAGACCTGACAACTAGCCATATACCAACGCCTCTACTTGTCCACTGGGGCTGCTGGTTAACTAGAATATACTATATTTTAGCGCTTCCCACTTTTTTTTTGGATGAAAGGATTTTTAGAAAACTTTGAGAATAGAACAAACTTTAGTCTTCTAAGTAGGGAACGATGGAAAATGCTTTGAATTTAAGAACTTTCTCAGAAAGAACCTTCTAGGAAATGCGATCTGTTAGGATTTCATACGCACAAATAGCACGCGAGGGCCACATAATAGAGAACTTTCGTAGCCGTGTAAAACTTGGATGGAGTGCATTTGGAAGAAACAGCACAGCTTTTCAAGAACAATTTACCATTATGTCTTAAACGAAAAGTGTTTAATCAATGTATTTTTCCAGTTCTTACTTATGGATGAGAGACATGGATCTTAACTGAAAGAAGACATAACAGAGGTTGTGGAAAACTCAGTGTAGCACGGTGAGATGCATGCTTTTTGTAACCACGACATTTAGGAAAAGGACTTCAACGATCAGGGAAATGGCAAGAATTGATGACACAATGATCAAAGTAAAGGCACTTAAATATCAGTTAATTGGATATATTTGTCGAAAAACTAACCACCCTTGTACAACTGAAACACTAGACTAGATATATAAGGAGAGGAAACGATCCAGCAGAAGACCACGTGGAAGTTAGGTAGATGAAATTCTAAAGCACGCTGGCGTGACTTGGAATAGATTGACTCAAGGCAAAGAGTTGTGGAAGAAACTTGGGAAGATTTTCATCAAACTGTGAATTGAGAATCATTGAATTCAATAGAAATATGGAGATGTGACGTGCCTGCCCCGCAGGACGGACACGAGATAAAGGCAGATAGCAACGAGAGCAAACGGCTTCGTAGTTCAGTTGGGAGAGCGACTTATTCCGGAATGAGGGTACCCGGGTTCGATGCCCGGCGTGGACAAAAATGGCGGAGAAATTTACTTCGTTATAGTTGTACTCACACCTTCAATTGATTACATTGTTTTACTCACACATTTTACAGACTACAGATTTGGTTGTCCTCACACCTTTTACAGACCATAGAGGTGATTGTTCTCACACCCTTTACAGACTACAGGATTGTTTACACATCTTTTACAAACTAGGTCGTTGTCCTAAGACCTTGTACAGACTATAACATTTTCTTCACACCTTTTCCAGGCTACATCTTTTCCCTCAAATCTTCTGCAGACCATATCGTTATTTGAATATGTCACACCTTCAGAAACTCCTGATACTTTTTACAGACTACAGCGTTGTCATCAGACCTTTCATAAACTATAGCGTTGTCTTCACAACTTTTACGGGATATAGTGTTGGCCTCATACCTTTTACAGACTACAGCGTTGTTCTCTCAACTTTTACAGACTATGGATTTGTCTTCATACCTTTTACAAATTATAGCTTTGTCTTCACATCCCATAAAGGCACAATTTTTTGAAATAACAAACAGTGATTGACGAAAAGGGCTGTAAAGTATGCAAATTTTCCTGTGATGATAATTAGATGTCAGTTTATCATTGTAAAATCCACCATTTTGGATAAAAAACGAGAAGTTGACTGTTTAAATTTCAATACCACTGGTCCCTAAGAAGGAAGACAGATATAATTTCGTGTTGTCATGCGTGTGCGAGAATGCTTTTAGTATTCCAGCGACTTTAGCTTACTCTCCTGGCCACCGCATATCCCATTGAACATATCAACACATTAATCCCATTGACCATGTGTAGGACTATCTTGACCAATAGGTTCGACGGATGAATTCCCCACCGATGACTCTTGCTGATTTGCGAGACGCTCTGGTGTCTTCATGGTATAGCATCCTTACAGAAACCTTCAGAGGACTCATTGAATCAATGCCACGTTGCTGTACTTGCGGAATTCGTGGCAGGAGGAGGTCATGCCCCATACTACGTAACAGGTTGTTATAATTTTTTTGACTGGATTGTATAATACCTAACTTAAAGTCATTTTGAAGTGCCTCCAGCTTTGGAGCATTTGTCGAAAAACAGTCTGTACATCAGAGAATTCGTTAGTGTCTGCACAATAAGTAGTTTTCATAACCAAAGAACATTCACAAATATCGGGCAAAATCTTCAGCGTTTAGAGATGGCTGATTACGCATTACCTTAAAATATATTTTGCATATTGGAATTGAGATCTTTTGTCAATGACCTGCACCTTACATCCGGGTACCCAATGGCGCGCTCCTTGTTCATATGAATATGACGATTAAGGAAAGCGTCTTTCCCTTTTTCACTTTTAGGAAGAACTGTGTTCAATAAAACATTTTAGTCGCGCAAAAAGATTTCTTTACAGATCTAAATCTCGCAAAACACTTACCGAGAAATAATACATCGCGCACAAATTTCCCTTACCTAAGCACAACATTATAATCAAATATTTTCGCTTATGGATTTAGCCCTTTAACAGGCTGAGATGAACTAATTCTGAGATAGTAAAATAGGCTGAAATAAGCTCGAACGAATGTATTCGATGTCTATGAAGCGGCCCGAATGCCGCTAGAACAAGTGAATCTGCTCATATGGGCCTCGCTGCGTCTAACAAATACAATGGGCAAGTTAGTAAAAATAACGAATTTAATTAGTGACGGAAACCGTGCTCTTACTCATGAAAAATACAAAACGTTTTTAGATGTAAACTTGACGCCAAATATGGTTTCTTGCTTCTGCACAATCAAATACGTTGGATTAGTGCTCGAATATACTTAGTGATATTTTTGCAAATTCAGAAAGCGCTTTATCACTTTTTATTGGAAAAAGTACAATACTTTTGTGGTAACAGACTGTTCTACTATTCATCCGATGACAAGCGGTCGGTCGTGTGCCTCCCCAACGCTGTTGTGGACAAAATGTCTGAAAGCTTCGTCAGGAGTCCTCGAAAGTCAACGAGTTACGAGATGGGACTCTCGGGAAACTGGCATCTTGAGTGTGACTGTGTGGCGCGTTCTGCAACTACGTCTGCATTTCAAGCCGTACATATTTACAATCGTATACCAGCTGTATTCAGACGATGGTAAGATACGCAAAGATTTCTGTGCCGCCCCGGTGGCGCAGTGGTCTAAGCGATGGCCTCTGATCATTCGTCCGAAAGGGGTCCGGGTTCGAATCTCGGTGAGGCATGGATGTTGTGTTTGTCTTACGGCACTGGCTGTCTCCCTTTCCTGGAACCAGTGACCCTGAATTAGTGACGGGAGACTGCTTATAGCCCACTGAGTTGCTCACGGTGGTCGTTAAACCTCCAATCAGAAAAAAAAAAAAAAAAAAAAAAAAAAAAAGATTTCTCTACGGAAATGGTCAGCCAGTTAGAAGAACACGAGGACTTTCTGCAGACGATCATTTTCAGTGAGGAGTGCACTTTTCAAGTAAGCGGTCAAGTGAACACCCATACCTGCAGAATTTCGGAATTTAGGAAAGCGAACATCCACTCGCCGCCATAGAACGTATTCGTGACAGAGGGAGAGCCCAAAAGTTAAGTTCTTTTGCACCATGAGTATGAAGAAAGTGTACGTACCCTTCTTTTTTGCTGAGTCCACCGTTACTGGTATTGTATCCCAGCCAAAACACAAGTGTTGGGAAACTGCTGGCCACCAGCTGTCAGTGATGGGTCACAGTTGGCTGAAATCTGCCGCTCACGGCCCGGTAGTGCTCCGTTGATGGAAGCGCCATCAGTTGGCGAGCCATTGATGGCCCTGCAGCATCGCCGTGAATTGCGGGCCACCTAGCAAGTGCCACTAGTGGCCCGTAGCTGGCAACCGATGAAACCCCAACCCCAGGTGGAAGCAACGGGACTGCGCATGCGCCGAAGCAACACGTGCTGTGTATCTCGTGGTACCAGATAGTTGAAGACGACGCTATCGCCATCGTGTTATTTTAGTGGATGTTAAGAAAAAAATCCATATGTAGAGATGCAAATTAATTCCCTAATGAAATGCCAAGTCCCCGAAGACATCAGACTAAGCCATGAAATATTATTTTACAGGCGTGAAATACATCCACTCCGGTCCCATGAATAACAAGAAATAATTTGAAACAGCTGGAAACAACAGTCCTGGAAAAACATTAAAAAAGCGTTTGTTGGAAAATAAAAAGAATTATACGCGTACAAAATTTATCAATTATTTGAAAGAAAAAAAAAAAAAAAAGCAACGCTATGTGGATGTAATGTATTCATCCATGCGCTGAATACACAAGACTGGAGGAATTTGCTTCTAAAAATAACGAGAAGTAAAATAAAATACCTTTCCTCTTTAAAACAAATGTAGCTTCGGACAACAGAAAGGAAAGATACAACGTTAAAATGTAACAGAATGTGACATGAACGGGTAAATATATTAATTCAGCAATCGCCTGTCAAGACAAGGACAACACAAAACTTTGGAAAGTGCCTTTAAGTTGGTACACTCCTTAAAAATGAGTGAAGTTCTCTTAAGGTAATACTAGCTGATGACTTTAGCTGCACCGTCAAAGTGTTGACTTCGCAGGGAAACGTTGAGCTCTCTCGAAAGTTTTGGGATTCATAGGATCTCTGACGGCGCTGCAATAGCTAGCCCGTCAGTCACCGGAAACCACAGTCTTTCACTCGGACATATTCGGCCCAGAGACCTGTGGGGTTCTGCCTCCCCCACGGGACCGGTACCTTACACCCTTCTGTCACAACCCGTGTGTGCGACGTGCTATGGGCAGTTGGGGCAAGCTACTTTTCGAAAATTTCCCATCTCGTGGCCGGGAGATCGCCCGCCAACGCGAGTTTTTTTTTTTTAGGGGGGGGGGACAAATGTCCTTTATTAGGTATCTGAGTAGATTACAAAACACATGCACATTTCACTATGAGGGTCTCATGCACCCCTCTCACAATATTCAAACACTGAAAAAATATTAAAACGAATCACAAAATCGTCCACAGCGCTAGGGCCAGTGCTGTGGTGATGACCCCGCGCCAGGGTCTTCAAAAATGCCTTGATCAATAGACCCAAAAGCTCAATATCGAGAGCGACGTACCTCCGTGGGTACTTCCATCTGTCAACCATAGTTGACCCGGCTTTTCCTTTGCTCAAGTTCCCTGATAAGACTAGGGCATGTCTTTCTGAAGCTGGAGTGAGCGACGTCGAACTTCAGGTGGAACTTGGCATTCGCAGCAGTGCAGTTGCTGCACTTTGGTGCGGCTGCACACTGGTGGTGCTGGTGCCCAACTTCACCGTAATTGCCGCACCTTGCTTCTGACTCGGGGCAGTTGCCTCGGAAATAACCGAAGCCATTACACCGAAAGCACCTAACCTCCCTCAAAAATTCCTTTAGGCGGAGCACTGACCAACCCAAGTTCAGTGCCTTCCGCCTCACCAAGTGCTTGAAGGCCTTGGGCTCCACGTCTGCCACCCAGTGGACCCTACCTCTCTTGCCCTTGATGGGGAAACAGGCTTTGAAGCCGTTCTCGAGCTCTGGGTTCTGCCCGCAAACCGCCTGCTCGAACTCTTTCCCTGAGAGATCCCCGTCGACCCCATAGACAATCAACCGGGGGTGTCTCTTTCGTGGGGCCGTGGGGAGTGTGCAATCCTTGGTCAGCGCATTGCTTCTCAACTCCTGGGCAAGGCGGTCGAGCTCCCCGGGATGGGAACAATCCACCGCGACCCCTCCTTTCCTTATGTTCCGAAAGCTCTTGACCTCTATCTGCAGTTCAGTTGGGTAAACTGCAGTTTTCAGGGTCTTCTTCGTGTCCTCTGAGGACGCACTCTCGACTGTCGGGTAAACCAAAAGCACGTGTCTCCCGTCTCCCGACTTTTCTTCTTTTTAATCTCAATCTGAGCGGGCGAAGACCCTTTCGTCGTGCTAGCCCCTTTCCTAGCCACTTCGGCGTAGGAAACCACTTTCACGTCGGCTTCGCAGCCCAACTCCTGCCGAACGGACAGCCTGCCTTCGACATAGGCTACCCGTTCAGCTTTCTCGTAACAAGCCTTCTTAATACTGCTCAGGGCTGCTTTCACCTTTTCTCTCCCTGAGGAAGTGACCCGCGAGTCCAAGAGAACGGACTCAACTTCCCAGGTGAGGGCGAAAATGCAGCTCATGAAAGCCTCAGGTGTAAGCGCCGGGGGTGTCCTGGGATGCTCGTATCCCACCAAAGTTTCTTCTGGGCGACCAGCGGACGACCCCTCAGGAGCCCGAAAGGGTTTGGGCTGGGGTGGGGTTTTACCCTTCTTTGCCATGGGCGGAACTGGCAAGGTCGTGCTTACACCACTAAAGTTGCGGCTATCCTTGATTTTTATCTTTTTTTATGGCTACTACTGGGAAATTGGCAGACAAGATTCGGCAAGCCATCAGTTACGTCACGTGATTGCCGGCTGCCACTTCCGGGAACTAGCGGACCACATTCAGCTAGCCATCATCTATGGCACGTGCTTGCAGAGCCGCTGAAGGGTCACTTGTGGCAGCTGCTGCCTGTGATGGATAACTGATGGCCCTGTTGTGGCGTATGACAACTGATGGGGGTGCCAACTGTTGGCATGAACTGCTAGCCCTTCTGCTGGCTGCCCGGACATTTTATTGACGGTTCGGCAGCGGCAACATAGTGCTGGGCCATTGCTGGTAGTGCTGGCCCAGCAAGACTATTTTTGCTGGGATATCTCGATATCAGGCAAACGTATCTCATCCTGTAATCAGACGACGATTACCATGACGGACTCTTACACTTCCAGCTACATGGAGTCAGTGGCGACCCAGGTACGGGCATACCGGGCAACCGCCTAAGGCCCCGCTCTCAGAGTGGCCCCACAACTCAGCCAATTAATTAGTAGTTTTTGCTTGGTGTCACCTAAAATATTGTAGTTCTAGTTCACGATCATATACAAATAAATGACCAATTTTAATATTTTGTCTGCAGAGAGGAGCTTTTCTAAGCTGTAGCTCATCAAGACTAACAGTACCTATAAGGAACACCCTGACCCAAGACCGGCTGTCATTTCTGGCTCTCCTGTCCGTGGAAAACGACGTGGCATCTACTCTGGACTATAGTGATTCGATTAAAGACTTCAGCCACAGGAAAAGTCGCAGATTTATTCTTTAAATAATAGGTTTATCTTATAATTATACAGCTATCCTTGTTTATTTAGTAACAGGTCATTTTGGAACAGGTAATATTTTGGATTCCTAATTATACATATTAATAAACAATGTATTGTATTACATCGTGTTTATTTCATATAAATCAATACCACAATTCCCGATAAAAAAAATTGCTTTGGGATCACATTCACGCCAAGTGAGGGTTTGTTTGAAAAAAAAATAGCGAGCGACTACTTTACGGTCAGAGTAAGCAACATGTAATTTTTTTTACGTGTATATACATACAGTACATAAGGGATTATTGTGATTGCGAAGGGCCTCGTGAAGAGCCATCGCCCGGGGTCCCACAAGGCCTAGGGTAGCAACTGCATAGAGTGCCTCCTCATTACCTAAACGACGTAAGTAGTGCTTAAACGCCCGTTTTCCAGGTAGGTAGATTGGTCGAGGTGCACCTGTAGCATGGCCACCTCGTTCCCCAGACTATACACTGCTAGATGTTTTCTTGTAGGGCTTTGCTAAAGATCGTGTCTATATACTACAACCAATACCGATGAGCTATATATAAGAATCACTGTCGCCATTGCTGCTGTTACAACTAATATCCTATGCCGCGTGTGGCAGGAAGTCGGCTACAGGTGGGACGTCTGCTGAATTACTGGAGGCAATCACATCGAAATTTGACTTTGTGTTGAAACTTCAAGTGTTACTCTATTTACATAGTAAGACTCATTGCTCATGGTTGCTGTTTTCTTTATATTGTCTTTTAAAACACCCTGTATTTTTTCCTCAGATAGACACTCTTATAAAGAATTTTGATGACAAGTATAAACAATTCGACTCCAACCAAGATTATATCTGTTCACCAGTCCATGGAAAATTGGCATTGAAAGCAGAAACTTCATGGAATTATGTGAACTTCAAGCAGATGAATTCATTAGAGCTCTATCAGAACTAGAACACAATTGGTTGAACTCTTTCTCATTAAAAAATACCCAAACATCAGAGATTTGTCATTAAAACTTCTTTTAATGTTTGAAAGTACTGTCATGTTCAAGAGGGCATATTCTCACATAAAGTACATAGAATCAAAACTCAGAAATAGTATGAATGACTCCATTGTTGAACAATTACTTCGACTTTCAAAGACGATCATCGAAGTGGACGAGCAACAAATAATACCTGAGTTTAATCGTCCACAGTACCCACATTATATAGAACGGGTTTTTTTTTTCAAATTTTAAATTTCATTTGTTCTAGTATTAATTAAACGAGTTTAACGGTTTAATAAATTAAGCAGGACATCTTCATATATTTACATCACCTTGTGCGCATTTATAAAAGAAATATGGTCCGCCATCAAATTCTTTTGAAATGCTTGTCCCGCGACTCTATAGACGCTGCTTAAGATAATCAGATATTCGGAAAAATAAGAAGCACCGAGTTTCATATGAAAGCACACCTTGGAATATTTGTAATCTCATGCAGTCTAAGGGTTCTAGTGTAATGCCAACTCCTTTTGTGTAGATAACAGTCCATAGAATAAAGTCATAGGAAGTGGATGCTCCACTTGTCAGAACGGCACTGATCAGAGAGAAAACTGCAAGGAAAATGATACAGGTGAATGACAAGCGTTTTATAGTTTCGAAGGCTTTTATTACTAAACGACTCACCAGCGGTTCCAATAAAAGCAATTCCTGCTGCTTATTCTCTAATTTCTGAAAGGTAACACAAAAGAAATTGCTTACACCCACCTCATAATCTTAGGTAAGCGGTGCATTAGACACACTCCACTCAATACATATGAATATCTGTATATGAAGATTTTGTACTTAATAGATGAAAATGAGGAACATAAATTTGATGTCTGTGGTACGATAAGTTAAAACAAATCCCTAAAACGGCCGAAAAAACTCATTCTATTTACAATTGGCTCCATTTTCAAGCCCAAAAGCCCCGGAACACATAGAGGCAACGACTATATACTATAGTATTCGTGACTAAGGTGATATACGTCATAAAAATTATACAAGTGATGCCATTTACATGAAAAGAAAAAAAGAAGTAATTATAGTCCAAAAGCAAATACAGAACATGTTCAAGTAAGAGTCTCACCTCCTAAGTGTGTCGTGGGGGGAGCAATCATCTGTCTCCAAGTTCTTGGCACTGAAATCGGAAAGTCCATATTACAGCAGATATCCTAATATTTAAGAATAAACAGGCTTTCCGAGAGAAGAATGGTATTCTTGTTAACAGAGGAGTTTAAAACTTTATTAGCATTTTGCCAGTCCTGTTTGTAGCCTTCCTGGTTGACTGAAACGGTGAGGGCTGTGGTGACGTTTCCACTTCGTAGAGAATATTGGTACTCTTTCAGTCTTATATTAAACGATCGAAGAGTCGAACCGATGTAAACCTTAGAGTCACGGTTTGGGTCTTCTGAGGTCAGAGGTATGGAGTAGACCCCCGGTTTGTTAAACATATTGACTTTATCCCGGTCTCTACGAACTAGTGAGAAGATATTTCGGGTACAGATTCAAAAGAATAAATTATGTCGTTGACAGAATGTTTTCACGTAAGGAACAATATGTGGAATAAAATCCAATTTACCAACAAATTTAGCCAGAGGAGCTTCATAAACCAAAGTGGTAAATCGTAGTTTAGAAAACTTACTGAGTAACCTGTGAAAGAGAGAGGCCGGGAATCCGAACTCCCGGGGTAAAGCTTGAATCCTATTTAATTCATCAATGCGAATCTTGTGGGATAAAGATTGGGTAAAGGCTCTTTTAATCAAAATCGAAGAGCAGAAGATTTATGTTCCGGAGGGTGAGCAGAAGCGAAAGGAATAATACAGGGAATAAGCGTAGGTTTTCTGTAAACTGAGTACTGAAGTAGATTAGAGGTTAAATCCTTGTTAATAAAATATCAAGAAAAGGGAGTTTTCCCTCAACTTCAAGTTCTTGGGTAAAGCAGATAGTTGGATATTGAGAAGACAGACACTCAGTAAACTGATTCAAGAGGGAGAAGGAATAAGGCCAGAACACCAACATGTCATCCACATACCTCATAAGAAGTAAAGGTTGGACAGAAAAACTCGCCAAGACAGTCTCCTCTATAGACTGCAACAGGATCTCGGCTAAAATGGGGGATAAGGGGGATCCCATAGGCGCACCTTCTGTTTGATGGAAAAACTGGTCATTGAATTTAAAATAGGAACGTTTTGCAAGAAGTTTAAGGGCGGATAAGATAGCATCAATTTCAAGTGGGGAGATGGAGTTGTCCTGAGATAATTTTTCAATAATAATAGAATGGACAGAAGAAAGAGATGTATTTGGAAATAATGATCCTACATCAAAGGATGCCATAATAAACTTAGTTCCAAAAGAGTTAAAAGCCTTAATACGGTCGAGAGCCTGTAGTGCTTTTAATAGAAACTGAGGAATTCATTATGAGGGGTTTCAAGTATGAAGCCAAGGTTGCTTCTAATGGACGAGTTGGGCTAGCGTGACCTGAGACCAGCAACCTTAGTGGGTGATCCTGTTTATGAGTCTTGAGTTTGCCGAATGTCTCAGGTACCCTAGGGCTAATAGGAGGTTTCATCCTAGTAGAGATAGATGACGGTAGAAACCCAAAATTTCTCAGTTTAGTGAGATCAGAAATGGTAGCTGCGGTGGGGTCCGATTTGAGGGTTCGATGTGGGACCGAATTTATTGCTTGTTTCATTTTATCATGGTAGTACTTTCGATTCATGATAATAAGCTGATGAGATTTATCTGCGCTTAGTAGAGACAGGTTAGGGTTATGAGCTAGTTCTAGCAGTTCATCACGCCCGTACTTCAAGGAATGCTTAACACCCTAGTTTGTTCAGAACAAGAAGTTGCCAAGTTATAGCGGATAGGTTCTGTTTCGTCCTCTGGTAGAGCACTAAAGATCTGTTCAAGCTGAGGTATAAAGTGCATTGGGTTAACCGAAGAGACTGGAAAACTGAATTTAAAACCTCTGTTTAGGGCAGAGGTTTGAGTATGCGATAGTTGAACAGAACTGAGGTTTAAAACGAGTCCGATGTAGATAAGTCATTGGTTGTATTATTAAATGGGCTTGAATAGCGAACCCGGTTAGGGTTGTGAGCCACTAAAAGACGAAGTTTATTGATATGTCGTTGTTCAACAGTAGTAAGCACAGATTGAAGTGAAGTAAAGAATTTCATTAGGTTCCTACCTAATAATAGTTGATGGGTGAGACCAGACATGGAGACATAGCTTTGATAAGTTTTCCGACTGAGAAGATCAATATAGCTGCGTTTCAGTCTTATGCTGGTCTCAGGGTACGCTAGCCCAACTCGTCCATTAGAAGAAGCCTTGGCTTCATACTTGAAACCCCTCATAATGAATTCCTCAGTTTCTAACAAAAGCTCTACACAGGCTCTCGACCGTATTAAGGCTTTTAACTCTTTTGGAACTAATTTTATTATCGCATCCCTTGATGTAGTGTCATTATTTCCAAATGTACCCCTTTCTTCTGTTCATTCTATTATTATTGAAAAATTATCTCAAGACAACTCTATCTCCCCACTTGAAATTGATGTTATCTTATCCGCCCTTAAACTTCTTGCAAAACGTTCCTATTTTAAATTCAATGACCAGTTTTTCCATCAAACAGAAGGTGCTCCTATGGGGTCCCCCTTATTCCCCATTTTAGCCGAAATCCTGTTGCAGTCTATAGAGGAGACTGTCTTGGCGAATTTTTCTGTCCAACCTTTACTTCTGATGAAGTATGTGGATGACATGTTGGTGTTCTGGCCTTATTCTTTCTCTCTTTTGAATCAATTTACTGAGTGTCTGTCTTCTCAATATCCAACTATCTCCTTTACCCAGGAACTTGAAGTTGAGGGAAAACTCCCTTTTCTTGATATTTTATTAACAAGGATTTAACCTCTAATCAACTTCTGTACTGAGTTTACAGAAAACCTACGTTTATTCCCTGTATTATTTCTTTCGCTTCTGCTTACACTCTGGAACATAAATCTTCTCCTCTTCGATTTTTGATTAAAATAGCCTTTACCTATTCTTCATTCCTCAAGATTCGCATTGATGAATTAAATAAGATTCAAGCTTTAACCATGGAGTTCGAATTTCCGGCCTCTCTCTTTCACAGGTTACTCAATAAGTTTTTTAAACTACGATTTACCACTTTGGTTTATAAAGCTCCTCTGGCTAAATTTGTTGATAAATTCGATTTTATTCCACATATTGTTCCTTACTTGAAAAAAGTCTGTCAACGACATAATTTATCCTTTTGAATCTGTACCCGAAATATCTTCTCACTAGTTCGTAGAGACCGGGATAAAGTCAATATGTTTAACAAACTGGGGGTTCTGCTCCATACCTCTGACCTCAGAAGACCCGAACCGTGACTCTAAGGTTTACATCGGTTTGACTCTTCGATCGTTTAATATAAGACTGAAGGAGCACCAATATTCTCTACGAAGTGGAAACGTCACCACAGCCCTCACCGTTGCAGCCAACCAGGAAGGCTACAAACCGGACTGGCAAAATGCTAATAAAGTTTTAAACTCCTCTGTTAACAAGAATACCATTCTTCTCTCGGAAAGCCTGTTTATTCTTAAATATTAGGATATCTGCTGTAATATGGACTTTCCGATTTCAGTCCCAAGACCTTGGACACAGATGATCGCTCCCCCCAAGACACTCTTAGATGGTGAGACTCTTACTTGAAAATGTTCTGTATTTGCTTTTGGATTATAATTACTTCTTTTTTTTCTCTTAATGTAAATGGCATCAGTTGTATAATTTATATGACGCATATCACCTTAGTCACGAATACAATAGTATATAGTCGTTGCCTCTATGTGTTCCGGGGCTTTTGGGCTTGAAAATGGGGCCATGCGAGCCCCGAAAGCTATATAAATAGGTTTTAAAAATTGTAAATAAATTGAGTTTTATTCGGTCGTTTTAGGGATTTGTTTTAACTTATCGTACTACAGACAGCAAACCTATGTTCCTCATTTTCACATATGAATATGTGTATTAATTATGTAAATTCCGTGTGACTAATACCTATTATTCATTCATACTGAATATCTAAAATAATGTGGAATGATAGATCAGTATTTGTGAGCGAAACTTTACGTTCTTAGGATGTGGCACCATCATAACATTCTTTTACTTAAATTTACTCAAATCAAACAATTTTAATAAACATTTGTAAAGGCAAGTAGTGATTAAAACTTAACAAGATACTACAGTAAGTAATGAAGCAACGTATCATAATGCACATTGCATTTGAAAGGTTTTCTTGTTTCTGAGTTGTCTTTAATTTATCCGATCACCACTCTAACGTACTTTTTCATTTAGAACTACATCTTTTTTTTCTATTGATTGAAAGTTTAACGACTACGGGGAGCAACTAAGTTTGCTATAAGCTGTCTCCCATCCCTAATTTAGGGCCACTGGTTTCAGGGAAGGGAAAGGGTCAGTGCCGTAGGACAAACACAACATCCCATCCATGTCTCGCTGGGATTCGCACTCGGATTCTTCAAGTACGAAAGGTCATAAGACAGCGTTTAGACCACTGCGCCCCCGAGGAGGCTAGAACTACGTCACTGATTGTTCTGTAATCATTTTTACAGTAAGACGAAAATCATTCTTCACTGAGTTTCGCCCCTTTTTCCATATTTTCGCATATCTGTGATGTCGTGGGCTTCCAGGACGAGTCTCGAACTGCATTTGTTTGTCTTACTGTTGGAAACCGTTTACATCATTCATTTCAGATACGCATGATATTAACATGACGTCATCCTAATAAACGTCTTTTAACATTTCGAACGCTTCCGATGGTTTCTTTCCAATGTTAACCAAAACTTTCACGTTAATGCTTTATTCAAAATACTATTAATTCATTTCTGTGCGGAACGACGGGTACACTGGTTTATAAAACGTTTCACAACTTCGCACACACTACGTCTTTCGAGAAAATTCTGCTATAGAATGTAATTCATAAATAAATCAATAGATCAGGTCAGCAATTGTTCATTTATCTGAGCATCCCAGTATAGCCCCCCCCTTTTTTTTTTTTTTTTTTTTTGATTGGAGGTTTAATGACCCCCGTGAGCAACTCAGTAGGCTATAAGCAGTCGTCCATCCCTAATTTAAGGCCACTGGTTCCTGGGAAGGAAGAGAGCCAGTGCCGCAAGACAAACACAGCATTCATGCCTCACCAAGATTCAAATCTAGACCCATCTCGGACGAATGATCAGAAGTCATCGTTTAGATCCGGGGCTTCCAAACTTTCTGAGACCGCGCCGCCCTTCACGTGTCACATTTTCCGTGCGACGCCTCTGTACCCCAAATTAAAATAAAATGTCCAAATTCCAGTTTGTGGTATTATCATGGTCATAAGAAAATAGTCATTTACATTACAAGCTGGTAATACAAAATTTGAAAAACATTTACACAACTGAATAAGAAGAAATGGATGAGATAGGCATTTTTTCACAATGGTCTCACTCTTTATTTGGTTTTCACATTTTTACGGTGAATTTAGAAACTACCTAACAGAGGTATTTGCGTCTTAATGGGTTGGGGGAGCTTGTTTCTCGTCACACAAAAAATCGAATCTGGACACAATGTTCGATACAGCTACGCGGATCTCCTTCTGAACGTTAACTTTGCTTCTGTTGTATTACCGCCAGAGCTGAAAATCCTGCTTCGCAAAAGCCGGATGTGGCAAAAGGGAGAATTACTCTCACTGCTTTCTTATTCTTTTCTGGGTACTCATTTGACACAATGTTCCAAAGTTTCAGAAGAGAATGTCATTTTCAGTATGGAGTCTGAAGAAATGTCTATTAACTGTTCCTGCTCAGCAGTAGTGAAGGTTTTTTTTTTTTTTTTTTTTGATTGAAGGTTTAACGACCACCGTGAGCAACTCAATGGGCTATAAGCAGTCGCCCGTCCCTAATTTAGGGTCACTGGTTCCAGGGAAGGGAGAGAGCCAGTGCCGTAAGACAAACACAACATCCATGCCTCACCGGGATTCGAACCCGGACCCCGTTCGGACGAATGATCAGAGGCCATCGCTTAGACCACTGCTCCACCGGGGCGGCATAGTGAAGGTTGATGGTGGATCTGTTGTAAACGCGTCTGTAACCCACTTGTGTTCATCTGTTTGAGAGGAAAGTAAATTTTCATGGTGCATTTCACTATAAATTATAAGTTTTAGGTTTTCCTTATAATCGCGATGCTCCGGATCAAAACCTGCAACGCGCTGCGGCGTCGCGACGCACAGATTGGGATCCCCTGGTTTAGACCATTGTCCACTAGGGTGGACCCTCGTTATTTAATTGCCTGACTTTAAACAATTGTAGCTGACACCCAAGTGTAAATATTTTTGTTTTTTGATTGGGTGTTTAACGACCACCGTAAGTAACTCAATGCGGTATAAGCAGTTGCCCATCCCTAATTTAAGGTCAGTGACTCCATGGAAGGGAAAGAGCCAGTGCCGTAAGACAAACACAACATCCATGCCTCACCGGGATTCAACCCTGGACCCATCACGGGCGAATGATCAGAAGCCAACGCTTAGACCACTGCACCACCTGGCGGCTATAAAACTCCATTGTATTTCTAATTGATGAAGCTATTTAGGAAAGAATGAGAAAGTCCACTTTTACCTGTTCTTTCTTAGTTGAAGCTAGCAAATGTAAGACAAAAGGAATGGCGACGTGCTGAAGATCAGGAAATTTGATAGAAAAATGTGATTTTGCAAAATGATTCGACTTTACTTTCCATTCACACTGCTGGCCACCCAAAATGCAACACCAAGAAGAACACGAGATAGCAAAGCCAGATTTACTGGAAACATAACAACAAATATAAAGATGAAACGATTAAGCTTACAGGCCCGTGCGACTTGCGGAACACGCAGACATCAATCGTTCGTGTGGCCCCCATGGCTGGCAATAACGGTCGCTACACGCCGCGGAATCGAACGAAAGAGGCTTTGGATGTGGGCTTGGGGTATGTCGGTCCAGGCTGCTTCCACGCGTTGCCACAGTTCATCAGGCGTAGCCGCGGGTGGTGCTTGCCGGGCCACTCTGTTGCAGATCAGCGACCAGACGTGTTCGATGGGCAACATGTCGGGAGAACAGGCGAGCCACCGAAGCAGTGGCACCTGGTCGGCCGTGAAGAATTTTTGCACGATGCGTGCCACGTGCCGGCGCGCGTTGTCATGTTGAAACGTGGCCGCTGGCAGGTCCTGCAGGTAAGGGAGGACTACAGGCTCTAAAACGTCGGAAATGGTGCGGTGCCTGTTGAGTTTACCGGCGATGCGTACCAGAGGGGTGCGAGTGTCATACTAATTGCGCCCCAAACCATAACGTCAGGCGACGGACCGGTATGGCGATGCATAATGCAGGCGTCATACAGTCTCTCACCGCGGTGCCGCCACACGCGGATCCGACCATCGTGGTGTTGCAGGCAAAAGCGGGATTCGTGGGAGAAGACAATGTCGTGCTATTCCGTAGTCCAGGTGCAGCGTTCAACGGCCCACTGCCGCCGCACTCGCCGGTGGTGTAACGTCAATGGTAATCGGAGCAATGGGTGCCTGGCGACAAGTCCCCGCTCCTGCAGACGATGTCGAACGGTACGTGCTGACACAGGTTGTTGCGCATCACACCTTAATTCCTGCGCTAACGTTCATGATGTGGCGGTGCGAGCCGTCAATGCCCGCCGCACAACATGGCGGTTCTCTCCATCGATGGTGTGCCGCGGCTGCGGCAATCGCTCTCGTCGGTCCGTCCGTTTCTGCTTCACCCACCGAATCCATACTTGCCTCACTGTGGCTGGATGTCGTCCCACACGGGCGCCGATGTCTCGGTACGATAAACCGCTGTCGCGATAAGCCATTATTCGTACTCTGTCGAACTCCAAAACGTGCTGGAATGACTGCCGTATTCTGCGACGAGGCATCCGGAAGCTTCCCACGGACAGGTCCGACAGGAGGTGGCACTTCCACTACTTACACCCAGCCTTCTGTGCACCCTTTTTATAGTGCTTTTCGGTGGCGTGCGGGGTGCACATGATTTGCATATGCCCTGCAATGCTAATCGTTTGCATGTCCTCTGGCGGGCGACGCATGCTGCGAATTTCAGGCCAATCGAATGCTTCCTTCTTGGTGTTGCATTTTGGGTGGCCAGCAGTATAGAAGGTGCGGCGGAGCTAAGGACAAAGGCGTAGCGACGGAGGAGTAGAAAGGGGCGTTCCCATAGATTGGGGCCTGGAAGCGACATCATCCAGGCGCCAGTCCATTGAGACGCCGAAAAGGTTGGAATGATAGTGTTCCTATATTTGAAAGTGCGTCGCTGTATGCAATTTGGAGACGTGTATTTCTCCAAGCAACTGTGAAATATATGTTTCCGTTGCATAAAGAAACATGCCTTTTCACATGCAGAATATTTCCTTGCAACTGAATGTTGAATGCTCACCTTTGCTTTCCTCTTTTTTTTTTTGTTTAATGACCACCATGGCCGCCCCCGGTGGCGCAGTGGTCTAAGCGATGGCTTATGACCATTCGTCTGAGTTGTGTCCGTGTATGAATCCCGTAAGGCATGGATATTGTGTTTGCTTACGGCAATGGCTCTCTCCCTTCTCTGGAACCAGTAGCCCTAAATTAGGGACGGGCGACTGCATGTATCCCATTGAGTTGCTCACGGTGGTCGTTAAACCTTCAATAAAAAAAAAAACAGAAAATGACCATCATAAGCAATTCTATAGGCAAAAAGCAGTTTGCCATCCCTAATTTGGGGTCACTGGTTCTAGGGAAGGTAAAGAGCTGGCAGCACCGTCAGACAAAAACTCTATTATTCATGCCTCATCCGGGACTTGAACCCAGGTCCATCTCATAAGAATGTCCCAAAGACACTCAGATACGCTGCAACCGAGGTGGCGATAAATTTTTCATTTTTGATTTAAATTTGCCATTTCGTTAGGTGCTACGCGTGTTTGTTGCTCATTGATTCGGCCCTGCGCTGATTTACACGTGTGCAGTTCCTTTCGCTGTCTAATCTGCATTAAAGTTAATCTTCTTAACCCTTTAACGACCATGACCGAAAGATCTTGTATCACTCTAAGTACCATAACGCCCGAAACTGTCTGTTGCTTCACTTCTTTGTTTAATAACAACATTTGTGACTGAGCGTGACTCCTGCTGATCCCTAATAGGTCGAGAAAATTTGAAGAACTAGTAAGGATAGGAAATCTGACTCACTCTAGACAGGCGTTTCGGGAGACCATGGCCTTCTGTACGTAGGGCGTTTTGGGCGTTATGGTCGTTAAAGGGTTAAGCCTACTATGATATGAAATTAAATTTGCTTTAAATAAACTTTCAGAAGTTTTTCTAGGTTAGGTGCTTACTGGTACTCAAGTCATTTTCCGAAACTCAATCCTCTATGGCGTTGTTTTCCAAGGTGCGCAAATTGTGTATTTTGCCTCTGGGAGCAAGTCACCTTCTCTACGCCACTGGCCGAAGACCAAGAAATACGGTTATGAACACTGCTGGACATTTGCGAAGGTATGAGAGAAATGAGACTACTGGAATGTGCAACTTCTTTGCCTATATAAAGCAGCTCAACGGATAAATGTGAGGTTCTTAATTACAAACAAACTTAATTTAAAGTGAATTTTGAGAGTGTCTTAATTAATGAACTAAATGTTGCCGCAGAAACACTGCTTCAAGAACGAATTCAGTTAAGACGAAAAATTGTTTCCGTTAATTTTTTTATTGTGTTTAGATTCTACTGCCATTGTTTATAGTGAAATTTTACTGAAGATACGGAGTTCTGCCGTGCCCAAAGAACAGGAATTTTCTTCACAGACACAGACACACACAAACACACGCACGCACGCACTTATTCAGAAGTTGAATTCCTCGAAATTACCTTAATAAAAATAAGACCATATGTAAAACTCCGATCGCGGTGACAGTATCATGTTCTGTAAGCGAATGCAAAAATTATATAAAGTGGAACAATCAAACTTTTATACACTGAGTGGCCACTTTATTATGACCACCCCTCAGTACTTCGTTGGGGTTTGCCTTTAATACTGCGTAGATTCTTCGTGGCATATACTCCACGAGATGTTGATAGGTGGTTTGTGGAATCTGAGACCATGCTTGATGAATAGCACTTTCCAGGAGTGTGAGATTGCAGGGTTGTGGATCCAGCTGTCTGATGGCTCGTTCAACTTCATCCCACAAATTCTCAATGGGGTTGAGATCTGGAGATTGTGGGGGCCACATAAGCAAAGTAAACTCACCGGCATGTTCCTGAAACCAATCCTGTACAATACGAGCACTATGGCAGGACGCATTATCTTGTTGAAAGTAGCCATCGCCATTGGGATAAACCATCCACATAACAGGATGCACTTGGTCAGCAACGATGTTTAGATATGATGTGCCAGTCAGACGTTTATCAACACGAATTAAGGGGACCAAAGCATGCCAAGAAAACATTCTTCAAACCATAACGTTGTCTCCACCTGCTTGAATGGTTGTAGCAATGCATTTGGGGTCCATGCTTTCGTGCTAATTCCGCCAAATCCTCACTCGGCCATCGGCATGGTGCAACTGAAAACGTGATTCATCGGACCACATAATTTGTTTCCAATTATCGACTGTCCAATCCTTGGGATACTCTGCGAACTGAAGACGTTTTCTCTTGTTAACTACAGACAGCAAAGCTGTTCGAACAGGCCTTCGGCTGCCATATCCCATCCGAAGCAGTGTACGGCGAACAGTGCGTGCAGAGATCATTTCAGGGGTTCCTTGATTAAGATGATCTGTAATTTGCTGCACTGTTGCCCTTCTGTTGCCTGTTAACAGTCTGGACACTCTCCGTTCCGCCCAAGCAGTCACTAGTCGATGACGACCACACGTTGCACGTAGAGACCCAGTGTTTTGGCTGACAGTCCAGTCTTTAAACATTTTGACAACAGCTTCTCTGAAACATTTCACGAATGCGGCGGTTTCGATGATACACGCTCCATGGCTCAGAGCTCCTACAGTCATTCCACGTTGGAAGTCCGTCAAATCGCAATTTTTGGCCATCTCGTCACCCAAAAATCACTTCTACTACTGTCGCAAGCCCTAAGCTTTCCCTTTTCATACTAGCCTCGCCCTCTGGCGGCAACAGCGTGCAGCCATAGCTCATTTGCTTGAAACTGTCAGGTGGTCATAATAAAGTGGCTACTACGTGAATACCGTAATTTTTCAAATTTCGTCATATAATCCGCGAATTATCTGTTAAAAAGTTATTGGCGCGTGAGTGGCGCGGTTGTTCAAGTGCTGGCTTTTCACCGTTCGCCGTAGATGAGTCTGCGTTCGAATCCCTTGAGGCATGGATGTTGTATTTGTCTTACGGCACTGGCTCTCTTCCTTCCCTTGTACCAGTGGCCCTAAATTAAGGACGGGTGACCGCTTACAGCCCTTAGAGTTGCTCATGAGAGTCGTCAAACCCCGAATTAAAACAAGTTTGTAAAATCATGCAATGCATTAATTATGATACGCTTTCCAACATACCTGAAATCATTACTCAAGTTATGAGGATAACAGCGGTAGAATAAATCTTGCTCCTATGACCTGACATTTGATCCCATTTCGATGATATTAAACAGAACCGGTAAAGTATACTTCCGGAAAAAAACATGATAAAGTTTTGTCTCAATCGAAGCATTTTTACGTAAAAGTTATAACGCATAAAGGCGATGGAATGGATCCCGCTCCTATGTCCTGACCTTTAATCCCATTTCGCCCATCTTTAATAGGGTTCGTCCCCAGGTGGTCCCCTACCACATAATAAAATGTCATGTAAATCGAACCATATTTACGCACGTTATGACGCATAAGAGCAGTGGAATGCATCCCGCTCGTATGTCCTGACCTTTGACCCCATTTCACCCATTTTCAATATGGTTCGTCCCCAAGTAGTCCCTACCACATAATAAAATGTCATTGAAATCGAACCATATTTATGCAAGTTATGACGCATAAGGGCAATGGAATGGATCCAGCTCCTATGTCCTGACATTTGACCCCATTTCACCCATTTTCAATAGGGTTCGTCCCCAGGTGATCCCATATCATATACTAAAATTTCATCGAAATCGAACCATTTATACGCGGGTTATTGTGCGGACGGGCAGACGGACAGATAGACAGACAGATAGACAGACGGAAAAAGCTGGAGCATATACGCTTTTGCAACCTACTACGGTTGGAAAGCGTAAAAAAAGCAGTAATTTAGGTTCTGGGAGTGGTACGGACCCTTAAAAAAACCGTTTTGCGGCACTTCCATTTAAAAAAATCAGCGCCGTTAATTGTCAGAAAAGGTCGTATATTTGGAAATTTATCAAAAATGCGTTCAGAAGATAACGTAACGCATATTACGAAGACAGAGGTCCGCAAACATACGAGCATTCTGACACAAAATTCGATGTGACCAATCCACTATTGTGAAAATCCTCCAAATACGTGGCGTGGCGTCAGTGAATAAACAAAGGCATCCTCTTTTCACGTTTCAGCAACACACAGCAACCGAAAAATTGTTATTCGGCCACTTCTGGGGAATCGAACCTCCACTATTATTTGCTCTCGCGGACAATCACGTGCCGTGGGAAGCTCAACGTCATACCCGTGCGTGTTCGTGCGTGCCGCAGGGTCTAACTACGGAACTGTACACTACAGAACGTAACTAAGAAAATGTCATCACTGATTAAGAACCTTCAATAATGCTGAAAAACCTTATGATTTTTGCTTTCTATTCTCTTGAAAGTAACACAAAAACACTTAAACATGAGGTTTTTTATTTAAGATATTTTTTCGCGCTGTATCTTTGGACTACTGAATGACTACTTTTCTGCCGGAAAACATGGTTCGGGGTCAGCATCGCAGAAACAGATTATTAGGCGAATTGTTTTTGTGTATTTTCAGAATTTCACGGGCTGCGGAGTTATAATGAATAAACTCTTTTACCAGCTAAGCTAATTATAATGAATAAAGCTTTCAACTAAGCTAATAATGTTTTAAAATGCTTCGGCTACTGAATTATATGCTTGTACTAAGCTTCTAATAGTGAATTCAAATGGTTGTTGTTACTAGTTAATTAAGATCATGAATAAAGTCTCCTGCTAGTAGTGTAGTAATAGTATTGAACAAACTTATAACTGGTAGTAATGTTGTAGCAGTAATTAGGATGAATAAAGTCTTAACGCTGGTTGTTAATAGTAATAAACTAATGGCATAAACCTAACAGCCAGACAGAGATCTGACAAAAACTATGAATTGAGAAAGACGTACTTACGAAAAAGCTCTTTTATTATGTAACTCTTGATCATCCAACGCACACACACAACTCGTTTCACAATAATGAAGAATCAAACTAATCACATAGAACGAAGCTCTCAATACAACAACAAACTCTCTCCTTCACATAAACCAACGCTCTCCGTACAACAACAAACGCTCTCCGTACAACAACAAACGCTTTCCGTACAACAACAAACGCTCTCCCAGATATCGCTGAACGCGCCTATTTATACTGGCTACCACCACGTCATGACTTACACTCATTGCCAGATCTCATTCAGCGGGTGAAATAACATCTCGTTCAGTAAGAAAATAATTTACATAGAAAAATAAAATAACCAGAGATAGTAAAATCAAAAGGAAAGCGAATCTAGAGTATACGTTACAGAGTATGCGGAGGATTATTTTTTTCTTTTACTGGATTTCATGGTCTGCGGATTACAGGAAGAAAAACACACTACTTATTCCTGGGTTAGTTTTAGGGATGCAAGAACTTTATTGAATCAAGATGAATTAAAAACTGTAACATAAAATGTCTGATGTGCTGTTTTCATTCCTTGGAAAAGGTATCCACGCCTAGCACAGGGTGTCAGCCACATCTTGTGAGGTGAGGTGATTTCCTCTAGGTTCGTCCGGGTTCGAATCCCGGTGAGGCATAGATGTTGTGTTTGTCTTACGATGTTGGCTCTCTCTCTTCTGTGGAAGCAGTGGCCCTAAATTAGTGACGGGTGACTGCTTAGAGCCCATTGAGTTGTTCACGGTGGTCGTTATACCTTCAATCGAAAAAAAGGAGAATGAAATAAGCTATTTACTATACGTATTTATCGTAGTGAGAACTAAATGCGCAGTATGAATCACATAAAAAAACTGATAAACCAGGAAGACGTACCAATAGTCCAGAATAATGAAAACCGCAGGAATGTTTCGGAGGCGTTTCTGATTTTCTACAGCGGTCTATGGTAACCCGTATGGTGACCTTTTACTTTTTATTGCTCTTTTATAAAGAATCATTACTCTCTCTTTTTAAGCCCTCACTCTCAAAACCGAGAGAGCAATAATTATGAAACATTTATTTCCTTTCGGAACGCTGCTCATAAGATATACGACACAACACCTTTTAGATCTTTTATCAATCTACATAATTCTCTCTTCCATTATTTAGTGCGTACAGCTCATCCTCAATGTTGAGTTGGTAGCTCCAAGGAAAGGAAATTACACTGAGTAGCCAACATACCACTCAGGGTAAGTTCCTTTCCTTGACCAGCAGACCATTTATGCAAAGTAGCTATCCTGCAGATGCTGATGACACAAGACGGCTGAATGGGTATAAAAAAGGAACGCGGAACGCTAAAGGCAGGTAGAGACTAAGGAGGTACGTAGCGCAAGAAATAGTGGATAAAAGACGCGATCTGACAGACTTTGAACGTAGAACCATCGTAAGTCCTCGAAGCATTGATGCCAGCATTAGCAAAACTGCTGCACTTGTGAAATGTTCGAGGGTAGCATTTGTTCAGGTGTACATAGAAAACAAACACTGGGTCTAAGCGCAAGGCGTGGGGTCGTCATTGGCTACTGGATGCTCGAGATGAGCGGATAGTAGGCAGACTTGTTCAGTCCAACAGACAAGCAACACTTCGTTAGATTACAGGTAATCTGAATCAGAGACCAAATCTTATGGCATCTCAATGTAAAGTTCGCCGCACATTATATCGTATAGGCTGCAGAAACAGACAGCCTGTCCGTAAGCCATTGCTATTTGTAGCGAACATGAAGAAACTTCTCCAGTTTGCTGAGGAACACAAGAATTGTACAGAGAACGAGTGGGAAAGGATAATGTGGTCCGAAGAATAGCTTTTGGTCTACACAATGCAGATCGAACGGTGAGGATATGGAAACAGCAGCAGCACCAAAGCAAGGACCCATCTTGCATTGCCACTACTCCTTAAGCTAATAGAGGCAACATTATGGTATGAGACATGTTTTCGTGAGAGTGTTGGGCCCTTTTATTCGTGTGGAGCAATGTCTGACTGTTCAAAGATATTTAAATATCGTTGCCGACCAAGTCCACCCAGTTATGTGTATGGTTTATCCCAGTGGAGATGGATACTTTCAGCAGAAATATGCTCCATGTCATAGTGCTCACACTGTATGAATGGTTTGAGAAGCATCACGGAGACTTTTCCTGGCTACTATCGCCTCCTCAATTACCTAATCTCAATCCAATGGAGCATTTGTGGGATGAAGTCGAAAGAATTATCAGAAAGCTGGATACGCTACCATCAAATTTTCAAGAGCTGGAGGGTGCAATTCATCGCATTTGGGCTGATATATCCCAAGCCACTTATTGTCATTTAATAGAGTTCATACCAAGAGGAATTCAAGGAGTATTAAGTATTAAGTGGTCACAATAATATGGCCACCGAGTGTATACGAAGAACATAAAACGGACAAATCCAAGACATTACAAGTTTGAACCTCAACTGATTGGCTCCATTGGCTTCTGTTTTTTTAAAGCATTTGTTTGTAAACATAATTTAGCTGGTAAGAATCCTATAAAGTCGTCCTTCGCACAATTTATTATTAGACATTCTTCCTTCCCTGTGAGTTTGACCAATTCCACAAAGTTAGTCATAGAATTAAATTATGGTACTGAGACGCTTTATTTATTTTATTCCCCAAGCAAAATTCTTTGTAAATTTGCGTACACAAATCAAACCATAACCTCAAATTTAAAGCTATGGATGTAGTACTCTAATTGCTGGTGGTTGCAAAAGAATTGAGCAAAACAACAATCTTGTGTTGCACAATGTTCAAACCCGACGTGTAGCTGCAATTGGGTAACCTTTCGAAACACTGGATTATCTTGTATGTTTTTAATACCTGAAACACTGAAAATATTAGGCGCGAAGAACTCAATGAATAACAGGTTGCAAGCAGCAAAGCAACAGTACTCCAATAGAAGTAGCTCTCTGTAGATGCCGAGCTAAACAGTAAGCACTCCATCAAAATCGAACATCTTTGCCGACAAGAACAGATCTATGCTAATCTCGTGTATAAGCCTTTTTGTGACTGGTCTATAGGCACATATATATATACGGTCGAGTCACATAATTGTGACAACCAGCTAATATCCAGAGTAACCGCCGTGTGCAGAGCGGACAGCAGCTAGGCGGGCTCGAAGTGACTCAGTAAGCTGCTGCAAGGTGTTTACAGGAATGTGGAGCCATGCTGACTGCAGTGCATCTGGCAGCTACTGGATGGTGCGTGGTGGAACATCCACAGAGCGAACAACACGATCGAGGTGGTTCCACAGATGTTCAATTGGGCATAAGTCTGGGGAATTAGGGTGTCGGGAAAGTACTTTGAAGTCTTCCTTGTGCTCTTCCAATCACTCTTGGACATTTCTAGCTGTGTGTCACGTCGCATTTTCGTTCTGGAAGATCCCATCCATCCCAGGGAAGACAATCAGCATGTATGGGTGTTCATGGTCTGCAAAGATGGATTCATAACGAATTCGGTCCATAGTGCCTTCCACAGGTATGAGCGGACCCAGAGAATGTCACGAAAACATTCCCTAGACCATAACGACGCCTCCCCCACCAGCTTGTGTTCTTCCAACAATGGTTGGAGAGTGTTTGTTCTCCGATGTTTCTTGCCTTAAACGCCAACGTCCATCCGTTCGATGAAGCAGAAAACGTGACTCATCGGAGAAGGCAATACTTTGCCAATCAGCGGACGTCCAATACCAATACTGCCGTGCAAATGTAAGGCTTTTCTGCCGATGCACCTTCGTCAGCATACGTGCAAGGACCATCCGTTTGCATCGGAGCCCCATACGCAGCAGGGTTTGCTGAACTGTCCTTTTAGACACACTTTCTGTAGCGCTCTGGTTCATCCGGCCAATGAATTGCCTCACTGTAGCGTGCATCTGCACTCACGCACTTTCATCGTCGACGTTCACTTCTCACATTAATGGCACATGGTGCTCCACAGTTTCTACCTCGCTTATTCGCAATGGGGCCATTTCTCCAATCCCAATACACTTTAACCACAGCAGCACGCGAACAGTTCACAAACTGCGTTGTTTCAGAAATACTCCCACCCTTGGCCCGAAAGCCGATAATCATCCCTTTTTGTAAATCGGGTAAATCGTTCCTTTTATTCATGAGAGCAACGATGATATGTTTTCAGAATGCCTACAACTCACGACACGTGCCTTCTTCCATTGGCTAATGCTGTTGACGTTAAAAGCAGGAGATGGTCCTAATATAGTGGCTCGACTGTGTATATATGTTGCTACATAATGAAAGCTGTTCTCTGAGATTCAACGGCTAGCTTCTCAAAAGAAAAAAGCCTCATCTGTCAAATAAAAGTTTAAAACTAATAGTGCTTGATTTTGATTAGTGCTGTTGTGTAAAATGCGTCTGCACGTACAGTAATCTTGGTGCATAACTCGAGTTTCACTGACATTCATCATACGTCTTGTGACGCGCCTGCACAGCAGGATGCACATGAGATAAAGGCAGATAGTAGCGAGAAGATACGTCTGCGTAGCTCAGTTGGTAGAGCGCCTTACTTCAGAATAAGGGGACTCGCGTTCGATGCCCGGCGTGGACAAAAATGACGGAGAAATTTACTTCGTTATAGTCTCGCACAAGACTGTTGGTACTTCATACACATGTTACAAGTTCACCCTTTTCTTTGCTTTATGTTTTAGGTTCAATATAACCGAAGTGGAGGGTTCACTATAAACGATAATTGTAATGTAAATTTCGGATGTTGCGGGTCACTATAGCCGAATGTTTACTATAACAGAGTTCATAAATAAATACATTGCTCTTTCCACGTTCCAGAAACACACAGCAACCGAAAAATTGTTTTTCAGCCGCCGCTGTGGAAAAACATTTTTTTTTTTTTGCACAGCGGCGGCTGAAAAACAATTTTTCGGTTGCTGTGTGTTTCTGGAACGTGGAAAGAGCGATGTATTTATTTATTTACTGTCGCCACGTATTTGGAGGATTTTCACCTTGGATCTCGGCCTTTGGATTTAACTGCGCAGCGTGTTGTTGCTCCGCGATTTTCTTCTGATTTGGGTGTGTTATTGGACTCTTCGCTCCTTAATTTCACGTTCACCTTAAGTAGAAAGGTATCGTCTTTCATTTTGCTTCGTTTCGAGCGCGGTGAGTGCCTATTTTGTTGTATTTCATCTTATTTACGTTTGGCCGAGCTGGCCAAGCTCGCTACTGGGCGCTGCCATTAAAGATGGCGACTTCCGGTAGGGATAGTGATAGCCCTAATCTCTCTTCCTTTTCTGCTGCCCCAGATGGGGGTGTTGCCACGCAAGCGTCCGCTCGTGGCGTTGCCAATTTGCCTTCTCCAGCTACGTCACATCTCCCGGCTTCCGCTATCGATGATGACGCAATGGACATCACTGGAAATGCAGCCTCTTCTAGCACTGCCGAGCCCAACGTGTCATTACCTTCGTTTTCTTCTGTTGCAGCCTCCAAAGTCTCTCGTCCAGCTTCCAAGAATAATTATGTTGGCGCTGAAAAGCTGAAATCTTTCATTTCCCAAGCTGGCAATAATATCGTGCTTAATATACCAGCCAGCTCTCCAGCTGGCACAGCTTTTACTGAGAATCTTGCGGAAAAAAAGGCGTTCATTTCGAAGCCCTTCCGGACACTCCTTTGCGAGTATATGCAGATGCCATTGCACAGCGGTTCCCATCTGAATCTATTCCGCAAATGTATCGTAGAGGACGACTTGTAGTTGTTTATCTGGCCACGGCTGAAATGGCGAAATCTCTCCTAACATCTGGTCTCACCATTGGTGATAGACATCTTTCTGCAGAACTAGTGGGCCAAAGACCCATTAACGTTTCTTTCTACCCGGTCCCGTTGGAGGTGACAGATCTCATGCTGTATGCTGTCTTATCTTCGGTTGGTCGGGTAGTTGGAGGCATACAAACGCATCTTGCTGCCCGAAACGACCCATTACGTGATCCACGACATGCGTCGATCCAAGGTGCTCGCCGTGTTGCGAGGGTCATATTTTCATCACAAGAAGCAATCGAACGGCTTCCAACACACTTCACTGTTCGGTGCGAAGATCAGGTCAGGCAAATAAACTTCCTGACGGAATTCCATTGTAGTCAATGTCATCAGGTTGGTCACTACTATAAGCAGTGTCCAGTTGCTCCACCAAAGTCTGTTTCGCCCGTCTATCAAGATCCGAAGCCTTCTCATCAAGATCCTGGTAGCGCTCCGTTACCGACGGTGGTTCCTGCGAACAACCTACCTTCGGTAGCAACCTCTACGCCAATTGTTGTCCCACCTTCTCTCTCCGAGGAACACTACCCAGTTTTACAATCTTCAGCATCTTTTCGTGTTCCTGCGGACCTTACAGCAGTTGCTGAGTCCGTTGCGACTGACCAGTCTGATACCGAGACCTCGACCGCTGATGACACAGCCTATCAAAGCGTCAGCGACCAAGCGATGAGTGATGGGACGGAGGGCTATCTCCGGACCCGTTCTGACAAAAGGGATGCCAAACCTCCTCGCGGCTCTACGAAACGACGGCGACAATCTGGCCACTCTACTCACACCTCTCCGACTAAGCCTGCTGGATCACCTGCTTCGGGTCGCCCTGTCAAGTCTTCCAAGCCAGTTATCTATCTCCTGCCTCTTGAGGAATTTTCCGCACGCCTACACATGAATGTGTTTCCGGACACTCCTCTCCCTTATAAAGAATTGCACGACTTTGCTTGTGCCAAGACTCTTCTTCCTAATTTACACACCTATGTCAACCGATTTGAAGGTCGCTACCCAGCTGTTGAGAATCAACTGGCACAACTGTTAACTCTTTACAATACTATCAAGAGTCCATCTGCCGATGATGCTGCCACTCAGAAGTGCATCCAACGGCGGTACAACAATTTCCGTTCCCATTTGGAAAAGATTGTCACTGCCACTAGAGACATGGCACTTTCACTGTGACTTCCTTGAATTGTCGCGGGTTCGCGACACCAGAGTTGAACTCCCTCGTTTATGACGACATTTCTGCCGCTGGAGGAGATGTTCTCCTTCTCCAGGAAACTCACTGCTCTGCTGACACTCCCACACACCTATGGAGACGCTGGCCGTACACATTTTACCACTCGTATCGCCTCTCGCGGTATGGTGGTATAGCTGTAGGTGTGCGCCAGCGGTTTTTGACTCAGCTGACTTCTATTTCTTTGACAAATTTACACCTTGATTTTCTTCAGTGTTTTACCTTTTGTGTGCATAATGTTACTTTTCATATCTTTAATGTATATATTCCCACTGATGAAATATATGTTGCTCATCTTTTCAGTAATATTCGTGCAGCGATTGCAGCGATTCCTCCCGGGGATTATTTCGTTCTTGGGGGGATTTTAACTGCACGCTGCAGCCTTCTCTTGACAGAAATTCGTCTTTTGGCGAATACCGCATGAATTTAGTTTCACAGCTGACTCAGCTCCTTGATGATTTTCATCTTGTCGATTCCTTCAGACGGCTAAATCCTGATTCCATTTCCTTTACGTGGTGTAATCCGCCGATGTTCGGTTCTACTGCTGCGCGGTTGGACCGAATATATGTTTCTGCTTCCTTACTCCCTGCTATCACTGCTGCTCGACATTCACCTACTGTTTCTTCCGACCATTCTGCCGTTTCACTATCAATTTGCGTCTCTCCTGCACCTTCACCTACGCGTCGTCATTGGACGTTTGATGACACTCTCTTGCAAGACCGTTCCTTTTGTGAGGAAGTTGAGAAGTTCCTTTCTGATCGTAAGCTGCTGCTCACAACGACCCCAAGCGCCTTGCGTTTGTGGCTTGATGTCAAACGGGATCTTCTCTTGCTCGTTCGTCAACTCTCCTTTACTATTTCCACCTCTCGCTCGATGGAGGTGAGTAACCTACGAGGACTCCTCTCCGCGACGCCAATGTCTGACCCGCACTACGCCTCCGTCCGTGATGAACTTCATGCCTGCCTCAAACCGTTTGCTCAGCAAGCAGTCCGTCGTCTTCGGCTCCTACGTATTTCACCATCGACGCATTCTTTCGAAGTTCTTTCGAAGATGGAATCCATGCGATGCACGTCATCTTCCATCAGACATCTCCGACTGCCTGATGGCACTGTTACTGGCAATACAACTCTCATCTGCTCTCATGTCCGTCACTTCTTTCAGGAGAAGTTCCGAGCGGTTGCGCAGGGTTCTTCTTTTTCTTCCTCCTCTTTTCTTTCTTCTCTCCCTCAGGTGCCGTCTTCTCTCTGCGCCCCTCTCATTGCTGTTTTTTCTTTGCCTGAATTGAGAGAGGCTTTTGCCTCCCTCAATCTTCACTCTTCCCCGGGACCTGATGGCCTCCCGCTCTCGTTCTATCGGGCCATTCTTCCGTCACTCCTGCCTTTTCTCTCTGCCGCTTATTCGTGTGCTCTTTCTTCTCCTGCGCTTCCGCCGGAATTTACAGTTGCACATGTCATCCTCCTGCCGAAGAAGGGTGACCTTCTGGACTTGTCGAATTGGCGCCCCATCTCTATTCTCAACCTGGACTACAAATTCTTCACTAAACTCCTTTCTCGCCGCCTAAATTCTGTTCTTCCGTTCCTCATATCCCCCGACCAGACATATACCGTGCCTGGTCGTTCTATTTCTAACAATATCTCCTTTCTTCATAACCTTTCCTTTCTTGCACTAAAACATTCCGAACCCTTAGCTTTGTTTAATCTTGACCAGAAATCCGCTTTTGATAACGTCTCTCACGCATACCATTCTGCCGTATTAACTCACTATGGTGTTCCTCCCGCTTTTGTTTCTCTCATCCTTAGCCTCTACCGGGGCGCCCATTTGCACGTTCGAACGGCCACATTTTTGACGGCCCCGATTCCTTTTCGATCTGGCATCAGACAAGGTTGTCCATTATCAGGACAACTCTTTGCTCTCGCCTTTGAGCCCTTTTTGATTGCAAGTCGGGCGTCTCTCTTACCTGCGGTGGGACCGATTGTCCCTAGTACTCGGCATCACCGTTTTCTTGTCTCTGCTTACGCAGATGATGTTACCTTTTGTCTTCGCCGCGATGACCAATTTGATACTCTTCTTGCCACTTATGAACAGTATGCTGCTCTCTCTGGTGCTGCCCTGAATATTCAGAAAAGTGCTGGCCTGTGGTGTGGTTCTTGGAGAGGCCGCACTGACTCTCCGTGGGGAGCAGTGTGGTCCTCCTCGACCCAAAAATTTCTTGGAGCTCATTTTGGACACTCCTTTACCACAAGCAACGTCACTTGGCAAGCTCTTCGCCCACGACTTCATCGCACGGCTGGTTTTTGGCGATTTACGTTTTCCTTTTTCTCTTACTTTCAACGTGCTCAAATTGTTCATCGATATCTTCTCTCACAATGCTTCTATCCTTGGGATTCCTGTGTGTTTAAATCGCATCATTTCTCTGCCATCAATAGTATTTTCACTTCAGTGATATGGTCATCTAGACATTGGATTTCTGCTGCAACGCTTTCTCTGCCAACATCATTTGGTGGTCTTCATTTCCCGGATGTTAGAACATATTATCGAGCTCACCGAATCGTCTCCTTCATTCGTCTTCTCCTTTCGCCCTCCCCTGCACTTTCTTCTACCCTGAATACTCTTATTTCTCTTCATGATCCATCCTTCACTTTCCTCCTTTTTCTTCGGATGGATTCATCTCCTTCTACTTCTAAACGCCTCCCACCACTTCTTATCGACGCTCTAGCGGTATTTCATTCTCTTCCACTACTCCGTGCTCCTCCCTCTACCACCCTGGACCTGCTTGCAGAATCTCTTTTCTTTTCCACTCTGATTCATCCACCCGATCAACCATACTTTCTTTTCCCCTCTTGGTTCCGCTCAGGAATTCTCACTGTCGAAGCTTTATTAACTTCCGATTTGACCTGGTAATCCCTCTCTTCTCTTTTCCCTGACCCTTCTTCCACCTTGGAAGAGGAGTATGACTTTCTTCGCTCCGCTCTCCGTACCCTCTTCCCACTTCTGGTTTCTGACACTGGCCTTATTTCTGTCTCTGGACCGAGCCTCTCTCTTCCTTTCTTCCTTCCCTTTCGGGACTCTGTTGCTCTCATTTCTTCTTTTTCCACTTCCTCTATCTATGCGATCCTTCGTGCGCCCCTCACTTCTCCGCATGGTCTTCCTGATGCTTCTCCTTCTCTTCTGCTGCCTATCTGGTCTGCTTCTTTCTCTCCCCTTTCTACCCCGTTAGAGCGAAACATCCACTGGCGGTTTCTTCACCGCCGCCTTCCTGTTCCTTCTTCTCTCTTTCACATGTCTATTTCTTCTACTTCTCTCTGCTGCTTTTGTGGTGTTGAAGGTGATGTTCCTCATGTCTACTGTCACTGTCCCGTTCTCCTTCCACTTCTCAATACTGCCTTTCGTCTTGTAGGCACCATTTGCTCCAGAGACATCCCTTTTCAAGCGTACGAGTGGCTATTGCTTACCAAACACCCCGGCTATTTTGCCGGATGCCTGTGCCTATCTCTTCGTACTTGTGAAACATGTCGTTTTTCTTTATCATCAATCTCTCCGCTCTCCTGCTACCACACCTAGTATCCTCTCTACTGGCGCGGCCTTACGGTCGATTTTTAGGAATCGCATCGTGTCTCGACTACGCCTGGAGAACTTCGCTGCTTCCACCCCTCAATCTCAAGCCTCTTTCCGGTCTACCTGGGCTCAGGGGACCGGTTGGTTCGAAATCACTGGATCTTCCATTCATCTTTCTTCCTGATTTTTAGTTTTTTTCCAGCTTCGAAGATCTGAATGCATCAGTTGAGATTTTGTGTTCTCTCTTCCTGGTGCTTCGTCACAGCGTCTACTAAGTGTTTGTCATGTAACTGCTTATGATTTGTATTGTAGGGGTTTTCTGCAATTTTTGTGCAATTCGTGTGCATGTACCGTGTTTTATTTGTTTCTTCGTTGCACCTGTCCTTAATACTTATTCTTCACTCATGTGTCTGCTTTTGCTGCCTGTACCTTCATTGAGTTGCGCACCGTGTATTTGTTCTCTAGGAGCAATACGAGAGGTATTGCCCTGCGATACTTTGTTCTTTCTGTTTTTTCTTGCTGCATTGTGTTGCATCTTTTAATTTATACCTTATTTCTGTCTTGCATTTTCACATTCTTTAACGTCATGTATTTTTTTGCTCGTCCCATGTCGTTGTTTTTTGGACCGATGCAATACTGCACGGCTTGCTGTTTGTATTTTGTGTATCCTTGTGTTTCACTTGGGGAGTTCGCCCAAGTTTCCACTATGTTCTGTACTACTTATCATGTTTTTGTCACATATCGTGTGGTTTCCTGGATTGTGGGAACTTCTGTACCTTTATCGTAGTATATGCTTTTGTTGTGTTTTACATGTTCCCTTCTTTTTGTGCACTGCGTTGTACAGCCATGTTCTTGTAAATATATTTACCTGTTGTTTTGTGCTCTGCTTTCACTCTGCACGTCATCACATGCTTTATTAATTAATCATTACTTTTGCTTGTGCATCATCTTCCTCAAGCATATATTGTTCCTTATTAACGATTTTAACATTTTGTCATCCTTAGTTGACTGCCGTATCACATTCACCTGTAATATTTCATCAGTATTGCTCATTGTTTTGTTGTTTATTTTGCCATATGTGGTACGCCTGTATTCCCTATTTTTTGCCAATAAAGTATATTTTGAAATAACTGCTATAATACATATATAGCCAGTGCCGTTAATGCCCACCAGATGGAGACGTCTCAGTAGCTTATCCCATCTTACGGATTTATGATGTCAGAAGCTGACTTAAAAATACACATGGCACCGTGGATTGTTGGCCACCGTTGTGTAAATGTAACGCACTCGGCTAGATATCGAGAGTTTTGTAGTTCAATTCCACAGCGGCGGCTGAAAAACAATTTTTCGGATGCTGCGTGTTTCTGGAACGTGGAAAGAGCGATGTATTTATTTATTTACTGTCGCAACGTATTTGGAGGATTTTCATAACAGAGTTGACTGTATTTTGATATCTTTTCCAACATTTTCTTTCTGAAGTGCTATTTTATTCTCACGAGCATACGATAATATTCTGGTGCTAGACAACAAACATCAATGACAGTTTAATAGCCTGTTTGCAGACACTAACGATATTGCACTTGCTGCTACGGCATTCAAACATTGAAACTCGCAGACTGATGTCCACCCAAGAGGAGAAACGGAATAGCTGTTTATTTTTTCATCCCATGTTTTGCATTTAGTTTAATTAGTACAGCCTACTGTGGCTCCTTCTAACATAAAAAAAGATAAATAGAAACCATAATAAACATAGACTAGTATTCCCTTTCGTAATGAAACACAAATTTACATTTATGATGAAGAACATGTTTACACAAGGCTTCATTATTTCTTTTATGGGTCCGCTCATGAAGTGAACAATTCAGAGTACGTGCTCATAGCAGCGTGATCCAATTAGTTTTCCTTTTTGAACATTCCTTTTAACAATCTCTGTTCATAGTATCACTTGGACCATCCATGGCTTTGCAGAAATAATATTTCCGCATCAAATAAAAGTTTTCCATTGCACCCGAAAGCCAGTAAATCATAATTTATGCATTTTCCATTCAAATGTGCAGTTTATCAGCCAGCTGAAGTAAACGTAATTTCGTACTTAGCACGATATTTTCCTTGCTGAAGACTTATTGGAAAACTGGTTTTCTGTGTTGGATATCTGCATTAATGACAAAACGTTTTTGTGCATTCTCTTTTCTATAGGATGTTCAATTTTTCTTCTATTGATATAATTTTATATTTCGACGAAATACAGTAAACGGATATCAACACTTGATCCAATATACACTATACTGACAAAATTCAGCGGACACCTCTTCAAAAGCAAATGAACGGAACCTCTGCGTTGTTAAGATGCTGCTCGGTACACCCGCACACGGTATAAAAAAAAAAAAAGACTGCAGCTAACCACGATCATATCGCACTGTGAGTTTGACTGAAAATGTCGCGGCGGGAGAGAACTGACTTTGAGAAAGGAAAAATTGTTGGGTGTTATGTCAGTGGGTTGTCCATAAGAGAAACCGAGAGGCGTTTAAACATACCCAACTTAAATGTTTTGGATGTACTGAAAAAGTGAAATACACATGGCGTGCCTGAAGCAGTGAAACGTACGAGTAGACCAAAGAAAATCAGTGATAGAAGACGTCGAAGCCTCAGGAGAGTTGTCACAGCTAATCGACGGAGTACTGCACGAGACTTCAGTGTACAGGTGAGTAAAAATTCTGGAACCTCGGTATGTACACGTACCTTTCGCAGAGAAATTCATTCCATGGGTTACCGTGGTCGTGCAACTGCCCATAAGCCTTTCATCTCCACTCGGAATGCTACTCGTCGTTTAGCATGGTGTAAAGAACATTTTTCGTGAACCATAGATCATTGGAAACGGGTCCTATGGGCTGATGAATCCAGATACACGATCCATCAGTCTGATGGCCGTGTGTGGGTATGGTGGCAGCCGGGGGAATGTACTCGTGTGTTGTTGTTTTGTGAGCTCCGTGCTTTTTGCCTTGTATGCGCCCATATCTGCTTTCCAGACGATATATATTTTGTGTGTGTGGTACGTGAACGTTCCGTCTTTCCTTTTGGATACCTACCGGGTCTGTAATTTTTTTTTTTTAGTTCTAATCGTTTTTTTGTCTTGGTCGGCTTTTCCAGACAACATATCCTTATCGCCATTGCAAATGGCGGCTTCCGGTAGGAGCTATGATCCAGCCCTGTTCACCGGAAGTGACTTTCCTACTCTCTCGTCTACTGTGCGTCAGACGCCGATAGACATAGCTCCTGTTACAAGCCCCTCAGCGCGTCTGCACTGCCTTACCCGTTGACCTCATCGCTTCGTCTACTGCACCGAGCGATGCTTCACTCTCTTCCCCTGCTGCTGAAATTGAAGCCATTGACGTCACAGAACCTCACGAAGATCTGACGTCATCACGGGGTGCACCTGGCACTTCGTTTGCCACCGTCGCTTCGACTACGTAAGAGACTTCCTATCAGCGCTCTTCAACTGGCTGTTCGTATACGACGAAGTATGGAACTACCGAAACCCCGGTGGATCTTCCGTCATCCTCCCCTAAAGGCCAGCACTTCTTGTAAAAAGTGAGCCTCGGAGTTACATTCCAGAGCTTTCCAAAACACCAAGCTCCTAGCCTACAGCGCCGCCCTTTGTCGGGTCATTCCTGAGGCTGGAATCACACACGTGGTGCAACAAAAGGGCCTCATCGTGCACCACTTGTCCACGTCTGATAATGTCATTAAGGTTTTGACCGAGGGGATATCCATCGGCACTCGTCACTTAATTGCCACGCCTTGTGCACACATGGCTGTCCCGATTAGCTTCTATCCTGTTTCACCTGAAATCACAGATGATGTCTTACTGTCTATTGCTAAACACTATGGGCGTACAGTGGGAGGCGTCAGTACTTACTCTTCCTTTCGCGATACGCCCGAGGATAAATACCTGATCGGCTTCCGCCGCAATGTCCGCATGGTCTTTCCCACGGAGGACGACATACTGCGTGTTCCAAGAATTCTCACTGTGCGCTGTGACCCTCATATACGTAAGATCTAGCTCACAGTCGGCACCATCTGTTCAGCTTGTAAGAGCGCTGGACACACTCGGAGCCTCTGCCCGCATACTGTCTCTTCTTCTGCTGTATGACATCCTCCTCCTAAACCTATCCATACAGCACCTTCTTCTAGCGCCGCTGAGACACGAGAGCAGACTTCTGGCAAAAGTCGTCCTACAGCCATTGGTCTACAGAGATCTTCATTTCCATTTCAAACTACCAGCTCAGCATCTGGCGAGGGTCATCCTAAAGCCATTGGTCAACAGACGTCTTCGTCACCAGTTCCAAATTCCAGCTCAACACCTGCACAGCCATCGTGCCAACAGTCGGGTGCCCCCTTACCCGCGAACGCCCGGCCTTTGGACTTGCCTACTACGACTGCTACCCCCATTCCTCTGCCTCTGTAGGTCTGGAAGCTCCGTCGAACGCCTTCAAAATGCCAGACCCACCTACCGCTAGACTTGTGGGCACCGCTCCTCAGCCTAAGCGTCGCAGGAAGGGTCGCCTCCTTGCAAAGAAATCTTCCACCTCACCTATTTATCAGGGTGGCCGTGATCGTTCAGTGGATCAAGCATCCACCTGATGTTTGATCCACTGAACGATCACTGCCACTCGACTCATCTCCACTGTTATCTGGACCCGACACCACTGGGTGCAAGTTCCAACTCTTTGTCTATATCTCATGGCGGCATAGCGCTTGTTGATGTCCGCCTGTTCTACAAAGCCCACAGAGTGGTGTCATTACTACGTCTCATCTGTGGTCCTGGATCCCCAGAATCTCTTCCGAGGGATGTGATGATTTCAACGACCTACCCCCGCTTCACTTTTACAACGTTCCTCCTCATGGCTAACTTTCCCTATCTCCGTTCTGGTCTTTCCTCCATCTACACGGAAGTGCGCTCCTTCCTTTGCTCTCTCCCCCTTCTCCGCGCCCCACCTGCTTCTACCACTGAGCTTCTAGCTGAGCCCCTCTTCTTTTCCTCTGCCATCCATCCTCCTAACGCCCCTTACTTCACTGACCTTTCCTGGCTCCCCGCCGGGATCGTATCTGTCCGAGAACTCCTTTCCCCCGACCTCTCCTGAAAGCCTTTCTCAGAACTCTGTCCTCTCCTCCCTCGCACCACTAACTCTGTTTCGCTCTATGACTCGCTTCGCGCTTCCATTATAACCCTCTTTCCTAACATTGCTTCCCCGTTTGGTCTCCTCCGTGTTTCCCCTGCCTCCCTTCCTCTCCCTTTCTTCCTCCACTTTCGGGGCTCCGCTTTTCCTCTCTCCAGCTTTTCCGTTCAATCCCTCTATCACTTCCTTCTTAATTCCTCATCAACTGCACCTCTGCTCATTCCGGATGTCCCACTGGCCTCTCTGTCGAAGGTGTGGTCTACTGCAGCCTCGCCACTCTCATCACCACCAGAACGAAACGTTCACTGGCAGTACCTACACCGACGCCTGCCTGTTCCAGTCACGCTATTCAGAATGACACTGGCTACTTTCCCGACTTGTTTCTTCTGCACTTTGATAGCCGACGCGCATCATGCTTATCAACACTGCCCGGTGCTCCTACCTCTCCAACATCTGGCCTTCACCATAGTTAAGCATCTGTGTAGAGAGGATATACCATTCCACGCTTTTAGCACACTACTACGCTCTTACTCTCCACCTGTGCCTCTCCCGGATGCGTGTGCCTACGTTTTCATCTTGGCTCGCTATATTATCTACTATTTCAACATCCACCTTCAATCTGCCAATGGCCTACCATTCCTTCTCCAGACGGGGGAGGCCCTTTGTCATCAATTCCGGCGCCGCCTAACATCACGTCTGCGCCTTGCTTTTGCCTCCGTCCGTGCAGAGGGCCGCATCCCACAATTTATGTGTGATTGGTCTCCGCTTCGCAGGTTGTTCTCTGGGCTTTCTGAAGACCTGCGTCTACTGATTTAAACGCCAGATTACCAGGATTTAGTCCACTTTGTGAACTCCGTATTTTTTCGACTGGACTTTTTCCTCCCTGGCACCACGTCTCCTCTTCACGATTGATACCACCTAGAAGAATTCTATGCTGATCTCTTCACACCACCTTCTGGTTCAGCCTACATGCCAAAAGTGATATGTATCATTGTTTTTGCTGTTTTTCGACACACCGTCTTTTTTTTACAACTGTGCACCATCTTGTTTATCAATATTTTTGTTCAGATTTGTACATACCCATCTTTAACTTGTTTCATCTACATTGTGTTCTTTGCACCAGTTCGGTCATGTATCTATTCTTCCGACACCCGTTCTCAATTATGGTGCAGTGCGATGCGATTTCTTTTATTTACCATTTTGCGTTATTTCTATACTATGTTTTCCACATGTAAATATAACCGCTGTGACCTCTAGTTTGTATTGTACCTACTTCAGCCCTGGTGCTGTATGTTGTGTTATTCTTTATTTCCTGTTCACATTATTTTTACTGTATTCGCACATGTTGCACATCTCCCGCTCCGAAGCCTTACTCTTTGGTTCTGCATGTTACAGCCGTTGTGGTGTCCTAGTATGATATTTTTATCTTATTTGTACATATTTTACTCGCTTTGTATCTATCTGTCATTCTCATCCTGTAAATACGTTCGTCCCATGTATATACACATACATTCTTTATGCATTTCCAGACACAGTCACCGCATATTTTAATTATTCATAGAGTTTGTGTTTAAGAAAAAATCCAGACTTTTCATAATATATATGATACTCATTCCCTGTATAAAATCATAACTTTTTGTTCATTTTTCTGACATGGTATTTGCCTAGGTTTCTTGTCACTCATTCTATATGTATATAGTACTATCATCTTGTAAATTGTGCTCATCTTATGTATGTACACGTAAGGATTTCGTTCACTTCCTGGCGCAGTCATAGCCTATTGTAATTATTCTTTATTTGTCTCCGACTGCTTGTATTGTATATATTTGCCTTCCGCTTATGAGCAATAAACTCTTTCTCTGTGTAAACACATTTATTATGTCTGTTAGTTTCATTTTTTTTTTGATTGGAGGTTTAACGACCACCGTGAGCAACTCAATGGGCTATAAGCAGTCGCCCGTCCCTAATTTTAGGGTCACTGGTTCCAGGGAAGGGAGAGAGCCAGTGCCGTAAGACAAACACAACATCCATGCCTCACCGGGATTCGAACCCGGACCCCTTCGGACGAATGATCAGAGGCCAACGCCTTAGACCACTGCGCCACCGGGGCGGCCTGTTAGTTTTCCTGGCATAGTGTTGCTCAGGCTCATGTAACCATTGTATTTCATTTTTGCCCAGAATAAAGAATTTGAAAAGCCGGAGGGAACGCTATTTACCACAGTGTACTGTTTCTACGGTTACGTTTGAAGCTGGCAGTGTACTCGTGTGGGGGTGTTTTTCGTGGTATGGTCTCGGCCTATTGGTTATCGTGGACAAACCTTGCTAACCAGCACGTCTACCTCGATATTCTGGACAATTATGCCCTACAAACTCTATGGCAATACTATGGAACCGAGCTTTGTTGATACCAGCAGGATAATGCACCGCGCCACAAAGCAAAGACTGTTATGGCGTGGCTTGATGATAATTCCGTATCATGTGTGGACTGGCCAGAACAGAGCCCTGTTATTAACCCCATAGAGCACCTATGGAATGAATTAGAGCACCGAAGAAGTTCGGAACCAAGGCCTACTACTAAGTACCCGTTATCGGCATCATTATGTACTGAATGGAAGCGCATACCTTTCGCTGTGTTCCAAAACCATGTTGAAAGCATATCTCGAAGGGTCAGTGCATGCATTAAGGCCAAAGGTGGCCCGACACCGTACTAATGTATGTCTATAAATGCTACGTGTGTTTCTCTTCTGGGTGTCCGGTGACTTTTTTGTAAATACAGTGTATCTTCCATTCTAAAATTTTGAAATGAAGATTTACTTTTGCATTAAATCGTGGAAACCACCCATTCTTTGAATTTCCTAGCTTTTGTTTTAACACAGACTTTAATTTTTGAGCAAACGTTTTTGCTCTGCAATATATCTCCGCTCCAAGGAGTCCAAATCAATTTTTTTATTGATGGTTTAACCACCACCATGAGCAACTCAATGGGCTATAAGCAGTTGCCCGTCCCAAATTTAGGGCCACTGGTTCCAGGGAAGGGAAATAGCCAATGACGTAAAGCAAAGACAACATCCATAACTCACCGAGATTCGAACCCGGACTGTTGTCGGACGAATGGACATAAGACAGCGGTTAGACCACTATGAATTTCTTCTTTATAAAAAAGAAAGTACTTCTTTACCGAAGTACTTTCCAGTTTTCCTCGACATCAACGTTTCCCTTATGTAGTGCAAATACACTGGGCTGTCCAAAATTCTTGTCTATTTCAAGAAAATTAATAAAACAAAAGCTACACCATTTACCGAAATAAAATTTGCATCGCTTGAAAAGTAAACATCTGAAGCTTCGTTGCATATCATTGTGTGTAGATGGCACTAGTTGTTCTTCCTGTTCATAGCGACGAACTACACTGGTGTGAAAAAATTAAGGGCGAAGAGGAGAAATTAGCATAACAGCGGAACAAGCAGGCAGAACGGACCGAAAGACCCCTCAGGAGATAGACTAGGGTCCGGTACGGTAGGGCATGCGCATATATGCAGCATGACGTAGGGGGAAGTGTCAGAATGGTATAAAACATACGGGCGGTGTACGCTCAGCAATTCGGTGAAAGCTATTGCACGGTGTACATCAGTTTGAACTACGTCGAGTTTCTGCCACCGTGTGATATGGTCAACAGGCAATCCAGTCGACAAAATCTGGATGACTTTACCCAAGGTGGCGTCATTGGGAAGTTGGAAGAAGGTCGAAGTGCGACTTGGGTGGCCGAAGAGTTCGTTATCGCTCACAGCATCGTTTCACGAGCTTGGAGAGCATTTCAAACGACAGGAACAGCTGTCCGAGAGTTTAGCAGCGGTTGTCCATGAGCAACCACGACGGCCGACGACTGGTATATTGTCCTACAGGCGAGAAGAGACAGACGGCAGACAGCGTGAGAAATCGCAAGGCACATGCAACAGACAACAGGACGTCTTTTATCGCGTTTTACCGTGGATAGGAGGCTGCACAAAGGTGGTCTATTTTCACGACGACCAGCACGGTGTGTCCCATTAACGCCTGCTCATCGGAGACGGTGGTTTCTGTGGTGCCAGCAACACAAGAACTAGACACATCAGCAATAGGGTTGAATTCTCTTTACGGATGAGAGCCGATTTAGTCTGACGAGCAATTCTGGACGTATACACATCGAAAGAGAGCAGAGAACACGCAATCACACCTCCAACATCATCGAAAGGGACCGGTTTGGGGCGGTATCATGCTTGGTAGCCGTAATGACCTCCACATCTTCCAAGGAGGTTCAGTCACTGGTGTCCGTTATCGTACCGAGGTTCTCCTGCCTCACGTGCGTCTGTTTAGAGGTGCTGTGGGTCCTGAGTTCCTCTTCATGGACGACAACGCTACACCTCATCGTACAGTGGCTGTCGCAGAGCTGTTGGAGAGTGAACATATTCAACGCATGGATTGGCACGCAAGGTCTCCGGATCTAAATCCAATCGAACACGTGTGGAACCTTCTCGGGAGACGCTTGGCAGCACATCATTAGCCGCCAGCAACGATTCCGCAGATCCTATTAGCGCTACTAGAGGAATATGCCGCGATGCCTTAACAGCTCCTTGACAACCTCGCCCTCAGCATGGACAGACGTCGTAAATCCTGCGTCACAGTCAGGGGTGATCATATCCCCTACTAAAGACTGGATTCTTCTTGGGACCCGCCTGTTACATGGACGTTTCTGTCTTCTGTCCAGTTGTGCTCGAAGCTACCTTTTCAATAAAGTGCCTTTGTATGCTTTGGATTCCTTGTTTGGATAGTTTTTCTCACTTGTCCCATATTCTTACATCTTGGGGATCTTACGGTATGATTTGAGTCGATGTGGAGCACTTCTGCACGACGTAACATTCAAAAAACCGTCTCGTCCTTAATTTTTGCACGCCAGTGTAAAATGCTGAATGTTCAGGAAAAAGCAATATGTGTGGCGCGGGTTTTAAACGATACCCGTGATTCAAAAAGTAGGAACAAATTTTCGTACATGTTTCGGCCGAAATATTCGTGATACTAAAAGAATAAAGTATTGGAAAGATGAATTTCTAGCAACTGGACAAACCCAAAAGCGGACGTCCCATTATTTTGGAATACAAAGTGAAATGAGTATGGAAAACATTTTCCCTGAACCCGTCTAAGTCAACAGAACGAGCTGCGGCTCAATTGGGATTGCCACGCACAACAATCATGCAAATTTGTATAAAAGATTGCAGATGTACACATACAAAGTCCAGATTGTTCAGCGTTTGAAGAAGAACGATAAGTCTCGTCTTTTCGAGTTTGCCTGTACAATGACGATCGCTTATTTGAACGTGTGGGTTTTAGTGATAAGTCGACATTTCATGAATCAGGAGCAGTTAATAGATACAACGTGCCCAAACGGTTTTTTTTGATTGGAGGTTTAACGACCACCGCCACACGGGTTTCGACAAACAAACATGTTACGGAAACCCATGTATGTAAGAGTGCCAAAATTTACGTTCAATTTGGGCTTATTATATAAAACCGTATTGATTCTGTTTTCTTCGTAGATAAATCTGTCAACGCAAATATCTACTTAGATATTTTGCAAAATTTTGCTGTGCTACAGTAGAAGACAATCAGCGAGATGTTATATTTCAGCAAGACGGAACTCCCCACTGAGGAACAACTGTATACTGTGTTACCCGGACGCTGGATTGGCTATCACTTCACCCGATGAATTTATCGATTCCGTGGCCTATCACTTCACCTGATGAATTTATGGGCTTTTGTCAAAGACGGCATGTACAGGACAAAGGTGAGTGATTTTAAGGAGCTAATCAACTGATCGTGAGCGCCATTGCTGCTGTTGATATGGATTTATAACAACGGACAAGGCAGGAAATTGAATACAGCTTGGACATCTTCCGAGCATCTAAGCTTACATACTCTATATTGACAAAAGTCACCGGATACCCCTTTAAAAGCCAATGAACGGATCCGCTGCGTTGTTGAGGTGCGCGGTACAGCTGCAAACGGTATAAAAAGTAGCATGCAGCTGACCGCAATCGTATCGCATTGTGAGGTTGAGTGAAAATGTCGCGGCGGGAGAGAACTGACTTTGAGAAAAGAAAGTTTGTTGGGTGTTATACTAGTGGGTTGTCCATAAGAGAAACCGAGAGGCGTTTAAACATACCCAAGTCAACTGTTTTGGATGCGCTGCATAAGCGGAAGACACATGGCGTGCTTGAAGTAGCAAAACGTACCGGAAGACCAAAGAAAATCAGTGATAGAGGACGTCGAAGCCTCAGAAAAGTCGTTACAGCTAATCGACGGAGTACTGCATAAGACCTCTGTGTACAGGTGAGTAAAAATGCTGGAAACTCGATATGTGCACGTACCATTTGCACAGAACTTCATTCCATGGGTTACCGTGGTCGTGCACCTGCTCATCAGCCTTTCATATTCACTCGGATTGCTACTCGTCATTTAGCATGGTGTAAAGAACATTTATCGTGGACCGTAGATCAATGGAAACGGGCCCTATGGTCTGACGAATCCAGATGCACGATCCATCAGTTTGATGGCCGTGTGTGGGTATCTATGGCGGCAGTCGGGGGATAGCTATTTACCCCAGTGTACTGTTCCTACGGTCAGGTTTGGTGCTGGTAGTGTACTTGTGTGGGGATGTTTTCGGTGTTACGGTCCCAGCCCATTGTTTGACGTAAACAAACCTGTTAACCAGTATATCTACCTAGATATTTTGCACAATTATGCCCTACCAACTCTGTCGCAATACTATGGAACCGAGCCTTGTTGTTACCAGCTGGATAATGCACCGAGCCATAAAGCAAGGACTGTTACGGCGTGATTTGATTATAATTCCGTATCGTGTGTGGACTGGCCAGCACAGAACTTTGATCGTAAACCCATAGAGGACTTATGGGATGAATTAGAGTACCGCATAAGAAGTTTGGAGCCAAGGCCTACTACTAAGCAACTGTTAGCGGCAGCAATATGTACTGAATGAAAAACGCATACTTATTGCCATGTTCGAAAACCTTGTCAAAGCATGGCTCGAAGAGTAAGTGCATACGTTAAGGCCAAAGGTGGACTGACACCGTACTAATGTATGTAAATAAATGTTATGTTGTGTTTCGCTTCTAGGTGGCCGGTGGCTTTTGTCAATATAGTGTATATTGAAGTGCATTGGTTTGTATCATGAAACACCTTGGACGTTTACCTTTCGAACGCAGTAAGTATGTCGGTAAGTGGTGTAGTTATTTTTTAATATTTTTTAATACAGCAGTACTTCTGGTCCACCCTGTATATTCGCATTTGGTTTGATATGTACATTTTCGTAGAAGTCAGATTTTCGACAAAAAGGTATAGCCGTAATCAAGGGTTTCAATTAATTTCTTAGCTTTTTCTTCCTTTTTTTCGAGATGTTGCTTTAGTGTGCATATATTTGATTTACGCACGTTATCTCTGCTACTAAAAAGGTCTATTTTTATATGGCATTAAAAATGGCATGGAAGTGCTGATGACATTTCTTGTTCCGTCACTAAATGGTGCGACTCTCAATCCTTAGCATTTGCAGGTCACCTGGATTATCGTTAATTCTTTGCTATCGGAATTAACCGCGAGACGTTTCCATTTTCAGGTAGACTAACTTAAGTTTCCCTTATGAGTTTCATTACCAAGATTTCGTAGAATTTCGTTGTTGAATGCGTTGGGTTGTAATTTTTGTTTACTAATGAGTTCCACGTACGAATAATTGTCAGTACTTCTATCATGAGCTCAGCGAGGTGATCTGTCATAACGTTGAATGAAATATAATCATCTCATTAAGATTAAAAGGGCAATTTTGATAACAGAACGGCAATAAATCGTCCTGCTTTCTTCGTACCAAGTAGATTTCCTTTCAGAGTCTGCTGGTTACGTGTTTTTTTTTTTTTTTTTTTTTTTGGTTGGAGGTTTAACGACCACCGTGAGCAAATCAATGGGCTATTGGCAGTCGCCCGTCCCTAATTTAGGGTCACTGGTTCCAGGGAAGGGGAGAGCCAGTGCCGTAAGACAAACACAACATCCATGCCTCACCGGGATTCGAACCCGGGCCCCTTTCGGACGAATGATCAGAGGCCATTGCCTTAGACCACTGCGCCACCGGGGCGGCGTTACGTGTTGGCACCATATACCACAATACATCTTTTGAAAGTTTGTGGCTTCTATGTTTCGCCAGGTACGGCCTGTTTCGGCGGTAAGTGAAGGACCGACATGAGGCACGTGGTCATAATGTTTTGTCTCGTCAAAGTATATTTCAGACTCTAGAAACGTGAATAAAAACTGTCAGGCTGATGAATTTGCAAAAATTTACGTAACGCCAATTGTTTATTCTGCATGCACTGGAAGTTCAGGTCAGCAGTACACTGTAATGAAATTCGTACTGCTGACACTTAACGAAAAGCTCCTGTATCAAAGTTAACTGTGTAGATCTAAATCAGATAAGACAACATTTGTTCGTCGATTCACGTAAATTCATAACCCCATTGGCTATTCCAGTGACATAGGTGTGATCAAAGAACGTTTCATTCTTTAAATTAATAAAATTTCAGCACAGAAAAAAAAATATCTTCGCTTAATTTCTTTCATGAACATGCTTTAAGCACTCGCTTTCGACGCTACGATAGTATACTAACAAATCCAGCACTGATCTACCTGCGTATACATAGAAATATTTACTTCGTACATTTTGGTGCCCAACATATTGTTTACGTACATCGTTAATAAAGTAGGTAATGCAAACACGCAATTTTGCGGCATTCCGCAATTCGTTCGTTCACGTGAACAGGGGCAATTTAATCTCACAGGGAGATTTATTTAGATTCGTGGCAGCGTTTACAAATTACAGCTCAACAAATTCTCTCCGGCATGTGCTAATGCAGGAAACCTGTCGTAGGGGCGGGTACCCTCAGATAATTTGCTGAGTTGTAATTTGTAAACGCTGAAAATCCCCCGATCGGACCAGAAATTCTTATATTTAATATTTTTGGTATTAATACCCCCCCTTCTCGACAGGTTTCTTACGTTAGAACATGCCCGGAGAGAATTGGTTGGGCTGTAGTTTGTAAACGCTGAAAATTTGTTGAATTGTAGATTATAAACATTTTCTATAAGGAATTACATTAAATATCGCAATTAAAAAAATACGAAATGACGGAAACTTTATGGGTGTCAGATAACCAACCTGTGGGGACCTGGCCACGAGCAGTCAAGAACGCAATTTTTATACGGCCCCTTACATTTTTTGTGGCCGGTTCTCCTGTGATCAGTTTTCCGGGGCCCAGTTCTTCGTTTTGTCTTTGACCCGAAAATCATGGAAATGTCTAAATTCCTTATTGAAAATGAAATATTAAAAAAAATGCTTTGTGAGCAATAGTTACATCAAGTAGCGGGAAATTTAGCCACACGATATGTGCTTATTCAAAACAATTTTATGGCACTGAAATTGCAATGTGACCAGTTCTCTGGTGGCCATTTCTCCGTATCCGCTATTGGACAGCACTAAAATATGCTCTGTCAATATCAAGAAGAGTCACCTATATTTTCTTGAATTTCGCTACTGGAAGGTTTTCGCAATTTGCCAATTATATTCCAATGTGGCTGGAGTACTTTTTAGTGTCAAAACGTGTTTGAAACATTCCATCAGTGTGTTGAAACAAGTGACGGAACGGCAGTTTGTTTCCATGTAGCATGCACACGAACCGATGCAATGGTCTCTGACAACCTTCATGGTGTATAATGCACCATGGAGAAAGTCTGTGCTCTTCTGGGTATCGCACAGAGGGTTACGATTTTTAGCACGTCTTTTGTAGAAAAAGATCGTGCTTATGTTATCGGTTTGTCCGTCCGTTCCTTCCGCCTGTAGACGCGATATCTCTGCAACTATTAGATTGATTTGAAAACTTCTCTTTGCATTGGGAAGCTTGAAATATGCGAATGTTGATCCTTCATTTCGTTTTTTTTACGATGTACAATTTCGCCGCTAGAGGGCGTAAATGCAGATGATGTCAAATTAAAAAATACGTTTTATTCCACATATTTACTTTAAAACATCCGATTGAAAAACTTATTTTATTTTTCGATTCCATTTATGTCGAAGATTATTTTAGATATAGTTACTTTTTCAAATTACGCATAGATTTTCCGCTAGGGGGCGTAAAAGTAAATTACATTTTCCCCGATAACTCTTCTTCTAAAACTCCGATTTGAAATTTTATTTCTTCAGCGGATGAAAAGTCTTTTGCGGTCAGGCATGGATGTTGTGTTTGTCTTACGGCACTGTCTCTCTACCTTCCCTGGAACCAGTGACCCTAAATTAGCGACGGGCGACTGCTTATAGCCCATTGAGTTGCTCACGGTAGTCGTTAAACCTCCAATTAAAAAAAAAAAGAAAAAAAGAAAAGTCTTTTGCATATAATTTCAAATTTTCGGCAAAGAATACTTTGGCCACCAGTGGGCGTAAGCGTTAATTTTTGCTTCTGATGTATTTGCCATAAAGTCTGAGCTTCTAAAATATCGATTGAAAAAATTCTTTCGTGGACCGATGGCACTCACGTCGATAAACCTTTTCGGAATATTTTCTTCCTAAAATATTCCAGAGTTTCTCCGCCAGGGGGCGTGGATGTATATCTTATTTTAGTCAATACCCTACTTCTAGGAAATTCTTACTTTGTTGGATAGTTTTTTTAGTGTGGCATGTTTTCCATAGAATTTAAAAATTTTCAAGTAATTCATAGGCTTTCCGCTAGGGTGCGTAGCGGTAAATTGCGTTTCCCCATATATCTCTGTTTCTAAATCTCTGATTTGAAAAACTTCTTTCTGCACTGGATACAGCTTCTGATTGGAAATCGTTTGCGCCTAATTTCTAGTTTTTGTAAAAAAATGGTTTGACTACCAGGGGCGTAAATCTTAGTTTCCGCTTCTGATGTATTTGCCATAAAATCTGAGCTTCTAAAATATAGATTGTAAAAAAATTCTATCATGGACTGATGCCACTCACATTGATAAACTTTTTCGGAATATTTTCTTCTTAAAATATTCCATAATTTCTCCGCCAGAGGGCATAGATGTATTTTTTTTTTTTTGTCAATATCTCTACATCTAAAAGTCCGATTTCAAAAATTCCTTCTTCGTTGGATAGTGTTTCTGATGCGAATTTTTTTTTCTATAAATTAAAAATTTTGAAATAAATCATAGATTTCTCGCTAGGGGGTTACAAAGATACATTGCGTTTTCTGCGTTATTTCTGTTTCTAAAATTCCGATTTGAAAAATTCTTCCTGTATCGCCTAAAGCACCTGGTGGAAATATTTTTCATATAATTTATAATGTTTGGTAAAGAATGGTTTGACCACCAGGCGGCCAAAGTGTTAATTTCTGATTCTGATGTATTTGTAGCAAAGCCTGGGCTCCTGAAAACTCAACTAAATTTTTTTTCTTGGACCGATACCGCTCATATGGAAAACCTTTTGAGAATACTTTCTTCCTAAAATAATTCATTTTTTCCCACCAGGGGACGTTTAGTCACATCTTATTTTTGTCGATATCTCTGTTTCTCAGAGTCCGATTTGAAAAATTAATTCTGTGTTGGAGAGCGGTTCCGGTGCAAAATGTTTCTCATATAAATTCATGTTTTTCTTAACGCACAAGTCTGCAACCAAAGGGCGTAAGCTCACGATTCCATATACAGCAATATCTGAGGGATTTAAAACCCAATTGAAAATCTTCTTTCTTTCGTCAGATATTATTGCTTTCCATATCGGTTCTATTGACTTTGAATAGCTTTGATAAATTTAATTTGCGTCAGAACGGATTCGAAGGACGTGCTTATTACACCCGAAAATTCGGTATCATCTTTCTTGTTAATTTTTAGGCCGGTTAAGGGATCTCACACATCCCAAAACGAAATACCTAAGTCGTGACATTTAGGCCCCATGGGGAAGCGCAGGTTGTTGAGCCACAAGACCCAGTTTTTTCACACGTTATGACCTAACAACTTTTTTCACTAGCGAGACAAAACTTTCGAAAAAGATGTTTCTCTTATCACTATTAGGGTACGTACATACATTAGGACAACATTTCTAGATACAGTACGAAACTAATTAGATATCCCTGTGGGATTAAATTGCCACTGTTCACCTGAACGAATAAATTGCAGAATGAATGTTGCAAGATTGCGTATATAAAACACCTATTTTTTTGAAGATGTCTGTAATCGTAAACAATATATTAACCATTAAAATGTACGAAATAAATTCATGTACGTAAGCATCTCAGTGTTGTGCCTGTATATTTTCTCATTATCACAGTTTCGGAAGCGAGTGCTTATAAAGCAGTTCCGTGAATGAAATTAAGCGGAGATATCTTCAGTGTTGAAATTTTATTTATTTGAGATAGGAAACGTTCTTTTTTTTTTTTGATTGGAGGTTTAACGACCACCGTGAGCAACTCAATGGGCTATAAGCAGTCGCCCGTCCCTAATTTAGGGTCACTGGTTCCAGGGAAGGGAGAGGGCCAGTGCCGTAAGACAAACACAACATCCATGCCTGACCGGGATTCGAACCCGGACCTCTTACGGACGAATAATCAGAGGCCAGCGCCTTAGACCACTGCGCCACCGGGGCGGCGAAACGTTCTTTGATCATAACTATGTCAAACTGTTCTTGAGTCGAGTTCCTAAACGCGCATAGAAGCCTCTATCGTTTTGCCTTTTTACTTGATGACCAATAACCGGCTTGTGTATGTGTGACTGCGCAGAAACTGAAGGTTTGTAGTGCTGCTTCAATGCACTTGTATTTTTGTGTGGGATACGATAAGATATTCCACCACGCATTTCCGAAAGTACTCCTATGCACAAGTCAGTAGCGGACAAGCTATGCTTATCTCAAACTTCTAGTGGTTGTTTCGTGACGTCACTACTCAAATCACTACGTCTCTGCGCACAGTAAGGTGAAGGAATTATTATTTTTAAATCAAAAGGAATACCTGTAATAAGTTCTGTGATATGCATTACCTACGTATTTACCTTCCCATTTTTTGTGCACTGTCTCACATAAATTGTGGTTAACTTTCGTTATACTTTCTGTATTTACCGACATGTGTGATATCCCAACAGTTGCTCTGAAGTTGTTTTTTTTTTTCAAGTTCTTCGTTAGTTAGTTTCTCTTAACTTTTTCCTAAAGTTCTTTGTTAGATATGGAAAAAAAGATTTCTGAAATATTATGCTCGTGTTTTTTCTTTTATGGCACAGAATGAGTGTTTCTGATCAAAATTTTGAAGCGGAAGTATCGTTTTCGCGGACGGAGAGACAGGCGATGTTAATTCTTCCGGAATGATCTCAAAAACGACACTTCCGGAAGAACACACATCGTTAATTTTGCCTGTATCTATCAATCGCATGTCTATTTCTGTCAATCAATCAATCAATCAATCGCAAAAATAATTTCTTCAGTCTTATGAAAAGAAAGGGAGATATGGTTTCTGCGGACGGACAGACGTAAGGATAGACATAAATAATCTTGCACACATGCCTGCATCTCTCAATCATAGAAGTCATTTCTTGAATGGACATTAGAAGCAGAAATATAATTTCTGCGGACGGACGAACAGAGAAGCTGACGTGGGAAATGAACTTAATGAGTGACGTTTGCTGTACTCTCCGTCCATGAGAAAGAAAAAAATCGGCCGATCACCATTTCAAAGCTACAGTATAGTTTTTGCAGGAAAGAGAAACGAAAGAAAAGACAACCGAAATCGTGTACTATTTTCTGCATACGATTTGTAAGTAACAAAAATTTGGGAACCCAACGAATTTGTTAGCGAACAATTGACGTAGGCGACGAATTTGTTCACGATGAATTGCCCGTCGCGATGATTTGACTCGATATCATTTTCTAGTTTTTATTAGTACAGGGATTTTTCGATAGATGAAAGAATGCAGTTAAAATGGTAAAATAATATGAGTATTTCTGTAGATGTTCTTCCATTCACAATTTCTTTCCCTAACAACTTAAGAAGTTCAACACTTTAAAAAACTTTTTGACTAGTAAATTAGCGCAAAAGAAAAATGTTAACTCCAAAACCAAACTTTGTTTTCATAAAGCTTTCGCTTACAAACCTGCTTCCACCATTGCTATTACTTCGTTAAAAAAGATTTACATTACAGCAGAATCGTTAGAACCCTATTCTTCTAATATTTCTCAGTCGGTAGTGGAAGAACTGAATTTAAATCAACGTTTTACGCAAAAAATAAAAGAAAGCAGGGCAAACAACGGATTTTCTTTTTAAATTATTCAAAGCCTTTTAAGTTCATGGCAAAAAATAAATGATCTTAAATTCACGCTATGCCGCAGTAAAGCACGCAAAGCAAATTCAAGTGCATTGTTGTTTCCATTAAAAAAATATATATTCCAAAACGCTTTTTCTGCCTCTACATAAATGCCGCGAAAACAGTAGTTTGAGATTATAACACAGTTACCCGAAATTTACTTTATGGTACTTAAAAAATGCGTCGTATTAAGTATTTACACGACTAAGCCAATTATTGTAAATTTTAGCTACAATGTTGAAAGACATAGAATCAAATTTATAATTCAAAATTCTTTAAGCGACTGTTTTATTTTACCGGAACAGGTCAAATATACAATAAGCTATTTTCGTACAAGCATAATCACTTCTTTTGTATGAGTTACAGCGTGGAACAATATCTGAAAGGCAAATCTCTTCCTCCGGAATTTTTATTTCCATCACAGATGATAACGAGACCTTGATAAATATTTATTTCCTGATAACAAGCGTTCGGTTGGGACTTTTTATACCTTTTTGACTTGTTTAATTTTCCAAATGGAAATAATGGATCTATGTTTCTCTTTGCTACAATTCATGGGATTAGTTTATTGTTTTTCACGAGCGATGTGGAAATGACAATTCCCCGGTGTTTTAATTGCTGAAAACATCACAAGGACATATCAGCCCTAACCCAGGTGTAAATAAATAATTTAATTAATGAAGTTATAGTTGTGTATTTCACTATTAATGCGCCTCTTACTGTATGCGTACATAGGCACATTTATTGGGAGTGTAGGGCCATGCCAAAACTTATTTTTCTGTACGCTAATAATATTGCTGCATTAGCAATAATACTTCATGTGCTAATATTTGCTGGGCGCCCCGGTGGCGCAGTGGTATAAGCGCTGGCTTCTGATCATTCGTCCGAGATGGGTACGGGTTTGAAATCCGGTGAGGCATGGATTTTGTGTTTAGCTTACGGCACTGGTCCTCCGCTCCTTCCCTGGAACCAGTGACCTTGAACCAAGAGTGGCAGTATTTCTGAAACAACGCAGTTTGTGAACTGTTCGCGTGCTGCTGTGGTTAAAGTGTATTATGCCGCCCCGGTGGCATAATGGTCTAAGCGATGGCCTCTGATCATTCGTCTTAAAGGGGTCCGGGTTCGAATCCCCATGAGGCATAAATGTTGTGTTTGTCTTATGGCACTGGCTCTCTCCTTTCCCTGGAACCAGTGGCCCTAAATTAGGAACGGGCGACCGCCCATTAAGTTACTCACGGTGGTCGTTAAACCTCCAATAAAAAAAATATGTTTGCTGCATTAGTAGCAGTATTCCTGCTACTTCAGCAATCTTGTATCTTATGAGAATGTTCACCTAATATACACTGAGGCATTGGTGCACCCACGGAGGGGCTTTGGGGGCTTAAGCCCCTCCAAGGAGATTAAGAACGACGTACGTCACAAATCCAACATTCAAAAATATTATTTTACACGTTCAAAAAATTATATAGTGTTTGACATAGTGTCTTCTATTACATGATGTCTTCTTCATAAAGGGCCAAAGAGATTAAGAGCGACGTACATCACAAATTAAACATTTAAAAATATTATTTTACATGTTCAAACAATTACATAGTGTCATCTATTACATAGTGTCATTTTCTCAAAGCCCCAAAGAGATTAAGAGCGACGTACGTCACAAATTAAACATTCAAAAATATTACTATACATGTTAAAAAAATTACATAGTGTCTTCTTCCGAAAGCCCCAAAGAGATTAAGAGCGACGTACATCACAAATTAAACATTCAATAATATTATTTTACATGTTCGAAAAACTAAATAGTCATTTCTTCTTCCCAAAGCCTCAAAGAGATTAAGAGCGGCGTACGTCACAAATTAAATATTCGAAAATATTATTTTACATGTTCGAAAAATTAAATAGTGTCATCTATTACGTAGTCTTTTTCTCAAAGCCCCAAAGAGATTAAGAGCGACGTACGTCACAAATTAAACATTCAAAAATAGTATTTTACATGTTGAAATATTAAATAGTGTCATCTATTACATAGCGTATTTTTTTCAAAGCCCCAAAGAGATTACTTAAGAGCGACGTACGTCACAAATTAAACATTCAAAAATAGTATTTTACATGTTAAGAAAACTACATAGTGTCTTCTTCCCAAAGCCCCAAAGAGATTAAGAGCGACGTACATCACAAATTAAACATTAAAAAATAGTATTTTACATGTTCCAAAAATTAAATAGTGTCATATATTACATAGTGTCTTCTTCCCAAAGCTTTAAAGAGATTAAGAGCGACGTATGTCACAAATTAAACATTCAAAAATATTATTTTACATGTTCGAAAAATTAAATAGTGTCATCTATTATTTAGCGTCTTTTTCTCAAAGCCCCAAAGAGATTAAGAGCGACGTACGTAACAAATTAAACATTCAAAAATATTATTTTACATGTTCAAAAAATTACATAGTGTCTTCTTCCCAAAGAGATTAAGAGCGACGTACTTCACAAATTAAACATTCAAAAATATTATTTTACATGTTCGAAAAATTAAATAGTGTCATCTATTATTTAGTGTCTTTTTCTCAAAGCCCCAAAGAGATTAAGAGCGACGTACTTCACAAATTAAACATTCAAAAATATTATTTAACATGCTCAAAAAATTACAGTGTTTTCTATTACATGGTGTCTTCTTCCCAAAGCCCCAGAGAGATTAAGAGTGACGTACGTCACATCCGTATATGAACTATAGACGTGCACTAAATATATGTATACACATTGTGCACGTATACTCTATATATTTAGCCCCCTTCAACAAGAATTCGTGGGTGCGCCACTGCACTGAGGTGCCAAAAAAAAAAATAATAACTGAAAAGGAGACTGCCATTTTCCTTACATGCCACCACACCCATGCGGTAAATGGTGTCGTCCACAAACGAATTATATGAACAGGCAGATATCTCCACAAGTTCAAGTAGCAGCATTGAGCTTGTGGAGCAGTTTATCAGGATTTAAGTGACTTCTTACGTGGTATGACATTCGGCGCGCGGGAGATGGGTCACTCCATCTCGGAAATTACCACGAAATTTGGATTTACAAGGTGAACAATTTCAAGGGTGCACCTGGACTACACAGACTCACGAGGAAAATCCAGACTGCGAGGGGCCGTAAGAAAGCCCTGGATAATCGTGGACAGTGGCGTCTGGCACGCATCGGAACATCCGCCCTGCGTGCAACTTTGCCGCAAATCACAGTGTAGTTCAATGCTGGGGAGAGTAGTAGCATCTGCGTTTGGACAGTGCAACGTTCCCTTTGTTCTATGAGGGTTACGGAGCGGACGGCCCACCCGGGTGTCATTGCTGATCCGACGACACAAGCCTGTGCGGCTCTCGTCTGGGCTCGGGAACACCGCTATTGCACGCAAGATGACTGGAAACGTGTAGCCTGGCCCGACGACACAAGGCTGTGCGGCTCGTCTGGGCTCGGGAACACCGCTATTGCACGCAAGATGACTGGAAACGTGTAGCCTGGCCCGACGACACAAGCCTGTGCGGCTCGCCTGGGCTCGGGAACACCGCTATTGCACGCAAGATGACTGGAAACGTGTAGCCTGGCCCGACGACACAAGGCTGTGCGGCTCGTCTGGGCTCGGGAACACCGCTATTGCACGCAAGATGACTGGAAACGTGTAGCCTGGCCCGACGACACAAGGCTGTGCGGCTCGTCTGGGCTCGGGAACACCGTTATTGCACGCAAGATGACTGGAAACGTGTAGCCTGGCCCGACGACACAAGCCTGTGCGGCTCGCCTGGGCTCGGGAACACCGCTATTGCACGCAAGATGACTGGAAACGTGTAGCCTGGCCCGACGACACAAGGTTGTGCGGCTCGTCTGGGCTCGGGAACACCGCTATTGCACGCAAGATGACTGGAAACGTGTAGCCTGGCCCGACGACACAAGGCTGAGCGGCTCGTCTGGGCTCGGGAACACCGCTATTGCACGCAAGATGACTGGAAACGTGTAGCCTGGCCCGACGACACAAGGCTGTGCGGCTCGTCTGGGCTCGGGAACACCGCTATTGCACGCAAGATGACTGGAAACGTGTAGCCTGGCCCGACGACACAAGGCTGTGCGGCTCGCCTGGGCTCGGGAACACCGCTATTGCACGCAAGATGACTGGAAACGTGTAGCCTGGCCCGACGACACAAGGCTGTGCGGCTCGTCTGGGCTCGGGAACACCGCTATTGCACGCAAGATGACTGGAAACGTGTAGCCTGGCCCGACGACACAAGGTTGTGCGGCTCGTCTGGGCTCGGGAACACCGCTATTTCACGCAAGATGACTGGAAACGTGTAGCCTGGCCCGACGACACAAGGCTGTGCGGCTCGTCTGGGCTCGGGAACACCGTTATTGCACGCAAGATGACTGGAAACGTGTAGCCTGGCCCGACGACACAAGGCTGTGCGGCTCGCCTGGGCTCGGGAACACCGCTATTGCACGCAAGATGACTGGAAACGTGTAGCCTGGCCCGACGACACAAGGCTGTGCGGCTCGTCTGGGCTCGGGAACACCGCTATTGCACGCAAGATGACTGGAAACGTGTAGCCTGGCCCGACGACACAAGGCTGTGCGGCTCGTCTGGGCTCGGGAACACAGCTATTGCACGCAAGATGACTGGAAACGTGTAGCCTGGCCCGACGACACAAGGCTGTGCGGCTCGTCTGGGCTCGGGAACACCGCTATTGCACGCAAGATGACTGGAAACGTGTAGCCTGGCCCGACGACACAAGGCTGTGCGGCTCGTCTGGGCTCGGGAACACCGCTATTGCACGCAAGATGACTGGAAACGTGTAGCCTGGCCCGACGACACAAGGCTGTGCGGCTCGTCTGGGCTCGGGAACACCGCTATTGCACGCAAGATGACTGGAAACGTGTAGCCTGGCCCGACGACACAAGGCTGTGCGGCTCGTCTGGGCTCGGGAACACCGCTATTGCACGCAAGATGACTGGAAACGTGTAGCCTGGCCCGACGACACAAGGCTGTGCGGCTCGTCTGGGCTCGGGAACACCGCTATTGCACGCAAGATGACTGGAAACGTGTAGCCTGGCCACCGGAGCGAGATTTATTCCACAAACATTATCTTCATAACTTGAGTAAAGATTTCTGGTATGTTGGAAAGCGTATCATAATCAATACATTGCATGATTTTTTTAACTTGTTTTTTTTTTTTTTACTTTCAACATCCTTCAACATTAAGAGCCCCGCAACACATCGTACGTGAAGAGTGTTCATTTTGAAACTGAGCGGACTACTGAAACCCTCTGTTCAAACGGACGTGTAACTCACGTTTCCTAGCAGTTCGACAAGATGAGGTTGTAACGCTCTCGGGTAGAATAACCACTGAAAAGTGGAGTAGCTAGCGTCTCAACCGCCGCGTTTCGAGCTGTCGTGTAGAATGAGATTTTGGTGGAGAAGTATGGGAAGCGCATGTTGTGCCGCTGGGATCGATCCTGGTAAAAAAATGTTGCCTACTTTCTTAAACATAGTCTTTCTCACTCCACTGTGGGACCAGTGTCACAAACTACGAGGTCATAACAAAAGTTCTGCACACGTTAATCTAAAACGGAAGCGGATGATGCAATCGAGAAAATGATTGCGTCATGTCCAGGTCAGACTCTCAGCAATGCAGTGATGTCAGAACGACGCGCTAACATTTGCTGTCTGGACGTGGAATGGTTTGGAAATACAAGCGTGCAGCTCCTCAGGTCGAGTTACTGCGTTAGACCAGCGCTCGTGCATGAAAATGAAAACTCTGCGGTGTAAAACTCCAACACAGATCCACACTGCTTTGCAAGAAGTTTGTGGCAAAGGAACTCTTGATCGAGGGACAATTTCTTTCTGAAGACAAAGTTGAGACTGAGAATTCGTCAAAATCGCCCCAACGTGTTGGAAGAGAAGACATTTTGCTGCATGGCAACGCTTCGTGTCAGGGTGCTGCGTCGGTATGGGGACTTTTGTCGAAATATGGCTGGAAAACTTTATCTCACCCACCATACAGCCCTGATCTCAGTCCACCAGACCTTGATCTTTTTCCCAAAGTTAAAAAAATCGGCTCCGTGGCATCCGCTACGAATCGCTGGACGAACTGTCATTGGACGTAACCCGAGTAATACGATAGCTAAACAAAGATGGCGTACTACGGGGCATCCAGGAATTACCTCACCGATGGCAAGCTATCATTAACTGAGAGGTAAGTACATTGAATTTCAATAAGGTAAGTTTTCTCCGTTACTTCACACTTTTCTCGAAAATGGACAGTATGCAAAACCTTTGTTAGGACCCCCATATGAACACACAAATTCATTAAGTTTAGACGAACTTAAAGTTTCTTAAGCCGCCCCGGTGGCGCAGTGGTCTAAGGCGCTGGTCTCTGATCATTCGTCCGTAAGGGGTCCGGGTTAGAATCTCGGTCAGGCATGGATGTTGTGTTTGTCTTACGGCACTGGCTCTCTCCCTTCCCTGGAACCAGTGACCCTAAATTAGGGACGGGCGACTGCTTATAGCCCATTGAGTTGCTCACGGTGGTCGTTAAACCTCCAATCAAAAAAAAAATGTTCTTAAATTATAAAAAAAAAGAAAAAAATATTTTAATTTTAGACCACGGGTTATTCATTGGACATAGAAAACTAAAAAGTTTGCGAATTTTAATATGTGGTTAGATGTATTAATTAATCAAAAGTGAATTTAATTGTAACAGACACTTCACTTCAGCTCTTACTAAAGAATTAATTCTGCGAATTACTGTTACGACTATTTGTACTAATTGTTCATTGGCCAGAAATTACTGTGTGAGTGGTGGAACAATTTAATTCCCGCAACGGCCGCATAGTGTCGCCCTTGTGTAAATGCTGGCAAAATCACGTGACTATGCCTGTCTGGAAATACACCAAAAAGCCATTACATTACGACCACCTCCAGGTTAGAGAAATGAACGCACCTGGAGACTGAACGGTGGCGCAGGTGAAGTTCACAGAGCAGTATATATACAACCCAAGGACCGGCTTTCGGTTAGTAGAATGTTCGGAGTCAGAATGGGAACAGGTGCCGATTTATCGGAGTTTGATAAAGGACAAATTGTGATGGCGCGGCACTTCGGAATTACGATTTCCGAAACGGCGTGGCTTGTGGGTTGTTCACGTGCCGCTGGAGTGAGTACGTATCAAAAGTGGTGCCCATATGGTCAAACGACGAACCGTTGCCCAGCCGTGTATGGTCGGCAGCTCACTGATGCCAGAGGGGAGTGGAGACGGTCGCGCATTGTTGACAGCGACAGCAGAGCCACAGTGCTACAAATCACCAGCAGCTCCAACAGTAGTGATCAAGGCAATGTGTCACAGCATACAGTTTATCGCAGCGTTCTGCGCGTGCGCCTGCGTAGCCGAAGAACCAGACGGGTCCCCATACTCACTGCACGTCATCGCCAACAACGCATGAAATGTGCCCAAGTTCATGGAGATTGGACCCTGGATGATTGGAAGAAAGTGGCCTGGTCTGACGAATCAAGATTCCTGGTGCATCATGTAGACGGCCGAGCGCGGATACGCCGATTACCAACGGAGGCTATGGCATGAGGATGCACTGTTTGGTGGAAATAAACCTGCGGCGGCATGCTGTGGGTGATGTTTCTTGGGACACGTTAGGCCCCATTATCCCAATAGGACAATTCCTGACAGCTGTCAGGTATCTGAAGGTCGTTGCTGGCAAAGTTCACTCATTCATGGAAACTGTGTTCCCTGCTGGTAATGGCCATTACCAACAGGATAATGCGCCATGTCACACTGCCAGAATCGTCAAGGAGTGGTTCGAGGAACATGCTGATGACTTTCTGTAAATGCCCTAGCCTCCAAATTCACCTGACATGAACCCAATCGAACACTTGTGGTTCGACTTGGAAAAGCGGTGTCGCTCTAAATCACCACCACCCCGAAATGTGCGAGAACTGGTGGACCTGTTATTGACACTATAGTACCAGATACCACAGGATACCTATCGCCACATAATCGAATGGATGGCTCGCTGAGTGGCCGCTATTTTGCTGGCTAAAGGTGGTCCTACAGCTTTATTAGGTAGATGGTCATAATGCAATGGCTCATTTATGTATATCAAGTGCATGCGTTAACCGCACACCAGTAGAGCTATTCGTGAGGGAGCAGCTGCGAAAGCAATGCGAGTCTCTGTGTGTGAGCGTTGAGGTAAAAATGAATGATAGAAATTTAGAAGCGCATTAACATCAAATTCTATGTGATGATTGGTAAAAGTACTACTGAATCGTTTCAGTTATCGAAAGAATGCTATGATAAAAGTCAAATGTCTTTGAGTGGCATAAGAGCAGGAAAAACATATGCCACTCTCGTAGTTCAAAACCATGTTTGTGTATTTTTTCGACCACAAGGGGATAGTTCCTCAAGAATTCATTAAAGAGAAACAAAAGGTCAACCAACAATGCTATTAGAAGTGTTCAGCTCTTTTCGAAGGAAAAGAGCTGAACTGTGGCCTAATAATGTCTCAAGCCATGGTGAGTTCAGGGACCGAGACTTTCTGGATAAGAAATAAATTACCAAATTGCATTATCCACACTATTCACCAGTTTTTGTTTTCGGAAGAACCAGAAATCCCCCCTTGTGATTTCTGGTTCTTCCCGAAAACAAAAACTGTCATGAAAGGACGTAGAGTTTGCAAACATTTCTGACATCCAGTGTAACGTGGCAAAGGTACTCAATTCCAGGTAAGGTTCCAAGAATGGCAACATCATCTAACTGCGGAAGGAGATTACTTCGAAGGTGGCAGTAACAGCCAAGACACAGGTCCGCACACATATTTTCTACAGGTGCATTTCGGGAATTAAATTGTCCGGCCTCGTATGAAAATCCTGTACCTGTTTTTAGTAAGAGAAAGAAAAAGCCGTTTTCTTTTCGTAGCGCACTGGAAAAAAACCTCTTGCTGCATGAGCAAGAAAGATATTGCTACATTATTTCTTTTTACATTAAGCAATAGTTGCAATAACAAGATAAGCATTTTCTTTGTTTTTATACCAAAGCACATTCACGTGCATGAATTATTTTTTCTTAGCTGTTCAGAATTTCGCTGTTGCAGCCAAAAATTCGTAACAAGTGCAATGCCTTTTTCTGAACGAACCAATAGGCTTCTTATGTATGGCATGTGTACTGCCATCATTAACAATTTTATAACCACAGCAAGCTCGTAGCTAAGTATTTAGTTGGACGCAACAAACTTGTGGCACCGGAAACACCCGGCAAGCAAAAACGCTTTTTACTACATGCAATATCCCTGATGGTATGCCTTTGTCTTTCTTTCACGCACTTCCATCCGATTTCTCACGGGCTTCATCAGGTCATCGTCACATCTATATTGGAGTTATAGGTTGGCTGGGAATTGTTTGCTATGTATGTTCGTATGATTATAGTAATTATGGAGTTTTCAAATTCAACAGCTATGTCAAATAGTGCGGCATATAGGTGAAACCGTTGTGCCTTTGATGATAGGAGCATAAATTTTGTCACCTTGCTAGACCACACCCTAATGAACATTCTCGGCTATAAGGCCATAACAGATTTTTCCTGTAACAAAATTAGTAGCCCTTTTTAAAAATGGCAACTAGTTGTGATTCAAGTTTCTTAATTTTTGTAGATACTCATATTCAGCCAATTATCTGTGGTCATGGGATGCCTGTTTTACACTGTAGCAGCAAAACTGAAGCATGATAGCTGATGTAGTAGTTTTTTCCTAATTTACAGAAATATATAATTTTATTCATTTATTCAAAGGGAAGAAAAACAAACCATATGAGTGACGCTTGTTTAACGCAAAGACAGTGTCTTATTTTACTGATATTTATGTTATCGTCCATTATTGATTTAATATCGATACTATCCCTCTAACACATTATAGGGAATACCCCCATCCGCACTTTCTTTCATTCGGTACAAAGAGCGTGACAAGTATTGTATAAAGAGCGGTAGACTGTAGAGCAGCCTTCCTACACTTCCACTGTCGTGCGCAGCCTTTCTTGCAGCCCATCGTATAAGTTATCTGCAAGCTTGCGAAGCCTCTGGTAGCTCTGTCCGAGATATCTCCCATCCACATTCATCCTTCTTCTTCCACCTCCAATCACTCGGCGATGGAAGCTGTGGTGCCGTGACCATCATTAAGGCCCAGAAGTAACAAACCTGGTAGACAGCTCTTTTTGTATGCTGAGTGAGCGCATCTTGCCTCATTCAGATGCCAGATATAGGACAACTGGTTCCAGGGAAAGGAAAAAGCCAATGCCAGTGCCGTAAGGCAAACACAGAATCCATGCTTCACCGGGATGGATGATGTGTTTGCATCACATCATCTATCCAGGTGAAACATGGATGATGTATTTGCCTTACGGCACTGGCTTTAATCTCGCATCTTTCTTACAAAAGTCATCAAAAGAAGTAGTTTCAATTTAGAATGATGTACTAGAATTTAAATTGGGTACATACATCAGTTCTTTTTTACACCAGTTTCAAGTGACTTAACTTTTCTTCTGTTCTCTAGGTCTTGGCTGTAGTCATTGTAGGACTGTGCAGAACTAAAAAGAGACTACTGGCTATGAATTTGATGAGCCTGACGGGTTCGAGTCACGTGGGAACCTTTTATAAATGAATCCTCTTTTTCAGCTGTGATAATATCAGCCTTAACAAGTGCTCTAGTACAACCACTGTCTTCCAAGAGATTTTCAAGAACTTTGAGAGCTGCCATCGCAATATGCTGCCCACCAAACATTACAATGAATCTTCGCCGTAAGTGTTTGGCCAGTTCCACTTATTTTTATTTTGCAAATGCGTAAAGTGGCTAGTCAAATGTAATGATTGGAATCTGCCCGGGATTAAGGTCTAATGGAAACAGTGAGCTTTTATGTTCCAAGTAAGATTATCCAGAGATTTGAACGTAGGTAGCATTTTGTGGTGTTTCTCCGAAGCAAATTGGAATATTTGTTATAATTACGTTTTCGGAGTTGCTGAAAATCATCAAACCTACGTCTGGACATATTTCTTGAAATGAGGCAATTTACGTGATTTTGAAAACTCTCAGTTGAAAGCTAATCGAATAAAGAAAAATTGCCAGAACAGGAAATATATTTAACCTTTCTACATGGTATTAGGGTTGGCTTAACTGAATGTAGTTTTTTTACCAGGTCATTTTAAAACCGCTAATGATCTTTACTAACGTAGAAACGTTTATTTGCAGGAAAATTGTCTATAGTAGAAAATGTGCTGAGATACACCTAGCAAAACTTTTGCAATTCAAGAGAGAAGTGCTTGCCACAAAAACCAAAAACTTGCTAGACCTAGCAAAACTGTAGGTAGCGCATGAAATACTGCTATCCATAGAAACCGGAAATCTTCCTGCTGTTGCAAAATAGAATTCAGCAAAACCAGGAGTACGCATAGCATGCCTATTTGCCGTATCTACTGTTAGTGACGAAATTTGCTATATATGCACTTTTTGATGTTATCCATCTTTCCGGACAGTAGTAAACTAAATAACAAGTAAAACATTTCGATAAAATGAATATGGGTAACGTAAGTAGATAAAATCGTTGTTCAAATCTGATCGAGATGCACCTGTCCCATGAAGTGACACAAGAATAATTGATTTCATTGTCACTTAACAATATATTTTACTAAACTATCGCCATTCACCATTTCATCATGTTTTATATAAACGTAACAATATGTATTTGAAAGTTGTTTAAATTACGAGAACTGGACGCTAAATGTGGCAAAAGCCATTACAAAAATGGATTTTTGATGCTATGAAAAAGGTGTGTTTCAGTAAAATTTGGCTTCCTCTCGATCCCTCAAGTGGGTTTACCTAAAGATAAAAGCAATTTCCTACTATACACTGAAGAGCAATTGAATTAGAGACAGCTGGCGTTATGCAAATGTGGCGCTGTGCGCGGCCCTGTAAACAAAAACGACATGACGTATGCATCGATCCGACAATATAAGGAGTGATGCGACGGGAATCAGTAAGAGTCGGACGCAGTATATGGGTAAGACGAGGGATTTAAGCGCATTTGATCGTGGGCAAATTGTCGGGGCCCGACGAATGGGTCACTCCATCTCGGATGTCGTGCAGGTACTGGGATTTTCACGAGCCACTGTGCCACGGGTGCACCGTGAGTACATCGAATCCGGTAACACCATCCCTGCAAGGGCCAACTTCTGTAGACAACAACGTGTGGATCAGCGGGGTCATCGTCGGCTAGATCGCATTGTAACAGCGGATAGACGGGCCACAGTGCAAGAAATCACTCGGCAATTTAACTCTGGTGCACAAAGACATGTAAGCAGCCACATCATCCAGAACCATCTCCTCGCTATGGGGTACAGAAGACATCGTCCCACGAGGGTACCGCTGCTGACCGCACATCACAGGGTGCAAAGATTAGCATGGGCGCGGGAACATTGCCACTGGACCCTAGACATGTAGAAAAATGTTGCCTGGACTGATGAGTCGAGATTCACGTTGGTACATGCGGATGGCAGGATACGAGTACGGCGCAAACCACATGAAGCGATGGATCCTTCTTGTCAACAGGGTACTCTTCAAGCTGGTGGGGGTGGCATTCTCATCTAGGGACTGAAATGGGACCCCTGGTACGTGTGATATTGTCCCTCACATGTCAACGTTCCCGGGATATCCTGGACGACCATTTGCTCCCGTTTGTGCGTCTTCAACATCCCACTGGGGACCTCATCCTGCAACAAGACAATGCACCGTGCCATCGCTCCCGAATTATATCAGAATGGTTGGATGAACACTCCGACGAGACCTCGCTTCCTGGACAGCTACGTCACCTGACCTCAATCCCATGGAGCACATCTGGGATGCCATCGAGAGAGATGTTCGAGGCTCTGACCCCCCCCCTCCATCAAATCTTCGTGAACTGTGGGAGCTTGTTCAGGGGTCGTGGATCCGTATGGCTTCCCAACGCTTCCGGTGTCTTGTCGAGTCCATGCCGAGGCAAATCGCCGCCGTCATCAGGGCGAAAGATGTTGCTACACGTTACTAGACAGGTATCTCTAATTCAATTGCTCTTCAGTGTATGTCACATAAATAACAACACCGTCTATGTACGATATTTAATGTTAAAAGATGAAGAGTATCTACAATTAAAAACCCCACTAGTACTTTCGGGCTGACATTCACCCTGTCATCAGGTGGAACAGAGGTTATGTGATACTCGCACTAATATATAAGAGTACAGCAACGCACCACGGGTAAAAATCTCAAGCGTCACAAGGTTGTAATTGTTACCATCGCAACCGAGTAAACGCACCCATGTAATTTCCAACATCAGAACATTTACATAGTTATATAGAAATTTTGTTTCATTATTAAATGGTATTGTAAAATTTATATGTTGTTTTTAATTACTGTATTTTAAAATTCAAATTAACTACGTAATTTTTCGCGATACTAAAAACATTATTTTTCATGATATTTTCACGATATTATATTACTACGGGATTTTTCACAATATTGATATTAACTACGTAAATATCATACATAGATGGTGTTGTTATTTATGTGTCATATATAGTACAAAATTGCTTTAATCCATTAAATTGCTACCGACGAGAGCTTTAAAATGATGGGTAACACGATGGGGTGTAACCTGTAAATATCCTAGACCATAAGTTACCCATCCAGCTCCGTAACACACTTGCGATTAATCTTTTCTTTCTATCTTAATGTCAGATTTTAGCTTACGCATCTGCAAACGGTAGAGGTCTGCACGGGCCTTAATTGGCGAGCTCTGCCCTATTCAAGCACGTGCGTTTAAGGCCCAGCCGTTTCAGATATTAAACACTCGACCAGGCCCGTCAATTTCAACTATTATTTTGGCCCGGCCTGGGGTGCGCCATTTGTATTATTTTGTCTTTCTGTTGTACTTTATTACATTGTGAAATTAAATAATGAAATTATATATTATTGAGCATATTTAGTTGAATATAAGTCAAAAATATTAACTAAACTTTGGCAATTATCGAAAAATATAACTTTCTTCGATAATTGCCGGGAGAGTGAGAAAGAGACTAAGCACGTTTAAAATCTGCCTTTCTCTGAACTAGCAATCGGTAACACCTATAATCCCTATTCGGATTATAGATAGGATGTAACGTATATTCTATTTTAACTTTCCTTTTGAGTTTATTTATCTATGTAAATTTGAGTTCGTTTTCTTAGACATTTTCAAACCATAACGTTATGTCTTTTCCCTCAAACGAAAATGATGTTGGCAACACTGATGTCGGAACAAGATTGACGTATGTATGTCTGGATCAGAACGATAGATTAAAAGACAATGCAGCGGTTGTTTAAAGAAGACTGATATTATTGATGATAGACGTGCTGTTATACTGTGCTTGTATATTAAATCACTGATACTGTACTGAGTACGCCATTAAACGAATATGAGTGTGGAGTACAAACCATGCAAGCAAAATAACTGTATTTGTAAGTACTACAATTGACCTCTTTCTTGTAATGAGTATGAGTACCAGCTAATATTACATTGACTTTAGCACACATAACGTAATTACTGACGTCAGGACAAAGTTACAGCGGAAAATTACGTTATAAGGAAAAACAATCGATGTCACCCCATTTCTCATATAAACACGCTCACACACCCCATCCCACTGCAGACACCCCCCGCCCCCGTCCCTCACTCCACGTAACACACACACACACACACACACACGCCACACACACACACACACACTCGCTCGGGGTCAAATCTTTTGTCGTCAAGCCTCCAAAGTGTTTTTACCATCTTAATACCTACATGTAGTTAATACAGTGTGAGTGTCTCTCCTCGCCTCTGTGATTACGCCCTGGGTTATGTCATGGAAGTAAGTAAAGCCAGCAAAACAGTTAAACAGAGCAGGAAATCGAAAAACACCACTTTCTTCTTTATTTACCAGTGCGATAAAAAGAATGGGTCGATTTGGCCCGGTCCGGCCTGTTGCTTTGTTCTCTGAACTAAAACGCCGACCCAACCCGGCCCATGCAGACCTCTAGTAGACGATCGTTCCTACATCGCATTTCAGCGTGTCAGGTTCGTTCCTTACGTTCGTTTAAATCTGAATGAATAGTGTTTTTGAAAAAGTTAAACAGTCGAAATACTTACTACTGTCGCTGCCACCACAGTTCAGTAAATATTTACTTTTATGACTCACATAGCTTCTTTCACTGGTTTTACGACAATAACATCAAATTACTCCACTTACTTAAGTACCACTGACTCTCAGCAATTAGATTGGAATTAAATTATGATTTAATTTAATTCCGCAACTAATGATGATTTAATTTAGTTCTAAAACTAATTATGATTTAATTTAATTTTAAAACTAATTATTATTTAATTTAATTCTAAAACTAATTATGATTTAATTTAATTTTAAAACTAATTATTATTTAATTTAATTCTAAAACTAATTATGACTTAGTTTAATTCCAGAACTAATTATGATTTAATTTGATTCCAAAACTAATTAAGATTTAATTTAATTCCAAAGCTAATTAAGATTTATTTTAATTCCAAAACTAATTATGATTTAATTTAATTCCAAAGCTAATTATGATTTAATTTAATTCCAAAACTAATTATGATTTAATTTAGTTCCAAAGCTAATTATGATTTAATTTAATTCCAAAACTACGTATGATTTAATTTAATTCCAAAACTAATTATGATTAAGTGGAATGAAATTATGATTTAATTCCACTTAGTATCTACCGGACTGTGGCTCCGTGTAGTCCTGAGTGACGCAATAAAATACAATGTGTAGTACGTAAATAAATGTATATTCTGGAATCACTCGTTTTTTTTCACAGCCACAAAGATCTTGGCATGCGAAAGGTGCATAGCATAAAATTATCTACCAAGAGTACCAGGGTACTCTCTCGAATTTCTTCTTTTTGTTTTACTGTTATAGCAATTTCTTTTTTCCAGTGTGGAAAGTGTTTAATAATTGATTAATTGCGGAATTTTCCTTGATTGCTTTTGACATGCAATACACGGCACAGAAGTTATTCGAAGTATTTCTTTGCCAAATTAAAACTACGATTTTGCTTTCCATATTAAATTATTTTAGATCCAATTCTGCCTTTGTGGAGGCAGAATTGGATCTAAAATAATTTACATCCACAACGCTGGAAGAGAAGCGTGAATATAAATCGCATCCGCATCCCAAGTGGTTCACTAAATTCATTCTTTAAATGCAAATGGAGTGATAATCATCTTAGTCATAAAGTAACATCTTTAAAATGAAATAAAAAATACTAGAAAAAGGAAAATCAGATGCAACCTCGGATGATTAAATTGCCGGAAATTTTTAATTGAGTTTGGCAGCGAAACGTGAGGTAACATGCAAATCACATCTATGGCATTTCGAAAAGAATCTTTGATTTATTGTTTTTGCTCGATGTCTGCCTCTTAACGTGCGATGAATTTTCTTAAGGGATAAAGAATGTTACAGCTGCTATTCAGTTCAGATGCATTAATATTTATGAAGTTCGCATTCCATTTCGAAGAAAAAGGAATGCTAGCGGGAAAATAAAGGCCTCATATTGGATTTATCAAGCCGTTTGCAATCGTTTCATTGTAAATAAATAATAGTTAGGCCATTTAAAAATTTGTTTAAGAAACTGAATTTGGTGTATCTTTTTCAATTTATACTCAGCCTGTTTAAAAATAGACTATATTTTACACAAAATTAAGTATTGAAACATCCCTTACATGGAAAGTGTGTAGTTAAATATGTAGGTTGTACTATCTTCGTTTCTCTTGAAAACTTTAGGTTTACAAGACATCCACAGCTGCCCAAATTTTAATTAGTCCACAGCTCCAGAATGCTCCATTAACTTAAAGCACCTTCATAACTATAGTTCTCGAAAATACGACATCTGGGATAGATGGAGTTGATGTGGTAGCCGACTGAATCAAAATTTGCTATTCAAAATTCGCTATTCAAAGAACGGATACAAGTGTTTACCGTCTTTTCAGTACCTCTACTGTTTACTTATGACCGACCGAATGCATAACAAAAGCTATATATATCATCTACATTATCGTCACCAACCATTATCAATCCATTTCTGGATGGAGGTCTCTCCTAGTTTCTTTTACAACTGTCTGCCTTGAGACAGTCTTCTCTACGTCACTCCGGCATGCTTTTGAATTTCATCCACGCATTTCCATAGCCTTCTTCTGCATTTTGAGCTGTTCCTTGGTATATAGTCTAAAATTTCGGTTATGCAGTCGGTTCTTCTGGCAATATGTCCAGCACATTAGAACTTCGGGGATTTTACTTTGATAATCATGTCTTCCACTCTTGTAATATATATATAATAATATATATCATCACATGCATTTAGAATGGATCTAAAATGATTTACATTAACAAGGACACACATGAAAGTATTGAGATTAAAACCCTAGTATAAAGGAAAGCACAAAAGTAAAATGAAATGATATATTCGATGCATTCCAAAGAATTTAACTCTCCAGGAACTCCCAGTAAGAAAGTAGTAATACCTATTGAACTAGACTGTTCTCTTCAGGGGAACACCAGTCTAAGGGTGACCTTTCGAAACAGAAAACCGGTTTGTAATAGACAAAACACGCCTGTGTGTTCCTTAGGTCACAGAATTACAATAATGAATCAGTTTGAACGAAATTCAATGACAAAACAAATGAACGAAAGATGAAATGTACAGAAATATTAAGCAGTAAATTAAAAAAGCAGTAAATAAAAAAACTAAGGAAATCAAAGTTGTTAATATATTCTAATTAATTCATACTTTTTCGTTTTATTTCATATTTTGTGATTCTGATTTTAAATAACTTTACTATTCATATCATCATGATCATCATCATCAACAGCCATTATCAATCCACTGCTGGATAAAGATCTCCCCAAATTTCTTCCACAATTGTCTGTCTTGGGCCTGTCTCCTCCATGTCACTCCAGCATACTTTCGAATTTCATCCATCCATCTCCCATGGGGTCTTCTCCTGGGTCTTCTCCTGTCTCTCGGAATCCAGTCTAAAATTTTGGTTGTCCATCGGTGGTCCGTTCTTCTGGCAACATGTCCAGCCCATTACCATTTCAGTGATTTCACTCAGGTCATGATGTCGTCCACTCCTGTCATTTTCCTTATCCACAAGTTCCTCTTCTTATCTTTCTTGGTTACACCAAGCATGCATCTTTCCATGCCTCTTTGAGTTGTCTGCAGTTTTTGTATGTTATTTTTAATTAACGTCCATGTCTCTGTTCATACGTAAGCCCTGGTAGGATACATTGATTAAACACTTTTCTCTTGAGACATAATGACATACTGCTCTTAAAAATTGTACTCTTTCTTCCAAAAGCTCTCCATCCAAGTTTTATACTCCGATTAATTTCTTCATCAATTTGACCCACACTTGATATCTGCTGCCCAAGATAAATGTAGGAATCGGATGTCTCAAGCTTTTCTTCATCAATCGATAAACTTTCGTTTGTTGTAAAAGCATTGTACATCAGTACATCACCTTTGTCTTCTGAAAGTTCATTTTTAATCCCACTTCTTTACTCTTGTCAGCAAGTTCTTGGATCATACTCTGCAGCTCTGAAGGGGTAGTTGCAAAGGTAACTACGTCATCAGCAAAACGAAGGTGAGTTAAGTAATCTCCATTAATCTTTATCCCTTTGTTTTCCCAGTTCAATGATTGTAAGACAATTTGTAATGTGACGTTAAAGAGCTTGGGAGATATGGTGTCACCTTGTCTCACTCCCTTTCCAATTCTTATTTGTGCTGTGTCTTTAAATATCCTAACCTTTGCACTTGCATTTTCATAGATATTATTAATAATGCTAATGTGTGCATCTTTAATACCGCAGGATATCAAAGCCAATGTTACTGCTGATGGTTTCACGGAATCGAAGGCCTTTTCATAGTCAATAAAAGCCATGCATAATGGGAGTTCATATTCTCTTGTTCTTTCAATTAGTTCTCTCAGTACATGGATATGATGTATAGTGTTGCAGCCACTTCTGAATCCAGCTTGTTCTCTTGGTTGAGACAGGTCTAGTGTTACCTTCAAGCGATGTAAAAGAACCTTAGTGAAGATTTTATGAACCACTAATAGGAGGCTGATGGGCCTGTAGTTCCTGAGATCGTCAACGTCACTTTTTTATGGAGCAGGATCATTGTAGCATTGTTCCAATCCTCAGGAATCTTCCCTTCATTAAGACATCTGGTGAAAACTTGGGCGAGCGTAGTTTCAATTTCTCCAATTGCTTCTTGTATAATGTCCACGGTAATTCCATCTTCTCCTGGAGCTATTCCCTGTTTCATGTTCTTAATTGCATATGTAACTTCTGCATGCATCTTTTCATGCTTCTTGAAGTTGTCCGCAGTCTCTGTATAACTTTTTAATTTTTTTACAACTTTTCAAAGGTCCCGTGTTTGATTCATAAGTAAGACTTCGTAGGACGCATTGATTAAACATCTTTATTTTGAGACATAGTTGTAATTATACTATTTAAAAAGTAGGCTTTTGTGTTTTCGCAGTCTCTTAGTGGTAATGTCACTTGAATATTAGCACTTAAGTAAATCAGAATACTGCCTGAGTTTTTACGACTGAAAACGATTAAAGCAGTTGGTACTACTTTGATAGTTTTCAACAAAAGAAACTCAATTTAAGTAGTCTTTTCTCACTATTTGTTGAAGTACAGCTTCATGATGACATGTGCAATATGCAATAACATTTATTCCGCGTTCTGGTAATATTTATTTCTCGTAATATCAAGGTAACAGACAATTCTATTTCAAGCAGTATTTTGTCTTACCTTTACTCTCACATACGTCTTTACATTGGGCGTGGCTTTTTTTATTTACCTCTGACTCGCTCTCAGTCGTTGTCAAATTGTAAAAGAAAACTCGGAGGAATTGACGTGCATTCAGAACGAAACGTAACGAAGAAATAACATAATTTGCATAGAAACAGAAATTCTAAAACGAAGGTTAATTTTGAGATACACGTCACAGACCATGTCTCCTTGGAATTGTTTAAATTTTACAAATACTGCACTGAATGTTATGAAAATCGCTCATTCCAAATTTCATTAAAATATTGCTACAATGGTTTCAATGGATTGTACAAACACTGGTCACTGAATGAAAACCACTATGCAGATGCCCGAAAACGCCACTAACAATATGTGCAAAATATTTGCTCACGTGCGTCACCACGCAAACTAAGCATCTATTTAAGACTGCTGATCGTCAGTAGTGTTGATAACAAGGGGAAAAACAAATGATATTTCGAATTGAATAAAAGGCTTATTGTAAGTGTCTGGAGCGACGATCTGAAAACAGCAGATCGTCGCTCCAGACAATATGCTGTTTTCAGACTGAAAACAGCAGATCGTCGCTCCAAAAGGTGAGAAATCCAGGGTCTTTAATAAGTGGAAAAATAACCCACTTTGTTTAATTGAGAGAAATAACAGGGGCGCGACGATATCCTGTCAGGAACTAGATCGTCGTCGTGAGAAAACTGTACGAAGAAACATGACTTCCTCTGTGCAGCATTTGACCCTAATCACTCAATGAAATATACTCCCGACCCCTATCTCAGCGAATTATGGGTAGGAGATTGAAAAGGATCGGTGTTGTTAATCGCATGGCTATACGGAAACCACGGATTTCTGCGAAGAACCGGAACGTTCGTCTACAGCGGTGTCAGAAACATAGTGACTGGACAATGGAAGATTAGGAAAAAGTCTTGTGGTCCAACGAGTCACGACACACCTTGCTCTGTACCTACGGTCGGCAGGGAGTTCGGCAGGAGCTTCGTAAAGCAATTAATGAGGGAGCTATTAATTACTTATTTGACTTAGAAGCGCCAAAAGGTTTGCAGGTGTTTTCTACAGTAAAAACATCTCAGGAATTAAAAAAAGAGTCTTAGTGTTTCCCCGTAGTGGGTGTGGTATCCACTGGAGGTTAAAGGGGTAAATACGCCCCTAGTAATTATATATTTGACTAAGAAGCGCCAAAAGGTTTGAAAGTGTTTTCTATTGTAGAAACGTCTCAGGAATTAAAAAAAGCATAGTGTTAGTGTTCCGACTTGGTGGGTGTGGCACCCAGTGGGAGTCAAAGTGGTAAATACGCCCCTAGTAATTATTTATTTGACTGAGAAGCGCCAAAAGGTTTGAAAGTGTTTTCAATAGTAGAAAAATCGCAGGAATTCAAAAGAAAATTTGTGTTAATGTTCCTCCGTGGTGGGTGTGGCACCCACTGCAATTTAAAGAGGTTAATACGCCCCTAGTAATTATTTATTTGTAGGTGAAAGATAAAAAAATAGCAAGTACAGGTGAAAGATAAAAAAAATATGAGAGCTAAGGGTCACCAGGGATTTGCTTGGAAGACTCTATATACACTGCCGGACAATTGCTAAGGACGGATGACAATAGCAACGATAGCAACCATAAAATGGAAGGCAGGAATATGTGGAAATTAGCAGAAGTGCGGGATACAGTAAGACGTGTTGTGCGTATGCAAATTTTGGATTGCCGAACTTGTTCGTGACGTCATAGCGCTGATAAGAGATATAAAGGATATGACGCGTATTGACCGTTGTTGTTCAAACGCAAAGTTGAAAGGGAAAGAATCAATTGACGAACTTGCAATTTTCAGTATGTCTTCCCGACATCACCTAGATGATTTTACGCGTGGCCGTATTATTGGCAAGATTGAAGAAGGGCGAAAAATAACAGATGTTACCAGGGAGTTCGACGTCAGCCACAGTGTTGTTTCAAGGCTTTGGAAATAATTTCAAACAAATGGAGAGTGTAGCAAACGTCACGGGGGAGGTCGTGTTCGCAGTACGACACCTGCAGAAGATCGGTACATAGTGCTATCAACAAAAAGACATCGGCGCAGCACAGCTAGTGAGGTAGCAAATCAGTTTATGGCTGCTACCGGCAAGCGGATCTCCCGAAAAACTGTCGCCAGACGTTTGCATGAAGGAGGACTATACGCCCGCCGTCCTGTTGTGTGCATCCCATTGTCCAGACGTCGCCCTACCGCCCGTTTGCAATGGTGCCATCAACATCGCAATTGGACTGATAACGACTGGTCTGCTGTCCTCTTCTCAGATGAGAGTAGATACAGTCTATCGTCTGATTGTCGACGACAACTGATCTGGCGTGAAAGTGGTACTGCATATTGTCCAGCAAACATACAGGAAAGGGACCGATATCCGACATTTAGTGTCATGGTATGGGCTGGCATCATGATCAATGGCCGTACGTCCCTCTATGTGCTTCCAACTGGGACTATAACTGGCCAACGATACATTAATGATGTTCTGCTACCTCATGTTCGCTTGTTCCGTGGTGCTGTCGGTAATAGATTCATTTTCATGGACGACAACGCAACATGTCATCAAACAGTCGCTGTCCAGGAGTGTCTTGAGAGCGAGGATATTCAACGCCTCGTATGGCCAGCATGTTCTCCAGATCTGAATCCCATTAAAAATGTGTGGGATGCTTTGGAGAGGAGTCTTGCTGGTCGCCAATGCCCTCCAATAAACAAGGACACCCTCATCCGTGCACTGACAGAGGAATGGGATAAATTACCCCAACAGCTGCTTGATAATGTTGTGCAAAGCATGACACGACGTGTGGAATCTTGCATAGCCCTCCATGGTGGCCATATCCCGTATTGACATCTTAGGCCGGAACGCCTGCGGACGGTAATTGCATTTTTTTCACGTTTACGTATTCTGCACAAAATGGCCTGTTTGTCCCTTGAACACGTTCCAAAGCCTTCTGAAATTCAGAGCACAATAAATTGTCTTTCTTGTAATGTCCTGGCATTCTGACATTATTTTATTTCACTTGGCATCCAACCACACTTACTTTTTTATGCGCTATATAGCCGTTTATGATCCGTCCTTAGCAATTGTCCAGCAGTGTATTAGCCACAACTGTGGATATAGACTTGCAGAAAGTCTTTGCATACCCATTAACAGCAATACCATTTTCCGCTGGACAATATAATGGATCTATGAATAAGACTAACAAAGCAACACTGTTAACCTTTCTTCAGTAGAAAACAATAAGTACAACTCGAAGTTCCGTTGATGAAGTTATTTTCGATCTCATGTATATCATTCAATCGCTTAAAGACCTTGCTTTCACATATGGTGGAGTAGCTCAAAGTGTTTTGAAAATTACATGTAGGCATGGAGAGCGTATTGATGATGTAGCTGATACATATAAGGTAAACACTATCAAAGATGCAGAAAGAAACGCACGAGGTGGTACAGTCAAAGGCCTTCAAATCACAGGACCGGATCAGAGAAGACCTGGAGACATTTAGAGTGATTTACACAGTGCAAACTTCAAAACATTGTTCATTAGATTTCTAGCAGATGAATGGAAGAAGGATTGCTATGTATCAATACTGGGCAAAAGGACACTCTACTTTGGATTGAATAAAGTATGTTACTCGTACAAAGTGGAAGGTGGTAATATGGTGAGAACATTGCAACCCATTCTCTTTTGTGAACATGACCAAGCTGACACTCGTGTTGCGTTTCATGTGAGCCACATCTGTGAAGAAAAGGAAAATTCTAATATAATCGTATTAATATACTAATAATTTTCTTAGCGAATATTCATAAATGATCGTCTAAAATTTGGATGGATGTAGGAGTAGCCAGCAACAATTCTCGTCATTATATTGATGTAAATGGAATTGCGAATACCATTGGGTTGAAATGCTGTTAATCTCTACCAGGATATCACCCTTTTACAGGGTGTGCTTACTCTGCTTCGTTCTTGAGAAAAGGGAAAACCAAACCTCTTCAAATTCTTGAGAAAAATAAAGATTTCATGGCTGCTTTCTCCAGTCTTTTATACTCAACACATGTTTCCCAGGAAACTATAAACACAATTGAACATTTCGTATGCTCTATGTATGGCACACCCAAGTATGTCAAGGTAAACAATGCGCGCTAGCACTATTTAAATCCAAGTATTCTCTAAGTAACGGAAGAAATATGTTGGATAAAGATAAGGGTACTGACTCAAATCTTCTACCACCTTGTCTTGCTGTTTTAATTTCGAAGATCAAAAGGACAAATTTTATTGCTCAAATATGGAAAGCAGCTGATACCAGAAAGCTAGCGGAACTAGATCAAACAGATCATGGTTGGAAAATTACTGATGGAAAATATTCATTACTTTGGTTCATCGAGGATCAGATCCCAAAAGATGTGAGACTACAAATTGATGAAAACTTTCAGAATTTTGATCACATTGAAGATGAAGAAAATAATTTCGCAGCATCCGAAGAATCTGAAAGTGATTCGGACAATTAATTACACACTGCCATTTTTACTTCCATTTCTTATGCTTATTTCATTAGGTTTCCGGTGTAATCATTATTATTACTCACAATTGCAATGATCGATTGCTACTATAATTTTGCTATAAAACTAGTAAAGCAGATTCTTTGTAACAAATGTTGGGTATCATTTTGTGATATCAACAACCTGTGCTTTCCAAAAAAATAAATTCTATTTAATTTAGAATGTTTTCCGTATTCACCCCTTTAACCTCCAGTAGGTGCCACACCCACCACGGGGGAATACTAAGACTATTGTTTTTTGAATTTCTGAGATTTTTCTACTATAGAAATCCCTTTCACACCTTTTGGCGCTTCTCAGTCAAATAAATATTTACTAGCTCCTGGATTAAATGCACTCAGATTGTCTTGTAAACACAACTCAAGGTACTGGAGGTGGAATCATGATGTGAGGCACGTCCAATTAGTGTAGAAAGGGTCCCCTGTTATTGTTGGAAGGTTGGGTGTCCTCGAAGGATTATCTGACATTGTTGTTTGATCAAATCCATCCTGTAATGTTGACGTTATCCAGAAGCTGACGGTTGTCTCACGGACGACAATACTACTGTCCATCGTGCAGGATGAGTTCAGCAGTGGTTCAGAGAGCAAGACAGTAACTTCCACCATCTTCCCTAGCCACCCCAATGCCATGATCTGAACCCCATTGAGAATGTATGGGGCATGTTCGAAAAACAGATCAGGGAAAGGAATTCCTCTTCCGACGAATTTAAGCTAGTTAAAGGAAGCCTGGTGAACGCCTAGTTTGCTGTAGACATGGATAAACTCCAACACCCCAACACGAGTAAACTTCCAGCTCCACACTTGACCGTAGGAACAGTAAACTGTGGTAAGTAGCGTTACCCCGGCTGCCGACATATCCACACACGGCCATCAGGCTGATGGATCGTGTATCTAGATTCATCAGTCCATAGGATCCTTTTCTTTTGATCTACAGTCCACGACAATTGCTCTTTACACCATGCTAAACGACGAGTAGCATTCCGAGTGGAGTTGAAAGCCTTATGAGCAGCCGCACGACCAAGGTAACCCATGGAATGAAGTTCTCTGCGAATGGTACGTGTACATACCAAGGTTCTAGCATTTTTACTCACCTGTACACTGAGATGTTATGCAGTACTCCGTCGATTAGCTGTAACGACTCCTCTGAGGCTTCGACGTCGTCTATCACTGGTTTTCTTTGGTCTGCCGGTACGTTTTGCTGCTTCAGACACGCCATCTGTCTTCCAGTTATTCAGTATATCCAAAACAGTTGACGTGGGTATGTTTAAACGCTTCTCGGTTTCTCTTATGGACAACCCACTAATATAACACCCAACAATCTTTCCTTTCTCAATATCAGTTCTCTCCCGCCGCGACATTTTCACTCAACCTCACAGTGCGATACGATCGCGGTCAGCTGCAGGCTTGTTTTTATACCGTTTGCTGCTGTACCGCGCATGTTAATAACGCAGCGGATCTCTTCATTTGCTTTTAAAGGGGTGCCTGGAGGCTGCCCACGCTATGCAGCAGTTAGTTAGTACCTAGCAAAGATGATCCGCTGGCTACTGGTTTTGTTGTTTCTGCACCATTTATTGTGCACTCTCAATTCAGTTATTCTTGCATAGCCGAGAAAGTTTGCCGTTTCGGACATGCTTGCACCTACCCGCCCGGAACCTACGATTCTTCCTCTCTCGAAGTCACTTAAATCATGAGCCTTTCCCATGTTGCGGTTATCTACGCTTCGTGCGTTTCTGATTCCCACAGTATTTGTCATTTTCTTGTAGGACTTCCGTCCACAGTGAGTAGAGTTTAGGTCCCAGCCACCTACAGCGAGATCGCCTTTTGGGCAGGACACCGAAACGGAAGGAATGAGAACAAGTCTAGCGACTTTGACAGAACAGTTTGTAGTGAGATTATAGTACAGTAGATGGCGCCACCGCACAAGTACGATGTTGCACACAGAGGGGTGAGAGAATTTCAGGGTGGGGGGCATAGGAAATAATACCCATTTAACCAGTGGGTCCAGCCTGGGGGCCGCACTTAACGTGCTCATCCGACGCAAGGCGGATATTCAGCTATTGTTAGTAAATCACACCATCTCTGAAAGATCAGCCCAGGTTCGAACCTGAGGACTCTGCATTGATAGTCTGACTCGCTAACGACTAAGCCATCCGCGGCTCGCGTTTCTGATTCTTTGCAGTGAGTTTTTTATAAAGCCACCTCAATGTCAAAATTGCGTATGTAAGTGAAGATGGCGTGGGTCTGATTGCTAATGGGTGTCCCTCATAATTTGCTATTTCCGTGTATACACAGTATTTCTTTACATAAACGTCTGTGTAAAGAAGCAGTTTTTGCAAATTGGCATTGTACGTGCAAATTGTAATGAAAATGTATGTATGGCACAGCAGCATTTAAATTTTAACGCCCTCATGCTATGAATGAAATGTCTGCTTCACATAACAAAAAGACTTACAGCCAGGATGTTGTAATGTGGAATTATTTCCAGCTTTTCAGCAGCCGTGTTGAAAAATTAAAAAACTATGTGCGTGAACCGGCAAGTACACTACTCGGCATACAAATTGCACCACCCAGAAAGAGGTGCGCTCAAACATGCAAATCGCAGGGCGGGACTACCCAATCGAGATATGTAAATGATGTTAAACCGGAACAGATGAAGTTACACGTTCGTAAGATAAAGCTGCTAGCAGCAACAGGGATAGTGACATGTGGTCGCTAGTGGAAGTGTTCCCAAAGTTTCAGATTTGTTGTTTGTGCTGGGAAACTGTTCAGCGAAGGCCAAAAATGCCAGTACACGCCGTGAGCAGGTTTATCGCCATTTGGATGCGTTTCAGAGAGGAATAATTATTTGCCTGTGTGAAGCGAGTTGGTCTACACGTCGTATCTCTGGGCATGTTCAACGGGCTGCACGAACTGTTGGACGCTGTTGGCACCAGTAGCTACAGGAAGGTTCTTACGTGCGTCGGAGCGGCCGTGTTGCAGTCCGACAGAATTCAGCACGTCTGGACCGACGGATTGCGGGACACGCTCGTTCTTCACCAGAAAGCGCTGAAGCCGATATTCAACGCGCTGTGTCATCGGCCACGGACGTCGCCATAATGACCTGACTGTAAACCGAAGGCTACATGGGGCAAACCTGCGCAGTAGGCAACCGATACGTCGACTGTCATTGACGGCCAGCCATCGTACCGCTTGTCTGGTTTGGTGCCGATGTCATGTTAACTGGGGTCACGAATAGACCACAGTGGTCTTCAGTGATGAATCCCGTTTCTGTATGGGAGCTGACGATTGATGGATTCGTGTCTGGCGACATCCTGGTGAGCGGATGGATCCCGTTTCTGTTTGGGTGCTGACGATTGACGATTCCGTGTCTGGCGACAACCTGGTGAGTGGATGGATCACGTTTCTGTCTGGGTACTGACGATCGACGATTTCGTGTCTGACGACACCCTGGTGAGCGGACGGATCACGTTTCTGTCTGGGTGCTGACGATCGACGATTCCGTGTCTGGCGACACCCTGGTGAGCGGACAGATTCCGTTTCTTTCTCGGTACTGACGATCGACGATTCCGTGTCTGGCGACACCCTGGTGAGCGGACGGATCCCGGTTTCGTTCGCGACCGCCACACCACCCGTCAGGACCAGACAACAGGTCACCTCTTGGCAGCATCACGGGTACACTGACAGCTGCACAATTCGTGAACGAGGTTCTATAGCTCATTTTGATACCTTTCCTGAATGGCCTACAGCACTCCATTTTCCAGCAAAATAACGCCCGTTTACACACACTTCTCGGGTCTCCATACAATGTTTGCAACATTTTAAAGCATTGCGATGGACAGAAAGATCGCCCGATTTATCCCCAATCGAAAACCTGTGGGACCACATTGGACGTTGTCTGCAATCGAATCGGCCTTTGCACGATCTCCATGAATTATGGGAGCAAGTCAACCGTGCTTGGTGTTTTATTCTTCAGGACGATATCCGTCGACTGGGACCACATTGGACGTTGTCTGCAATCGAATCGGCCTGCGCACAATCTCCATGAATTTTGGGAGCAAGTCAACCGTTCTTGGTGTTTATTCTTCAGGACGATATCCGTCGACTGGGACCACATTGGACGTTTTATTCTTCAGGACGATACCCGTCGAATGGGACGAGATTGGACGTTGGACGTTTTATTCTTCAGGACGATATCCGTCGACTGGGACCACATTGGACGTTGTCTGCAATCGAATGTGCCTGCGCACTATCTCGATGAATTATGGGAGCAAGTCAACCGTGCTTGGTGTTTTATTCTTCAGGACGATATCTGTCGACTGGGACCACATTGGTCGTTGGACGTGTTATTCTTCAGGACGATATCCGTCGACTAGGACCACATTGGACGTTGACTGCAATCGAATCGGCATGCGCACGATCTCCATGAACTATGGGAGCAAGTCAACCGTTCTTGGTGGTTATTCTTCAAGAAGATATCAGTCGACTGGGGCCACATTGGACGTTTTATTCTTCAGGACGATATCCGTCTACTGGGATCACATTGGACGTTGGACGTGTTATTCTTCAGGACGATATCCGTCGACTAGGACCACATTGGACGTTGTCTGCAACCAAATCGGCCTGCGCACGATGTCCATGAATTATGGGAGCAAGTCAATCGTTCTTGGTGTTTATTCGTTAGGACGATATCCGTCGACTGGGGCCACATTGGACGTTTTATTCTTTAGGACGATATACGTCGAATGGGATCAGATTGGACGTTGGACGTTTTATTCTTCAGGGCGATATCCGTCGACTGGGACCACATTGGACATCGTCTGCAATCGAATGGGCCTGCGCACTATCTCGATGAATTATGGGAGCAAGTCAACCGTGCTTGGTGTTTTATTCTTCAGAACGATATCCGTCGACTGTATGACTCATTGCTGCGCCGTATTGCTGGCTGTATTGCCGTTCGCGGTAGTGCAACAATTTACTGTGGCGTGCCCATTGTGCTGCATTATCTCATCTGATAAATACCGTACGTGGCTGAAAATAGCATCAAGGTAAACCCTTATGTTTTCCTATCTGCATGCTCAATTTCAGCCCTCTATCCTCATTCCTTCTGGGTGGGGCGATTTCAATGTCGAGCAGTGTATGTCAGAAAGGGAATTGCGTGCAATCTCATGAGTTAAAGGAAAAAGACAACAATTCTAAACATTTTCCCCAAATGTACTGAGACTGAAAATAAGAGTGACGTCGGGAGAACGAAAACCTGAGATTTTTCTGACAAGCCTCGTATCAGAACTTTCGTTAAACGTCTTGTTTTTTAATCGGAAATAATACAAAAAACAAGTTTTTTTTTATTCTTATATATATTTAAGTTATTTGTGCGTACTTCTCTTACTAAATCATATTCTCCTATTAGTAAATTTTCCCGTCAGAAATCGTCAGCATCATTATCCTTGAATTTCACGTACAAGTTATTCGCAACTCGCTGCTATTCTACACTGCATATTTTGAAAAGCTTTGAAAGACGTCAATCTAAATAACTTTAGCGTCAATGAAAATATCGACGAAGAGTGAAGACGGGAAAGAGAAGTGTGCAAACAAACTTACTCCTCAGGCATGAAGGAAACTCTTCTGTGCTCAATCATGTAACACACTGTGTTCTAATTTCTTGCATATTTTTTACTCTTCTGAAAAAGTGATGTTATTAATCATTTTAAACTGACAATTTCAGACTAACACATCCAGCATGTTGACAGGAAAGGTAAAGCATCGTCGTTTTGTACGCGTTGAAACTGTAGAGGGTTGCTCTTCCGTTTTGTTAGCGTCTTACTGGAGACCCATTGCAGGAAATGCAACAATCTAAAATAAGGTCCCCATTGATGTATCAGAGCTTTTATTATAACATGTGCGATGTGACGGCATCTTAAGGTAAGATGGAACCCGTCATTTGACAGACAGAACTAAAATTTTGGATTCTAAAAGTTCTTCAATGCTGTTATCAATAGTTGTGTAAAAATGAAACGTCCTTGACATATTCAGAATTTCGCTTTCGGATTCTGTAAGATGCGCACTCATATATATGTGTGTGTGTATGTGAGAAAGAGAGAGAGAAAGTATTACAGAATCTCCGAGAGAAATTGAATTGCATTAAAATGCTAGCTTATTCCATACAGTGGAACCTCAGTTATACGTTTTTCACTTTTATATGTAATTCTGCGTTAGTCCCGATATTTTACTGTTGTTCTATCACTTTTTAAACTCGTTTACACGTAAAAATCTTCCAAATACTTGGCGTTAGTGAATAAACAAAGACATCGCTCTTACCACGTTTTAGCAACACTTATCCACCGAAAAATTGTTATTCGGTCACCACTGGGAAATTGAATCCCAGATCTATTGATATCTAGCCGAGCGCGTTAGCCTTACACCACGGTGGCCGACAATCCACGGCGCTATGTGTGTTTTTCTGTCAGCTTTTGGCATCATAAATCCGTAAGATTGCCTCAGCTACTGAGACGTCTCCATCTGGTGGGCAGTAACGGCACTGGTTATATATATATTAATTATAGCAGTTAAATCCAAAGGGCGAGATCCAGAGTGAGAATCCTACAAATATGTGGCGTCAGTGAATAAACAAAGACATCGCCCTTTCGACGTTTTAGCAACACTTAGCAACCGAAAAATCGTTATTCGGTCACCGCTAGGGAATCAAATCCCAGATCTCTCGATATCTAGCCGATAACTGCTATAATTAATACATAGCCATGCAGTGCCGTTAATGCCCACCAGATGGAGACGTCTCAGTAGCTGAGCCCATCTTACGGATTTATGATGTCAGAAGTTGACAGAAAAACACACATAGCGCCGTGGATTGTTGGCCACCGTGGTGTAGGGCTAACGCGCTCGGCTAGATATCGAGAGATCTGGGATTCGATTCCCCAGCGGGGACCGAATAACAATTTTTCGGTTGCTAAGTGTTGCTGAAACGTGGAAAGAGCGATGTTTTCGTTTATACGTAATTCATTTATACGCTTCCTCTGATTTTAGGTTAAAATTTTAATTACAATTAAAAAAAAATACACGGTTCTTTTATTCTTTTTTACTTATTCCTGTACTTTAGAGCTTGGAGAGAATCGAGACAGGGTTGCTGTGTTCCTTCTTAGTGGAGCAGGCGGAGTTGAACTTCGATCCCATCAAGGAAGAGAATGTTGTTTACTTTCGGGTTGGAAAAATGGGCTATTTAAGTAAAAAACAAGAGCTGTTAATTCACGTGTTTCATCCATACTGAAGCACTGGTCTCAGATTCTTACTTGTGAAGAATCCGAGTAAGAATCTAGAATCAGGAATTCTATAGAGAGATAGACAGGGGCGGATTGGCGGTCGCAAAAGTGTCCGGGAAATTTTTTGCAAAAGGGCCCGTTTAGTTGTAGTTCTGAGGTACTATTGTATCACAACATGAAAATCACTTTTTTTATTTAAGAAACAAAACAAAAAATACAGTTGATCTGGAAACACTGGCAAGCATAGTACTGAAGCGGTGGTGGGGGGGGGGGTAAAAAGTACACCCGTCATCCTTAAATTGAAGTGGGTGTTCCGAAAAAATTTTCATCGGCCCATGCCAAGGTTTTAGTAAAGAAAACTTGTACTGCAATTTTTCTGTTGTGGACAATCACAGTTAGAAATTTCAAGATATTTAAATATCGCGGCGAACTCACTTATCGACGTAGAAAAAGCGAATAACCAGGTTTAAATCACTGGTTTAGTTAGTTATGTATGTAATTTCGCTGGAGAAGCTTCTAATTTTCGACACACTCAATATTTATATTTGTTTAAAATTCTCTCTTAAGAACGCTGAAGTAAGAACATTAATTTTTTTTAATAATTGCTTATACATGTATAGCCTTTTGATGTTTGACAGATTGTACAATAATCTTGATTTTCATACCTTTGAACTCCCAGTTCTTACATTTTCAACTACGCTGACTGAAATTCCAGCAAATATTTGTGAGTGAGTGAGTGAGTGAGTGAGTGAGAGAGAGAGAGAGAACTGCTACTCCCAAAATTATGTTGGAGTTGTACCAAAGATCCTTTCGCATAAGACATTTTTAAATTTAAATAAATGAAGAAAATACAGAACTTTTACACTGTAAAATTTTCTCTCTGTACTGCAATTTTTGTAATTTTCCTATTGTGGACAATCACAGTTAGAAATTTAAAGATTTTTAAATATTGTGGCGAAAAGATTCTTCATTTAGTGATCATATATTCGTATGTGTTTTAATTACAAAACGTGCTTTTATGCTGCGGTTATGTATTTGTAAAGACACCCTACTAAATAACGCAAACAAAACATTTTGCAGCTTCATGTTGAAATGATATCTCCGTAAATGCTTTAATCTGCAGCATTTGTCAGTTATCACAAGTAGCGTAGGCTGCGAAGGTAGAAAATTTCGGGGAAAGGGATCGTTTATGAAAACCCCCGCAAATAATCTTACAGTTATTTCAAAATAAGCTCTTGATATTATTAGCTTTCACTCTGAATTATGTGTTGTCATATAGTGGATAGTACATCCCATAATGACCATTATCTAGCATTGTTCTGCAACTTTATCAAACATGGGTGAGTATTTGCACTACTTTAACCAAAGTAGTGAAACAAAATTAGCCCTGTTCAGCTCCCACCCCAATGCTGTTAACATACGTAGATTGTTGTGCCTCCCGATTTTTCCTGATGCCGGGCCCCTCGAAACATTAATTTCAGGATGAAATGAATGGTGAAAGAATCTTTAGAAATAGATAGACACCCCTTCCCCACTCCGCAGTTGAGAAAGACATCGGTTAATTGCACGGGGAGGAAGGAGTGGAAGTTTGGAAGAGGACATTTTTTTTAATGCCTAAACAGATTTATCATAGTTTTCGGGCTCGTTCGGGCCCGGGCTCTCCCTTGCAATGTAAAACTCCGGCTCGGGCGGGCTAGGGCTGACATACTTCGAGCTCAGGCTCTTAAAATTGAGCCCGAACTCATCTCTTATGAGCACAGCAGTAATGCCTCCTACAACCAACGGGAGTAAAATCAACTAACCCCCCTACTTCCGTGGGGAATATATAAAACATCTTGCACACACCCCCGCCTTCCTGCAACATACAGTACATACATTCTCGTTCCTTAGCTACTAAGTGAACCCAGAAGTTCGCAAACACACATGGTCCATCTATTGTAGTTGGGATTCTAGCAGTTGCTTAGTGTATAAAAAAATAATGACATTATGTGTTATAACGAAGTAAATTTCTCCGTCATTTTTGTCCACGCCGGAGCTCGAACCCGGTCCCCTCTTTCCGGAATAAGTCAATCTACCAATTGAGCTACGCGGACTTTCGTTCTGACTGCTATCTGCCTTTATGTCGTGTGCGTCCTGCGGGCAGGTACATCACATCTCCCCTCCCACGAAAGAGGGCCGGGGGCATGGCCCACGGGTCAGCCGTGACCATGAATCGTTGCAGGCAGCCATCCGATGAATAACGTGCATTTGAGAACTCCCAGTCAATCTAGTGTGTGGAATACAACGTCACACACATTTATTTTTCGAAGCGCTGGAGAAGGGATTCTCTTATTTTTCCTATCTCGCGGTGTGGAAAGAAAATCACACCATTGCGAGATCTTGAACGGCCGGGTCATCCGGGAAGTTCGGGCGCCATTATAACGAAGTAAATTTCTCCGCCATTCTTGTCCACACCGGTGCTCGAACCCGGGTCCCCTCATTCCGGAATAAGTCACTCTACCAATTGAGCTACGCGGACGTTCGTTCTGACTGCTATCTGACTTTATGTCGTGTGCGTCCTGCGGGCAGGTACGTCACAGTGTTTTTCGTTTATAAAAAAAAATGTCGTGGTTCCGTTGTGTGTTTAAAACAACTAAACTGAAAGCCTTTTTAAGAACGTAAGAAAGAAAGAGACAAAATATGCGGAAGGGGCCTACCGAGAAATGTCCCGGTGGGCCAATCAGTCCCAGCAGATAGAGTCGTCAAAGGAGAAGTTTGATTTTCATTGGGTTTATGAATTTTGCAATGCGTTAAAATAAAGTACGCACTCTCTAAAAAAACTCTAGAGATAGGGGTGATGGGCAGTTGACATGGGCATCTCCCGCGCAGAGTGGAACACACGCAGTCCGAACGCAGATGATAAATAGGTGGACAGCAGGGCTTCTCAACAGTGTGTTGCAAGCGCCGAACAAGAGAAAACGAGTTGAATCAAAAGCGATAAAGCGCTGATCAAGACACCATAGCCCCGTCGTGCCATGGTGTCCTCAAGATCGAAAACATGAAAGTTCGTCGTGCTATGAAAGCAATATCAAGCTGAAAGTTCGTCGTGCCATGGTGTCTTGATGAGACACTTTCAGTCCGGTCAAGTCTCGTCAGATTCAGACACTTTCAGTCTATTCAAGTCTGGTCCTCCTCCATATGGTGTCTTGATGAGACACTGGAAGTTTTAGTCAGTCTTCAGTCACTTTCTTGATGAGACTCAGGAAGTCAGTCAGGAAATCAAGATACACGGGAAATCGTTTCCTGTGTGTTAATGAGACACAGGAAATCAAGAGACACGGGAAATCGTTTCCTGTGTGTTAATGAGACACAGGAAATCAGTCAGTCTTCAGTCACTTTCAGACTATTCAAGTCTGGTCCTCCTCAATTAAAGTCTGGTCTATTCTAGTCAGGTCAGTCTTCAGATACTTTCAGTCTATTCAAGTCTTGTCCTCATATATATGGTGTATTGATGAGACACTGAAATGATGTCATGAAAGTTCGTCGTGCCATGAAAGCAATATCAGGCTTTCCCCATTAGCACTTGATATCTCTGTTCAAGGCGGTGATGGTTCTGTGATGTTTTAGGGAGCCTTCTTGTGGGACACATTAGGTTCCTTAGTGTGGTTGGAGAAGTTATTAACAATTCCCTGCTACCAGCATGTGCTGGCTGATCACCTACACGTTTTCATGGCCTTCGTGCATTGTGCGGCCGATGGTCTGTTCCAGCAGGACAACACACCACCCCACCAGGCCACAACTACCCAAGCATGGCTCGAGGAACACACATCTGAATTTGAAACTATCCAGTGGCCTTCCAGTTACTCAGATTTACACCCTATGGAAGCTCTCTTGTGACACCGGGGAGCGGAACATCAGACACATAGATCCTTGACAGACGTCTTGGCAGAGTTCTGGACAATGCTGCAACATGCATGGCTGGCATTACCCCAGAAAACGCTCTGGCATCTGGTGGAGTCGATGCCTTGGCATGAAGGTGCTGTTAATGACGCTAGAGAAGTACCAACACGCTATTAGGAAGGAGCTTCTAATGTTTTGTCCATTGAGTGTACATACTAACTGAACACATGATCAGACGTCTGCACGTTCTTAATTTGGAAAGTTTTGGGTATTCGGCCTAGATTTTTTGGGAATGAAAGTGGATAATGACGGACCAATTTCCCCACTTTCATTCCCCGTTCTCCACCACGTAGTAGAAACAACGAAAGGTTTCTTCCGAGAAACTGGAGGCAGTTCAGTTAAGCTCTTCAGTAGTACACGGAAATCCACATTTATCCCCAATCTCATGCCTCGTTCTGTCCTGCGAAATATGAATCTTCCGTTCTTCAATTAGAAGAGGTTTCGCCGTCTCCTTCAATGTCCGTTCCAGAGAACGTGAACTAAAAAGTGTTGCTGAATTGGCCACTGAAGCAGGGTACAAATCGAACCAGATATACACTATATTGACAAAAATAACCGGACACATAGAAGAGAAACACAACGTACCATTTATGAACATACATTAGTACGGTGTCGGTCCCCCTTTGGCCTTACTGCATGCACTAACCCTTCGAGACATGCTTTCGACAAGATTTTGGAACACAGCGATAGGTATGTGCTCCCATTCAGTAGATAATGCAGCCGCTAACTGTAACTTAGTATTAACCAGTTAATGCTGCCGCTATATGGGATTAAGATCAGGGCTCTGTGTTGACCAGTCCACACGCGATACGGATCGGCGCATTATCCGGCTGGTACCATAGCCATGGCCGGTTCAACAGTCCTTGCTTTATGGCTCGGTGCATTATCCTGCTGGTACCAACCAGGCTCGGTTCCATAGTATTGCCACAAAGTTGGTAGGGCATAATTGTCCAGAATATCGAGGTAGACATGCTAGTTAACAGGTTTGTCTACGGTAACCAATCGGCCGTGACCATATCACAAAAAAGAAGCCCCACACCAGTGCACTGCCAACTCCAAACTTGACCGTAGGAACAGTACACTGTGGTAAATAGTGTTCTCCTAGTTGCTGCCATACCCACACACGGCCATCAGACTGATGGATACTGTATCTGGATTCATCAGCCCATAGGACCCGTTTCCATTGATCAACGGTCACGATAAATGTTCTTTACACCATGCTAAACGACGAGTAGCATTTCGAGTGGAGATGAAAGGTTTATCAGCAGCCGTACGACCACGGTAACCCATATAATAAAGTTCTCTGCGAATAGTACGTGTACATACCGAGGTTCCAGCATCTTTACTCACCTATACACTGAGGTCTTGTGCAGTACTCCGTCCATTAGCTGTAACGACTCTCCTAAGTCTTCGACGTCCACTATCACTGATTTTCTTTGGTTTGCCGGTATGTTTTCCTGTTTCAGGAACGCCGTGCGTCTTCCACTTATTCACTACATGCAAAGCAGTTGACTTGGGTATGTTTATACGCCTCTCGATTTATGTTATGGACAGCCTACTAATATAAAACCCAGCAATATTTCCTTTCTCAAAGTCAGTTCTCTTTCTCCGCGAGAATTTCACTCAACCTCAGAGTGCAATATGCTCGCGGTCAGCTGCAGAATTGTGTTTATACTGTTTGCAGCTGCACCGCGCATCTTATCAATGCAGCGGATCCGTTCATTTGCTTTTGAAGGGATGTCCGGTGACTTTTGTCAATATCATCATCATCATCATTGTCAACCATTATCAATCCACTGCTGGACGAAGGTCTCCCCAAGTTTCCTCCACAACGGTCTGTCTTGTGCCAGTCTCCTCCATGTCACTCCCGCATATTTACGAATTTCATCCACCCATCTCCCATGTGGTCTTTTTCTGGGTCTTTTCCTGTCCCTTGGAATCCAATCTAAAATTTCGGCTGTCCATCTATGGTCTGTCCTTCTGGCAGTATGTCCAGCCCATTGCCATTTCAGGGATTTAACTCTGATCATGATGTCTTCCACTCTCGTCATTTTTCGGATCCACGAGTTCCTCTTCTTATCTCTCCTGGTTATACCAAGCATGCACCTCTCCATACTTCTTTGAGTTGTCTGCAGCTTTTGTATGTCTCTTTTAGTTAAGGTCCACGTCTCTGCACCATACGTAAGCACTGGAAGGATGCATTGATCAAACACTTTTCTTTTAAGACATAATGGCATATTGCTCTTGAAAATTATGCTGTTTCTTCCAAAAGCTCTCCAGGCAAGTTTTGTACGCCGATTAATTTCTTCATCAATGTGACCCTCACTTGATATCTGCTGTCCAAGATAAACATACGTATCTGTTATCTCCAGTTTTTCTCCATCAATCGATAAATCTTCATTTCTTGTAAAAGCATTGAACATCACTTTTGTCTTCTGAAAGTTCATTTTTAATCCCACTTCTTTACTCTTGTCAGCAAGTTCCTGGATCATACTCTGCAGCTCTGATGGGGTAGTTGCAAAAATGACTACGTCATCAGCAAAACGAAGGTGGGTTAGATAATCTCCATTAATCTTTATCCCTTTGTTTTCCCAGTTCAGTGATTGAAAGACATTTTCCAATGTGGCATTAAAGAGCTTCGGAGATATGGTGTCACCTTGTCTCACTCCCTTTCCAATTTTTATGTGTGTTGTATTTTCAAACAGCCGAATCTTTGCACTTGCATTTTCATAGATGTTATTAATAATATTAATGTATGCATCTTCAATACCGCAGAATTTCAGAGCCGTGGTAACTGCTGATGGTTTCACCGAATCAAAGGCTTTTTCATAATCGATAAAAGCCATGCACAATGGAAGTTCATATTCCCTCGCTCTTTCAATCAGTTCTCTCAGTACGTGGATATGATCTATTGTGCTGTAGCCACTCCTGAATCCAGCTTGTTCTCTCGGTTGAGCCATGTCCAGTGTTACCTTCAAGCGGTGTGAAAGAACTTTAGTGAAGATTTTATAAACCACTGATAGGAGGCTGATAGGTCTGTAGTTCCTAAGATCCTCAATGTCACCTTTCTTATGTAGCAGGATCATTGTAGCGGTGTTCCAATCCTCAGGAATCTTCCCTTCATTAAGGCATCGAGTGAAAATTTGGGCGAGTACTGTTTCAATTTCTCCACTTGCTTCTTGTATGATGTCTATAGTAATTCCATCTTCTCCTGGAGCTTTCCCTCGCTTCATGTTCTTGATTGCATGAGCAACTTCTGCTGGGAGGACTGGAAGAACTCTGGTACCTTTCATGATGTCTGGAGTACATGTATCATCCCTTTCATATAATTTGGAGTAGAAATCTTTCACTCTTGTCAAAATTTCGCCTCTATTTCTTGTTATAGAACCATCTTCTTTTCTCAGAGCCATAATCTGTTTTCTTCCCTTACTGAGATGTCCCTTTGCTATCTTAAGGCTTTGGTTGTTTTCAATTGCTTTCCTCACTAGCTCACAGTTGAATTTCCTTACGTCTTCAGTGATACTTTTTCGTGTTGTCTTGCATAGCTCTATATATTCCACTTTGGAAGTCACATATACTTTAGTTGTCCTCATCTCTCTTCTTTTTTGCATCAACATTTTGGTTTTTCCTGATAATTTGTTCACATGCAACTTGTTCTTAGACCCAGCTAATTTTGTTGCTGTTTCCATTAGAGCTTTGGTTACTTTTCTGTTAACTTCCGAAATATCCACTTCTTCCGATGTTAGGCCTTCTAAAGCAGAGAATCTGTTCTTCAGTTCCAACTTGAAAGTATTATGGTGTTTTTTAAGGTTGGTTATGTCAATACATTTTGTTTGTCTTATGAGCTTGCCACGTTCCAGTTTAGTGTTGAGGTGCATCTTACATCTCACCAATCTATGGTCACTACCTGTGTTGAACTTGTTCAGCACACTGCAGTCTTCGATGACGAATTTTTTGTTACACATAATAAAATCAATTTCACTTGTCGTCCCAATTGGATGTCTCCATGTCCATTTCCTGTGTGGCTTTTTCTTGAAAAAGGAGTTCAAGATGAAAAATCCTTCTGCCTCTGCAAACTCAACGAGAGTATTTCCACGCTGGTTTCTGTTGCCGTGACCGAATTTACCTACTGAAGTTTCATTCTGTTGCCGTTGCCCTATTTTTGCATTGAAATCTCCCATAATTATCTTCAAGTGCTGCTTACCTTTATTATTTAGATGACGAATTTTCTCATAAAATTCTTCAATTTCTTCTTCAGGATGACTTGTGGTGGGTGCATAAGTTTGAATAATCTGAGCCTGGTATCTTCTCGAGAGTTGGATAACGAGTCGTGCAGCTCTGTCAGAGGAACTTTCAACTTCTACCACTTTATCCTTCAGTTTCTTGTTTATTATAAATCCAACACCACTAGTTCTGCCAGTATCTGTCCCACGATAATAGAAGAGATGTCCACTTTTCAGTTCAACGAGATCTTCTCCTTTTCTCCTTACCTCACTTAGCCCGACGATGTCCCACTTGATCCTTTGTAGTTCCTCTTCCAATTCAAGAAGCCTTGAATCAGAAGATAGGGAGCGTCCGTTATAGGTAGCCAAGGTCAGCATCAAATGGCAGCCTAGTCCGGTCCTCCGGGGATTCTTAGCACCCTCTGCCTTCATGTCGCACTGGCCGCTGCCTTGGCCAGGTACATTCCAGCTGCCGGAGACTGAGGGCCAAGATTTAAGTTGTAGAGTTATTTTGGAGGTGTTTGGCCATAACTCACCACGCTGGCCAAGCGGGTTGGTGAGTGTGGGATAGCATTTCCTCTGATCCCGATGGTATAGTTATACCGCTATTGGCGGTCGTCAGAGCCCCTTTAGTGGGAACAGGATGCACCACGAGAAGGCGGGGTTGACATTTGTCAAGGAGAGGCTGTGATGTTACGCATCACCTGACCTTACATATAGTGTATAATGTAACCGAGAATGCCAAAATCAAGCATTCTAATCTCTCTATGCCGTTCCTACTCTACATAGGTTCAATTTCCTACATACTAAGTTTCCTACAAAGTCAAGAACGCACTCAATAAGATGAATTAGGTTGGCATAAGGTCTCCTGCATCTTCATATACAATGCTTAAGAGAAACAGTGACAAGCTCTTTCTTTCCAATGAGGCAGGCGCTTACCGCATGCCTTTACAACATCCGAACGGCTCCAAATGTTACTACAGCATAATGACCAAGCGATTGTATAGAAATAGAATAAGCGAACATAAAAGAGACAGAATGGACGATAAACAAACCCCGGCCGTACCCAGAGAAGTCAAATTCTCGTCCGTTGCGTCTTTCTGGGATTTTTTATTTTTTTTTATTGGAGGTTTAACGACCACCGTGAGCAAGTCAATGGGCTATAAGCAGTCGCCCGTTCCTAATTTAAGGCCACTGGTTCCAGGGAAGGGAGAGAGCTTGCGCCGTAAGACAAACACAACATCCATGCCTCACCGGGATTCGAACCAGGACCTATCTCGGACGAATGATCAGAAACCATCGCTTAGACCAGTGCGCCACCGGGGCGGTTTTTGTGGGATGATATAGATGCATAAAGTAATTAGCAACCTACTTCACCCTTAAATCTTCGGGAAACTTTGGAAATCATTACCAACAGCGAGGCCTGCAATGATAGCGTCTGCGCGGAGTTGTCACGAATTTGGAACTAGTTCTTCAAATAATGCCCTTTTCTTTACAATATGGCGCGTGCCAACAACATGCCGTCTCGTATCATTGAAAGAAATTACATTTGCGACTACCCGTTTACTTTCTAGTGAAGTCACTGCGATGAAATTATTGAAGCGCTCTATTATCATTCAGATTGCCGTTTTTTGCCTACCTTCCTTGAAAAAGTCATGTGGTTGATGTGTGAAAGTTTGCAAACGCTTTTTTTTCTATTTTTACGCCAATAAATCGGATTAGTAGTGTAGTTTTCTTATTTTATGTAACAGTTATTAAATTGGTCTCATTATTTTCATTAGAGGAAAGGCATCCTAAATGGAGGGAGTGCCCCTCCCTCTATGCTGCGAGCTTCGGCTTTATAGCCAAACAATTAAATGATCCAATAATAAGCAGCTATTTTTATCTTAGGAGCTTGCAAAGGGGTATCGATTTTCTGCTATTTACTTTCGCATTCCGTGTGTTGTTACAAAGACCTTTCAGCATTTGTCAAAAAGCGTCAAACCACGTTTTACAGATATTCATACGCTGCAGGTAAAAAGGCAAATCTCTGTGCATTGTGCATTTTTCATTTTCCCCGCAGCTCTACTTCCTCCGAATAAATTTCTCCGACGACAGAGATTCGGATGAGTATCCGTCTCCATGGCAACGCATTTACCCCGGTGTTCCCGGGAATATACACGTGAGTGTATTAAACGTCGCCCACGCGATGTCGTCTACCAAATTCCACCGCCAGGCGTCTGCGTTTCTTTTTGTATTCTTACTTGGGGTTTTTTTTTAACAAAACGTTTATCTAAACATCTTTCCTCTCTTTCGTCGTCAGCATGATGAGCCCATTTTCACGTGCGTAAATTGGCTAAATTACATTGTTTGCGTAAAAAGCAAGGTGCACGGAAATTCTTCCTTGCAGGGTGAAAAAGGAAAGTCCAGTAATGTCGGCGGTGTTCATTATGCATGTACGAGGTGGCAAAAGCTGGCGCACCGCTGTCATTTACATTGACTTTTGCATCTTAAAAAAGTCAGCAAGTTTTGTATTTTTTATTGGAGATTTAACGACCACCGTGAGCAACTCGATGGTCTATAAGCAGTCGCTCGTCCCTAATTTAGAACCACTGGTTCCAGGGAAGGGAGAGAATCAGCGCCGTAAGACAAACACAACATCGATTCCTCGCCGGGATTCGAACCCGAACCCATCTCGGACGAATGATCAGAAGCCATCGCTTAGACCACGGCGCCACCGGGGCAGCGCATGCAAGTCTTGTCACTGTCTCAGGTTAATCCAATTCTTTCCAAAACTCAAATATTTCTTTGCAATTCAGCAACTCTTTTGAGTAGCTAAAGCTAAGAGCTGTAAGTACTTATTTCTGTGTAACTAGTTATAAGGACATGAGGCAAACCGTTGTAATGTGTACCACTAATTTAACCTTCCTTTGAGTTTCTGTGTTCTCATGTAAATTTGGCTCCTCCTCGTTCGGCGCTTTATGACTTAACGACACCTTATTCCTCTTCAAGCGTTTTTTAAAATTGGTATCCTGACAGTGGGTCAAATGTAAACACTGTAAAACGATGCGCAAAGTAGTTTAAAGCAAAACGTTTTTCTGTTTGGAGCAGAAAGTTTCTATGTTTGGAGCGTCGGTTGGAGTGGTGTGGAATAGTTTAAACGCGTCGTCTACAGTGATGAGTCACCCTTAACCATCTGAAAGACGGAAAGACGCGCCTGGGTGTAGAAGATGCCAGATGAACGCTCCCGTCCCAACTGTGAGGTGAAGAAGGCATCATCCTGGAGGATATTTCCATGGATTGGGCTTGCTTCTCGAGTTCCAATGCACAGGAATATGAACGTTGCGGCTTATAATTACATTCTTGACCATTCTGTGCTCCTAAAATTATAACAACAGTTCGTTGAAGGCTTTTGCCTAACCAACAGACTAGTCCTGTCCTCAGAGCAGTCCCCATCCTCAGAGCGAGGTCCGTGCGGGAATGTTTTGATGAGATGGGTATGGAAGAAATTAACTAGCCTGAGCAGAGCCCCGATCTCAATCCCATCGAACACTTTTGGGATGAATTGGAACTGCTCCTGCGAGCCACTCCGAATCGCCTGACACAGGTGAACCACTTAATTAATGCTCTTGTGGCGGAATGGAAGACAGTTTCCGCGGTAATATACCAAAATCTAGCTGAAAGCCTTCCCCATGAGAGTGGAGGTTGTGACAACAGCAAAGGGTAGGCCAAAGAAATATTAATTCCATTCCTATTATAGGGTGTTTGTAGATACGCAAGCGTCCGTATACTTTGGATAAGATATTGTATGTTACCCAACAGGAAAATTGACTGATCGGGAAAGATGGGTATGAAAGACCAGAAATAAATCTTCGGAAGAATGACTTCAGTGAGATCTCGCAGCATCATTTTAATTCCCCGTAATGACACGGTTCTTACGAGAAACACCTGTTTAAGTGGAAATCATGCAGGGCAGAAATGCAAAACTTGGGAGAAAAAATGTCTTATGCTTTTACCAAATTCACACAAGAGCATGGCTCTTGAAGACATCGGGGATAGACATACGGATGTATAAAGCTGCTTTACATTTTAGGAATTATATAGAACCTGTGTGATATTGAGCCTTTGATGGTAACGAAGCTATATTGATATTATAAGGCATTTATTATTAATTTATGGACAAGGCATGTGTCTAACTTTATGATAATGCATCTCATAGCTTGATACGTTTACGTAATTCTGTGGAAAAGTTGAAAAGGTCAGAGTCCACATCGTACAGCAGATATTTTTCTTCCTTTAGAAGAAAAGCAACGTACTGATCAACCTTTAGGAGTCACGTTTCTTCAATAGGGGTCATTGCAACTTCCGGAGTTCTTAAAAGATGACAATCCTCGAGTACAGCTGGTGTACTGTCATCTAGATTTCTGCTTTGACGCTTTTCTAATGTCGACATATCATAATTTTATACTCTCCTTAAAATATTTTTCTCTTTTGCTGTATTCCCATTTTTTTCTCTGATAAGGGCTTTTATCAAGGGAAGAAAAAATATAAGAACCTGATAAAGGCTTTTAGTCCTGGGCCTAGCTATGGTTATCAAGGAAAGTTTCAGTCAGGAGAATGTTTGTTCAGGAATATTTAGTGCATGGCTTAGTAAGTATTTTTGACTTGGGTGGAAATCCGCCACCTAGTACGTTTTTGGTCTATGATGTCATCAAAGGTGGCGGCCGCGCGTAATCACAAAAATGTTCATATCACTGCTAATACTTGCCTCATTGCCCGATTTGCATTGCACTTGCACTTTCCATGCTAATTAGACCCTTAAGGAGTTAATGAAAGGGACTTACAGTTCCAAATAATGCATACAAATACTTCAAGTGTCTGATTTTCAGGTATTAAGTTTTATTGGCTTTTGTTCACAGGATGCCGCAATAAACTGAAGATATGGATGGCAAAAGACAGTGTAACGGACTTTAAACCAGAAGAAAAACCATGCATCATATATAATATTAATGATGTGAGTGTGTGAAGTACTGAAAATGGCAGAGAAAGAATCGAAGAATTTCCGAAGGTGCGTAATGACATCGTTACTAACCGCTTGAATTCACTAAGTGAGGAAACAGAGTCTTACTACCATATGAGTAATGTGTGCTACAAACAATACTGTCATAAGAAGTCCCTTTTAAAGCTCCAAAGTGAGAAGGAAAGATGAGAAAATGAAAATAAGGATAGCACATCTCAAAGGACTAAAGAAGCACGTCTTAGTAAATCTGGAATGAAACGTGCACGTAACCACAGTGCTAAAACATACGTTAATTCTAATCGAGACAGTTTATGTATTATCTGTAACTAAAAATCATCACAAAATCGCATTTACGACAAGTACAGAATAAGTGAGTACCCAAGAACGGAGTATTTCTTAAAAGCCGCTTTTTGTAAACTTACAAGACGATGTTTTCCCTCCTACTTGCGATCTGCAGGATGTCTCGAGCATTTTCGATGCTGGTCTACTGTGTCACAACGATTGTATTTCTGGGTAATTACTGAGACACAAACGGAAACTTAAATCGCATGGCAAGGGTACCCCTCAAGTTTCAGAAAAGGTGACAACATTTCATTTAATAGCTCATGAAATTAACTGTGGACTAGATAAAGGGTTATGGGTACACCCTCAGATACATTCAAGACAAGTTTAACATACAAAATGAACACATCAACGTCAGTAACAAGAAACTCAAACTAATGCTGTGGGATTACTTTGGAAATGACAAAGTTTTCTGAACCTACAGAAGCTAATAAACATGTCATGATTTTTTCTGCCGCCCTACAAGCGGAGGAAGTGGCAGATGTCATAAGAAGTTGCAATCCCGTTGCAGAATGTGTTAGTATATAGAGACAAGCGTTGCAAAACCTAGAATTTGGTCTCAATGATAAATTATGTGATACTCAGGACCTTAGAAGATCTTGGAATGAAAGTAAAATACCTAATGCTTTCATAAACGTTTTCAGTACATTATTTAATGTAGACCCAAACTCCATTGAAGAATTTGATATCATTGGAAGAGAAGATGAGGAAGACTGAGAAAAAAATAAGCATGTACAAAAATGGAATCTTAACACGCAGGCGTTTACAAATAATGTACTACAACATGTATCGTAGAGCTAAAAGAACACGACTAAAGTAATTCACCGATGCTGTCACACGTACGGTCATTCACAAACATAATTTTCAAATTGTAGGTGAAGATTAAAAACACTTTATTTACAATTAAAAATTAATATTTACACGCGAGATCTTTCGGGGCTGAACATAGCACCCATCATCAGGCTCAAGCGCCACGAAACACAGGAGCAGACATTATATACTGTCAAACACGACCCACAATTCACTCGGTTTTCTCAATCACCGGTGATGCCATCAACAAATCGTTAAAGTCCAAAAAATCAAGTCTTAATATCTTATCCTATAAAGTCCTCTTCTTCAGAGTTGTGTGAGGAGGGGGCAACCATCTTTCTCCACTGTCTTGGAACAAATGTCGGGAGTTCAATGTTACAGCATGTTTCCCCATATGCAAGAATGAAGAGCCTTTCCGTAAGGAAGACAGTACGTTTATTAACACTTGAGTTAAGTACCCTAACATTTGTCCAATCTGGGGAGTAACCTCCCTGCTTAACAGCGTGAGTGAAAGCTGTGGAAACCATTCCAGAACGAAGAGCGTATTTATGTTCACCCATTCTGACATTAACGGTTCTTAGGGTAGAACCTATATGGTATTTAACTGCAGTATCTGAATCCTCATGAATTAATGGTATGCAGTAGACGCCTGGTTTGTTAAGTGCTGGGACTCTATTTCTATCATTTCTTATCGTGGAAAAAAGGTTTCTGGTGGACACTCCAAACGTTAGATTGTGTTTGTGACAGGCTTTTCTTAAAATAGACACAAGAGGTGGAATGAAATCAACTTTGCCGATGTACTTAGTAGTTTTTTCTCTGTGGACGAAGTCGTGAATCTCAGTCTTTGAAATTGTTGTGATAGTCCTTGGAAGAGGTTGACAGAGAACCCAAACAATATGGCCAAATTTTGGACTCTAGAAAGTTCATCACGTCGAGTGTTACTTGTCGAAGAATGGGTGAAGGCACGTCTTATTAAGATGCGTAAAGCTGAAGCTTTATGTTCGGGAGGGTGAGAAGAAGTGAATGGGATCATACAAGGTATGTACGTCGGTTTACGGAAAACACAATGCTTGATTTTATTGGAATTCGAATCTCGAGACAGTAAAATGTCCAGGAATGGCAATTTTCCCTCTTTCTCAAGGTCTTTGGTAAACTTTATAGTTGGAAACTGGGTAGAAAGACAATCTACAAATTCGTCCAGTAAAGGTAAAGCATGGGGCCAAAAAACCAACATGTCATCAACGTACCTAATCAACAGTGACGGTGGATAAGGGAAGTCCAACATGACCTTGTTTTCTAGATCTAGATGTGGTTAATCAACGACATATACGGAAACTCTGTGACCTGGTTTTGGCATCAAACCGACCCTTACAAATTCATCTGCGAAATCAAAATGTTGAACATGCTGTTGAATACTCGCTACAAGAACCATTCCTTAACTACAGTTCTGTAGAACTCTCGGACAGCCAACGTTCAGCCCTAAGTCGAGGATTTAAATTTAGCTTTCCAGTGTCTTCTTTTTGACCTCTAAATACCATTCCACAGGTTGAAAACATTATCAGTGCACTTCCCGAAGAAGTACGTGATTTTACTCGTTATACTTTGGCCAAGACTCTTGCAGGGCCTAATAGAACATCACCAGCTCTGAAATACGAACGAGAACAGTTACTACCGCTAGCAAAAAACCCAAACCTGTCAATCATTTGTGCAGACAAAACACAACAAATCATTATTCTGGACCGTGACGACTATTTCGCTAGGATGAAACAGGCCATCAATTTAGTTCCCCACCGTGTTCTCAGGTCTGACCCAACTTCAGCTACTATTGCAGAATTAAGTAAACTAAGAAACCAAGGTTTCCTACCTAAATCTATTTCTACAAAAATGAGACCTCCAGTAGGACCTAGGGTTCCCGAGGTCTTTGGAAAAATGAAAATTCACAAACCGGACCAACCTCTTAGGTTGCTTGTTTCAGAATATGCTAACCCTACTCGCACACTCGAGACAGCGTTGGCTTCATTTTTAAAACCTCTCACCTCAAATTCCTCTGTATCCATTAAAAGTTCTATGCAGGCTATATCTCGTATCAAAACCTTTGACTCTGGGGGAACTGAGTTCATAATGGCTTCGCTGGATGTAGTATCACTATTTCCAAGTATACCACTCAACACCGTTCACTCAATTATTGAGGACAAATTACAAGAAGAACATTCCATCTCTCCACTTGAAGCTAATGCAATAATTTCTGGTCTCAAACTCGTAGCTAAGAGAACTTACTTTAAATTTGATGGTAAGTTATATCAACAAAAGGAAGGGGCACCAATGGGTTCCCCCTCTCCCCCGTTTTAGCCGAGATCCTCATGCAGCATCTAGAAAACAAGGTCATGTTGGACTTCCCTTATCAACCGTCACTGTTGATTAGGTACGTTGATGACATGTTGGTTTTTTGGCCCCATGCTTTACCTTTACTGGACGAATTTGTAGATTGTCTTTCTACCCAGTTTTCAACTATAAAGTTTACCAAAGACCTTGAGAAAGAGGGAAAATTGCCATTCCTGGACATTTTACTGTCTCGAGATTCGAATTCCAATAAAATCAGGCATTGTGTTTTCCGTAAACCGACGTTCATACCTTGTAAGATCCCATTCACTTCTTCTCACCCTCCCGAACATAAAGCTTCAGCTTTACGCTTCTTAATAAGACGTGCCTTCACCCATTCTTCGACAAGTAACACTCGACGTGATGAACTTTCTAGAGTTCAAAATTTGGCCATATTGTTTGGGTTCTCTGTCAACCTCTTCCAAGGACTATCACAACAATTTCAAAGACTGAGATTCACGACTTCGTCCACAGAGAAAAAAACTACTAAGTACATCGGCAAAGTTGATTTCATTCCACCTCTTGTGTCTATTTTAAGAAAAGCCTGTCACAAACACAATCTAACGTTTGGAGTGTCCACCAGAAACCTTTTTTCCACGATAAGAAATGATAGAAATAGATTCCCAGCACTTAACAAACCAGGCGTCTACTGCATACCATTAATTCATGAGGATTCAGATACTGCAGTTAAATACCATATAGGTTCTACCCTAAGAACCGTTAATGTCAGAATGGGTGAACATAAATACGCTCTTCGTTCTGGAACGGTTTCCACAGCTTTCACTCACGCTGTTAAGCAGGGAGGTTACTCCCCAGATTGGACAAATGTTAGGGTACTTAACTCAAGTGTTAATAAACGTACTGTCTTCCTTACGGAAAGCCTCTTCATTCTTGCATATGGGGAAACTAACATTTGTTCCAAGACAGTGGAGAAAGATGGTAGCCCCCTCCTCACACAACTCTGAAGAAGAGGACTTTATAGGATAAGATATTAAGACTTGATTTTTTGGACTTTAACGATTTGTTGATGGCATCACCGGTGATTGAGAAAACCAAGTGAATTGTGGGTCGTGTTTGACAGTATATAATGTCTGCTCCTATGTTTCGTGGCGCTTGAGCCTGATGATGGGTGCTATGTTCAGCCCCGAAAGATCTCGCGTGTAAATATTAATTTTTAATTGTAAAGAAAGTGTTTTTAATCTTGACCTACAATTTGAAAATTATGTTTGTGAATGACCGTACGTGTGACAGCATCGGTGAATTACTTTAGTGACCTTTCGTACGATAGACTTTTAGCATTTAAAAGAACACGGTTACATATGATGACAAGGAAATCAGTACATGAGAAATGTAAAAGCAAAACTTTGATAACAAGCTTTAATCATTTAGGTTTAAGTGCAAGCTACAGTGAAGTCATTAGTCACCACCATAACTTTACATAGTATGCTTTTAAGCAGTCTCCTAATGAAGTTCCGATTCCCAGTTATTTCAAGACTGATTCATACACGATTGGCGCCTTCGACAACTTTGACCATGACGAATCAACCTTATCTGCTGTACGAGGTTCACATAACACTGTATGTGTACTCTTTCAAAACAAACCACTAGACACAACACTGGTATCATACGAGGGATGAAAGCAGTTCAAGAGCTTCTTCCATGCCAAAAATTACAACCTCCTTTCAAACCTACAAAACGTCCTGATCTCCCAAGAGATTACGAAGTTGACTCAGATTTATTTACGATGGATGAGAGGAAGGAATATAAAAATTCAGACATGATACGGCAGTTTTCAAGAATTTCACATGCTATTCTACACCACATTTCTGAGATTTCACATAAATAAGAAAAAAATAAACAGCCTGTACCATCGTGGAGTGCTTTCAATGCACAAAAATGAGGTTGGGGCTGGACAACGAAACTGAAAACCCTGAGAAAATAGCACCCCACGTGTCACACCACTGTGTGCGCTAACTAGTGGCCAGCAATCTTCACACTACAGCCTCGCAGTTTATCAACGAGGCTGTAGTGTGAAGATTGCATTAGCAGAGCAGTAACACAGCTGGACGTCAAAACGTGCCATCCACACAACATAATGTGAGACATATCCGAGTTTCAAAGAGGACAGATTGTTGGTGCGCGTCTTGCCGGTGCTTCTGTATCCAAGACGGCAAGTCTTTGTAGTGTATCGCTTACCAAGGTATCCAGGGAAATGTCGGCATACCAGCAAGAGGGAAGAACCACATCCAATAGGAGTAACTGTCGAGGTAAGAGGAAGCTGTCTGACAGGGACGTCTAAGTACTAACACGGGTGACAGCCAAAAAAACATAAACCCACAGCTATTAAATTCACAGCAGAACTCAATACGCACCGCGACTCACCTGTTTCCATTAAAACTGTTCGTCGGAAGCTTCACCGGGTCAACATTCACGGTCGTGTTGCTATCGCCAAACCCTGGATCACCAGTGTTAATGCCAAACGTCGGTTGCAATAGTACCAGCAGCGCAAATCGTTGACGTTGGACAACGTGAAATGAGTATCGTTCCCCGATGAATCGCCCTTCACTGCCTTTCCCATAAACGGGAGAGTTTATGTGTGGAGACATCCCTCACAGGCTCACAACACGGACTGTTTATTGCGCACGGAGGTGGATCGGTGATAGTTTGGGCCTCACTATCGTGACAGTCTGTCGGCCCACTGATTGCTCTTGAGGGGCACATCACTGCCAAGGAGGACCAGATTCATCCAATAGTTCAAACATTGTACCCTGATGGTGGTGCCTTGTATCAGGATGGTAACGCACCGATACACAGAGTCAAATTGGTAGAAGACTGGTTTACTGAGCGTGGAAGTGAGATCGAACATTTATTATGGCCTGCACAGTCACCCGACTTGAGCATTATTTAGCTAGTCTGGGGTGTTCTGGAGGAGTGTGTCAAGAAACGTTTTCCTTCACCAGTATTACGTCATGAACTAGACACATTTCTGCAAGAGGAATCGCTTCAAATCCCGCTGGCCGCTGTACAAGACTTGTAACTGTCCTTCCCACGGCGAATTGCATATGTATTGTCCTCCAAAGGATGACCTACGCCGTACTAATAAATTGTTATGTCCTAAATCCACATGTTTCTGTTTCATTATTTCCTTTATCGAGCTTTGGAACGTCATCGTAATTTGTTTTAATACAAGGAGAAAGGTTATATCGAACAAAATATAGAAATCATAACGCATATATCGAGCATTTGATGGCCCCAATCCTGCTAAACATTGAACATAATCAGGTTTTCAACTGTAACACGCTACCGAAGATTTCAAAATCATGCTGAAGGAACTTTTCCAACGTCATGATTTGGCTTAGGCGTATAATAAAAGTATTTTAAATTCTGAACTTACCACAGTTTATTAGCGACACGTATTGTTGTTCCACATACTCCAGCTGAATTTTTTTGCATGTCTAATCAACTTCAACGTAAGCTCCATTGGTGGCATGGCAAACGTCCAACCGGTATTATACCACAGCCAAAGTGCTGAGAAGCATTTGTGGTGTTACGCTACTGATTGCACCACAAAGTTTGTCGCGGAAATCTTCCAGATTACGCACCAGCCTATCGTACACTTGATCCTTAACAACACCCCACAGGAAAGAGTCAGGGGAGTTAGTTCTGGTGATTGGGGAAGTGTGGGGGGGGGGAGATGAAATGAACGTTGATCCTCTCCGAATCCATCCTATAGTGAAGAATGTGAGGACATAACAAGAATCAAGAATGACAACATCCAAGAATCAAGAATGACAACATCCAAGAATCAAGAATGACAACATTCATAACTGAGAAAGCGCGGGAAGCCCCATCTTGTTGAAAATATTTCGTTCAGGCAGCTAAGGCTCCGTGTATTCCCTGTAATAAATCCAGCCAGGTATGTTAATCCAGTTACCGTGGCCTACACAAAAAGAAAGAGACCTGTGATTTTGTTCTTCATGCTTTCCACACCAAACATTGCATTTTGGAGAACTCCGTTCGTGTTCATGAACAACGCATGGATTTTTGGACTGCCAGGTGCGGCAGCTGTTTCTGTTTACTTTTCCAGAAACGGTAAATGTGAGCTCGTCTGAAACCAATACCCGGTCTAAGAATGTATCGTTGGCATCAATTTTGGCGAACTTTGTCCCCGCAATTTTGGTTCCGTGCCGTCCTATCAAGCGGCTTAACTTGTTGATGCAGTTAAATCTCGTGCGCATGCAAACTCAACTTTTTATGGAGTCCCCGATGCACTGTTGTTGGTGGGATGCCAAACTGCACGCTAGCCTCTCGGATGGATTTCCTCCGGCTTCTCTAAAAATGACTTTCAGATCGGCTGAAGGTTTTCCTCAGACACCGTACGCTTAGGCATGTGTACCAGCCATTGGTAACAAACTCCCAGTTTCTCTGAGTTACTTATCCCATTTCCTAATGGATACGTAAGTCAGACGTCCCCGGACTTCAGTTCTACAAGCGATAGCACACAAAACACCTTTTGTTGTAGGCTGCTGCAGAGATGGCTACACATGGCTACTGCCGCAGAAGTAGATAGCCTCCTCGCGCCCAAATTCACTTGGTTTATAAATTTCACAGCTGCTCTTTATTATAGCACCCACCGTTTTGTCATTCAAACTAGTGCTTTGAATGTTACGAATTTTTCGTTTATTATAGGTCTAAGAGGAACACGCAGTATGAAATTTCCGAATAAAATGACAGCAGCGAGGTTAATCGTATTCATGACCAGAAAGAATCCTAAAGCTACAAATGGAGGAGAATTCCGTCTTTGAAATTTTTCCTCTGGGACACTGAGCACTCCACCACGTGACCGACAAGTACCTGACGCTCGGGCAGTAATGTTCAGCTGTTGATGGCAGTGGACATACACTGAGTTATGTTTGTATTAGGAACACCCCCGTTTTACATATTCGGAGGGGTAACGAAGTACCACGGGATATCAACTTCACGTGAGGCTACTATTAATTGTATACACCTGTCCTCTGCGTAAAGTTTGCCAGTACGTTTGCTAGTAATAGGAAAACGTGACGACTTAGGCCAATTTGATAGCGGCCAAATAGTTTGGGCCCGGAGGGCAGGTGCCCGTATTTCGGAAACAGCCACACTTCTTGTCAAGTCTCATACTACTGTGTCAAGGGTGTACCAGGACTGGATTAACCATGCACAGACATTCAGCAGGAGGGCTCACATTGGTCAGCCAAGCGCAGTTGATCCTAAAGGTGTCACGACTGCTATATCAGCAACGAGGTGTCACGACTGCTATCTCAGCAACGAGGTGTCACGACTGCTATCTAATCAACGACGGGCAACAGTCACCCAGTTCACCCACCAGTACAACGGCGGTGCAGTTCGACCTATTTCCACATGCGCCATACGCCGTAGCTTGCGTCATCTTTGTTTGAACAGCCGGCCAAAAACTAACGTGGGTACCCACGAGTATGGTCCAAGGAACGTCGGCAATGGACCCTTGGCAGATGGAAGAAAGTTGTCTGCAGCGATGAGTCCCGTTTCGTTCTGCACCATGATGTAGGACATGATGAATCGCTATGATTTTCGTACTGCATTATGGTGACTGACCAGGTGCTCCTCGAATGTACCTTTTCTGGTCGAGGCTCGCCTTGATAGGTTTTATGCCTTTTCCTCCTTCTGCTCTCGCTTGAGTTTAGCTTGTATTCCTTGCGTTTCATCCGACCATTCTCTTTATATTTTTGTTCGATCACACTCCAGTTTCCTTTCGTCTGGTTCTTCGTCTTCGGTGCTTATCTCGTTTTCCCCTTGTGTTCCACGATCGCTCATCTTTAATAGCAAGCACTCGTAGACTGCTCGGCTTCGCCTGACGCAGTTTCTTTGTGGGCTTCGGTAAAGACTGCTTTAATTGCCTTTTCTAACTTCAAAGAAAAGAATGTACTTGTAACATGAAATTGTAACTGATTTCAAAAGAAATCGTCTTGTAAAAACTTTAAATAATGTGTTGAGAATAATATTGTAGGCCTACTACTGTTTAAGTGCATTGAAGGACATAGGTAGGATTAAAAATCTCAGCAACATTAAGCTGGTGTTCTTGTCTGCCAATACCACACGTCAGTCCTCCAACTCATGGATCAAGGTGTGATTCGCAGCTTTAAAACCAATTACAGAAGGGAAATAACACTTCATTTAATCCAAGCTTTGGAATCAAAGCAGAACACATCAATAAATGTTCTGAATGCTGTACGTTTTGGGAACAAAGCTTGGAGGAGTGTGTCAACTGTCACTATACAGAACTGTTTTTGGAGGTCTGGTTTGGCTACTGGACGTGTGGCATTCGAAGAAGAAGATGATGTGCCTCTCAAGGACGTGCTTCAGCATATCGGTGCAAATCCCACTGAAGCTGAAAATTTTATCAATGCTAATTGTGAAGTTATAACGAATGAAATCCCGTCGGATGAAACTATTGTCGAGGCTGTGAAAGGCGGTTCCAGCACGGAAGAAAGCGAACCTGAAGATGACGAGGAACGTGCTCCAACATTGAGAGACATGTTGAAGTGTCAGGACTGTGCTAAAGTTCCTAGAATGTATAGAAAATGTAAAATCGAGTGTAACAAAAGCACAGACTCTAGTAAAGGACACAGAGGAAATATTTAGTACAACTGTTTGTAGCAAGCAGCGGCACATAACAAACTATTTTTTTGTCAATTAAGGTAATGTAAAATTAATTGTGTTTACTTAATTGAATGAATATACACAAAGTGCAAAGAAATATTATTTTTAGATACATATGTACATATTTTATTTTCTTGCTCACGATACCACTCAATTCAGATTAAGGGAATTGAGTGGAACGCATATTTCGTTCACTATGTCCGGTTTTAGTGAACCTCGGACATAGTGAACGAAATATGCGAGTCTGAAGAGGTCACTATAAGCGGAGTTGACTGTATATCGTAATAAAATCCTTATATGTCGTACTGCTCTCATAGCATATCCCTCACTATAACACATCTCTTTTTCTGATCTTTTACTTACTTTTGATTGCACTTTAAACCACTCCGTAGAGATGCTGTCTTTGGCTTCTCCCATTTCACATACTCTTAGACTGATAATACTTTTGTCATACCAAAATTGATTTTTATGTATATTGTGACATACTACAGAGGTAAAAACATGTGTCAAGACGACAAATCTGCAGAGAGATATTCTGTCTGCGTAGCTTAGTTGGGATGGAGACTTACTCCGGAGTGAGGGGGACACGGATTCGATGTCGGTCGCGGACGAACTTGTGTTTTCACAATGTGACTGACCAATTATCATAATTGTAGCCAGATAATTTCATTTGTTTTGTAAGTCTGAAGTGACATTGATGAAAATCAGCATCGATTTCACCACAAAAGAGTGCCGAGCAGTGATGAAATATCCTTCCGTAAAAGAGAACTTTGCCAAACAAATTTATGATGAAGTGTCGGTTACATTATAGGTGATAAGTGTCCGTCCTGCTCCACAGTCAAGAACTGTACTGCTAGGTTTAGAACAGGATATCTGAGCACCGAAGACAAAGAACGTTCTGGGAGACCAACTCAAGTAACAATTCCAGAAAACGCAGATGCCATTCATTCCATGATCCTGGATAAACGAAAAATATCCACTAAAATGATAGCAGAGACCCTGGCGATATCCCGAAAATGAGTAGGCTAAAGTTCTCAGCCAAATGCGTTCCCAAATATCTCAATGCTGACAGCAAGCGTGATCGAGTGATTGTTTCACAAGCCATTTTGGACCGATTTCAGCGGGATCCTGTGGGTTTTTTGAACCGCCTCGTAACTACGTATGAAACATGGATCCGTATATATGATCCAGAGACCAAATAACAATCCATTGAAGACAGTGGTTTCCTTCGTACACAAAAGTTCAAGACACCGAAGTCATCAAGCAAGGTGTTGGCGTCTATTTTCTGGGACAAATATGGAATTCTGCTTGTAGGTTATCTGGAAAAGGGTGCAACCATCACGGCAAAGTACTAAGTTGCACTTCTCGACAAACTGAAGCAGCAACTGGTTTCCAAACGTCGTATCCAGTTTTCGAAAGGGATCTTTCTTTCTAAATACAATGCCTTTCCCAACAAAGCGGCCAATACGGAGCAGAAATTGGCTGATCTCTTTGAAATTCTAAAACACCCGCCCTACTCACCTGATTTGACCACTTCGGTACTACCTCAAGGGAAAATATTTCAAGCATTGATGAGGCCACAGCAGCTGCGGACCAGTGGTTTGAAGGAAAACCGAAGGATTTTTTTCTGATGGATTAAAAAAGTTAGAACAACGAAGTCATAAGTGTGTGGAGCTCAGGGAAACATCTGTAGAGTAAATGTTTTTTTCAATCCGGTAGTTTGTTGTTTTCTTTACAAAGCCAAAAACGTATCAGCACCTCTTCGTATCATGTTGCCGAACTGAAAAGCTCGTCGCGAAAAATAATGTGCCGTTAAGTGAGGAAATATTTAACAAGAAAAAAGATTTACGTGAGAAGACAGCAACTCAAAAGGAATATTAAATTAGAAGTATACCTCACATGGTATAGACGTATACCAACGCCCCAATGCCCGCGTGGTCATAGGCGCTGGTTCGTGGCTAGTCGCCCGAGTAGGGTTCGGATTCGTATACCGCATGCGGCATGGGTGGTGTGTTTCTATACTTTTCCTGGAATCAGTGGCACCAAATTAGGGACAGGTGACCGCTTATAGTCCAACCAATGAATTGCTCATTTCAATCATTAAACCCCAAAACAGAGAGAAAATAAATAAATTAATGCAACCTACCAGGAACATTAAGCACCAGAAAAATGAGCAATAATCTGGTACATCTAAAATGTATTTACGATAATCGGATGCAAAAATAATTCATTAATTTGTCTTCGAGGAGAAGACAAAAAATAATTATATATATATTATCTGTCTTCGAGGAAATACAAAAACGATTTATTTATTTGCCTTCGAAAAAAAGACGAATCGTGAAGAGTACACATTTACTCCATCGGGAAACACATCAGATGTCTTTCGTAGTTTAAAATACACGGAAAATCTATCTCTGTGATGCGGACACCTGACAGATGCAAGAAGAATTCTGCCCGTAATATATCTTGCCCCGGAGATATAGTTTCCACAGACAGAAAAAGATACATAAAACAATATATTTCATATACGTGTTAAGGAAAATGTTAAGGAACAGCGATGACGTAGAATGAAAATACTGTGTAAATGGCATTTGTAAAAAGTAAATAATAATCGCAAAGTTTTGGGAAGACATCAGTTTAAACACAGCATTGAGACAATTATCTACAACGATCATTTTCCATACTTGGGAGAATTTCTGCGAAGTTACACTCTTGAAAGAATATCCATTGATCGAAAAATATCTAAATCGAATTATTTTTAAGTTAGGGAAACATCAAGTAAGCAGCTCAGGGCATTGCTGAGAGCAACTGAGAGATCCAAGTGGAATAATCGTCCTGCTGAAGTTTCCAGTTAAATCTTTATCGGTTCTTCATTTTTTTTTTTTTGAAAAATTGTGCTACTTTTATTATTATGTTACCTTATATAATCTTACCATACATCGAGATGACTCTGCAGTTGCCGTTTCGATATAAATAAGAACCGTCTGCTAAGAAAAAGCAACGTAAAATGAGTTTGCGAAAATGTGTGTTCAAAAGAATGCGGTGCTTGGCATCAAGGTTTTAACCCCTTGAATGAATTACAACAGCAAAAACAATAAATCAGTAATCGAAAGGAAGGTTTTCGTTTTTTTACATGCTTTCGGTCTTTCTCCATCATGAAATATTATTTAAAACAAATTAGTAAAATCATGCAATGCATTGATTATGATACTCTTTCCGACATACCTAAAACCATTACTTAAATTATTACTCACGTTATGAGGATAATAGCTGTGGAATAAATCTCGCTCCTGTGCAATGACCTTTGACTCCATTTTGATGATATTAAACGAAATTGGTTCAGTATACCTCCGGAAGAACATGATAAAGTTTGTCGCAATAGAAGCATTTTTACTCAAATTATGTGGATAATGGATGTGGAATAAATCTCACTCCTGTGCCCTGACCTTTGACTCCATTTCGATAATATTCAACAGAACCGGTTTAGTATATTTCCGGAACAACATGATAGCGTTTTGTTGAAATCGAAGCAGCTTTACATAAGTTATAACGCATAAGGGAGATGGAATGGATCCCGCTCCTATGTCTTGACCTTTGACCTCATTCCGCCCATTTTCAATTGGGTTCGTCCCCAGGTACCACATACTACAACTTCATCGGAATCGAGCCATTTCTACGCGAATTATCTTGCGGACAGACAGGCGGACAAAGCTGGAGCATTTACGTTTCTTCAACCTGCGGTTGGAAAGCGTAATAAACAGTTTCGCTTAATGTCGAAGCTGCCCGTCCTCTTCTGTCATTCGATGAAAAAACTCCTAAACGGCATACTACCACCCTTTCTAATTCTGACTACGCGCCACATAAAACACATTGGACAGATAATCTTTGTGGTATTAACACCTCTTTTTGCATCGTAGATCCAGTCAACTTATCCTTTCCGCAATCTATTGAGCGTAAAGTGTCTGTTTGTTGTTGTTGTAATCCTGCAGGTATTTCAACATGAGACTCAGGCTTAGGGGAGTGAGTCTTATGTTGAAATAACTGCAAGTAGATGACGAGTATAACAGCGAACTAAGTAGTTTTGAAAACAAATGAGGTTGATTACCTTAAATTGCGTTGTTTTCAGAGTTCCGTGATCACGTTAAGGCTTTCAATAATAGTGTTCGATATGTCCCAACACAGTGGAAGGTTTTCTAGAACAGTTGTCTGACAAGGAAGCTTCCATTGTATTATTCCTCTGCGAAGTACTGTGATATCCAGTAAGTCTTGTTCCTCTTCAGAACTTTCGTTAACCTGTCAACATTTCTCGAAAGTCCTTGAAGTGAATCCCTCGTCTAATACAATGATGGGAAGGACAAGAATATGGCCACTCTTTATTCACAAGAAGAAATAGCAGCAGAAAAAATAAATTTCTAAAGCCCGCAAATTCATTTAGAGCCTTGCAATCTCTTCCAATAACATAAATTACGTAAGCTAGCAGGAATATTTGGAGACAGAATTCCCTCAACCGAGAGAAGTAGATACTCCAACAGAAAAGGATGAGAAATACAGCTCGCAATTGGCATTAAATATTTGGCATTTTTTAAATGTTTTGGTATTAGCAATTAAACAAGAAACAGAGAGAAAAAGGTCCTTTTCAGGGCTACATGAACTTGTGGAAAGGAACTGGCAAGTGTACTTTTCTCAGGCAGGAAGTAAAACCTTTCGTAACTCATATATTCCATGCATATGCAAGAATCTTTTAACTACACATGATATAAATTTTCAGTAAACACTCAAACTATTTCCTTTTGCTTTTCTTGCTTACTTATCTGAGCACCCTAGATTACTATTTCCCTCCTTCGGTTTATTGTTGGCTGTTGTTCTATGACTTTTATCCAGAAAATAGATGCATAAACCTTCGAAATTTTCAAATGGAATTCAAAAGTTGTAAATGGTCTGTAACCAATTTGTTATGTGTCAGCAATGACTATCTAATTGCATAATGCAGCCCGAAGCAACACTTTCTCCTTCCTAAAATTATTTGATTAGTAATGTTTTCTCTCTTCCGACTCCTGTCATTTTTTTCAAACAGAGCGCTCTGACACGTTTAGTTCTGTTCATTATTTCAGCTAATCTGCCTAATTTTGTGTTTTACTTTATTTTATTAATGCAAACAATTTTAATCAATTCTTGAAACTAATAGAATTTTCTGTTCTGTATCTTTCTATCACACCTTGTGAACGAAGAAATGTCTTAATGAATTTTTGACGATCACTGAAATTTCAGTTCTTCTTCCGTGTGAACTCTAAGCACATATATAGTGCATATGGCATGGAAAACCTCATCTCTCGAGCACGGAATGGGAAACTAAAAATTTTTTGTAGAATGACTTTCGGCGTTGTGATGTTCTCGTCATGGACTTTTCAGCATTTTTGTGCGTGGCTGTTGGTAGTGGGCGGTGTTAGATGCTCACCAGTTCGATTAGAACTAAGTATGCAGGTACCTTATAATTTGATTTCTTGCTGGATATCTTACACTCCTATGACTCTAATGCTTTATTTTTCTTTATGTGCTATCCAATTAGTGCATATTGGCCCGTTGCTCTCTACCTCTCCCATCCCCACATCATTGAGAAAAAGAAAAGTGGACTCTAAACTTAACGAGGGATGTCATAATTGACACATTATCAAGAGTCCACTGTAGACATGCAAGTAAGATTCCGTTTTAAGAATACAAATGAGCAAAAGGCCGTGAAGGAAAAAACTGGTAACTTCTCTAGAATATTATATATACTGCTCAATTACATACACGTTTTGCCAAAAACACGAAGCACACAAATGGAATCATCCCATCGAGATGAAAATTGGTATGTGAAATGCACATGTATGAGAAAGGAAATTATTGCAATTCCAGAGGAGTTGCGTCATTTATTCTGATAACACAGCAACACGAGTGGAACAAGTTAGTACGCTGTAGCGCCACTTCTATCTGAGATATAAGCGGTCACCCGGTGTGGCATAGACTTATACAGTTCACGGATACTGCCCTGAGGTATAGAATGTCCAAATGGTGTCTAAATTGCGGGCCAGTTGCCCGACATTCCGGTAGGTGGCGTCGCATCATGTCGCAAACGTATTCGATCTGTGAGAAATCGGGCGATCAGGCTGGCCATGGAAGGTGTAGACATTACGGAGGTAGGGCTTGGGTAGACGTGCCGTGTGTGGCCGCTCATTGTTCTGTTGAAAAATTGTTTGGTGATGCTGTAACAGGAATGGCAACACAACAGGTCTTAGAATGTCGTCGGCTTACCATTGAGCCGTGAGGGTGGTACGGAGGACTACCAAGAGTATCCGACTATCGGCTGTCGTAGAAAATAGTTCCGCAGACAGTCATTCCCGGTGTGCTACATATGGGCTGCTCCACGGTAAAGGCAAGATCCGTATGCTGGCCGATTCGTCTCCAGACACATACGAGCTGGTCATCGGCGCCAAGTGCAAACCGTGACCAGTCACTGAAGATAACACACGCCACTGGACACTATCCCACGTTGATCAGGCCCGACACCACTGCAACCGATGCCAGCGATGCCCGCTGGTCAGTGGGGTTGGCGGTGTGGCCGCTTCGAAAGTAGACCTCTTGCCGCAAGTCGTCTGGTAACGGTCCGGAGGCCACTTCTGTACCTGTGGAAGAGGCGACATGGGCACGGATAGTTCAGGGTGACGAATTCGGTTCTCTTCGTGTGGATCTCACAGTCGCTTTATCCTAGCGTTCTGTCGTTGTCCTCGGCCGTCCACTGCCCGCGTGCAGCTGGGTTGTACCCTACTCGACCCATGGCGCCATCAATGTTCGGCTGCTGCATCGCTTTGACCCAAATGTCTGGCGATACTGCGAATTGACCAACTGGCCTGTCTCAAAACCATTATATGTCATCTCTCAAACTTTCTCAACTGCTCGTATTGTTCACGGATCCGATGTCTAGGTACCTCAAAGTCCCTTGAGTTTGATGCAACCGCAATCAGCTGTCACAACTGTCTCTGCTTGGGAGTTTTGACCTTAATGTACCCTCCTCGATGCGAGGTTCCCATGCGCTGTGGCAGGCCACTATTTCGTTACTGGTCGTTAATTTTTAATCATTTGCATATTCGGCCTTAAGGTACTTGCATGTTGAATTACATCATTATCGAACGATTTATTCGGGGTGTTTTGCTCTTTACGAAAAAGGGTGTATATAATTGAAATATCTCTCACTCTGTATATACACTGAAGAGCAATTAATTAGATATACCTGTCTAGTAACGTGTAGCACCACCTTTCGCCCTGATGACGGCGGCGATTCGTCTCGGCATGGACTCGACAAAACACCGGAAGAGTTGGGAAGCCATACGGATCCACGACCCCTGAACAAGCTCCCACAGTTCACGAAGATTTGATGGAGGGGGGGGGTCAGAGCCTCGAACATCTCTCTCGATGGCATCCCAGATGTGCGCGATGGGATTGAGGTCACGTGACCCAGCTGGCTAAGGAAGCAAGGTGACGTCAGTGGAGTGTTAATCATATCATTCGGATACAATTCGGGAACGATGGCACGGTGCATTGTTTGTTGCAGGATGAGGTCCACAGTGGGATTTTGAAGACGCACAAACGGGAGCAAATGGTCGTCAGGGATATCCCGGTAACGTTAACCTGTGAGGGACGATGTCACACGTACCAGGGGTCCCATTTCAGTCCACGTAAACAGTCCCCAGACGAGAATGCCACCCCCACCAACTTGAAGAGTACCCTGCTGGCAAGAAGGATCCATCGCTTCATGTGGTTTGCGCCGTACTCGTATCCCGCCATCCGCATGTACCAACGTGAATCTCGACTCATCAGTCCAGGCAACATTTTCCCACATGTCTAGGGTCCAGTGGCAATGTTGCCGCGCCCATGCTAATCTTTGCACCCTGTGATGTGCGGTCAGCAGCGGTATCCTCGTGGGAAGATGGCTTCTGTACCCCATAGCGAGGAGATGGTTCTGGATGGTGTTGCTGCTTACACGTTTTTGTGCACCAGCGTTAAATTGCCGAGCGATTTCTTGCACTGTGGCCCATCTATCCGCTGTTACAATGCGAGCTTGCTGAAAGATGACCAGGCTCATCCACACGCTGTTGTCCACGGCAGTTGGCCCTTGCAGAGATGGTTTTACCGGATTCGGTGTACTCACGGTGCGCCCGTGACACAGTGTCTCGTGAAAACCCCAGTGCCTGCACGACTTCCGAGATGGAGTGACCCATTCGTCGGGCCCCGACAATTTGCCCAAGATTAAATGCGCTTACATCCTTCGTTTTACCCATACTGCGTCTGATTCCCGTCGCATCACTCCTTATGTTGTTCGATCGCTGCATAGGTCATGTCGTTTCCGTTTACAGGGCCGCCCACAGCGCCTCCTTTGCATAACACCAGCTGTATCTAATTCAATTGCTCTTCAGTGTATATACACTGCTGGCCACTGAAAATGCAACACCAAGAAGAAAGAATCCGATTGGCCTGAAATTCGCAACATGCATCGCCCGCGAGAGCACATGCAAACAATCAGCATTGCAGGGCGTATGCAAATCATGTGCGCCCGGCACACCACCGAGAAGCACTATAAGAAGGGTGTACAGAAGGCGGGATGTAAGTGGTGGAAGAGGGTTGTGCAGCCGGACCTGTGCGTAGGAATCTTCCTGATGCCTCGTCGCAGAATACAGCAGTCATTCCAGCACGTTTCGGGGTTCGACAGAGGACGAAGAGTGGCTTATCGCGACAGCGGTTTATCGTACCGAGACATCGGCGCCCGTGTGGGGCTACGTCCAGCCACAGTGAGGCGAGTATGGATTCGGTGGGTGCAGGAGGGACGGACGAACCGTTATGAGCGATTACCGCAGCCGCGGCACATCACCGAACGAGAAGACCGGCATGTTGTGCGGTGGGCATTGGCGGCTCGCACCGCCACATTACGAACGTCAGCAAAGGAATTACGATATGTTGCGCAACAACCTGTGTCAGCACGTACCGTTCGACGTTGTTTGCAGAGGCGGGGACTTGTCACACGGCGCCCATTGCTCCGATTACCATTGACGTTACACCACCGGCAAGAGCGGTGGCAGTGGGCCGTTGAACGCCGCACCTGGACTACGGAATTGCACGACCTTGTCTTCGCCAACGAATCCCGCTTCTGCCTGCAACACCACGATGGTCGGATCCGCATGTGGCGGCACCGCGGCGAGAGACTGTATGACGCCTTCATTATGCATCGCCATACCGGTCCGTCACTTGGCGTTATGGTTTGGGGCGCAATTATTTTATGTCACCCGCACCCCTCTAGTACGCATCGCCGGTACACACAACAGCCACCGCTACATCTCCGACGTTTTGAAACCTGTAGTCCTCCCTCACCTGCAGGACCTGTCAGCGCCCACGTTTCAACAGGACAATGCGCACACGCACGTGGCACACATCGTGCAACAATTCTTCGCGGCCCACCAGGTGTCACTGCTGCCGTGATCCGCATGTTCTCCCGATATGTCGCCCATGGAACACCTCTGGTCGCTGATCGGTAACCGAGTGCCCCGGCAAGCACCACCCGCGGCTACGCCTGATGAACTGTGGCAACGTTCGGAAGCAGCTTGGACCGACATACCTCAAGCCCACATCCAAAGCCTCTCTCGTTCGATGCCGCGGCTGTTATTGCTAGCCATGGGGGCCACACGAACTATTGATGTCTGCGTGTTCCGCAAGACGCACGGGCCTGTAAGCTCAATCGTTTCATCTTTGTATCTGTTGTTATATATCCAGTAAATCTGGCTTTGCTATTTCGTGTCCTTCTTGGTGTTGCATTTAGGGTGGCCAGCAGTGTATATACAAAGTTATGAAACAACAACAAAGGAATATCGAGCAAAAACATAATTATGTTTCATAACTCTATAATTCGCTAATTCCTTCAGTGAGCTGCATATTCTACAACCGAGATATTAGCTTCGCAATTTTGTATTTTCCTTTCATTGTATTTCAGTTATAAATCTTTGGACTTCAGTTACAGTCTTAAAATTTTCTCGTGTTATTAAATATTTATTATACAGGATGAATCATAAAGAAGTATACAGTTTCAGCGAACTGTAAAACGAGGAATGTAAGATATTTTATGTTACCTGTAACAGAATTGTAGTGGAATGTTTCAAGTTTTTTTAGAGACAGTCACAGATGTTCTGTGTGTGCACCCTTAGTCACACGACAAACATCGAGGCGGTAATCCATTTCCCCCCAAACGTGAGGTAAGATATCTGAATCAAGTGCAGTGAAAGTGGCTGTGATAGGCTGTTTTAGCTCCGCTAGATCAACTGGAAGGGGAGGTGCGAATGCATTGTCCTTTGCGTACCTCCACAGGAAAAAGTCACATAGTCTTAAGTCGGGACTTCTGGGTGGACACAGGGTCAGTGGCATGTTGTAGTCCGCGGCTCGTCCAATCCATCGGTGAGGAAGATGTTCATTGGGATAATTTCACACGTCGCCTAACCAGAGCGGTTAGGCGACTTCCCTCAGTAGCGGGACACAAACTTTATGAGTACATGTACGTAACGGTTCGCAGTTGTGGTCCGTGTCTTCACCTGTTACTGTTTTACAGCATCTGCAATCTGTATACTTCTTGATGAATCACCCTGTATATGTATCATCATCATCATCATTGTCAACCATTATCAATCCACTGCTGGACGAAGGTCTCCCCAAGTTTCCTCCACAACGGTCTGTCTTGTGCCAGTCTCCTCCATGTCACTCCCGCATACTTCCGAATTTCATCCACCCATCTCCCATGAGGTCTTCTTCTGGGTCTTTTCCTGTCCCTTGGAATCCAATCTAAAATTTCGGCTGTCCATCGATGGTCTGTCCTTCTGGCAGTATGCCCAGCCCATTGCCATTTCAGGGATTTAACTCTGATCATGATGTCTTCCACTCTTGTCATTTTTCGGATCCACGAGTTCCTCTTCTTATCTCTCCTGGTTACCAAGCATGCACCTCTCCATGCTGCTTTCAGTTGTCTGCAGCCTTTGTATGTCTCTTTTAGTTAAGGTCAACGTCTTTGCACCATACGTAAGCACTGGAAAGATGCATTGATCAAACACTTTTCTTTTAAGACATAATGGCATATTGCTCTTGAAAATTATGCTGTTTCTTTCAAAAGCTCTCCAGGCAATTTTTGTACACCGATTAATTTCTTCATCAATGTGACCCTCACTTGATATCTGCTGTCCAAGATAAACGTACGTATCTGTTATCTCCAGCTTTTCTCCATCAATCGATAAATCTTCATTTCTTGAAAAAGCATTGAACATCACTTTTGTCTTCTGAAAGTTCATTTTTAATCCTACTTCTTTACTCTTGTCAGCAAGTTCCTGGATCATACTCTGCAGCTCTGATGAGGTAGTTGCAAAAATGACTACGTCATCAGCAAAACGAAGGTGGGTTAGATAATCTCCATTAATCTTTATCCCCTTGTTTTCCCAGCTCAGCGACTGAAAGACTCCCTCCAATGTGGCATTAAAGAGCTTGGGAGATATGGTGTCACCTTGTCATAGTCCCTTTCCAAATTTTATGTGTGTTGTATTTTCAAACAGCCGAATCCTTGCACTTGCATTTTCATAGATGTTATCAATACTATTAATGTATGCATCTTTAATATCGCAGGATTTCAAAGCCATTGTAACTGCTAATGATTTCACCGAATCAAAGGCCTTTTTATAATCGATAAAAGCCATTCACAATAAAAGTTCATATTCCCTCGCTCTTTCAGTTAGTTCTCTCAGTACGTGGATATGATCTATAGTGCTATAGCCACTACTGAATCCAGCTTGTTCTCTCGGTTGAGCCATGTCCAGTGTTACCTTCAAGCAGTGTGAAAGAACTTTAGTGAAGATTTTATAAACCACTGATAGGAAGCTGATAGGTCTGTAGTTCCTGAGATCCTCAATATCACCTTTTTTATGTAGCAGGATCATTGTAGCGTTGTTCCAATCCTCAGGAATCTTCCCTTCATTAAAGCATCGAGCGAAAACTTGGGCGAGTACTGCTTTAATTTTTCCACTTGCTTCGTGTATGATGTCTACAGTAATTCCATCTTCTCCTGGAGTTTTTCCCGCTTCATGTTCTTAAGTGCATGTGCAACTTCTGCTGGGAAGACTGGAAGAACTCTCGTACTGGTACCTTTCATGATATCTGGAGTACATACACTGGCGGAAAGTGAAAATAGAACACCAAGAAGGAATTGGCGGACGATCATGGAATTTACATATGTTAATGGAGCCGGGTTTACATAGGTGTGATGTTAATTTCGGGACCAACCGGTGAGCGCTTACGCCACAGCACGGCATTATATGCAAATTATCGTCGGTGGTATTTAAGGAGTACGGCGAAGTGAATGTAATCAGTCGTCGGCGTACGGACACGTGCGAAGACCCTGAAGAAGCTGCAATGCCTGGACATGGAAGATGTGTACGATTTCAGCAGTGGTCGTATCGTCGTATTGCGGATCGAATTGGACTGAAAGTATCGGTGGTGGTACGATAGTGGAGTAGATGGTCCGAGGAACATTCCCACACGAGAAGACGTGGAACCGGGAGTCACAGACAGACTGATGAGCAGACCGATCGACTCATAAGAAGAATGGCGTTGTCAAACAGAACATCCATTGAGACGCAAATCTCAGCTGTCGTTGTACCTAAGGTGACTGTGCGAACAATCCGCAACCGTCTACTGGATGCAGGACTACGTGCACGTGTGCCTCTGGCATGTGTACCTCTGACTCCAGCCCACAGTCAGGAACGGCTGCAGTGGTGTCGCCAACGTCTGCACTGGAGAACGAAATGGCAATCTGTCGTGTTCAGCGATGAAAGCAGAATCTCCTTGGGAGCCTCCGATGGCCGTATGCTTGTTCGCAGACGTACAAGGGAGCGTCTCCACCCTTCTTGCATCCGCCAGCGACACACAGGGCCAACAAATGGTATCCTGGTGTGGGGAGCAATCAGCTATCATTCCCGCACCCAACTAGTGTTTGTACCGCGTACGTTAAACAGCACTTCCTACATCAAGAACATCATTCAGCCCGTTGTTGTGCCATTTGTAAGGTCGGTCCATCGTGGTATTTTCCAGCAAGATAACGCACGCCCACACACGGCACGTGCAACGCAACATGCACTTCAGGGTATGAGACAACTTCCATGGCCTGCACGTTCATTGGATTTGTTCCCCATTGAGCACATGTTGGATTTTATGGGAAAACGACTTATCCGGTATCCACGGCCAGCCACAACCATCCCCGATTTACGCGTCCAGGTTGAGGATGCTTTTAACTAAATACCCCAAACTTACATGCAACATTTTTACGACAGACTCCATGCCAGAATTGCACAGTGCGACGCAGTTCATGGCGGTTCAACCTCGTACTAACCATGTTACATTAAAATGTTATTTTTCAGTTTACCAGCAAATACAGCTGTGTTTTGCCATAATGTTTTGATCACGTTATCCTCTGTATTCCGTTATTATGCTGTATAAATTTCGTTGATATCAGACGTCTCCTTCGTGGTGTTCTTTTTTCACTTTCCGCCAGTCTATTTCATCTTTTTCATATAATTTGGAGTGGAAATCTTTCACTCTTGTCAAAATTTCGCCTCTATTTCTTGTTACAGAACTATCTTCTTTTCTCAGTGCCATAATCTGTTTTCTTCCCTTTCGGAGATGTCCCTTTGATATCTTTAAGGCTTTGGTTGTTTTCAATTGCTTTCCTCACTAGTTCACAGTTGAATTTTCTTAAGTCCTCAGTTATACTTTTTGGTACTGTCTTGCATAGCTCTATATATTCCACTTTGGAAGTCACATCTTTTTTAGTTGTCCTCATCTCTCTTCTTTTTTGCATCAACATTTTGGTTTTTCCTGATAATTTGTTCACATGCAACTTAGTCTTAGACCCAGCTAATTTTGTTGCTGTTTCCATAAGAGCATTGGTTACTTTTCTGTTAACTTCAGAAATATCCACTTCTTCCGATGTTAGGCCTTCTAAAGCAGAGAATCTGTTCTTCAGTTCCAACTTGAAGTTATTATGGTGTTTTTTAAGGTTGGTTATGTGAATACATTTTGTTTGTCTTATGAGTTTGCCACGTTCGAGTTTAGTGTTGAGGTGCATCTTACATCTCACCAATCTATCGTCACTATCTGTGTTGAACTTGTTGAGCAAACTGCAGTCTTCGATGACGAATATTTTGTTACACATAATAAAATCAATTTCACTTGTCGTCCCATTTGGATGTCTTCATGTCCATTTCCTGTGTGGCTTTTTCTTGAAAAAGGAGTTCATGATGAAAAACTCTTCTGCCTGTGCAAACTCTACGAGAGTATTTCCACGCTGGTTTCTGTTGCCGTGACCGAATTTACCTACTGAAGTTTCATTCTGTTGCTGTTGCCCTAATTTTGCATTGAAATCTCCCATAATTGCCTTCAAGTGCTGCTTGCCTTTATTATTTAGATGACGAATTTCCTAATAAATTTCTTCAATTTCTTCTTCAGGATGACTTGTGGTGGATGCATAAGCTTGAATAATCTGGGCCTGGTATGTTCTCGAGAGTTGGGTAACGAGTCGTACAGCTCTGTCAGAGGAACTTTCAACTTCTACAACTTTATCCTTCAGTTTCTTGTTTATTATAAATCCAACACCACTAGTTCTGCCAGTATCTGTCCTACAATAATAGAAGAGATGTCCTCTTTTCAGTTCAATGAGAACTTCTCCTTTTCTCCTTACCTCACTTACTCCGACGATGTCCCACTCGATCCTTTATAGTTCCCATTCCAATTCAAGAAGCCTTGAATCAGAAGATAGGGAGCGATAATTGTAAGTAGCCAAGGTCAGCATCAGATGGCAGCCTAGTCCGGTCCTCGGGTGATTCTTAGCACCCTCTGCCTTCATCTCGCACTGACCGCTCCCTTGGCCAAGTATATTCCAGTTGCCGGAGACTGAGGGCCAAGATTTAAGTTGTGGAGTCATTTTGGAGGGGTTTCGCCATAACTCACTACGCTGGCCAAGCGGGTTGGTGAGTGTGGGATAGCATTTCCTTTAATCCCGATGGTATAGTTATACTGCTATTGGCTGCCGTCAGAGCCCCTTTCGTGGGAACAGATTCACCACGAGAAGGCGGGGTGGACATTTGTCAAGGAGAGACTGTGATGTCGCTCATCATTTGACCTTATATATATACGTATATGCAAGTATGTTTGGATAACTTCGGAAATTGAATGTTCCATCCGTCTGGCTCGAACTACCATGCCTCGTTCAAACTCTGACAATAATTCACGTAGGCTTGCCACAATGCTACTGGAGTTGTTCAACCTGACTCTCGAGATTACACCTCGCAACTGACAAAAATCGTGGTATGCGTCGAAGCCTTCATTTAACGGCAGCGCCAGTGAATATTTGCATACTGCTATCCGATGACTTTGAGCACTTCACTGTATATACACACTGCTGTCCAAAATTAACTTGACAAATACAAATTCAAGAATGTGTCCACAACGAGACGATCAATTGTAAAGATTTTTCAGAGACATGTGCAATAGGAAACGCAAAGTCGATGTACCCAAGCACTGGAATAAGGTCGCCTCGTCCGATGAATTACCTTATCAGTTAACACATGCTGATAGACGCACCATATGGCGTCAACAGCAGGAATTGATGATTCGTACCTGCCTAAATTTAACCGTATAAATTGATGGAGGCGATCTGGGGTCTGTTTTCATGGTGGGCACTGGGTTTCTTAATACCTATATAGAACGACGTTTGCATGCCACTAGGTATTTTAACATCACTGCGGAGCAGGCACACGCGTACATGTGCATGGTGTTTCCTGGTGGGGAAAACTACTTCCGAAAGGACAATTTGCCATGCCACAAGGGTTAAATCGACACACAGTGTTATCATGCCACTGACCTTAAAGTACCAAAAGGGCGCAGACAGTCCTCGGAGCTTACCTAAATTGAACACTTGTGGGATGAAATTGAGATAACTTTTTATAACAGAGATCCTTGTCTAGCAAACATTTAGCAATTGACGGACGCCATCACATCCGTTTGGCTGAACATACCTATAGAACGATATCAGCTCCTTGTAGAATTCATGCCACATCGAATCGAGACTGTTTTGAAGGCCAATAGCAATCCAGCACGTTAATAGGTAGGCGTTACTGCTAATTTGCTGCTTCAGTGTATATAAATTTTAATCATTGTATTTATTAAAAATTCATTGTATTTATTAAAAAGTTTTCACAATGTGTTCAAAATCATGGAATTAATTTTTGTTGAGGGACGGTTCAAATTAATTATCCCCGGGGGTGCAGTTTTACGTCAGCGCTTTGAAACTAAAAACCGGCCGATCGTTTTATGCATTAGATTCGATACTACCATTTTCTGCTACGGAAGGAAAGGGCTGTTTTTGAGAGGAACTAAAAATGTTTTAAAAGGGACAGATAAAACTTATTAAATTTGACTGGCAAGTGTAAACAGAAGGAATTGCTTATTTTGTAATAACATGCCATATTTTATCGACATTGAAGCGTAGTATTTAACCTTGGAGGAACACTGTATTAGTTTCCTGTTGCAAGGTTTTTGTCAGTTTTTCTCATCATGCATTCCGGCTTCCAGGGAAGAGGTGGTTTTCTCTACTGAAGACATCGCTTTCTTTCCTTAATGTCGCCTGTCAGTCTGACGACCTGACAGCTGGTCTGAGTTCTCCCATGTGATCAGGATATTCCCTAGGGCTCAATTCCTTTCATGATGCTCGAAGGCTCCCTAGAGAGTCTGGCAACGGCGCTTCAGATGGCATTTTCAACAACAGTGCTGGAAAAAAAAAAGGCGCCTCATTCAATACTATCCTCATGAACACCTGTCAGCAAGCCCAGAGAACCTCTCTAAAGCTAGATGACCGTCCTCATAATATATTTTCTGCCTTGCATCATTTTGTTGCTTTTTCTGAAATCCGATGGAAAACCATTCCCTGAGGGATTCTGTTTTGTCGTATGAAAATCTGTCATCCCTTTTTTTCTCTTTATTAAATAAAATCGCTTTCAACACGTCAAAATAGTAACACTAGGTGACAGAGACTTATAATGCGCTGCTTAAAGCATCGTTGCCGTTCCACTTTTGCAAATATCGCATTTTTGTTTTACGTGTGATGAATCAGTACAAAGACGTAGGAACTAAATCACCTGTTGGAATAATAAACACATATTATTAGAACAGAAACACGTTATATATATATATCAAAATTTCTTTCGTTTTAATCGAAATACTCAGTTTAATAAGTTTGGAAAGAGGTCCAAAAACATGTCCAAACGACATCATTTGTATCACCCATCTGTTTGTGATATCTACTATTTGAGGAGGCAGATTTAGAGATCTGTTCCAGAATGGGACAGAGTTAAACACAATAAATATTTGTTTATAAATCCTGCTTCAGGCACACACACACACACACACACACACACACACACATCGGAGTCAAGGTGTGAGCATACGTACATGAATGTAAATTATTTTACTTTAGGAAAACTGCATCCCTATATTCGGAGAGCATACAAATACATACGTAAAACAAGAAAGCGTGTTCGAAAAATCGTCTCCATGGTCCACAGGTGCCGTTTCTAGGATGTTTGGTGTAACATTTTCCAAACCCAACGATTTTTTTTTCCGGGAAGGCGAAATATTAAATAAACTTTTACACACCTGCAACTAAATTCCAATTCAGAGAAAAATTAAACGTCTTACAAATAAGAACTTGACTTGATACGTCCACAGTTATCTGCCTAGCATTTGCGAATTTCTCGTTCAAGTCATTCGTGATATTTCACGATTTAAATTTTCTCAATCATTCTACTGCCTACACCGTATCTTTCGTCCGATGTTAGGACTACCTCAGTTCCGTATTCCTGGTGTCCTGCTGTGCCCAACCACACGCATGACGTACATTTCGTTTCTTCTCAACAAAGGCCCATATCAGTACAATTTTGCTTCATCGAGTTCTTACTCTTGTTACAGCAGTGGACCTCATTGTCCTATTTCTGATCTACTTGTGATACCCGCCCCTCTCCTCCCACCCACCAGCATCTTAACTTCTGTAACGTTCAATCACTTCGCTATACGCCAATAAATAGGCCGAGTTTTAGTTTCGAACATCATTCGTGGTCTTACTTCAGCCTTCAAAACTTCATTTTTCAATCATTGATAACCATACATTGCCAACTATACCCAATGTTTCCCTTCATTAATTCAGCCAAGCCTACACTCTGATAACTATTAGGGGTATGCAAAAGTTTCCACCGTTTTAAAGAGAAAGGAGACAGGAACAATCAGGAAGCTAGTACACATTTATTCAACGAAATATTGGCCGTTAACATCAATGACCTTTTGCAATTTCTCAGGCAACAAATGAATGCCCCTGTGATAGAGGGACTTGGGTTTTGAGCTAAAGAACGCCGCAGTAATAGAATTTTCCACCTCTAGAACTGTGGTGAACCGCTGTTGGGTTAGCGCATGTTGCATAGAGCAAAACAGATGAAAGTCTGAGGGTGCAATGTCCGGGGAGTAACCCAGGTGCGGTAAAACCTCCCAGTGTAACTGTTCAAGGGTTGATTTCGTGGTGGCACCGACATGTGGTCTGGCATTATCGTGTAACAGGATGACTGGGCAGCGTCGTTTACCTGTCCATGGGCGTTTTTGCTCGATTGCTGCATTCAGTTTCATCAACAGTTCGCCTATCGTTGTGCATTGGTTGTTTCTCCCAGTTTCAACAATTCGAAGTACAACACTCCATGCATATCCCACTCCACACACAACAGTACCTATTTTCCCTGGATATTCTGTTTTGCAGTGGACTTATTGATGAGCTATATGTCTCTTAGTACTTTTGTCTAAAATGCTCCTACATAATTTTGTACACTCTTGGCACACAGAACAAGTACAGCATGGGGATACATTATAGTTAAACGTGTTGCTTTCTTATATTATGATCTTACCACATGCACAACGATGTCGAATAAAAATCACATAACGCTGATCGTTGGAGCACTCCAACTAACACTAGTTGTACAATTTCATGCTTGCTCTACAATGATTTTGAAACATGTGCGGAAATCTACGTACATCTCTTTTATCGATTTATCCCTCAGGAAATTTCATATTTCCTGTCTGGGTGCTCTAGCGCATGCTTTCTGCAGATCAGTAAATTAAATATCTTATGCAACGGCGGGTTTCTTTATCTCCACTACTCTATGTGCAGTCTCAGTGAAATATCATCTGCTGCCCTTCTTCTCGATATAAATTCAAACTATTCTTCCAATATTTCGACCTATTCTTTTAATCTCTTATCTAGTAGTACAGGGTGATCCATTTAAACCAGTACCATGCGATTTATTTATAACGTTGTTTCAAATAACAACAAAATCATACAGTAAGTTGAGAATTATACATGTGGTATTGGAGAATCATTTTACCAAAGCAAATGTTGGAATTGTCCTCCATTTTCTTGTAAACACAGTTGAACACGCCGCATCATATTCAGTGATGTCTCATGTAGAGTACGAGCAGTAACATTGCCAATTTCAGTTGTGATTGTTTCACGCAATGTGTCCAATGTTTTTGGATGGGTTTTGTAAACTCTATCCTTTAAGTAGCCCCATAAAAAAGTCAGGGAAAATTAAGTCCGGAGATCTGGGAGGCCATATATTTTTTGAAATTAATCTGTCATCAAAGAAGCTGGTTATGAGTTTCATTGAGACTTTCGATGTATGACACGTAGCACCATCTTGCTGAAAGCAGCCCTCTGTCAATTCAATGTCATCAAGTTGTTCCACAAATTCATTGAATATGCGGCAATAAACGTTAGTGTTGACAGTCTCAGAGAAAAAAATGGGGCCAATACTTTTCGTAGACGAAACCATACACCAACCTTTTGTGAATGCATCGATGTTTCACACATAACGTGTGCGTTTTCGGCAGCCCAGTATCTGTTGTTTTGCGAATTGACGTAGCCTGACAGATGAAACCAGGCTTCATCCGTAAAACATGTGATGGAGAGAATATGAGATCGCAAATTAAGAAAATTTTGAAACCATTTGCAGTAACTAACTCTCTTTCTCTTGTCCGATTCCTGCAGCTGATGGATTACGTGCACTTTAAATGGTCGAGTTTTCGCTTTTTTTGCTGCCCTTTGACAAGTTCCGTATGAATATCCTGTCTGTTGGCTTAATCTGCGCAACGATTTCGTCGGAGATTGAAGTAAACGTTGCCGAACATCGTCCACAGGCGTTTGGGGCATCGGAGGGCGATGTCTACCGCTACCGCTGAGAAGAGAACCGGTTTGCTCCATTTTTTTTTGCCATCGACTGAATTGTTGACTTGCTTGGCACTTTTCGTACTCCAAACTCTCTTCGAAATGTTCGTTGCGTTTTGATGACAGAATTGGTTACCCAATACGATTTCACTAAAAACACACACTCTGGAACAGAGTACTGCATGCTTCCAAATGCACGCAAGTGAATGACAAAGCAACAACAAACAAATCACGAGCTGAGTTACAGTGGCGGCTTTCATTCTCCAGGAGTTGCTGCTTTTATTGAAAAAAAGGAGAAGTTCCTTGCGCGATCCCTTGCAAAAATGTAAGGTTTTTTCAGGGTACTGGTTTAAATAGATCACCCTGTATTTCCATACCTTCTGAATAGTACAGTAAACGAACTAAGTTCTATAACCTAATTGTTGTTGCAATACTGCTTATTCCGTTTTCCCTTAAAAAGGTGTATTAACAAACTTCTCCTCCATTCACCTGAAAAAAATTCGAACTTAAATATCCGAGAATATTGATACTTCCAAATACTCTCTGACCCGATGCTTTGTTTACTTCTGCAAGTGCAAGGTGTAGACAAAAATATTTGGACACCTTCACATATCCAAATAAACGTGCATTTGAAAAACCAAACGAGCACGCGCAGTGTGTTGAGTGCTGAATATAAATCGAAGCGTCGGAACACCTATCAGACCTCATTAGAATCTAACCGCGTGGAGCTGAACCAACGGACTTTGAAAGAGTCATGATTGTTGGATGCCACCTGAGTAAGCAATCAGTTCGTAGCAATGCCGCTCTTCTGAACTAACGGACTTTGAAAGGGGCATGTTTGTTGAATGCCACCTGAGTAAGAAATCAGTGCGTAGCATTGCCGCTCTTCTGAACTAACGGACTTTGAAAGGGGCATGGTTGTTGGATGCCACCTGAGTAAGAAATCAGTGCATAGCATTGCCGCTCCTCTGAACTAACGGACTTCGAAAAGGGCATGGTTGGTGGATGCCACCTGAGTAAGAAATCAGTGCGTAGCATTGCCGCTCTTCAGAACTAATGGACTTTGAAAGGTTCATGGTTGTGGGATGCCACCTGAGTAAGCAACCAGTTCGTAGCAATGCCGCTCTTCTGAACTAATGGACTTTGAAAGGGGCATGGTTGTTGGATGCCACCTGAGTAAGAAATCAGTGCATAGCATTGCCGCTCTTCTGAACTAACGGACTTTGAAAGGAGCATGGTTGTTGGATGCCACCTGAGTAAGAAATCAGTGCGTAGCATTGCCGCTCTTCTGAATTAACGGACTTGACTTTGAAAGGGGCATGGTTGTTGGATGCCACCTGAGTAAGCAACCAGTTCGTAGCAATACCGCTCTTCCGAACTAACGGACTTTGAAAGGGTCATGGTTGTTGGATGCCACCTGAGTAAGAAATCAGTGCGTAGGATTGCCGCTCTTCTGAACTAACGGACTTTGAAAGGGGCATGGTTGTTGGATGCCACCTGAGTAAGAAATCAGTGCATAGCATTGCCGCCCTTCTGAACTAACGGATTTTGAAAGGGTCATGGTTGTTGGATGTCACCTGAGTAAGAAATCAGTGCATAGCATTGCCGCTCTTCTGAACTAACGGATTTTGAAAGGGTCATGGTTGTTGGATGCCACCTGAGTAAGAAATCAGTGCGTAGGATTGCCGCTCTTCTGAACTAACGGACTTTGAAAGGGGCATGGTTGTTGGATGCCACCTGAGTAAGAAATCAGTGCATAGCATTGCCGCCCTTCTGAACTAACGGATTTTGAAAGGGTCATGGTTGTTGGATGTCACCTGAGTAAGAAATCAGTGTGTAGCAATGCCGCTCTTCAGAACTAATGGACTTCGAAAGGGGCATGGTTGTTGGATGCCACCTGAGTAAGCAACCAGTTCGTAGCAATACCGCTCTTCCGAACTAACGGACTTTGAAAGGGGCATGGTTGTTGGATGCCACCTGAGTAAGAAATCAGTGCGTAGCATTGCCGCTCTTCTGAACTAACGGATTTTGAAAGGGTCATGGTTGTTGGATGCCACCTGAGTAAGAAATCAGTGCGTAGCAATGCCACTGTTCAGAACTAACGGACTTTGAAAGGTTCATGGTTGTTGGATGCCACCTGAGTAAGCAACCAGTTCGTAGCAATGCCGCTCTTCTGAACTAACGGACTTTGAAAAGGTCATGGTTGTTGGACGCCACCTGAGTAAGCAATCAATGTCTAGCGTTGCCGCTCTTCTGAGATTATGACAACCCACTGTCGCTCATGTTCTTCATCAATGGAAAGCAGATGGTGCTACTACAGCGAAACCGCACTTTGGCTGGCCTCACAGACTGACTAATGGGGCCAAACAAAGCATACGCAAGAATGAGAAGAAAGCACACACGTCCTCCGCGACAGACAGGGCCAACGACTTTGCAAATGTCATTGAAACAGCTATTACAGAATAACCATTCGAGAGCTTCAAACAGAAGTCATCGCTCATTCCACGTTTATAAGTGAGTCACGGAAAAGTTCTCATTGGCCGCCACCGGGAATCGGTGGCGGCCAATGAGAACTTTTCGTGACTTGATCGTCTCAACACATGAGCCCATTTCGTAGACGTGTAAAAACTTGAGACAAACGGAACTAAAATATCTCGAGTCTGGGAGAGCGCAATCAATAATAGTGAAAACGATAACTATTTACACATGTACAACATTGTGCAGTTTAGAAATACATTCGGCATAAGAAAGCAACTTTGCATTAAAGTATGGTTTAAGAATCAATCCGACGAGTATTACTTAATACAAGTAAAATGCAGTAAAGAAGTAACGATATTCTAAACATTGCACAATTTATATACAGTACAGTGCAATGGCCAAATTAAACATAAGAGTGAAGAGGGCGCACATATCGATGAACAAATGACAGAGACGGACAAACAGGTCGTCTCAAAGGAAAGATGCAATATGGTGATAACGAACAACAGAAAGTAATTAAAATATATGTACAACATTGTGCAAATCACAATGAAAACAAAGAAAGCATTAATGTGAAAATATGAGACAGACGGGATTTGTTCGTCTCAACATGTGAAAGATTCACGTGGATGATAGTGACTACAATAATGAAACACAAAAACGGTATAACAAGAATTACAGTATAATAAGATTGAAATTAAGGAGAAACAACACGAAAGATCTAGTGCAATGGTGAGATTTAAACAAAGCTCATCAAAAGCAAGTTTAGTCGAAGTCATGGTCGGCCAACCGTCAGTTGCAGCGACGTCGGAGAGCCAGCGAACTGGAAGGCAGTCGGAGACCATGTGGAGAGAAACGTACTCTCGCAGTGCTGAGTAACAGCTACTTGGTTCTCGAAGCGGAGACGAGAAAGGAGGCAGTCTTGAAAGTGGCACAGTAACATCTCAGAAGCTTAAGGCACTGTATAAGGAGTGGTAATATCTCGGCAGCGTTGGTGAAACACGTAGATAACGTGCTTTACTACAACAAAAATGTATTAACAAACTAATGGTAGCTTGACAGGAGGAGAAACTTGAAGCAGGAGTGTATTGAGGCGTCGTAAGTGAGATCAGCTTTAACTGAGCGTTGGGCGATGGAAAATTCTAAATGCAGGAGCAGCAGTAAGATGACACAATGGAGGTTTACATGAGAGACATCAGCTTCCTGAGCACAGAAGGGGCAAAGCGGTGAATCAAGAAGTGTCATGCGGTGGAGGATGGAAGGGACGAGAAGACGGCGGTGAAGAAAAAGCCAATGAGTGTTGATCTCAAGTGGAGCGGAAAGAGGAGAGAGGACGGAGGACCACACGGCGGTGGTGAAGGATAGGAGGACGTCGGGAATGGGGAGGGGAGAGGAGGAGTGGGACAGGGAGAGGAAAAGGTAAAGAGTCGACTTCGACAAGGAAGAGAGTGGAAGAGTTGTGCCGGCGACGGACAGAAAGAAGGGAACTGGAAGGGAAGCAGACGGGGCAAAGCTAAGGCCAGAGGGACTGGCAGGGTGGGGGAACTGAGAGATAATAGTAGAAAGTAGAGAGTCATAGACAGAGCGAGAGGAGGGAGACAGAAGAAGAGTGGGGGGAAGACTGGCATAAGGACGCCAAGAAAGGTCGGAAGTAGTGAGGTCTCGGACTGTTACGACTCCTGCACGGAGCTAGGAACGATAGGCAAAGTGCGACAGATGTGAAGGGTGGAGAAGAGACGAGAAAAAGAGGGCTTCGGCGAGGAGTTCCGTGGTAGAATCAGGCGGGGAGCGGGAAAAGGAGAGAGAGCTGAGTAAAGTGAGAGCTTCTCGGTAGACAGGGGACAACGGGAGAAAACAAGAGATCGACGGTCCATTAGTAGTAGGGAAAGGAAAGTGAAGCTCTCGTTGCTCGGATTAGTGATGACGTCTCTTAATGAAATAGCATCAGGTACAGGTGACGTGATGAGGAGAAGGAACGTAGTAATATTAAAAGCCTTGCCATACAACTGTGTGTCGACAAGGCCGATGCCACCGTGGTCTGGAGGAAGACAGAGCGTTGGGGCGCTGATCCAGTGGTGGCCGGTCCAGATTACGGAAGTGAAGCAACGGGTGATGTCTTGAAGACGAAGGAGTGGAGTTTTGACTGCGTTCCAGGAGTAAATACATAAAGAAAGTAGGTAAGTACGGTTGAGACGTGCTCGTTGGAAGTAGGATGAGCAGAACTGGGCTCTGCGCCAAAACGCAGTTAACCTGCACAAGTGTGGATGGATGGTATTCCACGTCGTGAGGGAGGCATCGCCCGGGATACCAAGATGGACACCAAGAAAGCGTTGTGAGATGGAAGACTAGTTGGCATCTCAAGGGGAATCCATACGATCACCCCAGGAGCCACACCATAGGCCTGTACTATTGGAAGATTTAATTGCTGCGCCGGAGCACGAGGCGTAATCTGTGAAGAAGCTTTACAGTTGTTGAGTGAACTGTGAGTCAAGACGAACGCAAAAGGTTACGCCATCTGCATATGCAACGGAGGAGATGCCATGATGTCTCGTGAGGCCGAAGAGTGGTGGCAGAGTAGCTTGAAAGGAACGGTGCACTGTGCGGAGAAATGGTTCGAGAGCTATTGCAAAGAGTTGGCCGGAGAGTGGGCAGCCTTGCCTCACTCCACGGCGGAAGGGAATCGGCGCTGTGAGAAAGGTGGACAACTTAACCTGAAAACTGGCGTCCTGATAGAGCGAGGAGAGGAGGGAAACAAAAGAGGGAGGAAACCCAAAAGAAAGGAGTGTGTCAAAAAAATATGAATGGGAGATATTATCAAAGGCTGACTGTTGATCTAGTAAGAGGAGGGTGAGGGATTCAGAACGGAGTCGAGCGAGGTGGATGAGGTCGTTAAGGAGGTGGAGTTGTGCTCGAAGCAACCTGTTGAGTTGTGCTCGAAGCAACTTGTTCTGTCCAGTTGTGCTCGAAGCAACCTGTTGTGAGAAAGAGAATGGCCGGGGACTGGGTAAGTTTGGTTGGGTGAGAGAATGTGAGTGAAAATGGGATTGAGTCGTTGAGAAAGAAGCTTAGTATAAAGTTTGTAATCAAGAATTAGTAGGGAAATAGGGCGCCAGATTTACAAGTCAAGGAGATCACCTTTCTTGGGCAAAAAAACTACATATGCGGCTGTGAATCTCCTCGGGAGGGGATACAGTAAAGGCAGCTGAAAAAGTAGAGAGGAGAAACGGAGGAAGTAGAGGTAGAGAAGTTTTGTAAAAGCAGAACGTTAGGCCATCCGGACCTGGAGCGGCACTGGAATTTAGGGAAAATTATGTGGAATAGAGTTCGGAAAGTGTGTGTGGGGGGGGGGAGAACTTGTATTAAATTAGAAATAGCTGTGGAGGATGGCAGAGGAGGTTCACAGAACTTTTCAGTATATTGCTTACGGTCATCAGAACAAAGAGTGATCGGGTCGTCTGACACCTCACCAGAACAAAGGCGGAGGTGATGAAGTGCATTCGATACTCGTCCTGTGCGTTCCACTGATGTAAGAAACTCATAATTATGCGCGTCTGGCGTCATATGTTGAAGACGGAGTCGACACAGAGCTTGTTGAGCCAGTGGAAGGAGAAGAGATCGAAGCTCTGCTCGATAGGAGGAAAAGAGAGGATCACTTAGGCTACAAAGAGAGAGCATTGAGCGAACATGGTCAAGACGCATGTTCTGAATCGTCTTTGCCGTGAAAGAAAGGTTGCGGACATGAAGAACAAGGTGTTGTTTGATCTCCATCCACTTCCATCCGACGACGACTCTTCACACTTGGCGCTCATCCCATGACCACAGTCCTTCTACAGCCCGCCTTGACAGGTTTTATGCCACAAGTACCCTCTGCCTCCTGTGGTCTAACTTGACAGGCATAAAACCTGTCAAGTTAGACCACAGGAGGCAGATTGGAGTTGTGGTCGTCTTTCCTCTAGGAATGATCGAACTGACGAGCAGAAATCTGGGTCTGAGAGAAGAATATTATCAAAAGTCCAAGGACGAATTGAGTTTTGTCTGAGCAGTATGGACGATGAGAGCAATAGCGCAGAGATCAAAAGATGCCGTGGGATGAATGCACGATTCAGTCACAGCTGTAAGAAGGGTACTTGTGGCATAAAACCTGTCAAGGCGGGCTGTAGAAGGACTGTGGTCATGGGATGAGCGCCAGGTGTGAAGAGTCGTCGTCGGTTGGAAGTGGCGGTGAACATCAGTGAGTGAGTTGTTTGAAACAATTGACTGTAGAAGATTCACCAAGGCGACTCGGTGCTCACTGATGGAAGGGGACACGATCAAGTTGAGGATTGAGGGTGCAATTAAAATCACATTCTATGAGAACGTGATCTGTAGGAGGGATGCGAGATAAAGCACGACGAAGACGGGTGAATAGTATTGACAGGAAGGTTGTAGAACATGGAATATAGATATTGAAAATATGGTAACAAGTTGACTCAATGGTGAAAGTTGCGAACTGTAGGAGATCTCGACACAGCTTGCGAACTCAAAGCGAGGTGACAGTAGAGTTGAAATTGTTGCGGATGCCAATAGCGAGGCCACAATGAGGAGATAATCCAAATGCATGGTGAAACGTATAGTTCCATGGCCGCCATCTGGAGAAGAGAGTGGTAGAGTTGGAATTCGTTTCCTGGAGTAGGAGAAGATCGGCCCTTAACGGGTTGAGGTCTTCATAAGCCAAGGCATTATTGATGGGGGATGCGAATCCCCTGCAATTAAGTGATACGATCTTGAATATGAGGTTCAGTTAATGTTTGCTTAAGATCTTTCAGGACTGGAGGGAATGACTCGAGTCGGTTGAAAAAGGTTTTCGCCCACGAGTGGGCAGGTATGTTCTGACAACAGAAGTGTGACAGGTTGCAGATCTGATCTGGAACGAGATGGAGAAGTGAAGGATTCTTCATGGCTAAGGCATATGTGATGGTGTAGCCGGTCTTGTTCGTTAAACATGCATAGAGATCTTCATCGGAGAGTAGTACGGTAGGTATGTTGGCTTTCTGGAGAGTGGGAAAGGAGACTTCAGCTTTGGATGGGGAGGTATGGCGTGTAGAACTGCCGGATCGGGTTGAGATTGAGTTCTGCTTCTTCGCTGATCGCCGACGGGAGGAAACTCGGCGTTTCAACGGAGGCTCAGTTGAATCATCATCACCTTGAAACTCTCTGCCAATGTACTCTGTATCTGCTGCGACGGAGGTGCCAGCAGTAAAAGCGGACTGGAAACACTCTGAGAGGGATTCAGAGGCCGAATGACGACGTTGGGGAAGTGTTGAGGCAATCGATGGAAAATTCTCTTGTGAATCATATGAAGCGGCTGTGGAAGCTTCTCGTTGACCAACGGCTTTAAGTGGACGAATTTAGTAGATCTCAGCTCTGGAGCTTGCTGTGCTGAGGTAGATAGTGGGGGTTCGCTTCGAGGGAGGTGCAGAAGCTGATGGAGAGCTGGTCGGAGCCGGTGGAACTTGATGGGTGCAATGCACTCGAAGATGAGTTTCGCCATGACATAGTGTGCAGTGTAGGGAGATAATTACGTCGATTCTCCGACGCTGTTGTCCACAGCGCACATTGAGGATCTTCGGGCACGCCAGCAGATGTTCTTCCGACGGAAAGAAGACGCGGGCACTACGACGAAACCCTCCAATGGTTTTGTCATCTGGATCTCTAGGCGCCGCTGAGAGAGTCTTTACCGGTCCTACTACTCGGCCAAATTTTCTAAGTAAGGTACACAGTGCAACATCAGAGACTTCAGGTGGAAATGGATGAAAAGTAACCTGGATAGTCCGCTGCGCAACAGGCTCGGGCAGAAGATGAACATCTTTGATGGACAAGCCGTCAGTCATTACAAGATCGACATGTTCCTTACAGGCAAAATATACCAACACGACCCGTGGTTTGTGGGCCATATGAGTAATGTGGGCTCCAGCGGGAAGCATCTGGTTTAGTGAAAGACTGTACTCTTTGAGCTTCGTGCCAGGTAGGGCATCGAAACAGCCGCCGAAGTTCATTGTAGACATAAATTGTTTTCCTACTAGGGAGTCCTCCGGGATGTCAGTGGTAGCGGAATTGCCATCAACACCAACGCAGGAGTCTGGAAAGACTGTCGCCACAAACTTAGAATGAGTTTTCGCTCCGGAGGTAACCTTGAAATATGTGCGAGAATGAGAACTGACGGAAGAGGGCTGCGACGCAGCGCTAGTTGCTGGAAGCTGCTTTTTGAACTGAGTGGAAGTGGAAGGTAGCGGATCAGCGCCGTTAGTCACATCCATGGCTTCATTTGCAGTACCAGAGACATGCGTCTAGGCGACGTCACTATCCTGGACAGGGCGAACAGCTTGAGCCTTTAGAGAGGAGTCGCCCGCCCCATCCTGTGTGCGCACTACGTCACTGACAAGCATTGGAGATGATTGGTCTCCGGAGGTTGAGGAGGAGGAGGTTAAAGGAGCCTTACTGATATGGGCGTGAACATCGTATTTATCAGTTGCCGCCATTGCTAATGGCGAAGGCTAACGAAAGAATCGATCAGCTCGATCGTAAATATAAATGCTGATTACAGAAATAATACGTTACTCACCACCTTGTGAGACGAACCAAAAGAAAGCTCACTTTCATCTTGAAGGGACACATAACAGAAATGGACGACACACTCTGGAAACACACTAATTCAGGCACAAAACAACGAGCAACTGAATGGGCTATACGCAGTCGCCCGTCCCTAATTTTAAGTCACTGGTTCCAGGAAAGGGAGAGAGTCAGTGCCGTAAGAAAAACACAAAAGCTAGGCTTCAGTGGGATTCGAACCCGGATCCCTTTCGGACGAATGATCATAAGCCATCGCTTAGACCACTGCGCCACCGGGACGGCGGGGGTAGGCTTCATCTAATATTACTAGTCACAGTAAGTTCATTAGAGAAATTAGAAATGGAAAAGGGAGAGAGAGAGAGAGATCGTTGTGATCAGAACTAAGTTGAGGAAGTTGTGTCGCGAGCTCAGGAAGGTTATCTGGGTACGAACTGCTCTCTCTATTAACCAAACTTAGTAATTAAACAACTAATAACTAAAATTCCTTAATTCTCATCTCAGTAACGAAAAATTACGCCGAGCCAAACACACGTTGCACACACAAAAAATCAACACCGAACGCAATTTACTCAAGGCGCGTGAACAACAAAACAACTGATTTCCACCGCCCAAAAGGCGCCACATGACACGGCCACACAGAAGGCGCCACATGACACGGCCACACAGATCCTGGGACAGGTGTGAGTTCTCTGCCGCTGTCGACTGGGTGGCGATCACTCCTTGTTGCAGTGGCGGATCCAGAGAGGAGAGGGGGGCGACTAGGGCGATTCCCCCCCCAATCCGATTTAAGTTTTTACATTTAAAGTAGCGAAAATTATAAATGATTAACTTTGCATATTTTGCTTTTAGTATGTTCTTCTAAAAAAAAATTAACAATTAAACTTAGTACGGAGGATTTAAAATGCTTATTACATTGATTTAGGTTCACTAAAAAAAGAAAAAGAAGGGAATAGAATAAAGACAGAGAGGGAAAAGGAGAGAGAGTGCAAAAGATAAAGGGAAAACAGGGACAGCGGGGGTAAAAAACATGGGGATATTCTTTGTTAGTTCTTTGCTATTGTCATATTGTCCACCATCTGTAACGTCTCAAAACAGGGTAGGGCAGATCTTGGTACTGAAATCAGAGTAGGTGGTAGAAACTGTGAATAATAATCTGATCTGCGTATATATCTTAATTGGGTCATAAAGAAAATTCGTAAAAATATCCCCACCGCTTCCTCGCAGATGATCTTTTCAGGACTTTTTTCTTTTTTTTTCTGCTCCCTCACGCCGCACGGGCGCTTCCCGTTGGTCCACCCACTCCGAAGTCAATCCCCGCTAGGGTGGGGTGGACTGGGGGATATGATGGATATATATAGCTGCGAGAGTAACATGGAGTAACAGACCGTTGTGGAAAAAACTTAAGGAGACCTTCATCCAGCAGTGGATTGATAATGGTTGACAATGATGATGATAATTATATATATACACACTAACGTTATATGAAACTAACCATTTCATAATGGCTTCTGCCCCTTTTTGTAACACCCCCACCACCACCACCTAGACTAAACTTCTGTATCCGCTCCTGCGTTGTTGCTGAACGACCCACAATCCCTGAAGCTTTACTCCCGCTAAATTTAATTTCGCTTCCGCAGCGTTTTGGTTACTCGAATGTTACATGTATTTTGAATTTGAATTTCTTATTTTCATCATGGGAATATATTTTATCGTCAAGAGAGGGGCAGAGCCTGGACCGAGGGCGAAACAGTCCGACCCTGGTTTCATTCCATGTGAATAACGATATCGCTGGAATAATTCCTCATGCTTAAGAAGAATGGTAAATTACATTATTTTGTATGGAACTGCAAGAATATTTCTCCTACTTGCCGTGATGTAATCATTTCAGTCCTAGATATTATTTTCCATCCCGTACAATGGAGTGAACAGAATTAAATAATTATTGATAAAATTGAATAAACATATACTCTAATTTAAGTAAACGTAATTAAAACACGAACACGAAAAAGTAGACTTCATCTAAAAAATTCCACACGAAATTAAATTTAATTTAGCTCGACAGTACATGAACATTAATCAAATTTCGTGTTTGCCGTTATCATTTACATCATTTACTACGTTTCTTTTGTAAAAAAACATTTGGTCCATATGAACAAGAGAAACATAAGCAGTATTCAACCAAATATATTGTTTAAAATTTAAGTACTCTCCGCCAATGTAAAATTACAATTAATAATTCAATTCAAAATAGTATAACTATACTAAAAATCCGAAAATTCTTGGCGTAGAATAGAAATAAAAGTTTCCAAGCTTTCGCACATCAACTAGATGGCTTTCTCAAGGAAGGTAGACAGCTAACTGCAAACTGGATAATAGAACGTTTCAACACTTTGAACGCAGTGACTTGACTAGACAATAAATGATTAGGAGAAAACGTGATATTTCGAAGAAACGAGGTCACGTTAGTTGGGCACGCGGTACAATGGAAGAGAACTCCGCATTATTTGAAGAACTGATTCCAAATTCGTGGCAACTCCAGAGAAACGCTATCATTGCAAGCCTCGCAGCTGGTCAAGATTTCCAAGGTTTCTCGAATGGCGGTAGATTTGGGTGTCTACCTTCCTTAAGAAAGCCATCTGCTTGATGTGAGAAAGCTTGGAAACTTTTATTTCTATTCTACGCCAAGAATTTTCGGATTTTTAGTATAGTTATACTATTTTGAATATAATTTGGTGTACAGTTCCTACTTCTTTAATAATTCAATATTGCAATTATGTGAATACGGAAATTATTTGGTCGTTCGGGAAGTACGCGAGCGCTTTCGTTGGAGTACATTTCAGAACACCGAAGTGGCAACACATGCGATATCTGGCGGTTGCGTAGTACTGATATCCACAGACTAGGACACCTAGAGGTAAATCTTCCAGAGGCTCATGGCAATAATTTGATCCAACGTTGGCCGCGAAGATCTAAATAGAACAGCGTGCCAGTGGACGGACATGGAACTAAGGCGTCGAAACCGCAACCGTGAATGTCTTTTTTTTTTTTTTTTTCCTGTTTTTTCAATAATTTACAACTTTTTCCTCAGGGTTATTTATATACCCACTGGTACCATATCACGTGACAGACGCTAACTTAGTTTCATGTCCTACCACAGGGGCGCTGTTAAAAAAGTGATAGTTGAACCTCTGTGTCTTCTTCTCTCTGACTGATATCTGGCGGTCGCTCAGTTCATGCCTGCAGGTCAGCTGGTGAAATTTATAATAACGATGAAGCAACCGAGTCGATCAGCGACATAGCGTTTTCTCGATACCCCCTCACATAATGGTTTGCACCATGCAGACGGATGATTTAGTCCAAATGAACAAATTAGCGACATGGGTATTCTACACACTAACTATAGAACGAATTCCGCTAATTACAGAGAGTAACCTTGCATGGTATCGTCGCTATAGTAAGGCGCCCACGCTTAGATGAAAGCTGAATGGAATTTTACGCACCAACACAAACGACTTCAGTCACGGTCTGGGTTCAAACCGGTACTTGGGAGTCCTTACCCCGTGCAGAGTTGTATGGTCATAAAATCTTACTGGTCGTTGTCGTGGATGTTCGCGGCACGACTTTTTAGAAAGCATATGATAAGAACGTCATTATAACATCGGAGCGGTATAGGTCATTTCTACAGAAACACATCCTGGCATGAGCACTGCGACATCATTTACAGCAACCTATCCTCCTACACGACAATGCACGGCCACACAAGACCCAGATTTTTTGGCTGTTCAATGAACAGAAAGATTGGGTGTAGCTTCCCCATCCACTGTATTCACCTGAAATGAATTCTTGTCATTTAAACTGTTTAGTTTATTGAAAAAGGGATATGTCTGGTACTCGCTACAACAAACAAGATTTAAATCTCCGAATCACAGTCATTTTCCACCGACTTAATAACACTGGTGTTTTTAATGGTGTTCTTAAATGCCCACAGTTTAGAAACGTGTTATGAGTTTAGAAACGTATTATGAGCGAAACTGCTAATAATTTTCCTCAAATATTGCAATCTTTGCTTAGTATTACAGGAATTATGGCAAGTTGAAAGTGTTCACTTACTTATCGAACGGCCTAATAGTTTCATAACAAAGTCATGATATCAGTGCGCATGCGTTTCATTGTATTTCTCTTACGAGAGACAGTCTTCACGTTTTAATGATGGTTCCAACCCTATCGTAATTCGTCTGTCATTCCTGTAATACTTTTACCGTTTTGCGCTTGAATTTACGTAAACACGGAAGTGAGTCCTTTTGCAAAGCTGGTTCTCAATACACTTAAACCACTGTTTCCTCTATCAAAGCTATTAATATAGCAATGGTCTCAGCGATGGCTTCTGATCATTCGTCCAAGATGGGTCTATGTTTGAATCCCGGTTAGTCATGGATGTTATGATTGTCTTACAGGGCTGACTCCCTCCCTTCCCTGGAGTTAGTGGCCCTAAATTAGGGACGGACGACTGCTTAGAGCCAGTTGAGTTGCTAACGGTGATTGACAAACCCTCAATTGAAAAAAAACAACAACAAAAAAACTATTGATTTTATTTTTTCAGGAAAGCAGCGGTTTTTAATTAGGATCTCAACTAACAAAAGAAATGTTCAATTGAACAGTCAGACGACGAAGAACACTACTCTATTTTCCTTTAAAGCACCGGTGGGAAAACTGAAATCGAAAGTCCACGCTCCAGATTTTTTAAAGGAATTCTCGAAAAAATTACAATATATTCCAGTTAACTGGACCACAGGTTAATTAGGGAAGCCTTTCATTTGGGACATTTCTTGAAAAACATCTCAAAATAGCTCTTTGGGATAAAGCTTCACATAATTAGGGCAGCCGCTTAATTGGGCAAAAGAGTGTTCTAGCACCGATGTGTCCCAATTAACCGGAATCTACTGTAATTAAGTAGAAAGTGAAATAATGTGTACTACTTAAGAGAGAGAGAGAGACGTTTAAGACAGCAACTTTTTTTGTTTCTTTCTTCGGCGCTGATACAAATACAGTCGCCGAAACTATTGGTATAGGCAGCAACTGAAAAATGTTCACGTTTACAACTAGAAAAGTTTACAGGCATATCAAGTAAAATCAGTATCTCTTTAATGGAAGCGAATAAAAATACTTCGTCAATTTTTTCGCTTAAACATTTTGATGGCATATTATACCGTAATTTCCCGTTTAGTCAACGTCTAAACCAGCAGTTCTTCGGTTTGTTTTCCTCGCAGCCTCACGCCGTCAATAACATGTTTCTCGTCAGAAACAGGTACTTTCTGAAGCCAAATTCCACGAAATACACGGTATCCCACTCGAAAGCTCATCATGAGGTTAATTAAATCTTTAAAAAATGATCCACATTTTGGTTTTGCTTGGTATAACAACCACCGCGAGCAACTATTAGGGGCTATTAGCAGCGGACTGTCCCTAATTTCAGGCAATGGATACCAGGCAAGGGAAAGAGTCGGCGCCGAGAGACAAACACACCACTCATGCCTCAGCTTGCACGAATGATCAGACGCCTGCGCCTCAGACCAATCTGCCACCGTGGCGGCATATTGCAACTGTATTATACATGTTTTCATTAGTGCAAATGTAAATATGTGCATTTTTGATCATGAAAATAACAAATGAGAATGCTACCCCGGCAGATAGTTGTCTGAGGCTTTGGACTGGGACCATTAGTCTGAGAAGATCCCGTGATCGAGTCCCCCTACGAGGCATAGGCGATGCCAGACCGATGCAGCTGGCTTCTCCTCCTCGCTGAAGTGATCACCCCCAAATTAGGGACAGACAACAGTCTATCAGTCTATGTAACACCCCAGCTGATATGATCGTCGTTAACCCCGTCTCTCCCCCCCCCCCCAAAAAAAAAAATAACGTAAACACGGTTTTGTGATAACGATTTTTATGCTAAATGAAATACTCAATTTTTTTAGACTTTTCGGAATCGGAAAATATTCCGGAAATACTTTTCAAAATAAAATAAAATACATAGCACTTCTGCTTTTCTTGTAGCCGATTTTGAAAAATTCCGGAAATACTTTTGAAAATTAAATAAGATACATGGCATTTCTGCTTTTCTTGTAGACGATTTCGACATATTCCAGAAATACCTTTGAAAATTGAATACAATATATATCATTTCTGCTTTTTTTGTAGCCGATTTTGAAAGATTCCGAAAATACTTTTGAAAGGTAAATAAAATACATAGCATTTTTGCTTTTCACGTAGCCGATATCGAGTTGAATAAGCTCTTTTTCGTGCGATCATTAAATTCCGGAACGTTTAACTTTTGATTATTGGTGAAACTTCTTAGAATCAGAAACATTTCTAACCCCTCATTACGAAAAATGTTGAATTCCTGCCTGTCCGTATATCGAACATTTAATTCAAATGTAGGTACAAGATGCTGTTGCTGGTGATGTTAAATCTCTTATGTGTGTGTGTGTGTGTGTGTGCGTGCGTGCGTACGTGTTTTCAACGACAGAATCGTCAAGTGTGGGGCTTAAATATAGCCTTTCTTCGAAATTCAGAGGCCGAACCTGTGTTTTCCAGCGGAACATAATTACTGCCAAATCCTACAAAGACGTTCTTTTCAAAGTTCGGAGCTTTCTTAAACCCCTAACTCCTCCCAGAGCGCTCCAAAAAGTACAAAATCGTCTTAATCAAACAAGTGTTTCGATTCCCTTCTGAGAACAATCTTGCTGGATGAGCGGGAGTCAGCGAAGCTTCAAACCCGTGGTTAACGTCCCTTCCCACCATCAAAAGTCTGGTATCGTGCGCAAAGAGGATTTATTTCGTCCGAGATTTAATCCCATCTTACTCAGAAGCATTCTGGTGAAGAATGAAGCGAAGAAGCAGATGAGGACGCGGAATGCCGTAACATCCACTGGAAGGAAGCCGTTGCAAAAACAAACAACGCTCCCTGACAGACGTCGAGAACAGGAAGTCCTCCATTTGTTTATACAGAAGTTGCCCCTATTCTGGTTAACGAATATAACATGCGTTTTCCCTCTCGGAATTTTGTTTCCTTGAAAGACGAATAGCGAAAGTAAGAGCCAATACCTGAAAAAACCTGTGCCTGGGATGTATCAAACGGACCTTTGATTCTCTGAGAATGTGTGTAAAAAGTAAACGTTATCTCAGGCATTTTCTAGCGCCTGAAATAACGTTTCCTTTTTACACACAAGCTCAAACTTACATAGATACACAAACAACACTTGCATAGGATACACAATGCACGACGTTCAAAAGAAAATGGCTTTAGTTCGTGGAAGACTGCAAACAACTTTGAACCACTGAAAGAATTTAATTTACGCTTGCGAAATGCCATACCAAGTTTTCAATCAGGAACTTTTCCAAGCGACTAAAAAATCTGCCGATCTTCAGCTTTCCATATATCTGAATTGTCGACTGTTTTTCTTTTTTTCGTTTTAGTTACACTTCCCTGTAGTGGGTTCGTCAGACTTCCGCTTACAAAGAAATTAAACTCTTCCGTGGTTTCGACTATAAATGAAAATTTAAAACTCTGTGACGTGCCTGCCCCGCAGAACGCACACGACATACGGGCAGATAGCAGCAGGTACGAACGTCTGCGTAGCTCAGTTGGCAGAGCGACTTGTTCCGGAATAAGAAGAATCGGGTTCGATCCCTGGCGTGGACCAAAAATGACGGAGAAATTTACTTCGTTATAATGGCGCCCGAACTTCCCGGATGACCCGGCCGTTAAAGATCTCGCAATGGTGTGATGTTCTTTCCACACCGCGAGATAGGAAAAATAAGAGAATCCCTTCTTCAGCGCTTTGAAAAATAAAAATGTGTGTGATGTTGCATTCCACACAAAAGATTGACTGGGAGTTCTCAAGTGCACGTTTTTCAGAGGATGGCTTCGTACAACGACACATGATCCCGGCTGACCCGTAGGCCATGCCCCTGGCCCTCTTTGCCCTCTTTCGGGGGGGGGAGACGTGCCTTCTGCGCAGGACGCACACGACATAAAGGCAGATAGCAGTGAGAACGAACGTCTGCGCAGCTCAGTTGGTAGAGCGACTTGTTCCGGAATAAGAGGACTCGGTTTCGATCTCCCGGCGTGGACCAAAAATGAGGGAGAACTTTACTTCGTTATAACTCATTCTGCTATAGTGGTGCTCTTTATTCAATGCTGTACACGCGAAAAGTCACAGATCTTGCTTGTATGAAATTCTACGTCACTGCCGTTCTTTTGATTGATATATTCCTGCTGTTTCTATCAGTCTCCTTACTCGGTTAATTCGCTTCTTCCACAATCCGGTTTACAAATTAATTTCTGCTTCGATCTGATTTCGGCATCAGACGTTCTAAAAATATATATTTCTTCTCGTCTTACCTTTTTCTGTGGGAAACCGAAGAATGATCCTCATCGCCCGAAGAAACTTCGAAACTCACACCTCAAGTTCTAGATCCAAACTTTTTCTATATCCCTCCTCCTCTTTCTCTCTGAAAAAACAGAGGCTGTGTTTTTTTTATTTGCCTCACAACCACTTTCGTTTTTTTTTTTTTTTTTGGAGGTTTAACGACCACCGTGAGCAACTCAATGGGCTATAAGCAGTCGCCCGTCCCTAATTTAGGGTCACTGGTTCCAGGGAAGGGAGAGAGCCAGTGCCGTAAGACAAACACAACATCCATGCCTGACCGGGATTCGAACCCGGACCCCTTACGGACGAATGATCAGAGGCCAACGCCTTAGACCACTGCGCCACTGGGGCGGCACTTTCGGTTCACCTGGCAGTCGTTAAAAAATTGCCTCTCTCACCTGCATCGTGAGAAATCCTTCACTAAATCCTATAGTTGAAAGGAAACGCCGGCACGTGTAAGCGCTGGCTTATGACCGTTCGTCCGAGAAGGGTTTGGGTTCGGATCCCGGTGAGGCATGGATGTTATGTTTGTCTTACCGCCATGGTTCTCTCGCTTCCTTGTCTCTAATGGCCCTAAATTAGGGACGGGCGAGATGCTAACGGTGGTCGTTAAACCAGCAATAAAAATTAAAAAGAAAATAAAATAAAAGAAAAGGAAAGGAAACGCCACGTGCTTGAATCGCTCCCTACGCGGAAGATGTATCGTAAAAATCATTTCCAGAGTAATAAAATAATTTAAAATAAACTTCAGCAGGAGCCAATGCATTGAACGGCCAGTAATACTGTGTTCTTTCTGAACATCAGAAGCTTAAGGGCAGTGGTCCATTTACTGCAGGCAGAAAGCTATTGACGAGCAATCTCAATATTTCTTCAAGAACTGACGAAAAACGGGAAATGGTTTTAACTTAGATGATAACAAAGACTGTTATTAATACTAACTTTTTCTTTGAGATTTGAGATTTACCTAGAGGATTTTAGGAAGGAGGTGTCTGTGACCCCGGGTCTTAAACAACCCTTAGAAGCAGGAAGCTAGGAGATTCGGACTAGAGTGCCTGGCAGGAAAATCACACGGTAGCGTGGTAGAAAGGGACGACTTTATTTGTAACCAAGGGACCATTCCCCAGGGGGTCCAACGGTTTAACGTGCCCATAAGTCTCAGGATCTGTACCTGTCTCGTACAGATCCTGAGACTTACCAGTAGCAGTTACGAACGTTGACCACTGGACCATCCACTGCCCTTGAAATTAATGATCCCAGGGCAATACATGTAATATCAGATCACAGGCGCCGACTACGTGGGTACTCTGGGGATTAGATTCCCTTTAGGCTGTTAGTAACAATACATGCTTAAAAATTGCTTAAGCTTATACACAGTCGAGTCACATTATTGTGACCACCTCCTAGTTTTGAGGTCAACAGCGGGTAGCCAATGAATGAAGGCACATGTCGTGAGCTGGCTTGAAGGGTGTATAAAGTATGGTGTATGCATTCTAAAAATATATCACTCGTTGCTGTCATGGATAAAAGGAGAGATTTTTCAGATTTGCAAAAAGAGCTGATTATCGACTTTCGGGCCAAGGGTGGCATTATTTCAGAAACAGCGCAGTTTCTGAACTGTTCGCGTGCTGCTGTGGTTAAAGTGTATCGTGATTGGAGAAATGGCACCATTGCGAATAAGCGACGTGGAAACTCCGGAGCACCACGTGCCATTGACGTGAGAGGTGAACGTCAACTGCGAAGGTGCAGATCGACACGCTACAGTGGAGCGACTCACTGGCCGAATGAACCAGTGGGCTACCGGAAGTGTGTCTAAAACGACAGTTCAGTGAACCCTGCTGTGTCTGGGGTTCCGATGCAGACGGATGGTCACTGCACCCATGCTAACGAAGGTGCATCGGCAGAAAAGACTTACTTTTGCACAGCAGTATCGAAATTGGACCTCCGCTAATTCGCAAAGGATTGCCTTCTCCGATGAGTCACGTTTTCTGCTTCATCGAATGGATGGACGTTGGCATATAAGGCGAGAAACATTGGGGAACAAACACACTTCCACCATTGCTGGAAGAACACAAGCTGGTGGGGGCAGCGATATGGTCTGGGGTATGCTTTTTTTTTTTTTTTTTTTTTTGATTGGAGGTTTAACGACCACCGTGAGCAACTCAATGGGCTATAAGCAGTCGCCCGTCCCTAATTTAGGGTCACTGGTTCCAGGGAAGGGAGAGAGCCAGTGCCGTAAGACAAACACAACATCCATGCCTCACCGGGATTCGAACCCGGACCCCTTACGGTCGAATGATCAGAGGCCAGCGCCTTAGACCACTGCGCCACCGGGGCGGCAAGGGGGTATGCTTTCGTGGTATTCTCTGGATCCATTCATACCTGTAGACTGAATTCGTTATGAATCCGTCCTTGCAGACCACGTACACCCATACATGCTGATTGCCTTCCCTGGGACAGATGGTATGCTGCACCCCGACAATGCGACGTGTCACACAGCTAGAAATGTTCGAGAGTGGTTGGAAGAGCGCGATGAAGACTTCAAAGTACTTCCCTGGCCCCTAATTTCCCAGACTTAAACCCAACTGAGCATCTGTTGGACCACCTCGATCGTGTTGTTCGCTCTATGGGTCCTCCACCATGCACCCTCCAGCAGCTGTCAGGTGCACTGCAGTCAGCATGGCTCCACATACCTGTGAACACCTTGCATCACCTTATTGAGTCACTCCCAGCCCATCTAGCTGCTGTCCGCGCTGGATATTAGCTGGTGTTCACAATAATGTGATTCGACCGTGTATTATTAACGGTTAATTACAAAATATAAACTTTTGGACACTTTAAAATCTAAGGAATTATACTTTCTTTCTTTTAAGTATTTTTATAAAAAAAATATTTTCTACATCATGGCAGTTTATTATTAATACGTTTGAATGTTTTTAGTTGCTAATGTTTCGAATAGGTGCAAGATTAAATGTTTCATGAAGTTCTGGCAATTATAAACCATTGTAAAAGAGCTCATGGTTCTGAAACAGAAAATTTGGTTTAGAACCAGATATTAAGAGCGATGAACGTGGATGACGTGGCTGCGCTAACGCCATGTCAAGAGCTCGAGCAACCACTGGATTTGTAAGAATTGATGTGTAAGATAACCCATTAAGGGTTAAAACTTTAGAATAGGTACTAGGTTAAGTGGATCATGAAGTTCTGAGAATTATAAACCATTGTAAAAGAGCTCATGGTTATGAAACAGAAAGCCCAGTTTAGAATCAGGCATTAAAGTGATGAAAAAAGATGTAGAAATAGCGTGCCTGCACTAACTTCATTTTGAGAGCTCAAGCAAGTTCTAGATTTGTAGGAAAACGATGCTTATGCATAAGATAACCCATTGATGCCTAGAACAAATCAAGCAGATTAATTCTTGGCTTTAGTGTTTTCTCTAACTTGCAATATAATAACAAATATTTCTTTGCTAATTTTTTTTAACAAAAGAGTTATGTTTTACCTTTAGTGCACGCTTGTATATTTCTTTTGCGACATTTCAAGTCACATAATTAGCTATACTAGAGCAATGTTTTGGCATATCAAGCAGGTACAAATTAATTGCTAAACTTCTTGATGCTCTGCAGAAAAGTTATGTAATTAACAGTCCAACACTTACTGATTCTCTTCAGACATTTTCCCACGAGCGAGCAGATGCATTTATTCTTTTCATAGGCGCTATTCACAAGATGTGTCAGTCTTCGTCTCACTTCCTGCAATTCCATGCCGTGCTGCAAGAAACATAGTAACGCGAAAAAATGCACACATTTTGTGTCCCGCTGAGGAAATGCGATACGCAGGAAGCGACGAACTACTGACTTCTCTCGAACAAAGTGTTTCAGCACATGGTATTCTGACGATTGCCAACAAAACACCTGCATTTTTTGCACCTCTTTTGTAAAAAAAGTACGTGCTTATGGTATTACTTTATCCGTACGTCTGTAGACAACATATTGTAACTCTGCAACCATTAGTCCGGTTTGAAAAGTTTTTCTACACTGGAAAGCCCAAAACGTGAGAACGATAATCCTTGTTTACGGGCTTTCTTTCGATGCCCAACTTTGCCACTACAGGGCGTAAATGCAGATGCTATCGAATTCAAAATACATTTCATTACTTCTAAACATCAGACTGCCAAATTCTGCTTTCCTTTAGATATCATTTATAACGGAGATTATTTGTGTACAGTTTCTCTTTTAAGAAATGCATAGTTTTTTCACAAGGGGGCGTAAAGGTAAATTGTAATTCCCCGATATCTCTGTTTCTAAATTATAGATTTGAATTTTTTTTTGGTGGTTTAACGACCACCGTGAGCAACCCAATGGGCTATAAGCAGTCGCCCGTCCCTAATTTAGGGTCTTCTTCTGGTTCTTCTTGATTGGAGGTTTAACGACCACCGTGAGCAACTCAATGGGCTATAAGCAGTCGCCCGTCCCTAATTTAGGGTCACTGGTTCCAGGGAAGGGAGAGAGCCAGTGCCGTAAGACAAACACAACATCCATGCCTGACCGGGATTCAAACCCGGACCCCTTTCGGACGAACGATCAGAGGCCATCGCTTAGACCACTGCGCCACCGAGGTGGCCTAATTTAGGGTCACTGGTTCCAGGGAAGGGAGAGAGCCGGCGCCGTAAGACAAACACAACATCCATGCCTGACCGGGATTCAAACCCGGACCCCTTTCGGACGAATGATCAGAGGCCATCGCTTAGACCAATGCGCCATCGGGGCGGCAAATTTATTTTTGCATCGGATAGAGATCTATACTTCGATTCACCCTAAGATGACACTGCAGTTTAAGGTACAAGAGCCTACCCACTCACTGAGCCTTCGGAGACAGCCGAGAATTATGTTCATCCGCGTCACTCCCCACTGTGTCCTTCTGTTAGCAGCTGTCAATCACTTCCCCCATCAACTCATTGGCATAATCTACGCATGCGTGTGTTGGTCTAATCTTAACACTTAATTTCTGAAAATAGATCATTTTTAGATTTGTCTAAAATAACTGCATGTACTTATAAGTAAACAGCTAGGACAACATAAAGTATGATTCTGGGCAATAAATGCATTGGGTTTCGCGGAAAATGTTGGGAACAACTTTTACTCGCGGTGGTAGGTTTCACATACCTTCCCCTTCAGTGTCATTTTAGGGTGAATCGAAGTACAGCTGAGAAATGCACTTCATATAATTTCTAATTTCTGGTAAAGTACGGGTTTGCCACTAGGGGGCGTAAATTAACATTTCTCTTTCTGGTGTATTTGCCGCAGTGTCTGCTCTTCTGAAAACTAGATTGCAAAAATTACTTTGTAGCGAGATACCGCTCACTAAGAACAATATGTTAGGAATATCTTATACTTAAAATGATGCATAGTTTTTTCGCCAGAAGGAGTACATATATATAACATTTTTCTCAATATTTCTGTTTCTAAGAGTCCGGTTTGAAAAATTCATCTTTTGTCCTAGTGCGTCTTCACGGGAAACGTTTTGCATATAATTTCATTTTTTTCTGAATTTACAAGTTTTCCACCAGACAGCATAAGTTAACATTTGTATTTACAGCATACATACAGCAATATCTGCGCTTGTAAAAACCCGATCGAAGAGCTTCTTTTTCAGTCAAATACTCCAAAATACAAAAAATATTTGCAGTCATCTCCCTCAGAAAATAATGCAAAGTTTCCCTTTTAGAGGGGCACAGATAGTTAATATAAACTGGCGGAAGGTGAAAAAAGAACACCAAGAAGGAATTGGCGGACGATCATGAAATTTACATATGTTCATGGGGTCGAGTTTACGTAAGCGTGTTGTTAATTTCGGGACCAACCGGTGAGCGCTGACGCCACAGCACGGCATAATATGCAAATTATCGTCGGTGGTATTTAGGGAGTACGGCGAAGTGAATGTCATCAGTCGTCGGCGTACGGACACGTGTAAAGATCCTTAAGAAGCTGTAATGCCTGGACATGGAAGACGTGTAGGATTTCAGCAGTTATCGGACTTTGAGCGAGGTCGTCTAGTCGGACTCCGCGAGGCCGGGTGGTCGTATCGTCGTATTGCGGAGCGAATTGGACGGGAAGTATCGGTGGTGGTACGATGGTGGCATAGATGGTCCTAGGAACATTCCCACACGAGAAGACGTGGAACCAGGAGTCACAGACAGACTGATGAGCGGACCGATCGACGTATAAGAAGAACGGCGTTGTCAAGCAGAACATCGACTGCGACGCAAATCCTAGCTGCCGTTGCACCTGAGGTGACTGTGCGAACAATCCGCAACCGTCTACTGGATGCTGAACTACGTGCACGTGTGCCTCTAACATGTGTACCTCTGACTCCAGCCCACCGTCAGGAACGGCTGCAGTGGTGTCGCCAACGTCTGCACTGGAGAACGCAATGGCGATCTGTCGTGTTCAGCGATGAAAGCAGATTCTGCTTGGGAGCCTCCGATAGCCGTATGCGTGTTCGCAGACGCGCAGGGGAGCGTCTCCACCCTTCTTGCATCCGCCAGCGTCACACAGGGCCTACACCTGGTCTCCTGGTGTGGAGAGCGATCAGCTATCACTCCCGTACACAACTAGTGTTTGTACCGGGTACGTTAAACAGCACCTCTTACATCAACAACATCATTCAGCCCGTTGTTGTGCCATTTGAAAGGTCGGTCCACCGTGGTGTTTTCCGGCAAGATAACGCACGCCCACACACGGCACGTGCAACGCAACATGCACTTCAGGGTGTGAGACAACATCCATGGCCTGCACGTTCACCAGATTTGTCCCCCATTGAGCACGTGTGGGATTTTATGGGACAACGACTTATCCGGTCTCCACGGCCAGCCACGACCATCCCCGATTTACGTGTCCAGGTTGAGGATGCTTGGAACTCAATACCCCAAACTTACATCCAACATCTGTACGACAGACTCCATGCCAGAATTGCCCAGTGTGACGCAGTTTATGGCGGTTCAACCTCGTACTAACCATGTTACATGGAAATGTTATTTTTTAGTTTACCAGCAAATACAGCTGTAGTTTGCCATGATGTTTTGATCACGTTATCCTCTGTATTCCGTTATCATGCAGTATAAATTTCGTTGGTATCAGACGTTTCCTTCTTGATGTTCTTTTTTCACTTTCCGCCAGTGTATTTTTATATATATATATATGCTTCTAAAAGTACGATTTAAAAAATGTTTTAACACCGGAAATCCTTTACCTTGTGGAATATTTTGCTTGTTCTCCTGACTTTTCGCAATTCACAGTTCTGGCACTAAGTGGTGTTAGCGTACTTTACATTTTCCAGCTGTAACTCGGCTTCTAAAAATCGAAGTGAATTTTGTTTTCTCGGTATGTCATTTGCTACAGTAAAAATGGGTTGATTTTTTTTATTGGTTTTTTTTTTTTTTTTTTGGAGGTTTAACGACCACCGTGAGCAACTCAATGGGCTATAAGCAGTCGCCCGTCCCTAATTTAGGGTCACTGGTTCCAGGGAAGGAAGAGAGCCAGTGCCGTAAGACAAACACAACATCCATGCCTGACCGGGATTCGAACCCGGACCCCTTCGGACGAATGATCAGATTGGGGGTTTAACGATCAGCGTGAGCAACTCAATGGGCTATAAGCAGTCGCCCGTCCCTAATTTAAGGCCACTGACTCCAGGGAAGGAGAGAGCCAGTGCTGTAAGAGAAACATAACATCCATGCCTCACCGGGATTCGAAACCGGACCCCTTTTGGACTAATGATCAGAAGCCATCGCTTAGACTACTGCGCCACCTGGGTTGCAAAGATGGGTTGCATTATTCTCTTAAAATATTGCAGTTTTTCCGCCAGGGTGCATAGATATTAAAAAAATTTTCTCGCTATCACTGCTTCCAGGAGACGTGTTTAAAGTACTATTTTTTCCCCTCAGTATAGCTTTTGCTATGAAGAACGCTTTCTGCATATTTTCTACCTTTCCATTATTCAAACTTCTTCTGCTAGTTGGCGTAAATTTATATTATGTCTTCCTCTTAATCTTTTCTTCTAAATGTTTGATTTGAAATCCCTTTATGTTTGATATCTTCCTTCATCTACGAGAAACGTTTTGAGCAGAGTTTATTCATTTTCGGAACGCTGTTTTTAGCAGCTAGGCTAGCGGAGGACAGTACATATTTTCCGTTTCTAGATAGATGTTTTTTCGATTGCAGAAATCCGCTAGATTTTTTTATCTGTAATTGGTTCCATCGACTATGAATGATTTTCGAAATATTTTATTTATATTTATTTTCTAACGGGTTCCATTGACTATAAACAATTTTTGAAATATTTTATTAATATTTTTTTGTAACGGGTTCCATTGACTATGAACGATTTTTGAAATATTTTATTTACATTTTTTTTTGTAACGGGTTCCATTGACTATGAATGATTTTTGAAATATTTTATTTATATTTTTTTTGTAACGGGTTTCATTGACTATGAACAATTTTTGAAATATTTTATTTAGATTTTTTTGTAACGGGTTCCATTGACTATGAATGATTTTTGAAATATTTTATTTATGTTTTTTTTGTAACGGGTTCCATTGACTATGAACGTTTTTAAAATATTTTATTTATATTTTTTTTGTAACGGGTTCCATTGACTATGAATGATTTTTGAATATTTTATTTAGATTTTTTTTTGTAGCGGGTTCCAATGACTATGAATGATTTTTGAAATATTTTATTTGTGTCAGAAGGGATTCAAAAGACGTGCTCATTATAGCTGAAAATTCAGCATCATCTCTTTCTTTCTGTCAGTATTTATTACTAATGCCTTTCCCAATTCTGTAATTTTTTTTTTGCGACCCGAACTTCTGATATTCCTTGATTAGTTGCATCTCTCCTGAATATTACAGCTTTTGTTTACTTTTAATTTGGAGAAACAGACTACTTTTGAGCAGTTCTGTGCTTTGATATTGAAAAAGATAACTAATTACGGCGTTATTCCCCACTGACTTGGCCTTTATGAATACCTCTGTATATAACAAACGAACAAAAAAATGAACAATGCTAGGTATACTATCTATTTAACCTACAATTTCAGTGTGCTTATGTGAACTGTAGTTACCTATTGTTATTATTTTCTGTGCTGAACGACATGTCGGAATCCCCAAGAGTGTAACCTGGTTCAATAGCGTCATTTAGTGAAATGAAGTGGCCGTGGATATAAACAGGACTGTTTAGCTTAACAAAGTCTTAGGTGTTAGGTCAGCAATTTAAAAAGGATACTTGCAAATGACGCTATTCTTTTCTGTTAGGCCCTTTGTCCTTCTGAACATGAAAGCACTATGCTAGGGGTGGCGAAACTGTGACACGCATTCCCAAGGTGGCACGCAAAAAATGTGTGTAGGCACGCGGTATGTAGTGCCATTCCTTGATTATGCAGACAACACCCATCATAAATAAATACGTAATGATCTTTACTGAAAAATGGAAGCAACTGTTGCTAAGGAATATTTCCAGGTTTAAGTGTCGGAGATAGGTTAGCGATTTTTAGTAAGTTAAAATGGAATTTGTTTCAGGTTAGTGAATCATCGGAGGGGTGTTTTAGGTTAGTGAACCAGGAAGAAGAGGGACCTCCTGTTTTACAGCTGCTCCTCTCGAATGCCGACGAGAGCAGTAAGAAGTGTTTTCAGGAGGCGCCTTAAATTCTTGTAAACGGCGTTATTCTTTTTTCACTGTGTGTGCGTGCGTGTGTGTGATTATAATTTGTACCAAATGAAGCAGTAGTTATAAGATATAAATATATATTCTAGTACTGAATGTTTGAATGTTGGGAACAGCTTAGAGAATTTCAATATGGGCTGAGGAAGGAGATTTGCTTCAGCTTAATGCACCCTTCATTTTATTTTGGGCAGCATTTCCAGCAATGAATCATCTGTATATCAAATAAAAGTCATCGCTCTTTCCACGTTTATAAGTGAGTCACAGAAAATTTCTCATCGGCCGCCACCGGGAATCGAACCCAGGGTTTTCCAGTTACGCGCCGGATATGCTTCCACTGCACCACAGCGTCCTCGAAATTCTCCACTCACTAACAACAAACTACAGAACCATCTTTCAACAGAACAACGCACGGTGTCAACGGCCGATGAGAATTGTTTCGTAACTGAGTAGTTTGTTGTTAGTGAGTCTGGAGAGTTTAGAGGTCGCTGTGGTGCAGTGGAGGCATATCCGGCGCGTAACTGGAAGAATTCGATTCCCAATGGCGGCCGATGAGAAGTTTTCCGTGACTCACTTATAAACGTGGAAAGAGCGATGACTTCTATTTGATGTCCCTGGTCCACGTCAACTGTGTATGGATCATCTGTAACTCTCGAAATTACAAAAACTCTTAGTGTTCTTGAGATATCACCGATTAAATGACCTGCAAGTAGCTTTCAGACGAATCTTTGCTGCGGAAACTCATTTACTACGAAAAATGTTATTTTACGAAAATCCTTTGAAACGAAAAATGTTTTAGTACGAAAATCGTTTAGTAAGCTGCAAAGGCTCTTACATGTGCAAAGACTTGGCTTATTAGACACTGCGTAAAACTGAATTAGCAAACTACACCGAGTTAGCTTTGCATTAGGAAAACCTATCTAACAACGAATTGGTTCACCTTTCTGTGCAATCAAGGCTCACAGACGCCTAGGAAAAGACTCTACAAAGTGTCGAACATCCTGCATGCGTAACGTGATCCGTGTCCGCTGCAACAGCTACGTCAATTTACGCTCATTCGGTGGAGGAGGACCAGCAGTTCTCACACACCATCCCACAAATCTTCAATTGGGTTGCAATCAGGGAAGTTTGGGGACCAAGGCAATGTGGCGAATTCGTTGTCGTATTCCTACAAAGTGTGGTGAATTCATTGTCCATTCTACAAAGTGGTGAATTCGTTGTCGATTCTACAAAGTGTCGAACATCATTCATGCATAACTTGACCCGTTGACACCGTGCGTTGTTCTGTTGAAAGATGGAACTGTGATTCCGAGTAAACCTGCTGCAGATATGGATAGAAATAGTACGCTAACAGGTCCCTGTAGCGAGAGTTTGTGGGATGATAGCCAAAAAAAATATACGAATCGCTAGGGAAAAGCTATCCAATTCAGAGCACCACCACTACTTCCCTGTTGAACCCCAACTGTGAAACCAGAGAACAGAGCTTCGTGCTGGTTACGCCATAAGTGAACCCAGCCATCTGCATGGTGCAGCACAAAACGGGACTCATCACTCCCGAGGACCTTCTTTCACCTATCGAAGGTCTATTGCCGACGTTCCTTGACTCATGCAAGGCGTTGTTTGCCATGACTGGACTTCATCATGGGTACCCACGTTGGTCTACGGCTGTGGAACCCCAGGCAAAGCAAAGTACTGCACATGGTGCATGTGGAAATAGGTTGAACTATACCGCTGTTGTGCTGTTGGGTGAGCTGGGTGACGGTTGCACGTCGTTGCTGATATATCAATTGTGATACCGAAGCTCAGCGTTGCGTGGCTAACCAGTGTGAGCTCTTCTGCTGGATGTCTGTGCATAGTTAATCCAGTCCTGGTACACCCTTGATTCAGTAGTACGGGAGCAGCCAACAAGTGTGGTTGACAAGTGTGAGTCCTTCTTCTGGATGTCTGTGCATGGTTAATCCAGGCCTGGTACACCCTTGATACAGTAGTACGGAAACAGCCAACAAGTGTGGCTGACCAGTGCGAGCCCTTCTTCTGGAGGTCTGTGCATGGTTAATCCAGTCCTGGTACACCCTTGATACAGTAGTACGGAAACAGCCAACAAGTGTGGCTGACCAGTGTGAGCCCTTCTTCTGGAGGTCTGTGCATGGTTAATCCAGTCCTGGTACACCCTTGATACAGTAGTACGGGAGCAGCCAACAAGTGTGGGTGACCAATGTGAGCATTTCTTCTGGATGTCTGTGCATGGTTAATCCAGTCCTGGTACACCCTTGATACAGTAGTACGGGAGCAGCCAACAAGTGTGGGTGACCAATGTGAGCACTTCTTCTGGATGTCTGTGCATGGTTAATCCAGTCCTGGTACACCCTTGATACAGTAGTACGGAAACAGCCAACAAGTGTGGTTGACCAGTGTGAGCCCTTCTTCTGGATGTCTGTGCATGGTTAATCCAGTCCTAGTACACCCTTGATACAGTAGTACGGAAACAGCCAACAAGTGTGGTTGACCAGTGTGAGCCCTTCTTCTGGAGGTCTGTGCATGGTTAATCCAGTCTTGGTACACCCTTGATACAGTAGTACGGGAGCAGCCAACAAGTGTGGGTGACCAATGTGAGCACTTCTTCTGGATGTCTGTGCATGGTTAATCCAGTCCTGATACACCCTTGAAAGAGTAGTACGGAAACAGCCAGCAAGTGTGGTTGACCAGTGTGAGCCCTTCTTCTGGATGTCTGTGCATGGGTAATCCAGTCCTGGTACACCCTTGATACAGTAGTACGGGTGCAGCCAACAAGTGTGGGTGACCAATGGGAGCCCTTCTTCTGGATGTCTGTGCATAGTTAATCCAGTCTTGGTACACCCTTCATAGAGTAGCACGGGAGCAGCCAACAAGGGCGCCTGTTTCTGAAATGCTGACATCTGCTCTTCGAGCTACAACCATCTAGCCGCTAAAGTCGCCAAGTTTCCTCATTACTGGCAAACTTTAAAAGGTTACGCACCGAGAATAGGTGTGTACCATTTAAAAAAAATATTTTTTTTACCGCACGTGATGTTTATATCACGTGCTACTTCGTTATAGCTCCGACGATATAAAAGGTGGGGCAAAGTTAACTCAGTCTATTAGGAATACCCAATAGTAATCAGACATGTGCCACCCTCACTTACGTACTCAGCATCTACGAAGTTGAGATTGATGTAAAAACAGTTCACTGCTAAGGGTTCAGACGCGTACGAAGCGTAAGAGCAATATGGAAAAAGAGTCGTGTTTTAAGCGACTTTAAAAAACGCATAGAGTGGGTGTTAGGTGGGCAGGTACAAATATCTTACAAACGTAAAACATTCTGGGCTATGCAAGAACAACTGTATCCAGGGTGTAAAGTGAGTGGTGCACAAACAACAGGAATAAGAAATCAACGGTCTTCCTCTGAGCAAAGACTACTCGTCGATGTTCCAAAGCAACTGCAGCTACGGAAAATTGTACGAAGTAACAGGCGTCAAGTAACTGCGAAGTTCAGTAGAGGTATTGAGAGCTGAATTTCAACATGCCGCACACTAGCATGAATGGGCTACAGCAGCATACGTCCCCCTTGTTGTATCACTGGTCTCTGCTAAAAACCAAAAAAAAAAAAAAAAACGAGGAACACCAAACATAGATCCTTGAGAACTGGAGAAGGGTTTCCTGGTCTGATGAATCACGTTTCAGTTAATGTACGCCAATGGATGGGCAGGAACGTAGTGTTAACAGCACGAATTGACTAATACCACCTGCACAGTGTTACCTCTACTAGCTCGAGGGTACGATGTAATGGTCTGAAGCCCGTTTCAGTGACAGACATTGGGGTTTTCAATACCTCTGAAACAGCATTTGTATGGCATGAGGTATCTTAAAATCATTGTGGATTATGCACAACCATGATGTTTCCAGATGGAGAGGGCTATTTCTTGCAGGAAAATACATTGTCCATGCCCCAAGTAATCACTCAGTTCTTTCAGGATCACGAAAGTGATTTCAAAAAGATAAAATGGCCTCCACAATACCTAGACTCTAACCCAACTGTGAGATGAGATTAACAGAGCCATTTGTAACATAGATCTTCCTTTTTTTTTTTTTTTTTTTGATTGGAGGTTTAACGACCACCGTGAACAACTCAATGGGCTATAAGCAGTCGCCCGTCCCTAATTAATTTAGGGTCACTAGTTCCAGGGAAGGGAAAGAACCAGTGCCGTAAGACAAACACAACATCCATGCCTCACCGGGATTCGAACCCGGACCCCGTTCGGACGCCACCGGGGCGGCAGATCTTCCTTCAGAGAACATTCCGCAGTTGATCGACGCCATCATGCTGACATGGCTAAACATCCCTGTAGAACGATACCAACACCTTTTTGGTAAATCTATGCCATATCAAATCGAGGCTGTTCCTGAGGCCAAGGGTTACACAACATGTTACTAGGTAAATGCTTCCATTGGCTTGGAAACAAACGTAATGTCTGCAAATGCAAGGCGACATAAAAGTGCAAATTATCGTATATACAAATTCAAATCAGTCTGAAATGTGGTCGCCATCGTTTGCCACGGCCTGCCTTCGTCGTCTGGGTAGCTGTTGGATACTGTCCATGTAGAAATGTGGCGGCTTGACATAGAAGTAAGTACGCGGTCGACATCGTCTTAGTTAGTGAACCGCTGTATGTCCAGGAAATGCTGCAACGATCAGAAAAGATGGTAGTCGCTTGGGGCAATGTCCTAGGAATAGGATTGGTGCGGCACCAGCTTGCAGCCCAGTTCCCCGATCTTGTGTCATGTCACCCGTGCTGTGTGAGGTCTCGCTAAATCCTGTTGTAGGAAGACGCCCTTGCGGTTCAGCAGTGGTGGTCGTTTCGACGTGAGTGATGCGTGCAGATAGTTGAGCTGACTGCAGTACACATCGGCGGTGATAGTGGTGTTGTCTGGCAGCAGCTCAAAAACACTACACCTCACATATGCCACCAAACGGATAGCAAGACCTTACGTGGGTGTGGGGTTCGGCATGGGCTTCTGTTTTAAGTCCAACCAATGTTTCCGGTGCTGATGGTGATATACAGGACTCACTGCCATCACTCTACTACAGCAGGACTCACTCTACCCACGTGACCAAGTTGAACCGTTCATGGACTGTATTGTATACAGGACTCACTGCTACTCATTCTACCAATTTTTCCGGGGCTGATGGTGATATACAGGACCTGTCACAATGCAGTCCAAGAACTCTTCAACTTGGTCACGTGGAAGCATGGAAACACATGCACACACGCGATTAGCTTTCTACTCAATTGTGAGTTGATGGGGCACCCAAAATCCTTCCTTGTGCACCTTCCCAAGTGAACGTAGGTGCGTGATAATTCTCTTGTGGGTAGTCCCCATCTGTTCGGCCAACTTCCGCATGGTCACATCGCCGGTATCCTCTTATTTCTGCAGTGTGTTCATATCCACTGTTGCAGGTAGTCCGGTCTGGGACTACCTGCAACAGTGGATACGGACACACACTTTGCCTAACAGGACAAAATTTCGCTCTCGAAACGTTTCGAACCAACGACATCCCTGACGATATGATATGGCATTTGGGTACATACACACTGCTAATGATCCTTACAGCACTTGACGGGGTTGCTACAGCGACGAAATTCATATACGGCATGTAATGGCACATGCGCAACTTGTCCACTTCTATTTTGGCTGGCGCTTAAACTCTTCGCCTTCTGACGACTAACTGCCACTGACTTAAGCAACCTACCTGCTGATGTGCGCCATGGCCGAGTCTTCGACTTCGGGTACCTCGTCATCGGACATTATTTCCTTTTCAACCCAATAAGAATTTGGTACTTCGGCACATGTGTAAGTATAACATCTTAAATGCCCCTACATGTAACCATATAGTAAACATCGGTCCATGCATCCAATGTATTTGTTCTGAATACAGGATAATTCTGAATCACGCGTTTCCAGATCGGAGATCAAATCCTGCATCCACAATGATGAAAGATATATAGTCAGATTCTATAAATAACAACTATTACTTCTCCTTCTGGGGTTAGTATATACACGGTCGAGTCACATTATTGTGACCATTAGCTAATGTCAAGGGTGACCGCCGTGTGCAGTGCGGACAGCAGCTAGACGGGCTGGGAGAGACTCAATAAGGTTGTGGAAGGTGTTCACAGGAGCCATGCTGACTGCAGTGCATCTGAAAGCTGCTGGAGGGTGCGTGGTGGAGGATTCATAGAGCGAACAACACGATCGAGGTGGTCCCACAGATGCTCAGTTGGGTTTACGTTTGAGGAATTAGGGGACCAGAACAGTACTTTGAAGTCTTCATTGTGCTCTTCCAACCACTCTCAGCCATTTCTAGCTGTGTGAGAGGTCGCATTGTCGTATTGAAAGATCCCATCCGCACAGGGAAGACAATCAGCATGTATGGGTGTACGTGGTCTGCAAATATGGATTCATAACGATTTCGGTCAATAGTGCCTTCCACAGGTATGACTGGACCCAGAGAATGCAACGAAAACCTTCTCCGGACCATATCGCTGCCCTCGCCAGCTTGTGTTCTCCTAGCAATGGTTGAAGAGTGTTTGTTCTCCGACGTTTCTCGCGTTATACGTCAACGTCCATCCGTTCGATGAAGCAGAAAACGTGACTCATCGGAGAAGGCAATCCTTTGCTCATCAGCGGAGGTCCGATTCCGATACTGCCGTCCAAATGTAAGCCTTTTCTGCCGATACACCTTCGTTAGCATAGGTGAAGTGACCATTCGTCTGCGTCGGAGCCCTATACAACCAGGGGCTACCGGAAGTGTGTCTAACTCTCGTTGTAGACACACTTCTGGTAACCCCCTGATTCATTCGGCGAGTGAGTTGCTCCACTGTAGCGAGTTGATCGGCCCTCACGCACCTTCGCAACCGACGTTCACCTCTCACATCAGTGGCACGTGGTGCTCCGCAGTTTCCACGTCGCTTATTCGCAATTGTGCCATTTCTCCAATCACGCTACAGTTTGATCACAGCAGCACGCGAACGGTTCACAAACCGCGCTGTTTCAGAAATGCTAATACCCTTGTGCCGAAAGCCGATAATCATTGCTTTTTGCAAATCTGATAAATCGCTCCTTTTATCCATGACCGCAACAAGTGATATGTTTCCAGAATGCCTACACCACACCTTATATACCGTCCAATGCAGCTCACGACGCGTGCCTTCATTCATTGGCTACGCGCTGTTGACGTCAAAAGTAGGAGGTGATCACAATAAGCCGCCCCGGTGGCGCAGTGGTCTAAGGCGCTGGCCTCTGATCATTCGTCCGTAAGGGGTCGGGTTCGAATCCCGGTCAGGCATGGATGTTGTGTTTGTCTTACGGCACTGGCTCTCTCCCTTCCCTGGAACCAGTGACCCTAAATTAGGGACGGGCGACTGCTTATAGCCCATTGAGTTGCTCACGGTGGTCGTTAAACCTCCAATCAAAAAAAAAAAAAAATCACAATAATGTGACTCGATTGTGTATTTCGCTTGAAGCATTTTTCTTATCTTTGGTTTACCGGATTGGATAAATAACCGCAAGGTACATTACGATACAAAATGCACGCAGGCACATATACTTACCAAAAATTCTACGCTTCGCAGCAAATAGATAGGTATCACTCATATGCCACAGTCGTTCAAAAAACTTACGAAATCACTACTAATTATTTCTGACTTCCCTTTTGAGCCCAAGCTTTGTCTAGGATTCAGGAAATATTTTTACTTGGCTTGGGATAGACTGATCAGGCTTTTCTACATCAGTCACCAGAGTCTGTTCCTTGCCAGAATTCCTCAACCTATATTTTATTCCATACTCTCTAATGCTAAAGTCTAACTGAATTTTTTTGCGTTCTTCAATTCCTTAAGGGGTAGAGTAAAGGTCAACGAACCTTGTATGATACTTGCTTCTTGTTCTCATCGATCTGTTACCAGGAGATTGATTTGCTGCGGAACTGGGCCTCCCTGAAAACTTGAGTGCTGTCCTCTACAGGTCGCGGTAGAAAATCTAGTTATGTTGTGAGAGGAAATTCAGGCGACATCGTGAAAGAATAAAAATGAAAACCCTGTCTCCGTTATTCCTAGCAAAAGTTCAATGCAGGCTTGAACATCCAGGTGAAATTTTTGTCCGAGAGTTGTTTGGAAGACAGCAGAAGACTGGGTACCTTTGCGATGTACTAAAGTAAAGAGGAATTCACAAGTGATATTCGGACAAGTAGATGAACTGAGATAACATCTTTCTCGAACCCAAAGAAATATTTTCAAGGCGATAAGAACCGAATAATATAGTGGAGCCGTCTTTAATTCTATTCGAAGAATGATATTATACCAAATAAATTAAGTTAATTTCTCTTCACGGTAATAAAAGTAGTGAAATAGCTGAAAGTATAACTCTTCACAAGTATTGAAATAATGATTTTATAGGGAAACAACCGAGTTGATCCCTCGTGGCGTTATGTGTTCAAAGGTATAAAAAAAACCTGAACGGAATATTTCTTACAATATCTATACCGTATTTCAATTTCACTATCAGGGACAACTGCAAAATTCGCTTTCATTCGTGAACGTTCTTGCTTGAATATTTTAAGTGCTCTACCAGGCAACTCAAAAACTCTGGGTGTCCTTCGAAACGGTCCGTGGGATATGTATTTTGTGCTCTCTCTTTAACGAAGCACCGACATTTTCTTTTTAGTGAAATTCGTCGGGGTTGCTTTTGTATGGCTTTTACAATGGCCACTGAGCAACTCAGTGAGTTATAAGCAGTCGCCTGTCCCTAAATTAGGGCCACTGGTTCTAGCGAAGGAAGACAGCCAGTGCCGTAAGGCAAAAACATTATCTATGCCTTACCGGGATTCGAACCCGGACCCAACGTGCTTTTGGGTTGTCATGTTTGGATGCAATTTTAATTTCTGCTTTCGTTATAAACATGGGCAATAGGCGCTCTTTATCCCGCTGAAGCATCGTTGCGACAAATAATCAACCAATTGATCAACTGGATCCCTTTTATGGCTGTGATAATAAATATTATTATTAGCAATACAGCGATGTCTTGTCCAGGATAATTAATGTAAGAGGTGATACGAATCCTAAATTTCCTCGAATCCGAATCCTAAAAGGGTCTCGAATCTTCCGAATTTCGAATCTTTCATATAAGAATAATTATAAGAAAAAATGGGAAAGAAAAGACCTACTTAACATTAAAAGTTTTTAATTGAAGCAAAATTCTAAGTCTGTGTTTAATAAAAAAAAACAATCAAGAATACAGTTTTCATATAGTAAATTAAATTTATAATTTACATTTACTATATGAAGTACATAACTCTTGAGTTCTGAGGTTCATTTTCCATTTTCTGAACATAATTTGACAAAAAAAAATGTTTGAGTAACAATTCACATTTTCGACATTTTTTCTTTAATAACAAAAAGTTTCAAAACCTTTTTAAATCAAAGCAAGTGTAGAGATCGGGAGGATTATTTCAAGAGTTCATGTAGATAAATACTTGTTGCCTCTCATATTCAATATTGTGTTCATGTTGTTTAGATATCTGACTTGATTCAAATACACTATCTACCAACAAGTAATTGGACACTCCTGCAATCGACGATATCTGGAGTCCTGATAAACGTCACGGCCGCCACCGTTAAAAATCGTGTGGGAAACAACAACGCAACCAATCGCATGCAAGATGCCACGCAGTTCAGAGCTCTCTGATTTCGAGAAAGGTGTAATCGTCGGGTATCACAGAAATGGTCGATCCATACGTGACATATCCAACTAGTTAAAGTACCCAAAATCGACAGTGGCCTACGTGATTGGCAAGTGGAAGATGAGAGGTGACTGTCGGAATGTGCCCCGACCCGGCAGACCCACAAAACTGGGAGTTAGAGACCGACGAGTGCTGGCTAGAGAAATTCGAAAGAACCGCACCAAATCGATGGGCCACAACCGCGAAGAGTTTCAACAGGCATCCAAGAGTGTTCTTTCGATGAATACCATCCGTAAGGAAGCCCATCTGTTCGGTTATCATGGACGTGCTGCCGCCCACGAGCTTTTGATCGCCAAGTCCAATAGTGCTGCTCGGCTAACGTGGTGCAAAGAACATCGACAGTGGACTGTTGAACAGTGGAAACAGGTTCTCTGGAGCGCCGAATCAAGGTTCACCCTCTACCGTTCGGATGGCAAGGTCTGGGTTTGGCGACTGCCTGGAGAATGCCTCCTGCCCGAATGTATTGTGCCAACTGTGAAGTTCGGCAGCGCTGGAATTATGCTATGGGGGTGTTTCTCCTGGTATGGCACGGGACCCTTGGTCGAAATTCCTGGTAGACTCAACGCCGAGACCTACTGCACCATTTTGGATGACCATGCGCTTCCTACGTTGTGGCAGTTTTACGGGGTGGATCCATGTTACTTTCAGGATGACAATGCCACCTGTCATGTTGCGAGGTCCACCATGGCTTGGTATGGTGACAATGGGGTTAATTGAATGGACTGGCCTGCGCAGAGCCCGGACTTTAACCCTATCGAGCACCTCTGGGACGAGTTGGAACTTCGACTTAAGGGGTGCCCCCACCGTCCGAAATCGGTGAAGGAACTGACCTGTCTTCTCCAAGCCGAGTGGAAGAAAATACCGCTAGCCGTCGTACAACGCCTGGTTGAGAGTATGCCCTGGAGGTTCGCAGCTGTAATCGCCGCTCGTGGAGGCTCCCCAACTATTGAAGGTGAATAAACTTCGTTTTGCTTTGCTATCACAGGTGTCCAATTACTTGTTGGTAGATAGTGTAAATAGAATAGCGCTAAAAAGAACAAAACATACCTTTAGAATAAAGATGACTTCTTTTTAATGGACATAAACAAATACTTGAAGATATTAATTGCTGAATGTATGAAGAATAATTGAAGGTAATATGAAGAATAATAATAGTTCACTTTATGAACAAAAGGTGCATTTCACAAACTATTTGGTTCTCCGGGTGAGAAGCGAACGTATGACCTTCACTCTCAGTCACTGAAAAGAATCACCAGAAAAAAAAGTTTCTTCTTGAAGAAGGAAGGGAATATTTAACACCAGGAACTTAACTTCTGTAAATTCGAGAGTTCCATCGTCTGCTGAGAAGAAACAGAATAAACATAAACACTTCTAAAAAGATGAATAATCACATGACTTTTCAGGGCAGGAACTTCACTCACTTCTGCGTAGCTTCTTTTTGTAGAGAGAGTTGCTATTTGTTGTTTCTGTCCGAGCGCGAGAGAACTAGTTGCATCGGAGCGCCCTCTCTTGACGTACAAAAATAAATAATGTTTACATTTGAGTTTTTCTTTTCTTTCGGACGTCTGCTAGAGCATTAATGGTGGTCTTACGCTAACAACACTAAACATGGAAAACTAAATAGAGTAAATACTTTCCAGAAAATTAACAAAAAATCAAAAACAAGTTTGTTTTAAGTTAATAAAAACACTAAACGCTGAAGTCTTTCAGGGTAATGTAAAAAAATCAGAAGCCTTTAATGGAGATTTAATTCTGACAAAAATTCGAACAAATATCGCTCTACAACAAGCACCAAACGCCAAGTTATTTAGGCTAAGATTCGAAAGATTCGAATGACTCGAACATTCAAGTTTTTGAATCTCGAATCTGTTTCAAGATTCGCGGGATTCGAATGTCTCATCCCTAATTAATGTGTTACGTTGTTACAGATGAAATACTGGATTTTTTAGACTTGCGCAGTTGGAAGGCAATTAAGGAATTAACCCACGCCGCGATGTGACTTGTGACATGTAAATTTGAAGCATCAACCTATAAAGCGCTGGTTATTTCGTCAGTGCCATCAGTTCAAAGAAGGAAATGTGTTACAGTGAAAAGGACATTAGACCATACCCAAGTTCGTGTCATTTTCTTTTGAGAGTTTAAACTTGGGACAACCGATACAGCTGCCAACACTAATACAGCATTTGTGGATGGCACTGTCAGTGAACTCAAGACATAACGATGATTTACGATATGAGCCTCACGGTAGACCAGAAGGTACTATCGATAGTGCTGAATTTGAGGCCTTGATTGAATCTGATCGACGCCAAATGATATGAGAACTTGGCGAGAAATTACAAGTATACCACGTAACCGTTTCCTGATATCTAACGGGCATAGACAAAGAAGTCGGATGAATGGGCCCCAAGTGAATAGACGCAGCAGCACAAAATACGAGGATTTGATGTCTGCCCTATCCTGCTGATCCGCAAGCAAATGAACGACATTTTGACGAGCATCTTCATGTGTGATCAAAAATTGATGCCGTATGATAATAGATGACTTCCAGTGCAATGGCTCGAACGCGATGAAATCTCGAAAAACACCCAGAAGCCGGTGCTCCATATCAGGAAGATGATGGGCAGTGTATGTTGGTCCGCATTTGATACAATCCACTCCTCCTTTTTAGAACCAAATCAAACCATCACGGTGGGCAATTATTGCCATTAACTTAACATGCATGGGAAACTATCCGCCAAACAGTCGGCATAAGTCAATTGCCGTGGGCCCATACTTTTCCACACTGGCGTCAGAGCCCATATTGTTCGCCAAAGGATCCAGAAGCTGCACTAGTTGAGGTACGAAACTTCATTTCATCCGCCATATTCACCTGATCTGTTACCTACGGACTATCACTTCTTCAAGCAACTGGGCGCCTTTCTACCGAGTAAATCGTGTCCCAGTCTAACATCAGTTGAAACTGCATTCCACGTGTCCGTCGTGTCCCGATGTCCGACATCTTTTCACGACGGCATACAGAAGCTTGTTTCTTGTTGGCAAAAGTGAGTTGCTGCTGGCGGTGATGAGTTTGATTAATAATGTTTATTTTTGCACCATATTTGGGGTGTTTAAAGTGTCTATCAATATTCCGACATTTCACTTGCAACAAACTAATAACTGAATAGAAGCCAGAGATTGTATTCCTCTTCGCGACAACTGAAACAAACTATGTTGTCCTACGTAATGAAATCCTATGTTCTGCAACAGGAATTTCATGCTTTTAAAGAAAACTAGTCGTAACAAAAATGAAATCAACAGCCAAAACACTATTTTAACAAATCGCGTTTTAACCCTTTAAGCGGCCGATGTTTCTGAATCATATGGTGCTCAAACTTTTCTAAGCTTCCCAAGCAGAATTTTTTCACATAGCAACTGCATTCTACGAAAAAACAATAATACTTTTACCCCTCCCACGTTAGCAGTACCGAACATAAATCTAACGCTAGTGATAAGATCTCGCTTCCGTAGTCCTCTGTTCTTTGCTCCATGATTCTAGATAAGATCGGAAAGGGCGTGTTCCTCTGACAAAGACAACGTACTACTGGGTAGAAGCAAGTGCCTCAAATATATTTTCTCTTCCTTTTCTTTGGTTAATCGACATTGCTACACCCCTTTTAGCAGATAATCAGTTAGAAACGATTAGTATTAATCATCCTCCTAAATGACCACTTTGAAAAACAAAGTGGTCATTCAGGGTGGTCATTTAGCGTCAATCAATCCCATAAATGACCACTTTGGGAAGCTAAGGAGAAAGCATCGCTCTCTGACGAGCAAGTTCACTCATTCCAGACGCGTTCGACACAGGTTTTAGACAGCGAAAATGTTCGTTCCTGCTGATTGCAGCCAATTTTGCTAACCCCGAGTTAATTCGTTCCAGCCGGTTAAAGTGTTAAACACGGATGGTGCTCCTCGAAATCATTGTTAAAATGAAATATTGTGATACTGAAATTTACCCTTAAATGTTAGAAAATTTAATTTTTAATGTAATAGAACTGGTTCTCTATTTAATATCGTATTTTATTTGTTTCTCACAATATTCTTAAATCGGGGTTTCACGACCAAATCTGAGAGATCGCGGGTTCCGAATTTGGAGCCACTGCTTCTAGGGAGGGGAGAAGGCCAACACCGTAAGGTAAAAGCACCACACATGTTCCATCAGAAATTCGAGCCCGCGCCCAAATCAGAAGATAGCCAGAAACCGGAGTCTCTGATCATTCAGCTTTAAACGGAATGTCAGAGCTATACTTGCAACATTACTCAACTGGACACAATACTCGATACTTGTTTTGCACTATGAAGAATAACTGATCACAAAAAAGGAAAAGAAAATTGTGCTTGCTCAGTATGAATCCCCAAGAAAATTGTGTGCGTGTGTGTGTGTGTGTGTGAATGGACTATCATAACCGTGCCCAATAGGTTTCAAAAATAGTTCTCTTTTCAGGGCAGACTTCAGTTTTGATGCTGAGTTGAGAATGCTACCACAGATCTGAGAACAGTGTCCCACAGTTAGACAAACTTCATGCGCTGTTACAAATCGTTCAGAGGAAATAGCACATCGCTGGAAAGAGAACCTTTCTTAATCAGGTTCTGCAGTGAGAAAAAAAGTTATGTAAGGCCAAGTTTGCGAGTATACGTAGGTCATTTCAAAAGTTTTGCCCACTGCGCAGGCGCTGCCCGTAGGATGATGCAATCGCTCCAATCGTCGCGTCAATTGTGAGTCAGACTTCAGTGTACAAAGTTGTGTCTACGTTTGCTGGCTAATTTGTCCCTGTTCCGAAATATTCTGCCTAGAAATGGAGAAAGAAAGTTAGTCAGGTCAGATCTCGCGTAGCAACCAGCGATCCTACATTGAAACTTTGCGAGGAAACTCCCCTACCGAAATTCATAAAGCTTTGTCTGATGTTTGAGAAGTTAGTGTAGTGGATCATATCACAGTGTCACGGTGGGGCTTCTCGTTTCCTCCAAGGTCGGGAAAGCATCGAATACGACCCAAGAAGCGACCGACCATCAGATGCAACTTACGACACTTCTGTGATTATCGCCAATAGCATTTTGGAAGAAGATCGACAGAAAATATGTGAAGAGATTGCATATAAAGGAAACAAGTCAGAACGCCTCGGTTTTCAGAATCAAATTACGGAAGTAAAATTGCTTCAGCCGTACGAGACAAAAGGCGAGCCGTTTTTGGACAGAATTGTTGCTATACACCAAACTTGGACACGACATTTTGAACCAAAACTGAAATCTCAGTCAGCTCAGTGGTATGATCCAGAATCACCTCGTCAGAAAAAATTCCGCCGTTAACAGTCGAAGGTTAAGCTGATGATTATGGCCTATGAGAAGGTTGGAGTAATAGCCAAGGAGGTTAGAAGAAGAGGAGGTGAAGGGACCCGTTTTGAGTGAAGCCAAAACAGATCAGCTGTTTCTGTCCTCTTTCTGAGGCGGAGGGAGTCTGTGCTGCGGGAGTTCGGGAACGTGACGTCACTTCCTGTGGCTTAAGCAGTTTTGCTTAGCGCATGCAAACCAAGGATGGAAAGAAGGAATATTTCGTTCTTCTTATTTCTTAACATTAGGCTTTTGGTTATATTTTAAACATGATTACTTGCACATGGGCAGTATGCATGGTTACTGGCACATGGACAGTAAGTAATCATGCGCACTATGCACTTCCCCTCAAAAAATCATTATTTAATTCAATTTTTTAAAGAAATACGAACATATATTTTCCTGTTTTTTCTGGAAATTTTTTGACGGTAGACACTATAATTCGTGCATGAATACTAGTATTAAAAGAAATCCGTCTTGTTGCACGATGATATTTATACAGCTAAAAAACGAAATCTATATACAGTTTAAAACACATAAGCACTTTCGGTGTCACATTGACACCTTCATCAGATGTGATTTCACCATGTGGTTACATGCTGGTCTTAAGTACGTGGAGTAGATGCATCACGGGAACGGTAATGTCAATGTCACATGATATACCAGATGACAAGACAATCAAAAAGAAGGCATAATTAGCCAATGAAGATCACTTAACAGAAACAATTGCTATTGTGTTGTCCTTCCCAACAAGATTGCTCCAAGGTTCAGGTAAAACATAAGGATAATAGTCATTACAGCAACGTGTATTATAAGCCGAAATATAGAGGCTTTCTGTAAATAACAAGGAATAAACAGAGTTAGGTGTGTTTATGATCTTAGCGTTGTCCCAGTCTGGGATGGAATTTCCAGCACTTATGGTTCTTGCAAAAGAGGTGCTTTGGTGATTCATTTTTAGATCATATCTGTGTTCATTTAATCTCAAATCCAAATTTCTTTTGGTAGAACCCACATAATGATTATTTAGTTCACCAGAGATAGTGTCGAGCATAGGAATAACATACACACCCCATTTTTTCCCTTTGTCAATTTTGTCACGATCGTTGCGGATAATGGTATATAGATTGCATGATCGTATTCCAAATTGTATTTCATGACGAGAACATATGTTGGTAAGGAGGTTTACAATATGTGGATTAAAATCAACAGATCCAACATACTTTTTAGGCACTAGTTCACTAATTAAAGCAGTTGACATAGAAAACCGTACTTTATTGTGCACCCCCTTAACAACGTTGTCCGGGTAACCATGGTTTTTAGCGAGGGATGATATCCATTGTAGTTCTTGAGCTCTGGCGAAATGGCTAGAAGAATGTGAATATGCTCTTCTAAATAAGAAGTGCAGAGCAGAAATTTTATGCTGAAAACTGTGAGCAGAATTGTACGGAATTAGAGTGGGTGTGGAAGTAGGTTTTCGATAAACGGCAAAAGACAGGGAATTGTCAGAAGGGTTACGAGTAACTTGAAAGTCAAGATAAGGTAAGACGAAATTATTTTCAAGTTCTATCGTGAGTTTGATGGAGGGGTATTGAGCAGACATAGTGTTGACAAACTGATGTAACTGATTTATGGTATATGGCCAAATTACCAAGATGTCATCAACGTAACGGATATACAGACTAGGTTTTTGTGGGAATTCTTGTATGACATTATTTTCAATATGCTGTAGAAGAATTTCTGCTAAGACTGCGGATAAAGGTGAACCCATGGCTGTCCCGTCGGTTTGTTGGTAAAAAATGTTCTGAAATTTGAAAAATGAACGCTTTTTAATGAGATGAAGAGCATTCATTATGAAAGCAATATCATTGACTACAATGGATATCATCCCTCGCTAAAAACCATGGTTACCCGGACAACGTTGTTAAGGGGGTGCACAGTAAAGTACGGTTTTCTATGTCAACTGCTTTAATTAGTGAACAAGTGCCTAAAAAGTATGTTGGATCTGTTGATTTTAATCCACATATTGTAAACCTCCTTACCAACATATGTTCTCGTCATAAAATACAATTTGGAATACGATCGTGCAATCTATATACCATTATCCGTAACGATCGTGACAAAATTGACAAAGGGAAAAAATGGGGTGTGTATGTTATTCCTATGCTCGACACTATCTCTGGTGAACTAAATAATCATTATGTGGGTTCTACCAAAAGAAATTTGGATGTGAGATAAAATGAACACAGATATGATCTAAAAATGAATCACCAAAGCACCTCTTTTGCAAGAACCGTAAGTGCTGGAAATTCCACCATAGCCTGGGACAACGCTAAGATCATAAACACACCTAACCCTGTTTATTCCTTGTTATTTACAGAAAACCTCTATATTTCGGCTTATAATACACGTTGCTGTAATGACTATTATCCTTATGTTTTACCTGAACCTTGGATCAATCTTGTTGGGAAGGACAGCACAATAGCAATTGTTTCTGTTAAGTGATCTTCATTGGCTAATTATACCTTCTTTTTGATTGTCTTGTTATCTGGTATATCATGTGACATTGACATTACCTTTCCCATGATGCATCTACTCCACGTACTTAAGACCAGCATGTAACCACATGGTGAAATCACATCTGATGAAGGTGTCAATGTGACACCGAAAGTGCTCATGTGTTTTAAACTGTATATAAATTTCGTTTTTTAGCTGAATAAATATCATCGTGCAACAAGACGGATTTCTTTTAATACTGGAAATTTTTTATTATGGGAATGAATATTTCAGCCTCAATTTTTTTCATGCCTCTATGGGTAGAGTAAGGGTCCAAAAAACCCGTTCCAAATCGCGATTTCCCCATAGAGATATACAGGAGATTCTTAGGTTGGGCGCATTGGCGTAGTCAGCTGATAAAAAGTGACGTCACGCCAGAAGCACAGGGAGAGGAGCTGTTGCCACCTCCTCTTACTTCTAACCTCCTTGGTAATAGCAACAGACAGAGTGCCCGAGAGGACCGCCTATAACAGCGGAATACTACACAAGGTTTCTACAAAATGTTTTGCGCTCAGAGATTCACCAAATAGACCTGACATGCTGGTGTTATCATTTTGCACGCCGACGCGAAGCCGCATGTTGTCCATAAGGTAAGAGACATTCTGGAAAGGTATCAATGGGAATTGCTTCCCCGCGCGCCATGCAGTCCTGGCATGAGCCCACCATACTATGATTTGTTCCCAAAACTGAAGATGCCACTCCGTGGGAAAAGATTCAGTACGATTCAGGATGTTTCTAATAAGGTGACCCGAGCAATCCGACGCCTCAACAATGGAGGTATCCTGACTGGAATACAAGACTTGCCCAAACGTTTGTCCGCTGTCATAAAGAAACATGGAGATTACTTCGAAGGCCTGTAAAGGTGTGAAATATATTCGTTTTCTAAGAGCCAACACACAGTGTGCAAAACTTTTGAAATGACCCTCGTATTTCACTCCATAAATAAACAGAAAACTACTTTTCATCAGAATTATTTCACGTGATAACAGAATATAAACCTTACAAACCGGTCTTACTTGCAACCAGTAGCAAAGTTACGCAATATGAACCTTACAAATAGATTTTATTTAAAACGGGTAGTCCATTTTAGAGAACTTATGACTGAAAAACTTTTGCGTTCATATTTTAAGTACCCTCGAAAATAACACGCATGGTATGATAAGAAATGAAGCATACATACAAACATATCACTAAGCCGTTCTGTGATATTCAGAGGTTAGTTCCTTGAAGAAAGCGCATCTGCTAGATTAAACTTTAAAACTGAAAGTGCCAGGTTTGGGATTTAAGAAAGAAAGCGCAGTGAAGAAATTTGAAGTCAGACTTTAACCACTTAACCGGCTGGAAGGAATTAGCTCGCGGTCAGCAATATGAGCTGGTATCAGCTTGAATCACTGAATTCACTGTCTAAGAAGTGCACCGAATGACGCCGAAACGAGTGATCTTACCCATCAGAGAACGTTGCATGTTTGAATCACTCGTTTCTACCTAATGGCATTAAGTCCGCGCCAAGAAAACTAGCCGTTCCGCATCGGGACTTCAGTCATGAAACAGGGAATAAGATACTATAACAGAGAGAGCGACAGAGAGATAGCGAAAGAGAGGGAGAGAGAAAGAGTCAGAGAGACATGAGAGAGACAGTGAGAGAAAAAGACAGAGAGGGAGAGAGACAGAGAGAAGGGAGAGAGACACAGAGACAGACAGGCAGACAGAGAGGGGAGAGACAGAGAGGGGAGTGAGAGTCTGAGAGAAACAGAGTGAGAGACAGAGAGAGAGATAGAAAGAGACAGAGATAGATAGAGTGAGAGACAAAGAGAGATAGAAAGAGACAGAGTTAAAGAGAAACAGAGAAAGAGAGAGACGGAGAGATGCAGAGACAGAGTGAGTCAGAGACAGGGAGAAAAAGACGGAGAGACAGAGAAAGAGAGAAAATTTACGACCAGTGACAGGTTTGTGGTTGGTATTTCTCAGATGAAAAGGTGAAAGAAATCGTTTTGCCACAGCTTTCGTAAATCCAGACCTCTATGAGAACATATAGGTTCGGGAAGCGCAGAAAAGTGTGGGCAGCGTTTAGTCCAGATACATCGGCCACTTAAAGGGTTAAAGAAAAATTTGAAATATATCTTGCCAAAACTGAAGTGCAATAGGAGATTGAATTGCAATAGGTTCCGGATCCATATTCTTGTCATAGGTAGCACAGGCTAAGGAAGCTCCTACGTAAAGATTTTGATGAGAATCTTTCTGACAATTTTCATCGGGTAGTTATTCTTAAGTAAAACAAGATGCCATTGTGTTTCGTATTCCTCCGCGTAAAAAAGATGTCACGACAGCAAGAAGGTTGTCACAATGACTAGCTAAACATGTTTTTGTCCTCTTTCTTAGATTGTTCCAGGATGAGTCAAACGTTTGCCCCGTTTTGAACTACATATAGAATTGTGCCTCTATTCCTGAGCAAGACGCGCCAGCGTCTACTACATACAGCGGTGACGTGAATTTGGCACGGTGCCACATTACGCTATCAAGTGAGCATAGGATGGAGGTCGATAAATGCGCTGTTCCGGTGCTCCTACGCCATTATTGAAATACAGGTTTAAACGTTGAAGCGAAAGAAATTTGAATATTTGAAGGCGAGGAAACAGTGGATAGCAGCACTGCACAAAAATGGTTGCTGCGTTGCAATGCTGAAGAGACCCGTAGCGACGACAAGTCGAGTTCAAGACACCCAACAACCACCAATGCTGACACCCTGGTTGAAGCTGTGACAGAAAATCCTGTACCAGTGTACGAAAAATTACAGCTCAGATGGGGTCCTCCCAATCCACCATCATTCGATATCTGCAGCATCTTTGTTTCTCCTCCAGGTGCTATCGAATGACTTTCCATGATTTGACACTACAGTAGGTGGAATAACGCCCCGCTCTCTGTTGCAGATTGCCATCAAATCCCCATTATGATAGGTTTTGGCGTCGTATCATCACAGATGATGGATATTCCTACGTTCTTCTACTGTTGGGAACCAGTGGCAGACGGCACTCCAAGAAGCGCGAACAGTGGTGCAAAGCGGCTGGTTCGAGAGTAAAGTCATGATGTGCCTTCAGTGGGATTGTGAGGGTCGCGTGCACAGAGAACTCGTGCCAGATGGTCACGTTATGGACTGGAACCTTTATGGAGAACGACTACAGTGGAGTCATAATATTCTGCGCCAACGCTACCTAGCGTTCATCAACAAGAAGCGCACGTTGTTTGCCAATGGATAATGACCCAAGTCACACATCCAGAATGGTTCGTCAAAAACTATAGAAATTTAAAGGGAATAAGACCTTCCCGCATCCTTCATTCAGTCTGGACCTTGTCCCATCCGAGTACCACCGGTTTCGCTCCACGGCACATTTGATAAAAGAACGGTACTTCGCTTCACTGAAGAATGTGGAAATCTGGCATCAGATAGTTTCTCCGAAACTTGCCAAGCGGTAGAGACGTGGCTCTGGTAAAAGCGTTGGCAAAGGACTACAGAAAACAACAGCCTGTATTTTGCAGAATGAAGTGAACGTGTATGGGTTACTTCGGTCCTTAAACTTTTTGCAGCAAACAGGAAAAACTTCTGACTCATCCTGACAGATAACCAAAAGTCCGAAGTATTGAAAAAAAAGGTTTATGATAACGTTCGCAACAAATGCCCAGACAGATGAACAAAAATATCCCGAAAAGTATGCAATTAATGCTAGCAAATGTTCCTTAATCTCATAGTTAAGTGGAATCACCGATAAAATTTTTCCTTGTCCACTTAGTTCTGTTCAGTGTCATCTAAGTAACTCTACAAAGCGTTTCTTTCCATATCCAGAATAATTACTCACTGCATCTAATTTTTGGGTTTCCTCTACCATTTTCTTAGTGGCACCATATTTATATCTATATCTCAAGTATGTACCAATATTTCTCAATGGATGTCCAAATCAGTGCAGTCATGCAGTTTTTGGGCTTACTTCAAAACCTCCTCCTATTAGGAAACTGTTGTTCTAATTCTCTCACATCTAATTCTAACTTTTCGTGTTAAGCGACCAGTTCTGCAGAGCAAAAGTGAGAAGTTTATCACGAAGATAATTTTATTAGACTTATACTACCTAAACATCACGGATATTACAAGAAATGTAAAAATTACAAACCTTTCTGCGACAATAATCAACAGCAAATGTACTTTTGCTGAACCAAAATTTTAAACGGAACCCGAGTGGCGAGTGTTCTGAGGAGCTCGTTTCCGACTATTTGTATCCAAAATGGGCCCACGCTTGAACGCCGGATGAGGCATGGGCTACTTATCTGTCGGATGACGTTGGTTCCCTTCTCGTCCTGGAACCCTCGACTTCAACTCAGGGACGGGCAACTGCCAACAGCCCTAAAAGCTGTTCTTGGTGATCTCTAAACCCGCACACCTGGAAGCAAGTAACCTCTGCCTCGAGTTGTATTCTCATCTAGATATAACCATTGATCTGCAACACTCCTAACACCAGAGGATAGGTCTACTCTGGTGGCAGTTGGGTGATGAACGGGCGCACAGACATCCACTTCTTCCAGAGTGGCCCTGTTGCTGACCTGAGGTACAGAGACGATATCATAAACCAATATATCAGGATATTAGGGGAGCCTTCGGTTCAGATTTTGTAGTTATGAACGTTAATGCCCAAGCTCCTGTGGTCGGCTATTTTCTGAAGATATATTTGCCGAATAGAGGGTCCACCCATATTCCCAGATCTCAATCCCATTGAACATATATGGGATACTCTAGGGAGATGCATTAGAGCACGCCACAGCATAAGCAGGTAGGGATGGCTATCAGGGGTGATCACACTGTATATTAAAATATCATACGTCTTAATGATAATACTTTTAGTATTGTTTCATGGATTGCTCTTTCACGTAAATTACAAGATGTTGATATTAGCAGGCCTCCCCGGTGGCGCAGTGGTCTAAGCGATGGCTTCTGATCATTCCTCCGAACGGGGTCCGGGTTTGAATCCGGTGAGGCATGGATGTCGTGTTTGTCTTACGCCACTGGCTGTCTCCCTTCATTGGAACCAGTGTCCCTAAATTTGGGACGGGCGACTGCTTATAGCCCATGAGTTTCTCACGGTGACCGTAAAACCTCCATTCAAAAAAAAAAAAAAAAAGTTATTAGCAGACGCAAATTATAAAGATTACGATTTTCTTCTGCTTCAGTTACAGAAGCAATGAAATAATAACAGTCTTTACAAAATTTCATTGAATTTCTTCATAAATACTGCGAGTTATTTATAATTATCCTTTAATTTTGAACTCCAGTGTGGAATTTTTTTTTTTTTGATTGGAGGTTTAACGACCACCGTGAGCAACTCAATGGGCTATAAGCAGTCGACCGTCCCTAATTTAGTGTCACTGGTTCCAGGGAAGGGAGAGAGCCAGTGCCGTAAGACAAACACAACATCCATGCCTCACCGGGATTCGAATCCGGACCCCTCACGGACGAATGATCAGAGGCCAGCGCCTTAGACCACTGCGCCACCGGGGCGGCGTGTAGGATTTGCTTAAACTGCTAAAGGGTATATCGGTGGAATAAGTTCAAACCTTTGAACGTGTAGAAATTATTGTTGCAATTGGGCTCTGCCGAAAAAATTGCAAAACCAGACGTCAAAATCTCATGTTCACAAAAATCTTATTCTGGAGAACAATCGAAAATTTATTTATTCAGGTCTTCTGTATGAATATCAGTTAAATACAGTATCTCCAGTCAGACAGTGATAAAAAATGTCAGTGACACTGGATATGAGGAGCTAATAATCCAGCATCCATATTTTCAAGGAATAATAAGTTCCCACAAAACGTTTGAGCAATGTCAGAAAAGAAAAAAAAGGAAATAATGGGAAACATCCGCACAAACTATGACTGCACTAACCAACCCCAGCATATTTCCGTGGCCACACAAAAGATTCTACTAGCACTGCTTCCTCTCAGTGCTTTTACGAGGCGTGCTCAATAAGTAATGCCTCCGCGCAAGTGTCTCGCGCATGACTTGTTGCCTAGCAACCAGTCAGGCGGCAAACGATTCTTTGTGGCATTAGATTCATTTTACTGCGTAATAGAACTCCGTATATCTATTTGTTCGTATTTAATTATGCTTAAAAGGGATGATTCTTTTTCAACTGTATCGACGGATGTCAAATAGCGATCAGTTATAGAGTTTTCAAGTCACGAAAATGTACCTCCCAAAGAAATTCACGGTAGATTAGTGGCGATTTATGGTTCTGGAACTTTGTTAAACGCTGGCGTATCTGAGACGGGTTTAAGAAACTTACTAAACGTTGACGTATCTGCATCGAGCGTGCAGGGACTGTGTAGAAAAGTAAAATATGTGAATTAAAGGAGAAATTCTGAACTTCGTTCTTGTTTTGTTTCAGTTTGGTACCTTGCCACACAGTTTGTAAATAAATATGGAGGCATTACTTCCTGAACACCTTCTGTACACGAAGATGAATTTTCATGAGAATTATGCTTTGAGGCAAATGAATTCCATTCTATCTTTTACGTGGAAACGTTTTCCAATTATTTCCAATTAATAAGAGAAAGATTTATTTAATAACAGTAGCAATGGGAGTAAGATTGGTAGCGATAATTTACGTCTGGTTTTTATTTATGTCGTTAAGGGTAGAAAATATAAAAAATTCGGTATCGGCTTATGAATGCGGATTCGATCAAGTGGTATGCTACCGGATAGAGTTTTGTTATCGTTTTTTTTTATTTATTCCTATTTTATTTTTGGTGTTTGATGCGGAAATTACTCTTCTAATCCCACTCCCGTTTGTGGTTCGAAGGGGTGGGAATAGTGGGTTTAGGGTTGTTTATGATAGTTTTGTATTGGAGCTGGGCTCTGACGACCGCAAATAGCGGTATAACTATACCATCGGGATCAGAGGAAATGCTATCCCACACTCACCAACCCGCTTGGCCAGCGTGGTGAGTTATGGCCAAACACCTCCAAAATGACTCTACAACTTAAATCTTGGCCCTCAGTCTCCGGCAGCTGGAATGTACCTGGCCAAGGCAGCGGCCAGTGCGACATGAAGGCAGAGGGTGCTAAGAATCCCCGGAGGACCGGACTAGGCTGCCATTTGATGCTGACCTTGGCTACCTACAACGCACGCTCCCTATCTTCTGATTCAAGGCTTCTTGAATTGGAAGAGGAACTACAAAGGATCAAGTGGGACATCGTCGGGCTAAGTGAGGTAAGGAGAAAAGGAGAAGATCTCATTGAACTGAAAAGTGGACATCTCTTCTATTATCGTGGGACAGATACTGGCAGAACTAGTGGTGTTGGATTTATAATAAACAAGAAACTGAAGGATAAAGTGGTAGAAGTTGAAAGTTCCTCGGACAGAGCTGCACGACTCGTTATCCAACTATCGAGAAGATACCAGGCTCAGATTATTCAAACTTATGCACCCACCACAAGTCATCCTGAAGAAGAAATTGAAGAATTTTATGAGGAAATTCGTCATCTAAATAATAAAGGTAAGCAGCACTTGAAGATAATTATGGGAGATTTCAATGCAAAAATAGGGCACCAGCAACAGAATGAAACTTCAGTAGGTAAATTCGGTCACGGCAACAGAAACCAGCGTGGAAATACTCTCGTTGAGTTTGCAGAGGCAGAAGGATTTTTCATCTTGAATTCCTTTTTCAAGAAAAGGCCACACAGGAAATGGACATGGAGACATCCAATTGGGACGACAAGTGAAATTGATTTTATTATGTGTAACAAAAAATTCGTCATAGAAGACTGCAGTGTGCTAAACAAGTTCAACACAGGTAGTGACCATAGATTGGTGAGATGTAAGATGCACCTCAACACTAAACTGGAACGTGGCAAGCTCATAAGACAAACAAAATGTATTGACATAACCAACCTTAAAAAACACCATAATACTTTCAAGTTGGAACTGAAGAACAGATTCTCTGCTTTAGAAGGCCTAACATCGGAAGAAGTGGATATTTCTGAAGTTAACAGAAAAGTAACCAAAGCTCTTATGGAAACAGCAACAAAATTAGCTGGGTCTAAGAACAAGTTGCATGTAAACAAATTATCAGGAAAAACCAAAATGTTGATGCAAAAAAGAAGAGAGATGAGGACAACTAAAGAAGATGTGACTTCAAAGTGGAATATATAGAGCTATGCAAGACAGTAAGAAAAAGTATCACTGAAGACGTAAGGAAATTCAACTGTGAGCTAGTGAGGAAAGCAATTGAAAACAACCAAAGCCTAAAGATAGCAAAGGGACATCTCAGTAAGGGAAGAAAACAGATTATGGCTCTGAGAAAAGAAGATGGTTCTATAACAAGAAATAGAGGTGAAATTTTGACAAGAGTGAAAGATTTCTACTCCAAATTATATGAAAGGGATGATACATGTACTCCAGACATCATGAAAGGTACCAGAGTTCTTCCAGTCCTCCCAGCAGAAGTTGCACATGCAATCAAGAACATGAAGCGGGGGAAAGCTCCAGGAGAAGATGGAATTACTATAGACATCATACAAGAAGCAAGTGGAGAAATGGAAACAGTACTCGCCCAAATTTTCACTCGATGCCTTAATGAAGGGAAGATTCCTGAGGATTGGAAGAATGCTACAATGATCCTGCTACATAAAAAAGGTGACATTGAGGATCTCAGGAACTACAGACCTATCAGCCTCCTATCAGTGGTTTATAAAATCTTCACTAAAGTTCTTTCACACCGCTTGAAGGTAACACTGGACATGGCTCAACCGAGAGAACAAGCTGGATTCAGGAGTGGCTACAGCACAATAGATCATATCCACGTACTGAGAGAACTAATTGAAAGAGCGAGGGAATATGAACTTCCATTGTGCATGGCTTTTATCGATTATGAAAAAGCCTTTGATTCGGTGAAACCATCAGCAGTTACAATGGCTCTGAAATCCTGCGGTATTGAAGATGCATACATTAATATTATTAATAACATCTATAAAAATGCAAGTGCAAAGATTCGGCTGTTTGAAAATACAACACACATAAAAATTGGAAAGGGAGTGAGACAAGGTGACACCATATCTCCGAAGCTCTTTAATGCCACATTGGAAAATGTCTTTCAATCACTGAACTGGGAAAACAAAGGGATAAAGATTAATAGAGATTATCTAACCCACCTTCGTTTTGCTGATGACGTAGTCATTTTTGCAACTACCCCATCAGAGCTGCAGAGTATGATCCAGGAACTTGCTGACAAGAGTAAAGAAGTGGGATTAAAAATGAACTTTCAGAAGACAAAAGTGATGTTCAATGCTTTTACAAGAAATGAAGATTTATCGATTGATGGAGAAAAACTGGAGATAACAGATACGTATGTTTATCTTGGACAGCAGATATCAAGTGAGGGTCACATTGATGAAGAAATTAATCGGCGTACAAAACTTGCCTGGAGAGCTTTTGGAAGAAACAGCATAATTTTCAAGAGCAATATGCCATTATGTCTTAAAAGAAAAGTGTTTGATCAATGCATCCTTCCAGTGCTTACGTATGGTGCAGAGACGTGGACCTTAACTAAAAGAGACATACAAAGGCTGCAGACAACTCAAAGAAGCATGGAGAGGTGCATGCTTGGTATAACCAGGAGAGATAAGAAGAGGAACTCGTGGATCCGAAAAATGACAAGAGTGGAAGACATCATGATCAGAGTTAAATCCCTGAAATGGCAATGGGCTGGACATACTGCCAGAAGGACAGACCATAGATGGACAGCCGAAATTTTAGATTGGATTCCAAGGGACAGGAAAAGACCCAGAAAAAGACCACATGGGAGATGGGTGGATGAAATTCGTAAATATGCGGGAGTGACATGGAGGAGACTGGCACAAGACAGACCGTTGTGGAGAAAACTTGGGGAGACCTTCGTCCAGCAGTGGATTGATAATGGTTGACAATGATGATGATGATGATGATATATTTTTTAGAGAATTTTATTTTAGATGATTTTTTATATTTTTTCTTCAGAGAATTTTATGGGCAGATTTATTTTTTTGTATCTTTTACAAGAAGATTTAGTCCTGTGTCATGGTAATGCAATCTCTATTACGTGGAAACGGATTCAGTTTTGCATGGAGATCTATGCCACATTGCACGATATATTCTCTCTATTGGAGGAAAATATATTCAGTTTTAGATGAATACGTACAGCTGAGCACATACACATATCTCTCTGTAGTGAACTTATACACAGAGATGTCGTCCGCTATGAATTTTAAGTGGGAAAGCATTGCTTTGGGATCTTCCCTGGGATATCTATCACTTGGAGAATTTTGACTGAATTTTTTTGGTGTTCTTTGTTGCATAGAGTATGTAGAGTTAAACATATCAAAAACGAATTAGACTTTTACTGGCGTTATGATATCGGGATAAAATTGAGTGGTTCAGTGGAAAAGAAGCACATGCCACAAAACACATTTTTTTCAGAAAAGGCATTTTTACTAAAATTGTTGTCTCGTAAAAAATAATTGGAAACATGTAATTATTTTAACAGCACGTTAAAATAGATACTGTAGGATGTTTATTTCTAAATCTTCACTGAAGTGTCGTCATTAATAATATGATAAAAATGTTAATACAGTGAAGAATCATAGGTTGGTCAGAGTGAAATGTACTCACTGGAAATAAATTCTGAAGTTTGTTATCGAAATTATTAATACATGATATTTCATACAAGTAATAGTAATTAGAAGACCACAAGTAATGTAAACTTCAGCAGATGGCATTGGTTATTGTTTATGTTATTTAGATATATAAGTGTGTCATAAAATTGACATCAGAAAAGTGTCAATAGTGTACTGTTCTTGTATCCAATGAAAAGAAAGAAATTTACCTGAACTTTCAAAGTCTGTCTGCATCCATCTTTTCATCAATGTTTTCTGTTTCTTTTGTTACATCAGTGTTGTCACTTTTTAGCGCATCATAAAATCGAGCATAAACAGGTGGTATAAACTACATCAAATTTAGTACTTTACGAAGTTTTGCTGCGTTTATCAGTCTTCTATTAGGGCATTTCACTGGTGAAACACTCTCTATTACCTTCAGGAGATTACCGGAATTATATCCAAAGTCATCTGGACACACCATCACTGGATTCAAGTTTCAACACTCTGTCGCCCGATCTCTACAGGAGGGATCTCCCTTACAGATGTTGTACTTCTCTATAGAGGTCATAGAGTGATCATCTTCCTCTGTATCCTGACAGCCTCACCAAATCCAGCTACAGTCACTATGGATGTGATGGTATCTCGCCGAAATCCAAGATTTACTATTACTACACTTATTTTGATGGATCACTTTTCTCTTCTTCGCTCTCGCCTTTCCCCCATCTATGTTGAATCGCTTTCTTTTCTTCACTCTCTGCCTCTTCTTCGCGTCCCTCCTGCCTCTACCACTGAACTCTTGACCCAACCACAATTCTTTTGTTTCGTCATCCACCCCCTGACGCCCCTCACTTCACCGACCTTTCATGGCTCCCTGCAGGGGTCGTGACTGTTCAGGACCTTCTTACAACTGTTCTCCTGTGGAAACCATTCTCTGACATCTCTCCTATGCTTCCTAGCACTCCTGTTTCTCTTTCACTCTACTCTGATATCCGCACAGCTATTGCCACCATTTACCCTGACCTAGCTTCCCCTACTGGACTGTCGCTCGTTCCATCCGATTCCCTCCCTCTCCCCTTCTTCATTACCTTTCAAGGTTCGACTCGGTCTCTTATCTCTATCGCTTCTTTTGTGCTCCATCATCATCTGTACCACTACCAATTCCAGATGTTCCACCCACAGCTTTACCGTGCGTGTGGTCGACGGTTTCATCTATGCTATCTACACCGATGGAGAGGAATATCCATTGGTTGTTTCTGCATCGTCGCCTGCAGGTACCAACCTCGCTCTATCGAAAGACCCTCCTCACTTCTCCAACCTGTGTCTTCTGTCACATGCCTTCAGATGTACCCCATGTATATCTCTTCTGTCCGGTGCTTCTACCACTCCATCATCTTGCATTCACTGTGGTGCAACATCTGTGCGCACTCAACCTTTCATTTGGAGCATACAATACCCTGTATAGCTCGTATCGACCTCATACTCCACTACCTACAGGAAGTGCTTATGTGTTCATCCTAGCCCGCCACATCACATATCTTTATCATCAACAGCTTCGTTCTGTTCCCGTTACACCCACCATCTTTCAGGCGGGGGATGCAATGTGTAGCATCATTCGCAACAGCCTTCTGTCGCGATTACGCCTCGCATATGCGTCTGCCTCAACTGACTCAGAAACGTCGCTTTTTCCGGGTTTGGTCACCATATCGAACTTGGTTTACTGATTCCACAGTTCATCTGCAACTCCTTCTTTGAGAACTGTTCTTTTACATATTACTCTACTGACTGTCTGACCTAGCTTTCTGCACCAGTACATAATGACTGTAGGCTACTGTATTTCTCCAAGTACTTTCATCTGCAACTCCTTCTTTGAGAACTGTTCTTTTACATATTACTCTACTGACTGTCTGACCTAACTTTCTGTACCCGTACAGAATAACTGTCGGCTACTGTATTTTTCCAAGTACTTTCATCTGCAACTCCTTCTTTGGGAACTGTTCTTTTACATATTACTCTACTGACTGTCTGACCTAACTTTCTGTACCTGTACAGAATGACTGTCGGCTACTGTATTTCTCCAAGTACTTTCATCCACGTCTCTGTGACGTACAATGATCAACACACCCGCTCTCTGTGAAGAGCGTTTCCCCATCGACGTATTTGGTTACTGCCTTTGTATACACGTTGTACATATTACTTTTATTAATTGTTGCACTACATCTTTTCTTTTTAACCTTTCATGTCAGTACTGCAATATACATAGCATTATAAGCATACATTCATCTCTGTTACAACCTATTACTAGAATTTTCATATTGATTCTTTTACTGTGTGTCTCTTGTGCATTACTCATATATCATTGTTACCACTCACTTTTGTAGCTCACCTTTTTCCATGATGACACTTATCTATTTTTTTTGCAATTGTATAAGCTCATCAGCATCTGTAAATATTCATCACCATTGTACATATGTCGTCAAGTATGTTTCTGTTGGCACTGTAAATACAAGCCCTCTGTTTCCTCCATCCTAGTTTTCTCAATAACCATGTTGAAAGTTAAGGTAAGTATCTCTGTATAGCATAAGTGTCTGGTACAAATAAATATTTTCCAACATTAATCATTGACTTGCAGCGCTACAACTTCCATAGTGGCAAAGTTTGGTACTTTGGTTTTACGCAAATGTCTTCCGCATATCCTAAAATGTCACCGTACCAAATTTGGTTTCATTTGGACTGCTAAATATCTCTGTAGACAGCGTTGAATGGAGGTACTTTACTTACGAAACCATTTAACGATATATTACATATCGTCAAGTGGTTATATGGTGTGGAAATACTTTATTAGCTGCTTTAAACAGCGTAAAGTGTTTCATCGCACATATTCTTAAGATCGCAACTGCAGGACTCGTTGCAAGAAAGAATGAACGGAACGTATTGGAGTAACCGAATGACTCGCGGAAGTTGGAAGAAGCGGTGAAGCACTTGGAAGCCGGTAGCCTTATGATTTTGTGTTATGTAAGAAATGTTCCAGGGCGTTCGCCATTAATTTTTTCTTTTTGCAACAGACTTAACATTTATCGCATTCTTTTATACTACGCAAATCCACAGCGTACTCATGAAGCAGTCACGACATCGACCGGCGTCGTTTACCAATATAAAGTCAGCGCAGTGGGGTAAAAAAAGAACTTGTCCAGTGGGCACGCAGAATAAATATAGGTACGAGGAAGGTTGGAGTAAGCATCTCAGCAACCGCATGTTTGGCTCTTGATATACACACCATCCCAACAGTGTCAGCGGAAATGGTTCGAAGAGGCATACTCACCAACCCAACGTACCAGAAAGGGAAGAACACCAATGGTTTTCACTCACGGTGAACTCCGGTTGTCATGTGCTGTCTGGGGCAGCAGACAGCTCACGATTCCTAAATTTAAAGTAGATTAGATCTATGGCGCAGAGAGAAAAGCTTCCTAGCTCACAATTCAGCTGAAGCTTTTGCAGATGGAACTATGGAATTGGTGGCTAGTTAATATATCGTTGTTTACCGACCGTCATCTACAGCTCCGCCTGCACCTGACATGGTGGCATCGTGACATGACTTCATTGTTTTGATTGGTTCTCGTGCACATCACTGGGTTCTGTCATCTCTTTTGAACATTTCCTACATGTCACCATTATCATCTTTCATAAGGTCCACGTTGTGCAAGAATGTTTCGAGGATCACGAACAAGCACTTCATGTACTCTCCTGGCCGTGAAGTTTTCCCGATTTGAATCTCACTGAACATTTATGGTATGAAATGGAACGCTGAATTCTCCACTCTAAACCAGTGTCACGCTCCGTCCCCGAACTACAGGAGGTTATTCTGTCCAATTGGTACAGGAGGTTATTCTGTCCAATTGGTACAGAATACCTGAGGATACCTTTTGCGTTGTAGTAGAGTCGTTGGCATGCAGTGTGAAAGCAGTTACTTCGGCGAAAGACTGCCTAACACGCTTACTGATGATAATATTATGGTTCATTATTGTATGTTGATGGATTCTCATTAACGCTATTGCTAAGCATATGCCAAAGAAACACTTTGGTCTTTTAGATTTTCTAGTTTGATGGGGAACTTGCGTTCTGATACTAAATTGTAGTACATTCGTTTTACAGTAGACCGTTTGTTATTAAACATAACTTACAGAACAGCATGATATAAAAGGAACCAAGAGTACTAGTTACAGAATGAAATGGTAGCCATGATCTTGATTCCTGAGTTAAATGCAGCTGATAGACTAAGTTTCCTAAATTTAATTTAAGTTAAATATAGTCGTTATCAGTTTTTATCTGCCTAACAGGGAACCGCCATAGCTACGGGTAGTGAATACCTCAGAAACAATTCCATGTGCTTGAAAGTCCTTTTTACAAACTTCACTGCTCTACGTAGAAAATGTCACATCATGAGAGGAATGCTCGAAACCAGACAAACACACGTGAAGACAAGTAGGAGGAAAAGAAGTTATTCAATTTCTAAGAAACTATTGTACATGAAGGCGATGGGCGAGGAGACAGTATGATATTACCTGAGTCAATAGATCGAATGATCGCCATGCTGGGCTATAGAATCGGCAACACGGCGTGGCACTGAACAGAAAATTACCCACATGATCTCCTGCATCGCTGACCTGTAGCCCACAATTCATCGCCATTACGAGGGCTTCGAGCAGAGGAGTTAAGTCTCCTGCCAATTACGACCCACACGTACTCCATTGGTGAGACGTCAGGGGATCGCGCTAACACCTGGACATCTTGTAGGAACTGTCTCCTAATGTTGGTAGTGTGCTAGTGTGCGGGCGATGTCTCCAATGCGCAGTTTCTGCTCGTTGAAACTGGGCATCAAAGACATCGCCGAGATACGATAAACAAACGGACTCCAGAACTTCACCGATGTATCGTAGTGTTGTCATTGTTTCCACTATGCGTACAAGTGGTGAAAGTTTGTTGAAACTGACCACGCCCACAACTGAGAGATCAAGCTGGAAAACAATATGACGCTTAGGAATGGTAGCAAGATCTGTCAGGTGACCACTTCGTCTCCAGATTCTCTTTCAGCGATCGTCAGCGATGAGACAGAAGCGAGACTCGTCTCTGAATACATTATTCTATTTTTTCCCCATGGATATTCGGGTAAGATAACAGTGCAACCTCAGAAGACACTTTACTGCGGTGATTGGCAATCGTTCCAATGGCTGGGAGAGTGCAAACCACCCTCAGGTAACCTGCGATTCACAGTCTGTGTCTATACGGGGATCTTCATGGCTTCCTGTGCCCCTCGTCGATCGTCGTCCGCTACTGTGAATTGTAGGGCTGCTGCAGCTTGACGTCGAATACGTCGATCGAGGCGTTCAGACGTCTGCCTACCTGCACCAGTCCCATTACGACGACGCTCGTTACCTTCGTCCTACTTCTGTCGCCACATTCGGCCGACAGTTGGTGTATCCGGATGCATTTCCGCCACGATGCGATGCACAGACGAACCAATTCAATTCAGTGTATTTAGCTGTTACATGAAAACAAATTGCAATGTAACACAACAACAGTGTAAGTAATTGTAACAGCAAGGGAGATCTGGGAAAGGACGCAAGAGTCCTGATAAGGCCCTGATCTCCCTATGCAAATATAGGCAAGTCAGAGTTACACCTGACGGCATAACATTCAAAAGGTATTAGTTGAAATTAGTATTAGTAATATAGTTTCCCATCCCCCTTTTACCCACTCTTCTCCCAACTTTCTTCACCTCCATGCAGTCCTGTTCCCATTTTCCTAATGTATTCCTTTGACCTTTTAGTCGCTTCTTCCCTCCCCCTTCTCCATTTTATTAACAATTACCATTTCAATTTTCCCTATTCCTTTATTTCTCTTTTTTTATATTCTTGGTAGTCCCAGAATGTAAAGTTTTAATTTTCTTAAATAGATTGAAATTATTTATTATTGTAAGATCATGAAGTAGAGAATTCCAAAATTGAGATGAGATCTACTTCTAGCATTATTGTCATGGGTAGATAATGAAATTTCAATTAAAGTATGATCTATCTCTTTTTTTATTCTCCTGTACATGGCTTTTCCCAAATTGTAATTATATAATTGTTTTAATGTTATTATGTTATATTTATTTGGGTCAACGCGGAAGTATATAAGTGAGCTCATTAGTGGAAAGTGATTCATATCAGAATTATGTTTTAATTCTAAGAGTCTAATATATTTATTTCGTAATGTCTGAAAATTCCTAAAATTAGAGTTACTTGTTTGTCCCCAAGATAGAATGCAATATAGAAGCTTTATTGTTGAAACTGATGAGTTAGTAAGACCACGACTCACAATCCAAATACTTGATGACACTTTATTCATTAAGAAGTTAATATGGTTATTCCACTTTAAGTTAGACTGTAATTTTATCCCTAGATGTGTGAAATCGGTTACTATTTCTATTGTCTTATCATCTAAAAGTATGAAATTAGGAGGTGTTAGATTTATCTGACGAATTGTAAATATATTTGCCTTGGTTTTTCTTATATATACCACAAGCTCATTTGAAGTCAACCAATTAAAGTGTTTTAATAATTCAAGGTTACATCGGTTAATATTGTCAGAGATATCTGAACCAGTGAAAATAATAGTAGTATCATCCGCATGAAGAATAATGTGTGCGTTAGATAATACTAAGAATAAGTCATTAATGTAAATGTTAAATAAGATCGGACCCAAAATAGTGCCCTGTGGTACATCCGAATTCATATATTCTAATGGAAAGCAAAACTAACCAATTTGTGATAGTTCTTGTCTGTTAGATAAGTAATGTTTAAAGAGTGTCTGAGAAATACCTCTTACTCCAATATTATATAGATTTTTCAATAAAATTTCATGATTTAATATATCAAAAGCTTTAGTGGGACCCAAAAATAATGCAAGTGTTATTTTATTTGTTCCATATTTTTCTGTATTATATTTTGCATATAAACTAAAGCTATGGAGGTTGATTTATCAGACTGAAAGCAAAATTGGTGAGGATTAATTATGTTATATTTTTGAAGATAAGAGATAAGTCTACTGTAAATAAGCTTTTCTAGAAGTTTTGCAAAAATCGATATTTTTGCAATCAGTCTATAATTGTTTTCGTGATTCTTCGAGCCTGATTGATATTTAGGAGAAAGTGCGCTATCTTTAGTGTACCTGGATTCGGAATACAAGATTACCAATATTTATTAGAGGATTTATTAAGATAATTGTCACATACCTGAAAACCTTAGGAGCTAAAAGTATAAGCCGCACGTATCCCTAGAGTGAAGTCTCTGGTAAAGTTGTCCGTGTAATGGTACGATTTACGATGACGTAGCGCAGACATTTTCATTTCTTTCTTGTGCTTTCCCCACCGTGGTCACTGCGATGCATTGTCCAATACACCCAGCTGAGGACGACCAACTTAACTAAGCCGAGCCGTTTGCCTTTTTCTCTTACTCACCTATCACGTGATTTGTTCGCGTCTACTATCTTTTATACATAACCCAGCTGTCTTCACGTACCACCCAATGAATATCTCGGGTTGTGGCATTTTCTGTGCCCAGCAGTGTAAACCAAAACTGATACTATTTGGCATTGAACAACCAAAAATTTCCTTGAAATGTTAAAAGCCAAAATAAGAACACTTTGTACTGGAAGACTTGGAATTTCGATTTCCACAGCAAACTACGGCCGGATTTCTTGTCTCGAGGTAATTACTAACCGCCTCGTCAGCTGAAAATCTAAGGTCCTTTAAATGTTGAAGAGTTGCCCCGAGGCCAAAGGTACAGTGAGATTTGAAAAGGAAGTATATTCTTTCGTCACTACTGTTTTTTTACCCAGTAGCTGTACACCGATAAGCCATTACAATATGAGCACCTACCTAATAAGCTGTAGCACCCTTTTAGCCTGCAAAACAGCGGCCACTCGGCGAGGCATCGATTCGATGAGGTGGCGATCGGTATCCTGGGGTATCTGTTACCATAATATCTAGAGCAGGTCTTCCAGTTCCCGTACGTTTCGGAGTGGTGCTGATTTAGGGCGAACCCACTTTTCCAAGTTCAACCACAAATGTTCGATTGGGTTCATATCCGCTGAATTTGGAGGCCAGGGCATTAACAGAGTGTCACCACCATGTTCCACAAACCACTCCTCCACGATTCCGGCAGTGCAGCATGGCGCATTATCCTGTTGGTAATGGCTATCAGCAGCAGTTGCCATGAATGGCTGAACTTGGTCCTCAAAGATGTTCAGACACCTGACAGATGTCAGGGATTGTGCTATTGGGATAATGGAGCCTAAAGTGTCCCAAGAAAACATCGCCCACAGCACAACACCGCCGCCGCCGGCCTGATTCCGCACAACAGTGCATTCAGGTACCATAGCTTCCGTTGGTAATCGGCGTATCCGCTCTTGGCCGTCTACGTGATGCACCAGGAATCTTGATTCGTCAGACCAGGTTACCTTCTTCCAATCATTGACGGTCCAATCTAGATGATCTTGAGCCCATTTCACGCGTTGTTGGCAAGGAAATGCAGTGAGCGATTGGAACTCGGATGCGTATTCGGCATCGCAGGCCCATGCGCAGAAGGCTGCAATGAAATGTGCGCTCTGATCTCCACTGTTGTAGCTGCGGGTGATTTGTCGCACTGAGGTCCTGCGGTCGCTGTGAACAGTGCGCGACAGTCTCCGCTCCCCTGTGGCATCAGTGGGCTGCGGACGACACACGGCTGGACTACGGTTCGTCTTTTGGCCATCTGTGCACCCCTTTTGATACGTACTCACTACAATGGCACGTGAAGAACACACAAGCCGCGCCGTTTCCGAGATCGTAGTTCCGAAGCGGCGCGCCATCATAATTTTTCCTTTATCAAACTCCGATAAATCGGCAGCTTTTCCCATTTTGACTCCGAAGACTCTACTAACCGAAAGCCGGTCCTCGGGTTGTATATATACTGCTCTGTGAACTGGACATGCGCCACCGTTCGGTTTCCAGGCGCGCTCATTTCTCTAGGCTGGGGGTGGTCATAATGTAATGGGTCATCGGTGTAAATGTAAAAGTGTATACAAAATAGAGCTAACTTAAATGCACTTTTTTTACAGTTGAAATATTTATCTAACATGCTGCAGTGAAATAAAACCATCGTTTGCAAAGCGCAAAAAGCATATCGAGTTCCACTCCTTTTGTAATGAAAGGATATATATTTAACAAAAAAGATATCCGAAGACATCTCTCGGTTTGTAATCTTAAGCCGACTGCATTCCACATTAAATTTTCCATTAAGATCTATTTCCTCCAAAAGATCCCCTTTCATGCAAGTCGCAGCAAGAGCGAGAGCTTACTGCAATCAAAATAGGGGAAAACATATGTTGTTTGCGCCGACAACCTCAAAGTATGGATTTCATTATTCTTCATGTATTTACCTCGAGAAGGTCAAGTATGGTAACGCCCAGCAATATTAATAATGACTAAAGTAACGATAAAAGGTTTCGTAATATGTCTCAAGTTAGTGACGACATTGAGTACGTAATCTATACGTTCAGTTTGTTATTGAAGCATACGGAAGCATCGCAATACCTCGAAACCGGAAAAGGCTCGGATTTGAATATGCGATAACTTGGAAACGAATTAAAACTGCCTGTATTTTCACGGCAGTAATTTTAATGCCAGTTGTATTACATCAGCATCAAAAATGATTAACTTCAGTGTCACTGAAATGCCTTGATACAAAACAAATCCTATCAAGCAAAATCGTCGAAGCACTCAAACGTTTTAAAAATACAAACATGCAGCAGCATGTCGATTAAGCACTGTGAAGGCGGGAGAAATAAGTGACTGGTGCAAGTGAAAGCTTAAAGAAACATATTGTCAGAAGTGTCAAAAATGAAAGAAAAACGACCAAACAATGATAACATTGAAAACGTAAAGGGAAAAATGTGTCAACAGTTAACAAGAAACGTAAAAAAAGTAGTCAAACTGTTTCAAACGTGAACAAAGTATATCTGCTGAGAGGGAAACATCCAGAGTACCCTCTCGATGTTTGAGAGAGTACCCTGGTACACTCTCATATTCTGGGACTCTCATAAATGAGAGAGTACACTGAGTACCAAGGTACCCCTTCATTTTGAGATTACCAGGATTTTATTGAGTACCCTGGTACTCTCTCATATTCTGGTACTCTCATAAATGAAAGAGTACCATGAGCACCAAGGTACTCTCTGATATTCCGGTACTCTCATAAATGAGAGAGTACCCTGAGTACCAAGGTACTCTCTCATATTCTCTTGTAGTCTCTCATTTATGAGAGTACCCTAGTACTCTCTCATTTCGGTTATGCATCTTTGGCCAGCCAAGATCTTTGTGGGTGTACAGTAAAACGAGTTATTCGAGAGTATTCAGTTATTTATGTACAACACATTGCCCTTATTCGCGTCACTCACGACCACACTGAGGTAAAATCCGCTGCAATGACGTTTAAATAGGTGGTAGACGTCATAGTTACCTGCACATGAATGACTGTACCGAGGGCTTCCCAGCAGAACATTGCCCAAAGCATTACACTTCCTCCACCGTCTTGTTTTCTGCCCACGCTGCAGCCTGCTGCCAACACTTCGCCAGATAAACGACTCACACCTACCTGATCTTCCATATGGTGCAACAGGAAACGAGACTCGTCGGACAAGACGACTTTCTTCCCATCGTTCAAGGTTCAGTTTTTATGCTTGCGTGTGCATTATAGGCACTTTCAAAGGCGAACAGAAGTTAGTAAGCATGGGCACTGGCAGCGGCCTGTGGCTATCCTGGTGCCAACATTTCGCCAGGTAAACGACTCACACCCAACCGACCTTCCACATGGTGCAGCAGGAAACGAGATTTGTTGGACAAGACGACTTTCTTCCAATAAGTCGTCTTGTCCGACAAATCTCGTTTCCTACTGCACCAAGGTTCAGTTTTGTTGCTTGCGTGCGCATTATAGGCGCTTTCAACGGTGAACAGAAGTCAGCACGGGCACTCGCAGCGGCCTGCGCCTACGCAGCCGCATTTTCAGAAATGTTTGAGGTACTGTGTGTTGTGACACATTACTCCCGTCACAAGGATTCAAATTACTGGAGAGTTGCTCTACAGTATTCTTCATGTTGGTTTGTACCATACGGGTTAGCCTTCGCTTGCCTCTAGTATCGATGAGCCGTGGTCATCTCACACCTTGCTGGCGGTTCGTGGCTTTTCCTCCTCGGACCGCTTTTTGAAGGTACTAACCATCGGAGACCGTGTTCATCCCTCAAGCCTTGCCGTCTCAGAAATGATCTGATCCAGTGGTCTGGCTATTACAATTTAGCCGTTGTCAAACTCGCTTAAGTCCGCTGTCTTTCACATATGAAGGACAAGACTAACACTGATTAACGGGGCTCAGTATCATGTGTTGTTTATACCGTTTTATGACTTTCACACGCGCTGTCGTTTACATGCAGTTGCTTGGATTTGCATAAAGATGCACGGGTCATAATATTTTGGCTCTTCGGTGTACTTCCCATTGAAGGATTCTGATAAAACTGTCGGAAAGGTCGCGCTTGCCACTGTACATAACATTTATATAGAAATCAGGACAAGAAAATCCATGACCTACTCACAGTTGGAAAGGGGTAAAATATAACTGGACTCGATCCGGACCCGTAACTGACCCGGACAAATCTGCTTTGAACTAAAAATTCGAATCTCAATTTATATATATATATATATATATATATATATATATATATAGGGATGTAAGGTCAGGTGATGCGTAACATCACAGCCTCTCCTTGACAAATGTCAACCCCGCCTTCTCGTGGTGCATCCTGTTCCTACTAAAGGGGCTCTGACGACCGCCAATAGCGGTATAACTATACCATCGGGATTAGAGGAAATTCTATCCCACACTCACCAACCCGCTTGGCCAGCGTGGTGAGTTATGGCCAAACCCCTCCAAAATGACTCCACAACTTAAATCTTGGCCCTCAGTCTCCGGCAGCTGGAATGTACCTGGCCAAGGCAGCGGCCAGTGCGACATGAAGGCAGAGGGTGCTAAGAATCCCCGGAGGACCGGACTAGGCTGCCATCTGATGCTGACCTTGGCAACTTACAATGGACGCTCCCTATCTTCTGATTCAAGGCTTCTTGAATTGGAAGAGGAACTACAAAGGATCAAGTGGGACATCGTGGGGCTAAGTGAGGTAAGGAGAAAAGGAGAAGATCTCATCGAACTGAAAAGTGGACATCTCTTCTACTATCGTGGGCCAGATACTGGCAGAACTAGTGGTGTTGGATTTATAATAAACAAGAAACTGAAGGATAAAGTTGTAGAAGTTGAAAGTTCCTCTGACAGAGCTGCACGACTCGTTATCCAACTCTCGAGAAGATACCAGGCTCAGATTATTCAAACTTATGCACCTACCACAAGTCATCCTGAAGAAGAAATTGAAGAATTTTATGAGGAAATTTGTCATCTAAATAATAAAGGTAAGCAGCACTTGAAAATAATTATGGGAGATTTCAATGCAAAAATAGAGCAACGGCAACAGAATGAAACTTCAGTAGGTAAATTCGGTCACGGCAACAGAAACCAGCGTGGAAATACTCTCGTTGAGTTTGCAGAGGCAGAAGGGTTTTTCATCTTGAACTCCTTCTTCAAGAAAAAGCCACACAGGAAATGGACATGGAGACATCCAAATGGGACGACAAGTGAAATTGATTTTATTATGTGTAACAAAAAATTCGTCATAGAAGACTGCAGTGTGCTAAACAAGTTCAACACAGGTAGTGACCATAGATTGGTGAGATGTAAGATGCACCTCAACACTAAACTGGAACGTGGCAAGCTCATTAGACAAACAAAATCTATTGACATAACCAACCTTAAAAAACACCATAATACCTTCAAGTTGGAACTGAAGAACAGGTTCTCTGCTTTAGAAGGCCTAACATCGGAAGAAGTGGACATCTCTGAAGTTAACAGAAAAGTAACCAAAGCTCTTATGGAAACAGCAAAAAAATTAGCTGGGTCTAAGAACAAGTTGCATGTAAATAAATTATCAGGAAAAACGAAAATGTTGATGCAAAAAAGAAGAGAGATGAGGACAACTAAAGAAGATGTGACTTCCAAAGTGGAATATATAGAGCTATGCAAGACAGTACGAAAAAGTATCACTGAAGACGTAAGAAAATTCAACTGTGAACTAGTGAAGAAAGCAATTGAAAACAACCAAAGCCTAAAGATAGCAAAGGGACATCTCAGTAAGGGAAGAAAACAGATTATGGCACTGAGAAAAGATGGTTCTGTAACAAGAAATAGAGGCGAAATTTTGACAAGAGTGAAAGATTTCTACTCCAAATTATATGAAAGGGATGATACATGCACTCCAGACATCATGAAAGATACCAGTACCAGAGTTCCTCCAGTCCTTCCAGCAGAACTTGCACATGCAATCAAGAACATGAAGCGGGGAAAAGCTCCAGGAGAAGATGGAATTACTGTAGACATCATACAAGAAGCAAGTGGAGAAATCGAAACAGTACTCGCCCAAATTTTCACTCGATGCCTTAATGAAGGAAAGATTCCTGAGGATTGGAACACCGCTAAAATGATCCTGCTACATAAGAAAGGTGACATTGAGGATCTCGGAAACTACAGACCTATCAGTAGTTTATAAAATCTTCACTAAAATTCTTTCACACCGCTTGAAGGTAACACTGGACATGGCTCAACAGAGAGAACAAGCTGGATTCAGGAGTGGCTACAGCACAATAGATCATATCCATGTGCTGAGAGAACTAATTGAAAGAGCGAGAGAATATGAACTTCCATTGTGCATGGCTTTTATCGATTATGAAAAAGCCTTTGATTCGGTGAAACCATCAGCAGTTACAATGGCTCTGAAAACCTGCGGTATTGAAGATGCATACATTAATATTATTAATAACATCTATGAAAATGCAAGTGCAAAGATTAGGCTGTTTGAAAATACAACACACATAAAAATTGGAAAGGGAGTGAGACAAGGTGACACCATATCTCCGAAGCTCTTTAATGCCACATTGGAGGGTGTTTTTCAGTCACTGAGCTGGGAAAACAAGGGGATAAAGATTAATGGAGATTATCTAACCCACCTTCGTTTTGCTGATGACGTAGTCATTTTCGCAACTAGCCCATCAGAGCTGCAGAGTATGATCCAGGAACTTGCTGACAAGAGTAAAGAAGTGGGATTAAAAATGAACTTTCAGAAGACAAAAGTGATGTTCAATGCTTTTACAAGAAATGAAGATTTATCGATTGATGGAGAAAAGCTGGAGATAACAGACACGCACGTTTATCTTGGACAGCAGATATCAAGTGAGGGTCACATTGATGAAGAAATTAATCGGCGTACAAAACTTGCCTGGAGAGCTTTTGGAAGAAACAGCATAATTTTCAAGAGCAATATGCCATTATGTCTTAAAAGAAAAGTGTTTGATCAATGCATCCTTCCAGTGCTTACGTATGGTGCAGAGACGTGGACCTTAACTGAAAGAGACATACAAAGGCTGCAGACAACTCAAAGAAGCATGCAGAGGTGCATACTTGGTGTAACCAGGAGAGATAAGAAGAGGAACTCGTGGATCCGAAAAATGACAAGAGTGGAAGACATCATGATCAGAGTTAAATCCCTGAAATGGTAATGGGCTGGACATACTGCCAGAAGGACAGATCATCGATGGACAGCCGAAATTTTAGATTGGATTCCAAGGGACAGGAAAAGACCCAGAAGAAGACCACATGGGAGATGGGTGGATGAAATTCGAAAGTATGCAGGGGTGACATGGAGGAGACTGGCACAAGACAGACCGTTGTGGAGGAAACTTGGGGAGACCTTCGTCCAGCAGTGGATTGATAATGGGTGACAATGATGATGATGATGATGATGATATATATATATATATATGAAAAAGCCTTTGATTCGGTGAAACCATCAGCAGTTACAATGGCTCTGAAATCCTGCAATATTGAAGATGCATACATTAATATAATCATTGACATCTATGAAAATGCAAGTGCAAAGATTCGGCTGTTTGAAAATACAACACACATAAAAATTGGAAAGAGAGTGAGACAAGGTGACACCATATCTCCCAAGCTCTTCAATGACACATTGGAAAATGTCTTTCAATCACTGAACTTGGAAAGCAAAGGAATAAAGGTTAATGGAGATCATCTAAACCACTTTCGTTTGGCTGATGACGTAGTCATTTTTTGCAACTACCAAAGCAGAGCTGCAGAGTAGGATCCAAGAACTTGCTGACAAGAGTAAAAGACTGGGATTAAAAATGAACTTTCAGAAAATAAAAGTGATGTTCAATGCTTTTACAAGAAATGAAGATTTATCTATTGATGGAGAAAAGCTGAAGATAACAGACACGTACGTTTATCTTGGACAGCAGATATAAGGTGATGGTCACATTGATGAATAAATAAATCGGCGTACAAAACTTGCCTGGAGAGCTTTTGGAAGAAACAGCATAATTTTTAACAGCAATATGCCATTATGTCTTAAAAGAAAAGTGTTTGATCAATGCATCCTTGCAGTGCTTATGGTGCAGAGACGTGGACTTTAACTAAAAGAGACATACAAAGGCTGCAGACAACTCAAAGCAGCATTGAGAGGTGCATGCTTGGTGTAACCACGAGAGATAAGAAGAGGAACTCGTGCATCCGAAAAATGACAAGAGTGGAAGTTGGGGAGACCTTCGTCCAGCAGTGGATTGATAATGGTTGAAAATGATGATGATATACATATAAACATAATATATATGTTGGATTGATAATGGTTGAAAATGATGATGATATACATATAAACATAATATATATGTTTATCTCAATAACTGCTGGATATTTAGTAACTGAAATCCTTTTTTACGCTTTCCAACCGTAGGTTGAAGAAGCGTATATGCTCCAGCTTTGTCCTTCCGCACGATAACTGGCGTAAAAATGGTTCGATTTCGATGAAATTTTAGTATGTGGTAGGGGACCACCTGGGGACAAACCCTATTGAAAATGGGACAAATGGGGTCCAAGGTCATGACGTAGAAGCGGGATCCATTCCATTGCACTTATACGTCATAACTTGCGTAAATATCGTTCGATTTCAATGAAATGTTACAAAGTGATAGGGGACCACCTGGAGACAAATCCTGTTTAAAATGGGTGAATTGGGGTCAAAGGTCAGGACATAAGAGCGGGATGCATTCCATTGCCTTTATGCGCCATAACGTGCGTAAAAATGGTTCGATTTCGATGAAATTTCAGTATGTGGTAGGGGACTACCTTGGGACGAACCCTATTGAAAATGGACGAAATGGGGTCAAAGGTCAGAACAAAGGAATGCTATCCATTCCATCGCCCTTATCCCATATTATTAAGGTGGACGTCAAGTAATTTTGCTTCCTATACTTCCATTGGAAAAATTTTTGTACACATTTCCTTCAAAATTAATGTGTTCCTAAGGATGAAAATTTGAACATCGATTAAAATAACTTCTTAATATAACTTGGAATACTTAATATTTTCTGAAACATAACCATATTTATATTAAAAATCAATAACTTTTCCTTTGGTGGTGTTGAAACCAGAAAAAGAATGTCGCGACCTGTACTTTGATGACGTCAGTAGACAAACAAATGTTGGATTGCATAATTATGGTTATGTTTTAGAAAATATTAGGTATTCCAAGTTATAAAATGAAGCTATTTTAATCGATGTTCAAATTTTCATCCTTGGGAACGCATTAATTGGGAAGAAAAGAGATGGCGCGACCTGTATTTTCATGACGTCAGCAGTCAAACAAATGTGCGGATCCTATTAAAGTTTTATGACGTCACACTTTTGCTAGCAGATGGCCACGATTCCCATCTGCCTCATTACGTCACGCGTTGTGTGCGTATGTTCGTCTGCACGATAACTCGCGTAACAACCGTTGGATTTCGATGAATGTGGAAGGGAATCACCTGGGATGGAACCCTATTGAAAGTGAACGAAATGGGGTCAAAGGTGAGGACATAGGAGCGGGATCCATTCCACTGTTCTTATGCGTCATAACTAACGTAAAAAGGTTCGATTTCAATTAAATGTTAGTATTGTGGTAGGGGATCACTTGGGGACATACCCTATTGAAAATTGGCGAAATGAGGGTCAAAGGTCAGGACATAGGAGCGGAATCACTTCTATCGCCATTATGCGTCATAACTTATGAAAAAATGTTTCGTTTTGGATGAAATGTTGGTATGTTGTAGGGGCCTGCTTGAGGACGAATCCTATTGAAAATGGGCGAAATGGGTCAAAGGTTAGGACACAGAAGCGGGGTCTATTCCATAGCCCTTATACATCATAACTTACGTAAAATTGCTTCGATTGCGACAAAACTTTATCATGTTATTTCGGAGATATACTGAACCAGTTCTGTTGAATATCATCGAAATGGGATCAAAGGTCAGGGCGTAGGAGTGAGATTTATTCCACAGCCATTTTATGATTTCTAGTATGTTGGAAAGCGCGTCATAATCAATGCATTGCATGATTTTACTAACTTGTTTAATAATAAAATTTGGTTGCTTGCTAAATTTTACTGCCATTTTTAGTGCCACTATTTTGCGTAATCCAGAAGTAATGGCTGACTATGACCGTGACCATGGAGTATATTACGAATGGGTATCATTATTTACGATTACACAAATGTACTTTTTTAAATGCTTTTAGATTGTTCACTTTCTCCATGCTTTGATGGGGGTGCACATACTTTCATATGGTCTGCTAGATTTTCGGTTCCACAACTTTTTATTACACTGTCGACATCTTTCTTTGTAATTATACACTTTCCACATTTTGAAAAGCACGCAAGACCAAACAACACAGAATTATTCATCGGTTCCTTAATAGGAGGAACCAATTTCCAGCATTTTACTCTTCGCCATGTGGTTTTTAACAAGCACATATTTGTTGGCCTCGACGGCTTTCTCAACCTTCTTAATATTAAATCCATCCATACTAACAAATAAGGAGTTAATTTCGACATGGCATGTCATGGGAACGGGATGTTAGCACATCAATCGAAAACCTCTGAATGCTCAGTGTAAAAGATGCGATGTGAAAAGTAACTCTTAGTCCTATAGTGAACTTCGCACGGAGAGAGTGAATCAGCTGAGAAGCAGGCTAATGGCGTTTGCCTGTACCTTGCCCTGGACAATCGCACTGTAAAAGAACGCAAAGAAAATATCTTTTTACGACATGGTGTCGGTTGTCTGACGTCGGTCGGTGGAAATCTTTTTTACTTTAACAAAGAGACGACAATATTTTTGCATGGCAAATCATTATTCACTCCATGGACACCAGTATCGACTACAGAATTCCACAACGCGCATATTTCTTTGGAATATATTGTTCTCTTTTCAAAACTAAAACTGGAACAAAACCGGGTCAGGATCACCCTGACCCGACCCATTGGACTCGCAAGAAATTGTCGACCCGTTGACCCGTGACCCGTTTACACCTCTGGACCTGCTCCATTTACTGCATTGAATAAAGAGCACTACTGCAGAAGTGTGATTTTCTATTTAAGTAGAATTTAATTCATCATCGGAAAAAGAAAAAAACCCAGCAAAAATCCAGGAGTCGCTTAATTACCTTACAGCGAAGTCCTGGAGTACCCATGTGACAGAGAACAGGAAGAAATCCTGTGAACCAGTCTGTAACAGTCTAAGCATCAAATTTAATCGTGTTCACGTACGCATAACAGCTTGTGTTTCATTAAATATTAGAAGTTTCAAATACCATTGATACATCATATCTTTCCAAAGGAAAGCGGTAAATCACTGATGCGGTTTAGATTGGTAGCCACATTTTAAAGAGAGACGACTACTTCTAAAAAGTAAACAGCGCTCGGTTCACGTCAAACCGAAGATCTGAATTATTGTGATTCATTTGCAAAATTTAATGGGAAATGGCAGATGAGATTAACTTCTCTTACGGTTAAAGATATTTAGTTACCTTCGGCTTCATGTATAGGTAAGGACAGTGGTGTAGCAGAGTTAATTAGCTAAAGGCAGCAAGATATGTAATCTGAGCCTTTTGGAAAACAACAACATAAAGAAACTGAACAAGTGGTTTGGGGAAGCGACTTAAGAGTCGGATAGCATGTACCCGAGATAAGTTAGTTCTATTTTTATCTTTAATATGTTCTAAGAACTTATTTTCAAAGAAAATTTAATTTCACATCATAATCTGAAATTAAATTAACTTTCACCTAGATTACATAATGGAAAACGTTTATATTTGGGCTTAGCTCAAAAGTCTGTTTTCCTTTCAAAACTTCATAACAAAATAACAAGTGCGTGTGATACAGCGTGGTATCCACAGTATTTGTCATTTTCTGGTAGGACTTCCGTCCACCGTGAGTAGAGTTTAGGTCCCAGATCAACCACCTACAGCGAAATCGCCTTTTGGGCAGGACACAGAAACGGAAGGAATGAGAGCAAGTCTAGCGACTTTGACAGAACAGTTTGTAGTGAGATTAGAGTACAGTAGATGGCGCCACCGTACAAGTACGATGTTGCACACAGAGGGGTTGAGAATTTCAGGGGGTGGCATAGGAAAGGATACGCATTTAACCAGTGGGTCCAGCCTGGGGGTCGTCACTTAACATGCTCGTCCGATGCACGGTGGATATTCAGCAATTGTTAGTAAATCACACCATCTCTGAAAGATCAGCCCAGGTTCGATGAAAAGCACCATTTTATATGGCAACGGAAATAAAAAAAAATTAGTTCAAGTAATCACCGATAGAGGGTGATAACGTCTAAAAAGTTCGTAAATACAGTGAAAATCAGTAAAAATTCATAAGTTGCATTAATTTGGTGATTCTAGCTCAACAGTAATTGTTCAACATGTCTTCCACCATAACGTGTGAGAGCATTCAGGCGTGAGAAAATTTCAGTAACGGTCGACTGTAGCGTGTCCGAGTGAATGCAACAGACTTCGCAGCGAACTGCTTCCTTTAGTTATAGCAGTGTGTTATCTCGCATGCTCTGGACTTTAATTGACCTCGTAACCAAAAATCCACGGGTGTCAGATCTGGAGACCAAGGTGGCCATGGGATACTTCAGTGCCTGATGATTAGTCTTTCACCACCAAATGTGGTAACAAGAAAGTTCTCAACTGGAGATGTGAGCTGACGCACCATCTTGCATAAACGTGACTGGGTGCAGCAGATTTGGTTTTGCCAAACATGGCTACACGTTTTCACCCAGCAGTTTCAGGTAGCGTCCAGGATTTACTGAGAAAGTCTTCCAGCCGTTTCTGGGACACTGTTCCTCAAAGAAAAAATGTCCAAGAATGACGGATGCAGTGAATTCACACCACATCGCAGTGAATTACCCTGTGCCTACATTTGTACGCATGTGGATTACCCTGTAATCACAATCGGCAATTATGTGCGTTGGCAGACTCATGTAACGAAAAATGAGCTTCGTCTGTCCACAACACCTTTAACAACCACAGCGGATCCTCAGTGATCTTTTCCAAATCCCATTTAATAAATTCCTTTCGCAGCCTAGTATTTGCCGGTAGCAGCTGATGTGAAGTTTGCAATGGGTACAGATTTAACACACCGTCAAGAATACGATTTACCGTTGCTCTCGGTACGCCGAAACACCTGGCCACTTTACGAGCACTGTTTGCTCTACTTGTCGTTTGATGCTAGTTCGTCCATTTGGGATGCCACAGCTTTTCGAAAGGATCTCCCTTAACCATAATAATCCAGCGTCGGGGAGATCCAGTAAACTTCCAGTGTTCTCAGATCGTCTCACCAGTTTTTTCGTTAAAAAAGGAAATATACTAGCTAAAAATAATATTATGGTTTGTAACGGTAAAAAATAATAGTAGCTACCCCTACTAGCTATGTTCACATTTGTTCTTTTATTGCAAAGTTTTGAAATTTAAACGGACGTTTAAGCCACTCGATTCGTTATGAATAAACGACGAGGATAATCAAAAACACTAAACACGCATAGCGCCTAACACAATGGCAAATTAAAAACACAAATAGAAACTTTTTCGTCATCCCGGTAGCTGATTAGCTGTCCAGGTTAGGAATGGATGGTGTATTTGTCTGACTCTGTCTTCAGTTGTCCTTAATTGGAGATAGGCGACTGCTTATTGTCCTTTGAGATGCTCATGGTGATCGTCAAACTCCGACACACACACACACACACACACACACAAAGATATGAACCACCAATTGCAAGGGAATTTTCTACATGTGTAAAATGTGTATGTTTCCATTAAAAAAATTATTTGCAGTGGCGCCTTTTTTTCAACTTTAGCAGAAACAGCTTTCCAACTAGTGGTGGCATAATTGGACCGTTCGTTTGAACGATCGTTTGTAAATGGCTTTTGAGTGAATGCTGAATGAACTTGCAAGAAGGAATGATTCCTGAAAGTTCATTTAGCATTCACGCAAAAGAGCCATTCACAAATGAACATTGAAACGAATGGTCCAATTTCCAAGTTGTCACTACGCTCACTTAGGAAATCATTCATTACAGGAATTCATGTTGCACTTTCAAGGTAACAGCTTTTTGGCAAACTGCCCAAACGAACGAGAGCTCTTCATCATTCACCGCTCACGAATGATCTGGCTGTGGCAAATGAATTGGGTAAATCCCATTCAATTGAATTGTATTCACGTATCATTCCCATTAAGCTTCACCATATTCCTAGCAGCCTGCTGATTGCTCGCTCACATAACGATTGACACTTATTAATTTTCAAAAACATAGGCGTAGCTAGGGCAGGGCAGGTGGGGCAGTATCCCCGAGCGTAGCTCATGAGAGAGCGCAAAAATCTTTGCTTACAATCAGATTGGAGTTGGAATTGAATATCTTTGCACCAGTTTCTGGTACAGTTTCTTCGCGCTGCGCTTTGTCATTCGCCCATTTACAGAAATTGCTTATAATATGTTTTGCCAGTTTCAGTAGCCTTCGGCAACTTAAAAATCACATTTCTCCCTCAAAATGTTCACGGTTGTTGCTCACATTCAGAAATGAAGGTGCTCTTGTACGTGCATCGCAAAATAAGGATATCGTTCACGTTGTTGAAGATTTTTTATGGGTTTCTATTATTATTGCGGCGACGAGACACAAGCTGCATTCGGTCTGTTTGGTGTGGTACCAATTATACGAACTAGTTGGAGAAATACAAATTTGGATGATGTGAATCCGTTTGTTGGTGTAAATATGACATGAATGTTAAGTCAGATAATATCCGAAAACTTGAAAATGTCGTCGTCTTTGAGCGGAAATCGAACCCGCGACTCCTGGATAGCGCCAGAGTATGCTACACTAATAAACGGATTCACATCTTCCAAATTTTTATTGTACAATCCCGTATTTTATTCGTTGATATTCGGCGCCTCGGAGCAATGAATTCAAAAACCTCCAGATTCGCTATATGTGTATGCCGGGGTTGCTTCGACTAGCGAATCCTGTGATGCTTATATTCAAATTAATGGGAAACTTGAGACTTGGTCGTTCTGGATGGTGTGGTGGTTAGCATACTCGGGCGCAAGCTGGGAGACGCGGTTCGATTCCCGCTCCTGGATTGTATAGTATTATGGCGTAATCCCGTATTTCATTCATTGATAGTTGGAAAAAACTGCACAGTCGAAGTTTGATTTTTTTATGCTGAGGAGCTTAACGACAACTGTGAGCAGTGATTTTTTTTTATGCTGAGGAGCTTAACGACAACTGTGAGCAGTGATTTTTTTTATGCTGAGGAGCTTAACGACAACTGTGAGCAGTGATTTTTTTTTATGCTGAGGAGCTTAACGACAACTGTGAGCAGTGATTTTTTTTATGCTGAGGAGCTTAACGACAACTGTGAGCAGTGATTTTTTTTATGCTGAGGAGCTTAACAACAACTGTGAGCAGTGATTTTTTTTATGCTGAGGAGCTTAACGACAACTGTGAGCAGTGATTTTTTATGCTGAGGAGCTTAACGACAACTGTGAGCAGTGATTTTTTTATGCTGAGGAGCTTAACGACAACTGTGAGCAGTGATTTTTTTTATGCTGAGGAGCTTAACGACAACTGTGAGCAGTGATTTTTTTATGCTGAGGAGCTTAACGACAACTGTGAGCAGTGATTTTTTTTATGCTGAGGAGCTTAACGACAACTGTGAGCAGTGATTTTTTATACTGAGGAGCTTAACGACAACTGTGAGCAGTGATTTTTTTTATGCTGAGGAGCTTAACGACAACTGTGAGCAGTGATTTTTTATGCTGAGGAGCTTAACGACAACTGTGAGCAGTGATTTTTTTTATGCTGAGGAGCTTAACGACAACTGTGAGCAGTGATTTTTTTATGCTGAGGAGCTTAACGACAACTGTGAGCAGTGATTTTTTTTATGCTGAGGAGCTTAACGACAACTGTGAGCAGTGATTTTTTTTTATGCTGAGGAGCTTAACGACAACTGTGAGCAGTGATTTTTTTATGCTGAGGAGCTTAACGACAACTGTGAGCAGTGATTTTTTTATGCTGAGGAGCTTAACGACAACTGTGAGCAGTGATTTTTTTTATGCTGAGGAGCTTAACGACAACTGTGAGCAGTGATTTTTTATGCTGAGGAGCTTAACGACAACTGTGAGCAGTGATTTTTTTATGCTGAGGAGCTTAACGACAACTGTGAGCAGTGATTTTTTATGCTGAGGAGCTTAACGACAACTGTGAGCAGTGATTTTTTTTATGCTGAGGAGCTTAACGACAACTGTGAGCAGTGATTTTTTTTATGCTGAGGAGCTTAACGACAACTGTGAGCAGTGATTTTTTTATGCTGAGGAGCTTAACGACAACTGTGAGCAGTGATTTTTTTATGCTGAGGAGCTTAACGACAACTGTGAGCAGTGATTTTTTTTTATGCTGAGGAGCTTAACGACAACTGTGAGCAGTGATTTTTTTTATGCTGAGGAGCTTAACGACAACTGTGAGCAGTGATTTTTATGCTGAGGAGGTTAACGACAACTGTGAGCAGTGATTTTTTTTTATGCTGAGGAGCTTAACGACAACTGTGAGCAGTGATTTTTTTTATGCTGAGGAGCTTAACGACAACTGTGAGCAGTGATTTTTTTTATGCTGAGGAGCTTAACGACAACTGTGAGCAGTGATTTTTTATGCTGAGGAGCTTAACGACAACTGTGAGCAGTGATTTTTTATGCTGAGGAGCTTAACGACAACTGTGAGCAGGTCACTAAAAAGCCACTCAATGGGCTTTAAGCAGTCACCTGTCCTTGATTTCAGTCCACTTGCATCAGTGAAGGTAAAACGCTAATGACGTAAGACGGACACGCCATCTATACCTCATACGGGAGTCGAGCCCGAGCGCATAGTTAGAGGTAAACGTCCCTAATTTAAGGACGGGAGACTGCTTATGGCCCTTACGTCCCTAATTTAAGAACGGGAGACTGTTTATGGACATTAGAATTGTTCCCAGTGGATCTTTAAGCTCCAATACAAAACAAATAGAAAGAGTTATGAGGGCGCAATATTTTGTGGTTTGCCCCTGGCACAGAAATACCTAGTTACGTCTCTGCTCCACCATAACATTTTTATTAGGAATTCGTCTCTTAGCTCATGAAAACGTAAACGTGCTACCAGTTTAGTAAGTGTCGCAGTAATGGTGGACTGAATGATCATGTACATCGGTGAGAGAGAACCATTCACCATTCACGGTGAAGAGTCATTCCTTGTGAACGAACAGTTCCCGAATGATCCATCACTATAGGGCAATAGTGGGTGTCGCTGTAATGGTGGATTGAATGATCATTCACATCGGTGAGGGAGAACGATTCACCATTATAACGAAGTAAATTTCTCCGTCATTTTTGTCCACGCCGCGGCTCGAAACCGGGACCCCTCACTCCGGAATAAGTCGCTCTACCGATTGAGCTACGCGGACGTTCGTTATTGCTGCTATCTGCCTTTATTTCGTGTGCGTCCTGCCAGGCAGGCATGTCTCATGAACCCACCCCCTCCGAAAGAGGGCCGGGGGCATGGCCCACGGGTCAGCCGTGACCGTGAATCGTTGCAGGCAGCCATCCGCTGTAGAACGTGCACTTGAAAACTCCCAGTCAATCTGGTGTGTGGAATGCAACGTCACACACATTTATTTTTCGAAGCGCTGAAGAAGGGATTCTCTTATTTTTCTTATCTCGCGGTGGGGAAAGAACATCACACCATTGCGAGATCTTGAACGGCCGGGTCATCCGGGAAGTTTGGGCGACATTATAACGAAGTAAATTTCTCCGTCATTTTTGTCCACGCCGGCGCTCGAACCCAGGTCTCCTCACTCCGGAATAAGTCGTTCTACCAATTGAGCTACGCGGACGTTCGTTATCGCTGCTATCTGCCTTTATGTCGTGTGCGTCCTGCTGGGCACGCACATCACACCATTCACGGTGACGAGTTATTCCTTGTGAACGAATAGTTCACGTATGGTCGATCACTATAGAGCAATATCATTATTTGCGGAAAGCATTGTTAAAAACATTCTGCAGTTACGGTGAACTTCCGAAAAAATGAAATCAAAGTTTTTTATTAACCAATAGTTATTTCAAAACAACAAGCAAAACAATTTATTTTCGAAAGTGAGCGAAAAGTGGTCCATGGCTTCTCAACTTTACTATTACTGCATCGTTCCCTGAACCCAGCATTTGATCTAAGAAAAGTGTTCTACTAAGATTTCTCAGCTTCTATTTTCAGGCCAAAAATACACCAACTACTCGGTACATGAGAAAGTGACCGCATATTGAAATCTTGTGTAAATTTTATCAACTTTTAAAACTTAGACATTTCAAGGAAATAGTTCTATCAAAGTAAATGGTCACAGAATGAGTATACAAGAATGGAAAACATGATGCAAAGCTACAAGGAAATCCTTCTTAGACTAATATTTCACGGAGTGAGGCAATGGCGGTTAAAGATTTAAGGAAGATGAAACTCCGATCTCTTCATAGAGATCCCTTGGCACTATGCATAGAATTCTGCGTGAAGGGTTTAAATGAACAAATCCTAATGATGAGGATTACTGATTTCTTAAGAAAACCAACACTAAGCTCATCCCACATCCATCTGTTTCCCTGAACTTGGGCCCAGTGACATTTGGCATTTTCCGACAACGGAAAATAAACTTCATGGAAAGGGATTTCCAAATCGATCAACAGTTAGTTTCACCATTCCCCAATGTGTTGAACACCTCCAAAATGCTTCTAAGTGGCTTTTGCACTTTCTTAGAGAAGATGGCGAAAATATGATATGAAGTGCTTCTCACACCTGAGCCCATTAAGCTTAAACAAATGGTCCGGGAGTTATTAAAATATTTGTAAGAACATCTTTTTCATGACTATTTCACTCAAGAAATAAAAGTTTGGATAACAAAAGGCTTGCTAATCTTATTTTTCTTGTATATAAACATGTATTAAAATGTATTTACTCATTAGTGAACGACGTGACTTGATAAGAACAATTACAGATATTGAAAAGTTTTCATTTAATTGCATGTCGCCGTTGATCAACGGAAAAGCCAAAATTACGAAGTAAATTTTTTATAAAGCTCTTTCCGAAAATGGCAAGAAACATGAAGAAAGTAAAAAAAATCCTCAGTTCTTCTGATGTCATGATGCTGAAGTGTTACACTGGTGTGCAAAAATTAAGGACGAAGAGGAGAAATTAGCATAACAGCGGAACGAGCAGGCAGAACGGACCGAAAGACCACTCAGGAGACAGAATAGGGTCCGGTACGGTAGGGCATGCGCATATATGCAGCATGACGTAGAGGGGGGAGTGACGGAAGGGTATAAAGCACACGGGTGGTGTACGCTCAGCAATTCGGTGAAAGCTATTGCACGGTGTACATCGATTTGAACGACGTCGAGTTGCTGCCACCGTGTGATGTGTCCAACAGGCAATCTAGTAGACGACATCTGGATGACTTCTCCCGAGTTCGCGTCATTGGGAAGTTGGAAGAAGGTCGAAGTGTGACTAGTGTGGCCCAGGAGTTCGGGATCGCTCACATCATGGTTTCACGAGCTTGGAGAGCATTTCAAACGACAGAAACAGGTGTCCGAGAGTTTAGCAGTGGTCGTCCACGAGCAACCACGGCGGCGGACGACCGGCATATTTTCCTACAGGCGATAAGAGACAGACGGCAGACAGCGGGAGAAATCGCAAGGTACATGCAACAGACAACTGGACGTCCGTTAGCGCGTTCTACCGTAGCCAGGAGGCTGCACAAAGGTTGTCTATTTGCACGACGACCAGTACGGTGTGTGCCATTAACGCCTGCTCATCTGAGACTGCGGTTTCTGTGGTGCCAGGAACACCAGAACTAGACACATCAGCAATGGGGTCGAGTTCTCTTTACGGATGAGAGCCGATTTAGTCTGACGAGCGATTCTGGACGTATACACATCTGGAGAGAGCAGGGAACACGCAATCACACCTCCAACGTCATCGAAGCTAGCTTTTTAATAAAGTGTCTTTGTATCTTTTGGATTCCTTGTTTGGACGGTTTTGCTCACTTGTCCCATATTCTTTCATCTTGGGGATCTTATGGTATGTTTTGAGTCGATGTGGAGCACATCTGCAAGACGTTACATTCGAAAAACCGTCTCGTCCTTAATTTTTGCACGCCAGTGTTTTAATGATGCGCAGTCAAAGCGGCACTACTTTCTGCTGAAGGATTACAGTAATTCGTTACCTGCAGCAGTATCCACTTCTCATGAGAGGGGTTATTTCAAAGTTAATAATGATATGCATTCAGTCGAGAATCTCTTAAATTTGGCATTTTCTGAGATTTAGTTTGTAGTTTTGCAGTCCAAGAAACATTATGCTGTAAGTGTAATTCGACATGCTCTTATCAGCTTAAATTTTAGCATTTCATTGTCATTAGTGATTATTAAAATGCATTTGTTTCCACGGCTAATTAAAGTATGCCGGCCCAACTATTTCATGAATGAATAAGTTGCGGTTGATTTACTGTTGTGGTTTTCCTCCATTCACTACACTCAAAGAGACGAACGAGCACCCGCACTTGAGTCATTATTCTTTTATTTTCTATTTTTTGCAGTACTTTCTTTGTTATATTGTTTCATGTTTCCAAACCGTTATGTTATGCGCGAAAGAAATGAAACTAATTTACGACTTCAAAGGTCTCTTAGCTAATAGCATCTAAGATCTGCATAACTTCAGAGCCTCAACCACGCGTGTCTTAGTAAGAACACTGAACATATGAAATGAACTTTTTTAGCCCCTCTGGTCTTCAGAACGACTGACGACGACGTCTTTACTTCATATCCTTCTCTCGTTAAAATGGGAGATGAGAGAACTCTATGAAATTCAATGTAGAAAGGAAAGAAGTGAGAAACACGATGTTCGGAATGTCTGTTACGCACTATGAATATTAGTACCTTTTTATGCTATGTGTTTATAAATAAAGTAGCGTTCCCGCCTAGACGTTTTGCACGTAGATTCGTTATAAATTCAACTCCGTGTGCACTAAAAGATAAATTTCAAGAGTTGTTCTTTTCTTATTATTATATGCATGTAGCAACTAATTTTATATTTTAAACGCTAAGAAATGGACGGAACAATTTATTTATCAATCGCATTTAGCACTAAAGCAAATGTCACATTCTCATAAAATATTTAAAGTAGTAAACCTATAACAACAATCAGAATTTATTGGCGTAAAATAGAACTCAAAGTTTTCAAGCTTTGCTGTTTGCTGTTTGCTGTCTGTTTTCCTTGAAAAACCATTTGGTTGATATGCGAAAGCTTGGAAACTTTGAGTTCCATTTTCGCCAATAAATTCAGATTACTAGTGTAGTTTTACTATTTTAAGTGTATTTGGTGTACAGCTCCTCGTCATTAATTTCTCATAAATTATTTGACATGTTTAAACAATTGAAATGGATTGGTAAAGTGACCTGAAATATTGGCAAATGAAGCTCCAGTGTTGTTCATTTGATATGTAGATTACTGATGGTGGGATCTGGTTGTTGGAAATACATATACTATTCTCGCGGGATCGATGTGAAAGATTCAGTTCCATATGCAGAAATCAAGCATCGCGATACCTATAATCTAACATTTTCAGCTGTTTACTGAATACGACAGATCACAGTTTGAAAGGGATGTATAAGCTCATCTTGGAAAACGACCTTCTTTGAAGCCGCGAGTGGCCGAATGGTTAAAGGAACCGGTATTAGACCAGACGGTCGTGGGATCAGTCCCAGGAAGGTTGAATTGCTCTGAAACACTGAATAATCGCCAGATGGGCATGTTAAGCCGCCAGTTCCAGGGAATCGGACCCCCGTTAGAAATAAGTCATCCGTTTCTTCCCTTCACCTTTTATCGCTCTCGAGAAAAAGTTGTTTTGACGTCATGGTATGGCGCTTCTATCCATGTCGACTTGCACTTCCACTTTGCTGACCTTTCTACCGTCTGTCATATCTGAGTCTCTAAATGTTCGATCTAATGTAACTTCGTTTCTGACACGCAGAACAAACGTTCCATGGGACATAGGCAGATGCGCCTAAACCTTAGTATTGTGGGTGCAAACTCTACCTGAAATTTCTGAATGTTTTTCAACATTCTTCGCATTAGCTCGGTTTAGAGAGCATGCGTTACGCATCTCTCCGTCGTCTCCATGATATAGTTACGTAAAATGGCTGTTGCGTATGTACTTGGTTTCCTAACAGTATCCCCAAGTGGTGAAAAGTTTGTTCTTGACTTTTGTTGGCGGTTACAGTGCGAATGCTAAAATTATCAATAACTCTAAACGCTTCATTTGAAATGGAGTTCGCTATCTTCTGTCAACGTGACAACAATTCAGGGAAGTAGATCCGATCGTCCTTTGTTACTTCCATGTGCGATAATGCAGCAATTTCCGTAGGACCTTTGTTTTTCTTAATTTTATTTCTGTCTACCTTCCTTGAAAAAGCCATCTGGTTGATGTGCGAAAGCTTGAAAACTTTTGATTTCTATTCTGCGCAAAGGAATTCGGATCACCAGTATAATTATGCTATTTTGTGTGAGCGCGTTCTGGTGCAAAGCCCTTCCTTCAAGTTGATATTTCGAAGCAAACAGCTCCAATTCTCAGCCGTAAATTTTTCTGTGGCGTTCCTTGATGAGTCAAGGAGCTTAAAAATTCAGCTGAAAAGTTCTTTTTCAGCACGTCTTTTGTAAAAAAAGATCTCGCTTATGTTACCGGTTTGTCCGTCCGTCCGTCTGTACCCACGATAACTCTGCAACTATTAATCCAATTTGAAAAATTCTTTTTGCATTGGGAAGCTCTGAAATATGCAAATGATGATCCTTTATTTCGTTTTTTTTTTTTTACGAAATACAATTTCGCCGCTAGAGCGCGAAAATGCAAATGATGTCGAATTCAAAAATACGTTTTATTCCACATATTTGCTTCTAAACATACGATTCAAATAATTCTTTTATGTTTCGATTCCATTTATGTCGAAGAGTATTTTACGTATAGTTACTTTTTCAAATTACGCATAGATTTTCCGCTGTGGCGTAAAATAAATTACATTTTTCCGGATAACTCTTCTTCTAAAACTCCGATTTGAAATTTTTTTCTTCAGAGGATACACATCCTGACGGAAAATCTTTTGCATATAATTTCAAATTTTTGGTAAAAAATACTTCGGCCACCAGGGACGTAAGGGTTAATTTTTGCTTCAGATGTATTTGCCATAAAATCTGAGCTTCTAAAATATCGATTAAAATAATTCTTTCATGGACTGATGCCACTCACATCGATAAACCTTTTCGGAATATTTTCTTCTTAAAATTTGCAACAGTTTCTCCGCCAGAGGGCGTAGATATATATCATATGTTTGTCAATATCCCTACTTCTAGGAGTCCGATTTGAGAAATTCCTTCTTTGTTGTATAGTCTTATAGTGTGACATGTTTCTCATATAATTTCAAAATGTTCAAGTAATTCCTAGGCTTTCCGCTAGGTGGCGTAAAGGTAAATTGCTTTTCCCCCTATATCTCTGCTTATAAATCTTCAATTTGAAAAATTCTTTCTGCATCGGATACAACTCCTGGTGTGAAATCCTTTGCACACTATTTCTAATATTTGTAAAAAATGGTTTGGCCACCAGGTGGCATAAGTCTTAATTTCCGCTTCTGGTGTATTTGCAGCAAAATATGAGCTTCTAAAATCCCGATTGAAAAAAAGTCGCTTCTTGACCGATACTACTCATGTCGACAAACCTTTTAGGAACATTTTCTTCTTATAATAATGCATGGTTTCTACGCCAGGGGCGTAGATGCATATTTTTTTGTCAATATCTCTACTTCTAGGAGTTCGATTTGAAAATTTCCTTCTTTGTTGGATAGTGTTTCGATGCGAAATGTTTTTCCTATAAATTCAAAATTTTCAAGTAAATCATAGACTTTCCGCTATGGGGCACAAAGGTAAATTGTGTTTTCTGCGTTATTTCGGCTTCTAAAACTCCGATTTGAAAAATTGTTCTTGTATGAAATACAAGACCTAATGGCAAAGTATTTTTCAAATAATTTCTAATGTTTGGTAAAGAATGGTTTGGCTACCAGTGGGAATGAGTGTTAATTTCTGCTTCTGAGGTATTTGTAGCAAAATCTGGGCTACTGAAAACTCGACTAAATTTTTTCTTTCATGACCGATACCGCTCATATGGAAAAACCTTTTGAGAATAATTTCTTCCTAAAATAATGCATGGTTTTCCCACCAGGGGACGTAAAGTCACATCTTATTATTGTCGATATTGATGTGTTGATGTTTTTCTATTAGTAATGTCGAGGATTAGGGCCCAGTCTTTGGATCCACTATGCGAAAAAATCACACATCCACGCATTCTTGTCTCCAAGAATGATTCCTTAAATTTTTCCTCTCATTAATGGTTTCCGGAACTTCATTTTTTGAGGCGAACCGAGCGATAGGAAAAACATTTTTCTTCACTTTCTTAAACATTCGTTCAAGGATTTTAGTGGAAATTGTGTAGTCACAGTTTTTGTACGTGTACTGTATATGTATGTGTTTTTGGAACGAGAGTTAGAAAGAATTTGAACATATGTAAATGGCTTAAAAATTACTTTCAGTATGTGTAAAACTAGAACATGTGTAAACTAAATTATTGACTTCATTTTAAAACTAAATTTTATATTTATATCATCATCATCATCATCATCATTGTCAACCATTATCAATCCACTGCTGGACGAAGGCCTCCCCAAGTTTCCTCCACAACGGTCTGTCTTGTGCCAGTCTCCTCCATGTCACCCCTGCATACTTTCGAATTTCATCCACCCATCTCCCATGTGGTCTTCTTCTGGGTCTTTTCCTGTCCCTTGGAATCCAATCTAAAATTTCGGCTGTCCATCGATGATCTGTCCTTCTGGCAGTATGTCCAGCCCATTGCCATTTCAGGGATTTAACTCTGATCATGATGTCTTCCACTCTTGTCATTTTTCGGATCCACGAGTTCCTCTTCTTATCTCTCCTGGTTACACCAAGTATGCACCTCTGCATGCTTCTTTGAGTTGTCTGCAGCCTTTGTATGTCTCTTTTAGTTAAGGTCTACGTCTCTGCACCATACGTAAGCACTGGAAGGATGCATTGATCAAACACTTTTCTTTCAAGACATAATGGCATATTGCTCTTGAAAATTATGCTGTTTCTTCCAAAAGCTCTCCAGGCAAGTTTTGTACGCCGATTAATTTCTTCATCAATGTGACCCTCACTTGATATCTGCTGTCCAAGATAAACGTACGTGTCTGTTATCTCCAGCTTTTCTCCATCAATCGATAAATCTTCATTTCTTGTAAAAGCATTGAACATCACCTTTGTCTTCTGAAAGTTCATTTTTAATCCACTTCTTTACTCTTGTCAGCAAGTTCCTGGATCATACTCTGCAGCTCTGATGAGGTAGTTGCAAAAATGACTACGTCATCAGCAAAACGAAGGTGGGTTAGATAATCTCCATTAATCTTTATCCCCTTGTTTTCCCAGCTCAGCGACTGAAAAATACCCTCCAATGTGGCATTAAAGAGCTTTGGAGATATGGTGTCACCTTGTCTCACTCCCTTTCCAATTTTTACGTGTGTTGTATTTTCAAACAGCCGAATCTTTGCACTTGCATTTTCATAGATGTTATTAATAATATTAATGTATGCATCTTCAATACCGCAGGTTTTCAGAGCCATTGTAACTGCTGATGGTTTCACCGAATCAAAGGCTTTTTCATAATCGATAAAAGCCATGCACAATGGAAGTTCATATTCCCTCGCTCTTTCAATTAGTTCTCTCAGCACGTGCATATGATCTATTGTGCTGTAGCCACTCCTGAATCCAGCTTGTTCTCTCGGTTGAGCCATGTCCAGTGTTACCTTCAAGCGGTGTGAAAGAACTTTAGTGAAGATTTTATAAACTACTGATAGGAGGCTGATAGGTCTGTAGTTTCCGAGATCCTCAATGTCACCTTTCTTATGTAGCAGGATCATTGTAGCGGTGTTCCAATCCTCAGGAATATTTCCTTCATTAAGGCATCGAGTGAAAATTTGGGCGAGTACTGTTTCGATTTCTCCACTTGCTTCTTGTATGATGTCTACAGTAATTCCATCTTCTCCTGGAGCTTTTCCTCGCTTCATGTTCTTGATTGCATGTGCAACTTCTGCTGGAAGGACTGGAGGAACTCTGGTACTGGTATCTTTCATGATGTCTGGAGTGCATATATCATCCCTTTCATATAATTTGGAGTAGAAATCTTTCACTCTTGTCAAAATTTCGCCTCTATTTCTTGTTACAGAACCATCTTCTTTTCTCAGTGCCATAATCTGTTTTCTTCCCTTACTGAGATGTCCCTTTGCTATCTTTAGGCTTTGGTTGTTTTCAATTGCTTTCCTCACTAGTTCACAGTTGAATTTCCTTACGTCTTCAGTGATACTTTTTCTTACTGTCTTGCATAGCTCTATATATTCCACTTTGGAAGTCACATCTTCTTTAGTTGTCCTCATCTCTCTTCTTTTTTGCATCAACATTTTGGTTTTCCTGATAATTTGTTCACATGCAACTTGTTCTTAGACCCAGCTAATTTTGTTGCTGTTTCCATAAGAGCTTTAGTTACATTTCTGTTAACTTCAGAGATGTCCACTTCTTCCGATGTTAGGCCTTCTAAAGCAGAGAACCTGTTCTTCAGTTCTAACTTTAAGGTATTATGGTGTTTTTAAGGTTGGTTATGTCAATAGATTTTGTTTGTCTTATGAGCTTGCCACGTTCAAGTTTAGTGTTGAGGTGCATCTTACATCTCACCAATCTATGGTCACTACCTGTGTTGAACTTGTTTAGCACACTTTTGCAGTCTTCTATGACGAATTTTTTGTTACACATAATAAAATCAATTTCACTTGTCGTCCCATTTGGATGTCTCCATGTCCATTTCCTGTGTGGCTTTTTCTTGAAGAAGGAGTTCAAGATGAAAAACCCTTCTGCCTCTGCAAACTCAACGAGAGTATTTCCACGCTGGTTTCTGTTGCCATGACCGAATTTACCTACTGGATTTTCATTCTGTTGCCGTTGCCCTATTTTTGCATTGAAATCTCCCATAATTATTTTCAAGTGCTGCTTACCTTTATTATTTAGATGACAAATTTCCTCATAAAATTCTTCAATTTCTTCTTCAGGATGACTTGTGGTGGGTGCATAAGTTTGAATAATCTGAGCCTGGTATCTTTTCGAGAGTTGGATAACGAGTCATGCAGCTCTGTCAGAGGAACTTTCAACTTCTACAACTTTATCCTTCAGTTTCTTGTTTATTATAAATCCAACACCACTAGTTCTGCCAGTATCTGTCCCACGATAGTAGAAGAGATGTCCACTTTTCAGTTCAATGAGATCTTCTCCTTTTCTCCTTACCTCACTTAGCCCCACGATGTCCCACTTGATCCTTTGTAGTTCCTCTTGCAATTCAAGAAGCCTTGAATCAGAAGATAGGGAGCGTCCATTGTAAGTAGCCAAGGTCAGCATCAGATGGCAGCCTAGTCCGGTCCTCCGGGGATTCTTAGCACCCTCTGCCTTCATGTCGCACTGACCGCTGCCTTGTCCAGGTACATTCCAGCTGCCGGAGACTGAGGGCCAAGATTTAAGTTGTGGAATCATTTTGGAGGGGTTTGGCCATAACTCACCACGCTGGCCAAGCGGGTTGGTGAGTGTGGGATAGAATTTTCTCTAATCCCGATGGTATAGTTATACCGCTATGGGCGGTCGTCAGAGCCCCTTTAGTGGGAACAGGATGCACCACGAGAGAAGGCGGGGTTGACATTTGTCAAGGAGAGGCTGTGATGTTACGCATCACCTGACCTTACAAATATATATATATATATATATATATATATATATATAGTAAATTATGAACATTGGAATCGTATATTGAACTCATGCATAATTAGTTAAATTAAATTAAGCTTACATTATGGCTGAGATTAAATAGTGGGTTGTGAGAAGCATTCATTGGTACAAAAGTTTGTGACGTCCAGGTGTGTTAGCAAGACACAACAAAATTTGGTATACAATCGTTCATTATGTCAGTAGAATGATTTTTTTAAGGAAATTAATTTCTTTTTCTCTCTCCCGAATTCTGAAATTTCTTATCCAGCAATTTGTAAATGAAATGATATGAACATTTTTGTATTCTTGAGTTTCGAGAAATGTTAATTGTGTACTTGATGTACATTTCATGTGATTATTAGGATACTCTGGATTTGCACCATTTCATTTTTATTTTTTCACTAGGCAGGGAGTCGTCAAAACCAGAGATAAGATTTTCGCTTCCTGTAAGCTCAAGAATTCCTTAGGAAGGTCACCTTGCAAAAACGTGAATACAATAAAATCCCCAGGGCAAAGCAGATTGAATTTCAAGAATTTTTGCAATGTCAGTGTCATAAGTACGCCATGGATAACCAACAGGTTCTTCATCCCCCACCACACCCCACGTAAATACCTTACCCCAAGTTACAGAGAACGTGAGGAAGGACTTTCAGCCAATAGCGTAGCTAAACACCATATCGTCCTTTTTGGCGCATGCGCGAAAGGTGTTTGTGAAAGTTTGGTCAGAGGAGAGAGAGTTCACTCTCACTCACTTTTACGCCTGTTGATTGTGGGGTCAACATCCCACATACTTTTCTGCTTTTGCTCGTATGCGTTGACTAAGTCACCATGTTGCTGCTTGGAAGGAAGAGTCCCTGCTCCATTGGTCAATGTTGGAAACCAGAAGTGTGAAATTTCAACCGCTTCTGTCCCAATCCAGTAGGGTCTGAAGTTCAGCACCCGCTGACTTGTTTTCTCCAGCGCAGACGTACCGGAGGAGGTTGCACCCATCGGACTTGTGTTCGTAGACTTAACCCTACCCCATATTGGAAGCAGATCCTAACTCCTTAGACGTGCAGCCGTGAAACAGAAATGCCTCAGGTCGCTCCGGCTAGCGCTAACCACTCGATGGACGCCGCCTGACTGCGACGCTAAACCAAGGCTGGAAGAAAACTCGACAGCCATTTTTTTTTCTTCACTACTCCGCCCAAGTAAAATGAAGGGAGACAATATCCCCCCCCCTCTCGGGAAGCTGATATCTGCAAATGGCGGTAGTTAACTCACCGACACTCATGACACAGGAATTTCCGGCATGCAAGAAGGTAAACTTTGCTAAAATATTATTTTTCGGTCACCAGTATCACGATATTCTTTGATTCTCTTGATTCAGAAAAAAGAAAAAACTCGGACTTGCTCCACCTTCAGCCCAAGTAGCGGATGATTATACACAAAGAAAAAAAAACAGGTTATCCTGCTAAAATGGGGTAATTTCCTTTCAATCCCACACAGCACTGTGATATAAATTACTCAAAAGTAAATTTTTCTTTTGTTCAGGGGTGCATTATAAAGTCTTAACTTCAAAGTTTCTTGATACTCTTTCAAAAAAACAACAACAACAACAACAACAAAAACTTCGGAGACATTGGTAATGTATTACACTCTGAAAACCACATAGTATTCATTTCATTTTTGGCCAAAGTGTATTATTCTTTTGTATTGTGCATGATGTTTTGTAAATGTACCTGAAAGGGAAATTACAAGTGTTGATCACATAATTTTTTTCTAAGCAAACGATAATTGAATCACACTGAATTTTGAATAATAAATGAATTACAAATTGAAATGTTAAAAATTTGCAATATTACACTAAACTGAAGATTGTATGAGTAATTTAGAAATATACACCCAACAAAATTAAAATTGGACTCTAAAACTTATTTTTGGCATTCGTGGGTGCTTTGTGAATGAAAAACAAAAGATAAAAAAAAATCAGTAAAATTCTAAACACAATTCTGATCAGGCGAGAGGCCTGACCAACAATAAATGCAACTGATAGTCAGTTTCTTACACCTACAAATTTTTAGTCACCTTTAGTACTTGTTTATGTGTGTTCAGTGAATCCAAAGTATTGATAGGTTAATCTTGTGTATTTCTTTTTTGTCAAGCTCATAAATCACCTCTGCACTTGGCAGAGTTCGAGGATCTGAGCCTGGTAAGATTTTAGTAACTGATACTTTGACAACATAAATTGTACTGTTTGTGCATACATTTTTCTTTTGTTCTACCACTGATTATTTTTTAGACATCACGTGCCATATTGTTTCACATTATTTTATACAAGTGTATTTACAGTATAACCCATGGTCATAGTGACCGAGATTCAAATTAGAAAAAAATTCCTTTATATCAAGTGGTTTCCGTGCCCAGGATTTATGGCTTGACGGATCACTTAACACAAAGTGACTCAAAAAGAATTTGTAATAAGGTGTAAAATATTACTTGTAAAACAAATTTCAGTTCGCGAGCTTTGAATAGGAAATAGGTGGAAAGTTCTTGAGATTCTTGATGCATATTTTTTTCCTTACTTCACCCAACTCGTAAAGTGCCATTTTATGAGAAATTTCACGTCTTGCTAACACAGAAAGATTTTCATGATTACAGAATTGAAGTTAATGCATAAACTAAGTATTTTTACTACAAGCAGCATAACTGCATTTTTTTTTCGTGTAAAGTACAGATTTGCTATGTGTGAAATTTTGAATGTTGAATTTTATGATGGGTGGAATTTTGAATGACCTTGAGTACAATTTTTCAATGAACGAACCTTTGTAGTGAGTAGGTGTGAGATATTATATATATATATATATTTATTTATTTATTTGAATCAGTGAGTATTGAAAAAAATAAGCATGTTGTTCAGAGGAGTAGTAGACCCAGTTTCCTAAGCTAGAGCAGTCTACGGGAGCATGGAGTTAGTGAATTAGGTTCCGACATTTTCGGGTAGCTCAGATAGTATTTCTGTTGCAGAATTTGCAGAGTCGTTAGAAAGGTGAGCAAAAGTTGCAACCTATCGGAGAAATTCAAATTTGTACTCATGAAAAATAAATGTCGAGGAGAAGCGAAGCACTTGGTAAAGGATTTCAGCTTTGTTGAAAAACATTCTTCATGTAATTTGTTGAGAGAGGCCTTATTGGACCAATTTTCTCTTTCCAAACCAGTGCCCATAGTAATCAGTCATGTTACAGCTTGTAAGCAGAATACAAGAGACATAGTGAGTCAGTATGATTTTGATGTACAAGTGAATCGCATGACGGAAAATTTTCTTCATCATAAAAATAAAAGCAGAGTTAGGTCACCTGTCCGAGGAAGGTTGCCGAGGAATAATGCTCCTGGAGATAGTCGTAAGAAGAACTGTAGGGCAGTCACTTGTTATCGTTGTCAGGGGAGAGAGCACCTTGCACATGAGTGTAAGAGTAGCTATAACCCCCGTCATTATGACCAGAGGAAAAGGTTAAAAGAAAATTCCAAGTATTCAGAAGACAGATATTCTGGATTTTCAGATAGAAATTATCTCACCCAGGAACAGGAAAGGTTAGAGGAAGAATTGCTTAGAGAAGGAGAGGAAAAACTAGAAAGAGATAGAATAGAGGGCCTTAAGGAGTTGGAAAGAATTTTGAAGGAAAGACAAACCAAAGAGAGACTCGAGCGAGTAGAAAGAGAGAGGTTAGAACAAGAGAAACTTCAAAAGTCAGAAAAAGAGAGTTTTCAGCAGTTTAAAAGGGAATGGCTAAAATTAGAAGGAGAATAACTTCAGAAGTTAGAGGAAGAAAGGATTCAGTAGTTAGAAGAAGAAAGAATTCATAAGTTAGAAAAAGAAGAAAGAATTCATAAGTTAGAAGAAGAAAGAATTCAAAAGTTAGAAGAAGAAAGAATTCAGAAGTTAGAAAAATAAAGGATTCGGAAGTTAGAGAAAGAAAGGATTCAGAAGTTAGAAGAAGAAAGGCTTCAGAAGTTAGAGCAAGAAAGGCTTAAACAGTTAGAGAAAGTCAGGAGATAGAAACCCAGGTAACAAATGACATAGAGAAGAAAATTCATATTTTTGAAACACGAGTAAACAATCAGGTTGTGTCGGAAGTGACGGAAGTAGAAGTTACAGAATCTGCCATGTGTGAAGATTTTAGTACTGTCGCCAACATAATTTCGGAAGTTTCACCGAATCAAACAGAAAGGGACGAAAGTATTAAATTAGCTGAGTGTTCGAGTTATGATTTTATTTCAGTAGTGGAGTCACCTGCAAATATTGTTGATAATTATGAAGAGTTTTGTGTGGTCGAAGAAGTTCATAATTTTAATGAGATTTCAAATATGCAGTGTGATGAATTTTGTGAGGTGATTATAGAGGAAGAGAAAGTCACTCAGCAAATTGATTGTTTTGATGGTAAGCAGATGGCAGTGAATATGGCGGATACAGAAATCCCCGTCATTGAAAACACCATTGTAGAAAGGGTCAATGAAGTTCAGAATTTGAATAAGAGGAAGGGTGTAAAATGAATACGCAACTGGATTTATTTCATTTGGATACTCTTTATGCATGTTGTGTTACCTGAAGACTGCATGTCCAACATGCTAAAGAAAAGCAGAGGACAAATTTCAAACCTTGAGCCAAGAGCTAAGGAAAATGAAACATTTGTTGAAAATCGCTCAAATGAGCAAATGAGAAAAGATTTGGACCTGACGACAAATCTTAAGTTCCAGCAATTTTTACTCTGGAACGTGAAAGGGGTGCGGCATGAAACATATTTTCCTCTGAGAAAGAAAGAAAAACTGGACTGAAAAGAATTTTTTCCCTTCAAAATGCTAAGACCTAAGAGATAATTATATAAGGGATACTTTTTATGGTAAAGTTCAGAGGTCTTAAGAGTTTTTTGAAAGGAATTGTAACAAGGGATAGTAACTAGTACAATAATTCTTTTTTTGTATTAGTTTTGTGTTAGTACATATGTAGTTTTGAAACAAAGTTGTAACATGGGACGTAGAACGTTCTGTATAAATTTAGATATTCCATGAATAGCAGTTAAATCACTTCAGGCATTATTTGGGAGAGGAGTGGATAAATTCCATAAAGCACAGAGTTGTAGGAGTTTTCTTTTCTTGCATTTCAAGAAGTAAATAGTTAGCATCATTCCATGTTAATAATGAAAAGGGAAGTTTGTTTCAGTTGGATTTTTGTTCCACAAATTCTCAGTGTACTTCTATGATGTATTTTTGAGGCGAACTTTTGTGATGTAGTATTACTGAAGCGAATTTGAATGTCAGTACTTGTGAAATGTAGTACATCAAATTTATGGGACATTCAGTTGAGCGAAGCAGCAGATTTAGGCAGAACTTCGATTTTTACTCTTGAGGTGCACATTGTGAGAAGTAGAAAGGATTGCTATTCATAATTTTGTTCGTTGAAAACGTTCGTGTATGTGTCTTGTGCTAAATATTCCGTCAGTTTTATACCTTGTTTTCTTTCTTATCTATGTTTGTGAATATGTTCTTTTCGTTTTTTCTTTTATCATATTGCGCAATTTGATATCATTATTGTATTAGTGTTGTGTTTCGTTCAGTGTAGTTTGTCGTATTAAGTGTTTGTTTACATCGGAAGCTCCGCTCTTCGTGGACGCCATGTTGGACTTCCGCTCTTGCGTTTCTGGATAAGATGGGGACGAGGCTCCACCAGCTTTCTAATTGGTTCACGAACTTGTGTTGATATCACGTGGTTTTGTTGTCATCGTGTGCACAACAAAACTTGGTTTTGTTGTGAAAGAAAAATTTTGTTGTCACAAAATTTTCTTTGGTTCCGCGGCGTCACTCAGCTTCTTGCTCAAAAATATTTCATTCCGGGGTAAGATGTATTGATGTGTTGATGTTTTTCTATTAGTGATGTCGATGATTAAGGCCCAGTCTTTGGTTCCACTATGCGAAAAAATTACACATCCACGCATTCTTGTCTCCAAGAATGATTCCTTAAATTTTTCCTCTCATTAATGTTTTCCTGAACTTCATTTTTTGAGGCGAACCGAGCGATAGGAAAAACATTTTTCTTCACTTTCTTAAACATTCGTTCAAGGATTTTAGTGGAAATTGTGTAGTCACAGTTTTTGTACGTGTACTGTATATCTATGTGTCTTTGGAACGAGAGTTAGAAAGAATTTGAACATATGTAAATGGCTTAAAAATTACTTTCAGTATGTGTAAAACTAGAACATGTGTAAACTAAATTATTGACTTCATTTTAAAACTAAATTTTATATTTATATATATATATATATATATATATATATATATATATATATATATATATATATATATATATATATAGTAAATTATGAACATTGGAATCGTATATTGAATTCATGCATAATTAGTTAAATTAAATTAAGCTTACATTATGGCTGAGATTAAATAGTGGGTTGTGAGAAGCATTTATTGGTAGAAAAGTTTGTAACGTCCAGGTGTGTTAGCAAGACACAACAAAATTTGGTATACAATCGTTCATTATGTCAGTAGAATGATTTTTTTAAGGAAGTTAATTTCTTTTTCTCTCTCCCGAATTCAGAAATTTCTTATCCAGCAATTTGTAAATGAAATGATATGAACATTTTTGTATTCTTGAGTTTCGAGAAATGTTAATTGTGTACTTGATGTACATTTCATGTGATTATTAGCATACTCGGGATTTGCACCATTTCGTTTTTTTTCACTAGGCAGGGAGTCGTCAAAACCAGAGATAAGATTATCGCTTCCTGTAAGCTCAGGAATTCCTTAGGAAGGTCACCTTGCAAAAACGTGAATACAATAAAATCCCCAGGGCAAAGCAGATTGAAATTCAAGAATTTTTGCAATGTCAGTGTCATAAGTACGCCATGGATAACCAACAGGTTCTTCATCCCCCACCACACCCCACGTAAATACCTTACCCCAAGTTACAGAGAACGTGAGGGAGGACTTTCAGCCAATAGCGTAGCTAAACACCATATCGTCCTTTTTGGCGCATGCGCGAAAGGTGTTTGTGAAAGTTTGGTCAGAGGAGAGAGAGTTCACTCTCACTCACTTTTACGCCTGTTGATTGTGGGGTCAACATCCCACATACTTTTCTGCTTTTGCTCGTATGCGTTGACTAAGTCACCATGCTGCTGCTTGGAAGGAAGAGTCCCTGCTCCATTGCTCAATGTTGGAAAATTGAAGTGTGAAATTTCAACCGCTTCTGTCCCAATCCAGTAGGGTCTGAAATTCAGCACCCGCTGACTTGTTCTCTCCCGCGCAGACTTACCGGAGGAGGTTGCTGATTGACCCCGGCCCAGCCGATCGCACCCATCGGACTTTAGTTCGTAGACTTAACCCTTTCCCAAATTGCAAGCAGCTACTAACTCCTTGGACGTGCAGCCGAGAAACAGGTATGCCCGAGGTCGCTCCGGCCAGCGCTAACCACTCAATGGACGCCGCCTGACTCCGACGCTAAACCAAAGCTGGAAGAAAACTCGACAGCCATTTTTTTCTTCACTACTCCAATCAAGTAAAATGAATCCGGGAATCTGATATCTGCAAATAGTAAAATAAATCCGGGAATCTGATATCTGCAAATAGCGGTAGTTAACTCACCGACACTCATGACACAGGAATTTCCGACATACAAGGAGGTAAACTTTGCTAAAATGTTATTTTTCCGCCATCAGTATCACGATGTTCTTTGATTCTCGTGATTCAGAAGCAAAGAAAAAAAAAAAACTCGGACTTGTTCTAACTTCAGCCCAAGTAGCGGATGATTATACACAAAGAAAAAAAAACAGGTTATCCTGCTAAAATGAGGTGTTTTCCCTTGAATCCCACACATCACTGTGATATAAATTACTCAAAAGTAAATTTTTCTTTTGTTGAGGGGTGCGTTATTAAGTCTTAACTTCTAAGTGTCTTGATACTCTCTCAAAAAAAAAAAAAAAAAAAAAGAGACAGGGGTAATGCATTACACTCTGAAACGCACATAGTATTCATTTTATATTTGGTTTGGCCAAAGTGTATTATTCTTTTGTATTGCGCATGCTGTTTTGTAAATGTACCTAAAAGGGAAATATCAAGTGTTGATCACATAATTGTTTTTTCTAAGCAAACGATAATTGAATCCCACTGAATTTTAAATAATAAATGAATTACAAATTGAAATGTTAAAAATTTGCAATATTACACAAAACTGAAAATTGTAATTTCAAATTTAGAAATATACACCCAACAAAATTGAAATTGGACTCTAAAACTCATTTTTGGCATTTGTGGGTGCTATGTGAATAAAAAACAAAAGATAAAAAAATCTGTAAATTTCTCAACACAATTCTGATCAGGCGAGAGGCCTGACCAACAATAAATGCAACTGATAGTCAGTTTCTTACACCTACAAATTTTTAGTCACCTTTAGTACTTGTTTATGTGTGTTCAGTGAATCCAAAGTATTGATAGGTTAATCTTGTGTAACTTTTTTTTTGTCAAGCTCATAAATCACCTCTGCACTTGGCAGAGTTCAAGGATCTGAGCCTGGTAAAATTTAAGTAACTGATACTTTGACAGCATAAATTGTACTGTTTGTGCATACATTTTTTTTTCTACCACTAATTATTTTTTATACATCACGCGCCATATTGTTTCACATTATTTTATACAAGTGTATTTACAGTATAACACATGGTCATAGTGACCGAGATTCAAATTAGAACAAAACTGCTTTATATTAATATCTCTGTTTCTAACAGTCCGATTTGGAAAATTATTTCTGTGTTGGAGAGCGTTTCCGGTGCGAAATGTTTCTGATATAAATTCATGTTTTTCTTAACGTACAAGTCTGCAACCAGAGAGCGTAAGCTCACGATTCCATTTACAGCAATATCTGAGGGATTAAAAACCTGATTGAAAAAAAAATTATTTCTTCCGTCAGATACTATTGTTTTCCATACCGGTTCCATTGACTTTGAATAGCTTTGATAAATTTAATTTGCGTCAGAACGGATTCAAAAGACGTGCTTATTACACCCGAAAATTCGGTGTCATCTTTCTTATTTATTCATTTGTGCAAACAAGTTCATCAACATTGGTGTAAACCATTGTAACTTGCAAAAAAGTATACCATTATTTTTAAGTGTAAATGTTGTTGACATTAATGGAAAGTGTTTCAAGGTGAAACACATAAAGACCGGGATTTACTCCTTCACATGATAGGTGATCGTTATCGAATGAACTGAACTAATGCAAAGTAACACTTGAATACCATTCACACGTAATGCCAAATTCGTTCTTCTGAGTACTTTTAATGGTAAAGAAGAATAGCAAGATATGCGTTTTTACTGATAAAGCATTAACAGTGTCACAAGAAGTGGCCATAATAATTGCCAAAAGCTAAATCTCTCCTACAAAAGACGACTTTGCCACCTCTATTAAAAATCCATTTAGGTGCACGAAGCTTTTTTTATTATTTTGATTTAACGCCAACAATGAGCGTCTCTGAGCTATAAGTTGCAGTGAGTCTCTAATTTAGGACCACTGGCTGCAGAGAGGGGTGGTAGACAGCGCCGTAAGACAAGCATATTGCCCATCCCTCACCCGAGACTCGAACCAGCACCCAACTCTGACGACTAGTTTTAAACCCACGCCAGAAACAAAAGTCAGTTACAGTTTGAAATAGCACACATGAAAGAACAAGTGTATTTCACTGGGAAAAACATGAAGTCTCCAGTAACAATCTGGCATCGAACAGATATAACGTACAAGTTTTTCCGAGCAGGGCATCGAATCACCTCACTCCGGAGTAAGACGCTCTCCCAACTGAGCTACGTGGACATTTGCTCTCACTGCTATCTGCCTTTATCTCATGTACGTCCTGCCGTACAGGCACGTCATACAGAGCAATGCACTTGAAATTCAGTATGACTAATATGTGATGTATCCACCTTAGAAGTGACGCACATGACAAATCGGCAAGTCCCAGCGATAAGCCCTTGCCGGCGTTGTTCAATCGGTAAAATGTCCTACCGACTCTGTAGAAGATCTGGGTTCGTATGAGATCACCACCACAGAAAAGGAGGATTTTGCTATATCGGTGCCCGAACGTAAAAATCAATCTCCTGGCAGGCTGGTTGGAAATAAAGGCGTGATGCTTCTACCATACATCGTCTGGAATGAATGAGAATTCCTTCTTCTACACTTCGGAAACTGTGTGATGATTCTTTTAAACATCATCTGGCTGGTTAGAATTCCTCCTTTAACAGAGTGCCCCTTCAAGCGTGGTTTGTCGGCTGATCCTACAACCTTCGATGTCGTGCACCAGCCTTTCTCTGGGAAGGAGAGGGATATATGTAACGTGCTTACCTCAGAGACCCACTCAAAGTACTGTGAAACGTTCTCCACTTCCTCCGCAGTCACTTCCCCGAGACTTTGCCAATTTTGATGACTACACGGAGGCCTTCACTCTTTGGGAAGAACTCCACTGGTCCGGCCTTTACTATTTATTAGTCGGCATATGTTCATGCTTGACTTTAGTCCTGCCTCATTGTTCTAATGCTTAGTATTTCCCAGACTACATGTGCTTACATTATACACTATCTACCAACAAGTAATTGGACACCTGTGATAGCAAAGGAAAACGAAGTTTATTCACCTTCAATAGTTGGTGGAGCCTCCACGAGCGGCGATTACAGCTGCGACGTTCCGGGGCATACTCTCAACCAGGCGTTGTACGACGGCTAGAAGTATTTTCTTCCACCCGGCTTGGAGAAGACGAGTCAGTTCCTTCACCGATTTTGGACGGTGGGGGCACCCATTAAGTCGACGCTCCAACTCGTCCCAGAGGTGTTTGATAGGGTTAAGGTCCGGGCTCTGCGAAGGCCAGTCCATTCGATTAACCCCATTGTCACCATACCAAGCCATGGTGGACCTCGCAAAATGACAGGTGGCATGGTCATCCTGAAAGTAACATGGGTCCACCCCGTAAAACTGCCACAACGTAGGAAGCGAATGGTCATCCAAAAGGGTGAAGTAGGACTCGGCGTTGAGTCCACCTGGAATCGCGACCAAGGGTCCCGTGCCATACCAGGAGAAACACACATATAGCATAATTCCACCGACGCCGAACTTCACAGTTGGCACAATACATTCCGGCAGGAGGCGTTCTCCAGGCAGACGCCAAACCCAGACCCTGCCATCAGAACGGTAGAGAGTGAACCTTGATACGTCGCTCCAGTGAACTTGTTTTCACTGTTCAACGGTCCACTGTCGACGTTCTGTGCACCACGTTAGCCGAGCAGCGCTATTGGACTTGGTAATCAAACGCTTGTGGGCTGCAGCTCGTCCATGATAACCAAGCAGATGGGCTTCCTTACGGATGGTATTCATTGAAAGAACAATCCCGGATGCCTGTTGAAACTCTTCGTGAATGTGGCTCATTGATTTGGTGCGGTTCTTCCGAATTTCTCTGGCCAGCACCCGTTGGTCTCTAACTCCCAGTATTGTGGGTCTGCCGGGTCGGGGCACATTCCGACATTCACCTCCTATCTTCCACTTGCCAATCACGTAGGCCACTGTAGATCTTGGGTACTTCAACTCGCTGGATATGCCACATATGGATTGGCCATTTCTCGAAATCAGAGAGCTCCGAACTGCGTGGCATCTTGCATGCGACTGGTTGCGTTTTCGTTTCCCACACGATATTTAACGGTGGCGGCGGCCGTGACGTGTATCAGTACCGCAGATATCGTCGATTGCAGGAGTGTCCAATTACTTGTTGGTAGATAGTGTATATGTGCTGTTCCCAGTGTTTCTTACTTTTATTTTCAATTTATTTTCCTCCTTCCTAGACATATTCCAGATTCTACGTATGTTTATCTCTTTCATGTTCTTAATTTTCACGCCGTATGTCCTGTACCTTTTTCATGTATTTATGCTCATGATCTTCCGTTTAATCGGTTTTTTCTCAACATTTCATGTGTATTTATATATACACTGCTGGCCACTTAAAATGCAACACCAAGAAGGAATCATCCGATTGGCCTGAAATTCGCAGCATGCGTAGCCCGCGAGAGGACATTCAAACGATTAGCATTGCAGGGAATATATGCAAATCATGTGCGCCCGGCACGCCACCGAGAAACACTATAAGAAGGATGCACAGAAGTTGGGGTGTAAGTAGTGGGAGTGTTTTGTGCTGCCGGACCTGTGTGTGAGAAGCTTCCTGATGCCTCGTCGCAGAATACGGCAGTCATTACAGCACGTTTCGGAGTTCGATAGAGGAAGAATAGTGGCTTATCGCGACAGCGGTTTATCGTACCGAGACATCGGCGCCCGTGTGGGACGACCTGGTGGACCATCAGTGAGGCGAGTATGGATTCGGTGAGAGCAGGAGAGACGGACGGACCGAAGTGAGCGATTGCCGCAGCCGCGGCACACCACCAAACGAGAGGACCGGCACGTTGTGCGGCGAACATTGACGGCTCGCACCGCCATATCACGAACATTAGCGCAAGAGTTTGGGTGTGTTGCGCAACAACCTGGGTCAGCACGTACCGTTCGACGTCGTCTTCAGGAACGGGGACTTGTCGCACGGCGCCCATTGCTCCGATTACCATTGACGTTACACCTCCGGTGAAGTGCGGCGGCAGTGGGCCGTTGAACGCCGCGCCTGGACTGCGCGATGGCACGACATAGTCTCCTCTGACAAATCCCGCTTCTGCCTGCAACACCACGATGGTCGGTTCCGCGTGGACGACTGTATGACGCCTGCATTATGCATCGCCATACCGGTCCGTCGCCTGTCGTTATGGTTAGGGGCGCAATAGGATATGACATCCGCACCCCTCTGGCCCGCACCGCCGGTACACTCAACAGCCACCGCTACATCTCCGACGTTTTGGAGCTTCCAGTCCTCCCTTACCTGCAGGATCTGCCAGCGGCCACGTTTCAACAGGACAATGCGCTCCCGCACGTGTCACATATCGTGCAACAATTCTTCATGGTCCACCAGGTGCCACTGCTGCCGTGGCCCGCCTTTTCACTCGATATGTCGCCCATCGAACACGACTGGTCGCTGATCGGCAACCGAGTGGCCCGCCAAGCACCACCCGCGGCTACGCCTGATGAACTGTGGCAACGTGTGGAAGCAGCCTGGACCGACATACCCCAAGCCCACATCCGAAGCCTCTTTGGTTCAATGCCGCGGCGTGTAGTGGCCATTATTGCCAGCCATGGGAGCCACACGAGCTATTGATGTCTGCGTGCTCCGCAAGTCGCACGGGCCTGTAAGCTCAATCGTTTCATCTTTGTATCTGTTGTTACTAGGGGTGTTCAAATGAAAAGGTACGAAACGTCATAAGAACGTAACCGTTAACATATTTGCCTATGCCGCTATGGGAGAACGTAGCGACACATCTAGGGATGCGATTGGAGTCGCCGGCGTGGATCGGAGCATGCGCGGGCGCCCGCATGCGCAGGAGAGAGCAGAGGCTCTTATAAAGAGCGCCGTCCAATTGACTACTTGTTGAATTCCTCCAGCACAGACGAACCATTAACTCCGATGTGTACTGTGAGACACTCCGAAGCCTACGCAGGTCCATCAAGAACAAAAGACCGGAGCTGCTCACGGAGGGTGTGGTTCTGCTCCATGATAACGCGCGTCCACACATCTCCAGGGTCACACACGCGGAACTGGCCAAGTTCCAGTGGGAGCAGCTTGACCATCCGCCCTACAGCCCGGACATGTCGCCCTGCGATTTCCATGTGTTTGGTCCCCTGAAAAAACATCTGAAAGGGAAGCGCTTCCACTCGGACGACGAACTCAAGGACGCTGTGCAGGACTGAGTCTCGTCACGGCCACAGGAATTCTGGGAACAAGGAATCCTTCGGCTCGTTAATCAATGGGATCGTTGTGCTACGGCCTATGGTGTATACTTTGAATAAAGTCTTCATTTATACCCACAGTGTCGTTTCGTACCTTTTCATTTGAACACCCCTAGTATGTGTCCAGTAAATCTAGCTTTGCTATCTCGTATCCTTCTTGGTGTTGCATTTTGGGTGGCCAGCAGTGTATTTCCATGTAACTCTTCAGAACAGCAAATGATCGAAGTACTTGAGGGAATAAATACTACAAGAACAGTACTTTCGCAAGAAATGCATATTTGTTGGTCAATTGAATGAAGTTTGAAATTACTAACATGAGCACAGAATGAACGGAGATATTCAGAGACATTCGAAACGAAGAAATAAAGAATTTTTCTATAGCTAATAATTTTTGTCTCAGATGAAAATAACTTAGTCATTGCATCCTGAAAATCCTCGTCTATGTACGTATTAGTAGTAATCATACCGATTCCAGAGAAAAAGTTAAGCAGGGAAAACAGACTACTTAAAAATACCTCAAGAGAAAACATGACTGTCTTTACCAGAAAAGACAGGAAAAGAAAAAAGAACACGCGGATATCACAGGAAGTACAGAGCCTACAACTGCCAGCTCTAATATCCGAAAAACGTAGTGAAGTTGATCTGGAATTGTATTGCAACAATTGAATAAGGAGAAACCGAAGAAGACTCAGGAAACGACCACAATAACATGGAAGATGGAAAGGGAGAAAAAGAAATCCTGCTTAGACCACTTCGAAAAGGGTCGTTCACGGCAGCAGGTTTGAAAAGAAGCGGAAGTGAGAGTCATTTGCGCAGCAATGGTTATCATTTTAATCGACTTTTTATCATTACAGTATATTACTGTTATCGTATGTAAGAAACAGAAAAAAAAAATGGAGAAAGTTTGTCACAAAGCAGGACTAATTTTAAGCGGCTGTGCGAGCAACATACCTGAACAACATCTTCCTACACAATTGTTACGATTTTGCATGACAGAATTTGATTTGTTTTTCTTCTAATGACATTCCCGAATATTTTGCGTATTTCTTCACCCGCAAAAGGCAAATAAAACTCATTCTTTTTTCTTTGTTCTCTCTTATTTGCTTTTTAACCTGTGTACTTGGGTCGTAAACCTCTACTGAACATTCCTTTTGAGTTTGTTATCTTATGCCAATTTCATTACTTCTTGATTAAACATTTTAATTCTGAACGGCACATTCCAACCACGAACAGCTTGTTCACTTTGGGAACGCTACCCTCGAGGCAAAGCAATGTAAAGTAACGACGTTGAAAGTAAGATAGAGTGGAGTAACGGAGTGTGTAAAGGAATAAATTACGAATAGATTGTGATAGCAGTGTATAGGAAAAGGTTGTTATATACGCTATATAATCAAAAGTGCCCGAATACCCCTTTTGGCTAGTGGATTTTCCCATTTCCGTCATCTTAGCAAGAAGTCAGTTCTGGAAATTTCTACCCTGCTGATCATTTGCAATTATTTGTTGTTACCGTGAAGTGGTAGAGCCTCGAAGCAACAACAGCTCAGTCACGACCTGGTAGGCAACGTAGAATGACATATCGGGAACGCCAAGTGGTAAATTCGGTGGTGCAACAAAATCATCGCCTGTCCTCAATAGCAACATTCACCACCGAGTTCCAAAATGCTTCTGGAAGGAACGTCAGCACCATAACTGTTCGTCCAGAACTGAACGGAAAGAGTTTTTACGAACGAACATGAGCAAAACAACAGTGCCAAGCGTCGGTTGGAATGATGTAAAACTCGGCGTCAGTGGACTCTAGACCCGTGGAAACGCATTCTTCGGAGTGATGAATCATGCTACACCATCTGGACGTCCGATAGAAATGTGTGGATATGGAGGATACCCGGTGAACGCTCCCATTCCGACTGTGTTGTGCCAACTGTGAAGTTTCGTGGAGGAGGCATCATGTTCTGGAGCTGTTTTACATTATTTCGGCTGGGCCCGTTAGTTCCATTGCCCAATAATCTTAACGCTGTGGACCATACTGACATTCTTGATAATTCCGTGCTCCCAACTTTATGGAAATGGTTCGGTGAAGGCAATTTCCTTTACCAAATGCACAATTCCTCTTTCCTGAAAGTGAGGTCTGTGCAGGAAGGATTTGATGGGATGAGTGTGAAAGAACTTGAATTACCGGTACAGGTCCAAATCTTAACCCCATAGAACAATTTTGGAATGAACTGGAACGTCGACTGCGAGCCAGGCTGAGACGTTGGATATCGCTGACCGACCTGAGTAAAGCGGTTGTGGTAGAATGGGAGGCGATTACCGCATTAATGTACCAAAATCTAGTAGAAAGGCTTCGCGACAGAGTTGGAGGCGGTGATAGTAGCAAAGGATGGACCAACTCGATTTTAATTCGTTTCCTATTACAAGCAGTTTGTGAATAGGTAAGTGTCCAGGCAGCGTTTCTTTCAGGCATACATCCAGGGGGTTCACCCCCTCCTCGGAGGCATTTTAGGTTACCGAGCCAAATGTTAATAAATTCAGGCTATGATGAAAAAGGATGTTTCGTTCCTTTTTATACTACAAATATTTCTACAATTATATTTTTTTAAATATTTGTTCAAATATTATAGTTTATTTTATTACAAAGTGTATTACGACGCATGGTATTCTTCAAAATCTAATGAGTAGACTAATCATACCTAATTGTCTGGGAATCATGATTCAGGATCAAGAGTGTGTTGAATGTTGAATGTATTTTAATAGATAAAAATTTCAAGACTGCGGTTCCCCACCCCCTTACCCATTCCCCTCCTTCAGCTGAAAAAAGCTTGTTATTCCTGAAATATTTGAAGAAGTAATTACCATATCAGGGATGTATATAGAATTTTTATTCGGGGGCAGGGGGGGTGAGGCAAAAAAAGGACGTTTTTTTTTAAATCCACCATCTGGAACAAAATTAAAGTTAATGAAAAATAGAAGAAAAATTAAAGCATTATTTCCAATGTAAGTTGATACATTTTTATTAAATTAAGGCATTTTTTAAAAAATGTAACTCGCATTTTAACCGAAAACAAAAAAAACAAAACACTTCCCCGACGACGGGGGGCTAGGCCCACTCTAAATGCGCCCCTGTACTAGACATATAGTAATTACTTTTATGTATATAAATATAGTAGTTTAAATTATATATCATCATCATCATCATCATTGTCAACCATTATCAATCCACTGCTGGACGAAGGTCTCCCCAAGTTTCCTCCACAACGGTCTGTCTTGTGCCAGTCTCCTCCATGTCACCCCTGCATACTTTCGAATTTCATCTACCCATCTCCCATGTGGTCTTCTTCTGGGTCTTTTCCTGTCCCTTGGAATCCAATCTAAAATTTCAGCTGTCCATCGATGATCTGTCCTTCTGGCAGTATGTCCAGCCCATTGCCATTTCAGGGATTTAACTCTGATCATGATGTCTTCCACTCTTGTCATTTTTCGGATCCACGAGTTCCTCTTCTTATCTCTCCTGGTTACACCAAGCATGCACCTCTCCATGCTTCTTTGAGTTGTCTGCAGCCTTTGTATGTCTCTTTTAGTTAAGGTCCACGTCTCTGCACCATACGTAAGCACTGGAAGGATGCATTGATCAAACACTTTTCTTTTAAGACATAATGGCATATTGCTCTTGAAAATTATGCTGTTTCTTCCAAAAGCTCTCCAGGCAAGTTTTGTACGCTGATTAATTTCTTCATCAATGTGACCCTCACTTGATATCTGCTGTCCAAGATAAACGTACGTGTCTGTTATCTCCAGCTTTTCTCCATCAATCGATAAATCTTCATTTCTTGTAAAAGCATTGAACATCACTTTTGTCTTCTGAAAGTTCATTTTTAATCCCACTTCTTTACTCTTGTCAGCAAGTTCCTGGATCATACTCTGCAGCTCTGATGGGGTAGTTGCAAAAATGACTACGTCATCAGCAAAACGAAGGTGGGTTAGATAATCTCCATTAATCTTTATCCCCTTGTTTTCCCAGCTCAGTGACTGAAAAACACCCTCCAATGTGCCATTAAAGAGCTTCGGAGATATGGTGTCACCTTGTCTCACTCCCTTTCCAATTTTTACGTGTGTTGTATTTTCAAACAGCCTAATCTTTGCACTTGCATTTTCATAGATGTTATTAATAATATTAATGTATGCATCTTCAATACCGCAGGTTTTTCAGAGCCATTGTAACTGCTGATGGTTTCACCGAATCAAAGGCTTTTTCATAATCGATAAAAGCCATGCACAATGGAAGTTCATATTCCCTCGCTCTTTCAATTAGTTCTCTCAGCACGTGGATATGATCTATTGTGCTGTAGCCACTCCTGAATCCAGCTTGTTCTCTCGGTTGAGCCATGTCCAGTGTTACCTTCAAGCGGTGTGAAAGAACTTTAGTGAAGATTTTATAAACTACTGATAGGAGGCTGATAGGTCTGTAGTTTCCGAGATCCTCAATGTCACCTTTCTTATGTAGCAGGATCATTGTAGCGGTGTTCCAATCCTCAGGAATCTTTCCTTCATTAAGGCATCGAGTGAAAATTTGGGCGAATACTGTTTCGATTTCTCCACTTGCTTCTTGTATGATGTCTACAGTAATTCCATCTTCTCCTGGAGCTTTTCCTCGCTTCATGTTCTTGATTGCATGTGCAACTTCTGCTGGAAGGACTGGAGGAACTCTGGTACTGGTATCTTTCATGATGTCTGGAGTGCATATATCATCCCTTTCATATAATTTGGAGTAGAAATCTTTCACTCTTGTCAAAATTTCGCCTCTATTTCTTGTTACAGAACCATCTTCTTTTCTCAGTGCCATAATCTGTTTTCTTCCCTTACTGAGATGTCCCTTTGCTATCTTTAGGCTTTGGTTGTTTTCAATTGCTTTCCTCACTAGTTCACAGTTGAATTTCCTTACGTCTTCAGTGATACTTTTTCTTACTGTCTTGCATAGCTCTATATATTCCACTTTGGAAGTCACATCTTCTTTAGTTGTCCTCATCTCTCTTCTTTTTTGCATCAACATTTTGGTTTTCCTGATAATCTGTTCACATGCAACTTGTTCTTAGACCCAGCTAATTTTGTTGCTGTTTCCATAAGAGCTTTGGTTACTTTTCTGTTAACTTCAGAGATGTCCACTTCTTCCGATGTTAGGCCTTCTAAAGCAGAGAACCTGTTCTTCAGTTCTAACTTGAAGGTATTATGGTGTTTTTTAAGGTTGGTTATGTCAATAGATTTTGTTTGTCCTATGAGCTTGCCACGTTCAAGTTTAGTGTTGAGGTGCATCTTACATCTCACCAATCTATGGTCACTACCTGTGTTGAACTTGTTTAGCACACTGCAGTCTTCTATGACGAATTTTTTGTTACACATAATAAAATCCATTTCACTTGTCGTCCCATTTGGATGTCTCTATGTCCATTTCCTGTGTGGCTTTTTCTTGAAGAAGGAGTTCAAGATGAAAAACCCTTCTGCCTCTGCAAACTCAACGAGAGTATTTCCACGCTGGTTTCTGTTGCCATGACCGAATTTACCTACCGAAGTTTCATTCTGTTGCCGTTGCCCTATTTTTGCATTGAAATCTCCCATAATTATTTTCAAGTGCTGCTTACCTTTATTATTTAGATGACAAATTTCCTCATAAAATTCTTCAATTTCTTCTTCAGGATGACTTGTGGTGGGTGCATAAGTTTGAATAATCTGAGCCTGGTATCTTTTCGAGAGTTGGATAACAAGTCGTGCAGCTCTGTCAGAGGAACTTTCAACTTCTACAACTTTATCCTTCAGTTTCTTGTTTATTATAAATCCAACACCACTAGTTCTGCCAGTATCTGTCCCACGATAGTAGAAGAGATGTCCACTTTTCAGTTCGATGAGATCTTCTCCTTTTCTCCTTACCTCACTTAGCCCCACGATGTCCCACTTGATCCTTTGTAGTTCCTCTTCCAATTCAAGAAGCCTTGAATCAGAAGATAGGGAGCGTCCATTGTAAGTAGCCAAGGTCAGCATCAGATGGCAGCCTAGTCCGGTCCTCCGGGGATTCTTAGCACCCTCTGCCTTCATGTCGCACTGGCCGCTGCCTTGGCCAGGTACATTCCAGCTGCCGGAGACTAAGGGCCAAGATTTAAGTTGTGGAATCATTTTGGAGGGGTTTGGCCATAACTCACCACGCTGGCCAAGCGGGTTGGTGAGTGTGGGATAGCATTTCCTCTGATCCCGATGGTATAGTTATACCGCTATGGGCGGTCGTCAGAGCCCCTTTAGTGGGAACAGGATGCACCACGAGAAGGCGGGGTTGACATTTGTCAAGGAGAGGCTGTGATGTTACGCATCACCTGACCTTACATCCCTTAAATTATATATATATATATATATATATATAGCTTTTTCATTAGCTATATATATATATAATTTTAACTACTATAGAAAATAGTCCCATTATAAAAAAGCCTTTGATTTGGTGAAACCATCAGCAGTTACAATGGCTTTAAAATCCTGCGGTATTGAAGATGCATACATTAATATTATTAATAACATCTATGAAAATGCAAGTGCAAAGATTCGGCTTTTTGAAAATACAACACACATAAAAATTGAAAAGGGAGTGAGACAAGGTGACACCATATATCCGAAGCTCTTTAATGCCACATTGGAAAATGTCTTTCAATCACTGAACTGGGAAAACAAAGGGATAAAGATTAATGGAGATTATCTAACCCACCTTCGTTTTGCTGATGACGTAGTCTTTTTTGCAACTACCCCACCAGAGCTGCAGAGTATGATCCAGGAACTTGCTGACAAGAGTAAAATAGTGGGATTAAAAATGAACTTTCAGAAGACAAAAGTGATGTTCAATGCTTTTACAAGAAATGAAGATTTATTAATTGATGGAGAAGAGCTGAAGATAACAGACACGTACGTTTATCTTGGACAGCAGATATCAAGTGAGGTTCACATTGATAAAGAAATTAATCAGCGTACAAAACTTGCCTGGAGAGCTTTTGGAAGAAACAGCATAATTTTCAAGAGCAACATGCCATTATGTCTTAAAAGAAAAGTGTTTGATCAATGCATCCTTCCAGTGCTTACGAATGGTGCAGAGACGTGGACCTTAACTAAAAGAGACATACAAAGGCTGCAGACAACTCAAAGCAGCATGGAGAGGTGCATGCTTGGTGTAACCAGGAGAGATAAGAAGAGGAACTCGTGGATCCGAAAAATGACAAGAGTGGAAGACATCATGATCAGAGTTAAATCCCTGAAATGGCAATGGGTTGGACATACTGCTAGAAGGACAGACCATCGATGGACAGCCGAAATTTTAGATTGGATTCCAAGGGACAAGAAAAGACCCAGAAGAAGACTACATGGCAGTTTTATGGATGAAATTCTAAAGTATGCGGGAGTGACATGGAGGAGACTGGCACAAGACAGACCGTTGTGGAGGAAACTTGGGGAGACCTTCGTCCAGCAGTGGATTGATAATGGTTGATGATGATGATGATGATGATATATACAGCAAATAGAAAACTTGCCCCCTCTAAGGTTCCATTTGGCCCCCCCCCGGCCAAAAAGTTCTGAAAGAAACACTGTGTCCAGGTACTTGTGATCAGATAGTGTGTGTGTGTGTGTGTGTGTGTGTGTGTGTGTGTGTGTGTGTGTGCGCGTGTGCGTGCGTGTGTGTGTGTGCGCGCGTGCTCGTGTGTGTTGCGTGTGTGCGCGTGTGTGTGGTGTACGGTTCAGCTTAGCCCCATAACTCGTTTTAGACAAACCTATAAATGCTGAGGAGTCCCAGCGAAACATCCTGGGTTATTATGCATTGACAACGTTGTGATAGTATTTTGTGGAAGCTTGATATCTCTATCTGTAAGACACCATCCCATATCCTACTGCTCGAGTTTTTACATATTGATTTGAGGAGACGGGCTTCGAAAAATTGGACTGGCCTGCTCCGCATCCTGATCTGAACCCTTTAGAGAATCTTTGGAGAAAATCGTCGCATGGACGTAGTGAGGCCCTGAAAGGTTGCCTGAGACACACGAGCCCATTCGGACAGCAGCAGAGCAGGCAGGTCCCGGAGGTGACGCGGTTGTGGGTCGGCACGTCAAACCAGTCGATCCAAATAGTCCCATAAATGCTCTATGGGATTGAGGTCGGACGATTTCTCCGGCCAAGTGGGAAAGGAGACATCTCTGTCGTGTTCATAAAACCAGTCATGCTGGCAAAGGAGACATTGAGGATCTCGGAAACTACAGACCTATCAGCGTCACCTCTCGTCAGACCATTCGTCGTCGGAAGCAACCTTTTCCCACTCTTCTACTGTCCAATGACGGTAGTCCCATGCGAACTGCAGGCGTCGTTGCTAATGGACCTGGGTTAACACGGGCGTCTAGACCCAGCGTCAACTCCGGAGACCCATGCGTCACAAAGTTCGCTCTACTGTTACCGAAGAAACGTACCTAGGTGCCCCAGCGTTCATTTGCGTGACCAACTGTTGCTCGTCGATTGCACTATTCCAGTCAACGGAGGCGACGTTCTCCTCTGGGGTCGATGGCCTTTGGGGCTCCTCATTTATGACGTTGGGAGGTACTCGGTGTGCCAGTGGTCCATTCTTGTACACTCTTACTATAGCATTTCGCGAACAACCCACGAAGTCTGCTGCTTCTGAGATGCTTCCACCCTGGGAGCGGTAGCCGATGATCATTCATGTTTGAACGTCCGTCAAATCACTACCTCTGGCCAATTGTGCCCACGTAACGCACTGTGGCTCATCTGTCCTGGTCGGCCGCTTATATCTCCGTGTGGTCGACTTTGTCTCGTGCACTCTGTGACGCGCTTGGGCGGGTACACTGTGATTCCGGGGGTGGTCATATTATTCTGATACGACTGTGTATAAACACACATATACCGGCCACTAAATTAGAAACCTTTATTTAGTATTGGGTTAGACTCTTTTAGCCCGAATTCCAGCTTGTACGTGGTTTGGCACAGATTCCACAACATGATATAGTGAATCTACGTCTGAAGTGTACCAGGCGTTTACCAGACAGTCTTCTAACTCGCACAGATATGACGTAAATGGACTTTTCCCCAGGATATGTTTTTTTAACATGTCTCATGCATTCTCAATGGGGATCAGATCAGGGCATTCTGGTGGCTAGGGAAGGTGGCGGAAGTCGCCATCATGCTGGCTGAACCACTACTGAATACATCTTGCACAATGGACAGTAGCATTGTCGTCCGTGAAACAGCAGTCACCCGCAGGATAAACAGTCAATATTACAGGATGGATTTGATCAGCAACAATATTCAGATAATTTTCAGAGGACACTCGACCTTTCAACAATATTCAGATAATTTTCGGAGGACACTCGACCTTTCAACAATATTAGGGGACTATTTTTATACTAACTGAAGGTGCTTCACACAACGATACCGCGTCCAGAACCGTGAGATGTGTTTATAAGTCAAACTCAGTCCATTGCTTCATCGAGCTTCCGCCAAGCTCTCTACCTACAGTCGGTACAGAACAAGATTTACCGCGGCTCGTTGGACCAAATGACTTTTTTCCAGTCTTTGAGTGTCCAGTCGTGGTGTTCCTGTCACCACTGTAGACGAATTCTCCACTTTTCAGCAGAAATCCGTGGTTTCCATAAACACTCAAGGACAATGAAATTTGCACACGTAGAAGAAAATATGCTACATCCGCGAAACTTTCCAAATAGCTAGAGTGCAAGCTGGTATGCAAATGATTCACGTTTTGGGCGATTGCGCATAACCTCACACCCTGTGGTGGCGCTGCAAGGACGAACCGGCAGCCTTATAAATCAGCGCATAGTCGATGCCCCGTGAAAGCAAAAAGCACCAGCCGACGCAAGCAAGAGTAGACGCTAGAGAAGTCCATTTACGCAAATTACGGACTTTGAGAGACGCCTGATCAGGGTGGTCGGCGCGCCGTATATCCCACCACGTGGATGGTTCTGAACATGCCGTCCGACTGTGTTGGGAGCAGTGGACACGTGACGGCACTGCCACACGGCGGAGCTGCTCCGGAAGGACCAGGAGGACCATCTGTAGAGAGGATCGACGGATAGTGCGCCAGGCACGAACGGATCCCACGGGAACCCAGTCCACTATACAAGCAGATGTAGCGGCTCTTGTGTGCCCACGAACCGTTTCCAGACGCCTTGCGGAAGCGAAACTGCGATCCCAGCGCCTCTTACGTGTGTAGCCATTAACACCGAAAAATCGCCGGCTGCATGTGCAGTGGTGCCAGGCCAGAGTGACGTGGAACGCCACAGACTGGCGACGCGTGGTCTTTAGCGATGAGTGCCGCTTCGTTTTCGGGTCAGATGATCATCGTTTTTGGGTGTGAAGTTCCCCGGGTCATCGGCACAATCCCAACCTTGCTATCGAGCGCCACACCTCCCCCACTGCAGGCATTATGATCTGGGGAGCCATTGCCTACGATAATTGATCGACTCTAATAGTGGCACGTGGATCATTGACGGGACAGCGGTAGGTGGATGAGATCCTACGGCCCCATGTGCTCCCATTCCTGGCCGGGATTTAAGGTGGGCTATACCAGCAGGATAATGCTTATCCGCACACGACTCGGGTTATCAAGGACTACCTACGTCATGTACAGACACTTCCTTGGCCTTCCTGCTCCTTGGACATGTTCCCCTATCGAACATGTGTGAGACCAGTTGAAACGCCGGCTGGCGTTGTGCCGCACTATCCGGTATTTGGAGCACACCGTCCAACACGTGTGGGCCAGTCTGCCGCAGGAAAACGTCAGATGTCTGTTCGCCTCCATGCCGTACCGTATTGCAGCATGTATCGCTGCACGAGGCGGTGCGACGCGCTATTGAAGATGACCGGTCTGCGTGCCACAGATTCTTCTGTAATTGTTCTGCAGCTCTGTTTTTGCCATCATGTGTATCATTCATCTGTATCATTACGTCCATAAAATGTCAGTTCAATTCGATGCTTTCTTCTCAGTGCGCAAATTTCATTGTCTGTGAATGTAGGATGCCACTAACTATACCGATCCCTCTTCAATCTCCCACCCATAATTCGCTGCGATATGGGTCGGGAACAACTTTCATTGAATGCTTCGATCAACTGCTGCACACAGGAAGTCCTCTTTCTGCGTACAGGTGTTCTCAGACGACGTACGTTTATCTTGGACAGCAGATATCAAGTGAGGGTCACATTGATGCCTTTTAGACAATTAAAGTGGGTTATTTTCCCAAAATTAAAGACCCCGGATATCTCACATTTTGAAAAACCAATCAGCAACGCTATTTTCAAAATCGTCGCTCCAGCCAGATAGTCACCTACAATAAGCTCTTTATCGAACTCTGAAAAGTCGCTTGGTTGTCCCATTGTGATCAGTACTAGCAAATGACCATTACTGACGAGCTTAAACAGTTGCAGAGACGTGGACCTTAACTAAAAGAGACATACAAAGGCTGCAGACAACTCAAAGAAGCATGGAGAGGTTGCCTAGTGCACAGAAAACAATATATATAAGTCTTAAAAGCGTATACTATGAAGTTGCGTAACTGCAAGAACCACGGGTAGAGTATATACGCAAAATGTTACTCACAATCAACGAAGAACTCCCCAAGGAAACCCCCGAAACTCCCATAAACTAACACACATAGACCAAAACATGAATTGTCACAAATATACACAGAAATAGCTGATATTCCCGGCCCCGACCCTGGTCCAGGTTTCATGCACGTGTCAGGTTAACTGAAAAACAATATCCAAAATAAGGGTTAGATCTTACAAAATTTGGGGCTAGACACCTAGTATTAAATATAAAACTTACCTTAGGTAGAGTGATTAGGTGTGTAGCCCTAAATTTTGTAAATTCTTAACCCTTGTTTTGGAGATTGTTTTTCAGTTAACCTGACACCTGCATGAAACCTGGACAAGGGTCGGGGCTGGGAGTGTCATTCCCTGACGAGTGGTTCCCGGTTTCCGACTTACATGTTTACTATCATTATTATTTTTATTATTGCTGCTATTTGTGTGTATATTTGTGATAGTTCGTCTTTGGAGGTTTCTTCGGGGAGTATTGTGAGTAAACAGAGCCATATTTATTGCGTTTCGTTTTGACAGTTCGGAGTTATATATATGCATTGAAAAGCAATTGAATTAGAGACAGCTGGCGTTATGCAAATGTGGTGCTGTGGGCGGCCCTGTAAACGGAAACGACATGACGTATGCAGCGATCCGACAGTATAAGTGATGCGACGGGAATCAGTAAAAGTCGGACGCAGTATGGGTAAGACGAAGGATCTAAGCTCATTTGATCGTGCACATTTTTGGGGCCCGACGAATGGGTCACTCCATCTCGGAAGTCGTACAGGCACTGGAATTTTCATGAGCCACTGTGTCACGGGTGCCCGTGAGTACATCGAATCCGGTAAAACCATCCCTGCAAGGGCCAACTGCCGTGGACAACAGCGTGTGTATGAGCGGGGTCAACGTCGGCTAGCTCGCATTGTAACAGCGGATAGACGGGCCACAGTGCAAGAAATCACTCGGCAATTTAACACTGGTGCGCAAAAACGTGTAAGCAGCAACACCATCCAGAACCATCTCCTCCCTTTGGGGTATAGAAGCCATCGTCCTACGAGGGTACCGCTGCTGACCGCACATCACAGGGTGCAAAGATTAGAATGGGCGCGGGAACATCGCCACTGGACCCTAGACATGTGGAAAAATGTTGCCTGGACTGATGAGTCGAGATTCACGTTGGTACATGCGGATGGCAGGATACGAGTACGGCACAAACCACATGAAGCGATGGATCCTTCTTGCCAGCAGGGTACTCTTCAAGCTGGTGGGGGTGGCATTCTCGTCTGAGGACTGTTTACGTGGACTGGAATGGGACCCCTGGTACGAGTGACATCGTCCCTCACATGTTAACGTTACCGGGATATCCTGGACGACCATTTGCTCCCGTTTGTGCGTCTTCAACATCTCACTGGGGACCTCATTCTGCAACAAGACAATGCACCGTGCCATCGCTCCCGAATTGCATCCGAAATGTTGAATGAACACTCCACCGACGTGACCTTGCTTCCTTGGCCAGCTAGGTCACCTGACTCAATCCCATTGAGCAGATCTAGGATGCCATCGAGAGAGATGTTCGAGGCTCTGAACCCCTCCATCAAATCATCATCATAATCATCAAGCATTATCAATCTACTGCTGGATGAAGGTCTCCCCAAGTCTCTTTTACAACGGTCTGTCTTGAGCCAGTCTTCTCCATATCACTGTAGCCTGTTTTCGAATTTCATCCACCCATCTCTCACGTGGTCTTCTTTTGGATTCTTTCCTGTTCCTTGAAATCCAGTCTAAAATGTCGTTGTCCATCGGTGGTCCGTTCTTCCGGCAGCATGTCCAGCCTATTGCCATTTTAGAGATTTTACTTAATTATGTCTTGCACTCTTGTCATGTTTCTTATCCACGAGTTCCTCTTCTTATCTCTCCTGTTTACATCAAGCATGCATCTCTCCATGCTTTCTTCATTTGTATGCAGTCTTTGTACGTCTTTTTTAGTTAAAGTCCACGTCTCTGCTCTGTACGTAAGCACTGGAAGGATGCACTGATTAAACACTTTTCTTTTAAGACATAATGGAATATTGGTCTTAAAAATTGTATTGTTTTTTACAAAAGTTCTCCATCCAAGTTCTATACGCCAATTAATTTCTTTATCAATGTGACCTTTGTTTGATATCTGCTTCCCAAGATAAATGTAGTTATTGGTTATATATCTTCCCCGTCAATCGATAAAACTTCACTTCTTGTAGAAACATTGCACATCAGTTTTGTTTTCTGACAGTTCATTTTTAATCCCACTTCTGTACTCTTGTCAGCAAGTTCCTGGATCATAACCTGCAGCTCTGAAGGGGCACTGCAAAAATGAATACGTCATCAACAAAAAACAAAGGTGAGGTAAACAATCCCCGTTAATCGTTATCCCTTTGTTTTCCCAGTTCAATGACTGAAATACCCTTTGCAGTGTAGCGTTAAAGAGTTTGGGAGATCTGGCGTCACCTTGTCTCACTCAGTTTCCAATTTTTATTGGTTTTGTATCCTTAAATAGCCGACCCTTTGCACTTACATTTTCATAGATGATGATGTTATTAATAATGCTAATGTATGCATTTTCAATACCGCAGGATTTTAAAGCTATTGTAACTGCTGATGGTTTCATAGACGGAATCAAAGACCTTTTCATAATCAATAAAAGTTATACATGATTGGAGTTCATATTCCCTCGTTCTTTAAGTTAGTTCTCTCAGTACATGGATATGATCTATCGTGATGTAGCCACTCCTGAATCCAGCTCGTTCCCTCGGTTGAGTCATGTCCAGTGTCAGCTTAAAGCCATGATATATATTAATATTTCATTGAAGAGCCAAAGGGAGACGCCTTGGTTAGAGAGGCAATCTAACGTAAGACTTTGTCTGCAGTGAGAGGAGCATTTGAACGTCTGAAAGAAGAGTCAAATCATTCAGACATTACTGGTATTAATTTTTTAATGTCTGTTTCCGTTTCCATTTTTCATACCACACAAGATGCGACTTTACTGTTATTCCAATTAGAGATGAGCTTGGGCCCGGGCTCGGGCGGGCTCAGGATTAATTAGGAGCCGAAACATCCGGTCCCGGGCTTGGCATTACACATGTTGAATTTCATTACTGAATTCTTTATATATATTCAATTTCATTGTTTATAAGTTACCTTCACGAAAAACTGTAATTAAAAAGAATTCCCTGGATATTATTGTTACAACTTGTTACCAAAAATTAAAGAATTTCTAGTGTTAAACACACGGGTAGTGCCATTTCTAGATCTGCAGCTTGATTTCTTCAGCAACGATGATTTTTTTTTCCGGAAAAAATCAGCAGGCTCATTTGAAGATGAGTTTGAAATTCATGATCCTGATCCAGATGAAATTTGTAAGTATGTGGAATTGCGCATGGGAGAAACACACTTTGAAGCTGTGCATTTTTCAATTTCCTAAGTTAGCTGCCATTGCGAGACGTGTACTATGTATACCAGCCAATAGCTTTGCTAGCGAAAGGGTGTTTAGTGCAGCAGGTCAAGTTTCAGAGGAAAGAAGATCAAGGGTTTTTTTTGTTTTTTTTTTATTGGAGGTTTAACGACCACCGTGAGCAACTCAATGGGCTATAAGCAGTCGCCCGTCCCTAATTTAGGGTCACTGGTTCCTGGGAAGGGAGAGAGTCAGTGCCGTAAGACAAACACAACATCCATGCGTGACCGGGATTCGAACCCGGACCCCTTACGGACGAATGATCAGAGGCCAGCGCCGTAGACCACTGCGCCACCGCGGCGGCGAAGATCAAGGTTAAGCGCTGAATCATTAGATGCGATTCTTTTTTTGAAGAGTTTCGAGGGGCTTAAACGGTAAAGCAATTTTCATGATGAACTTGCTAGGAACTGCACACACGTAGAATATGATCGTGGTTATTACACTAGTCAGTGCAAAGCTTTGTTAATGTTACAAAACGCAAAATAATCTGATCTGGAATGCTCGTACGTCTTTTTTTCTTTTGGGAAATTTTCGTACATGCTTTTTTTATACTCTACTACATCACTGTAAACTATCTTTACCAGTTAGAATATACACTGTATGTAAATTATATTGCAAAGTTTAGCATTCTAGAGTCGAAATTTAAAACACATGTAACTGTTGATTAACCGAAGTAAACTTTTTAAACTAATGATTTTTAAACTAATCCTTGATGGGCGTTGGCTTGTGCATAATGCAAGCCTTGCTAAGAGTAATATTCTGAAAACCCGGGCCAGGGCTTAGCAAACACATGTAATCAAAGAAAACGGACTGGGCCCGGGCTCCTCAAATTGAGCCCGAACTAATGTCTAGTTCCAATCATAAATTTTCAAAATAAGGCTCGAGGGGATGCAGCAAATAAATTTTGTGCGGCAAAGTTTTACAGTTTCTACTGCACGGAGTCCTCTGTATTTTAGAAGAGTAGAGTAGAGAGGTAGAGTGAGAGAGATGAGAAGTCAACACTCGTAGAATCTGTGCCGACCACAGAAAAAATATTGAATGTGTGACATATTATGCATTCGATTTCAGTATTAACAACTGCAGCTAATCATATTAACCTTACACATTTAAGGGGTAAATAATGCACAAGCTGTACATAGTTATATCGTAAAGAAATATTTATTTTGAAACGCTTGTATGAAACAATATGCAGGTGAAAAATGTCTGTAGGGGTACGTCCCTAACTGGGCGTTGCTGTTTATTTACCTGAGACTTACTACTGTCAGCTTTTGCCTAAAAACGTAATGAAATTCAGAAAATTTACAGAGCTTTTCAGAAAAGAAATATAACGGAGAACTAACATAGTGCGCATAAGAATATAAATCTAGAAGGAAGGTTAATTTACAGATTTACGCAACAAGAATAATTGATTAATGGACGAGGAGAAGAATGTTTCGTGTATTATTTAGCTATATTTGGAATTAGAGATTCAGTGTTTGGGTCTGCGTTCCTTCTGGTGATGGGGTTTCATGAGATGCATGTAATTATTGGTTCTGTATTTTTGGTAGGGATGTGATATCGTGTGATGAGACGTCACATGTCTACAAAGCATCATTTTGGGTTTGAAGCGGCCTCTTGGTATTGGAATTTGTCGATGTTATTTGGTTGTTTTTGTTTTCAGTAGTTTATTTCGTAAGGAGGTAAAAGGGCAGTGTGAGGTACGATTGATTTCCAATTAATAAGAAAAAAATGTACTTATTGTTGAATGCGTTAGGGGTGGCTTGGTAGTGGTGGTTTATCTTTCAAAAATTATGTATGTTTATATTTTAACAATTGAACCAAACAGGTGGTTATTTAAAATATAAATACATTTCTCCTTCACTTTTATTCGATTGCTGAAATTTTTTGTCGAAAATCACGACTGAAATGCGTGCTGCAAGCTTGACTGGGGAACGACAGAAGAATTGGTTCTTATTCTATGAAATGAAACTCAGAGTCATTAATTTCCGTGCTCCAAAGAAAGAGAATAATTCAACTTACTGTGAGGATGGGTGCCGAGGCAGAAGATGTGGTTTCTGTGTTTGCACTGTCATCATAGTCGACGTGGAAACCGGGGGTTGTCGTGTGGGTTGTCAGCGGCTCTTTGTTGCTTGATGAGATGTCGGGCTCTGTGCTTTCCCAAGCACAACGAAGATCCCCGCTACGCGATTCCATTCACGAAGATCTTAGGACTCATTGGCAAACCTAAGGCTCGCCTTCCAAACATCACGATTCAGATGGCCTCAGAAATCCTTCAGTCCACAGGCCTAAGGAAGAAAATCAAAGTTTAAAACAAAGAACGGAAAAATTATTTTTTGCAGAAAAATGAAAAATTGTGCTCAGGCTTTGAAAGAAAGCCAATGTGTTTTTTGATAACTTCTGTACATTTGTCACATTTCATTCAATGAAACTACCATCTACACTCGCCTCACAGAATTGCAAATACTGAAGCTATATGTATGAGGAGAAAAGCTTATTTAGATTTAAGAACTATAAACTCATATACAAGACGATAAAGGCTTTTATATATGAATATAATGACAAAGTATAAACGCAGTGCAATATCGACTTACATGAGCTCTATAGGTACAGCATAGCTAAAAGAGAATTATGTCTTATTTGCATCTGCCGTCTCGGTGGCCGAGTGGTCAGAGACGTAGGCTTCTGGCCAATCGTCCGTATTGGGTCCGAGCGTGAGTACAGGATAAGGCATAGATCGTGCACTTGTCTTATGGATATGGGTTTCTCCGTTCTCTGGAGCCAGTGGCCCCAAATTAGGAAGGAGTAACTACTTATAGCCCTTAGAGTTGCTCACCGAAACTAATCATACACTATCTTAAAAAAAAACATGCATCGAGGCGAGGGCATTAACAAAATTAAAAAAACGATAGTGAATTTACAATATTCCATTGCTTCGAGAAACGATCAGAAAATCTCTTTAGTCTTACCGTTTTCACCATGCGGCTGTTGACATATCTTTTTCCCACATCGTCTGATTAGCGAAAACCAGATTCATATTCACAAATGAAACGAATATGAGTGTAATTTCCGAACAATCTGATGGCTCGTGAAGACCTACCTACCTGCAACATACGAGCGCTCACATATTGATAGTGAATTTGGTTCTGAGCAAGCTCCACATCACAAGCTAAACTATAAATATGTTGTAGGGCTAAGATGAGACAATAGGGGCCGTGGGTGGCCTAGTGGCCAACGTTCGTGACTGCCACGGAGAAAACCTCAGGTTCGATCCCGGGCAGGTACGAACGCTCGATCCACTACTAAATATCCGCCGTGCGTCGGATGGGCACGTTAAGCAGTCGGACGCCAGGTACTGCCCCCCCCCCACGGTAATAAATAAGGGCTGTGACGTACCTGCCAGTAGGACGCACACGACATAAAGACAGATAGGAATCAGAATAATCGTCTGCGTAGCTCAGTTGGTAGAGCGACTTGTTCCGGAATAAGCGGCCTCGGGTTCGAATCCCGGCTTAGACCAAAAATGACGAGAAATTTACTTCGTTATAGGGCGTCTTCCTCCACCTTTCTACCCCGTTTCCGTGTCACTTTCCTATCGGGCACTCTAGCACAAATCTCCTAGCTTTCTATTTCTAAGGGTTGTTTAAGCCCTGGGGTCAGACACTCCCTAAAATCCTCAACATATGGTCTGATGAGACGATAGTCTGACGATGAATCCAAGATGCTTTTATCGACAAAATTGACTGTTTTCCAGGACTGTCTGATTATTCGGTCCCAGCCACATAAGCAACATGTCTGCGGCACTGGAGATCACTAGGTCGACGGCTGGTGATGTGATGCGCAAATGAAAGAGGACTGGCGCAGAATCTGTCAAGAAACGAGCGGCATTTCTCTGAAACTAACAGAACGAAAAGGATTGTTTGCTTACAAGGCAAATCAACATTCCCTCAAATTATTCAAACTTTATGTAAGATTATTGGGCCTGATGTTAGCACCAGTACAGTGTGCAAGACGCTGCATGACATTGGATTTTCAAACCATGTTTATTTAGAAAATAAAAGAACTATGTAAAAATAACGAAAATAAAATGCTGGAGGGTAGATACCCCTCCGAGCGTGGGAACAAAAATCAGTTAAAATCGTAATAACATTCAACACAAACAGGCAGGCGCAGCATCAATAACATTAACACAAAAAAGCAAGCGTATTCATCAGGCACAAAATACTCTCGGGAGAGACGTCTAATAGATGAAAGAAATATCAATGCCCAAACAAAGTCCTCAGCTCATGCTACAAAAACTCACTAAGAACAAAATCGAAAGACAAAATCAAAAGGAACATGATATCATGCACACAATACACGGAAAATAAAAAAAAGTGCAGCTGAAGACAGGTAAATACCTGCCCGGACGACAGCAACTACCGCTCTCTCACTAATAATACACGAGCATGATAAATACATGTACAAAAGAGCTAAGACGGGCTGAGCCCGAACTCGAAGCAGAGTCTGGGCCCGAATCAGGCTCGGTCTGTAAAATATTTCCTGCGGTTTGAGCTCGGGCTCTTAGAAAGAGGGAGAACAAGAGAAGTTTTTTTATGTGATTAAAAATGTGATTTTATATGATTTAGCAAATGAGACACTTTGTAATTGGCGAAAGGAATTCTTCGGCAACTGGTTTTGGTTGGAGAGCGGGCATTCGAGATGGCTATTTATTCCGGGCTTGGGTAGAAAATGCCATAACGCGCGGCCGCCGCGCATTAGTGTGTTCCTACAGAGGAGAAAAAGCTTTTTCAAGAACTACAGATGTTCGATAGTTGATAGCATGCCGAGGATAATTTACCCTCTATCTACACGCAGTAGCTCTCTGCTAATCCTATTTAGCAACGTACGTATCGCAGCGCATTGGGGCGCAATAATATGAGCATTATATGAGCAACATACAATTGCAGCACCGCCCGATCCTTCTGGAAATCCGGCCACCTGAAGCACTTCAGGTGGAAACGAACGGTCAAAGAAAATCGTGCAGTAACACTGTAAAAACAGATAACCACTCCTCATTGGTTAATTGCAGGAGGAAGAGAGAGTGGAAGTGTGGAAAAGGAGGGGTTTTTTTTTTGTTAATGGTTGAATAGGTTGGCCGGTTTTCGGGCTGGGGCTCTATCTTGCAATATAAAATTCGGGCTCAGGTGGGCTCGGGCTGATATACTACGAGCTCGGACGGGCTCGGTGTACAAAGAACAGGAGCACGGAAGAGACAGTCAACGATCGGTCAAACAGACAGAAGCGGAATGTAGAGGAAGGACACTGTTTCACTGGAACAGAACACAGAAATTAAACAACACACAAGAAGGTAATATGAACAACGAACTCAGGTAGGTGAAAGGGGAATTCTACTTAAGAAAAAGGTAGATAAAACAAAGCTGAGATCAGGAAACATGTCTAAGGATCACGAAGCTGAAGAATGAACTTCTTAATTCAACTGATCTGCTGCCGTTATGCAATCAAAAATGTTCGGCGAATTACTTGTGATTTATCCCTCAATGTAACCTACTTTACGAGTTTTTTATGTAAATTTAGTTAGTTCTTGGTTAAATATTATCTCACTGAGCTGAACAATTACTTTTCCGAACAGCTTTCATAATTTGGCAACACTGACAGTGAGCCATAGCGAAATAAAATGACAAGATTGAATATGGATTTAGTGGATTTTCAGAGATTGCCAGTACATTGTTAACCGTTGGTTTTGTGAAAGAGATAAATTTTACTTGATATACACTATATTGAAGAAAGTAACAGGACACCCTTTCAAAAGCAAACGAACGGATCCGCTGCGTTGTTAAGATGCGCGGTACAGCTGGAAACGGCAAAAAAACAAGCCTGCAGCTGACCGCGATCATATCGCACTGTGAGGTTGAGTGAAAATGTCGTGGCGGGAGAGAACAGACTTTGAGAAAGGAAAGATTCTTGGGTGTTATATTAGTGGGTTGTCCATAAGAGAAGCCGAGAGGCGTTTAAACATACCCAAGGCAACTGTTTTGGATGTACTGAATAAGTGGAAGAAACATGGCGTGCCTGAAGCAGTAAAACGTACCGGCAGACGAAAGAAAATCAGTGATAGAGGACGTCGAAGTCTCAAGAGAGTCGGTTTGTGCACAGAAAAAAAATCTCGATATGTACACGTACCATTCGCAGAGTACTACCTCCATATGTACACGTACCATTCGCAGAGTACTACCTCCATATGTACACGTACCATTCGCAGAGTACTTCATTCCATGAGTTACTGTGGTCGTGCAGCTACTCATAAGCCTTTTATTTACCCCCAGAATGCTACTCGTCGTTTAGAATGGTGTAAAAAACATTTATCGTGGATCGTAGATCAATGGAAACAGGGCCTATGAATTGATGCATCCAGATACACGATTCATCAGACTCATGGCCGTGTGTGGATATGGCGGCAACCGGGGAAACTCTGTTTAATACAGTGTACTATTCCAACGGTCAAGTTTGGAGCTGGAAGTGTATTCGTGTGGGGGTGTTTTTCGTGGTATGGTCCCAGCCCATTGGTTATCGGGGACAAACCTGTTAACAAACACGTCTACTTCGATATTGTGGACAATTAAGCCCTACCAACTCTGTGGCAATACTATAGAACCAAGCTTTGTTGGTACCAGAAGGATAATGCACCGAGCCATAAAGCAAGGACTGTTACGACGTGGTTTAACGATAATTCCGTATGGCATGTGGACTAGCCAGCACAGAGCCCTGGTCTTTATCAAACTGAGCACCTATGGGACGAATTAGAGCGCCGCATAAGAAGTTTGGAGCCAAGGCCTACTACTAAGCAACAGTTAGCGGCAGCATTATGTACTGAATGGAAGCGCATACCTATCGCTTTGTTCCAAAACCTTGTCGAAAGCATGTCTGGAAGGGTCAGTGCATGCATTAAGGCCAAAGGTGGACCGACACCGTAGTAATGTATGTCAATAAATGCTATGTTGTGTTTGTCTTCTAGGTGTCCGGTGACTTTTGTCAATATAGTGTATGTGTGATCGATGAATAAGTGTCATTGTTATACGATTGATAACTGTTTTGATACCTGCGAGATTATATTTTGACAATGAATTATATTGATGTCCTGAGGTACACTACTGCTTGTGAAAACTGCAATACAATGAAGGATTGGGGGTATTAGCTTGAAACGTACAGTATATGTACAACAGGTTGGGACATGCAAAGTATTAAAGTGTCAGCGAAAGTGCGCATGCGGTTTCGGAGAAGCGCATTCTGAACTATCTGCTCTTGGGTATAAAGAGCTGCCTCAACGAGATGTTGTAATCAGTGAAGATTCGTAATGGCATTTCTTGTGCCTCACTATACCCCGTCGCCGAAGAAAGTCGCATTATGAACATTTGGCGGACTTCGAGCGAGGAAGGATTGTTGGGATGAGAGAAGCTGGATTTTCCTACCGCGAAATTGACACTCGTACGGGACAAAATGCAGCACAGTGGTGCGAATTGACACTCGTGCGGGACGAAATGCCAGTACAGTGGTGCGAATTGACACTCGTACGGGACGAAATGGCAGTACAGTGGTGCGAACGTTACGTCAGTGGACAGATGAAGTTCGGGCGTGTAGACGTCAGGGAGATGGACCGCAAAATCACACAACTGAATGGGATGACAGACACCTCTACCGCATGGCCGTGACCAATCGCACAGAGACTTCCACGGTGTTAGAGCAGTAGTGTAGCACTGTTGAAGGTCAGGCTTTGTCATCCAGCACAGTTCAACTTCGTCTGCTTAACAAGGACTGGTACCTAGCAGCCTATTGCCGCGCATCAACCAGAGACGCCTCAGGCTGCAAATGGGATCTCGAATATAGATATTGACGCGCTAATTGGTAAGAAGTCATGTGTTCTGAGGAATCACGAATCAACTTGATGCACCGTGCAGCGTCGTACTGGCCCAACGCCAAGCGTCATGGTTTAAGGCACCGTTGGGTTCAATTCGCGATTTCTCCTGATGCAAATTGAACGAACTCTCAACAGATTGTGATACATCAGGGATTTTTTAGATGCAGAGGCGATACCCTTCCTGCAAGGTAATGGCCGGTCACATGTTGCCCGAAATGTCAAAGACCTCTTCCATGCACGACAGATACCGCTTCTTCCCTGGCCTTCACACTGCACGATATGTTCCAGATGGTACATGTCTGGCACATTGCAGCTAAGCACTGGCCCGTCGAGACCCTCTGCCAGTAAACACAAATGAAATCTGGTCTCGCATAGAAGCATCTAGGGAAGCTATTCCTCAAAACGGTATAAAAAAATTCTTCCATTGAATCTCATGTTGTGTAGAGGTTGTTATTGTTGCCCGAGGTGGTTACACACGATACTGAGTTTTGAAGGGAAAAATCTTGTGTAGTCAACAAATGTTAATTACTTATCTCCTGTAAGATGGGCAATCTGTGATATAAATTCTATTTGAATAGCGCGATATTTTGCGATTTTCACAAACACTACTGTACCTTCATTTCATTTATTTCCTTTCATTTATTTATTTTGTTCTAGGGTTACATTTGACTGTATTATATTTCAAAATAAGTAAGTTTTATAACATATAGTATTAAGAATAACAACGTACATAATGTAAATATTTATGTACTTATGTACAGGGTAACCATAGAACAGGAAATTGAGTAAAAGGCTATATATGTATAGCCTGAGTGAATCCCAATTCCCCTAAAGTATGTAGTCAAGTCAAATGTCCTGCACATATAAAATTTTCTCATATGTAGTCTGATTAATGAAATTTACCATAGAATTTTGTATTTTAATTTGTTAGCAAATATTTCCTCAGTTGCTTTCGAAAATAATTATAATTATTGATATGTGTTAATTGACAAGGTAGGTTATTCCACAACATCAATCCCTGGTAATTAATAAATCTTTTTTGGGTTAAGGTGTTTGGCATTGGTAATAAGAATGCATTTCTATCTCTTGTTTGATAGTCGTGACCTACAGTATTCAGTTGAATTAAATGTTGATACCTATTCTCTTTTATCCTTTTATACATAAATCCTAATAATCTAAATTGCCATAAATTCTCAATATCTAAACATTCATATGGATTCATACGTCCCCTCATATTCAAATTAATTCCCCTGAAGTTATTTAAAATTCTGACCATCCTATTTTGTAATGATTTTAATCTATATAAATTTGTCTTAGTAGTTTGTCCCCATACCAATGTACAATAAGTCAAACACGGATGAATTAGACTGTAGTACAACATTTTTAATGCTTTGATTGTTAAATTGTTTGAAATTCTCGTTAATAAACCCAATACCCCCGAAATTTTGTTTACAGTATTTTGAATATTTATATTCCATTTTAAATTATCCTCGATTATTATTCCCAAATATTTTATATTCGTTACTATTTCAAGGGTACACTTCTCCACGCAAATAGATGGTGGCTCAATAATCTGTCTATCTCCCTGTTTAAAAATCATAATTTTAGTTTTTTTAATATTCAAACACAGAAAATTTGTGCCCAGCCATTCCATCAATTTTTTAATAAATTTATTACATTTTGTCTTTGCCTCATTTATATCTGCACCCGAAATCAGAACCGTGACATCATCCGCAAATAAAATCAAATCCTCATTAGGTTCAATGTTAAAAATGTCATTTATATAAATTAAAAAAAGTAATGGTCCCCGGACTGAACCCTGCGGCATTCCCATATCATTAAGCAACCCATGCGATTTTATTAATCTCCACATACTGTTTCCTGTTATGTAAATAGTTCTCTAATAAATTGTAATATTGATTTCTTATTCCATTATCATAGAGCTTATCCAAAAGTATTCCATGACCGACCGTGTCAAATGCCTTTGTAAGGTCCAGGAATAACGCAATGGTTACTTATCCCCTTTTTCTATTATTAATTATGATATTCTGTAGTGTTAAAATAGCTATTTCTGTTGATTTTGCCTTTCGAAATTCATACTGATTTTTATTGATTACATGATATTTCTCAAAAAAGTTTCCTAATCTTGTACTTAAAGTTTTTCCAAAACCCTAGCAAAAAAAAGATAAGTTAAAAATTGGTCTGTAATTATTTATATTATATTTGGGCCCAGTCTTATGTTTTGGAGTTATTTTTGTTGTTTTTAATTTATCAGGTATTTTGCCAAATTCAAAACTCACATTAAATATATGACTGAGAGATTTAGAAATTATTTTAGATACCCTTTTAGTAGCTTTTGGATGTATATCATCTGGTCCCACAGACGTTGATTTAATATTTCTCATGCATGCCTCAACCTCAGCTACAGGAAAAAATTAAAAATAACACGAATTTTGTAAGGTTTTGTTGTTGGTCAGTAGATTCCGATTTTTTTATTATTTGTTTTAATTTTATTTTTTATTTCTTTAGGGACATTTATGAAATAGTAATTGAATTCATTTGCTACAGATTGAGCATCATAAACCCTCTGACCACCCATGCTCAATGTAATTGCTTCAGTTGTATTTTTTTCCTTCCCAACATCTCATTTATATTTTTCCAAATAATTTCAGTCGATTGTGTATTGAATAGATCCTTATAGTAATTTTTTTTACATTTAATTTCTTTATTAAGCAAACTCCTAAATTTTTTGAAGTTTAATAAATCAGTTTGTTGTCGAGTTGAAAGAAATTTTTTAAACAATTTATTATTTTTATTAATTTTTTTCAATATTATATTATTAATCCAAGGTTTTCTTGCCCTTTTAGGCTGTGTTACTTATTTTTTTGGAAAACATTCATTATAGACTGCTGTAAAGTGATCAAGAAATATATTATATAATTTTTTCTGGAGAATCATGTGTTGTAATACTATCCCAATTTATTTTTTGAATTAATTCATAAAATTTAACCATATTAGCCTCACCCAGATCCCTGATTTCATGTTTTACTTTAGTTTGGAAAGATATTAATTTTTTGTTATGAATTAAATAAGTAGGTAAATGATCACTTATATCATAATTTAAAACACCAGCACATATATAATTAGTATCAATGTTAGATATGCATAAATCCAAAATAGAACTGGAGGTGTCAGTGAGTCTATATAATTCTTAAATCCATAAGTAGTTATAAGTGTTAATAATCTTTCAGTATTTGTATTATTTGAAGCAAGATCTATATAAAAATCCCCTATAATTATGACTTGTTTATTTGATAATGTTGTGTATTCAAGATAGTTTGTTAACAATGTCAAAAAACTGGAGATATTTCCTCTAGGTGGTCTATGACAGACAGTAATCATATAGGCACACCCTCAATAGTTAATATTCCATATCATGATTGATGTAAGTGCATTTCTGTATTTCTGAGAAAAGACCATAACTATTTTTAAGGTAAATAGCCACTACCCCCCCCTTCCAATCCTATCAAATCTATTTATATTATACAATCGAAAGTCATTTAAATGTATTTGATATTGTTTAGATGGAAACCAAGTCTCAGTAACACAAAGCATATCTATATTTGAATTGAATGACCTAATCAAAACTTCCAACAATGTGAATTTATTTATCAAACTTCTAGCATTCACATGAATCAGTTTTAATCCACTATGTGAAAAATTTTGAAAGCATGTATTCAAAGAATCTGTTTCAGTGTAAGTATGTGTATTCATTTTCCTGCTGCTAGGTTACCACAAATTAGAATTTCTTACTAAGTAATATTTTAATTAGTTTCAAAACATCTTCATAGGAACCACGCAGCCACAACTTATTTTGTGATTCCAAGCAAGTCTGTGCAGCTACGTTTATCAATTTTCCTGCAAACATCAGTGAATTCTAACTCTACAGTGAGTTGTGCCACAACGCACGGCTTCTGTCGATATGATTGGAGCAAGACTAAGCTATTGAGACGGTACTGCTTTGCAACCAAACCCTTGTAAAATATCAGTGTAATATATTCGAACATCGATCTCCGGAAGCAAGTTCCTTGCCCATTCATTATAAAGATGATTTGAGCTCAACAAGGGGTTCAGAACTTGCTATCTACCGTACTAATGAAGGTACAAGCCCAGTTTTGACCCTATTACAAGCCTAAGGACATCAAATCTTGTATGAGTAAGAACTTGGTTCACAGTGAACAACTACAGGGTATCCCAAAAACCACTGTGCACTGAAAGTATCACTCACGTGTAGAACTGGTTCTTAGAGGAGGTGTTGGAAATGGGTCCCACCGACGTCCAGACATGTCTGCACACGCTTCTGTACGTTGGTGAAGATCTTATTTATTGACATTTTGACCTTAAACTCGTGGAGATTTTTATTACTCCACAGACAAGTGTTTTGGCTGTTGATGTACCCGGACAGGTTGAACCATGCCTCATTTGTAAAGAAAGTCACTTCCAGAATGTCCCCACTTTCTTCAGACAGGAACTCTTGGAACCACCTGCAGTACCAAACACAGGTCACGTGGTCTGTTTCTTTCAGCTGATGCACGACAGATACTTTGTACGGGTGGAAACGCAACTTTCATTTCAGAATATCGTGAGCTGTACTCTTTGGCATATTAGCTTGTCGTGACAGCCGCCTCATGGATTTGTGTGGAGTTCCTTGCATCCTATCCTATGTATCCTGTACTGTCTCGTCTGTCGTGGATGGCCTACCGTGGCGGGGGCATCCAGAACACTGTCAGTTTCACGAAACTTCGCTATGAGCTGACGTACCACATTACGGCGTGGGACGTCTGCATCACGAGATTTCCCAGCGAACTGTTTTTGCACTCCGTCCGTGTACTTGTAGTCATGGCGAAAAACATGTTCCACCAGAAACACTCTCTGTTCAACCGCCAAAACCACTGTCCTCGTGCCGAAACGAGTGGTCAATCGACACGGCTTCCTTCGTCGACCAAGCACTGACCTCTGCTTAGAAGGACAGTAGTTGCACGCGCCTTGGGGTATGTAGAAATGGTTACCAGACACAGAGCACTTCCACGTGGCGGGTCATTTCTACTGTAATTCTATTCAAAATTTCTTTATTATTACATTACTGCAATTCGTATATTCAGTGCACAGTCATTATTCGGACACCCTGTATTTCTTCTAATACATGGTTACTTTTGGCACGTGTTATGAGTTGTAAAATTGCGCACGTAAAATCAGTAGGTAGCTCATAAAGTAAAGTGTAAGTCGTTGAATTTATGCCTTCAATACCGTATAAAGTTTTGGAAATCAGTAGGGAGTTTTATATTTATAAAATTTCGTGCACTGTACAATTCAAGAGAGATAACTACGTCTGCCTTTGAGCAATCATTAGGAAACGTGGCGTTAGTTACAAAAATTTAATTCTTAGGAATAGCCGATAGCGCGTCAAACGAAAGAAAAATCTGTGGTCTCTGGAAAGCATAAAAGATCGTAAAAAAGCGCTCCCACACTCTTGTTCACTTTTTTTTTGTTTACACAGATGGAGAAGGTACGAGGCAATCCCTGTAACTACTTTTCAACCCTTTACTATTTCCAGACATATAGAGATGGTCTTGAAATTCAATTTATGGCTGAGAAGTAGCGGAACCTGTTGCCATTTCCATGAAATCCAAACCTACGCACTGACGAATAATCGCAAAAATACCAAGGCAGTTGCAATAACGAAAGAAATAAAATCCCCTTGAGAGAAACCTGCAGATACAGATTTTTCGTCAATTCGCCGGCGCAAGGAAAACAGGAAGGGTAAGTAAACTTTAAACTGCGCTTAAAGCAGCGCATGTCAAAATTATGTTTTTGTGCACAACTCTGGTTAGTTGCTTTTTAAAGGTGATGCACATACATATATAGGCAGCTAACTAAAAAAAACGCAAGATGCAAAAAAGCACCGAGGCTAGAGACGCCAGTTGGACATAACTTTTTTTTTTTTGATTGGAGGTTTAACGACCACCGTGAGCAACTCAATGGGCTATAAGCAGTCGCCCGTCCCTAATTTAGGGTCACTGGTTCCAGGGAAGGGAGAGAGCCAGCGCCGTAAGACAAACACAACATCCATGCCAGACCGGGATTCGAACCCGGACCCCTTACGGACGAATGATCAGAGGCCAGCGCCTTAGACCACTGCGCCACCGGGGCGGCCGACATAACTTTGCTAGAGGTAAAAAAAAACTGAAGCATTTTTGTTAACAATAAATCTAAGAAACGCGAAAGGAAAGCAAATCCCGCTTCTCCTGTAATCGGGGAGGGAATTTCACAAACAGATAAAAAAGTTCTCTTCACAGTGTAAAATGTTTTTTCTCTTCCAAAGCATTATCCATACATATTACTCCATCGAGTTTTAGCTGAATGAATTTCCGATCATCATTTTGTTTAAAAACCGGATGAGTTCTTCACAATCCGGTGAGTTTACTTGCTTTTGTTATTATATTTCTTCTAGTGTGTGTGTGTGTGTGCTCTGCCTTCCCTAAATCCCAGAGAATCCAGTAGTAAGCAGAAATTCCTGTTACGGGGGACTGAAGCTGTTCAGCAAACAGACTTTGACATCTCATCGAGAATTGAAACTAGGCCACGCACTACAGGTGGCAGTTGCATCGTCACAACAATGCACCGTCTCACACGGCTAATGAATCGTCCAAGTGGCCGAGGTGTTTAAGCACTGGTTAATGACCATTCGTCCAAGATGGGCCTGGGTTCGAACCCCGGTGATGAATGGATGTTTTATTTGTTTTACGGCATTGGCTATCTCCCTCTCCTGAAACCAGCTCCCTAAATTAAGGACGGGCGACTGCTTATAATCCACCGAGTTGCTCACGGTGGTCGTCAAACCCCCAAACAAACAAACAAGCACTGGCTTCTATCTGTTAAGTTCGAGTGTGCCTGGATATGAGTCCTGGGCAACATATTGGTGATATCACCCCCACCCCGAGAAAACACTTCTATTGTTGCCTTGAAGAACCTAGACATCAACAAGGCATTTTTCTATGGTCGAGTCCGTATTAAGCGTCAGCTCCATCAGGGTATGGATCACTTTACTGATATCGACACCAGTGGGGAGCGGTTCTATGATATGATGAATGTTTCGCTGGAAAGATCTGCTGACTCTTGGTGCGTGAGGCCCGAATTATGTATGCCGGTTGCTACCAGGGATTAGTATCGGACCATATATACTCCACGATGTTGTACTCCACCAAGGGAGAGATGAGTAACTCCAAGACGAGATAATGCCCCATGTCATCGCGTCCGCTTCGTGCAGGAATGGTTCGAGTACTGTTGTGATTGATAAGAGGCGTCTAAATTGGCTCCCTAATTCGCCTGATCCCAACCCAATTGATCATCTGTGAGATGTTGTGGTAACCCAAGAGAGGTAGTTTGACACATTACATCGCTTAGTACCGAAACTGTTGACGGCAATATAAGCATCTGGGTTGCAGATTCCCACATAACTGTACAGACCCGTCCTGGAGTGAATGCCACGCCGGGTAGAAGCCCTTCTCCGGGCGAAAGAATTCGGTAGTTGGTTGCAATTTAGTGAGCACTCAGCAGTACTTGGGGGATAGGACCTTTCGGCTTTTAATGGAAACAAAACTACACTTTAAGTATTATTATTATTATTAGGTAAAAACTAAAAAAATCATACATGTTTCATTTTAACTACTTTTTCTTTGTGTGTGGGTTTAAAGCCCACCGTGAACAACTAAATGGCTTATAAGCAGTCGTTCGTACCTAATTTAGGATCACTAGTTCCAGGGAAATGAGAAAGTCAGTGGCGTAAGACAAACACAACATCCATGCTACACTGGTATTCGAACCCGTATCCATCTCCGGAATGGCCATAAGCCAGCGCTTAGACCACTGCACCCCCAGGGCGTCCTAATCCTGCTTCACCAACACGCAATAAGACGTTCAATTTGCGCCCTGACAGCTTAAGTCTCGCTTCGTAAAGAAATGTAAAAGTTTAGATTGAATGAAATACCTTAAAATGGTGAATTCGCAGGAAGATAATTTAAGGTCTTTATCGTTGCTTCTCTTAAACAAAAGTACTTAAACTTTGCTTATTCTTACTCCGGCTGCATCTTCATTTAGGCATTAAATAGTTTAAGCTTTCATTGAAGAATTTCATTTTCAGCATCGAGCAAACCCAATTTTCTCAATTAGTGGCGCAGGATTTGTGAGATTTGGTTAAATAAGCCTTTCTTTATCGCTTTTGAAGTTGCAAGGCATATTTTAGTTCGCATTACATTTTGTATGGAGGTCACGAAATCAATGCTAGGGTGCAGCACTCTGATATCTTTTAATTCCTTTTTTTATTTTCTAGTATTGTACTGGTTAAAAGTGATTTAGCTTTGTTAATTAGTTAAAGATTTGCAGAATTCGTAAAAACGGTTTTCTGAATTTCAAAGGTTTCGGGTAGCAGGGATAAATGTTTTGGTAAAACGATCTACATAGAAGCCTTTTGAAGAAATCTATGGATTTATAGGATCGTGGGTATGTGCCGTAAAACGTTCACAAAATAATTACGTCTGAAATAACTACACTTCGCCACTGTGATTAGTAAACCAGGCTGCATGAAAAGTATAATGCTCATATGTATGAAGTAATATTTTACGTTGTCTGTAAAATCCCTAGGTTAAGAGATGAGAGCAGATAGAAGCACTGCTTCCAGATTTGATGGCAATGTACACAGTATATGATGCATGTTGCTCTCAGCGGAATACAGAAGCAACACAAAAAGGATTACAAAATTTGCAACGAGCACATTTGCGACAAATCAAACACTGTATTTATTCAAAGGGTATTATTTTATTTTTATTTTTTTTCTTGCGACACATCCTCGTGTTTGTGCCCATTTTTCAACTATGTGATAAACAGCATTCTAAAAGTATGAATATTAACCAGTCTAGCGGGAAAACTTCCCCACAGAAAAGCTGGACATTTGTAGATAGTGGTTACAGCTATCCGATAAAAAGAAGAGTTGTTGAATAAAGTTTTTAGAAGGGTTGATATATTGTCGAAGCAAATTGTTATTGGTTCCTACCAAAAAAACACCACTTCTGGGAAATACGGATAATGTTGATCACGGCTGCAGATATAGTCAACGCTAAAGTAATGTTGCACTGTCTACAAAAGCCGGGAAGAAACAAACTTACGCTACACAGGAAGAAGTTTCTCAGATAAAGTAAAAAGACACAGTAAGCGGAACACAAAATTGTGCTCGTAGCTATAGAAATGTGACATAAAAGAGTATTCCAGATATTACCTTTTTGAAGCTATAAATCGAAATGCAAATATCAGGAAACACCCCTGAGGAGGAAAATAAGTGAATCTGGAAAACCAGATACTGAAAGCATCATGTAAGACTGAATCAATAAATAGGGCAGAGATTCGCGTCAAGCACCAGTTCGTGATTAATTGAGTATCAGAATGGGCAAAACGAGTGATCGGAAAGACTTTGAAAGTGACATAATAGGTAGAGCCAGGCGTGGCGGTCCAATAATCTCCCAAATGGCATTCCTACTGGACTTTTCACTCACAGCTATGGAAAAAGTTCACCATGATTGATGCTACTTATAAAAAAAAACTTCAAGCAATCGGCGATCCTGTGAACAAAAGGAGCTGGTAGATCAGAGAGATCAAAGGAGACTGATGATATATTTGTCGGTTGTTGCAGCCCAATCAGAACATGCTGGGATACGTCGGGATTTCTGGGATGATCACCGGCACAGTAATTCTGAATTATTCAGTGGTTTTTAGGGTTGTGGCCAGTCTGTTCGTTTGCACCATTCACGCCATTCTGGTTTGACCCCTCTGATCTACCAACTATTTTTTGTCTACAGCATGATCGACTGCTCGAATTTTTTTTTTTTTTTTGCGTGTTGCACCATTCACGGTAAATTATATAAAGGATTTAAGTAAAAAGCCCAGGAGGACGTCCGTTTGCGGGGATGCTCGAACCTGAACACTTGGAGCCAAATATTAAAACACGCTCAAAGTCGCTCCGATCACTCCTTTTGCCCATTTCTACCCTCAATCGAATGACAACTGATGCTTGACGAGTTGGTCTGCCTGAATTTTAACACCACACTATGCACACGTGTTGTATTAGGTGTCGGAGTGACACATTATGCGACGGAGGCAGTGTACCTGAGAAACTGGCATGTCAGAGTATATCGCAAACAATTACACTTCTGCTACATAGCGTGGCAACTGCGTATTACAGAAATTTACCCTCCTAATTTCTCAAAAAATGTATGGTTCCTTTTTTAGCCATCAGCACTTTGGGCTTTGGGTCTTTTATATTCATCGTCACTTCTCTACCGATCAGGGCCTGAAAGAGCATGCATGCTCTTTGAAAATGTGCTCATCATACACTGACGGAAAAAAAAATTCCAACACCAAGAAGGGTTATGTTTGATAAACGACAGTTGGTAGGCGGTGAGAGTACATCTGTAAGATGACGTCTATGCAAATTTCGCGCTCGTTGCATACGTGTGGCGCTAGTAGCTCCCCTCGGAACATGCAAAGCAGGTTTGCTGTAAATACGCGCTGTAACGTTCGTGAGCCTTAGTTATCGTTAAGATTCGACGTAGGGTGTTGATGGTAGTCAAGAATGCTTTTAAGAAGACGAAGAAGCCATTATCAACAGCTCACGGAATTTGAACGAGGTCGTGTAATAGGGCTACGTGAAGGTGGATTTTCTTTCCGCAATATTGCAGAACGACTTGGTAGGAATGTAGCCACTGTGCATGATTGTTGGCAGCGGTGGTCAAGGGAAGGTACTGCCTCAAGAAGACCGGGTTCCGGCCGGCCACGTGGCACTACTGAGAGGGAAGACCGCCGTGTACGGCGTATGGCCGTGGCGCATCGTACCGCGTCTGCGGCAGCAATTCGAGCTGCAGTTGCCACCACAGTTACACAGCAAACTGTTACAAATCGGTTACTTGAAGGACAGCTCCGAGCCAGACACCCTGTAGCGTGCATTCCACTTACTCCAAACCACTGACGTTTGCGACGTCAGTGGTGTCAAGCTAGAGCTCATTGGAGGACGGAGTGGAGATCTGTTGTGTTTTCTGATGAAAGCCGGTTCTGCCTGGCTGCCAGTGATGGCCGTGTGTTGGTTATAAGGAGGCCAGGTGAGCGCCTGCAACCAACCTGTCTGCGGCCGAGACACACTGGGCCTACACCTGGAGTTATGGTCTGAGGAGCAATTTCCTATGACAGCAGGAGCACTCTCGTGGTTATCCCAAGCACCCTGACGGCGCAGTTGTACGTCGGTCTGGTGATTTAACCTGTTGTGCTGCCATTCATGAATAGCATTCCAGGGGGGGGGTGTTTTTAACAGGATAACGCTCGCCCGCATACCGCTGTTGAAACCCAACATGCTCTACAGAGTGTGGACATGTTGCCGTGGCCTGCTAGATCACCAATCGAGCAGGTATGCGACATCATTAGACGACAACTCCAGCGTCACCCCCAACTAGCATTAACCGTCCCTGTATTGACCGACTAAGTGCAACAGGCATGGAACTCCATCCCACAAACTGACATCCAGCACCTGTACGACACAATGCATGAACGTTTGCGGGCTTGCATTCAACATTCTGGCGGTTACACCGGTTATTAATGTACCAGCATTTCACATTTAAAATGGCTTTTCTCGCGCTTACAATAAGCTGTGATCTTGAAACCTTAATCGATTAAATATGTTACCTATACAAGTGTATTGCCACCATTTCATTCCTCTACAACTATTTTTTCGTGGTATTGGGATTTTGTTTCCCGTCATATATTGGGGAGACCGAGAAGTAATGTCGATTTTTAGGGGGGCTATGTTTGGGGAGCAGTTGTGAGGTGTTTCTGTACGTTGAACGTAAAGTAAGGTTATATGTTCAAGTAAATGAACTATTCGCTTTTAATTTATGTAGGTGTTTTTGTCTTCCAGATTTTCAGAACAAAATGAGTGACATAAAACTTGAGGAGAGCCATGTTCGTCATTGTATTCTGTATGAATATTACAAGGGAGAACAATTCAACCGTTGCCACCAATAACATTTGGGCTGTTTATTCGTATGCGTTAAATGTCCGTAAGTGCCAGCGTTGATTCGCCAAACTCCGGTCGGGCAGTTGTGACCCCTCTGATGCTCCTCGTGAAGGAAGGCCCATGGAGTTGGACAACGACCTGTTGTTTGCAGCCGTTGAGACAGATCCTTGTCAAACAATTGATGAATTATCCCAACATCTTAATGGAAAATAATCTACTGTTCAAGAGCACCTGCAACAGATAGGGAAGGTCTATAGACAAGGAGTTTGGGTCCCACACCAACTTTTACCTGACAGCAAAGCCCTCTTTTCTTAGGCGACAGGAAAATGATCCATTTATTCATCGAATTGTCACTGGAGATGAGAAGTGGGTTCTTTATGTGAACAACAAACGTAAAAACTAGTGGCTTTATCCGGGTCAGACACCAGTTCCTACGCCAAAACCACGCCAACACCCCAAAAAGGTTTTGCTCTGTGTTTGGTGAACTACCGCTTGCATAGCTCACTTTGAGCTCTTGGAACCCAGACAGACCATAATAACAGACCTCTATTGTCAACAACTGGACTGTCTGAAGTAAGCTGTTACTGTAAAACATCCAGCACTGGTCAACAGAAAAGATGTCATCCTCCAGCATGACAGCATTACTGTAAAACATCCAGCACTGGTCAACAGAAAAGATGTCATCCTCCAGCATGACAGCATTACTGTAAAACATCCAGAACTGGTCAACAGAAAAGATGTCATCCTCCAGCATGACAGCATTACTGTAAAACATCCAGCACTGGTCAACAGAAAAGATGTCATCCTCCAGCATAACAGCATCACTGTAAAACATCCAGCACTGGTCAACAGAAAAGATGTCATCCTCCAGCATGACAGCATTACTGTAAAACATCCAGCACTGGTCAACAGAAAAGGATGTCATCCTCCAGCATAACAGCATTACTGTAAAACATCCAGCACTGGTCAACAGAAAAGGAGTCATCCTCCAGCATAACAGCATTACTGTAAAACATCCAGCACTGGTCAACAGAAAAGATGTCATCTAGCATGACAATGCGAGACCTCACACGGCAAGATGTACCAAGAAGACGATCAGAGAATTTGGCTGGGAAGCTCTGCCCCATCCCCCATATTCCCCTGACACTGCACCATCTGATTACCATTTCTTCAGATCTCTGCAGAACCTTAATGGGAAAAATTTCCACAATATTGATGATGTCAAAAAGAGGCTCTCGGACTTCCTTGCATCACAGCTAACGTCTTTTTATAAAGACGGCATTAAAAGTTTGGTTTCACGATGGCCAAGTGTGATCGATAACGATGGCGATTATATAATTGATTAAGAAATAAATTTATTCTGTTAAAAAAATGTTTCTCTTCTTTTCCAAAAACAAAATTGCTTTCCTGTCCCCCAATATTTTAGTTTTTCTCGGAGCTGAACGATCACGTGAGCATTCGAGGCTATAACCAGTCACCTATTATTAATTTAGGGTCACTGCTTCTCAGGAATAGACAGAACCAACCGAATGGAACAAACGCACCAGCCATGCCTCGCAGGACTTGAACCCGACTCTGCCGGTTAAATACTAGCCGCGGCTTCCAACCTATCAGCCACAGGGGCGGCTATAAAATAATACTCTAATTTAGAACAATAATAAATTATTATTAAAATTTGACTACCGACCGTCTCAAGTGAGTATACACTACTAGAACTATCTTCATAGTAGCGTCATCCAATGCAAAAAGAATTTTTCGAATCCGTCTTGCAGCGATATCGTATATTCAGATGACAAAGCAATGTTGTAGACATTTTAGCACTCTTTAAAAAAAGTGATAAAAATACACACAAGAAATCACTTTCCTTCCTTTTTAAAAAGCAACTGGGAGTTTTTCATTGGTTAATATCTGTGTATTGACGTTACTTAGTGGCGGGCACACAAGAAAAGTTGACGATAGGGTCCAATTAATGGAACAGTAACGAACACTTGTGACCACACGTACAAGGGATGGACAAAAATATGGAAACACCTGGTACAAAAAAAACGACAAAGGTTTTCTACGTGAAAATGTAAATGGCGTCGGAGGCCTTGATATTGAATGTGTGCTGCGAAACGTGCCAAACCAGCAGGTGACCACAGTTGCTGTCCAGACATTGATCTGTACGTTGCAAGTGAATTATGTCGGAGCTTACAGATGTTCAAAGTGGGCAAATTGTTGGGACCCGTATGGTGGGTGCTTCCGTGACCAAATTAGCAAGTTTATTTGGTGTATCGCGAGGTGGTACTGCATCGAAAGTTATGACCGCATATTGTGCTTCTGGAAAAACACCATCCGATAAACACCAGCGTGGACGAAAGTCTGCGTTTAATGACAGAGAGAGAGAAGGACATTGAAGAAAATTGTCACCACACATAAGGAGACAATAGCTGCAAAAGTTACTGCTGAGCTGAAACACGTGATTTCAAACCATGTCTGTACAAAAACAGTGCGAAGAGAACTCCATAAGCAGGGAATGTATGGTCGAGGTGCAATCGCTATGCCACAGATTAATAACGTGAATGCATCACGCAGGAGAGAGTGGTGCAACACTCATAAAATATGGCCTCTGAGCAATGGAAGACTGTCATCTGGTCCGTTGAATCGACCTTTACACTGTTTCCAACCTGTGGGCGAGTTTACGTGTGGCAAGCACCCACCTAAACTTACGATCCGCGGTGCCTTTCGCCGACAGTGAAGCATGGCGGCGGGTCTGTCATGGTTTGCGCAGCCATATCATGGTATTCTGCCGGTCCTATTACTACCTTGCGATGTCGTGTCACTGCTATGGACTGTTTAAGCATTTTTAAACGACCAAGTCCATCACATGGTACAAACAGTGTTTGCTGCAGGCGATGCCATTTATCAAGAACATAAGGCCCCAATTCATACAGCAAATATCGTTCAATCATGGCTTGCTGAGCATGCTGTTGAGGATTCATATCTTCCCTGTCCCTCCCAATCACCAGACCACAATGTATTAGAGCTCTTATTCGCCTCCGGCAACTTTACAGGAACTTGAACGCGTGTTGCAGGAAGAATGGTATAACATCCAATTATCCACCATCCAAAACTTATATTTGTCCGTTTCCAGGAGAATCATGGCCGTCTTAAATGCAAAAGGCGGTCCTACACCATATTACGTATAGAATTCCTTCTTTTACCAGGTTTTTCTATATTTTTGTCCATCCCCTGTAGTTCTCTACATGCATTCACATTGTTGAACAAGTGAGCTAGTCAGTCGAATTAAACTTCCGCAATAGTATTTAAAGCAAGAGTTAATTATGATAATGATAAATGGAAGTAAAACTCACAACTTATACCTTGCATGGCTGATTTACGTAGTGTAGTTTACAACAGTCCACAATCCACCAAAACCTACCGCAATCCCCAGAACTCTTGTTACAGTCGCTTTTATAACTTCCGTAGGATGCCTTTTCATTTGAATGACTGTCAGCCTTGTCAAAGACAAGACCGAAACTGGGGGTTCACAAATAAAGAACTTAACCAAGAAATATCACAACTTTTACAGGAAAGAAAACTCAAAGGGAAAGTAAGACCTAGAAGTATACGTGACACATGGAACGCAATTATTTTATTTCTTAAGAAAACAGAATGTGCTATGATCACTTCTGTAAACCCATAGATTGCAGTATTCAACACAAAGATTTAGAGCTTAAAATTGTATAACTATATTAATAATCCGACTTTCTTGGTATAGAGTAGAAATCAAAGTTTCCAAGCTTTCGCACATCAACCAGATAGCTTTTTGAAGGAAAGCAGACAGCAAACTGCAACCTGAATAATAGAACGCTAGAATAATAACATTTGCATGAATAATTGCATTCGAAATGAATAGTTCCATTCGCATCAGTTTGTTTATTGGCAAGTGACCGCGTTCAAATTGTTGAATAGTTCTTCAGTCTGCAATTTGTTGTCTACCTTCTTTGCAAAATCTATCTGGTTGATGTGCAAAAGCTTGGAAACTTTGATTTCTATTCTACACCAAGAAATTCGGATTACAAACATAGCTATACTATTTTAAGTACAGTTGGTGTACATTTCCATATTATTAATTATAGTTGGAGTTTTCTTGTTGTTTGCTATTGTCGATTACGGGATATGATTCACTTCTGCTTGAAGTGTAGACATTCCGTCCACTTGGAGATCACATTTCTTCGCTATAATAAAGAGCAACAGAAGTTTGGAACGAAAATGGACAAGAAATACTAAACGAACTAACGCCTTCATGTTTGTAAATTTAGACAAATTTATCCTTATTCGTGCCGCACCAATAAATTTTTGTGGTTCATTTGTTTGCACTTCGATAAAGGTGGTAATGGAAATACTCCAGTTTTTTCTCATTTGGGCCTAATACCGTTCCAAGCGTTGTTCATAAGATCGTTTCGCTCGAATCAGCAATGCGAGCTATTTTCTATACCCACTTCTTTACTATCCTAGAAATACACTGAAGAGCAATTGAATTAGAGACAGCTGGCGTTATGCAAATGTGGCGCTGTGGGCGGCCCTGTACACGGAAACCACATGACGTATGCAGTGATCCGACAATGTAAGGAGTGATGCGACGGGAATCATTAAGAGTCAGACGCAGTATGGGTAAGACGAAGGATCTAAGTGCATTTGATCGTAGACAAATCGTCGGGGCCCGACGAATGGGTCACTCCATCTCGGAAGTCGTGCAGGCACTGGGATTTTCATGAGCCACTGTGTCACGGGTGCACCGTGAGTACATCGAATCCGGTAAAACCATCCCTGCGAGGGCTAACTGCCGTAGACAACAGCGTGTGGATGAGCGGGGTCATCGTCGGCCAGCTCGCATTGTAACAGCGAATAGACGGGCCACAGTGCCAGAAATCACTCGGCAATGTAACGCTGGTGAACAAAAATGTGTAAGCAGCCACACCATCCAGAACCATCTGCTCGCTATGGAGTACAAAAGCTATCGTCCCACGAGGGTACCGCTGCTGACCGCACATTACAGGGTGCAAAGATTAACATGGACCCTAGACATGTGGAAAAATGTCGCCTGGACTGATGAGTCAAGATTCATGTTGGTACATGCGGATGGCAGGATACGAGTACGGCGCAAACCACATGAAGCGATGGATACTTCTGCCAGCAGGGTACTCCTCAAGCTGGTGGGGTGGCATTCTCGTCTGGGGACTGTTTACATGGGCTGAAATGGGACCCACGGTACCTGTGACATCGCCCCTCACAGGTCAACGTTACCGGGATACCCTGGACGACCATTTGCTCCCGTTTGTGCATCTTCAACATCCCACTGGGGACCTCATCCTGTAACAAGACAATGCACCGTGCCATCGCTCCTGAATTAATTCCGAATGGTTGGATGAACACTCCACCGACGTCACCTCGCTTCCTTGGCCAGCTAGGTCACCTGACCTCAATCCCATCCAGCACATCTGGGATGCCATCGAGAGAGATGTTCGAGACTCTGATCCCCCTCCATCAAATCTTCGTGAACTGTGGGAGCTTGTTCAGGGGTCGTGGATCCGTATGACTTCCTAACGCTTCCCGTGTCTTGTCGAGTCCATGCCGAGACGAATCGCCGCCGTTATCACGTTGTCAGGGCGAAAGGTGGTGCTACACGTTACTAGGCAGGTATTTCTAATTCAATTGCTTTTCAGTGTATGTGGCTGAACCGTGACAACAGTCTGAGAAATGCTTCTTGTCAGAGTTTTGTTCAACACGAAAAGAAAGGCACAAATGATCACATTTGTCGCTTTCAGCAAAATCTGGAATTAAATTTTGCAAGTTTATTCTAATGTCAAAGACATGTGGCCTTTTCGTCGCGGTTCAAGGACCGGGTGATAGTATTACAGCGCGACCACTCATGTTCATTCAATTCAAATACAAAACGCAGCAGCGTTTGCGGATTCAATTTACATTTTAGAATTCTTCAATCACATTGTGCTGTCTTCCCTTTGGCGAGCATCTAACGTTCTCTCTCTCTGTAACGCATTTCTTTCCGAAACAGAGAGTTCCTTTTCCTTCTATTTTCTTTCTTTCTGTTTTTATACGATCTTTTTTTGTAGCAGCATTCGTCTTCGTCGTTCATAGTAATCTCATGACGCAACCTTAGTCCGTGAAATGAGCAGAGCGCTGCCAGGAAATTCGCTTCGCCGTTATCTCCTTCCGTCCACGTATATGATGATCATTCATCTCATTATAACTATTTTCTTGCTTTTGACTACGATTTGTCGACTAGAACTCAAAGACTTTCGGAACCTTATTTTATATATCTCATTCTCTTGCTTCTCAGTTTCATTCCGTTTTATTTTTAACGTGTCTTTTGAAAACATGGAAATGCTTACCTCATCAATAAGCCAGTTCAACAGCTAACACCATATCGCTACACCTGTTACTCCCATCTTGAAAAATTCTTCATACACTGAGCAGAATGAAATGCTAAAATTATTATTATTTTGCCTTTTTTCCGATGCATATTTTTGCCGCTAGAGGACGTAAATTTTGATGCTATCGAAATAAAAATTCCTTTTATTCCACATTATTGCTTCTAAATATCCGAATAAAACAATTTGTTTCTTTCCACCATTTTTCAACAAGAAAGATGACACCGAATTTTCGTGTGTAACGAGCACGTTTTTTGAATCAGTTCTGATGCGAATTAAATTTACCAAAGCTATTCAAAATCAATGGAATCGGTATGGAAAACAGTAGTATCGGTCCGAAGAAAAGAAAATCAATCGGGTTTTTATTACCGCAGATATTGCTGTAAACGGAAACGTCAACTTACGCCATCTAGTGGCAGACTTGTGCGTTAAGAAAAATTAGAATTTATATGAGAAACATTTCGCAGCGGAAACGCTCTCCAACAAAGAAAAAATGTTTCAAATCGGGCTTTTAGAAGCAGAGATATCGACAAATATGAAAATATGAGATATGCATCCCCCACCCCTCCCTGCGGAAAAAAATATGCATTATTTTAAAAAGAAAGTATTTTCAAAAGGTTTTTTGATGGGAGAGTATGGGTTCATTAAATAATTTTTTCAATCGAGTTTTAGGGAGCTCAGATTCTTACGTCCCCTGTTTGCCAAGCAATTCTTCATCAAATATTAGAAACTATAAGCTGATAATTTCCTATCAGGAGCTGTATACGGTGCAGAAAGAATTTTTCAAATCGGAGTTTTAGAAGCAGAGATAATGAGGAAAATGAAATTTGCCTTTACGCCCACTACCAGAAAGTCTATGCATTACTCGAAAATTTTGAACTTATATGAGAAGCATTTTAAACACCGGATACGCTATCTAACAAAGAAGGAATTTTTCAAATCCGACTTTTAGAGGCAGATATATTGACGGAAATAAGATATACATCTATGATCTCTGGTGGAGAAACCATGCACTATTTTAAGATGCTTATCGACAGGTGCGGTATCGATCCACGATAGAATGTTTAGAATCGGGCTTTTAGAAGCTGATATTTTGCTGCAAATACCTACGAAGCAGAAATTTTACGCTTACGCCCCCAGGTGGCCAAACCATATTTTATAAAAAATTAGAAATTACAATAAAGCAATTTCCCACCAAGAGCTCTCTATCCGGCGCTGGAAGAATTTTTCAAATCGGAGGTTTAGAAGCAGAAATATCGGGGAAAGCGTGATTTACCTTTACTTCCCTAAGTCAATGAATTATTTGAAGATTTTGAAATTAAATTAAAAACATGTTGCACAAGAAACTCTGCCCAAGAAAGAAGAAATTCTTCAAATCGGATCATTAGAAACAGAGATATTGACAAAAACAGTATATGCATCTACGCCCCCTGGCGGAGAAACCCTGCATTATTTTAAGAATAAAATATTAGGGAAAGGTTTGTCTACGTGAGAAGTATTGGTCTACCGAAGAATGTTTTCAATCGAGATTTTAGAAGCTCAGATTTGGTTGCAAATACATTAGAAGCAGAAATCAGCCCCCTGGTGGTCAAACCATTTCATACCAAAAATTAGATATTATATGCAAAATATTTCCCATCTCGAGCTGTATCCGCTGAAGGAAGCATTTTTCAAATCGGAGTTTTAGAAGCACAGATATATGGGGGAAAGCAATTTACTTTCACTTCCCTAGCGGGAAATATATGCGTAACTTGGAAAAGTGACTATGCCTAAAATAATCTTCGACTTGAATGGAATCGAAAATTAAGAGAGTTTTTTGAATTGGATGCTTAAAAGGAAATATATGGATTAGAATGTATTTCGAATTCGATATCATCTGCATTTACGCTCTCCAGTGACAAAATTTTGCATCGCAAAAAAAAAAAAAAAAAAAACGAAATAAAGGATCATCATTCGCACATTTCAGATTTCCCAATGCAAAAGAATTTTTCAAATCGGACTATTAGTTGCAGAGCTATCGTGTCTACAGACAGACGGACGGACGGACAAACAAACCGATAACATAAGCGCGAACTTTTTTACGCTTTCCAATCGTAGGTTGAAGAAGAGTATATGCTCCAGCTTTGTCCGCCTGTCTGTCCGCACGATAACTCGCGTAAAAATTGGTTCGATTTTGATGAAATTTTAGTATGTGGTAGAGACCACCTGGGGATAAACCCTATTGAAAATGGGCGAAATGAGGTCAAAGGTCAGGACATAGGAGCGGGGTCCATTCGATTTCCCTTATGCGTTATAACTTGCGTAAAAATGGTTCGATTTCGATGACATTTTAGTATGTGGTAGGAGACTACTTGCGAACGAACCTTATTGAAAATGGGTGCAATGGGGTCAAAGGTCAGGACATAGGACCGGGATCCATTCCATTGCCCTTATGCGTCATAACGTACGTAAAAATACTTCGATTGCGACAAAACTTTATCATGTTGTTCCGGAGGTATACTTAACCAGTTCTGTTGAATATCATCGAGATGGAGTCAAAGGTCAGAGCATAGTAGCGATATTTATTCTACAGCCATTATCCTCATAATTGAGTAACAACTTTAGTAATGATCTCTGGTATGTTGGAAAACGTATCATAATCAATGCAGTGCATGAGTTTACTAACTTGTTTTACAAAAGACGTGCTAACAAAGACAATTTTGGGGTAGTTTTTTTTCGAATAATACAGTGAAGCCTCGGTTATACGTTTCTCAGAAACACTTTTTCGCTTTTATACGTAACCCTGCGTTAGTCCCGATATTTTGCTGAAGTTTTTAACGCTTTTTTTAACTCGATTTTATGCAATCCATTTATGTGCTTTTCGCGATCATACGTTAAAATTTGAATTTTAGATGATCAAAAATAGACGGTTCTTTTATTTTTTTTTCACACGTAACCCAGTAGTTACAATTTTGATAGAATTAAAACAGCATTATTGAGCGCCTTCTTGGTGCAGCCAAAGTTGAACCTTGATCCCATCAGAGAAGGGTATGTTGTTTAATTTCGGTTTGGATGAAAAAAATTGGTTTCGTGTTTTATAAGTCACACACATGGCCATATCCGGGGAGGGACGTTAGGGTCCACCCCTCACCCTCAATTGTTTTTGGACAAAATTGATCTTGCTTGTTTATCGGAAGTTATTATTAGATCAACAGAAGTCGCCATTATCTTCTTTTCATTTTTTTACAAATTGTTTCTGTTATTTCCTTTGATAAACCTTACTTCAGAAGAACATTTTTTTCTCACTATACCCACTGGTCAAAAAGTACACGAAACTTTGTGTCTGGCACTCTATCAATCGAATATGTTCTATTATCAGGTATTTTTGAAATCGCTTATTTAATTATTGTGTTAAGAGAGACAAAGAAAAAATGGCAGGTGGAATCGTAATTTATTGTTTCTGTAAAACATCAAGATTCCAGACTGGGATGGGTTGTGTTTAGAAATGTGAAAGGGTAATGAGTGATTACATCTCGAATTTGAAATTCTACAGACCACAGAGTTTAAAGCGATACATGGAGGAGACTGGCACAAGACAGACCGTTGTGGAGGAAACTTGGGGAGACCTTCGTCCAGCAGTGGATTGATAATGGTTGACAATGATGATGATGACATCTCGAATTTGAAACTGGAGGGCCCGAGATCGAGTGCGCATATAGCAACTATTAGACGGCCAAGTCAGCGTCAAAGTCCCTTGGTATGGTGGCTTCATCTATCGTTATCGGAATTTTTTTAAATCCATTTCCTAACGGAGATTACAATTTTTTTTTTATAATTTTCATTTTTCAGATTTTTCAGACTATACTTGCTTTCTCCTGTCTCCTGTGTAATCGTGTTGTTTTCATCTGATCTTTGTCTCATATTGTTCAGTTTGCTTTTCTGTTAATACTGAGTAAGTTTATGTGCCATTACTCGCTAATTAATACTAATATACTAAAAACTAAAGAGTATATGTTTTGTTAGGTGATTAGATAGATGATAGGTTTTTGCTGTGGAATAGTTAAAAAAACCAGACCAAAAGTCTAGTTACTGCCCTGATAGATAGATAGATAGATAGATAGATAGATAGATAGATAGATAGATAGATAGATAGATTACCTTGTTGCTGTGGAATATTTTTAACACCCCCTCCCCATCCGAAATTAAGGTCTAGTTAGTTACGGCCCTGCTCATACACGCATATACAGGGTGCATAGGAAAGTACTTTTAGCCTAAGATAACTTGCGAACGGAGAGAGGTACAGTTATGCAAGTGAGATAACAGTATATAGTAAAGTGACTAAGCCCGATCGAATGCAATAAATAGCAGCGCCCCTAGTGGCGAAATGCGGAAGTTAGCCATTGCAAATCGAAAATGAAAAGAGATAGAGCAAAATTTCCAATTACCAAGTTGTAGAGCATCAATTATTTAGTACAAAGCGACATTTGTTTCACACGGATAAGATAAATTGTCGCCTGAATACCCTAAAACGTCCAAAATCGATGCGCGACATTTTGTACGAACGTTTGAAGAGAACAGGTATAGGTATGAGCAAATACACACAATTTATTGCATAAATGCGTACTTATGTCAATACAGTTTGATGACGTCAGAGAAAACAAAAACAAAAATGGCAAACTGGCGCACAGTGTTAAAAAGTTAATGTCGAGTATGTTCGAAGAGTTCGCCGTTGCCCACGATACACATTTGTATTCGGGAAAGTAGCTCAGCATGGAAGGTGTCACACTATTGCAAGCATCAGTAACACGACGACATAGATCCAGCAGACTTGTAGCGCTGTTGCATACACCTGATTTTTTACGTTACCCCAGAGGAAGAAATTCAACGGAGTGAGGTGCGGCGGTCGTGGAGGCAATTCAACAGCACCACCATACCCGATGATTCGTTGCCCAAAACAATCTGTGAGAAAGCGTCGCACTACTGCTGGTTTGTGTGCAGGGGTACCGTCATGTTGGAACCACAAGGATCGTAATGTGGGCAGGGGAATGTCATCTAAAAAGTCAGGAATGATATCCTGTAATAGTTGGAGGTATATCTGTAGGTTGGTATTCGCCGTAAATAAGTACCATCTCGCAATATTGGGAGTGAGTGAAGCTCGTCATTCTCACACAGCGTACGTAGACCTAAACTTCTGATCAGGGTACATCCTGCTACTGGTTTTTATATCATAGGTACGGTACAACGTAACAAACTGAATTTGCATACGGCTACATTTGCGAAATCTGAATATGAAGATTCGAATCGTCGCGCATCGATTTCGAACATTTTAGGGTATTTAGGCGAAAATTTATCTTATCCGTGTAAAACAAATGTCGTTTTGTACTGATTAATTGATGTTCTATAACTTTGTTTTTGGAAATTTTGCTCTATCTCTTATCGTTTTCGATTTGCAATGGCTAACTTCCGCATTTCTCCACTAGGGGCGCTGCTATTGGTTACATTCGATCGGACGTAGTCGCTTTACTATACCGTTATCTCACTTGCATAACTCTACCTCTCTCCGTTTGCAAGTTATTCCAGACTAAAGGGACTTTCCTATGCACAATGTATACATGTATATGCGCTACTAAAAATTGATAAATCTCTGTGGAATGTAACTTTGGGGCTCCACTATTTCATAGCGTAGTAGATTCAGATTCTTAGTTGTGAGGATTTTACTTAATCTAGAATCAGGAATTTTATAGTTTTAAAGACAGATAGAGTCGTCACAAGGGAAGTTTGATTTTCACAGGCTTTATGATTTTTGTAATGCGATAAATTACATTATAATTTGCAACTTTTTTTTTTTTTTGGCAATGATTTCACTTTAAATAAATCATTATTAAGGAACATCTTATACTCCTTTGAAGCATAAATTTTGCAATAGCATTTGCCATTTTGAAACTTCAGTTATACGTTTTTTGTGGACATCCCCTCGAAAAACGCATAAAGCGGTTTCACTGTACACAACTTTCTTTCTAGGGTACATAAAACGTAAATTTCATTTCCTCTGATATCTCTCCTTCCGATCTGAAATATACTTGCAGCAGGTGGAGTGTTTGGTAAAGAATGTGTTCTATATAATTTCTACTTATTTAACAAAGAGTTTTGTCACGTAGGGACGTAAGTGTGTATTCCTGTTGCCGACGTATTTGCAGAAATATCTGAGGTGGTAAAACTGTACTGAAAAAATAGTTTTTCGGTAAGATACCAAACTCCAGAGAAAACAGTTTGCGCATATTTTCTGCTCAGATTTTCTTTTCTTTTGCTTCTTTTTTGCCAGGGGGAGAGTTGTGAAAACAAATTTTCTCGGTGACGGTAATCGAACCCGGGTTTCCCGGAGCCAGTTAATTTAACCAGCTAAACTACACCGACGGAATGTATCGCTGCAGACATATCGTCTTGACTCACTTCTGTAGTACGCTACAGGGCGTACAGTTAAGCCCTGTTTTTTTCGTGCTTCCAGGAGACTGATTTGCATACTTCTTACTTTTTTAGGCAACATATGTGGTGAGGGATGTTTTGCATGTAATTTCTAACTCTTTTGTAACGTAAAATTTTGCAGCTAATGATTGTAAGTTCATACTTCTGTATTCCTCACAACATATGCACGTCTAAAAACCGGGTTGAAAATTATTTTTCCTGTCAGATATTTCTAACTAAAAATACTAATCCATGCTGATTTTCTGCACCAAATAATATAAAATTCACCCACTAGGGGACGTAAATGTATATTTTAATTTTTTCGATCTTTCTTCTTCTGAAAGTCCGATTTGAAAAATTCTTTCAACATCGGATACCGCTTATCTTGTTGGAAAATTTCATGTATTCTGAGATTTTTCATGATGTAAAGTTTTGACACTGGTTGGCGTTAGTGTGTATTTCTGTTTGCGTCTGTATATCAGCTTCTAAAACTCCTGCTGAGACACATTTTTTGACACTGTATGCCATTCGCTACATTAAAGATCAGGAACATTTTCCTTTTTAAATAACGCGCAGTTTTTCCGCTAGGAGGTGTACATGTAGTTTTTTTTTTCACAATCTCTGCTTCCAGGAATCGGCTTCAAAAATTATTTTTTATTCGCATAGTTTTTACTATGAAGGATACTTCGCAGAATATCTTCAACTATTCTGTTATTCACAACTTTGCCACCAGGGGATTGCTGAAAGAGAGTATCTTCTATGAAGAAATTAACTCGTGCACTAAAAGCTATTAAATCGAAAAAAATGCCGTGTCCTGCACGATACACTGAAATGATAAAAACTTATGTACAATTAAAATAAGTATATGTTTAAGAACTTTCAACGGCACAACGGCGTCATCCTCAGAAACAACGCAGCAGTGAGCACAGAAGTGACTAGCCTATATACTTTACAAGACAAATAACAGTTAATGCGCGTGTGCAATAATCGGCAAAGTCCAAATCAAGTTCAGTGGGTACAAGCATAGTTGGTGTGCGTGACCTGGCCCTAAAGTGTTCTCCAAGAAAGGGCGATAAACACGGGGGTTCATCGTTATAGCATCATTCAACATTGACGAATATGTGAATACTTTCACAGAAAAGTGTTGATCGACGATTCCTGGGAGAATCCAGAATAATGGTGTCATTCCAACATGGTAGATAAGAACCGTTTAAACAGAGTCTCAACAAAGATGTAGCACCAGAATGCGTCCTGAGATTATGCTGGTGTTCCTAAATGCGGCGCCCCAAATTACGAGTGGTAGAGCACACATAGCATTAAAGATTTTGTTGCAGGACTTAGAGGATACCCTCATTCCTGTTTCCCCCATAAAACCACTTCTTTACATCAGGTACGTCGACGACGTAGTGGTTGTTCGGCCTTCAGGTTTCGATGAGCTCCTTTCCTTTTCCACTTTACCTTCTTCACGACATCATTCTATCAAGTTCGAGGTAGAGTTCAAGAATTTAGGCAATTTGCCTTTTCTCGACTTTTGCCTTTTTCGTAATCTTTCCGATAACTCCTTATCATTTTCTGTTTACCGTAAACCAACTTTTTCTGCCGCGTTTATACCTTTTACTTCTTCTCATCCAATGTCTCAAAAATTATCTGCTTTTCATTTTCTTATTAATCGTGCATTCACACACTCGTCCACACAGGATCTCCGGGACCAAGAGTTAGCTAGGATTATACAGTTTGCCTTGACTTTCGGTTACATTCGTAACATGATCGATCGCTTGATTGTTAAGAAATCAATTGGTCCACCGCAGAGAGCTTTGCTTGCAGATGAATGTGCCTACCAATTTGTGGGATCCATTACATATATACCACCTGCATGTAACAACTTAAAGAACATATGTCATAAGTACAAACTCAAGTTTAGTGTAAGGTCTCGTACTTTATTTAACACTGTTAAAAAGGACAGAGACTGTGTTGAATGTGTGAACCGTCACGGTGTATATTTGGTTCCACTTAAATCTACTAGCACTGCAGAGCTGGATTTATGTTATGTGGGTTCTACCACTCGTAATTTGGGGCGCCGCATTTACGAACACCAGTATAATCTCAGGACGTATTCTGGTGCTACAGTGTCAGACTCTGTTTAAACGTTCTTACCTAACGTGTTGGAATGCCACCATTATTCTCTATTCTCCCAGGAATCGTCGATCAACACTTTTCTGTGAAAGTATTCACATATTCGTCAATGGTGTAAGATGCTGTAACGATGAACCCCTTTTCTTCGATCCCCTTTTCTTCGAGAACACTTTAGGGCTAGGTCACGCACACCAACTATGCTTGTACCCACTGAACTTGATTTGGACTTTGCCGATTATTGCACATGCGCATTAACTGTTATTTGTCTTGTAAATACATAGGCTACTCACTTCTGTGCTTTACTGCTGCATTGTTTCTGAGGATGACGCCGTTGCGGCGTTGAAAGTTCTTAAACAAATACTTATTTTAATTGTACATAGTTTTGTATCAAGTATATCGCGCAGGAGACGGCATTTGTTTTGGACTTAAGAGAGTATCTTCAATTCTAAAAATCTCTCGGAAAAATCATTTTTGGGAGGCTCTTCATTTTGAAGATTATTTTTCACCTATTTTTCACGCTAGAAGGGAAAAGTTAGAACACGTTTTCCTCCATATCTCTTTTTCTTTATTCATTGAATCAGATTAGTAACTTTATCCAAAATGCCACGGTCAAACATTCTAATCTTCCTGTGCCACAGCTTTGTTATTTAGGTTCAATTCCCTACATACCAAATGTGTCTTACAAACTCAAGAACGCCATCAAGACGATTAACTACAACGTCGGCATAAGGTCTTCTGTGTCTTGTATATACTATGCTAAAGAGAAATAGCAAAAAACCACCACCTCTCTCCTGCGAAGCAGGTGTTTATGCGATCCCCCTACAGTATCCGGACAGCTCTAAACGATACTACATTGGAATGAACAAGCGTTCCTTAGGAATCAGAGTCAACGAACATAAAAGAGATACAAAATACGGTGAAGTAACCACGGCACTATTCAGAGAAGTCAAATTCAAGTCCACTACTCTTATGTGTGGTGATATAAAGAAATTAGCTACCTATTCTACCCCTAAATGTACAGCCATTCGGGAAACCTTGGAGATCATTACCAACAGCGATACTTGCAATGATAGCGTCTCACTCGAGTTGCCACGATTTTGGAACCAGTTCTTCAAGTTACGCCTTCTCCGCACTAGAATACCGCGGGGACAACCAACGTGATGCCTCGTATCTTTAAATGAATATAACGTCGTATCTATTTATTGTAAAAGCACCCCGTTCAAATTGTTAAAGCGTTCTATTATTCAGTTTGCAGTTTCTGTCTAACTTCCTTGAAAAAGCCATCCGGTTGATGTGCGGAAGCTTGGAAACGCTTATGTGTCTATTTCCTACGACAATAAATCGGATCACTAGTATAGTGTTACTTTTTCCTTCAGAACTCCCTTTTATTTTGGATGTCTTCCACTATGAGAAACGCTTTGTGCGCAGTTCGTAATTTTTGATAGCACAGATTTAAGCCGCTAGTGGCCGGATGCAGCTATTTCTATTTAGTTTTCTATATGTTTCAGCGATTGCAGAAATCTAATTAATTTGTTTTTATTATTTTTTTTAACCGGTTCATTTTATCGTGAAACACAATTATCGCATTTTAAATTATGCGCAATTTCTTTCTAGTGGGGCGTAAATGCATTTTGTTTCTTGTTTAATTTTTCATAATCTGTTTTGAATTTTTTTTCGTTTGGGAAAGAATTCAAAGCACGTGCTCATACATCCATCGCTACACCCGATGTTTTGGTGTCATCTTGTTTTATTTCTGTAACTCGTGTTTCTAATCAATCAATCCATTTTACTCGCAGCAATATTTTTAAATACTACTTTTAGCACAGTATGTTTGTAAGCATTTCCCCTTAGTTTTGTAATAAAAAAAGAGTTAATGTACATTCCTTCCAAATGGCCACCTTAAATATCAAAGCTAAGGGGAAATCAAAGTTTTCTGATGCTCAGGTTTACTCGTTGCGGCCACATTTGGCTGACTTCTTAGACAGAAAATATGTACTGATACCGTTACATTATGACCAAACCCCAGCCTAGAGAAATGAGTGCATCTGGAGATCGAACGGTGCCGCAAGTGAAGTTCACAGAGCAGTGTATATACAACACAAGAACATGCTTTCGGTTAGTACAGTGTTCGGAGTCAAATGAGAAAAGCTGCCGATTCATCGGAGTTTTAAAAAGGACAAATTGTGATGGCACGGAGCCTCGGAGCTACGAACTCGGAAACGGCGCGGCTTGTGGGTTGTTCACGTGCTGCTTCAGTGAGTACGTATCAAAAGTGGTGCACGGATGGCCAAACGACGAACCGTCGTCCACAACCCATTGATGTCAGAGGAGAGTGGAGGCTGTCGCGCATTGTTTACAGCGACTGCAGGGTCACAGTGCGACAAATCACCCACAGCTGCAACTGTGGTGATCAGGGCAATGTGTCACAGTGCGACAAATCACCCACAGCTGCCACTGTGGTAATCAGGGCAATGTGTCACAGTACACAGTTCATCGCAGCATTTTGTGCATGGACTTGCGTAACCTAAAACCCAGCAGGGTTCCCATGCTCACTACACGCCATCGCCAACAACGCATGAAATGGTCCCAAGATCATCGAGATTGGATCGTGGATAATTAGAAGAGAGTGGCCTGGTCTGACGAATCAAGATTCCTGGTGCATCACGTAGACGGCAGAGCGCGGATACGCCGATTACCAACGGAGGCTATGGCTCCTGGATGCATTTCTGGGAGGAAACAGGCCAGCGGCGGCGGTGTTATGCTGTGTGCAATATTTTTTTGGGGATATTGTCAGGTATCTGAACATCGTTGCTGACCACGTTCACCCATTCATGGCAACTGTGTTCCCCGCTGGTGATGGCTATTACCAACAGGATAATGCGTCATGTCACACTGCCAGAATCGTCAAGGAGTGGTTCGAGGAACATGCTGGTGACTTTCTGTTAATGCACTGGCTTCCAAATTCTCCTGACACGAACCCAATAGAACAATTATGGTTCGACTTGGAAAAGCGGGTTCGTGCTAAATCAATTTCATCCCAAAATGTACGGGAACTTGACGACCAGCTTTTCAATATCGCTTTATTGGTATAACGAAGTAAAAAAGATGTTCAGCATGGAGCGTCTGACAAACAAAATTCACTCTGACAAAATCAAATGATATTTACACTGCAATGAGAAATGTGGGGGATATTGAGATGCTGCAATTGAGCTAAATGCACAGCAGGTGTAGGATAGAAACACCATAAGTTGGCCAACGTGTCGCATGACATTGAAGGAACATATTTCCAGCTACATATTATTGAAAAACTTGAAACGAATGATAAAACAGGCACAGGTTGAGGCAAAATAAAGATGAAATAGAATAACAATTATATACAGAGGTAATATGACATAGTACAGACATATTCGGAAGCAAAAGAACGACGACAGGAAAATATAGTACAACTCGTGCAACGGAGAAATGTATACTGCATTGAGAATGTAAATGATAAGGAGATGCTACGATTGAGCTAATAACATAACAGGTGTAGGAGAAACACCGTGAGGTCTTCAGCTTAGCGCATGACACTGAGAGAACATGTTTGCAGGCGAACAGTATTGAAAACTTAAAACGCATGTTAACACAGGCACAGGTTGCGCAAAGCAATGACGAAATAGAATAACAATTACACTATCTACCAACAAGTAATTGGACACCTGTGATAGCAAAGGAAAACGAAGTTTTATTCACCTTCAATAGTTGGTGGAGCCTCCCCGAGTGGTAATTACAGCTGCGACCCTCCTGGGCATACTCTCAACCAGGCGTTGTACGACGGCTAGCGGTATTTTCTTCCACTCGGCTTGGAGAAGACAGGTCAGTTCCTTCACCGATTTCGGACGGTGAGGGCACCCCTTAAGTCGACGTTCCAACTCGTCCCAGAGGTTCCCTATAGGGTTAAGGTCCGGGCTCTGCGAAGGCCAGTCCATTCGATTAATCCCATTGTCACAATGCCAAGCCATGGTGGACCTCGCAACATGACAGGTGGCATTGTCATCCTGAAAGGAACATGGGTCCACCCCGTAAAACTGCCACAACGTAGGAAGCGCATGGTCATCCAAAATGGTGCAGTAGGTCTCGGCGTTGAGTCTACCAGGAATTGCGACCAAGGGTCTCGTGCCATACCGGGAGAAACACCCCCATAGCACATTGTACCCTTCAAAGCCTTTGAGTGCCAAAAGTCCATTTTGGATAAAAAAAAGCACTTCAATCTATAGCAAGCTCTCCTAAGAGCGTCAAGAAGCTCCAGTCTGGAGATATTCTTGTTGAGATGTCTACTGTGGCCTACAGTTCCACACTTATCAACACCAGCATGCTGCTTGAGACTCCGGTCAAAATAACACCACACGGTTACCTAAATTCATCTCGAGGTGTTGTCTCCTCTCCGGATCTTATTGAATGTACCGAGGATGAACTTCTCGAAGAACTGAGGAGCCACCATGTTACGGGTGTGCGACGTATTTCTTTCAGGAGGAATGGGCAGTTTGTCCCATCCTGGAACATCATCTTGACATTCAACAGCCCTTCCCTGCCTACATCCATGAAGGCATGGTATCTCCACCTTGAGGTACGACCGTACATTCCTAACCCGTTGAGATGTTTTAGGTGCCAGTCGTACGGCCACTCTCAGCAGTCATGTAGGAGTACTCCTAGGTGTGGACTCTGTGGTGCCACAGAGCATCTACTTTCAGAATGTGTGGCCGAGGCCGAGTTTTATGTGAACTGCAAGGGTTCAGACCCAGCATCAGCCAATAATTGTCCAAAGTGGAAGGAGAAGAAGGAAATCCAAAGGCTCAAAACGGTGGAAAATATTTCCTATCCTGAGGCCAGAAGAAGAGTGGTTCCTGTTACATCTGATCGGCGATCATACGCTTCAGTGGTGGTTGCCAAATCTACGGTTGCCATTCAGACCGATATTCAGATCCCCCTAAATGTCCATACAATGTAGAAGAAATCATCGCAGCTGGACTGGAGGCACTCCAGTCGCGAGCTAGGGGTCTGAAAGCGGCACCCGCCACTTCACCGAAGCAGACTCACTCCAACACCAGCAAGGGAACTCAGGCCACTTCTTCTGGCAAAAACACCAACACCAAGGTCAAGGATAAGAAGAGCGTTTCTTCTCCTTCAAAGTCTCAGCCAAACAATCAACGGGGAGCGAATCCCGCTAAGACACTTGGGACAAAGCATTCAACAATCTTGGCCCCTGGTCACACACCCCCAAATCTGGGGGAACACTCATCAGAGGAAATGGAGGCTGACCAAGTTTAACCATTTCCCTTTTCATTTCATTTTTATCCATGGGTTCAATAATTCAGTGGAACTGCCGAGGTTTTCGCACCAGTTTTGATGACGTGAAACATCTGCTTTATTTGTACTCTCCGGTGTGCCTTTGTCTCCAGGAGACAAAGCTTAAACCATCGGACCTGCTTTCAGTTCGAGGCTACAGTGAATTTCGGACAGATAACTCGTTTGGAAATATAGCCTGTGGGGGTGTCGCTATTCTCGTCCCTCACAGGGTTCCGGTTCGGTTTCCACAACTGTGCAGGCCGTGGTGGTTCGTATTTCTATGCCTGTGCCTCTTACTGTTTGCAGTGTCTATCTGCCACCGGATGAGGATTTTAGCGTCTCTGTTCTGGAGAGCTTGATTGATCAGCTGCCTTCACCCTTCCTTCTTTTGGGTGACTTTAATGCTCATCATCCTTAGTGGGGTAGTGTCAGCGCCACCACGAGAGGTCGTCGCATAGAGTCTCTTCTGTGCTCGGCCTCTGTGGGCCTTTTAAACACCGGTGCTGACACTTACTTCCATGAGCCGACAAGATCCTTCAGTGCGATCGATTTGACCTTGGGTTCACCATCGATTATTGCTGACTGGTCGTGGACGGTGTGTAAGGATCTCCACGGGAGCGACCACTTCCCAATCGTCCTCTGGCACCATGCAAATGTGCCATCTTCTGCCTTCCGCCCACCTCGATGGAGGATGGATCGTGCCAGATGGGAGGTCATATCGTCCGCGGTGATATCTTCTGAAATGGTGACCCAAGAGTCAATCGACGCAGCTGTACTTGAAGTCACAACTTGTATTCTTCAGGCAGCTGATCTTTCAATTCTTAAAACATCTACGAAGCTCCCTAGAATTCCGAAACCTTGGTGGAACCCTGAATGCGCAGCGGCTAATAGAGCTCAACATAAGGACTGGTCTACTTTTCGGCGTTATCCAACCGATGCTAATCTCGTTGCTTTTAAACAAGCTAAATCCTATGCTCGGTTGGTGCGTCGACGTAGCAAGAGGAAGTCTTGGATCCAGTATCTCTCACTTCACGTGCCAGTTCGAAAAGTGTGTGGGACAAGATTCATAAGATCCGGGGTAACTACAGCTCTCACAAGATTGCCATTCTCGAGAGTAACGGCTGTACATATGCTGAAGTTGGGGAGATTGCAGATTGTTTGGGGGAGGCGTTCGCCTCTGTGTCGAGTGACCTGGCGTATCCTTCCTCCTTTCTGAGGATTAAATCCACTGCGGAACGCCAGAAAGTCTCCTTTGCGCCTTTTAACGACACTGGATATAACTCCCCCTTCAGCATAAGCGAACTTCGGGTGGCTCTGCATCGGTCCGGCGCTACTTCTGTCGGTCCCGATGACATCCACTACGACATGCTCCGTCATCTCCCGCAGTCGTCTCTCGAGAACCATTTAATCTTATACAATTGCATCTGGTTGGAACACAGTTTCCCGGAGTCTTGGCGAAAGGCTTTTGTTTTACCTTTTCCGAAGCCTGGCAAGGATCCTAAGTCTCCCTCTAGTTATCGCCCAATTGCTCTCACTAGCTGTCTGTGTAAAGTTCTCGAACGCATGGTTAACTCACGATTAATTCATTTTTTAGAACGTCATCAATTTCTTTCACCACCACAAAGCGGTTTTCGGCGTCATCGTTCACCTCACGACCATCTCCTGCACCTTGAGACATCTGTGCGCGAGGCGTTCCTGCGTAGGCAGCACCTGGTTTCTGTATTCTTTGACATCGAAAAAGCCTATGATCGAGCGTGGCGGCATGGTATTATCCGAGACGTCCACGCATGCGGATTGCGAGGAAATTTTCCGACATTTATTTTAAATTTTCTTCGCAATCGGGTGTTCCAGATGCGCCTGGGTACGACGCTATCGGCAACATTCCATCAAGAACAAAGTGTTCCTCAAGGTTGCATTTTATCTGTCACATTGTTCATCCTGCGCATTAATTGTCTCCTCACAAATCTTCCTCCTGCGGTTTCGGCTACTGTGTATGTCGATGACTTGCACATCTTCTGCTCGTCACCAAGCATGCGTTTTATTGAAAGGCAGTTGCAGTCTGCAATTAATCAGATTTTTAAAACGGCGAATAGCAATGGTTTCGTTCTTTCTCCCGACAAGACAGCGTGTGTTCATTTCTGCCGGAGGCGTGGCCTCCATTCTGACCCCGAGCTGTATTTAGACCGTGCAGCCATTCCAGTTTTACCGGAGACCAAGTTCCTTGGACTGACCGTCGACCGTGCGCTTACGTTCCGTGCGCACGTTCGGCGGCTCAAGATTTCCTGTCTGCGTGCTCTTTCTATTTTAAAAATCCTTTTGAGAGTTTCGTGGGGCGCAGACAGGATCTCTTTGTTTCGCATTTACCACTCCTTAATTCGGTCGAAACTGGATTATTGCTGTATCGTGTATGGCTCGGCTCCTCCTTCCGTTCTCCGGCCTTTGGACGCTTTTTCATCATCAGGCGCTGCGTCTTTGTACGGGAGCATTTCGAACATCTCCGATTCCCAGCCTTTACGCTGATGCGAACGAACCATCGCTTGAATTACGCCGTCTGCAGCTGTCTGTTCACTTTTACTTAAAACGTCGGTCTCTTCCAGACCATCCTTTGTACGGTGCAGTTTTCCATCCTCAGCATTTTCGTTTATTTGAGAACCGGCCCTCGTGCATTTCAACCTTCGGTCTTCGTATGGCGGCCGTAGCTCGTGATGCAGGGCTCGACTTGTCACTTGTTGCAGCGACCAGGGGCTTTAGGGATCCTACATGGCACCCACTTGGTGTCATGGTTGATACCACGTTTACGTCTTTCGACAAATCCTCAACCCCTGCGTCGGTGTACCAGCAGCTCTTCGCTGAGCACCGTGCCCTCAATACTGAATATATTCTAATTTTCACTGATGGCTCCAAGATGCATGGAATCGTTGGATCCGCACCTGTCTGTGTTGATGACGTGTCAGTAGCGCGGATCCCAGCTGAGGCCACGGTGTTTTCGGCGGAGATGCATGCTGTGTATCTCGCCCTTCTCCATGTTCAGTCGAGTTCTCATCATCGTGCTATGGTCTATACGGATTCCTTAAGTGTCTTGCAGTCTTTGTCATCTTCAGATTGCTGCGACCATCCTGTTCTCTTGGATGTGAGACAGTTGCTTCGTCGTTTGCTCGGGGCCGGTTTTCATGTTCACTTTTGCTGGATTCCTGGGCATGTTGGAATCTCCGGTAACGAGTGTGCTGATACGGCTGCTAGATCTTCTTCCTCTTTGGTCGTCACACCCTTGCCACTGTTTCACCGGGATTTCCGCTTTCTTCTTCACGACCATATTAAGCGAACGTGGCAGGGTCTGTGGGACCAAGAGGTGGAAAATAAACTGCATCGTGTAAAACCTAATCTTGGAATCTGGAAATCCTCACTTCGTCGGAACCGTAGGGAGGAAGTGGTGCTTGCGCGTCTCAGCATTGGGCATTGTCGTTTCACTCACCGCTTTTTGCTGTGTGGCGACACTGCGCCGATGTGTGAGACATGCAATTGCCGACTCACTGTCACTCATCTTTTGTGTAGTTGTATTCGTTTTCGTGTTGTGCGATTTCATTTCTTTCATTCTCATTTGTTCACCGAGGACGCTGCTACGCTACAGCGGCTCCTGAATGACCACTGCGATACTGTCGCTGTTTTCTCATTTTTAAAACACATTGACTTTTTTAAACGTATCTAGGTTTTAGCCCTATCATCATTCTCATTCCTCAGTTTTACTTAATCAGCTAGTTTTTAACCATTGTACCATGTTTTTAATATTGTTTGTTTCATTGTCTTTTTAGCCCTTCCATCATTCTCATTGTTCAGTTTTACGTGATCATCCAGATTTTAACTTTTTTACCACGCTTTTAATACTGTTTGTTTGTCTTGTGTCTGGCGCTCTTTGGCCAAACATGGCCCTTGCGCCACAAAAATCAACCAACCAACCAACCAACCTCTAAGTGAATTATTAGGAGTTGAGTGCTGTTGGAGAGAAACATGCTATTCTGGCTGCATTAATATTGCCCAAGGCAGTGGAACAAAACGTGCAGTTTCTTCGTTACAGCAGTCAGAGGTGTGCGATAAAATACACAAACTTTCAGCGAATCGGAGGGATCTCCTTGTACGATTTGAACTAAGCACACTGGCATTGGTCCAGTCTAGTCGGTAGGTACCTCTATTAACTAATCGTGCAAGAGAGGTAGCATCAGAGTTATTAGTGATGGATTACTTGTGCTCATACAGTCGTGTGCGCAATGGGCGTGCAGTGTATCCTATATATGCTAATGCTGGATCTTCCGGGTCAACAGGATTTAAGGGAATTTTATAAAGCCCATGTCTGTTGAGTGTGGAAACTTGGTCACGGTCGTTTTGCACGATGGCTCGTATAATTTTTGTACTTTCTCCAAAGGCAATGTGGTGTTTCTTACATATGTTCTTTAGTATTGTAGTGACTTAAGGTATAGAGACCACAGTACCATCATACACTGCTGGCCACCCAAAATGCAACACCAAGAAGGAAGCATCGGATTAGCCTGAAATTCGCAGCATGCGTCGCCCGCGAGAGGACATGCAAACGATTAGCATTGCAGGGCATATGCAAATCATGTACGCCCGGCACGACACCGTGAAGCACTATAAGAAGGGTGCACACAAGGCGGGATGTAAGCAGTGGAGATGTGTTGTACTGCCGGACCTGTGCGTGGGAAGCTTCCTGATGCCTCGTCGCAGAAAACGGCAGTCATTCCAGCATGTTTCGGAGTTCGACAGAGGATGAATAGTGGCTCATCGCGACAGAGGTTTATCGTACCGAAACATCGGCGCCCGCGTGGGATGACATTCAGCCACAGTGAGGCGAGTAATGGATTCGGTGGGTGCAGGAGGAAAGGACGGACCGGCGTGAGCGATTGCCGCGGCACACCACCGAACGAGAGGACCGGCATGTTGTGCGGCGGGCATTGACGGCTTGCACCACCACATCACGAACGTTAGCGCAGGAATTAGGGTGTGTTGCGCAACAACCTGTGTCAGCACGTACCGTTCGACGTCGTCTGCAGGAGAGGGGACTTGTCGCATTGGGCCCATCGCTCCGATTACCATTGACGTTACACCACCGGCGAGTGCGGCGGCAGTGAGCCGTTAAACGTCGCACCTGGACTACGGAATGGCACGACATTTTCTTCTCCGACGAATCCTGCTTCTGCCTGCAACACCACGATGGTCGTATCCGCGTGTAGCGGCACCGCGGCGAGAGACTGTATGACACCTGCATTATGCATCGCCCTACCGGTCCGTCGCCTGGCGTTATGGTTTAGGGCGCAATTGTATATGACACCCGCACCGCTCTGGTACGCATCGCCGGTATACTCAACAGCCACCGCACCATCTCCGACGTTTTGGAGCCTGTAGTCCTCCCTTACCTGCAGGACCTGCCAGCGGCCACGTTTCAACAGGACAATGCGCGCCCGCACGTGGCATGCATCGTGCAACAATTCTTCATGGCCCACCAGGTGTCACTGCTGCCGTGGCCCGCCTGTTCTCCCGATATGTCGTCCATCGAACACGTCTGGTCGCTGATCGGCAACCGAGTGGCCCGGTAAGCACCACCCGCGTCCACGCTTGATGAACTGTGGCAACGTGTGGAAGCAGCCTGGACCGACATACCCCAAGCCCACATCCAAAGCCTCCTTCATTCGATGCCGCGGCGTGTAGCGGCCGTTATAGCCAGCCATGGGGGCCACACAAACGATTCATGTCTGCGTGTTCCGCAAGTCGCACGGGCCTGTAAGCTCAATCGTTTCACCTTTGTATCTGTTGTTATGTGCCCAGTAAATCTGGCTTTGCTATCTCGTGTCCTTCTTGGTGTTACATTTTGGGTGGCCAGCAGTGTATTTTGTAACTCTGGTTTCCCTTTGTAAGGTACTTTTGACTAGATATTTCACTGATCGAGCAATATTTTCAAAGATCGCTTTATGGTAGCCATACGCCATCGTCATTTAACTCATTTCTTCTAGCTGATCACTTTATGGTAGCCATGCGCAATCGTGATTTAACTCATTTTTTCTAGCCTGATCACTTTATGGTAGCCATGCGCAATCGTGATTTAACTCATTTCTTCTAGCCTGAATATTGGAGGAGTGGGTGAACGCTCTTCGGAGCTGCTAGTTTTTTGTCTTCTCGGGTGCGATGAATTATGCGCAATAATAGCAGATTGTGTTGCAGGCTTTTGGTACACTGTGTAGGATAAACAATTGGTATCGGGGTGTCTTTTTAGTAAGATGTGCAAGAACGGAAGCGTATTATCATTTTCATGCTCAATGGTTAAATTTATGGAACTCTAATGTTTTGAAATGTTTTTAGAGCTCTTTAGCAAACTCTTCAATTTTGTTTGTATGATGCGGCCAGAAAATAAGTATGTCGTCTACATATCTAATGTAGAGATCAGGCTTGAGTTGGAAATATTGTAAAACCTTATTTTCTAGGTCTTGCATTAACAATTCAGCGAGTACCCCCGAAAGTGGGGAAATCATCGGCGTACCTCTGGTCTGGCGGTAAGTGGTTCCTTCATATCGGAAGAATGGGTGTTTCTGTACGAAACGTAGAGCGTTGATAATTGCTTGTATTTCACTAATAGTATAAGAATGCAAAGCCAATAGGCGGTTCTCAATAATGGAGTGTACATCTCCAATCGGTACATTGGGGTATAAAGAGACAACATCGAGTGATGCCATAGCAAACGACTTTCCCTTTCGTAAGAATGGCTTAATGTTGTCCTTAACAGAGCTATTAACTGAGTAAGAGAAACCTGAAGTTAACGGTTTAAGGAATTTTGCTAAAGCACTTTCAAGCTGGCGGGTTCGGCTTGCACATCGTAATAGAAGCGGGCGTACAGGAAAACCTTGCTTACGAGTCTTTACTTGGCCAAATAATTCAGGTATTCGAGGGCCTATAGTAGGGTATATATCCTGCTTATGATTCTTTACTTGGCCAAATGATTCAGGTATGCGAGGGCCTATAGTAGGGTATATATCCATAGCAACATTTGCATATGCAGGTAAGCATCCATGTTTTCTAAGTTTTGCCACTGCTGCTACTGTAGATGAGGTTGGATCCGAAGACAGGATATTTTGCGGTATATTAGCAATAGCATCATTCATCTTATTAATATAGTCTGCTTTGTTTAAGATGACAATTTGTTGCGTTTTGTCAGCTTTTAAAATGGAGATATTTTTATCACACTTCAATAACTTTAGCTATTTAACCTCATCCCAAAATTTACGATCATCCGGTGTTAGAGGCTTATTGCCTAACTTTTGTACGGATTTAGCCAGTTTATATCGCACATGTTCTCTTTCGGTTTGAGGAATAGTTTCAATGATATTTTCCATTTCCGTAATAAGGTGGCATTTATTAACTTTGTTTATTGGGTAAAACAAAAGTTGTTTTACTGAAATACCTGACGATGGAGCACCCGGTGCTTTGAAAGATCTTGTAAGTTGCTGTACCTTAAAATTGCTAATTGAAAAAGTGCAGGAACGCGCGGTGCCTTTACTTCTTCAATACCATACCCTTCAAACTCCCCCCCCCCCCTCCAAATTCCGCTTATCCCCTTTTTACTTTCTTATATTTATAGTATAAGTATAGTGATAGGTCGAAATCAGACTACTGAATGTACACGTTTTGACAATCAAGGAACAAGTTTTAACCATTTTGGTAAGAAAACACTGAAATGTTGGGGCCATTTTGGGGTGCGAAATCTAAAATTAGTCCCATGTATTATCGAGTAAGATGTCGTTGGAAGCAGAAACTAATTTAGAGTGCAATGGTGAAAGCCATTTATTACTGGAACTTAGTTCTGGAGAGATTTGGATAGCGGCAGTTTGGGTACAGCACGGACAATTCTATAGTTCGCCTGAAAACCAGCGGTAGAACAGCCTGTGTATTTATTGCTACGACGGATTCTTTCCGCTTGTGTGAAACGGGCCTAAAGCTCTAGAGAGCAAATAATCTCCCCTGCTTCCAGCGTAATTAAGGGGCACTCGTAACTGGACTAAAGCCTCAGATGTTTGGATTTCATTATCCTGGGTGGTGTAATGGTTAGCGTACTCGAGCGCAAATCGTGAGATGCGTGTTCTATTTCCGTTGCACGACGATCTAATTTCCGTGGTTTTGTTACATGGAAAGAACAGCTTGATTTATGTTTATATTATAAGCCTTGAATTAACATTATACCAAAAAAAAAAAAAAAGTTCATGTTTCGCTCGTTAAATCTGATATCTCGGTAAGTTCGGGCTCATTATAAGCAGATTCTTCTCTAACCTTTTCAACAAATAAACCGCAAATTATATGAGACGAAAAATTTGTTGAAATTTTTTTCTGTAAGGATTCAGCTTCTGCTAACGGTATTCAGCCTAAAATTTTACCGTACCATGGTACAACATCTAAAGGAAAAATAAGGTTTAATGATATTTTTATGAAATGCATTTCGAAGTTTTTATACTACACGAATGCAGTTTAACCCTTTAATGACCGGAACGCCCGTACATCCAAACTACCACGATCACCCCAAAACTCCGGACTACAATGAGTAGGATTTCCTATTCCAACAAGTTCTTTGAATTTACACGATTAGCAGAAGACACACTCAGTCACTTCCATACAACACCATTTACTCAATGGTGTTGTATCGAAATTTATACATACAGCACCATTTACTCAATGGTGTTGTATCGAAATTTGTACATACAGCACCATTTACTCAATGGTGTTGTATCGAAATTTATACATACAGCACCATTTACTCAATGGTGTTGTATCGAAATGGTTTTCTATTGGAGCAGGAGCCAAACAGGGTTGTGTAATGTCACCCTGGCTGTTTAATACATTTATGGATACGTGCATGCGTGATTCCAAAATGCACAATACTGGCTAATGTTTTGGTAATGTCCGTGTGTGTAGACTGCTATATGCTGATGACACAGTCATGTTGGCAGAGAGCGAAAGTGAATTGCAGAGTACGCTGGCCCGGATGTACAAGGTTTGTATATAAATTTCAAACTGAGTATAAATAAGGGAAATACTAAAGTTATAGTTTTTGAGCGAGCGACTGCTAGTACTGTATGCAGGATAAGTCTAAATGGCACCGTTATTGATCAGGTAAATGAGTTTGTTTATTTGGGAAGCATGTTTGACAGAGAGAACAAATTAGATGGCGAAATTAGTAGGCGAGTGAACTCTTCACTGAAAGGCATAGCCGCTTTAGGAGGATTTCTAAGAATCACGGGTTCTCAAGAAAGTCCCAAATGGCTGTACATGAAAGTGTAGTTGTTCCTGCTCTGATGTAGGGCAGTGAAACCTGGGCTCTGTAGAATAGATATAGGAGTCGTTAGATGCATTACTTACTGGGCGTTTGTGGTAAGACACGCTTAGATCATGTGAGAAATGGAGATGTGTTGCAGATGTGTAACCTGAGGCAAAATGTTGTTAATAAGGTGCAGACTCATATTCTTAAGTGGTTTGGCCATGTTGAAAGAATGAGTGATGAGACGCTTACACTAAGAGAATTTATTCAGCTCAAGTGAAAGAAAAGAAAGATAGAGGAAAGCCAAGGAAATCATGTGAGGACCAGATATAGGGAATGTCTGCTTGAGAAAAGGGTAATGAGTATGAAGTACAAAAGATCTTGTGTGTGGTGTGTGATGGATGTTAATGAAGGCCCGAGCTGTGTGCCGAGATCGCTGTAAATGGAGACGCCTGATGCAGCAAAAGTGAGTTCTTACTGTGAGGAGCTAACCTCTGAATATCAGAGAACAGCTTAGCGACATGTACACCGATGACCTATTACATTAGGACCACTCCCAGCCTAGAGAAATGAGCGAGCCTGAAGACCGAACTATGACGCAGGTGAAATTCACAGAGCAGTACATATACAATCAGATTTGGTTAGTAGAGTGTTCGGAGTCAGATTGGGAAAAGCTGCTGATTTATCGGAGTTCGATATCGAACAAATTGTGATGGCACAGCACCTCTGAACTACGATCTGGGAAACGGCGCTGCTGGTGGGTTGTTCACGTGCCGCTGCTGTGATTACGTATCAAAAGTGGTGCACAGATGGCCAAACGACAAGCCGTTGTCCAGCCGTGTGCGTCCGCAGCTCATTGATGCCAGAGGGAAGCGGAGACTGTCGCACATTGCTCGCAGCGACCGCAGGGCCACAGTGTGACAAATCACACGCAGCTACAACAGTGGAGATCAGGTTAATGTGTCACAGCACACAATTCGTCGCAACCTTATGTGCATGTGCCTGCGTAGCCGAAGACCCAGTATGGTCCCCATGCTCACTGCACGTCATCGTCAAGAACGCATGAAATGGGCCCAAGATCATAGAGATTGGACTCTGGATGATTGGAAGAAAGTGGCCTGGTCTGACGAATTAAGATTCCGGGTGAATCGCGTAGACGGCCGAGCGCGGATACGCTGATTACCAACGGAGACTATGACACTTGAATACGCTGTCGGGCGGAAAAAGGTCGGCGGCGGCTGTGTTATGCTGTAGGCGATACTTCCTTCGAAGACTTTAGGTCACAATATCTCAATAGCACAGTCCCTATCTGAACATCGTTGCAGACCAAGTTCACCCATTCGTGGCAACTGTGTTCCCTGCTGGTGAGGGCCATTACCAACAGAATAATGCGCCATGCCACACTGCCAGAATCGTCAAGGAGTGGTTCTAGGAACATGCGGGTTACTTTCCGTTAATACCCTATATTCCAAATTCACCTGACATGAACCCAATCGAACATTTGTGGTTCGACTTGGAAAAGCGGGTTCGCGCTAAATCACCATCACTCCGAAATGCACGGGAAATGGAGGATCTGCTATTGACATTATGGTACCAGATACCCCAGGATACCTATCGCCACATCATCGAATCGATGCCTCGCCGATTGGCTGCTGTTTTGCGAGCTAAAGGGGTCCTACAGCTTATTAGGTAGCTGGTCATAATGTAATGGCTAATCGGTGTATGTATGTGCACTCTGTCACCATTTTTGTGGCTAAATATATTGTAACGTATACTCTAGATTTACTTTCCTTTTGATTTTACTATCTCTAGTTATTATATTTTTCTATGTAAATTATCTTCTTACTGAACGAGATGTTATTTCTCCAGCTGAATGAGATCTGGCAATGAGTGTAAGTCATGACGTGGTGGTAGCCAGTATAAATAGGCGCGTTCAACGATACCAAGAGAGAGCTTTTGTTGATGTGCGTAGAGAGAGAGCTTTTGTTTATGTGGTAGAGAGCTTTTGTGTTACGTGAGAGAGCTGTTGTTTATGTGTAAAGAGAGCTTCGTTTATGTGAGTAGAGCTTCGTTCATGTGCAAGCAGCTACGTTTTATTGAGTAGCTGTGTGACCTATGAAATGTATGTGGGATAATACCAGGAATAAGCCCTGAATAAAGAAGTTGTTGTAAGTACGTTTTTCTCAGTTCATAGTTTTGTCAGATCTCTGTCTGGCTGTTAGGTTTATTTCATTAGTTGTTATTATTAACAACCAGCATAAGACTTTATTCATCTTAATTACTACTGCAACATTACTAGCAGTTAAGAGCTTGTTCATTATTATTACTACACTACTAGCAGGAAACTTTATTCAGGATATAATTAACAAACAACAACCATTACTAGAAGAAACTAGTAGTAGTAGAAGCATTATATTCATTATAATTCATTAGAAGAAATTATATTCATTATAATTGGCGCCCGAACTTTTCTCGAACACGAGGTCTTGACAATTATTACCCATGTCTTCCTTACCTGAGACAACTTCAAGTTTTCACCCTAAGGCAAGTTTCGGTGGTGATGGGATTAATTTCGACCATCTACAAGAAGCCTGTGGGGCTCACTTTACTGATAATGATTTCCAAGTGCCCAGGCATTATTCACAATTTCGTAATTCACCAGCTTCCCATTACTCTGAGTCGCGGGTCGTACCTGAGGGAGTTCAATCCTCTCAGCGAAGCAGAATGCTTGCCCTTTTCGTGCCGCATGAAGAAACAATTCATTTCAATGGTTTGGAGGGATCTTTAAAATTCCTCGAGGATTTGGAAGATCATTTTGATCTATACAATATTCCTCAAGACTGCAAAGTACAAATCGCAGGCACTTGCTTGAAGAATACCGCGAAGACCTGGTATCGGCAGTGGAGAGTGTCGAAATCGGATTCTCATTGTGAGAATTTCCGAGCAGAATTTTTGGAAGTCTTTCCTTTCGGCCTCAGTCAAGCTAGATATGCACAACACCTTTTTTCTCGTCAGCAAGGACCCAACGATAGCCCTGTTGCATTTGCTTTGGAAACAACACGCTTATATAACTTATGGGATCCACATGCCAGTCATGTCGACATGTTGGACACCCTATTGCAACAGCTCGATCCATTTCTAAAGGATTTTCTTGAGGTTCGACACCCTGCTACAATTCATGAATGCCTTCGCCTCATACGAACGTATGAAGAGCGACATGGCAAGCATGGTTCAACTCACCATGCTCGGGCACCCTGCGAGGCTTATTATGAAAATCCTCAGAAGCATAATAGGCCTAATGACTTTCAACGCGAGCTCACACAAGTGCACGCCCAAGCTTCATACGTTCCACCACATAGAAGAGTGGTACACCAACCGCTTGTTTCTGAACAATCGTCTGGATACCGTACAAATGCACAGTATGCTCGACCCCGTTCCAATCCGCAGAATTCGGAACGTTTTCATGCTCAGGGCAAGGATAATTTTTCTGCCCGTGCTGAGGGAAGAAGTAATAGAAATGAAAATGTCAACAGACATGCGGAGTTCCCGCAGCAGTTTTCACGCAGTTTTTCTCATCGTGAAAATTTTCCCGATACCCGGCAGGGCCGAGGTTTCAGACCGCATGATAATCCAACCAGGAATCCTTTAAACTTCCAAAGGAAGTAGACCAAGGGTCGGTCCTGCTTCCTGATACCAAGCATTCTGACCCTAAAACAGTATTAGTGACTGTTGAAACTCCTCAGTTGCCTGATGTGTTCTTGACAATTGAAGATATTATTGTCGAGACAAAGCTCGACACAGGTTCTGAAATATCAGCCCTAAATACGAAGTTTTGCACTGACAATTTTCCTGCAATACTCGGTCAGCCTGCGACGCAGTATTTGCGAGGTGCAAATAACGAAATCTTCAGTATCACAGGAACTGTCACATTATCTCTAGGGCTGAGAAAGGCTCGTTTTACGCATTCTTTCCTGCTTATAGACGAACTAATTGTTAAATGTCTAATGGGAATGGACTTTATCAATACTTTTCAAGTTACTCTGAATTTCGTACAACATGTTATTTCCTTTCCGGAACCTGTCGAAGTGATTCCTACGGATCCTATAGATATACCGAGTTTGTTATTGAGTGATCAATTGAATGAGAGGCAACGAAACCAACTTTCTCTACTTTTGCAGGAAAGCCCTGGTTTATTTTCTGATCAACCTGGTTTCACACAGGTGGTTTATCATGTCATTGACACTGATGGTTCGAAACCGATAGCAACGAAACCTTACCCTTGTGCTCCCCATAAGAAACAGGAAATGCAACGTCAAATTTCTGAAATGATTAAACAGGGCATAATAAAGGAATCAACAAGCGCCTGGACTGCACCTGCCTTTTTGGTTCCAAAGAAACAACCCAATGAATTTCGTTTCGTGACAGATTTCCGCAAGTTCAACCAAGTCACGAAAACGATCAATTATCCCCTACCTATCATGTCTCATATTTTGCATGACCTGTCATCAACTAAATGGATGTCAACTTTGGATTTGGCGAGTGGATATTGGCAGGTGGCGGTACATCCAGACTTCGTCGATAAAACAGGCTTTGTGACTCCTTTTGGGGCTTATGAATACCTACGTATGCCTTTTGGATTAGCTTCTGCACCTGCTACTTTCCAAAAGCTAATGGATACGGTTCTCAGACCTGTTCTGGGTCCCCATGTGCATGTATATTTGGATGACATTATTATTACATCCGAGACTTTTGACGAGCACCTTTCTCTGCTCAAACAGGTGTTCCAACTCATATACAATGCTGGCTTGACGTTAAAACCTAGTAAATGCCAGATAACGAGGGACGAGATTGTATATCTGGGGTTGAAAATCACTCCCCACGGCTTATTTACGGATAATGAAAAAATTAGGCCTATTGTTGACTTTCCTCGGCCTAAAACAGCAAAAAAACTATCACGCTTTCTGGGAATGACCGGATGGTATCAGCAGTTCGTCTCCGCTTATGCTACAATCTGTGAGCCATTGTATGCTTTGAAACGTAAATACAAGAAGTTTGTTTGGACACCTGAGGCTAACGCTGCATTTGAAACACTGAAGTCCGCGTTGACTCAGCCTCCTGTGTTGGCTTTCCCGGATCATACTAAGGAATTTGATATTTATACTGACGCATCCGGAGTTGGTCTTGGTTGCGTTTTGTCGCAAGCTGGGCATCCAATAGCTTTTGCGTCTCGTACTTTAGCCAAAGCTGAACGCAATTATTCAGCTACGGAACGTGAATGTCTTGCTGTAGTGTATGCTCTTGACAAATTTCAATGTTATCTTAACGAATTGACAGTTAACATAATTACGGATCACTCTGCCCTTCAGTATTTGAATTCTGCTAAGCACCTATCTCAAAGACTTAGGAAGTGGGCTCTGAAGTTACAAGAGAGCAATATCAAAATTTCGTATCAGCCAGGTCATAAGAATCAATTACGGGACGCATTGTCTCGCGTTCCGATTAGTGGGGTCCCCACAGAAACTACTCCTGGATGTCAGCCTTTACTTCTAATAGCTGATATAACATCCAGAGAGCAGATAATGGCAGAATTAATAAATGATCCAGATTTTGGGGATATCTATAATTTTTTGCTTGCGGGTTCGCCCCTACAAAGTGATCCTTCTCTGGCTGGAAGGTCACAGCATTTTGAAGTCATAGAGGGTCTTCTTTACTATACGAAATCTAGGACTACTAGGGCAGAATTTCGCCCATGTATTCCGCGAACCCTTAGAATGGCCCTTTTAAACGGATTTCATGACAAACCTCTTGCAGGCCATTTAGGTATTCGCAAGACCCGTTGTAAATTGTGGGATGTTGCCCATTGGCCTGGCATGTACCAAAGTGTGCTCGCATATGTTCAATCATGTCACTTGTGTCAGATTAATAATTACCGTAATGTAAGACCGGCCGGTCACTTGAAATCTAGTTCAAGTTCTCATGTTTTTGACATTATTTCAATAGATTTATTGGGACCTTATCCTTTATCTGTTAAAAACAAAGCTCGTTACGTTTTAGTATTAACTGATAATTTTTCTAAATGGGTTGAAGTTTTTCCAATTAAAGCCGCTACGGCAGAAGTTATTTGTAATGTATTAATTAATGAAGTATTCTCTAGATATGGTGCACCTAATAAAGTAGTTTCGGATAATGGTCCCCAATTTATTTCTGACATTTTTTAAAGAATGTGTGCGAGACTACACATTAAGCATAAATTCATTTCCCCATATCATCCCCAGAGTAATCCTGCAGAACGAGTGAACCGCACGCTAGTGAAAATGATTGCTACATTTGTCATGGATCATCACGAGCGATGGGATGACCATTTTGAGCTTTTTCGTTCGCCCTCCGCTCGTCTGTTCACGAATGTACTAAAATTACTCCTGCAGAACTTTTTCTGGGTCGCAAAATTAAAACCCCTTCTGAAAATTTAACGGGGATTATCGACGAACTAAACCAGCGACCAACTCCGCAATCAGTACGAATCATGGCAGAAAAAACTCGTGTTGCAATGCTAGGAGCACAAGCGGCTCAAGCAAGATACTATAATACTAGGCGTAGGGAACCAGATTTTGTCGTTGGAATCTCACTCTCGTGGAAACGCACTTCCAGTCTTCTGTTTCTCATACTTTAGTAAAGAAATTTGCACCCAGCTACGAAGGTCCATATCGGGTGGCAAATGTGTTTGAAAATAACATTATTCTTGAAAATCCTGACAATAAATTTCAATACGTACACGTTGCTCAGTGTCGCAAGTATCATGAACGAAATGTAGATTTTATTATCAACCCTACTCAACCTTCTGTTCCACAGACTCAAGAGTCTACATCTCACGATCAACCTCCAGAAATTTTGGACGAACCGACAAACATTTTTGAAGAATCTCCAGTGATTTTTTCTTCACCCTCCCCTCCTCAAGACGGGCTTCCAAACACGCAACCTGACTTTCCCATGAGACGATGGCTCGAATCAAGTTCTTCAAATACTAGTATCGTTCCTTTCCCTCCAACCATTGCCAAGACTATTGCTACACCGTTTCCTGATAACTCTGCACCAACACAAGCTCCTACTTCCTTGAATACCTCGTCAGAGAGTATTCCTATAGGCAGAAATAAACATCGCCCTGCACGACCACTAACTTACAGCAGCGACTCAGAGTCATCTAATATTTTTGATTTATCAGTTATGGACGATAGTTTGACGATTCCTAAACGTCAGATACAAATTACAAACCGTCCAGCAACACCAAAAGCTGATCGAAAACGTAACTTGTCTCCCCAATCTGCTTCGCCGCAACAGCAACGAAGGCAGAGATCCTTGCATCCGCCCGGGTTTCGCTCCTGGAACCTACGCTCAGGGCAAACAGGGCCGATGCCTGCTTCTACTCTCATGCCACAAGGTAGAAAGCGAAAACAAACGATGTGGCCGGAGCCACGTCCCTCCAAAAGAATGCTGGAAGGACAACACGGGCCCCAGCACAAAGGGACTAGGCCGCCCCGGTGGCGCAGTGGTCTAAGCGATGGCCTCTGATCATTCGTCCGAACGGGGTCCGGGTTCGAATCCCGGTGAGGCATGGATGTTGTGTTTGTCTTACGGCACTGGCTCTCTCCCTTCCCTGGAACCAGTGACCCTAAATTAGGGACGGGCGACTGCTTATAGCCCATTGAGTTGCTCACGGTGGTCGTTAAACCTCCAATCAAAAAAAAAAAAAAAAAAAAAAAAAAAAAAAACAAAGGGACTACATATCAAAAGCCTGGGGGAGCCCGTTCCTGTCAGCCGCAGGGATTTCCGGACCGACGGACTTCAGCCGTTCCTGACCGTTCCTGTCAGCCGCAGGGATTTCCTGACCGACAGACTTCAGCCGTTCCTGACCGACGGACTTCAGCCGTTCCTGACCGTTCCTGTCAGCCGCAGGGATTTCCTGACCGACAGACTTCAGCCGTTCCTGACCGACGGATTTCAGCCGTTTCTGACCGTTCCTGTTAGCCGCAGGGATTTCCTGACCGACAGACTTCAGCCGTTCCTGACCGACGGACATCAGCCGTTCCTGACCGACGGACATCAACCGTTCCTGACCGACGGACATCAGCCGTTCCTGACCGTTCCTGTCAGCCGCCGGGATTTCTTGACCGACAGAATACAGATGGTCCAGATCCAGTCAAGTCGTTTAAGAGAGCTACGCTACCTGAATTTACCAGTCCGATTAGGCCTGGAAAACGTTATCGTACTAGAGTTTTTTTATGCGTCCTCAAGATAAGTAAGTTCTTGTGGACAGGTTCTTTTCTCCTTTTGTTGTTTTTCCTGCACGACCAGTTGGCGTGTCAGAATTTCTTTTTTCGTGTGGGCCTATGCATTCTTTTTGTGTATATGTGTTTTTTTTATATTTCTTCTATGTCCATCTACTAATCCAAATTTTTTATATATATATATATGTGCTTAGGGGTAAAATAATAAAAATTGTTACTGTTAGGCAGCTCCAGGCAATCTTTGCTGCTGATACAGTTGGTTTGTATTCAACGATAATATGTGGACGTAATTTGAAATATATATATATGTGCGTAGGGATAAAATAATAAAAATTGTTACTGTTAGGCAGCTCCAGGCAATCTTCGCTGCTGATACAGTTGGTTTGTATTCAACGATAATATGAGGACGTAATTTGAAATTAAAAAAGTGATTCCTGCTAGGCAGAATAAAAGTAAGGTATGCCGATGCAGGTTTGTTTTGTTCAAGTATACGAAGTGTTTCATAGACGAATACAGATTTCTTGATTTTGTCATGCCAAGTTTGATATTGTACATACTGCTGCCACCAAAACAACAACAAAAAAGAGGTCGATAAACGTCAGTCAACGAAGTGTAAGACTTACACTCCAAAATTGATAGGTTTTTCGAAAAAAAAAATTAAGGGGGAGATGATGTAACGTATACCCTAGATTTACTTTCCTTTTGATTTTACCATCTCTAGTTATTTTATTTTACTATGTAAATTATCTTCTTACTGAACGAGATGTTATTTCTCCCGCTGAATGAGATCTGGCAATGAGTGTAAGTCATGACGTGGTGGTAGCCAGTATAAATAGGCGCGTTCAACGATAAATAGGAGAGCTTTTGTTGATGTGCGTGGAGAGAGAGCTTTTGTTTATGTGGTAGAGAGCTTTTGTGTTACGTGAGAGAGCTGTTGTTTATGTGTAAAGAGAGCTTCGTTTATGTGAGTAGAGTTTCGTTCAAGTGCAAGCAGCTACGTTTTATTGAGTAGCTGTGTGACCTATGAAATGTATGTGGGATAATACCAGGAATAAGCCCTGAATAAAGAAGTTGTTGTAAGTACGTTTTTCTCAGTTCATAGTTTTGTCTGATCTCTGTCTGGCTGTTAGGTTTATTTCATTAGTTGTTATTATTAACAACCAGCATAAGACTTTATTCATCTTAATTACTACTACAACATTACTAGCAGTTAAGAGCTTGTTCATTATTATTACTACACTACTAGCAGGAAACTTTATTCAGGATATAATTAACAAACAACAACCATTACTAGAAGAAACTAGTAGTAGCAGAAGCATTATATTCATTATAATTCATTAGAAGAAATTATATTCATTATAATATAAGTAAAGCAATCATTGCTATCTCCAGGGGCGATATTATTTACTCAAATGACATGGCATGCCTTCTCCATTGAAGAATGCAGTGATCATCCTAGGAAAATGTCAAGACTACAGTCCGAAAGTTTCGTGGGGTGACCGAGCACTAATCCTTCTTCTGTTAACTTTTAAAGGAGAGGGGACCAATTATAAAGGGGAAAGAAAGACAGTTTCGGGCGTTATGGTATTCTCAGAGGCACAAGATTTCAGGGCCATGGTCGTTAAAGGGTTAATGACCTGCGTCAAATGCAATCTCAAAAACGAAAAACGAATATCTGTCAATGGTAAAAAACTCTGAATTCTCAATAATGGCCAACACAGTAGCGGGCTTTAACTGTTAGTTGTTCCTGGAATAATGCTCACGCTGAAACTCAATAATTAATAAAAGTGCGTGACACAGGAATTTTTAATAATGCTTTTGAGTCTTACAGTTTTTTAACAAGTGTATTGAATCTTACAGATTTTATAACAATGCTATTTTATTTAGTCTTGCAGGTTTTTTAACAATGCTATTTAGAAACACACAGGCCCAAGGGTTCACAGGATCAGTAGGAGCATCACAAATGCCCAAATTCAGATCACTGCAAAACGTTCAAATACGGGAAGACAAGGCGTGGAAACAGATCGATACACCAGGCCCTACGTTGAAGCGAAGGAAAGAACAGTAAGGTTTCCATGAATCATCGGGATTGCAACCATCACCAAGCAATACAAATTGTCAGAGAGATCTCTGTATCTCAGTCAACAATACAACCGAACAATATTACTGGGTATTGTTCAGAGTGCATTATTTCGTGAGACTTATTGCATAACAATAGCAGTAATCATTATAATAGTACTGCGGTCCTCCAGTTCTATAAATAACGGTGTTCGGAGCAGGTTTGACCACTTCTGAAAAAATCTCAGAGGAAGCTTTCTAAAATATGAGCAGAAAAGCATGACTGCCTTCCACTAATTAAGTTCTTTCTGTTGAAAAAGGCAACCATAGCATACATCAGGGAGAAAACATTCCTTTCACGTACATCAAAAACTTGTCAACATACACTGCTTCATGTGGTCCCTAATCAGTTAATCGGGATATTCAGAAATACACTTGTTATCAACCTGGAATCAATAAAAAATTATCCTAATTTACTAATAAATCTACCAAACTCTGAAACTAAACGGTAAAATGTCGTAAATGAGCATTACTCAAATATAACGCATCTCTTTCGAATTATTTTCGTAGAACAGATCAAAGAAACTCATAAAAAAATCTATTCTTTACTAAAATTTGGCACGGTTTACATTTCACTCATATTTGCTCTTTGGATACAAAATATTTTTGCTTAGTATTTGCATAGAAAGATCATCTTACTTTTTGTGATCTCCTTCTATACCTTTCCTTTCCGGTGTGACATGGAAAAAAACATTCAGACCCACTTTGGTCTATTCCATCATCCTAGGGTAAAATGACAGATAAAAACACTAAAAACATATCCTGGTGGTTATAGGTTTCAGAATGACGGAATAATTTCTAATACATTTTAAGACATTTGACAGATATAATTATTCATAATATATTTTAAAATGTTAAGCTATTATTTTGAAGCCTAGGTTAACACCACATCCGGACACGGACAATTCGACGAATAAGGCAATATACGGGAGACGGCAGTGATTCACCAGTGATTCCAATTTCCAGCAGTAAAAAGCGTTTTCAAAAACTGCTGCCCATTAGGATGCTAGAGAGATACACAATATATTAGAAAATTTTACTTATATAACACCCAATTTGATTTGTTTCAACACCTTTCGGTTGAATGACAACCAGAACCTTAATGTCCAATAGATAAAAACGTATTCTTGTGTAAAAAGGATTGGGCTGATGGAATGATTTCGGGAAAATTAAAAAAAAGCTTTTTTATTGGACTGTTACTTCGGCTTATAGGTAAGATTTACAGCATATTAAATACGTTTACCTTTATTAAAACTCTCTTTTGTTTGTTTCCATTACCTTTGGGTGAAATGACCGACTTTAAGGTCCATAGACAAAACGTGTTCTTGTGGTCAGACCTTAGGCCTGACGGGATGATTTTCAGCATATAAATAAAGATTTCTCCAGGATTTGCTCCTTGGGCTTACAGAGTACATATATATAGATATACAATATTTTAGGTAATTGTACTTTTTTTAAAGTATTTGGTTTGTTCCAGAGCCTTTATGTTTGGAATGACCAACTAGAACGGTGATGTCGAATAAATAAAGATTATTCTGGAGGTTAGATCTTTGGGATGACGGAATTATTTCTAAAATGTATTTTAAGATATGTGGGTTATTATAGGGATCTATAATCTTATATAAAGTGTTAATCTCATATCTAGAAACTTAGGTTAACGCCACTTTCGCTTAAAGTAGGCTACACCCAAATCCTGAGCAAATGATCTCCATTTAAATAAGTTATGGGACATTTTTCTCGTAATTTACCTAAAACAATTTCATTTATTTCAGCACCCTTAGGTTATATTACCGACTAGAACATTTATGTTCAGTAGACAAAAACGTGTTCTTGTGGTTAGATCTTTGGGCAGACGGAATGATTTAAAGTATATTGATGCTTTCTTAAGGATTTGTTCCTTTGGCTAATATATACATAGATATTCAGTATTTTAGATATATGTACTTTTTTAAATTCTTTGGTTTGTTCTAGAGTCCTTGGGTTTGGAATGACCGACTAGAACGGTGATGTCGAATAGATAAAGCTTGTTCTGGAGGTTAGATCTTTGGGATGACGGAACTTTTTCTGATATGTATCTTAAGGTCTGTGCGTTATTATAAGGATTTATAATCTTCTATAAAGTGTTTTTCTCGTATTTAGGAACCTAGGTTAACACCACTTAAACTGAAAGTAGGCTATGGCCACTTCTGGTGCAAGTGGTCTCCATTTAAATAAGTCCTGGGACGCTGAACCATGGAAGGACAGGGTAATATACGGGGACCGGAAGTTAGTTCCCCGTTGAATCCACTTGTCAACAGAAAAAAATCTTCTTCCAATGGATTGCTCTTTGGGCTGATGGATAGTACGTAGTATTTTATAATTACTTGAATTTTTCCTTGAAAACCTATCATTAATTAAAATTCTCATTTGTTCCTTCACCCTTGGGTAATATGACCGATTAGAACATTTATGTTCAGTAGACAAAAACGTGTTCTTGTGGTTAGACCTTTTGGCTGACTGAATGATTTAAAATATATTGAAGCTTTCTGAAGGAATTGCTCCTTTGGTTAATATATATATATAGATTAACAATATTTTAGATATATGTACTTTTTTAAATTCTTTGGTTTGTTCTAGAGCCCTTGGGTTTGGAATGACCGACTAGAACGGTGATGTCGAATAGATAAAGCTTGTTCTGGAGGTTAGATCTTTGGGATGACGGAACTTTTTCTGATATGTATCTTAAGGTCTGTGCGTTATTATAAGGCTTTATAATCTTTTATAAAGTGTTTTTCTAGTATTTAGGAACCTAGGTTAACACCACTTCCGCTGAAAGTAGGCTATGGCCACTTCTGGTGCAAGTGGTCTCCATTTAAAGAAGTCCTGGGACGCTGAAAAATGGAAGGTCAGGGGACATATATATACGGGGACCGGAAGTTAGTTCGCCGTTGAATCCACTTGTCAAAAGAAAAAATCTTCTTCCAATGGATTTCTCCTAGGGCTAATGGATAGTATGTAGTATTTTAGTATTACTTGAATTTTTCCTTGAAAACCTATCATTAATTAAAACTCTCATTTGTTCCTTCACCTTTAGGTAATATGACCGACTAGAACATTTATGTTCAGTAGACAAAAATGTGTTCTTGTGGTTAGACCTTTGGGCTGACTGAATGATTTAAAATATATTGAAGCTTTCTTAAGGATTTGCTCCTTTGGTTAATATATATATAGATATACAAAATTTCAGATATATGTACTTTTAAAAAATTCTTAGGTTTGTTCTAAAGCCCTTGGGTTTGGAATGACCGACTGGAACGATGATGTCGAATACATAAAGTTTGTTCTGGAGGTTAGATCTTTGGGATGACGGAACTTTTTCTGATATGTATCTTAAGGTCTGTGCGTTATAATAAGGATTTATAGTCTTTCATAAAGTGTTTTTCTCGTATTTAGGAACCTAGGTTAACACCACTTCCGCTGAAAGTAGGCTATGGCCACTTCTGGTGCAAGTGGTCTCCATTTAAATAAGTCCTGGGACGCTGAACAATGGAAGGACAGGGAAATATGCCGGGACCGGAAGTTAGTTCGCAGTTGAATTTACTTGTCAACAGAAAAAGCTTCTTAATGGATCAATGGATTGCCCCTTGGGCTGATGGATAGTATGTAGTGTTTTACTATTACTTGAATTTTTCCTTAAAAACCTATCATTATTAAAAGTCTCATTTGTTCCTTCACCCTTCGGTAATATGACCGACTAGAACATTTATGTTCAGTAGACAAAAATGTGTTCTTGTGGTTAGTCCTTTGGGCTGACGGAATGATTTAAAATATATTATTAAAGCTTTCTTAAGGATTTGCTAATTTGGCTAATATCATCATCATCATCATTGTCAACCATTATCAATCCACTGCTGGACGAAGGTCTCCCCAAGTTTCCTCCACAACTGTCTGTCTTGTGCCAGTCTCCTCCATGTCACTCCCGCATACTTTCGAATTTCATCCACCCATCTTCCATGTGGTCTTCTTCTGGGCCTTTTCCTGTCAGTTGGAATCCAATCTAAAATTTCGGCTGTCCATCGATGGCCTGGGGGGACCGGAAGTTAGTTCGCCGTTGAATCCACTTGTCAACGCTAAACCAGGTTTGTCAACGCTAAACAAGGTCTGTGCGTTATTATAAGGATTTATAATCTTCTATAAAGTGTTTTTCTCGTATTTCGGAACCTAGGTTAACACCACTTCCGCTGAAAGTAGGCTATGGCCACTTCTAATGCAAGTGGTCCCCATTTAAATAAGTCTTGGGACGCTGAACCATGGAAGGACAGGGTAATATACGGGGACCGGAGGTTAGTTCCCCATTGAATCCACTTGTCAACAGAAAAAAATCTTCTTCCAATGGATTGCTCTTTGGGCTGATGGATAGTATGTAGTTTTTTATTATTACTTGAATTTTTCCTTAAAAACCTATCATTAATTAAAACTCTCATTTGTTCCATCACCCTTGATTAATATGACCGACTAGAAAATTTATGTTCAGTAGACAAAATTGTGTTGTTGTGGTTAGACCTTTGGGCTGACTGAATGATTTAAAATATATTGAAGCTTTCTTAAGGATTTGCTCCTTTGGTTAATATATATATAGATATACAAAATTTTAGATATATGTACTTTTAAAAAATTCTTAGGTTTGTTCTAGAGCCCTTGGGTTTGTAATGACCGACTAGGACGGTGATGTCGAATAGATAAAGCTTGTTCTGGAGGTTAGATCTTTGGGATGACGGAACTTTTTCTGATATGTACCTTAAGGTTGTGCGTTATTATAAGGATTTATAATCTTTTATAAAGTGTTTTTCTCGTATTTAGGAACCTAGGTTAACACCACTTCCGCTGAAAGTAGGCTATGGCCACTTCTGGTGCAAGTGGTCTCCATTTAAATAAGTCCTGGGACGCTGAACCATGGAAGGACAGGGTAATATACGTGGACCGGAAGTTAGTTCCCCGTTGAATCCACTTGTCAACAGAAAAAAATCTTCTTCCAATGGATTGCTCTTTGGGCTGATGGATAGTATGTAGTTTTTTATTATTACTTGAATTTTTCCTTGAAAACCTATCATTAATTAAAACTCTCATTTGTTCCATCACCCTTGATTAATATGACCGACTAGAAAATTTATGTTCAGTAGACAAAAATGTGTTGTTGTGGTTAGACCTTTGGGCTGACTGAATGATTTAAAATATATTGAGGCTTTCTTAAGGATTTGCTCCTTTGGTTAATATATATATAGATATACAAAATTTTAGATATATGTACTTTTAAAAAATTCTTTGGTTTGTTCTAGAGCCCTTGGGTTTGGAATGACCGACTAGAACGGTGATGTCGAATAGATAAAGCTTGTTCTGGAGGTTAGATCTTTGGGATGACGGAACTTTTTCTGATATGTACCTTAAGGTTGTGCGTTATTATAACGATTTATAATCTTTTATAAAGTGTTTTTCTCGTATTTAGGAACCTAGGTTAACACCACTTCCGTTGAAAGTAGGCTATGGCCACTTCTGGTGCAAGTGGTCTCCATTTAAATAAGTCCTGGGACGCTGAACCATGGAAGGACAGGGTAATTAATATACGTGGACCGGAAGTTAGTTCCCCGTTGAATCCACTTGTCAACAGAAAAAAATCTTCTTCCAATGGATTGCTCTTTGGGCTGATGGATAGTATGTAGTTTTTTATTATTACTTGAATTTTTCCTTGAAAACCTATCATTAATTAAAACTCTCATTTGTTCCATCACCCTTGGGTAATATGACCGACTAGAACATTTATCTTCAGCAGACAAAAATGTGTTCTTGTGGTTAGACCTTTGGGCTGACGGAATGATTTAAAGTATATTAATAAAGCTTTCTTAAGGATTTGCTCCTTTTGCTAATATATATATATATATAGATATACTATATTTTAGATATATGTACATTTTTAAAATTCTTTGGTTTGTTCTAGAGCCCTTGGGTTTGGAATGACCGACTAGAACGGTGATGTCGAATAGATAAAGCTTGTTCTGGAGGTTAGATCTTTGGGATGACGGAACTTTTTCTGATATGTACCTTAAGGTTGTGCGTTATTATAAGGATTTATAATCTTTTATAAAGTGTTTTTCTCGTATTTAGGAACCTAGGTTAACACCACTTCCGTTGAAAGTAGGCTATGGCCACTTCTGGTGCAAGTGGTCTCCATTTAAATAAGTCCTGGGACGCTGAACCATGGAAGGACAGGGTAATATACGTGGACCGGAAGTTAGTTCCCCGTTGAATCCACTTGTCAACAGAAAAAAATCTTCTTCCAATGGATTGCTCTTTGGGCTGATGGATAGTATGTAGTTTTTTATTATTACTTGAATTTTTCCTTGAAAACCTATCATTAATTAAAACTCTCATTTGTTCCATCACCCTTGGGTAATATGACCGACTAGAACATTTATGTTCAGTAGACAAAAATGTGTTCTTGTGGTTAGACCTTTGGGCTGACGGAATGATTTAAAGTATATTAATAAAGCTTTCTTAAGGATTTGCTCCTTTTGCTAATATATATATATAAATATAGATATACTATATTTTAGATATATGTACATTTTTAAAATTCTTTGGTTTGTTCTAGAGCCCTTGGGTTTGGAATGACCGACTAGAACGGTGATGTCGAATAGATAAAGCTTGTTCTGGAGGTTAGATCTTTGGGATGACGGAACTTTTTCTGATATGTACCTTAAGGTTGTGCGTTATTATAAGGATTTATAATCTTTTATAAAGTGTTTTTCTCGTATTTAGGAACCTAGGTTAACACCACTTCTGTTGAAAGTAGGCTATGGCCACTTCTGGTGCAAGTGGTCTCCATTTAAATAAGTCCTGGGACGCTGAACCATGGAAGGACAGGGTAATATACGTGGACCGGAAGTTAGTTCCCCGTTGAATCCACTTGTCAACAGAAAAAAATCTTCTTCCAATGGATTGCTCTTTGGGCTGATGGATAGTATGTAGTTTTTTATTATTACTTGAATTTTTCCTTGAAAACCTATCATTAATTAAAACTCTCATTTGTTCCATCACCCTTGGGTAATATGACCGACTAGAACATTTATCTTCAGCAGACAAATATGTGTTCTTGTGGTTAGACCTTTGGGCTGACGGAATGATTTAAAGTATATTAATAAAGCTTTCTTAAGGATTTGCTCCTTTTGCTAATATATATATTATATAGATATACTATATTTTAGATATATGTACATTTTTAAAATTCTTTGGTTTGTTCTAGAGCCCTTGGGTTTGGAATGACCGACTAGAACGGTGATGTCGAATAGATAAAGCTTGTTCTGGAGGTTAGATCTTTGGGATGACGGAACTTTTTCTGATATGTACCTTAAGGTTGTGCGTTATTATAAGGATTTATAATCTTTTATAAAGTGTTTTTCTCGTATTTAGGAACCTAGGTTAACACCACTTCCGTTGAAAGTAGGCTATGGCCACTTCTGGTGCAAGTGGTCTCCATTTAAATAAGTCCTGGGACGCTGAACCATGGAAGGACAGGGTAATATACGTGGACCGGAAGTTAGTTCCCCGTTGAATCCACTTGTCAACAGAAAAATCTTCTTCCAATGGATTGCTCTTTGGGCTGATGGATAGTATGTAGTTTTTTATTATTACTTGAATTTTCCCTTGAAAACCTATCATTAATTAAAACTCTCATTTGTTCCATCACCCTTGGGTAATATGACCGATTAGAACATTTATGTTCAGTAGACAAAAATGTGTTCTTGTGGTTAGACCTTTGGGCTGACTGAATGATTTAAAATATATTGAAGCTTTCTTAAGGATTTGCTCCTTTGGTTAATATATATATAGATATACAAAATTTTAGATATATGTACTTTTAAAAAATTCTTTGGTTTGTTCTAGAGCCCTTGGGTTTGTAATGACCGACTAGGACGGTGATGTCGAATAGATAAAGCTTGTTCTGGAGGTTAGATCTTTGGGATGACGGAACTTTTTCTGATATGTACCTTAAGGTTGTGCGTTATTATAAGGATTTATAATCTTTTATAAAGTGTTTTTCTCGTATTTAGGAACCTAGGTTAACACCACTTCCGCTGAAAGTAGGCTATGGCCACTTCTGGTGCAAGTGGTCTCCATTTAAATAAGTCCTGGGACGCTGAACCATGGAAGGACAGGGTAATATACGTGGACCGGAAGTTAGTTCCCCGTTGAATCCACTTGTCAACAGAAAAAAATCTTCTTCCAATGGATTGCTCTTTGGGCTGATGGATAGTATGTAGTTTTTTATTATTACTTGAATTTTTCCTTGAAAACCTATCATTAATTAAAACTCTCATTTGTTCCATCACCCTTGGGTAATATGACCGACTAGAACATTTATGTTCAGTAGACAAAAATGTGTTCTTGTGGTTAGACCTTTGGGCTGACTGAATGATTTAAAATATATTGAGGCTTTCTTAAGGATTTGCTCCTTTGGTTAATATATATATAGATATACAAAATTTTAGATATATGTACTTTTAAAATTCTTTGGTTTGTTCTAGAGCCCTTGGGTTTGGAATGACCGACTAGAACGGTGATGTCGAATAGATAAAGCTTGTTCTGGAGGTTAGATCTTTGGGATGACGGAACTTTTTCTGATATGTACCTTAAGGTTGTGCGTTATTATAACGATTTATAATCTTTTATAAAGTGTTTTTCTCGTATTTAGGAACCTAGGTTAACACCACTTCCGCTGAAAGTAGGCTATGGCCACTTCTGGTGCAAGTGGTCTCCATTTAAATAAGTCCTGGGACGCTGAACCATGGAAGGACAGGGTAATTAATATACGTGGACCGGAAGTTAGTTCCCCGTTGAATCCACTTGTCAACAGAAAAAAATCTTCTTCCAATGGATTGCTCTTTGGGCTGATGGATAGTATGTAGTTTTTTATTATTACTTGAATTTTTCCTTGAAAACCTATCATTAATTAAAACTCTCATTTGTTCCATCACCCTTGGGTAATATGACCGACTAGAACATTTATCTTCAGCAGACAAAAATGTGTTCTTGTGGTTAGACCTTTGGGCTGACGGAATGATTTAAAGTATATTAATAGAAGCTTTCTTAAGGATTTGCTCCTTTTGCTAATATATATATTATATAGATATACAATATTTTAGATATATGTACTTTTTTAAAATTCTTTGGTTTGTTCTAGAGCCCTTGGGTTTGGAATGACCGAGTAGAACGGTGATGTCGAATAGATAAAGCTTGTTCTGGAGGTTAGATCTTTGGGATGACGGAACTTTTTCTGATATGTACCTTAAGGTTGTGCGTTATTATAAGGATTTATAATCTTTTATAAAGTGTTTTTCTCGTATTTAGGAACCTAGGTTAACACCACTTCCGTTGAAAGTAGGCTATGGCCACTTCTGGTGCAAGTGGTCTCCATTTAAATAAGTCCTGGGACGCTGAACCATGGAAGGACAGGGTAATATACGTGGACCGGAAGTTAGTTCCCGTTGAATCCACTTGTCAACAGAAAAAAATCTTCTTCCAATGGATTGCTCTTTGGGCTGATGGATAGTATGTAGTTTTTTATTATTACTTGAATTTTTCCTTGAAAACCTATCATTAATTAAAACTCTCATTTGTTCCATCACCCTTGGGTAATATGACCGACTAGAACATTTATGTTCAGTAGACAAAAATGTGTTCTTGTGGTTAGACCTTTGGGCTGACGGAATGATTTAAAGTATATTAATAAAGCTTTCTTAAGGATTTGCTCCTTTTGCTAATATATATATAAATATAGATATACTATATTTTAGATATATGTACATTTTTAAAATTCTTTGGTTTGTTCTAGAGCCCTTGGGTTTGGAATGACCGACTAGAACGGTGATGTCGAATAGATAAAGCTTGTTCTGGAGGTTAGATCTTTGGGATGACGGAACTTTTTCTGATATGTACCTTAAGGTTGTGCGTTATTATAAGGATTTATAATCTTTTATAAAGTGTTTTTCTCGTATTTAGGAACCTAGGTTAACACCACTTCCGTTGAAAGTAGGCTATGGCCACTTCTGGTGCAAGTGGTCTCCATTTAAATAAGTCCTGGGACGCTGAACCATGGAAGGACAGGGTAATATACGTGGACCGGAAGTTAGTTCCCCGTTGAATCCACTTGTCAACAGAAAAAATCTTCTTCCAATGGATTGCTCTTTGGGCTGATGGATAGTATGTAGTTTTTTATTATTACTTGAATTTTTCCTTGAAAACCTATCATTAATTAAAACTCTCATTTGTTCCATCCCCCTTGGGTAATATGACCGACTAGAACATTTATCTTAAGCAGACAAAAATGTGTTCTTGTGGTTAGACCTTTGGGCTGACGGAATGATTTAAAGTATATTAATAAAGCTTTCTTAAGGATTTGCTCCTTTTGCTAATATATATATTATATAGATATACTATATTTTAGATATATGTACATTTTTAAAATTCTTTGGTTTGTTCTAGAGCCCTTGGGTTTGGAATGACCGACTAGAACGGTGATGTCGAATAGATAAAGCTTGTTCTGGAGGTTAGATCTTTGGGATGACGGAACTTTTTCTGATATGTACCTTAAGGTTGTGCGTTATTATAAGGATTTATAATCTTTTATAAAGTGTTTTTCTCGTATTTAGGAACCTAGGTTAACACCACTTCCGTTGAAAGTAGGCTATGGCCACTTCTGGTGCAAGTGGTCTCCATTTAAATAAGTCCTGGGACGCTGAACCATGGAAGGACAGGGTAATATACGTGGACCGGAAGTTAGTTCCCCGTTGAATCCACTTGTCAACAGAAAAAAATCTTCTTCCAATGGATTGCTCTTTGGGCTGATGGATAGTATGTAGTTTTTATTATTACTTGAATTTTTCCTTGAAAACCTATCATTAATTAAAACTCTCATTTGTTCCATCACCCTTGGGTAATATGACCGACTAGAACATTTATGTTCAGTAGACAAAAATGTGTTCTTGTGGTTAGACCTTTGGGCTGACGGAATGATTTAAAGTATATTAATAAAGCTTTCTTAAGGATTTGCTCCTTTGGCTAATATATATATATAGATATACAATATTTTAGATATATGTACTTTTTTAAAATTCTTTGGTTTGTTCTAGAGCCCTTGGGTTTGGAATGACCGACTAGAACGGTGATGTCGAATAGATAAAGCTTGTTCTGGAGGTTAGATCTTTGGGATGACGGAACTTTTTCTGATATGTATCTTAAGGTTGTGCGTTATTATAAGGATTTATAATCTTTTATAAAGTGTTTTTCTCGTATTTAGGAACCTAGGTTAACACCACTTCCGCTGAAAGTAGGCTATGGCCACTTCTGGTGCAAGTGGTCTCCATTTAAATAAGTCCTGGGACGCTGAACCATGGAAGGACAGGGTAATATACGTGGACCGGAAGTTAGTTCGCCGTTGAATCCACTTGTCAACAGAAAAAAATCTTCTTCCAATGGATTGCTCTTTGGGCTGATGGATAGTATGTAGTTTTTTATTATTACTTGAATTTTTCCTTGAAAACCTATCATTAATTAAAACTCTCATTTGTTCCATCACCCTTAGGTAATATGACCGACTAGAACATTTATGTTCAGTAGACAAAAATGTGTTCTTGTGGTTAGACCTTTGGGCTGACTGAATGATTTAAAATATATTAATAAAGCTTTCTTAAGGATTTGCTCCTTTGGCTAATATATATATAGATATACAATATTTTAGATATATGTACTTTTTTAAAATTCTTTGGTTTGTTCTAGAGCCCTTGGGTTTGGAATGACCGACTAGAACGGTGATGTCGAATAGATAAAGCTTGTTCTGGAGGTTAGATCTTTGGGATGACGGAACTTTTTCTGATATGTACCTTAAGGTTGTGCGTTATTATAAGGATTTATAATCTTTTATAAAGTGTTTTTCTCGTATTTAGGAACCTAGGTTAACACCACTTCCACTGAAAGTAGGCTATGGCCACTTCTGGTGCAAGTGGTCTCCATTTAAATAAGTCCTGGGACGCTGAACCATGGAAGGACAGGGTAATTAATATACGTGGACCGGAAGTTAGTTCCCCGTTGAATCCACTTGTCAACAGAAAAAAATCTTCTTCCAATGGATTGCTCTTTGGGCTGATGGATAGTATGTAGTTTTTTATTATTACTTGAATTTTTCCTTGAAAACCTATCATTAATTAAAACTCTCATTTGTTCCATCACCCTTGGGTAATATGACCGACTAGAACATTTATGTTCAGTAGACAAAAATGTGTTCTTGTGGTTAGACCTTTGGGCTGACGGAATGATTTAAAGTATATTAATAAAGCTTTCTTAAGGATTTGCTCCTTTGGCTAATATATATATTATATAGATATACAATATTTTAGATATATGTACTTTTTTAAAATTCTTTGGTTTGTTCTAGAGCCCTTGGGTTTGGAATGACCGACTAGAACGGTGATGTCGAATAGATAAAGCTTGTTCTGGAGGTTAGATCTTTGGGATGACGGAACTTTTTCTGATATGTACCTTAAGGTTGTGCGTTATTATAAGGATTTATAATCTTTTATAAAGTGTTTTTCTCGTATTTAGGAACCTAGGTTAACACCACTTCCGCTGAAAGTAGGCTATGGCCACTTCTGGTGCAAGTGGTCTCCATTTAAATAAGTCCTGGGACGCTGAACCATGGAAGGACAGGGTAATATACGGGGACCGGAAGTTAGTTCCCCGTTGAATCCACTTGTCAACAGAAAAAAATCTTCTTCCAATGGATTGCTCTTTGGGCTGATGGATAGTATGTAGTTTTTTATTATTACTTGAATTTTTCCTTGAAAACCTATCATTAATTAAAACTCTCATTTGTTCCATCACCCTTGGGTAATATGACCGACTAGAACATTTATGTTCAGTAGACAAAAATGTGTTCTTGTGGTTAGATCTTTGGGCTGACGGAATGATTTAAAGTATATTAATAAAGCTTTCTTAAGGATTTGCTCCTTTGGCTAATATATATATAGATATACTATATTTTAGATATATGTACATTTTTAAAATTCTTTGGTTTGTTCTAGAGCCCTTGGGTTTGGAATGACCGACTAGAACGGTGATGTCGAATAGATAAAGCTTGTTCTGGAGGTTAGATCTTTGGGATGACGGAACTTTTTCTGATATGTACCTTAAGGTTGTGCGTTATTATAAGGATTTATAATCTTTTATAAAGTGTTTTTCTCGTATTTAGGAACCTAGGTTAACACCACTTCCACTGAAAGTAGGCTATGGCCACTTCTGGTGCAAGTGGTCTCCATTTAAATAAGTCCTGGGACGCTGAACCATGGAAGGACAGGGTAATATACGTGGACCGGAAGTTAGTTCCCCGTTGAATCCACTTGTCAACAGAAAAAAATCTTCTTCCAATGGATTGCTCTTTGGGCTGATGGATAGTATGTAGTTTTTTATTATTACTTGAATTTTTCCTTGAAAACCTATCATTAATTAAAACTCTCATTTGTTCCATCACCCTTGGGTAATATGACCGACTAGAACATTTATGTTCAGTAGACAAAAATGTGTTCTTGTGGTTAGACCTTTGGGCTGACGGAATGATTTAAAGTATATTAATAAAGCTTTCTTAAGGATTTGCTCCTTTGGCTAATATATATATTATATAGATATACAATATTTTAGATATATGTACTTTTTTAAAATTCTTTGGTTTGTTCTAGAGCCCTTGGGTTTGGAATGACCGACTAGAACGGTGATGTCGAATAGATAAAGCTTGTTCTGGAGGTTAGATCTTTGGGATGACGGAACTTTTTCTGATATGTATCTTAAGGTCTGTGCGTTATTATAAGGATTTATAATCTTTTATAAAGTGTTTTTCTCGTATTTAGGAACCTAGGTTAACACCACTTCCGCTGAAAGTAGGCTATGGCCACTTCTGGTGCAAGTGGTCTCCATTTAAATAAGTCCTGGGACGCGGAACCATGGAAGGACAGGGTAATATACGGGGACCGGAAGTTAGTTCGCCGGTGAATCCACTTGTCAACAGAAAAAAATCTTCTTCCAGTGGATTGCTCCTTGGGCTGATGGATAGTATGTAGAATTTTATTATTACTTGAATTTTTCCTTTAAAACCTTTCATTAATTAAAACTCTCATTTGTTCCTTCACCCTTAGGTAATATGACCGACTAGAACATTTATGTTCAGTAGACAAAAATGTGTTCTTGTGGTTAGACCTTTGGGCTGACGGAATGATTTAAAGTATATTAATAAAGCTTTCTTAAGGATTTGCTCCTTTGGCTAATATATATATAGATATACAATATTTTAGATATATGTACTTTTTTAAAATTCTTTGGTTTGTTCTAGAGCCCTTGGGTTTGGAATGACCGACTAGAACGGTGATGTCGAATAGATAAAGCTTGTTCTGGAGGTTAGATCTTTGGGATGACGGAACTTTTTCTGATATGTATCTTAAGGTCTGTGCGTTATTATAAGGATTTATAATCTTTTATAAAGTGTTTTTCTCGTATTTAGGAACCTAGGTTAACACCACTTCCGCTGAAAGTAGGCTATGGCCACTTCTGGTGCAAGTGGTCTCCATTTAAATAAGTCCTGGGACGCGGAACCATGGAAGGACAGGGTAATATACGGGGACCGGAAGTTAGTTCGCCGGTGAATCCACTTGTCAACAGAAAAAAATCTTCTTCCAGTGGATTGCTCCTTGGGCTGATGGATAGTATGTAGAATTTTATTATTACTTGAATTTTTCCTTTAAAACCTTTCATTAATTAAAACTCTCATTTGTTCCTTCACCCTTAGGTAATATGACCGACTAGAACATTTATGTTCAGTAGACAAAAATGTGTTCTTGTGGTTAGAACTTTGGGCTGACGGAATGATTTAAAGTATATTAATAAAGCTTTCTTAAGGATTTGCTCCTTTGGCTAATATATATATAGATATACAATATTTTAGATATATGTACTTTTTTAAAATTCTTTGGTTTGTTCTAGAGCCCTTGGGTTTGGAATGACCGACTAGAACGGTGATGTCGAATAGATAAAGCTTGTTCTGGAGGTTAGATCTTTGGGATGACGGAACTTTTTCTGATATGTATCTTAAGGTCTGTGCGTTATTATAAGGATTTATAATCTTTTATAAAGTGTTTTTCTCGTATTTAGGAACCTAGGTTAACACCACTTCCACTGAAAGTAGGCTATGGCCACTTCTGGTACAAGTGGTCTAAATTTAAATAAGTCCTGGGACGCGGAACCATGGAAGGACAGGGTAATATACGGGGACCGGAAGTTAGTTCGCCGGTGAATCCACTTGTCAACAGAAAAAAATCTTCTTCCAGTGGATTGCTCCTTGGGCTGATGGATAGTATGTAGAATTTTATTATTACTTGAATTTTTCCTTTAAAACCTTTCATTAATTAAAACTCTCATTTGTTCCTTCACCCTTAGGTAATATGACCGACTAGAACATTTATGTTCAGTAGACAAAAATGTGTTCTTGTGGTTAGACCTTTGGGCTGACGGAATGATTTAAAGTATATTAATAAAGCTTTCTTAAGGATTTGCTCCTTTGGCTAATATATATATAGATATACAATATTTTAGATATATGTACTTTTAAAATTCTTTGGTTTGTTCTAGAGCCCTTGGGTTTGGAATGACCGACTAGAACGGTGATGTCGAATAGATAAAGCTTGTTCTGGAGGTTAGATCTTTGGGATGACGGAACTTTTTCTGATATGTATCTTAAGGTCTGTGCGTTATTATAAGGATTTATAATCTTTTATAAAGTGTTTTTCTCGTATTTAGGAACCTAGGTTAACACCACTTCCACTGAAAGTAGGCTATGGCCACTTCTGGTACAAGTGGTCTAAATTTAAATAAGTCCTGGGACGCGGAACCATGGAAGGACAGGGTAATATACGGGGACCGGAAGTTAGTTCGCAATCCACTGGAAGAAGGAGCAATCCACTGGAAGAAGATTTTTTCTGTTGAATCCACTTGTCAACAGAAAAAAATCTTCTTCCAGTGGATTGCTCCTTGGGCTGATGGATAGTATGTAGAATTTTATTATTACTTGAATTTTTCCTTTAAAACCTTTCATTAATTAAAACTCTCATTTGTTCCTTCACCCTTAGGTAATATGACCGACTAGAACATTTATGTTCAGTAGACAAAAATGTGTTCTTGTGGTTAGACCTTTGGGCTGACGGAATGATTTAAAGTATATTAATAAAGCTTTCTTAAGGATTTGCTCCTTTGGCTAATATATATATATAGATATACAATATTTTAGATATATGTACTTTTTTAAAATTCTTTGGTTTGTTCTAGAGCCCTTGGGTTTGGAATGACCGACTAGAACGGTGATGTCGAATAGATAAAGCTTGTTCTGGAGGTTAGATCTTTGGGATGACGGAACTTTTTCTGATATGTATCTTAAGGTCTGTGCGTTATTATAAGGATTTATAATCTTTTATAAAGCGTTTTTCTCGTATTTAGGAACCTAGGTTAACACTACTTCCACTGAAAGTAGGCTATGGCCACTTCTGGTACAAGTGGTCTAAATTTAAATAAGTCCTGGGACGCGGAACCATGGAAGGACAGGGTAATATACGGGGACCGGAAGTTAGTTCGCCGGTGAATCCACTTGTCAACAGAAAAAAAAATCTTCTTCCAGTGGATTGCTCCTTGGGCTGATGGATAGTATGTAGAATTTTATTATTACTTGAATTTTTCCTTTAAAACCTTTCATTAATTAAAACTCTCATTTGTTCCTTCACCCTTAGGTAATATGACCGACTAGAACATTTATGTTCAGTAGACAAAAATGTGTTCTTGTGGTTAGAACTTTGGGCTGACGGAATGATTTAAAGTATATTAATAAAGCTTTCTTAAGGATTTGCTCCTTTGGCTAATATATATATAGATATACAATATTTTAGATATATGTACTTTTTTAAAATTCTTTGGTTTGTTCTAGAGCCCTTGGGTTTGGAATGACCGACTAGAACGGTGATGTCGAATAGATAAAGCTTGTTCTGGAGGTTAGATCTTTGGGATGACGGAACTTTTTCTGATATGTATCTTAAGGTCTGTGCGTTATTATAAGGATTTATAATCTTTTATAAAGTGTTTTTCTCGTATTTAGGAACCTAGGTTAACACCATTTCCACTGAAAGTAGGCTATGGCCACTTCTGGTACAAGTGGTCTAAATTTAAATAAGTCCTGGGACGCGGAACCATGGAAGGACAGGGTAATATACGGGGACCGGAAGTTAGTTCGCCGGTGAATCCACTTGTCAACAGAAAAAAATCTTCTTCCAGTGGATTGCTCCTTGGGCTGATGGATAGTATGTAGAATTTTATTATTACTTGAATTTTTCCTTTAAAACCTTTCATTAATTAAAACTCTCATTTGTTCCTTCACCCTTAGGTAATATGACCGACTAGAACATTTATGTTCAGTAGACAAAAATGTGTTCTTGTGGTTAGAACTTTGGGCTGACGGAATGATTTAAAGTATATTAATAAAGCTTTCTTAAGGATTTGCTCCTTTGGCTAATATATATATAGATATACAATATTTTAGATATATGTACTTTTTTAAAATTCTTTGGTTTGTTCTAGAGCCCTTGGGTTTGGAATGACCGACTAGAACGGTGATGTCGAATAGATAAAGCTTGTTCTGGAGGTTAGATCTTTGGGATGACGGAACTTTTTCTGATATGTATCTTAAGGTCTGTGCGTTATTATAAGGATTTATAATCTTTTATAAAGTGTTTTTCTCGTATTTAGGAACCTAGGTTAACACCACTTCCGCTGAAAGTAGGCTTATCGCCACTTCTGGTGCAAGTGGTCTCCATTTAAATAAGTCCTGGGACGCGGAACCATGGAAGGACAGGGTAATATACGGGGACCGGAAGTTAGTTCGCCGGTGAATCCACTTGTCAACAGAAAAAAATCTTCTTCCAGTGGATTGCTCCTTGGGCTGATGGATAGTATGTAGAATTTTATTATTACTTGAATTTTTCCTTTAAAACCTTTCATTAATTAAAACTCTCATTTGTTCCTTCACCCTTAGGTAATATGACCGACTAGAACATTTATGTTCAGTAGACAAAAATGTGTTCTTGTGGTTAGAACTTTGGGCTGACGGAATGATTTAAAGTATATTAATAAAGCTTTCTTAAGGATTTGCTCCTTTGGCTAATATATATATAGATATACAATATTGTAGATATATGTACTTTTTTAAAATTCTTTGGTTTGTTCTAGAGCCCTTGGGTTTGGAATGACCGACTAGAACGGTGATGTCGAATAGATAAAGCTTGTTCTGGAGGTTAGATCTTTGGGATGACGGAACTTTTTCTGATATGTATCTTAAGGTCTGTGCGTTATTATAAGGATTTATAATCTTTTATAAAGTGTTTTTCTCGTATTTAGGAACCTAGGTTAACACTACTTCCACTGAAAGTAGGCTATGGCCACTTCTGGTACAAGTGGTCTAAATTTAAATAAGTCCTGGGACGCGGAACCATGGAAGGACAGGGTAATATACGGGGACCGGAAGTTAGTTCGCCGGTGAATCCACTTGTCAACAGAAAAAAATCTTCTTCCAGTTGATTGCTCCTTGGGCTGATGGATAGTATGTAGAATTTTATTATTACTTGAATTTTTCCTTTAAAACCTTTCATTAATTAAAACTCTCATTTGTTCCTTCACCCTTAGGTAATATGACCGACTAGAACATTTATGTTCAGTAGACAAAAATGTGTTCTTGTGGTTAGACCTTTGGGCTGACGGAATGATTTAAAGTATATTAATAAAGCTTTATTAAGGATTTGCTCCTTTGGCTAATATATATATATATAGATATACAATATTTTAGATATATGTACTTTTTTAAAATTCTTTGGTTTGTTCTAGAGCCCTTGGGTTTGGAATGACCGACTAGAACGGTGATGTCGAATAGATAAAGCTTGTTCTGGAGGTTAGATCTTTGGGATGACGGAACTTTTTCTGATATGTATCTTAAGGTCTGTGCGTTATTATAAGGATTTATAATCTTTTATAAAGTGTTTTTCTCGTATTTAGGAACCTAGGTTAACACCACTTCCGCTGAAAGTAGGCTATGGCCACTTCTAGTACAAGTGGTCTAAATTTAAATAAGTCCTGGGACCCGGAACCTTGGAAGGACAGGGTAATATACGGGGACCGGAAGTTAGTTCGCCGGTGAATCCACTTGTCAACAGAATAAAAACTTCTTCCAGTGGATTGCTCCTTGGGCTGATGGATAGTATGTAGAATTTTATTATTACTTGAATTTTTCCTTTAAAACCTTTCATTAATTAAAATTCTCATTTGTTCCTTCACCCTTAGGTAATATGACCGACTAGAACATTTACGTTCAGTAGACAAAAATGTGTTCTTGTGGTTAGAACTTTGGGCTGACGGAATGATTTAAAGTATATTAATAAAGCTTTCTTAAGGATTTGCTCCTTTGGCTAATATATTCCCTGAGGATTGGAACAATGCTACAATGATCCTGCTACATAAAAAAGGTGACATTGAGGATCTCAGGAACTACAGACCTATCAGCCTCCTATCAGTGGTTTATAAAATCTTCACTAAAGTTCTTTCACACCGCTTGAAGGTAACACTGGACATGGCTCAACCGAGAGAACAAGCTGGATTCAGGAGTGGCTACAGCACAATAGATCATATCCACGTACTGAGAAAACTAATTGAAAGAGCGAGGGAATATGAACTTCCATTGTGCATGGCTTTTATCGATTATGAAAAAGCCTTTGATTCGGTGAAACCATCAGCAGTTACCACGGCTCTGAAATCCTGCGGTATTGAAGATGCATACATTAATATTATTAATAACATCTATGAAAATGCAAGTGCAAAGATTCGGCTGTTTGAAAATACAACACACATAAAAATTGGAAAGGGAGTGAGACAAGGTGACACCATATCTCCGAAGCTCTTTAATGCCACATTGGAAAATGTCTTTCAATCACTGAACTGGGAAAACAAAGGGATAAAGATTAATGGAGATTATCTAACCCACCTTCGTTTTGCTGATGACGTAGTCATTTTTGCAACTACCCCATCAGAGCTGCAGAGTATGATCCAGGAACTTGCTGACAAGAGTAAAGAAGTGGGATTAAAAATGAACTTTCAGAAGACAAAAGTGATGTTCAATGCTTTTACAAGAAATGAAGATTTATCGATTGATGGAGAACAACTGGAGATAACAGATACGTATGTTTATCTTGGACAGCAGATATCAAGTGAGGGTCACATTGATGAAGAAATTAATCGGCGTACAAAACTTGCCTGGAGAGCTTTTGGAAGAAACAGCATAATTTTCAAGAGCAATATGCCATTATGTCTTAAAAGAAAAGTGTTTGATCAATGCATCCTTCCAGTGGTTACGTATGGTGCAGAGACGTGGACCTTAACTAAAAGAGACATACAAAGGCTGCAGACAACTCAAAGAAGCATGGAGAGGTGCATGCTTGGTATAACCAGGAGAGATAAGAAGAGGAACTCGTGGATCCGAAAAATGACGAGAGTAGAAGACATCATGATCAGAGTTAAATCCCTGAAATGGCAATGGGCTGGACAAACTGCCAGAAGGACAGACCATAGATGGACAGCCGAAATTTTAGATTGGATTCCAAGGGACAGGAAAAGACCCAGAAAAAGACCACATGGGAGATGGGTGGATGAAATTCGTAAATATGCGGGAGTGACATGGAGGAGACTGGCACAAGACAGACCGTTGTGGAGGAAACTTGGGGAGACCTTCGTCCAGCAGTGGATTGATAATGGTTGACAATGATGATGATACAATATTTTAGATATATGTACTTTTTTAAAATTCTTTGGTTTGTTCTAGAGCCCTTGGGTTTGGAATGACCGACTAGAACGGTGATGTCGAATAGATAAAGCTTGTTCTGGAGGTTAGATCTTTGGGATGACTGAACTTTTTCTGATATGTATCTTAAGGTCTGTGCGTTATTATAAGGATTTGTAATCTTTTATAAAGTGTTTTTCTCGTATTTAGGAACCTAGGTTAACACCACTTCCGCTGAAAGTAGGTTATCGCCACTTCTGGTGCAAGTGGTCTCCATTTAAATAAGTCCTGGGACGCGGAACCATGGAAGGACAGGGTAATATACGGGGACCGGAAGTTAGTTCGCCGGTGAATCCACTTGTCAACAGAAAAAATCTTCTTCCAGTGGATTGCTCCTTGGGCTGATGGATAGTATGTAGAATTTTATTATTACTTGAATTTTTCCTTTAAAACCTTTCATTAATTAAAACTCTCATTTGTTCCTTCACCCTTAGGTAATATGACCGACTAGAACATTTATGTTCAGTAGACAAAAATGTGTTCTTGTGGTTAGAACTTTGGGCTGACGGAATGATTTAAAGTATATTAATAAAGCTTTCTTAAGGATTTGCTCCTTTGGCTAATATATATATAGATATACAATATTGTAGATATATGTACTTTTTTAAAATTCTTTGGTTTGTTCTAGAGCCCTTGGGTTTGGAATGACCGACTAGAACGGTGATGTCGAATAGATAAAGCTTGTTCTGGAGGTTAGATCTTTGGGATGACGGAACTTTTTCTGATATGTATCTTAAGGTCTGTGCGTTATTATAAGGATTTATAATCTTTTATAAAGTGTTTTTCTCGTATTTAGGAACCTAGGTTAACACCATTTCCACTGAAAGTAGGCTATGGCCCCTTCTGGTACAAGTGGTCTAACTTTAAATAAGTCCTGGGACGCGGAACCATGGAAGGACAGGGTAATATACGGGGACCGGAAGTTAGTTCGCCGGTGAATCCACTTGTCAACAGAAAAAAATCTTCCAGTGGATTGCTCCTTGGGCTGATGGATAGTATGTAGAATTTTATTATTACTTGAATTTTTCCTTTAAATCCTTTCATTAATTAAAACTCTCATTTGTTCCTTCACCCTTAGGTAATATGACCGACTAAAACATTTATGTTCAGTAGACAAAAATGTGTTCTTGTGGTTAGACCTTTGGGCTGACGGAATGATTTAAAGTATATTAATAAAGCTTTATTAAGGATTTGCTCCTTTGGCTAATATATATATATAGATATACAATATTTTAGATATATGTACTTTTTTAATATTCTTTGGTTTGTTCTAGAGCCCTTGGGTTTGGAATGACCGACTAGAACGGTGATGTCGAATAGATAAAGCTTGTTCTGGAGGTTAGATCTTTGGGATGACAGAACTTTTTCTGATATGTATCTTAAGGTCTGTGCGTTATTATAAGGATTTATAATCTTTTATAAAGCGTTTTTCTCGTATTTAGGAACCTAGGTTAACACTACTTCCACTGAAAGTAGGCTATGGCCACTTCTGGTACAAGTGGTCTAAATTTAAATAAGTCCTGGGACGCGGAACCATGGAAGGACAGGGTAATATACGGGGACCGGAAGTTAGTTCGCCGGTGAATCCACTTGTCAACAGAAAAAAATCTTCTTCCAGTGGACTGCTCCTTGGGCTGATGGATAGTATGTAGAATTTTATTATTACTTGAATTTTTCCTTTAAAACCTTTCATCAATTAAAACTCTCATTTGTTCCTTCACCCTTAGGTAATATGACCGACTAGAACATTTATGTTCAGTAGACAAAAATGTGTTCTTGTGGTTAGAACTTTGGGCTGACGGAATGATTTAAAGTATATTAATAAAGCTTTCTTAAGGATTTGCTCCTTTGGCTAATATATATATAGATATACAATATTGTACGGTGATGTCGAATACAATATTGTAGATATATGTACTTTTTTAAAATTCTTTGGTTTGTTCTAGAGCCCTTGGGTTTGGAATGACCGACTAGAACGGTGATGTCGAATAGATAAAGCTTGTTCTGGAGGTTAGATCTTTGGGATGACGGAACTTTTTCTGATATGTATCTTAAGGTCTGTGCGTTATTATAAGGATTTGTAATCTTTTATAAAGTGTTTTTCTCGTATTTAGGAACCTAGGTTAACACCACTTCCGCTGAAAGTAGGTTATCGCCACTTCTGGTGCAAGTGGTCTCCATTTAAATAAGTCCTGGGACGCGGAACCATGGAAGGACAGGGTAATATACGGGGACCAGAAGTTAGTTCGCCGGTGAATCCACTTGTCAACAGAAAAAAATCTTCTTCCAGTGGATTGCTCCTTGGGCTGATGGATAGTATGTAGAATTTAATTATTACTTGAATTTTTCCTTTAAAACCTTTCATTAATTAAAACTCTCATTTGTTCCTTCACCCTTAGGTAATATGACCGACTAGAACATTTATGTTCAGTAGACAAAAATGTGTTCTTGTGGTTAGAACTTTGGGCTGACGGAATGATTTAAAGTATATTAATAAAGCTTTCTTAAGGATTTGCTCCTTTGGCTAATATATATATAGATATACAATATTGTAGATATATGTACTTTTTAAAATTCTTTGGTTTGTTCTAGAGCCCTTGGGTTTGGAATGACCGACTAGAACGGTGATGTCGAATAGATAAAGCTTGTTCTGGAGGTTAGATCTTTGGGATGACGGAACTTTTTCTGATATGTATCTTAAGGTCTGTGCGTTATTATAAGGATTTATAATCTTTTATAAAGTGTTTTTCTCGTATTTAGGAACCTAGGTTAACACTACTTCCACTGAAAGTAGGCTATGGCCACTTCTGGTACAAGTGGTCTAAATTTAAATAAGTCCTGGGACGCGGAACCATGGAAGGACAGGGTAATATACGGGGACCGGAAGTTAGTTCGCCGGTGAATCCACTTGTCAACAGAAAAAAATCTTCTTCCAGTTGATTGCTCCTTGGGCTGATGGATAGTATGTAGAATTTTATTATTACTTGAATTTTTCCTTTAAAACCTTTCATTAATTAAAACTCTCATTTGTTCCTTCACCCTTAGGTAATATGACCGACTAGAACATTTATGTTCAGTAGACAAAAATGTGTTCTTGTGGTTAGACCTTTGGGCTGACGGAATGATTTAAAGTATATTAATAAAGCTTTATTAAGGATTTGCTCCTTTGGCTAATATATATATATAGATATACAATATTTTAGATATATGTACTTTTTTAAAATTCTTTGGTTTGTTCTAGAGCCCTTGGGTTTGGAATGACCGACTAGAACGGTGATGTCGAATAGATAAAGCTTGTTCTGGAGGTTAGATCTTTGGGATGACGGAACTTTTTCTGATATGTATCTTAAGGTCTGTGCGTTATTATAAGGATTTATAATCTTTTATAAAGTGTTTTTCTCGTATTTAGGAACCTAGGTTAACACCACTTCCGCTGAAAGTAGGCTATGGCCACTTCTAGTACAAGTGGTCTAAATTTAAATAAGTCCTGGGACCCGGAACCTTGGAAGGACAGGGTAATATACGGGGACCGGAAGTTAGTTCGCCGGTGAATCCACTTGTCAACAGAATAAAAACTTCTTCCAGTGGATTGCTCCTTGGGCTGATGGATAGTATGTAGAATTTTATTATTACTTGAATTTTTCCTTTAAAACCTTTCATTAATTAAAATTCTCATTTGTTCCTTCACCCTTAGGTAATATGACCGACTAGAACATTTATGTTCAGTAGACAAAAATGTGTTCTTGTGGTTAGAACTTTGGGCTGACGGAATGATTTAAAGTATATTAATAAAGCTTTCTTAAGGATTTGCTCCTTTGGCTAATATATTCCCTGAGGATTGGAACAATGCTACAATGATCCTGCTACATAAAAAAGGTGACATTGAGGATCTCAGGAACTACAGACCTATCAGCCTCCTATCAGTGGTTTATAAAATCTTCACTAAAGTTCTTTCACACCGCTTGAAGGTAACACTGGACATGGCTCAACCGAGAGAACAAGCTGGATTCAGGAGTGGCTACAGCACAATAGATCATATCCACGTACTGAGAAAACTAATTGAAAGAGCGAGGGAATATGAACTTCCATTGTGCATGGCTTTTATCGATTATGAAAAAGCCTTTGATTCGGTGAAACCATCAGCAGTTACCACGGCTCTGAAATCCTGCGGTATTGAAGATGCATACATTAATATTATTAATAACATCTATGAAAATGCAAGTGCAAAGATTCGGCTGTTTGAAAATACAACACACATAAAAATTGGAAAGGGAGTGAGACAAGGTGACACCATATCTCCGAAGCTCTTTAATGCCACATTGGAAAATGTCTTTCAATCACTGAACTGGGAAAACAAAGGGATAAAGATTAATGGAGATTATCTAACCCACCTTCGTTTTGCTGATGACGTAGTCATTTTTGCAACTACCCCATCAGAGCTGCAGAGTATGATCCAGGAACTTGCTGACAAGAGTAAAGAAGTGGGATTAAAAATGAACTTTCAGAAGACAAAAGTGATGTTCAATGCTTTTACAAGAAATGAAGATTTATCGATTGATGGAGAACAACTGGAGATAACAGATACGTATGTTTATCTTGGACAGCAGATATCAAGTGAGGGTCACATTGATGAAGAAATTAATCGGCGTACAAAACTTGCCTGGAGAGCTTTTGGAAGAAACAGCATAATTTTCAAGAGCAATATGCCATTATGTCTTAAAAGAAAAGTGTTTGATCAATGCATCCTTCCAGTGGTTACGTATGGTGCAGAGACGTGGACCTTAACTAAAAGAGACATACAAAGGCTGCAGACAACTCAAAGAAGCATGGAGAGGTGCATGCTTGGTATAACCAGGAGAGATAAGAAGAGGAACTCGTGGATCCGAAAAATGACGAGAGTGGAAGACATCATGATCAGAGTTAAATCCCTGAAATGGCAATGGGCTGGACAAACTGCCAGAAGGACAGACCATAGATGGACAGCCGAAATTTTAGATTGGATTCCAAGGGACAGGAAAAGACCCAGAAAAAGACCACATGGGAGATGGGTGGATGAAATTCGTAAATATGCGGGAGTGACATGGAGGAGACTGGCACAAGACAGACCGTTGTGGAGGAAACTTGGGGAGACCTTCGTCCAGCAGTGGATTGATAATGGTTGACAATGATGATGATGATACAATATTTTAGATATATGTACTTTTTTAAAATTCTTTGGTTTGTTCTAGAGCCCTTGGGTTTGGAATGACCGACTAGAACGGTTATGTCGAATAGATAAAGCTTGTTCTGGAGGTTAGATCTTTGGGATGACTGAACTTTTTCTGATATGTATCTTAAGGTCTGTGCGTTATTATAAGGATTTGTAATCTTTTATAAAGTGTTTTTCTCGTATTTAGGAACCTAGGTTAACACCACTTCCGCTGAAAGTAGGTTATCGCCACTTCTGGTGCAAGTGGTCTCCATTTAAATAAGTCCTGGGACGCGGAACCATGGAAGGACAGGGTAATATACGGGGACCGGAAGTTAGTTCGCCGGTGAATCCACTTGTCAACAGAAAAAAATCTTCTTCCAGTGGATTGCTCCTTGGGCTGATGGATAGTATGTAGAATTTTATTATTACTTGAATTTTTCCTTTAAAACCTTTCATTAATTAAAACTCTCATTTGTTCCTTCACCCTTAGGTAATATGACCGACTAGAACATTTATGTTCAGTAGACAAAAATGTGTTCTTGTGGTTAGAACTTTGGGCTGACGGAATGATTTAAAGTATATTAATAAAGCTTTATTAAGGATTTGCTCCTTTGGCTAATATATATATATAGATATACAATATTTTAGATATATGTACTTTTTTAAAATTCTTTGGTTTGTTCTAGAGCCCTTGGGTTTGGAATGACCGACTAGAACGGTGATGTCGAATAGATAAAGCTTGTTCTGGAGGTTAGATCTTTGGGATGACGGAACTTTTTCTGATATGTATCTTAAGGTCTGTGCGTTATTATAAGGATTTATAATATTTTATAAAGCGTTTTTCTCGTATTTAGGAACCTAGGTTAACACTACTTCCACTGAAAGTAGGCTATGGCCACTTCTGGTACAAGTGGTCTAAATTTAAATAAGTCCTGGGACGCGGAACCATGGAAGGACAGGGTAATATACGGGGACCGGAAGTTAGTTCGCCGGTGAATCCACTTGTCAACAGAAAAAAAATCTTCTTCCAGTGGACTGCTCCTTGGGCTGATGGATAGTATGTAGAATTTTATTATTACTTGAATTTTTCCTTTAAAACCTTTCATCAATTAAAACTCTCATTTGTTCCTTCACCCTTAGGTAATATGACCGACTAGAATATTTATGTTCAGTAGACAAAAATGTGTTCTTGTGGTTAGAACTTTGGGCTGACGGAATGATTTAAAGTATATTAATAAAGCTTTCTTAAGGATTTGCTCCTTTGGCTAATATATATATAGATATACAATATTTTAGATATATGTACTTTTTAAAATTCTTTGGTTTGTTCTAGAGCCCTTGGGTTTGGAATGACCGACTAGAACGGTGATGTCGAATAGATAAAGCTTGTTCTGGAGGTTAGATCTTTGGGATGACGGAACTTTTTCTGATATGTATCTTAAGGTCTGTGCGTTATTATAAGGATTTATAATCTTTTATAAAGTGTTTTTCTCGTATTTAGGAACCTAGGTTAACACCATTTCCACTGAAAGTAGGCTATGGCCACTTCTGGTACAAGTGGTCTAAATTTAAATAAGTCCTGGGACGCGGAACCATGGAAGGACAGGGTAATATACGGGGACCGGAAGTTAGTTCGCCGGTGAATCCACTTGTCAACAGAAAAAAATCTTCTTCCAGTGGATTGCTCCTTGGGCTGATGGATAGTATGTAGAATTTTATTATTACTTGAATTTTTCCTTTAAAACCTTTCATTAATTAAAACTCTCATTTGTTCCTTCACCCTTAGGTAATATGACCGACTAGAACATTTATGTTCAGTAGACAAAAATGTGTTCTTGTGGTTAGAACTTTGGGCTGACGGAATGATTTAAAGTATATTAATAAAGCTTTCTTAAGGATTTGCTCCTTTGGCTAATATATATATAGATATACAATATTGTACGGTGATGTCGAATACAATATTGTAGATATATGTACTTTTTTAAAATTCTTTGGTTTGTTCTAGAGCCCTTGGGTTTGGAATGACCGACTAGAACGGTGATGTCGAATAGATAAAGCTTGTTCTGGAGGTTAGATCTTTGGGATGACGGAACTTTTTCTGATATGTATCTTAAGGTCTGTGCGTTATTATAAGGATTTATAATCTTTTATAAAGTGTTTTTCTCGTATTTAGGAACCTAGGTTAACACTACTTCCACTGAAAGTAGGCTATGGCCACTTCTGGTACAAGTGGTCTAAATTTAAATAAGTCCTGGGACGCGGAACCATGGAAGGACAGGGTAATATACGGGGACCGGAAGTTAGTTCGCCGGTGAATCCACTTGTCAACAGAAAAAAATCTTCTTCCAGTGGATTGCTCCTTGGGCTGATGGATAGTATGTAGAATTTTATTATTACTTGAATTTTTCCTTTAAAACCTTTCATTAATTAAAACTCTCATTTGTTCCTTTACCCTTAGGTAATATGACCGACTAGAACATTTATGTTCAGTAGACAAAAATGTGTTCTTGTGGTTAGACCTTTGGGCTGACGGAATGATTTAAAGTATATTAATAAAGCTTTCTTAAGGATTTGCTCCTTTGGCTAATATATATATAGATATACAATATTTTAGATATATGTACTTTTTTAAAATTCTTTGGTTTGTTCTGGAGCCCTTGGGTTTGGAATGACCGACTAGAACGGTGTTGTCGAATAGATAAAGCTTGTTTTGGAGGTTAGATCTTTGGGATGACGGAACTTTTTCTGATATGTATCTTAAGGTCTGTGCGTTATTATAAGGATTTATAATCTTTTATAAAGCGTTTTTCTCGTATTTAGGAACCTCAGTGAACACTACTTCCACTGAAAGTAGGCTGTGGCCACTTCTGGTACAAGTGGTCTAAATTTAAATAAGTCCTGGGACGCGGAACCATGGAAGGACAGGGTAATATACGGGGACCGGAAGTTAGTTCGCCGGTGAATCCACTTGTCAACAGAAAAAATCTTCTTCCAGTGGATTGCTCCTTGGGCTGATGGATAGTATGTAGAATTTTATTATTACTTGAATTTTTCCTTTAAAACCTTTCATCAATTAAAACTCTCATTTGTTCCTTCACCCTTAGGTAATATGACCGACTAGAACATTTATGTTCAGTAGACAAAAATGTGTTCTTGTGGTTAGAACTTTGGGCTGACGGAATGATTTAAAGTATATTAATAAAACTTTCTTAAGGATTTGCTCCTTTGGCTAATATATATATAGATATACAATATTTTAGATATATGTACTTTTTTAAAATTCTTTGGTTTGTTCTAGAGCCCTTGGGTTTGGAATGACCGACTAGAACGGTGATGTCGAATAGATAAAGCTTGTTCTGGAGGTTAGATCTTTAAGATGACGGAACTTTTTCTGATATGTATCTTAAGGTCTGTGCGTTATTATAAGGATTTATAATCTTTTATAAAGTGTTTTTCTCGTATTTAGGAACCTAGGTTAACACCATTTCCACTGAAAGTAGGCTATGGCCACTTCTGGTACAAGTGGTCTAAATTTAAATAAGTCCTGGGACGCGGAACCATGGAAGGACAGGGTAATATACGGGGACCGGAAGTTAGTTCGCCGGTGAATCCACTTGTCAACAGAAAAAATCTTCTTCCAGTGGATTGCTCCTTGGGCTGATGGATAGTATGTAGAATTTTATTATTACTTGAATTTTTCCTTTAAAACCTTTCATTAATTAAAACTCTCATTTGTTCCTTCACCCTTAGGTAATATGACCGACTAGAACATTTATGTTCAGTAGACAAAAATGTGTTCTTGTGGTTAGACCTTTGGGCTGACGGAATGATTTAAAGTATATTAATAAAGCTTTATTAAGGATTTGCTCCTTTGGCTAATATATATATAGATATACAATATTTTAGATATATGTACTTTTTTAAAATTCTTTGGTTTGTTCTAGAGCCCTTGGGTTTGGAATGACCGACTAGAACGGTGATGTCGAATAGATAAAGCTTGTTCTGGAGGTTAGATCTTTGGGATGACGGAACTTTTTCTGATATGTATCTTAAGGTCTGTGCGTTATTATAAGGATTTATAATCTTTTATAAAGCGTTTTTCTCGTATTTAGGAACCTAGGTTAACACCACTTCCGCTGAAAGTAGGCTATGGCCACTTCTGGTGCAAGTGGTCTCCATTTAAATAAGTCCTGGGACGCGGAACCATGGAAGGACAGGGTAATATACGGGGACCGGAAGTTAGTTCGCCGGTGAATCCACTTGTCAACAGAAAAAATCTTCTTCCAGTGGATTGCTCCTTGGACTGATGGATAGTATGTAGTATTTTATTATTACTTGAATTTTTCCTTTAAAACCTTTCATTAATTAAAACTCTCATTTGTGCCTTCACCCGTAGGTAATATGACCGACTAGAACATTAATGTACAGTAGACAAAAATGTGTTCTTGTGGTTAGAACTTTGGGATGACGGAATGATTTAAAGTATATTAATAAAGCTTTCTTAAGGATTTGCTCCTTTGGCTAATATATATATATAGATATACAATATTTTAGATATATGTACTTTTTTAAATTTCTTTGGTTTGTTTTAGAGCCCTTGGGTTTGGAATGACCGGCTAGAACGGTGATGTCGAATAAATAAAGCTTGTTCTGGATGTTAGATCTTTGGGATGACGGAACTTTTTCTGATATGTATCTTAAGGTCTGTGCGTTATTATAAGGATTTATAATCTTTTATAAAGTGTTTTTCTCGTATTTAGGAACCTAGGTTAACACCACTTCCGCTGAAAGTAGGCTATGGCCACTTCTAGTACAAGTGGTCTAAATTTAAATAAGTCCTGGGACCCGGAACCTTGGAAGGACAGGGTAATATACTGGGACCGGAAGTTAGTTCGCCGGTGAATCCACTTGTCAACAGAACAAAAACTTCTTCCAGTGGATTGCTCCTTGGGCTGATGGATAGTATGTAGAATTTTATTATTACTTGAATTTTTCCTTTAAAACCTTTCATTAATTAAAATTCTCATTTGTTCCTTCACCCTTAGGTAATATGACCGACTAGAACATTTATGTTCAGTAGACAAAAATGTTTTCTTGTGGTTAGAACTTTGGGATGACGGAATGATTTAAAGTATATTAATAAAGCTTTCTTAAGGATTTGCTCCTTTGGCTAATATATATATATATATAGATATACAATATTTTAGATATATGTACTTTTTTAAAATTCTTTGGTTTGTTCTAGAGCCCTTGGGTTTGGAATGACCGACTAGAACGGTGATGTCGAATAGATAAAGCTTGTTCTGGAGGTTAGATCTTTGGGATGACTGAACTTTTTCTGATATGTATCTTAAGGTCTGTGCGTTATTATAAGGATTTGTAATCTTTTATAAAGTGTTTTTCTCGTATTTAGGAACCTAGGTTAACACCACTTCCGCTGAAAGTAGGTTATCGCCACTTCTGGTGCAAGTGGTCTCCATTTAAATAAGTCCTGGGACGCGGAACCATGGAAGGACAGGGTAATATACGGGGACCGGAAGTTAGTTCGCCGGTGAATCCACTTGTCAACAGAAAAAAATCTTCTTCCAGTGGATTGCTCCTTGGGCTGATGGATAGTATGTAGAATTTTATTATTACTGGAATTTTTCCTTTAAAACCTTTCATTAATTAAAACTCTCATTTGTTCCTTCACCCTTAGGTAATATGACCGACTAGAACATTTATGTTCAGTAGACAAAAATGTGTTCTTGTGGTTAGAACTTTGGGCTGACGGAATGATTTAAAGTATATTAATAAAGCTTTATTAAGGATTTGCTCCTTTGGCTAATATATATATATAGATATACAATATTTTAGATATATGTACTTTTTTAAAATTCTTTGGTTTGTTCTAGAGCCCTTGGGTTTGGAATGACCGACTAGAACGGTGATGTCGAATAGATAAAGCTTGTTCTGGAGGTTAGATCTTTGGGATGACGGAACTTTTTCTGATATGTATCTTAAGGTCTGTGCGTTATTATAAGGATTTATAATCTTTTATAAAGTGTTTTTCTCGTATTTAGGAACCTAGGTTAACACCATTTCCACTGAAAGTAGGCTATGGCCCCTTCTGGTACAAGTGGTCTAACTTTAAATAAGTCCTGGGACGCGGAACCATGGAAGGACAGGGTAATATACGGGGACCGGAAGTTAGTTCGCCGGTGAATCCACTTGTCAACAGAAAAAAATCTTCTTCCAGTGGATTGCTCCTTGGGCTGATGGATAGTATGTAGAATTTTATTATTACTTGAATTTTTCCTTTAAATCCTTTCATTAATTAAAACTCTCATTTGTTCCTTCACCCTTAGGTAATATGACCGACTAGAACATTTATGTTCAGTAGACAAAAATGTGTTCTTGTGGTTAGACCTTTGGGCTGACGGAATGATTTAAAGTATATTAATAAAGCTTTATTAAGGATTTGCTCCTTTGGCTAATATATATATATAGATATACAATATTTTAGATATATGTACTTTTTTAATATTCTTTGGTTTGTTCTAGAGCCCTTGGGTTTGGAATGACCGACTAGAACGGTGATGTCGAATAGATAAAGCTTGTTCTGGAGGTTAGATCTTTGGGATGACGGAACTTTTTCTGATATGTATCTTAAGGTCTGTGCGTTATTATAAGGATTTATAATCTTTTATAAAGCGTTTTTCTCGTATTTAGGAACCTAGGTTAACACTACTTCCACTGAAAGTAGGCTATGGCCACTTCTGGTACAAGTGGTCTAAATTTAAATAAGTCCTGGGACGCGGAACCATGGAAGGACAGGGTAATATACGGGGACCGGAAGTTAGTTCGCCGGTGAATCCACTTGTCAACAGAAAAAAATCTTCTTCCAGTGGAGTGCTCCTTGGGCTGATGGATAGTATGTAGAATTTTATTATTACTTGAATTTTTCCTTTAAAACCTTTCATCAATTAAAACTCTCATTTGTTCCTTCACCCTTAGGTAATATGACCGACTAGAACATTTATGTTCAGTAGACAAAAATGTGTTCTTGTGGTTAGAACTTTGGGCTGACGGAATGATTTAAAGTATATTAATAAAGCTTTCTTAAGGTGTTGCTCCTTTGGCTAATATATATATAGATATACAATATTTTAGATATATGTACTTTTTTAAAATTCTTTGGTTTGTTCTAGAGCCCTTGGGTTTGGAATGACCGACTAGAACGGTGATGTCGAATAGATAAAGCTTGTTCTGGAGGTTAGATCTTTGGGATGACGGAACTTTTTCTGATATGTATCTTAAGGTCTGTGCGTTATTATAAGGATTTGTAATCTTTTATAAAGTGTTTTTCTCGTATTTAGGAACCTAGGTTAACACCATTTCCACTGAAAGTAGGCTATGGCCACTTCTGGTACAAGTGGTCTAAATTTAAATAAGTCCTGGGACGCGGAACCATGGAAGGACAGGGTAATATACGGGGACCGGAAGTTAGTTCGCCGGTGAATCCACTTGTCAACAGAAAAAAATCTTCTTCCAGTGGATTGCTCCTTGGGCTGATGGATAGTATGTAGAATTTTATTATTACTTGAATTTTTCCTTTAAAACCTTTCATTAATTAAAACTCTCATTTGTTCCTTCACCCTTAGGTAATATGACCGACTAGAACATTTATGTTCAGTAGACAAAAATGTGTTCTTGTGGTTAGACCTTTGGGCTGACGGAATGATTTAAAGTATATTAATAAAGCTTTATTAAGGATTTGCTCCTTTGGCTAATATATATATAGATATACAATATTTTAGATATATGTACTTTTTAAAATTCTTTGGTTTGTTCTAGAGCCCTTGGGTTTGGAATGACCGACTAGAACGGTGATGTCGAATAGATAAAGCTTGTTCTGGAGGTTAGATCTTTGGGATGACGGAACTTTTTCTGATATGTATCTTAAGGTCTGTGCGTTATTATAAGGATTTATAATCTTTTATAAAGCGTTTTTCTCGTATTTAGGAACCTAGGTTAACACCACTTCCGCTGAAAGTAGGCTATGGCCACTTCTGGTGCAAGTGGTCTCCATTTAAATAAGTCCTGGGACGCGGAACCATGGAAGGACAGGGTAATATACGGGGACCGGAAGTTAGTTCGCCGGTGAATCCACTTGTCAACAGAAAAAAATCTTCTTCCAGTGGATTGCTCCTTGGGCTGATGGATAGTATGTAGAATTTTATTATTACTTGAATTTTTCCTTTAAAACCTTTCATTAATTAAAACTCTCATTTGTTCCTTCACCCTTAGGTAATATGACCGACTAGAACATTTATGTTCAGTAGACAAAAATGTGTTCTTGTGGTTAGAACTTTGGGCTGACGGAATGATTTAAAGTATATTAATAAAGCTTTCTTAAGGATTTGCTCCTTTGGCTAATATATATATAGATATACAATATTGTACGGTGATGTCGAATACAATATTGTAGATATATGTACTTTTTTAAAATTCTTTGGTTTGTTCTAGAGCCCTTGGGTTTGGAATGACCGACTAGAACGGTGATGTCGAATAGATAAAGCTTGTTCTGGAGGTTAGATCTTTGGGATGACGGAACTTTTTCTGATATGTATCTTAAGGTCTGTGCGTTATTATAAGGATTTATAATCTTTTATAAAGTGTTTTTCTCGTATTTAGGAACCTAGGTTAACACTACTTCCACTGAAAGTAGGCTATGGCCACTTCTGGTACAAGTGGTCTAAATTTAAATAAGTCCTGGGACGCGGAACCATGGAAGGACAGGGTAATATACGGGGACCGGAAGTTAGTTCGCCGGTGAATCCACTTGTCAACAGAAAAAAATCTTCTTCCAGTGGATTGCTCCTTGGGCTGATGGATAGTATGTAGAATTTTATTATTACTTGAATTTTTCCTTTAAAACCTTTCATTAATTAAAACTCTCATTTGTTCCTTTACCCTTAGGTAATATGACCGACTAGAACATTTATGTTCAGTAGACAAAAATGTGTTCTTGTGGTTAGACCTTTGGGCTGACGGAATGATTTAAAGTATATTAATAAAGCTTTCTTAAGGATTTGCTCCTTTGGCTAATATATATATAGATATACAATATTTTAGATATATGTACTTTTTTAAAATTCTTTGGTTTGTTCTAGAGCCCTTGGGTTTGGAATGACCGACTAGAACGGTGATGTCGAATAGATAAAGCTTGTTCTGGAGGTTAGATCTTTGGGATGACGGAACTTTTTCTGATATGTATCTTAAGGTCTGTGCGTTATTATAAGGATTTATAATCTTTTATAAAGCGTTTTTCTCGTATTTAGGAACCTAGGTGAACACTACTTCCACTGAAAGTAGGCTGTGGCCACTTCTGGTACAAGTGGTCTAAATTTAAATAAGTCCTGGGACGCGGAACCATGGAAGGACAGGGTAATATACGGGGACCGGAAGTTAGTTCGCCGGTGAATCCACTTGTCAACAGAAAAAAAATCTTCTTCCAGTGGATTGCTCCTTGGGCTGATGGATAGTATGTAGAATTTTATTATTACTTGAATTTTTCCTTTAAAACCTTTCATTAATTAAAACTCTCATTTGTTCCTTCACCCTTAGGTAATATGACCGACTAGAACATTTATGTTCAGTAGACAAAAATGTGTTCTTGTGGTTAGACCTTTGGGCTGACGGAATGATTTAAAGTATATTAATAAAGCTTTATTAAGGATTTGCTCCTTTGGCTAATATATATATAGATATACAATATTTTAGATATATGTACTTTTTTAAAATTCTTTGGTTTGTTCTAGAGCCCTTGGGTTTGGAATGACCGACTAGAACGGTGATGTCGAATAGATAAAGCTTGTTCTTTAGGTTAGATCTTTGGGATGACGGAACTTTTTCTGATATGTATCTTAAGGTCTGTGCGTTATTATAAGGATTTATAATCTTTTATAAAGCGTTTTTCTCGTATTTAGGAACCTAGGTTAACACCACTTCCGCTGAAAGTAGGCTATGGCCACTTCTGGTGCAAGTGGTCTCCATTTAAATAAGTCCTGGGACGCGGAACCATGGAAGGACAGGGTAATATACGGGGACCGGAAGTTAGTTCGCCGGTGAATCCACTTGTCAACAGAAAAAAATCTTCTTCCAGTGGATTGCTCCTTGGACTGATGGATAGTATGTAGTATTTTATTATTACTTGAATTTTTCCTTTAAAACCTTTCATTAATTAAAACTCTCATTTGTGCCTTCACCCGTAGGTAATATGACCGACTAGAACATTAATGTACAGTAGACAAAAATGTGTTCTTGTGGTTAGAACTTTGGGATGACGGAATGATTTAAAGTATATTAATAAAGCTTTCTTAAGGATTTGCTCCTTTGGCTAATATATATATATAGATATACAATATTGTAGATATATGTACTTTTTTAAATTTCTTTGGTTTGTTTTAGAGCCCTTGGGTTTGGAATGACTGGCTAGAACGGTGATGTCGAATAAATAAAGCTTGTTCTGGATGTTAGATCTTTGGGATGACGGAACTTTTTTCTGATATGTATCTTAAGGTCTGTGCGTTATTATAAGGATTTATAATCTTTTATAAAGTGTTTTTCTCGTATTTAGGAACCTAGGTTAACACCACTTCCGCTGAAAGTAGGCTATGGCCACTTCTAGTACAAGTGGTCTAAATTTAAATAAGTCCTGGGACCCGGAACCTTGGAAGGACAGGGTAATATACTGGGACCGGAAGTTAGTTCGCCGGTGAATCCACTTGTCAACAGAATAAGAACTTCTTCCAGTGGATTGCTCCTTGGGCTGATGGATAGTATGTAGAATTTTATTATTACTTGAATTTTTCCTTTAAAACCTTTCATTAATTAAAATTCTCATTTGTTCCTTCACCCTTAGGTAATATGACCGACTAGAACATTTATGTTCAGTAGACAAAAATGTTTTCTTGTGGTTAGAACTTTGGGATGACGGAATGATTTAAAGTATATTAATAAAGCTTTCTTAAGGATTTGCTCCTTTGGCTAATATATATATATATATAGATATACAATATTTTAGATATATGTACTTTTTTAAAATTCTTTGGTTTGTTCTAGAGCCCTTGGGTTTGGAATGACCGACTAGAACGGTGATGTCGAATAGATAAAGCTTGTTCTGGAGGTTAGATCTTTGGGATGACGGAACTTTTTCTGATATGTATCTTAAGGTCTGTGCGTTATTATAACGATTTGTAATCTTTTATAAAGTGTTTTTCTCGTATTTAGGAACCTAGGTTAACACCACTTCCGCTGAAAGTAGGTTATCGCCACTTCTGGTGCAAGTGGTCTCCATTTAAATAAGTCCTGGGACGCGGAACCATGGAAGGACAGGGTAATATACGGGGACCGGAAGTTAGTTCGCCGGTGAATCCACTTGTCAACAGAAAAAAATCTTCTTCCAGTGGATTGCTCCTTGGGCTGATGGATAGTATGTAGTATTTTATTATTACTTGAATTTTTCCTTTAAAACCTTTCATTAATTAAAACTCTCATTTGTTCCTTCACCCTTAGGTAATATGACCGACTAGAACATTTATGTTCAGTAGACAAAAATGTGTTCCAGAATCACTCGTCTGACAAAATCGGCTCTCATCCGTAAAGAGAACTCGACCCCATTGCTGATGTGTCCAGTTCTTGTGTTCCTGGCACCACAGAAACCGCCGTCTCCGATGAGGAGGCGTCAATGGCACATACCGTACTGGGCGTCGTGCAAATAGACCACCTTTGTGCAGGTTCCTGGCCAAGGTAAAACGCGGTAACGGACGTCCAGTTGTCTGTTGCATGTGCCTTGCGATTTCTCACGCTGTCTGCCGTCTGTCTCTTCGCGCCTGTAGGTAAATATACCGGTCGTCCGCCGCCGTGGTTGCTCGTGGACAGCTGTTCCTGTCGTTTGAAATGCTCTCCAAGCTCGTGAAACGATGCTGTGAGTGATCCCGAACTCCTCTGCCACACTAGTCACACTTCGACCTTCTTCCAACTTCCAAATGACGCGACCTCAGGTAAAGTCATCCAGATGTCGTCTACTGGATTGCCTGTTGGCCATATCACACGGTGGCAGCAACTCGACGTCGTTCAAATCGATGTACACCGTGCAATAGCTTTCACCGAATTGCTGAGCGTACGGCGCCCGTGTGCTTTATACCCTTCCGACACTCCCCCCCTCCCACGTCATGCTGCATATATGCGCATGCCCTACCGTACCGCACCCTAGTCTATCTCCTGAGTGCTTTCGGTCCGTTCTGAATGCTCGTTTTCTGTTATGCTAATTTCTCCTTTTCGTCCTTAATTTTTGCACACCATCGTATGATCACAGAAACTACAAGCACATCAGCCTCCTATTAGTGCTTTGTAAAATCTTCTCTATATTTCTTTCACATCGCTTGAAGGTAACTCTAGACGTGGCACAACCAACAGAACGAGCTGGATTCAGGGTTGACTACAGCACTATAGATCATATTCATGTACTGAGAGAACTGATTGAAAGAATGAGGGAATATGAACTCCCATAATGCATGGTTTTCATAATGTTTTTTTAAAACCATCAGCAGTTACAATGACTTTGAAATCCTGCGGTATTGAAGATGCTTACAGTACCATTATTAATAACATCTATGAAAATGCAACTGTACAGTTTTGGCTGTTTGAGGACACAGCACTAATAAAAATTGGAAAGGGAGGGAGACAAGGTTATCCCATAACTCTCAAACTCCTCAATGCCACATTACAAAGTGTCTTTTAATCATTGAACTGCGAAAGCAAGGGTCATCAATGGAGATTATTTAACTCACCTTAGTTTTGCAGATGAAGTAGTCATTTTTGCAACTATACCTCTTCAGAGCTGCAAAGTGTGATCCAAGAACTTGCTGACAAGAGTACAGAAGTGGAATTAAAAATGAACTTTGAAAAAACAAAATTGATGTACAATGTTTTTACAAAAACATGTAGATTTAGCAATTGATGGGGGAAAAGCTGGAGATAACCGATACTTATATTTACCTTGGACAGCAGATATCAAATGAGGGTCACATCGATGAACAAATTAATCGTCATATAAAACTTTTTTTGGAAAGCTTTGGAAGAAACAATACAATTTGTGAGAGCAATATGCCATATGGAGCGGAGACATGGACCTTAACTGAAAACGTCATACAAAGACTGCAGACAACTGAAAGAGCATAGAGACATTCACGCTTGGTGTAAGCAGGAAAGAGAAGAAAAGGAACTCATGGACAAGGAAAATGACAAGAGTGAAAGACGTCATAATCAGAGTAAGATCCCTGAAATGGCAGTAGGTCGGACATGTTGCCAGAAGAACAGACCACCGATGGACAACCGAAATTTTAGACTGGGTACCAACGGCCAGAAAAAGGCCCAGAAGAAGACCACGTAGGAGATGGATAGATGAAATTCGAAAGCATGCCTGAGTAACATGGAGACTGGCTCAAGACAGACAGTCGTGGGAACAAACTTGGGGAGACCTTTATCCAGCAGGGAATCGATAATGGTTCAAACCATGATATATATATATATATATATATACAGTACCATTGAAATATATATATATATATACAGTACCAAGAAAAGTGTTTGATCAATGCGTCCTTCCAGTGCTTACGTATGGTGCAGAGACGTGGACCTTAACTAAAAGAGACATACACAGGCTGCAGACAACTCAAAGTAGCATGGAGAGGTGCATGCTTGGTGTTTTTTTTTTTTTTTTTTTTTGGTTGGAGGTTTAACGACCACCGTGAGCAACTCAATGGGCTATAAGCAGTCGCCCGTCCCTAATTTAGGGTCACTGGTTCCAGGGAAGGGAGAGAGCCAGTGCCGTAAGACAAACACAACATCCATGCCTCACCGGGATTCGAACCCGGACCCCTTACGGACGAATGATCAGAAGCCAACGCCTTAGACCACTGCGCCACCGGGGCGGCATGCTTGGTGTAACCAGCAGAGATAAGAAGAGGAACTCGTGGATCCGGAAAATGACCAGAGTGGAAGACATCATGATCAGAGTTAAATCCCTGAAATGGCAATGGGCTGGACATACTGCCAGAAGGACAGACCATCGATGGACAGCCGAAATTTTAGATTGGATTCCAAGGGACAGGAAAAGACCCAGAAGAAGGCCCCATGGGAGATGGGTGGATGAAATTCGAAAGTATGCGGGATTGACATGGAGGAGACTGGCACAAGACAGACCATTGTGGAGGAAACTTGGGGAGACCTTCGTCCAGCAGTGGATTGATAATGGTTGACAATGATGATGATGATATTTAGTTGGTCATTAAGTAGTATTTATGTATACGTATATATAGGGATGTAAGGTCAGGTGATGCGCGACATACTATAACCTGTCCTTGACAAATGTCATCCCCGCCTTCTCGTGGTACATCCTGTTCCCACTAAAAGAGCTCTGACGACCGCCAATAGCGGTATAACTATACTATCGAGATTAGAGGAAATGCTATCCCATACTCACTAACCACCTGTTTGGCCAGCGTGGGGAGTTATGGCCAAACCCCTCCAAAATGACTCCACAACTTAAATTTTGGCCCTCAGTCTCCGGCAGCTGGAATGTACCTGGCTAAGGAAGCGGCCAGTGTGACATGAAGGCAGAGGGTGCTAGGAATCACCTGAGGACCGTACTAGGCTGCCATCTGATGCTGCTCTTGGCTACGTAAAATGGACGCTCTCTATCTTCTGATTCAAGGCTCCTTGAATTCGAAGAACTACAAAGGATCAAGTTGGACATCATCGGGTTAAGTGAGGTAAGGAGAAAAGGAGAAGATCTCATTGAACTGAAAAGTGGACATCTCTTCTATTATCGTGGGACAGATACTGGCAGAACTAGTGGTGTTAGATTTATAATAAACAAGAAACTGAAGGATAAAGTTGTAGAAGTTTAAAGTTCCTCTGACAGAGCTGCACGACTTGTTATCCAGCTCTCGAGAAGATACCAGGCTCAGATTATTCAAGCTCATGCACCCACTACAAGTCATCCTGAAGAAGAGATTGAAGAATTTTATGCGGAAATTCGTCATCTTAATAATAAAGGCAAGCAGCACTTGAAGATCATTATGGGAGATTTCAATGCGAAAATATGGCAACGGCAACAGAATGAAACCTCAGTAAGTAAATTCGGTCACTGCAGCAGAAACAAGCGTGGAAATACACTCGTAGAATTTGCAGAAGCAGAAGGGTTTTTCATCATGAACTCCTTTTTCAAGAAAAAGCCGCAAAGGAAATGGACATGGAGGCATCCCAATGGATTGACAAGTGAAATTGATTTTATTATATGTAACAAGAAATTTATCACGGAAGACTGCGGTGTGCTGAACAAGTTCAACACAGGTAGTGACCATAGAATGCTAAGATTTAAGATGCACCTCAATGCTAAACTTGAGCGTAGAAAGCTCATAATACAAACAAAGTGTATTCACATGACCAACCTCAAAAAAACATCATAATACCTTCAAATTGGAACTGAGGAAAAGATTCTCTTCTCTAGAAGGTCTAACGTCGGAAGAAGTAGACATCTCTGAAGTTAACAGAAAACTAACCAAGGCTCTTATGTAAACAGCAACAAAAATAGTTGGTACTAAGAACAAGTTCATACGAACAAATTATCAGGAAAAACCAAAATTCTGATGCAAAAAAGAAGAGAGATGAGGACAACAACTAAAGGAGATGTGACTTCCAAAGTGGAATATATAGAGCTATGCAAGACGGTACGAAAATGTATCACTGAAGATGTAAGGAAATTCAACTGTGAACTAGTGAGGAAAGCAATTGGAAACAACCAAAGCCTAAAGATAGCAAAGGGACATCTGAGTAAATGAAGAAAACAGATTATGGCTCTCAGAAAAGAAGATCGCTCTGTAACAAGAAATAGAGGCGAAATTTTAACAAGAGTGAAAGATTTCTACTCAAAACTATATGAAAGGCATGATACATGTACTCCAGAGATTACGAAAGGTACCAGTACCAGACTTCTTCCAGTCCACCCAGCAGAAGTTGCGCATGGAATCAAGAACATGAAACGGGGAAAAGCTCCAGAAGAAAATGGAATTACCGTAGATATCAAACAAGACGCAAGTAGAGAAATTGAAACAGTACTCGCCCAAGTTTTCACTCGATGCCTGGGCAAGATTCCTGAGGATTATAACAATGCTACAATAATCTTGCTACGTAAAAAAGGTGACGTTGGTGATCTCAGGAACTACAGACCTACCAGCCTCCTATCAGTGGTTTATAAAATCTTCACTAAAGTTCTTTCACACTGCTTGAAGGTGACACTGGACATGGCTCAGCCGAGAGAACAAGCTGGATTCAGGAGTGGCTACATCACTATAGATCATATCTACGTACTGAGAGAACTAATTGAAAGAGCGAGGGAATATGAACTTCCATTATTCATGGCTTTTATTGATTATGAAAAGGCATTTGATTCGGTGAAACCAACAGCTGTCACAATGGCTTTGAAATCCAGCGGTATTGAAGATGCTAACAGTACCATTATTAACAACATCTATGAAAATGCAAGTGCAAAAATTCGGCTATTTGAGAATACAGCATCCATAAAAATTGGAAAGGGAGTGAGACAAGGTGACACTATATCTACTAAACTCTTTAACGCCATATTGGAAAATGTCTTTTAATCATTGAACTGGAAGAACAAAGGGATAAAGATTAATGGAGATTATCTAGCTCACCTTCGTTTTGCTGATGACGTAGTCATTTTTGCAACTGCCCCGTCAGAGCTGTAGAATATGATCCAGGAACTTGCTAACAAGAGTAAAGAAGTGGAATTAAAAATGAACTTTCAGAAGACAAAAGTGATATACAATGCTTTTACAAGAAATCAAGATTTATCGATTGATGTGGAAAAGCTGGAGATAACTAATACTTACATTTACCTTGGACAGCAGATATCAAATGAGGGGGTCACATTGATAAAGAAATTAAGCGGCGTATAAAACTTGCCTTGAGAGCTTTCGGAAGAAACGGTATAATTTTCAATAGCAATATGTCATTATGTCTTAAAAGAAAAGTGTTTGATCAATGCATCCTTCCAGTGCTTACATATAGTGCAGAGACGTGGACCTTAACTAAAAGAGATATACAAAGACTACAGGCAACTCAAAGCAGCATGGAGAGGTGCATGCTTGGTGTAATCAGGAAAGATAAGAAGAGGAACTCGTATATCCGAAAAATGACAAGAGTGAAAGACATCACGATCATAAAATCCCTGAAATGGCAATGGGCTGGGCTTATTGCAAGAAGGACAGACCATCGATGAACAGCTGAAATTTTAGACTGGATTCCAAGGGTCAGGAAAAGACCCAGAAGAAGACCACATGGGAGATGGGTGGATGAAATTCAGAAATATGCGGGAGTAACATGGAGGAGACTGGCACAAGACAGGCCGTTGTGGAAGAAACTTGGAGAGACCTTCGTCCAGCAGTGGATTGACAATGGCTGACAATGATGATGATGATATTATATCTACGCCTATAGAATGCACAAATTTGTAATATACAGTTTTGTATTTATAGAACACAATTCCATTCGTTTCCTTTTTTAATATTTTTTTAATAAACTTTTTGTTTCATTTGATTTTTATCCAGAAAATAAAATATTTTACCTGCATATTTGTAAAAAAGAAAACAATTCAGATCTGTTTATTTTTGAGAAACGGGGGAGGGGCGATCCCCCCTAGGCTGGATCCGCCACTGCTAAGTAAAGAATGTCTAAAAGCTGGAGAACGCTAAGTCACAATTGATCTGAATATACGTGAATATATACACTGCCGGACAATTGCTAAGGACGGATGACAATAGCAACGATAGCAACCATAAAATGGAAGGCAGGAAAATGTGGAAACTAGCATAAGTGCGAGATACAGTAAGACGTGTTGTGCGTATGCAAATTTTGGATTGCAGAACTTGTTCGTGACGTCATAGCGCTGATAAGAGATATAAAGGATTTGACGCGTATTGACCGTTGTTGTTCAAACGCAAAGTTGAAAGGGAAAGAATCAATTGACGAACTTGCAAGTTTCAGTATGTCTTCCCGACATCACCTAGATGGTTTTACGCGTGGCCGTATTATTGGCAAGATTGAAGAAGGGCGAAAAATAACAGATGTTGCCAGGGAGTTCGACGTCTGCCACAGTTTTGTTTCAAGGCTTTGGAAATCATTTCAAACAAATGGAGAGTGTAGCAAACGTCACGGGGGAGGTCGTGTTCGCAGTACGACACCTGCAGAAGATCGGTACATAGTGCTATCAACAAAAAGACACCGGCGCAGCACAGTTAGTGAGGTAGCAAATCAGTTTATGGCTGCTACTGGCAAGCGGATCACCCGAAAAACTGTCGCCAGACGTTTGCATGAAGGAGGACTATACGCCCGCCGTCCTGTTGTGTGCATCCCATTGTCCAGACGTCACCGTACCGCCCGTTTGCAATGGTGCCATCAACATCGCAATTGGACTGATAACGACTGGTCTGCTGTCCTTTTCTCAGATGAGAGTAGATACAGTCTATCGTCTGATTGTCGACGACAACTGATCTGGCGTGATAGTGGTACTGCATATTGTCCAGCAAACATACAGGAAAGGGACCGATATCCAACAGGGTGTGTCATGGTATGGGCTGGCATCATAATCAAAGGCCGTACGTCCCTCTATGTGCTTCGAACTGGGACTATGACTGGCCAACGATACATTAATGATGTTCTGCTACCTCATGTTCGCATGTTCCGTGGTGCTGTCGGTGATAGATTCATTTTTATGGACGACAACGCAACATGTCATCAAACAGTCGCTGTCCAGAAGTGTCTTTAGAGCGAGGATATTCAACGCCTCGTATGGCCAGCACGTTCTCCAGATCTGAATCCCATTGAAAATGTGTGGGATGCTTTGGGGAGGAGTCTTGCTGGTCGCCACTGCCCTCCAATAAACAAGGACACCCTCATCCGTGCACTGACAGAGGAATGGGATAAATTGTATATAGACAGCCTCAATCTGTGATTGGCATACGAGTACAAACAGAATGGAAAAAAAAAACGAAAAAGGAGGTCAAGAGTTAATAACATCATCCCAAAGCCCAGCATGAAACCTACCTCCAGTGATGTACAAATGATAAAAAACCTCTTCAAATTTTTTTTTTCAAATTTATGTGTAGGAATAGTGGAACGAACAATGTGGTCAGAAGTAACATAAATTTTCATAGGCACTTGCAATTTGGCCTAGGTGGCCTGATTACAGCTATTCTTAACCAGGCAATAGGCGTATAACAAAAATAAAAGGGGGGGGGCAAAATGTCAGTGTTGCATTTCTGGCCTTTCGCAACCTTTACAACAGTGTGTCGTACGGTATTAGTAGTTCGCAGCCTCCCCATCCCTTTTGGCGGCCGCGGGTGGCCGAGTGGGCAACGTTCGTGTCGTGACTGCCATGGAAAAGACCTCAGGTTCGATACCAGGCAGGTACGAACGCTCGAACCACTACACATCCGCCGTGCGTCGGATGGGCACGTTAAGCCGTCGGACCCCAGATACAGGCCCCCCCGGTAATAAATAAGGGCGTCTTCCTCCCCCTTTCTACTTCGTTTCCGTGTCACTTTCCTATCGGGCACTCTAGCCCAAATCTCCTAGCTTCCTATATCTAAGGGTTGTTTAAGACCTGGGGTTAGACATTCCCTTCCTAAAATCCTGTACATATGATCACCCCTTTTGGGCGGGAAAGGGGGAGATTATCTTGCTTTTACGTTCTCGGGCTGGTAATAATCCTACATGTTGCAGTAGGTTACACAAAGAAGAACAACACATACTTCGAAAATACACATAAGGATATTGATATATAAAATAACTTATTTTACAGCATTCTGCTGATTGATGTCCAGGGCATTTTGTTGCTCTCTAGAACGTCGAATTTCTGGGCTCTTGATGCCTTGCTGTGGGCAGGATGCCCTGCTCTTCCTCTGTTACTTTGTGGCATGATGGAAAAGTATTAATAATTATTTGACCAGTGCGTTCTGATCAGAACTTTTTCATTTAAAAAATAACTTACTTAAACCACAATTGGTCGGGAATTTTGAAAATATTTTGACCGCACTGAATGAAGTCAGGAAACACAGCGAGAACGAAAAAAAAAATATGCGCTGTTACGTTTTTACCAATGAGGTTATTTGGGATGGGGCTTTGCAAGTCGGTGGTGCTTTCTAAGTAGGTGGAGTTTCTACAGCTCAAATTCAGGGGTTCTCTGCTAAACACTTTCTCTTCAAAAAATGAATGCACAATGGGATTTAAGGTGACTTATGGAAGAAAATATTCCAATCTCACTTGTGGGACTATTCATTGATTTCCATTTGTCTCAGATAATTAGGAAAATCAAACAGAAATGAGAGATGTCTTTTCTTTCAAACAGAAACACTGCTAAGCTAACTTGTCGCGCCATCTAGCGACGAATTCGAATAATTTCGAGTCAGATAAATTGAATTAAAAAAAAAAATTCTAACAAAAATTCTAACAATTTTTTTGGAATAATAACTGTGTCACATATTAGCTATGGGTCGTTTTTATTTGTGCTCAAAATTTCAAACACTACAAAGTAATAGTCTTCGAGAAAATGTGTACAAAAGAATTTACATTACAGATATACAAGTAGGATAGAATTTATCTTGAGGTCCCCCTTAAGTTGCAAATGGTATAAAATCAAGCCTGCAGCTGACCGCGATCATATCGCACTGTGAGGTTGAGTGGAAATGTCGCGGCGGGAGAGAACTGGCTTTGAGAAAGGAAAGATTGTCGGATGTTATATTAGTGGGTTGTCCATAACAGAAACCGAGAGACGTTTAAACATACCCAAGTGAACTGTTTTGGATGTACTGAATAAGTGAAAGACACATGGCGTGCCTGGAGCAGCAAAACGTACTGGCCGACCAAAGAAAATCAGTTTTTTTTTTTTTTTTTTTTGATTGGAGGTTTAACGACCACCGTGAGCAACTCAATGGGCTATAAGCAGTCGCCCGTCCTTAATTTAGGGTCACTGGTTCCAGGGAAGGGAGAGAGGCAGTGCCGTAAGACAAACACAACATCCATGCCTCACCGGGATTCGAACCCGAACCCCGTTCGGACGAATGATCAGAGGCCAGTGCAGTGTTGCATTCAAAAAGTTTTTTCCGGGGGGGCAATTACAAATTTCGAGGGGGCTAAAACTTGTTGACTGATTATATACATATAATCACAATTTTGCTATTTATATATATATTAATATATATATAAACAATTTTGAATAGAGTACAAAAAATTTCTTATGCTCTTATATCGCAAATGCAGATTCCAAGAAATTTGCACATACAAGTGATTAAAAATGTAAAAATGTTCTTCCTTTAATTCAGTAATGAACCACGGATATCCCCATGGGGTGGTGTAAAACGTTGAGGATGCTAGTAAGGTAAGGCTGTGCTGGAGAAAATCCCCCCAAGACATTAGGAGTGGTAAAAATGTCCTCGCCTTACTACAAGCGTGTTTCTGATTATTAAGGAATCATTACAGTGTTACCTGAAAACGTATGGTGTAAGCCATTCCCCTGCCATTTGGTTTCAGCCCCTTTAGATAATTTAGATTAGCAAATAGTAATAAAAAATTCAAAAACTAACTAGCCGTTTCGATGGCAGTTTGTATGCCTCGTTTTTTTGTTTTTTATTGTCACAGAGTGTAAACCACCACCGCCCGGAAAAAAAAAGACCTTATTACGGGAACAATTTCTAATAATTTGCTATTGTTAAAAATTACGTAGCAAATATTTTGTTGTATTGGAAACACTAACGTCATGTTAGCTGCACTGAGGCTTAACCGTATGCATGAAAAGTCAGCATTCAGAGAACAGAAATAGAACTGAATGCCAACTTCCAAAATATGATGACGTATTGCAGTGCAAACATTTCTGCTGTGTGGAATTAGGGTTTTATTGCGGTAGTCCGAGTTGTCAGTGCTTGAAAAATTGCCCCTTCAGCAAGGATTGTTTAATGTTTTGCTGAAGGGTGATAAAAATTTCAGATTAAAGTCCATGTGGATTTTTTTTTATTATAATATTTTATCTCATTTTTTAATTTTCTAAATTAATTTCTCTAAATATTCAGTTATAAACGAACGCAATTAGACTAAATATAAAAAGAAATCGGCCAAAAACCTACGCGGGGCATTCATAGATTTTCGGGGGGGGGGGGGGCTAGCACCCCGAAAAGATGCCTGAATACATCACTGCCTCAGTGTACAGGTGAGTAACAATGATAACCAGAAGTATCTGTCCAATGGCATTAGAGCTTAGTTTTGTAATGCCTCTTGATAATTGGTATTAACAGTTGACACAAGTGTTTAGGGAAAACTCGGTTGTGGCGCCATCTGGAGTTCTGGAAATGAGTCGTGGTCCCATTGAAGGTACATTTCTACGATTATAATTCATATATTCCTAAATAAATAAGACGCAGAAAATTAAGGAACTTGGTGAGATTGTAGGGAAACAATTATTCTATTAGCTAACGCATTAAATTTTAACGAAACTTTGGGCCGTGTATTTGTTTTCTTTGCGCTTACAATGTTTTAAATGTAGATGGCGTTGGTTGCATAAAATTTAAAATGATAATTTTTAGTTATTTAATAACAGATTTTCTGCGTTTTATTTGTATTACGTAAAACTTTATTCCATTTCTAATAATGTCACCAATTTTCAAAAGATTTGATTCATTAATCTCCAAACTACAAGTATGTATTTCAGTTCTTCCCATTGTACTGCAAGGCAAGTGAAACAGCCTTAAAGGAAATAACAACTTTACTTTCGCTACCTTGTGGTTTGCACCTCTGTAACCACTTGTTGGCTGTAGTACATTGCTGTTCCACAAAGCTTTTCAGGTATCTTGAGGTTAAAACTTTGATTTAAACATTCGGTTTAATCAGAAAAAACTATATTTGAAGAGGTAAGTTAAGCACGTTAACATTTATTTTGGTCTAGTTTACTAATTTCGAGCCGTTTCCATACAGTTGTCTGAATATGTCTTAGCCTGGAGGCCTTACTGGTCATCCAGGCTAAGACTGCTGAGAGGGCCCCAAAGAAGTAATGACAGAGAATCATTATGAAGTAGCAATATGGATAAAGAATAAAAGAACTAATGACGTAGAACCAACTGTAGCAGAATACTTGTGTTAATTAATACGTAGTGCATTCTTCAAACTAATGGTGGCGCAGTGGTCTAAGTGATGGCTTCTGATCATTCGTTCCACTTGGGTCCGTGTTCGAATCCCGCTGAGGAATGGATGTAGTATTTATCTTACGACACTGGCTCTCTCTGTTCCCTAGAACCAGTGACCCTAAATCAGGGACGGGCGACTGCTTATAGCCTGTTCAGTTGCTCACGGTGGTGGTCAAACCCCCAATCTAAAAAAGAAAAGTGTTGAATAAATCACTGTATTTTTCATTGTTCTTACAAGAATATGAGTTAAAAGCTTAGGACTTCTAGATTTTCTCTTGGATTTATAATGACTTAGCATTGTATGCTTTTCTTAATGCATCAGTTTTATTGTGTAATGTGAATCCACAGGAGATTTCGCCCATTAACGGTTCCAAGTGCAAGTGAGGAGGTCACTTGCACTAAAAACCAGCTGCAACTGTCTCGCATATGCAGTATGCCTCCTGGGCCTTTGGTAATGTTGGGCCCCTAGGCTACAGCCACTTCTCACGTCATACTGTCTTGGTGTCGCCATCTGTCTTATTTTTGGATTTTTAAAGGATCCCCCAGCCCCCTCCAGCATTTTATGCTATTGATTTAAATCAAAAAGAGTATTAATAACAAAAATGACATGTGTAAAATTCTGGAAAAACGAAATGTAGAGTTTATCAGATGCCAGCAGCAAGAAATGGATTTCCGGGAAATATACGTAGGGCGATCAAAAACTTTCGAGACTAAGTACGTAGCCCGTCAACAGATGGCAGTACGCGGATGCGCGAGCAGCGGTCGAGGGCAGTGACCTTCATGAGTCCTTGTGCCCAGTGGCGTCGTTCTGTAAACATCGGGAGCTGCGCTACACGATAGTTGGTGACTACCTGCACAACACAGCTGTGATTTCGGTATGGACTGCAAACTAGTGCAGCAAGCGAGCATCAAATTCTGAGTCAAACTCGGCAAATCGTGAACAGAGACGCATGAAATGTTCCGGTCGCGGGTAATCAATGGGGACAAGACTTGGGTATACAGTTACGACCCTGAGACCAAACAACATTCGTCGCAGTGGAAGTTCCCGGCATCTCTACGACCGAAGAAGGTTCCACAGGTCCGGAGCTCAACCAAAAGCATGCTCATCGTGTTCTTCGACATTCGTAGGGTTGTGCACCGTGAATTTGTCCGTCAGGGCCAGACCGTCACCGCCCTTTTTTACTACGATGTTCTGCGGCGTCTTAGGGAGGACATTCGCCGCAAACGACCTGAAATGTGGCGCAGGAGCGATTTCCTGCTCCATCACGACAATGCAGCAGTTCACAGACCGTTAGCAACACGTCAGTTTTGCAGCCGCAACAGCGCGACTACTCTTCCTTGCTTTACTCGCCGGATTTGGCCCCCTGCGACTTCTTTCTGTTCCCGAAGATGAAGCTGAAGCTCAAGGGTCGCTGTTTTGAAACCGTGGACGAGATCCAGCGCGAATCGTAAACGGTGCTTGACACAATTCGCGAACGGGACTTCCAGGGAGCGTTCCAATAGTGGCAAAAACGCTGGCAGCGGTGCATCGCTGCCCAAGGAGACTACTTTGAGGGAGACCATAGCCAGAATTAAGGAACGTAAGTACTTTGTTATTTATCGGCCTAGTCTCGGAACTTTTTGATCGGACCTCGTATATACATACACTGGCGTACAAAAATTTAGGACGAGACGGTTTTTCGAATATAACGTCATGCAGAAGTGCTCCACATCGACTCAAATCATACCATAAGATCCTGAAGATGTTAGAATATGGGACAAGTGAGCAAAACCGTCCAAACAAGGAATCCAAAGGATTCAAAGGCACTATATTGAAAAGGTAGCTTTGAGCACAACTGGACAGAAGACAGAAACGTCCATGTGACAAACGGCTGCCAAGAAATATCCAGTCTTTAGTAGGAGATATGATCACCCCTGACTGCGTTGCAGGATTTACAACGTCTGTCCATGCTGAGGACGAGGTTGTCAAGGAGCTGTTGAGGCATCGCGGCCCATTCCTATTGTAGCGCCAATCGCAGTTGCGGAATCGTTGTTGGCGGCTGGTGACGTGCTGCCAAGCGTCTCCCGAGAAGGTCCCACACGTGTTCGATTGTATTGAAGTCCGGGGATCTTGCGGGCCAATCCATGCGTTGAATATCTTCACTTTCCATAGCTCTGCGACAACCACTGTACGATGAGATGTAGCGTTGTTGTCCATGAAGAGGAACTCAGGACCCACAGCACCTCTAAACAGACGCACATGAGGCAGGAGATCCTCGGTACAATAGCAGACACCAGTGACTGAACCTCGTTGGAAGATGTGGAGGTCAGTACGGCTACCAAGCATGATACCGCCCCTAACGAGAACTCCGCCACCTCCAAACCGGTCCCTTTCGATGATGTTGGAGGTGTGATTGCGTGTTCCCAGCTCTCTACAGATGTGTATACGTCCAGAATCGCTCGTCAGACTAAATCGGCTCTCATTCGTAAAGAGAACTCGACCCTATTGCTGATGTGTCCAGTTCTTGTGTTCCTAGCACCATAGAAACCGCCGTCTCCGATGAGCAGGCGTTCATGGCACACACCGTACTGGTCGTCGTGTAAATAGACCACCTTTGTGCAGGTTCTTGGCCACGGTAAAACGCGGTAACGGACGTCCAGTTGTCTGTTGCATGTGCCTTGCGATTTCTCCCGCTGTCTGCCGTCTGTCTGTTCACGCCTGTAGGTCAATATACCGGTCGTCCGCCGTCGTGGTTGCTCGTGGACGACCACTGCTAAACTCTCGGACAGCTGTTCCTGTCGTTTGAAATGCTCTCCAAGCTCGCGAAACGATGCTGTGAGCGATCCCAAACTCCTTGGCCACACTAGTCACACTTCGACCTTCTTCCAACTTCCCAATGACGCGACCTCGGGTAAAGTTATCCAGATGTCGTCTACTGTATTGCCTGTTGGCCATATCACACGGTGGCAGCAACTCGATGTCGTTCAAATCGATGTACACCGTGCAATTGCTTTCACCGAATTGCTGAGAGTACACCGCCCGTGTGCTTTATACCCTTCCGACCCCCCCCCCTTACGTCATGCTGCATATATGCGCATGCCCTACCGTACCGGACCCTAGTCTATTTCCTGAGTGGTCTTTCAGTCCGTTCTGCCTGCTCGTTCCGCTGTTATGCTAATTTCTCCTCTTCGACCTTAATTTTTGCACACCAGTGTATATACAGTGGTACCTCATTTCCGGCTTTTCTTTTTTTTTTTTTTTTTTTTTTTTTGGTTGAATTTAGGGTCACTGGTTCCAGGGAAGGGAGAGAGCCAGTGCCGTAAGACAAACACAACATCCATGCCTCACCGGGATTCGAACCCGGACCCCTTTCGGACGAATGATCAGAGGCCATCGCTTAGACCACTGCGCCACCGGGGCGGCCCGGCTTTTCTAGGGAATAGCCTTAAAAAATGCACAAATGTAAAAAACATAGCCTATAAACAAAACGTTAAATACTGTTGTAAAGTTTGGAATGCATCCAAAAGGATAAAAAGGGGAAGCCTATTTTGACTTTTATATTAATTTTTTATTCAAATTTTACTATAGAAACTAGGTTAAGGAATTCTGTATTACGTATTTCATATTTTCAATATATGAAAAAAGAAGAAAATATTGCCTTTGAAAATCTAGAAAATATACCCTAATACGCTTTTGTTTTATATTTAACACCCGTATTACACATTCTTTACTAATACGCGTAGCTGTTTTCTCTCAAAGCAGTTTGTCCTCTGCCAAATAAAATATTCATTGATATTTGCTTGCTTGTGAAAGTTCTTGACTTCAGAGAAAATGGGTAAATGTGTGTGTTATATCGTAAATTTTCAGTTGCATCACCTATTTTAAAGCATAGCTACAAAAAGACGCTGTTACAATTCTCTGGAAATTGTAACATATACCGAGTTACGCATAAAAGATTCAAAGAAACGTGGATTTTTGATAATCTGAAATTAGAAATTTAACGTGTAATTGGAAAAAGCGTGTAAATGAATAACGTATAACCGAATTGCAAAAGCGATAGAAATTACAGTAAAATATCGGAACAAGCGCAGAATTACGTATAAAAAAGGCCGTATCTTAACTATAAAACAGAAAATATTTGTGTCTGTTTGTCTGAAGCAGCAAAAATTGTCGAATGCCGAACTCTGACATCATGAAATTTGCCCAGGTTATTAATGCTGGAATTTCTAGATCAACGCAACTATTTTCAGCTCTTTACGTCGTTCCTTTCCCAATTTATGAGTAAATTAAGTTTTGAGGTGATTAAACACCACTAATAATATAAACAGCCAGATCTGTATGGAACGTTTTGACGTCACAGCAACGTCTGCATTGTTAAGTCGTCACGTATCGATAAATTCGTATGTGCTCTCGAGATGTCAACGTGATTACCTGCTATACAATAGCACGCAATCTAATGTCAAAGTGATTGTGTGCTATATATATAATAGCACCGGATCACTTTGAGATGCCAAAGTTATCGCGTGCTAATTTAAAAACATTGGATTATCAATGACCCGGGTTCAGTTTTTCCGATCTACAAAATTCGAATTGAAATTTTAATATCACAACGCGTTGTTTTTGTATATTAATTTAATTTAGCACAATTCGAATATTAATTTCTACGCTTAATTATTTCTTACATTTTTAATTTAACTAACTTTCCGAGTTTAGTGCTGATTACATTATACATTTTGTGAAATATCGATCTATCTAAACGCTCTAACTTACAATAAAAACTGAAATCTTGAGATGCCAAAGTGAGCGAAATAGCATCTGATGTCACGCCAACAATTGTCTATAATTAGATAGTTTTGATTTGAAATGCCAGATGTCTCATTATTTTGTAGAAAAAGCTTCGGCATGAAGTTTCAAACTAACCGTCGAATAGGACAGTTTAAAACAAGCCGTGAACGGAATAACAAGTGTGCCGGAGAAAAAGTAATTTCACGCGAAAAATCAAAGCAAAAGTTATTAAGGTAAGTTTACACGAAAACAACTGGACTACAAGGAAAATTGTTAAACAACAACAAATATTTTACACAGAATGTTTATTTATCTCGAGGTCTTTTGTGAAACGGAAATAAATAGCATATAATTTTAAGTTGTAACATGAATGAGTTCTTACTTTATAAATTTTTGCTGTATTTCCTTTCGAAAAGCCGGCGTCTATTTCATTTGTTTCTAAACTGCTTCAATTAAAAATGTTACCCCATCTTAGGACGGGAAACATCCCCTATATATTAATATTTATTTAAAGCTTAAAAACAACCATCCTAGGACGGGCTGTATAGGCTATAATAAATGTACAGAAGGCGTAACGTGTTTTGCATTTTTTTACATCACGTGTGAAAATGACAAGTATTGCTAACGAATTTTGTTCAATACAAGGAGGTTGGTTCAATCAGATGTTCTTATAATTGGAAAAGTGTTCTAACGTTGTGTATCCTCAACGCGAGTTAAATAATTCTCGAACGCCGAACTCTGGTATCATGAAATTTGCACAGCTTATTAATGCTGGAATTTCTAGGTCAAGAATTATTGCAGAGCCAAATTAACATAGAGTAAAAATTGAATAATACAAATTTGGAAGATGTTAATCCGTTTCATCATCATCATCATTGTCAACCATTATCAATCCACTGCTGGACGAAGGTCTCCCCAAGTTTCCTCCACAACGGTCTGTCTTGTGCCAGTCGCCTCCATGTCCCTCCCGCATACTTTCGAATTTCATCCACCCATCTCCCATGTGGTCTTCTTCTGGGCCTTTTCCTGTCCCTTGGAATCCAATCTAAAATTTCGGCTGTCCATCGATGGTCTGTCCTTCTGGCGGTGTGTCCAGCCCATTGCCATTTCAGGGATTTAACTCTGATCATGATGTCTTCCACTCTTGTCATTTTTCGGATCCACGAGTTCTTCTTCTTATCTCTCCTGGTTACACCAAGCATGCACCTCTCGATGCTACTTTGCGTTGTCTGCAGCCTTTGTATGTCTCTTTTAGTTAAGGTCCACGTCTCTGCACCATACGTAAGCACTGGAAGGATGTATTGATCAAGCACTTTTCTTTTAAGACATAATGGCATATTGCTCTTGAAAATTATGCTGTTTCTTCCAAAAGCTTTCCAGGCAAGTTTTGTACGCCGATTAATTTCTTCATCAATGTGACCCTCACTTGATATCTGCTGTCCAAGATAAACGTACGTGTCTGTTATCTCCTGCTTTTCTCCATCAATCGATAAATCTTCATTTCTTGTAAAAGTATTGAACATCATTTTTGTCTTCTGAAAGTTCATTTTTAATCCCACTTCTTTACTCTTGTCAACAAGTTCCTGGATCATACTCTGCAGCTCTGATGGGGTAGTTGCAAAAACGACTACGTCATCAGCAAAACGAAGGTGAGTTAGATAACCTCTATTAATCTTTATCCCTTTGTTTTCCTAGTTAAGTGATTGAAAGACATTTTCCAATGTGGCATTAAAGAGCTTCGGAGATATGGTGTCACCTTGTCTCACTACCTTTCCAATTTTTATGTGTGTTGTATTTTCAAACAGCCGAATCTCTGCACTTGCATTTTCATAGATGCTATTAATAATATTAATGTATGCATCTTCAATACCGCAGGATTTCAGAGCCATTGTAACTGCTGATGGTTTCACCGAATCAAAGGCTTTTTCATAATCGATAGAAGCCATGCACAATGGAAGTTCATATTCCCTCGCTCTTTCAATTAGTTCTCTCAGTACGTGGATATGATCTATTGTGCTGAAGCCACTGCTGAATCCAGCTTGTTCTCTCGGTTGAGCCATGTCCAGTGTCACCTTCAAGCGGTGTGAAAGAACTTTAGTGAAGATTTTATAAACCACTGATAGGAGGCTGGGTCTATAGTTCCTGAGATCCTCAATGTCACCTTTTTTATGTAGCAGGATCATTGTAGCATTGTTCCAATCCTCAGAAATCTTCCCTTCATTAAGGCATCGAGTGAACCTTTGGGCGAGTACTGTCTCAATTTCTCCACTTGCTTCTTGTATGATGTCTACAGTCATTCCATCTTCTCCTGGAGCTTTTCCCCGCTTCATGTTCTTGATTGCATGTGCAACTTCTGCTGGAAGAACTGGAAGAACTCTGGTACTGGTACCTTTCATGATGTCTGGAGCACATGTATCATCTCTTTCATATAATTTGGAGTAGACATCTTTCACTCTTGTCAAAATTTCGCCTCTATCTCTTCTTACAGAACCATCTTCTTTTCTCAGTGCCATAATCTGTTTTCTGCCCTTACTGTTATTGGTGTAAATATGACATGGATGTTAAGTCAGATAATACATTAAAACTGGATAATTCCGTAGTCCTGGAACGTGAATCGAACCCGTGTCACCCAGATAGCTCCCTAGTATGCTAACCACTACACCACCCAGAACGACCATGTCCGGGAGACGCGGATTCGATTTCCGCTCCAGGACGACGGAATTTTCAAGTTTTCGGATATTAACTGATTTACCATCCTTGTCATAATTACACCAATAAACGGATTCATATCTTCCAAATTTGTATTGTACAATAGTGTAATCTCGTTTTTCATTAAATTGATAAAAATTGAATTTTTGCTTGATAATGTTTTTGGTCCGTTTGATTACATAGATTCCAATCATTCTGCACATTTCGTTGCTTTAACTCGATAAATATTTGTGAGAGCAATGCTGAAAAGGAAGAGACCAGTTTTTAATCAAACACGCATCAACACAAAACGCCAAAAGCTATCACGAATCAAATCGGAAGAGGATATCCGGTAGAATTTTTGAATTCTTTGAATGCAAACGGAATTCCGCCACACAAAGTAATGCTGAAATTTGGATCTCCCATCATGCTGTTAAGAAATTTGTACCCACCAAAAATTGTGTAAAGGATCAAGACTATCGATGAAGGCAGTAAATGCTTATGTTATCGCGGCAACGATTCTAACTGGACCATTTGAAGGCGAACACGTCTTCATTCCAAGGATTGCATTAATTCCAACTGATTTGCCATGTTCGTTCAAACGATTACAGTTCCCTATTCGGCTTACCTTTGCAATCACTGCTAATAAATCACAGGGACAATCGCTTCAAAATGACGGGCTTGGATTTGACAGACGAATGCTTCTTACATGGACAGCTGTATGTTGGAAAGTCAAAAGCAAAGGATCCAACCAAATTATACATTACCGACGATGAAGAAGGAGAATCCCAAAATGTGTACGACCAAGTGCTGAAATAATCACACTATGGATAAATAATTTGTGATGACTCAATTAGTGAAATCGGCTTTTTTCTTTCATGCAAACAGCAATTTTTTTTCCACAGTTTTTTAGTAAAATGTAAGGGAATATGAAATTACAGTAATATATGTATATACATGAATCTAAATTCCGGGCAAGCTAGTAATGTATAAAAATGAAAATCGTATAACCTAGGTTCCGCTGTAGTAAATGCCAATAATGATCTCAATCTCAGGAAATAGAAGTATGTGACGGACTGAAGAAAAAGTCAATAAAAATAATCAGCCTCTTTTATATGAGGCTTATTGACTTTCTCTTCAGTCGGTCATATACTCCGACGAATTTATTTAAACTCTGTTTCATCTTTAACTAGAGATTACCAACCCATCAAATATGTCGGATCCGTTACTTTTATACCTGGAGTTACCAACCCTTAAAAGGTATTTGTAAAAAATATAACATCCGATTCGGGATCAAGACTAATAAGTTCAGCAATCATAAAAAGTGACAGAGACAGAGTTGAACTGGACAGGCGACATGGCATTTATGTCATACCACTGAAGGCTTTGCTGGAGGAAGGGCAGGACATGATGTATGTGGGTTCGACCATTCGTTCCTTGAAATGTAGAGTTTCGGAACACAAGTATAACATTGAAACCTCTTCAACTTCTACAGCTCTCTGCCGGTCCTATTTAACGGGTACGCATTTAACTGGTACTATTTGGGAGGCAGCAATTATACTGAATACTCCTAGACTTCGTTCTACTATTCTTTTCAGCGAAAGTTTACTGATTTATAAATACAGTCATTAATGCTGCAATGAAGACTCTCCTTGTACTATTGATCAATTATTTCCGCACATGCGTTAAACCTCTTTTTTCTGGACATACGTCACTTATGACACGACTGTCATGGTATATATATAACTAACACCTTGTCGCTTGTGTTTGTGCATTCTATTATATATCTGAGGATGAGTATATTGTATAAACTCGATAGGTCTAATGTGCATATATTTTTACTTGTATTATATATATATTTTAATATTAAAATTTTTAATCGTGCACGTAAGACGGCATTGTATTTTAACTTAGATCATTTTTAGCCCGAAAATATCATGTCTGATATGACGCCGAAAAAAATAAAAAAATAAAAGATAAACTTTTTTATAGTTCAATATGCAGTAAAAGAAATCATAACTCATAGAAATCCGGTGAGCTGAAATTATTTCAATAAAAGAAACGGAAGGTCAAAATTTCAATAATAATTAATAATTATTTCATTGAATTAGAAAATCCCTGACAGGAACCAATACATAACGGGGAAAAAAAAAAAAAAAGCCTTTAACAGCCCAAGACTAAAACAGATGGCGGCACCAACATGTTATGAGTGAGGGGCAAAGGTATTTAAGGATGCTCCATGATTTCACTTACATGGCAAATGCTTAGTAACACGAGTGCGCGAATATTGCTGAAAGGTAGCCGAGTCACTAAAGCAGATCGACGTAGATCATCGAATTGCCTAACTTAAATGCTAGATAACTGAAGTGGAAGTCAGCTTACTGTTCAACTTTTTTTTATTCAATAGCGCCTCTAAAGACTATAAGAGCATTGCGTTGCAAGCTTTGAGCGGTTACAGATGGCATATTCAATACTTGAGCGAACCCACGAAGAACTAAGTCTGATTCAGCACTCTTTTGGTGTCTCCAGCGAGAGCGTTTTGAAGGCTGTTGTTGCAATTATGTGTGGTCGTGATACCATGGAAAAATGAGATTCCAGCACCGCAGAAATAAAAACAGTTTTGACCTTACCTCATGAGAAGATTGCTGAACAACTGCTGCAATATGACTATGCCTTGACACTAGAATTTGTGAGGTTCTTCCCTTACGACGGTATCAAGAAGCCTACATTAAAGACGTGCGCATGGATGACCGAGTTAAAAGGCTTTAGCGCCCTATGGTGGTATTGTGGGATCATATATCACTATCGATGAATTCTAATATCTGAAGTGTGGGACTCGTATTGTGGATCTCCATACCAAGTGTCCAACTTCTTGTGGATGGGAAGCTATTAAGCAAAGACTGTATATATCAGAGTAATGAAGGTTTCCGCAAGTTTGCCAAACTGGGACATGAGGTTGCGGAGGCTTCTTTAACCCCGAGTCGTAATGGAGAAAATTCTGATTGCCACGTAGAACGTTCAAGCACCGGAAAGTAGCTGCCGTGTCAAACCAGAAGGAAGTTCTATGGAAGAGGAGCCAGTTCAGTTGCCCGAGTTCCACGAAGGTGAGTGCATACTTGAAAATGTAGAGCAATTCCTATGTTTATTGCAGAACAGTTAAGAAGCGTAAATGGGCGAAGATTTTCAATAAAACGGCAAACCCTGTAGCTGTCCGTATGGGTGCGTCCCTTGGGTTTATTAAATTGATTGCCGTCCTAAAGACTGAGCCAATTTTGTTGATATTTCTGTGAATAAGTTGTGCGATACTGGTACATCATATGCTGACTGCACTTCTATGGAGCCAGAAACAGTTCCAGAGACTGTGGACGTAGATGTGGATACTTCGCATGATTATGCATTAGATACTGACACTCTTGCTCTCCGAGGAACCTGATGAGCTTTACGTCTTTGATAAAATTCTGGTTTCGATCCCGACCCCATGTAGATGTAATTATGTCAGGTGCAGCAGTCTTTTTGGTGTCGATGACCGGAAAGATGTTCCACAAGAAGAGCTTGAAAGCATGTGTTCTGACTTGTAATAAGAGTACAAAGCGTACTTAGGCTATTCATTAAAAAAAACATCGGACTACAGAAGCAAATGTTGTTTATTTGGATATTGCTGTGATGAAGTACAAGCTTCAACCGCAGAGCTGTCTGTCTTTACCCACACTAATGACTGAGTGGTCTGAGGTATATGTTTCTGGCTTATCGTTTGAAATGGATCCTGGTTGTAGTCAGGAGCCAGGCATGCGTTGTGTGGTCACTCCGGTGGTGCAATGGTCTAAGCGCTGGCTTCTGACCGTTCGTCAGAGATGAATCTGGGTTCGAATCTTATAAGGCATGAATGTTTGTCTTATTGTACTGATTCTCACCTTTCTCTGGAACCAGTGACCCTAAATTATGTACGGGCGACTGCTTATAGCCCATAGAGTTGCCCACAGTGGTCGTTAAAATTCCAACCAAAAAAGCCGCCCCGGTGGCACAGTGGTCTAAGCGATGGCTTATGACCATTCGTCCGAGAAGGGTCCGGATTCGAATCCCGGTGAGGCATGAATGTTGTTTGTCTTACGGCACTGGCTCTCTCCTTTCCCTAGAACCAGTGACCCTAAATTGGGTACGGGCGACTGCTTATAACCCATTGAGTTGCTCACGGTGGTCGTTAAACCGTCAATCATAAAAAAAAAAAAAAAAAAAAAAAAAAAGCGTTGTTTTATGGTGCTGGCTTCCGTCCTTCAGGAACCAGTGGCCCTGAATTTAAGGCTGGCAACTGCCTGTAGCCATAGTTGCTCACGGTGGTCATTACTCTCCCCCCCCCCCCCAAGGCCTGTTTCGTTGTTGATTGAGGATTGGCTTCAAGTTCCGAGCCGATATTGTCATATGTAGACACGTTCCAGCACTGTTTGCGAAGTCTGGTTCTTGAGTCAGTAAATATGAATAATAAAGCTGCCCGGGAATGCAGTGTTTCAGGTGCTAGCTCCCGACTCTTCGTCCAAGTGGGCCTGGGCTCAAGTGTCAGATCAGACATGAACGGTATTTGTCTTACGGCATTGGCTCTCCCCTTCCCTGGAACCATTAGCCCTAAACTAGGGACGAGCGACTGCTTATTGTCCATAGAAATGCTAATGATTGTCGTGAAACCCAGAAATAAAACAAAATTATGAATCAGTCAACCGACAAAAAGAACAAACGACCGCTTTTTAGGATTTCTGACTTTCATAAGCGAAAATTGAATTATCCTTTTAATAGGTATTCTAACTTAGGGGCGTATTTAGAATAGGGAAGGAAGCCTTGGCCCCCGAAAGCATTTAATTTTTTTGTTTAAAATGAGACTTAAATCAGAAAAGCTTAATAAAAATGCATCAACTTACATTAGAAAAAATGTTTAAATTTTTCTATTTTTTATTAACTTTTATTTTGTTCTGGTAGATTTCTAAAACTTCCTATTTTCGTCGGCTCCCCTCCGAAAAAAATTCTATATACTTACCTGTTCTAACTACATATTTAATAAGGCTTTGCATAAAAAAACTGACTGATAACACACGGAAGCTATAATACATTTCGAAGGGAACCCTAAAAGTAATGCCTCGTCCCTCATAAGATTTTTATTTGTAGCAGCAAAAAATGTGAAACTTGGAGGCAAAATACTTGGACATATTGTTAATAATGGTAGCGAATCCAAAGTATTGTCCACCACTTTCTATACACTTCCGCCATCTTTGAACCCATTGGGGAAAATCCATTTCGGAAAAATTCCCGAGGCTGTAGTTTCACCCATGAGTTCACAGCCAGTTTAACGTCTGTCACGTCGTCGAAACGTTCCCCACGAAGGGTAACGGTTTTCAAAGAGGCAAACAGCCAAATCAGAACTGTAGGGGTGGTTGGGGCATCACAGTCCACCCCAATTTAGCAATAGCCTGTGAAGTCTCCATTGATGTGTGGGGGCGTGAGTTATCATGGTGTAAAACAACACTATGAAGTGAAATGTCACGTCTTTTCCTTCAATTCTTCAATGTCTGCACATTGTGAGCACTGTTTATTGTTGCACCTTGTTAGAAAAAAAAATTAGTCAAAATGACAACACGTTTGTACCAGAAAATTAGCACTTTCCCTGTGGAACGAGTTTTTTTTTTTTTACATTTTTCTGTCGAGGTGTTGACGCACGTTTTGTTTCTGGGTCATGAAAGAACAACCAGGTTTCATCCCCCGTTACAACATTAGAGAAAAACACCCCACCCTCCTTCTCATAAGTCCAAGAGGTTCCGGCACATGTCCACCCTTTGCTCACATTGTTCACGGGGTTAGGTTTCTTATAGGTTCCGCTTGGAACAAATTTTTCTGTTGCCCAGATCCCTAATTAATGTTTCCAGAGCACTATGACCACAATGAATTTCATCACACAACTCCTGGATGGGGACACGACGATCAGCTGTGATGAGGTCTTTCACTCGTTGCCTGTTGGCATCTGTCACTGCAGTTGCAGGTCTTCCACTCCGTTGTTTGTCCAACACTGAACTTTCTCCCTCTCGAAACCTAGTCATCCATCTTCGAACATTACTGATATCGATTGTGGCAGCTCCATACACTTCCAGGAGTCTTCTGTGGACTTCTGGAGCTTTACATCCCTCTTTTTTCAGGAATTCAATTACGGCTCACTGCTTTTATGTCATTCATGACTTTTACTTCAGAATCTGAAAAAAAAGTTTCCATGTTGGCAAAATATCATAGTAAATGTTATTGCAGTTTCATTAAAATCACTTCAAAATTTCAAGTTAAAGAGGAGGCATTACTTTCAGGATGCCCCTTGTACATTGAGTGGTTTTTTTTATAATTTTTACTAAAACACTTTTAGGAAAACCCGAATGAGCCCTCCACTCTTTCGATGCATTGATGGATATTCCAATCTAAATTTTAAGAATGAGTTTTCGAAAGCTCTGATCGGGTGCTGCTTCTCTGCAAATTTTTAAAGGTAGAAGACATATCATAGTATTTATATTTGGTCATATAACTTAAGTGTTTCCGTAAAAATATAGTTTTTTTTTAGTGCAAACTTGTTTCTAAATAGTCTCGTTCAATCTGATGAATATAGGAAAGAAACTTGATCTGTACTTAGCCAATGAACAACATCTTCTGGTAAAAGCCGCACATGGGGACAACTGGTGTTTCAGTTGTTTGGTGAGTGGGGCACCCCACGGCTGCAGCTGTTGTGAAACAGGAATTTTTGCATTGCTCTAATGAATTACCATTAAGTGCTGCTTTCCTTTTCGTTTTCTGTAAGGTTCACAGGGCCAACATCAACACTAAACTAAGAAGTCCTCCAGAGTAGCCCCTGGTAGGCAGGGTCATCTGCAGTTAAATTTATACAATCAACATAGAACACGTGACACAGAAGACTGTTGGTTCCAGCGATTAAACTGTCTTTTGTGGATCCCGCATTTTTGTTTCGTTAGTTCGTTCGTTGAGCATAACTTTTTCATTTTGATTCCTCATTAAAGCATGCAACTCGCAGAGGATATAAAGTTGATGTTTAAAGAGTAACAGCTCTTTTGGTAAGCATCGGCGCGCATATAGCAGGCAAGAAGAGGCATTTGTCCCCCCCCCCCAGGGAGATCGGACCATGCTATTTCTGCCCTTGGAAAGTACTACAGAGATTTTCATAGCACTAAATCTGATTGCTAATTAATTTCCAATAAAAAGAAACTGGAATTTACAGAAGGAACAGTGAAATTCCCCATTAACTATTAGAGAACAGCGTGCGTACGTACAGGGTGAAGATGTATGAAAGGTGAAGATATGTAAAATGTCACCTTCTGCAGCAGCTATTCACTACTGGACAACGATATCTCGAAAATTTCCCCAGAAATTTGTCTTGAGGGTACTTTTTTTTTCATTTAGACTCAAATTGATTATATAGTCTCTGGGGTTTCACGTCGCATGTGGTATATAAGTGCCCAAAAGGATAAAAAAGAACGACAAAGAAATTTCCTTACTGTCTTAACATGCTGTCTAATTTCATTTGTCATCTTTTTTATGTAGCTGTTGGGCCTTCTGGTTTCCAAATAAACCAATGTGTTGAGAGTGTGCTAAAAAGGGTTAGATAACAAAGCAGTGAAAACTTGCATATGGCCTTTTATACAGGGTGATCCATTTAAACCAGTACCATGTGATTTACTTAACTTTTTTATAAATAACAAAATCATACAGCAAGTTGAGAATTATACATGTGGTATTGGAGAATCATTTTATCAAAGCAAATGTTGGAATTGTCCTCCATTTTCTTGTAAACACAGTTGAACACGCCGCACCATATTCAGTGATGTCTCATGTAGGCCGCCCCGGTGGCGCAGTGGTCTAGGCGATGGCCTCTGATCATTCGTCCGAACGGGGTCCGGGTTCGAATCCCGGTGAGGCATGGATGTTGTGTTTGTCTTACGGCACTGGCTCTCTCCTTCCCTGGAACCAGTGACCCTAAATTAGGGACGGGCGACTGCTTATAGCCCGTTGAGTTGCTCACGGTGGTCGTTAAACCTCCAATAAAAAAAATAAGTCTCTTGTAGAGTACGAGCAGTAACATTGCCAATTTCAGTCGTGATTGTTTCACGCAATGCATCCAATGTTTTTGGATGGGTTTTTGTAAACTCTATCCTTTAAGTAGCCTCATATAAAAAAAAAAAAAAAAAGTCAGGGGAAGTTAAGTCCGGAGATTGGGGTGGCCATATGTTTTTTGAAATTAATCTGTCATGAAAGAAGCTGGTTATGAGTTCCATTGAGACTTTCGATGTGTGACACGTAGCGCCATCCTGCTGAAAGTAGCCCTCTGTCAATTCAATGTCAAGTTGTTCCACAAATTCATTGAATATGCGGCAATAAACGTTAGTGTTGACAGTCTCAGAGAAAAAAATTGGGACAAATAATTTTCGTAGACTAAACCGCACACCATACACCAACCTTTTGTGAATGCATCGGTGTTTCACACATAACGTGTGGGTTTTGGCAGCCCAGTATCTGCTGTTTTGCGAATTGACGTAGCCTGACAGATGAAACCAGGCTTCATCCGTAAACCATGTGATGGAGAGAATATCAGATCGCAAATTAAGAAAATTTTGAAACCATTTGCAGTAACTTACTTTTTCCCTTGCCCGGTTCCTGCAGCTGATGGATTACGTGCACTTTAAATGGTCTAATATTCGCTTTTTTTGCTGCCCTTTGACAAGTTTCGTATGAATATCCTGTCTGTTGGCTTAATCTGCGCAATGATTTCGTCGGAGATTGAAGTAAACGTTGCCGAACATCGTCCACACGCGTTTGGGGCATCGGAGGGTGATGTCTACTGCTACCGCTGAGAAGAGAACCGGTTTGCTCCAGTTTTTTTGCTATCGACAGAATTGTTGACTTGCTTGGCACTTTTAGAACTCCATACTCTCTTCGAAATGCTCGTTGCGTTTTGATGACAGAATTGGTTATCCAATACGATTTCACTAAAAAAAACATGCTCTGGAACAGAGTACTGCATGTTTCCGAATGCACGCAAGTAAATGACAACACAACAAACAAATCACGAGCTGAGTTACAGTTACGGTTAACAATCTTCTTCACGGTGGCGGTTTTCATTCTCCAGGAGTTGCTGCTTCTATTGGAAAAAATAAGTTCCTTGCGCGATCCCTTGCAAAAATGTAAGGTGTTTTTCAGGGTGCTGGTTTAAATGGATCACCCTGTATATGTTATACGTAGTTGCAATTTTTATTTTTCATCCTTCTGAAAACTAAGCTGTAGGGCCATGCTGAGAAGGATTTTTTTTTGTTTTTTTTCTTCAACCTACGCCACTGGCGCAGGTTGAAGAAATACAAAATTTGGTTCATTGGTGGAATCCTCATAAGTACATATATATCGCTTTAAATTCGTACACAATCCACCCTCAAGAGGAGAGTCCGGACTCAAGGACTTAGACCCTCCCTTTGGCTACGCCTCTATTTGCACTGATTGATGCTGCTGAGGCTGTTTAAGCCCCGAATCTGGAATTTCGAAGGTCTGTGTCGGCCATCCCGGTGGTGGGTGGTGTAAGCACTGGCTTATGACCATTCGTCCTAGAAGGGTCCGGGTTCGAAATTCGGCGAGGCATGGATGTTGTGTTTGTCTTACGACACTTGCGCTCTCTTCCCTGGAACCAGTGACCCTAAATTAGGGACGGGCGACTGCTTATACCCCATTAAGTTGCTCGCGGTGGTCGTTAAACCTTCAACTAAAAAAAAAAAAAGGCTAGGGTTGGAGCCGCGAATAGGGTATAGGTGTTCGTTATTTGAGAGCAGCGTTGGTTCTGTTCCTTCTGTAGAACCAGTGGCCCTAAATTAGGAACAAGCGATTGCTTACAGCCTCCAAAGTTACTCATGGCGATCGTTAACCTCCTAAAATAGTGTGATTCTGAGGTGCTACGTGTATGTTTGCTTACATTGGCATTGTGGTTCTCAGTATGCTCTACGTGTTACAAATATTTTCAAAGGAAATGCAAAAGGGCGCATGCTGATAGAGTAATACTTTCGAAAAGTGAACAGAATTCTTTGTTTGGATGGCCTTCATTTAATACGCAGTTGAAGTGACTTCCTAAACTTGCTTGCCGGCGCAGTAGCCTAAGTAATGGTTTATGACAATTCATCCGAGATGTGTCCTTTGTCGAATCCCAGTGAGGCATTAATGTTTGACTTACGGCACTGGCTCTCTCCCTTCCGTGGAGCCAGTGACCCTAAATGAGGGACGGGTGACTGCTTACAGCCCATTGAGTTGTTTGCTTGCGTTTAGGGGACAGTGACGACACGCTTTAGTAAAGCGAATAGCGTCAGCCAATTTGTTGGTTTGGATGGTCTTAACTACGTAGTTTAATGAATTGTTGAATATTAAAACTGAATGGAAGAAATAAAGTATTTGTAACGTTCGTTCTTTGGTACATTTAATTGGGGCACATCAGGTCTATGGCCCAATAAATCGTTTGCCCTCAATTACGCGAAGCTATATCCCAAAGATCTAATTTGGAATGTTCTTGAAGATTGTCCCGAATAACCGGGGACTGTCTCCAATTAACCGGAATGTACTGAATTTTGATTTGTTTGGTTGAAATGTTTCTTTACTTTTTAAGAAATCTTTTAATCTTTTACTTTTGTTCTTGACCGACGCTCTGTTATTTATTATATCCTCATCTGTGTGCCCCCATTCCCGTGAGTGAAGTCGGGCTGACACAGCTGAGGATATAGCTAATCTCAAAATGAACAACCCTTGGTCTAAATCGTAAACAAACCAGGTGGGCGACTGCCGTGGGAGAAGTATTGCAGTAGCGTTTATATCGGGTAATTGCCCCCACAGAGCCGTGATCCCAAACTATACCTGTAGCGCTTCGGTAGTACTTCCAAAAAGGAATGTACCGCAAGAGGAAATTCATACGCTTTCGTAACCCCATAGGCGGCACTGTCTTCTGGCTGAACGTTACTGCGCGGTGATACTGCTTCTTGCCGCCCCGGTGGCGCAGTGGTCTAAGGCGTTGGCCTCTGATCATTCGTCCTTAAGGGGTACGGGTTCGAATCCCGGTCAGGCATGGATGTTGTGTTTGTCTTACGGCACTGGCTCTCTCCCTTCCCTGGAACCAGTGACCCTAAATTAGGGACGGGCGACTGCTTTATAGCCCATTGAGTTGCTCACGATGGTCGTTAAACCTTCAATCAAAAAAAAAAAAAAAGATACTGCCTCTTCATGTGAGACGCAGGGCTGGCCGGACCATAGGGGCAACTGCCATCACCCCTAATAGCTCATCAGGCCCGCGCACCAAACACCGGAAGCTGCGTGACGTAGGGGAGAGTAATCTGATGTCCGTGGTGGGTGGTCGAGCATTTAAGAGAAAAAAAGGTACCTGGATCGACATGAATCCACATATTGGGGAAACTATGTTCTAAACAAACAAGATTTTTAAAATACAAGTAGAAATATATACTCGCTTTTTTTTTTTTTTTTTTTTGTAAACATTTGCTTGAAATGAGAGATCAACTTTTTATTCATTTATCTATACTTATCTGTTTCCAGACTTCCTGCACTGTGTCTTCACAAGCTACAGCTATAATAACTGGAACTAATATATCTCATATTATCCGATAACTACTGGAAAGTGTGCTTCCAAACGTGGGGGTGGGTGTCAATTTTTGTATGGGGAAAAACTTCTTTAATCCTTCATAGAATTTATTTTGAAACCAAAATCATAAAAAAAAGGAAAAAAGCAATCTTTTTTCAATAGCTTTAGTAATGACAAAACATTTGTGCAAAATTTTATACCATTGCTTTTTATAGTTTCTGAGAAAATGGTACATCAAGTTAGTCAATTTATAATGAAACATGTACATCTTTTAAAATACATCCTATAGTACCAAAACAATCGCTTAGATTTATTCAGTACAATAACTGCATGTGCATTTGTCAGGTTTTCAAAAAATATAATAATTATCTGAAAAAATACTTTAAGAAATTATTGGAACAAATTTCAAATTTTCTTAGAAATGTGTCTTTGAAATTCTTCAAGAAACAGCTAACGGAAGCATAATCAAATTGTGTTTGTGATACACAAAGAACTACACAACCATAATTATTTGTACATTGGCAGTTTTCCTGAATACTTCTTGATAATCAAATTTCAGGAAATTTCTGCCAATAAGTTACTTGTATTTTTCCAGATAAAAAGAAATGCTTATATCGTGGATCCAAATAGTTTTGCTTAATGCTACTAATATACTTAATGCAGATGTGTTGAAATTTGACAAGGTAACGATTTTGAAATAGTGCTCTGGAAGACAAAAATTATAAACTTTATATTTGCTTATCAAAATGAAGTTGTCCAAACACGTTACTAGATGGTACTAAAATTAGGAAAACTTGTTATGTCATTATTATACGTTTAATAATGTAGCAATTGCATAATTTTCTTGAAATCTTAATTTATTTGATGCAATCAGTGGATCAAGCAGCATTTTACTGTATGTATGTTAAAACGTGTTTTATTGAGCCTTTGGTAATAATTAAAAAACACAGAAAAAAATTCAGTTTTTCTTGACCTTTTTTTATATATTAGTGATCACGGATTGCATATAAATTGCTAGTTACTGTCTGATGATAAAATACATTTTCACTAAAGGAATTATTTCATTACTAAAATTTTCATAGTCATAAGTTTGCAATGAATGAAAATATCCGATTCCTTAAATTAGTCAATCGACATCTTTTGAAAAGACGGCGATACTTCGTAATGGACCCTCAAACTAATCTTTCAAGTACAAGAACGATTTGTTCACAAGTACAGGAATCATTCGGTTAACTATAAAGACACTATAACTTCAAGTGAAACTACAACAGTTTATAATTTCGATTATAGGAATGGCTTATCACTTCCAGTGAAATGACAGTGATGCTTTCATTAAGTTGACGAATCTGTCTTGCTTACCCTTTCAAGTCGAAATTATTGCTACGCTAAATATTACGCTGTAATTTCTTTTTCTTCTGTATTTCAAAAGATTATTAAACAAACTTGTTAACTCTGCAGTTATTTAAAAACTAACACACAAGTTCTTATTTAAATGCAGTGAAACTCTATAAGAACGCACGACCTTATTAGTTGGTGTACGTAAAGATGCGTTCGTTTCGCACATCGCCGTAATGCTCCTCTCCGCGACTACGGACTACACTAGTGACGTCACAAATCGGTGCGCGGGCCTGTTAAGCTATTAGGGGGTGATGCAACTGCAGCGCGCGCGCCCCGAGCCTCGCGCCTTAACGGGGATCCGCAGTTTAGAAAATAAAAACAAAAATATATTTTTTTAGAATTCTCTGTATTTATTGCTATTTTAAGTTTTGGAGGTCCAAAATATATTTTTAGTTTACAATCTCTCCCCCCCTTCCCCCATATCACTTTTTTTAAACCTTAAACTTTTCCACATTCATGAAATAACAAATTAAATTTAACATTTTGTGACTCCCGACTATTGCTGAACAATGTGAGTAAACCAGAAACTGAATTTAAAAAAAAATAAAAATATCAGTTTTTTTTTGCGCTATAATATTGTTAACTGGCATTTGTTAACTTCCGTCGTCTTGCGTGGTTGAAGATAATGAAATAAGAATAATAGCTGTAAGTAATTTTTATGCAATCGTTTTGGATCTCTTAAAAGCACTTTTCTTTTCTTAATCGCAGAAAGGTTGTCCTCAGCTTTGCGATTCTTTCTCCGTGTTCCTCTGAAAAACAGATTTCCTTCCCTAAAATCGCTTTACCTTCTCCTTTTCGGTCATTCCTTCCTCTATCCTTCGCGCACGTGGAGAAAAACCTCCATTCCCCTGGTAAGCTTAAGACGTGCGTTCCAACACCTAAGGCGTTTCCTCGCCCACCCCCCTTGTCCCCACACAAACTCATCCCCTTACGTTCACAAAAACCATGGGAAATGCTGGCGTGGGCTTAACAAAACTTCAAGGAAGAAATTAAAAGGGGTTGCGCTTTAAGTCGGCTGCTTTGAAATGAAGGCAAAAGCTCAAATGAGCTCGACAATACTAATGCGTCTACGAAATACAAAGGCCCAGACCCTTAAGATGCGACAAACTGGCATCTCTAAATAAACCGTGCTTCCGATGTTTCTATACCGGGGTGACGAAGCAAAATTTTCTCGCGCATCGTGGAAATAAAGGAAATGGAACACGAAAGCGAAATAAAAGTTGCGAAATGAGATTTAATACATTTGCGTAGAATTCGGGTATTAAATCTCCGTAACAATATGGAAGCAAATGTTCAGTGACTTTGAAAACAGTACTGGAAATTAAAAAAGGAGGGGAAAGCATTTTTCATACATGAGTGCGTATAAAAGGTACAAAAAGTTACTAATATGTCAGTTATTCCACTTTGCGTAAAAAATCAATCACTAAAACCTATAACGAAGTAAATTTCTCAGTCATTTTTGGTCTACGCCGGGATTCGAACCTGGATCCCCTCATTCCGGAATAAGTTGCTCTACCAATTGAGCTACGCGGACGTTTTATTCTGATTCCTATCTGCTTTTATGTCGTGTGCGTCCTTCGGGCAGGTACGTCACATCTCCCGGTACGTTACATCATCTCCCCCTTATTTTTTTTTTTTTTTTTTTTTTGAAGTGCTGGAGAAAGGATTCTTATTTTTCCTATCTCGCGGTGTGGAAAGAACATCTCACCAATGAGAGATTTTGAACGGTCGGGTCATCCGGATAGTTTGGGCGCCATTATAACGAAGTAAATTTCTCCGTCATTTTTGGTCTACGCCGGGATTCGAACCCGGGTCCCTCATTCCGGAATAAGTTGCTCTACCAATTGAGCTACGCGGACGTTCATTCTGATTGCTATCTGCCTTTATGTCGTGTGCGTCCTTCGGGCAGGTACGTCACATCTCCTGGTACGTTACAAACCTGTACCAGGAAAAAAAAATGTGTAAAAACGAATTTATTTTTAAGAGGATCCTTATTATTCGCTATGCAGATTGAAATTATCTTTTTTATCACTCTGTGAGGAAGTTTTTATAAAACTTACAATGCAGCCTAAACCACCACTTCGCCGGAAAGAAAATCTTAGAATTTAGCATTTTTCCTTGTGTGTGTGTCTCGCTCTGTCTCTCCCTCATTCTGTCTTTCTCTCTGAGCTCTGTTCACATTAGGTTTCTTTCTTAAGCTCACAGTAATCTGAGATAATTTTCGTGTTTTCATTTTCCACGTAACTATTTTATTAAACATCTAGATCTATTTTCGAGAGCCCGAACGAAATTTCGCAAAAGTTCCATCCGGCCCTGCTGAGACGTGTAATTTACCTCTGACACTTAGAGTTTGCGTGCGCTATCGTTTTCTTATCTCAGTTTCTTACTATACAAGACGAATCGCCTTTTAAACCATCAGTGTGATGTGTTTTCTTTTGGTTATATACGGCATTTTCTCGCGTTCCCAAGTTTACGTTACCTACAAATCTTGCAAAGGAAAGCGTAGGGCTCGAGGTGTCTATCTTCTTAAATAAGCGCACATTCTTTGAAATGTTAAGGCAGGTTGCCCCAGAAAGTAGTGCTTCGCTAGCTGCACCACTTTGCAAGAAAGATACTGTTGTGTACAGTGTTTCTTTCAGAACTTCTTGACTGGGGGAGGGGGGCAAATGGAGCCTTACAGGGGACAAGTTTTCCATTTGCTTATATACACTGAAGAGCAATTGAATTAGAGATACCTGCCTAGAAACGTGTAACACCACCTTTCGCCCTGATGACGGCGGCGATTCGTCTATGCATGGACTAAAGACGCAGGAAGCGTTGGGAAGCCATACGGATCCATGGCCCCTGAACAAGCTCACACAGTTCACGAAGATTTGATCGAGGGGGTCAGAGCCTCGAACATCTCTCTCCATGGCATCCCAGATGTGCTCGATGGGATTTAGGTCAGGGGACGTAGCTGGCCAAGGAAACGAGGTCACGTCGGTGGAGTGTTCATCCAAGCATTCGGATACAGTTCGGGAGCGATGGCACGGTGCATTGTCTTGTTGCAGGATGAGGTCCACAGTGGGATGTTGAAGACGCACAAAAGGGAGAAAATGGTCGTCCAGTATATCCCGGTAACGTTGACCTGTGAGGGACGATGTCACACGTACCATGGGTCCCACTTTAGTCCACGTAAAGTCCCCAGACGAGAATGCCACCCCTACCAGCTTGAAGAGTATTCTGCTGGCAAGAAGGGTCCATCGCTTCGTGTAGTTTGCGCCGTACTCGTATCCTGCCATCCGCATGTACCAACGTGAATCTCGACTAATCAGTACAGGCAACATTTTTCCACATGTCTAGGATCCAGTGGCGATGTTATTGCGCATTGCATCCTGTGATGTACGGTCAGCATCGGTACCCTCGTGAAACGATGGCTTCTGTACCCCATAGCGAGGAGATGGTTCTGGATGGTGTGGCTGCTTACACGTTTTTGTGCACCAGCGTTAAATTGCAGAGTGATTTCTTGCACTGTGGCTCGTCTTTCCGCTGTTACAATGCGAGCTAGCCGACGATGACCCCGCTCATCCACACGCTGTTGTCCACGGCAGTTGGCCCTTGCAGGGATAGTTTTACCGGATTCGATGTACTCACGGTGCACCCGTGATACAGTGGCTCGTGAAAATCCCAGTGCTTGCACGACTTCCGAGATGGAGTGACCTATTCGTCGGGCCCCGACAATTTGCCCACGATCAAATGCGCTTATATCCTTCGTCTTACCCATACTGCGTCCGACTCTTACTGATTCCCGTCGCATCACTCCTTATATAGTCGGATCGTTGCATACGCATGTCGTTTCCGTTTACAGGGCCGCCCACAGCGCCACATTTGCATAACGCCAACTGTCTCTAATTCAATTGCTCTTCAGTGTATATATTATCTCAAAATACAAAATATTTACTCTTGATACATGCCTACACCACTCTGATGCCGCGCAATGCAGCTGGAAACCAAGAGTGAATAGTACATACATACATAAAAAACCACAAGCAACACATCTCAAACATTTTGGGGGGGGGGCGGGGATAGAGGGGCGTCGTACGGAAAATGTGACATATATATGAAGGGCGGCACGGTCTCAAAGTTTGGGAAACCCTGCCCGTGACAATAACAGAGCCTCCATCTGCAGGGGTGGATTGGCCCATGAGCGCCCATAGGGAAAGGCAAGAGGGAGCACTTGCCCTCCCCTGGAAATTTGGCTGTCATTTCACTTCTTGGGAGGCACTAGAAAGATCTGCACCGTATCATTAATTCCGATTGCTCCTTTTTATTTTGAACTTCTGGGGGTGTGTGCGTGCGCGCTTAGTAGAAACATCGGGAATTTGCAGTGGAAAGTATTGGGTTGTGTCGGAAAAGTCATGACGTATTTTGGCACCCGATGGCGGTTTTGGAAGTACTAGAGGCATGCGCAGCTCTGTTATCGCTAGGGCATTCGACAGGTGCCAGTTCTAGCTGCAGTCTAAAAGGAATAGTGAGCGATTTGGTTGATTTGCGGAGATTTGTCATCAATTTGAAGATGGAAGACCAAACTGCATGTTCGCCATATTTTACTATTTTACTTCCGTAAAGGGAAGAACTCGCGTCAAGCTTGTGAAAAATTGCGTAAAGTGTACGGTGATAATGCTCTACAAGAACATCCGTGCCAGCGGTGGTTCGCAAAATTCCGTGCTGGTGATTTTGACCTCAACGATGCTCCTCGGTACCGGAGGTCAACTGAGGTTGATGACCAAATCAAGGCATTGGTCGAATCAACCCACGTTACACGACACGAGAGATTGCAGACACATTGCACATCCATGATTCAAGCGTTCACGACCACCTGAAGAAGCTGGGATACGTAAGCAAGCTCGATGTGTGGGTTCCTCATGAACTCAAAGAAGCTCAATTAACGGTGCGTATAAACATCTGCGATATGCTCATTAAACGAAAGGGGAAAACGATCCTTTTTTGAAGCGTTTTCCCCTTGGTTTTCCCCTTTCGCCTCAAGACACCCAAAGCAGACATTCATCAGCGGAAGGTCTGTGTGGTGGGATTTTAAAGGTGTGTTTTTCGAGCTCCTAATACGGAACCAATCAATTCGAATGTCTACTGTCGGCAATTGAACAGTCTGAACGAATCCATCATCCGGAAAAGTCCAGAGCTCGTTCATCGAGAAGGTGTTGTGTTCCATCACGACAACGCGAGACCACACACAAGTTTGATCACCCATCAAAAATTATTGGAGCTTGGGAGGGATGTGTTGCCACACCCAGCATACTCGCCTGACCTTCCGCCGTCAGCCTTCCACTTGTTTCACTCTCTTCAACAGTCCTTGCGTGGTATAACGTTCAATTCAGATGAGGCTGTAAATCACCACCTTGTACAGGTTTTCGCCACGAAAGACAGGTCCTTCTATGAACCAGGTATTCTGCAGCTCACTGAAAGATGGCAAAATGTTATCGAACAAAACAGGCATTATATCATTGATCTTTGATCTTTCTATCAATAAATGACCTTTGCAAAACATGGCTAAAATACATCATGACTTTTCCGACAACCCAATAATACTGAAAGTCGCCACTGCTTGTTAGATCACAGCATATATGAGTACTGCATATGGCAGTATGAAAGGCAAAGAAATGTAAAAGCATATCATCCTGTACAATGGTCATTTGCAGATAGGCAATGAGTTTCGCAAGTTCCCCCTCCCCACCCCCGGGACTTTGTCTTGGGTGTGATGTTTTCCTTCTTGATCCATTTAATGATCACAGGAATTTTGTGCTGCATGGCACACAAATTGCCAAAAAGCGCAAGGTTCAGAAGAACGTAATTTTTTTTATTGTACCAACATACTGTCTAGCTTCACGTCATTTTTTTAATGCAGTTTTTGGAGTCTAGTTTTCAGTCAAATTTATTTAGGTATGCGTGGGGTAAAAATCGCTAGAGGATACAGACGGCACAGTGGAAGTTTACGTTGTTTCTACTATTTATGTTTAGTTTCTATTTTTACCCTCACCTGAAACTAACCTTATAGGCCCCCCATGGCGTGGCCCACTTGAGCACAGTAGCATTTCCTGGTTGACTACTCAAAACAAAAAGGCCCGTTTTCTCACTTTCTTGGGTTTTTTTTTTTCAATGTTTTTGGAACGAACGAATAATATTGGTTGTTAATAATAATCATTAATTTTACTTGCTCTATTTCTCTCTGAAACAGTAACTTCGTTTTTTGCGTGCTGAACTAGTACACTGCCATTGTTGCACGATAATTAAAAAAAGGTATATCAAAATTCACGTCCTATTCATAAAATTTACTAGTCACAATTAAAAATATCACTTGAATAAAACTACTAGACCTTTCAAGCCTCCATGAGGCCCATCATAGATGTAAAATTACGTAACGCTACATGGAACATGAATATACACTATCTGCAAGTCATCGGACACCCTTTCAAAAGCAAATGAACGGATCCGCTGCGTTATTAAGATGCGAAGTACAGCTGCAAACGGTATTAAAACAAGCTTGCAACTGACAGCGATCATATCGCACTGTGAGGTTGAGTTAAAATGTCAAGGCGGGAGAGAACTGACTTTGAGAAAGGAAAGATTGTTGGACGTTATAATACACTGCTGGACAATTGCTAAGGACGGATGACAATAGCAACAAATAGCAACCATAAAATGGAAGGCAGGAAAATGTGGAAATTAGCATAAGTGCGGGATACAGTAAGACGTGTTGTGCGTATGCAAATTTTCGATTGCCGAACTTGTTCGTGACGTCATAGCGCTGATAAGAGATTTAAAGGATTTGACGCGTATTGACCGTTGTTGTTGAAACGCAAAGTTGAAAGGGAAAGAATCAATTGACGAACTTGCAATTTTCAGTGTGTCTTCCCGACATCACCTAGATGATTTTACGCGTGGCCGTACTATTGGAAAGATTGAAGAAGGGCGAAAAATTACAGATGTTGCCAGGGCGTTTGGCGTCAGCCACAAGGTTGTTTCAAGGCTTTGGAAATCATTTCAAACAAATGGAGAGTGTAGAAAACGTCACGGGGGAGGTCGTGTTTGCAGTATGACACCTGCAGAAGATCGGTATATTGTGCTATCAACAAAAAGACACCGGCGCAGCACAGCTAGTGAGGTAGCAAATCAATTTATGGCTGCTACTGGCAAGCGGATCTCCCGAAAAAATGTCGCCAGACGTTTGCATGAAGGAGGACTATACGCCCGCCGTCCTGTTGTGTGCATCCCAATATCCAGACGTCACCGTACCGCCTATTTGCAATGGTGCCATCAACATCGCAATTGGACTGATAACGACTGGTCTGCTGTCCTCTTCTCAGATGAGAGTAGATACAGTCTAACGTCTGATTGTCTACGAGAACTGATCTGGCGTGATAGTGGTACTGCATATTGTCCAGCAAACATACAGGAAAGGGACCGATATCCGACATTTAGTGTCATGGTATGGACTGGCATCATGATCAATGGCCTTACGTCCCTCTATGTGCTTCCAACTGGGACTATGACTGGCCAACGATACATTAATGATGTTCTGCTACCTCATGTTCGCATGTTCCGTGGTGCTGTCGGTGATAGATTCATTTTCATGGAAGACAACGCAACATGTCATCGAACAGTCGCTGTCCAGGAGTGTCTCGAGAGCGAGGATATTCAACGCCTCGTATGGCCAGCACGTTCTCCAGATCTGAATCCCATTGAAAATGTGTGGGATGCTTTGGGGAGGAGTCTTGCTGGTCGCCAATGCCCTCCAATAACCAAGGACACCCTCATCCGTGCACTGACAGAGGAATGGGATAAATTACCCCAACAGCTGCTTGATAATGTTGTGCAAAGCATGACACGACGTGTGAAATCTTGCATCGCCCTCCATGGTGGCCATATCCTGTATTGACATCTTACGCCGGAACGCCTGAGGACGGTAATTGCATTTTTTCTCGTTTACGTATTCTGCACAAAATGGCCTGTTTGTCCCTTGAACACGTTTCAAAGCCTTCTGGATTTCAGAGCACAATAAATTGTCTGTCTTGTAATGTCCTGGCATTGTGACATTATTTTATTTCACTTGGCATCCAACCACACTTACTTTTTTATGCGCTATATAGCCGGTTATGATCCGTCCTTAGCAATTGTCCAGCAGTGTAATAGGTTGTCCATAAGATAAACAGAGGCGTTTATACATACCCAAGGCAATTGTTTTAGATGTACTGAATAAGTGGAGGACACATGGCGTGCCTGAAGCAGCAAAACGTACAGGTAGACCCCCCTCTACCCAAATTCAGTGATAGTGGATGTCGAAGCTTCAGGAGAGTCGCTACAGCTAATCGACGGAGTACTGCATAAGACCTCAGTGTACAGGTGAGTAACAATGCTGGAACCTCGGTATGTGCATATACCATTCGCGCATAAAACTTCATTCCATTTGTTACCGTGGTCGTGCGGCTGCTTATATAAGCCTTTCATCTCCCCTCGGAATGCTACACGTCGTTTATCATGGTGTAAAGAACATTTATCGTGGACGGTTGTTCAATCGAAATGGGTCCTATGAATTGATGAATCCAGATAGACGATCCATCAGTCTGACAGTGTGTGGGTATGGCGGCAGACGGGGGAAGACTATTCATCACAGTGTACTGTTCCGACGGTCAAGTTTGAAGCTGGCAGTGTACTCGTGTGGGGGTGTTTATAATGTATGGTCCCGGCCCATTAGTTATCGTGGACACACCTGTTAACCAGTACGTCTACCTCGATATTCTGAACAATTATGTTCTACCAACTTGTGGCAATACTATGGAACCCAGCCTTGTTGGTACCAGCAGCATAATGCACCGAGCCGTAAAGCAAGGTCTGTTACGGGGGTGGTTTTATGATAATTCCGTATCGTCTGTGGACTGGCCAGCACACAGCCTGGTCTTGATCCCATAGAACACCTATGGGATGAATTAGTGCCGCATCAGAAGTTTGGAACCAAGGCCTACTACTAAGCAACAGTTAGTGGCAGCATTATATACTGAATAGAAGCGCATACCTATCGCTGTGTTCCAAAACTTTGTAGAAAGCATGTCTCTAAGGGTCAGTGCATGCATTAAGGCCAAAGGTGGTTTCAGAATCGCTTTAATGTAACAAAACAGGAGACGAGCAACATGTAATCGTCTCAAAGAAAAAAAAAACAGGAATGATACAAGCTGCTAAAAGCGATATGTACATCGAATGAGTAATGACAAATTTACAACGTGATGCAAAAAGATCAATGCTTGAGGAAGAACAAAATGATCACAGGCGGGGCACCGCAGTGCGAAAGAACATCAAAAAGTTACCGCAGAGTCTTAACTCACCGTGAGATGTAACGGACTTGGTGTAACAGCGAACAACGGAGTCACTGGTGACCACGTAGCATACAAGGAGCTTTCACGGCTTGCGGAGATGGCAGACTGATACTCCTGCTGTACCACCGTGCACAGAGTAACGAAAAGCATGGTGAAAGGTGAAGTTCCAAGTGCGCCATTTATGAAAGTGTCGAGAAGTGGCAGTTCGTCTCTTGTAGTAGAAGGAGTAAGTCTGCCCCAAGGGGCGAGAGATCTTCCAGAACGAGTGTTAGCGAGGGGGTTAGCACACACCCAACAATTCAGAATGGCGACCTTGAATGGGTAAGTCCGACGTCGTATGAAGGGCAGCTATGGAAGCTTTCTGGAATGTGTCGAGGCGATTGATAATACCACGACACTACAAGACGTAGTTGTATCATGTTTTTAATATTGTATGTTTCATTATCTTTTTAGCCCTTCCATCGTTCTCATTTTTCAGTTTTACATGATCAGTCAGATTTTAAGCTTTATACCACACTTTTAATACTATTTGTTTGTCTTGTGTCTGGCGCTCTTTGGCCAACCATGGCCCTTGCGCCATAAAAATCAAACAACCAACCAACCAACCTACAAGACGTAGTCGAGTTGTTTGGCATTATGCCGGAGGAATTTGAGGATGGAGGTTGCTTGGTCAAAGACCTCGGGAAGAACTGCTTCAAACTGCTGTATAGAGATGAGAGAAGCCTTCTGATTTGTTTTATGAGTGAGAAACTCGTAAAGATCTTCAAAGTTGGCAGGTTCTGAAGGAAGAGTCATTGGTAAGCAGTCGAGAATTCTTCAAACGTCGGCAGAAGACCCTTGGACTTGGAAGAGCTAGAACGTGACAGAGGTGACTTGGAGCCTGCTAGACGGGTGGAACGATGTGGGCTCCCAGTCGGAGAAGGTGGTGACTTCTTCTACCTCCGAGCCTAGATACTGGTAGAGCGACGTTTGCCGTGAATCAATGACACACGAGATGTGGAATCAGGGGAAAGGTCCACCTCATCGCCGGGAGCAAAAGTGCCGACGGTGAATGAAGCTTGAAGATCAGCCGTGATGTCCTCTGAGAGAGAACACAGGATGGCAAGGGGGAGTCAAGCGGAGGAAAATTCGGCAGAGTGGAGAAAGCAACATCGGAAGACGCGTGTTGATCGAAGGCTTTAATCAGATTTTCGGTAGAACTGGGTACAGGAGGTGCAGACGCAGGAGGATGCATGGCAGCAGAAACTGAGGAAGAGGAAGAATGCTGCCTTGGAGCTGCAGGAGTCAGTGGCTCTGCATGGGGGCAATGGGCCTGCTGAGGGCCGTAAGCCTTGCAGCGTGAGCAATGAGCAGAGGGGAGGAGCTCAACCCGGTGGCGCTCGTTACTTCAACTAACATCGAGGAACCGTGGAAACTTTGAGATGCTCTTCCGACGGGAAGATGATGCGAGCAGTTTTACGGAAGCCACATATATGTTTATCAGAGGGGAAGAGGAGAGTCTTCACTGGCCCGACTACTCTGCCACATCGACTAAGTGCAGCACACAGCATATCATCAGAGATCTCCGGGAGGACCGGATGTAATGAGACCAGAACAGGGCGATGGATTCTGCTAAGAGGTGACGTTCGCCAATTGATATGCCCTGAGAAAAGACAAGCTCGGCATATTCTTTCTTCGAAAAATAAACAATCACAGTTTGTGGCTTTCAGGTGAGGTGGGTGATGGCACCAGAAGGAAGCATCTTCTTGAGAGCGGAACTGTATTGCTTCAAAGGAGTGTTGGGCAGCACATCAAAACCAACTCCCAACTCGAATCAAGACGTTGACCAGCAGGATAGTTCTCGGGAATGTCTAATAAGATGGTGTCACCGTTGAGAGTAACGTAAGAATCCATAGGGGACAGACGAGGCGAGGAGTAAGCCGGCGGAATACCAGAGGCAGCCTCAGAATACGTGCTTGCAGAAACGCCTCCTTTGGAAGGCATTGACGCAGCATGAGACAATGTACTGGAAGCAGTAGAAACTGTAGAGGGCAAATTAGCGACGCTATCAGAGACGTTCATGAATTCATCATCGGCAGCAGAGGCCACATGGACGTCACATCCACGTTCTCAACGGCAGAGTCTGAGACCTGAGCAGGAGAAGACGTGCAAATGACAGGAAGAAAATTAAGAGGCTCTCCACTAGCAAGCGAATATGATTGATCGGCTGCGTCTGTCGTTGAAGATGCGGGCGGGAACAGCGCCCTCATCGGCAGATGTCATAATCAGTGGCAAGGGTTAACGAAGAAAAACGACCAGCTCGGTGTGTAAATTAAAACAGTGATAATGAAAAAAAATGAGCACTCACCTACTCGTGAGGGATCTTAAACGAAAGCACAGACCTCGAACTTCGGCATACATACAGAAGAACAATGATGGGACACACAAAGCACGTGCATGACGCACTCAAACACAGAGCTCGTGAAGACACGTGTAGGCCAAAAGTGGACAGACACCGCACCAATGTATGTCAATAAATGCTATGCTGCGTTCCTCTTCTAGGCGCCCGGTGAATTTTTTCAATGTAGTGTATACTAAGGTAAATGTCAAGAATTGAGGTCTGTGATTCGCAGGCATTGTATGTGTATCCGGTTGTTATGATTGATACCGTTATAAATTTGGAAGTTGTAAGTCGTTCGAATTCATAAGATTGTTTATTTTAAGTGCTTGTTTCCAAGGATGGGGAATGTGGTAAGGTGTATCGTCATTGCAGCACGCAACATAATATTTAAAAATGAATAAGCTCTCTGCAAACAACGTATTAAACCTTGATCGAGGGCTAGCAAGTATATAGTGGTATCATTCCGAAGTGGGTAGTGCGTTCCTTTGGTTGGTAAATCTTGAGAGGGCTGTAGATTGTGAGCCTGTCTTAGCATTATATTTTTGTTCTTTAATTCTTTTTTTTTTTTTAATGGACCGCATAGCAGATCCTATGTAAATACTGCCATAAACAGCTGTGTCCATAGAATTTAAAGGAATGCAATAGACACCATGTTTATTGTCAATTTCGGTAGAATATCTATCGTTTTTTACTACGGGTAGCGTATTCTTTGTTCTGATTCAAAATTCTAGGTTATTTTGGCGACTGCAGTTTTTCAGGACATTCACAATATCTGGTACCAGATTCACTGAGCCCATGAATCTGCTCTGAGAACGCTCTCGTTGTAGAATGGAGAGTACCGATCTTTCTTACCTTGTTCAAGACCCCGGTTACTGTGGTCTTAGGGCATCCATATGCTGCAGCAGTATCTTATATTTTCGCTAATTCTAATTGGAGTAACCTGCGGAATGTGAGAAATCGCGACGAACTAAAAAATAAATTGAAAGTTTGTAGTTTTGGTGGTGAGCTGAAGACATGGGGATCGAACTGGTGGTTGGTTTGTGATATACTGAAAATGTAAAGGTATGTGCCACTGTGTTTCGTTTTAACATTAAATCAAGAATGACAAAGGTGTCACACTCAGTTTCAATAATAAACTTTATAGTAAGGTATTGAGAAGAGACGTTCAGCAAATAATCAATTCTTCTAAGCTCGATTGCCAAAATTAAAGCACGTCATCTACATATCGAATATAAAATAAAGGTCTGATGGGACTTTGCTCCATGACCTTTTTTTACGCTTTCCAACCGTTGGTTGAAGAAGCGTATATGCTCCAGCTTTTTCCATCAGTCTGTCCGTCCGTCTGTCTGTCGGCACGATAACTCACGTAAAAATGGTTCGATTTCGATGAAATTTTAGTATGTGGTAGGGGACCACCAGGGGACGAACCCTATTGAAAATGGGTGAAGTGTTGTTAAAAGGTCACGCCATAAAAGCGGGATCCATTTCATTGCCTTTATGCGTCATAACATGCGTAAATATGGTTCGCTTTCGATAAAATTTTAGTATGTGGTAGGGAACTACCTGGGCACGAACCCTATTGAAAATTGTCAAATTGGGGTCAAAGGTCAGGCAGGGCATAAGACCGGGACTTATTCCATTGCCCTTATGCGTCATAACTTGCGTAAAAATGATTCGATTTCGACGAAATTTTGGTATGTGGTAAGGAACCATCTGGGAACGAAACCTATTGAAATGGGTGGAATGGGGTCAAAGGTCTGGACATAAAAGCGGGATCCATGCGTCATAACATGCGTAAATATGGTTCGATTTCAATGAAATTTTAGTATGTGGTAGGGAGCCACTGGGGACGAACCCTATTGAAAATGGGCGAAATGGGGTCAAAGGTCAGGACACTGGAGTGGGATCCATTCCATTGCCCTTGTGCATCATAACTTACCAAAAAATGTTTGGATTGCGACAAAACGTTATGTTGTTCCGGAGGTATAGTGAACCGGTTCTGTTGAATATCAACGAAATGGGGTCAAAGGTCATTGCACAAAAGCAAGATTTATTCCACAGCCATTATTCTCATAACTTGCGTAAAACTGCTTCTATTGCGACAAAACTTTAGTATGTTATTCTTGAGGTGTACTGAACCGGTTCTGTTGAATATCATCGAAATGGGGTCAAAGGTCAGGACACAGGAGCGAGATTTATTCCACAGCCATTATCCTCATAACTTGAGTAATAATTTTTGGCATGTTGGAAAGCGTATCATAATCAATGCATTGCATGATTTCTAATGTTTGAAGAATTAGCTCGACTAATATAGGCGAAACGGGTTAACCCATTGGGCCCTCCCCAAGTTGAAGATATGTTTATTAAAGCAAAAGTAGTGTGTTTATGCACCAGACGTAATGCTCACATGACAGCTTGTATTTCGAGTGAAGACAAGCCTTGAACTGTGAGTTTCTCTTCGATACTGTCGTGGACCACTGATACCGGAACGTTAGTGTAAAGTGCCACGATATCCAATGAGGCCACAATGTATGATCTCCCTTCAGGTTTGAAGAGTTTAATCTGGTCGAGGCTTGAACAGATCCAGCTACAGAATATTGGGGAGATGTTATCAAGGATTTAAAATAGATCGGTAAGGCTTTTTCCAGAGGTCTAGTGGGACTGTGGTGTCCTGCGACAAGAGGCCGTAATGAGTGTCCTTGTGCAACTTCAGCTTACCAAGCAGTACAGCAACACGTGGGCCAAACGGTGGCTGCATGGAAGAGGGTAATGCTGTTGGATAGACACCCATGGTTTTTTAACTTGCTAATGGCCGAGAGTCGCTGTAGTAGGGTCGTTTGAGACCTCTGAGCAAGGAATCAAATTAATTGCTTTGTTCATTTTTGAGATATAGTTCGTCCTGTTCATTATTGCAACCCGAGAGGTTATGCCAGGTGAGATTATGGCTAATTGAGGGTTATCCCGTAAAGTTGAAGTTAATTTTTTCTTCATTATATTTGAAGTAATTGTTTACTTCTTAGATCATAAGTTCGCATGGCTTTTGCAATGAGAACTTATGATCTAAGAAGGAAATTTCTCGTTCCACTGAGGGAAGCGATCGTATAATATTTTAAGATTGTGGAATAAGTTGAAATTTGTTAAGTCGGGTAATGGGGTAAGCATATTTAACTTCTCGTTGTAAAGTTGAAAACTGTAGTTGGTTTAGGCGGATATGACTTTATAGGTTGAGGTATGCTGGTTGTTTATGCATTATCTGTTGTTAACCACGTCTGTCTTGCGTGTGCTTTTTAAACACATCATCCGCTATCAGGTTTCTTGATATGTGTTGTGATGTGCCTGCCACGCAGGACGCGCATGAGATAAAGGCAGATAGCAGCGAGACAAACGTCCGCGTAGCTCAGTTGGGAGAGCGACTTATTCCGGAGTGAGGGGGACCCGGATTCGATGTCCGGTGTGAACAAAAATGACGGAGAAATTTACTTCGTTATAGTATGTTCTGCATCCTTTCTATTTTAGTGCAGCAAATTGCCGATATAGTTGTGAGAAGTCTATCCAACATAATTGGGCGAGTTCTAGAAGCAAAGTGTAAATAAGCGAGATACGACTACGAAAAGGAAGTAACTTTTCACTCTGAAAAGTTATTTCCTTAAAAGAAAGATTCCGTCTATATACAGTATGTGCTGGACATTTCAATCTGAAATGACATTGAAAAATTATTTTTACTTATGTGAGAAAAGTGCAGCACGAATAAGTACACTTAACTCTATTACAGTTAAGCTAAGTTGGACGTAGATCATTGGACTGCAAGCCTAGCATCGTTATCGTTATCGTGGGCTACCCTCCTCTTATAATCTTGAGGGAGACACAAGTAGTACCCATTGTGATGACCCACCTCCTTATCCACGAACCGACTCAGAGCACAAAGCGATTCTTCAGCGGGGATAGTCTGAAATCCATATTTCACCCACATTTACCTTAAAAGAAATGATTTATTTATGGGTCAAAGTATAAATGATTTATTTATGGTTAAGTATCCCCTTAAAAACGTGTACTCAAAGAGGGACGTGTGCCAATATAATGGGCGCTCACAAATCAAATGAACATAAAAATTAATTGCGTAGGAAAATATGGAGTGTGCACATTTCAGCCTTCAGAAAGATCATTTCAGCTTTCAGAAAGATATAGTTGGAAATAAGGTCTTACAATTTTTTTTTTTTTCGAAACCAGATTTTTCGAAGGATAATTTTCTGGTACAGCACTCTGTTTTGAGCATATATTGATGCTATATTCAACCATGAGTGAATTTCTATTTTTCACGACTAAATTCGTTTTACAATGCATATTTCAACAGTTCTTTCATTAAGGATCTAACCATTTTTTTCATTTGAGAATGATGTTTTTCTCCAGTAGATATGGGTATTTTTCATGTACCGCCGCAAGACAACTTTCCCTCCTTGTTCGGTTGTTTCAATCTGCCCCTGATGTCTACCAGCCTGAACAGGTTTTCTTATTGTATGAAAGATCTAGATGAGCACGGCTGACTAAACGAACAATAGCTGGCGAGATCATCCTTAAATTATTTCAGTTGAGTTGCAGTGATGTTAAAAAAAACTCCATAATCCAAATGTTTGGATGCAGATTGAAAATGTTTCCTGAAATTTCAAGTTCTGTGATATCTTTTTTTCCCCTGCTGCCACTTCTTCAGGCAACAGATATATCTGTGCATGCGTCTTAGATTTCGATGCACAGAATGGTGGTTTTCTTTTTTCATGTTTGTTGAATTTAACATAGGAGGAAAGCTGAAAACGTATGATTTCGTCGTTATCGCTGCTGCAGCAGGAGGACTTCGATTTATCAGAGTTTATATTTTCTTCAGGAAGATCTTGCAATATATTAGTCAATATATTTCTTAGTGGAATCAGCTGTTTGCATTAAGGACAAGTATCTCTTCAGACAATGGATTTCCTTCAAGCTCCAATTTACAAAGCTTAAAGAGTTATTCAAGTTCTCATGGTAAATTTCTGACGAAATTTTCTTCGACTTCCCTCAATGATATCGTATCATGCAACTCAGGAGGGAGCCTGTCTTATATATGAAAGGTCCAAATGAGCAAAATTGACTAAACGAACTATATCTGATGAGATCGTCCTTAAATTATTTCCGTTGAGGTGCAGCGATGTTAAACTCTACTGTATAGTCCAAATATTTGGATGCAGAATGCAAATGTTTCCTGAAATTTCAAGTTCTGTGATAGCAGTCTTTTTCCCTGCTGCCACTTCTTCAGTCAACAGATATCTATGCATGCGTCTTGGATGTGGATGCACATAATAGTCGTTTTCTTTTTTGCTGTTTGTTGAATTTGACGCAGGAGAAAGCTGAAAGCACACGATCTCTTCATCATCGCTACTGCAACATGTGACTTCGATTTATTTGAATTTATTTTTCGCTTCTCTTCAGGAAAATGTTGACATGCTGGGGTCCATCGGTTTTTCCTTGTTGTCATGCTGGTTCTACAGTTTCGTGAAGCTTCTGCCAGATCCGCACCCTCTAGTCTGTGCGAAATAACTGGAAATACGGCTTTTCGAAGCTGGAGACCTATCTCTAGTCACCAAAGGTCAAGCAAAGTGCCGATGTTCTTTGGCCGTGTTTGAGGCATGCAGTCCAAAGATATGATTTTGGCAATGGGACTCTGATGGGTCAACTGCTCTCATATAACCTATTGCGGCTGATGATCGCCTGTTCGGATTGGTGGAAACAATTCTGGCACTTCTCCCGTTGAAGTTGGTGGTGATTTGTGCCATTATCGATATTTGGGTGATTGCAATTACAGGAGACGGATGTTAGTAGTCACTCTTATCCACTGCCTTTGTTCACTTACCGCGCTGTCCAGAATGTGATGTTATTCCGGAAACTACGTATTCCAAAGTACTCTTAATACTATCGAATGGTAATAGTGCAATTCGCAGCTCTGGTGGCGCAGCGATCTAAGCGATGGCTTCTGATCATTCATCCTACACTGTTAAAAGTTTTGTGGTAGGTTGCACCAAAAAGTGGTGCTAATCAAGCTGCACCACTTTCTGAGAAAAGATGTACCACTGTGTAGTACACTACGATATGGTACAAGGTTGTAGCACATTATTGTGCAAGTTGTTGGGTTTTGTTTGCACCACACAGTTGCGTATGTTTTCTCAGAAAGTGGTGCAGCTGGTGTAGCACCACTTTTTGGTGCAACCTATCACAAAATTTTTAACAGTGTAGATGGGTCCAGGTTTAAATCCTGGGGAGGCATGGATGTTATGTTTGTCTTACGTTGCAGACTCTCCCCTTTCCCTGGAACCGGTAGCCTTAAATTGGGGACGAGCGACTTATAGCCCATTGAGTTGCTCATGGTGGTCGTTAAACCTCCAACCATAAAAATATTTCAATTCCAGTACCATCTCGGTGATTATGACCCATGAGTCGGGCGTCCTCAATATAACCCTCTTTTTCCCTACATTTATCCATAGTGACTTCAAATTACCGTCAAGGTGAGTGCACCGATGTCCTCCTACGTACATGTATATACCTACCAAATTCGTCTATTAGCAAGAGGGGTGATCGCATCCCGTTTCCCAGGAACCAGGTATCCCATGACTCCTGTCCTCTCAATATATATCTAAACAAATATAATTTCCTCTGTCTGAACGTTTGTCCATTTTGTCGGCGCCACCTGGTGCTTGCCTGTTTTGATTGTTGGATCTCTACCTGAAGCAATACATTTTTTATTGTTGTAATGTTCATTTTTGAAATGTTCATCGTTTCACATTTGAAACAAAACAACTTCACTTTGACGAAACATTTTTTCGTTTATTTTTGTGACACTCCATATAGAGGCAAGATTCTGTTACAAAGTTCCTTGTTGTAACCTCTTAATTGTGATAATGTTCTGTTGATGCAATTGTCTTATTCTAGACTTTACTCTATATGTAATTCTAAAATAATTGTTCCACGTAACCAGTTGACAGCTCGTAATAAACTAGTTGCAAAAATAGGCAGAATAAATAAACTTGTGGGTTGCTAAACTCGGAAAGAACGAACTTGAGAATATTTATTTCTAACATTTTTTTTTCAATATACCGATTGAGGCTATTCTTATGGTCTTGTTCCGTTAACTCAAAATTCTACTCTCGTGACATCAACTCCAATTATTTCCTAAGTCTCTTACGCGTGCTTCCCTAAAAATTTCACTGCTCTGTTATTAAACTATTCGTGTTTTCTGCTAGCTCAAATGCTTCTCTTTCCACGCACCTGAAACCCCGTGGTTCGGGTTCCCTATCTCCCTCCAGACTTTCTGATTAAAAATTCCCTTCCGTTATACCTGCTCTGCCCTAGGGCGAAATGTAAAAACTCCCAACCTCGCAAGCCAAACCTGCGACACTTAGTCTCTCCCTGCCTAGGAAATGGGACGCACTTCTCCAGATCAAAGGTAAAAGCACAGAGGACTAAGAAAAACTACCTCCCTTTCAGAAAACGCATCAAACTACCCGAAAGACGGGAATGGCTTCCTATCACCAAAAGTGTCTATCCAAAACAAAGCTAAATACAGGCAACAATGCTTAATCCCTAAAAAGGTGTCTGCATGTGGGACAAACAGGTGCCCACCCAAAGATCACTTTATCCTGATAAGGGAAATGTAATTCCCAGACACAATGAGACAAAGAAAATATATTGCGATATGGAAAAAGTGTTAAGAATATGGATTTAATATCACTATCTAAATCTCCTATATAAAATCCTCGTAACAATTATAAAAATAAAATATATTTTCCTTGTCTTTATTGACGTGCTTTCACTGTGTGTTGTGCTGCCGTGTGTCATCATTGGCAACCATTATCAATCCACTGCTGGATGAAGGTCTCCCCAAGTTTCTTCCACAACTGTTTCTCTTGAGCCTGTGTCATCCATGTTACTGCGGCATGCTTTCGAAATTCATCCATCCATATCCCATGTGGTCTTCTTCTGGGTCTTTTTTCTATCTCTCGGAATTCAGTCTAAAATTTCGGTAGTCCATTGGTGGTCCGTTCTGGCAAGATGTCAAGCCCATTGATTTTAATCATGATGTCGTCCAATCCTGTCATTTTCCTTATTCACGAGTTCTTATCTTTCCTGGTTACACCAAGCATGCATCTCTCCATGCTGCTTTCAGTTGTTTGCTGTCTTTGTATGTATTTTTTAATTAAGGTCCATGTCTCTGCTCCGTATGTAAGCACTGGAAGGATGCATTGATTAAACACTTCTCTTTTAAGACATAATGGCATAGTGTCCTTAAAAATTGCACGGTTTCTTCCAAAAGCGACTCCGTCCAAGTTTTGAACGCTGATCAATTTCTTCATCAATGTGACCCTCGCTTGATATCTGCTGTCCAAGATAAATGTAGGTATCTGTTATCTCCAGCTTTTCCCCATCAATCGATAAATCTTTATTTACTATAAAAGCATTGTACATCAGATTAGTTTTCTGAAAGTTCATTTTTCAGCCATCATCAGCTTTGTCTTCTGAAAGCTCTCGTCGGCAAGTTCTTGAATCATACACGCCAGCAGGGGTTTATCCAGGAATTTCAAATTGCGGGTGTGCTGAAAATGTTTAAGAGTGTTGCGTGAAAGCAAATTTTTCGGAATCTGAAAATTTTTGTAGTGAAATACGTATTTGTTTTTTGACTTAGGATAAAAACTGAAAAATGACTACTGTTGATATTTTATAGTTAAGAATGGTTACAAATGAAAACCCTTTTGCAAAGCTTCACATGATTATGTTTTTGTATTTTATTAACATGGGTTGCTGAAACAGTTGACACTGATATTCTCAAATCTTGTGCATGCTGATATGATTCAAAAGTATAATTGCAAAACCTGTAGCAGGCTAAAATGAAGAGATACGTTTTATAGTTGTAATGACTGACTTAAACAATAAAACTAAAAAAGAAGCATTTGGCGGCGTATGTATGTATGTATGTATGTATGTATGTATGTATGTATGTATGTATGTATGTATGTATGTATGTATGTATGTATGTATGTATGTATGTATGTATGTATGTATGTATGTATGTATGTATGTATGTATGTATGTATGTATGTATGTATGTATGTATGTATGTATGTATGTATGTATGTATGTATGTATGTATGTATGTATGTATGTATGTATGTATGTATGTATGTATGTATGTATGTATGTATGTATGTATGTATGTATGTATGTATGTATGTATGTATGTATGTATGTATGTATGTATGTATGTATGTATGTATGTATGTATGTATGTATGTATGTATGTATGTATGTATGTATGTATGTATGTATGTATGTATGTATGTATGTATGTATGTATGTATGTATGTATGTATGTATGTATGTATGTATGTATGTATGTATGTATGTATGTATGTATGTATGTATGTATGTATGTATGTATGTATGTATGTATGTATGTATGTATGTATGTATGTATGTATGTATGTATGTATGTATGTATGTATGTATGTATGTATGTATGTATGTATGTATGTATGTATGTATGTATGTATGTATGTATGTATGTATGTATGTATGTATGTATGTATGTATGTATGTATGTATGTATGTATGTATGTATGTATGTATGTATGTATGTATGTATGTATGTATGTATGTATGTATGTATGTATGTATGTATGTATGTATGTATGTATGTATGTATGTATGTATGTATGTATGTATGTATGTATGTATGTATGTATGTATGTATGTATGTATGTATGTATGTATGTATGTATGTATGTATGTATGTATGTATGTATGTATGTATGTATGTATGTATGTATGTATGTATGTATGTATGTATGTATGTATGTATGTATGTATGTATGTATGTATGTATGAAGACATAATGCTCTTGAAAACTATGCTGTTTCTTCCAAAAGCTCTCCAGGCAAGTTTTGTACGCCAATTAATTTCTTCATCAATGTGACCCTCACTTGATATCTGCTGTCCAAGATAAACGCACGTGTCTGTTATCTCTAGCTTTTCTCCATCAATCGACAAATCTTCATTTCTTGTAAAAGCATTGAACATCACTTTTGTCTTCTGAAAGTTCATTTTTAATCCCACTTCTTTACTCTTGTCAGCAAGTTCCTGGATCATACTCTGTAGCTCTGATGGGGTAGTTGCAAAAATGACTACGTCATCAGCAAAACGAAGGTGGGTTAGATAATTTCCATTAATCTTTATCCCCTTGTTTTCCCAGCTCAGCGACTTAAAGACACCCTCCAATGTGGCATTACAGAGCTTCGGAGATATGGTGTCACCTTGTCTCACTCCCTTTCCAATTTTTATGTGTGTTGTATTTTCAAACAGCCTAATCTTTGCACCTGCATTTTCATAGATGTTATTAATAATATTAATGTATGCATCTTCAATACCGCAGGGTTTCAGAGCCATTGCAACTGCTGATGGTTTCACCGAATCAAAGGCTTTTTCATAATCGATGAAAGCCATGCACAATGGAAGTTCATATTCCCTCGCTCTTTCAATTAGTTCTCTCAGTACGTGGATATGATCTATTGTGCTGTAGCCACTCCTGAATCCAGCTTGTTCTCTCGGTCGAGCCATGTCCAGTGTCACCTTCAAGCGGTGTGAAAGAACTTTAGTGAAGATTTTATAAACCACTGATAGGAGGCTGATAGGTCTGTAGTTCCTGATATCCTCAATGTCACCTTTTTATGTAGCAGGATCATTGTAGCGGTGTTCCAATCCTCAGGAATCTTCCCTTCATTAAGGCATCGAGTGAAAATTTGGGCGAGTACTGTTTCGATTTCTCCACTTGCTTCTTGTATGATGTCTACAGTAATTCCATCTTCTCCTGGAGCTTTTCCCCGCTTCATGTTCTTGATTGCATGTGCAACATCTGCTGGAAGGACTGGAGGAACTCTGGTACTGGTACCTTTCATGATGTCTGGAGTGCATGTATCATCCGTTTCATATAGTTTGGAGTAGAAATCTTTCACTCTTGTCAAAATTTCGCCTCTATTTCTTGTTACAGAACCATCTTCTTTTCTCAGTGCCATAATCTGTTTTCTGCCCTTACTGAGATGTCCCTTTGCTATCTTTAGGCTTTGGTTGTTTTCAATTGCTTTCCTCACTAGTTCACAGTTGAATTTTCTTACATCATCAGTGATACTTTTTCTTACTGTCTTGCATAGCTCTATATATTCCACTTTGGAAATCACATCTTTAGTTGTCCTCATCTCTCTTCTTGTATCTTGGAGAGTTTAAGATCTCCCACTGTGAAAACTGGGCCTTTGTTTCGGGGACATACCCATAAACTAACGATTCATCATCAGTTATTATAATTTTTTAGCACGTTTTTTGTAAAAAAAGATCGTGCTTATGCTATCGGTTTGTCCGTCCGTCCATCCGTTTGTACCCACGGTATCTCTGCAACTATTAGTCCGATTTCAAAAATTCTTTTTGCATTCGAAAGCTTGAAATATGCGAATGATGATCCTTCATTTCGTTTTTTTTTACGATGTACAATTTTACCGCTAGAGGGCGTAAATGCAGATTATGTCGTATTCAAAAAGGCGTTTTATTCCACATATTTGCTTCTAAACATCCAATTGAAAAAAATCTTATCTTTCGATTCCATTTATATCGAAGAGTATTTTGGATAGTTTCTTTTTCAAATTACGCATAGATTTTCCGCAAGGGGGCGTAAAAGTAAATTGCATTTTTTTCGATAACTCTTTTTCTAAAACTCCGATCTAAATTTTTTTTTCAGCTGATACATCTCCTGATGCACAATCTTTTGCATATAATTTCGAATTTTTGGTAAAAAATACTTTGGCCACCAGGGGGCGTAAGTGTTAATTTTCGCTTCTGATGTATTTGCCATAAAATCTGAGCTTCTAAAATATCGATTGAAGAAATTCCTTCGTGGACTGATGCCACTCACATTGATAAACCTTTTTGGAATATTTTCTTCCTAAAATATTCCAAAATTTCTCCACCAGGGGCGTAGATGTATATCTTATTTTTGTCAATATCTCGACTTCTAAGAGTCAGATTTGAAAAATTCCTTCTTTGTTGGATAGTGTTTTCCGTGTGACATGTTTTTCATATAATTTCAAAATTTTCAAGTAATTCATAGACTTTCCGCTAGGGGCGTAAAGGTAAATTGCGTTTTCCCCTATATCTCTGCTTCTAAATCTCCGATCTGAAAAATTCTTTCTGCACCGGATACAGCTCCTGATGGGAAATCGTTTGCACATAACTTCTAATTTTTGTAAAAAAATGGTTTGGCCAGCAGGTGGCGTAAGTCTTAATTTCCGCTTCTGATGTATTTGCAAAAAATATGAACTTCTAAAATCTCGATTGAAAAAAGTCTTGTGGACCGATACAACTCATGTCGACAAACATTTTAGGAACATTTTCTTCTTGAAATAATGCATGGTTTCTATGCCAGGGGCATAGATGTATATCTTATTTTTGTCAATATCTGTACTTCTAAAAGTCAGATTTGAAAAATTCCTTCTTTGTTGGATAGTGTTTCCGATGCGAAATGTTTTTCCTATAAATTCAAAATTTTCAAGTAAATCATAGACTTTCCGCTAGGGTGCACAATGGTAAATTGCGTTTTCTGCTCCTAAAACTCCGATTTGAAAAAATTCTTCCTGTGTCGCATAGAAGACCTGACGGAAAATATTTTTTACGTTATTTCTAATGTTTGGTAAAGAATGGTTTGGTCACCAGGGGTCATAAGTGTTAATTTCTGCTTCTGATGTATTTGTAGCAAAATCTGGGCTCCTGAAAACTCGACTAAAATTTTTTTTCTTGGACCGATACCGCTCATAAAGATAAACCTTTTGTGAATACTTTCTTCCTAAAATAATGCATGGTTTTCCCACCAAGGGACGTAAAGTCACATCTTATTTTTGTCGATAACTCTGTTTCTAAGAGTTCGTAAGCTCACGATTCCGTTTACAGCAATATCTGAGGGATTAAAGGCCCAATTGATAAACTTCTTTCTTCCGTCAGGTACTATTGTTTTCCATACCGGTTCCATCGACTTTGCATAGCTTTGATAAATTTAATTTGCGTCAGAACGGATTCAAGAGACGTGCTTATTACCCCCGAAAATTCGGTGTCATCTTTCTTGTTTAAGTTTTTGTTGTTTTTGACGTACTGAATGGGGCCGCGGATGGCATAGTGGTCAATGTTTGTGGCTGCCACGGAGGAACCTCAGGTTCGATCCCGAGCAGGTACGAATGTTCGAACCACTAAATGTCGGATGGGCACGTTAAGCCGTCTGACCCCAGGTACTCCCCCTCTGGTAATAAGGGCGTTTTCCATCCCCTTTTCTACCTCTGTTCCGTGTCCCTTTTCTATCGGGCTCTCTAGCCCAAATCTCCTAGCTTCCTATTTCTAAGGGCTGTTTAAGACCTGGGGTCCGACACTCTCTCCCCAAAATACTCTACATATGATCTGATCTGAATTTTTGAATAAATTTGGCTGCCCAAACCATCTGTAAGAATCTACTGAACTCAACCGAAACTAATGTTGAAGTCTTCAGATTACTCACGAATAGTGATTCAGCGACCTTTCCGCACAGCTGTGTGCACAAGTTCGACATTGTTTTCACATTTGCTGGTTGTGGGGCTCCCAGACCGTTCATCACTCTCAACACTTTCACGACCATATTTAAAACCTTTATCCCACTCATAAACTTATGCAAGACTCGTACAATCCTTCCTATGGACTTTCTGTAAATATCACGTTTAAAACGTTTTTTCCCACTCATAAACTTATGCAAGACTCATACAATCCTCCCTATGGACTTTCTGTAACTTTCACGACCATCTTTAAAACTTTTATCCTACTCATAAACTTGTGCAAGACTCATACAATCCTTCCTATGGACTTTCTGTAACTATCACGTTTAAAACGTTTTTTCCCACTCATAAACTTGTGCAAGACTCATACAATCCTCTCTATGGACTTTCTGTAACTTTCACGACCATCTTTAAAACTTTTATCCCTCTCATAAACTTATGCAAGACTCATACAATCTTCCCTGTGGACTTTCTGTGACTTTCACGACCATCTTTAAAGCGTTTATCCCTCTCATAAACTTGTGCAAGACTCATACAATCCTCCCTATGGAATTTCTGTAACTTTCACGACCATTTTTAAAACATTCATCCCACTCATAAACTTGTTCAAGATTCATACAATCCTCCCTATGGACTTTCTGTAACTATCACGTTTAAAACGTTTTTTCCCTCTCATAAACTTATGCAAGACTCATACAATCCTCCCTATGGACTTTCTGTAACTTTCACGACCATCTTTAAAACGTGATAGTTACAGAAAGTCCATAGGGAGGACTCCACTCATAAACTTGTGCAAGACTCATACAATCCTCCCTATGGACTTTCTGTAACATTCACGACCATCTTTAAAACTTTTATCCTACTCATAAACTTGTGCAAGACTCATACAATCCTTCCTATGGACTTTCTGTAACTTTAAGTATGTATCTTTTCAAGTTACATATGTTCTTTCCACATTTGTCTTTCAAGTTTCTGACTTCCAATGCAAATACGTTGATCATTTTTTCCCCCAGATGACACAAATGCGACGAACAACTTCACTCGCGTAAGAACAAAGCACTACTGCAGAACTAAACCGGACGAGCAGGGTAGATGTGACTCACGGCTAGGGACGCGCTAATCGGAGGTTCAATGGGTGCGAAGCACTAGGGCGCCAGCTTCCGGGGACGGTAGGACTCCTCAATAGAAAACGACTTGAAATCAGAATTTTTTTGTTCAGTAACTGATACCGCGGGCAAAGGACTAACATTTTTTTTCTAATTTTTTTACCTCAATAAGCCAGACCAACCAGCTAGCACACAGAGAACACATAGGATCCACTATTCACTCTGTCCCTTGTTAAAATTGCAGGGGCTATAAAACTAAAAGTTTGGCTTCTATACTGTCTACATACGGAATTTCTTTACTCGTCCTAACAAAAGGTCACAAAGAAAAATTTTTCTAAACAGAGAAAAGACAAGTCCACCATAGCACTGCTCAATATTCCTAACTGCAGCAAAGCAATTGGCGGCCATCTCAATTTTCTCAAAAACCCACCGACCCACCTGTGGTCAGGGGCGGCGCTTGACCTCTTTTTATGTCTTTTGTTCAACTTCAGTCATCAGCCGCCCATCAAATTTTCTTTGTCTGGCTAAGGTCCTGTCCACCGAAGATGGGGAATAGACAGGACCGGATGGTACTTTTACGGGTCCCGGGGAGAAATTTTATTGCGGTGCCAGGAGCAAAATTTTGTGATCATTAGAAAATAAATTTTGTATTTCAATGTCGTAACGCAAAAAATGTCGTCCGTGTAGAGCGAAAACGAAAACTTATACCGTGGCCGCCCCGATGACGCAGTACACTGAGAAAAGCATTTTGTTAATTCAGCAAAAAAAATTTTGAATCAACCAAAACATTTTGTCGATATGCAGTCAACATGCAATCCAAAAATTGTTGAATCAACTAAAACATTTTGTCGATATGCAGTCAACATGCAATCCAAAAATTGTTGAATCAACCAAAACATTTTGTCCATATGCAGTCAACATACAATCCAAAAATTGTTGAATCAACCAAAACATTTTGTCGATATGCAGTCAAGTTTGTTGAATTTACAAATGTATTTTGCTGAAAATTGTTGATTTAACAAAATTTATTGTTATCATGACAAAACGTTTTGTTCATTTAACGAAATGCCTAGGTAGATTTTTGGGAATTTGTTTGATCCAATAATATGTATGGTTATCGTGATAAAACGTTTAGTTGAATTAACAAAATACAGCTAACAAAATAATTTTATGTTGTCAACAAAACAATTCCGATGGAGTTTGGCTAAAGCAACAAAATAAGTCTACAAAACAGCTCAACAAAACTATTTTGTTGTTTCAAACAAACTTTTTTTCTCAGTGTAGTCTAAACTGGCTTCTAACCATTCGTCCGAGAAGGTTCGGGTTCGGATCCTAGTGAGGCATGAATGTTGTTTGTCTTACGGCACTGGTTCTCTCCCTTCCCTGGAATCAGTGACCCAAAATTAGGGATGAGCGACTGCTTATAGAAGTACTTGCTTTCAAGCTTAAGAAGACCATAACATGGATTGAAATTTAAGAGGGAAATTTTTTATATCAGCGATTTCTTTCCGGAGAGAGCGGTTTGAAGTTGCATTGTGATTCTTATAAAAACTTCCTAAAAAAAATGATATATTTTTTTTTCTCGTAGCGAATAAATTTCATCAGGAAAAGTTATCCTGATGAGACTTCTAAGGTTCCCTCTAAAATAAATGTGTGAAAATCCGTTATGTTCCCTGATGCATGTTTTAGTGTTTGATTTTTTTATGCTTGGTGGAGACATTAGTGACTTATTTTTAACTTTTAATACGCGGTCATATGATTTTGTTAATTTCCAGAACTGTTTTTAGTCACAGAACAACAGGCCTCACATAAAGCCCGAAAAACGACTTTTATCCTGTTATTTTATAAAATTTAAGTATGTGGTTTTCCCACAAATTGTTGAATATATAAAAACTTAGTGAGCCACAAAATGATAAAATTTGATTTGCTATTCTATGAATGTAGAAAAATTAAGGTGGTTATAATAATAATAATAATAATAATAATAATTCGAAATCTGCAAATCCCGGTATTTGTACGACGAAGGGCATTAACTACTTGAAGGTGGAGGATCGGAAAGGGGGGGGGAAACCCGTTAAAAATCCTTAAGAGCCTTGCGCCCTAAATCTTAAATAATAACAGATGAAAACAAAATCCTTTCCGGTAATTTTTTTTTTACATTTTCTAAATTGTGGCGCCCCTGAAGGCTCGGGACGTACGCCCCGATGGCCTTAGCAGGCCCTGTGAATAGATCAGCATTTAAATAATATTAATGATGCACTAAAATTATGTTAATACTAAAGATTTTGGGGTTACATTGGTTGTAAGTGAATTTTTTTTTAATCGCAATTATGTCAAGTGACAACTATCAATTTTAAAACTCTGCAGCTTGTTTTTGATTACTAAAGATGAAGTATTGGATGAGCATGAGGTCAGGGGCGGATTGGGACACAGAGATATTTCCCGGTGGACTAAATGAGAAATGGCCCACTATTTCTCGTGTCTTCTTTGTCCGGATTGTTTGAAAAGAATGAATAACTATTTTTGCACTTATGAATAAAAATCGTTGACTTCATTTGAGTTTATATTATCTGTATAAAACGTTGTCTTAAAAAATATTGGCATTTCGTTCTATCTATCTGTTTTACAAATGTCTGCGGAAGAACTGCTTTGCGTTCTATGCCTGTTCGTGGATAAGGGTGATGGACTATCAAAATTGTTACTAGTATCTCCTTCACAGTTGCAAAGAGAGGTGGAAGGCCTATCAATGTATCTTTGGCTCCAAGTCCAACGACCTACGCTTAACCGTAGTTAGCTTAAACGACAGCAACATTCTTTCTACTTCAGTGCAAAATTTGCTGCCAAATAAAGCGCGCTCTTATAAATAAAGTTAACTACGGTTAAGGTGGACGGCAAGTAATTTTGCTTCTTATACTTCCAATGGAAAATTTTTTTTGTACACATTTTTTTCACAATTAGTGTGTTCCCAAGGATGAAAATTTGAACATCGATTAAAATAACTTCATATTATAACTTGGAATACTTAATATTTTCTAAAACATAGACATGGTTATATTAAAAATCAATAACTTTTCCTTTGGTGGTGTTGAAACCAGAAAAAAGATGGCGCGACCTGTACTTTGATGACGTCTATAGACAAACAAATGTTGGATTGCATAATTATTGGTTATGTTTTAGGAAATATTAAGTATTCCAAGTTATTAAATGAAGCTATTTTAACCGATGTTCAACTTTTCATCGTTGGGAAGACACTAATTGTAAAGGAAATGTGTACAATGGTTTTTCCATTGGAAGTATAGGAAGCAAAATTACTTGACGTCCACTTTAAGCGTAGATCGTTGGACGTGGAGTCAAAAGGACATTTGGTAGGCCTTAACCCTCTGTTTGTAATTTTGAAGGAGGCACCAGTAACAATTTTGATGGTCCATCATCCCTACACCCTTATCCATGAAAAGACAGAGCACAAAGCGATTCTTCGGCAAAGATATTCTAAAATCCTGGACCACACATATTCATCTCAAATAAAACAACGTTTTACCAGTACTGGTCCATGAATCAAAATGGTTGTTCATGAGTCAGAATAATGGGTAGACTTAAGCATTCAATCATGAGTGGATTTTTAAAGTTCTTTCACCCATAGATTGCTGCTAAAATTTGTTCACGACTGAATTAGTTTTGCGGCGCATTTCTCTTGCATCCAGGAGTTAACAGAATTTATTTCATGAGGGAATTTATGCGGTGTTCCCCTGTGGGTACATGTGTTTTTATAGTGCACTAGACTAATAAAATTCCCGGCCTGGTTTTATCGACCCAATCCCCCCTGTATGAGGTAGCGTAAAAAAAAAAAAAAAATTAGCCTTGTTCATCTCCCCAATGTTCTTAGCCCAGAGACGCCCCTTCTTTTTCTGTTAGACGTTCTACTGCAGAGAATCTGTTTCTCAGGCCACACACACACACACACGTTTTTTTAGAACTGTTTATCTTTTCGTTTACATATTTACACCTATTTACATTAAAAAAAATCGCTTGAACAGACATGCATAGTAGGTAGCGTTGCTAATTTTGCTGTAGTGGTTTAAATCCTTCCACCTAAGGGATATTTTTACCGCTTTAAAAATTCTGTTCTCATTGCCCCTAAGACTCGTTTTCTTCGAAGGCTTTTACAGATGACGGACGCGAATTTATGACTTCCCATTAAAAAATTTTACTATGATACTGCTTGGAAAAAACGTTAAAAGTAGCATCTATAGTGCATGTATTTTAACAGAAACTTAAGTGGGGTTGAACTTAGTGGTTCTTTACACGTATTTAAGCAAAACGGTAACACTTAAGGAAAAGTGCATTAAGTTGCAAATATATTATAAAACTAACAAATTAAACTAATTGCTTTGAATGAATTTGCAAATATATTATTATTAAAACTAACAAACGAAAGCTTTGAATGAATTTTCAAATATATTATTAAACTAACTTTCGAGATGCGCTGCCATCTACCTGTGATCAATTGAATGAATACCTGTTTACACGTGATATTCGTTGTTTTGAGCATTTTGGGTGCTGAAAGAGAATTGCATCGGTGTCGGAGCCGCTGGGACAAAGAGGCACAGACACAGAATTTACCAAATTCAAATTCAGGGGCGCACTGAAAGCCCCCGTAACCCGGGCAGGGCAGAAGGGGGGGGGGATCACTGCTAAGAAGGCCTCTAGCCTCAGCAAAAAGATTTAACAAAACTTTTTGCGGAAATTTCGTATGGAACTGGTTAAAGAATTAGCCAAAAATTAAGGCAGCTTTGAATGAAGTATTAAAAAGAACAGCAATTGCTTTTTTTTTTTTTCAGTAAGCAAGTAAAATCTTCAGAAATCATTTTCGTTGCTTTAGTTCATAAAAACTGGATGACGAGAAAGGCAGAGGCGACTGTGGATCTTTTGGGGTCCTAGGCGCTAAAAGTTTCAGGGGCCCCTTTCCCTTCTTGTCGCCTCTGAAGTTTTCATCTGTCAGATTAACAACAACAAAAAAAATAAAGTCAAGAAAAAGATTTTTACGCTTTTTAAATTGGCATGCTATTTTCCTATTATTAGAACGTTTTGTAAGAAACAGTGCTAGTGCAATCACTTTGTCTGTCCGTGTGCATCGAACTTTTTGTTCTTAAAGATATTTCAAATATTATTTTTGCGGCTAATAGAAAATCAAAGGACATTAATTTTTGCACTTTAAATATTTCATATACTCTATGAATTTACCGCTAAGGGCTGTCAAAGTCGAAAAATTAAACTTCTATTGTGAAGAAAGTATGGAATTAGAGGAAAAAATTTCCGTGCCTCTCAGATTAAGCTTAACTGTTCCTTCTTAAATACTTTGAATTTTCCAATTAGTTCGTTCACTTCCTGCTAGAGGTGCTGAGTCCAAAGAATCTGGTTTCCACAGATTTTTGAAACATTTCTACGAATGGTAGGACATCAACATTCATTAAATTTTGCGCATTTTAAATTTCACTACTTGTTCATATATTTCCCACTAGGAGTTCTCAAAGTGGGACTTCTGTAAATTTTAGCTTTACGCTACGAAAAAACCATTTCAGTTACAACAAAAGTTCTTTTTGAATTTGATACGTTAGGCAAAACTGATTACGTTGTCACCTTTTTATTTGCAAGTTGCTTGGGAAATTTAACGCTAAGAGTGCCAAAAATGGAATTCTTCTAAATTTATCAGTGAGTTGCGCAGTTGTCATGAAACTGGAATGCGTTTCAATTTCAAAATGTGCTTTTTCTATTGCCTCAGCTTTGGAAAATCATCTTGTTTTTACATTATGAGCAACTTTGTAAGCAACGAGCATGGTACCAAGCAAAAATAAAATACTTGAAGACAATAGCAACCGGAAAAGTCCTCCACATTAGAAAATTCGTGTAAAATGCAATTTGTGCCCAGTACTTCACTTGAAAAGGGAGGATGGCTTTTTTTGAAGGAGTTTTCCTGTGGCGAACGATTTCCTAAATCGAAGAGATTCAGTCGTCCATGGTACAGACTTAATGTCATGGACCAAGAAAGCTGGACAATAAGAATTTCATCAATCAGTGCAGGAAAGCGAGAATGCGCAGAAGTTCTTGAAAGCATTTTTCTTATTATTTCCATCGGAAAATTGTGAAGATCTGCATTTTTTTATTCTGTCCAAAAGATAGGGGAGATTTTTTTTATGCCTGCTCTACAGTTATCAGAAACAAAAGCATAACAATTAAATGCAAAAGATCCGGTTTGTAAATGGAAAAGTAGGAACCACAGCTTTTCGAGTAAGAGTATGATTGAAACTTTTTATTGCTTTTTCAAAAGTTAGTTTTATGTCGATTTAAGGAATAGAAAAGGTAAGAATAGATTACTTCATAATTGTCAGTATTAAACAAGGGAGGAGAAAGTAATAAAATGTTGTTGCAATACAATAGAAATTTCTTTATGTATTTCGGTTCAGTGTGGTTTAGAGGGATTAGAAATCCAATTATACATTTTCGGGGCCCCTCAAGCTGTGGGGCCCTAGGCGCGCGCCTAGTGCGCCTGGTCGGAAATCCCCCTGGAGAAAGGAGCTATTCAAGGAAACTTGAAGCTCCTTTTCACAGCCCTTGCAATAAATAGTTCACAATAGCATAACTATACTAGTGATCCGAATTTATTGGCGGATAGAAATCTGTTTCCAAGTTTTTGCACATCAACCAGATGGTTTTTTCAAGGAAGGTAGGCAGTAAACTTTAAACTGAATAATAGAACACTTCAAGAATTTGAACGCGGTGACGTGTGTGTGTGAGTGAGAGAGAGAGAAAGAGAGAGACTGAGCAATAAATGAATAGATGCGAATGTAATTATTCATTCACAGGAAAAGAGGCGTTAAGTTGGTTGGGCACACCGTACCATGGGAGAAAACGCAGCTTTGACGAACTGGTTTCAAAGTCGTGGTAATTCTAGAGACTTTTTTTTTTATTATTGGAGGTTTAACGACCACCGTGAGCAACTCAATGGGCTATAAGCAGTCGCCCGTCCCTAATTTAGGGTCATTGGTTCCAGGAAAGGGAGAGCCAGTGCCGTAAGACAAATACAGCATCCACGCCTCACTGGATTTGTGCCCGGACCCCTTTCGGATGAATGATCAGAGGCCATCGCTCAGACCACTGCGCCACCGGAGCGGCGACGTTATCATTGCAAGCCTCAGTGTTGGTAATGATCTCCAATGTTTTTCGCGAATGGCAGTAGATTTAGGCTTGGAGTAGGAAGCTAATTTCTTTATATCATTACACATAGGATCAGCGGAATTGAACTTGACTTCTCTGGACGGGCCAGTGGTTACTTTCCGTCCCTTGCGTGTCTCTTTTATGTTCGTTGAGTCTAATCGTAAACGAACTCTTGGTCATTCCGATATAGTATCACTTTGAGCCGTCCGGATATTGTAGTAGATGGCATAAACATCTGCCTCGTTGAGAAGAGGAGGCTTGTTAATATTTCTCTTAAGTATGGTATATAAAGATACCGGAGACCTTTTACCAACATCGAAGTTCATCCTCGCGAGCGCGTTCGTGAGTTGATAGGAAACATTTGGTATGTAGAGAATAGAGCCCAGGTAGCATAGTTGCAGTCCAAAAGGAATAGCACGGCTGGATATGGATTTTTCGATAAAGTTATGCATCTGGTTCGAGGTGTATCCTGCCTCAGTGGCTAATTCAAATAAGTTTTTTATTTCGTATTGTCTAGAGTGAACATCGGAGGACACGACGAAGGTTCTTCTAATTCGATAATGGAAAAAAGATGTCTTGTAAGAATCTGGGCAGAAGGAACTGCGGAGCATCACTTTGGGGACGGAGGTGGGTTTGTAACACATTTCTCTGCGAAGGCGGTTTTCAGGCGATTTGTTCACTAGAATGCACAGATAAGGTAAGGCACCATTGCGTTCAATCTCACTAGTGAAGTTGATTGTCGGATATATATAGTTGACTTTATCAAGCAAAAGCGGGAGAGTCTCCTTTCCGTGAGGCTATAAAATACGTCGTTCGCATGTCGTACCCAGGAATATATATTGCTCTTCGGGATGATGTTGATGAATATATATTGCTCAGTTGGGCGAAATATGGCTTCCGCGAGGACGGCTGAAAGCAAGGATTCCATCGGAGCGCCATTTATCTGTTTATAGATTTGTCCTTGGAAACTGGAGTAGGAGTAGCTGGAATTTGAGACCAAGTTAATTAATTTGTAGATGTTGAGGCAAGACTCCTGCGAAGAAAGTGATGAATTAGGTACCTCTTTCAATGTTCCGATGGCTTCCGGCACTGAGACCTATGGGTAAAGAGAAACCTCGTCGAAACTGCCGATAATATCGCGTTGTTGAACAGTGAGCTGCTTGGTTTTCATGATAAAATCTAGAGTGGAAGTTATTATAAAATCCTATTCAGGTACGCAATTAGTCAGAAATTCGGATAATGCTTTATCTAAATGGTACGTCGGTGCGGACTTCCTGGACACTTACAATAGTTTGTATGTTAACAGGAGAATGTGAAGGAAATATCAGTTCATTGAGTGGAATTTTTATACCAATGAGGATAAGGTAATACATTGCAGTTGTTTACACATAACTACGTATCCTTCAGAATTTATACAATGAACTGAAAGGTGTTTCGGGGGGGGCAAATACCAGATACCTGAATCGTTTCTTTTTTATAAAGTTTTTTTTTTACTATGTGCAAAACATTGTGGCATTATATTAAGCATGTTTTTTTTATATTTCAGAGTAAATACGAGTAATTAAAGTAGTTTTAAGTTTTTTGTGCTACAGTTAATCGTTCCATAGTTATAATATCTGCTTACTTATGTTGTGACATTTCGTATAAATCGGAAAAATCATTAGACATTGTCACACGGTAGTTGTAGGTTTTGTGTGTGCAATCGTGAGGCATTTCAAAAAGGAGGCCTTAGTTCTTTAAAGTAATAAATTTGCATATGATTAACTTTGACGTAAGTATTTCGTAATAATTTGTATCGGTTTAAAACCAGGGCAATCATTTTAATTACAAAGTGCACGTTCGTGTTTCACGCAATAAAGTGGAATATGTTTGATTTTACGAAAAATACTTTTAGGTTCCAAAGAATTTGATTTGTTAAAACACCTGTAAATCGTAGTTAATAATATGAAGTTAAAATTTTCAGTAATTGAAAGTAAATGGATAAAGGGCCTCAAAATAAATATATTTTTTTTTTGGGGGGGGGCGAGTTCTTGAGGTACGCCCTAACCAAATTATTGATTGGGGGGGTAGGCGTGAAGAGATCAGACGTGGGAGGGGAACGTCTTTTTCATGGTCAGGAGGGTAAGATGGGCAAAACGATACACTAAGAGATTCGACGTATAATTTAAAAGGAAATTATAATTGGTCATTAGCAAATTAACAAGGAAACTAGAAATATTATTTTGCTGAATATTAATATTTTAAAAAATCTGTCACACCCTGTGATTTTATAAAATATCGAAATTTATTTCCAAACGTTTATAAAAAAAATAAATAAATAAATAATTAGAAATTAGCGCGGTTGCTCAGAGAAGAGCACAAAATAAATAAACGCGCTAGAGATCATACGTTTCTGTATTTTTATTTATTTTAATTCTTGTTAATTGTTTTAAACATTTACCCCATATCACGAAGATGTCGAACACAATACGGGGCTAACATCAAGTTTCTTATCAAATGAGCAATGCTGGATAAGGGAAAATTCTTTCCTAATTTTGTTTATTTTTTGAAAAAAAATCGCTTTGTCCTTATGGGAAAGAGCTTGATCCATCTTATAAGGAATAATGCATTTCTATTAAGAAAAATACATATTTTTGCAGTTAGTACAGCACACGAAAGCCTAAATTGCACTGCGAAACATTTTTCTCTATAGAAATATTTAAACTCACGCATTTCGAGAATGACACACACACAAAGCTTATTTAAACAGGATGGAAAATAATTGGGTGTTGGAAGAACCCCCACAGTCCGCGCCAATGTAGAGAGGGTAACTGCCCCCCCCTTCAATGTGCAATGGCGAAACATCGCATTTACCCCCTCAGTTTTTTTTTTCTTTTTGAGAAAAAGAAAGGTTAATACTTTTTTTTATTTCCTGCATTTTAAAATTCCTTCTGATTAAACGAAATATTGTTTGTTTACTATTTTAATCATTAACTATCTAAAACCTGAAATTCCTGAAACATTGTTTTCATGAGACGCCAGTTGGACTGGCTTCACTTGTCCAGTATGATTCCTGAGACACTAATTTAAACTCTGCTCGCTTCAGTATGAGAAAAAAAGTTTCACGAAATACCATCCTTATTAAAAATACTCAAACTGAAATTCCTGACAGGAATCGGGTTTTTATAAGAAGAGCAGGAACGTTTTTTATTTCACACTAAATATAATAAAATCAGTCTCTTTAAGAAATAAAGTGGAAAAGGGTGATGGAGAAAGGAATGAGATACTTTACACAACATAAGTACAAAAATATAAGTGCTGGAATTCATACCAATGTACAGGTGTTCAAATCAATACTGGATTTGAATCTCGGTGAGGCACGGATATTGTTTGCCTTACGGCACTGGCTCTCTCCCTTCCCTGGAACCAGGGATTTTAGAGATGGAAACAGCTAATAGCCCATTGAGGTGCTCATCCCCCTTCCCCATGCACATCCCCTAAAGGCATAGTTTATCATATCAGTAAAGGGTTTTATATCGAAAAGTCATACTATATATATATATATGTACACTTAGTGGCCACTTTATTATGACCACCTGACAGTTTTCAGCAAATGAGCTATGGCTGCCCGCTGTTGCCGCCAGATGGCGAGGCTAGTATAAAAAGGGAAAGCTTAGTGCTTGCGACAGTAATAGAAGTGATTTTTGGGTGACGAGATGGGCAAAAAATGCGATTTGACGGACTTTCAACGTGGGATGATTGTAGGAGCTCGGAGCCATGGACCGAGTATCACCGAAACCACCGCATTCGTGAAATGTTCCAGGGCAGCTGTTAAAGTGTTTAAAGACTGGACTGTCAGCCAAAAAAACTGGGTCTCTACGTGCAACGTGTGGTCGTCATCGACTAGTGACTGCTCGGGCGGAACGGAGAGTGTCCAGACTGGTAACAGGCAACAGAAGGACAACAGTGCAGCAAATTACAGACCATCTTAATCAAGGATCCCCTCAAAAGATCTCTGCACGCACTGTTCGCCGTACATTGCATCGGATGGGATATGGCAGCCGAAGGCCTGTTCGAACACCTTTCTTGTCTGCAGTTAACAAGAGAAAACATCTCCAGTTCGCACAGGAGCACAAGGATTGGACAGCCGATAATTGGAAACAAATTGTACGGTCTGATGAATCACGTTTTCAGTTGCACCATGCCGATGGCCGTGTGAGAATTTGGCGGAAACAGCACGAAAGCATGGACCCCAAATGCATTGCTACAACCTTTCAAGCTGCTGGAGGCAACGTTATGATTTGAGGAATGTTTTAATAGCATGTTTTGGGCCCTTTAATTCGTGTTGATCAACGTCTGACTGGCACATCATATCTAAACATCGTTGCGGACAAAGTGCATCCCGTCATGTGGATGGTTTGTCCCAATTACGATGACTATTGTCAAGAAGATAAGGCGTCCTGCCATAGTGCTCGTATTGTACAGGATTGGATTCAGGAACATGCAGGGGAGTTTACTTTGCTTAGGTGGCACCCACAATCTCCAGATCTCAACCTCATTGAGAATTTGTGGGATGAAGTTAAACGAGCCATCAGACAGCTAGATCCACAACCCTGCAATCTCACACTCCTGGAAAGTGCTATTCAGCAAGCATGGTCTCAGATTCCACAAACCACCTATCAACATCTCGTGGAGTACATGCCACAAAGAATCGACGCAGTATTAAAGACAAAAGGTGGCCCAGCGAAGTACTGAGGGGGTGGTCATAATAAAGTGGCTACTGAGTGTATTTTACCGCGTAATTCTGCTCAAAAACCCATTAAAAATAAATCTTCTTCGACTATGAATGCTACCAAGATAGTGAATTTGGCAATTGCACAAGATTTTTTTGGTCGTGAATTGATATTTCAAAGGTATGATGCCCTGAACCGCCTTTTCGAGTTCCTCTTCTCCCTCAAGCACCATGGAAATACGCCATTGCTCATAACATGAAAGGCTACGACGGACAGTTTTTCTTAAGATACCATCTCAAGCAAGGGATGAAACCCCATGTTATTCCCAAAGGATCAATGATAATGTTAATAGAAGTGCCCCCTTCCCCTTATGATCCATGTCATCTACTTTTACAATTTTTGGCTCTCTCAGGATTGCCTAAAACGTTTGGGATAGAAGAGCTAAAAAAGGGATACTTCCCACACCTCGTCAACACAAGGTAGGTAAAATCAGATTTTTTCTTTGTATTGCAAGCTTAGTCAGTCGAAAAATAAAAAGTTCTAATATTTTGTTGAAAAATCAATATGATATGGCAGATATTTTCCGGGGAAATTTAATTTTCTGAGAAGAAAAAAACAACTAATTAGCATTTTCTCAGTAAAAACTCGTATCAGTACAGTTATTTAAAACCAATATTATTTGCGCAAATTAAATTTTTAATTTTGTGCAAGTAATATGTAACGAAAGTATAATGGTGTCTATTACTTTTATGTTATTTGTTACTCCATAGACAATAAAGATTATGTGGGTGCTTTACCTGATCGTAATTTTTATTGCTCAGACTTCATGTCTCCTGAAGGTCGAGAAACGTTTATAGCCTGGTACGAGGAACGAAAAAACGTCCTTTCGATTTCAAGAAAGAAATTGTCGAATATTGCAGGTAAATTTTAAGATTTCAGATTAAACGTGTAATGCTTCTTTCTTCCACTGTTTTTTATTTGATCACTGGCCATAGCAGTGTCTTAGTGGGATTTTGTTTATTCCATATCTGATGTTGATATATTACGAAGATGCTGCATAGATTTTCGACACGAATTTCTCCAAGTGAATAATGTGGATCCATTCATGTACACCACCATCGCCTCAGCACGCATGGCTCCCAACAGGGCTGACCACTTACCTGAAAATTCCATAGCCCTTGTCCCCGCTAGAGGTTATATTCTCAGGGTGAACCATAGTCAGTCTAGTATTGAATGGCTATCATTCATTGCTCGTTCCGAGAATGTAACCATCGAGCATGCTCTTACTGGGAAGGGAGAGTGGTTAGTCCTTGGGTGCTATGCTGACGGGTACTGTCGTGAGATCAACACTGTCTATGAATTCCAGGGTTGTTTTCATCACGGACGCAAGAAGTGTTTTGACCCAGAGACTGTAAACCCTTTGTCCAACATTCCAATGTGGAAGTTGTACAAGAAAGCTCAAGAAAAAAGTAAAAATTCATAGATGCTGGATATAAGTATGTCGAGTAAAGGAAGCACGTATTCAACGACATGAGATCAAATGACAGTTTGAAAGAATTCCTCGAAGCTCATCCAGTCATAGCAAGGCTGAACCCAAGAGATGCTTCCTGTGGTGGAAGAACCAACGCTTTTTGTTTATTCTACGAACGAAAAGTTAAATACATTGATTTCTGTAGTATGTGTGAATATCCCCTGGGTCACCCTGAAATACACTGCTGGCCACCCAAAATGCAACACCAAGAAGGACACGAGATAGCAAAGCCAGATTTACTGGACACATAACAACAGATACAAAGATGAAACGATTGAGCTTACAGGCCCATGCGACTTGCAGAACACGCAGACATCAATAGTTCGTGTGGCCGCCATGGCTGGCAATAACGGCCGCTACACGCCGCGGCATAGAACGAAAGAGGCTTTGGATGTGGGCTTGCGGCATGTCGGTTCAGGCTGCTTCCACACGTTGCCACCGTTCATCAGGCGTAGCCGCGGGTGGTGCTTGCCGGGCCACTCGGTTGCCGATCAGCGACCAGACGTGTTCGATGTGCGACATATCAGGAGAACAGGTGGGCCACGGCAGTAGTGACACCTGGTGGGCCGTGATGAATTGTTGCACGATGCGTGCCACATGAGGGCGGGCATTGTCCTGTTGAAACGTGGCCGCTAGCTGGTCCTGCAGGTAAGAGAGGACTACATGCTCCAAAACGTTGGAGATGTAGCGGTGGCTGTTGAGTGTACCGACGATGAGTACTAGAGGGGTGCGGGTGTAATATCCAATAGCGCCCGACACCATAACACCAGGCGACCAACCGGTATGGTGATTCACAATGCAGGCGTCATACAGTCTCTTGCCGTGGTGCCGCCACACGCGGATCCGACCATCGTGTTGTTGCAGGCAGAAGCGGGATTCGTCGGAGAAGACAATGTCGTGCCATTCGTAGTCCAGGTGCGGCGTTCAACGGCCCACTACCGCCACACTCGCCGGTAGTGTAACGTCGAATGGTACGTGCTGACACAGGTTGTTGCGCAACACACCCCAATTTCTGCGCTAACGTTCGTGATGTGGCGGTACGAGCCGTCAATGCCAGCCGCACAACATGCCGGTCCTCTCGTTCGGTGGTGTGCCGCGGCTGCGGCAATCGCTCACGTCGGTCCGTCCGCCCCTCCTGCACCCACCGAATCCATACTCGCCTCACTGTGACTGGATGTCGTCCCACACGGGCACCGATGTCTCGGTACGATAAACCGCTGTCGCGATAAGCCACTATTCATCCTCTGTCGAACTCTGAAACGTGCTGGAATGTCTGCCGTATTCTGCGACGAGGCATCAGGAAGCTTCCCACGCACAAATCCGGCAGCACAACACACTTCCACTACTTACACCACGGCTTCTGTGCACCCTTCTTATAGTGTTTCTCGGTGGCGTGCCGGGCGCACATAATTTGCATATGCCCTGCAATGCTAATCGTTTGCATGTCCTCTCGCGGGCGATGCATGCTGCGAATTTCAGGCCAATCGGATGCTTCCTTCTTGGTGTTGCATTTCGGGTGGCCAGCAGTGTAGTTACAAACAACTTTTCGTCTCTTGAGTCTTATTTTGGTATTATAAAATGCAAAGTTCTTCCTTCCCGCAGTCTCTTCCATCCTGTGTTACCATATCGGTCCAAGGGCAAATTAACATTTCCTCTATGTGCCATGTGTGTTGACCTCCGCCTAAGTGAGTCATGCACCCACAATGATGAAGAAAGATTTCTAATTGGTACTTGGGTGAGAAAAGAGGTAAAAAACAAAGCGGTGGAAAGTGGCTACAAAATTTTAAACATTTTTGAAGTTTATCATTTCCCTGAGAGGCAGTGGCGTATATTCAAGGGGATCTAGGTAATCGCAGATGGACCAACTATTTTTTTGCTTTTAACAATTTTTGGAATTTTTCGCAGCCGTTTTTCTTAGAACAATTCACGCAGAGCGTAGGTATGTATTCAAGAAGAAACTTTATTCGCAAAGCGTTTTAATAAAAAAAAAAGAGAAATCCTTCATTCAGCCTGCTATCAGAAGCGTCAATGAGCAGCTCCAAAGGCCATCTCATTTCGGAGAGAGGGCGAAAGAGACCACGTGACCGAGGAGCGAAGACGTCCCACTCACGCTCAACGTGTGGTTTCCCTGCCCTGCAGAGAAAAGAAGCGTTAATGCGCACGCGCTGCTTCAAGGTAATAGGCAGCGAGGGCCATCTCATATCAGGGAGAGGGCACTGGATTTTTCAGTGTTAGTGTTTGCTTGAGACTGTTTCGTTACTAATTCTGTTACTTATTTAATCGTCTGTTTTTGTTTCATGATTTTTCTTTATCAAGACCTGTATGGCGTGCCCGTGTGTTATAGATGAATTATTGAAAATATCTTTAGGAAGCAAACCATTTCAAGAAAAATTGGCATTAATAAGAAAGGCGACCAGTTCCTAAACTACCAAATCTCTCTGCATTATACAAGGACAAAAACCGTTCTTCAGCAAATTATGAGAAAACATTGTGGTTAACAGGCTGCTTAAATTCGAATAGATTATTTTGCTGGCCTTGCCTATTGTTTAGTATCGAGAAGTCTGTGTGGTCAAATGGAGAAATTGTAGATGTATTTTAGATGTATTTTAAAATACATCTAAAATATTGTGATTTTAGATGTATTTTATTTAAGAGATTTTTTTTAATCGTCCTAAAAATTATGTCTACCGTACCAGTGAAGGGAGCGCTGTGTGTAAAATTCGTGGATTCTCTCTCAATTACAAGTCATTTTCGTTTCTCAACTTCGATACGATAAGAACATTGTGAACTGGATGATTGGTCGACTAGAAAATGAGGAAGAAGAAAGCTGTTCAGTGTTGCACAATGCAAAAATTGTGGGAGATGCGAAAAAACGAAAAACATTTATAGTTTTTGGAAAGAAAATGTACAGATTAGTGTATGACAAACGGGTCATAAAGAATGATTTCATAGCATACCGGTATGGATATTAAAACGGATATCATTTATGTAAATATTTAAATCAGAATAAATAATGCTCTTTATTTTTCTGTGTCTTTTTTCTCTAGAATTAAATCACGTGACACGAAAGTACACTTTAAGATATTTCTATTTAATAAGAAATCCACTGAATACAGTTTGGTTTTGACAGAGATTGACCAACTTGCAATTTTTCTGTTTTTACAAGAAAATGCTTATTTTTTACATATGTATTTCGATGGCAAATTGACTTCTTTAATAGCGTGACTAAATTCAAGAGCTGCTGGAATGGGTCTTTGTGATGTTTTATTTCCCAGTAAATTGTCCACCAGATCAACAATGTTGGAGTTAGGGAGAACTTAGTCTTTATACAGAAATTCTCCATTAGGGGTCCATGAAATAATTTTAGAATTCTTTTTGAAAACGTCTAAAATATAATGAGCATATCTAAATTTTTAGGTACAATCTGTAACACAAGATCTTCAACATCAGTATCTTTCGTTGGTGAAACATCAGTTTTAATTTTTGCAGGAAGTCAGCCGATACATCTAAGAGTTCTTCAGATGAATAATCTTTCGTCGAAGAGTGTGGTAAATGTAAATAACCTTTAATAATAGCGTAATTGAACGGGAATGTTTATTTTTGTGAAATGTAAGGTAATGTAAATATCTTTTAATTGTTGAATTTTAATGAATATGTAAATAATTATGAATCCTTGCAGTTTTAGAATGTTTTAAAAGTAATCGTGGGAAACTTCTTAAGGATATGATTTTTGAGTTCGATTTGGGAGGAGCCAGTAAGTCACCGGAAACGATTAGTTATCGGCGAACTTCATGGAGTGGACAAAACACAGGATTTCGTATATAGAAGGCTTTTTTTTAGAGTTTTAAAAGCGACTCATTAGGAAGGACTTCCGTTCTCGAGAAGGGGTTTCCATCGGGGAGGTGATTAGGAATGGAGATAGAGACTGAATGAGAAGGTGTTCGGACAGAGGCTTCAGGCTAGGGGAGAATGCGTCTGACGTGAGTAGAGCGAAGTGGAGACGTTGAAGGGAAGGAGTAAATTTTGAGAGGGAAGGTTGTCTGCGAGTACAAGCGGTAACCATGAATGAATAGCGAGGAGTTGTGGAGCATGAGAGATGGTCTAAGAACAGGTGACCAGAACTAATAATTAAATTAAGCAAAATCACGACAATAAAGGATTTTATCAAACGTCAACTCTCTTCTGTTACATGATCTATTAGTACTCTTGTAACGTATACTCTCGATTCACTTTCCTTTTGATTTTACTATCTCTGGTTATTTTATTTTACTATGTAAATTATCTTCTTACTGAACGAGATGTTATTTCACCCGCTGAATGAGATCTGGCAATGAGTGTAAGTCATGACGTGGTGGTAGCCAGTATAAATAGGCGCGTTCAACGATACTTAAGGAGAGCTTTTGTTGATGTGTGTAGGGAGAGCGTTTGTTGTTGCACGGAGAGAGCGTTGGTTTATGTGAAGGAGAGCGTTTGCTGTTGTACGGGAAGAGCGTTTGGTGCTGTATAAACTATTACTACACTACTAGCAGGAGACTTTATTCATGATCTTAATTAACTAGTAACAACAATCATTTGAATTCACTATTAGAAGCTTAGTACAAGCATTGAATTCATTATAGTATTAGTGAAAGCTATATTCACGATAATTAGCTTAGTTAAAAGCCATATTCATTAAAATTGGCTCCCGAACTTTTCTCGAACACGAGGTCTTGACAATTATTACCCATGTCTTCACTACCTGACACAACTTCAATATTTCACCCTAAGACAAGTTTCGGTGGTGATGGGATTAATCTTTACCATCTGCAAGAAGCCTGTGGGGCTCACTTTGATATGAATGATCTACACGTACCCAGGCATTCTTCACAATTTCGTAACTCACCAGCTTCCTATTACTCTGAGTCGCGGGTCGTACCTGAGGGAGTTCAATCCTCTCAGCGAAGCAGAATGCTTGCCCATTTCGTGCCGCATGCAGGAACAATTCATTTCAATGGGTTGGAGGGATCCTTAAAGTTCCTCGAAGATTTGGAAGATCATTTTGATCTATACAATATTCCTGAAGACTGCAAAGTACAAATCGCAGGCACTTGCTTGAAGGATACCGCTAAGACCTGGTATCGGCAGTGGAGAGTGTCTAACCCGGATTCTCATTATGAGAATTTCCGTGCAGAATTTCTGGAGGTCTTTCCTTTCGGCCTCAGTCGAGCTAGCCTTGCACAACAACTTTTTCTCGTCAGCAAGGACCCAACGATAGCCCTGTTGCATTTGCGTTGGAAACAACACGCTTATATAACTTATGGGATCCACATGCCAGTCATGTCGACATGTTGGATACCCTATTGCAGCAGCTCGACCCATTTTTACAAGATTTTCTTGAGGTTCGACACCCTGCTACAATTCATGAATGCCTTCGCCTCATACGAACGTATGAAGAGCGACATGGCAAACATGGTTCAACTCACCATGCTCGGGCACCCCGCGAGGCTTATTACGAAATCCCTCAGCGGCATAATAGGCATAATAACTTTCAGCGCGAGCATGCACAAGTGCACACCCAAGCTTCATACGTTCCACCACACAGAAGAGGGGCAAACCAACCGCGAGTTTCTGAACAATCTTCGGGATATCGTACAAATGCACAGTATGCTCGACCCCGTTCCAATCCGCAGCATTCGGAACGTTTTCATGCTCAGGGCAATAATGATTTTTCTGCCCGTGCTGAGGGAAGAAGTAATAGATATGACAATGTAAACAGACACGCGGAGTTCCCGACGCAGTTTTCCTCATCGTGAAAATTTTCCCGATACCCGGCAGGGTCGAGGTTTCAGACCGCATGATAATCCAACCAGGAATCCTTTAAACTTCCAAAGGAAGTAGACCAAGGGTCGGTCCTGCTTCCTGATACCGAGCATTCTGACCCTAAAACAGTATTAGTGACTGTCCAAACTCCTCAGTTGCCTGATGTGTTCTTGACAATTGAAGATATTATTGTCGAGACAAAGTTCGACACTGGTTCTGAAATATCAGCCCTAAATACGAAGTTTTGCACTGACAATTTTCCTGCAATACACGTTCAGCCTGCGACGCAGTATTTGCGAGGTGCAAATAACGAAATCTTCAGTATCACAGGAACTGTCACATTATCTCTAGGGCTGGGAAAAGCTCGTTTTACGCATTCTTTCCTGCTTATAGACGAACTACCTGTGAAATGTCTAATGGGCATGGACTTTATTCATACGTTTCAATTAACTTTGAATTTCGTACAACATGTGATTTCCTTTCCGGAACCTGTCGAAATGATTCCTACGGTTCCTATGAATATAACGAGTTTGTTATTGAGTAACCAATTGAATGAGAGGCAACGAAACCAGCTTTCTCTACTTTTGCAGGAAAGCCCTGGTTTATTTTCTGATCAATATGGTTTCACACAGGTGGTTTATCATGTCATTGACACTGAGGGTTCGAAACCGATAGCGACGAAACCTTACCCTTGTGCTTCCCATAAGAAACAGGAAATGCAACGTCAAATTGCTGAAATGATTAAACAGGGCATAATAAGGGAATCAACAAGCGCCTGGGCTGCTCCTGCCTTTTTGGTTCCAAAGAAACAACCCAATGAATTTCGTTTTGTGACAGATTTTCGCAAGCTCAACCAAGTCACGAAAACGATCAATTATCCACTACCTGTCATGTCACATATTTTGCATGACCTGTCGTCAACCTTGGATTTGGAGAGTGGATATTGGCAGGTAGCAGTACATCCAGACTCCGTCGATAAAACAGGCTTTGTGACTTCTTTTGGGGCTTATGAATACCTACGTATGCCCTTTGGATTAGCTTCTGCACCTGCTACTTTCCAAAAGCTTATGGATACGGTTCTCAGACCTGTTCTGGGTCCCCATGTGCATGTATATTTGGATGACATTATTATTACATCCGAGACTTTTGACGAGCACCTTTCTCTGCTCAAACGGGTGTTTCAACTCATATACAATGCTGGCTTGACGTTAAAACCTAGTAAATGCCAGATAGCGAGGGACGAGATTGTATATCTGGGGTTGAAAATCACTCCCCACGGCTTATTTACGGATAATGAAAAAATTAGGCCTATTGTTGACTTTCCTCGGCCTAAAACAGCAAAAGAACTATCACGCTTTCTGGGAATGACCGGATGGTATCAGCAGTTCGTCCCCGCTTATGCTACAATCTGTGAGCCATTGTATGCTTTGAAACGTAAATACAAGAAGTTTGTTTGGACACCTGAGGCTAGCGCTGCGTTTGAAACACTGAAGTCTGCGTTGACTCAGCCTCCGGTGTTGGCTTTCCCGGATCATACTAAGGAATTTGATATTTATACTGACGCATCCGGAGTTGGTCTTGGTTGCGTTTTGTCACAAGCTGGGCATCCAATAGCTTTTGCGTCTCGTACTTTAGCCAAAGCTGAACGCAATTATTCAGCTACGGAACGTGAATGTCTTGCTGTTGTGTATGCTCTTGATAAATTTCAATGTTATCTTAACGAATTGACAGTTAAGATAATTACGGATCATTCTGCCCTTCAGTATTTGAATTCTGCTAAGCACCTATCTCAAAGACTTATGAAGTGGGCTCTGAAGTTACAAGAGAGCAATATCAAAATTTCGTATCAGCCAGGTCATAAGAATCAATTACCGGACGCATTGTCTCGCGTTCCGATTAGTGGGGTCCCCACAGAAACTACTCCTGGATGTCAGCCTTTACTTCTAATAGCTGATATAACATCCAGAGAGCAGATAATGGCAGAACTAATAAATGATCCAGATTTCGGGGATATATATTTTTTTTTGCTTGCGGGTTCGCCCTTACAAAGTGATCCTTCTCTGGCTGGAAGGTCACAACATTTTGAAGTCATAGAGGGTCTTCTTTACTATACGAAATCTAGGACTACTAGGGCAGAGTTTCGCCCATGTATTCCGCGAACCCTTAGAATGGCCCTTTTAAACGAATTTCATGACAAACCTCTTGCAGGCCATTTAGGTATTCGCAAGACCCGTTGTAAATTGCGGGATGTTGCCTATTGGCCTGGCATGTACCAAAGTGTGCTCGCATACGTTCAATCATGTCACTTGTGTCAGATTAATAATTACCGTAATGTAAGACCGGCCGGTCACTTGAAATGTAGTTCAAGTTCTCATGTTTTTGATATTATTTCCATAGATTTATTGGGACCTTATCCTTTATCTGTTAAAAACAAAGCTCGTTACGTTTTAGTATTAACTGATAATTTTTCTAAATGGGTTGAAGTTTTTCCCATTAAAACCGCTACGGCAGAAGTTATTTGTAATGTATTAATTAATGAAGTATTCTCTAGATATGGTGCACCTAATAAAGTAGTTTCGGATAATGGTCCTCAATTTATTTCTGACATTTTTGAAAGAATGTGTGCGAGACTACACATTAAGCATAAATTCATTTCCCCATATCATCCCCAGAGTAATCCTGCGGAACGCGTAAACCGCACGCTAGTGAAAATGATTGCTACATTTGTCATGGATCATCACGAACGATGGGATGACCACCTTGAGCTTTTTTCGTTCGCCCTCCGCTCGTCTGTTCACGAATCTACTAAAATTACTCCTGCAGAACTTTTTTCTGGGTCGCAAAATTAAAACCCCTTTTGAAAATTTAACGGGGATTATCGACGAACTAAACCAGCGACCAACTCCGCAATCAGTACGAATCATGGCAGAAAAAGCTCGTGTTGCAATGCTAGGAGCACAAGCGGCTCAAGCAAGATATTATAATACTAGGTGTAGGGAACCAGATCTTGTCGTTGGAGATCTCACTCTCGTGGAAACGCACTTCCAGTCTTCTGTTTCTCATACTTTAGTGAAGAAATTTGCACCCAGCTACGAAGGTCCATATCGGGTGGCAAATGTGTTTGAAAATAACATTGTTCTTGAAAAACCTGACAATCACTTTCAATACGTACACGTTGCTCAGTGTCGCAAGTATCATGAACGAAATATCGATTTTATAATCAACCCTACTCAACCTTCTGTTCCACAGACTCAAGAGTCTATATCTCACGATCAACCTAAAGAAATTTTGGACGAACCAACAAACATTTTTGAAGAATCTCCCGTGATTTTTTCTTCACCCTCCCCTCCTCAAGACGGGTTTCCAAACACGCAACCTGATTCTCCCATGCGACCAAGGCTCGAATCAAGTTCTTCAAATACTAGTATCGTTCCTTTCCCTCCAACCATTGCCAAGACTATTGCTGCACCATTTCCCGATAACTCTGCAACACCACAAGCTCCTACTTCCTTGAATACCTCATCAGAGAGTATTCCTATAGGCAGGAACAAACATCGCCCTGCACGACCACTAAATTACAGCAGCGACTCAGAGGCTTCGGATATTTCTGATTTATCAGTTATGAACAATAATTTGACTATTACAAACCGTCCAGCACCACCAAAAGCTGGTTAAAAACGTAACTTGTCTCCCCAATCTGCTTCGCCGCAACAGCGACGAAGGCAGAGATCCTTGCATCCGCCAGGGTTTCGCCCTTGGAACCTACGCTCAGGGCAAACAGGGCCGATGCCTGCTGCTACTCTCATGCCACGAGGGCGAAAACGAAAGCAAACGATGTGGCCGGAGCCACGTCCGTCCAAAAGAATGCTGGAAGGACACCACGGGCCCCAGCACAAAGGGACTACATATCAAAAGCCTGGGGGAGCCCGTTCCTATCAGCCGCAGGGATTTCCGGACCGCCAGACTTCGGCCGTTCCTGACCGTTCCTATCAGCCGCAGGGATTTCCGGACCGCCAGACTTCAGCCGTTCCTGACCGACGGATTTCAGCCGTTCCTGACCGTTCCTATCAGCCGCAGGGATTTCCGGACCGCCAGACTTCAGCCGTTCCTGACCGTTCCTGTCAGCCGCCGGGATTTCTTGACCGACAGACTACCGATGATCCAGTCACGTCCTTAAAGAGATCTACGCCACCTGAATTTACAAGTCCGATTAGGTCTGGAAAACGTTATCGTACTAGAGTTTTTTATGCGTCCTCGAGATAAGTAAGTTTTCGTGGACAGGTTCTTTTCTCCGTTTGTTGTTTTTCCTGCACGACCAGTTGGCGTGTCAGAATTTCTTTTTTCGTGTGGGCCGATGCATTCTTTTTTGTGTATATATGTGGTTTTTTTATATTTCTTCTATGTCCATCTACTAATCCAAATTTTTTTATATATATCTATGTGCTTAGGGGTAAAATAATAAAATTGTTACTGTTAGGCAGCTCCAGGCAATCTTCGCTGCTGATACAGTTGGTGTGTATTCAACGAATAATGAGAACGTAATTTGAAATTAAAAAAGTGATTCCTGCTAGGCAGAATAAAAGGAAGATATGCCGATGCAGGTTTGTTTTGTTCAAAAATACAAGTGTTTCACAGGCGAATACAGATTTCTTGATTTTGTCATGCCAAGTTTGATATTGTAAATACTGCTGCCACCAAACAACAAAACAAAACAGAGGTCGAGAAACGTCAATCAACGAAGTGTAAGACTTACACTCCAAAATTGATAGGTTTTTCGGAAACAAAAAAAGAAAAAAAAAAGGAAAAAAAGAAAAAAATTAAGGGGGAGATGATGTAACGTATACTCTCGATTCACTTTCCTTTTGATTTTACTATCTCTGGTTATTTTATTTTACTATGTAAATTATCTTCTTACTGAACGAGATGTTATTTCACCCGCTGAATGAGATCTGGCAATGAGTGCAAGTCATGACGTGGTTGGTGTATGTGAAGGAGAGCGTTTGTTGTACGGGAAGAGCGTTTGGTGCTGTATAAAGAGAGTTCGTTTATGTGAGAGCGAGAAGTCTCAATAATAAAGAATTTGTTGTAAGTACGTTTTTCTCAGTTCATAGTTATTGTCAGACCTCTGTCTGGCTGTTAGGTTTATTTCATTTAGTGTTATTAGTAACAACCAGCATAAGACTTTATTCATCTTAATTACTACTACAACATTACTACCAGTTATAAGTTTGTTCATTACTATTACTACACTACTAGCAGGAGACTTTATTCATGATCTTAATTAACTAGTAACAACAACCATTTGAATTCACTATTAGAAGCTTAGTACAAGCATTGAATTCATTATAGTATTAGTGAAAGCTATATTCACGATAATTAGCTTAGTTAAAAGCCATATTCATTATACTCTATTGATGTGCACAATGCTCAAGGAACCTGTCAATCTTCTGATTCAAACCTATTTCTGTAATATAAGGAAAGAGATAAAACAGTACTGTGACACTTTATCGAGGTCAGATAAAACTTCGTCCGTTGGTACATGTCTTGAGACTCACTCCTGCGGAACGAGCACCATTATTTTCGTGGCGTATTCCATCTTATTGGTACAGCGTTGTTAAAACTCTCAGAGCTGCAGGTATCAGCACTCCTATGATTCCACCTTTCTGAACCAAAATTCTTCTTTTCTTGAACAAGGGGACTTTTTTTATCAGCTAATTTCAGGAGCTTATCTTTATGTCCACGCAATTTTTGGTAATCGGTAAAAAAGTCGGAGACTGTTGATAAACGCGGAAAAAAAGTCTAGGAAAGAAAGTCCGATTAAAGAAAGGCCAGGTAAAAAAGTCAGAGATGGGCGTTTTGATTGTCATCATGGACTAACTAATAAGTCGATTTGACATACTGTTTGAATGTTGGGGGTGGGGGGCATACTTTCATTATTTACCTAGTGTGGTGGGGTTGCCGGAAAACCGCCACACAGGAAAACTGCCACGCGTTTTTCATTAAGGGGCCGGGCACAAAGTGCTATTCCTCCGAAGAACACTTTGAATGTGTGGCAGTTTTCCAACTTTCCTAATTATGTGTTAGTTTTCCAAGGCGCCTAACGACAGGAAGGAGCTCCTTTGTTTGTCTGAATTTTCATGCCGGTTCATACCAGTTTATGGTGACTGGCCACAAAAGTTCAACAGGAGGGAGGGGGGGTATAAAGATCGCCGTACGTTTCTTAAAACTACAGTGTTCGACGAAACAACAGAATTACACATGACTCATGATGTGTTTAGAAAAGGACGATAAGGTAGGAATTTTTAATAACGCTGCACTTGTGCTTAGGCACTAAATATTTACATAACATGTCAAGTTTGTGATACTTTTCTTTTACTTAATTAATTCATAGGGCCTATACCTTGGCCTTTTTAACAGCTTTTAATCCACCGACTTCATATTCATAACGTTTAAGTATCAAATAAAATCAATAGCATTGCGCTTTTGCCTAGGCACTAAATGTTAATTTATAGGGCCTAGGCCATTTTAACAGTTTTTATTCTACCAATGATATATTGACAGCGTTTACACGTCAAATCAAGTTAATAATAATGCGCCTTTACTTAGGCACGAAATATTAATTCAAGAGCCTAGGCCCTTTTACTAGTTGTTTATTTAACCAATGACATGTTTACACAGCAAATCAAGTTGATAACATTGGGCGTTTACTTAGGCGCTAAATATCAATTCAGAGGCCCTAGGCCTAGGCCTGTTTAGTAATTTTTATTTCACGGATGCCATATTCATAACGTTTACATATCAAATAAAGTTAATAATATTGCGGTTTTACTTCGGCACAAAATATTAATTTATAGGCCTTAGGCCCTAAGCCTTTTTGACGGTTTTTAATCCGTCGACTCCATATTCATAACGTTTATTTATCAACTTCAGTTAATAGCATTGCGCTTTTACTTGGACACTAAGTATTAATTCATAGGCCCTAGGCCTCTTTAATACTTTTTATTCTACCGATGTCATATTCATAAAGTTTATGTACCAAGTAAGGTTAATAGCATTCGCTTTTACTTAGGCATTCAATATTAATTGCTAGGCATAGGGCCAATAAATTAATAACTAGTACCTAAGTAAAAGTGCAATATGGTTAACTTCAGCTCATACATAAACGTTATGGATATGATATCGTTAGAATAAAAGCTGTTAAAAAGGCCTAAGCCAAGGGCCAATGAAACAATATGTAGTGCTTAAGTAAAAGCGGAATATTATTAACTTGGGTTGATATGTGGACGCTATGAATATGGCATCCGTAGAATAAAAACCACTAAAAAGGCCTAGGCCTAGGGCCTATAAATTAATATTTTGTGCCTAAGTAAACGCCCAATATTATTAACTTTATTTTCTCTGTAAACGTTGTGAATATGACACTGGTTAAATAAACAACTAGTAAAATGGCCTAGGCTCTTGAATTAATATTTCGTGCCTAAGTAAGGGCTTATTATTATTAAGTTGATTTGACGTGTAAACGCTGTCAATATTACATTGGTAGAATAAAAACTGTTAAAAAGGCCTAGGGCCTATAAATTAATATTTAGTGCCTAAGCAAAAGCGCAATGCTATTGATTTTATTTGATACTTAAACGTTATGAATATGAAGTCGGCGGATTGAAAGCTGTTAAAAAGACCCAGGTATAGGCCCTATGAATTAATTAAGTAAAAGAAAAGTATCACAAACTTGACATGTTATGTAAATATTTAGTGCCTAAGCACAAGTGCAGCGTTATTAAAAAATCCCACCTTATCGTCCTTTTCTAAACACAGCATGAATCATGTGTAATTCTGTTGTTTCGTCGAACACTGTAGTTTTAAGAAATGTACGGTGATATTTATATCCCCCTCCCTTCAGTTGAACTTTTGTGGCCAGTCACCCTAAACTGGTATGAACGCCGTGAAAATTCAGACAAACAAAGGAGCTCCTTCCTGTCGTTAGGCGCCTTGGAAAGCTAAAACATAATTAGGAAAGTTGGAAAACTGCCACACATTCAAAGTGTTCCTCGGAGGATAGCACTTTGTGCCCGGCCCCTTAATGAAAAACGCGTGGCAGTTTTCCTGTGTGGCGGTTTTCCGGCAACCCCACCACACTAGGTAAATAATGAAAGTATGTCCCCCACCATTCAAACAGTATGTCAAATCGACTTATTAATATGCCCATGATGACAATCAAAACGCCCATCTCGGACTTTTTTTACCTGGCCTTTTTTTCCTCGGACTTCATTTCGTCGGACTTTTTTTCCTAGACTTTTTTTCCGCGTTTATCAACAGTCTCGGACTTTTTTTCCTGGACTTTTTTCCTAGGACTTTTTTACCTAGATTCGCAATTTTCCCTTCTGATGAATTGAAAGGGAGACATAGCCTTTTAAAGTTCAAAGCACATTCACATATGGCTTTGATTCCACTATTTGGCAGTTTTCTTAAAAACATCTTATAAGTGTTTTTTTTTAGGAAAAATCTTTATTAGACGCTGCTACTTGAATGTGTTGCTCCGATAATGTCATGGTGTAGAATAACGAACTTTATAACACATTTAAGCTTTTAACCACTCCGTGTATGTGACTGCTTTACGAAGAGCGCAATAGTTTTTATCAGCTATCTGAATGTGTTGCTCCGATAATGCCATGGTGTAGAAAAACTAACTTTATAACACATTTAAGCTTTTAACCACTCCGCGTATGTGACTGCTTTACGAAGAGCGCAATAGTTTTTATCAGTTCGATGATGAACTTGACCTTGCACTTGGACATCAGGGAGGTATAATAACATTGGGACAACACAGAGCATCTGAGTCGTAAAAGATAATGCCTGTTAACTTTTCCAAGTACTTGCATTTACTTAGTCCTTTGGCACAGAATTTCAGTACAGAAGGAGCGGAAAAACGCTAAAAAGACATTGTACTCTTAGTTTCCGCTATAGCCCATGGAAGAATTTGATGTATGTTTCTAGCAGTCCAAAGGTACTGAGCAGTTTCCTTGGATGCAGGTCGCAGAAGGAAACTGTGGCAAAGAACAAACATGAGCTACTTCCCCCGTCTGCAAACAACATGCAGCGAGCTCTTTCACTATAAATTTTCCGTTGTGAAGGAGAAATCCTACGTCGACGACGACTGTCTTCATGGTAAATAAGGTGCTAATGCAGTGGTTGGTAAGCATATAGGTTTCTTCCGGTAGTATATTGGTGCGCAAGCGCATTTCTTCTGGGGTGCTCGGTTCGAATTCTGTCATGAAGTAGCTGAATGGAAATTTTGTAGCAGCCAGATACACCTCTTGAAAAAATTTCACTTTGTTGGCGTACAACTGTTCCTAAATGGGTGATTCGTTTCACATCTCTAAGTGACTTAAACAAAAACAAATATGGAGCATTAAAGGAAATTTCTCTCATTTCTTTGCCTTTATGGAAAATATTTTGTGTAATAAAAATAACTGATACATTATAGTGATGACTACCCCTTGTAAATAAATGGGTTAGCCTTTTATCATTCCCACATTCTACCATCAAACCATTTATAATAAAAAGCGTGTTTCTTTTTAAATAATCCTTGAAATTTGTTGGGATACAGTCGACAAAAGTAGCATCTGGTATTTCATCATATAAAGTTTGATGAACCCCAGGCAACTAAACCACGTGTTGCGGTGATAGGTAGATTACATCCACCTGATGTTGAAGTAAACGTAGCACAAAGTGAGTTCTTCCACACCCCGTGTCGGGGCACGCTATCAGAGCTGTGAAAGAGTGATGCAGCTTAGGCACTTCCATATGGACAAATAACGTGAATCAACACAATTTAAAGACATGACACATAAAATTGTTTTAAATCAATTTTTATTATTCACATTCTAAATTTTGGTACGATTCCAAATTTCTTTTGAACAAAATGATAAACACGTGCAACGTTTGTTTCACTTTTATAATTAAAAATTTTTTACAATGGAATATTAGCTTTTTCCGCGACATCTAGAATATAAGAGATACAAAATTGGCCTTACACGGCCGTAAATGAACTTTGGAGAGGCACGTCATTAAATTTCGCATAAATAAACTTGGAAACGAATCGGAAAATAAGTCCTCCAAAATATTCTCGGGTGTGTCCATAGGAATCTAAAAATTCCACCGTTATTGGGGTTTGGAATAAACATGGCCAGCCAGTGTTTTCCGGGACTCCCATAGTGATCCGTGTTCACCGTGAGGCAGGTTGGGAGCTTGGAAATCCTCTTAGGTAGTCAATTGCAGGCTAAAACACACCGACGAAGGAACGACGCGTCACACGATCTTACTTTAGAGTTCCAGTTATTTACACACTGTTCATTTATTTTAATTAGCAGAATCGCATAGAATGCTGCTGGACTTCGAAATTTCGATAATATTCTGGAACTCGGCGTACACTGAGAAAAACGTTTTGTTAATTCAGCAAAAAAATTGTTGAATCAACCAAAACATTTTTTCGATATGCAGTCAACAAAAATGTTTGTTGAATTTACAAATGTGTTTTGCGGATAATTTTTGTTGATTCAACAAAATTTGCTATCGGGACAAAACGTTTTGTTCATTTAACAAAATGCCTAGGTCGATTTTTGGGAATTTGTTTGATCCAACAATATGTATTGTTATCGTGATAAAACGTTTAGGTGAATTAACAAAATATAGCCAAAAAATAATTTTGTATTTTCGACGAAACAATTCCGATGGAGTTTGGCTAAAGCAACAAAATAAATCAACAAAACATCTCAACAAATCTATTTTGTTGTTTCAAACTTTTTTTCTCAGTGTCAAAGACAGAGGAATTTTCATCGACCGTGAAGAATTTTTCTAGGGTTACATGCTGTATGCTTTTGATCTTAGTCCCGATTTATGTGATTTTAGACATATGAACTTGATTCAGCAAGGAAATTTGAGGGTCGAAGTCAAATTTAGAAAAGCTTTGTCAAAAACCATTTCTGTGTTGATCTATTTCAAAATTTGACCGAAATGATTTTTAAAGCAAGCTTTTTGACTAAGCTTTTCTAAATTTGACTTAGACCCTCAAATTTCCTTGCTGAATCAAGTTCATATGTCCACAATTACAAAAATTAGGCGTGTGTCAAAAGCATACAGCGTTTGTAGGAAAATTCTTCACGGTCGATAAAAATTCCTATCTTGTTTTATTTCTTCACTGAGAAAAAAGTTTATTTGAAACTATAAAATAGTTTTGTTGAGCTGTTTTGCCGATTTATTTTGTTGCTTCAAACTCAATCGGAATTGTTTTGTTGGCAACACAAAATTATTTCTTTGGCTATATTTTGTTAATTCAATTATATGGAGGTGGCATCGACCTTACGCCAAAGCGCACGTGATTACTAGCTACTCCATACGGGCACTACCAGACTATACCACTGACCTAGAAGAATCTCGTTTTGCGCTTAAGATTTCGTTTTGAATTATGGCTGAATGCGAAGTGAGTGCATTGTTAGAAGACTGGGAGCTGTCAACTCTGATACAGACATTCAGAGGTAAGAATTTCCAATATATCTTAATAATTCTAACGTATTTTTATGCTAGTGTTTCTGTGTTATTTTGGTTGGATTCAGTGAATTTCAATGACAATTTTGCCTCACTTTGTAGACTCATAATTAGAATGAACACGATAGAATCCGCATCTTATTAGATGCGCAGGACACGTATTAAATTTAAACCCAGATTTCTGATAAAGCAATAATACATTTCTATGACGGCTTGCGGTTCCCGATCGCAAATAAAAATTTGCACATGAGATAATGATAAGAGTTGTAATTTATGTATAGAGCTTGATTTCATGTATAAGCTATACATACGCCGCCCCGGTGGCGCAGTGGTCTAAGCGATGGCCTCTGATCATTCGTCCGTAAGGGGTGCGGGTTCGAATCCCGTGAGGCATGGATGTTGTGTTTGTCTTAAGGCACTGGCTCTCTCCCTTCCCTGGAACCAGTGACCCAAAATTAGGGACGGGCGACTGCTTATAACCCATTGAGTTGCTCACAGTGGTCATTAAACCTACAATCAAAAAAAAAAAAAAAAAAAAAAAGCTATACATACAGGGTGTTTCAAAATTCCTGCGGCAACCAAGGATTGCATGGTGATAGTACACATAAAGACTAATAACGCCGCCCCGGTGGCGCAGTGGTCTAAGGCGCTGGCCTCTGATCATTCGTCCGTAAGGGGTCCGGGTTCGAATCCCGGTCAGGCATGGATGTTGTGTTTGTCTTACGGCACTGGCTCTTTCCCTTCCCTGGAGCCAGTGACCCAAAATTAGGGACGGGCGACTGCTTATAGCCCATTTGAGTTGCTCACGGTGGTCGTTAAACCTCCAATAAAAAAAAAAAAAAAAAAAAAAAAGACTAATAACATTTGCAATGTAGCATAGGGTGCCATTCCACTCCATCAGAAATACATATGGTAACGGAAAAATAAATATTTAAAAGAGTAACCTTTTGCACACGCAGAAGTGCAAATTCATAATTCCTGCTTGTCCCTGTTTTTAATATTTTTTTATTATGGTGGTGCTCGTATTAGCCAGGTCTGCAGACATTGGCATGTCTTGGTGACTGTCACACAGCGAAGATTCGCTGAACCCATTAGTATTGCTTTTACCAGATGATTTTCCCAATCTAGGCTGTAATTGTCAATATTATATTAAACAGTAGTTTTCAAAAAGGGTAAAAAAGATTCTATGTTCATGAGTGCATCTCCTTACCTTTAAATGAAGAAAAAGAAATGTACAACTCTCGCAGATATGCCGACCAGAAGACTGAACAGCCCAAAATAGCACCTCATCTCATAGATCTTTAATGTTTTTGGCCTGCTAATGTTCATTTACGTTAAGACAATAATTTACAGCAGCAAGGATATTGGGAGTAGGTCTGCAAACACTTGCTGAATTATATACACTGACGGAAAAAAATCACAACACCACGAAAAAATAGTTGTAGAGGAATGAAATGGCGGCAATACATTTGTATAGGTAACATATTTAATCGATTAAGGTTTCAAGATCACAGCTTATTGTAAGCGCGAGAAGAGCCATTTTACATGTGAAATGCTGGTACATTAATAACCGGTGTAACCGCCAGAATGTTGAATGCAAGCACGCAAACGTTCATGCATTGTGTCGTACAGGTGCTGGATGTCAGTTTGTGCGATGGAGTTCCATGCCTGTTGCACTTGTCGGTCAATACAGGGGCGGTTAATGCTGGTTTGGGGGACGCTGGAGTTGTCGTCCAATGATGTCCCATACGTGCTCGATTGGTGAAAGATCTGGTGATCTAGCAGGCCACGGCAACATGTCGACACTCTGTAGAGCATGTTGGGTTACAACAGCGGTATGCGGGTAAGCGTTATGTTGAAAAACACCCCTGGAATGCTGTTCATGAATGGCAGCACAACAGGTTGAATCACCAGACCGACGTACAACTGTGCCGTCAGGGTGCGTGGGATAACCACGAGAGTGCTCCTGCTGTCATAGGAAATTGCTCCCCAGACCATAACTCTAGGTGTAGGTCCAGTGTGTCTCTGCCGCAGACAGGTTGGTTACAGGCGCTCACCTGGTGTCCTCCTAACCAACACACAGCCATCACTGGCACCCAGGCAGAACCGGCTTTCATCAGAAACCACAACAGATCTCCACTCCGTCCTCCAATGAGCTCTAGCTTGAATCCACTGACGTCTCAAACGGCAGTGGTTTGGAGTAAGTGGAATGCACCCTACAAGGCGTCTGGCTCGGAGCTGTCCTTCAAGTAACCGATTTGTAACAGTTCGTTGTGTCACTGTGGTGGCAACTGCAGCTCGAATTGCTGCCGCAGACGCGGTACGATGCGCCACGGCCATACGCCGTACACGGCGGTCTTCCCTCTCAGTAGTGCCACGTGGCCGGCCGGAACCCGGTCTTCTTGAGGCAGTACCTTCCCTTGACCACCGCTGCCAACAATCGTGCACAGTGGCTACATTCCTTCCAAGTCGTTCTGCAATATTGCGGAAAAGAAAATCCACCTTCTCGTAGCCCTATTACACGACCTCGTTCAAACTCCGTGAGCTGTTGATAATGGCTTCTTCGTCTTCTTAAAGGCATTCTTGACTAACATCAACACATTACGTCGAATCTCAACGATAACTAACGCTCACGAACGTTACAGCGCGTATTTACAGCAAACCTGCTTTGCATGTTCCGAGGGGCGCTACTAGCGCCATACGTATGCGCCGAGCGCGAAATTTGCATAGACGTCATCCTACAGATGTACTCTCACCGCCTACCAACTGTCGTTTACCTAACACAACACCTTCTTGGTGTTGGGATTTTTTCCGTCAGTGTATTTATGGCAGTGTAACAACAACCTATTGGTGCTTCTGACCGTGTTTTGTTACGTGTGGTTGAAGCTGTCCCCCGAAAAACGTGTCGTAAGAGAGCGGCAGAGGTAGGTGTCCACCACACGACAGTTCTCCGGCGTCTGGCTGCGCTGGATAAGGTCAAAAAGCTGGACATGTGGCTGCCGCATAAGTTGACAACTGCCAACAAGATCAGCCGTTTGGAAGTCTGCACGTCGCTGCTTACCAGGAATAAACAGGAACCTCTACTGCATAGAATCTTCACCTGCGACGAGAAGTGGGTCCGTTATGATAATCTGAAACGATCTGCACAATGGTTAAGCAAAGCACAGCCTGCTAGACGGTATCATAAGCCACACCTACACACCGAGATGATGATGCTCCTTGTCTGGTGGTCCACAGCCAGGATAATTCATCGGAGTTTTTTTGGTAAGAGGCCAAACCATCACTGCAGAATGTTATTGTGCTGAATTACACCAGATGCATCGGAAATTGATGCAGAAACAACCGGCTTTGGTCAACAGACATGATGTTCTTCTGCTCCAGGAGAATGCCCGCCATTGTCGCACAACGAACGATGCTGACACTAAGTGCCTTGGGCTATGAAGCACTGCCTATTTCTCGGACTTGTCTCCGATATATTATCAGTTTCGTCGCCTGGGTCACTTCCTGTACGGGAAACAGTTCACGAGAGACAACGAGGTTCAACGTGCAGTTGAACCTCGTTGTCTCTGCAACTTCTTCGGTTCCCAGCCACAAGACTTTTTCGTTCCGGGATCATGGCCTTGCCGGAAAGATGGCAACTATGTGTCAATGCCGAGAGGGATTATTTTTGCCTAGGTAAGTTGTCCTACTTTTCAGTTCTCGCCGTCCACGTGTGCTGGTTCTTTGCCGGACATTTCATTCTCACCAACCAGATAGAAGAGCAAGAAGCAACAGCTGCGACCGTCATCGCTAAACCAAGCTCACTCCAAACGTGACGCCGCAATCCCTAACGATCGTTCTGCGGTACTTCATACTTGTATCTTTCCGCTGCATTAGGAAAGCTCGGAGCGGCGCAAAAAAGTAGTTCCACCGTAAAAAAATTCATAAAAACAACAACTAAAAGGCATCCCACAATGGAACACATACGATCGTCAAAAAAAAAAAAATTCTGCCGAAAAGCCTGCGAAGTAAAACTAGACATATATTTTATAATTGCTTCGGTAACAAGCTGAACTTCAGAAATTTGTTTTTAAAGTTATGGATTTTTTCCTGAGAAAGTGATGGAACATTGTAACGGGTTGCCTGATAGTAGTAACTAGAAGACTGGGTTCGATTCCCGATGGCGGGCGATGAGAATTTTTCCGTGAATTACTTATAAACGTGCAAAGAGAGATGACTTCTGTTTGATACGAAAGGAATTGTGGAAAGGTTTCTGAAAAATTTGAATTTTCCTGGCGTACAAAAAAATCCGTGAAATTCAGGTTTTTTCCTTTTCGTCATTTCACGGTAAAGGTTGTATCAGAAATACGTTTCGTTACTTTTTGAAAGGAATCACGTTAAATGGCTCGTGAATTTCAAAAAATGTTTTACAGTGTAGTCGTTGACTCAATCAAAACTGTGTTTTCCAAAACACTGCTGCCGATCCTTTGATCTACCGCCGAGCTCAGAAGTTCTCTGAGTTTTGTCTACAGGAAGAATAAAGGTTTTTTTTGTTTGTTTACCAGGTCTCAGAAGAGCAAATCCTTTTTTTTTTTTTTTTAAGCCAGATCTCGGAAGAAGTGTTTTATTTTTTATTTCTAGATCTCGGAAGAACAGTATTTTTTGTGCTTTCCAACCGTATGTTGAAGAAACGTATATGCTCCAGCTTTGTCCGTCTGTCTGTCCGCCCACCCGCCCAATAACTCTCGTGGAAATGGTTCGATTTCGATGAAATTTTAGTATGTTATAGGGGACGACCTGGGGATGAACTCTATTGAAAATGGGTGAAATGGAGTTATAGGTCAGGACATAGGAGTGGGATCCATTCCATTGCCCTTATGCGTCCTAACCTACGTAAAAATGCTTCTATTCTGACAAAACTTCAGTATGTTGTTCCGGAGGTATACTAAACCGGTTCTGTTGAATATCATCGAAATGGGGTCAAAGGTCAGGACAATTCCAGTCATTATCCTCATAACTTGAGTAATGATTTCTGGTATGTCGGAAAGCGTATCATAAGAAATGCATTGCATGATTTCACTAACTTGCTTTTTTTGTTTACCAGGTCTCAGAAGAACAAATTTTCGAAGAACATTTTTTTTGTTTATCAAGTTACCTGGTCTGCGAAGAATTTTTTTTTTGTTTACCAGTATTTCGTAAGAACAGTTATAACGAAGTAAATTTCTCCGTCATTTTTGTCCACGCCGGGGCTCGAACCCGGGTCCTCTCATTCCGGAACAAGTCACTCTACCAATTGAGCTACGCGGACGCTCGTTCTGACTATCTGCCTTTATGTCGTGTACGTCCTGCTGGCAGGTACGTCATACAGTTTTTTTTTTTTTTTTTTTTTTTTTGTAGAAAGGAAACATTTTTTATGTATGTTAACAGATCAAAGAAACGATAAACAGTGCCTTCTTGAAATATGCATTTCTTGCGGGTAATTTGCGTTTTATACATTTACATGCACTAATACCGAGAATAGCGAAATCATGCAATTTCATATAAACCGGATTCTGTTTATAACGCACTGGATGATCAACGAGTCCCTTTCCGTAAAGAGGAAAGATAAGAAAAGAAAGTCTTGAATCAGGAAAATGACAACAGTGAAGGACAGCACGAACAAAGTATTAATAAAATCAAATATGTCAAGCAATGGCATATTACTTGAAAAACTGACCACCGATGGTCAAATGAAATATTAGACTGGATACCAAGCGATAGGAAAATACTACATGGAAGATGGGTGGATGAAATTCTAAAGCATTCTGAAATGACATGGAGACTTGATCAAGACCGGCAGTTGTGGAAAAAACTTGGTGAGATTTTCATCCAGCAGTGGATTGATAATGATTGATGATTATATGTATTTTTTCAATATGTCTTTTGAGATATTTATATAACAATACAAAAATTAAAATTACACGGATTTATATCTTCAGTTTCTTTAATCAAACAAGCTGTAAATACTACTGAAATGACAACAGTAGAGGACAGTATGAACAAATTCATGCGCGAATTTAGAGGTACGAATCAGTAATATTAGGCGCTAAAAAAGAGGAATTGATATCAGTGTTATGATGCACGCACGCATATACTCACTGTTTCTTTACCATTTTCATTATCTACCTCAAGAAATTGTTAAAACCTATATAATAGGTTACTTGTGCCCCTAACGCTCTGACGTCATCAGTACTTGCAACGCCATCTGCTTTTATCTGGTGGCCGAAATCGGAACTAAGCTCACCGCTATCGCACGATACGTAAAATCAAAGAGGAATACCGGAAAATAAAATAAAGTTAGTAAGGCAAACTCCTTCATCTGTGGCAACACGCACGTGCTCGAACAGCTGTCTGCGACATTTCTTCTGTTACGTAGGTGTTATGTCGTGTTTTATTTAATTTTCTTTACATTGCAGACTAATATAAAATGAATCAGCGTTGTACATACGTACATACATATTACTAAGCTGTTCTCTGATATTCAGAGGTTAGCTACACAAAGAAATACAAACTACCATATAATTTTTGCTTACTGTTGCCGTATCAAACTTCTCCATTTACAGCGATCTTGACATACAACTCGGGCTTCGCTCACGTCCATCACACGCCGTACACAAGATCTTCTATACTTCATAATCTTTTTCTCATGCAGACACTCCTGAATCTGATCCTCCCATGACTTCCTTGGCCTTCTTCTACCTTTCCTTCCCGCCACTTGGGCTAAAAAGATTTTCTTAGTAAGCATCTCATCATTCATTCTTTCAGCATAGCCAAACCAGCGAAGCACATTAGTCTCAGACTTGCTAACAACATTTTGCCTCACATTACACAACTGCAACACATCTTCATTTCTCACACAATCAGAACGCGTCTTGTCACAAAGTAACGCATTTATCCAGTAACGCATTTATCCAGCACACAAACGACTTCTATGTTTCTTCTGTAGTACCCAGGTTTCGCTCCCATACATCAGAGTAGGAAAAATTACTTTCATAGACAGCCATGAAGGACTCTCTTGAGAACCCATCATCCCTGTGAAAACCTCCCAGGTTTTTCCCTTATTTATACTCAGTTTGAATTTCATGCAAACTTCGTACATCCGAGAAAACATACTATGCAACTGACTTTTGCTCTCTGCCAACAGGATAGCGTCATCAGCAAACTGCACACACGGATGTCAGCAAGATATAAACCAGTATTATCTATTTTGGCATCACGCATGCACGCATCTATAAATATATTAAACAGCCATGGTGACATTACACAACCCTGTCTGAGCCGCCCCGGTGGCGCAGTGGTCTAAGCGATGGCCTCTGGTCATTCGTCCGAAAGGGGTCCGGGTTCGAATCCCGGTGAGGCATGGATGTTATGTTTGTCTTACGGCACTGGCTCTCTCCCTTCCCTGGAACCAGTGACCCTAAATTAGGGACGGGCGACTGCTTATAGCCCATTGAGTAGCTCACGGTGGTCGTTAAACCTTCAATCAAAAAAATAAAATAAAAAACAACCCTGTCTGACTCCTGCACCAATAGAAAACCATTTAGATAAAACACCATTCACTCGTACACAAGCTTGACTGGGTGGCGCAGTGGTCTAAGCGATGGCCTCTGATCATTCGTCCGAACGGGGTCCGGGTTCGAATCCCGGTGAGGCATGGATGTTGTGTTTGTCTTACGGCACTGGCTCTCCCTTCCCTGGGACCAGTGACCCTAAATTAGGGACGGGCGACTGCTTATAGCCCATTGAGTTGCTCACGGTGGTCGTTAAACCTCCAATTAAAAAAAAAAAAAAAAAAAAGCTCTACTGTCAGCATACATGGCTTTTACACTGTGAAGTAGAGATTCCCAGTAACACCATATTCATTCAATAACTTCCACAAAAGTGTCCTATGTACTCGGTCTTAAGCTTTCTCTAAATCTATGAAGGTACAAAAAACTTTCTTACCAACAGCCAGATACCTTTCAATCATCATGCGTAATGCAAAAATTTGGTTAGTGCAGCCTTTACAAGGCATAAAACCACTCTGAACATCCCACACTTTCTTTGATGTAAAACCCCGTACTTTTTCAATAACGACCTTAATAAATACTTTCGCAGGCACACTCAGTAGGCTAATACCACGATAGTTCTTGCAGTCAGTCTGATCCCCTTTTCCCTAATACAAGAGAACAATGATAGCATCCTTCTAATCCCGAGGGACCATTCCTAACTCCCAACACAACTGGCAAATTTCAGTTAACCAGTCAATTGCAGAGTCACCACCATATTTCAAAATCTCAGCAGTTATGCCATCAACTCCCGGAGCGTTACCATTCTGAAGAGATTTTGGAGCTTTACACACCTCTTTTCTTGAGATCCCTCCTGTGCTTCCATCCTTCCCTGTGACATCATCTGCTTCTGCCCCTGAATCACCTTTGCTTTCCTGATCTAATAACTCCCAGAAATATTCACCCCCATATTTCACTTAACTCATTCGGCTCCCATATCATTCCCCCGATCCTATTCTTCACACAACTTACAACTTTGTTTCTCCTATGTTTCCTGATTCTCATGTACTTGCAGAAAGTCTTCCTATCTTTCCAAAAAGCCAATTCATGCCTTTCCACCTTCTTCCTATCTTTTGTCTTACTCTGGCGAACCAGCCTAACGGCTTCACGCTTCTTTCAGCGATATTCATCCACAAAAACTCTACCTTGCAACATTCCCTAATAGGCTGCCTTCTGTCTTTTTACTGCCTTTTCAATCTCGTTATTTCACCAAGCATCACCTCTGTTGAGACTGTAGATGCAGTGAAGAGAAAGTAGGAAGCCTATTTGGGGATGTTGCAAGGTAGAGTTTCTGTGGATGAATATCGCTGTAAGAAGCGTGAAGCCGCAAGGCTGGTTCGCCAGAGTAAGGTAAGCGATAGGAAGGAGAAGGTGGAAAGGCATGAATTGGCTTAAGTGAGAGATGGGTTTGCCTCCTCGGGAGCGCTCCTTAGTAACAATGGCACACACAACAGCAACTAGGTCTTATGTAAATCTTGGAGAGGTGCCAGTGGCGAAAAGACCCCAACTCACATGGTTTTGTTCCAGAATCCTTAGGTTGAATGACCAATTGGAACTGTCAGCTGTGGGCTAATCCCCCGCACTGATGCACTTACCTCATTAAAAAGACACAAAGAATCAGTGTTATTATAAATATAAATACCTAGATCTGTTTAAAACGCTGTAACCAAAAAAAAAAAAAAAAAGAAAGAAAGAAACCCCTGAAATCTTGATATCGAATTGAACAAAATCGCATCTAAAAGCATTTTGAAATCCGGCGTCTATTTGACGTGTTTTCAATCTGCTTCAATTAAAAATTGCATCCCGTCCTAGGTCGGGCAACATCCCCTATTTAGGAATATTTATTTAAAGCTTACAAGAAGCAAGTGGAGAAATTGAAACAGTACTCGCACAAGTTCTCACTCGATTCCTTAATGAAGTGAAGATTCCTGGTGATTGGAACAATGCTACAATGATCCTGCTGCATAAGAAAGGTAACATTGAGGATATCAGGAACTACAGACCTATCAGCCTCCTATCAGTGGTTTATAAAATCTTCACTAAAGTTCTTTTACATCGCTTGAAGGTAACACTGGACAAGACTCAACCGAGAAAACAAGCTGGATTCAGGAGTGGCTACAGCACTATAGATCATATCCACGTACTGAGAGAACTAATTGAAAGAGCGAGGGAATATGAACTTCCATTATGCCTGACTTTTATCGATTATGAAAAGGTCTTTGATTCGGTGAAACCATCAGCAGTTACAATGGCTTTGAAATCCTGTGGTATTGAAAATGCATACATTAATATTATTAATAACATCTATGAAAACGTAAGGGCAAAGATTCGGCTATTTGAGAATACAGCACCCATAAAAATTGGAAAAGGAGTCAGACAAGGTGATACTATATCTCCCAAACTCCTTAATGCCACATTGGAAAATGTCTTTCAATCACTGAACTGGGAAAACAAAGGGATAAAGGTTAGTGGAGATATATAACTCACCTTCGCTTTGCTGATGACAGTCATTTTGCAACTACCCCATCATAGCTGCAGAGTATGATCCAGGAACTTGCGGACAAGAGTAAAGAAGTGGGATTAAAAATGAACTTTCAGAAGACAAAAGTGATGTACAATGCTTTTACAAAAAATGAAGATTTATCGATTGATGAGGAAAAGCTGGAGATAACCAATACCTACATTTATCTTGGACAGCAGATATCAAGTGAGGGTCACATTGATGAAGAAATTACTCATCGTATAAAACTTGCCTGGAGAGCTTCCAGTGCTTACGTATGGTGCAGAGACGTGGGCCTTAACTGAAAGTGACGTACAAAGACTGCAGACAACTCAAAGAACCATGGAGGGGTGCATGATTGGTGTAACCAGGAGTGATAAGAAGAGAAACTCGTGGATCAGAAAAATGACAAGAGTGGAAGACATCATGATCAGAGTAAAATCGCTGAAATGGCAATGGGCTGGACATATTGCCAGAAGGACAGACCACCGATGGACAGCTGAAATTCTAGACTGGATTCCAAGGAACAGGAAAAGACCCAGAAGAAGACCACCTGGGAGATGGGCGGATGAAATTCGAAAGTATGCCGGGGTAACATGGAGGAGACTGGCACAAGGCAGACCGTTGTGGAAGAAACTTGGGGAGACCGTCGTCCAGCAGTGGATTGATAATGGTTGACAATGGTGATGATGATTTATAGCTTAAAAGCGGCCGTCCTATAGGATGGGATGCAGGCTAGTTTCTGTATAACAGTAGTGATGAAAATAAGTGGATATTTAATTTCATTCTGTTCCGCCATACAAGCTATAAGTATTTCCTACCCGTGCGCGAATTCACAGGTACCAATCAATCATGTTGCCATTTTTCAGGTGATCAAAACAGGAGGTGATATTACGAAATAAATGTTGCTATCGCTCAAGCCGAAGTATTTATTTCTGGAACTGTGACCCAACAACAAGTGGAAGCGAGGCGATGAAATGATAAATAAGGGAGACAAATGAGAGTAAATCATAAATCTGCAATGAATAAAAAACAGGGATAGGAAATGGGGGTGTTTCAATAAATACAATAGTAAAAAGGCATGTGAATTATCAAAGGTTGGCTTGGCGACGGTAACTAAGCTCTAGTGTTCCTGCGATCAATTCAGCGGGAATGAATTATTGGAAATGTGGAACAAACAAACGTTTGTACCACAACGAGCCTATCTCCATTGATTGAGGTGAAAAACACTATCGATTGCTGCTCTTTTGGCCAGACGGGCCCGTAGCGAGAGAAAGTTCCTTTGTGATCTGCTTTCGAACACGCAAGGAGAAACATGGCTTCTCCGAAACCAGGTAAGTTAATTATTATTGTTTAAATTATTCAGTGTACAACCTTATTATTGCCATCCGTACGAAAAGTCTACTAGGCATAGACTCGAGCTATGTGCTTCCTCCTAAGACGAACCTGAAAAGCCGCCGGGTGAGAGGCATAGATTTCTGGCTCGGTCATGAGCTCAGCTCGGGTTTGTGTTTCGAATGAGGTATTGGTGGTGTTTTCGTTTTGCGGCACTGGCCACAGTTGATAACGGGTCAAAAATTTGGAGCTGGATCTGTAACTGACCCCGACCCGACCCGGACAAATCTGCTTTGAACTATTTGTACATACAGGGCGTTCAAAATGTCTCTCTACGGTAGGTATCTTAGGTTCTATGGAAATCAAACCAATGTATTATGGAAACGCATAATTTACTCACTTACTTAGGGGAAGCATTGAAACCGTCGTCCTTCATTTGTAAAACATAACCTGTTTTACATATGTTTTTAAACACATCTGCGAGAGTCAAAAAGTCCCTGTGCAGTAATGTTAAGGCTGTTCCACATAATTTTGATAGCGATACAGTCAAATTTTTTGAATTAAGGAACTTGTATGTTTAATTTTAGTTTTTGCTGGGGTTTTTTTTTATAACATATCAAGCTTCAGAATATGTTTCACGGCAACACCAATGTTCACAAGCTTATGATGAGTTGGAAGTTTCCAACATGTGGATGTTGTTTTCATCATTGCCTCTCAGAAAGAAGGGACAATATTCCTTCCGAGAGCACTCTTTCTTCATATTGCATGACAAATCATTTTTAAATATGCGGGCACCAGTATCTAGCATAAAATTCCACTGCGCACATTTTTCTTTGAAATTTGTTTTCTTTTCAAAAATAAAACTGAAATAAAACCGGGTCGAAATCGTGTCAGGAATACCTTGACCCGACCTGTTCGACCCGCTGATTGTTAACCCATGACCAGTTTCCATGTCTGGCACTGGCTCTTTCTTCCTTCTCTGGAACCAGTGTCCTCAAATTTTAGGGATGGTGACTACTTATGGCCCTAACAGTTGCGTACAGTGGTTTTTAAACCCCAATGCAGATAGAACAGACTGCTCCGGTGTCACAGGGGTCTCAGCGATGGCTTCTGATTATTCGTCCGAGATGGGTCCGTGTTTGAAACCCGGTGAGGCATGGATGTTGTGTTTGTCTTACGGCGCTGGCTGTCTCCCTTCCCTGGAACCAGTGGCCCTAAGTTTAGGACGGGCGACTGCTTATGACCCACTAGTTGCTCACGGTGGTCGTTAAACCTCCAATTGAAAAAAAAAAAAAAAGATAGAGCTTAATCAGAAAGTCCCATTTAAAAGTAAAGTTTTCGGAGAATATCTGCTGTACTGTCTTCAATCACCCCAATAGTCCTGTCAAAATAGGGTTTTCAGATGAAATAAATATGAAAGTTTTGAAACTTGGCACACTTGTTTATCGGTATCTAGTGAAGATTATATCAAAAGTCCTGACGAATCAGAGGTGAGCTCTAGCCTCCATTTTGAAAAATAAGAACGTTTTTTCGGTTTTTCGTGAATACCTCGAAAACGGTTGGTCGTAGCCCAAAAATATTATTCACCAAATTAAAGCTTACAAAATTTCCTACAGAAAAGGCTCTCTTCACTTTTTTTGTATCTCTAATAGTTTCTGAGATAATCGGGTGTCAATGTTGTACTGTTTCGCTGATCGCTACGTTATCACTACGGTTTTTCATACAAATAAGCTAGTGATGTACTGTTTTGCTGATCGCTACGTTATCACTAGCTTATTTGTATGAAAAACCGTAGTGATAACGTAGCGATCAGCGAAACAGTACAACATTGACACCCGATTATCTCAGAAACTATTAGAGATACAAAAAAAGTGAAGAGAACCTTTTTTGTAGGAAATTTTGTAAGCTTTAATTTTGTAAATATTATTCTTGGGTTACGACCAATCATTTTCGAGATATTCACGAAAAACCGAAAAAGTGTACTGATTTTCCAAGATGGCGGCTAGAGCTCACCTCTGATTCGTCCGGAAGTTTTGATATAATCTTCACTAGGTACCTAATAATAAACAAGTGTGCCAAGTTTCAAAACTTTCATATTTATTTCTTATATTTGCCCATTTTCAACCTTCGCTGACAGGACTACAAAGTAATAAATATTGTTTGGAATTCCTGATGGAAGCAGTAGTTTTGCAAATGCATGGCTCATGTTATTGTTTTGGTTTAGTGACTTAAACAATCGTTTAGTAAAACTTCCTACCCTGGAATAACGGGATAGACAGGAGGCGGATTGGACCACCGGATTTATCTTTCTGGACCACTCCAGAAATGTCCCGCTTTCTGGAATTTTAACGTAGAATTACGTTAATGCCTCATTGAACGGGATGTCATGTTAGCGGTGGGAGCGTTACGAAATGCTGTAACGCAGGTTCGCGCTCAGTACGTCTCAACAGTTCAACCGATTCGCATCGGAATCAAAAGTGTTTGAATGCTAAAGGAAATCTAAAAATGCTTCATTTGTTAAAATCCGTTAATTAGATTAAAAGTCAAACCTTAAAAATCTGAACATCGATTTTCACGTTGTGTCAGTATTAAAAGGTGAATATCAAGAAAACTCTATATTGTACGATAAAAACTAAAATATCTGCGGATAGAACTTTCAAAACTCTGTTAGAAGAGCTCACATACGTTTTTTTTAATTTTTTTAAAATTTCAGAAATTAATTTTTAATTTTAAAAAATGTTCATGCATTTTTAATAAATCTTTCATTTTTTAAACAAATTAAAACATTTCCACTTCACTAACACAACATAATTCTACGTAAACTCCTGCGGTTGTGTACATATAACCCCCCCCCCCCCCTTTTTTTTTTTTGTGGTACTCATGAAAAATGATCATTAATTTTATTTGACATTAAGGTTAAGCGAAATTAACGATTTCTTTAAAACTGCATTTGACCTTTAGGTCAAATGAAGTTTTTAAAGAAATAAAGTTTCCTTCTGTCTGAGTGCTGTACCAGATTTTCAGCGGGTCTAGTTCATTTGCCCGACGTTTACTTCACGGAAGGGTCACTTGACCGAAAATCACTTTACCGAAAAGATTGTTTCACCGAAAGATCACTTGATCGAAACGTTCATTTCACCGAAGGGTCACTTATGGGAAGGTGCATTTCAGCGAAGGGTCACTTGATCGAAAAGTTCATTTCACCGAAAGGTCTCTTTACCTAAAAGTTTATTTCATCGAAAGGTCATTTTACCGAAGGGTCACTTGATTGAAAACTTTAGATTTCATTACAGGATCTGTTGAAGCATGGTGCAAGTTCGGCAGACCACCGAAACGATAGGGGATCATACTCAAATTGCACTTTTTATTTCTCCGTGTCACAGAGAACGCAAAGAATTAGTTTTAAGACAAAAATAATGAATTTTTAAGTCCCTAGGCCTCGGCTTAGGCCTTTTTAGCAAATTTTAATCATGTTCATAAGGTTTACATGAAAGTCATGTTCAGTGCTCATGTTCATAAGGTTTACCTAAAAAGTAAAATTAATTATGTTGCACATTTTTTCAGGCAAAAAGAATCAATTTTAGATCCTTAGGCCTTACCTTAGGCCTTTTTACCCAATTTTAATCGTACGAACTCATGTTCATAAGGTTTATATAAAAAGTCAAGTTAATAATGTTGCACATTTTTTCAGGCATAAATAATCAAGTTTAGGGCTCTAGGCCTCAACTGAGGCGTTTTTAGCAAATTTTAACCATGAGTGCTCATGTTCATGAGGTTTACATAAAAAGTTACTTTACATTTTATGTAATGCTTATGAATATGAGTAGAGTTAAAATCTGTTAAAATGGCCTGTATCTAGGCTTACGGTCAAAAAAAATGTTTTGTGGTTGAATAAAAGTGGAACATTATTTACTATGTAACACTTATAAGTATGACCTCGGAGGATTAAAATTTGACAAAAAAAAAGCACAGATCTAGGCTTTATAAATAATGTTATATTTCGAAAAACCTACTCGTGTGGAGGTGTTTCATAGAAATTAAGTGTTTTTTTTTATACAATCCGATAAAGTTTAGGCGGCCAGTTTTTCAAAAACCTGCACCACACATCTCTAACAACAAAATTCTAAGTTCTCGATAAACTGACCATTCGGTGAAATGATCTTTCGGTATAATGAACTTTTAGGCAAAGTAATCCTTCGGTAAGATGAACCTTTCGAGGAAATGAACTTTTCGGTCAAGTGACCCTTCGGTGAAATGTAAACTTTTAGGTGAAGTGACCTTTCGGTGAAATGAACTTTTCGGTCAAGTGACCCTTCGGTGAAATGTAAACTTTCGATCAAGTGATTTTCGGTCAAGTGACCTTTCGATCAAGTGAACGATACCCATTTTCAGCGGCCATCACAATAGGTAATAGAGTATCCTTCAAGATTACTGGGCATACCAATGGGCGTTTGCTCTAAAATAACATAAAATTATCTGTACTTGGGCGAGAAAAGTGCAGCCGGACTAAGCACGTTGTAACAGTTTAATTAGGCCAGCGATGGGGAGAACCTTTTCCGACTAGTGTACCACTTACAATTTGCTTTAATGCCTTCAAGTTTCGAGTGTGCCACCTCTCGTTTGCGTTTTTTTTTTTTTTTTTTTGTAATTAACATTAGTGTAAAACTTGTTGCTGAATGCTACTAGCCAAGGCATTTATGTTGAGTTCATAACCTATTGGTAACAAAGTTATGGACCCCATCAGTAGTCATAAATAATACGTATTTTATTTAAGTCAATCCCAATTTTTACTACATATTCCTGCTTCACTTCACATGTATCTTTCCCTGTGATTGTAGTTAACAAAAATATCTAACTTTGTTTGTGACGTCACATCAGTTCTTTAATCAAGACATATTGAAAACTTATCGGCGTTGTCCAAATAAGATTTAATATTACCTGTAACATCTTCACACATTCTTGTTATTCTGTCTTTAAGAGTTCCTTCTGGCTGACATTTCCTTAATTCTATTCACAATTTGTTACTTGGGAAAATCTTTCAATAATGTGTCAGACCTGGCTAAGAAAGCCGCCTTCAAAATATCACCATCACAAAGTGGCTTCCCACGCTGTGCAATACAGCGAAAGACAGATGAAAACTAGTCGTAGTGTAACGTACCAGGAGATGTGACGTACCTGCCAGAAGGACGCACACTACATAAAGGCAGATAGGAATCAGAATACATGTCCGCGTAGCTTAATTGGTAGAGCGACTTGTTCCGGAATAAGCGTACTCGGGTTCGAACCCCGGCGCGGATAAAAATGACGGAGAAATTTACTTCGTTATAGTAGTTATATTATTCCTTGGCCTGAAAGACAATACGGAACAATTTGATGGTTATTCATATTGTTTCACTTTTTGTGAAATGTACTCCCTTCTTTCTTCATTTGGCATGGAACAAAGATTTTTATGATTCCTTTCAAAATGACGCTATACATGGAATTTGCGAAACACTACTGTTTCCGTACACAGGTAACAGAAAGCTTAATTGTTTTTCTCAACGATTCCGAACTCCGATGTCTATTGTTCTTGAAATACTCGGCCACTATCTTTGTTAAGTTTCTTTTTTATACCGAAAACATGTTTGCATGGCCCGGATACAAAAACACAAGCAAAGGAACAATTACAGTACACAAAAGAAATAAGTAGCAGCTACAAACAAATCAACCTTCTTTGGCAAACTGAAGCTCTGGACTGGCGTCGCAGTGTTACCAAATTATAAATTTGAAGTCTCTCCATTCAGTGTTCAAGGTTACTTTCAGTTCTCACAGGAACTCGCTGTCTCACGCACGTCTTTCTGTCAGATTGGTTTTCTCTCCCTCTTGCAAAGGTAAGGGAGAAGCAGGAGAGATGGGGCTGGAGCTGAAGCAGGTGTGGACGTCTCGTGGTGGAAGTCTGTAGGAGCAGAGTGATAAAATAATTGTGTGCATGTGATGCTTAACTTTTTGGAATTAATGCGTAAGGCGATTAAAGGAGGTGAGGTTGATTTATTTACTACGCGTTTGGAGCACACTTCTTGGCTAGATTAATTTTCTTGTCAAAGTTCAGTTATTTGCAAGAAAACACTACAGGCATGCTGTTGAAAAATTCTCTCTAAAAAAACTAAATTTTTATTTAATGTTAATGTTTTCATATTAGTGTGCCACCCAAATCGTGTTCGTGTGCCACTCAGTGGCACGCGTGCCATAGGTTTGCCATCCCTGAATTAGGCTATAGTTAACTATAGTTAAGTCATTGAACTTGGAGCCAGGGTCAACGGCATACCCTGTATTCTTGAAGGATACACTAGTAAATATTGTGATGGCCCCTCATCCAGACACCCTTGTGCACAGACTGACACAGAGCACAAAGCTGTTCTACTGTCGAAATATTCGGAAATGCACGTTGCACGTACGTTTATTTTAAAAGAAAAAACGATTTACTAGTACCAGCAGGCAGGGCTTCTGAAAGAGTACCAAGCTTTTTCTCTAGCAGGACCGTAGCAAACCTTTTCTCATCTGGGAGGACGAGACTTGAAATTACGCCACTTCGCGTCTCACTCAAATATTGCGTGTTTTTTACTTTCTCACACACCGCCGTTACAGGAAAGTATTATGATCCTTCAAAAATCGCACTTCAGGTTTTTGACATAGTTTTGTAAAAAATGCAAAATCTAGGTAAATACCCAAGAACCACAGGTTGTAAGTTCTGAGTGAAGCATAAACGTTGTGCGAACGCCGACAACACAACACTCCACAGAAATTTAGAACGGAAAACAAACTATAGGGCAGAATGAATGAATTTTGGATAGTGAACGTAACAATAGGAAGAAGCTTTAGGTGTAGGGCTCGGAAAACTTCCGTTCAAGGTTAAATGCTCAAAGAACTTTCTGCGATAGAGCACAAATGATTAATTAGATCTTCATACCAACATGTTCGGAAAGGTTAGAGCATATTGTTTTCTATGCCTCCATCCACTGTTTTGGAAAATTCCCTTCATGGATATGAGATGTTCACACCTCATAGTGTATGTTATTCTGTAACCTGTGTGACGCAGTACAGAGGTGAAAAACATGCGTCAAGACGGCATATATGCAGCCAGGCATTCTGTCTGCGTAGCTCAGTTGGGAGAGCAACTTACTCCGGAGTGAGGGGGACACGGATTCGATGCCCGTCGCAGACAAACTTGTGTTTTCACACCTGGTTATCAGAATAAGGTTTTTTAAAAGAAACTACAGTAGGGCATGACTCTCTTTTTCAGTTACAATTTCTATTTCGTACATCCCCCAGAGCATGAATTTACGCCCCTGGAATGACCATTCTGGGAGGCCCTCCCGGTAGGTACGGCCCTGAGTACTAGCTTATGTGTCAAAATAATGCGTAGACTTATGGAAGGCGTCTACTCAAGCACGGTATATCAATACCATTGCGCAGCAGCCGTTCAGTGACAAAATAAAAATTAATTTCGTAGGAAAATTGCCATGTGGTGTATTCACATTAAAACTTTCAGAATGATCTTTTAATTAATGGTGATTCAAGAGAGCGCATGTTTTTTTTTTCTTTTAAAGTCAAAAGTTTCAAAGGAAAATCTCGTACAGCACTCAGTTTTGAACATTGTTTGATGCTATTATTCAATCATGAGCAGACTTTTATAATTCTTTAGCCGTTAAATTGTTAAAATTTATTCAATCATGAGTGGACAATCATGATTCAGTCATGAGTGGACAATCATGATTCAGTCATGAGTGGACAATCGTAATTTAATCATGAGCGGACTTTTATAATTCTTTTACCGTTAAATTGTTAAAATTTATTCAGTCATGAGCGGACTTTTATAATTCTTTCACCGTTAAATTGTTAAAATTTATTCAGTCATGAGCGGACTTTTATAATTCTTTCACCGTTAAATGGTTAAAATTTGTTCACGACCGAATTTGTTTTACAATGCATATTTCAACGGTGTCTTCGCTCTTGGGGGCCGTCGTTTTTGTGGCCAGTGCCTGAGCTTAGTCAACACTGGAATACATGTACGAGTATATATACAGGGTGTCACACTCGCTACCGAACCCGGCATTTCTTTAATAATATTAACACCAATTTAGATATTGCAACGAAATTTGAAGTGGTCTTACCTCATTTCGTGCGAAATGTGATGACATCACAACATGTGCTGGAAGTGGCCAACATTTACGTCCAGACAGCTTTGAACCCTGGGCTGTCCGCCAGCCAGCCGGAGTGCCCTTAGTGGCAGACACATTCCTAAGTGTGACGCCACTGAGGACAGTCCGCCAGCCTCTCTGCTGCTTTGTTATGCTATTTCGCTGAGCGTGTTTACACAATATATTTGTTGATAGTGGGTGCTCGTGGCTGTTCGCGTACTTGTGAAAAGGTATCGGTATACTCTGGATGAGCGAGTGTTTATTGTTCGTACTTATTGGAAAACAGAATCGATAAAATCTTGTCAACAGCAATTACTAGAGAGGTTTACAGGGAGACATCCGCCGAGCAAGTTCACTATTTGGGCATTTTCGAAGAAATTGGAAACCAAGGAGACTGTTAGACGACCATGCTGGAGGTCGTCCACAAATGTCCGAGGAAACGATCCAGAATGTAAAGGGCCGACTACTTGCGTCACTCAGGAAGTCATTTCGTCGACTGTCACAGGAAAGATGGTTGTCCAAAAGCACTTGTCAACGTGCTGTGAAAAAAGCGAACCTTCATGCGTACCGTATCCCCGCGGTCCACAAACTGAAAGAGCCTGACCACGTGAAACGAGTGACATACTGTCGAAGGTTTGAGACATTTTTTCAGGAAAATCCAGGCATTCTGGACTACACGTGGTTCTTGGACCAGGTGTGGTTTCACCTGTCCAGATACGTCAATTCTCAAAACTCCCGTATTTGGGCCAGTGAAATTCCCAACGCGATGCATGAAGAACCCCTTCATTCACAGAAAATTGGTGTTTGGTGTGGGATGTACCGGCGCCGCATAATTGGTACCATCTTCTGTGATATAACCATCACAACAGCTGCATATATGGAAATCTTCAACACTTTTGCAAATCAATTGGACGAAGAACTCTCCATTGGATATTATCAGCATGATGGAGCGACATCACACACCAGTATGTCCGAAATTCAGTCCTTTTTCGGCGACCGCGTCATTTCGAAGGGTCTACGGCCACCGCGCTTGCCTGATCTGACGCCTCCTGATTACTTTTTATGGGGATATCTAAAAGGGAGTCAGGAATCAACAAATGAAATTCAAGTCAGGAACCAACAAATGCAACTAAATATGAATACGACATACCTTGAAAAGCATAGCTCTTATTCCACGAATACGCACAGTCGTATCAGAATAATATGGCCACCCCCGGAATCAAATCACAGTGTACCCGCCCGGGTGCGTCTCAGAGTGCATGTGACAAGGTCGACCACAGGCGATACAAGCGGCTGGCCAGAACAGATGAGCCATAGTGCGTTGCGTCAGCACGATGGGCAAAGATAGTAATTTGACGGTCGTTCAAAAAGGAATGTTCATCGGCTACCGCTCCAAGGGTGGAAGCTTCTCAGAAACAGCAGACTTCGTGGGCTGTTCACGAGGTGCTGTAGTAAGAATGTACCAAGAATTGACCGCTGGTACACTGAGTACCTCCTGACGTCATAACTGTGGAGCCCCAAAGGCCATCGACCCCAGAGGAGAACATCGCCACAGTCGACTGGTAAAGGGCTATCGATGCGCAACAGTGCAGCAATTGACCATGCAAATGAACGCTGGGGCATCCAAGTACGTTTCCCCGATAACAGTAGAGCGAACCCTGTTACGCATGGGTCTCCGGAGTCGACGCTAAGTCCAGGCGCCCATGTAAACCCAGGTCCATCGGCAATGATGCTTGCAGTTCGCATGGAACTACAGTCGTCATTGGACAGTGGAAAAGTGGGAAAAGGTTGCCTTCTCCGACGAATCGAGGTTTCTACTCCCCAGAAGTGACAGTTGATTGCGGATGCAACGTCAGACACACGAGAACCAACATCGATCAGGTACAGGCTGTCAGTGTGCATGTCCGAGGGATGTTTTCCTGGTACGACCTGGGACCGCTGGTACCACTGGATGGATCGCTAAACGCCAATGGTCCCACTTACATTCTTTCATGTTGGACGTTTACCCCAGTGGTGATGGTGTCTACCAACAGGACCATGCGCCCTGCCATGTCGCTAAGAGGGTGCTGGACTGGTTCCAGGAACACGACAGTCATGTCTCCGTTCTCCCTTGGCCGGCGAAATCGCCCGACCTCAACCGAATAGGGCACTTATGGGACTATTTGGATCGACAGGTTCGACGTGACGACCCACAACCACGTCATCTCCGGGACCTCCGTGCTCTGCTGCAGTCTGACTGGGCACGTGTGCTTCGGGCAACCTTCACACCGTCTCGCCGCTGTCATTGGGGCTAAGGGAGGTTATTACTATTATTAAGTAGGTGGTCATATTATTCTGACACGACTGTGTATGTATCTATGTGTTTCAAGTTATGTTGTTTTCACATTTAGTTGTGTTTGACAGTTCCTGAATTGTATTTCAAGAAGTCTTGTGGCTTCGGGAGCTTAGTCAGTCAGCATTAGAATTCCTCCTGTTGAGTTCTGACACCAGAAACGCCATATATATATATATATATATATATATATATATATATATATATATATATATATACACACACACACACACACACACTGAGTGGCCACTTTATCATGACCACCTGACAGTTTTAAGCAAATGAGATATGGCTGCACGCTGTTCCCGCTAGACGGCGAGGCTAGTATAAAAAGGGAAAGCTTAGTGCTTCCGACAGTAGTAAAGTGATTTTTGGGTGACGAGATGGGCAAAAAATGCGATTTGACGGACTTTCAACGTGGGATGATTGTAGGAGCTCGAAGCCATGGAGCGAGTATCAATGAAACCGTCGCATTCGTGAAATGTTCCAGAGCAGCTGTTGGTAAAAGTGTTTAAAGACTGGACTGTCAGCCAAAAATCTGGGTCTACACGTGCAACGTGTGGTCTTCGTCGACTAGTGACTGCTCGGGCGGAACGGAGAGTGTCCAGACTGATAACAGACAACAGAAGGGCAACAGTGCAGCAAATTACAGACCATCTTAATCAAGGATCCCCTCAAATGATCTCTGCACGCACTGTTCGCCGTACATTGCATCGGATAGGATATAACAGCCGAAGGCCTGTTCGAACACCTTTGCTGTCTGCAGTTAACAAGAGAAAACGAACGTCTCCAGTTCGCACAGGAGCACAAGGATTGGACAGCCGATAATTGGAAATAATACAAAGGATGTTAAGTCAGATAATATCCGAAAACTTGAAAATTTTCATCATCCTGGAGCGGGACACGAACCCACGTCTCCCAGATAGCGCCCGGGTATGCTAACCACTACACCACCCAGAATGACCAATTTTCAAGTTTCCGATTAATTTGAATATAACCGTCACAGGATTCGCTAGTCGAAGCAACCGGCATTCATGTTTAGCGAATCTGGAGGTAAAGAATCTTATCCCGTGAAATCGGATTGTCATCTTCAAAATTTGTATTATATGGCGTAATCCCGTATTTCTTTCATGAATTGGAAATAAATTATGTGGTCCGATGAATCACGTTTTCGCCGCCCCGGTGGCGCAGTGGTCTAAGGCGCTGGCCTCTGATCATTCGTCTGTAAGGGGTCCGGGTTCGAATCCCGGTCAGGCATGGATGTTGTGTTTGTCTTACGGCACTGGCTCTCTCCCTTCCCTGGAACCAGTGACCCTAAATTAGGGACGGGCGACTGCTTATAGCCCATTGAGTTGCTCACGGTGGTCGTTAAACCTCCAATCAAAAAAAAAAAAAAAAGAATCACGTTTTCAGTTGCACCATGCCGATGGCTGAGTGAGAATTTGGCGGAAACAGCACGAAAGCATGGATCCCAAATGCATTGCTACAACCCTTCAAGCTGGTGGAGGCAACGTTATGGTTTGGGGAATGTTTTCTCGGCATGCTTTGGGCCCTTTAATTCTAGTTGATCAACGTCTGACTGGCAAATCATATCTAAACATCGTTGCGGACCAAGTGCATCCTGTCATGTGGGTGGTTTATTCCAATGGCGATGGCTACTTTCAACGAGATAATGCGTTCTGCCATAGTGCTCGTATTGTACAGGATTGGTTTCAGGAACATGCCGGTGAGTTTACTTTGCTTAGGTGGCCCCCACAATCTCCAGATCTCAACCCCATTCAGAATTTGTGGGATGAAGCTGAACGAGCCATCAAACAGCTGGATCCACAATTCTGCAATCTCACACTCCTGGAAAGTGCTATTCATCAAGCATGGTCTCAGATTCCACAAACCACCATTCAACATCTCGTGGAGTCCATGCCACGAAGAATCGACGCAGTATTAAAGGCAAAAGGTGGCCCAACGATGTACTGAGGTGGTGGTCATGATAAAGTGGCCACTCAGTGCATAGGTTACATTTTCGTTTCTACTGAAACTTCTGTATATGGATTATTTTTTAAGACTTTAACTGCTCGTGGGAAAAAAAATCGCTCAGTCTGAAGGAGTGCAAAAGGGCAACCCCCGTCCTATCTCAAGGGGTGGGGATTAAAAGTACCAGTGGCCGCGTAAGTTACGGTTTTCAACACTGGCCGCAAAAGCGTCTATTGCGTTTCAACAGGTCTCTTCCATCCAGGATCTAACAGGAATTTTTCATGAGGGAATTTTTGACGATATGTGTGGTTTTACAGTAGACTGCAAAACTAGAATTTTTGGCCTGGTTTGATAGTCCCAATCCGCTCCATAAAATGCAGTGCGTTTTATTATTTAAACGTTCTTTTTAGTAGTTGAATTACTTAGTCAGTGAGTCATCTAACTCGTTAAACATAAACCACTCTCTGGAAATAACAAATTGAATAAAACAACCAGGTTGAAAGAGATCAACATTTATGAACTTCAACTGTTTATTCTCCACGCAGTGAAGTTTCAGTATCCCACACACTTCAATTGACGTTTTTCAGGTGGTAATTCATCGAAATAATTTTAAACATCAATCGCACGTTTGCAGATGAAAATCTCAATTCTATACAGGGTGTCCTTTGCAATTCAACTGCAACACACTTTTCGTCTCTTTCACTCTTCCCAGACCCCATTCCCACACTGTAAAAAATTTCCTAAAATTCACGAGCCGTTTTCAGCGATTCCTTGCTTGAATTAACGAAACATATTCCTGATCCAACCTTTTCCGCTGAATAACTGAGAACCCGAATTTCACAGATTTTTCATACGTGAATTGACAGAAATACCCCCGTTAAACTTTCTCCGGATAACAAAGGAAACTGCAGCTTTTAACAGGTGTTAACGGAAAATCCTGAATTTTCAAAGAACCGTTCCGTGTTTCCTTTCGTATATTAACCGTAAAATTCTGTTCTCACTTTTTCCATATCTATATCCCCGCACGGGGATAACTGGTTTTCCAGTTATTTGGGGAGCGGCGCCCCCACGGCCCGAGCTCACCTTGTGACGGTTTCTATTGCCTCTGCGGCCTTGACGATTACATCACCGAAGGGACAGCTGTTCATCCAGCTGATGGGGGATGGCGTCCCCACGGCCCGAGCCGATTTTCTCTTATTGTTTTGCTTTTTTCGTCTTAAGTTCATATTTTGACATGTACCCGCCTCACTTGTAGGCTGCTGAGGTTGTGATGAGGCGCCAGCTCCGGGTTTTGTTCCTCGTTCTTTTCCCTGTCTTTTCTCTTTTATGTTACATTTTCTGTTTTTCCGGAGCTGGTTAGCTTAGACCAACCTGCATGTTTGCCGTGTGCGGTGACCCGTACAGGTGGAAATGAGGATGCTGGAGGCTGAGGTATTTAGGGGCCGGGTTGTAGTGTCTCCAGATGCCAACACTCCTCTTTGCCCTCTGCTTCACCCTAAACTGGAGGCTGGGAGCTAACCCACTCCTGGTCAGGAAGTCTGTGGCCGAGTTGCGTCCTGACTTCTAGCGGCTTGTCGTTCTGTTCGGCTGGGTGAGTTGGGGGGTAGGGTGGGTATGCCAAAGGGGTGTTCTCCGGGCACGGGAAAGTCTGGGTGCACGCCGAGCGTGTGTCTGCCCTACCAACTTGCTATATCCGCTGACTATCCCTAGAGCCGTGTCCTGCGTCCTCTTGGGCTTGCGGACCTCCGGCTCTCCCTCGTTGGGCTCGTTAGTGGGTGGGGAGGTTGGCGGACGAATCTTCTCATGGCAAATCAAAGTGTTTCCCATGCTGTACCTTTGAAGCGCCGTGTGGAGGATGGGTCACCCTCCTCCACTAAGAAACTACTCAGTTCCAACTGTAATGCTCTGTTTCTTCTAATCCATTCTGTTGATCCTGCACAATCCCTCAGTTCGAAGAGTCCTTTTTGGATTAATAAGGCTCTTCAGGCCGTTGCAGGCTCACCAAAGAGTGTTAAGAAGCTCCCGTCAGGGGATCTTCTTGTGGAGACATCAAATCCACGCCACAGTGCCACCTTGCTGGTGACGACCGTTCTGCTAGACGTTCCAGTCCAAATATCGCCCCATGGTTTCCTCAATTCCTCTCGCGGTGTTATCAACTCCCGCGACCTGCTGAAATGCAGCGATGAGGAATTGCTGGACGAACTTGTGGAACAACATGTCACTGGGGTTCGGCGTATTCTTTTCCGGCGGGATGGGAAGTCTATTCCCTCCCGGAACATCGTGCTCACTTTTGACTCCCCTACCCTGCGTACTTCCATCAAGGCTGGGTACTTGCGGCTCGATGTTCGACCGTACATCCCGAACCCCTTGAGATGTTTCAAGTGCCAGCATTACGGTCACTCCCAGCAGTCTTGCCGTAATGTAGCAAAGTGTGGTCGCTGTGGTTCCACAGAACACTTTTTGGCGGAATGCTCCGCTGAGGCGGATCATTGTGTAAATTGCGAGGGATCTCACCCGGCTTCTTTTAAGCAGTGCCCAAAGTGGATCGAGGAGCAGGCTATCCAACGCCTGAAGACGACCGAACATCTGTCTTATCCTGAAGCCAGACGCCGGATAGCTCCTCTACCACCAGGCCGGCGCTCCTATGCATCGGTTGTGGTCCAGAAGGCTACTGTTGCGGTGCAGACTGAGGTGTCCATCCCCGCTCGGTGTCCTTATGTTTTTGAGGACATCGTTGCTGCCGGATTGGAGGCACTGAAGTCTCGCAGCATTGAATCCAAGGCGCCATTAACATCGACGCCTACATCATCCTCTGTGAAGAAAACATCCTCTGCCAGCACTGGGACCCAGTCCCAGGGCGCACCTAAGAAGAGGCCGGAAAAGGTGAAATCAGGATCCTCCCCCTCGAAACAGAGCAAGAAACCACCAAAACGCCGCCCTGGTGGCGCAGTGGTCTAAGCGATGGCCTCTGATCATTCGTCCGAACGGGGTCCGGGTTCGAATCCCGGTGAGGCATGAATGTTGTGTTTGTCTTACGGCACTGGCTCTTTCCCTTCCCTGGAACCAGTGACCTAAATTAGGGACGGGCGACTGCTTATAGCCCATTGAGTTGCTCACGGTGGTCGTTAAACCTCCAATAAAAAAACAAAAAAAAAACACCAAAACCTCCGGTAGCGCAGCCCTGTGTGGGTAAGCACAGCCCTGTGTTGCCTCCGGACATTGCGGATGGTCAGGAGCTGATGGACGACTCGGAGACATTCTAGTCGTCTGTCATTTTCATTTTTCATCCTTTTCTTTTTCATAATAGCTACGCTCATTCAGTGGAATTGCCGAGGTCTGCGACCGCGAATTGATGATCTGAAAGGTTTACTGTCTTTGCACACACCTGTGTGCGTTTGCCTCCAGGAGACAAAGCTTCGAACAACGGACACTTTTCCGCTGCGGAGATATTCAATTTTCCGCAAGGATCACGAGGACGGTGTTATCGCCTGCGGAGGAGTGGCCGTTGTTGTTCCTCATGGTATTCCTGTCACTGCAGTTGCCCTTCGGACGACTTTGCAGGGAGTGGCAGTGATGCTATCTGTGAACACTCTGTGCACGGTGTGTTCCATCTACATAACGCCAAATGAAGCTGTAGGCCTCTCGGATCTGGAAGATTTAGTTGACCAGCTGCCGCCTCCTTTCTTCATCTTAGGAGATTTCAATGCACACAATCCGTTGTGGGGTTCTACCGCTCGTGACTCCAGGGGCCGTGTTGTTGAGTCCCTTCTCTCCAACACGTCCCTCTGTCTCCACAACACCGGGGCAGTCACTTATTTTCATGAACCCACCCGCTCGTACTCAGCCATTGATCTGTCCTTGAGTTCGCCATCGTTATATCCTGACTGGTCCTGGAGCGTGTCTGATGATCCCCTTGGCAGTGATCACTTTCCCATCTTTCTCCGTCTGGCAGGTGACGGGTACCGTCATCCTACTCGCCCTGCTAGATGGGCTATCGATCGTGCCAAGTGGGACTCCTTCACGGCTTCAGCGACCATTACTCCAGACATGGTGACCTCGGGTGCGATCGATGAAGCTGTTGCGGCGGTTACGGATTGTATTGTGCAAGCGGCAGAACCTACCATCCCCAAGACGTCGACTAAACTTCCACGTTGCCCGCGACCATGGTGTAATTCCACTTGCAAGGCGGCTCGTCAGGCCCAACATCGGCCTTGGGGTAGGTTTCGTCGGTACCCCACAGACGCTAACCTACTTGCTTTCAAGAGAGCCAAATCTTACGCGCGTTTGGTACTTCGTCGTAGCCAACGGGAATCTTGGATACGTTACGTATCCGGGATTAACACCGTTACCAGCTCTAAGATCGTTTGGGACAGGATCCGCAAGATTCGGGGTAAGTACCCTTCTGGGGAAATCTCCATTCTTGAGAGTGGTGGTGGAACGGTTGCTGACGCTCAGGGTATTGCTGACTGTCTGGGCGCCGCATTTTCTTCGGTGTCCAGCAGCCGCAATTACGCTGATTCGTTCCGGCCGGTACAGCCGCGGCTTGAACGGTCCAAGGTTTCCTTTGGACCGTTTTCCGCTGCCGATTACAACAGCCCGCTGACTGCCGTCGAAATGCAGATTGCCCTGAATCGGTCTGGCCGAACATCTGTCGGACCGGATAACATCCATTATGAACTGCTGAAGCACCTTTCTCCGTCCTCTCTTGAATGTCTGCTGGTCCTGTTTAACAGGATCTGGCACGAGCGTAACTTTCCCGAATCTTGGCGCACTGCCATTGTCGTTCCTGTTCTCAAACCTGGTAAAGATCCCGCTAACCCGTTGAACTACCGGCCAATTGCTATGACGAGCTGCCTTTGCAAAGTACTAGAGCGCATCATCAATTTTTGTTTGGTTTTTTATTTGGAATCACGTCACCTTTTTTCACCTCATCAGAGTGGATTTCGGAAATTCCGTTCCACCTCCGATCATCATCGTCGCCTTGAGACATCTGTCCGGGAGGCGTTTGTCCGGCGTCAGCACATGGTCTCCGTGTTCTTCGACATGGAAAAAGCTTACGATCGAACCTGGAGATACGGCATTCTCCGTGATCTGCGTGACTGCGGGTAATTTGCCAACCTTCATTGCCGGATTTCTCCAGAACCGGATGTTCCGTGTGCGCGTCGGATCGACCCTCTCTGCGTTATACCCACAAGAGCAGGGTGTCCCTCAAGGCTCCATTCTTTCTGTGACATTGTTCATCCTTCGTGTAAATCATATTTTCACTCTACTTCCTCCGTCGGTTCGTGGCTCCATGTACGTGGATGATCTGCAGATCTCTTGCGCATCTGTCAACATGCGCACCATTGAGCGGCAGCTGCAGTCGGCCATTAATAAGATCTCTACATGGGCCTCCCAAATGGATTTGGCTTCTCGACCCAGAAGACCGTTTGCGTGCATTTTTGCCGCAAACGGGGTCTTCACCCAGACCCTAACCTCCGTCTGGGGTGTTCTACCATCCCTGTGGTGTCAGAAGTCAAGTTCCTTGGGCTAACTTTTGACCGAACACTCACCTTCCGACCCCACATCCAGTCTTTGAAGGTGAAGTGCACGAAGTCATTGAGTATCCTGAAGGTCCTCTCTCTAACATCTTGGGGGGCTGACAGGCGCTCAATGCTTCGCATTTACCATTCTCTGATTCAGTCAAAGTTAGACTTCGGTTGCGTAACGTACGGTTCGGCACGTCCTTCCGTGTTGCGGCCTCTGGATCCTGTCCATCACCAGGCTCTGCGGCTATGCACTGGTGCTTTCCGTACCTCTCCCGTGCATAGCCTGTATGCGGAGGCTCATGAGCCGCCGTTATGCATCTGTCGTAAGCAGCTGTCTCTTCAGTTTTACCCAAAACTGAAATCTCTTCCTGATCATCCGCTGCATGGTTCCATCTTCCAACCGGCCTGTGTCCGCTTATTTTCCAACCGCCCCTCCTATGTTCCGACGTTCGGGATTCGGATGTCTGCCATAGTGCGCGATGCTGGTCTCAACTTGTCCAGGATTGGTTTGACCACCTTTTTTAACCAACCTCCTTGGCAGCCCGTTCTAGCAACGGCTGACCTTTCTCTTTGTGTGTGGCCAAAGTCTTCCACTCCTGCTCTTGTGTACCAGCAGCTCTTTGCTGAAATACAGTCTGTCTACCCGGATTTCGTGCCTGTGTTCACCGATGAATCGAAATCCGGGGATGTCGTTGGATCCGCTTTTGTGTGTGGCGATGCCTCACATGCTGAGAGGCTTCCGCCTGAATCCACCATCTTTTCGGCAGAGATGCGTGCGGTACACCTTGCTTTGTGCCACATACAGTCTCGATCGCATCGTCGCGCTCTGGTTTGCTCTGATTCCCAGTCCGTCATCCAAGTTTTCTCTTCTCCAGAGGAGACGGACTCACCTGTCATCCGTGATGTCCGTCGTCGTCTTGGAACTTTGGAGGGTGATGGCTTCCTGGTCCGATTCTGTTTGGTTCCTGGCCATGTTGGGATCCGGGGTAATGAGCTGGCAGATCTCTCTGCCAGGTCTGTTTCCTCCATGTCGCCAGCTCGGCTGCCACTGTCTTTCCGCGATTTTAGACCTTTGATCCGGACATTTCTCCTGGACGAGTGGCAGTCCCTGTGGTCTCAGCAGGGCAGCAATAAGCTGCATTCTATCAAACCACAGATCGGACTATGGAAGTCTAGTTTGCGGAAGAACCGTCGTGAGGAAGTTGTTCTTGCACGTCTCCGCATTGGGCACTGTCGTTTTACTCACCGCTTTTTACTGTGTGGCGACAGTGCCCCGATGTGTGAGGCGTGCCAGTGTCGTCTCACCGTCCTTCATGTTTTGTGTACTTGTGTTCGTTTTTGTGATCATCGTTTTCGTTATTTTCATTCTCATTTGTTGGACGAAGGTGCTGCTACACTGCAGACTCTCATTGGTGAGGACTGCGACCTGACCGCAGTGTTCTCCTTTTTTAAGGAAATTGACTTTTTTAACCTCATTTAGTTTTACCGTATTCATTTCCATCTTTCACTTTTACCGCTTCATCCTGTTTTCAGGCTTGTGTACGTGTTTTATTGATTTTGTTCTCTTTTGATGTCTTTTGTTTGGCGCTCTTTGGCCAACCATGGCCCTTGCGCCATTAAATTCTACTAACCAACCAACCAACCAACCATATCTATATGACGAAAATTTTCAGGAAATCAGAGCTAAATACTTCAAGTTTGATTAATTATTAAATTTCAGCCGTATGTTGACGGACTTAATTTTGAGGTTGTGTAGCGAGACCTGATATTGTGGATTACATATACGATATTAAGGCTATTGTGCCAACGTATATCCAGTTAGTGCGTCTGGTATTGTACACAAAGTGGTTTCAAGATATTCATATTACACTGCTGGAATGGCCTGGGAATAGCCCAGACCTTAATCCCATCAAAAATCTATGGAGCCGATGTGTATATTGTGTTACCGTAAGAAATCGTGTATTTGCAGGGTCGTCCGTGTAACCGTCTGTTCACCTCTTAACACAAAAGCAATTATGGCTATCAAGAGTAAATTTCATATTTAGGGGTTTGGTGAAACAATTCTAGAAGTAGTGCGTTTAACCTTTTCTTAAACACAATCGAAAATCATTGTTAGTTTTAAAAAGTCTCGAGTTCCGAAACATTCTGTTGCTTTGAAAAATCATGACGAAAAAATTTTTATTTGTGATAAATCCTCCTACAGAAAAAAAAAAAAAATTCTTATATGCCTATTTAGAAAAATAAGCTATTTAGAAAAATAAGCTATTTAGAAAAATAAGCTCCCCGGTGGCGCAGTGGTCTAAGCGACGGCCTCTGATCATTCGTCCGAACGCGGTCCGGGTTCGAATCCCGGTGAGGCATGGATGTTGTGTTTGTCTTACGGCACTGGCTCTCTCCCTTCCCTGGAACCAGTGACCCTAAATTAGGGACGGGCGACTGCTTATAGCCCATTGAGTTGCTCACGGTGGTCGTTAAACCTCCAATCAAAAAAAAAAAAAAAAAAAAAAAAAAACTCGCATTCATAGCAAAAAACATTTCATCATAGCGCGACTCAAGCCCTCTTCGTTTCGCTTTAAACGTGATCTAGTGGTAAATGTTGTGCTAGCTTATTTGGTAACGCTCTGTACTGGAGAGCAAATCATCGCGGGCTCCATCCTCACCCTCTGCAAAAGGAGAGATTCCTTCACTACGCACGTCAGAAAAACATTTTCAATTAGTCTGGGGCATTCAGGCTTTAAAAATATCGGGAAAGTAAATTTCTGCAGTATAGGGAGTGAAGAAGTTAAAATCAAAGTTTTTGGAAATTCGGGAAAGTTCTGTATGAAAAAAAAAAAAAAAAAAAAAAAACGCGAAACTGACATTTCTTTAAAAAACTTGAATCACTGACAACGGAAATCTTTAAATATTGAAGTTTCTGTTATTAGAAGCGGAATCTTTTCTAAACGGTAATTTTTAATCACTGAAGTTTCCGTCATTAGAAACGAAAACTTTTCAAAGCGGTAGCGGTAAGCTTAATCATTAATTTTCATAATGAGTTCTTACCGTTTGAACAGTTTTATTAACAGCACGACGTTTGTTTGCGAATGAAAATCTAAGGTCACGATGCAGTTTTGAAATTAGGAGTTCAATACTGAAAATACTGTACTAAAACACGTTACATTGGTTCGAAAATTATTTTTCTAACGACAAATGTCTTTGCGGCCTACGATTTCAGTAATCGTAGAGCCACCTGTAAAGCGCCGAGAGCTGCCGGTGCTTGGTTTCCGGTAGGAATACATCGCTCTAATGCTCAACTGGTTTCATATCTGGAAAATAATTAGTTGTGGAAAGCTCCTTAAAGTAGCCCTTTGCCAAACGGGAGCGATAAGATGTGGCACTATCTTGTTGAAAAAAAGAAAAACAGCAAGAGGTAGGCTCAGTTCTGATTAAACCGTCAGTTTGGAACATAAGCCCACGAATTGCAGATCGGAGAGTTTAAATGAGCTAGTCGAGTATGGATTCAAAGCCTTTATTTAATTTGTTATAGCCAACACAAGTCTATGATATGAAAAGTAGCTTACATAATTTTTACAAATAATGTTGGATACATTGCGAAAACAAAGCAGATCAATACACGAATTACCCGACGTGGTGCTCTGTCTTCTTGCGCCTCTTACATTTCTCATCACTTGCTCTTGCCTCTCGTTTTGATTTTCTCCACTTTTGCTTGCCTTCATTCTGCTAATTCCGGGGCATAGACACAAATGTTAACCTGTTGCACGAAAACAATTTTCAAAAATTTTATTGTTAAAACCATTGCGATATGTTCTTCATATATTTGAATAGATCTCGTCGAGAGCTTTAAAACGATACCACGCACAGTCGCTTTGCACTCACGGTTGTATAGATAAATCGCGATGTTGTCAAAAGTGTTCATGGGTTCACAAGTAAACAATTTTTTTAATGTTCAGTTCAAACCATTACGAAATGCTCTTCATATATTTGAATAGATCTCGTCGAAAGCTTTGAAAGGATACCACGCACAGTCGTTTTGCACTCACGGTTGTCTGGATAAATCGGAATGTTGTGAAAAGTGTTCACCGGTTCACAAGTAAAATTTTTTTTAAATGTTCAGTTGAAATCATTGCAAAATGTTCTTCATATATTTGAATAGATCTCGCCGAGAGCTTTAAAACGATATCACGCACAGTTGTTTTGCACTCACGGTTGTCTAGATAAATCGCGATGTTGTCAAAAGTGTTCATCGGTTCACAAGTAAACAATTTTTTAAATGTTCAGTTCAAACCATTGCGAAATGCTCTTCATATATTTGAATAGATCTCATCGAAAGCTTCAACACGATACCACGCACAGTCGTTTTGCACTCACGGTTGTCTAGATAAATCGCGATGTTGTCAAAAGTGTTCACCGGTTCACAAGTAAACATTTTTTTAAATTTTCAGTTCAAATCATTGCGAAATGTTCTTCATATATTTGAATAGATCTCGTCAAAAGCTTTAAAACAATACCCCGCACAGTCGTATTGCGCTCACGGTTGAACGCTGCGGCACACCCAGAAATATGGAATCATCTCCTCCGCGCACAAGGAGCGAGGGAGCGTCACGCGCACGAAGTATTGCGCAGTACGCGAATTGGATTCTATGCTGTTTACGAATATGCTAACACATTAGTGTTCGGCACGTATTTTTTACGCTATAATGATTTCAATTGGGACCTATTTTTGTCACAGGCAGTCAGCCGTAAGTCGGTCAATACTATCCGCGGAATTAGATGTAATCTTACGTCAAAAAAATATTCTGCTATGGGAAACGGATAAGTAATAAACGGGTATAAGCGGTCGGTACGTACTTCAACACAGCCCTGTGCAGTGATGGAGCTTTTAATAGTTACAAGAGGGGTATCATGTTGGACCGCGTAAACACGCCTCAAACATTACACCTCCTCCACCGGCCTGTAACTCCCAAACTTGACAACTGGATTACATGACTGCTATAACGAATCATTGAAATAATGCCCACAGAAAAAACGCCCACTTCTCGATTGCACTTCTTGAAAATAGGAAGACGGGCGGCGCAGTGGTCTAAGCGATGGCCCCCTGATCATTCGTCCGAAAGGGGTCCGGGTTCGAATCCCGGTGAGGCATGGATGTTGTGTTTGTCTTACGGAACTGGCTCTCTCCCTGACCTGGAATCAGTGGTCTTAAATTAGGGACGGACGTCTGCTTGTGGCCTATTGACTTGCTCGCGGTGGTCGTTAAACCTCCAATCAAAAATAAAATCATGTCCCCAGCTGTTGGGTTTTGATGTCTGATATAGAAATAAGGTTGTTTTTAATTTCATAAAAAAAAAAAAATTACTTGATTTCAAATGAGCAATCATCAATTATTATTAAGAGCGAGAGTCAAGTCTTGAAAGCGCTGGCCTCTGATCATTCGTCCGTAAGGGGTGCGGGTTCGAATCCCGGTCAGGCATGGATGTTGTGTTTGTCTTACGGCACTGGCTCTCTCCCTTCCCTGGAACCAGTGACCCTAAATTAGGGACGGGCGACTGCTTATAGCCCATTGAGTTGCTCACGGTGGTCGTTAAACCTCCAATCAAAAAAAAAAAAAAAAAAAAAGGTCTTGAAACAGAAACGCTTACGAGTCCCTGCGCCTTGACTTTTTTACATTTTTTTTTATTGGAGGTTTAACGACCACCGTGAGCAACTCAATGGGCTATAAGCAGTCTCCCGTTCCTAATTTAGGGTCACTGGTTCCAGGGAAGGGAGAGAGAACCAGTGCCGTAAGACCAACACAACACCGGGACACCTTTCGGACGAATGATCAGAAGCCATCGCTGTTAACAAAATTAAACTTCGTCTTGTATTTTATGGTCAAGTGTGCGCAAATACATGCTAAAACTGTAGTAGGAGTACCAGCACATCAATCCTTAGGTACTTAACAGGCACTTAGACCTCGGGCCTTGTGGACAGTTTTTCAGTAAAACTCTTAATATTTTGCTTATGTACACAGGTGGTAAATACTAATAAAGCGTATGGAACACATTGATCAAGACGTTCATGCAAAGCACCTAGGCCTCAAGACTTTTCAGCAGAATTTTTGTTAGTCTTAATATTTGGTATGCTTAAGTAAGAAAGAAAAGTAATAATAGAAGGAAACTCTTTAAAAAAAACAAAGAAACGAAGCACCTAGATGGAATCATCCAATCGATATGATAATGTGTATGTACATGTACAGAAAAGGAAATGATTGCAATTCCAGAGCAATTGAGTCTTTTATTCGTATAAAACAGCTACACGAGCGAAACAAGTCTGTACGTTGTAGCGCCATTTCTGGCTCAGATACAAGCGGTTACTCGGCGTGACATAGACTCATACAGTTCACAGCTATTGTCCTGAGGTATAAGATGCCAGATGGTGTCCAAATTTCTGGCCAGTTCGTCAGCATTCCGAGAGAGGCTTAGGTGGCGTCCCATCATGCCCTAAACATGTTCAATCGGTAAGAGGTCGGGCAATTGGGATGGTCGTTGGAGGGTGTTAATATTACGGAGGCAAGCCTGGGAGAACCGTACCGTGTGTGGCGGGTCATTATTATGTTGAAAAATTGCTCGGTGATGCTGCGACAGGAAAATGGCAACACAATAGGTTGTAGAATGACGTCGACGTACCGGTGAGCCGTGAGTGTTATAGAGAGGACTACCAAGGGTGTCCAGCTATCGTAGGAAATGACTCCCCACACAGCCACGCCTGGTGTGTGAGTGGTGTGCCGTTCCACGGTAAAGGAAGGATCAGTGAGTTGGCCATCTGCGCCAAGTGCAAACCGTGACTGATCACTGAAGACAACACGACGCCACTGAACGCTATCCCACGTTTGTCGGGCCCGACACCACTGCAACCGGTTCCAGCAATGCTCTCTGGTCAGTGGTAGGCAACTGAGTGACCTTCTCGAATGTAGTCCTCGGACAGCAAGTCTTCTCTTAATGGCTACTTGCATACCTGTAGAAGACTCAACACGGTTACGATTAGTTGAGAGCTTCGAATTCGGTTCTGTTCGTGGTGTTCTCACAATCGCTCGATCCTCGCGTTCTGTCATTGCCCTCAGCCTTCCAGTTCCCGCGCGCCTCGCTCCGACCCAAATGCCTGGCGATAAGGCGACTTGACCAACCGGCCTATCTCAGCGCAATTATACATCCTCTCTCAAATTCGCTGAACTGCTCGTAGCGTGCACGGATTGACTTGACCAACCGGCCTTTCTCAGCCCATTATACATCCTCTCTCAAATTCGCTGAACTGCTCGTGGCGTGCACGGATTGACTTGAACAACCGGCCTTTCCCAGCCTAATTATATATCCTCTCTCAAATCCGCTGAACTGCTCGTAGCGTGCACGGATTAGACTTGACCAACCGGCCTATCTCAAATTCGCTGAACTGCTCGTAGCGTGCACGGATCAGACTTGACCAACCGGCCTGTCTCAGCCCAATTATACGTCCTCTCTCAAATTCGCTGAACTGCTCGTAGCGTGCACGGATTAGACTTGACCAACCAGTCTATCTCAGCCCAATTATGCATCCTCTCTCAAATTCGCTGAATTGCTCGTAGCTTGCGCGGATCGACTTGACCAACCGTCCTATCTCAGCCCAATTATACATTCTTTCTCAAATCCGCTAAACTGTTAGGAGCGTGCACGGATCAGACTTGACCAACCGGCATATCTCAGCCCAATTATACATTTTTTCTCAAATCCGCTGAACGGCTCGTAACGTGAACGGATTAGACTTGACCAACCAGTCTATCTCAGCCCAATTATGCATCCTCTCTCAAATTCGCTGAATTGCTCGTAGCTTGCGCGGATCGACTTGACCAACAGGCCTATCTCAGCCCAATTATATATCCTCTTTCAAATCAGCTGAACTGCTCGTAGCGTGCACAGATCAGACTTGACCAACCGGCCTATCTCAGCCCAATTATACATTCTTTCTCAAATTCGCTGAACTGCTCGTAACGTGAACGGATCAGACTTGATCAACCGGCCTATCTCAGCCCAATTATACATCCTCTTTCAAATTCGCTGAATTGCTCGTAGCGTGCACGGATCGACTTGACCAACAGGCCTATCTCAGCCCAATTATACACCCTCTCTCAAATTCGCTGAGCTATCCACAAACCTGCTGTACTCGTCTAGAATAACGCAGCCAGCCAAAACCTCCTGCCGGTTGTAAATAGGTATGATACCTAGGTACTGTGTAGTTGGTCCGCGAGTGGCCTAGTGGTTAGAGCACAGTCTTACCAACCAGATTATCTCAGGATCGATCCCAGGTAAGTTCAGTTGCCCTGAACCACTGAATACTCGCTGTGCGTCGGATGAGCACGTTGAGCCGTTGGTTCCGGGGTATTAGACCCACCTTCCCTGTTCTTCCTGGGAGTGCTCTTTGTGACGTCATAATCTGACACTCCCGACTGCATCGAAAATTCAATCTAACGTAACTTTGTTTCTGATATTCAGCCCTAAAGTTCCATGGGACATAGGTAGTTGCGTCTAAACCTTCTCTGTGGATGTAAAACCTTCGAGAAATTGCTGCGTGGACTATGAATGAGTTGTGCTGTATTGTATACTTGCGACTGTGTTATTGAGTGAACACTGTGATCATAGGAACATAGTAAATGTGTTCGATTGTGGGAACAGCAAATGCGAGGAAAATGGAGTGCTTCATTTGAACCACTGAATAATCGCCTGTCTCCAATCGTTACGTCGGAATGATGGGCCACAGTGAAGAAATGAAGTCTGCATTCAACGACGGGACAATTTTCCCCATGGTTCGATATAGTGTCTTTAATATCCGACAACGCAGGAAAACATGACTTACATTGACAGGGACTTGACAGGTGGTACAGCTGGGAGAGGATATGTTAAAACGATGAAGTGTCGCTGAAACAGTCGACTGCCATGAAGAATTCTTCAATACATCAAACGTTCCCTCAGTGCGGTAGCACGAATCAACTATGGCAGTTAATGCTCTCTTCGAGTACCTTTGTTAACAGCAAGTCAGTAGTAGGAGCAGGTCTATGCCGCGCTCGCAATATTTCTGCGGTGGTAACACTTCCGGTTACGTGGAAAGAAGACAGCGTCGTTATCTTGAAGTGACGTCACGAGTGTGCTGCCCACCATTCGGAAGTTCCATCACACACAAGCTTCCCTGGACGTAAACGAAGAAACTATCTTTTCCGGGGGAAACATCCAATTTTTTCAGAAATGACGTCATAGGAGCAGTCGATGAAGCAACTTTTTTGTTGGTGACAACGATAGGTGTGGTACTATGTGTCCGCCATTTTTTTTTTTTTTATTAGACTTCATGACCCCACCTCTCTTGTTAACTTCGATGTTGACCAAGCAACTTTTAATTTGGGAGGGAGCAGTGTTTTCCGCCGTTTTTATATATCCCATTCCATCCTCCATTTCTTATTTTGGAATTTCGCAATTTATTTTTACATGGTGGAAACGTGGCTGAGAATCGAACCAGATTTATTTCCGAAAAAGCAACGAGACGTTCGGGTGAATTCGAACCGAGAAAATTTGCGTGTGAGCTGTTCTAATTTAGCTGCTGAAACATTGGTAGTAGTGGTTAATGGGGTTAAGAGATGTTTTCCCATAATGGTGAAGGCTGACTGAAGTACTTTTAGTTGGACGATTCACGAATAAATATAAAAAGGGCTTATGACTTACACAAACGAGTGCTTAAATGCTTCGTGCAAACACGCAGGTGTTTTTTCACAACTACGGAGAAATATTGCAGCGTCATGCAATTGCTACTAACGAGATGTTGGAAGACTCACATTCGTAAACTATATGACACGGAAGTTTGTTTTCTCTGTGAACAAGAGCCTATTATTTTTTGGTGCCTTCTTTTTAATTATACTCATAAATATACTTTTCTTCACGAATTTTCAAATGTAATGTGTTGTTTAAGATTTTTTCTGACTAACTACTTTAGTGCTTACCATTGTTCACGCTTTTTCTTCGTGAAATGAAGGACTTTTTTTCATTTTCTTCATTTTTCAACATTGTATGTCTTCTTTTCCTGTTCTGTTATTTTTCTGAAAGGGGACACATAAAATCTTTTCTTTATGATACATTCTGTGCAACTTATTGTTTTTAGAAATTAAGATTTTGTTCCTATCATGTTTATGCTCCTTCCTGCTTTTTCATGTGAAATGAAGGTCTCCTATATTTTATTCACGTTTCAACATTATTTTCTTTCTGTAGAGGTTCATTACAATTTTCTTGTTCTATAAGAAGACTTATTGAATCTTTTCTTCATAATATATTCTGTGCATCGTGATTTGAAAATTTTTTCCCACCATGTTCGTGCTCGTTTTTGATTTTACATGTGAAATGGTCTTTTCTGTTTTCTTTACGTTTCAACATTTTTTTTTTGTAGGGATTTATCATATTTTATTTTTTCTTTAGGAAACTTATATTTTTCTTAATGTTTTTCAAAACGCAACTTTGTTTTGAGAACTTAAGGGTTTTTTGATTCGTTATAGTCATGTAAAAAACAGTTTATCTTTTTCTTGTGAAAGCTATGAATTTATTTTCTTCCCATTTCAACATTAATTTCTTTTACTACATAAATTATTTTTTTTTCTGTAGAGGGCTTATGAAATTTTTTCTTCATGGTTAGTTCTGTGAAACGTGTTGTTTTCAGTAACTTTTCCGATCATATTTATTTTTGTTCATGCTTCTTTCATGTGAAACGAAGCACTTTTTTTCCCTCATGATTCAACAGTTTTTAAGGGGTTTAATTATTTCTATAGGAGGGCTTATCCAATTTTTTTTCAGAGTTTTTCAAAACGTAACTTCATGTTTTGAGAACTTAAATTTTCTTCTATGTGTCACGATTGTATTTATGCTCGCACAGGATTTTTCTTGGGGTTGAAATGAATTTATATTTCCTACATGCTCCAGAGCTTCATCTGAGCCTAAAAAAAAGCACAAAAGGGTTGTGAAAACACAAGTTTCTCCGCGACGAAAATCGAATCCGTGTCCCCTCACTCTTTTTGTCTTTGAAGCGAAGTTTTTATTAATTCCAAACAATGTGTGAAACAAACATCACACATTTTTCATTCAAATTTGTCAGAACTGACGAAACGTAATTATGGATTGATTTTGGATCTCGGGAATCATCCACTTGTAAACTTTTTAAGTAACTTCTTAAGCTCAGGTTCTACACTTCTTTCCTTGATTTCAACATGATCTTTGTAGAATTCATCGATGACGCATTTGAGAAGTGCGAGCATTAGTGACGTGTGTGTTTCAACTGTTCTCCTTACTCACTTCCCTGTTAGAACCTTCAACACAACATTCGCCTCATAAAGTATAGTTAAGGTGGCCACAATGCCTGTACTACCCAAGAAAAAACCAATGGCTCGAAGCATTGCCATTATTAATAGCTCACCTGGTCTAAGAATCCAGTTTTTTGACTTTTTTAGCCATAGTTAATTTTTAGTCAAGCTTGTAAAGGCCAAGATCCAAAGTTACAACTTTTTTTTATCCTGGGGTGACAACTGATGTTATTTTCTCCAACTTCTTCATGAATATGAGCTGCGTTTGTGTGTTTGTTGGATTGGCATCTATGAATGGGAGTACACAGACTTTAATTTCTTTACTTCGAGGATCACTTATAAGGGAATTGGATGCTGACGAAATCCAAATTGTAGTGAGTGGTTCTGACGCTGTCTTACATTCATCAGCCTCCGTTTGTTCACTGAGATTATGATGTGTATCCAGCAACTCTTCAATGGAACATTCTTGAAAATTCTTCAACGGCAAGACTTCCGTTATCATCCAGAGTAGGTCCTCATGCCTGTTGAAATATAAAATAGCCTTATTCCTCTCTGTGTAATCAGTTATTTGATTACTTACAGGATTCTGTGGTCTACACCCTTTGGGAATGTTGCAAGACATCAATCACCTCAGACAGGGACTGAGGAATCTTCTGCAGTGATCGAAGTGATGATCGTACTGATATTTCAGTTGGGGGCTTAGGACATCTGACTCCTCCTTCTCCTGATAAATCCCCATAACTGCACCGTGCAAAGTTCTTTTACCATACGGAGTATCCTCGAGGAAGTCAATGTTGTCAGCAGCTCAACAGACAAATCTGCCATTAACCAACTGGGAGGGAACGCAAGATCCACCACACTCACCCGTGCGTTTAATTACCTCTATGGCTATCTGTGTTCTCCAACCGAGGGGCTCTGTCTTAAACTATAGAAGATTTAGTGCTGTGCAGAAATTGAATGATGAATTTGTTGCGCGTAGCTGTTTGCATTGTGAGCCTTACTGCCACTTTCTAGGGCATTTCTCGAGTATGACGTAGAAGTCCTGGCGCAGGAAGCTTATCGTGATGATATATATATCTATCTATCATGATGATGATTGTATATATATATATATATATATATATAAAGCTATATGTATATAGCTTATCGTGATGAAGATTATACACTATCGACCAACAAGTAATTGGACACCCCTTCAATCGACTATATCTGCGGTCCTGATACACGTCACGGCCGCCACCGTTTAATATCGTGTGGGAAACAACAACGCAACCAGTCGCATGCAAGATGCCACGCAGTTCGGAGCTCTCTGATTTCGAGAAAGGTGTAATCGTCGGGTATCACAGAAATGGCCGATACATACGAGACATATCCAGCGAGTTGAAGTACCCAAAATCGACAGTGGCCTACGTGATTGGAAAGTGGAAAATGAGAGGTGACTGTCGGAATGTGCCCCGACCCGGCAGACTCACAAAACTGGGAGATAGAGACCGACGGGTACTGGCCAGAGAAATTCGGAAGAACCGCACCAATTCGATGGGCCACATCCGCGAGGAGTTTCAACGGGCATCCGGGATTGTTCTTTCGATGAATACCATCCGTAAGGAAGCCCATCTGTTCGGTTATCATGGAATTGCTGCCGCCCACAAGCCTTTGATCACCAAGTCTAATAGCGCTGCTCGGTTAACGGTGCAAAGAACGTCGACAGTGGACCGTTGAACAGTAGAAACAGGTTCTCTGGAGCGACGAATCAAGGTCCACTCTTTATCGTTCGGATGGCAGGGTCTGGGTTTGGCGTCTGCCTGGAGAACGCCTCCTGACGGAATATATTGTGCCAACTGTGAAGTTCGGCGGCGGTGGAATTATGCTATGGGGGTGTTACTCCTGGTATGGCACGGCACCCTTGGTCGCAATTCCTGGTAGACTCAACGCCGAGGCCTACTGCACCGTTTTGGATGACCATGCGCTTCCTACGTTGTGGCAGTTTTACGGGGGTGGACCATATGTTACTTTCAGGATGACAATGCCACCTGTCATGTTGCGAGGTCTACAATGGCTTGGCATGGTGACAATGGGATTAATCGAATGAACTAGCCTGCGCAGAGCCCGGACCTTAACCCTATCGAGCACTTCTGGGACGAGTTGGAGCGTCGACTTAAGGGGTGCCCCCACCATCCGAAATCGGTGAAGGAACTGACCTGTCTTCTCCAAGCCGAGTGGAAGAAAATACCACTTGCTGTCGTACAACGCCTGGTTGAGAGTATGCCCCGGAGGGTCGCAGCTGTAATCGCCGCTCGTGGAGGCTCCACTAACTATTGAAGGTGAAAAAACTTCGTTTTCCTTTGCGATCACAGGTGTTCAATTACTTGTTGGTAGATAGTGTATATAAACATCTTTGACAATTCATGTGCCCTGTTCATTACCGCGGTATCCCGCTTTTCTAAATTACTTTTCACATCCATCTCCCCTTTGCACCACTTTTAAAAAAGAACAACTTACTTTGGGAACAACATCTGCCAAATTTACTTCTTCAAAACTTCCAGTGAATTTCCATTTTCCACAAGTTAGCACGGCTCACCGTAAAATCAGAACTTCTTTAAGAAGGTGTTCTCATATTTTTCTCAAGTGCAACATCTGCTGTTACTTCCAGTGAGACTAGTTGGGGACACGTCTGTCTCACACTGAAAAAGCGAACTGAAAGTTACACCGGAAAACACAATAATAGTGTTATACACTGCTCAACAAAATTAGGGGAGCAGGTGATTTAGCGAGAACAGACAACTGCTGGTTAAATTTGCAGCACAATGTAAAAATATATTTATGAAAGGGACAAGAAAATAAAGGATTGAGCAGGTGTAAAATCATGTTTTAATGTAACAAAGATTATTTTTACAGGAAACACACCTGGTGCCATAAAAAAAAATCATTATTACCCATATCTTTTGGAGAAGAAAAAATAAGCTTTGACGAACTTTATTATCTGTCTAATAAGGTGTGTGGTCACCCCGAACGTGCAAGACGGCTTCACACCTGTGGGGCATTGAATTGATCTGGTGATCGAAGAGGTTTTGGGGGATTCTTCCCCACTCTTCAAGAAGGGCATTCGTCAACTGAAGGCGAGTCAACGGAGGTTGTGGTCTATCAGAAATGCGTCTGCCTAATGTGTCCCAAGCATGTTCGATCGGATTCAAATCAGGGGAGCATGACGGCCACTCCATACGCTCTGTTGTTTACTCTTCAAGCATCCGATTTACAAGGCACGCTTGACGAGGACTGGCGTTGTCATCAATAAAAAGGGCTGAATCGCCGATGGCAGCAATATAAGGCACGACCAAGGGTCTAACAAGGTCGTCCCTGTACCTTTGAGCAGTCAGGGACTCATTCCGAATGACGTACAAGTCAGTACGTGCACCTAAGATTATCCCTGCCCAAAGAAGCCCACCGCCTCCACCAAAACGCAATCTTCCTTGGGCTTGCGCTGAACTGTATCGGGTGCCACGTTCTCTCCAGATCAGAAGTCGTCGATTATCCGGTTCTACGCTGAATCTGGACTCGTCGGAGAAGAGATCTTGGCTCCACTCGGCAGGTCCCCAATCACAGTGTTCTTCAGCCCAGTTCTTCGAGCCATACGATGTCAAGGAGGTTAGTGGGACACAAACAAATGACCTACGTGCATACAATCCACGTGCGTGAAGGTGTCTACGAATTGTTTGTGTCGATAAGCTTCTTCCGGTTGCCATTAAAAGTTGGCTTCGAAGCTGGGTGGCATTTTGACCCCTGTCCCGAAGGACTGTTAATGACAAATAAGGGTCATCATTTGAGGTGGTAGCTCGTGGACGACTTTGACCAGGACGTCTTCGAACATTTCCTGTCTGTTGGAGCAGTCTCCACAAGCGTGCAATTTCACTTCGGCTCACTCCAATGGCAGACGCTACTATCCGTTAACTTTGACCGGCTTCCAACCTTCCTATGGCTTGCCACGCGGTGGTTCCTAGAACTTCATGTTGATTCAGCATGCTAATATGAGATAACGCAACAAACTGCTTCTCTTGTTAGCAGCGGTACAAGAATACAGTTCCGAAAGAACCACCCGTTTTATGTGATTTTCGCATGGACGTCATCACTTTTGAAGTCATTGCTGCTAATTTGAATGTCGAACTGCTTTTTACAGTTGCTTTTCATTATTCGGAGGGAATCTATTGACAGTTCAATAACATTTTACTCAACTGCTTTAAATAAAATCGTTTAAAAATGGTGCTCCCCTAATTTTGTTTAGCAGTTTAACTTCTGAACAATAAGAGATATCAAATTCTTTTAAGGACCTCCTTTATTCAGCTTTTATGGTGAACGAAAAAAGATCGTTATAAAATATTTGATAGGATCACTCTGAAAGAAGTTATAGGTTAAATTCTGATTCATAAACTGTAGCTGCGGCCATCGCAGGACCTCTGCCACAAATTCTGACAAAACACCTGGTAGTACATAATTATATGCTTCATTCACAATGCACCCTCGGTATCCATAACTTCCCTTCATTCAAAATCCCACGGCATTACATATGCCCCTTAATAAATGACTGAGCAGTGACAATGATCTTCCACCGAATGACGTCATGCACAACGTAAATAATTAAATAATTATTAGTGCAATTCTCACGCAACTCCTGTTGCCGCTGCATATCTGATAAATGACTTATCAAAAAATCATGCCTTTTCTAATCGGGATTTTTTTAAAGAGCTCGACAGAATCATGTCACTTGCCGAACAGTACTTAGTGCAATTGTTAAAAAAAGGCTCGTCTTGCAAGACACTTCATGAGTTCAATCTATGGAAGTACCTCCATGGGAAAAATAATTCTCTCGATGACCTACCTCCAACAAGTACCGGTGCACAGGAACATCTTCTTCGTACTTTCTTCCACACCTACCTAATGATACACTGCCTCGATGAAGCACAAGAGACATTGGATCCACTTAAGTTCGGCTTTAAAATGACAGATAGTAATTATTCTAATGCCATCAAAGTACATTTTTCCACTACCAGACGACCTTATTGGAGCATGTACATGCATGAAGTGCGCTAGATCAAGTTGTGTGTGTAGGGACGCAGAAGTTCCATGTTGTTTGTTTTGCAAATGCAACAGTGTTGACATTGATAAAATAGATTGTAGAGACCCATATTTAATTGAATGTTGCTGTTAAAGGAACATAAGAAAACATTTTACTTAAACCGATAATGTAGATTGTTTTTTACCTTTATCAACCAAGGTGTTTAAATATTATAAAATTAGCACTGCTTTGCCTTGTACAGAATTTCTTTGTAAATAATTATCAAACTGTTTTTAAGTATTTGCAAGTGCATATTTTTTGCGTAATATGAATTAAACTAAGTGTACTTTATACACAATTTCATTGAATATACGTTTTTCTCACTCTTAGTGTTAAATCTTCCTTAAGGAGAATATTTGCGTACTTCATGCAGTATTAAAAGGCTACTTTCCTGGGATAATGGTTTGAGAAATCAAGCAAATAGTCAGAAGTAAATTTGTAGATGATTGAACGCTGAAAAGTTTTCCAATAAATCTTACCGTTTTCGCTAAAACGCTTACTTTAACAGAAGGCAAGTGGAATGATGGCGGCCATCTTGAATGACGTCATACTCCAAAAACTTGGGGGGGGGAGGTGGCCACCCAACTTTTTTTTTGCTTCTTATACGTCCAAGTAGCTAATACAGAAAGAATTTTCTCTGTACATACAGTTGCACACAGAAGTGTTGTAAGCTGCAGGACTATTACTGAATGGTCACACTGTATACATAGGCAGATATACACAGTGCGTCAAAGAATGTTTAAGATTGGCGTTAGATTTCGGCCTACGGTGGCGCCACCAGTGTAATCGCGAATGCGTTATAAACCATGACCATCTGCTTGCTTTCTGCCAAAAGTACTGCGCAGTTGTTAAAGTAACTCAAACGAAACGGCCGTTCATTAGAGAAGTAAAAATTTTTTTTCATGTTGAATTATTAAGATGGAACAAAGGGCTGTTATTAAATTTAACGCAAAACCTGGTAAAAGTGCCTCGGAAACGTTCCAAATGATGAAACAAGTTTACGGTGAGTTTTTTGTTTAAGTAGATCAAATGTTTTCCTGTGACACAGACGTTTTTTGGACGGAAGAGATACTCTAGAAGATAAGCATACCGGAAGACCAAGTTCATCTAGGACACCTGAGATTATTAAAAAAGTGCGTGATTTCGTGGCAAACAATCGATGTGCGTCACTAAGAATGATGGAAGAGTTTTTAAACATCAACAAAGAAACGATTTGAACCATCCTGCATGAAGATTTGGGCAAAACAAAAGTCTGTGCTAAATTTGTTCCACACACGTTAACCAATGAACAAAAATCAAGGAGAAGTGTACATTGCAGAGACATCATTTCAGCAGCTGAAAATGATCCAAACTTCTTAAAATCGATTGTTACAGGTGATGAAACATGGTGTTTTCAATATGATCTTAAAACAAAGCGACAAAGTGCGGAATGGAAGTCAAAAAACTCACCACAAGCCAAAAAAACAAGAAAAGTTCCATCGAAAATCAAAACAATGCTCATTACATTCTTCGTTAGTAAAGGTATTATTCACAAAGAATTTGTTCCAAGTGGACAATTAATTACGGGTGAGTTTTATTTAAATGCTTTGAGGCATTTTATGGGCAGAATTCGTCGCATTCGTCCAAAATATCGGGATGAAAACAGTTGGTGTTTGTTGCACGATAATGCACCCAGTCACACCTCACTTCTTGTTTGTAGATTTTTGGCGAAAAATAACGTCTGTGTGTTGAATCATCCGCCGTATTCGCCTAATTTAGCACCCTGCGACTTTTCTTTGTTCCCAAAACTTAAAATGACGTTAAAAGGGTGTTATTTTGATGAAATTTTGACCATACAAACGGCTTCGACGCGTGCTTTGGAGGCAATTCCGCAAAGTGAACTGGAACAGGTATTCGAATCATTATTAAATCGCTGTAACAAGTGTATTGAAGCCGGAGGGACTTATTTTGAATAACAAACCAAAACAAATTATAATTTCTTGTTTCTATTTCATTTTACAGACCCAGTCTTAAAAATTCTTTGCCACACTGTGTATGCGTTTTTGGAGATTATCCTTTAATTTTTGAACACCAAAGTAGTTGAAATCACAAAGAGATTATATTTATCACAGCTAAAATCAACTATGATCAGCTGAGCATGACTAAAGACAGAGCATTTTCCATACATCAAAGCTTCATATTTTATGCCAATCACAGAAAAACGAGTTCTCATCTCCTTGTCTTTTAAAAGGATAATCTTTCGAGAAAAGTAACATATAGCGAATTACGTGTGATCTTCGTTTACCAGGTGTGATATAAAAGTATACAGACTGGATTTATTAAAAAAAAAGTACCGGATTTGAAACTCAAACGCCTTCGAAGTAGTCCCCTTCCGAAACCACACACTCAGCCCAAAGCTCTTTCCACTGCTCGAAGTATTTATTGAAGTCATTTTTGAAGCAGCCAACAGCTGCTCCGTCGCATTATGTTGTCTCCTCAATATCTTGAATTTTTTTTTCCTTTCAAGTGGTATTTGATTTTGGGGAAGAGGGGAAAAAAAGGGTCTCAGGGAGAGAAATCTGGCGAATAGGGTGGCGTTTGGACCTCTGCAATGCGATGCTTAGCAAGAAATTGCTGCAAAAGTTGCAATGCATAGGCATACGTGTTTCCACCCGCCACTCTCGTGCAATGCCGCAAAACCTGATCAGGCCAGACAATCAACAAGGTTGATTGTCTGGCCTGGTAGAGTTTGGAGTCTTCAACTGTGAAGACTGGGCCTTAGTTTCGGGGTCATACCCATAAACCCACGATTCATCACAAGTTATCATATCATAGTTTTTAAAAAAAGTTTTCGTTATTTTCCACGCACTCAAGCAAGTCGCTTGCAGCTGAAACACGGGCCTGTTTTTCCTTAACTGAGAGCAATTTTGGCACAGATTTGGCTGAGACGCATCTCATACCCGAATCGTCCGTAAGAATCGACTGAACTGAGTCGCAAACTAATGTTGAAGTCTTCAGATAACTCACGAACAGAAATTCGGAGATTTTCCTGCACAGCTGTGCCTACAAGTTCGACATTGTTTTCACCCTTTTGCTGGTTGCGGGTTTACCAGACAGTTCATCACTCTCAACACCTTCACGTCCATCTTTAAAACGTTTATGCCACTTATAAATTTTTGTACGACTCATACAATCCTCCCTAGAGACGTTCTGTAACTTTAAGTATGTGTCTTTGCAAGTTTCGCCAAGTTTTGACAAAATCTCATGCAAATTCGTTGATACCTTTTTTTCCTACATGACAAATGCCACGAATAGCTTCACACACGTAAGAACAAAGCATTACTGTAAAAACTTCCGGACGACCAATAAGGGAGACGTGACTCACGCTAGCAAAGTAGGTTCCAAGGGCAACCTATGCCAAACCTCTTCCTGCTGAGTCCGCGATTCAGAGCTTATGCAACCAGTCTGGATACTTTTTTATCACACCTCGTATTGAAATACTTCATCAAGCAGTGAAATGGACAAATTCTTGATTGTGCCCTTTCTTCGAAGTTTTCACTCCCTGGGGCGACTGCTTATAGCCCATTGAGTTACTCACGGTGGTCGTTAAACCTCCAATAAAAAAAAAACCCAACAAGCAAACAAAAACGTAGCTACGTTCCTTCGCCCACTACAGGCTCATAGACCTGTGACGTGAGAAGCAATTATAGGTTATGGAGCGCTCTTAGTTTTTCTGCGGTGGCAACATTTCCTGTTACATGGAAAGAAGGCAGCGTCATTAACTGGAACTGACCACACAGGTGAGCGTGGCTATCTTTCGGAAGTGCCATCCAGACACGCCTCCTTTGAGGTCAACGAAGAAACTTTTTTCCAGTAACAACACCTCAGTTTCAGTAATGACATCATCGTTGCAGTCATCAGTGTCGACGGAGAAACTCTTTTTTGGCGGTGGCAAGGGTGGATATGGGACTATGTGTCCGCCATTTTTATTGAACTCAATGACCTCCCACGTAGTTATCGTCGATGTTGGCGAAGTAACTTTTAATTTTGGGAGGTAGTAATTTTTTCCGCCATTTTTTTTTTTTTTTTTTTTTTTTTCATTCCATCTATTTTTTTTTAATCAGATACGAGGAAATTCTGAACACTTCCCATTATGTACAGAGTGGCAGTGTTTTGTCATAGATCTCTGCCTATCTTAGCAAGATCGAGCGCCTTGCCAAGTCTGTCCGGGTATGGTTTAAAGAGCAGGATGTCTAAGTGTTAGGTTGGCCGATCCAAAGTCGCGATTTAAATCCAATATAACATCTGTGAGACAACCTGGAATTCCGAATCCGATATAGGTCGGTAGAATGTTCCTCTATGGCAGCTTTGACAAAAGATTTGCTGGAGGAATATAGAAAAATCTATAGGCATCTAGCAGAAAGTATGTCTAGAAGTATCACTACAATCATAACGGCCAAAGGCGGGCCGACTATACAGGGATTTCGGCTAGTATTTGCTATCGTTTATGTTAAACGTTGGTGTTCAGTACCTCGCCTGACCAGATGGGGCTGCTACCATGAAATGGAGTTGTTGGAGTCATGGGCAAGCGGATCCCCGAGTTGTCTTTTGTTGTTTGTTTTGAAACGAGCTTTATAGAAGTCGTTGTGTCTTTGGTGTAATAAAGGTTGCTGCTCGTATTCGATGTTGTTTTTTTAAGGCTATAAGGCTTTTATGACTTATTTCGATGTGGTTTTGTGCGACTATAAGGTTTTCCATTGTTGGTTCCTGAGCTCAAACACTTGGTGTCCTACTATTTTTTTCTACAGAGTGTATGTTTTATTTTTCTATCAAGTATGACAATACATACGAGGTTGTACTCTGTGAAATTCCTGAACTTTTGTTTTTGTTTCATTTTAGGAACCCCAATAATTCTGGGAGCGAACAGTCAGCAGCCTAGCGCCCCTTCGGAAGAAGATCAACCTGGGAAGTCTTTTGTTGCCTTTCGCGTGGTAATGCCAGACAAGAACGGCACAAATCCAAACTTTCTTTTCAGTGGAGCTTTGGCTTTCTATACGTTTACGCTTGGCATCGGCCTATTAATTCTGGGATCAATCCTCACTTACGTCTTGAATGATCAGCCTCGCCAAACTTCCGATCCCTTTAGTAAGAACCTCACGGTGACGGCCATTCTTTTCTTGATCATCGGCTCCTTGCTCATTATTTCATCGCTGCTCAAATGTTTGTACCCCTGGTGCCAGACATTTCGCGATACAGAAGTTACAGAAACAAAGATCCATCCGACCTCAATCTCTCCAGAGAACACAATCCTCTACAATCCGTTCTATCCGCCTATTCTTGTACCCTACAGTGTCAACAACCTAGAAGCACAGCAAGACCCGAACTACCCGAGCGTCGGGAACTGTCAGATTGCCTTGCCTAAAGGAAACGCCAATCTTCTACCTGGTAGTGTGATTTTCGCGGAAGAATACAGCAATACTGGGAGAGAAAAGGCAAAAGCACTGGCAGCTCAGTTCACTGATGTAATGGAAAATTCGACGAACACTCTCCCTCTTCCTACCGCAGAACCTGCAAGAAACAGTGCTGTTTCAAATCGCGGTCAAGGGCAAGTAATACAAGTCGAGGACCTCCGTTTTGAAGATCAAAGGGAGAAATTCTGATCCGTTTACACTATTCAATTGCATACCAGAACACTTCGCATTCCCTTAATGAACAGCTTATAAATTGCGAAAAAGTGTGAGATCTGTTTTCTTCTAAGATGGACTTGTGAAGTATCAGTGTAAAGGAAAGGACATGATTTTTTAAATAAAAGCACTGGTTATTAACTATTGGTTACACACTTAAGTGCCATGTTTCGGAAACGAACTATAGCATGTTTTTATCGTCTTGATGTTGTACGCTCACTCGCTGCTGGCCTGCTTAAATTTTAACTCGGCAGTTTTGTTCTTCTCCCTGAGACAGAACTTTTATCAGATTTCACATGGACAAAAATAATAAATTTAGGAATTGTATTGCTCTCTCTTTTTCATTTATATGTTAGTACACAATACTTATTGGTTCATAGCAAAAAAAAAAAAACATAAAAATTAATTAGGATGTACTCATCAACCCTTATTCAACACAGCCCAAAATAGAAATCGCAACACCAATTGACGTTTAGATGAGCAACCGCATGAGGAGAGGGAGTACCTGAATTATATGCGAACTGGTAAAGTTTCGTAACAGCTGATAATAAAACAATGAAGGAAGAAATGTTACTCATAATACATGGGAAATCGATAGAATATAATTATTAACAATATAATAATAATAATAGTATAAAAATATAATAATAATAATAATAATAGTAATAATAATAATAAAATATAAATTACAATTATTAATAATTTATTTATATAATATAATCTATAGTTATAGTGTTCAGGTTCCTAAGCTAAGTTTGCTTAGTCTCAGTTGGTTGGAACTTCACTCCTGGATGGTGTAACGGTTAGCGAGATGCGGGTTCGATTCCCCTCCAGGGTGATGAAATTTTCAAGTTTACTGAGAGATGTTACATGGATGACCAGTAAGTGTCCCAAGCAAATTCAGTATTCTGTCCACTGATAATAGTTCGAAAATTGTGTTCTTACGAACACAATTTTTAAACTATTCACGGTAAGATAGATGTTTAGGCTTGAGTATACTCGACGAAAACGTTCCGAATATGTCCCGGATATGCAGACAGGACAGCTACGCTGCCCTATTATTAATATCTGGACATCTGCATGTGAAATAATAATCCTTATTTACAGAAAATTTAACATGTGTTGAAACCTTTGGCTTTTATGGCGTCTTCGTAGAATCCTCATACTAGCATTTTGTAGATGTCTGCCGACAGAGCCGCCCCTAGAGTGTGTGGTGCCCTGGGCAAATATTTTTTGCAGTCTTCTGTCTATGTAAATAACTTGAATGTAAAAATTATTTAAAATTCAGCGGTCCATGTGAGGTATAATGATCTGCCGCTGAAGATTTAGAACGATGGGGGAGAATTGGTACTTATCAGAGTGATTCAAAAGCATTGCCGTTTTGAAGAGTCGTCCTGTGTCGGACAGATATTCAGTGCGCATGCGTTATGGAGGTAAGAACATAGCATGACCGGGAAAATCGGTATCGTCTAGTTGGTATAAATAGGAACACAGGTTGCCATGATTTATTGATTTATTGGAAAATTTCCTACCGTCAAAAGCTATGGACGGGAAGTATCCAATAGCTTTAACTATTTGTTTTTAATAAAAAGAAAAAAAAAGCTGACCGCTGCAGCAAGGAAATTTGTGCTGCGGAAGGTGAAGGAGCAGTGTTTGAAAGAATGGCAACATTTTAGTTTTAGCGATTTAAAAATGGGAATTGCATCCTTGAAGAAAAACCACGTGCTGAAAGACCATCGAAGGTGAATTCTGAGGACGTGCTCCAAGCCATACAGTCAAATCCGTGCACAAGCACTAGGCAACGGTCAAATTAGCTGGAAATTCCTCAGTTCACAATTGTTCGTGAACTGAAAAACTCGGCAAGACACACTGAAGCTGTTCACAAGGACCCGGTGAACTGACTGCTGCTCAAGCTCAGCGACGTGTGCATGTGTGTCGCCAATTGCTAGAAAATCCTCAGGACGACCGTTTCTTTAGACGAATTGTGACATATGATGAAAATTGGATACTTTTCCGGAATACCGACATGAGAAAACAGTGGTTAGGTCCCAAAAAGGGGGACGATTTGAGCACAAAGTCATGCTATGCATATGGTGGATCTTTGAGGGCCCCATTCTTTGAGAATTGGTTCCAGATGACAGAGGCATTAATGCGTAGCTGTGCTGTTTCCAGTTGGAGCAGATGTATGACGCTTTAAACCGAAAGTATCCTGCTCTTGTGAACCGCAAATGAGTTATCCTCTAGCAGGATAATACTCCTGCTCATCGTGCCCGGGTCAACTAAGAAAAAACAAGAAAGATGACACCGAATTTTCGGGTGTAATAAGCACGTCTTTTGAATCCGTTCTGACGCAAATTGAAGCTATTCAAAGTCAATGGAACCGGTATGGAAAACAATAGAAAGAAGTTTTTCAATCGGGTTTTTAATCCCTCAGATATTGCTGTAAATGGAATCGTGAGCTTACATCCTCTGGTTGCAGACTTGTGCGTTAAGAAAAACATGAATTTATATGAGAAACATTTCGCACCGGAAAGGCTCTCCAACACTGAAAGAATTTTTCAAATCGGACTCTTAGAAACAGAGATCGACAAAAATAAGATGTGACTTTACGTCCCCTGGTGGGAAAACCATGCATTATTTTAGGAAGAAAGTATTCTCAAAAGGTTTTCCCATATGAGTGGTATCTATCCAAGAAAAAAAAATTAGTCGAGTTTTCAGGAGCCCAGATTTTGCTACAAATACATCAGGAGCAGAAATTAACACTTATGCCCCCTGGTGGCCAAAGTATTCTTTACTAAAAATTTGAAATTATATGCAAAAGATTTTCCATCAGGAGGTTTATCCGCTGAAGAAACTTTTTTCAAATTGGAGTTTTAGAAGTAGAATTATCGGGAAAAATAGAATTTACTTTTACGGCCCCTAGCGGAAAATCTATGCGTTATTTGAAAAGTAACTATATCTAAAATACTCTTCGACATAAATGGAATCGAAAGATAAAATAATTTTTTGAATCGGATCTTTAGAAGGAAATATGTGGAATAAAACGTATTTTTGAATTCGACATCATCTTCATTTACGCCCTCTAGCGGCGAAATTGAACAAAGTAAAAAAAAAAGCGAAATAAAGGATCAGCAATCGCATATTTAAAGCTTCCCAAAGCAAAAAGAATTTTTCAAATCGGACTAATAGTTGCAGAGATATCGTGGGTACAGACGGACGGACGAACGGACAAGCCCGTAAAATAAGCACGATCTTTTTTTACAAAAGATATGCTAAAAATACAGGAACTCGAGAGATTTGAGCTAATGACCCACCCTACTTATAGTTAGAATCTCGAGCCTTCAGACATTCCAGTCCATGGCACGTTTTCTACGCGAGAAACCACTTCCAAACCATCCACGATACTGAACTTGGAGTCCAAGGCTTTTTCACCTCGAAACCGAAGGAATCTGTTCTAAGGGGGATTCAAGTTATGATATCACGATGGTGTAGGACCTTCGAGCAAAATGAACTCCATTTCGAAGATTAAACTTTCACGTTTATGCATTTATATAAGTTTTCATCAACTGTCAGAAAACTGCAATGACCTGTGAACCACACTGATACGTATTTGATTTTGTCCAGTCAGCGCCCCCTTTGAACTCTTTAGGCCGTATTCATTGTATTCCTAGAATGTGATCTCTTAGTGTTGGCCGTGGTCTCTCTAGGGGTTTATATATTAACAGTACACTATGTGAAAAAAGTAATTTAACACCAGCACGCAAGCGCAATGGTGTGCTCCCGCAGGGGACACGTGGTAGATACAGTATAAACACGGCAACGGGAGTACCCTCAGATCAATCGATGATAAAATGGCAAGCAGAAGAGAGCTCCCCAAGTTTGAAAGGAGCGTCATAACAGGCTGCTGATTTGGAGATGTGAGCATAGGAAGCATTGCTGATGTCAGACAGGTCTCTAAATCGACTGTAGCCTTTGTCATCAACAAGTGAAAGAAAAAGGGGCATTGCAGGAATTCACTTCGTCCTGGAAGACCCACGAAACTGCAACTCATGGACTGGAGGGTGGTGCAGGGGAGATCCGAAAACCCAGATCCCGACCAAAACACGCCATAGTGCATGAGGCCACAGATGTTATGGCCTCCACCAAGACACTTCGAAGAGAAGCCCATGCACTCTGGTGTCATGGCCTCCACCAAGACACTTCGAAGAGAAGCCCATGCACTCTGGTGTCATGGCCGAACAGTCTCCTATAAACCTCTCATCACAAAGAGCAATAAAGCTACGCGGTTACGATGGCGTCAACAGCACATAAATTGGACATTAGAGCGATGGCGGCAGGTGTTATGGTGTGACGAATCCTGTTTCGCATTATTCCGATCTGATCGATGTGTCTAGATTTGGCGGTTATCCGTAGAACGTCTGATTCCGGAGTGAACAGTTCCGACTGTGAAGTACGGAGGCAGTGGAGTTATGGTATGGGGCTGGTATGGTGTGGTTCCACCAGTTGTTACTCATGGCAACGTGAACTCTGTGATGTACAGAGATATCCCGGATAACCCAACGCACCCAAAGTGGTGGCAGTTCTACGGACACGACGATTGTTTCTTCCAGGACGGCAATGCCATTTGTCATGTTTTTAGGGCTACAATGGAATGATATGCGGGAAATAAAGTTTCGCGGATGAACTGGCCTGCTCAGAGCCCGGACCTCAATCCCAATGAACTTGAACGACGGGGGAGATCTAGACGAACACGACCTTCTTCACTGACAGAGTTGGCCGATGTACTCAAGGCGATATGTCCCACTCTTCGTATTTCATGGATTTGTGGACAGTTTACCCCGAAGGGTGCCTACTGTAATCTCTACAAATGGAGGACTTTCGGTACTGATGTAAATATAGTACTGTTTCTCTATTTACGTAGTGTCCAATAATGTCCATATACAATGATCGTTTGATCATACCTTGTGGATGGGGCACGGATAGTGTGTTAGTCTTACAGCGTGAGATCTCTCCCTTCACTGGAACCAGTTTCTTTTTGGAGGTTAAACGGCCACTGTAAGCTACTCGATGGGCTATAAGCAGTCGTCCGTCCCTAATTTACAAATTCGCCGGTAATTTGAATATTGGTGACAGTACCAATGTGTCACTGAACAGAGTACATCGAATCTTACTGAAAATGGGACTGCGTAGCCTCAGTCCTCTCAGAGTTCCTACACTAACCCAGGTTCACTGTCGAATGCACCTGCAATAGCCACGCTAGAATCAAAACTGAACCTTCAATGATTGGAAGAAGGTCTTCTGGTCCGATGAATCTCCTTTCCTGCTGCATCATGTGGACGGCATGCTACGCGTGAGTTTACTCGGGGAAGTGTTGGCATCAGGATCCACCGTGAGGCGAAAACAAGCCCGGGGAGAAAGTTCAATGCTTTTGATAACGTTCTCCTAGGAAACCCTGCGTACAGTCATTCATGTCAGGAGAGTACGACGTCTTCCATCTACTTAAACTTCATTGCACACCGGTACATCCTTTTATGGGAACTGTATCCTCCCCCAATATATGCATCTTTCAGCCGAATACTGCATCATTCCACACTGCCCGGATTATTTGGATTGGCCATCGGAAGGTGTGTGATTGTACAGTTATTAATATCCCCGCGCGCACAGTTCATAATCGATTAAAATTCGAGGTATGCAGCTTGGTGAGCAGCGATGTACCACAAAATGATCTCGCTGTGATAACTTCCTCGAATAATTATGTGTCACGATGCAGTTTCTTGGACACAAGGATGGCATCAAGCGCTGTTTTCGACTTGCAACACATAGCATCAATCAGCGGTGACAATCTGAAATTACGCATTTCCCTATTTATTGAATTTTGGGCACAAATGTTCTGCAAATTGTTTATGTACCATTGTAGATTAGCAAGAGCACATCAATGGAGACATAAAAATAGAAATACTTTACAATTTTTGAAGATGACAATCCGATTTTTGGCGTAAATGTGACAAGGATGGTAAGTTAGATAATCTGAAAACTTGAAAATTTTCATCGTCCTGAAGCGGGACTCGAATCCGCGTCTCCCAGAAAACGCCCGGGTATGCTAACCACTACACCACCCAGAACGACCGAGTTTCAAGTTTTCGATCAATTTGAATTTAACCATCACAGGATTCGCTAGTCGAAGCAACCCGTATTTCTTTCATGATTTATCTGCTTCTCCGGGCAAACACGGGATAAGATTTTTAACCTCCAGATTCCGCTAAACATGAATGCCGGTTGCTCCGACTAGCGAATCCTGTGATGGTTAAATCCAAATTGATCGGAAACTTGAAACGTGGTCGTTCTGGGTGGTGTAGTGGTTAGCATACCCGGGCGTTTTCTGGGAGACGCGGGTTAGAGTCCCGCTCCAGAAGGATGAAAATTTTCAAGTTTTCGGATATTATCTGACTTACCATCCTTGTCACATTTACGACAAAAATCGTATTGTCATCTTCAAAATTTGTATTATATGGCGTGATCCCGTATTTCTTTCATGATAGAAATACTTTTTTCTCATTGTGACGTGACAATAGGTAGGCAAGAACGCAAAAACAGCAACTAATGAATTTTGAATAAGGCTTTTACTTAGTTGTTAAAAATCTATATAAATATATGAAAACTCAACTGTGTGACAGTCGTGAGCGAACTGTTTCCAAGTCAGTGCTGCATGGTTGAACAAAAGCAGGTTCAAATATGTCAAAATCATTGACTCCCCTGACATCTAAAGGAAAATGCGTCAGGCAAGGAAAACTGCTCAGCGATGATTCGATGAGAAAGGTCTTCGATAAGTAAGAAATTTAATTATTTTCATAAACTTCTCCAAATGTTTTCCCACGGAGTAAAAAAATTAGTAGGGGCTATCACACTAAACGGTGAAGAAAAATGCAGATCTTTAATCATCTGGTATTCTTTTTGCATTATTTTCTGAAACGTATGTTTAAGAATTTTTTTCTTGTCCTATGTTGTTTCAAGACGTGAGATGATGTTCAGAAATAAAAAAAAAAAAAAACTAGGAATTTTTAAGACATCAAAGATAGATTTCTAAATAAGGAACTTTTAAGACGAATGATAGATTCCTAAACAAGGGATTTTTAAGATATAAAGGATGTAAGGATTTCTGTAAACATAGCTAATAAAATATAAGGATTTCTATAAACATAGCTGTTCAGTGTTGCTTCCGTAGAAATAAAACGGGATGTAAACAGTGTCTGGATTCTTAGAAACATGATTATTGCCAACTAGATCGCAAACTAATTCCTTGATATTACAAAATGAAAGAATTCTTGAGATTTAATTTTCCTCATTATCAGCGTATTCGTCAAGTATAAATCGATAGTAAAGAAATTATTACCTGTTAAAGCGAAATGAATGAGAATGGAACTGCATCATTATTAAAATAACGCTTTCATATAAAATCTATATATACGTTTCATAAAAATAATTTGTTTTTTTATATAATCAGCACGGCAAAAAATGCAAATACTGAACATATGATCATTTATCCAGGATGATTATAATTAGGGATACGTAAATTTCGCAAAAAAAAAAAATTCAAAATAAAAAAATTTACATTTAAAACTGAAGACACAAAAAAATTGCTTTTCAAAGTTTACTTAGAATGTTTTTCAAAGTTTACTTACTTGTAGGCTAAGTACCAAAACACTTAGTTAAAAGATAACATTGTAGTAGTCTCTATGTGTTCTTGTAGTAGTATGTAGTAGTCTCTATGTTTTCAGTAATAACGATGTTGTACATACTAAAATATCTCTTAGCATCCACGCTGTTAATATCTTTGAATAGCTGCCTTTGCATAGTTTAGGTAGCAGCATTTTGTTGCTTTTAAAATCTGTGTGACATCAACAGGAGTCTTTTGGTTGACCACTATAAGTAGCTGTCTGTGAAAATGGTTGTATTCATCGATGAGCTCATCTCGTGGTATGTCTTTAAAAAACGGTATTTTAGAGAAGCTTTCCAATAATAAATTTGTGTTCAAAGATGATGTGACTGTGGTCGCGGCTACAGATGGACAAAATAGTCAGCCAATATACTGGAAGGCTTCATTTGTTGCGTTGCTTGTCATGTGTAAAGTCAATTTATTTAAACTCTTATCTGCTGCTGTCTTCAGCATAATATTGTGCTCTTGATCAATTTCACCTTTCTCTTTTGTCAAAATGCTTTGTCTTTTTACTAAAACACCCTTGACTTTGGCGCTCAAGAGAAGACTGTAAATCTACGAATTTACTCCACAAAAAGTGTGCGAACGGAAAGTTTGATCCTCTAAATTGTCAATTAATTTCATAATTTTCGGACAGAATTCAGAAACGAAAGTCAATTGAACGCGTATTTTACGAACTAGAATTTCATTTTCAAAACTTTCCTTTACGAAACTGGTACCCGAGTTATCATCCTCATATTCATTGAGAAAAGCAGCAATATGCTCCATATATTCGCTCAAATAAATGACAGCTTTGAATCAAGAATTCCACCTGGTTACAACAGGTATGGGGTAGAGTTTTGCTGGCAGTTGAGGTGTCTTTTCTTTCAGGTAGCTTAAATATGCACTTTTCATTTTTCTGGAGTGAAAAAAAGCTGTCTTCGTCTTGGCCACAGTGGAATTCAATTCTTTGAACTCTTTTATAAATACGACACCCACAAGATTCACCTTATGTGCCTAACATTGGTAGTGAAAAAAATGGTCTCCAAGAAGTATTTTTAATAAGTTGAAGTATGCAGTCACCTAACGTGCAGAGACTGATACTAGACCCTTTACTTGAGAGTATTCAATTTCGTATTTTTTCTAGGTATCAATTATTGCTTGAGAGCAAGTGGAAGAATTAGCAACGTTTAAAAATTATACATTTGCCAGGAAACATAACTGCTCTGGTTCTGAATTAATAGTTTTCAATAGGATTGAAAAAAACACACCTCCCTTGTGTATCGGATGTTTCATCAGCCACTACAACTACTGGTTTATTTTTCAGCTGCTCTTTTATTGCCTGTTTCTCCGAAATTCCGCAAAGTGGTCCGTATTTACATCTCAAAGTATCTCCAGAAGAAAGGTTACCTGAACCAGGCACATATTTCGCGAAATAATCGCGAACAGCTGGGTGATCTAGTTTATGCATGGGAATATTGGCTTTTAAACATATTCTTACCGTGTCTTCTGCAAAATCATCTGTTTCCTTTTTGGCACGTTTTTGCGCTTGAAAACCACCGACGATTGTAGTCTGCCGTTTAGTTCCAGATGGGTCTGGCTGAGCTACATTTTTCTTCTTTAAGTGAGTAGCAGAGGTCGTATGTTTCATCAAAGTATCCCTTTTCTGCCCTTATATACGAACAACACAAAATTTGCACATCACGGTATTTGTATCGCTTAAATACAATACCTCGTGGTCAAACTCTTTAACTCTATCACCTAATTCCTCGTTAGAATGGCACATGTTGATATACGTCTATCAAACGGGTCGCGAGCGTTGTAGTTTGTAGTCTACTCGCGAAATGCAAAAACAAAAATGTGCTCATTCATATTCTTTCAAGGCCAGCCAGCCAGCCAGTGCGACTGAGCGGCGCTAGCTGACTCGCCGAGAGGGAAAGAGGCGTGGCCTGGCCTAGGGTTTCCAGGGTAACTCACGCTGAATACAGCATTCACGGCGCAAGTGCTGTGCCAAATTACGTCCTATTTTCGCTTAAAAAATTTTAATTATCGAGATGTTGCGGAAAAGTAGTTAAAATCAAATATTCGTATTTATTCGCTTATATTGGCAAATTTTGCACTTATTCGCATCTATTTCGTAAATACGAAAATTACGTATTCCTAATTATAATCTATTCAAAAAAAGTATGCGTACTTGATAAGACACTTAGCCTACCTTGCAAAATAATTTGAACTATGTGTCGAAAGCCGTAATGAAGCAGGCATATCATCCGATGAAATAATTATTAATAATTTCTGGGGGCTTCAGATGCATATAGTTTCTCTATTTTTCAAATTGAAGTCGGGAAATTGCATGCCTATGAAGCTGAATCCCTACTCTATTCATATACTAATATTATAAGTGTAGCAAGAATATTTGAGTTGAAAGTATTGAAGAAATGGTTTTCTTCAGCAAATTCCTGAGTTCTTCGAAAAATGTGCGTCTCCGTAATGGGGCCACCCGGGCGTGTAACTTACTGATCGGTGTAAAACATACCAAGAAAAACAAAACACTAGAGCCAGACTTCGCTCGGCGTTGTGGATGGATGCTGTAGAAATACTATTATACTTCAATACTTTTGCAAAAAATGTATACTACTTCACTTTGTAAAACTAACAGCAATTTCGTTCAGATGCATCATGTCCACTTTTTCAATAGACGACATGAATATGCTATTATATCCGTATGAGCAAGAATTCTGACAATTTTTTCTTCGCTAATAGTGAAAGGAAGAGGCTGAAATTGGCAACCAAGGAAAATCGTTCACTGATGATTCGAAGAGAAAAGGCTCTTCAATAGTAAGGAATTTAATGATTTCACAAAAGTTCTCAAAATGTTTTTCCAAGGATTAAAAATTAAGAGAGACTAACACACTAAACGGCAGACAAAAGTGCAAATCTTTAGTTATCTAGCATTTTCTTTGCATTATTTTCTCAAAACTGTATTTTAGAAAAGTTTTTCTCGTACTAGGTTGTTTCAAAATGTTAAATAGTATTCAGAAGTAAAACTTAAGAATTTTTAAGACATAAGAAACAGATTTCCAAATATAACGGTTTTGATATATACATAAGATACTGGCAGAAATAGTGGTGTTGGATATATATTGAATAACAAGTTTGTAAAATTATGCAATGCATTGATTATAATACGCTTTCCAACATACCAGAAATAATTACTCAAGTTATGAGGATAATGACTGTGGAATAAATCTCGGTCCGGTGTCCTGGCCTTTGCTCTCATTTCGATTATATCCAACAGAACCGGTTCAGTATACCTCCGAAATAGCATGATAAAGTTTTATGGCAATCGAAGCATTTTTACGTACGTTATGATGTATAACGGCAATGGAATAGATCCTGCTCCTGTGTCTTAACATTTGACCCCATTTCGCCCATTTTCAATAGGATTCGTCCCCAGGCACGCCTCTACAACATACTAACATTTCATTTAAATCGAAGCATTTTTACGTAAGTTATGACGCATAATGGCGATGGAAGTGATTTCGCTCCTATGTCCTGACCTTTGGCTACATTTCGCCCATTTTCAATAGGATTTATCCCCAGGTGGTCCCCAACCACATACTAAAATTTCATCAAAATCGAACCTTTTTTACGTTAGTTATGACGCATGAGAGCAGTGGAATGGATCCAGCTCCTATGTCCTAACCTTTGACCCCATTTCTTTCGCTTTCAATAGGGTTCTTTCCCAGGTGTTTCCCTACCCCATACTAAAATTTCATCGAAATCGAACGATTTTTACGCGAGTATCGTGCGGACGGACATGCGCATACAATGCGTGACGCAATGAGGCAGATGGCAATCGCGACCATCTGCTCGCAAGAGTCTGACTTCATAAAACGTTAATAGGATCCACACACAACGCGTGACGTGATGAGACAGATGGCGTGACCGCGCGCCAACAGCCCAATCGCGAGATTGTGACGTCATAAGATTTTTAAGCATGGGTAAAATTAATGGGACGACTCCATGGCACTAAAAACGTGGTAATTCGGGGTGGTTATTTAACGCGCTAAACGAATTTTCCTAAAGTCGAGATCAAGCGAAATCGATTTCTAGTACCAGAAAACGGTAGGTTAACGACTTTCATCAAAATCCTTAGAGCCGTTTTCAAAAAAAATTTACATACATACAGGAATTGCTCCTTTAATAGTATGGGATAAGGGCGATGGAATGGATCCCGATCTTATGTCCTGACCTTTGATCCCATTTCGTCCATTTTCCATAGGGTTCGTCCCCAGGTGGTCCCCTACCACATACTAAAATTTCATCGAAATCGAGCCATTTTTATGCACGTTATGACGTATGAGGGCAATGGAATGCATTCCGCTCCTATGTGCTCCTTCACCCATTTTCAATAGGGTTCATTCCCAGGTGGTCCCCTTCGATATACTAAAATTTCATCGACATCGAACCATATTTACGCAAGTTATATGACGCATGAGGGCAATGGAATGGATCCCACTCCTATGCCGTGACCTTTGACCCCATTTCGTCCATTTTCAATGGTGTTCGTCCCTAGGTGGTCCCCTACCACATACTAAAATTTCATCGAAATCGAACGAACCATTTTTACGTGAGTTATCGTGCAGACAGATGGACAGACGGACGGACAAAGCTGGAGCATATACTCTTCAACCTACGGTTGGAAAGCGTAAATAAACAAGAAATTGAAGAACAATGTTCTAGAAAGTTCCTCAGACAAGAGCTGCGTGACTCGTTATCCAACTCTTAAAAAGATACCAGGCTCAGGTTATTTAAGCTTATGCCGTCATCACAAATCTTCTGAGGAAGAAGTTGAAGAATTGTACGAAGAAATTTGGCATCTAAATAACGAAGGCAAGCAGCACTTGAAAATCATTATGGGTGATTTCAGTGCGGAAATAGGGAAACATCAAGAGAATAAAACTTCGATCGATAAATTTGAACTTGGAAACAGAAACTGGTATGAAAAAACTCTCGTAGAGTTTGCAGAGGCAGTAAGGTTTGTTTTTCATTCACCGTGAGCACCTTTCTTTAAGAAGAAGCCACATAAGAAATGGACACGGAGGCATCCAATAGAATGACAAGTGAAATTGATTTTATTAAGTGAAACAAGAAATTTGTCAATGAGGACTGCAGTGTGCTGAACAGGTTCAACACAGGCAGTGGCCATAGAATGGTGAGGTGTGAGATAATCCTCAACATTAAACTCGAACGTGGCAAGCTCATAAACCAAGCAAAATGTATTGACATGACCAAAATTAAAAAGCATCACAATACCTTCAAATTGGTACTGAGGAATAGATTCTCTGCTTCAGAAAGGAAGAAATGGATATTTCTGAAGTTAACAGAAACTAACCAAGGTTCTGATGAAAACAGCAACAAAAATAGGTGGTACTAAAAACAAGTTTCATATGAAGAAAATGTCAAAAAAAAACTGCTGATGAAAAAGAAAAGGGAGATGAGGTCAAATAAAGATATCTCTTCGAAAGGGGAATATATAGAGCGATGCAAGACAGTACGAAAAAGCATCACTGAAGACGTAAGGAAATTCAACTGCGAACTAGAGAGTAAAGCAATTGAAAACAACCAAAGCCTGAAGAGAGCAATGGGTCATCTCAATAAGGGAACAAAACAGATTATGGCACTGAGAAAAGATGATGGCCACGTAACAAGAAGCACAGGCGACATTTTGACAAGATTGAAAGGTTTCTACTCAAAACTATATGAAAGAGATAATACATCTATACATCTACTCTGGACATTACAAAAGGTAATAGTACCAAAAGTTCCTCCAGTCCTCCCGGCAGAAGATACGCATGCAATTAACATCAAACGGGGAAAAGCTCCAGGATGTGATCGAATTTCTGTGGACCTTATAGAAACAGCAAGGGGAGAAATTGAAACTAGGCTCGCCCAAGTTTTCACTAGATTTCTGAATGAAGCGAAAATTCCTACATATTTACAATTTTTGCATTTACAATGCGACAATGATCCTGCTACATAAAAAAAAAAGGTTACATTGAGGAACTCGGGAACTACAGGCCCATCAGCCTCCTACCAGAAGTTTATAAAATCTCCACTAAGGTTCTGTCACATCGCTTTAAGATAATACTGGGCATGGCTCAACAGAGAGAACAAGCTGAATTCAGGAGTGGCTACAGCACTCTATATATCCATGTTCTGAAAGAACTGATTGAAAGAACAAGGGCCGCCCCGGTGGCGCAGTGGTCTAAGGCGCTGGCCTATGATCATTCGTCCGTAAGGGGTCCGGGTTCGAATCCCGGTCAGGCATGGATGTTGTGTTTGTCTTACGGCACTGGCTCTCTCCCTTCCCTGGAGCCAGTGACCCTAAATTAGGGACGGGCGACTGCTTATAGCCCATTGAGTTGCTCACGGTGGTCGTTAAACCTCCAATCAAAAAAAAAAAAAAAAAAAGAACAAGGGAATATGAACTCCCATTATGTGTGGCTTTTATTGCCCATAAAATGAACTTCGATTCCGTGAAGCCATCAGCAGTTACATTGGCTTTGAAATCATGCAGTACTGCAGATCCATATTTTAGTAATATTAGTAAAATCAATGAAAATGCAAGGGCAAAGGTTGGGTTATGTGAGGATAAAGTACCAATAATAATAATTGGAAAGGGGGTCAAAGAAGGAGACACCATATCTTTTAAACTTTTTAATGTCCTATTGCAAAATATCTTTCATTCATTGAATTGAGTGCCGCCCCGGTGGCGCAGTGGTCTAAGCGATGGCCTCTGATCATTCGTCCGAAAGGGGTCCGGGTTCGAATCCCGGTCAGGCATGGATGTTGTGTTTGTCTTACGGCACTGGCTCTCTCCCTTCCCTGGAACCAGTGACCCTAAATTAGGGACGGGCGACTGCTTATAGCCCATTGAGTTGCTCACGGTGGTCGTTAAACCTCCATTAAAAAAAATTGAATTGAGAAGACAAAGGAATAAAGATTAATGGAGGTTACTTAACTCACTTTCGTTTTGTTTATGACGTCATTTTCGCAAATGCTCCTTCAGAACTGCAGAGTATGATCCAGGAACATGCTGACAAGACTAAAGAAGTAGGATTAAAAATGAATTTCAGAACACAAAACTGTTGTACAACGCTTTTACAAGAAATGAAGATTTATCTATTGATGGGAAAAAGCTGGATATTACCGATACCTACATTTACCTTGGACAGCAGATATCAAGAAAAGGTTACATTGATTTGGAGAGCTTTGGGAAGAAACAGTACAATTTTTAAGTGCAGTATGCCATTATGTCTTAAAAGAAAAGTGTTTATTCAATGCATCTTTCCTGTCCTTGCGTACGGAGCGGAGACATTGGACTTTAACTAAAAAAGACGTACAAAACTGCAGACAAGAAAGAAGCATGGAAAAATGCATGCTTGGTGTAACTAAGAGAGATAAGTAGAGGAGCTCGTGGATAAGGAAAATGCCAACAGTGGAAGACATCGTAATCTGAATAAAATCCCTCAAATGGCAATGGTTGTCCATCGGTGGTCTGTTGCCAGAAGAACAGACTTGCCAGAAGAACCGAAATTCTACATTGGATTCCAAGCGACAGGAAAAGACCAAGAAGAAAACCACGTGGGAAATGGGCGAATACAATTCTAAAGCATGCAGAAGTGACATGGAGCAAGCTGGCGCAAAGCACATCGTTGTGGAAGAAACCTGGACAGACCATCATCCAGCAGCGGATTGATAATGTTTGACAATGTTGATATATACCTGTGTGTGTGTTGATGAGAAATATGAGAAATAAAACCTAATCGAATTCAGGGTGGTGTAATTTGTTTAAAATAAAACATCTTTCAACCTTTACAGAAATCTTTCAGAAAAAAAATAAATGACAACTTCGCGTGGAAGTATTTCTTCAGCAAAGTAGTGGTATGAACTGTGACTAGTCTCTCTCTCTCTCTCTCTCTCTCTCTCTCTCTCTCTCTCTCTCTCTCTCTCTCTATCTATCTACGTGCAAGAGTTGTGTCAATAAATTTCGGCGAATACTATCGTAATACGTATAAGGAAAAATTGTGAAAGGTGCGGTAGCTTGAACGACACAATCAAATGCATGAACTAACATGTCCGTACCCGTCAAGGAGCTGTGAGAAAGGGTGTGACCCAGAGAGCTTGTCGCGGAAGCTGATTTAAGTGCACGTTGTTAGCCACCGAAAATGGAGCAAAGAATCATTATCAAATTTTAGGTCGAACTGAAAAATCCGCGTCCGAAACCCACGTAGTATTAAAAACTATACGGTCGAGTCACATTATTGAGACCGTCAGCTAATATCCAGAGTAACGGCCGTGTGCAGCGCGGATAGCACCTAGACGGGCTAGGAGTGACTCAATAAGGTGCTGGAAGGTGTTCACAGGTATGTGGAGCCATGCTGACTGAAGTGCATCTGACAGCTTCTGGAGGGTGCGCGGTGGAGGATCCATACAGCGAACGACACGATCGAGATGGTCCCACAGATGATTAATTGGGTTTAAGTCTGGGGAATTAGGGAGCCAGGAAAGTGCTTTGAAGTCTTCATCGTGCTGTTCCAACCATTCTCGGACATTTCTAGTTGTGTGATTGTCGTGCTTTAAGATCCCATCCGCCACAGAGAAGAAAATCAACATGTGTGGGTGTAGGTGGTCTGCAAAGATGGATTCATAACGAATTCGGTCCATAGTGCCTTCCACAGGTATGAGTGGACCCAGAGAATGCCACGAAAATATTCCCCAGATCATAACGCTGCCCCCACTAGCTTGTATTCTTCCAGCAATGGTTGAAGAGTGTCTGTTCTCCGATGTTCCTCGCCTTATACGCCAACGTCCATGCCTTCGATGAAGAAGAAAACGTGACTATCGGAGAAGGCAATTTTTTGCTAAACAGCGGAGGTCCAATTCCGATTCTGCAGTGCAAATGTAAGCCCTTTCTGCCGAAGCAACTTCGTTAGCATAGGTACAATGACCATCCGTCTGCGTCGGAGCTCCATACGGTTCGCTGAACTGTCGTTTTAGACACACTTCCGGACTCTCCCCCCGGTTTCATTTGGCCAAATAAGTTGCTCCACTGTAGCGTGTCGATTGGCCCTCACGCACCTTCGAAGCCGACGTTCACCTCTCATATGAATGGCACGTGGTGCTCCATAGTTTCCACGTCGCTTATTCGCAATGGCGCCATTTCTCCAATCACGATACACTTTAAGCACAGCAGCACGCGAACAGTCCACAAACTGCGCTGTTTCAGAAATACTGCCACCCTTGTCCCGAAAGCCGATAATCATCCCTTTTTACAAATCTGACAAATCGTTCCTTCTATCCATGACAGCATCCAGTGATATGTTTTCAGAATGCCTACAGCACAACTTATATATCCTCCAAGCCAGCTCACGACACGCGCCTTCTTTCATTGGCTACGCGCTGTTGACGTCAAAAGTAGGAGGTGGTCATAATAATTTGATTCGACTGTGTATATACGGGGATGAAGCAGTTTGGGCTTTAGATTGGTTCCCAAGCATTGCCGTGAAGGAAGGAACTCCGTTGAAAATGTCGTCCGAAGTGAAAGTTCGACGAGCTACAAAGATCTTGAACACACTGAAAAATTGCGTGTGCTCATAACGAATGATCGCCGACTGACTGTGCAAAATGATCGCTGAGGAACTAGGTATTAACCACGAAACAGTCCACAATTTTAGAAGAGGATTTGGCGAAGCGCGGATGGGACGTACTGCACAGGTTGCGCACAAGTCAAAACAGCAAGTAGCAGTGATTAGACCTTGCCACTATAGCTTAACTGGGAAATCATTCGGCTCCGGAGTAGAAGGATATAGGTTTGAGTTCACCGGCAAATTTGAGTTTCACTCAGAATCTATCCGAGTCCTATACTTTCTAATGACGAAGAAAAAACTCCACAAATTCGAGGCTTGCGGTGACTTTATTAGAATGCGTGATAGCGACCCCACATGTTTAAAATCGACAGTAACAGCAGACCAGTCCTTTGTGATTCCTACGCGGTCCAGAGATGAAGAAGCAAAACACGTAATATTGGAGCCCCAATTCTCCAAAGCAGTAGAACATTCGTCTCCAAAAATCAAAGGTGAAGACCATGCTCATCGTCTTTTGTCGACCGAGATGAAACCATTTAGAAGAAATTAATTCCTTCCGGAAGGAGAAGCTGTGAGTGCGAAATTCTATCTACACGACCGTCTAAGCGCAGTAGTCGAGTACGATCGCACTTTGCACATTCAAGATGTTCATTTCTATTGCATGATAAAGAAATTTATAGCCGAACGAGCCATTGTTGAATTGAATCATGCACCGTATTCGTCTAGTTTGTTTTCCTAACTGAAGTTATCGCTAAAAATGTGAACATTTGCATTTGACGTGACCATCTCATGGACGCGTCTACTTGTATATACACTCACGGACAATGAAATTTGCGCACTAAGAAGGAAGCATCGGTTGAACTGAAATTTTATAGACGTAATGATACAGATGAATGATACACATGATGTCAAAAACAGAGCTGCAGGACAATTACAGAAGGATCTGTGGCACGCGTGCGTCGATACATGCTGCAATACGGTCCGGCATGGAGGCGAACATACGCCTGATATTGTCCTGCGGCAGACTGGCTCACACATGTTGGAAGATGTGCTCCAAATCCCGGATAGTGCGGCACGGCGGCAGCTGGCGTTTCAACTGGTCCCACACTTGCTCAATAGGGGGACATGTCCGGGGAGCGGGAAGGCTATGGATGTGTTTGGACATGATGTAGGCAGTCCTGGGTAACCCGAGCCGTGCGCGGGCGAGTTGTCCTGGGTAACCCGAGCCGTATCCTGGTAATATAGCGCACCTGGAATCCTGTCCAGGAATGGGATCACATGGGGCCGTAGGATCTCATCCACATACCGCTGGCCCGTCAATGATCCACGTACCACTACCAGAGCTGATCGGCTATCGTAGGCAATGGCTCCGCAGACATTAATGCCTGCAGTGGGGGAGGTGTGGCGCTCGATAGCGAGGTTGAGATTGTGTCGTTGACCCGGGGACCCCCACACCCGGACACGATGATCATCTGTCGCCCAAACGAAGCGGCACTTATTGCTAAACACAACACGTCACCAGTCTGTGGCTTTCCACGTCGCTCTGGCTTGGCACCACTGCACATGAAGCCGGGGATGTTCCGATGTTAATTGCAGCACACGTAAGAGGTGCTGGGATAGCAGATTCGTTTCCGCGCGGTGACGGGAAACGGTTCGCGGGCCCACAGGAGCCGCTACATCTGCCTGCATAGTGGACCGAGTCGCAGTGGGATCTGTTCGTGCCTGGCGCGCCATCCTTGGATCCTCTCTACCGGTGGTCCTCCTGGTCTGTCCGGAGCCGCTCCGCCATGTGGCCGTGCCGTCACGTGTCCACTGCTCACAACACAGTCGAACGGTATGATCTGAATAATCCACGTGGCAGGCTATACCGCGCGCCCACCACCCTGTGGTTTTCAGCCCAATGATCAGGCCTCTCTCAAAGCCCGTAAGTTGCGTAAATCGACGTCTCTGGCGTCTACCCGGCATTCTTGTTACTCTGTACCCTTGCTTGCGTCGGCCGGTGCTTTTTGATTTCATGTGGCATAAACTACACGCCTGTTTATAAGGCTGCGCCGGTTTGTACTTGCAGTACCACCATAGGGTATGCGGTCATGCGCACTTGCACCAAACGTGGGCCATTTGTATACCAGCACGCAGTCTAGCTATTTGCAAAGCTTTTTTGTTGTAGCATGTTTTTCTTTTAGATGCGCAAATATCATTGTCCGTGAGTGCTCGCCGTACATCGATGGCACTTTCGGCTTGAAAATGAGCTTGGAGCAAACTCGGAAGATTTCGTCATTTTACGTTTTTCAGCTTTTATCGCTACAAATGTGTTTAGTGTAAACAAACATCATTTTTAACAACGGCATATGTGTGAGATGGAAGTTTTTAGTGGATCGTGCTGAGACACAAGTGACTTATTATTGATATTTGCGGGTGTTTCGAACATTTAAGCGAACGCGGAACGTGACGATCCAGCTTCAGATATAACTAAGAACTTTTTCGTAGCTTCCAGCACTTAAACGAACGATGCAAAAAGTGTTTTGTATCTGGGTGGGAGGAAAGGGGGAGGATATTTGGAAGGCCAAAAAGTAAGTTTTCTTAAATATTACGTGTTGTTTATTTCTACAGTGCATTCGCCAAACTTTATTCATACACGTTGTGCATCGAATCACAGTTCTTTCGATAGCTTATGGATTTCTGGTGTCAAAAGATTTAACATAAAAACCACCAAAGCGCGAGTATTCGATAAGTTTTAAATAGTTTTTTTATCCTGAAGATTCTTGTTCTTGACTCATTCGTGTCTGCCATTTTCTTTATGCATAGATAAAACCACTTCATAATAATTTGGCGGAGACGAACCTTGGCGTGTCGTATCAGGAGATGCTTTTCCAGTTGAAACTAAGCGTTCACCTGTTAACTGAGGCGTCTGAGAACCTTGTGCTTGCGAAAAAGAATCTCTGACATTTCTTGCTGAACATATGTCACATATTTTCAAAGAAGGTGCTTCGCTTTCAAAAATCTCACGCTCAACTGATTTTTCAGAATGCCTAATCGATGATGGGAATAGTTTATAGTTATTTTCAGAACTGACCAGAGATAAACTGTCTGCGCGTAAGGGGATTTTCAGTTGTGCATCTGAAAATCCCATGTCTTCGAGGTTCCTTTCAGACGACGTCGTCGTTTTCATACTATTCACCGAAGTCATATATTTCTCAAAACCACTTCTATGTAATAACGGTCTTTCGAAGTTGTTGAAAGAAGATGTTAATCTTTTACAGCTTTTGCCTGAACAGGCCGGGCTCTTAAAGTTTTTAGCTGAATACGATCGTTTCTGAAATCTTCTTGTTGAATCTAAAGCTCCTTGGCACCCATTTTCGGAGTATGGAACTCGTTCAAAGTTTTTGACTAACGAACATGATCTCTCAACGCTTCTTCCCAGAGATGGATTTCTCTCCAAGTTCCTTTGGTTACCTGGTCTGGATGGTTCAAACATATTTGGTGAAGATGGTAGCCTTCCTGTATTCCCTGGTTGAGATGTTTGGAAGGTATTTGGTGAAGACGGAACCCTTCCTACAACCCCTGGTCGAGATGTTCCAAAAATGTTTGGTAAAGCCGGAAGTCGTTCTGACGTCCTGGATTCTTCTCTTTGCAGATGTCTTCCGACTGCAAAATGTTCCGCATTTTCACCCTCACCAGGAATGAAGCACCACTTCATATAAATTAAGTAAGAGACGGCCAAAATAATCCATCCGATGCCAAAGCTAGAGAAAATGATGCCCAGCCGTTGCACTTCGTAGAGCTGAAATCGGTTTCCGAGAATCACAACAGTAACACCGAGACAAAAACAGGCCAATCCAACGATAAACAAAGTTTTAAATCGCTTAAAACTTTCCACATATTCATTTCGTCTGGTAGATTCGCCTTCATCACTTCTCATAGCAGAAGTTCCTGTCAAAATAAAAACGAAAAGGATCTAATAAGTAAATATTACCGCACCGTACATACATGATCAATTCACTTATACTAAGAAACAAATGAAAAAATACACATGCTGTTCACACACTTTTAGAACGCTTTTGATAAGAAATTACAGCAAATCAAACAAGTTCAAAGAATTTGAACTGGCAACAGCGTATTAAATGAACATGAAAAAAACATCTGCTGCAGTTAAAATATCGTCTGCTAAGAAAATGACGCTCGTAAGCAAGTTGTGGTTGGAAGATTATGTCTTTGCTCTTTACGAAGCAAAATATAACCTTCTATCCACTCGTATTTTGTAATTAAAAAACGCTGTGAAAATCATTAAATTAGCATTTCTAAATGTAAAATAAGCAATATTATTAATAACAGAGCTGGAATCGCCAAGTATTGCTTTTAACAGGAAAAATAACGCCAAACGAATATCCAAAGAACGTACGTACCTACTTTTACGACTATTTCAAAAATAAGGTCTCTGGTCGTAAAAGAAAATCCACTGACCCAAAGCGTTGGTAGATTTTCTTACAAATCTCTGTATCAACTGTAGACAAGGTAATAAACAAAGATTTGAACTTGAAAAAAAACAAAAACAAAATAACGTTCACCGCCTTTTGCTTAGCACGTGGCTGAGCGCAGAACGTGGTGAAGACTTCTTTATGAAAATCACTTAACCGAAGACAAATGGAAATTTGTTGTGACTATTGAAGATGTACGCGTCTGCTTAAACGACTTTAACAATAAATGGTCGATTTACTATTGCCAAAGAGTAGAAAAAGACTTACCAACTTAGTTCCAAGAATCCAAAACAAGTTTCAATAAAGGATTCATGATTATTACTGGTTTCTCGTACAATGGGAAATTAAGGTTAAGAAAAGTTGAAAAGTTTGTTAAAATCAATTCTATATACACTGAAGAGCAATTGAATTAGAGACAGCTGACGTTATGTAAATGTGGCGCTGTGGGCGGCCCTGTAAACGGAAACGACATGACGTATGCAGCGATCCGACAATATGAGGAGTGATGCGTCGGGAATGAGTAAGAGTCGGACGCAGTATGGGTAAGACGAAGGATCTAAGCGCATTTGATCGTGGGCAAATTGTCGGGGCCCGACGAATGGGTCACTCCATCTCGAAAGTCGTGCAGGCACTGGGATTTTCTCGAGTCACTGTGTCGCCGGCGCACTGTGAGTACATCAAATCCGGTAAAACAATCTCTGCAAGGGCCAACTGCCGTGGACAACAGCGTGTGGATGAGCGGGGTCATCGTCTGCTAGCTTGCATTGTAACAGCGGACAGACGGGCCACAGTGCAAGAAATCACTCGGCAATTTAACGGTGGTGCACAAACACGTGTAAGCAGCCACACCATTCAGAACCATCTCCTCGCTTTGGGGTACAGTAGCCATCGTCCCACGAGGGTACCGCTGCTGACCGCACATCACACGGTGCAAAGATTAGCATGGGCGTGGAAACATCGCCACTGGACCCTAGACATGTGGGAAAATGTTTCCTGGACTGATGAGTCGAGATTCACGTTCGTACATGCGGATGACAGGATACGAGTACGGCGCAAACCACATGAAGCGATGGATCCTTCTTGCTAGCAGGGTACTCTTCAAACTGGGGGGGGCATTCTCGTCTGGGGACTGTTTACGTGAACTGAAATGGGATCCATGCTACGTGTGACATCGTCCCTCACAGGTCAACGTTACCGGGATATCCTGGACGACCATTTGCTCCCGTTTGTGCGTCTTCAACATCCCACTGGGGACCTCATCCTGCAACAAGACAATGCAGCTCCCGAATTGTATTCGAATGGTTGGATGAACACTCCACCGACGTGACCTCGCTTCCTTGGCCAGCTAGGTCCCCTGACCTCAATTCCATCGAGCACATCTGTGATGCCCTCGAGAGAGATGTTCGACCCTCCATCAAATCTTCGTGAACTGCGGGAGCTTGTTCATGGGTCGTGGATCCGTATGGCTTCCCAACGATTCCGGTGTTTTGTCAATTTCATGTCGAGACGAATCGCTGCCGTCATCAGGGCGAAAGGTGGTGCTGCAAGTTACTAGACAGGTATCTCTAATTCAATTGCTCTTCAGTGTATTACCACAATATTGTTTTAACTCCTATATTTAAAGTGGAAATAACATTCCTTTAACCACAGAGCCTTCAAGGAGTAGAACTTCATCAGGACAAGGCTACCAGTCATACAGCAAAATGTACTACTCTATTTCTTGAAAAAATAAAAAGATGTGTCTTTTTTTTCTCATATTCCTTCAAAGTCTTTTGATGTGTCGCCAATGGACTATTGTGCCTTTGAAGTACTAACAAGGGAAGCCTTTTAACTGTCACTCTCCAAAATTGAAGAAACGTGGCCAGGAGATAGTACTAAGGGCAAAAACCAATGGGTGTAGTTCCGTTTTGGCCCAAGTGAACTGACAAAGGTGAACGAGTGGTCTGAAAATGGCCTTAGAGCACAAGTGAGAAAATCATCGAACGTATCAATGAACAATCAATGGCAGTCAGAAAAATTCAACAATATGTTGTTATATCCGTGGATAAAAATTTGGTACTGTGAAAGTGATGACGCTTCTTTTGATAATGCCCAACGTATTTGTTCTTTTCATATATCAAGGACAATTTTCAGTACTGAGATAATTTTGGGATCTTGCGCTGTTCTCATTGTTCCAAATTACTTTGCTTCGGTCGTGTGTTCAATGCCCCAAATGTTCATTTACACCAGTATAAAAAAGTTTTTGTTGCTTTTTGTATGATATGAGCTTATTTTGAGTCATAGGGACATAGCTGATGCTTGGGGATTACATACCACGCACCACAACACATATTAGATGATTTTTTCACTTGTGCTCTAAGGCTATTTTCAGATCACTCATTCACCTTTGTCAGTTCATTTGGGCCAAAACGGAAATACACCCATTGGAATTTGCCCTTAGTACTATCTCCTGGCCACGTTTCTTCAATTTTGGAGAGTGACAGTTGAAATCCTTCCCTTGTCAGTTAAAACACTCGTTCACCTTTGTCAGTTCATTTGGGCCAAAGCGGAAATACACCCATTGGTTTTTGCCCTTAGTACTATCTCCTGGCCAAGTTTCTTCAATTTTGGAGAGTAACGGTTGAAAGGTTTCCCTTGTAAGAAGAACGCTTTCTAAACGCAGACCTGAAACAATATTGGACTATGGAAAGCAGTGGTAGAGGAGTGGAATAAAATTGGACTATGGAAAGCAGTGGAAAAGTTGTGTAACAATATTGGACTATGGAAAACAGTGGTAGAGGAGTGAAACAATATTGGACTATGGAAAGCAGTGGTAGAGGAGATAATAAAATTCTACTACAAATTTTAAGAAATGCCCTGTTATCTTGGAAATCTAGATGTAGGTTCATAGTCTATAGAAAGAGCTAAGAGATACAATATTTGGGGTAGAAATAATTTTATTTTAAACATTAATGCTATTTTGTGGAAAATCATTCTAAAATGGTGTGAACATCCTTGCAAAATCGAATTAGGGTTGTAGAAACGCACTTTTGGAGCTCCATTTCCTGATTCCTATCCTTAGCATATATTTTTAAAAGAGAAAATACGCTTATCTTCTCCTGTCATTCTATTTATTCATATGAACCTTCTTTCCTATCAGTAGAACTGGAAATATTGTTAGCACATCTTTTGGCACACACATGTTCGTCATAAAAAAAACATTATCTTTATCTGCTTCTGAGGATATTGCTTTCTCATCGCAGAGCTGCAATAGCGGATGTAGAATTGTATACGGGCGTGGTCAACAGAGGGGTGTGTTCTCCTCAACTTTTTCTTTAGTATGAACCCTCAAATTTTGGCTTTAGTTTATCACCCAACATGCTATGTTTCCTTAAATTTTTCAATTCCAGAAGCTCATTGTTTCTCTACTTTGAATTAAAATTCAGAATAACTGGGCGCTGAATTTTACTAATACCGAATGCATTGTTGTGAGATTATTTTTGTCTTCATACGATTGTGTGTAATGCAGCGGTTCTGAAACTTCTGCCGCCGCGGAGCCCTTTTCATCGAAGGACGAGGCCACGGAGCCCCAACATTTTTTCTATTCCGTTGATTATATTCAGTGCAAAATTGTGTTTATGCAGGCAATGAGAATTTAAGAATTTCATTTCTGAGAAATCTGAGAAGTATTGGTTTCATTTTTCATTCAACACAACTTCTCATTAGACAGTTTACAACCAATCAGATTCTTATTTTTAATACTTGGTTTGCCCAAATCCTTCTCAGCAGCAATTCCGCAAGCGCGCGCGCACACACACACGCACATACATTGTACACAGTCGAATCACATTATTGTGACCAGCTCCTGCTTTTGACGTCAACAGCGCGTAGCCAATGAAAGAAGGCCCGTGCCGTAAGCTGGTTTAGAATGTATATAAGGTGTGCTGTAGGCATTCTGTCATGGATAAGGGCCGCGGGTGGCCTAGTGGGCAACGTTCGTGACTGCCCCGGAGAGGACCTAAGGTTCGATCCCAGCCAGGTACGAACGCTCGATCCACTAAATATCCGCCGTTCGCCGGATGGACATGTTAAGCTGTCGGACCCCGGGTACTGGTCCCCCGGTAATAAAGAAGGGCGTCTTTCTCCCCCTTTCTACTTCGCATCCGTGGCATTTTCCTATCGGGCACTCTAGCCCAAATCTCATAGCTTCCTATTTCTAAGGGCTGTTTAAGACCTAGGATCGTGCCCTCTCTTCCTAAAATCCTCTACATATGATCTGATCTGTCATAGATAAAAGGAGCGACTTATCAGATTTGCAAAAAGGGATGATTATCCGCTTTCAGGCCAAGGGTGGCAGTATTTCTGAAACAGCGAAGTTTGTGAACTGTTCGCGTGCTGCTTTGGTTAAAATGTATCGCTATTGGAAAAATGGCACTACTGCGAATAAGCGACGTGGAAACTGAGGAGCACCACGTGCCACTGAGAGAGAGGCGAAAGTCGCCTTCAAAGGTACGTGAAGGCCGATCGACACGCTAGAGTGGAGCAAATCACTGGCCGAATGAACCAGGATGTTACCGGAAGTGTGTCTAAAACGACGGTTCAGCGAAACCTGCTGCGATGGGGCTCCGATGCAGACGGATGGTCACTGCACCTATGCTAACGAAGGTGCATCGGCAGAAAAGGCTTATATTTGCACGACAGTATCGGAATTGGACCTCCGCTGATTGGCAAAGGATTGCCTTCTCCGATAAATCACATTTTCTACTTCATCGAACGCATGGACGTTGGCGAATAAGGCGAGAAACATCGGAGAACAAACACTCTTCAACCATCGCTGGCAGAACACAAGCTGCTGGGGAAGGTTTCCATGGCGTTCCCTGGGTCCAGTCATACCTGTGAACGGCACTATGGACTACATTCGTTATGAATCCATCCTTGCAGACCACGTACACCCATACATGCTGATTGTCTTCCTTGGGGCGGGTGGGGTTTTCCAGAACGACAATGCGACGTGTCACACAGCTAGAAATGTCCGAGAGTGGTTGGAAGAGCACGATGAAGACTTCAAAGTACTTCCCTGGCCTCATAATTCTCCAGACGTAAACCCAATCGAGCATCTGTGGGACCACCTCGATCGTGTCTTTCGCTCTATGGTTCCTTCACCATGCACACCCAGCAGCTGTCAGATGCACTGCAGTCAACATGGCTCCACATATCAGTGAAAACCTTCCAGCACCTTACTGAGTCACTCCCAGCCCGTCTAGCTGCTGTCCGCGCTGCCCACGGCAGTTACTCTGAATATTAGCTGGTGGTCACAATAATGTAGTTCGACCGTGGTGTTTATGCACAGTCCAGTAAGTATGAGGTTAGACCTCCTCGTGCCGCCAATACCGCAGATATACCCTGCGGCATTCTTAGTGGATGCATGCGTCGAACCTGTTGGGGAAGGTAGTCCCACATATGTTCAGTGGGATTTATGCCAAGCGAGTTCCGTGGCCAGGATAGTAAGCTAAAGTACCTGGAATGCTCCTCAAACTCTTCTCGTACACGCATAGCAAGATGGTAAAAAGTTGCTGAAAGCAACCCATACCATCAGTGTACACAAGCAGTATGAATGGAAGCACCTGATCCGCCACAATGAATAGGTACCCTGAAGCGTTTATCTTGCGATCGAGAGAGATGATTGCTCCAAATGATTCCCGGGAAAACATACGCCACACCAGCACACTTCCACCTCCTGCCTGTCTCCTCTCGAGCGTTATGTCGGAATGATTTCGGTTAGCAGTGCTTCGCCGTACTCTCCATCGACCATTCACGCGATAAAGTAGAAAACGTCATTTATCTGAAAAGGCGATTTTCTTCCACTGTTCGATGGTTCAATGCCTCCTCCTAGAGGCAAATTCACACCGTAATCGTCTATGTCTGGCCTTCGGCATGGGTACCTTGAGTGGACAGCGGCTCCGGAGACCCAAAGACAGAAGAATTCGTTGGATTGTGGTCTGTGATTCTCTCCTCAATGTGCATAAAGGATCTGGCCAGTTGTTCCACTGTGGCCCGTCTGTAGGATCGTACTATATGGGACAGCCGTCGCTAGCAACGATCGTCAATTCTACGCGAGCACCACTCCTACCCCGATTACTGCAGGTTTTTCCGGTTTCCTTCCATTCCTGGAACACTTTAACAACTGCACCACACGAATAGCCCACAGTATCGGCCGTTTTGGTAATTCTATCACCCTTCAGTCGGTAGCCAACAATCATTCCTTTTTCAAACTCGTGTTACCACGTTAAAAAGCGATGGCCTCTGATCATTCGTTTGAACGGGGTCCGGGTTCGAATCCCGGTGAGGCATGGATGTTGTACTTGTCTTACGGCACTGGTTCTCTCCCTTCCCTGGAACCAGTGACCCTAAATTAGGGACGGGCGACTGCTTATAGCCCATTGAGTTGCTCACGGTTGTCGTTAAATCTCTAATAAAAAAAAAAAATTTGGTTAATGAACTTCGATCGACTAGATGGCAACAATGACATTGGGTTTCCTAGTATGGGCGACCCAGTCTCATCGTTGGGACTTGAAAGCGTTGTGTTTCATACGAGCTCGTACGAGGTTGTCGCAAGAACTCATATGCCGCAACGAAATTAAATTTAAAAGCTAACATTTCAGTTTTCTGCTTGAATGGGGGTATCTGTGAAGAAAGAAAACTATTACTTTAAATTAAACCAGAACGCCGACACTCGTACTCATTTGCAGAGCAGCGAGAAGAAAAACACGCTGTTTAAAGAAACAAATATAAAATTTATTTTGAGTATAATTCTTAATTTAGGTACAATTTAATGGTGGGACCAGATTAAGTTATAATAAGATATCTCTACAAAAAGAAGTTATGGTTTTGCCTGAGAATTATAGAACTACAAACGTCCCTATCAGTCCAACTAGTATGAGGTGAGCCATAATACTTCATTTCTAAACTTTCAATGAATACTCAACATGCAAGGGATTGAAATAATTGGATGATGTCTTACCCTAAAAAAAACTTCTGCTGTGCTGCACCGATCCGGCGTTGAGGAGAGTGCTGGTCTTCTTCTTCCGGCCGTAATCTTTGGCTGGTATCCTTCGTGGATAAAACACAGCCGGTAGCTCTCTAAGATTCTTCCTCTAATTTTCTGGGGTATCTAACATCCTGACTCAGTGACAACCGACTACTTGCTAATTTTCTGGGGTATCTAACATCCTGACTCAGTGACAACCGATTTCTTGCTAATTTTCTGGGGTATCTAACATCCTGACTCAGTGACAACCGACTACTTCCTAATTTTCTGGGGTATCTAACATCCTGACTCAGTGACAACCGACTACTTGCTAATTTTCTGGGGTATCTAACATCCTGACTCAGTGACAACCGACTACTTGCTAATTTTCTGGGGTATCTAACATCCTGACTCAGTGACAACCGACTTCTTGCTAATTTTCTGGGGTATCTAACATCCTGACTCAGTGACAACCGACTTCTTGCTAATTTTCTGGGGTATCTAACATCCTGACTCAGTGACAACCGACTACTTGCTAATTTTCTGGGGTATCTAACATCCTGACTCAGTGACAACCGACTTCTTGCTAATTTTCTGGGGTATCTAACATCCTGACTCAGTGACAACCGACTACTTGCTAATTTTCTGGGGTATCTAACATCCTGACTCAGTGACAACCGACTACTTGCTAATTTTCTGGGGTATCTAACATCCTGACTCAGTGACAACCGACTTCTTGCTAATTTTCTGGGGTATCTAACATCCTGACTCAGTGACAACCGACTACTTGCTAATTTTCTGGGGTATCTAACATCCTGACTCAGTGACAACCGACTACTTGCTAATTTTCTGGGGTATCTAACATCCTGACTCAGTGACAACCGACTTCTTGCTAATTTTCTGGGGTATCTAACATCCTGACTCAGTGACAACCGACTTCTTGCTAATTTTCTGGGGTATCTAACATCCTGACTCAGTGACAACCGACTACTTGCTAATTTTCTGGGGTATCTAACATCCTGACTCAGTGACAACCGATTTCTTGCTAATTTTCTGGGGTATCTAACATCCTGACTCAGTGACAACCGACTACTTCCTAATTTTCTGGGGTATCTAACATCCTGACTCAGTGACAACCGACTTCTTGCTAATTTTCTGGGGTGTCTAACATCCTGACTCAGTGACAACCGACTACTTGCTAATTTTCTGGGGTATCTAACATCCTGACTCAGTGACAACCGACTACTTGCTAATTTTCTGGGGTATCTAACATCCTGACTCAGTGACAACCGACTACTTGCTAATTTTCTGGGGTATCTAACATCCTGACTCAGTGACAACCGACTTCTTGCTAATTTTCTGGGGTATCTAACATCCTGACTCAGTGACAACCGACTTCTTGCTAATTTTCTGGGGTATCTAACATCCTGACTCAGTGACAACCGACTACTTGCTAATTTTCTGGGGTATCTAACATCCTGACTCAGTGACAACCGACTTCTTGCTAATTTTCTGGGGTATCTAACATCCTGACTCAGTGACAACCGACTACTTGCTAATTTTCTGGGGTATCTAACATCCTGACTCAGTGACAACCGACTACTTGCTAATTTTCTGGGGTATCTAACATCCTGACTCAGTGACAACCGACTTCTTGCTAATTTTCTGGGGTATCTAACATCCTGACTCAGTGACAACCGACTACTTGCTAATTTTCTGGGGTATCTAACATCCTGACTCAGTGACAACCGACTACTTGCTAATTTTCTGGGGTATCTAACATCCTGACTCAGTGACAACCGACTTCTTGCTAATTTTCTGGGGTATCTAACATCCTGACTCAGTGACAACCGACTTCTTGCTAATTTTCTGGGATATCTAACATCCTGACTCAGTGACAACCGACTATTTGCTAATTTTCTGGGGTATCTAACATCCTGACTCAGTGACAACCGACTTCTTGCTAATTTTCTATGGTATCTAACATCCTGACTCAGTGAAAACCGACTACTTGCTAATTTTCTGGGGTATCTAACATCCTGACTCAGTGACAACCGACTACTTGCTAATTTTCTGGGGTATCTAACATCCTGACTCAGTGACAACCGACTTCTTGCTAATTTTCTGGGGTATCTAACATCCTGACTCAGTGACAACCGACTACTTGCTAATTTTCTGGGGTATCTAACATCCTGACTCAGTGACAACCGACTTCTTGCTAATTTTCTATGGTATCTAACATCCTGACTCAGTGACAACCGACTACTTGCTAATTTTCTGGGGTATCTAACATCCTGACTCAGTGACAACCGACTTCTTGCTAATTTTCTGGGGTATCTAACATCCTGACTCAGTGACAACCGACTTCTTGCTAATTTTCTGGGGTATCTAACATCCTGACTCAGTGACAACCGACTTCTTGCTAATTTTCTGGGGTATCTAACATCCTGACTCAGTGACAACCGACTACTTGCTAATTTTCTGGGGTATCTAACATCCTGACTCAGTGACAACCGACTTCTTGCTAATTTTCTGGGGTATCTAACATCCTGACTCAGTGACAACCGACTACTTGCTAATTTTCTGGGGTATCTAACATCCTGACTCAGTGACAACCGACTACTTGCTAATTTTCTGGGGTATCTAACATCCTGACTCAGTGACAACCGACTTCTTGCTAATTTTCTGGGGTATCTAACATCCTGACTCAGTGACAACCGACTACTTGCTAATTTTCTGGGGTATCTAACATCCTGACTCAGTGACAACCGACTACTTGCTAATTTTCTGGGGTATCTAACATCCTGACTCAGTGACAACCGACTTCTTGCTAATTTTCTGGGGTATCTAACATCCTGACTCAGTGACAACCGACTTCTTGCTAATTTTCTGGGATATCTAACATCCTGACTCAGTGACAACCGACTATTTGCTAATTTTCTGGGGTATCTAACATCCTGACTCAGTGACAACCGACTTCTTGCTAATTTTCTATGGTATCTAACATCCTGACTCAGTGAAAACCGACTACTTGCTAATTTTCTGGGGTATCTAACATCCTGACTCAGTGACAACCGACTACTTGCTAATTTTCTGGGGTATCTAACATCCTGACTCAGTGACAACCGACTCCTTGCTAATTTTCTGGGGTATCTAACATCCTGACTCAGTGACAACCGACTTCTTGCTAATTTTCTGGGGTATCTAACATCCTGACTCAGTGACAACCGACTACTTGCTAATTTTCTGGGGTATCTAACATCCTGACTCAGTGACAACCGACTTCTTGCTAATTTTCTGGGGTATCTAACATCCTGACTCAGTGACAACCGACTACTTGCTAATTTTCTGGGGTATCTAACATCCTGACTCAGTGACAACCGACTTCTTGCTAATTTTCTATGGTATCTAACATCCTGACTCAGTGACAACCGACTACTTGCTAATTTTCTGGGGTATCTAACATCCTGACTCAGTGACAACCGACTTCTTGCTAATTTTCTGGGGTATCTAACATCCTGACTCAGTGACAACCGACTACTTGCTAATTTTCTGGGGTATCTAACATCCTGACTCAGTGACAACCGACTTCTTGCTAATTTTCTGGGGTATCTAAAATCCTGACTCAGTGACAACCGACTTCTTGCTAATTTTCTGGGGTATCTAACATCCTGACTCAGTGACAACCGACTTCTTGCTAATTTTCTGGGGTATCTAACATCCTGACTCAGTGACAACCGACTACTTGCTTATTTTCTGGGGTATCTAACATCCTGACTCAGTGACAACCGACTTCTTGCTAATTTTCTGGGGTATCTAACATCCTGACTCAGTGACAACCGACTACTTGCTAATTTTCTGGGGTATCTAACATCCTGACTCAGTGACAACCGACTTCTGGACCCCCGTTGAGCTAGGCATTTCTTGCCAACCGCTGCCGTCGAGCTGCGACTTCCTACAAAATGACAACAACAACCCACTCAAACCACAACACTGCGGCCGACCTCGATTTCTCCAAGTTTTTAATTTTATTTTAGTTTCGCTTTCGCTCACAGCCCTGCTGCGAGGCGTGTCCTTACCTAGTGAGGACGTCCCTTTCCCCTTCATTGGTTTCTGGATTCCCCCTCCCCTCCTCGTTCGCAAGTGGACTGCCGTCCAGTTGCTGCCGGCCAGTGGCTACTTCGAGCAGATGTTCTCGGGACCTGCTGACCATCTGCTGAGCTAAGCCCTTTAAAAATTTATTTGGCCGTAAATGTCACCCCGTTATTGAGTTCTATTATCGGAGCATCCGAGGAAACGCCTTTTAAAACTTCAAGCATGCTCGAAACCACGTATGCTCGACTGGAATATGTTCTCCGACACCGAGCTTGGGTGACATTTATTGCCTAACCTTACCTTCTTATCAGATTTAAGATTCTTTCTTAGACTTCCACCGTATAGTCACCACTGCGCCATTGTAATTTAAGGTTGCATTATGTATTTCACAGTGTTGTTGCCTCTCAAATGCCGGGAAATAGAAGAAAATACCTTTCGCTTCGTTTGCGAAATTTTGAACCTGGCCTAGCGTTTGCGTTTTAGATCTCCTTCCCACGCGAAGGGAGAGCAAGAAAAAAAAAAAAAAAAAAGAACGCAGCGAATGCCTATGCGCCTGGGTTAGGAAAATATTTCTTGCACCTAATTAAGAATTATTCCAATTAAGAAACTGCATAATTAATTATGTTAATTAATTAACATTTGGGTATTTGAAACATTTGATTAACATTTGGGTATTAGTTAAAATTTGGGTATTTGAATCCCGAATTTGAGCATTTCTGTACCAAAAGCAACGTGCCCGAAATTAGAAGAATTTTCGCGGCAACACTCGGTTAGGTCACGTGTTTTTCCCATTTTCGCGAGAAATTCATACCGTCCGCGAGTTCGTTCCCTTTCAATTGTTTTATGCCGCCCCGGTGGCACAGTGGTCTAAGCGATGACTTCTGATCATTCGTTCAAAAGGGGGTCCGGGTTTGAATCCCGGTGAGGCATGGCTGTTTTGTTTGTCTTACGGCACTGGCTCTCTCCCTTCCCTGGAACCAGTGGCCCTAAATTAGGGACGCGCGACGGCTTGTAGCCCATTGAGTTGCTTATGGTGGTCGTTAAACCTCCATTCAAAAAAAAAAAATGTTTTACACAATCTGCATATGTTGCCACACACACCTTCCGGCAGCGGTTTCTTTCTTACGTCAGGGGTGGTCATAATTTTTTGACTGGGCAGTGTTAACTTTTAGAAATTATGCATTTAAACATCAATTTTTACGTAGTTCGGAGAATTTCGACGCCGTTCATGTAGCAGTTAGGTCAGCAGGAACCATTTTCATTTATTACGCAAGGCAGTTTGCTTGCTGCTGGCGCAGGTGGGAGAAGGAGAAGAATGCAGTAACCTATTGGCATGTTGTACCATGTTTTCAGATCTTCCTACGTTCGTTGCTAATCGTTAAATTTAAGTAGTGTCTACGCTCTTCGGGCTGTGTCTCAACTCAACTGCATGTTTTTACATTTCAAACATTTAAAGCACACACGTGATCGCTGAACTTCACCATTTTTTCATTTATCTTCCATAAAATTCAACACTTTTACATACACTGAAGAGCAATTGAATTAGGGATACCTGTCTAGTAACGTGTACCACTACCTTTCGCCCTGATAACGGCGGCGATTCGTCTCGGCATGGACTCGACAAGACACCGGAAGCGTTGGGAAGCCATACGGATCCACGACCCCTGAACAAGCTCCCACAGTTCCCGAAGATTTGATGGAGGGGGGTCAGAGCCTCGAACATCACTCTCGATGGCATCCCAGATGTGCTCGATGGGATTGAGGTCAGGTGACCTAGCTGACCAAGGAAGCAAGGTCTCGGCGGTGGAGTGTTCATCCAACCATTCGGATACGATTCGGGAGCGATGGCACGGTGTATTGCCTTATTGCAGGATGAGGTCCCTAGTGGGATGTTAAAGACGCACAAACGGAAGCAAATGGTCATCCAGGATATCCCGGTAACGTTGACCTGTGAGGAACGATGTTACACGTACCAGGGGTCCCATTTCAGTCCACGTAAACAGTCCCCAGACCAGAGTGCCACCCCCGCCAGCTTGAAGAGTACCCTGCTGGCAAGAAGGATCCATCGTTTCATGTGGTTTGCGCCGTACTCGTATCCTGCCATCCGCATCTACCAACGTGAATCTGGACTCATCAGTCCAGGCAACATTTTTCCATATGTCTAGGGTCCAGTGGCGATGTTCCCACGCCCGTGCTAATCTTTGCACCCTGTGATGTGCGGTCAGCAGCGGTACCCTCGTGGGACGATGGCTTCTGTACCCCAAAGCGAGGAGATGGTTCTTGATGGTGTGGCTGCTTACACGTTTTTGTGCACCAGCGTTAAATTGCTGAGTGATTTCTTGCACTGTGACCCGTCTATACGCTGTTACAATGCGAGCTAGCCGACGATTACCCCGCTCATCCACACGCTGTTGTCTACGGCAGTTGGCCCTTGCAGGGATGGTTTTACCGGATTCGATGTACTCACGGTGCACCCGTGACACAGTGGCTCGTGAAAATCCCAGTGCCTGCACGACTTCCGAGATGGAGTGACCCATTCGTCGGGCCCCGACATACTGCGTCCGACTAGTACTGATTCCCGTCGCATCATTCCTGATATTGTCGGATCGCTGCATATGTCATGTCGTTTCCGTTTACAGGGCCGCCCACAGCGCCACATTTGTATCATGATATAAGCTGTCCCTGATTCAATTGCTTTTCAGTGTATATTAGTAGTGTCATATCATACGTTTTTGAGGGGATTAACATTTTCGTGTGCCGTGTTGAGTCATGGATACTTAATTTATGGTGTGCCGCGAGTAGAAAAAGGTTGCGGAACACTGCTCTAGACCAGAAGTGAGGAAACTTTCAAGTTGGAAGACCAAGTTAGCTGAAATTTAATTAGGCCGCTTTCAAGAAACTTCAATTAAATATACTTCAAAATGTACATTATTTTGTGAAAATCTAACTACTATGTACTAACTAACTTCAAAAAATGAAAAACAAATGTTAATTCTAAAATTAACTAACTTTTTAATGACTTTGTTGCGACTTCTTTTTGTTGGAAAATATTTGAATATTTGGTTACAACATGGAGGTCCGCAGTTTCAGCTGATCCTCTAGATGGGTATCCGTCATTTGTGACCTTAAGAACGTCTTGATTTGGGTTATGTAGGAGATTGTAGATTCGCAGGAAAGCATTTTTCGTACATGTTGCGGAAGCCGTGGGAATTCCATTGCATTTTTTTCCATATTTCAACTGCGTCTATCTTAGCGTCAAATACGGACTTTAAAATGTCATCTTCTGAGAGCCCAATCAATTCTATCTGTAGTTCTTTATGAGCCTCAGAAACATAAAGTAGGTGAGGTTGAAATCCTAATTTCATTGTGATGTCATGATTCTCAAAGTCAGTGAACTTTCCATAGTATTCTCCAGTTAATAAGCCTACAACAGCTGCGTGTTCTTCAAGTGATTCGTATGAATCTACCTGATCATCAATGACCTTTGCTAACTAGGGAAAATGTTCATCCGAAATGTCCTTCTGAAGAAAACGAGTTTTGAAAAAAAAGATAGCTTTTTTCGAAATGCTTGGATTTTTTGCCAGATATCATATATAGACGTAATTTTACCTTGCAAAGATATATGCAAGTCCTTTTGCTTTGACATGATATAACACAGGAATGCAGCATTTCTGTAGAAATATTCTTTCAATAATTCACATAGCTAATTCTGTTCTTCATAAAATTTAACTATCAGTTCTCGCAAAGATAGCATTTTTGCTAACACCTGTCCCAGTGATAACCAACGCACTTTAGAATGATACCACAAATCCACACAGAATACCTTATCGTACAACTTCAGCATGTTACGAAACTGACGATGCCGTGTTGCATTTGCACGAATACAGTTAACAATACTTATAACTTGTTGGAATGTGTCACTTAAAATAGTAGATTTAGCACAGAGATCATCATTAGTTCATTGAATCTTCTTTTACTCTTTGGTACTTTAAATACGGTCATTTTAAGATTAAAATGAAAATAATAAAAAAACGAAATTTTTTTTTAATAAAAATAAAAGGATTCGTTCTGAAAAATTTGGATTCACTCAAATGGCTGCACTTAATAGCCTAGAAGGCCGCAAGCTCCCCACCCCCGTTCTAGGACACTCACCCTCAACTGCGTCGCACCTGTTGTCAGGGGGTGTAAGTATATAGCTGTATGTACTTGCGTGTAGTACTTTCTTCTTAGAGAAGAAAATGCTGGAACTTTCAAACATAATTGGCTACAGTAAAAGAGGGTCGATTGACCTAATAAAAATCAAATCAATTTCCGGGATATTTTTCTTTTTTTTTTTTTATTTATTTATTTTTGTTTCGGAGTTTAACGATCACCCTGAGTAACTCTAAAGGCTATATAAATAGTCTCGCGTCTCTAATTTAGGTCCGGGCCCGGATGGCCCTCGTAGTGACTGCCACAGAAATGTCTCAGGATAGATCCCAGGCAGGTGCGAACGCTCGAACCACTAAATATCCGCCGTGCGTCGGATGGGCACGTTAAGCCGTTGGACCCCGGGTACTGACCTCCCCCCAGTTATAAATAAGGGCGTCTTCCTCCTCCTTTCTACCTCGCTTTCGTGTGACTTTCTTGTAAGGCACTCTAGTCCAAATCTCCTTGCTTCCTACTTCTAAGGGTTGTTTAAGATCTGATGTCAGACACTCCCTTCCTAATATCCTCTTCATAAATCTCTAATCTTTCTGTAATTTCGATCCACTAATTTTAGGGAAGGTACAGAGAGCACCCACTCCAGTAAGACAAACACGACAACCGTACTACACTCGGGATTCGAACCCGGGCTCAGTCCGACGAACAACATTGTTCTGTAAGACTTATTACTGTTGCATGATACAAAATGCAGAAACGTAATTTACATGCTCAATTGCTCATGCTATATTCAGCTATTATATTGAAAGACATGATTCTGTGATAGTTTTATAATACATAGGATAGGCTGAAATTAAAATCTCTGAAGCTTGCGAATGAGAGTTGAGTTTACTTTAAGGATTACATTGCACTCAGGAAAAAAAGGTAACTGCATTTTGATTCTAAAACACAGTTCAAATTTTGTTCAACTCTTGAGATATTTCTATCGTTCTCGTCCGTCCCTTGCATTTCGTATCCACTGCCAAATGGTATCCTCGAAGGAGACACGAGCAGACGTATTTTATGGAATCAAACTGGGTTAGCGGAGGCCCAACATTTTTTATGAATGGCGGTGAGGCTATTGGTGTGATTGAAAGAGAAGATCTAATGAGGGTGATGGCGAAATTTGTCTGAGAAATCCCTCTTTCGCATTCTCTAGAAGATACAGCAATGGTTTGCAAAATTCACTTCAGCTGTACAGATTGCTTACACGTTTTCTCCTTTTTGGGGAGATAGGGTGGGGTTAATGATCACCGTGATCAACTCGATAGACTAGACCTAATTTAGGGTCACTGGATCCAGTGTAGAGAGAGAGCCATAGCCCTAAGACAAACATAGCATTCATGGGTGAAAGGGATTCGAGCCCGGACCCATTTTGGACGAAATGGCAGCAACGTTACCTTGAAGTTGCAGGTTTTTCTTGAAACCACGAATCATGTCTCTTTCATTAAGATGAAAGCTCCTATTTGTACATGTCTCTTTCATTTAGATGAAACCTACTATTTCTACATGTCTCTTTCATTAAGATGAAACCTCCTATTTCTACATGTCTCTTTCATTAAGATGAAACCTCCTATTTGTACATGTCTCTTTCATTAAGATGAAACCTCCTATTTGTACGTGTCTTTTTCATTAAGATGAAACCTCCTATTTGTACATTTCCCTTTCATTAAGATGAAACCTCCTATTTGTACATGTCTCTTTCATTAAGATGAAACCTCCTATTTGTACGTGTCTCTTTCATTCAGATGAAACCTCCTATTTGTACATGTTTCTTTCATTAAGATGAAACCTCCTATTTGTACGTGTCTCTTTCATTAAGATGAAACCTCCTATTTGTACGTGTCTTTTTCATTAAGATGAAACCTCCTATTTGTACATGTCTGTTTCATTAAGATGAAACTTCCTATTCGAACATGTCTCTTTCATTAAGATGAATCCTCCTATTTTTGGTACATGTCTCTTTCATTAAGACGAAACCTATTTGTAAATGTCCCTTTCATTAAGATGAAATCTCCAATTTGTATTACACATGTATCTTTCATTAAGAAGAACTTCTAATTTGTACCTTTCATTAAGAAGAACTTCTAATTTGTACCTTTCATTCAGTTTAAACTTCCTGTTCGTACATGTCTCTTTTATAAAGAAGAAACCTTTTTATACAACTCCTATGTACAATATCCTGATTTATTGTTTTCAATATACGAGGGGAAGTCAGAAAGTAACATTCCCTGCTGAAAAACTTTAAAAAAACTGCATGTATTGAAAATGCTCTTTGCTGATGTGTAACTTGACATGTTCTGTTTTAGGTGGATGCAGTTTGAAGCTCCAGAGAGGTACGTTCCTGAACTACACAGATTCAAAATGGGTACTGTACAGGTTGAATGGACGAAGGAAGAAATCCAAGGATTCATTCGCTTCTTATGAGAAAAAGGGACGTCGCCTATCGAAATTCACCGTGAACTCCAAACTGTATACGGCCCGAACGTGATGACAGTGCAACAGGATCAAACGTGGTGTCATGATTTCAGTGGTGGTAGAGTGAGTGCCCAGGATGAACTAAGGATCGGACGTCCTTTCAGATCAGCAAATCATGTCGATGTAATTGTTTTTTGTTTTCTTTTTCTTTTATTTGGAGGTTTAACGACCACTGGGAGCAACTCAATGGGCTAAAAGCAGTCGCCCGTTCCTTATTTAGGGTCACTGGTTACAGGGAAGGGAGAGAGCCAGTGTCGTAAGACAAACACAACATCCATGCCTCACCGGGATTCGAACCCTGACCCCTTTTGGACGAATGATCAGAGGCCATCGCTTACACCACTGCGTCACGGGTGCGGACAATGCAATTGAGGAGTGCTTATGTGAAGATCGTTGTGTGGCATTTCATCACCTGTAAGAAAAATTCCATCTTTCGCATGGTACACTCTATGGGACGTTGTTCGTGATAGTTTGGGCTATTTAAAAGTGTGCTAAGTAGGTTCCCAGACAACTGACAAACGAACTCCTGAATAAAATAATGGCTGTTTGGACAACCGCCAAACTTTTATAGATATAGTTTCGACGCATGGATCTCCCGGCTTGACAGGTATCTCAACAGACAAGGTGAGTATGTAGAGAAGTACTGTACGAATGGCTACATTTCAGAGATGTACATGCTTTTATTTCATACTAATAAATGCAAGATATATGATGTAGGGAAAATAACTTTCTAACTGCTCAAAACGATTAGGGGACAATGGAGGTTCGGCACAAAATCGCTGCACAGACACCAAGCAACATACCTAGATTGGATAAGATGATTCTAAATAGAACGTAAACGCAGTCAGTACACAAGTGAAGATGCATATTACTGCCTGTGTTGTCGTTCCGAATCACGTGTTGTATCAAAAAGGTGGATAAAAGCAGGAGTTCGGCGTGTACTCAATTATCTCACCAAAACCCTGCAGAACTATTTTCCGTTGATTTTATCCTAATCCATGTTATCTCGGCTATGTGATTTACCCGAATCCGCAGCTTGGATAGATTCGTCGGTTGGAAGATGGGCAGAACCAGCAAATTGTAGCCGAACCCTATGGAGCTTCATAAAGCATTATTTCTAGACTGCGGAATCGGTTTCGAGAGACTGGAAGTGTTCAACGACGGCGAAGCCAAGGTCGGCCGTCTTTTGTTTCTCCAAATGAAGATCGATATATCATCTACCGCGAGAAGGACAGGTTCGCAATCGTCTTCATCATGTTGGCCAGTATGTCCGCCGACCTCTGGTTTGTGTTCCTTTAACCGCACGCCATCGTTCTTCCTCAAATATAATGGGTGGTGAAACATCGTGATTGAAGACGTTACGACTGGAACAATATTCTCTTCACTGAAGAGTCTCGATTCACTTTGTAGCCTGATAATAGGCAGTGCTCATAGGGACAGAGCAAGAAACACGGAGTAGTTCTCTTTTTGTGCTAGGAAAGCATCGATAATTTCTCAGAAAAGTCGATGGCATTCCTTTTGCTTTTTGTTTTTTCAATTCGTGAGCGCTAACACCTGTGCAAGCTCGAACTTATAGGCCGTAGTACACGCATCTGTTGGCCAGTCCTGTTTCTGATGGAGAGCAAAAGGAAAATACGTTATCGATTTTTTTTTCCAGAAATCGGAATCCAGTCCCAAGTGATGTGATGGATCAGCGTTCTAACCAGGACCTGCTTACCTCACAGGCTTTGGACACCCTATTTAACCAGGACCTGCTTACCGCACAGGCTTTGGACACGCTATTTAACCAGGACCTGTTTACCGCATAGACTTTGAACACCCTATTTAACCAGGACCTGCTTACCGCACAGGCTTTGGACACCCTATTTAACCAGGTACCCATTTTTAAGATGCTTTCTAGAACCGACACAATAATTATTGAACTTATAAGCATTTCTATTCTTGTCGCTGACTTTCTCTGCCAAGACCGGTAAGCAAAAGGCGGAGATTTTCATCTCAAGCCTAGAAATTCGAAATTCCGGAATTTTCTAGTGACATGAGAGGTTTGTAGAATGACTGCCTTTTGGATTGGATGAAGCAGTTTCTGTGCAATCCTTATTCCTTCAGATTTTTCAGAAAGTTATTTGCTACCACTGCGGTTGCTGAAATGACAACTAGTACGATCTGTGTTATGCTTTGTTTTGAGTTCTCTTGGATTTCCCTTCATAGGTTCTCATATTTCGAGATTTTCTCAGATACTGATCTTTAGATGTTTTCTGTCAGTGAAACAGTTACATTTATATCATTTGTGTCTTCAGTTTTTGTCTACAATTACAATGTTAGGTTGATTGTAGTCAATGGTCTTGTCTGTGATCATCAGTTTTTCCCACTACATAATATAACTCTGATTCTCGAGCTATTATTATTATTATTATTATTATAGATGATTCCATCTCTTCCTTCTGGGACGGGTACGACGTACTAAGCCTGGGAAGTGGCATTTCTTTCTCTCTGTTGTTCAGGAACTTCCTTACTATCCTACAAGTGTTCAAGATAGCTGCCTTCTGTATTTCTATATAGGTGTTAGGTTGAAAGTCTAGTGTCTGTATAGAGCTGTGAATGGTCTTAGGTACAAATCCTGTCGCTGATATTACTATGGGGATGGTGATGACGTTCACCATATGCCATATTTCCTTGATTTCAAATCGCAGGTCGTTATACTTTGGCAGCTTCTTTCCGTGCCTTTTCTGGATGTTGCATGTGTTGGGCACTGCTATGTCAATGAGGTATGTTGTCTTCTTCTGCTTATCGACTAGGATGATGTCGGGCCGATTATGGGGGATGGTCTTATCTGCTCTGATCGATCTGTCCCAGTACATCTTGTGCGTGTTGTTCTCTAAAAGCATTGTTGGCTCATACTTGTAGTAGGGGAAAGTATCAGTTGTAATGAGGTGGTGCTTTCTTGCCAATTTCTGATGAAGGATCTTGGCGACTTGATTGTGCCTGTTCGTGTATTCTGTTTGTGCGAGGGCTCTGTACCCTGCTGTGATATGTTGAATGGTCTCTGGAGCTTGATGGCATTGCCGACATGTGTCTCTTTCCACTGACATGTCCTTCAGAATATGCTTCCGGTAGTTTCTGGTGTTTACAACTTGATCTTGTATAGCTATCAGGAACTCATCGGTCTCAGGGAAGAGTGATCCGTTTTTCAAGCATACATTGCAGGCAGTCATATCCACATGGTCGGATTGCAGATCGTTGTAGTTCCTTCCATTTAGGACTTTCTTACACCAAGCTTCTTCTTTTGGCTTCCTCGTTCCAATCTCGATGTTCTGAGTAGAGAGGTCTAGGGCTGTGTACTTCTTGTCACTCTGGTTCATCGCTTGATGAAGTGGCCTCTTGCTCTGATGGAAGTATTTTCTGAAGCTGCTGATTTCTTTGTCTTCTTCTTCTTCTTCTCCTTATTATTATTATAAAGTAATATTTCATGTGGAGATTTATTATTTATTATAAAGTAATACACGGTCGAGTCACATTATTGTCATCACCAGCTAATATCCAGAGTAACCGCTGCGTGCAGCGCAAACAGCAGCTAGACGGGCTGGTAGCAACTCAAAAAGGTGTTGAAAGGTGTGCACAAGTATGTGGAGCCATACTGACTGCAGTGCAACTGGCAGCTGCTGGAGGGTGCTTGGTGGAAGATCCATAGAGTGAACAAAACGATCGAGGTGGACCCTCAGATGCTCAATTGGGTTTAAGTCTGGGGAAGTAGGGGGTCAGGGAAGTACATTGAAGTCTTCATCGTGCTTTTCCAACCACTCTCGGACATTTCTAGTTGTGTGACAAGTAGCATTGTCGTTCTGGAAGATACCATCCACCCCAGGGAAGACAATTAGCATGTATGGGTGTACGTGATTTGCAAGGATGGATTCATAACGAATTCGGTCCATAGTGGTTTCCACAGGTATGAGTGAACCCAGAGAATGCCACGAAAACATTCCCCAGGCCATAAAGCTGCCCCCCGCCAGCTTGTGTTCTTCCAGCAGTGGCTGAAGAGTTTTTGTTCCTCTATGTATCTCGCCTTATACGCCAACGTCCATCAGTTCCATGAAGCAGAAAACGTGACTCATCGGAGAAGGCAATCCTTTGCGAATCAGCGGAGATCCAATTCCGATACTGCCGTGCAAGTGTAAGCCTTTTCTGCCGATGCACCTTTGTTAGCATAGGTGCAGTTACAATCCGTCTGCATCGGAGCTTCATACGCAGCAGGGTTCGTCGTTTTTGACACACTTCCGGTTGGCGCCTGGTTCATTCGGCTAGTGAGTGGCCACACTGAAGCGTATCGATCGGCCCTCACCCACCTTCGAAGCCGACGTTCACCTCTCACATCAATTACACTCGGTGTTCCGCAGTTTCCGCATCGCTTATTCGCAATAGTGCCATTTCTCCAATCATGATACACTTTAACCAAAGCAGCACGCGAACAGTTCATAAACTTCGCTTTTTCAGAAATACTGCTACCCTTGGCCCGAAAGCCGATGATCATGCCTTTTTGCAAATCTGAAAAACTCTTTTTATCCATGAAAGGAACGAGTGATAGGTTTTCAGATTGCCTACAGCACATTTTATATACCCTCCAAGCCATTTCACGACACGTGCCTTCTTTCATTGGCTACGCATCGTTAACGTCAAAAGTAGGAGGTGGTCACAATAATATGACTCGACTGTGTATTTGTTTTTGCACTTTCTTGTCGGTCAGTCTCCAACGCTTTCTTTAAAGGAGCAGTTTCAATTTTCACAAAACCCTTTGTTACTCTTCTCTGAAATTGCTGACTCACTTCAATGATCAAAATCAAATTTGCTTTAGGATTAATTATTAATTGCAAGATTATTAAAAGTACTATTACAAATTTGTAGATTAATCAAATTTTATGATATTTTATCTCTTACACAATAAAATTTGCTATATTGTATGAAATATGAAACAGCCTCCTCACTAGATGCAAAGGCTAAAAGAAGAAATATGAGTAAATATACATAGCATCATCATTACCATCAACCATTATCAATTCACTGCTGGATAAAAGTATCCCCAAGCCTTTTCCACAACTTTCTGTTTTGAGCCAGAAGTCCCATGTCACTCCGGCATTCATGAGGTATCTTCCACATGCTCTTCTTCTGTATATTCCACATGCTGTTCCTTTGTATCTTCGACATGCTGTTCTTCTGTATCTTCCGCACGCTCCTTTTCTTCTATATCTTCCACATGCTCTTCTTCTGTATCTTCTACGTGCTCATCTTCTGGGTCTTTTCTGTTCCTTGGTATACAATCTAGTATTTCCATTGGTCAGTCCTTTTAGCAATAAAACTAGGAATTTTATTTTGATCATGATGTCATCAACTCTTAATATTTTCCTGATCCATGAATTCCTCTTCCCCTCCTTCCTCGTTATACCAAGTATGCAGTTTTTATTATTCTTTGAGCTGTCTGCAGACTCTTAACGTCTTTTATAGTTAAAGTCCTGTGACGTGCCTGCCCCGCAGGACGCACACGACATAAAGGCAGATAGCAGCGAGAACGAACGTCTGCGTAGCTCAGTTGGTAGAGCGACTTCTTCCGGAATAAGTGGACTCGGGTTCGATCCCCGGCGTGGACCAAAAATAACGGAGGAATTTACTTCGTTATAATGGCGCCCGAACTTTCCGGATGATCCGGCCGTTCAAGATCTCGCAATGGTGTGATGTTCTTTCCACACCGCGAGATAAGAAAAATAAGAGAATCCCTTCTCCAGCGCTTCGAAAAATAAATGTGTTTGACGTTGCATTCCACACACCAGATTGACTGGGAGTTCTCAAGTGCACGTTCTACAGCGGATGGCTGCCTGCAACGATTCATGGTCACGGCTGACCCGTGGGCCATGCCCCCGGCCCTCTTTCGGGGGGTGACGTGCCTGTCTCGCAGGACGCACACGACATAAAGGCAGATAGCAGCGATACGAACGTGCTCAGTTGGTAGATCAACTTTTTCCGGACTAAGTGGACTCGGGTTCGATCCTCGGCGTGGACCAAAAATGACGGAGAAATTTACTTCGTTATAGTCCATATCTCTGATCCGTAAATAAGAACTGGAGTGGTGCACTTTTTAAACACTTTTCTTTTAAGACATGATGGTAAATTGTCCTTCAAAATTGCACCGTTTCTTCCAAATGCTTTGGAACCAAGTTATATACGCCTACTAATTTCTTCTTAGATGTGGCCTTTGCTTGATATTAATTATCTAAGGTATTGGTTACTTCTAGATATGATCAATCAATCGTTGAATCTTCAGTTCTTATGAACATCGATTTTGTTTTCTGTAAGTTCGTTCTTAAGCAAACTTCTTTAGTCTTGTCAGAAAGTTCCAGGACCATGCCCTGCAGCACGGTGGGTAGGGAAAGGGAGGAAACTGGGGTAATTGCAAAATAAGAATATCATCAGCAAAACAAAAGTGAGTTAAATGATCTCCATTAATGTTTATCCTCTTGTCTTCCCAGTTCAATTATTGAGAAACATTCTGCAATGCGGCATTGAAGAGCTTGTGATATATGGTGTCGCCTTGTCTCAGTCCCTTTCCAGTTTTTATAAGTGCCGGGTCCTCGAAGTGTAGGGCATTTACATTTGCATTTTCATCGGTATATTTAATAATATTAACATATTTATCTTCAACTCTGCAGGATGCAGAATATGTATCTGATAGGATATGCATATGCATCAGCAGTGATGCATATCACTGCAGGATATGCATCTTCACATTCCGGGGAAGCCATCAGCAGTTATAATGTCTTTGAAATCTTTCGGTATTGAAAGCGCATGCATTAATATTGTTAATATTAAAATGCACGTTCATTAATATTGTTAATATGAAAATGCACTTTCATTAATATTGTTAATATGAAATGTAAGTTCGGCTATTTGAGGTTACAATACCAATAAAAATTGGAAAGGGAGTGAGACATTGTGACACCATATCTCCAAAACTCTTCATTGCAGAATGTCTTTCAATCATTGAAATGGAAAGACCAGGGTATACATATTAATGGATATTATCTAATTCACGTTCGTTTTGCTAATCTGTAGTAATTTTTGCAACTATCCTTCAGAGCTGTAAAGTACGATCCAGGAACTTTCTGACAAGAGTAAAGAAGTGGGTTTAAAAATAAACTATCAGAAAACAAAATTGAAGCAGAATGCTTTTACGAAAAATGAAGATTTAACGATTGATGGAGAAAATATAGAGGTAACCGATACCTACATTAATCTTGAGTAACAGATGTCAAGCGAGGGTCACATTGATGAAGAAATTAATTAGGGTAAAAAATTTGGTTCGATAGCATTTGGAAGAAACTTTTCAAGAATCATTTACCATTGTCTTAAAAGGAACGTGCTTAATAAGTGCATCCTGCCGGTTCTTACGTATGGAGCAGAGACATGGACTAACTAAAAACGATATCCAGAGGCTGCAAACTACTGAAAGAAGTATGAAGAGATGCATGCTTAGTGCAACTAGGAAAGATAAGAAAAGGAAGTCGCGGATCAGGGAAATGAAAAGAATGAAAGACATCGTGATCAAAGTAATATCCCTGGAACGGTAATGGGCTGGACATTTTCCAGAAGAACGGACCACAGATGAACAACAGAAATTTTAGACTGGATACCAAGGGACAGATAAAGGCCTAGAAGAAGACCTCGTGAAAGATGTGAGGATGAAATTCGTAATCATTCCTGAGTGATATGAACGGGACTGGCTCAAGACACACACACACACACACACACACACACACACACACACATTTGGGACTCTTTGGCCCTTTGAGGCCCTTGCACCAATCAGCACATATCAAGCAATGCACACACACACACACACACACACACACACACACACACACACACACACACACACATGTGTGTGTGTGTGTGTGTGTGTGTCTTTTATATTTTCTCTCTCTCTTTCCTTCTTTTTTCTGGCGAATACTGTATACCCCTGGAGGTGTCATATGATGTGTTTATCATATGACACCTCCAGGGGTATACAATGGTGAAAGATGTAGTTTCAATAGAGGCATACCTGTTTTCCTGACTCCGGGCATCCCGCGTGTCTTAGTCTGATCCAGGTTTTAATTCCAGAAATTATAAAAGTCTTACTGTCCCTCAATTAATTGGGTGTGGTATCATTCCCTAGTATTTATACACTTTATAATTAGAGGAATTAATTGCCCCTTCATGAACTGTCGTCCCCTCCCCCCATCAGTGCAAAAACCAATGAGAAAGAGCTTCTCTACTTTTCTTGCTCTTGACAAGAAAATAGAGAATCCATTGTTTGGGTTTACCATCGTCGTGCTTGGCAATGAGCCTGACGCGCCTAAGAGCAGCCAAAACTCTCACATTCAACAAGTATTAGCTTTCCTTGCCAAGTTAACAAAACATTGTTAAACTCATTGGCTTTCAAAGTGAGAGCCTTGGTAGGGCACACACTCACACGCACAAAAACACACATGCCGAATTTTGAAATGCTATGCAAGTAACTTTTCGAAATATTCAAGAATCAAAGTAAAGACTTTAAGAACCAAATTATGTATTCCCTAAGGTTTTACAAAAATATGGGTACTTAAAATTACGGCTATGATTATTTTCTTTGGTGTGACACTCTGAGAAGTTTATTTATTCTCTCTCTCTCTTTCTTTCTTTCCTTCTTTCTTTATTTGTATAGCAAATTTAATTTAACATAACGACACATTTTCTCTTCTGGTTTTCGACATTGTACAGCTCAGACATTCCGACCGACGATAGTAGCAATTATACACTGTGTGGCCACTTCTTCGTGGCATAGACTACACGAGATGTTGATAGGTGATTTGTGAAATCTGAGACCATGCTTGATGAATAGCACTTTCCAGGAGTGTGCGATTGCAGGGTTGTGGATCCAGCTATCTGATGGCTCGTTCAACTTCATCCCACAAATTCTCAATGGGGTTGAGGTCTGGAGATTGTGGGGTCACCTAAGCAAAGTAAACTCACTGGCATGTTCCCGAAACCAATCCTGTGCAATACGAGCACTATGGCAAGACGCATTATCTTGTTGAAAGTAGCCATCGCCATTGGGATAAACCATACACATGACAGGCTGCACTTGGTCCGCAACGATGTTTAGATATGATGTGCCAGTCAGACTTTGATTAACACGAATTAAAGGGCCCAAAGCATGCCAGGAAAGCATTCCCAAAACCATAACGTTGCCTCCACCAGCTTGAAGGGTTGTAGCAATGTATTTGGGGTCCATGCTTTCGTGCTGTTTCCGTCAAATTCTCACTCGGCCATCGGCATGGTGTAACTGAAAACGTGATTCATCGGACAACATAATTTGTTTCCAATTATTCAATGTCCAATCCTTGTGCTCCTGTGCGAACTGGAGACGTTTTCTCTTGTTAACTGCAGACAGCAAAGGTGTTTGAACAATCCTTCAGCTGCCATATCCCATCCGATGTAGTGTACGGCGAACAGTGCTTGCAGAGATCATTTGAGGGGATCCTTGATTAAGATGGTCTGTAATTTGCTGCACTGTTGCCCTTCTGTTGTCTGTTACCAGTCTGGACACTCTCCGTTCCACCCGAGCAGTCACTAGTCGATGACGACCACACGTTGCACGTAGAGACCCAGTTTTTTGGCTGACAGTCCAGTCTTTAAACACTTTAACAACAGCTTCTCTGGAACATTTCACGAATGCGACGATTTCGGTGATACTCGCTCCATGGCTCCGAGCTCATACAATCATCCCACGTTGAAAGTCCGTCAAATCGCATTTTTTACCCATCTCGTCACCCCAAAATCTCTTCTACTACTGTCGCATGCACTAAGCTTTCCCTTTTTATACTAGCCTCGCCCTCTGGCGGCAACAGCGTGCAGCCATAGCTCATTTGCTTAAAACTGTCAGGTGGTCATAATAAAGTGGCCACTCAGTGTACATGTTCTGATATGGAATGTAATCGTTATTGCTATGATATTTACGCAAACACACGTTTTTTTTAGGACAAAATTTTCAACACGCCTCACATTGTAAAATATTTCCTGAAATTCATTTCCCATGATTCTTTTCGTGAATTAGCAAAGTATATTCTTGATTCTGTTTTTCCCGTAAAATGACAGGGAAAAAACTAAATTTCGCGGATTATATATACATGAATTGACAAAAATGCTCCTGTTCATTCCTGTTCCTACAAAACCTCTTAAAATGGAAATTTTCCGTTTTAAGAAATATTTTCCTCTTAAAACGCAAAGTTTCCTTTTTAAGAGGTGTTACCGGAAAACCTTAATTTTCAGGGAACCTTCCATAACTTTGTTAACAGCAAAATTCTGTTCTCTGTCTTCATGTAACCAAAATTTACTGGTAATAAGAGCGGTCGAACGAGAACTTAAATTTTAAGAGATCTGATTAACTTAAATTTCAATTCATCAGTTTTGCTGAATCTCCCATCATTCACATCATCCGAAGTTCTAACCTCGAATCCCCTCTTTAAGCTTGTGGCAACACTCACATCCTCACCTTTTGGAGGACTTGATTTAGAGGTTCTTTAGGGAGGCAGGATATTGTGAATAGTACATCCCAGGATATTAAGGAAATTGTGGTAACTGATATTCCTACCACTCAGGTACTGGACCTACTGTGGCATATTATGTTACCGTAAAAAACCTGATATTTCAAGTGTCTTACAGGTGATTGCATGATGTCTATATATCAGTCTCTGAACTCCTTAACACAAAAGCTATTATAGCTATCAAGAGTAAATTTTGTGTGTGTAGGTTTTTCTTTTTTTAAATAATACTGTGAAGTAAAGTACATTTAATCTGTTCTCAAACATAACATCTTGTGGTTGTGAAATATCATGATGAAAAAACATGTGATTTGGTATATTCTTCTATAGAAAAAATAAAATCATTGTAGACCTATTAAAGAAAAATAAGTTCCAACAGAAAATAAAGTGATAAATTGACCTACATTTATAACGAAAAACGTGACTCCACCCCCTTGCTTTCCTACCTTAAACGTGATGGTATGGGAAGCGCCTTGCTAGCTCAGTTAGCAGCGTTCCATAATGGCGTAGGAACTATCACGAGTTCAAAGCCGGTAAGGAAGGATTTCCTTCAAGAAAATTTCCAATCTCGGTGCACCAAGCTCTGCAAAACGCGTATGGTGCATGTATAACCGTCGTCATGACAATCACCTAAACCGTCTCCCTCTGCTCAGTGGGCTACGTGAAGAGACGAAAAAAAAAAGTTGAAAAGGAAAAGAAAGAAATGTCTCTCCTGAAGCGAAGGAAGTGTCTAGATACCCCCCCTCCCCAAACACACACACATAAACCGAATCGTTCCGCTCCGCCGGCTAAGCAACAAACAGAAAAAAATCAAAGTTTTTGGAAACTCGGGAATATTTGTATGAAACCGGGGAAATACCTGGACTGAAATTTTTGTTAAAAAACGGAAAAACTCGAAGCCGACAATTCTGTAAAATTAATGAAAGAAAAAAAAAACAAAGAATGGTAGAACACACGAAAAAAAAAAAAAGCTTCCTGCATTCGGTGATCCTGTAGACGAAAAGAGTTACTTTATCGAAGTGGTCGAAGAAGGCTGGAGACATGATCGTCCGACGTTGCAGCCCATTCACGACATGATCAGATACGTGGCGTGCTCGGAAATGACCCTTGGCACACCAATGCCGAATTCTGCAATGATTTGCCAAATCATCCAGTCTTTCTTCTTGCGCAGTTTTGGCCAGTCTCCTTTGACCACTCTGAAGCATCAGCTGTCTTTGTCCGCAGGATTGCCGATTGTTGGAAGTGTTTTTTGCGTGTAGAACAATTCTCAATAAACCCTTGCTACCAGTGACGGACTGGGTCTAAAAACATTGGTTGCCAGGAGACAAAGGGGGCCCACCCACAACTGTAAGGCTATCATTGAATTTTTATAAGGAAAAAATACATAAGTGGAAAAAAGGTACAATTAAAATTTTGGCGAAATAAATTTATATTTTTTAATAATTACAGTGTTCATATATTGCACATATTGCTGGCACTAAAATGTACAACATAGTGAAGCTCCAATATTATTGCGTACAGTAATAATATTGGAACTTGTGACGTACTACAGAGGTAAAAACATGTGTCAAGACGACAAATCTGCAGCGAGACCGCGTAGCTGAGTTGGGAGAGCGACTTACTCCGGATTGAGGGGACACGACTTCGATGAACGTCGCGGACAACCTTGTTTTCACAAACTTCTAATTAAATTTTCAAGCTACTAAATGGTCCTTAACATTTTGTGAGTTTTGAATATATCAATTTTGAGTTTTAGTATTCTATGGCTGTCGTTAACCGATAGGAAGAATATGTTCTATATATTATTAAGAATATGTTCAACTCTTGAGATATTTCTACTGTTCTCATCCGCTCCTTGCTTTTCGTATCTACTACCGAATGGTAGAACCAAACTGGGTTAGAGAAGGCCCAACAATTTTTAAGAATAATAATGAGGTTATTGCTGTGATTGAAACAGAAGACCTAACTGAGGTGATTCTAAAATTCGTCTCTGTACACCGTCTTTCACATTCACTAGAAGATACAGCAATGATTTGCACATATTGTCTAATGTTCAAGAAGGCCCACTTGCCATCGGGCAAGCTGACACACTTGCCAGTCCGCCCCTGCTTGCTACGGTAGTGTTTGAAAAACCCAGGAGAACAGCCCTTTGGCAGATGGTTGAACCGGCACGACTGGTGCCAATTACACTACTGTTTGCGAAAATTGCAACAAGAAGAAAGAATCGGGTTATTCAAAAGAAATATAATGAGGGCAGTCAAAAGGTTAGTTGCACTCCTCTGTAAAACATTTCGGTAAAAGTATATTTTGTTGACACTTCGTGGCAGCAGTGCTGGCATTTATCTGCAGCACGTGCAGCAGTTGCTTCTACGCAGTATTTTTAGTTCGCTCTCTAACGAGTCGTGAACATGCCTCGGCAGCTGCTGGTGGCGTCCAAATTGGAACTGCGTGCAGTGATTCGTTTTTTTTTTTTTTTTTTTTTTGTGGGCAAAGGGTGTAACTGCACTGAAAATTTTCGGCAGTTGAACGAAGTGTACGGTGAGAACGCAATATCGCGTCAAGCTATCGCAAAGTGGTGCATCTTGTTCGAGAACGGGCGTACTGATTTCTATCGAGGACGGTTACCGCAAGGGAAGACCGTCAACTTCGACATCGGCTAAGGACGTTGCGCGCGTAAATGAACTCATTCTTGCAAACAGACGAGTATAACAGAAGACGAAATCGCAAAAAAACTGGATATTTCACATGGAAGTGTGCATACGATTATGACGAGGTGAAAGCTGCAACCAACAATGGTTATCGGACGTTGGACGGAATTTCTTCACAGAAGGCATAGAAAAACCTGTGCCACGCCTCGACAAATGTTTCAATAAACTAGGTGATTACGTCGAGAAGTAACTTTTGTATGGAACTTTCAGGTACATATAACATTTTTCTATAATTTCGATCCTGTGTTCTTTTATCAAGCAGTGCAACTAACTTTTGACTCACCTATGTACATCGGAGATTCCCCATGTTACAGGAGATAACCGATTTCATTTGAGACTCAGTATCGTGTGAAGCCACATCGCGCAACAATAACAACCTCTATAGGGCGTGGCATTCAATGGAAGAGGTTTTTGACATCGTCCTAGGGAATAGCATAACAGGCAGCTCCTATGGAGACCAGAGCTCATTCGAATGGGCACTCGCTGAACTATCATGTCCCAGACATGTTCGATCGGCGACATATCCGGCGAATATGCAGGCTAGGGTAGGAGCGGTATCTGCCATGCATGGAAGAGGTCCTGGACATTCCGGGGTACATGTGGCAGGGCATTGTCCTGCTGGAATATAGCGCCATGACAATTCTGAATTAAGGGTATCACTTGTGCCTCTAAAACAACCCTGATGTATCGTTAGGTGCTCAGTGTTTCCTTAACTCGTATTAGGCGTGATCGCTAATGGAACCCAGTGACGCCTCAGACCATGACGCTTGGGGGTTGGGCCGATATGGTGCTGAAAAATGCACGCTGCAAGGTGCCGTTCACCCCATATCTTCGAACACGTATGCGACCATTATGTTGTATCAAGTTGAGTCGTGACTCGTCATAAAACGCGACCTGTTGCCAAGCAGCACGCCGATGTCTGTGTTCGAGACCACACTGTAGATTGAGGCGTCAGTTGAGGATGCTAGTGACAAGTCCTCTGTTAGGCATACGACTAAAACTGTGCTGGAGAACAAAGCCTAATCTGTCACAGAGCTCCAATTTTGCGCTAACTCCGTGGATGTCGCTGTTCGGTCGGTCACTGCCATGCGGTATAGAGGTACCTGTCATCTCGTGCAATGGTGCGATTTTGCGATCCATTTTCCGGATTCCTGTACGTCCGAGCCTCGTCCGTCCACTGTACTGGTGTTTCGTCCCGTACGAGTGGCAATTTCATGGTCACCACTGTACTTGCGTTCCGCCCCGTATAAATGGCAATGTTGCGGTCACCACTGTACTGGCGTTTCGTCCCGTATGAATGGCAATTTCTCGGTCACCACTGTACTGGCGTTTCGTCCCGTGTGAATGGCAATTTCTCGGTCACCACTGTACTGGCGTTTCGTCCCGTATGAATGACAATTTCTCGGTCACCACTGTACTGGCGTTTCGTCCCGTATGAATGGCAATTTCGCGGTAGGAAAATCCAGCTTCTCTCATCCCAACAATCCTTCGTCGCTCAAAATCCGCCAGGTGCTCATAATGCGACCTGCTTCAGCGCGAGTCATAGTGAAACCCAAGAAACAAACACTCTTTCGACTCATTTCGGCTCTTCACTGATTGAAGCATCACGGATGAAGAATTAAAGATTCGAAATTCTGAAGAGAAGATTCAGTAATTACGATAAACGTCTTCGATTACTGGTTCCCTAAAAGGTTTAGTCGGCAGTATGCTAACTCAGCTGAGTCCTGGATGACGGGAAAGACGTGACGCCATAGGTCCAACCGCCTTGAAAGGAATGAACAGATGCTCAGATAGGAAAGTCAAAAAGCCAAAGCAGTGAAGACTATAGAGTAGTAAGTAGAAAATATGCATTGCCTTAGTTTGAATGCTAACTATGATGGGAAGCTATGTGTCACAGTCTAAACAACAGACATTTATTTGTTTGATGCTGGATTTGTAGGTTATAATTTATTCATTCTTTTATTTCCTTCTTTCAAGGGCCAAGCAAACATTGAGTTTAGTTAGTAGTGTAGATTCTTTAATTACAGTAAATTTTGGGTATCTAATTTTTTGCTTTTGCCTTGGGTAACTTACGCTTATAGAGCTGCCCTTTGCAAAGCAAGTAGAATCCCATTAGTGCCAGCTGAAGGAAAAAATGAGTACCAGAAGGGAGCATTGTAATCTGATTGAAACATCTCGTTTGAGCCAGCTCTTTATACCAAAGACAGGACAGTTCAGAGGATGCTGGCCCGAAATTGCATGCGCATTTTCACTAACATTTTAATCATCTGCGTGTCACAACCTGTTGTACATATCCTGGAAGTTTGAAGCTATTACCAGCAGTTCTTTATGGTAAATTTTCACAAAGGGTAGTGTATCTTGCCACGTTCAAAGGTGCTCAGATCACTCGTTTAGCCCATTCCGCTCTTCACCCTAACGGTAGCTTATACGACGAACTGATCCACCTGATTTATGGCTCACACCGCGCTCTTCTGTCGTGGATTGAGCTATTTATGTCACGAGAGCAGGTGTATCTATTAGGGGTATACAAAAGTTTCCGTCGTTCCCACTAGCGAGGGCGACGGAAACAAAACATAACATCTTCTGGAACAACATAACTTCTGTTATACATTTTTCTAGAGAAGAACCTTAAAAACGTATAAAAGAAATTTCAAGATGTTTAATACTACTGTAAAATTTTGAATGCCTCCAAAAAGAAAGAGAGAGAAAAAAAAAGGGGGGGCTACTCATAAATTTAGATTACGCTTATTTATAATGTAAGACGTACTATAATGTTTTGTGTTCGAAATGTCACTCCTTAAACATTACCTTCATCATATCTGTTGTATCTCTGGAATTTCATACTGTTAATCCTCGGATAGCTACTACATATACAAATCTAATTACACACTGAGTTAAATTAGGCGACCTAACGGCCAGAAGAAAAGTCTTGAAAACACTTACAAGCAAATGGTCTTTATTGTCGAAACTTTACGGCACTTCAGGAACACAACATATGCACAAACTACCCCAACATCACAATTCAAAATATATTCTACACCAGATTACATCACACCTCACCCCCTTTTTCGCTGCTTGCTCCCACTTATATACACGGATGAGCCAATATATTATGACCACCTACCTAATAAGCTGTAGGACCCCCCCCCCCCTTTATCCCACAAAACAGCAGCCAATCGGCGAGGCATCGATTCGACGAGGTGGCGATAGGCATCCTGGGGTATCTGGTACCATGATATCAACAGCAGGTTCTCCAGTTCCCGTACATTTCGGGGGTGGGGGTGGGGGTGGATTTAGTGCGAACCCTCTTTTTCCAACTCGAACCACAGATGTTCGGTTGGGTTCACATCAGGTGAATTTGGAGGTCAGGGCATTAATAGAAGGTCATCAGCATGTTCCTCGAAACCACTCCGGAGTCTGGGAGTGTGGCATGATGCATTATCCTGTTGGTAATGGCCATCACCAGCAAGGAGCACAGTTTCCATGAAAGGTTGAACTTGGTCCGCAACGATGTTCAGATACCTGTCAGCTGTCAGTAATTGTGCTATTGAGATAAAGGGGCTTAAGATGTCCCAAGAAAACAACGTTCACAGCATAACACTGCCGCCGCTGGCCTGTTTCGGCCCAACAATGCAACCAGGCGCCATAGCCTCCGTTGGTAATCGTCGTATCCGCGCTCGGTCGCCTACGTGATGCACCAGGAATCTTGATTCGTCAAACCAGGCGACTTTCTTCCAATCATCCACGGTCCAATCTCGATGATCTTGGGCTCATTTCATGCATTGGTGGCGATGACCCGCAGTGAGCATGGGGACCCCTTCTGGGTCTTCGGCGACGCAGGCCCATGTGCAGAAGGCTGTGATGAACCGTGTGCTGTGACACATTGCCCTAATCACCCCTGCTGTAACTTCGGGTGATTCGTCTCACTATGGCCCTGCGGTCGCTGTGAACATTGCGGGACACTCTCCGCTCCCCTCTGGCATCAATGAGCTGCGGGAGCCACACGGCTGCATGACATTTCGTCGTTTGGCTATTCTTGCACCACTTTTGATACGTACTCACAGCAGCGGCACGTGAACAACACACAGGCCACGCCGTTTCCGAGATCGTAGTTCCGAGGTGATGTGCCATCACAATTTTTCCTTTATCGAACTCCGATAAATCGGCAGCTTTTCCCATTCTGACTACGAACACTCTACTAACCGAAAGCCGGCCCTTGGGTTGTATATATACTCCTCTGTGAAATTCACCTGCACCACCGTTCGGTCTCCAGGCGCGCACATTTCTCTAGGCTGAGGGTGGTCATAATGTATGTAATGGCTTATCGGTGTATCTCTCATTCTTTTGCATACCTTATTAATACTGGAATTTCTAGGTCAACGCAACTATTTTAAGATCTCTACATTGTTCCGTTCGCGAGTTATGAATTAATTAATAAGCTAATCAATAAAGTCAGCGTCGTTTGCTACGTCATCGCTATCCTGGCCCAAATCTGAAAGCACGTGACTGCATTCATCTCCTCCCCACATCCACAGGTGTTTCTATTCTTTGAGAACTGTGCATAAAAAAATGAAAAAACGAACTTCGCGAAATCTTAACGAAACGGGCTGAAATTTTTATCAACACCATGAATTGGTTATAAGAGGAGTCCCTCAAAATTTCACCGGAATCCTGTCAAAACTTTTTAAAATAGGCATGTAATTTTTAATTCATCGGTAAACAGAAATGTATACGCAGAAACGGTTAATAAAATTTTAACGGCTAATTTTAAAAGTTATTTACTGATTCAGGCGAAATTCGGAGGTCATGTTCCTATTAACGATTTATGGCGTTCATTAAAATTTTAGCCAGTTTCATAAAATATTCGAAAAGATACATTTCTCACTTTTTTATCCCAGAGATTCCCTTCTCAAAGACATCAGAAACTCCTGTTCCAAATCTGAAAGGGTGTCGTGCGCGAAGCGACCGTGCGCCAAGCGAGCCTCTAGAATTCGTGCGCGAAGCGACCCTGTTATATTTCACCGTGGACGAAGCGACCCTGCTAATCGTAGTCACTTACAATCTTACTTTGTAGAAAAACAGACCGATGTTTTTCTCTTCAACTGCGTTGTTGGTTACTTGTAAATCTTACATCTTACTTTGTAACATAGTTTAATGCTCTTTTTAGAAATACAAGTTTTTAATATCATTTTACTTATCATCATCATCATCATTGTCAACCATTATCAATCCACTGCTGGACGAAGGTCTCCCCAAGTTTCCTCCACAACGGTCTGTCTTGTGCCAGTCTCCTCCATGTCACTCCCGCATATTTACGAATTTCATCCACCCATCTCCCATGTGGTCTTTTTCTGGGTCTTTTCCTGTCCCTTGGAATCCAATCTAAAATTTCGGCTGTCCATCTATGGTCTGTCCTTCTGGCAGTATATATATATATATATATATATATATATATAAATCGTAGTCAAATTATTTTCATGCAATTAATTAATTACTTACATCTTCTCAATTTCATAGCTTTGATTTTTAGTCCAACTTTGTAACATAGCTTAATGCTTTCAAGCATTTTTTAAGGTCTTTAGAATTTCCAAATTCCGCCATGATATTGCAAATGCGTTCGTCTACTTTTCTTCCTTTTTGGACCAAGTTCTCCTAATTGTTTTAATTGTTGTTTGTGCCTCACACGTTTTGATTCTTCCTTTAGGCATTTAATAAGTTCATATATATTTGGCTGTTTTTTTCCAAGCATACTATTTAATTTTGAGTTTCATCCTTCGACGGCATTGTTGGTTCTATGGCGATGGCCATGTACATTCCACATTTGAATTGGAACATTACGATTTTCCATTTACTGGTTAACAAAATAGTCAAGAAATAAAGCTAACCTTTGATTCTGTGGAACGTCCTCCATAATAAGCAGCCATGCGTCTTCAACATTTTCTGCATGTAGGTGGGCCAAAGCAGCGCACATTTTACACATGCTTCTTATTTCTTCGTTGGTTTTATACAGTTGTGTAAGTCCCAGATCTTGAATATTCCGCCATAGACTTTGACTGAAGTGAAAATTGCAACCGGAGACAGTTGCATCAGGGAATACTTCTTCAGTTGCTTTTATAAGCGCTGCTTCGAAGTCGGTCTTTATCAACTTTGGAACCCGATGTGGACACAAAGTTCCTTAAACAATGAGCGGTATGTTCCTTCTCGTTTATCTGGTAGTAAACAGAACAGTGCTGAATATACTTGATTTTAAAGTGCAATGCTCCCTAAATCAGCATGAACACTTAAAAGTTGATACAACTGTTTCGGGCAGCTTTTTAAAGTCCCATCCAAGAAGAAATCGTCATTCTTTAATACATCTCGGTAGCCCTCGCCGGCAAACACTAGAATTCTTTTGCCAACATCATGTACAAAATCTAAGCGAAGAAATGTTTCTTTATTCGGTAAGAGAATTAGGTCACTTGGGAACTCTATTTCTGAACTGTCTTTAGGATTCTGTGTTGTTTCTAATGTTTTTCGTCTTTCTTTGCATAATGTACGTTTTCGTATGATGGTGTTGCAGCTACTAAATCATACCCTTTATCATAAACTTCGGAAATTTCCTCTTTAAAAAATTTATTTACAGGAACAGAAACCTCTTCGGTTACTATTTTTCTACAGACTTCCATTACTTTTTTCGCTTCTACTTCTGCTTCATTTGGAATACAAACATGACCTGTTTTGCTTATTATATTATTTTGAAAATCCGTTTTAACACTTCCTTTACAATTTTCTTTTTTCTCTTTCACGCACAGCCATCTGATAGTTAATTTACTTTTCTTCTGAAGGCGATATTGGTAGCCACCCAATACTAAACAAGGCTTGCCATTTCTTGTAGAAAGTAACTCCATAACGAAGAACAAGTTTTTCAAAACGTATCTCACAATACATGCCAAAATGGAATGCACTGGTAGGCTCGCACACAAGCATTTCTATTGGCTGGAACGTTGGTTTCTTTGCAGAGTGACCCTAAGGAGTGCTCTTGGGATTAGCAGGGTCGCTTCGTCCGTTAGCGCACGGTCGCTTCCCGCACGCAATCTCTGAAAGCACGTGACTGCATTAATCGCCCCGGCGCATCCACAAGTGTCTCTATTCTTTGAGAACTGCGCATAAAAAAATACAAGAATGAACTAACTTTGCGAAGTCTTAACGAAACGGGCTGAAATTTTTATCAACACCATGAATTGGTAAAAAAAGGAGTCCCTCAAAATTTCACCGGAATCCGGTCAAAACTTTTTAAAGTAGGCATGTAATTTTTAATTCATCGGTAAACAGAAATGTATACGCAGAAACGGTTAATAAAATTTTGACGGCTAATTTAAAAAGTTATTTACCGATTCAGACGAAATTTGGAGGTCATGTTCCTATTAACGATTTATGTCGTTCATTAAAATTTCAGCCAGTTTCATAAAATATTAGCAAAGATACGTTTTTAACTGTTTTTATCCCAGAGATTCGCCCCTCAAAGACGTCTGAAACTGAAAGCACGTGATTCATTTGATCGTCGATAACAAATTGTTAACGAATTTTGTTCAGTCAGTGTTCTAATGCTGTGTCTCCCGGACGCGTGTTAAATAATTCATAACACTTTTGGACCGTTTGATTCTACAGATTCCATACATTCTGTACATTTCGTTGCTTTTATTCTCGACAAATATTTGTTACAGCAATTTGTGAAATCACCTTTTTTTTTCTTGCAAGCATCAATTTTTTTCCCGATTTTTTCAGGGACATACAAGGGAATATGAAATTAATAAGCCTAAATCTCGGGCAACGCCGGGTAGTAAGGCCAGTTTCACTATTTTTTTTTAGAAATTTGTTCTAAGAAATTCTGCACGATTTCATATTTCCAACATATGAAAAAAAAACTTACCTTTGAAATACTACACAGTAAATCCTAATACGATTTTGTTTTATATTCAATACGCTTATTGCACATTCTTTTCTAACGAGCACCGCTCGTTTTCAAAGCTGTTTGTCCAGTAGTTCATTTAGCCTTAGTGCCAAGTAAAATATTTCCTAATCTTCGCTTATTTCAAATTTCTTGAATTCAGAGGGGAAAAAAAGAAACTGGGAACGTTATTCGGTAAATTTTTAGTGTCATCATCTCAGGGGCTTATTTAGGGGGGGGGGGGCAAGAGGCCTCACCCCTAAAGTATTTCATATTTTGATGTTTTTGGTTAAACTGTGAATTACATTAAAAACTACTTTAATTAAAGAAAAATATATCAACTTATAACAGAAAATATGCTTTCATTTTTTTTCTATTTTTGATTAACTTTTATTTCGTTCTGGTGGGTTTCAAAAAATTCCATTTTTCGTCGACCCCCGCGAAAAAGAATTCTATACACGCCCCTGCATCATCTATTTCATGGCTGCAAAGAAAAGTTGTTCAAATTCTCAGAAAGTACATACCAAGTTACGTAGAAAAGAATCAAAGAACCGTGTATTTTTGATAATCTAAAATTCAAAATTTTACATATAATGGCAAAAAGCTTATTAATGAATTACGTAAACTACAATAAAATATCAGGCCTAGTGTAGGATTATGTATAAAAGTGAAAAACGTATTTCCGAGGTTTTCCCTGTATTTTTCATAAGGTATAGATAATTCTCGACATTATCCAATTTGTTTTATATATGTGGAAAATTCAGTTAAACGCGGCTGTAAATTTTAATTTTGTTGTAATAGTTTTGTTGCCTGTTACACTCATTAGTGATTATATTTTGAGTCATTCTTGTGATACCAACATTCCTGATCATAACGACAATTTTTGTTGACAATAGCGATTAGTATATCTTGCGGTGAAGATAATTGGGTGATTATATATCATCATCATCTATTATCAGTCTACTGCTGGCTGAAGGTCTCACGCATTTCCTCCACACCTTTCTGTCTCCCAGCAAAAATAATCTTGCTGGGCCAGAACTGGGCCATTCCTGGCAGCCAGCACTGCCAGCAATGGCCCAGCATTATGTTGCCGCTACCAAACCGTCAATAAAATGTCCGGGCGGCCAACAGAAGGGCCAGCAGTTCAAGCCAGTAGCTGGCCAACAGTTGGCACCCCCATCAGTTGTCATATGCCACAACAGGGCCATCAGTTATCCATAACAGGCAGTAGCTGCCACAAGTGGCCCTTCAGCGGCCTTGCAAGCACGTGCCACAAATGATGGCTAGCCTAATGTGGTCTGCTAGTTTCCCGGCAGCGACAGCCGGCAATCACGTGACGTAACTGGTGGCTTGCCGAATCTTGTCCGCCAATTTCCCAGTAGTGGCCATAGAAAAAAAGAAAAATCAAGGATAACCGTAGTTTCCCAAAGGTACAACTTTTTTTTTCCCCTTACGAAACTTCTGAATTATATCACTGCGCTGGGGAACTTTTCTCAACAGACCGGAAACTCACCTGTATGGAGCTGGCTGGAAACGAACCGAGAACTGTCGGCGTGGGAAGCGCGCGCCCTACTAACTGAACTGATTTACCACTCCCGGGTGTTCACTTGAAGCCGAGTCTCTTTCCTGAGGAATGTGTAATCGAATGGTTCTCTCTTTAATTTTACAATATTGCGAGGTATTTTTCATAAATGTCAGTTTCATATAATTCATAAATTTATATTTTCAAAGTAATGACAGTTTTTGTTTTTTTTATCTTAAGGGAACTTCGCTCATTTTCAAGGAGTGTACCAACTTAAAGGTGCTTTCCAAAGTATTGTGCTGTCCTTATCGTCTTGAAAGGCGATTGTTGAATTAATATATTTACCAGTTCATGTCACATTCTGTTACATTGTTAACGTTGTATCTTTCCTTTCCGCTGTCTGACGCTACATTTGTTTTAAAGAAGGAAGATATTTTATTTTACTTCCTGTTATTTTTAGAAGCGAATTCCTCCAGTCTTGTGTATTTAGCCCATGAATGAGTACATTATATCCACATAGCATTGCTTTTTTTTTTTTTTCAAATAATTGATAAATCCAACAAACGTTTTTTAATGTTTTTCCATGACTGTTGTTTCAAGCGGTTCAGTGTATGTTAAAACGGAAAGATTACACAGAAATTATTTCTTGTTGTTCTTGGGAATGGAGTGGGTGTATTTAATTGCTGTAATCTAGTATTTCATGGCTTAATCTGATATCTTCGTCGACGTGGCATTTCATTAGGAAATTAATTCGCCTCTCTACATATGGCTTTTTGTTTCTTAACATCCACTGAAAAAACACGATGGCGATAGCGTCGTCTTCAACTAACTGGTACCACGAGAGAGACAGGGCGTGTTGCTTCTGCGCATGCGCTGTACCGTTGCTTCTACCTGGTGTTAGAGTTGCATCGGTTGCCAGCAACGGGCCACTAGTGGCACTTGCTTGGAGTCCCGCAATTCACGTCAATGCTGCAGAGCCATCATCAATGGCTGCTAACTGATGGCGCTGCCACCAACGGATCGCTACCGAGCCGTGAGCGGCATATTTCAGCCAACAGTGACCCATCACTGCCAGCTGGTTGCCAACAGTTTCCCAACACTTGCGTTTTTGCTGGGCTTGAGCCAGTCTCCTCCATGTTACTCCATCATGCTTCCAAATTTCATCCCTGCATCTCACAGAAGGTCTTCTTCCGGTCTTTTCCTGTCCCTTGGAATCCAGTCTAGTATGTCAGTTGTCAAACGGTGGTCAGTTCTGCCATTTCAGGGATTTTACCTTGATCACAATCAATCCAAGCATATGCTTCTCTCAGTACTTTGCATCCTCTGCATGTTCTTTTTAGTTAAGGTCCACGTCCCTGCTTTCTATGTCAACCGGAAGGATGTATTGATTAAAAGCTTTTCCTTTAAGACATAGTGTTACGTAAATTGCTCTTTAAAATTCTGCTGTTTGTTATACAGTCATTTGGGGGAAGTTTGACCATAACTCACCACGATGATCAAGCGGATTGGTAAGTGTGGGACGGCATGTGCTTTAATTCCGGTGGAATAGTTACAGCCCACGCTACTGATTTTCGTCAGAACCATTTCAACACGCCGCTAGAACGCGGGTTGTCAACAGTGTTGCCAGAGTCTTTTACGTAAAATCAGCAGATCAGAGCTAAAAAAGATCAGTAGATAACTTTTTTTATGCTTGAAATATACACCGCAGGGGTATATTTATAGGGCCCCCCCCGAAAGTGTTTCATTTTTTTGTTAAAATGCGACTTACATTAGAAAAAATGCTTTAATTTAAAAAAAATCAACTTAGAACAGAAAATGATGCTTTAATTTTTTCTTCTACTTTTCATTAGTTCTTTTTTTGTCCTGATGAATTTCAAAAACTTCTATTCTTCATTCCCCCCCAAAAAAAAATTCTGTATACATCCCTGATGATGTAATCTTAATATGAAGGAACACTAGTATGTCAAATATTACCAGTACTCCACAAACTACTATTAAGCAACGGAATGAAAATTCAAACCAATGCAATCCCGAGTCACTTTTTAAAAAGTTATTACTGATGGTCAGCTTTATAAACCAATGCTGTTCATTAAAACTAATGTTGGTGTAAATAACCATGTCATTTGCATTTTAATGTAGACGTAGCTGGATCTGTCATACTTGTTTTCCTAAAACAAAGAGTTATACACATGTATACTCACACTTCTACTCAGCAGTACTCAATTGTTCTCAAAGTGCGTGAAATAAGTGCTATACTCAAAAAGTTATTAATACAGATATCGTACAACAGACGTTTCCTTAATATTCTGTGTTTCAACAAAACTAGAGCAAACTTTGTAAAACAGACTAATTAATTATACAGTCGAGTCATTACAGATTAATGTGACCACCAGCTAATATCCAGAGTAACCGCGGTGTGCAGCGAGGAAAGCGGCTAGACACAATAAAGTGCTAATGAACAATAAAGACACAATAAAGTGCAATATAGTGGGAGTGGCACAATAAAATGCTGGAAGGTGTTCACAGGTATCTGGAGCCATGCTGACTGCAGTGCCTCTGACAGTTGCTGGAGGATGCGTTATGAAGGTTCCATAGAGCGAACAACACGATCAAGGTAGTCCCACAGATGCTCTGGTTTAAGTCTGCGGAATTAGGCGGCCAGGGAAATACTTTGAAGTCTTCATCGTGCTCTTCCAACCACTCTCGGACATTTCTAGCTGTGTGACACGTCGCATTGTCGTTCTGAAAAATCCCATCCGCCCCAGGGAAGACAGTCAGCATGTATGGGTGTACGTGGTCTGCAAGAATGGATTCATAACGAATTCGGTCCATAGTGCCTTCCACAGGTATGAGCGGCCCCAGAGAATGCCACGAAAACATTCCCCAGACCGTAACGCTGGCCCCACCAGCTTGTGTTCTTCCAGCAATGGTTGAAGAGTGTTTGTTCTCCGATGTTTCTCGCCTTATACGCCAACGTCCATCCGTTCGATGAAGCAGAAAACGTGACTCATCGGAGAAGGCAATCCTTTGCCAATCAGCAGAGGTCCAATTCCGATACTGCAATGCAAATGTAAGCTTTTTCTGCCGATGCACCTTCGTTAGTATAGGTGCAGCGACCATCCGTCTGCATCGGAGCTCCATACGCAGCAGGGTTCGCTGAACTGTCGTTTTAGACACGCTTCCGGTAACCCCCTGGTTCATTCGGACAGTGAGTTACTCCACTGTAGCGTGTCGATCGTCCCTCACGCACGTGCGAAGCTGACGTCCACCTCTCACATCAACGGCGCGTGGTACTCCGCAGTTTCCAGTGGCTTATTCGCAATGGTGCCATTTCTTCAAACACAATACACTTTAACCACAGCAACACGCGAAGAGTTCACAAACTGCGTTGTTTCAGAAATACTGCCCCTCTTGTCCCGAAAGCCGATAATCATCCCTTTTTTTCAAATCTGATATATCGCTCTTTTTATCCATGACAGCAACGAGTGATGTGTTTTCAGAATTCCTACAGCACACCTCATATGCCCTCCAAGCCAGCTCACGACACGTGCCTTCTTTCATTGGGTACGCGCTGTTGACGTCAAAAGTAAGAGGTGGTCACAATAATGTGACTCAATTGTGTATATCTAGCGCAAAAAAAATATTTCATAACAACCAGTAAGAATTTTTGAAAAATAATAAGTAGTAGGTGTTGAATAATCTCAATCTTTGTCAGCTTTTTCGCTTCCGACCAATTCTGAGGTGAGTCTTATCTATTTGATCAATAGATGGTGAGTACTGAAATAATGCATACATTCTTAAACAGCTTGTCCCCGAGTGTTCAGGTGGTCTTAAGACAAACAAAATCAGTAGATTAGAGAAATCTATCAGTAGTTAGGAGTCAAAATCAGTAGATCTACTGATAAATCAGTAGAATGGCAACACTGGTTTTCAAGGTGAGAAAATATATTACTTCTTACTTGACCTTGCATCCCTGATTCTACAGGGAAATCCGTTTCATTATGGGTAATTTAAAAATGCTGTAGTATGGCTTGTAACAGATATAAGTCAATATTTAGCAGAAATTAACTTTATGGATGGAAGTTTGTCTTGGAGCGTACATGATCCCCTTTTCGCACTCGGCAGAGTTTATACCGGATGCTCAATTCTTGTCACGTGTTTTCGAACATCTGCGGAGTGATTTGTGCAAACGCTGCACAAATTTTCACCTTCATGTCATCCAGGCTTTGAGGTCAATGTGCGTAGACGATATTCTTTACAAATCCCCACACGGAGAAATCGGGAGGAGTGTGATCCGGGGAGTTTTGCAGGCCAAGGAATAGGGTCATTGCGGCTACATCAGTTGTCATTGAATGTGTTGTTGAGGAAGTTCCTGACTTCCAGTGACCATTGGGGTGGGACCCCGTATTGCTGTAAAATGACATCGTTATCTATAGTTGTGGTGTCAAGAAGATCTGTAGCGTGTCTAGGTATGGAACTCCCGTCTTTCTTCGCCCCGGGCAGAATTTGACCACGCCGCAGATGTTAGAAAACACGTGGCAAGCAAGAATTGAGCTCCCGGTATTAACTCTGCCGAGTCCGCAAAGGGGGTCATATAGAGTCCTAGACAAATTCCCATCCATAAAGGTAATTCCTGCCTAATATTGACTTATTATATCTATTACAAGCCTTACCACATCATTTTTAAATTATCCCTACCCCAAACGGGTCACCTTGTAAATTATATATAATACGGCACGTATGCATTGGAAGTTTACTAGAGTTTTGTAGACGACAACACTCACGTCTTATTGTTTGCATTATCCTAATTTTTTAATATGCTGTGTGTGATGATTGTTCTGTTGAGGATCATACACAATACATCTTATAGTGTAAAATTTTCTCGCTATATTTAGGATACTTTTTGACAAGAGCATTCAGAATGAGTGTTACGCTATAGATGATTCTCCTAATTCTAGTAATACATACACTGAGGAGCCAAAACATTATGACCAGGGCGCCTTTATGCAAATCGAAGTAACTGCGAGTAAACGACGGCGCCTGTGTAGGTTATGAAACGGTATATGTAAATAAGAATTGACACTAAGCTCTGTTAATCAGTGTCACTCTTGATTTTCAGAATGGAATGGCAGTGGCCTTAAGCGAGTTTGATAAAGACCAAATTGTAGTGGCCAGGCGACTAGGTCAGAGCATTTCCGAGATGACAAAGCTTGTGCGGTGCTCACGGTCAGCCTTGATTAGAACCTTTAAAAAGTGGTCCGAGGAGGAAAAACTACAAACCGCCGGCAAGTTGTGGGCCCAGCCAAAAACCCCAGGAGAGGAAGCCCCAGTGGGCGAACTGCGGAGGGTTGTAATGTCACGGTCACAAGGCCATCGCAATCCCTCTCTAGAAGCAGAAGGATCAGAGAGTTCTGTGTAGGTTTTACTTTTAGTGTCACTTTGCTTTGTAACGATTTTAAGTATCAGCTTGATTCTAAAAAAACGTAATTGGGAGATTTCAAAAGCATTTTTCCAGTGATGTGTGAATGTTCTTTAGAAGTTTTCGTTTCTTTCTGCAAGAAGCACATTGGGGGTAAAAAAAGAACGTACTTATACAGGGTGATTCATAAAGAAGTATACAGTTTCCAGATGCTGTAAAACAGTAACGGTTGAAGACACGGACCACAACTGCAAACCGTTAGGTAGATGTACTCATAAAGTTTGTGTCCCGCTACCGAGGGAAGTGACGTAGGCGACAGCGCGCGTGTCACGTGACTAATCAGTCAGAATTGGCAGCGTCTGCAGTGGAGAAGGCGTTTTGTGTTCTTGAATTGAGCAAAACGAAATCTGTAAATGTTGTGCAGCGGCATTTTCGATCACGATTCGGAAAAGAACCTCCAACCAGAAAATCTATCTGCGATTGTCATAAAAAATTTGAAACTACGGGCTGTTTGTGCAAACTTAAAAGTCCTGGACGACCACGTGTATCTGAAGAAGTCGTCGATAGTGTTTGCACCGCCATTCAACGAAGCCCGGGAAAATCAGCGCGGAGGGTGAGTCGTGAAGTGTAGATTTCACAGCCCACTGTCTGGAGAATTTTGGGAAAGAAGCTGAAAATGATTCCATACAAAGTGCAGATGTTGCAAAATTTCAATGACCTTGACAAGACAAAGCGCTTTGAATTTTGTGCCGAAATGCAGCACCGTTTTGAAAATGACGATTTTGCCGATCACTAAGTTCTCACCGATGAAGCTACATTTCAGGTGAGTGGTCAGGTAAACAAGCACAATGTTCGCTTTTTCTGAATCAATGATCAATGTAAGACATCTGAATCAATGTTCGCTTGATTCAGATATCTTACCTCACGTTTGGGCCGAAATGGATGACCGGCTCGATGTGTGTCGTGTGACTAAGGCTGCACACATAGAACATCTCTTACTGTCTCTGAAAAAAAACTTGAAACATTCCCCTACAATTCTGTTACAAGTAACATAAAATATCTTACACTGTTCTTGTTTTATAGTGTCTTGAAACTGTATACTTCTTTATGAATCACCCTGTATATAATGAATGAACACATTTGTTGATGCTTCTCTCTTGTGTGTGTGTGGAGGGGAGGAGGGGATCTGTTAATGTGTTAATTGATATTTTCAATAACTGTTTCAGTTGAAAAATGAAAAAAAAGTTTGCTTTATGATATACCTCTGGAAAAAATTAATACATTTTATATAATTGTTTTTTTTTACTAAGTTGGAAAGAAAAAAAATGTGACATTTAGATTTGCAACAAATTTTGCGACGTTATGTGTATAAATTCAAAGATACCCAAATTAATACTTTCCATGTACATTTCACAAATAACTTTTTCCTGAGTGATTTTAATTTATATATACATATATATTTTACCTTCTAGAAGTAGTTACAATATTTGCGCACATGTCTTACCGCAATTTCAGGAAATATACTCACCAAATCAGAAATTTTGTTTTCGCGTTCGTTACGTAATTCGAGAACGTTTGTTTTGATTTTAATAAATCGAATGCGAAACGCGAAGGGAATTTCTAAAATGAAATTATTGTGTTCATAGAGCCCTGCCATTTTGCCATTCACGCACGTAAAAAAAAAAAACGTAGTTGCAAAAATGCTTAACGTAAAATGTTGGGCTTCTAATGTTATGAGTGAAAAGACTATTACTGTTTGTGTTCTTTTAGCCAAATTGAAGACTAAAGGAAAAATTTCCTGAAACATTAATTTTTAAGACCGGTACATAAACATGAAATCCTTTAGCAGCAGTAAGAGCAAAGCTTTGGAATTCCCCGTTTTGTAGATATTATTGTAGGTAACTGAGAACAAAAATGAAAACTAAGAATGTAATCTTTTGACATTATCAAAGGACGAAATATATATAAAAAAAAAAAAACCCGGTCGATTTATTGTGGTGTGAAGGAATTATTTAGTATCGCACTCGCGAAAATATTTCTCAGCGTAAACACCGCGGTACGCCATCGGCGTTCTCAGGAGTGGCGAGTGGCGAGTCTCGAGTCAGCCAGTCTGCCCTCTAGCTCTGACGTCACAGACCAGTTCAGAGGCTTTCTTGTGCTTCAGGGGGTTACGGCCCAGCACGCCCCACGTAACTTTGTGGCTCCGCTATTTCGTAGCGTAGTATGATAGAATCCTAAATGTATCCTCATAATTCAACATTCTGGTTTCAAATGGATGCACTCAGGATCCGCGGGGGAAAAAACGTTAATTCATGATTTATTTATGATTTGAATTTGAATGAACACTCTCAAATTCAAATCATAAATAAGAATGACTAAGGGTAGATGTGAAGTCGTGTTTATTACATTAAAGGAAATTGAGATTGAGCTCCGTTCAATATTTCTGCAAGAAATAAAGCCGTTAATTCATTATTTCATTTATGATTTGAATTTGAATGAAAACCCTCAAATTCAAATCACAAATAAGAATGACTCAGGGTAGATGTGAAGTCATGTTTATCACATTAAAGAAAATATTGTGCTCCGTTTCAACATTTCTATAAGAATAAAGTAATCATTGTAGTAAGCACATCAAACATTAAGCTATGTTTACAATTTGAACAAAAGGAAAAGAAAAACTATTTTTCTATCTATCTATATATCTATATCTATATATATATATATCATATCATCATCATCATCATTGTCAATCATTTTCAGTCCACTGCTGGACGAAGGTCTCCCCAAGTTTCTTCCACAACGGTCTGTCTTGTGCCAGTCTCCTCCATGTCACTCCCGCATACTTTCGAATTTCATCCACCCATCTTCCCTGTGGTCTTCTTCTGGGTCTTTTCCTGTCCCTTGGAATCCAATCTAAAATTTCGGCTGTCCATCCATGGTCTGTCCTTCTGGCAGTATGTTCAGCCCATTGCCATTTCAGGGATTTAACTCTGATCATGATGTCTTCCACTCTTGTCATTTTTCGGATCCACGAGTTCCTCTTCTTATCTCTCCTGGTTACACCAAGCTCTCCATGCTACTTTGAGTTGTCTGCAGCCTTTGTATGTCTCTTTTAGTTAAGGTCCACGTCTCTGCACCATACGTAAGCACTGGAAGGATGCATTGATCAAACACTTTTCTCTTAAGACATAATGGCATATTGCTCTTGAAAATTATGCTGTTTCTTCCAAAAGCTCTCCAGGCAAGTTTTATGCGTCGATTAATTTCTTCATCATTGTGACCCTCATTTGATATCTGCTATCCGAGATAAACGTACATATCTGTTATCTCCAGTTTTTCTCTATCAATCGATAAATCTTCATTTCTTGTAAAAGCATTGTACATCAGTTTTGTCTTCTCAAAGTTCATTTTTTATCCCACTTCCTTACTCTTGTCAGCAAGTTCTTGGATCATATTCTGCAGCTCTGATGGAGTAGTTGCAAAAATGACTACGTCATCAGCAAAACGAAGGTGAGTTAGATAATCTCCATTAATCTTTATCCCTTTGTTTTCCCAGTTCAGTGATTGAAAGACATTTTCCAATGTGGCATTAAAGAGCTTCGGAGATATGGTGTCACTCTGTCTCCCTCCCTTTCCAATTTTTATGTGTTTTGTATTTTCAAACAGCCGAATCTTTGCACTTGCATTTTCATAGATGTTATTAATAATATTAATGTATGCATCTTCAATACCGCAGGATTTCAAAGCCATTGTAACTGCTGATGGTTTCACCGAATCAAAGGCTTTTTCATAATCGATAAAAGCCATGCACAATGGAAGTTCATATTCCCTCGCTCTTTCAATTAGTTCTCTCAGTACGTGGATATGATCTATTGTGCTGTAGCCACTCCTGAATCCAGCTTGTTCTCTCGGTTGAGCCATGTCCAGTGTTACCTTCAAGCGGTGTGAAAGAACTTTAGTGAAGATTGTATAAACCACTGATAGGAGACTGATAGGTCTGTATTTCCTGAGATCCTCAATATCACTTTTTTTATGTAGCAGGATCATTGTAGCGTTGTTCCAATCGTCAGGAATCTTCCCTCCATTAATAATATATATATATATATATAAGTCAAACTCTCTACACCTTCAACCAAGAAATTCCCGTAGAAATCCCTGAATCCCACTAAATTAACACACGCAAACTAAAATTAAAATTCTCACAATTCACATACATCAATAATAATAATAAAATAATAATAAAAATAATAAAAATAATAATTGTAAACACTTGGGGTCGGGTACTGGGAGCCACTCATATATATATGTTGGACTAATGATTATGGAGATAGGGATATATATATTAAACTCAAAGATCATCATTATATATGAAAACGTAAGAGACTAAACAATATTTGTGAGCGTACTTATAACAATTCTTTTAATATTTATTTGTTGATGACGTAAGCAACTCTAAAGCCAATCAGTTAAATTGTTTGTTATCCATTTGTTAGCCAGAAATATTTTTATGTTTATATAACAGATCAGAGCAAAAATTGCTAATGGCATTTCATTACATATAGAGCGTTTTTGGAATCAAAGATTATACTTATCTATTTTTATGTTAATATTTATATTCAGAATAAATACCAAAATATTCAGAATATATGATAATAAAATGTTGTTAAAATTATTATATGTTGTTGTATTAATAATACAACAACATATAGAATAACACTTTAATATTACAGAATAATATTAAAATATTGTTCTATAATATTTAAATATTAAATATTATAGAATAATATTTTAATATTTATTCTATAAGTATTTTAATATTTATAGAATAAATATTAAAATACTCAGAATATATAATATTAAAATGTTGTTAATATTATTATATGTTGTTGAATTACTGATATATAAATGATTGCATAAATGTAATTTTCAATTTACATTTATGCGATCTTCTACAAGTTCCCTATATATTTTCTTGCATTTGTATACCGCAATTAATCTTATATAAAATGATAAAAAAAATATAATAAACAAATATATCATTGATATAATAAAACTATTTAGATATTGTTCTTGTTCTATTGTTCTCTTTACAGTGTGGGGAGGAAGTGGCTCATTTCCACTGATCCCCTTCATCCACACATTAACACCATCACAAGCACTATTACTGTGGGATGTTGATTGTTGGATGGAATATCCATGACTATATCACTCGTTGCTATCATGGATATTCCATCCTACAATCTGTCCTCTTTGAATATAGCCATCTGTTTCAGCATTTCTTCAAGAATAAAGTAGTCATTGTAGTAAGCATATGCAACGTTAACCTATGCTTACAATTTGAACGAAAAAAAAAAAAAAAAGGTAATCGTTGTAGGGAGCATATTCAACATTCTGGTTTCAAATCGATGTACTCAGGATCCATAATGAAAAAAGCCGTTAATGCATGAGTTCCATACTCGTGAAAGGCTTTTTATTAAGTTCCATACTCGTAAAAGGCTTTTTATTAAGTTCCATACTCGTAAAAGGCTTTTTATTAAGTTCCATACTCGTGAATTAACGGCTTTTGTTTTTTAATGGAATAAGACACTCAAGGTATGGTAAGTTGTTTTTATGGAACTGCGAGATATTTGCATATCGAACGTCCGCGGATGTTACTTGACCGTATACTCTGCGATTGGTTTAGGTATGTGGTTAATCTACATGCCAATGGCCGCTGTTTCATCGGTTTTAACCCTCTAGTTTGTATGTCTTACCAATTCTGCTTAACTTTTGGATACCAGTGTAGATTAAAAAGCTGGTGAACCAGATGTTATACTAAAGAAGCACTTAGGTAAAAGAATCGAAGAGAGTATGTAAACAGTCTTCTCTTCTTTTTCAGTCTTTTGCGCTATTTTTTCAATGTGTGCACTATCGTGAACAAAAATAGCGCAAAATCACCCACCGCAAGCATGAAATAATTGCGTTTATTCAATCATTCGGTTAAATCTTTGTATCTATTTGTTCTTTTTCAGGTATGTAGCCTTTTCAGGTTGTATCTTCTGAATGGAAACACTGGGGTGGCACCAGGTGCGGGGCTTAGCGGATTTCCCTATAAATATTAATCCTGGTGTTCCCTGTAAATATTAATTTACAAACTTAAATGCAAGCCAACTAAAATTGTATTTTTCCGCCCTTTGCTTTTCATTGCGCGAAGTTTGTCGAAACACAGAACAACAGATATAGGATTTTGAATATCTTCTAATCTAAACATTGTTTTAATTGTCGGATCTCTGCCTCAAACAATATACTCTTTTGGTGTTGTTGTTGTTGTTGTACATGTGTAACAGTTGTAATTTTCATGTTCGCTTGTGTAATGTTCATTGTTTCACATTTGGAACACATCTGTTTCACTTAGATGAAGCATTGTTTCGTGTATTTTTCTGACATTCATATCAAAGTAAGATTCTTACAAAACTAAAATATCTTTTTCCCCGTCATTATTGACGGGCTTTCACCTAGTTAGACTAATATTACTTGACTAGATGAAAGCCCGTCAATATTGACGGGGAAAAATAAAATTCATGATACAGAAATTATTGACATTTATTTATTGAGTTTTTGAGTTCCGCGTCAATAGATGGCGACGTTGGCTTGCAGCTTTCTGAAAATTTCCCGAGCAGTCGATTATAGAATTTGATACAACGGGCTTTCTGCTACCTGTTTTGTAAAACCTTTAGTCCCTATTTCGTCAACACTTCCTTGTACACAACATTTTTCGTATACATTGACTGGGAACCCTGTATCAATTTCCCCTGTTCTTTTCCGTGGACTATTTTCATCTTGACGTCGCAGATCGTCGTACTCTTGACGTTGCCACATACAGATGGCTAAACACCGGTTCAGGTAGTGAACCAAAATTCCTGATGTAAAGTTTTTCGTAGCCGCTCCGGTGGCGCAGTAGTCCAAGCAATGGCCTCTGATCATTCGTCCGAAAGGGATCCTGGCTCCAATCCCGGTGAGGCATGGATGTTGTGTTTGTTTCACAGCAGTGGCTCTCTCACTTCCCTGAAACCAGTGATCCTGAATTAGGGACGGGCGACTGCTTAAAAGAAAAGTTTTCGGATCTCTAGAGTTGGCCGTGTGACGTAACGCATCTCTGACGTCTGACGTCGTGTGAGAATGATTTGGATTAGATGACATCACACCAGCAGCTGTGTTCTTTGTTGCTATGGCAACAAAACAAAGTAGTATACGCGTGGACTGTGCGCGTGTATAGATTATGACATCACTTACACGGAAAGCTAAGCGTGACATCACAAACATTTGTTTCTCGGTTGTTTCTATGACGACTAAAAAGTAGCACGGAGGAGGAGGAGGGCTCTAGCAGATTATATATTAGGACTAGCAGGGGTACCCGGTATATCCCGGGTAACAAGTTGAGCGGGTGAAATTTTATGAATGAAAAATACATTCCTGTAATTTTCCCGTTAATACCAAATTTGGTGATTCTAAATTGAAAACTGTAGAACTTTTTTCGAAAATTTTGTATGGGGGGCCCCTTGACCCCCGGCTCCGACTTCTTCCAAAAACTGTCTACAGTCTAAGTCAGAGTATTATGAGATATTAAACCAAATTTGGTGGTTGTAAATTGAAAACTAGAACTTTTTACGAAAATTTTGTATGGGGGCCCTTTGACCCCGGGCTACGACCCCTTCCCTAAACCGTGTACGGTCTTATTCAGAGTACCATGAGATAGTATACCAAATTTGGTGGTTCTAAGTTGAAAACTGTAGATTTGTATAGCGGACAAACAAACAAACAAACAAATGTACAAACTTTCATTTTTATATATATAGATTACCAGATTTTCCTCTCAATTTTGCTAAGTCTTGAAAATCGCTTCCCAGAGCATGGAAAACACTTTTTATTGAAGAGTTACTAATTGCTCACTAATTAATGATCTCACTAAATTACCATGTAAAAGAAAATACCCGATGAGAAATTGTTATATGCTTCGAAAATTTATATGATTATAATGCCTCTAACTGTTGTATGGTAATGGCGCTTCGACCAAAGACGAAGTAATAGAAAATATTTACTATTTGCACTTCTGGAAAACGTTTCGCGTCCCCTTCGAAGATAACTTACATTCAGCACATAATGATCTTTTCCTTAATCTTATTAATTTTTTCCAAATACCGCATTTTGCACTCGAAAGTTAATTTTTCAAAGTAAGACATCATCATTTCAATAGGGACTGGTTGTCCTTCATTTACATTACTAAGGATCGTTGCCATGATGAAAGTCACGTGTCTGCTATATCCTCACAGGCAGTGGAAGCCACGAAAGAATACGAACGGCGGTTTTTTCTTTGACTTGTCACTAAAATGGTTACTGCTCGGCTCCCTTTTGTCATAGATTGATGTTTCATATACCTACATCTTCCTCGACAAATGCTCTATGGAATGGTGAAAATCGCATAAAAATCCGTTCAGCGATTCTCGAGATTAGCCCGAACAAACAGACAGACGCCTACCGGGGACTTTATTTTATACTATGTATAAATACTACATTACAAGTGAACTCAGAAATATGAATGCGATGAACATTTGATTCTTTAATTGTATATTTAGAATGAACTCTCATATCTCCCCCAAAATTTCCTTTTTCCATTCAGTCCATTTTAAGAGGGAATCACAAGACTGGCATTGGAAAATCTGCTTTTCAAAGGCACGGGAGTAAACTTGATCCACGTTCGGACTCTTTTAAGGGGAACTGTCAGTGGGGTAGAATCTAATGATGTGTGATAGCCTGTGACTGAGTCAGTGGGGGTGGGTCAGGGACCCCCGGGCCCTCCTCATGAAGTATCACATGGTCCTTCGTCCGTTGTTATTGGTTGCTTATTTTTAGATGTATTTATACATGTTTTTGAATATGCAAATAGGAATACATAAGGGTTTACCTTGATGTTATTTTCAGCCACGTACAGCGTTTATCAGGTAAGATAATGCAGCATAATTTGTACTCCTCAGTAAGTGGTTGCACCGCCGCGAACGACAATACAGGCAGCAATACGGCGTGCCAATGAGTCATACAGGCAACGCATTTCGTCCTGTGGAACGGAACACCAAGCACGGTTGACTTGCTCCCATAATTCATCGAGATCGTGTGCAGGCCAATTCGATTGCAAACGACGTCCAATGTGGTCCAACAGATTTTCGATTAGGGATAAATCGGGTGATCTTGCTGGTCATGGCAGTGGTTGAACATGTTGCAATCATTGTCTGGAGACACGAGCGGTGGTGTGTACACGAACGTTATGTTGCTGGAAAATAGGATGCTGTATAGGCCATGCAGGAACGGTATCAAAATGGACTGCAGAACCTCGCTCAAGTATCGTGCAGCTGTCAGTGTGCCCATGATGCGGATAAAAGGTGACCTGCTGTCATGCGCAATAGCGCCCCATATCATGATACCTGCCTGACAGGAGGTGCGGCGGTCGCGAACGAAATCGCATGGCTTCGGCACCAAGCCAGACGAGAGCTGCGATGTCTGGCTGTCACTGGCAGTCATCGAGCTTATATTAGATGGAGACACCACTGACTCTGCCGCCATAGGACACAACCAATCTTTGGCGTGACGTCACATACAGGCAAAAAAGAACTAAATTTTACAGTTGATAAAACAGTAAGCTTGTGTATAATTGATAAAAATTATTGAATTCCTCATTTTATCTGTTTAGGCTCCTAGAAGCTTTTATTCCATTGGTTTCAAAGTAGCTCTCGTTTGCGGCTGCGCCGTACCTGCATGTGACGTCACTTGCAGTACTGACGGTGACTTATGGCTGCCAGTGCTGAGTGGATAGGAGTGGTGTCTCCACCTAATATAAACTCGATGATGGCAGTCGATGTAACGGTTGCCTACTGTGCAGGTTTGCCACATGTGATCTTCGGTTTACAATTCAGGTCATTTATGGCGGCGTCTATGGCCGAAGACACAGAACGTGGAATATCGACTGCAGTGCTCTCTGGTGACGAACGAGGGTGTCGACCAATCCGCCGGTCCAGGCTTGCTGACGTGTGTCGGACTGTACCACTGCCATTCCGACGCTTGTACGAACCTTCCTGTCGCTACTGGTGCCAACAGTGTCCGACAGTTCGTGCATCCCGTTGCACATGCAGCGATACGACGGGTAGACGAACCCGCTTCCCACAGTCCTACAATTCTTCCTCTCTGAAACGCATCGAAATGGCGGTAAACCTGCCGACGTCGAGTACCCGTCATTTCCGGCCTCCGCTGAACAGTTTTCCAGCTCACACAACAAATCAGAAACGTCCGCGACACTTCTACTAGCGACCTCACATTACCATCCCTGTTGCTGCTGGCATCTTTACCTCACAAACGTGTGACATCATCGGCTCTGGGTTAACGTCATATGCATATCTCGAGTGAGTACACCCGCCCTGAGTTTGCATGTTTGTAGCACACCTCCTTCTGGGTGGGACAATATCTATGTCGAGCAGTGCATATTGCACGAATAATTGGAAACACAGGCGAAGATATTTTTTTATTGGGCCCTAATATTTTGGAAGATGTTTTCTCTGAGTTATTTTTATTCGCATCTTCAATATTTTGGGCCACCCCAATAAAAAAACGTTGGTGTGCCACTGGTGATAGCAGTTCCTACACTGCATGTGGCATAAATGTCAATTAAAGCAGTGCCATGAGCTAACCTATGTAGCTTGTTAAATGCTAGTATTGTGCTTCGGTGACGACCCTCATATAAGTTTCGACTTCTCTTTTTTAACAAAGTTCCTCTCATTTGCAACGTCAGCTATTTCATCCTCGTCGGGGTATCACAAAATACTAAATTCCCAAATATTAAATTTGGATAACTCTAACAGGTTTTGGGTTATGACAGCAATAAACCACACACACACACACACACACACACACACACACACACACATACCACCATGAAAATCATGTTCAGGCAAGGGCGTCGGCACTAGTTTTTGCCAAAGGGAGCAAGATATCAGATACTTATTTTTTTGGTTAGATCATAAAACGTGCTGTGCTGTCGTAAATAAGGACTTGGTGACGTCATTTGAACATGCTACTGATAAAAAAATGATTATGTCGATAAAATCTAAATGAATATAAATATTGAATTTTATATCTATGTTATAGGTGTTTTTTTACGCTTTCCAACAGTATAATGAAGAAACGTATATGCTCCAGCTTTTTCCGTCCGTCTGTCCGTCCGTCCGTCTGTCCGTTCGTCCGTCTGTCAGTCAGTCCGTCTGTCGGCACGATCACTCACATAGAAATGGTTCGATTTCGATGAAATTTTAGTATGTGTTAGGGGACCACCAGGGGACGAACCCTATTGAAAATGGGTGAAGTGGGGTCAAAGGTCACGCCATAAGAGCAGGATCCATTCAATTGCCCTTGTGCGTCCTAACTTGCGTAAATATGGTTCGATTTCGATGAAATTTTAGTATGTGGTAGGGGACCACCAGGGAACGAACCCTATTGAAATTGGATGAAGTGGGGTCAAAGGTCACGCCATAAGAGCGGGATCCATTTCATTGCCTTTATGCGTCATAACATGCGTAAATATGGTTCGATTTCGATGAAACTTCAGTATGTGGTAGGGAACTACCTGGGCACGAACCCTATTGAAAATTGGCAAATTGGGGTCAAAGGTCAGGCAGGGCATAAGAGCGGGATTTATCCCATTGCCCTTATGCGTCATAAATTGAGTAAAAATGGTTCGATTTCGATGAAATTTTGGTATGTGGTAAGGAACCACCTGGGAACGAAACCTATTGAAAATGACTGGAATGGGGTCAAAGATCAGGACATAAAAGCGGGATCCGTTTCATTGTCTTTATGCGTCATAACATGCGTAAATATGGTTCGATTTCGATGAAGCTTTAGTATGTCGTAGGGGACCACTGAGCACGAACCCTATTGAAAATGGGTGAATGGGGTCAAAGGTCAGGCAAGGCATAAAAGCGGTATTTGTTCCATTGCCCTTATGCGTCATAACTTGAGTAAAAATGGTTCGATTTCGATGAAATTTTAGTATGTGGTAGGGAGCCACTGGGGACGAACCCTATTGAAAATGCGCGAAATGGGGTTAAAGGTCAGGACACTGGAGTGGGATCCATTCCATTGCCCTTGTGCATCATAACTTACCAAAAAATGTTTCGATTGCGACAAAACGTTATCATGTTGTTCCGGAGGTATAGTGAACCGGTTCTGTTGAATATCAACGAAATGGGGTCAAAGGTCATTGCACAAAGGCAAGATTTATTCCACAGCCAGTATTCTCATAACTTGCGTAAAACTACTTCTATTGCGACAAAACTTTAGTATGTTATTCTTGAGGTGAACTGAACCGGTTCTGTTGAATATCATCGAAATGGGGTCAAAGGTCAGGACACAGGAGCTAGATTTATTCCACAGCCATTATCCTCATAACTTGAGTAATAATTTCTGGTATATTGGAAAGCGTATCATAATCAATGCATTGCATGATTTTACTAACTTGTTTTTTAAGTATGATGTTTAACTAATATTATAAACGATGTTAAACTGTTTGGACATCTCTGCATTCTTAATTCTACAAGAACCGTTGCCCCTACGTTATTTTCATGAAGCCTATGAAACCAGCATACCTATAAAAATATGTATATCTCATTCCTTTCTCTCTTATCCTTCCATTTTCTTGTTTTTAAAGAAAGACTAATTTTTTTATTCTTAGATGAAATATAAAACGTTCCAACTCTTCTTGTAAAAATACAATAATTTTCAGGAAAACTGTTTTTTTTTAATAAGGCGTGAGACTGCCGCCCCAGGGAAGCTGTGGTCTAAGTGCTGGTTTCTGACCGTTCAACGGAGTGAGTCCGGGTCCCTGATGAAGCAAGAGCGGTGTACTTGCTTTACGGCACTGTCTCTCCCCCATTCCTTGGAGCCAGTGGCCCGAAATTAGGGAGAAGCAACTGCTTACAATTCTTCAGGTGGAAAGGGGTTAACGATAACAGTGAATAACTCAATGGGCTATAATCAGTCGCTTTTCCCTAATTTAGGGTCGCTGGTTCTAGGGAAGTGAGAGAGCTAGTGCCGTAAGGCAAACACAACATCCATGCCTGAACGGGATTCGAACTCGGGGACTCATCTCGGACGAATGGTCAGAAGACAGCGCTTAGATAACTGTGCCATCGGGGCGGTCATATAGCTTTTAGAGTTGCTCGTGGTGATCTTTAAACCCCAAAATCAAAGAAGAAGAAAAAACAACCTCGTGAGACTTTTTTTTTTTCTTTTTATTTTCTCGTGCTGACAACTATGAAGATAATACTTTGCGAATCTTTCTCTTTCTCACACTTGCCAAACGAGAAGAGTTTACGTCTCCGAAATGACATTAAAAATTCAGAGTTCCAAATGGTAAATAATTAAAATAGAGAATAATGTTTCGTTTTACCGGAGGAATTTCAAATGGCAAGAAATAAAAAAAAATCTAATTATTTACCCGATTAACACTTACGGACATAACTAAAAAGGGAAGAAAAGTGAGGGGGGCGCTAATCTGATGTTTAGCCCCTGCAGGCAAATGAGTACGAGAGCAGCTGCCCCCTCTGCCCTCGCTGTTCCGACGCCATTGTGTTCAGGAAACCTAAAATATATTTTTTTGTTGAAATCTCGAAGTCGATAGCTTTTGCAATTACTTTCTTATACTAATGTATGAGGAAGTTGAAATGCAAGGTGATGGGAGGAGTATACGCGGCAAAAAAAAACATTTCCCCAGGGTGGTGGACAAAATGAGAGGGGCCATAAAACCGATGATGTGCGCAGGGCGCTGTAAATTCAAAATCCAGTGACAAAATTATAAGCGCTAGGTACGATAGCGGGGCTGAGTTGATAAAATAAGCAATAGGAGACAAAAAAAAAATCACTCTTACCTTTTTCTCCTTGCAGTGCAATTTGGGTAACACCGCACGTCCTCCAGTTTACCTTCTTTTTTGCATGTTTCACTTTAACAGAGCTTAATTACAACATGTAAACTTTTCCATCTTTTGATTTTGACTTCGCGCTTAACGTAAACAGTTAAGTCAGCATTGTAAAAGAGTACGAAATGCACTATTACAAGCTGTTGAGGAAAGCTGTCTGGAACTGAGTCTTATTTCCAAAATAGAAGTCCGTCGTTGAAAGCAGTTCAGAGCAGAATGCATGCGTGTTCCAGAAACTGGCTCTCACCCAAAGAAGCTAGCTCAGTTGGAAGACTCGAAGTTCCGCTTACTAGTGATAATTTTTGGCAGGTGATGATGACCTATACCGGCTAAAGATGTTCCCAGCCAGTCATCTGAAATTTCAGGTCATCGTTCCACGGAGAAAATGCCAAAGTTTTGATAAAACGTATTTAAGCCCCGGTTTAAATTTGAGTCTTTGAAAGCTGCGCAAGTTGAAAAGTTTCCAAAAGAATCACGGTTGTTTAGTGCGGTAGGAGTTGAAGCGACAGGTGTTCTTACGAATGACGCAAAGTAAATAAAGCATCCTTGTTGTTGCGCAGCACTGAATAGGAAATAATAAACTTAATATAATTCTGGTTTCTCGATTTTCTAATGATAGAAAAAATAAGTATTGTAGTACAGACTAATATATTTCATGAATGTCAATAAGATTACTACCCTGCAGTTGACTGTGTGTGAATACAAATGTTTCGATACCAATAACCATAGCGTTTTTTTTTATTAATTTTTTTATTTTTGCTTTTGATAGTTGTAATTTGAACTTCTGATAGTTGAATCTTTATATGCTTAACTAAATTCCTAAACATTCTCACAGAACTTCGTAGAACATGTTTTCAAATTCCTTGAATAATTAAGCAACAGCTAACGGCCGGAAAAAGGAATCAGCACAAGAGACTTACATAACAATTCATTCCAACTTCATTCTTCCACTTACTGAAAGGTCAAAGGGATTGTATACTGTATAATTCAACGATATAATGTGACTCTCACATATCCACAGAGAAATCAATTGAATGACAGCTACACTCGATCACACACACACACACACGTAAATATAAGGTGTGCTGTAGGCAATCTGAAAACATATCACTCGTTGCTGTCGTGGATAAAAGGAGCGATTTGTCAGATTTGCTAAAGGAATGATTATCGGCTTTCGGGCCAAAGGCGGCAGTATTTCTGAAACAGCGCAGTTTGAGAACTGTTCGAGTGTTGCTGTGGTTAAAGTGTATCGTGATTGGAGAAATGGCACCGTTGCGAATAAGCGACGCGGAAACTGCGGAGCACCACGTGCCATTGATGTGAGAGGTGAATGTCGGCTTGGGAAATGCGTGCGGGCCGATCGACACGCTACAGAGAAGCAACTCACTGGCCGAATGAACCAGGGGGCTATGGGAAGTGTGTCTAAAACGAAAGTTCAGTGAACCCCGCTGCGTATGGGGCTCCGATGCAGACGGATGGTCACTGTACCTATGCTAACGAAGGTGTATCGGCAGGAAAGGCTTACATTTGCAGAGCAGTATCGAAATTGGATCTCCGCTGATTGGTAAAAATTGCCTTCTCCGATGTGTCACGTTTTCTGCTTCATTAAATGGATGGACATTGGCGTAAAAGGCGAGAAACGTCGGAGAAGAAACACTCTTCAACCACTGCTGGCACAACACAAGCTGGTGGGGCCAGCGTTTTGGTGTGCGGAATGTTTTCATGACATTCTCTGGGTCCACTCACACCTGTGGAAGGCACTATGAACTGAATTCGTTATGAATCCATCCTTGCAGACCACATACACCCATACACACTGATTGTCTTCCCTGTGGCAGATGCGATCTTCCAGCACGAAAATGCAACGTGTCACACAGCTAGAAATGTCCGAGAGTGATTGGAAGAGCACGATAAAGACTTCAAAGTACTTCCCTGGCCCCCTAATTCTCCAGACGTAAACCCAATTGAGCATCTGTGGGGCCACATCGATCGTGTTGTTCGCTCTATGGATCCTCCACCACGCACCCTCCAGCAGCTGTCAGATGCACCGCAGTCAGCATGGCTCCACATACTTGTGAACCTTTTCCAGCACCTTATTGAGTCACTCCCAGCCCGTCTAGCTGCTGTCCGAGCTGCACACGGCGGTTACTCTGGATATTAGCTGGTGATCACAATAATGTGACTCGACCGTGTATATACGCGTAATACGTAGAAGAGCTAAAACGTTAAGACTAGCGCGTTTTTGAACAATTCGAGACAACATTTGGGGAACGATGGTGCGAGTGAAGGTCAAGAAAATGTATAAATTAAATAACACTGATACTGAGCTCTGTTAATCAACCGGAGAATTCTTCTGATGGGTAAAGCAGAGGACTTACGCGATTGACAAAAGCCAGATCGTAATGGCCAGACGACTGGGTCAGAGCATTTCACAGACGACAAGGCTTGTGGGGTGCTAACGGTACAACGGGGTTAGCACCTTCAAAATGTGGTTCGAGGAGAGGAAAACATCCAAACTCATCAGGGGAAAACACCAGGGGAAAACATAAAAACATCAGGGGAAACATAAAACATCAGGGAAAAACATAAAACATCAGGGAAAAACATAAAACATCAGGGAAATCAGGGAAAACATAAAGCATCATAAAACATCAGGGAAAAACATAAAAACATCCAAATCAAAACATCCAGAATCGAGGAGGAAAAAACCACGAACCGCCTGTAAGGTGTGGGCAGCCCAAGGGTCATCAATGCTAGAGGTGAGTGAAGGCTATCCCGTATGGTACGAACCAACAGAAGTAACACTATGGCGCAGCAACTCAACGGTAATTTGAATATTGGTGACGGTACGAATGTGTCGCTACACACAGTACATCAAACCCTGCTCAAAATTGAGCTGCGTATCCTCAGTCCGTTCGGAGTGCCTATGCTAACCTCGGTTTACCGTCAAAAGTACCTACTGCACAATAGGCACGCGAGCATCAAAACTGGGCCTTGAATGATTTGAAGAAGGTCGTGTGGGAAAAGGTTTCGCTCTCCAGTTCTGGACAAAGAACTCTTGATGTATGATAAGTCTACCTTGACATTTCAAAAGACGTTATTCGTGCCAGCACAAAATTCATTATAAAACTCACACTCCCTCTCACGCACGATCCAAACTCGTTAAAAATAAAACTGCAATCAAGAAGTAACGAGTTAAAAAACAATTTAATTAAAACTATTTCACAAATGGTTAGATCTTTCGGCTTCACTCTGAAGCCATCCTCACATCAAGAGTGCATATTGATTGCCAGTGTGTGGGTTAAGTACTTCCGAAAAGGAAGTACGGTGATGGTTATCTGAACCACGTAGGGAGGTGTTGCCACCATTCGTGTTGAAACAGTTTTACCCAAAAATAAAAATAAAATGTCGTCCCTCTGAAATCAGTTCAGAAATGGAACACACTATTTCACTTTTTTCTCTTATCTAATGGTATAAATAGTTTTTCGAAAACAATAGAATACGAAATTAATCCAAAAAGGTACTAAGAATGTCAAAAGTCGCATGGTGAGATCTTCGCTTACATGCGATTGTTAAATTCTGTTTCGCCCTCTTCACCTGAAAAGAGCATCTTCTATGAGTTGGCGATTTCACATGGTATGCAATCATTACAACACATATATTTTTTATTATATATAAATAAGTTCTCCAGGAACAAATGAAGAGGGCAAAAGTGTCAGAAGTGTCTCCAGGAGCAGAAGTGATCCCGTATTCACTTATACGTCCAGAATATCGAGGTAGACGTGCTGGTTAACAGGTTTGTCCACGGTAACCAATAGGCCGGGACCATACCACGAAAAACACCCCCACACGAGTACACTGCCAGCTCCATTTTTAGTTACCTTTTCTATGTAAATTTGAGTTCATTCTCATTTAGCGTTTGCAATATCTTCTTTCTCGCAAGAGTATGGTTGGCAACACCTTGAGGTCGGAATGTAAGTCACGTGTATGTGTCAGATGGGAACTGAAAGTTATATAATGCTTGAGCAGCCGCAAAGGTGTGGAGATGGTGGAAGTTATAATGTTAATTGTGGAAGAGACGTTGTCTAATTGAAATTTGAGCTATTTGCAGGTTGCGTGTTATACTCTAGTGTTGTTGTTTTCTTAACCAAGTGTTATTATTATTAACTCACGTTCATCTGATTAAGATGGTAATATTAAAAAAGAGTTGTAGTTACGCAAAGGATCAGTATCTGAATAAAGACTAATAGACTAATCGTAAGTAACTTGTTCTCAACGTTTTCTTGAATGACTCCTGTTCCACTGTTGGTGAAGTTTTTGAGAACTGATTTATGTAGTGTTAAGTCAGCTATACTTACTCGAACATTACAACTCCCAAATTTCCTCAGACACCTCAACAAAAAATCTCAACACCCTTCCATTTGGAGGTATGTAACACGCACACAGAGGTAGAACTGAAGACGTATTCAGATTAAATGTGTTTTACAGAATTTTAGATGTATGCATAACACAAATTAGTAAAACATATTATTGGTATGCAAAATATTGTCAGTAATTTTGCATTATATGATAAAGATCTGAGTAAAAATCTCTGCATTCCGCTATTTCAGATAGTTTCAAATAGCTTTACAAAAGAAGAAATTAGACTTATAAATTCAATAAAAAAATCGCTGAACATTTTGTTACGTAGTTATGCGGACGTTTCTACGGCACTTATTTTATATCCTAATACTATCCTGTTTACAATGGCTACTTTTGGAAAATCATTCAACAAGCTGAAAATAACCAAAAATTATTAAATACTTTATCATTTTATTCTCAAATTTATCTAATTTATTACTTTTCTTTATCTCATTTTGTTTGAGACTTTGCAAATATCCAAAGTACTGTGACGTACTACAGAGATGAAAACATGTGTCAAGACGACAAATCTGCAGCGAGACATTCTGCCTGCGTAGTTCAGTTGGGAGAGCGACTTACTCCGGAGTGAGAGGACACGGACAAGCTTGTGCTTTCACATTGGCGCCCGATTGTGGAAAATGGATCCACTGACCGTTGGGTTCTTCGAAAAATGTGTGATGTTTGTTCTACATATTGTTTGGAATTAATGAAAAATTTCTACTTCGCTTCAAAAAAAAAAAAATTAAGAGGGAGATGATGTGACGTACTGAAGAGATGAAAACATGTGTCAAGACGACAAATATGAAGCGAGACATTCTGTCCGCGTAGCTCAGTTGGGAGAGCGTCTTACTCCGGAGTGCGTGGACACGTATTCGATGACGTCACGGACAAACTTGTGTTTTCACAGTACACTACTATTTGTGAAAATTGCAACACCAAGAAAGAATCGAGCTATTCAAATGAAATTAATTCATTCATTGTCATAAAAATCCGCGCACCAAGAAAAAACGGTGTGGTTAACGCGAAGCTCGGCGAATGGCTACGGGGAGAGCAGACATGCAAATGATTAAAGTTTCATGCGATTCCGCAGGCCCGCGTGTCCAAGACCGGTGCTGCAATCGCAATCATTGGTGCTTATAAGACTCCGCGCAGCGGACTCCACATGCGTGCCGAAATACACGGTAAGAGTCAGGTGAGATCCCTGATCGATAGACATGCCGAGGAGCCACCGTAGATGTACGTGCGGACAACTGACGGAGTTTGAACGAGGCCGTATAGTCAGGATGAGAGAGGCAGTGTGGCCGGCCCGCATAATCGGTTGCCATTTGGGCCGGTCGGACAGTACGGTGCGATCGTGTTGGGAGCAATGGACACGGGAAGGCACCCAGACACAGTGGCTCTGGAAAACTCAGACACACCACCAGCAGAAAGGACCGTGGGACCGTGAGAGTGGCACGCACAAATGTAACAATGTCCTTGTCCAATATCCAAAGGCATGTGGTGGCTGTACGAGGAATTCTTGTGTCCGCCAGAGCCATTTCCACTCCTGGCGGAGTCAAATCTGCACTCTCGACGCCCCTTACGTTTCCTGCCATTAACACCTGGCCATTGTCGGCGTCGGTTGCAGTGGTGTCAGCAGCGATCAGCGTGGAATGCTACGGACTGGGGACGTATTGTGTTCAGCGATGAAACCCGTCTCTGTATGGGAACGGATGACCACAGTGTGAGAGCGTGGAGAACCGCAGGTGAGCGCTGCAATTCCAACCTTACAGTACAGTGGCACACGTCCCGAACTGTAGGCGTGATGGTCTGCGAAGCCATCGCGTATGACAGCCGGACTTCCCTCGAAGCCCAGCGCTACGTACAGGAGATCCTGCGGCCCCATGTGTTGCCTTTCCTGGCGGGACGGTCCGAAGCCATATTTCAACAAGATGACGCCCGTCCTCACACGGGTCGAGTTTCCCAGGACTGTCTACTTCATACTTCGATGCTTCCGTGGCCTGCCAGATCGCCTGATCTCTTGCCCATCGAGCACGCGTGGTACCAGATGGGACGTCAGCTTTCTCCATGTCCCAGTGTTTGAGATTCAGAGCGTCAGTTGCAAGAAGTTTAGGCCAGTCTCTCCCAGGATAACAAACGGCGTCTCTTTGACTCTATGCCAGGCCGTAACACCGCATGTATCGGAACACGAGGCTGTGCGACACGGTACTAACGCTGACCGGAATGTGTACCGTGTGTCTGCGGGAAGTCGTCCTGCTGCTGTGATATTGTAATGACTTCTGTCCTTGGTATGTACCATCTCACTACTAAAATCTCACTTCAATCCGACGCCTCTTTCGTGGTGGACGGATTTTTATGACAATGAGTGTATCACAGGTTCCGCATGTTATAAGAGATAACTGATTACATTTGTACACCTATACCAGATTTTTTCGCTTCAAAACTCAGTATCATGTGAAACCACCTCCAGCAACAGTAACAGCCTCATGAGGGTTCCCTCAATTTGTATCAGGCGAGATGGCGAATTGAACTCAATGGCGACCCAAATCATGGCTCGTGAGGGTTTCCTCAATCGTAACAGGTGAGATCACGAATTGACTCAATGGCGACCCAAATCTCTTGAGGGTTCCCTCAATCCGTATCAGGTGAGATCGAGAATTGAACTCAATGGCGACCCAAATCATGGCTGTTGAGGGTTCCATCAAATCGTATCAGGCGAGATCGCGAATTCAACTCAATGGCGACCCAAATCATGGCTTTTGAGGGTTCCCTCAATTTGCACCAGGTGAGATCGCGAATTGAACTCAATGGCGACCCAAATCATGGCTCTTGACGCTTCCTCAGGCGAGATCGCGAATTGGACTCAATGGCGACCCAAATCATGCCTCTTGAGGGTTCCCTCAATTCGTATCAGGCGAGATCGCGAATTTAACTCAATGGCGAACCAAATCATGGCTCTTGAGGGTTCCCTCACTTCGTATCAGGCGAGATCGAGAATTGAACTCAATGGCGACACAAATCACGGCTCTTGAGGGTTCCCCCAATTCGTATCAGGAGAGACCGCGAATTCAACTCAATGGCGACACAAATCACGGCTCTTGAGGGTTCCCTCAATTCGTATCAGGCGAGATCGCGAATTCAACTCAACGGCGACCCAAATCATGGCTCTTGAGGGTTCCCTCAATTCGTATCAGGCGAGATCGAGAATTGAACGCAATGGCGACACAAATCACGGCTCTTGAGGGTTCCATCAATTCGTATCAGGCGAGATCGCGAATTCAACTCAACGGCGACCCAAATCATGGCTCTTGAGGGTTCCCTCAATTCGTATCAGGCGAGATCGCGAATTGAACTCAATGGCGAACCAAATCATGGCTCTTGAGGGTTCCCTCAATTCGTATCAGGCGAGATGGCGAAGTGAACTCAATGGCGACCTAAATCATGGCTCTTGAGGGTTCCCTCACTTCGTATCAGTCGAGATCGAGAATTGAACGCAATGGCGACCCAAATCACGGCTCTTGAGGGTTCCATCAATTCGTATCAGGCGAGATCGCGAATTCAACTCAATGGCGACCCAAATCATGGCTCGTGAGGGTTTCCTCAATTCGTAACAGGTGAGATCACGAATTGACTCAATGGCGACCCAAATCTCTTGAGGGTTCCCTCAATCCGTATCAGGTGAGATCGAGAATTGAACTCAATGGCGACCCAAATCATGGCTGTTGAGGGTTCCATCAAATCGTATCAGGCGAGATCGCGAATTCAACTCAATGGCGACCCAAATCATGGCTTTTGAGGGTTCCCTCAATTCGCACCAGGTGAGATCGCGAATTGAACTCAATGGCGACCCAAATCATGGCTCTTGAGGCTTCCTCGGGCGAGATCGCGAATTGGACTCAATGGCGACCCAAATCATGCCTCTTGAGGGTTCCCTCAATTCGTATCAGGTGAGATCGCGAATTTAACTCAATGGCGACCTAAATCATGGCTCTTGAGGGTTCCCTCACTTCGTATCAGGCGAGATCGAGAATTGAACTCAATGGCGACCCAAATCACGGCTCTTGAGGGTTCCCCCAATTCGTATCAGGAGAGACCGCGAATTCAACTCAATGGCGACCCAAATCACGGCTCTTGAGGGTTCCCTCAATTCGTATCAGGCGAGATCGCGAATTCAACTCAACGGCGACCCAAATCATGGCTCTTGAGGGTTCCCTCAATTCGTATCAGGCGAGATCGCGAATTGAACTCAATGGCGAACCAAATCATGGCTCTTGAGGGTTCACTCACTTCGTATCAGTCGAGATCGAGAATTGAACGCAATGGCGACCCAAATCACGGCTCTTGAGGGTTCCCCCAATTCGTATCAGGCGAGATCGAGAATTCAACTCAATGGCGACCCAAATCATGGCTCTTGAGGGTTCCCTCAATTCATATCAGGTGATATCGCGAATTGAACTCAATGGCGACCTAAATCATGGCTCTTGAGGGTTCTTTCACTTCGTATCAGGCGAGATCGAGAATTGAACTCAATGGCGACCCAAATCATGACTCTTGAGGGTTTTCTCAATTCGTAACAGGCGAGATCGCGAATTGAACTCAATGGCGACCCAAATCATGGTTCTTGAGGGTTACCTTAATTCGTATCAGGCGAAATCGTGAATTGAACCCAATGGCGACCCAAACCATGACGTTTGACGTTGGGCCAGCATAACGTTGAAAGGGGCCATTCACTAAGATATCTTCGAAACGTATGCGACCATCATGATGCATCAACTTGAATCATGATTCGTTAGATAGTGCTAATCAGGAGGCCAGTGTCTGTATTTGAGACCCCATTGCAGCATAAGGTGTCTGTGGTTGAGGGTCAAAGGAATACGCAGCAATGGGCTGCAAGAGAACAATCCTCTGTTAAGCAGACGACGTCGAATTCTGCTGGAGGACAAAGCCTGACCGGTGATAGTGCTCCACTGCGGCTCTAACACCGTGGATGTCGCTATGCGATCGGTCACTTCCATGCGGTAGAGGTGTGTGTCATCCCGTGCAGTCGTGCGATTTTGCGGTCAATTTCTCGGATTTATGTGCGTCCGAGCCTCATCTGTCCACTGACGTCACGTTCGCATCACTGCACTGGCGTTTTATACTGTTCGAGTGACAATTTCACTGTAGGAAAATCTCGCTACTCTCATCCCAACAACCCTTCCTCGCTCAAAGTCCATCAGTTGTTCATAACGTGACCTTGGACGACAGGACAAAGTGAGACACAAGAAGCGGCTCTTCATTGATGGGAACATCTCGTTTGAGCCAGCTCTTTATATCCAAGACCGTGTGACGTACTACAGAGGTGAATCACGTGTCAAGACGACAAATCTGCAGCGATACATTCCATCTGGGTAGCTTAATTGGGAGAGCAACTTTCTCCGCAGTGAGGAAGCACAGGTTCGATTCCCCGTCACGGACAAAATTGTGTTTTCACATTGGCGCCCGAACGTAAAAAATGGATACTAACTAGCCTTTGGGTTCCGCAAAAAATGTGTGATGTTTGTTCCACTCAACGTCTAGAATTAATGAAAAATTCGTTCTTAGCTTCAAAAAGAAATAAAATTTTTTTAGAGGGAAATGATTTGACGTACTACAGCGGCAAAGCCCGTGTCAAGACGACAAATCTGCAGCGATACATTCCGTCAGTGTTGCTTAGTTGGGAGAGCAACTTACTACGGGCCGCCCCGGTGGCGCAGTGGTCTAAGGCGTTGGCCTCTGATCATTCGTCCGTAAGGGGTCCGGGTTCGAATCCCGGTCAGGCATGGATGTTGTGTTTGTCTTACGGCACTGGCTCTCTCCCTTCCCTGGAACCAGTGACCCTAAATTAGGGACGGGCGACTGCTTATAGCCCATTGAGTTGCTCACGGCGGTCGTTAAACCTCCAATCAAAAAAAAAAAAAAAACCGTATGCGCATTTTCACTGGCAAGTTTAATCATTTGCGTGCTCCAACCTGTTGTAGATATCCTGTAAGTTTCAAGCTAATACCAGCAGTCTTCTTTTTTTTTTTTTTTTTTATTGGAGATTTAACGACCACCATGAGCAACTGAGTGAGCTATAAGCACTCGCCCGTCCCTAATTTAGGGCCACAGGTTCCAGGGAAGGGAGTGAACCTGGACCGTAAGACAAACACAACATCCATGCCTCACCGGGATTCGAACCCGGACCCATCTCGGACGAATGATCAGAAGCCATCGCTTAGACTATTGCGCCACCAGGGCTATAAGCAGTCGCCGGTCCCTAATTTAGGGCCACTGGTTCCAGGGAAGGGAGTGAGCCTGGACCGTAAGATAAACACGACATCCATACCCCACCGGGATTCGAACACGGACCCATCTCGGACGAATGATCAGAAGCCATCGCTTAGACTATTGCGCCACCAGGGCTATAAGCGGTAGCCCGTTCCTAATTTAGGGCCACTGGTTCCAGGGAAGGGAGAAAGCCAGGACCGTAAGACAAACACGACATCCATGCCTCACCGTGATTCGAACCCGAACCCATCTCGGACGAATGTTCAGAAGCTAACGCTTAGACTACTGCGCCACCAGGGCGGCCCAACAGTCCTTCATGGTGTTATAATTTTCACAAGGTGTAATGTAGAAAGAAAGATTTTTTTATCTGTTATTTATCTATTTATATATAAAAATTATGAGTTGCTTTTGTTAACAAAATAAATGTTTTTATAGGTTAAAATGTATGTATTTTTATTTGCTTTGTTAGTTTCACAAATACAGCCGGAGTGGGTGGTGGAAGCTTTTATATAATTTTGCTTTGGAGCCGAAAATTTGTTGTTAGGCCGTTGTCTGTGCAATTCGTTTCTTCCTCCGAACAGTTTTCCTATACTCATTCACTCTAACACGAGGTAGTGCGGGAATGTTTCTGAAGGTTACGAACTATCTCTCATTTTCGGTTTGAGTGGGAATTCTTTGAAAAGAAGCCGGAGGTTCGCTGACAACTTCATGTTACCTTATCGCCTTGAACGCCAACTGTCGTCATCATTGCATCTCGACAATGAATAACCTTTCTGAGTGAAGCGATGCGATAAGGTGTGTTCTCGGTGCATTTTGACGTCCAAAGTCTGCTCCAATAAACTTATCAAAGGAAAACAGAATTCTTCGGGGGGTAGGGGGACGATATGAGTGACGTCTCGCAAACTTCAGATTGTTACTAGCTCAGGTTTGAATGCGCAATTTCAGAATGAACTGGGATTAACGGAATTTCAACTGTCGCTTTCCAGTGGATAGAGAATAAAGTGAGCTATAGGATTTTTTTTTCTTCATGAAAGGTAAGCTGCTTACACAATTTACAGCATAAATTTAAAGATAGTTTGCAAAAATTGCTTAATTTGGTGGCATTTTACCACAGATCTACATTGCACCTTTTTTTTTTGTGAAAACTTAATCTAATGAAAGGCACCAAAAATAAAATAAAAAATAGAGATCGTGTTTCTTTGAAGGATATGCTCCTTAAAGCAATGCTTTTTTTAACAGGAATTCGCGATTAGCATAGGTATTGGAATCGTACTGTAGAAGAACGGTTAGCATGCTAGCCTTTGGTCCCGAGAGCGTGTGGTTTGGATCTCGGTAGGTCCTGTATGTCGCATCTGTTTTCATGTGTATAGATTGTAGGTCCTATATTTTCTTATAGATATATATTTTCACTATTTAAATATTATTTTATTAGAAAATATAGGACCTATATTTTCCTATATATTTTCTGTAGATTATATATAGATGGAAGGTTTCTTTGATGTCCACAGGAATATTTAAAGCATACTAGAAAAATATTAGAAATTTCCTGTTGCTTTCACTTTCTTGCTTTGGTTCATATCCTTCCATTCAGTCAGGAAGTCCAAATCAAGAAGGATAAGCGACTTCTCATAACTTTTAATACACAACAAGTGGTAGTGAATTAATTAAAGAAGAAAAGCACCGTTTTTCAGAGTCAGAATGAAGAAAAGAAATTATGAGAACGATATATACAGTATGTCTTCTCTTCAACGCTTACCGTAGCAATTAAAACATTCTCAGAATGGATAGAGAATATAGGATTGTCTGCAGAAATCAATATTTGTGAATAAAAAAGGTATCCTTGTATGTCTTTTTAGAATCCGTGTTGTATGTCTAACTATTTGCGCCAAAAATCAGTGGTCCTCTAGACTAAACACTTACGTATATTAGCTTGAGCATACAATGATTGTATAATTCGTTTAATATGCAAAGGATACGCTATCTAATATCTTTGCAAAAGCAACTCAAGTTCTTGGATTTGAACATCCAAATTTCAAAACATTTTTCTGGGATTTGAATCGTTCTTTTGAAAATACTAGGACAGGGGCCTTCAACCTTTTCTGAATCAGTGGCCATATGACAAAATGAAATGGGACTGGAGGGCCATAGCACAAAATATGATCCTCCAGTCCCATTTTAATTGGCAATGGAATAGGACTCACATGAAGAATGAAATAGTAGTGGCGATCACATGACAAAATGGGATAGAACTGGCGGGGCAGATGAAGAAAAAGAGCGAAAAACGCATGTGCTTATTTTGAATGTCGGTTATTTCAGTAAAGTTTTGAATCTCAAAATTAACTTTCGAATAAAGAAGCAATGTTTTTAATACGATATCTACTGTATAGACGAATCCGTAGTTACCTCATGTGCCTACATGTTGAGCATTCTTTAACAATTTCAAGCACATATAATTCATTCCAACATAGCTCATGGCATATTTTGAAATTGGAAACCCGTGGGTCCAAGGTACGTAGTAAAATAATCGTTTTAAAAATTGATCATACATAAAGTAGTTACTCTTAAATCTTGGGCATACACCAGGGGAAATAACATAGAGATAGGCAATTTATTAATCAAAGTGAAATCGAAATTAACGTAAAATAAAAAATCTAATAGGAAATGAAGTGAATGATAGATAAACAAAAGAAAATATTTTTCAATTAATTTTTTATGTTTTTTTCCCTCTTCCTAATTTCTTATTTATGCAAAAGAGTGTTTGCGGACCATTAAAAAAAGCTGCCGGAGCTTTAAAGGCCCACCTTTCAAGGGTTAAAGATTCCTGTAGTAGGATGCACATATCTGTGTTTATTAACCATTATACATGAATCATTGTGCATACAAACATATTCGTTTTTAGCATAACAGGAAAACTGATTTCTGAAACCTCCGGTTGTGTAGCTGCAATATCAAAAGAATACACTGAAGAGCAATTGAATTAGAGATACCTGTCTAGTAACGTGTAGGACCACCTTTCACCCTGATGACGGCGGCGATTCGTCTCGGCATGGACTCGACAAGACACCGGAAGCGTTGGGAAGCCATACGGATCCACGACCCCTGAACAAGCTCCCACAGTTCACGAAGATTTGATGGATGGGGTGTCAGAGCCTCAAACATCTCTCTCGATGGCATCCCAGATGTGCTCGATGAGATTGAGGTCAGGTGACCTAGCTGACCAAGGAAGCGAGGTCACGTCGGTGGAGTGTTCATCCAACCATTCGGATACAATTCGGGAGCGATGGCACGGTGCATTGTCTTGTTGCAGGATGAGGTCCCCAGTGGAATGTTGAAGACGCACAAACGGGAGCAAATGGTCGTCCAGGGTATCCCGGTAACGTTGACCTGTGAGGAACGATGTCACACGTACCAGGGGTCCCATTTCAATCCACGTAAACAGTCCCCAGACGAGAATGCCATCCCCCACCAGCTTGAAGAGTACCCTGCTGGCAAGAAGGATCCGTCGCTTCATGTGGTTTGTGCCGTACTCGTATCCTGCCATCCGCATGTACCAACGTGAATCTCGACTCATCAGTCCAGGCAACATTTTTCCACATGTCTAGGGTCCAGTGGCGATGTTCCCACGCCCATGCTAATCTTTGCACCCTGTGATGTGCGGTCAGCAGCGGTACCCTCGTGGGACGGTGGATTCTGTACCCCATAGCGAGGAGATTGTTCTGGATGTTGTGGCTGCTTACACGTTTTTGTGCATCAGCGTTATATTGCCGAGTGATTTCTTGCACTGTGACCCGTCTATCCGCTGTTACAATGCGAGCTAGCCGATGATGAGCCCGCTCATTCACACGCTGTTGTCTACGGCAGTTGGCCCTTGCAGGGATGGTTTTACCGGATTCGAAGTACTCACGGTGCACCCGTGACACAGTGGCTCGTGAAAATCCCAGTGCCTGCACGACTTCCGAGATGGAGTGACCCATTCGTCGGGGCCCCTACAATTTGCCCATGATCAAGTGCGCTTAGATCCTTCGTCTTACCCATACTGCGTCCGACTCTTACTGATTCCCGTCGCATCACTCCTTATATTGTCGGATCGCTGCATACGTGATGTCGTTTCCGTTTACAGGGCCGCCCACGGCGCCACATTTGCATAACGCCAGCTGTCTCTAATTCAATTGCTCTTCAGTATATATAAAACAGGGGTACTATTTCGGTTCATAAATTGGCTCGCGTCAAGACGGGTACCTTTTTATTTCTTATTGATAGTTTTTCAGTGATTAAACGTTGAACTAAAGTAAAAGTAAGATGCACTGCAGACTAGTACATACAGAGGTGTAACCAGGCCCGGGCGCAGCGCAAGAGAGGGCGTAAAAATCACTACTTTCAATCTGATTAAAATTGGAATTGAAACTTTTATACCAGTTACTGGTACAGTTTTTTCGCCTCACACCTTGTCATTTTTCCGTTAACAGGAATTGCTTATAATATGTTTCGCCAGCTTCGGCAGCCTTGTCAGCTTAAAATTCGCATTTCTTCCTCAAAATGTTCAGTGCATGTTAGTCGCTCACATTCATTAATGAAGGAGAGGTTTTGCGAACGTTGCATGATAAAGATGCTAGTCACATTGTTGAAGATTCTCTGGGGGCTATTCGATCACTACTGCGACTATGAGCCATTATTGTGAGCTGAATTTGGTCCGTTTGATGTGGTACCGAAGTAGTTCGGAAAAGCTGTGCAAAAGGTTACAGCTTGGTTGTGCATCCTTCATCAGATAACACTGGGATGTAACGACAGTTTTGCCAAGCAGTGTATGTATATATCACAAACAATGTGATTTCGAACGTTTGAACGTTTGTTTCACTTTGGTGGTGCAGTGGGAAGAGTCATCACTATAATAACAACCGAGAAAGAATTATTTGTGACGTCACGCTCAACTTTTCGTGTTTTCGCGCAGGTGTTCAGTGAATGGAAACTGCTTCCCGGATGTAATCATGTGACGTTATCTCCATAGCACCAACTGAGAAAGAAATATTTGTCACGTCCTGCGACAGTGCAGTTACGCCGCAGATAATTTTAGGTGATAACTGTGATACATTCGAGGTCTTTTCGTTTCTTAAAAAACACTGACTTTTTAAAACTTATCTAGCTTTTAAAGTTTTCATCGTTCTCATCTTTCAGTTTTACTGCATCAGCCTGTTTTTAACTTTTTTTTTACCACGCTTTTAAAATATCTTTCTTTTTTGGTCTTGTGCCTGGCGCTCTTTGGCCAAACCTTGCGCCATAAAAATCAACCAACAACCCAACTAACCTTGTCACGTCCTCCTTAGCTTTTCTTGTCTCCGTGCAGGTGTTCTATGAATGGAAACTGTAAATTACATCAGCGTGTGACGTAACAACTACGTATATGACGTAGTACTTTTCTATTGTTGTAATGTTCATTGTTGCATGAGGGTCGTTCAAAAAGTAACGAGATGTGACGTTCCTGCACCGCAGAACGCACATGAGATAAATCTGGCAGATAGCAGTGAGAGCTCGTGCCCGTGTAGCTCAGTTGGGAGAGCGACTTACTCCGGAGTGAGTGGGACCCGGGTTCGATGCCCGGCGCGGACAAACTTGTACGTTATAGAGACTAATTTTACATGGGGCAGAAGTGTGTAATGCAGTAAAAGAACTTACACTTACGTACCTTCGAAGTATTCACCCTCTACTTGGACGCACCGGTCCCACCTTTCTATCCACATCCGGAAAATGTGTTCGAAGCCTTTCATCGACATGTGGTTCAGGATACCCATCACAGCATTATTCAGTTCAGTATTTGATGCAAACCGACGCCCACGATGTTGCTTTTTTCACTTCAGGAATAGGTGGAAGTCACACGGTGCCAGGTCCGGCGAATAAGGAGGTAGCACCATCATTTCTATGCCTAGATCTTGGTTAGCCTGCTGGATAAGCAAAGCACGATGTGGAGGGACATTATCTTGATGCAAACTTCAACCAGTTTGTGCATATTCTGGGCGTTTTGGGGAAATGTTTTTCTTTAAAGGACCATTAAGAACTTCAGAATAATAGGCACCGGTAACAGTTTTCCCTGGTGGAACAACATGATCATACACAATTCCTTTTTTATCGAAGAAAACCAGGTGCATGATCTTCCCTGCTCTTGCTTGGACCTTTGCTTTCTTGGATCGGGGACTCTGCGGGTGTTTCCATTGGATGCTCTGTTGTTTTTGTTTCCGGATCGAAAAGGTGAAAAAATGTTTCATCACATGTGACGACTCGATCCAAAAAGTGTGGCCCACGTCGTAGCCGGCACTTCCATTGACGACAAGTGATAACACGATTTACCTTGTGTTCATCCGTGAGCAAATGGAGAATTCCCTTTGCAGCGACTTTTCGGTACCCCAACCAGTTTCACAATATTATCAACGGAACAACGGACAGTTGCATCACATTAGGAACCTTCTCAATGGTCATTCGGCGGTCTTCGCACAAGAGCGCCTCGATGATATTGACATTAACTTCCGTAGTTGATATCGAAGGCCTACCGGAGCGTGACACATCTTCCAGACACTCTTCACTTTTCATAATTTTTTTATGGCACTCAAAAATTTTTTTGCGCCGGATCTTCTTTATAGACTTTTTAATAATTCCGTACGTTTCTGTAGCAGTATTTCTCAAACGCACGCCAAATTTTATAGCTGCTCTTGACTCCAGTTTTAAATCCATCCTGTGTGACAAAAACACGTCTGAACTCTACGCAGTCTACTACACGAATGAACTAGCGCAGCGCTGTAACGAGGCTTCGTCACGTGACTTCCACTTGCAGGTGTTCAGATACATGCACCTGCATTTTTCTGCGTCGGTTTGTTTTGTTTCTATGACGTCAGTCTCGTTGCCTTTTGAATGACCCATGTTATATTCATGAAACATATTTTCACATTTGGACATCGCAAACAAAATAAAATACCTGGTTATTAAAAAATTGCTCAACGTATTATAATTTTTCCAGTCGTTATTGATGGGCTTTTACTTAGTATATGTATAGTTTCAAAATGAGATATGCAAAAACTTTAAGAACAACACCAGTTACATGGGTTCTTGTGGTCTTTTGGGGAAAGGACTTTTGACAGTCTATATACACTACCTACCAACAAGTAATTGGACACCTGTGATAGCAAAGGAAAACGAAGTTTATTCACCTTCAAAAGTTGGTGGAGCCTGCACGAGCGGCGATTACAGCTGCGATCCTACGGGGCATACTCTCAACCAGGCGTTGTACGAAGGCTAGCGGTATTTTCTTCCACTCGGCTTGGAGAAGACAGGTCAGTTCCTTCACCGATTTCGGACGGTGGGGGCACCCCTTAAGTCGACGCTCCAACTCGTCCCAGAGGTGTTCGATAGGGTTAAGGTCCGGGCTCTGAGCAAGCCAGTTCATTCGATTAATCCCATTGTCACCATGCCAAGCCATGGTGGACCTCGCAACATGACAGGTAGCATTGTCATCCTGAAAGTAACATGGGTCCAGCCCCGTAAAACTGCCACAACGTAGGAAGCGCATGGTCATCCAAAATGGTGCAGTAGGCCTCGGCGTTGAGTCTACCAGGAATTGCGACCAAGGGTCCCGTGCCATACTAGGAGAAACACCCCATAGCATAATTCCACCGCCGCCGAACTTCACAGTTGGCACAATACATTCCGGCAGGAGGCTTTCTCCAGGCAGATGCCAAACCCAGACCCTGCCATCCGAACGGTAGAGGGTGAACCTTGATTCGTCGCTCCAGAGAACCTGTTTCCACTGTTCAACGGTCCACTGTCGACGTTCTTTGCACCGTTAACCGATCAGCGCTATTGGACTTGGTGATCAAAGGCTTGTGGGCGGCAGCAGGTCCATGATAGCCTAGCAGATGGGCTTCCTTACGGATGGTATTCATCGAAAGAGCAATCCCGGATGCCTGTTGAAACTCCTCGTTGATGTGGCCCATCGATTTGGTACGGTTCTTCCGAATTTCTCTGGCCAGCACCCGTCGGTCTCTAACTCCCAGTTTTGTGGGTCTGCCGGGTCGGGGCACATTCCGACAGTCCTCTCTCATCTTCCACTTGCCAATCACGTAGGCCACTGTCGATTTTGGGTACTTCAACTCGCTGGATATGTCACGTATGGATCGGCCATTTCTGTGATACCTGACGATTACACCTTTCTCGAAATCCGAGAGCTCCGAACTGCGTGGCATCTTGCATGCGACTGGTTGCGTTGTTGTTTCCCACATGATATTTAACGGCGGCGGCCGTGACGTGTATCAGTACCGCAGATATCGTCGATTGGAGGGGTGTCCAATTATTTGTTGGTATATAGTGTATATTAACGCGTGTGTGTGTGTGTGTGTGTGTGTGTGTGTGTGTGTGTGTGTGTGTGATTTTGATATGAGTAATTTGCTTAGAACTGACTTTTTAAAAATGTACCTTTCATCGCAAATGAAATAAAATAAATAAATTAAACAATTAATACAGAATTCAAGTACTGCACTCAACCAAAGTGTGTTCAATTAGCAAAAGGTATGCAAATCACTTAAGTTCAACTGCAAACCGAAGTCCACAAGATAAGGAAAGATGATTTTTACTTTGACTATGTGCACGCATAGGCGTAGCATGACCGAAAAATGGGGAGGGGGGGGGCACGAATAAGTGTAAACTGAAGTTTCCCTTGGGGTGGCACGAATAAGTGTAAACTCGTTTTATTTTGGTGGAGGACACGAAAAACTGTAAACTAATGTTTTCTGGGGGAGAGTAGACCATTCTTGGGTTCTTGGGAACAGTTTCTGGGTAGACGTAAAACATTTTCGGTCTTTTAAGTGCATAAAAAATAATTTTTGTTATGCATTACTCTTCAATCACTGCTGACGATGAACGATGACGAAGAGTCCAGCGTATTTTTAACAAGATGCTCAGTTTTCTGAAATTAAAGTCCTACTTCTTTTTTTCTAATTCTCTTAAATATAACAAATCTTTTTGCTGATACATGAATAATGTTATGTAATGAGTTCCCTACACTGACAGCATTTTGTTGTAGTTTTACTTCCTGACAGAAAGCTAATCACAGTCAATTCAAAAAGTGAGTATAACACTGTGTGTGTATAAAGTTCTTGGTTCCTGTTCTCTGAACTTCGTAGCGACTTCATTAAATAAACCTTCCATTCATATTTGCTGCCCCATCGTAAGCTTGCCTCGCACGCTCATTTAGATTTTCAAAAGTTGGGGGTGCGTGCCCCTCCGTGCCCTCCCCCTACGCTACGCCTATGCGTGCAGGTGTTCAGTAAGTCATGCTCATCAACATGCTGGCCTACTGTGTGAGCAATAATGAATGGCGCAGTTCTACAGTTGTCCAGAATTACAGTTTTGCTTGTAAAAGTGACCGAGTAATTATTGGACAAGATCTGAACCATCGCTTTGTTTTATTAATTGGTTATTACGTTAGTTAAAGCAAATTTTTCGAAACAAATAAATCCCAGCTGGTAACATCTTCGAAAGCACATGATTAAAATTCGCAAAGCAAAAGTCTGTTTTAGTTTTAGGATCTCATTTGTTTACAATCATTTGTGGAAACTAACGATTAATTTGCAAGTAGGTTAGGTTTCAATGTTTAAGGCGTACTTAAGTACTTAACTGCGCTTCATGAACATACACTGAAGTGCCAGAAAAACTGGTACAGACGAGCTTATGCAAAATACATAGCAACGTCACCTATGCGCGTACTCGTCTGCGTCCGCCAGTACGTATATAAAGCGATAGACATCCTTGCCAGCTGTTTAGCCGCGGATGGCTTAGTGGTTAGTGATTCAGACTATCGTTGCAGGGTCCCCAGGTTCGAGCCTGGGCTGATCTTTCAGAGATGGTGTGATTTACTAACAATCGCTGAATATACGCCGTGTATCGGACGAGCACGTTAAGTGACGGCCCCCAGGCTGGACCCACTGGTTAAATGGGTATCATTTCCTATGTGATTTTTCCTATTTCCTTTCCTGAAATTCTCTCACCCCTCTGTGTGCAACATCGTACTGGTACGGTGGCGCCATTTACTGTACTCTAATCTCACTACAAACTGTTCTGTCAAAGTCGCTAGACTTATTCTCATTCCTTCCGTTCCTGTGTCCTGCTCAAAAGGCGATCTCGCTGTAGGTGGCTGGGACCAAAACTCGACTCACTGTGGACGGAAGTCCTACAAGAAAATGTCTCATTGATTGTTAGCTGTCAGAGCTGTTTTCGGCATGAGAATGACAAATAATAACGATTTAAGCGATTTTCAACGCGGTGTCATAGTTGGCGCTCGTGAGATGGGCCACAGTATTTCGGAGGTAGAAACGAAGTTCGGATTTTCACGGACGACCATTGCAAGGGTGTACCGTGACTACAAGAATTCCGGTAAAACCTCCAACCTACGATACCAGTGTGTCCGTAAAAAGACATTGGGTGAATGTGACCATCGTCGGCTGTCAAGAATCGTTTCACGCGGCAGGCGTGCAACACTCTCACAGGTATCATCGGAATTCAATGCTGGAACCTCAACAAGCATCAGCATCCGGACTGTGAAACGTACCCTGCACGATATGGGCTTTGGGAGCCGACGCCCAACTGGAGTCCCCTTGATGGGTGCGCGTCACAGAGCTTGCGCCTCGCTTGGGCACGGAAACACTGCCACTGGACACTTGTTGACTGGAAACAGGTAGCCTGGTCTGACGAGTCGCTTTTCCAACTGTATCGGGCAGATGGAAGGATTCGTGTGTGGCGCAAACCCCATGAAGCCATGGTTCCCGCCTGTCAACAGGAAACTGTACCGGCTGATGGGGGGTCCGTAATGGCATGGAGTGTGTTTAGCTGTGACCGGCCAACGCTATGTTTGCATCCTTTCTGACAAGGTACACTTTTTCATGTCCTGCATTCATGCTGATGGGTTGGGACTGTTCCAACAGGACAATGCACTTCCACACAAGCGTCGGGACGCCACATTATGGTTAGAGGAGCATTCCTCTGAGTTTGGGGTGTTGCCATTCCCACCCAAGTCCCCAGATCTGAACGTGATAGAACACATTTGGGATGCCATGCAACGCGCTATCGAACACAGGAAGCCGAGACCTCGGAATACACTTGAATTGTGAAACGCTCTGCAGGAAGTATGGTGTGCATTGCCTACGGCATATTTCCAGAAGCTAGGGGAGTTCATGCCCGTCGTATTTCAGCAGTTCTGCGCTCCCGTGGGGTAACTACCAAGTATTAGACTGGTGTACCAGTTTTCGGGCACTTCAGTGTATATCACACTTGTCAAGAATAGCATTGAAACGGCCACGGGAAGAATCAACATAAAAACTTCCAAGCAGTTCCACATTTTTATTGTGTTCGCTACTGGAACCTCAGGTCCTTGATACAATATATTCAGTAATTCTTCAACAACAATAACTCCTTTTAACATAGATTTCTCGACACATAAAAATCGCTGAACAGCTCCACGTCAAGTATATCGCTTAGCTTTCACTCAGCGGAACCTGCATTTCTGCCTCAAAAAAACTGCCTACTGTATACAAACTCTATGTCCATTCTTTCTCTGCGTAACATCCAATGTTCACCTTACATGCTCTCCGACTCACTGTCAGTGATGCCAAGAGGGAAAAATGTCTTCGGAGAAGTAATATGCCGTTCAGTAGGAAAATGTTTAACGAGGAGAAACTAAATTTACGTAAGAAAAGAAAAACTCAAAAGGAAGGTTGAGTAAAGGTATGCGTCATACACAGTATATAATGAATTAGCTTTATTTGCTTTCCGCTAAGCTAATTATTATGAATGATTCTCTTCTTACCAGCTAGCTAATGATATACTTGCACTAAGCTTCAAAATAATGAATTCCCAAAAGGGTGTTGTTACTAGTTAGTTACGAACTTAAACAAAGTCTCAACGCTGGTTATTTATAGTCAGTAATAAAAGTTATAAACCTAACAGCCAGACAGAGGTCTGACAAAAACTATGAATTGAGAAAGACTGAACTTACTGAAAACCTCTTTATTAGAACGCCTCTAGGTCAACTAAGGCACTCATAACTCTTGTACATTATAATGAATAATCTTTCCTCCTCATAACAACACACAAGCTCACCTCATAACAACCTCACCTCATAACAACACACCACGCTCACCTCATAACAACACACAACACCTAAGTCTCGATGAACGCGCCTATGTACTAGCTACCACCACGTCATGACTTACACTCATTGCCAGATCTCATTCAGCGGGTGAAATAACATTTCGTTCAGTAAGAAGATAATTTACATAGTAAAATAAAATAACCAGAGATAGTAAAATCAAAAGGAAAGTGAATATAGAGTATACGTTACAAGTATTATTAATTAAGGAGTTGCTAATGAAGCAAAAAGTGAAAATACCGGCTCATCTTCAAAGTCAAATAATTCTGAACTTCACAGTTTTACCTCTCAATGAATTATTATAAGCTTAATTTTCCTTTTTTTCTTTTTTTCTCCATTTACCTCAAATGACAAACAAAAAAGAAGAAAAGGAAAATACTTTTGCTAAAAAGATGAATAATGAGAAAATAAATGAGCCCTCTGAAGGAGAAAAGAAACTTCTGGGACCTTCTTATTCGGATTTTATAGCACCAGTTCAGCATTAATACAGAGTTCCACAGTAAGAATAGAACGGTTGGTATGAGCTTTGTGTTTGCATGAAAGAGAGAGAGAGAAATTAATTTGTTTACTGTAGCGTTTTGTTGAGATTGAATTTAACAAAAGTATGTTACTTATAGTGTAGTACAATCACAGTTACATTATTATGCTGTTGCAAAGCATCATTTACAGTAACAGCAGCAGGCAATATGGTCCGAATACATTTCTCTGCAACTTTACTGTATGATGAGAAATGATCGCTGTTTATGCACGTGGAATTATGAAAATCTGTTTCATACAGTTTTTCTTCGTACTTTAATGAGGAACATTAAGCTGCATTAATTTGCGATACCGCGTTTTTACTGCTGTTTCGACATGGGTCTCGATCGCTTACCGCACAGTAAAGTTCTCTTACAAAAAAGTTTTTAAAAAATGAAAATATAACAAACTGTACGGCACCAAGCTAAAAATATGCAGATACACAGAATCCTTCACGGTTAGCATGAAAATATATACAAAAATATATTATAATTATGGATGACGTACTACTGTAACAATCAAGTTTTTGCATCTTGATTTACTGCAGACAACACAAGAATCCCTGGGAGAAATGAAAATTATTCCTACAGTCTTTCAGATTGCCAGAATGCAGGAATGAAGTCGAATCAAAATTTTGTAGCTTCGAACCAAACACTTTGTACTATATACTATCATCAATCATTCTCATCCATTGCTGAATGAAGGTCTTCCCAAGTCTTCTTTTGCCTCCCCGGTGGCTCAGTGGTTTAAGCGATGGCTTCTGATCATTCGCCCTAGTTGGGTCCGAGTTTGAATCCCGGTGAGGCATGGGTGTTTGTCTTTCGGCACTGGCTCTCAATGTGTTACTTGTCCAACACTGGTTATCTGTGTGCATTGGTCATTTAACATACTGTAAAATCCATGTTTCATGTATACTTGTTCACAATGTGTTACACGATCAACACTGGCTATATTTGTGCAAATTGATCATTTGGCATGCTGTAAAACATGTATGATTTGCACTTGTTGCTGTGAAATAACTGTATCCTGTTTGTCATGCCTGTACCACCAGGTCCAATAAATCAATAAAAAAGACCTCCAATCAAAAAAACAAATTAGTAAAATGATTATAATACGCTTTCCAACATACCAGAAATCATTACTCAAGTTATGAGGATAACGGCTGTGGAATAAATTTCGGTTCTCTGACCTGACCTTTGATCCCATTTCGATTAAATTCTACAGAACCGCTTCAGTATACCTCTGAAATAACATGATAAAGTTTTGTCGCAATGGAAGCATTTTAACGTAAGTTATGATGCATAAAGGCTATGGGAGTGATTCCGCTCCTATGTCCTGACCTTTGACCCCATTTCATCCATTTTCAATAGGGTTTGTCCCCAGGTGGTTTCCTACCACATACTAAAATTTAATCAAAATCGAACCTTTTTTACGTTAGTTATGACGCATAAGAGCAGTGCAATGGATCCCACTCCTATGTCCTGACCTTTGACCCCATTTCGTTCACTTTCAAAAGGGTTCCTTCCCAGATGATCGCCTTCCACATACTAAAAGTTCATCGAAATCGAACGAATTTTACGCGAGTTATCGTACGGCCGGGCATACGCACACAACGCGTGACGTAATGAGGCAGATGGGAATCACGACCATCTGCTCAAAAGAGTGTGACGTCATAAAACTTTAATAGGATCCACACACAACGCGTGACGTAATGAGACAGATGGCGTGACCGTGTGCCAGCATCTCGAGCGGGAGATTGTGACGTCATATGATTTCTAAGCATGGGCAACATTAATGGGACGACGCCATGGTTATTTAACCCACTGAACGAATTTTCCTAAAGTCGAGATCAAGCTAAATCGATTTCTAGTACCAGAAAACAGTAGGTTAACAACTTTCATCAAAATCCTTAGAGCCGTTTTTAAAATAAAATTTACATACATACAAAAATTGCTCTTTTTTAATAATATGGGAAAAGGGCGATGGAATGGATCCCGATCCTATGTCCTGACCTTTGACTCCATTTCGTCCATTTTCAATAGGATTCGTCCCCAGGTGGTCCCTTACCACATACTAAAAATTCATCGAAATCGAACCATTTTTACGCACGTTATGACGCATAAGGGCAATGGAATGCATCCCGCTCCTATATCCTGACCTTTGACCCCACTTCACCCATTTTCAATAGAGTTTATTCCCAGGTGGTCCCCTACAATATACTAAATTTTCATCAACATGGAATCATATGTACGCAAGTTATGACGCATAAAGGCAATGAAATGGATCCCGCTCCTATGCCGTGACCTTTGACCTCATTTTGTCCATTTTCAATAGGGTTCGTCCCCAGGTGGTTCCCTACCACATACTAAAATTTCATCGAAATCGAACCATTTTTTACGCGAGTCATCGTGCCGACAGACGGACGGACAAAGCTGGAGCATATACGCATCTTCAACCTACGGTTGGAAAGCGTAAAAAAAAAAAGTCTTTTCCACATCTCTTGTCCTTGTAATGTACTACAGAGGTGATGAACAAATGATCATATGTAGAGGATTTTAAGAAGGGAGTGTATGACCCCAGGTCTTAAACAACCCTTAGAAATAGGAAATTAGGAGATTTGGAATAGAGTGCTTGATAGGAAAGTGACATGGAAGCGAAGTAGAAAGCGGAGGAAGACGCTCTTATTTATTACCGGGGGCCAGTACCCGGGGTCCGACGGCTTAACGTGCCCATCCGACGCACGGCGGGTATTTAGTGGATCAAGCGTTCGTACCTACCTGGGATCGAACCTGAGGTCCTTTCCGCAGCAGTCACGAACGTTGCCCACTAGGCCACCCGCGGCCCGCTACAGAGGTGAAAACACGTGACAAGACGACAAATCTGCAGCGAGACTTGATGTCCGCGTAGCTCAGTTGGAAGAGCGACTTACTCTGGAGTGAGGGGACGAGTTCAATGCGCGTCGCGGACAAACTCGTGTTTTCACATCCTGAGAAATTATTTTCCATGTCACATCCGTATGCCTTAAAATTTTGTCCACTGATCTTCCATGTGACTTTCTTCCTCTGCCCCCTTGGCTTCCAATCTAGCATTTAAGTTGCCCAAGGGTGTGTGGTCAGTTCTTCTAGAAATGTGTCCAGCCAACTGTCACTTGGGAGTCTTTACTTTGACCATGGCGTCATCCACTATTGCCATTTTCCTAATCCATGATTTCCTTTTCCTATCTGTCTTGGTTACACCAAGCATGCATCTCTCTTGTTTCTTTTAGCTATCTGCAGCCTCCTGTGTGTCTCTTCTTGTTAAGGTCCATGTCTTTGCTCCATGTGTATAAGAACTAGAAGGATTAAACACTTTTCTTTTAAGACAATGGTAAATTGCTCATGGAAATTGTATTATTTCTTCCAAATGCACTTCAGCCAAGTTTTATAATCCTTTTAATTTCTTCTGCGATGTGATCTCTTGATATCTGTTGCCGAAGGTAGGCGTAATCATGAGTCATGACGTAACGTATACTCTGGATTCAGTTTCTTTTTGATTTTACTATCTCTTGTTATTTTATTTTCCTATGCAAATTATCTTCTCACTTAACGAGATGTTGTTTCTCCCGCTGAATGATATGTGGCAACGAGTGTAAGTCATGACGTGGTGGTATGCAGTATATTTAGGCGCGCTCAACTATACCAAGCAGCTTCGTTTTATATGTGATAGGTTCTTCCTAATTATTGTTATGCGATTCTACGATAGTACGAAAGTTCGGTCTAACAGTAGTTGTGTTATTTTGGAGTGTGTATTTGAGTAATACCAGGAGCTCCCCAATATAAGGTTAAAAGTGAGTACGTTTACTTAGTTCATTTTATTGTCAGACCTCTGTCTGGCCGTTAAGTCTATTTCATTGAGTGTTTACGTTAAGTTCAGGGTATATTCTGTTTACCGCTCTAATAAGGAGCCTTCAAGGTACTAATGTACTAAAACCGAAGTTATATTACTGATATTCAAGATAATGAGGAACGCTGAGTAAAAATAAATTCCATATTCTTGGAATTTATTGCACGTGCGTGTCTTACCTAAACAAACTCTAGCACTTTGAAGTTGTAGCACACTTTAGCTACGTCAAGTAACCTTTCAATAACCCTAACGTGACTTAACGTAAGCTTTCCTGCACTACACGTCCAGCCGGAGAATTTTATTCATTATAACTTCTAAACTTGCCCCATCAATCTTTAAAACACTGTACGCATGAAATTTGTTTTCTATAACCTCATGTTTAATCCCACTTCTTAATTTTCTCTTTTTTTTACGCTTTCCAACCGTAGGTTGAAGAAGCGTATATGCTCCAGCTTTGTCCGTCCGTCTGTCGCGTAAAAATGGTTCGATTTCCATGAAATTTTAGCATATTGTAGAGGACCGCCTGGGAATGACCCCTATTGAAAATGGATATAGTGGGGTCCATTCCATTGTTCTTATGCGTCATAACTTGCGTAAATACGGTTCGATGTCGATGAAAGTTTAGTATATTGTAGGGGACCACCTGGGAATGAACCCTACTATTGAAAATGGGTGAAGTGGGGCAAAGGTCAGAACATAGGAGCGGTATGCATTCCATTGCCTTTATACGTCATAACGTGCGTAAAAATGGTTCGATTTCGATGAAATTTTATTATGTGGTATGGGACCAACTGGGGACGATCTTTTGTCGTCACAATCTCGCGCTTGATATGTTGGCGCGCGGTCACGCCATCTGTCTCATTACGTCACGCGTTGTGTGTGGATCCTATTAAAGTTTTATGACGTCACACTCTTTCGAGCAGATGGTCGCGATTCCAATCTGCCTCATTGCGTCACGCTTTGTGTGCGTATGTTCGTCCGCACGATAACTCGCGTAAAAATCGTTCGATTTCGATGAACTTTTAGTATGTGGAAGAAGATCACTGGGAAGGAGCCCTATTGAACGTGAATGAAATGAGGTCAAAGGTTAGCACATGGGAGCGGGATCCATTCCACTGCTCTTATGCGTCACAACTAACGTAAAAAAGGTTCGATTTCGATTAAATTTTAGTATGTGGTAGGGGACCACCTGAGGACAAACCCTATTGAAAATGGGCGAAATGAGGTCAAAGGTCAGGACATAGGAGCGGAATCACTTTCATCGCCATTATGCGTCATAACTTACGTAAATATTCTTCTATCTGGATGAAATGTTACTATAGCGTGCAAATTAATTGGGACAAGCTATTTTATTCTCAGAATTGTAATGTGATTGCCAGTTGATGTCGGAAACCCACGTAAACCGGTTTTATCATCTGTGAAGTGGTGTGACTGTTAGAACTTGATAGTAAGAATGTGGTTTGACCGGTTTTAAACAGGAAATTGGCACTTCAGCTTCAGTTGTGAACTTTTGTGTGTGACAGGTGGATGTTAGTTTTTGCTCTCTGTGAGTATGTGTTGCTTCGTGTATTGAAAAATGGATATTTCCCCAAGGAAGTGTGCAAAAATAATTGCTCTGAAGGATCACACCTCTATGACAGTGAGAGATATCGCTGCTGTATTTGGTGTAAGCAAACAAGTGTATCAAGACTGCTTAGGCAATACACTGCATCTGCATTATCGTCTCCAAAAAGGAGAGGTAAATGTGGAAAGAAAACGAAAAACAACTAAACGAACCGATAAATATCTAATCAGAAATAGTAAAATGAATCCAAAAAAAACAAAAAAAAAGAACAAGCGCCGACCTTCAAAGAGATTTATTGGCTAGTGGTTTGGATGTTAGTGATTCAACTGTACGCCGTAGGCTTTCTGGAAATTGGCCGGAAGGCAAGAAGACCAACGAAAAAACAATATTTGAATGCGAAAATAAAGATAAACCGTTTAGCATGGGCCAAAAAATATAAATCATGGACTGCTGACGACTGGAAAAGTGTAATTTTCAGTGATGAAACTCATTTATTTGTGCAGGGTTACCAAGCAAATGTCGTTAGACGAAGCAACTGTGAAACCTTAAGACCTAAGCATGTCAAACGAACTGTAAAACACCCTCTGAAACAGATGTCTTGGGGTTTTTTCACATCAAATGGCACTGTAAGCTTAGTTCCTGTTCAAGGTATGATGAATTCAGCCAAGTACGTAGAAATATTACAACGTAGGATTGTTCCATTCTTGCAAACTTTTGACGGGACATTTCAACATGACTTGGCCCCATGTCACAATTCGAAATTGGTCAAGAATTTCATGCTGGAAAATCATATTCATTTGCTTGATTGGCTTGGAAATTCACCAGACTTAAATCCCATAGAAAACTTGTGGAATATTTTGAAGAGACGTTTAGGTAAAATGGACTGTACAACCAAAGAACGCAATATAACGAATGCTGTAAAAGTGTGGTTCCACGATTATGGAGTCAAAAATATGTGCACTCAATTAGTGGAATGAAAGCCAAAACGAATTCAAGAGGTCATTTCTGCTAAAGGAGGACATACTTCATACTAATACAGGTATTTATCAGTGTATATCAAGGCATAGAATGATATAAAGGCATAGTTTTGGAAAAAAAGAGTGATTTTTCACTTTGTCCCAATTAATTTGCACAGTATAGTAGTATGTTCTAGGGGCATGCCTATTAAATGGGCGAAATGGGGTCAACGAATCCTATTGAAAATGGGCGAAATGGGGTCAAAGGTTAGGACACAGGAATGGAATCTATTCCATAGCCCTTATGCATCATAACTTACGTAAAAATGCTTCGATTGAGACAAAACTTTGTCATGCTATTTCGGAGGTATACTGAACCGGTTCTGTAGAATATCATCGAAATGGGATCAAATTTCAGGGCACAAGACCGAGATTTATTCCACAGCCTTTATCCTCATAACTTGAGTAATGATTTCTGGTATGTTGGAAAGCGTATCATAATCAATGCATTGCATGATTTTACTAACTTGTTTTTTCTGTCATCAAGTTCCTGGGTCATACTTCGCAGCTGTGAGAGAATGTTTAAAAAAGGGACTATCGTCAGTATAACAAAGGAGTGTTGGATTATCTCAATTAATGAAAAGCCCCAGATTTTGAACAACGCAAATTTGACATTTTCACAGTAAAAGGAATGTATATTTGCTTTTATTTTCCAATTTTAGCGTTTTAAAAAATAAACCATTGTTCGTAATAAAAGTATAGTAAGGTTTCAAGTTTGAAAATAACCTTCAATGATATAGTGGTGTCGCTCAGTGGGGACCTCAGTTGTTGATGGGCTTGGAAGCTCCACAAAGGGTTGATCGCTCATTGGAGCTATGAAAGTGGAATATTCAAGCAAAGCAAACTGAATTTGCCTGTACCATTTACTGGTCATCCATGTAACACTTTTCAGAAAACTTGAAAAGAAGTGTTACATGGATGACCAGTAAGTTGTACAAGCAAATTCAGTTTGCTTTGCTTGAACATTCTGTGAATTTTCCATACATTATGAAGAAGATTTCTTCCTTCATTGATTTAGCTACGAAAGTGTTTGGATGTTGCAGGGAAACGTGAAACTAAACTACCGGTATAAAAATTTTTAAGCTGACCCTTTGTTTCTGAAGCAGCTTCAAGAAACAACTGTGATTAACCCCTTAACCAACCTTAACGAATTAATTCCGGGTTAGCAAAATGGGATAAAATCAACTCAAACGAATATATTCGCTGTCTAAGTAGTGGTCTGAACGCGGATGGAACAAATTCATTCGGGGTATGTTTAGTTGTCCCGACGCCGCTCGAATCAGCGGCCTGCTGGACTAGAGCACCAAAAACCATTGCTTTCCCCTCTTACACAAAGTGGTCATTAAAGGAAATAATTTACTCTAATCTTTTCTGACTGATTGCACTATGTATCAAAGTTTTATTTTTTATTTGTTCCTGGGTATTAAGCGTTACTTCCTAATTGCTTATGCTTAGAAGTAAAATAAATGGCTATTGTTCCCCACAAACTTTACTTTTGTGACCTGGACAGTGATGTTTTTAAATTTACCCATTTTTCAGAACCTTTCAGATGGATTCAGTGTTGAGTAAACTTGGAGTAACTATTGATCCATACACTCGACGTGGATCAGGAACACCCGGATCAGTTGAACCACGTGGAAAGAGCGATGACTTCTGTTTGGAGTAACTTCTGGAACTTTCTAGAACTCTCAAGAACCTTCCAGAGCTTTACAGCGATTAAATAGTAGTTAGCTCCAGCTGCCTAAGTGGATACATATCTGCATTTTTCTGAGATAGCATCAAGACGTTGAAAGCATCCAGCAGACGCATTTTGTTATATCTGTGGCCAATTTATCAAGACAGGAGCAAAAAACATACTCCGTAGAAGCATCTGCTAAGGTGTGTGGGGCCTACGAGAAATATTTGGCATGCCTGTTGGGAATCAAAACAAACCCTGGGCATCTTATTTCACCTGCCAGCACCACGACAAAAATCTAGAAAGTAAGATGGGTAACTTAGAAAGACCCATACTACACCAACCAAAACGTCCTGTGAAAACAGGAATTTGTCGATGACGGGGTGAGTTGATCTGACATACTCCTCGCTCCGGGGCGAGTTGCTCTAACCGACTAAGCTACACCGACGGAATGTACAGCTGCAGATCTTTCGTCTTGACATGTATTTCACCCCTGTAGTACGTCACAGACCCCAATGACTTGATCAGAGATCTAGATTTTACCAAGTCCAGTGCCAGAAGTTTGACATCTAGGCTCAAGCAGGGGAACTTGTTGGGTGAAAGTGTGCAAGTCGAAGATCAGAGAAGCATTACCAAGCTTTATCCAGCTTCTTCACCCGTCAAGATAGGTTCCGCTTCTGACACAATATAACTGGTCTGTTCGAGGCAATTACTATCGCTTGTAACCCGAACAAGTGGCGTCTCTTCATTTTTATCCAGAAGCCTGAGACCCGTGCTACTCCATAACGGAAATAAGTACCCGTTCCTTCCCCTGGCTCACTCAGTTCACCTCAAAGAGCATTACAACAGCATCAATGGCTTTCTAAACGACTTGAGATGAGAACTGCTGGGAGGTCATCGAAGACTTCACACTTTCGGCATTTCTAATGGTCTTCAAAGCAGTTCAACCAAATTTCCATGCTATCTTTGCGTTTGGGACATCAGGAACACCAAAGAGAACCACCACACAAGAGACTGGCTACAGCGGATCGAGTTCTCTGTGGGGAAAAACATCGTCATGTGGGTACCACTAGTGGACCCATGGAAGGTGCTGATGCCACCACTGTACATCACATTGAGCCTTATGAAACAATTTACCGCAGCTCTAGATAAGAAGTCAGCAGCTTTCAAGTACCTGCGAGACTTCTTCCCTAAGCTGTCTCAGGCAAAGCGGGTGTTTTCGTTAGACCACAGGTAAAGAAGATCCTTCAGTGCAAGGAATTCCCCAATATGCTCACTAAAAAAGAAATAGCGGCTTGGAACAGTTTTGTCGCAGTCGTTAGGGGCTTCCTGAACATCATATGGTGGAGTGAAAAACGCCAAAAAAATATTTTTTTAATTTTATTGTTTCCTGACCCAACAAATGGTTCTGTTTGGTTAAAAAAACACAGTAAAATAATTCCAGCTCAATAACTCGTCATCTTCAGGTCCACACTAGGTTAAAAACATTTAATTTTAACGTCAAAAAAGTGAAAACATGAAAATATTTTTGTTTACAATAGTTTTGTTTCTTAACCCAACAAATGGTTGTAATTGGTAAAAAAGAAGCAGGATAAAAGTTTCAGCTTAATCACTCGCCATCTTCAGGTTCCACACGAGATCCGAAGAAATTCCTCTTGGTGTCGAACTTCGGAATTTCGTTCCGGGACTGGATTCGGCTGCGTATGAATCCATCCCTAGCTTTTGCATCACATGTTGCAATTGACGCTTCAGTCACCAGTCTCACATGCATCTCTACTACTTGAGAATGGCAAGGAAGCTTCCCTATTTCAAACTGTGAATGGCCTCTGATCAATCTTGTTATATTTTCGTCGCTGAGGCTCAAGGTAGCCGGTAGTTTCAAGATATTGCCCCAGCGTATCATCTCAAAATACTTCTCTGCTTTGAAATTCAATTTGGGAAGCTCAAAATGGCGTATTTTCCCCTTCCAGTCAGTTTTTCTTGCTTTAAGTAATTTTCTCAGGCCAAGTTCTCGAATGTGTGCTCTTTCATCTTCCAGCATCGCCAACAGAATGTTTTCAGAGTGAACAAAATAACAGTTCCTCTGAATAACTTCTTGCACGATTGCCTTAAACTCTTCTGGCAAGAATGAACTTTTCTTTATCATTCTGTGAAGATGATGTGCTCCATGAGTTGCTCTCGAGATTTTCTTTATTTCAAACCAGGATGGCACATAAACTTTTAAAAACATATTCTGCTAGGAGCTTTAAGTTATCTGGTGGCCCTGCGGTTGATACGTATAGGTGAAGATTTCTGTTAGCTGTAGTGAGCCATCTTGAGTGGGCCATCTTCCCAGGACTCCTGCTTGCTAAGTTTGGAGGGCACTCCCCCGAGGATACTGCCCTAGAAATATCAAGGAGGTATTTTTGTACTGTACTGAAGTCTTTTTTGTCAATTTCGGGCAGAACAACTGGAATAGGGACATAACTTGTCACGGCAAGTGTTTCACACGTTTCCCGGGATTTTACTATTATTCCGGACAACTGTTTTGGCTCAGATGTCTTTCCATCAGTCTTCTGGAAAAGATGACGAACAGGCAGTTCGTTGGTGTGCGACAAGCATACAAACCAATGCAGTTTATGACCAACAAAGATTTTAAGACGTCTAACTACGCCATTTTTCTTCCCAGTGTTAATGTTCATTCCATCACAGCCAACAGCAAACAGGTTGGAAAGTGAAATCCCTTTCTGTGTAACGAAGTTGGTGATGCTTCGTGTAATATCTGCACTGGATCCAGAATCCGGAGTTACATGTCCTATATAAACAGATCCAGGTTCTGACAAGAGAGCAATATGCTCTTCCACACCTGTAGTCCTGTAGGAAGAATTTATTTTCTTCGCATACACTATAGTCTTGTCCTTCCTTCCATCAAAGTAGATGCCGTCCAGAGACTATATTATTTGTGTAGCTGTAGACGCAAGCTGGGACCGTACCTTTAGAAGTTCTCTCCTCGGCTTACTCCTGTCAGTAACTGTAGCTGTACTCTCTTTAGATACAATCCCCACATCCTTAAACACAGAAGACGCAATGATAGCAGCCGACCTAATAATGAGTCAGGCAATATGCATTATTTCCTGATTTGGGCCATTTTGGTGTGGCAAGCAATTTCTCGCGCTGACAATGGCGATTTTGACAAAGTATAAATATTCACTTGAGTTGTGGAACCTCAAGATGCCAATATTTTGGGCTGAAATTTGGAGACAACTTGTTCAAGCCCATTTGGAACCTAATAATGAGTCGGGCAATATGAATTTCAAAAAAGATTTTTGTGCTCCACCCTACAGTGAGCAATCAGTCGCAAGGCTGAAAATTATCTGGAGCGTTCAGACTCTGGTGAAGAACTACAGCAAAATGAGCTGTAGGATGTTCGACAAAAATCCATATCCTTGATGCTCATCTTGATGAATACAAGGAGAACATGGGAGTGTACAGGAAAGAGCAAGGCAAGCGTTTCCATCAGGATATTCTGGACTTTGAACATCGCTATAGAGGGCTATATAACGAGAACATGCTCGGAGACTACATTTGGGGGCTGATTCGTGAAAGTGATTTACAGTATAGGCGTAAATCTTTTATAATAATTTTTGTATAACTCTAGTATAAATACATGTTAAGTTTGATTCATATGCTGTGCTCTTTTTTTTTCTTTTTTTTTTTTACTTGATGTGAACAAAAAGACGGAAATTTGCCCATTTCCTCGTTGGAAATACAGAGTGTTTCACTGGGGACTTTACCCCAAAAAAGCGCTATAATTTTGAAAGGGGAAACCATTTCAAGCTGAAATTTGAAGACGAAGTGCCTTACCTTTTCACAATCACATCGATATCAGAGATGTTAAAAATGTCCGCCATTTGCATCCAAACAGAGATCAACTCGTCGCTGCATATTGTCAAACGTACGCCTCAGCATGTTGGTATTTATTGCTTCAATGTCTTGTGTGATGTTGTTTTTCAGCTGCCGAATAGTCCTAGGCTTATTGCTGTATACAGTACCTTTCAGATGACCCCATAAGAAGTAATCGGGTGGAGTTAAATTTGGAGATCTGGGCGGCCACAAACCTTTGCCCGATCGCCGAAGAAACTTCGAATCTCAGCCATGCTGGCATTGGAAGTGTGTCAAGTTGCACTATCCTGTTGGAAGAAGTCATTTTGCAGTTCAGTATCATCCATTTGATTCACGAACTGCGCGAAGATATTGGGATACACTTCTGTGTTGACAGTCTTTTCAAGGAAAATGTAACCGATTATCCGGTTTCGTGAAATGGCGCACTCTACGCCAATCTTTATGGGATGTATTCTTTCCCCGCGTGAATGACATAGGGATTCTCACTCACACATATCCGTGTGTTCACGTAGCCTGAAAGGTGGAACCAGGCTTCGTCCGCGAATCACGTAATGTTTAATATGCCTGGAATTTAACTGACAAATTCCTTAAACCACCGACAGTAATGCATTCGCTTCAGCATGTCAATTGGTAACAGCTTATGAACAATGATAACACGATATGGCTTCAGTTTACCCATTTTTGCTGCCCTACGGCAGGTGGAATATGACAGTCTTGTTTTTTGCGACAGCCTGCGTAACGATTTCTTCGAAGACTGTAACAACCTCTTTTTCATACACTGCACAGTGTTTTCTGACATTGTGGGTCACCCTCCTGAATGCGTATCAACAAGGCTTCCTGTCGTCTCAAGTTTCTTCGCAAGATTTGAAATCGTTGCTACGTAGGTGGTTACCTACCGGGAAATTTCTTCTTAAACTCTTTCTGACACTCTTTGAAAGAGCCGGAATTCCAATAACTTCGAACGATAAACACGCGCTCAGCAATCGTGAACACCATCGTACTCGACGCTAGCCGACGGACAAAGAGAATAGCACGAAACCGTTCCCATCAGACGCCGTGTATTGTGGTGCCATCTGGACATACGAACCAAACAGCGCAGATATGGATGCGAATATCAGAACGTACGGCACTTCGTCTTCAAATGTCAGCTTGAAATGGTTTTCCTTTTCAAAATTGGAGCTTTTTTTTTTTTTTGGAGGAGGGGGGGGTAAATTCCCGAGTGAATCACCCTCACTGTCCAGGTCACAAAAGCAAAGTTTGTGGAGAGTAATAGCCATTTTCTATACTTTCTAGGCACAAGCAATCAGGAAATAATAGTTACTACCCAGGAACAAAAATCTTATTACCTGCTAAAGGTCTATAACAATGGCGACGGACCTAAGAAAGGAGAGAAAGGATATTTGAATGTCGTAATGTACTTATCTGGAGAACTAGCTCTTCCCGTCATACCATTGGACATGGAGCAGAGTGAAAGGTTTGAAGATAATACTTATCACTGTGACAGGTTTATTGTCGATACTGTTAAGATGAGAAGGGGAAAAGAATTGTTTTTCTCATAAAAATAACCAGCTTTCGTAAAATCCGGCCGCTATGTGGCCATTTCTGTTTGGGGAGAGCAGAAAATTTAGGGTTAATGAGCTTGCAAGCTTTGGGCACCAGTTGGGTGACGCAAATGAGCCGTTTAAGGGGTTAAGTAACTACTGCGTAAATTTTGTATCATGCCACATTCTCAGAAAAGCTGAAGCAGCATTATCAGTAACTTTGTGCAATTCGATCCTTGCCATAAGGAGTAATGTCAGTAACTTTGTGCAATTCGAGCCTTGCCATAAGGAGTAACGTCAGTAACTTTGTGCAATTCGAGCCTTGCCATAAGGAGTAACGTCAGTAACTTTGTGCAATTCGAGCCTTGCCATAAGGAGCAATGTCAGTAACTTCGAGCGTTGACATAAGGGGCAATGTCAGTAACTTTGTGCAGTTCGAAGTTACGGTAAGAAATGGAGCAAATCAATTTTTGGAACTGTGCTGCAATCAAAGTGTGCACGTACTGGGGTTTTCTATTACAGTTGTAAATATTTTGTACTTGCAATTCAGGAAAAAATGCAAAAATGTGTTATAATGCGAACACCTTGTATGGTCTTGGTCGTAAAAGATAAATTTTCACAAAATAAGATACTTCCAAATATATTCAGAATTATTAAGAGTTGCGATAAAAGTCACTTTTATCGGTATGAGAAATTAATTTACTCTGTGCAAGGCGTTTTCTTAGACGTTAGGGTCAGGGAAAAATTTCAGCATGTCTTCATAAAAAGCAACAGTGAATTCCTTAACCACTAATTTCCTTTCCATTCTGCTCCTTTGGCTACCTCTTAGCTTCTGGTCTCAAATGGTACACGACAAAAGTATTATTTACTGATAGTGAGTTTCTGGAATTTAAACGTGAAGTTTCTGGAACTTAAACGTGAAATCCCGTGAGCTACTTCAGTTATGCATTCTTCCAGTAAGCAAATTTTTGCAAAGAGCTTTGGTCACGTGATTTTTCCGACTTTGTCTTCAATTTGCTCCGGTGTTTTGCTTCAGGGTTAAAGTCCATCATTTGGGAGACTAAACTTCCAAACATACTTTTTTTCTGGGGTGAGGAATACAAAAAAAGGACACACTCAAGACCCCTAGTTAATAGATACTTTGTCCGAGTAGCGTTTAACCCTTTTTTTTTTTTTTTCAGTAATGGGGTGGGGGCACCCGAACAGCACTTTTATTGATCTCCATCCTTTGCTCACCTGTTAACACAATGTGGTTCCGTGTGTTCCACGTCATCGCTCGTTTTGCAGAGGAGTGGAAGCCTAACATTCTGTGTAGTTCAAAAGTTAAAACGGGGCGAACGTTTGACTCACACTGGTATTACATTAAGAGCCATGAACTCTTGATGACATTAGTAATCTTATGAGAAACTTTCATACAAACGCGATTTGAATTAAAGGAATAAGTTCCAAGTTTAAAACTGTTCAAAGAAACCAGACTTTAATTATTTTTTTTATTTATTAACTTTATTATTTCTTTTTCTTTTCAGTCTATCCAAATATCTTTAACTTGATTTACTGATGACACTACTTCTTCCCAGAAGCCGGGACTGGCAATTCTCCGGGTGGTAATAGCCAAGGCTGGGGAAATAAACCAATCTCGAGATCTTCCTAAAAATGAATGAAAGAGTAAGCTGAAAATGGAAAGCAGTGTTTAATCACATGTTCAACATACCTTTTCTTGAGAAAAGTTTATGAAGATCATCATCATCATCATCATCATTGTCAACCATTATCAATCCACTGCTGGACGAAGGTCTCCCCAAGTTTCCTCCACAACGGTCTGTCTTGTGCCAGTCTCCTCCATGTCACCCCTGCATACTTTCGAATTTCATCCACCCATCTCCCATGTGGTCTTTTCCTGGGTCTTTTCCTGTCCCTTGGAATCCAATCTAAAATTTCGGCTGTCCATCTATGGTCTGTCCTTCTGGCAGTATGTCCAGCCCATTGCCATTTCAGGGATTTAACTCTGATCATGATGTCTTCCACTCTTGTCATTTTTCGGATCCACAAGTTCCTCTTCTTATCTCTCCTGGTTACACCAAGCATGCACCTCTCCATGCTGCTTTGAGTTGTCTGCAGCCTTTGTATGTCTCTTTTAGTTAAGGTCCACGTCTCTGCACCATACGTAAGCACTGGAAGGATGCATTGATCAAACACTTTTCTTTTAAGACATAATGGCATATTGCTCTTGAAAATTATGCTGTTTCTTCCAAAAGCTCTCCAGGCAAGTTTTGTACGCCGATTAATTTCTTCATCAATGTGACCCTCACTTGATATCTGCTGTCCAAGATAAACATACGTATCTGTTATCTCCAGTTTTTCTCCATCAATCGATAAGTCTTCATTTCTTGTAAAAGCATTGAACATCACTTTTGTCTTCTGAAAGTTCATTTTTAATCCCACTTCTTTACTCTTGTCAGCAAGTTCCTGGATCATACTCTGCAGCTCTGATGGGGTAGTTGCAAAAATGACTACGTCATCAGCAAAACGAAGGTGGGTTAGAAAATCTCCATTAATCTTTATCCCTTTGTTTGTGGCATTAAAGAGCTTCGGAGATATGGTGTCACCTTGTCTCACTCCCTTTCCAATTTTTATGTGTGTTGTATTTTCAAACAGCCGAATCTTTGCACTTGCATTTTCATAGATGTTATTAATAATATTAATGTATGCATCTTCAATACCGCAGGATTTCAGAGCCGTGGTAACTGCTGATGGTTTCACCGAATCAAAGGCTTTTTCATAATCGATAAAAGCCATGCACAATGGAAGTTCATATTCCCTCGCTCTTTCAATTAGTTCTCTCAGTACGTGGATATGATCTATTGTGCTGTAGCCACTCCTGAATCCAGCTTGTTCTCTCGGTTGAGCCATGTCCAGTGTTACCTTCAAACGGTGTGAAAGAACTTTAGTGAAGATTTTATAAACCACTGATAGGAGGCTGATAGGTCTGTAGTTCCTGAGATCCTCAATGTCACCTTTTTTATGTAGCAGGATCATTGTAGCGGTGTTCCAATCCTCAGGAATCTTCCCTTCATTAAGGCATCGAGTGAAAATTTGGGCGAGTACTGTTTCAATTTCTCCACTTGCTTCTTGTATGATGTCTATAGTAATTCCATCTTCTCCTGGAGCTTTCCCCCGCTTCATGTTCTTGATTGCATGAGCAACTTCTGCTGGGAGGACTGGAAGAACTCTGGTACCTTTCATGATGTCTGGAGTACATGTATCATCCCTTTCATATAATTTGGAGTAGAAATCTTTCACTCTTGTCAAAATTTCGCCTCTATTTCTTGTTATAGAACCATCTTCTTTTCTCAGAGCCATAATCTGTTTTCTTCCCTTACTGAGATGTCCCTTTGCTATCTTTAGGCTTTGGTTGTTTTCAATTGCTTTCCTCACTAGCTCACAGTTGAATTTCCTTACGTCTTCAGTGATACTTTTTCGTGCTGTCTTGCATAGCTCTATATATTCCACTTTGGAAGTCACATCTTCTTTAGTTGTCCTCATCTCTCTTCTTTTTTGCATCAACATTTTGGTTTTTCCTGATAATTTGTTTACATGAAACTTGTTCTTAGACCCAGCTAATTTTGTTGCTGTTTCCATAAGAGCTTTGGTTACTTTTCTGTTAACTTCCGAAATATCCACTTCTTCCGATGTTAGGCCTTCTAAAGCAGTGAATCTGTTCTTCAGTTCCAACTTGAAAGTATTATGGTGTTTTTTAAGGTTGGTTATGTCAATACATTTTGTTTGTCTTATGAGCTTGCCACGTTCCAGTTTAGTGTTGAGGTGCATCTTACATCTCACCAATCTATGGTCACTACCTGTGTTGAACTTGTTCAGCACACTGCAGTCTTCGATGACGAATTTTTTGTTACACATAATAAAATCAATTTCACTTGTCGTCCCAATTGGATGTCTCCATGTCCATTTCCTGTGTGGCTTTTTCTTGAAAAAGGAATTCAAGATGAAAAATCCTTCTGCCTCTGCAAACTCAACGAGAGTATTTCCACGCTGGTTTCTGTTGCCGTGACCGAATTTACCTACTGAAGTTTCATTCTGTTGCCGGTGCCCTATTTTTGCATTGAAATCTCCCATAATTATCTTCAAGTGCTGCTTACCTTTATTATTTAGATGACGAATTTCCTCATAAAATTCTTCAATTTCTTCTTCAGGATGACTTGTGGTGGGTGCATAAGTTTGAATAATCTGAGCCTGGTATCTTCTCGATAGTTGGATAACGAGTCGTGCAGCTCTGTCAGAGGAACTTTCAACTTCTACCACTTTATCCTTCAATTTCTTGTTTATTATAAATCCAACACCACTAGTTCTGCCAGAAGATACAATGTGTAATGAAGATACAATGAAGATACATGAAGATACAATGTGTAATTTGTAGCTGATAATCTCACGTAATTATCTAGAAATTTTGTTCTCTGAAGTTCGATCTTTATTAATTCTTAATTACGCTGATATTAGGAACCACCCATTTAGTACAGCTATACTTTAATCCAAAACATGACATTATTTTTCAACATCGTCTTTTATTAATGATATTTCTAACTTCTGTTACCATGCTCCAAATAGCTGGTTGATTCGTCGAAAAGTCACGACTTAATGTCATTTCGGTGATTACCTTACAATTTCGGGTTGAGATTTCGTTAATTTGAAGCTGGTCAACAATTTGTGCTGAAATATATATTACGCAAGTATTTATAAATGAAAACGCTACAAATTGTGCATTCACAATTTTATACAAAGTAATGCATAAATAAAGACTTGTATAGCGCAAAAGCCAAAATTGCCGGAGGTGGAATTCAAAGCCACGTCCCCTCACTCCCCGAAGCCAATTATTCTCCCGAATGAAGCACACCGACAACAGCAGCTTAACGACTGTATCCCACTTCCGTACGTGCCATTTCCGTACAAAAGGAATTTTGTCTCATTTCCATACATAGCAGATCGGTCAATGCCATTTCCTTACAGTTTCACTGTGCTTGGTATCAGATGTGAGGAATACTGATCCCCCTGACGAATTCCTCCGATGTCACAGAGATCACCATTCATTGTTTTCGTCCACCAATAGGCGCTCATGCAATAAAAACTGAAGGGCAAACAGGCTGTCCATTAATGCTATCTTTACAATCTTCAGCATTCGTCGGAGATGCTCAATTTCAAATCCGCGAAAAAAAATTGCTTTCCTTTTTAAAATTTCATTCGAAGCTACAGTAAAAAATTCCGGGGTATTTCTTTAACCAGTTTTGTATGAAGTTTCCACAAAAGTTTTTGTAAAAATATTTTTCCTGAGGCTAGTGACTCTTATAGCCATGGGGAGGGGAAGGTTGTGGGGACTATCAGTACGCCCTGATCCTCTGTCTTCCTTCATGCATATCTCACTATTTACGAATCGTCACGTGTGCGTACGGAAATGGCACTAGATGATCTGAATGTGTACGGAAATGGGACAAAATTCATTTGTACGGAAGCGGGACGACACGAGCTTAACGCTGCAACTCGCCGTTTCGACTTTATATCATCTCAGTGGTGCGTCACATATACCCCCCCCTCCCTCTTGAGAAGGGGCTGGGACAGAATCGTAGATTTTCGGGTCAGCTGGCAAACCACGCTTGAAGTAGCTCAATATAGGAGAAGAAATTCTGATTAATTCCAGGCGATCTGTCAAAGAAGCATCACACAATATTTTCGAACCTCGCGGCCAGGCCAGGTGATTCATTTTTACGCTCGGGCATTAATGCAAAGATCAGGCTGCTGGTGGTGGGATTGAAACTCAAATCTCCTCGCTCCGGAGCCAGTTATTCTCTCGACCGAACACCTTGGCTTATGTCCGCAACTTTCCGTTTTGACCCTTTCGTCACCTCAGGGGTCCGTCACGCTTGCTTTGATTTCCTCAATAAGAAAATTTTCACTTGCAGCCGCAGACTCACACAAATACAATTGAGTTTATGAAACGTATTATTATTCCGTTTGTTCCTTTCTATGAGTTGCGTTATTTTTGGCTGACACATTTATCACGCCAATTCATACTTCATCATATTTGATGAAGATATACGGGGGACAGCATTTTGGCATGTAATTTCGAGTTAGACAGAATTTTTTTTTTTTTTAATGCTTCTCTCCTACCACAACGTTAGACTAATTTTTAACAGAGTGTGCGTTTCACACGCACACGCTCATATATATATAGACATCTTTTTTTTTTTTTTTTTTTTTTTTTGCGTTCTGTTTACCTCGCAATCGATCGTGATATGGTTTGCGATTCAGAGGTTAAAGTCGCACAGGTCGCTTCATTTATCTTTGGGTGATTATTCCACTGTCAATTCTGGCGGTGTTCATGCACACTAGAAAATCAACCTTTGTGATTGTTATTTCTTTATGCAAAGACTTGTTTTCATGATAACTAATAGCAGCGAGAAACTTAAATACATAAAAATACACATTTTTTTCTTAATTCTTCGCTAGGAAGAACAGTTCTGTCATATTGATGTTAAAGGAACGTCCGTTTGTTTGAAAGTGTGCAATGCCAATGCCATGTTACCAAGGAAAAGTAACATATTTTGCTGAAGTCATCAGCGAAACTAAGGTGAGTAAAATAATCTCCATTAATCTTTATCCCTTTGTTTTCCCAGTTCAATGATTCAAAGACATTCTGCAATGTGGCATTGAAGAGTTTGGAAGATATGATGTCTCATTCCCTTTCCCTCTTTGTCTCATGCCCTTTCCAATTTTAATTGGTGCTGCATCTTCATATTACTGAACTTTTCTCTTTGCATTTTCGCAGATGTTATTAATTATGTTAATGTATGCATTTTCAATGCCACAGGATTTCAAAACATTATAACTAATATTGGTTTCACGAAATCAAAGGCCTTTTTATAATCAATAAAAGGCATGCATAGTGGAAGTTCGTATTCCCTCTTTCTTACAGTTTGTTCTCTTAGTACGTGGACATGAGCTATAGTGCTGTAGCCACTCCTGAATCCAGCTTGTTCTCTCGCTTGAGCCATGCCTAGTGTTACCTTCAAGCGATATGAAAGACCCTTGGTGAAGATTTTATAAACCACTAATAGGAGGTTGATGGGTCTGTAGTTCCTGAGATCCTCAAGTTACCATTAACATGTAGCTGATTCACTATAGCATTGTTCCTCCAATCATTAAAAATTTTCATTGACCCATCTAGTGAAAATTTGAGCGTGTGTAGATTTTATTTCTCCACTAACTTCTTGTATAATGTCCACGGTAGTAACATTTCCCACTAGAGCTCATCCCCGTTTCGTGTGTTTAATAGTATGCTTAACTTCTGGCGAGTAGACTGAAGAAATTTTGATGCTGGTACATTTCTTTATGACTGGAATAGATGCTGTATAACATCCTTAGTTTAGCGCAGAACTCATAATTATTTTACTCTAATCAAACGTTTGCCCTAATTCTTTTAACAGTACCGTCTCCTTTTCTGAGAGCCATATAATTAATCTGTTTCCTTCCATTAAAAATAGGAAGAAAAAGAAGTACAATAATTATGATGGCAATAATGATAAAGATGTTTGGTAATGATTAGATCATTTCTAGAAACAAATTACGAAAAAAAGGCTCCTGTTAAACCGGATGCTCAGAATGCGGACCCTTCGAACCCGTGCGGTTGCCGCCCCCCGGTGGCGCCGTGGTCTAAGCGATGGCCTCTAATCATTCGTCCGAACGGGGTCCGGGTTCGAATCCCGGTGAGGCATGGATGTTGTGTTTGCCTTACGGCATTGGCTCTCTCCCTTCCCTGGAACCAGTGACCCTAAATTAAAGACGGGCGACTGCTTATAGCCCATTGAGTTGCTCACGGTGGTCGTTAAACCTTCAATAAAAAAAAAGAGCCCGTGCGGAACTTAAGGGCTTAGATATAGTGTCAAAAGCAAATATATTCTTACGCCACTTGGTAGAAAAATAATGCATCTGGAAAGTCATAAGGCATGTGGATTATTTTGTTTTCGTTTGCACAGTGTGAAAATAATTTTTTGTATCCAAGTGCACATGACAGAGGCAGTGTCGAACGAAAAATCAAAATTTGTGCCACCTAGGAGAGATTGAATAAATGGACTTATTACAAAAACTAAATGTGAAAGTAACTCTTCAAATGGGACTTTTAAAAGCTTTTTAAATGAATCTTTTCGCTCCTCAGAGGAAAATTATGTTTCCAGGAAATAAAATGGTGCTAAGCACGATCTCTGTCAGAGTGGCAGCACGGGCATCAAAATTACAATGCAGTGACGACCTTGGAACTATGCTAACACTACAAGACTCAGCGCAGCTCAATCCATACAGCGGCCACCGGGTAATCGTACAAAAAAAAAAAAACTTTGTGTTTTGGGTGTCTGCGTACAAAAAAAGGAGCGCAAGAATATCGTGCAACGTTATGTCATCGAATTTTGTGTGAAACTCCACGAAAATGCAGCAGGAACGTTCGAAAAGTTAAAACAAGCTAATGGAAACCAAGCTTTAACTTGAGTACAAGCTTTTGATGGAACAAGAGTTTTTTGGGAATGGAGGGAAATAGCTGTCGACGAACCACGTGACCTGTTACGGTGATAACATCTGACAACGCAGAAAGGGTACGGGATATGATCGAGTTAGGTCGACAGTTAACAATGAGACTGTAATAGCAGATGAACTGAATATGAGTCATCGAGCAGTCCGTGAAATTTTAACGGAGCGTTCGAAGAGGCGGATAAGCCGCCCCCGGTGGCGCAATGGTCTAAGCGATGGCCTCTGACCATTCGTCCGAACGGGGTCCGGGTTCGAATCCCGGAGAGGCATGGATGTTGTGTTTGTCTTACGGCACTGGCTCTCTCTCCCTTCCCTGGAACCAGTGACCCTAAATTAGGGACGGGCGACTGCTTATAGCCCATTGAGTTGCTCATGGTGGTCGTTAAACCTCCAATCAAAAAAAAAAAAAAAAAAAAAAAAGAAGAGGCGGATAATTTGCGCCAAAATTGTGCCAAGGTACCTCTTCTTTAAGCAAATTCTGGTGTCGACTCTTATTTTGAAATGATTTCCGCTGCCTCTGTGGCGCACTGGTCTAAGCGATGGCTTCTGATCCTTCGTCTGAGACGGGTCCGGGTTCGAATCCCGGTGAGGCATGGATTTTTGTGTTTGTCTTACAGCACTGGCTTTCTTCCTTCCCTAGAACCAGTAACCCTAAATTAGGGATGGGCGACTGCTTATAGCTCATCGAGTTGCTCACGGTGGTCGTTAAACACCCAACCAAAAAATATATATATATATATTTATGTGTGTAAGTTCCTCTGACAGAGCTGCACGACTCGTTATCCAACTATCGAGAAGATACCAGGCTCAGATTATTCAAACTTATGCACCCACCACAAGTCATCCTGAAGAAGAAATTGAAGAATTTTATGAGGAAATTCGTCATCTAAATAATAAAGGTAAGCAGCACTTGAAGATAATTATGGGAGATTTCAATGCAAAAATAGGGCAACGGCAACAGAATGAAACTTCAGTAGGTCACGGCAACAGAAACCAGCGTGGAAATACTCTCGTTGAGTTTGCAGAGGCAGAAGGATTTTTTATCTTGAACTCCTTTTTCAAGAAAAAGCCACACAGGAAATGGACATGGAGACATCCAATTGGGACGACAAGTGAAATTGATTTTATTATGTGTAACAAAAAATTCGTCATCGAAGACTGCAGTGTGCTGAACAAGTTCAACACAGATAGTGACCATAGATTGGTGAGATGTAAGATGCACCTCAACACTAAACTGGAACGTGGCAAGCTCATAAGACAAACAAAATGTATTGACATAACCAACCTTAAAAAACACCATAATACTTTCAAGTTGGAACTGAAGAACAGATTCTCTGCTTTAGAAGGCCTAACATCGGAAGAAGTGGATATTTCGGAAGTTAACAGAAAAGTAACCAAAGCTCTAATGGAAACAGCAACAAAATTAGCTGGGTCTAAGAACAAGTTGCATGTGAACAAATTATCAGGAAAAACCAAAATGTTGATGCAAAAAAGAAGAGAGATGAGGACAACTAAAGAAGATGTGACTTCCAAAGTGGAATATATAGAGCTATGCAAGACAACACGAAAAAGTATCACTGAAGACGTAAGGAAATTCAACTGTGAGCTAGTGAGGAAAACAATTGAAAACAACCAAAGCCTTAAGATAGCAAAGGGACATCTCAGTAAAAGAAGAAAACAGATTATGGCTCTGAGAAAAGAAGATGGTTCTATAACAAGAAATAGAGGCGAAATTTTGACAAGAGTGAAAGATTTCTACTCCAAATTATATGAAAGGGATGATACATGTTCTCCAGACATCATGAAAGGTACCAGAGTTCTTCCAGTCCTCCCAGCAGAAGTTGCTCATGCGATCAAGAACATGAAGCGGGGAAAGCTCCAGGAGAAGATGGAATTACTATAGACATCATACAAGAAGCAAGTGGAGAAATTGAAACAGTACTCGCCCAAATTTTCACTCGATGCCTTAATGAAGGGAAGATTCCTGAGGATTGGAACAATGCTACAATGATCCTGCTACATAAAAAAGGTGACATTGAGGATCTCAGGAACTACAGACCTATCAGTGGTTTATAAAATCTTCACTAAAGTTCTTTCACACCGCTTGAAGGTAACACTGGACATGGCTCAACCGAGAGAGCAAGCTGGATTCAGGACTGGCTACAGCACAATAGATCATATCCACGTACTGAGAGAACTAATTGAAAGAGCGAGGGAATATGAACTTCCATTGTGCATGGCTTTTATCGATTATGAAAAAGCCTTTGATTCGGTGAAACCATCAGCAGTTACCACGGCTCTGAAATCCTGCGGTATTGAAGATGCATACATTAATATTATTAATAACATCTATGAAAATGCAAGTGCAAAGATTCGGTTGTTTGAAAATACAACACACATAAAAATTGGAAAGGAGTGAGACAAGGTGACACCATATCTCCGAAGCTCTTTAATGCCACATTGGAAAATGTCTTTCAATCACTGAACTGGGAAAACAAAGGGATAAAGATTAATGGAGATTATCTAACCCACCTTCGCTTTGCTGATGACGTAGTCATTTTTGCAACTACCCCATTAGAGCTGCAGAGTATGATCTAGGAACTTGCTGACAAGAGTAAAGAAGTGGGATTAAAAATGAACTTTCAGAAGACAAAAGTGATGTTCAATGCTTTTACAAGAAATGAAGATTTATCGATTGATGGAGAAAAACTGGAGATAACAGATACGTATGTTTATCTTATACAGCAGATATCAAGTGAGGGTCACATTGATGAAGAAATTAATCGGCGTACAAAACTTGCCTGGAGAGCTTTTGGAAGAAACAGCATAATTTTCAAGAGCAATATGCCATTATGTCTTAAAAGAAAAGTGTTTGATCAATGCATCCTTCCAGTGCTTACGTATGGTGCAGAGACGTGGACCTTAACTAAAAGAGACATACAAAGGCTGCAGACAACTCAAAGAACCATGGAGAGGTGCATGCTTGGTATAACCAGGAGAGATAAGAAGAGGAACTCGTGGATCCGAAAAATGACGAGAGTGGAAGACATCATGATCAGAGTTAAATCCCTGAAATGGCAATGGGCTGGACATACTGCCAGAAGGACAGACCATAGATGGACAGCCGAAATTTTAGATTGGATTCCAAGGGACAGGAAAAGACCCAGAAAAAGACCACATGGGAGATGGGTGGATGAAATTCGTAAATAAATATGCGGGAGTGACATGGAGGAGACTGGCACAAGACAGACCGTTGTGGAGGAAACTTGGGGAGACCTTCGTCCTGCAGTGGATTGATAATGGTTGACAATGATGATGATGATGATGATGAATTGCACACACTTGATATATCCTTAAATATAGTTAAATACACTACATGACCAGCAGTATCCTGACACTTGGATATCCACAAACTCCCAATAATAGGAAAGGAATTAATATCAAGTTGTTACACCCCTTTGCTGCTATCACAGCCTTCACTCTACTGGGAAGGCTTTCTACTAGATTTTGGTAAGTTGTCACAAGAATTGCCTCCCAATCCGGAGCATTACCCAGGTCGGTCACCGATATTGGGCGGTTCGACTTGGTTCACAATCGGCCTTCCAATTCGTACCAAAGGTGTTCCATGGGGTTGAGATCCGAGTTCTATGCGGGCCAGTCAATTTCTTCCACATCTATCTCATCAAACCATACCTCGTTTTGTAGATGAGCTCATTGTGTTGTTGGTAAAGGAAAAGCCTTCACTAAACTTTTGCCATAATGTTGGAAGAACAGAATTTTCAAGAATGTAATTGTAAGCTGCAGTGTTAACTAGAACTACGGGGCCCAGCGCAAACGATGAAAATGTGCCCCAGAGTATGATGCCTCCAACATCAAACTTTACAGTTGGTACAACACATTTGGGCAGGTAAAGTTTACCTGGCTTTTTCTCCACACACAGACTCGTCTGTATGCCTGCCAAATGGTGAATCGAGATTCACAACTCCATAGAACTCGTCTCCTCTGCTCCTGATTCCATGAGCGCAGAGGTTTACACCACTTCACCTGACACTTGGCGTTGATATTGCTCATTTTAGGCCTGTGTGCGGTTGCTTGGCCATGTAAACCCATTCCCTTTCAGCTCTCGATGAACCGTTGTGATGCTGGCGTTGCTTCAAGAGGCATTTTAGAATTCAGTGTGGTGGTAGTAGTATAGGCTTGATCACATCTAGGCTAAACAGACGCATCTCCGTTTCCTGGATTCATTCACGTGTTGGCAATTTCGATCACAAATTCAAAAAAGAATCAGGTGGGCGAAAATGCGTCTGAATGAACGCACAGTTACAATTATTAGGTGGACGACATATGTAGAAAAGCGAGTAAGATATAACTCAGTATTTGAAGTTTTCCACCATCGTCGACAATGGTTTCATGATATGTAGTTATTAAAGCAATCGTAATACCAATACAATGGCGCAAATAAACTTCAAAACCGATTCGTTCAGCTGTCTGGCCTGTTTAGCCCAGATGTGATCAAGCCTATACTACTAGTGGTTAATGTGGTAACCGACGACAGGCGATTTTGTTACACCATCCGCATCAGCTCTCGGCGGTCCTACTCTCTCAGTATACATAGCCTACCAGGTCGCGATTGGGCTTTTCTTGGTCTTAGGCGTTTCCACTTCACAATAACATCACTTGCAGTTGATCGGGGCTTCTGCAGCAGGGCAGAAATTCTTAGAACTGAGGTGTTGCTACGATGGCATCCTATGACTGAAAATCACTGAGCTCTGCTGTGCAGCCCATTCTACGTTCGTACTGGTTATGATATTTGTCAGGCTATGTGCGTCTGTTTATACTTCCATGGGCCACTATTCAAAACGAGTGTCCGGATACTTTTGATCACATAATGTATCTACACCGCTGGCTACCCAAAATGCAACACCAAGAAAGAAGCATCCGATTGACCTGACATTTGCAGCATGCGTCGCCCGCGAGAGGACATGCAAACGATTAGCATTGCAAGGCATATGCAAATCATGTGCGCCCGGCACTCTACCGAGAAGCACTATGAAAAGGGTGCACAGAAGGCGGGGTGTAAGTAGTGGAAGTGTGTTGTGCTGCCGGACCTGTGCGTGGGAAGCTTCCTGATGCCTCGTCGCAGAATACGGCTGCCATTCCAGCACGTTTCGGAGTTCGACAGAGGACGAATAGTGTCTTATCGCGACAGCGGTTTATCGTACCGAGACATCGGCGCACGTGTGGGACGACATCCAGCCACAGTGAGGCGAGTATGGAATCGGTGGGTGCAGGAGGGATGGACGGACCGACCGACGTGAGCGATTGCCGCAGCCGCGGCACACCACCGAACGAGAGGACCGGCACGTTGTGCGGCGGGCATTGACGGCTCGCACCACCACATCACGAACGTCAGCGCAGGAATTAGGGTGTGTTGCGCAACAACCTGTGTCAGCACGTACCGTTCTACGTCGTCTGCAGGAGCGGGGACTTGTCGCACTGCACCCATTGCTCCGATTCCCATTGAGGTTACGCCACCGGCGAGTGCGGCGGCAGTGGGCCGTTGAATGCCGCACCTGGACTACGGAATGGCACGGCATTGTCTTCTCTGACGAATTCCGCTTCTGACTGCAACACCACGATGGTCGGATCCACGTGTGGCGGCACCGTTGCGAGAGACTGTATGACGCCTGCATTATGCATCGCCATACCGGTCCGTCGCCTGGCGTTATGATTTGGGGCACAATTGGATATGACACCCTCACCCCTCTGGTACGCATCACTGGTACACTCAACAGCCACCGCACCATCTCCGACGTTTTGGAGCTTGTAGTCCTCCCTTACCTGCAGGACCTATTAGCGGCCACGTTTCAACAGGACAATGCGCGTCCGCACGTGGCACGCATCGTGCAACAATTCTTCACGGCCCACCAGGTGTTACTTCTGCCTTTGCCCGCCTGTTCTCCTGATATGTCGCCCATCGAACGCGTCTGGTCGCTGATCGGTAACCGAGTAGCCCAGCAAGCACCATCCGCGGCTACGCCTGATGAACTGTGGCAACGTGTAGAAGCAGCCTGGACCGACATACCCCAAGCCCACATCCAAAGCATCTTTTGTTCGATGCCGCGGCGAGTAGCGGCCGTTATTGCCAGTCATGGGGGCCACACGAACTATTGATGTCTGCGTGTTCCGCAAGTCGCACGGGCCTGTAAGCTGAATCGTTTCATCTTTGTATCTGTTGTTATGTATCCAGTAAATCTGGCTTTGCTATCTCGTGTCCTTCTTGGTGTTGCATTTTGGGTGGCCAGCAGTGTATGTTTATACACTGAAAAGCCAAAATATTATGACCAGCACGTCTTTATGCAAATCGAAGCAACTGCAGGTAAGGTAATCGGCGGCGAATGTGAAGGCCATGAAACGGTTTAAATAACACCTCTACTGAGCTCTGTCCATCAGTTTTATTTTTGTCTTTCAAATGGGAAAGGCAATGTGTTTGACAAAGGCCAAATTGTAATGGCCACACGACTGGGTCAGAGCATTTCCGAGACGGCAAGGCCTGTGAGATGCTCACGGTCAGCCGTGGTTAGTACCTTCAAGAAGTACTAAGAGCAAAAGTACAAGCAGCGGACTTAAGCGAGTTTGACAAAGGCCAAATTGTAATGGCCACACAACTGGGTCAGAGCATTTCCGAGACGACAAGGCTTGTGAGGTGCTCACGGTCAGCCGTGGTTAGTACCTTCAAAAAGTGGTCTGAGGAGGGAAAACCACGAACCACCGGCAGGGTGTGGGCAGACCGAGGCTCAACGATGCTAGAGGTGAGCGAAAGCTATTCCGTATGGTACGAGCCAACATAAGGGATACTGTAGCGCAACTCACCGGTAATTTGAATGCTGGTGACGGGAGTAATGTGTCACAATACACAGTACATCGAACCCTGCTGAAAATGGGGATGCGTAGCCTCAGGCCGCTTAGAATGTCCATGTTGACCTCGGTTCATTTCGGTGAATATACATATCATCATCATCAACCGTTATTAATCCACTGCTGGATGAAGGTATCCCCAAGTTTCTTCCACAATGGTCTGTCTTGTGCCAGTCTCCACTATGTCACTCTTGTAGGCATTATAATTTCATCATCCCATCTCCCATATGGTCTTCTTCAAGGTCTTTTCCTATCCCTTGAAATCCAGTCTAAATTTTCAGTTGTCCATCAGTGGTCCGTCCTTCTGGCAATATGTCCAGCCCATTGCTCGTTCTTGTCGAAAGTTGTGTTTGTTGGCTCCTGCATTTTATACATTATGGTGTAATTTATCTCGTCTCGTACTCACCTGTTGCGTGCCTCGTCTGTTTAAAGGTACTGTGAACGCTTTGAGCTACTTTTCTGATGATCTCCTCCTTGTATTTGTTCATATTCCTCCTTTTTCATATCGTTAGCTCGTTTGTTTACGTTTGGAAGCTGCCAACATAGCGGGTTCCTGCCTATCCTTGTCATCTCTTGGCGTGGCGGATGCACGTCACGTCACACTTCCCACGTCCATGGAAGTTGACATACTCTCGTCCTCAGATGTGTCTGTTCAGATGCCTTCCCAGCTTCCTGGTTCTCCTGCTACGGTGCCTTCCCTGGACTTGGCTGCGCCTTCTGCTTCTGCTTCTGCCTCTGCCTCTGCCTCTGCCTCGGTGCCCTCCCTGGGTACTGCTGCGCCTTGTGCTTCTGACTCGGTGTTTGCCCTGGATACAACTGCCTTGCGTGCTGCCTCTGCCTCGGTGCCCTCCCTGGGTACTGCTGCAACTACAGCCTTGCCTTCTGCGTCAGCTCCTCTTCTCTCACTGCCTTCTCTGCCAGTAGGCTCTGCACAGACTTCACTTCCGAGGATGCCGTTTTCCTCTGTAGTGCAGCGAGGCGCTGCTTCTATGTCAGCTTCTTCTTTTTTTTTTTTTTTTTTGATTGGAGGTTTAACGACCACCGTGAGCAACTCAATGGGCTATAAAGCAGTCGCCCGTCCCTAATTTAGGGTCACTGGTTCCAGGGAAGTGAGAGAGCCAGTGCCGTAAGACAAACACAACATCCATGCCTCAGCGGGATACGAACCCGTACCCCTTTCGGGCGAATGATCAGAAGCCATCGCTTAGACCACTGCGCCACCGGGGCGGCCAGCTTCTTCTCAACCTGATGGTATCCTGCAATCAACACCTCTTATTCAGGTATCCAACCACAAGGTGAAGTTGACGATTGATGAACATTCGCAGATTGGCCGTGAGTTCCATGCTCTCCGGCCGCCCCGATGGCACAGTGGTCTAAGGCGCTGGCCTCTGATCATTCGTCCGTAAGGGGTCCGGGTTCGAATCCCGGTCAGGCATGGATGTTGTGTTTGTCTTACGGCACTGGCTCTCTCCCTTCCCTGGAACCAGTGACCCTAAATTAGGGACGGGCGACTGCTTATAGCCCATTGAGTTGCTCACGGTGGTCGTTAAACCTCCAATCAAAAAAAAAAAAAAAAAAAAAAAGTTCCATGCTCTCCTGGATAAAGGTGTGCTCTTCATGCCTTACCGCATACTCCTTTGACACGCTACATGGAGGACCTCTCAGGTCATGTGTCGTCCGCATGTATTGCCGGAATGTCTCGTACCCTCGGGGTATCTCAGTGCAGTTCCAGCGCTAAAAGGATGCTAACTTTATTCTTACACACGGACTTTCGATTGGAACAAATCATCTCATCCCTTTGCGTCTTTCCAGGCGTCCGGTGAACATCACGATCTATCCTGTTCCACAGGATGTGCGTGCGCTTTCTCTCCTCGTCAATCATGTTTGTCAAACTGTTGGAAAGGTCCGTCGCCTTTCTGACGCTCCACGCGGAGCTCGATTTGCACATGCTACAGGACCTCGCCGTTAATTATTGGTCGTCTATCCCACTGAGAACGCCTTGGCGGATTGCCCGACAGAGGCTACTGTTGAGATCGGCTCACGGCCTTGCAGTTTCAAGATTTTCACCACTCACTATTTTACTCACTCTCTTACACAGATAGGATCACACCACTGCCTCCTATGTGCGCATACGCCGTGGTCTTTCTTCCAGCTCTAATCCCAATGCCGATCACTTGGGTCCTTCTACCATCCCATCATCCGCTGGTTTGCCTGCCGCCACCTCTATTTCTCCGTCCGACGCACATTCCAGTCCAGGAGAGTGATCCCTTTCCTCCTCTTCAAGACCCTACGGTAGTGTATCCTCCTTCTGGGTGACCATAGATGTCTTCCACTTCTGATGTGTCTATGGTGGAGTGTTCCAACTCGGATGCATCGAGTGGTATTTCGGTACTGTCTCTCGCATATCGGATCTCCAACAACGAACTTTTCTACTGTTTCCCTGCTGCCGCACCTTCCTGATGCCTCGTCTGTGATTCCAGTTTCCACCGATGCTAATCAGATACAAACTGATTCCTCGGCGCAACCTGTTTCCTCGTCTCCCGTTTCGGGTGGTCTCCCAGATCCGCCAATGGATTCATCTGCCTCAACTCCGTCTTCGAAACGGACTGGAACTTCCACAGGCTTTGTGAAACAGAAAAACGTAAAACATCTTACAATTACTCCTTCTGTGTCCTTATCTGGTGTCCCCGCTGGTTCCAGTTCAGCTGTTTCTCCGCCTGATGACAATTCGACTTGTATGCATCTCCGATCTGGTCCTGTCAATCCTCTCTCTGATGCTGAGGTTGCACAGACCTTTCATATATTTCCTCCGGTTCCTGGACCTCTGTCCAGAGAGCAACTCTTACGCCTCTTACAAACTGCTTGCACACTTGTTTGTGCAGAATAATTCCTCCAATCATTTGATCTTGACGTGAGTGCAGCGGTAACGCAATTTGAAGCGTATGTTTCATTTTTCAAATTATTGTGTGTCACAGATCCTAGGTACCAGGTTTCCCTGAGACGTTCCCCGCACGGGGATAACTGGTTTTCCAGTTATTTGGGGAGCGGCGCCCCCACGGCCCGAGCTGACCTTGTGACTGGTCAACATCTGATGTCATGCCACAGCTTGTTTTTTTCTTATTTTGGTGCTGTTGGTGTTTGCAGGGACGGCTGTTCATCCAGCTGTTGGGGAGTCGCGGCCCCACGTTCCCGAGCTGGTCTTGTGTCTCGCTTTTTCGTTTTTATTTATTTTCTCCACTGGCTAGTTGCCCGTGTTGTATTCTCTACCTAATCGCTACCACGTTATGTACTAACACCCCGGTCTTGTGGTTTTGTTACCCTCCACCACTAACTGATTTATATTAACCGCTCAGTTCGTAGGTTGCTGAGATTCCGTTTAGGTTCCCTGCCAGGATTTGTCTTCTTTGGATTTCTTTTTTTTTTCCTTTTAGCTGGTTTGGGTGCTAGACCTACCTGCATGTTTGCCGCGTGCGGAGACCCGTGAGGCGGAAATGGGATGTCTGGCGGCTGAGGTCGCAGGAGACCGGTTAAGTGCCTCCTGTGTACCAACACCCTCTTCGACCCCGGCTTCGCTGTAAACGGGAGGCTAGAGCCTAACCCACCTCTGGTCAGCAGTCTTGTACCAAGTTGTGTGCAGGGCTTTAGCGGCTTTTTGTCGTATTGCACGGCAGGGTGAGCCCGGGGGGCTGTGGGATCATGCCAAAGGCGTTGGCATGACGGTACCCGGAGGCCGAAGTGTCCGCCGAGTGCGTGTGATCACAGCCAACGGACTATATTTGCAACTAAGCTCTAGAACTGTGTCTTGCGTCCTGTGTTTGGCTTGCGGACCTCCAGTTCTCCCCTGTTGGGCTCGATTGTGGGCGGAGTACGTTGCTGATGAATTTTTTCTTACTCCCATGGGGAAACATAAACCCTCCTCAAAATTTAAAAAAACAACAGGATATGGTGATTGATCAGGGGCCAAATTTGCCTCAACCACCTCCCACACATAACACACTGAAGAGAACTTTCGTTGAAAAACGACATCACCGCGACGTATCTTTAGATCCAGGTGTTGAGCCGTCAGCTCAGAAACGTCGCATTACACTTGCAGATTCGATACCTCAAGCTACTTTTCTCGTCATTTCTTCTACTGACCAGATGTTGAAACTTTCCTCAAAGTCTCCTTTTGTCATCTCGAAGGCACTTGCGGGTGTTGCTGGCTCTTTGAAGTCAGTGAAGAAGCTACGCTCTGGTGACCTGCTTGTGGAAACTTGCACTCTCTCTCAGAGCAAATCTCTTCTGCAGTTGACCAGACTTCAGGATATTCCAGTTCAAGTGACGGCACATCCGTATCTCAACACCTCCAAGGGAGTCATTTCTGAGCCCGACTTGTTGGTCTGCGATGAAGATGAACTTGTGTGTGAACTTGCTGATCAGGGTGTCATAGCTGCCCGACGCATGACTTTCAGGCGCGATGGCGCGCTGATCAAATCACGAAATGTTATTTTGACTTTTAACAGCCCGAAGGTACCTACTGAAATAAAGGCTGGTTACTTGTTATGTGCAGTTCGTCCTTATATACCAAATCCTCTACGCTGTTTTAAGTGCCAGAGGTATGGACATTCCCAGCGGTCCTGTAACAGTGTTGCGAGGTGCGCCAATTGTGGTTCCCGCGACCACGAAGGGACTGGATGCACTTCAGAGCCCTGCTGTGTAAACTGTGGTGACTCCCACGCTGCTTATGCCAGGTCCTGTTCGAAGTGGAACGACGAGAAGGCGATCCAGCGCCTCAAGACCCTGGAGGGCCTCTCGTACCCTGCTGCCAAGGCCAAGTTGGGTATTCCCAACAACCGACAGCGTACTTTTGCCGCAGTTGTTCAGTCTCAGCCACAACCCGTGCAGCCTTTTGTTCCGCGCCCTGTAGCTCTCGCCGCACTTGCCAAGCGATCTACAGCTGAACAAGCGACACAGGTGGATTTCACCGAGCTCCAGCTTATTCGACCAGCTGCGTCTTCGCCTTCTCTTTTGAAGACGCCCGCCTCTTCCGGTTCCCAGCAGACAGCCTGCACGTGCGGAAGACCCGGCCCTCAATCCGCAAAGGTGTGCGGTGTCCATCAAACTGTCTCGGCCTCAGCGAGGTCCCCACCCTCACCCAACATTATAGAAGAACACGGGGGGAGGAGAGTGACAGTTCGTCCCCAGCCTCTACCAGCATTGCAGAGGAACATGGGGGGGAGGAGAGTGACAGTCTCGTCCCCGCCCTCTGCCAGCATTGCAGAGGAGTGTGGGGGAGGAGAGTGACGGTTCGTCCTTTTCCATTAGTAAATATATTACTTTTAATAAACTTCATTAACTACCTTTTCTTCACTGCTTTCTTCATACTCTTTTCAACTTTTACCAAGCCTGTCTGATCTTAATCATTTTCCACGTTTTTAAAAAATCTGTGGCTGATCGTTCTTTGTCTGGCGCTCTTTGGCCAAACCTGGCCCTTGCGCCAATAAAATCCAACAACCAACCAACCAACCCTGAGACGTTACACTCGCCTGCTCGCCTCCTTGCAGGACCTCGCTGAGCAACTTCTTTGTGCTTCCTCACCTCGTCACGCAGGTGACTTTTAGTTTTCATCCCCACACCGATTACTTTCAGTTCCCTCAGGTGCCATTTTCCACCTTGTGGTTGCTGCATCCTCCGGACTTCCCGTATTCCTGAATCTTATACAAATATTATGATGTTCCTTGTGTTGCTTCGTTTTGTATGCTGTGACGTTATGCTTTTCCTTATTTGTGTGCTTATTTTTTTATACTCTGTTAATAACGATGTCCCTTCGCAATGATCTTGCGCTCCTTATGTTTGATCTCGAGTTTGTGTTGCATTGTGGATATCCCTGTATTTCCTCATTTATGTTTTCTGTACCGTAAATTTCTGTGATATCTCCTATGTTTGTAATTCCATTATCGCAATAAACTGGGTACCAGTATTAAAAGAAATCCGTCTTGTTGCACGATGATATTTATTCAGCTAAATAAATGAAATCTATATACAGTTTAAAAACACATGAGCACTTTCGGTGTCACATTGACACCTTCATCAGATGTAATTTCACCATGTGGCTACATGCTGGTCTTAAGTACGTGGAGTAGATGCATCATGGGAAAGGTAATGTCAATGTCACATGATATACCAGATAACAAGACAATCAAAAAAAGGCATAGTTAGCCAATGATCACTTAACAGAAGCAATTGCTATTGTGCTGTCCTTCCCAACAAGATTGCTCCAAGGTTCAGGTAAAACATAAGGATAATAGTCATTACAGCAACTTGTATTATAAGCCGAAATATAGAGGCTTTCTGCAAATAACAAGGAATGAACAGAGTTAGGTGTGTTTATGATTTTAGCGTTGTCCCAGTCTGGGATGGAATTTCCAGCACTTATGGTTCTTGCAAAAGAGGTGCTTTGGTGATTCATTTTTAGATCATATCTGTGTTCATTTAATCTCAAATCCAAATTTCTTTTGGTAGAACCCACATAATGATTGTTTAGTTCACCAGAGATAGTGTCAAGCATAGGAATAACATACACACCCCATTTTTTCCCTTTGTCAATTTTGTCACGATCATTGCGGATAATGGTATATAGATTGCATGATCGTATTCTAAATTGTATTTTATGACGAGAACATATGTTGGTAAGGAGGTTTACAATATGTGGATTAAAATCAACAGATCCAACATACTTTTTAGGCACTTGCTCACTAATTAAAGCAGTTGACATAGAAAACCGTACTTTATTGTGCACTCCCCTAACAACGTTGTCCGGGTAACCATGGTTTTTAGCGAGGGATGATATCCATTGTAGTTCTCGAGCTCTGGCGAAATGGCTAGAAGAATGTGAATATGCTCTTCTAAATAGGAAGTGCAGAGCAGAAATTTTATGCTGAAAAATGTGAGCAGAATTGTACGGAATTAGAGTGGGTGTGGAAGTAGGTTTTCGATAAACGGCAAAAGACAGGGAATTGTCAGAAGGGGTACGAGTAATTTGAAAGTCAAGATAAGGTAAGACGAAATTATTTTCAAGTTCTATCGTGAGTTTGATGGAGGGGTATTGAGCAGACATAGCGTTGACAAACTGCTGTAACTGATTTATGGTATATGGCCAAATTACCAAGATGTCATCAACGTAACGGATATAGAGACTAGGTTTTTGTGGAAATTCTTGTATGACTTTATTTTCAATATGCTGTAGAAGAATTTCTGCTAAGACTGCGAGATATTTGGTAGATTAAAACTACACAAGGAAGGGTACCCTATTCGCCCTCTTGTATCAGGTTACATTGCCCCCACCCGACCTTTGGAAAAAGCTTTGGCAAGTTATCTCACCAAATTTACAGTGAATTCTTCCTACTCAATAAAGAGCACCACACAAGCTATTGATAGGTTAAAGTTAATTCAGCCACTACCAAATTCCTATTTTTTGGCGTCCCTAGATGTAGTTTCGTTATACACGAATGTACCTATGGAAGCTACATTTCAGTTGATTCAGGCTTTGCTCATTGATTCTGACATTCCTGCCAATGATATTGCTTTCATAATGAATGCTCTTCATCTCATTAAAAAGCGTTCATTTTTCAAATTTCAGAACATATTTTACCAACAAACCGACGGGACAGCCATTGGTTCACCTTTATCCGCAGTCTTAGCAGAAATTCTTCTACAGCATATTGAAAATAAAGTCATACAAGAATTCCCACAAAAACCTAGTCTCTATATCCGTTACGTTGATGACATCTTGGTAATTTGGCCATATACCATAAATCAGTTACAGCAGTTTGTCAACGCTATGTCTGCTCAATACCCCTCCATCAAACTCACGATAGAACTTGAAAATAATTTCGTCTTACCTTATCTTGACTTTCAAATTACTCGTACCCCTTCTGACAATTCCCTGTCTTTTGCAGTTTATCGAAAACCTACTTCCACACCCACTCTAATTCCGTACAATTCTGCTCACATTTTTCAGCATAAAATTTCTGCTCTGCACTTCCTATTTAGAAGAGCATATTCACATTCTTCTAGCCATTTCGCCAGAGCTCGAGAACTACAATGGATATCATCATTCGCTAAAAACCATGGTTACCCGGACAACGTTGTTAGGGGAGTGCACAATGAAGTACGGTTTTCTATGTCAACTGCTTTAATTAGTGAGCAAGTGCCTAAAAAGTATGTTGGATCTGTTGATTTTAATCCACATATTGTAAACCTCCTTACCAACATATGTTCTCGTCATAAAATACAATTTGGAATACGATCATGCAATCTATATACCATTATCCGCAATGATCGTGACAAAATTGACAAAGGGAAAAAATGGGGTGTGTATGTTATTCCTATGCTTGACACTATCTCTGGTGAACTAAACAATCATTATGTGGGTTCTACCAAAAGAAATTTGGATTTGAGATTAAATGAACACAGATATGATCTAAAAATGAATCACCAAAGCACCTCTTTTGCAAGAACCATAAGTGCTGGAAATTCCATCCCAGACTGGGACAACGCTAAAATCATAAACACACCTAACTCTGTTCATTCCTTGTTATTTGCAGAAAGCCTCTATATTTCGGCTTATAATACAAGTTGCTGTAATGACTATTATCCTTATGTTTTACCTGAACCTTGGAGCAATCTTGTTGGGAAGGACAGCACAATAGCAATTGCTTCTGTTAAGTGATCATTGGCTAACTATGCCTTTTTTTGATTGTCTTGTTATCTGGTATATCATGTGACATTGACATTACCTTTCCCATGATGCATCTACTCCACGTACTTAAGACCAGCATGTAGCCACATGGTGAAATTACATCTGATGAAGGTGTCAATGTGACACCGAAAGTGCTCATGTGTTTTTAAACTGTATATAGATTTCATTTATTTAGCTGAATAAATATCATCGTGCAACAAGACGGATTTCTTTTAATACTAGTATTTATGCACGAATTATAGTGTCAACCGTAAACTGGGTACCACTGGTGCTCACAGTTACCAAAACCAAAACCATAGTCATTTCAGGGATTTTACTCTGATCATGATATCTTCCACTCCTATCATTTTCTTGATCCACGACTTCCTCTTCTTATCTCTTCTGGATACACCAACTATGCACCTATCCATGCTTTTTTCAGTTGTCTTCTGTCTTTGTATGTTTTTTTTAGTTAAGGTGCATATCTCTGCTCCGTATGTAAGCTCTGAAAGAACGCATTGATTAAACACTTTTTTAAGACATAATAACAAATTGCTCTTAAAAATCGTACTGTTTCTTCTAAAGGCTCTCCATCCAAATTTTGTACGCTGATTAATTTCTTCATCAATGTGACTCTCGCTTGTTATCTGTTGTTCAAGGCAAATGTAAGTATTCTGTGATCTCCAGCTTTTCCCCATCAATCGATAAATCTTCATTTCTTGTAAAAGCATTGTACATCACTTTTGTTTTCTGAGAATTCATTTTTAATCCCACTTCTTCACTGTTGTCAACAAGTTCCTGGATCATACCCTGCAACTCTGAAGGGGTAGTTGCAAAACTGACGACGTCATCAGTAAAACGAAGATGAGTTAAATAATCTCTACTAATCTTTATCTCTATGTTTTTCCAATTCAGTGATTGAAAGACAATGTGCAATGTGGCATTAAATAGCTTGGGAGATGTGGCGTCACCTTGTCTAATTCCCATTCCTATTTCTATTGGTGCAGTGTCCTCAAATAGCCGAACCTTCGCACTTGCATTTTCATAGATGTTATTAATAATTCTAATGTATGCATCTTCAGTACCGCAGGATATACATATACATATACATATACATATACACACATCTTACAAGAAAGATGTGTGTATATGTATGTGTATATACAGCCGAAGGAACGGATTAGTAGATATAGTGTATATCACACTTGCGGTAATTCAGACTTCCAACTTGCGAGGAAGTTTGAATTTCTGCAAGTGTGAAAAGGGGGCATAAGCCGAAAGAACGGATTAGTAGATGTAGTGTATATCACACTTGCGGTAATTCAGACTTCCAACTTGCGAGGAAGTTTGAATTTCTGCAAGTGTGAAAAGGGGGCATAAGCCGAAAGAACGGATTAGTAGATGTAGTGTATATCACACTTGCAGTAATTCAGACTTCCAACTTCCGAGGAAGTTTGAATTTCTGCAAGTGTGAAAAGGGGGCATTAGCCGAAAGAACGGATTAGTAGATGTAGTGTATATCACACTTGCAGTAATTCAGACTTCCAACTTCCGAGGAAGTTTGAATTACTGCAAGTGTGAAAAGGGGGCATAAGCCGAAAGAACGGATTAGTAGATGTAGTGTATTGCACCTCAACGCTAAACTTGAACGTGGCAAGCTCGTAAGACAAACAAAATCTATTGACATAACCAACCTCAAAAAACACCATAATACCTTCAAGTTAGAACTGAAGAACAGGTTCTCTGCTTTAGAAGGCCTAACATCGGAAGAAGTGGACATCTCTGAAGTTAACAGAAAAGTAACCAAAGCTCTTATGGAAACAGCAACAAAATTAGCTGGGTCTAAGAACAAGTTGCATGTGAACAAATTATCAGGAAAAACCAAAATGTTGATGCAAAAAAGAAGAGAGATTAGGACAACTAAAGAAGATGTGACTTCCAAAGTGGAATATATAGAGCTATGCAAGACAGTAAGAAAAAGTATCACTGAAGACGTAAGGAAATCCAACTGTGAACTAGTGAGGAAAGCAATTGAAAACAACCAAAGCCTAAAGATAGCAAAGGGACATCTCAGTAAGGGAAGAAAACAGATTATGGCACTGAGAAAAGATGGTTCTGTAACAAGAAATAGAGGCGAAATTTTGACAAGAGTGAAAGATTTCTACTCCAAATTATATGAAAGGGATGATATATGCACTCCAGACATCATGAAAGATACCAGTACCAGAGTTCCTCCAGTCCTTCCAGCAGAAGTTGCACATGCAATCAAGAACATGAAGCGAGGAAAAGCTCCAGGAGAAGATGGAATTACTGTAGACATCATACAAGAAGCAAGTGGAGAAATCGAAACAGTACTCGCCCAAATTTTCACTCGATGCCTTAATGAAGGAAAGATTCCTGAGGATTGGAACACCGCTACAATGATCCTGCTACATAAGAAAGGTGACATTGAGGATCTCGGAAACTACAGACCTATCAGCCTCCTATCAGTAGTTTATAAAATCTTCACTAAAGTTCTTTCACACCGCTTGAAGGTAACACTGGACATGGCTCAACCGAGAGAACAAGCTGGATTCAGGAGTGGCTACAGCACAATAGATCATATCCACGTGCTGAGAGAACTAATTGAAAGAGCGAGGGAATATGAACTTCCATTGTGCATGGCTTTTATCGATTATGAAAAAGCCTTTGATTCGGTGAAACCATCAGCAGTTACAATGGCTCTGAAAACCTGCGGTATTGAAGATGCATACATTAATATTATTAATAACATCTATGAAAATGCAAGTGCAAAGATTAGGCTGTTTGAAAATACAACACACGTAAAAATTGGAAAGGGAGTGAGACAAGGTGACACCATATCTCCGAAGCTCTTTAATGCCACATTGGAGGGTGTTTTTCAGTCGCTGAGCTGGGAAAACAAGGGGATAAAGATTAATGGAGATTATCTAACCCACCTTCGTTTTGCTGATGACGTAGTCATTTTTGCAACTACCCCATCAGAGCTGCAGAGTATGATCCAGGAACTTGCTGACAAGAGTAAAGAAGTGGGATTAAAAATGAACTTTCAGAAGACAAAAGTGATGTTCAATGCTTTTACAAGAAATGAAGATTTATCGATTGATGGAGAAAAGCTGGAGATAACAGACACGTACGTTTATCTTGGACAGCAGATATCAAGTGAGGGTCACATTGATGAAGAAATTAATCGGCGTACAAAACTTGCCTGGAGAGCTTTTGGAAGAAACAGCATAATTTTCAAGAGCAATATGCCATTATGTCTTAAAAGAAAAGTGTTTGATCAATGCATCCTTCCAGTGCTTACGTATGGTGCAGAGACGTGGACCTTAACTAAAAGAGACATACAAAGGCTGCAGACAACTCAAAGAAGCATGGAGAGGTGCATGCTTGGTGTAACCAGGAGAGATAAGAAGAGGAACTCGTGGATCCGAAAAATGACTAGAGTGGAAGACATCATGATCAGAGTTAAATCCCTGAAATGGCAATGGGCTGGACAAACTGCCAGAAGGACAGATCATCGATGGACAGCCGAAATTTTAGATTGGATTCCAAGGGACAGGAAAAGACCCAGAAGAAGACCACATGGGAGATGGGTGGATGAAATTCGAAAGTATGCAGGGGTGACATGGAGGAGACTGGCACAAGACAGACCGTTGTGGAGGAAACTTGGGGAGACCTTCGTCCAGCAGTGGATTGATAATGGTTGACAATGATGATGATGATGATATCACACTTGCAGTAATTCAGACTTCCAACTTCCGAGGAAGTTTGAATTACTGCAAGTGTGAAAAGGGGGCATTAGCCGAAAGAACGGATAAGTAGATATAGTGTATATCACACTTGCAGTAATTCAGACTTCCAACTTGCGAGGAAGTTTGAATTTCTGCAAGTGTGAAAAGGGGGCATAAGCCGAAAGAACGGATTAGTAGATGTAGTGTATATCACACTTGCAGTAATTCAGACTTCCAACTTCCGAGGAAGTTTGAATTTCTGCAAGTGTGAAAAGGGGGCATTAGCCGAAAGAACGGATTAGTAAATATAGTGTATATCACACTTGCAGTAATTCAGACTTCCAACTTGCGAGGAAGTTTGAATTTCTGCAAGTGTGAAAAGGGGGCATAAGCCGAAAGAACGGATTAGTAGATGTAGTGTATATCACACTTGCAGTAATTCAGACTTCCAACTTCCGAGGAAGTTTGAATTTCTGCAAGTGTGAAAAGGGGCATTAGCCGAAAGAACGGATTAGTAGATGTAGTGTATATCACACTTGCAGTAATTCAGACTTCCAACTTCCGAGGAAGTTTGGATTTCTGCAAGTGTGAAAAGGGGGCATAAGCCGAAAGAACGGATTAGTAGATGTAGTGTATATCACACTTGCAGTAATTCAGACTTCCAACTTCCGAGGAAGTTTGAATTTCTGCAAGTGTGAAAAGGGGGCATTAGCCGAAAGAACGGATTAGTAGATGTAGTGTATATCACACTTGCAGTAATTCAGACTTCCAACTTCCGAGGAAGTTTGAATTTCTGCAAGTGTGAAAAGGGGGCATTAGCCGAAAGAACGGACTAGTAGATATAGTGTATATCACACTTGCAGTAATTCAGACTTCCAACTTCCGAGGAAGTTTGAATTACTGCAAGTGTGAAAAGGGGGCATTAGCCGAAAGAACGGATTAGTAGATGTAGTGTATATCACACTTGCAGTAATTCAGACTTCCAACTTCCGAGGAAGTTTGAATTTCTGCAAGTGTGAAAAGGGGGCATTAGCCGAAAGAACGGATTAGTAGATGTAGTGTATATCACACTTGCAGTAATTCAGACTTCCAACTTCCGAGGAAGTTTGAATTTATGCAAGTGTGAAAAGGGGGCATTAGCCGAAAGAACGGATTAGTAGATGTTGTGTATATCACACTTGCAGTAATTCAGACTTCCAACTTCCGAGGAAGTTTGAATTTCTGCAAGTGTGAAAAGGGGGCATTAGCCGAAAGAACGGATTAGTAGATGTAGTGTATCACACTTGCAGTAATTCAGACTTCCAACTTCCGAGGAAGTTTGAATTTCTGCAAGTGTGGAAGGGGGCATTAGCCGAAAGAACGGATTAGTAGATGTAGTGTATATCACACTTGCAGTAATTCAGACTTCCAACTTCCGAGGAAGTTTGAATTACTGCAAGTGTGAAAAGGGGGCATTAGCCGAAAGAACGGATTAGTAGATGTAGTGTATATCACACTTGCAGTAATTCAGACTTCCAACTTCCGAGGAAGTTTGAATTTCTGCAAGTGTGAAAAGGGGGCATAAGCCGAAAGAACGGATTAATAGATGTAGTGTATATCACACTTGCAGTAATTCAGACTTCCAACTTCCGAGGAAGTTTGAATTACTGCAAGTGTGAAAAGGGGGCATTAGCCGAAAGAACGGATTAGTAGATGTAGTGTATATCACACTTGCAGTAATTCAGACTTCCAACTTCCGAGGAAGTTTGAATTTCTGCAAGTGTGAAAAGGGGGCATTAGCCGAAAGAACGGACTAGTAGATATAGTGTATATCACACTTGCAGTAATTCAGACTTCCAACTTCCGAGGAAGTTTGAATTACTGCAAGTGTAAAAAGGGGGCATTAGCCGAAAGAACGGATTAGTAGATGTAGTGTATATCACACTTGCAGTAATTCAGACTTCCAACTTCCGAGGAAGTTTGAATTTCTGCAAGTGTGAAAAGGGGGCATTAGCCGAAAGAACGGATTAGTAGATGTAGTGTATATCACACTTGCAGTAATTCAGACTTCCAACTTCCGAGGAAGTTTGAATTTATGCAAGTGTGAAAAGGGGGCATTAGCCGAAAGAACGGATTAGTAGATGTAGTGTATATCACACTTGCAGTAATTCAGACTTCCAACTTCCGAGGAAGTTTGAATTTCTGCAAGTGTGAAAAGGGGGCATTAGCCGAAAGAACGGATTAGTAGATGTAGTGTATCACACTTGCAGTAATTCAGACTTCCAACTTCCGAGGAAGTTTGAATTTCTGCAAGTGTGAAGGGGGGCATTAGCCGAAAGAACGGATTAGTAGATGTAGTGTATATCACACTTGCAGTAATTCAGACTTCCAACTTCCGAGGAAGTTTGAATTACTGCAAGTGTGAAAAGGGGGCATTAGCCGAAAGAACGGATTAGTAGATGTAGTGTATATCACACTTGCAGTAATTCAGACTTCCAACTTCCGAAGAAGTTTGAATTTCTGCAAGTGTGAAAAGGGGGCATAAGCCGAAAGAACGGATTAATAGATGTAGTGTATATCACACTTGCAGTAATTCAGACTTCCAACTTCCGAGGAAGTTTGAATTACTGCAAGTGTGAAAAGGGGGCATTAGCCGAAAGAACGGATTAGTAGATGTAGTGTATATCACACTTGCAGTAATTCAGACTTCCAACTTCCGAGGAAGTTTGAATTTCTGCAAGTGTGAAAAGGGTGCATTAGCCGAAAGAACGGATTAGTAGATATAGTGTATATCACACTTGCAGTAATTCAGACTTCCAACTTGCGAGGAAGTTTGATTTACTGCAAGTGTGAAAAGGGGCATAAGCCGAAAGAATGGATTAGTAGATGTAGTGTATATCACACTTGCAGTAATCAGACTTTCAACTTGCGAGGAAGTTTGAATTACTGCAAGTGTGAAAAGGGGGCATTAGCCGAAAGAACGGATTAGTAGATGTAGTGTATATCACACTTGCAGTAATTCAGACTTCCAACTTGCGAGGAAGTTTGAATTACTGCAAGTGTGAAAAGGGGGCATAAGCCGAAAGAACGGATTAGTAGATGTAGTGTATATCACACTTGCAGTAATCAGACTTCCAACTTGCGAGGAAGTTTGAATTACTGCAAGTGTGAAAAGGGGGCATTAGCCGAAAGAACGGATTAGTAGATGTAGTGTATATCACACTTGCAGTAATTCAGACTTCCAACTTCCGAGGAAGTTTGAATTTCGGCAAGTGTGAAAAGGAGGCATTAGCCGAAAGAACGGATTAGTAGATATAGTGTATATCACACTTGCAGTAATTCAGACTTCCAACTTCCGAGGAAGTTTGAATTTCTGCAAGTGTGAAAAGGGGGCATAAGCCGAAAGAACGGATTAGTAGATGTAGTGTATATCACACTTGCAGTAATTCAGACTTCCAACTTCCGAGGAAGTTTGAATTTCTGCAAGTGTGAAAAGGGGGCATTAGCCGAAAGAACGGATTAGTAGATGTAGTGTATATCACTTGCAGTAATTCAGACTTCCAACTTCCGAGGAAGTTTGAATTTCTGCAAGTGTGAAAAGGGGGCATTAGCTGAAAGAACGGATTAGTAGATGTAGTGTATATCACACTTGCAGTAATTCAGACTTCCAACTTCCAAGGAAGTTTGAATTACTGCAAGTGTGAAAAGGGGGCATTAGCCGAAAGAACGGATTAGTAGATGTAGTGTATATCACACTTGCAGTAATTCAGACTTCCAACTTCCGAGGAAGTTTGAATTTCTGCAAGTGTGAAAAGGGGGCATAAGCCGAAAGAACGGATTAGTAGATGTAGTGTATATCACACTTGCAGTAATTCAGACTTCCAACTTCCGAGGAAGTTTGAATTACTGCAATTGTGAAAAGGGGGCATTAGCCGAAAGAACGGATTAGTAGATGTAGTGTATATCACACTTGCAGTAATTCAGACTTCCAACTTCCGAGGAAGTTTGAATTTCTGCAAGTGTGAAAAGGGGGCATAAGCCGAAAGAACGGATTAGTAGATGTAGTGTATATCACACTTGCAGTAATTCAGACTTCCAACTTCCGAGGAAGTTTGAATTACTGCAAGTGTGAAAAGGGGGCATTAGCCGAAAGAACGGATTAGTAGATGTAGTGTATATCACACTTGCAGTAATTCAGACTTCCAACTTCCGAGGAAGTTTGAATTACTGCAAGTGTGAAAAAGGGCATTAGCCGAAAGAACGGATTAGTAGATGTAGTGTATATCACACTTGCAGTAATTCAGACTTCCAACTTCCGAGGAAGTTTGAATTTCTGCAAGTGTGAAAAGGGGGCATAAGCCGAAAGAACGGATTAGTAGATGTAGTGTATATCACACTTGCAGTAATTCAGACTTCCAACTTGCGAGGAAGTTTGAATTTCTGCAAGTGTGAAAAGGCATAAGCCGAAAGAACGGATTAGTAGATGTAGTGTATATCACACTTGCAGTAATTCAGACTTCCAACTTCCGAGGAAGTTTGAATTTCTGCAAGTGTGAAAAGGGGGCATTAGCCGAAAGAACGGATTAGTAGATGTAGTGTATATCACACTTGCAGTAATTCAGACTTCCAACTTCCGAGGAAGTTTGAATTACTGCAAGTGTGAAAAGACATTAGCCGAAAGAACGGATTAGTAGATGTAGTGTATATCACACTTGCAGTAATTCAGACTTCCAACTTCCGAGGAAGTTTGAATTTCTGCAAGTGTGAAAAGGGGGCATAAGCCGAAAGAACGGATTAGTAGATGTAGTGTATATCACACTTGCAGTAATTCAGACTTCCAACTTCCGAGGAAGTTTGAATTACTGCAAGTGTGAAAAGGGGGCATTAGCCGAAAGAACGGATTAGTAGATGTAGTGTATATCACACTTGCAGTAATTCAGACTTCCAACTTCCGAGGAAGTTTGAATTTCTGCAAGTGTGAAAAGGGGGCATAAGCCGAAAGAACGGATTAGTAGATGTAGTGTATATCACACTTGCAGTAATTCAGACTTCCAACTTCCGAGGAAGTTTGAATTACTGCAAGTGTGAAAGGCATTAGCCGAAAGAACGGATTAGTAGATGTAGTGTATATCACACTTGCAGTAATTCAGACTTCCAACTTCCGAGGAAGTTTGAATTACTGCAAGTGTGAAAAGGGGGCATTAGCCGAAAGAACGGATTAGTAGATGTAGTGTATATCACACTTGCAGTAATTCAGACTTCCAACTTCCGAGGAAGTTTGAATTTCTGCAAGTGTGAAAAGGGGCATAAGCCGAAAGAACGGATTAGTAGATGTAGTGTATATCACACTTGCAGTAATTCAGACTTCCAACTTGCGAGGAAGTTTGAATTTCTGCAAGTGTGAAAAGGGGGCATAAGCCGAAAGAACGGATTAGTAGATGTAGTGTATATCACACTTGCAGTAATTCAGACTTCCAACTTCCGAGGAAGTTTGAATTTCTGCAAGTGTGAAAAAGGGGGCATTAGCCGAAAGAACGGATTAGTAGATGTAGTGTATATCACACTTGCAGTAATTCAGACTTCCAACTTCCGAGGAAGTTTGAATTACTGCAAGTGTGAAAAGGGGCATAAGCCGAAAGAACGGATTAGTAGATGTAGTGTATTGCACCTCAACGCTAAACTTGAACGTGGCAAGCTCGTAAGACAAACAAAATCTATTGACATAACCAACCTCAAAAAACACCATAATACCTTCAAGTTAGAACTGAAGAACAGGTTCTCTGCTTTAGAAGGCCTAACATCGGAAGAAGTGGACATCTCTGAAGTTAACAGAAAAGTAACCAAAGCTCTTATGGAAACAGCAACAAAATTAGCTGGGTCTAAGAACAAGTTGCATGTGAACAAATTATCAGGAAAAACCAAAATGTTGATGCAAAAAAGAAGAGAGATTAGGACAACTAAAGAAGATGTGACTTCCAAAGTGGAATATATAGAGCTATGCAAGACAGTAAGAAAAAGTATCACTGAAGACGTAAGGAAATCCAACTGTGAACTAGTGAGGAAAGCAATTGAAAACAACCAAAGCCTAAAGATAGCAAAGGGACATCTCAGTAAGGGAAGAAAACAGATTATGGCACTGAGAAAAGAAGATGGTTCTGTAACAAGAAATAGAGGCGAAATTTTGACAAGAGTGAAAGATTTCTACTCCAAATTATATGAAAGGGATGATATATGCACTCCAGACATCATGAAAGATACCAGTACCAGAGTTCCTCCAGTCCTTCCAGCAGAAGTTGCACATGCAATCAAGAACATGAAGCGAGGAAAAGCTCCAGGAGAAGATGGAATTACTGTAGACATCATACAAGAAGCAAGTGGAGAAATCGAAACAGTACTCGCCCAAATTTTCACTCGATGCCTTAATGAAGGAAAGATTCCTGAGGATTGGAACACCGCTACAATGATCCTGCTACATAAGAAAGGTGACATTGAGGATCTCGGAAACTACAGACCTATCAGCCTCCTATCAGTAGTTTATAAAATCTTCACTAAAGTTCTTTCACACCGCTTGAAGGTAACACTGGACATGGCTCAACCGAGAGAACAAGCTGGATTCAGGAGTGGCTACAGCACAATAGATCATATCCACGTGCTGAGAGAACTAATTGAAAGAGCGAGGGAATATGAACTTCCATTGTGCATGGCTTTTATCGATTATGAAAAAAGCCTTTGATTCGGTGAAACCATCAGCAGTTACAATGGCTCTGAAAACCTGCGGTATTGAAGATGCATACATTAATATTATTAATAACATCTATGAAACTGCAAGTGCAAAGATTAGGCTGTTTGAAAATACAACACACGTAAAAATTGGAAAGGGAGTGAGACAAGGTGACACCATATCTCCGAAGCTCTTTAATGCCACATTGGAGGGTGTTTTTCAGTCGCTGAGCTGGGAAAACAAGGGGATAAAGATTAATGGAGATTATCTAACCCACCTTCGTTTTGCTGATGACGTAGTCATTTTTGCAACTACCCCATCAGAGCTGCAGAGTATGATCCAGGAACTTGCTGACAAGAGTAAAGAAGTGGGATTAAAAATGAACTTTCAGAAGACAAAAGTGATGTTCAATGCTTTTACAAGAAATGAAGATTTATCGATTGATGGAGAAAAGCTGGAGATAACAGACACGTACGTTTATCTTGGACAGCAGATATCAAGTGAGGGTCACATTGATGAAGAAATTAATCGGCGTACAAAACTTGCCTGGAGAGCTTTTGGAAGAAACAGCATAATTTTCAAGAGCAATATGCCATTATGTCTTAAAAGAAAAGTGTTTGATCAATGCATCCTTCCAGTGCTTACGTATGGTGCAGAGACGTGGACCTTAACTAAAAGAGACATACAAAGGCTGCAGACAACTCAAAGAAGCATGGAGAGGTGCATGCTTGGTGTAACCAGGAGAGATAAGAAGAGGAACTCGTGGATCCGAAAAATGACTAGAGTGGAAGACATCATGATCAGAGTTAAATCCCTGAAATGGCAATGGGCTGGACATACTGCCAGAAGGACAGATCATCGATGGACAGCCGAAATTTTAGATTGGATTCCAAGGGACAGGAAAAGACCCAGAAGAAGACCACATGGGAGATGGGTGGATGAAATTCGAAAGTATGCAGGGGTGACATGGAGGAGACTGGCACAAGACAGACCGTTGTGGAGGAAACTTGGGGAGACCTTCGTCCAGCAGTGGATTCATAATGGTTGACAATGATGATGATGATGATATCACACTTGCAGTAATTCAGACTTCCAACTTCCGAGGAAGTTTGAATTACTGCAAGTGTGAAAAGGGGAGCATTAGCCGAAAGAACGGATAAGTAGATATAGTGTATATCACACTTGCAGTAATTCAGACTTCCAACTTGCGAGGAAGTTTGAATTTCTGCAAGTGTGAAAAGGGGCATAAGCCGAAAGAACGGATTAGTAGATGTAGTGTATATCACACTTGCAGTAATTCAGACTTCCAACTTCCGAGGAAGTTTGAATTACTGCAAGTGTGAAAAGGGGGCATTAGCCGAAAGAACGGATTAGTAGATGTAGTGTATATCACACTTGCAGTAATCAGACTTCCAACTTCCGAGGAAGTTTGAATTTCTGCAAGTGTGAAAAGGGGCATTAGCCGAAAGAACGGATTAGTAGATGTAGTGTATATCACACTTGCAGTAATTCAGACTTCCAACTTCCGAGGAAGTTTGAATTACTGCAAGTGTGAAAAGGGGGCATTAGCCGAAAGAACGGATTAGTAGATGTAGTGTATATCACACTTGCAGTAATTCAGACTTCCAACTTCCGAGGAAGTTTGAATTTCTGCAAGTGTGAAAAGGGGGCATAAGCCGAAAGAACGGATTAGTAGATGTAGTGTATATCACACTTGCAGTAATTCAGACTTCCAACTTCCGAGGAAGTTTGAATTACTGCAAGTGTGAAAAGAGGCATTAGCCGAAAGAACGGATTAGTAGATGTAGTGTATATCACACTTGCAGTAATTCAGACTTCCAACTTCCGAGGAAGTTTGAATTTCTGCAAGTGTGAAAAGGGGGCATAAGCCGAAAGAACGGATTAGTAGATGTAGTGTATATCACACTTGCAGTAATTCAGACTTCCAACTTCCGAGGAAGTTTGAATTACTGCAAGTGTGAAAAAGGGAGGCATTAGCCGAAAGAACGGATTAGTAGATGTAGTGTATATCACACTTGCAGTAATTCAGACTTCCAACTTCCGAGGAAGTTTGAATTACTGCAAGTGTGAAAACGGGGCATTAGCCGAAAGAACGGATTAGTAGATGTAGTGTATATCACACTTGCAGTAATTCAGACTTCCAACTTCCGAGGAAGTTTGAATTTCTGCAAAAGTGTGAAAAAGGGGCATAAGCCGAAAGAACGGATTAGTAGATGTAGTGTATATCACACTTGCAGTAATTCAGACTTCCAACTTGCGAGGAAGTTTGAATTTCTGCAAGTGTGAAAAGGGGGCATAAGCCGAAAGAACGGATTAGTAGATGTAGTGTATATCACACTTGCAGTAATTCAGACTTCCAACTTCCGAGGAAGTTTGAATTTCTGCAAGTGTGAAAAGGGGGCATTAGCCGAAAGAACGGATTAGTAGATGTAGTGTATATCACACTTGCAGTAATTCAGACTTCCAACTTCCGAGGAAGTTTGAATTACTGCAAGTGTGAAAAGGGGGCATAAGCCGAAAGAACGGATTAGTAGATGTAGTGTATTGCACCTCAACGCTAAACTTGAACGTGGCAAGCTCGTAAGACAAACAAAATCTATTGACATAACCAACCTCAAAAACACCATAATACCTTCAAGTTAGAACTGAAGAACAGGTTCTCTGCTTTAGAAGGCCTAACATCGGAAGAAGTGGACATCTCTGAAGTTAACAGAAAAGTAACCAAAGCTCTTATGGAAACAGCAACAAAATTAGCTGGGTCTAAGAACAAGTTGCATGTGAACAAATTATCAGGAAAAACCAAAATGTTGATGCAAAAAAGAAGAGAGATTAGGACAACTAAAGAAGATGTGACTTCCAAAGTGGAATATATAGAGCTATGCAAGACAGTAAGAAAAAGTATCACTGAAGACGTAAGGAAATCCAACTGTGAACTAGTGAGGAAAGCAATTGAAAACAACCAAAGCCTAAAGATAGCAAAGGGACATCTCAGTAAGGGAAGAAAACAGATTATGGCACTGAGAAAAGAAGATGGTTCTGTAACAAGAAATAGAGGCGAAATTTTGACAAGAGTGAAAGATTTCTACTCCAAATTATATGAAAGGGATGATATATGCACTCCAGACATCATGAAAGATACCAGTACCAGAGTTCCTCCAGTCCTTCCAGCAGAAGTTGCACACATGCAATCAAGAACATGAAGCGAGGAAAAGCTCCAGGAGAAGATGGAATTACTGTAGACATCATACAAGAAGCAAGTGGAGAAATCGAAACAGTACTCGCCCAAATTTTCACTCGATGCCTTAATGAAGGAAAGATTCCTGAGGATTGGAACACCGCTACAATGATCCTGCTACATAAGAAAGGTGACATTGAGGATCTCGGAAACTACAGACCTATCAGCCTCCTATCAGTAGTTTATAAAATCTTCACTAAAGTTCTTTCACACCGCTTGAAGGTAACACTGGACATGGCTCAACCGAGAGAACAAGCTGGATTCAGGAGTGGCTACAGCACAATAGATCATATCCACGTGCTGAGAGAACTAATTGAAAGAGCGAGGGAATATGAACTTCCATTGTGCATGGCTTTTATCGATTATGAAAAAAGCCTTTGATTCGGTGAAACCATCAGCAGTTACAATGGCTCTGAAAACCTGCGGTATTGAAGATGCATACATTAATATTATTAATAACATCTATGAAAATGCAAGTGCAAAGATTAGGCTGTTTGAAAATACAACACACGTAAAAATTGGAAAGGAGTGAGACAAGGTGACATTATCTCCGAAGCTCTTTAATGCCACATTGGAGGGTGTTTTTCAGTCGCTGAGCTGGGAAAACAAGGGGATAAAGATTAATGGAGATTATCTAACCCACCTTCGTTTTGCTGATGACGTAGTCATTTTTGCAACTACCCCATCAGAGCTGCAGAGTATGATCCAGGAACTTGCTGACAAGAGTAAAGAAGTGGGATTAAAAATGAACTTTCAGAAGACAAAAGTGATGTTCAATGCTTTTACAAGAAATGAAGATTTATCGATTGATGGAGAAAAGCTGGAGATAACAGAACACGTACGTTTATCTTGGACAGCAGATATCAAGTGAGGGTCACATTGATGAAGAAATTAATCGGCGTACAAAACTTGCCTGGAGAGCTTTTGGAAGAAACAGCATAATTTTCAAGAGCAATATGCCATTATGTCTTAAAAGAAAAGTGTTTGATCAATGCATCCTTCAGTGCTTACGTATGGTGCAGAGACGTGGACCTTAACTAAAAGAGACATACAAAGGCTGCAGACAACTCAAAGAAGCATGGAGAGGTGCATGCTTGGTGTAACCAGGAGAGATAAGAAGAGGAACTCGTGGATCCGAAAAATGACTAGAGTGGAAGACATCATGATCAGAGTTAAATCCCTGAAATGGCAATGGGCTGGACATACTGCCAGAAGGACAGATCATCGATGGACAGCCGAAATTTACAGATTGGATTCCAAGGGACAGGAAAAGACCCAGAAGAAGACCACATGGGAGATGGGTGGATGAAATTCGAAAGTATGCAGGGGTGACATGGAGGAGACTGGCACAAGACAGACCGTTGTGGAGGAAACTTGGGGAGACCTTCGTCCAGCAGTGGATTCATAATGGTTGACAATGATGATGATGATGATATCACACTTGCAGTAATTCAGACTTCCAACTGGGAAGTTTGAATTACAAGTGTGAAAAGGGGCATTAGCCGAAAGAACGGATAAGTAGATATAGTGTATATCACACTTGCAGTAATTCAGACTTCCAACTTGCGAGGAAGTTTGAATTTCTGCAAGTGTGAAAAGGGGGCATAAGCCGAAAGAACGGATTAGTAGATGTAGTGATATCACACTTGCAGTAATTCAGACTTCCAACTTCCGAGGAAGTTTGAATTACTGCAGAGTGTGAAAAGGGGGCATTAGCCGAAAGAACGGATTAGTAGATGTAGTGTATATCACACTTGCAGTAATCAGACTTCCAACTTCCGAGGAAGTTTGAATTTCTGCAAGTGTGAAAAGGGGAGCATTAGCCGAAAGAACGGATTAGTAGATGTAGTGTATATCACACTTGCAGTAATTCAGACTTCCAACTTCCGAGGAAGTTTGAATTACTGCAAGTGTGAAAAGGGGGCATTAGCCGAAAGAACGGATTAGTAGATGTAGTGTATATCACACTTGCAGTAATTCAGACTTCCAACTTCCGAGGAAGTTTGAATTTCTGCAAGTGTGAAAAGGGGGCATAAGCCGAAAGAACGGATTAGTAGATGTAGTGTATATCACACTTGCAGTAATTCAGACTTCCAACTTCCGAGGAAGTTTGAATTACTGCAAGTGTGAAAAGGGGGCATTAGCCGAAAGAACGGATTAGTAGATGTAGTGTATATCACACTTGCAGTAATTCAGACTTCCAACTTCCGAGGAAGTTTGAATTTCTGCAAGTGTGAAAGAGGCATAAGCCGAAAGAACGGATTAGTAGATGTAGTGTATATCACACTTGCAGTAATTCAGACTTCCAACTTCCGAGGAAGTTTGAATTACTGCAAGTGTGAAAAGGCATTAGCCGAAAGAACGGATTAGTAGATGTAGTGTATATCACACTTGCAGTAATTCAGACTTCCAACTTCCGAGGAAGTTTGAATTACTGCAAGTGTGAAAAGGGGCATTAGCCGAAAGAACGGATTAGTAGATGTAGTGTATATCACACTTGCAGTAATTCAGACTTCCAACTTCCGAGGAAGTTTGAATTTCTGCAAGTGTGAAAAGCATAAGCCGAAAGAACGGATTAGTAGATGTAGTGTATATCACACTTGCAGTAATTCAGACTTCCAACTTGCGAGGAAGTTTGAATTTCTGCAAGTGTGAAAAGGGGGCATAAGCCGAAAGAACGGATTAGTAGATGTAGTGTATATCACACTTGCAGTAATTCAGACTTCCAACTTCCGAGGAAGTTTGAATTTCTGCAAAGTGTGAAAAGGGGGCATTAGCCGAAAAGAACGGATTAGTAGATGTAGTGTATATCACACTTGCAGTAATTCAGACTTCCAACTTCCGAGGAAGTTTGAATTACTGCCAAGTGTGAAAAGGGGGCATAAGCCGAAAGAACGGATTAGTAGATGTAGTGTATTGCACCTCAACGCTAAACTTGAACGTGGCAAGCTCGTAAGACAAACAAAATCTATTGACATAACCAACCTCAAAAAACACCATTATACCTTCAAGTTGGAACTGAAGAATAGGTTCTCTGCTTTAGAAGGCCTAACATCGGAAGAAGTGGACATCTCTGAAGTTAACAGAAAAGTAACCAAAGCTCTTATGGAAACAGCAACAAAATTAGCTGGGTCTAAGAACAAGTTGCATGTGAACAAATTATCAGGAAAAACCAAAATGTTGATGCAAAAAAGAAGAGAGATTAGGACAACTAAAGAAGATGTGACTTCCAAAGTGGAATATATAGAGCTATGCAAGACAGTAAGAAAAAGTATCACTGAAGACGTAAGGAAATCCAACTGTGAACTAGTGAGGAAAGCAATTGAAAACAACCAAAGCCTAAAGATAGCAAAGGGACATCTCAGTAAGGGAAGAAAACAGATTATGGCACTGAGAAAAGAAGATGGTTCTGTAACAAGAAATAGAGGCGAAATTTTGACAAAGAGTGAAAGATTTCTACTCCAAATTATATGAAAGGGATGATATATGCACTCCAGACATCATGAAAGATACCAGTACCAGAGTTCCTCCAGTCCTTCCAGCAGAAGTTGCACATGCAATCAAGAACATGAAGCGAGGAAAAGCTCCAGGAGAAGATGGAATTACTGTAGACATCATACAAGAAGCAAGTGGAGAAATCGGGAAACAGTACTCGCCCAAATTTTCACTCGATGCCTTAATGAAGGAAAGATTCCTGAGGATTGGAACACCGCTACAATGATCCTGCTACATAAGAAAGGTGACATTGAGGATCTCCGGAAACTACAGACCTATCAGCCTCCTATCAGTAGTTTATAAAATCTTCACTAAAGTTCTTTCACACCGCTTGAAGGTAACACTGGACATGGCTCAACCGAGAGAACAAGCTGGATTCAGGAGTGGCTACAGCACAATAGATCATATCCACGTGCTGAGAGAACTAATTGAAAGAGCGAGGGAATATGAACTTCCATTGTGCATGGCTTTTATCGATTATGAAAAAGCCTTTGATTCGGTGAAACCATCAGCAGTTACAATGGCTCTGAAAACCTGCGGTATTGAAGATGCATACATTAATATTATTAATAACATCTATGAAAATGCAAGTGCAAAGATTAGGCTGTTTGAAAATACAACACACGTAAAAATTGGAAAGGGAGTGAGACAAGGTGACACCATATCTCCGAAGCTCTTTAATGCCACATTGGAGGGTGTTTTTCAGTCGCTGAGCTGGGAAAACAAGGGGATAAAGATTAATGGAGATTATCTAACCCACCTTCGTTTTGCTGATGACGTAGTCATTTTTGCAACTACCCCATCAGAGCTGCAGAGTATGATCCAGGAACTTGCTGACAAGAGTAAAGAAGTGGGATTAAAAATGAACTTTCAGAAGACAAAAGTGATGTTCAATGCTTTTACAAGAAATGAAGATTTATCGATTGATGGAGAAAAGCTGGAGATAACAGACACGTACGTTTATCTTGGACAGCAGATATCAAGTGAGGGTCACATTGATGAAGAAATTAATCGGCGTACAAAACTTGCCTGGAGAGCTTTTTGGAAGAGAAACAGCATAATTTTCAAGGCAATATGCCATTATGTCTTAAAGAAAAAGTGTTTGATCAATGCATCCTTCCAGTGCTTACGTATGGTGCAGAGACGTGGACCTTAACTAAAAGAGACATACAAAGGCTGCAGACAACTCAAAGAAGCATGGAGAGGTGCATGCTTGGTGTAACCAGGAGAGATAAGAAGAGGAACTCGTGGATCCGAAAAATGACTAAGTGGAAGACATCATGATCAGAGTTAAATCCCTGAAATGGCAATGGGCTGGACAAAGTTGCAGAAGGACAGATCATCGATGGACAGCCGAAATTTTAGATTGGATTCAAGGGACAGAAAAAGACCCAGAAGAAGACCACATGGGAGATGGGTGGATGAAATTCGAAAGTATGCAGGGGTGACATGGAGGAGACTGGCACAAGACAGACCGTTGTGGAGGAAACTTGGGGAGACCTTCGTTCCAGCAGTGGATTGATAATGGTTGACAATGATGATGATGATGATATCACACTTGCAGTAATTCAGACTTCCAACTTCCGAGGAAGTTTGAATTACTGCAAGTGTGAAAAGGGGGCATTAGCCGAAAGAACGGATAAGTAGATATAGTGTATATCACACTTGCAGTAATTCAGACTTCCAACTTGCGAGGAAGTTTGAATTTCTGCAAGTGTGAAAAGGGGGCATAAGCCGAAAGAACGGATTAGTAGATGTAGTGTATATCACACTTGCAGTAATTCAGACTTCCAACTTCCGAGGAAGTTTGAATTACTGCAAGTGTGAAAAGGGGCATTAGCCGAAAGAACGGATTAGTAGATGTAGTGTATATCACACTTGCAGTAATTCAGACTTCCAACTTCCGAGGAAGTTTGAATTTCTACAAGTGTGAAAAGGGGGCATTAGCCGAAAAAGAACGGATTAGTAAATATAGTGTATATCACACTTGCAGTAATTCAGACTTCCAACTTGCGAGGAAGTTTGAATTTCTGCAAGTGTGAAAAGGGGGCATAAGCCGAAAGAACGGATTAGTAGATGTAGTGTATATCACACTTGCAGTAATTCAGAACTTCCAACTTCCGAGGAAGTTTGAATTTCTGCAAAGTGTGAAAAAGGGGGCATTAGCCGAAAGAACGGATTAGTAGATGTAGTGTATATCACACTTGCAGTAATTCAGACTTCCAACTTCCGAGGAAGTTTGGATTTCTGCAAGTGTGAAAAGGGGCATAAGCCGAAAGAACGGATTAGTAGATGTAGTGTATATCGCACTTGCAGTAATTCAGACTTCCAACTTCCGAGGAAGTTTGAATTTCTGCAAGTGTGAAAAGAGAACATTAGCCGAAGAACGGATTAGTAGATGTAGTGTATATCACACTTGCAGTAATTCAGACTTCCAACTTCCGAGGAAGTTTGAATTTCTGCAAGTGTGAAGGGGGCATTAGCCGAAAGAACGGACTAGTAGATATAGTGTATATCACACTTGCGGTAATTCAGACTTCCAACTTCCGAGGAAGTTTGAATTACTGCAAGTGTGAAAAGGGGGGCATTAGCCGAAAGAACGGATTAGTAGATGTAGTGTATATCACACTTGCAGTAATTCAGACTTCCAACTTCCGAGGAAGTTTGAATTTCTGCAAGTGTGAAAAGGGCATTAGCCGAAAGAACGGATTAGTAGATGTAGTGTATATCACACTTGCAGTAATTCAGACTTCCAACTTCCGAGGAAGTTTGAATTTATGCAAGTGTGAAAAAGGTGCATTAGCCGAAAGAACGGATTAGTAGATGTAGTGTATATCACACTTGCAGTAATTCAGACTTCCAACTTCCGAGGAAGTTTGAATTTCTGCAAGTGTGAAAAAGAGACATTAGCCGAAAGAACGGATTAGTAGATGTAGTGTATCACACTTGCAGTAATTCAGACTTCCAACTTCCGAGGAAGTTTGAATTTCTACAAGTGTGGAAAAAGAGCATTAGCCGAAAGAACGGATTAGTAGATGTAGTGTATATCACACTTGCAGTAATTCAGACTTCCAACTTCCGAGGAAGTTTGAATTACTACAAGTGTGAAAGGGCATTAGCCGAAAGAACGGATTAGTAGATGTAGTGTATATCACACTTGCAGTAATTCAGACTTCCAACTTCCGAGGAAGTTTGAATTTCTGCAAGAAGTGTGAAAAGGGGCATAAGCCGAAAGAACGGATTAATAGATGTAGTGTATATCACACTTGCAGTAATTCAGACTTCCAACTTCCGAGGAAGTTTGAATTACTGCAAGTGTGAAAAGGGGGCATTAGCCGAAAGAACGGATTAGTAGATGTAGTGTATATCACACTTGCAGTAATTCAGACTTCCAACTTCCGAGGAAGTTTGAATTTCTGCAAGTGTGAAAAGGGGCATTAGCCGAAAGAACGGACTAGTAGATATAGTGTATATCACACTTGCAGTAATTCAGACTTCCAACTTCCGAGGAAGTTTGAATTACTGCAAGTGTGAAAAAGGGGGCATTAGCCGAAAGAACGGATTAGTAGATGTAGTGTATATCACACTTGCAGTAATTCAGACTTCCAACTTCCGAGGAAGTTTGAATTTCTGCAAGTGTGAAAAGGGGGCATTAGCCGAAAGAACGGATTAGTAGATGTAGTGTATATCACACTTGCAGTAATTCAGACTTCCAACTTCCGAGGAAGTTTGAATTTATGCAAGTGTGAAAAGAGAAATTAGCCGAAAGAACGGATTAGTAGATGTAGTTTATATCACACTTGCAGTAATTCAGACTTCCAACTTCCGAGGAAGTTTGAATTACTGCAAGTGTGAAAAGGGGGCATTAGCCGAAAGAACGGATTAGTAGATGTAGTGTATATCACACTTGCAGTAATTCAGACTTCCAACTTCCGAGGAAGTTTGAATTTCTGCAAGTGTGAAAAGGGGGCATAAGCCGAAAGAACGGATTAGTAGATGTAGTGTATATCACACTTGCAGTAATTCAGACTTCCAACTTCCGAGGAAGTTTGAATTACTGCAAGTGTGAAAAGGGGGCATTAGCCGAAAGAACGGATTAGTAGATGTAGTGTATATCACACTTGCAGTAATTCAGACTTCCAACTTCCGAGGAAGTTTGAATTACTGCAAGTGTGAAAAGGGGGCATTAGCCGAAAGAACGGATTAGTAGATGTAGTGTATATCACACTTGCAGTAATTCAGACTTCCAACTTCCGAGGAAGTTTGAATTTCTGCAAGTGTGAAAAGGGGGCATTAGCCGAAAGAACGGATTAGTAGATGTAGTGTATATCACACTTGCAGTAATTCAGACTTCCAACTTCCGAGGAAGTTTGAATTTCTGCAAGTGTGAAAAGGGGGCATTAGCCGAAAGAACGGATTAGTAGATGTAGTGTATATCACACTTGCAGTAATTCAGACTTCCAACTTCCGAGGAAGTTTGAATTTCTGCAAGTGTGAAAAGGGGGCATTAGCCGAAAGAACGGATTAGTAGATGTAGTGTATATCACACTTGCAGTAATTCAGACTTCCAACTTCCGAGGAAGTTTGAATTACTGCAAGTGTGAAAAGGGGGCATTAGCCGAAAGAACGGATTAGTAGATGTAGTGTATATCACACTTGCAGTAATTCAGACTTCCAACTTCCGAGGAAGTTTGAATTTCTGCAAGTGTGAAAAGGGGGCATTAGCCGAAAGAACGGATTAGTAGATGTAGTGTATATCACACTTGCAGTAATTCAGACTTCCAACTTCCGAGGAAGTTTGAATTACTGCAAGTGTGAAAAGGGGGCATTAGCCGAAAGAACGGATTAGTAGATGTAGTGTATATCACACTTGCAGTAATTCAGACTTCCAACTTCCGAGGAAGTTTGAATTTCTGCAAGTGTGAAAAGGGGGCATTAGCCGAAAGAACGGATTAGTAGATGTAGTGTATATCACACTTGCAGTAATTCAGACTTCCAACTTCCGAGGAAGTTTGAATTTCTGCAAGTGTGAAAAGGGGGCATTAGCCGAAAGAACGGATTAGTAGATGTAGTGTATATCACACTTGCAGTAATTCAGACTTCCAACTTCCGAGGAAGTTTGAATTACTGCAAGTGTGAAAAGGGGGCATTAGCCGAAAGAACGGATTAGTAGATGTAGTGTATATCACACTTGCAGTAATTCAGACTTCCAACTTCCGAGGAAGTTTGAATTACTGCAAGTGTGAAAAGGGGGCATAAGCCGAAAGAACGGATTAGTAGATGTAGTGTATATCACACTTGCAGTAATTCAGACTTCCAACTTGCGAGGAAGTTTGAATTACTGCAAGTGTGAAAAGGGGGCATTAGCCGAAAGAACGGATTAGTAGATGTAGTGTATATCACACTTGCAGTAATTCAGACTTCCAACTTGCGAGGAAGTTTGAATTTCTGCAAGTGTGAAAAGGGTGGCATTAGCCGAAAGAACGGATTAGTAGATGTAGTGTATATCACACTTGCAGTAATTCAGACTTCCAACTTGCGAGGAAGTTTGAATTTCTGCAAGTGTGAAAAGGGGGCATAAGCCGAAAGAACGGATTAGTAGATGTAGTGTATATCACACTTGCAGTAATTCAGACTTCCAACTTGCGAGGAAGTTTGAATTACTGCAAGTGTGAAAAGGGGGCATTAGCCGAAAGAACGGATTAGTAGATGTAGTGTATATCACACTTGCAGTAATTCAGACTTCCAACTTGCGAGGAAGTTTGAATTACTGCAAGTGTGAAAAGGGGGCATTAGCCGAAAGAACGGATTAGTAGATGTAGTGTATATCACACTTGCAGTAATCAGACTTCCAACTTGCGAGGAAGTTTGAATTACTGCAAGTGTGAAAAGGGGGCATTAGCCGAAAGAACGGATTAGTAGATGTAGTGTATATCACACTTGCAGTAATTCAGACTTCCAACTTCCGAGGAAGTTTGAATTTCTGCAAGTGTGAAAAGGGGGCATTAGCCGAAAGAACGGATTAGTAGATGTAGTGTATATCACACTTGCAGTAATTCAGACTTCCAACTTCCGAGGAAGTTTGAATTTCTGCAAGTGTGAAAAGGGGGCATAAGCCGAAAGAACGGATTAGTAGATGTAGTGTATATCACACTTGCAGTAATTCAGACTTCCAACTTCCGAGGAAGTTTGAATTTCTGCAAGTGTGAAAAGGGGGCATTAGCCGAAAGAACGGATTAGTAGATGTAGTGTATATCACACTTGCAGTAATTCAGACTTCCAACTTCCGAGGAAGTTTGAATTTCTGCAAGTGTGAAAAGGGGGCATTAGCCGAAAGAACGGATTAGTAGATGTAGTGTATATCACACTTGCAGTAATTCAGACTTCCAACTTCCGAGGAAGTTTGAATTACTGCAAGTGTGAAAAGGGGGCATTAGCCGAAAGAACGGATTAGTAGATGTAGTGTATATCACACTTGCAGTAATTCAGACTTCCAACTTCCGAGGAAGTTTGAATTTCTGCAAGTGTGAAAAGGGGGCATAAGCCGAAAGAACGGATTAGTAGATGTAGTGTATATCACACTTGCAGTAATTCAGACTTCCAACTTCCGAGGAAGTTTGAATTACTGCAAGTGTGAAAAGGGGGCATTAGCCGAAAGAACGGATTAGTAGATGTAGTGTATATCACACTTGCAGTAATTCAGACTTCCAACTTCCGAGGAAGTTTGAATTTCTGCAAGTGTGAAAAGGGGGCATTAGCCGAAAGAACGGATTAGTAGATGTAGTGTATATCACACTTGCAGTAATTCAGACTTCCAACTTCCGAGGAAGTTTGAATTACTGCAAGTGTGAAAAGGGGGCATTAGCCGAAAGAACGGATTAGTAGATGTAGTGTATATCACACTTGCAGTAATTCAGACTTCCAACTTCCGAGGAAGTTTGAATTACTGCAAGTGTGAAAAGGGGGCATTAGCCGAAAGAACGGATTAGTAGATGTAGTGTATATCACACTTGCAGTAATTCAGACTTCCAACTTGCGAGGAAGTTTGAATTACTGCAAGTGTGAAAAGGGGGCATAAGCCGAAAGAACGGATTAGTAGATGTAGTGTATATCACACTTGCAGTAATTCAGACTTCCAACTTGCGAGGAAGTTTGAATTACTGCAAGTGTGAAAAGGGGGCATAAGCCGAAAGAACGGATTAGTAGATGTAGTGTATATCACACTTGCAGTAATTCAGACTTCCAACTTCCGAGGAAGTTTGAATTTCTGCAAGTGTGAAAAGGGGGCATTAGCCGAAAGAACGGATTAGTAGATGTAGTGTATATCACACTTGCAGTAATTCAGACTTCCAACTTGCGAGGAAGTTTGAATTACTGCAAGTGTGAAAAGGGGGCATTAGCCGAAAGAACGGATTAGTAGATGTAGTGTATATCACACTTGCAGTAATTCAGACTTCCAACTTGCGAGGAAGTTTGAATTACTGCAAGTGTGAAAAGGGGGCATAAGCCGAAAGAATGGATTAGTAGATGTAGTGTATATCACACTTGCAGTAATCAGACTTTCAACTTGCGAGGAAGTTTGAATTACTGCAAGTGTGAAAAGGGGGCATTAGCCGAAAGAACGGATTAGTAGATGTAGTGTATATCACACTTGCAGTAATTCAGACTTCCAACTTCCGAGGAAGTTTGAATTACTGCAAGTGTGAAAAGGGGGCATTAGCCGAAAGAACGGATTAGTAGATGTAGTGTATATCACACTTGCAGTAATTCAGACTTCCAACTTGCGAGGAAGTTTGAATTACTGCAAGTGTGAAAAGGGGGCATAAGCCGAAAGAATGGATTAGTAGATGTAGTGTATATCACACTTGCAGTAATCAGACTTTCAACTTGCGAGGAAGTTTGAATTACTGCAAGTGTGAAAAGGGGGCATAAGCCGAAAGAATGGATTAGTGGATGTAGTGTATATAACACTTGCAGTAATCAGACTTTCAACTTGCGAGGAAGTTTGAATTACTGCAAGTGTGAAAAGGGGGCATAAGCCGAAAGAATGGATTAGTGGATGTAGTGTATATCACACTTGCAGTAATCAGACTTTCAACTTGCGAGGAAGTTTGAATTACTGCAAGTGTGAAAAGGGGGCATTAGCCGAAAGAACGGATTAGTAGATATATACGCACAGATGAGTCATTACGTTATGACCACCTACCTGATAAGCTATAGGACCCCGTTTAGCCCGCAAAATGGCGGCCACTCGGTAAGGCACCGATTCGATGAAGTGGCGATAGGTATGCTGGGGTATCTGGTACCATAATGTCAACAGCAGGTCCTCCAGTTCCCGTACATTTCGAGGTGATGGTGATTTAGCGCGAACCCGCTTTTCCAAGTCGAACCACAAATGTTCGATTGGGTTCGTGTCTGGTGAATTTGGTTTGTGTCAGGGCATTAACAGAAAGTCACCAGAATGTTCCTCAAACCCCAACTTGACGATTCTGGCAGTGTGGCATGGCGTATTATCCTGCTGGTAATGACCACCACCAGTAGAGGAACACAGTTGCCATGAATGCGTGAACTTGGTCATCAACGATGTTCAGATACCTGACAGTTGTCATGGATTGTGCTATTGGGATAATGGGGCCTAAAGTGTCCCAAGAAAACCTTGCCCACAGCATAATGCCGCCGCCACCAGCCTGTTTCCACCCAATAGTGCATCCAGGCGCCATAGACTCCGTTGGTAATCATCGTATCCGTGCTCTGCCGTCTACCCGATGCACCAGGAATCTTGATTAGTGAGAACAGGCCATTTTCTTCCAATGATCCACGGTCCAATCTCGATGATCTTGGGCCCATTTCATGCGTTTTTGGCGATGACTTTCAGTGAGCATGGGGATCCGCTAGGTCTTCGGCTACGCAGGCCCATGCGCAGAAGGTTGCGATGAACTGTGTGAAGTGACACATTGTCCTGACAACCACTGCGAGGGATTTATCGCACTGTGGCCCTGCGGTCGCTGTGAACAGTGTGAGACAGTCTCCGCTCTCCTCTGGCATCAATGAGCTGTGGATGACACATGGCTGGACGACGGTTCGTCGTTTGACCATCTGTGTACCACTTTTGATACGTACTTACTATAGTGGCATGTGAACAACGCACAAGCCTTGCCGTTTCCGAGATCGTAGTTCCGACGCGCCGTGCCATCACAATTTCTCCTTTATCAAACTCCGATAAATCGGCAGTTTTTTCCATTCTGTCTCCGAATACTCTACTAACCGAAAGCCGTTCCTCCGGTTGTATATATATATACTGCTCTGTGAACTTCATCTGCGCCACCGTTCGGTCTCCAGGTGTGCTCATTTCTCGAGGCTGGGGTTAGTCATAATGTAGTGGCTCATTATTGTACACTATATCCACTAACTTTCCTCGCAAAGATAAAAAGGCCTCTCTGCGATATAGGTTGTGCTTTTCATTATTAAATATCTATTTTAAAAAAATGATTAACGACGAAGAGGAGAAATTAGCATAACAGCGGAGCGAGCAGGCAGAACGGACCGAAAAACCCCTCAGGAGATAGACTAGGGTAGGGCATGCGCATATATGCAGCATGACGTAGGTGTGTGTGTGTGGGGGGGTTGTCGAAAGGGTATAAAGCACACGGGTGGTGTACGCTCAGCAATTCGGTGGAAAGCTATTGCATGGTGTACATCGGTTTGAACGACGTCGAGTTGCTGCCACCGTGTGATATGGCCAACAGGCAATCCTGTAGACGACATCTGGATAACTCTACCCGAGGTCGCGTCATTGGGAAGTTGGAAGAAGGTCGAAGTGTGACTAGTGTGGTCGAGGAGTTCGAGATCACTCACAGCATGGTTTCACGAGCTTGGACAGCATTTCAAACGACAGGAACAGCTGTCCGAGAGTTTAGCAGTGGTCGTCCACGAACAACCACGGCAGCGGACGACCGGTATATTGTCCTACAGGCGAGAAGAGACAGACGGCAGACAGCGGGAGAAATCGCAAGACACATGCAACAGACAACAGGACGTCCGTTATCGCGTTTTACCGTGGCCAGGAGGCTGCACAAAGGTGGTCTATTTGCACGACGACCAGTACGGTGTGTGCCATTAACGCCTGCTCATCGGAGACGGCGGTTTCTGTGGTGCCAGGAACACAAGAACTGGACACATCAGTAATGGGGTCGAGTTCTCTTTACGGGTCAGAGCCGATTTAGTCTAATGAGCAATTCTGGACGTATACACATTTGGAGAGAGCAGGAAACACGCAATCACACCTCCAACATAATCGAAAGGGACCGGTTTGAAGGTGGCAGAGTTCTCGTTTGGGGCGGTATCATGCTTGGTAGCCGTACTGACCTTCACATCTTCCAAGGAGGTTCAGTCACTGGTGTCCGCTATTGTACCGAGGTTCTCCTGCCTCACGTGCGTCTGTTTAGAGATGCTGGGGCGGTATCATGCTTTGTAGCCGTACTGACCTCCACATCTTCCAAGGAGGTTCAGTCACTGGAGTCCGCTATTGTACCGAGGTTCTCCTGCCTCACGTGCGTCTGTTTAGAGGTGCTGTGGGTCCTGAGTTTCTCTTCATGAACGACAACGCTACACCTCATCGTACAGTGGCTGTCGCAGAGCTGTAGGAGAGTGAAGATATTCAACGCATGGATTGGTCCACAAGGTCCCCTGACCTAAATCCAATCGAACACGTGTGGGACTTTCTCGGGAGACGCTTGGAAGCACGTCACCAGCCTCCAGCAACGATTCCGCCGCTGCGATTGGCGCTACAAGAGGAATGGGCCGCGATGCCTAAACAGCTCCTTGACAACCTCATCCTCAGCATGGACAGACGTTGTAAATCCTGCAATGCACTCAGGGGTGATCATATCCCCTACTAAAGACTGGATTTTTCTTGGCAGCCGCCTGTCACATGGACGTTTCTGTCTTCTGTCCAGTTGTGCTCGAAGCTTCCTTTTCAATAAAGTGCCTTTGTATCCTTTAGATTCCTTGTTTAGACGGTTTTGCTCACTTGTCCCATATTCTTACATCTTAGGGATATTATGGTATGATTTGAGTCGATGTGGAGCACTTCTGCACGACGTTACATTCGAAAAACCGTCTCGTCCTTAATTTTTGCACGCCAGTGTATGATGTTCGGAATAGTAAATATTTCGTGTTCTATGAAAAAAAAAAAAAAAAAAAAAGATTGAAAGTTTCGATTTGCGTATAGGTACCTACATGTGCCCGAGGTGAGGCAAAATATATTTCCTATTAACATAAAGAAAAACAAGCGGAAAGATCCATTTTCAGAAGAAGTCAAGTCGTGTGTATCACTCCGGCAGTAACGCCGAAACATCCAACACGGGGCTATTTCAAGGCCCTGTGTTTTGGGTTTTTTTGTTGTCCCACTTATCTGTCGCTTGCAAGTATAAACATCTCAAAACACAATTCTTTTGGTCGTCTCTTCTTTTTAATTACATTTCCTCTATTTTGTCGAGTTTTCGTATCTCCTTAGAGATAACACTCTGTCGTTGCACAAGGACAAAGATTATTTATAACTGTCAGCAAGGCATGCAAGACTGATGGTAGGAAACTCTTGAAGATAAAATCATAATTGCACCTGTTTCACACTGCCGAAGTCATCACATCAGCCGCAGAGGGGGCTAAATATATTTCTTTCATTAAAAAATATTTTAGTTATTTAAAATTTGTCTTGAAATACCTGTCGAATTTCCTGTTTAGCTGAATTAAAATTGGTTGTACTTAATTTACAGCACAAAAAAAAAAAAACAAGATTTTAAAGTGAGTCATTTAGCGTATTACAACAATGTTTTAAGAGCATGCACTTTCGGTATTCTTCGTTTATTTCGTGTTAATAGGTATAGATTAAAAACAAATTTGGAAGATGTGAATCCGTTTATTGGTGTAAATATGACATGGATCAGATAATATCCGAAAACTTGAAAATTTCTTCTCCCTGGAGCGGGAGTCGAATCTGCCTCTCCCAGATAGCACTCGAGTATGCTAACCACTACGCCACCTAGAAGGACCAAGTTTCAAGTTGCCAATTCATTTGAGTATAACATATTCGGGCGCTATCCGGGATAAGCGGATTCGATTCCCGCTCCAGGACGACAAAATTTTCAAGTTTTCGGATATTATCTGACTTAACATCCATTTAATATTTACACCAATAAACAGATTCACGTCTCCCAAATTTGTATTGTACAATGGTGTAATCTCGTATTTCATTTATAGATTAAAAAGTTACGCAAAGACGCGACATTCAGATCTCTCGAAATGTTGTCCCCTACCTGCATGAGGAAGAATTACTCATGTCGTGTTATGATTAACCATAATTAGCCACCGTAATTAGTTAAAGGCAAAAAATTTTGCCTGTTTTTTTTTTTCAACTTACCAGAGGTATCGAATTACGGAGGCTAAGCACGAGGTCATACAACGAAATGAGTAATTCTTCCTCACGCCAGTAAGGGACAACATTTCAGGAAATCTCAGTTTCGCATCTATTATTTTCACGAAATTTCATCTAAGTGGCTTAAATCATTCTGAACATTCCAGATAGACTCAAATTTCGATTCCAGTCCAAAAATTAATAAAACTATTGAAAAAAAATGCGCCGTGATTGCATTTAGCAAATAACATGTAGATGTGGCACCATCTATTTGTAGGTCTCAACACAACCAAAGGAAAAGTTATTAACTCTTAATACAATTACGGTTAAGTTTTAGAAAATATTAAGTATACTAGGCTACAATGTAAAGTTATATTTATCGATGTGCAAACTTTTATCTTTGGAAATGCATAAACTGTGAACGAAATATCTACAGAAGTGGAAACATAGTGCAAAGCTTTTAGGTGGATCCACCTTAAAACGCCGACTTCTCTTCCTGATTGGTCGAAAAATGGAGGAACTGACTGCCCACCCCACCATGCTACCTCTTTAAACAAAAATCAAATTAATTCTGATGATTCAATTTCAGTGGAACTACGTATGTACACTGCTTGACAGAGAAAATGCCACACAACGAAGACGTGAACGCAGCACCATGGAAATTGTAGGGTGGATGCATACGTACAAGTTAAGGAAATGATTCTAGACCACTTCTGACGTCGTCATGGCCGCGAGAAGTAAGTGATTCTGCTGTAACCGCGTCTGGAGAACGAACAGGTGGTGCCAATGCCGTTAAGACGCCGTCGTACGCGATTTCGTCAAACGTATAAGTTCACGAGAGGTGTCATCGTAGGCCTTCGTAGCATAGGATAGTCCTACCGTCGTATTGCGGAAGAAACGCAACGTGATGCCCCAACCGTCGATCGCGTTTGGAGGCAGTTGTCCCAGAAAGGATATGTGCATCATCGTAGGGGGACCGGAGCTCGGAGACGGACTTCCGAGCGCACCGATCGTCGCATCTGACGTCATGCGTAGCGGACCCACAGGCCACAACGGGCGACATTTTGCGGAGTGTACGGGGAGGCTTGGATGCTACGATATCGACGCGGACAGGGTCTCACCGATTGGCTGTGTCTAGTTTGCTGTCCAGTTGTCCGTTGCGAAGGCTACCCTTAATAGCGAGCCATCGTCTTCACCGCTTGGCGTGGTGTCGCTCCAGAACTGCCGAATGGAACAGTGCTGCTGGAGGCGACGTGGCCAACGGGCGGATTCCTCCGCCATTGTGGAGTGCCACACCGCCCGGCAACCTGAAATCATGGTCTGGGGTGCTATCAGCGCCAACAGTCGCTCACCGCTCGTACGCATTACGGGAACACTGACTGCACGCCGCTATGTTGACTAGGTGCTGCGACCTGTGACACTACCGTATTTTCAGAGCATCCCAAACACCGTTTTAATAGGATAACTCCCGGCCGCATGCTGCTCGGATCAGCCTGAATGCTGTACATGGTGTGCAGATGCTTCCGTGGCCAGCACGATCCCCCGACCTCTCGCCCATCGAGCATCTGTGGGACACGATTGGACTTCGGCTGAGTTACCCTCCTACCCCGCGCAAAATGAAAATGAACTGTGGACTTGGATCAACATCACATGGTCCACGATACCCCAGAACTCTATTCGGACTCTTATTGCCTCGATGCAACGTCGGATTCAACACTGTATCGTCCAAAACGGGGGCCACACTCTTTATTGATCATCCTGCATATTCGACCACTGGAGTCTAGTCTGTATGTGTCAATTAAATCATTTGTTCAGGGCCGGGCCTACTTGGCTATCTGTGTGTGTGTGTAGTTTGGTCTGTTTTCAAGCATTCCTTTATGGTGTGACATTTTCTCTGTCAGGCAGTGTATGTCATATCTGTGATTCTCCTGTTGTAGATGATGCAGCTTAGAGTCAATGTGATGGTGCAACACACATTACATTGACACTTACAAATATCTTTCTTTTATTTCTTCCAGGGTTTTTGTAATCATGAGTCGTGCTGAAGAAGAGAGGCTTCGCCAAGCAAAACTAGTGATAGTAGCGAAGAGATTTTGGTTGTTCTTCATTGTGGGAGTTGTGTTCATCTTCATTGGTGTTACTCTCGTTGCTGTCGGAAATACATCGCACAGTGGATCAACTTCGTCACACAGAATAAGACTGGCAGGATTCATTTGTGGTTGCTGTGGTATTTTTATTGATGTAGCATCACTCTTGTATCTGGCCGTCGAAAAACGTCAGGATGTTTTACCACCGTGTTGTCTCCAAAACGAGGAAAGTGAGAACTCATGTGGAGAAGCCGGAACGACAGACCTGGAACGAGATGGATCTCTAAGGTTCAGCAACTTTGAAAGACCCCCATCATACAGAACGTGCCTAAAGATGAGAAACTCTGATTCACCACCTCGTTATTCTGACGTTTTTCTCTCAATAACAAAATCGAATGGGAGTAACCAACTCACCAACAATAGTGACCAACTACCAAATGAAAATTTTCAGCCACCGGATGAAACTACTCTGTCGACGAATGAAAATGTGCAGTCAGTGAGCGAAGGCACACAATCAGCAATTGAAAACGCGGAGTCAGTAAGCGAAAGTGCACAACCAACGACCGAAAATGAACAGTCAGTGAATGAAATCGCACTGACGACGAATGAAATCGCCCAGTTAGTGAGCGAAAGCGCACTGACAACGAATGAAACCGCCCAGTCAGTGAGTGAAAGCGCACTGACAACGAATGAAATCGCCCAGTCAGTGAGTGAAAGCGCACTGACAACGAATGAAATCGCCCAGTTAGTGAGTGAAAGCGCACTGACAACGAATGAAATCTCCCAGTCAGTGAGTGAACACACACAATCGGCAAATGAAAGCATTCAGTCGGCGAATGAAGACATTGGGTCAATGAATAGGAATATACAAACTGCACTTAAAAATCCTCAACGAATAATCTGAGTATTTAATCACTGAATGAGACAGCCATCATGTGAATAAAAAATATTCACAGGATACTTATCAATACTTATCAGCTGAGGCTACAGCATCAATTACTCAATTTTTGAAACTGCTCACCCGTACAAAACTTGACAAAATGCAACGTGAGAAGTTATTTTCTCCTGCGAGTGAATATGAGTGCCAAATATATGTACAATGTCAAAATGAAAGTAAATGCCATTGGATGTGAAAACGCACTCTTGCAAGCGTACTAGCCATGCGACAGTTTCATCATTTGTTTTGTGTGGATAGACAGACAAATGCTTAGAAATGTACAGTTTAAACTTGAAAACTAGAGATCTTTAGACTCACTGGCTAATGCAGAAGTAAACATTGAATTGAAACTTTTGAGTTGTAGAAAATGTATCAAAACTGATAACGAAAGACATGAAGGAATATTTCTTGATGTGAGTGAATGAATTCATCAAGTAACCGATATTTGAAGGTCTTGCAAATATAAACAATGTAAATTTGAAAGTTAAAGTTAAAGTACTGAGTCCTAAAGATACATAAGTGGCATATAATTTGGAGAGCATCGAAATTTTCTCGTTTGCTTTGCATAGCTAAAGGTTAAGAGAAGATATCACAATGTGCCGGTGTGTGTGTGTGTGTGTGTGTGTGTGTGTGTGTGTGTTTTACGGAAGATGTAACATATAATTTTTTTTTTATGATCCTACTTTGATGAAACCAAAATGCATCGGATTTCCAAGAGCAGGTTTCATTTGTGTGCACATTGTCACAGCATAAATATGGAATCAAAGTTGTAAGCGTAATTTCTAAACTGTACTGAAAGCAACTGCGTAAATGTGGAGATGTGTTTGTAAATATGCCATTCAATCTGCACGAAGAACCGGTGCATGAATTTAAGAACAAAGTAGTGAACATGATTTTGGCATCTCATCAAAAACACCTCATTAATACAGTAGTATCTAGAAGCCGAATTTTTAAACTGAGTATAAATGAAACTTTCCAAACAAAATTTCTGAACAGCGATACCATCATCAACTGTTTATACCGCTCGAAAAACTTGTCAGCGCAGAAGTACAAGACCCATTCTATATTCCACAAACTAGCCTTCTAAAACTGATATAAACAGTGTAACTCTCTACAGACCCCAGGGAGAACATAGCTTAATATGCAAGCAGATGTGTATATAATTGTTGTTTGAGTTAATTATTATATTCAAGTGTAATTCGTTCGCAGGAATAGATATTCATTCCATAACTTTTCCTCGCTCAATATCCTTTATGAAAATTTATTAAACAATTTTTACAACCTTTTTGTTGCATATTAGAAAGCAAGATTTTAAAACACGTCTTCATTGCGCACACGAAATGAGGTCTGAACTTTCAGATCTTGCTTATTCTCCTCTGTTGCCTCCTATCTAAGGGTTATGCTGCCCCGGTTGTGCAGTAGTCTAAACGGTGGCTTCTGATCATTCGTCGAAAATGGGTCCGAGTTCGAATCCCGTGAGGTATGGATGTTGTGTTTGTCTCACGGCACTGGTTCTCTCCTTTCCATAGAACCAGTGACCGAAAATTAGGGACGGGAGACTGCTTATAGCCCATAGAGTTGCTTACAGTCGTAGTTAAATCCCGAATAAAAAAAAATTAAAGGGTTATCGTGAGAGCTTCTTATGCCTGGCGTATGTGTTCGAGGAGCAGGAAAGACATAGATCTCTTGTTTGTTCTTCGATTCTGCCATCTTCTATCTTACCTGACCCGTTGTTGACTCCTTCCTTAGCTTATCTTGCCCCTTTACCACGGCTGTTCCTTCCTCTACCTTATTCGACATTCGTTCCACCCTTATCTTGCTTTCTTGCTTGGATTCTGTCTTCCTCGACTGTACCGGAGTTGTTTATTCTTTTCTTATTTTTCTTTGTCTTTTTACCACTATTCTGTCTTCCGCTGCTGCACTTGACTTGTTGTTTCCTCCTTCCTACCTTACTTTGTGTTAGTTTCTCGCTTCTATCTTCTCCAACAATCTTACTAACTCATTTTCTGTTCCTCCCAACATTGTTCCTAGGTTTTGCATTCCTCTAAAATACTTAACCTGTTTGTTTCCCTATTACTCTACTTTACTCTTTTGCCTCGCTTCTGCCTGCCTCAACTGTACCTAGCTTCTGGTTTTCCCTCCCTGCCTTACCTTCTGTTTTTTCTTGGCTTCACCCGTTTTGTTCTCTATCTGATTTGTTGTTTATCCCTTCCTACTGTACCTTGTGTATTTTTTAAGAGTTTTCTTATTTCTGTCATGCCTAACTTGTTTGCTCCTTTCTACCTTACGTTGTGTTTATTCGTCGCTTCTCCGTTTTCTCGCTGTTCTGCTTTACTGATTTGTTATTTGTTCCTCCCTACCTTAACAAGTTTTCCCTTTTTTGTTGTTGTTGTTTCTTTAAGGTTCTCTCTACCTCCACTAAATCTAATTTGTGGTTTTCGTCTACCGGCTTTACTTCGTGTTTGTTTTTCGCTTCAGCCAGTTTGTACGTACATTATCAGATTTGTTGTTTGTTCTTCCCTACCGTAACTTGTGTCTTTTCATTGGTTCTTTTTTCTTTGTCCAACCTTACAGATTTTTATTTGTTCCTCCTTCCCTTGTTTTTTCTTCTTAAGATTCATTCTGCCCCCACTGAATCTAACTTTTTATTTGCACCTTCCTGCCTTACTTTGTGTCTGTTCTTCACTTCTTTCTTATTCTACCTGTTCTTGGCTTCACCGTTTTGTTCTCCATCTGTCTTACTGACATGTTTTTTCTGTTCTTTCCTGTCTTACTTTGTACTTATTCTTCTTTTCTGCCTCCTTCTCTCTCCCCATAACTTGTTTCTTCCCCTCTATCTTACATTGTGTTTTGTCCTCGGTTCCACCTTCCTCTTCCGTACCTGACTTGTTTGTACACCTGACTTATTTTACCCTGTATTTTGTTCAACTCTTTTGCTTTTTGCCACCTCGTCTAAAACAAGTTACTCTAAATTCGGGCTGGGCGACCTTTTGTAGCTCCTTACATTTGTGAAAGTGGATATGCAAAAAAAAAATGAATATATGTTCTGCATTGTAAGAAACAACTGCAGCTTGAAAATAGAATAAAGCACTTCGTATCTGAGATTAGGACTTTAGAATTTCATAGATTGAACACATGAATGTCGAGTCAATGAGCTTGCCTTGTGACGTCGTCAGATTTCAAAAAAACAATTTCACGAAAATAAACTGTTCATCAGTAGAATGTAATGTCTTCACTAGTCATAAATAAAGTTACTTCCATTGTGATCCAATTCTTCTTGCGATATGGATGGCACTCTAATTAGTAAGATTTTTTACTAGTCATGAATGAAATCACTTCATTTACAGCATCAATAAAGACAACAACTAGCCCTACTTCATTGATCAAAGTGAAGGCATGTACAGGGGTTGGACAGAATAATGTGAACGCCACACTCAGGGACGTGACTTTTGATGCAGCTGAGTACGTCGCAATATAACGCAAAGGTATCCACCACTTTTTGGTTGTAATAGCTTTGTTTAGAACCTGAAGGTCATGTTTAAGTGCACTTAAAGTACATTGCTGCAACATTTCTTTCAGGGTGACGACGAAATGAGCGACCTAACGGACTTCGAAAGAGGGCTAGTTGTTGGTGGCCGGATAGTTGGTGCCTCCATGACAACAGTAGCTAGGGTAGTGGGAGTATCGACAGCTACTGTGTCTAACTTTATGACAGCATACCGTGTTCGTGGCAAAACATCGTCTGTGAAACACAAGAGCGGTCGGAAAACGACCATGACTGATAGAGAAAGGAGAGCATTAAGGAAGATTGTTACCCGTAATAAGAAGACCACGGCGCTGAAAATTAGTGCAGAGCTCAATCTGCATCTCCAGACCCCAGTATCAACGAAAACAGAGCACAGAGGGAACTGCATAAGGAAGATATTCATGGCACAGCTGCTATTGCAAAACCTCAGGTGACCTGGGTGAATGCACAGCGGCAACGGCAGTGGTGCCAGGAGCATACAAAGTAGACTGCCGATGAATGAAAGTGTGTAATGTGGTCGGATGAATCCACATTCACACTATTCCCCATTGCAGGACGTGTTTATGAGTAGAGAACATCGTCTGAAGCGTACAACTCAGACTGTTTGCTCCCAACAGCGCAGCATGGTGGTGGTTTTGTCATGCACTGGGCGGCCATATCGTAGTTTTCAGCAGGTCCCACGATCACCTTGAAAGCACGGATGACTGGCAGGGCGTATGAAACCATTTTGGCCGACCAAGTCCATCCAGTGGCTCAGGCATAGTTTCCTGCAGGTGATGCCATCTATCAAGATGATAACGCCCCAATTCACAGAACTCAGAATGTCCAATCATAGTTTGAGGAACATGAGGACGAACGTTCACACCTTCCTTGGCATCCCCAATCACCAGACTTAAACATCATCGAGCCACTGTAGTCTGTGTTGGAAAACAGAGTAAGATCCCGTTATCCTCCTCCTGCATCTCTCGAGGATCTGGGGTAGTTTCTGCATGAAGAGTGGTGTAACATCCCACTAACCACCATCCAGGATTTTTATGCGTCCATTCCAAGAAGGATTTAGGCGGTTTTGAATGCCAAAGGTGGTCCCACACCCTACTAGGTACGTGAAACCTTCTTTTCCTAGGTGTTCACATTATTCTGTCCAACCCGTGTAGTTTGCAATGCTGTGAGTATGAGCTGAATTGTATACAAAAGTGCAGGCAGAACAGGAAGTTGAACTAATCTCATGAGTGAGCGATCGTCACTGATCATACTTTCATGCTTTCTCAACATGAAATGGTCACAAGGCAAAACATTCCGTTTATCCTACGTTCTCAGTAACGCGTCTTTCATTGGCGATTCCATTCCTTTAGTTGCTTTTACTTTGGCATTCAGTCTTAATAAACCAAAATTTAAAAAAAAATAGAGAAAAATCAGTACGTTGAAAATGTTGATCGTATCATTCAAGCTAATTTTGCATCATGCTTGCTTAAATACATGATATTACAATTTGAACATAAATTTATTATGTAAGTAGTGAATTTCAAGCTATCTACCAGTTCGAAATGATTTCTCAAAACGTGAAACGGTTTAGTGTACTTGGCATCATGCAACATGGTTTGCGAGTAGTGTTTAACCAGAATTCAAAAGGTAGTATGTCTCTCCGTTCAGGAAAGGTTACAAATGTGAAAAAACGAGATGCATTTGTTAGGGGCCTGACAGCCAAGAAGTGGCACATACACGTGAAGAAACCGCAGAGTCCGGACTGTTGGTTGGTTTTTAAAAATATGTAAAATCTATATTCTATCAATTTGTTCTTCTCTAGCTAGAAGGAAGCTAGCTCTACATTATCTGCTTTATTGTCCAATGTGAAAACGAAACAGCAACTTACCATTTAAAATTATTATTTTATTGGTATCCATTTAATACATATATACTATATTGACAAAGGTCACCGGACACCTAGAAGAGAAACGCAACATAGCATTTATTAACATACATTAGTACGGTGTCGGTCCACAGTCCACCTTTGGCCTTAATGCATGCACTGATCCTTAGACACATACTTTCGACGAGGTTTTGGAGTACAGCGATAGGTATGAGTTTCCATTCAGTACATAATGCTGCCGCTAACTGTTGCTTAGTAGTAGGCCTTAGTTCCAAACTTCTTATGTGGCGCTCTAATTCATACCATAGGTGCTCTATGGGATTAAGATCAGGGCTCTGTGCTGGCCAGCCTACACACGATACGGAATTATCGTCAAACCACGCCGTAACTGTCCTTGCTTTAGGGCTCGGTGCATTATCCTGCTGGTAACAACAAGGCTCGGTTCCATAGTATTGCCACAGAGTTGGTAGGGCATAATTGTTCAAAATATCAAGGTAGACATGCTGGTTAACAGGTTTGTCCACGGTAACTAAGGGGCCGTGACCATACCACGAAAAACACCACCACAAGAGTACACTGCCAGCTCCAAACTTGACCGTAGAGACAGTACACTGTGGTAAATAGCGTTCCCCCGGCTGCTGCCATACCCACACACGGCCATCAGACTGATGGATCGTGTATCTGGGTTCATCAGTCCATAGGACCCATTTCCATTGATCTACGGTCCACGATAAATGTTCTTTACAACATGCTAAACGACGAGTAGCATTCCAACTGGAGATGAAAGGCTTTGAGCATCCGCACGACCGCGGTAACACATGGAATGAAGTTCTCTGCGAATCGTATGTGTACATACCGAGGTTCCAGCATTTGTACTCACCTGTACACTGAAGTCTTGTGCAGTACTCCGTCGATTAGCTGTAACGACTCTCCTGAGACTTCGTCGTCCTCAATCACTGGTTTTTTTGGTCTGCCGGTACGTTTTGCTGCTTCAGGCACGCTATGTGTCTTCCACTTATTTAGTACATCCAAAACAGTTGGCTTGGGTATGTTTAAACGCCTCTCGGTTTCTCTTATGGATAACCCATTAATATAACACCCAACAATCTTTCCTTTCTCAAAGTCAGTTCTCTCCCGCCGTGACATTTTCACTCAACCTCACAGTGCGATATGATTGCGGTCAGCCGCAGGCTTGTTTTTATACCGTTTGGAGCTGAACAGCCCATCTTAACAACTGTGAACATAGTATATATGAGATGAGATGTGACGAAACAGAAGTTTGCTCGTGGAGGAGCTAGAAACATCATTCTTCTGCTCCGGAGCCGAATGCTTTCCCAATTAAGCTACACCGACGGAGTTTATCGCTGAAACTTTGCTGTCGCGACATGTGGTTCATCTCTGCAGTACGTCACATATATACCCCCCCCCCCCCGTTGCGAAGGGCTGGGATGGAATCATTAGTTTCCGGGTCAACCGGTGAGCCGTGCTTGAAGTTGCTCGCTGAAGAGGAAGGAATTTTGATTAATTCCAAATGATGTGTAGAAGAAGCATGCACATTTTTGAAGCGTTGAAGAAGGAATTTTTGTTTATTCCAGATGTTGTGTGAAAGGAATATTACACATATAGGGATCAAACCCGCATCCTTCTGTTCCGGAGCCTAATGGTTTTCCAGTTAAGCTACACTGACGGAATTTATAGCTGTAACTTTGTCGTCTTGATGTGTGCTTCACCTCTGTACGTCACAAAGTTGAAAAAAGCAGTGTCATTTAACAAAACACTCTAACAATGTTTACACAAACATGATACATTATTTCTCTTTCCTCGGAGTTCCCAACAAACTCGCTCTGTGGGAATCCAAGGTTCGATCGCGAGCGCGAAAGACAAACAGGGATCTGCAGCAGCACCTGTGACGTCACAAAGACGGAATACATCGGGATACCGACAGGCACATTTCCGGCAATGTTTTCTAACACGGACAGTTCCCTCTAAGAATGCCATTGTCTTTCATTCATCAGATAAAGGAAACAAAGTACGTTAAAGAAATACGGGATTACGCCATATAATACAAAATTTGAAGATGACAATCCGATTTTTGGCGTAAATGTGACAAGGATGGTAGGTCAGATAATATCCGAAAACGTTTCATTTTCAAGTTTTCGGATATTATCTGACCTACCATCCTTGTCACATTTACGCCAAAAATCGGATTGTCATCTTCAAAATTTGTACAAAGTACATTGTTCAGACCACGGATAAATTTTAAAAAAAGCATATATTTCTGAACATCATTTTATAATTTTAATACTTTCATTATGATTAATTATTTATTTAGACGTTATTGCTCTAGCTTTCGTAATGATTGCCATTTTTCTGTACAGCTTACGGCCTTACAACGATTATCGAATTTTTCTTATTTATTCAAAAGAGCAATTTTTTTAACTTATGTGCTTATCATATATATCAGCAATGATTTTGCCAACATTCATCATATGTTCAGATATACACGGTCCTATCAGAATCTTATGATCGCCTACCTAATAATAGGAATAACCACTTTTGGCTCGGATGACAGCGGCGAGACTGCGTGACATTGACACAATGAGGCCCTGGAAGGTTGTCCGAAGCACACGTTCCCATTCGGACTGCAGCGGAGCACGGACGTCCCGAAGATGACGTGGTGTGCACATCGAGCCTGTCGATCCAAATAGTCCAACAAGTGCTTTATGGGATTGAGGTGGAGCGATTTCGCCCGCTAAGGTAGAACGGACACATCGCTGTCGTATTCCTGAAACCAGTCACGCACCCACTTAGCGACATACAGTCCTGTTGGTAGACACCATCACCACTAGGGTAAACGTCCAGTATGAAGGGATGCATGTGGTCAGCGAGGATGGACAGGTAGCCATCGGCGTTCAGGGACCCATCTAGTGGTACCAGGGGTCCCAGGTCATACCAGAAAAACATCCTCCAGACATGCGCACTGCCACCGCCGGCCTGTACTTGACCGACCAGCGTGTCCGTGTGTTGGTTCTCGGGTGTCTGACGTCATATCCGCCAGCGCCCGTTACTTCTGTGAAATAGAAACCTCGATTCGTAGGAGAAGGGAACCTTTTTTCCTCTCTTCCACTGTCCAATGACGGTAGTCCCATGCGAACTGATGGCGTTGTTGCCGATGGGCCTCCGTTAACATGGGCGCCTTGACACAGCGTAGACTCCGGAAACTCATGCGTATAACAGGGTTCGCTCTACTGTTATCGGGAACACGTACCTGGGTGCCCCAGCGTTCATTTGTGTGGTCAATTACTGCACTGCTGCGCGTCGATTGCCCTTTAGCAGTCGACAGAGGCGACGTTCTCCTCTGGAGTCGATGGCCATTGGGGCTCCACAGTTATGACGTCATCAGGTACTCGGTGTGCCAGTGGTGCATTCTTCATACTCCCTTACTATGCACCTCGCGAACGGCCCACGAAGTCTGCTGTTTCTGAGATACTTCCACCCTTGGCGCGGTAGCCGATGATCATTCCTTTTGAACGTCTGTCAATTCACTACCTCTGCCCATTGAGCTCAGGCAACGCACTATGGCTCATCAGTCCTGGCCGACCGCTTATATCTCTGTGTGGTCAACCTTATCACGTGCATTCTGTGACGCGCCTGAGCGGGTACACTGTGATTCCAGGGTTGGTCACAGTGTTTTGATATAACCGTGTATATCATCATCGTTAACCATTATATACCTACTGCTGGGTGAAGATCTCCCCAAGTATTTTCCACGACTGTCTGTCTTGAGCCAGTCTCCTCCATGTGGCTCCAGCATGCTTCCGAATTTCATTCACTCTTCTCCCACATACCCAGTCTAATAATTAAATTCTCCATCGTAATGCTTCTAGCAATATGTCCAGCATATTGTCATTTCAGGGATTTTACTTTGATCACGATGCCTTGTCATTGTCCTGATTCACACGTTTCTCTCCGTATCTTTCCTGGTTACACAAACATGCACCTCTCCATGCTTCTTTCAGTTCTCTGCATCCTTTTTATGTCTTTTTTTAGTTTAGGACCATGTCTCTGCTCCATAAGTAAGAACTACAAAGATACAATGATTAAACACTTTTCTTTTTTGACATAACAATAAATTACTCTTGAAAAAACTGTTTCTTCCAAATGCTCTACAGCTAGGTTTTATACCCCGATTAATTTCTTCATTAAGGTGGCCCTTGCCTGATATCTGTTGCCCCAGGTAAATGTAGGCATCGGTTACCTCTAGATTTCCCCATCAAACGCCGAATCTTCTTTTCTTGTAAAAGCATTGTACTATGTCAGTTTTGTTTTCTGAAAGTTAATTTTTAATCAGACTTCTTTACTCCTGTCAGCCAGTTCTTTGATCATACATGGTAGCTCTGAATAGGAACTTCCAAAAATGGATATGTCATAAGCAAAACAAAGATGAATCAGATAACATCTTATCCTCCCAGTTCAATGACTGAAAAAAAATTCTGCAATGTGGCTATGAAAGGTATAACGAAGTAAGTTTCTCCGTCATTTTTGTCCACGCCGGTGCTCGAACCCGGGTCCCCTCATTCTGGAATAAGTCACTCTACCAATTGAGCTACGCAGACGTTCGTTCTGACTGTTATCTGCCTTTATGTCGTGTGCGTCCTGTAAATCGATACCTCAACAGCTCCTTGACAACCTCGTCCTCAGCATGGACAGAAGTTGTAAATCCTGCAATGCAGTCAGGAGTGATCATATCCCCTACTAAAGACTGGATTTTTCTTGGCAGCCGCCTGTCACATGGACGTTTCTGTCTTCTGTCCAGTTGTGCTCGAAGCTACCTTTTCAATAAGTGCCTTTAGATTCCTTGTTTGGACGGTTTTGCTCACTTGTCCCATATTCTTATACCTTGGGGATCTTATGGTATGATTTGAGTCGATGTCGAGCACTTCTACGACGTTACATTCGAAAAACCGTCTCGTCATTAATTTTTGCACGCCAGTGTAGGAATACATAGCGTTTATGATTTCGTCAGTGCTAAATCTTTATCACAAGTATTTTTTATTAATTACATTGTGTAGTTGTGTGGTATTGAAATTCCAGAAACGTTGAAGTTTCTCTACAGAAGTTAAAGCACGTCAACTCTTTTTAATTCAAAAGGAGACTAAAATTTATAGTGCTGCTGTGTGCCGGACTAGGATCAGTTCAACTCTTACATTTTTGATAAGAGGCGGAAGCGTCTAGTATCGAGCTATCGGAAAGATTATTCGACATGTAAAGAATGTGTATCAACTTTTAAAGCCAACAGATGAAAAACAATCACTAATTTATCCCTTTTATATCAACAACACTCTGGCAGTGTAAGTTGTTTACATTATGTATGCGCGCTACCATTTTTATATGTATATATGGCGGCCAGCATGAAACCATAGAAATCTCGCATAGATAAACATTTCGTTTGTTGTTTTTCCTAATTAAAAAAAAAGCTATTTTCCGATGAAAAAAACTATTGACCGTCGCTTTAAATTAGCTGTTCTACATATTAAAAAAATGAACTTATCCTACATAATGGTGTGGAAACATGAAATACAGTGCGTGCCTACTAATCAATGCGATTATCAAACATAAATATGTACATATATCGCTGTAATTGACATCCCAGCTGACAGGCACAAAAGTGCATGTTTACGCGGTTTTTCAGGTTGTGATTTTTCCATTTCTAAACAAAACAGTATTTTTAAAACAAGGATACTTCTGCCCCCTCCTCCCGTAAGAAAACATAGGTTGTGACCTGTCATCGGCCCACACGTTGATCGCGCCATCTGGTGACAAGTGACATTAACGGGCGATTTTTGTTTCCAGAGTCGTGCCACCTGATTATCATACACCGTGGTCTTCATCTTTGGCAAAGAAACTCAGTTCTGACACCTGCACACTGCTCTATTCTTCCCTTTCACTACCTTAAAGGCTCTCAGCCTCTGAGTTCTAAGTCTCTTTTCTGGATTACAGGACGTTCCAGTCAGTTGACATTACTCCTAAGAATGTTGACAAGCTCCAGTCTGCCGATTTTCTAGTGGATATCTTCATTCTTCGATATGGGCCTTTTCTTTTCAAGACGAAAGAATTTCTTGGTGTCCCGTTCGAAGTCACCGTCCATGAACACTTCAGTTTATATCGTTGATATCGTGACGTAGTGTCTTCGCATGACTGGATTGACTGTATGGAATAAGAATTACTCCAAGAAATTAGAGGTCAGGGAGCTATTGCTGCCCGACGCATTCAGTTTAAACAGGATAGAAGGCTTGTTTCTTCCCGTAACCTCATACCAGCCTTTGGTATGTACACGATCTATTCCCCAGTCAATCAAAGCAGGTTATTTTCACCTTGAAGTGCAACTGTACATCCCCAATCCACTTTCGAATTTTAATTGCCAAAGTTATGGGCACTTCCATCAGATCTTCTGCAGTGTTTCTTGTTGTGGATGTTGAGTCGCTACTGACCACGCTATGTAGACTTGTTTTTCTGATTTCGAGCGCTGAGTGAATTTCATGGGATCACATACAGCATCTGCAAAGGAATGCCCCAAGTAGATCGAGGAAATAGAAATGCAGCGCATTAAGACCTTAGAAAATGTCTCTTACCCTGAAGCATGACGGAGGGTGATTTCTGTTCTAATGGATTGTCACTTGAATGCTTCTGTTGTGGCAACCACTAAGACAGCAGCAACGCAAACAAAAGACCCTGTACCGCATATCCCAAACTACTGCCCCTTCTCGCTCAAAGACATTACTAACCTTGGAATTGTAGCTTTGATGTCTTCAACTCAACATGCGCAGATTCTTCACGGTGTTTCTCCAGGGAGTGCCCTTTCTAATTCAGTCTCCACTTCGACGGTAGTAGAGAACTCTTTTACTGCAAGCCGTCGAAAAGGAAAGATCAAAGAGCTGATTTGATGAAATCTCCCTAGTCCTTACAAAAGGCCAATGTACTAACAAAAGTCCAAGCGCTCGGGTTCCAAACAAACACTCATTACTCCCATGCACAAAAGGCCAGGGTACTAAGAGTAAGACCAAGCCATCGGATTCCAAACAAACACTCATTGCTCCCATGCCCTCTCGCCGTCGAAAGATGCTGAGGATTTGTCGAAACTAACGAACGCTGAATGTTTTTAGTACCTTTCTTTTTCGTATTTTCTTCTTTTCTTCGCTAGCATCTCATTATGCTTTCCACCACACAATATAATTTTTGTGGTTACGGTTCAATATTTTATGCGGAGACTAACAAACCTCCGCTAGACTTCCGTCATCTACAGCTGTCACATCAATTCCACCTGAAATTGAAATCATCTCCAGACCATCCCTTATACGATGCAGTTTTCAATGCTTGACTGTTTGAGAATCGGTCCTGTTGTATTCAGGAGTCGACTTGCTGTCTATCAGAGAGACTAGGGGCTATCAGAACCTCCCTGGCATTCTTTTAGTGTTCAGAGCGATACCTCTTTGATGTCATATGCCAAGACCTCTACCTATATTAGTATATCAGCATCTCTTCGCTGAGAACCGGTTCCTCCACAAGATCACGTTCCAATTTTGACCGATGTATCAAAGATGGGTGGAGTCACGGAATCCATTGCCCTCTATTTAGATCATGTTCTTTCGAGCGAATTCCAACTGAGGCCAGGGTGTTTTCGGTAGATATGCCTGCTGTCTGCCTTGCATTTAGTAATGTTCAGTCGAGCTCTCTACTGTCGTGCTAAAGTTTATTTGAATTCCTTGATTGCTTTGCAGTATCTGTTCTCCGCAGGTTGTGGTGGCCATATTCCCTTTCTAAGGTGAGACGCTTACTCCGTTGTTTGCAAGAATCCGGTTTTCAGGCTCGATTCTAGAAGCTGGATGTCCAGACATGCATCCTTTTGACACACAGGAATTTCAGCTGCTAGATCTGTTTGTTCGTTGAAGGCCACACCCTTAACTCTGGACCACCGCAACTTGCGCCCTGTTGCTCTAGAATACATCGTCCTTATGGAGCAGGCACTGTGGGACCAACAGATAAGGAACAAACTGCATAGTAAACAAGTTAGTAAAATCATGCAATGCCTTGATTATGATACGCTTTCCAACATACCAGAAATCATTACTCAAGTTATCACTCAAGTTATGAGAATAATGGCTGTGGAACAAATCTCGGTTCTGTGCCCTGACCTTTGATCCCATTTCGATGATATTCAACAGAACCGGTTCAGTATACCTCCGAAATAACATGATAAAGTTTTGTCGCAATCGAAGCATTTTTACGTAAGTAATGATGCATAAGGGCTATGGAATAGATCCCGCTCCTGTGTCTTAAGCTTTGACCCCATTTCGCCCATTTTCAATAGAATTTGTCCCCAGGCAGGCCCCTGCAACATACTAACATTTTATCCAAATCGAAGCATTTTTTACGTAAATTATGGCGATGGAAGTGATTCAGCTCCTATGTCCTGACCTTTGACCCCATTTCGCCCATTTTCAATAGGGTTTGTCGCCAGGTGGTCCCCTACCACATATTAAAATTTCATCGAAATCGAACCTTTTTTACGTTAGTTATGGCGCATAACAGCATGGAATGGATCCCGCTCCTATGTACTGACCTTTGACCCCATTTCGTTCACTTTAAATAGGGTTCCTTCCCAGGTGATCCCCTACCAGATACTAAAATTTCATCGAAATCGAACGATTGTTACGCGAGTTATCGTGCGGACGGACATGCGCACACAACGCGTGACGTAATGAGGCAGATGGGAATGGCGACCAGCTGCTCGCCCCAAGAGTGTGACATCATGAAACTTTAATAGGATTCACACACAACGCGTGACGTAATGAGACAGATGGCGTGACCGCGCGCCAACATTCTCAAACGCGAGATTGTGATGTCATAAGATTTCTAAGCATTGGTAACATTAATGGAACGACGCCATGCCAATAAAAACGTTATAATTCGGGGTGGGTATTTAACCCACTAAACGAATTCTCCTAAAGTCGAGATCAAGCTAAATCGATTTCTAGTACCATAAAACTGTAGGTTAACGACTTTCATCAAAATTCTTAGAGCCGTTTTCAAAATAAAATGTACATACATACATACAAGAATTGCTACTTTATGGTGGAAGTCAAGTAATTTTGCTTCCTATACTTCCAATGGAAAAACTTCTGTACACATTTTCTTCACAAATAATGCGTTCCCAAGGATGAAAATTTGAACATCCATTAAAATAGCTTCATTTCATAACTTGGAATACCTTAATATTTTCTAAACCATAACCGTAATTATGCAATCCAACATTTATTTGTCCACTGACGTAATCAAAGCACAGGTCGCGCCTTCTTTTTCTGGTTTCAACACCACCAAAGGAAACGTTATTGCTTTTTAATATAATTATGCTTCTGTTTTACAAAATCTTAAGTATTCCAAGTTATAGTATGAAGTTATTTTAATCGATGTTCAAATTTCCATCCTTGGGGACACACTAATTGTGAAGGAAATGTGTTAAAAAGGTTTTCCATTGGAAATATAGGAAGCAAAATTACTTGACGTCCACCTTAATAGTGTGGGATAAGGGCGATGGAATGGATCTCGATCCTATGTCCTGACCTTTGACTCCATTTGTCCCATTTTCAATAGGGTTACTCTCCAGGTGGTCCCCTACCACATACTAAAATTTCATCGAAATCGAACCATTTTTTACGCACCTTATGACGCATAAAGACAATGGAATACATCCCGCTCTTATGTCCTGACCTTTAACCCCACTTCACCCATTTTCAATAGGGTTCGTCGCCAGGTGGTCACCTACCACATACTAAAATTTCATTGAAATCGAACCATATTTACGCAAGTTATGACGCATAAGGACAATTGAAGGAATTCCGCTCTTATGTCGTGACCTTTGACCCCACTTCACCCATTTTCAATAGGGTTTGTCCCCTGGCGGTCCCCTACTACATACTAAAATTTCATCGAAATCGAACCATTTTTACATGAGTTATCGTGCCGAAAGACGGACGGACGGACAGACAGACGGACGGAAAAGGCTGGAGCATATACGCTTCTTCAACCTACGGTTGGAAAGCGTAAAAAACAGTTTCGGAAGTCTGAACTTGATCTTTTCGCGGGAAACGTATGGAGGAAGTTATCTCCTCACTGGCCGTTGTCGTTTTGCTCACCACTGTTTGCTGCATGGCAACACTGTCTCTAGGTGTGAGACGTATACTGTATCTCTGAGTCTTGTTTTATGTGTGTGCCGCCGTTTTCTTGGTGAAAGTTATCGGTATGCGCTTTCACATCCTTTACAAGACGACTTATAAACCTTGGATCGCCTTTTAAACGAACAGTGGGCTGTACTGTTCTTTCTACGTTGTACTGATGCCTTTCTTTGTGTGTTGTTGATTCTCACTTTGTCGTCTTTTACGTCGTTTTGTGGGGTGTTTGTTTCTTCCATTGAACATATCTTGTTTGGTTATGGTTTTCTGTTGTTTTCGTTCCGTTTTACGTTATAAACCGTGGTGTCTGGCGCTCTTTGCCTCCCTGGAACCCTTGGGGCAATAAATTATAAACACAACCAACTAAACCTTACCTTTCATGACTAATTCCTGTTTCAGTTAGGATAGATCTTTTCTTGTTCATAGTCTTTGCCCCGCGCTTTCGTAATTCCAGAGTGAACCTTGGTTAAGGTAGCATCGTGCACCTCCTTTCTTATACAGAGCTTTTGCGATCTGTGTCAGTTGAGGAAGTACAATCAGTATGTCACGAAGAATGTACTTTCAACACTTTAAGTGGCCGATGCACCTGAACCAAATGGTTCCAAAAATATCTTGCTCTCTCCAAACAGAAATGTTCATGTAGCGATCGGGTTTTACGAAGGCTACGTCAAAACAATTCCATCCACCCTCTCATCTCAGAACTACTGACCTTAAATCTGTTAAGGTGATAAGCGCTCGTTTCGATTCTTTACTCCCTGACCCCAGACATGATGGGAAAAGCTAGTCCCCCTGCCACAAACATCATGCCAATCGGCAGAAACAAGTGACTTAAACATGTTCTATCTCTTTGTTAGGTTCGTCGCCATTGTTACATTCCTTTTTTTTTCGAAGTTTAACTACTACCGTGAGCAACTCTATGGGCTATAAGCAGTCTTCTGTTCTAATATAGGACCACTTCAATGATCAGGTAAAACGCTGTGTTGTGCACGATTAAAACGAAGTCTGAAGATGACATATGTACTTTGTACATTTAATCACACTTAATTATATACAAAAATTAAAATGACACTCATAAGGTCTTTCGGACTCACCTGGTGTCTTTCATCAGATGAAAAAATGACCGCATAAAATGTTGTCGTGGCGTATAAATAAGATAGTCATTGCCACTGACTAATACAATTCACAGAAACAAATAAAAGTCAAGCAATTTACATACTAAAATCCTGCACCAAGCACAGGTAAGGAGAGGACACACACTGTTCCAGACTTCTGGATGGAATAGGATTTTCTTTAATTTTAACAGGTACAATGGTTTTCTAAGCCTGGGAAACTTGGGTAGGTGAATCCTCGTTGCAAAATTTATTAAAGAACCTCTTAATGTACAGACTCTCTGTAAAGAGGATTTGGGTTTTACTGGCAGGAGTTGTCAAGATCCTGGCTTCTTCCTAGTGTGGGTAATGAGTTCCCGAAGTAACGAGGCGAGATAAAACCGTAGATTAAGCATGCATTTTAATTTTGTAATCGTGTTCCGAAAAACGCAATTTCACATTCCTTATCGTAGAACCAACATACATCTGTTGAGGTGCCTCTGGGTCCACTGGTTTCAGAGGAATCTTGTACACACCAAATCGTTCCCGATGGTTCAATGGATCTCTGTCTTTACGAACCAAATCAAAGATAGTGTTAGTTCTATGACCGAAATCCAGGTTATTCTTACGACATATGTTTTTTTTTTTTCAAATTTTGACACCGCGGACAAAGTTCATAGAACCTGCGAATCGATGTTTGGTTGATCCCTCCTTAAAGTGGTAGATGCTAATCTTCTAGTTTTTGCTATAATCCTGTTGACAGTATGATTGGGATACCCAAACGTTACAGCAAGATCAGATATCCAATGTATTTCTGCCGATAAAAGCGCACGATTAGAAGAGTGAGTGAATGCCTTACAGACGAGAAAGTAAAAGGTAGATAGTTTGTAGTTGTTAGGGTGTGCAGTGGAAAACGGAATAATAGCCGGTGAAAAGGAAGGTTTGCGGTAAACGGAGATACTTAAATGATTGGAAACTGGACGCCTGCGAAGCAGAAAATCCAAGAAAGGAAGCGATCCATTGGACTCTAATTCTACCGTGAACTTAATGGAAGGAAGAAAGAACGACATTAGATCTGCAAAATTTAACAAATTATCCGACGAGTCGGCCATGGGACGAGTGCGTCGTCCACGTAGGCAAAAATAACAGAGGTTTAATAGGGCAAGATGCCAAAACAGAATGCTCTAAATGTTGCACAACAATTTCTGTCAGTAGTGGGGTGAGGGGTGACCCCATTGGGGCACCCTCAAGCTGCCTAAAGATTTGTCCGTTGAACCGGGAAAAAGACCTGTGATGGATAAACAGAAGAGCCCTTAGAATAGCTAGAATAACCTCATCCGTGTAAATTGTCAAAGTGGTAAGTTTTTCCACTATGAGATCATGGGCAAGAGAAACAGGGGCATTCGTAAAAAGTGAAACAATGCCTAAAGAAGTAAGAATAAGATTAGAGGGTAAAGGAGTAACAGATTTGATTAAATTAATAGCCTAAACCGAATTAGATACAGAATACGGTAACCCAGCAAACAAAGGGGAAAAAACCCAACGCGCCTGTTCTAGGAGGTAGGTGAGGCTGGCGTGTTCCGAGACAAAAGGGCGGACAGGATGACCCTCCTTGTGAAGCTTAATAATGCCAAATAATTCTGAGATGCGTGGACCGGGAGATGGATGCAACGAAGAAACCAAAACGGGAGGAAGACAATCATAATTTTTTAATTTGCTGAGAGCCGTTAAGATACTATATGTAGCAGTGGGATCAGAAAAGACATGAGAAAGAGAAATGTTAGACAGGGCTTCACTCATCTTACTAACGTACTACTCCTTATTCATGCACACCATTTGAGAGGTCTTATCAGTTTTAATATTGGCAATGTTCGGTGATGAACTCAGTAATCTTAATTCCTATAGTTCGGCGCTAAAAAGTGTGAAATCCCGTTTATTGCAAGGAGATTTCAAGTTCTGAATACTATGAGAAACCCGGTAACAAGATGTTTCTTGCTGTTGGAGTGGCAAGGCTGAGATAATTTGTTCAGTATGTGGAATAACTTGTAGTTTATCTGGCCTAAGCGGCTGGGTATGCAAACTTTTGGCCTCTTTGTAGTGCTGAAATTTGTAGAGGTGTCAACACATGTTTGCTTAGATTGACAAAACTGGGTTGTAACTTTAATTTCCTCGAAGTTTGATGGTAACCAGTTGAGAAACGAGTAACGAGTTCCTGAGCCACTAAATGTCTTAACTTATGAATGTGGGTCCTGTTGTATGCTTGGACAACTGAGTTACAGGTAGCCAAAATAGTGACTAAAATCTGTCAAAAACAATCGGGTGAAGCCTCTGAGACAGATGTGCGTATGTTAAGTAGGATTTTATATGAAGGAAATCTATGTAACCTCTCTTCTGGCGAATCGCTAATAGCAGTCTTTTTCGTTCAGCATTTTTAATGATGACAGCATCTTGTCGGGAAAATGGGGTTACACCGAATATTAAGAAATCGAGGTATGACACCTAAGTGTTCACAGTTTATGAGAAAAGACAGATGTGTGCCTTGAATCTCCAACTTGCGCCTGAAGGAACGAACTTGTTATTCCTGGAACTACTTGTTCTAGGAAAGTGAGGGAACCATTGGCGAAAGACAAACGCGCAACCCTTGTCTCATACGGGACTCGAACTCGGTCCTACTCGAGTTTAGAAACCAGCGTTTAGACTTCTGCTCCACCGGGAAGGTTAGCCCCTTTTAGCAGGTAACGAGTTAGGAAATATTAGTGAGAATCACCCCTTTAAATGTCCACCTTGATTAACAAAGCTAAGGGAAAAGCAGAGCTTCGTGGTCAGAGACGTCGGTCTTGTGTTTTATTTACGCTTTCCAACCGCTGGTTGAAGAAGCGTATATGCTCCAGCTTTCTCCGTCTGTCCGCACGATAACTCGAGTAAAAATGGTTCGATTTCGATGAAATTTTAGTATGTGGTAGGGAATAACCTGGGGACGAACCCTATTGAAAATGGGACAAATGGGGTCAAAGGTCACGACATAGGAGCGGGATACATTCCATTGCCCTTATGCGCCATAGCTTGCGTAAATATGTTTCGATTTCAATGAAATTTTAGTATGTGGTAGGGGACCATCTGGGGATGAACCCTATTGAAAATGGGACAAATGGGGTCAAAGGTTACGACATAGAAGCGGGATACATTCCATTGCCCTTATGCGTCATAACTTGCGTAAATATTGTTCGCTTTCAATGAAATTTTAGTATGTGGTAGGGGACTGGGGACGAACCCTATTGAAAATGGGTGAAGTGGGGTCAAAGGTTAGGACATAGGAGCGAGCTGCATTCCTTTGCCCTTATGCATCAAAACTTGCGTAAATATGGTTCGATTTCGATGAAATTTTAGTAGGTCGTAGAGGACCACCTGGGGACGAACCCTACTGAAAATGGGTGACGTGGGGTCAAAGGTCAGGACATAGGAGTGGGATCCATTTCATTGCCCTTATGCGTCAAAACTTGCTTAAATATGGTTCGATTTCAATGAAATTTTAGTATGTGGTAGGGGATCATCTGTTGACGAACCGTATTGAAAATGGGTGAAATGGGGTCAAAGGCCAGGACATAGGATCGGGATCCATTCCATTGCCCTTATGCGTTATAACTTACGTAAAAATGCTTCGATTGAGATAAAACTTTTCATTTTGTTCCGGAAGTATGCTTTACCGGTTCCGTGGAATATCATCGAAATGGGGTCAAAGGTCAGGTCATAGGAGCGAGATTTATTCTACAGTCATTATCCTCATAACTTGAGTAATGATTTCTGGTATGTTGGAAAGTGTATCGTAATCAATGCATTGAATGATTTTACTAACTTGTTCATGTTGCCCTACGTATTTGCTCCTAGATAGTGGTTATTTACGTTTCCAAAAGAGGATATCAAAACAGCATCCCCATAGCCATGAACATTCGGTTGTTCTCCACTCTTGCAATTACTTAGTTTGAGCCTCTTCTTTCAGGTTTGTACGGCCAAGGGGCTGATGTGCAGGGTGGATACGAATTCACTGAGGAAGGTCACTACTAATTGCTCTACTGCTTGTTGTCTTTACAAAATAGGGGATTCCAACACGAAAGGTGAAGTCTAGAACTACACTAGCGCTCTTAAGACTGCCCCGGGGCAATGAAATTGCAGGAAGTGGCTGATGACTACTTTGTAGGAGAGGAGTGCAAGGCAAAGTCGCTGGCTTGAAGGAAGGGAGGTGTTGTGTCTGCATGGAACGACGTTAAAATTTGATTTAGATAAACAAAAACGATATTTTTCCTTACATAAACTGTTCAAGTACAGTAATTCAAAATTTTGAAAAGCAATGTAAGATTTGAAAAGCAATGTAAGCAAAATTTTGAAAAGCAATGTAAGCATTCAGAGGAAGCAAAAGTTGAAGGCAACATTCTAGTAACACTTATATTTTACACCAGTGGCGTAACTAGTCAGATCCGTGTATGTATGTGTGTGTCCAAGTGTAAGGTGGGGGAGGTGGGAATTGCACGAATTCCTTTGTATCCTGTAGTGAAAAGCATTAAAAATTCGTTCTTCTAGTGTTTCGCAAATAAAATTGCTACCAAGCTTTCCCCACCCAAAATACTGCTCGCCCAACAGTCGCCCACCCTGATTTCGAAGTCTAGCGACGTCCCTGTTCGTGATGCTCGGGTACACTCGTTCCAGGGGCGTTCGGCCTCCTTAGATAGCAAATACATTCGTTCGAGCTAATTTCAGCCCATTTCGCTAATCCGGAGTTAATTCGTTCCAAACGGTTAATTAGTTAATATTGTAGTGCAACCAAGTTCTTTGGTAGTTTACAAACAATTTTACACGGGACTAAAAATGAATCTCCAAGAATCCTGCTGAAACCACATTTACATACATGACAAGTTAGTAAAATCATGCAATGCATTGATTATGATACGCTTTCCAACATACCAGAAATCATTACTCAAGTTATGAGCATAATGGCTGTGGAATATTCTCGCTCTTGTGCCCTGACCTTTGACCCCATTTCGATGATATTCAACAGAATTGGTTCAGTATACTTCCGGAACAAAATACTAAAGTTTTGTCGCAATAGAAACATTTTTACTCAAGTTTTTACTCAAGTTATGAGGATTATGGCTGTGGTATAAATCTCGCTCCTGTGCTCTGACCTTTGATCCCATGTCGATGATATTCAACAGAACCGGTTCAGTATACCTCCGGAACAACATACTTAAGTTTTGACGCAATAGAAGCATTTTTACTTAAGTTATGACGCATAAAAGCGAATGGAATGGATCCTGCTCCTATGTCCTGACCTTTGACCCCATTTTCCCATTTTTATTAGGGTTCGTCCCCAGATAGTCCCCTACCACATACTAAAATTTCATTGAAATCGAACTAGTTTTACGCTAGTTATCGTGCGGACAAACAGGCAGACAGATGGACAAAGCTGGAGCATTTACGCTTCTTCAACCTATGGTTGGAAAGCGTAAAAAACTTTAGCAATTTTGGCTTCCATCGTGGATTCCTCTGCTGGATCCGTAGATACTCTGACTCAGCAATTAAAAAGAAGCATGCAGTACTAAAGTTATTAAAAATTCAGATTTGCGAATGATTGCAAATAGTTTTCGTAAAATTATCAAAAAATTTGAAGAAACAGGTTCTCCGGACGTCAAACCTAAGAGAAGACGACAGCCAATCGACCAGCAGACGTGACGGATGTAACCACAGCGTCAGAGGAAGACAAGGTGTCAAATGTCTTGGGCAGGGGAGGATTGGCCAACCATTTCCCGGTGGACCATTCAAAAACGGGCCACTTTCTGGGAAGGGGGTTATGAATTTTTTGGAACAAACGAAAAATTATTTTGGCACTTAAGAATAATTATTAACTTCATTTGAGCTTTATTTCTTTCTGAAAAGTTATTTCCTTGAAAAGAACGAAATATCTATATGTTGGACATTTTGTTGGAAATGACATAGCAGAATTATGGTACTTATGCGAGAAAAGTGCTGCTGGACCAAGCAGCTCTCATAGTTAAGCTACAGCTAACTACGGTTAGACGTGGATCGAGCATTGTATGTCATTGGTATGCCCTATCCTCCTTTTGTGATTTTGAAGGAGACACCTCTGTGGGAGACACTGGAACGTATTGTGGTGGCTAATAATCTCCGCACTCTTATCCACATACTGACACAGAGCACAAAGCGATTTTCTTGTAGAAATATTACGAAACCCGTGTTCCATCCACATTTATCTTAAAAGAAATAGTCCTTATCAGTACTGGTTCAGACATGCCAAAATAACGGTGTCTCGTCAATTCGTGCCCAATTTGTCTCCGACTCAGTTCGTCGAGTGCAAATTAATCGCACGTCAATTCGTTGCAGTCACCAGTTCATCACGGGCTCAATTTGTCTCGGGCAAATTCATCGCGGGCAAATTTGTCGTGGACAAATTCGTCGTAATTCGACCCCTCCCTCCAGTGAAATACTTTGGAGTTTGTAAGGGGTTTTTCAGCTCTCCAACCTGGAAAAGTCCTTCGGGAGGATGGTTGGGGGAGGGGATGGGCTGCCGTTACGATTTTGAATGTTGTATAACTTGCGGATCTTCCATGATCCATGTGACATATATCCTCCTTCCTGGGGCCCCGATGAAGTCTTTTTGAGAGATATAGTGGCTCATGAGGGTGGGGGCCCCTGTCCTTGGTTGCTCTTGCGGTATTAAATTTAACTCTTATACATTGCATTGATTTATTCTTAGTGTTCTTTACATTGTTCTGCAGGTCCATGGCACCTCGGGGGACCTCGGTGTCTTCGGCCCCCTCTTGGATCGCAGGACGGAGATTTGTATAAGCCTAACAAAAATGATTTGTCCGCATTTTTCCTGTTTACTGTTGTATCGAGTAACATACTACTAGTGGGTATGCCCTCTCAGAAATGTGGTGAAGTCTGTAAGAGGAATCCGAGGAGCGTTGATTGGGGAAGAGGCCTGCCCCAACTTTCGTAATTTTATATTCTGGACCGCTAGAGTCAGTCAGTGAAGCCGGGGTGTTTGTTCCCCCTGAAGCGTTTGGGGGCTTCCCTCAAAATATTAAATTGGACGTAGAGCTGTGAAAATTGTTGCCGTGCTTTATAGGATGATTCTCTACACGACCACGAATTTTTAGGAGGGTAGGGTGAATTCACCCCCCCCCCCCTCAGGTTTCGAAGAGAGGAGACAACGTGTTCAAGGCAAGTTATTTGCTCGCTATTTCCATGCTTCATGTTGTGTTGAGTGGCAGACTTTACTTGTGGGTATGCACTTCCCTCAGAAATTTGGTGAAGTCTGTAACAGCGATCCGAGGTGCTTGGGTTGAGGGGCCCTGCCCCCAACTACCGTCGGTCAGTGTCACTGGAGTCAATGGATTTGGAAACATCCGGATACACTGACCGAATCTAGCAGTCTAGAATATAAAATTACGGAATTTGGAGACAGGGATCCCCAACCAAAGCACTTCGGATCCCTAGGTGATCCGAAGTGCTTTAGCTAGTCACTAGGCACTAGGTGATCAGTGACCAGTTAAATATAAAAATCAGTTGCTTAGTAAAATTGCTATGTGGCGTGTACACATTTCAACTTTCAGAATGATTTTCATGTTGCTTTATTCGGAATTGGTGTCTTCAAGAGACTCGTGATATTTTTCTTTTTAAGCAAATTTTTTCAAGGAAAAATATTTATCTGGTACAACTAAACCTCGTTTTGAACGAGGTTTGATCCTTTATTCATTCAAGAGCGAATTTATAAGAAACTTTTATCGTTAAACTGTTAATGGTTCACGACTGTATGAATTCGTTTTACAATGCATAGTTCAAAAATTCTCTTTCATCCAGCATCTAACAGAATTTTTTTCCTGGAGGAATTTATGAGATGTTCTCGCGTAGGTGCGTACATTTTTGAAGTGGCCAGCGTGACTGATATTCCCGACCTGGTTAAGTCGTTCCAATCCGTCCCTTGTAGTCGGAAGCTGTAGCGCTCAGTGAATTTTTCAGTCTTTAGAATAGTCTTCAAACACGGTTCACAAAGTTGTAAGAGGAATACTCCGCTGTTATCCTTACAAGATTTCCCATATTCAGCACTTGCTTCCCTCCGACCGGGGTGCACGTGAAGCGTTCATATTGCGATTTCTTGTTCGGGTTGAACTGAACGAGACGAATGGCAATGGAACATTTTGTGGACAGACGAAGCCCATTTTCATCTTCATAGTGCAGTTAATGCGCACAATTTTAGAAAATGGACAACAGAAAACCCACACAAATTGAGCAAGATTCCACTACATTGTTTAAAAGTCACCATTTGGTGTAGTTATACAGCAAAATTCGTCTCTGGACCTTTCTTTTTCGAGGAATTCGATCTTGAGAGTCTCTATGAGGCACAAATATGTACGACTACACAAATATCTATGACTACGCTGAGAGTTTCGTTACATGCTCTGTCAAAGGCCAACGATGTGCATCGCTTTCGTCGAACCAGGCTATTCTAACACGTCAGCAGGGTCATGGTCTCGATTCAATAGTTTTTTTATGCAGGATAGTGTTCCACCTCACGTAACAACGCTTTTCAAGCAGTTGTTGCAGGCACATTTTTCTAACGGAAGAATATTTAGCAGCTAATTTCCTACAAGGCAAGCGCGCCCTCCGAATCTGAACCCATCTGCCTCTGTGATACAGTGGTCTAAGCGCTGGCTTAGAACAATGTATCACAGGGCCCATCTTCATTCATTAGAGATGGGCCCGGGTCCATCTCTATTCGTCAAAGATCAAAGGCGGGCCTATCTTACGGCCCTGGCTCTCTCCATTTCCTGGTATCAGTGGCTTTAAATTAGGGACGGGCGATGTATTACATGCCATCGAGTTTCTCGCGGTAGTTATTTATTCCCAAACAAAACAAAACAAAACTAAACAAAAAAAAAGAAGAAGGAAAGAAATCTGAACTCTTGAAACTTTTGGCTTTGGACATCGAAAGAATATGTCTGTCTTAGTTACATAATTAACAAACTTGGCGGAACTCGAAGCAACTATTACGAGCCAAATTTTTTTTTTTTTTTTTTTTTTTTTTTTTTTTTGAGGTTTAACGACCACCGTGAGCAACTCAATGGGCTATAAGCAGTCGCCCGTCCCTAATTTAGGGTCACTGGTTCTAGGGAAGGGAGAGAGCCAGTGCCGTAAGACAAACACAACATCCTTGCCTGACCGGGATCCGAACCCGGACCCCTTACGGACGAATGATCAGAGACCAGCGCCTTAGACCACTGCGCCACCGGGGCGGCCTATTACGAGCCAAAAGTTTCCAGTGAAATATTTCGATCTATGGTTGAGCATATTATTTTGTGATTTCAGTATTTTGCAGAAACCAGAGGACAACATATCGAAGAGCCACCCCGGTGGCTCTTTTAGATAAGCGCTGGTGTTTGACTATGCGCCAGAGATGGGTTCAGGTTCGAATCCAGTGAGGCATGGATGTTATGCTTTTTTCTGGCGCTGAGTCTTTACCTTCTCTGGAACCAGTAGACCGAAATTAGGGACGGACGACTGCTTATAGTCCATTGAGTTGCTCACGGTGGTCTTTAAGCCGCCTCTTCCCCCTCGAACAAAAAACATATCAAAAATGTTGTTGGGTTACCCTAAAATGTGCCATCCGTACTGTAAGTTTTTTCCTTTCATTTTTGTATTTTTCTCCACTGTAATAAAGCGCCACTTATCTCGCAGGAGGCTAATTTTGGATTTTTTTTTTTCCCGTCAAGCAAAGTTATGTCGCCTCAGGAGTCCTCATATCAAATTTGAAGTCATTCCGAGCATTGGTTCCACCTGTAGCGCCCTCGGAAATGTGAACTTTAATTATGGACATCCGGTATCTACACATATGTAGTTTTGTAGGCCAGGGGCGTATACTTCTAGTGTGCTAGATGTGCGCCGCACCCAAGGAAATTGGTAGCGAGAGACAAAATTAACCAAAATGTGGAATGAAAATTACCAGAATCATATGCAAGAATAATATTTAACTGCAAAAATTTCTTAAAATTCCCAGCGTAGTTTTATTGCATAAAGTAATATTTGATTCGGACAATTCAAAGAAACCAGGCCGCCCAGTTGGCGCAGTGGTCTAAGCGATGGCCTCTGATCATTCGCCCGTAAGGGGTCCGGGTTCGAATCCCGGTGAGGCATGGATGTTGTGTTTGTCTTACGGCACTGGCTCTCTCCCTTCCCTGGAACCAGTGACCCTAAATTAGGGACGGGCGACTGCTTATAGCCCATTGAGTTGGTCACGGTGGTCGTTAAACCTCCAATCAAAAAAAAATAAAAATAAAAAATAAACCAGGTATAAACACAGTTGGGCGTTCTGCCGGGGCCATCGAGATCTCGTCGAGGAACGAAGTGACTGACGTGTTCTCGACGGCCCCGGTTCTGCTCGTCTATCCGCCCTTGAATCCCACCCATACCCATCTGATACTTACCCAATGTATAGCGTCTAGAAGGGAAAGTGTGCCGAGCGCCTAGCGTACGTAATGATTGGCGTGGATACCGAAATTTGTCCCCTTCGTAGATGGCGCTTCGATCGCCTTCCCTTCCCTCTTTCTTACTGTGATGGGAGCGGGAAACTAAATTCGTGTTGCTTACTGTGAAAAGAACGGTAATTTAGACGAAAACGTGTTATGTTTTAGGTTTTAGAAGGAATGTGATTACCTAAATATTGTATATAAGTTATACTTAGCTCATTATGCGGAAGAGAAATAACCATAGTTTTGTGCCAGGTTGCAATACTCAGTACAAAAACAGTAAGCCGTCACTCTTTGGAATACCCAAAAATGATAAACTTTTACAGCAGTGGCAAAGATTGATTCCCGGTGCAGATGTGCAGATAAAAACTTACGACAAATTTAGTGCTGTATGTGAACTGCACTTTGAGAGATTTGTGGTTCGAAATTTTGTGCATAAAATAAATGAGGAGACTGTGTTAATACCCAGAGATCGGCCCATCTTGACACCAGATGCAATTCCAACAATATTTCCAAACCTTCCCCATTATTTGTCAAAAACTCTGGCAAAATACAGGAAAGTTAGGGAAACCGATGATAAGCCTGATGGTAATTTAAATAGCTTGGAATTCACTTCCCAAAGAGTTACACGGAACTGCCTTCTGAATATCACAGCCTTCAGTATTTTGGGGTAAGCAAATTCCTGCAAATAATTCAAAGTGCATAATTTTCCATGTTCATTCATTCAAATGTGAATTGTCAAATTCATTGACAACAGAAAAACTGGTTGTTGTTACCAAAAGTTAACCAGAGGTTACCTGTAAAGTGTATTTACGTGGAATAAAAATTAACTCAGTTTCTAATATTACTTCTAAAGATGAATCAAAATCCATTATTCGAGACACTGATAGGCTAACAGTATGTCATGGCACAGGCTCCATTTCAGAATTTGAAAATAACATGAAGTACCTTGAAAGTGGAGTTATTTTTTAGAATAATTTGTACAGCAAAAATTGTGTAACGAAAGGAACAACAAAGACTTGCCTCAGATGTAAGTATCTGCAGGGCTTACTTTTGCACAAAATAGCTTATCATAGAAGAAAGGCTACATTTAAAAATAAGTATCAAAATACAGTTCGGAAAATCAACAGGCTGAAGAAACTAGTTATTTCATTTCTCTAATTAAACTTAAAAAAAAAAAAAAAAATAAAAAAAGGAATTTTACAGAACTTTCCATTAATGAAAAAATAGCAGAATTACGCATTAAGCAGCAGCAAATGGTTATTCATTGTTATAAGGCAGCAAAAAAGAAATCTGCAAGAGGTATGTCATATACCAAAGAATGGTTACTTGAATGCTTACTAATGCACATAAAAAGTCCAAAATTGTACGAGCACATACGGAAACACAAAATCATGATCCTACCTAATAGAACAACTATTAGAAAGTATATTTCAAATTACAACAGCAGTTTTGGATTCAATGCACTGACGTTTGAAACTATTTCAAAGAAAACAAGTGAAATGGAGCCTTTTGCAAGACATGGTGGTATATTAATAGATGAAGTGAAGCTTACAGAAAAACTGCATGCAAAATCATCTGGTGAAATATTAGGGTTTGTTCATATTGGGCCATACACTTCAAAAACTGTTAAGTATACCCCATGTAATCACGGACTGGTAATGGTGTTTCAGCCATTAAATGGAGATTGGACCCAAATAATTGGTGTTTTTGCCACAAGTAACAATATAAGTGGAACTTTGCTAGCAAAATTAATTATTAAAGCTGTTATTCTCACTGAAAATGCAGGTCTGTTTGTTAATTTCATTACGTGTGATGGGGCTTCTTGGACCAGGAATATGTGGAAGACATTTGGTATATCAGCAGACTGTTCTGGAACTAAATACAGCATTATGCATCCTACAGATTGTTCTAGTTTACATTTCATATCAGATTTTCGCCAGTCAAAGCGAGCCTTGCTTCATCGTAGCTCAGCTATTTAGAGTCAGGTCGATGCTTAGCAAATTCCCAGTTATACAGGTAAACACTGGGGAAGAAATATTTCTTCTTATTATACGTGGGAAATATATCTCTATAAGCAATCTGAAATCGCATATTTACTGTTACGTAACTGAAATCAAACGATCGTCCATGGAATGGAAACATGTCACCTCCCCAACAAGGAAGACGTGAAAAGTCCAACTGTCTCTGTCTGCGGGAGTGGTCATGATGACTGTGAATCTGTTGTTTACACAGAATTTCTGTCAAAAGAGACAACCATCAAGTGACTCATATTGCCAAACACCATTAAATTTGCGAAATTCAATTAAGGACAGATGCCGGGGTAAGTTGAGCGAAGGTGTCACACTGATGTCCAAGAACATTACACAGCACGGAAAACTAAGGGAATTGCTGCATTAATTCAAGTCGGAATTGTGGCAGCATCCACCTTATAGCCCCAACTTATCCCCATGCGGCTACCATTTGTTCGGTAAAATGAAACAGGAGCTTAGTGGACAATGATTCCCAACGGATGAGGCTGTGAAAAGTGCGGTCCTTAACTAGTTGCACCAAACTGGACTTTTCTTGTACAGGTATGGGAAAGTTAATCGCACGTTCCGATAAATGTTTACAGTCCTTAGGCGACTATGTCGAAAAATGAATTAATGTTGTAAACCAACATACATCCCCTGAGTATATCCTTGATTTTTTTATTCAACAGTGTAACTAACTTTTTGATCCACCCTCATATTATTAAAGCACTTTGCTACAATTCAGAAATTAATTTTTTAGTTTGTTTTAAAAATTAGCATAAATACTACATTTGGATAAAGTATCAACTTACCTATTGACTATGAATTTGTCTTGTATCTTCAAGCGGAACAAAGTAAAAAATACTATTAAAAATAAACAAATGGGTCCATTCTTTTACATAAATGTACCTCAAATGTCTGTTTCAAATAGTTTGAAAGAAGGAAGTCATCACAAGCTAAACAGTATTCAGCTTCAGATTGTTACCCAAACTTCCTTTATGTGATAGCATCTGCAACAAAGTTATAGATACACACAACAAAATAAAAAAAGAATTCTTGCTAACCAATGGCAGAAATTAAGACATCTGTTTCAAATAGTTTGAATCATCACAAGTTACATCAAAATTATCTCAGCTTTAGATCCTCCAGTGTGTGTTACCATCTGAATATTTTATGTATGAGTTATGTCAATTATTTTCTTTACCTAAAATCTACTCTTGTAATGTTCATACCTGTGATCTACTTTTTTATAAAACATATTTGATATCACTTTTTAGATTAGACAACATTTTAACAGTATAAATAAATATTTCCCACACATTTCTAAAGGAATTAAGCAGAATTGGTTAGTAGTTTTTCATAACACTAGGGAATTTATACATTTTACTAACATTCTTTACTAGAAGCCAAATTTGCTCATTATAGTAAAATTAAATTTTTACTTTCAATATACCTACTATAAATGTCAAGCTAAGCACTAGTACACACACACACCAGTGCTGAGATGGGGCCGAGCCCGAACCGGGCGCTGGCTGTGTAATACTTACTGGAGTTCGGGCTTGGAGAGAGGGGAAGAATTTTCTTCCTTTTTTCTTTTAATGTGATTTTATATAATTTTAGCACACGAGACTTTTTACACTTTCTAGTTGTGAAAGAGAATTCTTCAGCAACTGGGTCAAATGGGGAGTAGGAATTCTGCAGGGCTATCCATTCCGGGCTTTGATAACAAAATACCATAGGCCATGAATTACAGGATTTCTGCCAAGGATAAGTTTTAAGAAGCATAGATAGTAGATAGCAAGCTGACGGAATTTTGCTCCCTACCTCAAAGGGGCAGCTCCCTGCTAATTCTATTGAGCAACATACGACATAGTTTGTTGTGCCTCCAGATGTCCCCCCCCCTCCCCCAAAAAAACATTTCGGGAATAAATGAATGGTTAAAGGTAACTATAGAAATAGATAGACATCCCTTCTCCACTCCGCAGTTGAGAAAGACATCAGTTAATTGCATGGGTAGGAAAGAGTGGAAGTCTGAAGACTTTTTCAATGCTTAACAGGTTAATCATAGTTTTCGGGGCTCGTTCGAGCTGACATACTTCAGGCTCAGGATCTTGAAATTCAGCCCGAACTCAGCTCTGACACACACACACACAGTAACACTTCAGTTAATTTCTCACAGGTGTTTTTATCAAAAATTTTATGGCAATGAAGTCATAGTGGTAAGTATGAAAAATAAGAGAAATTTCCTGGAATTTTTTGGTACAGTATTGAAACATAAACAAAAATGCTACAATATTACTGCTAACATTTATTAATCTGAAAATAAGTGACATGGAACTCGTACGGGTATGGTGTCGTTGAGGGACTAGCCGGACCCCATGACGCGAAGGAGTACAGCATCATCTTCCACGGAAAGAAAATAGTCCATAGATTTTCAAATGAATTTTGACAGATGAAATCAAACCTGCTAGTAAATGAGGACCTCTGGTCCATTTTGAAGACGGGCAACCACTGCACAAACAGTATTAGTTCCAATTTGAAAAAAAAAAAAGACACCACCAAATATTAAATACAAATCTTCAGTACAGAATGCCACCAACCACTCCGCATCACTGTGTGAATATGTGATGAAGCAGAAAAAAGATTGGAAATATGTTACGAGAAGCTAACTGAAGTACTGCTTCCTGGTATACAAGTTTCAAATAAAATTAAACCAAATATGACGGATCTTTACTTTCCAGTTTCAAAGATAACTTTTCAGAAATGTTATCTTCATTTATTACAGAAGAAAAATACATTTCAATACTTTAACCAACCTGGCTATACACTTTTGCATATAAAATATTTGATAAGTTTGAACTCTTTTTCCTATCTCAGGACTTACTCTGTGCACACTATGCACTAAGGAGAGGCACACAAAACTAAGCGTTCAGACTTTCAACTTCTTAATTTTCCTTTCACGTGATTTCAAATAATTTCAGTTGTCATGTTTGGCTTTCACTAAGTTGTTCAAGAGTATTTTCCAGCTGAGGAGAGTTATGTTTTCCCTATTTAGTTTTCAAGCTACTCATACACAAACATTCCACGGAAAATGAACAAGGAAATCTAAAATCAGAACTTTGTCTGTTTAAATGTATGCAGCAGATTTTGTATAAGACAATTGGTATGGCAAAAGTTGTAAGTCTCCTTTTGACTTCTATAATTTAACTAGCAGCCACTAACACTGCAACACTGTGGCATGGCAAATTTTGGCAATTCCTGTAAAAAGAATTACACCTTTTAATACAAGTGAAGAACTAGATATGAAATTTTTAATCGAAAGTAGTTCCCTATGTTTTGTACAGTTAGAATAAAGTTGACCATGCAAGTTTTTCAACATAATCTGTCCACACTGTTCAGACAGCTTTAGTAAATTCAATCAGACAAATGCTATATCACAGTTGCATTAAGTTACGAAATTAAAAAATGTACTCTTTAATTCAGAGACACATTACAATGCAACAACAGTTCAAGCATTAATTTCGTAAAGAAAGGGCTAACGATTGTTGGAGATGCAAATGTTATACAAATTACGAAGGCTAATTTCCTGAAAAGTTGCCCTGATTTCTGGTAATATTCAAGCTCTATGTGAATCGGCATTGGCAAAATATATTAATTATTCTATTTGAAATAAGAATTCAACACTACAGAATAACTCACTTCTTTATACTTCACTATTCACGAGACATGAACAGATTTCAACACGTGTGAAACTAAGATCTACTCATTAAACCTATAATTATTACTAAAACTAAATAAAACGTTTACTAAGAATTAACCTTACCTTAGAAATATAATAATACCTACCTTACAAAACTATACGTGTATCCAAATGGCAATAAACGGAACACTCACTCAATACAAACAAATGTGAACCAACAATGAAACGCAATGGCTGTTCAACCGATTGACTTGGCGACAGCACTAAGTTGTGCACGTGACTATTTCGCACCGTAGCCTGTCTTTTTCGTCAGATTCGACTCAGCTTACCACTAGCCGCTACTAAGTGACATACATTTAAATTTTCCAAACAGCACTTCTTTACTTGGCACATACAAGCCATTTGTTAGCCTTTTGGTAGGCATTCTTCGAGGAGGTAGCATATCAATTTAAATCACGCATAATTATACTTTCAATTACATTTGCCGACGCTGCACTCTGCGCCAGACGTAGACATTTCACTGAACCATAAAATGTGTTTCCATAATCACACACTTAAGAAAATCGTACATATCCTAATCCAACCCCTGTTGTTTGGTTCACATTGCACAACTGTACACACAATCTTTGACACAGACGCCGTTCAGAAAGCGCCGCGATGCGGCGTGGGACATATTTCGAACGCAGATTTTGAGTTCGCACGGCACACTTCCCCTTTTAGACGCTATACCCAATGCTACAATAATCTCTTGGCTCAAAGCAAAAACAAAAATTAAAGTAATTAAATTTATGTGAGGAGAATACCTTACAGATGTCAATTACTTTTCGTGATAAATAATTAACAAATAAGCAGAAATAAAACAAACAAACAAAAATTTGACATTTTGTGTATTGTTCTCATATATGATGGTAAAATATGAGACATGTTGCCAGTTAGAAAACTTATAATTTTCATTTAAACGATTTGCTATCTGGCATCACTAAAGTTGTTGTGTTTACAAATGGAGAGTGTTGGTAAGTGTGCTGGTTATTGTCGCTGCCAGGATGATTAATGTTATTTACTTCACGCGGAAGTTAGTTGTGTGCAATTTAATGAGCCAAGATCTGTTTTCTATTTAGTTTACAAGGAGATAATAGTGTTAAACTGTTACCTGTCTTTATCTATCAGTGCAAATTGCGATATGCACTGACGTGCAATCACAATTCATGTAGGCAGAAAGAACACCGGCCTATAGATGCTTAGTAAGTAGTCATTCTGGTTAAAATAGCTTAGATATTTGATGGTTATATTAATAAATATATGGTAACATAATTGTCAGTTAAAAAGGTTATCATCTTGAGATGGCAAATGTGAATTGGCGTTACTTAGGATTTTTAAAGTAATTTCTGATAACATGTTACGAAGTTAATTAATTTTTTTATTACTTGCACGAATTCTACAGGTTTAAAAATACAGAAAAATAGCACAGAAATCTTTGTTTAATGGACTAATGTTGATGGATATCTAATTCAACTTTTTTCAGTTCTGTAGAGTTTCTATGAAACACAGTCTAATCAGTTGTGTGCAACATTTTGAAATTAGCTCTTGGTTGAAGATCATTTTTGTGTAATGACTTTCGTGCATTAGAGATAGGTCTGTATGATATACTAATACCTGGCGTGAATTACATTGGATAACACGAAGAAAACAAGTGGTGCTACTTACATCAAATAACATTAAAATGGGAAAGTAATCAGTGATCATAGTGAGATCTATGTTGTTTATGAGGTACTGTTGATTTTGGTGAGATAGAGATTACTAGAATATGTTAATCATACCACACACAGAAATTGTTCCAGATTTTTATAGGTGATACCCATTTTTGTCAAATTCTGCCTATTTTTGTGAAACTACCTGTTTTTGTGTTTAGAATTTTTTTATCAAAAAAAAAAAAAAAAACTTCAAAAGTACATAAAAGTTTAATGTGTTATGGATTTGTAGGTAGAATCATCAGTACCTGATGAGAACTTGCAAAATGCCATCTCCCAGATATAAGGGTTATCAAAATGATTTCTCTAGGCATGTAAATAAGAAATGTTTCCTTATTTTCAAAAGCTAAAATGATAAATTCTCTACATTTTTCAAAATTCTATTACTATTTGAGAACCATGCCAAGTACCAGTTGCCATTGTAAAACAAGTTAGTAAAATCATGCAATGCATTGATTATGAAATGCTTTCCAACATACCAAAAATCATAGGAAAATGCCTTGGTTTTGAGGGGACTAAACCAAGGCTGAAAAAATAAGCTCCAAATCTAGGAGCCAGGTGAAACAAAAGCAAATTTCAAAGTATCATGCACGAACGTAATGCATGGTGGTGATGTCGGAAGAAAGAGTAATAATATAAGTATCAAGCACTGCCTATTACCCAAGCTACTTATTGCTAAATGAAATTCTAATTTGGTCTATAAATCTCAATCTCGGGGTTCTATAGTTTTGATAAAAATCTAAACATAAAAAAGAATGTGATATTCCAGGATAATTAATTACAGGTTTTTGTTATTGTACAACACAAATTAGTAAATCATTAAAACAGCAGTTAAAGAAAGTTACCTTTCAAAATTTCCTGAATTTTAAATATATGGAGCCCCAAGTTTAGCTGAATATTTCTTTTATCTAAAAACAAAAGTTGTTTTGCAGAACCAAAATACTAATAAAAAATATGGAACAAACAATCTGTCAGAATTATTAGATAATAAATACCTTCCTCAAAGAATAAATCCTTTATTTATTTTTTAGCCTTCAGAGTGTGGAACATATGGTAAAACCTTTACAAATTCAACGAAATTGGAAAGATCTTCCAATTCTTTCTTCTGCTCAAAACTGACATTAGTTCTTGGAAATATTAATTATTCAATAAAATACCAGCTCTTTTTATAATTATGTCAACACATAAGGGAGTTATACCAGTTATTCTGAGTGCAGCACAGTTTTTTGCGAACTCTTTGCTCAGGCGGATTTCCATTTTCAAAAATTTTTCCGCCATTTTAAACACAATCATTTATCAAACAAAATCATATTTTACATTATAATATTGAACATAGGGAATCGGAAGAAATCGTCACTCCGTCTAGCTTCTGTTTTCGAATGTTTTGAAAGACGGAATTCCGTTTTCAGCCGGAAAATGCCTCCCCCACCCCACCCCCCATTCTCATTGCTCTCAAGAATGATGCATATGATGACAACAAAGGCAAAATTTCCCGAATCTATGGGAGAAACTCGTGGAGCCTAAAATTACAAGGAAATTTTCACTCCATCGAATTTACGTTTTCTGAAATTGTTGCCTACAGTTTCAAGCTGAAATACAAACATTTATGCAATAGACTGATATTTAACAACAATACTAGGCAGAGGCAACTGCAGGAAGAAAAAATAGCCATAATAGGAATTTGAAAAATGGAATACTGTTTTCAAATGTAAAACAACCTCCCCCCACACATTAACCCCTCCCCCATTCTCTTTAGTTTTGTATCAATCCCAAATAATGAAAAACGCAAACCCACGAAACAGTCTCATGCCTGATTTGTAATAGTCGGTGATATGCAAAATGAATTGTCTAGGCCGCTATATATGGAAGCCGATTCATGTGATCATAAATTTATTCTGTTTCTGACATGAACGATGTATTCGATTGCAATTTTCAAAGCTCTGTGAAGGATTAGTTTTTAACACATGTAATTTTATGACGGATACGTTTTTAAAGCTCGACTTTTGTCAGTGGTCAAAATATGGACCCAGATTATATTTTCCTACAAAATTTCTAAGGCGGTTGAAATTTTTGGCGAGAGTTTAAAACTTTGGGCAAGAATCCCGCATGTTCTGCTGTTGTTGAATTGAGGTGATTTTTTCCAAGATGGACACGTAACAAACACTCACCAGCAATATGTGGTTTAACATGGCTTGGCACCTCCCACTTTCACAACATACTAGCGGGGAGAGAAAAAGGGTCTTTCAAAAAGCGCAGGGAGAAACAATCTCCTACCATCCCAAATGGTAGGAGTGGATGGATGTGTGGAGGTGGGCAGGGGTTGTTCGGTGTTCTGGGCAGAGGGAGGGCGGGGGGGGAGTGTAGACAAGAGGAGTTACTGGCATATATGCAACCGAGTGGAGTGTTGTTGCGCTCGCAAATTTAAGATGAAAAAAAAAAATTCTGCAATGCAAGGAATTGAAATTTAACAAAATATGTTCTATAAATAAAAATATTCTACAAAGGAAACTGAAATCTAAGATTAAAAAATATATATTCCACAAGGCATTGAAATCTGAGATTAAAAAGAAAATGTTCTTCAATGGGGGGAGGATTTCGTTCTGCGATGCACTCCACAGTTTCTGCTTCTAGGGCTTCCGCGATCTGACAGGTTAGTCACGTGACTCGGAGGTTTCTGTTGTGTTTCTCTGCTTGAAACACACACATCAAGATAAAAACCGACAGAATTTATAAATGCGATCAAAGCAGAAAATTTCAGAGTTTGATTTTGTTAAAATACAATTTGTTGAAGTTACATGTCTATGAACTCAAAGTAGTGACTGCAAATTATGAAATTTGAAGTAAATAAAAGTTGGGCGCCAAGACCAAATTTTTAGGTGCCAGGTAATTTTCCAGCCCTGGACTAAACTATGGTATAATGTTTGCGGTTCACATATATCAAAATAATATCTCTTTGTGCCCGTGTTACCTATTTTTATTATCAAGAGCTACCACACATAAGCCGTTTTATAATTAAAAATCCCATCTAAATTGGGCAATTTTCACGGAAGTTATCATGCTAAAATAATGGCTAACGAATCTCACGCATACACGCTGCCCGCAATTGCTGACATAAAACATTTTTGGCGGAACTGCTTCCAAAGTTGTTATTTTTTTTTACGCAAGGTATTACTCAAGTTATGAGGATAATGGCTGTGGAATAAATCTCACTCCTGTGCCCTGACCTTTGACCCCATTTTAATGATATTAAACAGAATTGGTTCAGTGTACCTCCGAAACAACATACTAAAGTTTGGCCACAATAGAAGCATTTTTAGTCAAGCTATGAGGATAATGGCTGTTGAATAAATCTCGCTCCTGTGCCCTGACCTTTGACCCCATTTCGATGATATTCAACAGAACTGGTTCAGTGTACCTTCGGAACAACATGATAAAGTTTTGTCTCAATGGAAGCATGTTTACATAAGTTATGACCACAGCTCGATTTCGACTGGTAGTTAGTAGCAAATTGCTAGCAAGCAAATGCATTTTGCCAATAAAAAGTGGTTTTAGCAAAAGTTGCTAATGGAAAAATTTTGAATGTTTTAGTGTGAACTGAAAAATTTTGAATGTTTTAGTGTGTGCTCCACTGCATTGCGTGTGTGGAATATTTTAGACACATGCAGAAAGGAACAACTGCTTTCTGGAAACGAATGTTTCTTGAAAAGTACAAACATTATAAAAACAGTTTGGCACTTGTAGAAATATCCAGTATATTTCCCTTATCTACTTCTGTATGTGAGGTTGGGTTCAGTTTCATGAAGAGAATCCAGGGTGATTGGAGGGGCAGTTTAAACATACAAATATTGAATGCTCTCATGAGTATTGAGGTTGAAGGTCCGTTCAAAGACAAGTTTGACTCCAGGCCTGCTGTTTTAAAGTGGTACATGATGAAAAGACCCGAAACTCAGATCGTAAACCATATGGAAAATAACTTAAGATTTTGAATAGTGTTCTTGAATTTTGTGAATAAAGTTAAATAAAAAAAATGTTTTTTTAATATTTGCATTCAAATTAAATTGTTAGAATTAATCTGTCAGGTCATGAAAAGGTGAGTTGTATCTAAATATTTGTAATCTTTTCAGCATTGCAATGTGACAGTTACAGGTGTGAAATCACAATTTGTCATGATTGACTGATGGAAGGGGACATGTCAAAGTTTCTTTTGCATAATGTTAAACTTTTGCTGGTAGATAATGCAATTTGCTAGTAAAAAATAAAGCCACTAGCAAGTGTTGCTACTGCTAAAAAAAAAAAAATATATCAAGGCCTGGTTATGACTCATAAGGGTGATGGAATGGATCCCACTCCTATGTCCTGACCTTTGACCCCATTTTTTCCATTTTCAATAGGGTTCATCTCCAGGTTGTCCCCTACCACATACTAAAATTTCATCAAAATCGAACCATTTTTATGCGAGGTATTGTGCAGACAGACGGACGGATAAAGCTGGAACATATACGCTTCTTCAACCTACGGTTAGAAAGTGTAAAAAAGCAGAAAGATTAGCTTTCAGATTTATTTGGGAGGGTAGCGGGGACAAAATGAAATGTGAAATTTTATACAGTGATGTTGAATTTGGGGGTGGGGTTAGGAATTAAATGTTTCACGCTCACTGGTAAAATACTGAGATTTTTGACACTTTGAAAAATTTTCAAAAATGAAAAGTCCAATCCGGCTTTTAAGATTTTGAAGTTTCAGATGGTTATGATCTAGAATGTTTCTGTTCCTTGAGACCAGAATGGCCTTTCTCTTTTTTTGACAGGAGGGAGGTAAATTGATCTTCATAAACTATGGTGAAAAAATAAATAAAATACCTATTGTAGAAAATATTACTCATGATGATAAACTAAGAGATAGCTATAAAGCTTTACATTTAAAAATCAGACAAAACTGGAAATCATAATCAATACTCTATTTGTAAATTCCATTTGGAAACAGTAACTTCAGATTAAATTAAGTGCACATATCCGCGATCTAAATTTTAAATTTTCACACATTTATTCCTAATCGTAAATGGTTATATAAAATACACCTATCAAATGATCCCATATTGTAAACATTGTGGTCTTGTGGAGAACACTGGACACATTTTTGTTGAATGTGATTTTACAAAAATATTTGGACGTCGTTAAAGAATTACTTAAATTTAAAGGAGGATTTTGACAGTAAACAAATCTTATAACATGCACCTTTAGAATATAGTAATTTAAAAACAATTATGCAATTCATTATTTATCTAATAACAATTAAAAAGTATAATCTTTGGAAAAATAGAAATTTATCATTTAATCAGAAATATCAAAATTCGGAGCAAATAAATTTAGCAATAAAATGCAGTTTTCGAAGTTCTAAAATTTGAAAATAGGAAATATGGTGCAAATAAAACTTTAAAAAAATGGATAGCGTTAAAACCAATAGTTTATAAATAAGGTGGTGATATTCTTAATGAAATATTGGAATAAAATAATATTGAATAAGTCACAAATTCATGGTAGGATCCAGAGTCAAATTTTCATTTTTCATGTGTTGGAAACTTTGTCTTCCTGTGGCTATAAATTGTTTTCATACTTTCATTTTCTTTCACTGTTATTTGTTTTGTTTTTTTCCTTTTCTCTCATTTTTAAAGAATCACTTCGACATGGGTCTCTTCATAGTGCTTCCTGATGGGGTGATTCTAAAGGAATTGTATAAAACCTGCTCCGGATGGTTTGGGTCCCTATGGGTCCCCCTCGCAAAGAAGTTTTGAAAGATGTGAAGGAATATTGCTAAAACTTATAAGTACTTATTGTGAAATGTTGTCCCTTGGATCCATATGAAATTTATTTTGAATGGTATATCTGTGGGAAATATTTTCATTTCATTTCAGTTCATTTTTATTTTCAGTTGTGACCATATACACCAAAAGCAGTACCATAATAATAACAGTGTAACTAGTGACAACTGGGAAGCATGAGGGAAAATGAATGAATTGGCCTAACATAGCCCTCGGCACCCATAATAAAGATCGCATAAGTCAGGAACAGACATAACTAATTTTCTGACATCATATAAGTAAATTGGTAAGTAGTAAATAAAAATTATAAAGAAAGAAAGGTCACCATGAATAGTTTAGTATTGTGTAAGTAGAATTTTATCCCAGTTTCACAATTTTTCACTACAAATAAGAGTGTAGGCATATGAAATTCCAAAAGTAAACAAGGTAACCTTCAAAGAGTTAGTCAAAAAAAATAACTGTGATAGAGCTAGTTCTTTCTCAATAGATGGAGTTTTAGTTTTTTCTTAAAAGGATTAATATTATTAATAGCAGTAAGATGGTGAGGAAAAGCATTCCATAATTTAGGGCCAGAGTAATCTATGTTATTTTTAAAATTTCCTGTATGTGTGAATACTGGTAGTAGTTTAAATCTATTTCTTGTTGGATAAGTATGAGTATGCATGTTGATTGTGATCAAATTATAGTAGAGGTTATATTTTATTCTTTTATACATAATCTTTCCCAAGTTATATTCATATAATTATTGTATAGTTAACATATTGAAAGTATTAGGATGTGTAGTTGTTCTATATGTCAAATTGGAAGATTGATTAGTATTAATTTTTAATTCCAATAACCTGATAAATTTATATTGTAATTTTTGTAGATTGTGAATGTTATATTGTGTTGTTTTCCCCCATATACAGTAGGTAAAATAGGTCTGTATGATGGAATAGTATAACACCAGCATTAATTTAGGGGTTAGAGGTCTAAGAGTATGACTAATAACTCCAATGTTTCTCGAAATTTTAGTTGAAAGTCGATCTATATGTGTATTCCATTTCAAATCATCACTTAAAGTGGTACCCAAATACTTATAGCAGTGCACCACCTCAATATCATGTCCAATTAATTTTATTTTCTGTAAGTTAGGTGGAAAAGCAGAATTTTTGCTAAATATCATTATTTTTGTTTTATTCATATTAGCCAAATCGTTACAACTCAACCAGTCATTAATTAAAGTGAGATTATTTTCCAACTGAGAAATAAGTGTATTCATGTCATTACCGTGTAATAAAATAGTGGCGTCATTAGCATATAGTTGTATATCAGTATGTTGTAATAATTTAAAAATATCATTAATATAGATATTAAAAAGTAGGGGAGCAAGAACTGATCCCTGCGGTATACTCGATAGTACCAATCCGAAAGTAGATTTCACAAGATTAATCTGTGCATACCGTCATCTGTGAGATAAATAACTCTTAAAAATGTCAAGAAAGGTACCTCTAATTTCAATGTCACACAAAATCTGTATCAAAATTTGATGATTTATTGTATAAAAAGCCTTTGAAAGATCAATAAAGAGAACAAGAGTGTAATTATTATATAATAAATTGGGTTGAATGTTATTGATATTTCAGTTGAACTATTCGGTGTAAAGCCAAATTGATTGTGATGTATAATATTATATTTAGTGACGGAATCAAATAGTTTCATGTAAATTAACTTTAAAATTTTTTAGTAAATATTGTTTGATTGGCAATTGGTCTATAATTATTAGCATCTGTTGGGATGTGTAGTTATTCTATAGAAATACTTCGGTGGTGGGTATGGAATCTGGATGGCTGCAGCAATTTAAAGATCTCTGCAGCATTGTTTGCAAAACGATGCCGCATTGTTGGTCAGCAAAAGTGGTGCAGTAGATGTAGAAAGCATAAAGCTCTGGCTGAAACAAAATTGAGAAGACATCCAGTCCAAGTAAAAGCCATATGCACTATTCAACACAGATAAGATGGGCTTGTTCTAGCAGCTGCTTCCAAACAAGACTCTCCTTTTTTAACGAGAAGTGTTATGGAGGGAAGCACAGCAAAGTTCGAGTGACTGTGTTGTTAGCTACAAACTCTGATGGCTCCAATAATCTTCAACCGTTAGTGACTGGGAAAAGCAAAACCCCAAGATGTTTGATGCTTCCCGTGAACAAGAAGTCTTGAATGACGTGAAATCTATTTTCGAAACGGCTTTCTGACTGGAATGCAGATTTAGTGAAGAAAGACCATAAAGTGTGCTTATTGCTGTCGAACGGCTGCTTCTGAATTTGCACTTGACTTGGGGTTGTAACTTAAAATAGACCTGCCTGATGCTCTTAAAGTGATAAACAGTGCATGGGATGACATGTCAAAAGACACAATTTTTCACTGATTTCATCATGCAGGGTTTGTTTTTGATAAAAGTGAAACAGTCCAAACTGAACACGATGAATTTGACTTTGACAAGCTGTGGCGTAACTTATGCCTTACAAAAGTTGTTCCTGGAGGTTTGCAATTTGAAGAATTTGTTGATGCTGACAACAAGGCTGAGAAAGCACTGGAAAGACAGATGTGGAAATAGTGTCTGAAATTATGGGAATTAACAGCTGGGGCTGCCAGGAGTGATGATGAAGAGGCCACACCTCTTCCAACCATAGGGAGGCTCTTTCAGCGACTACGGTACACAGACAATATTGTGGAACATTTAAGAATACCGGATACACTTTGATTGAAAAAATTGAATGGTTGAAAACAGCATTTTGATAAATGCAGTAACTTTAAAGAAGCAGAAAAAGATGACTGATCATTTTATCCCCTAAAGCATCAGTTCTGGTAAGACTTCCTTTTCTGTCATATGTCTTTAATTTGATCATGTATTTCTATTCACAATTTATAATGCAGAAGAAAATGATCTTAGTTTCTGTGTGTTCACCTATTGTATGCACCAGAACACCACTGAGAGTAGTAGGGTGGTAAAACCAGTATGTCGAATTATTGTGTACATCAAACTATCGAGTTATCCCCTTTGAATTCAATATAAATGGGTTCAACTGTATTAAAAATCATATTTGCTGAAATTTTTTATTTACCACAATTAGTAAAATTGAAGTTTACAGCACATTAATGGAATGTCATTTTTTCTGTGTCAAATCAACAAGGCTCACATCCTGAACCTTTTTGATTTCCTTGAAATTTGGTGTGATTGTTAGGCACATGGACTTATGCATAAATCCCAAACTTTATACCTGCCTACTATCCAGGAATGTTTGTGGGTTCTATGGAGTTCATTCCTGGATGTGTTAACATTTTAAAAGCATATGTCGGCGACACCATTTGGATTTTGGCATTAAAACTAGAAATATTCTGGCTATGGTTAAAAATGACCGTGACTCAGTGGAGCTTGCTGACAGACATAGTGTATATTGTGTTCCCCTCAAAGCCATGGAGGAAGAAACTAGGGACTTGGTTTACATTGGATCAACATCAAGGAGGCTTAAAACAAGACTTTCTGAACATGTGTATAACGTTAAAGTTAGTTCACAATCTACCACCTTGTCTTGCCTTGTTAATAAGGGCTCACACTTCCCTTTCTGGACCAAAGCAACCATCCTGGCTTGCCCTCCCAATAAGGCCTCTCTACTATTCACCGAGGGTTTGTACATTTATCATTTTTTAAATATCTGTTGTAATGAGGACCTACCTGCTTTTTGTTCATCAAGCATGGAAACATTTGCTAAATGATATTTGTCACTAACTTTCATTATTCACAAGGCTACCGACCTCAGACTTTATTTCATTTCACCTTCGTACTTAGGTGTCATGACCTAAATATTTACGATTACCTTTGTATCTATTTGAGTGCCAACAGCTCTAATTTACTCGTACATGTATATGTGCACATGTGTGTTTCACGACGTAGTTTCTTGGATCTGAAGATGAGGCTGATGCAGCCTTGAAAGGTCTAATGGTATTTTAACTAATGTGTTTCTATCTCATTAAAGTTTTGACTTGTCACTAAGTTTTATTATGTCATCGTGCAACTATGGCTAAAGTCTATATTCATCTTTGAGTAGCTGTATCTCATTACCTATTGTATCTCATTACCTAATTGGGCTAGAAGGTTAAAATTAGTGTCTTTTTATAGAATTTTATATGAGCTTTTAAATCATGTGCTGAAATATATATATATAAAAAAATTAGGTTGACCTTTTCAATGTCACAGAAATAACCTTTGACCTTGAATATTTAAAAAACTAATTTTAAAATTCTGAAAAAAATTAAATGGCATTGTTAAACTTTTTTTTACTAGTATGCCAACTTTCAAGTTGGGACTAAAATGGGATCATTACTTATAAAATATTAAAATGAAATGCACTATTGCCAAAAATGGCCTCAAAATGACATAATGAAAGGTGGAAGTGTTTTAGGGTTAAATAGCTGATCTACTGGGTGATCCAAAAGTCTTGCACATTTTGAAAACATAATAACTCGCGGAGTTTTGAGAGTAGAGCAATGCGGTTTGCGTAGAAATTATCAGAATGATCGGGGGTTTTATGAAATCCCATAAATTTTTACTCATTTTACTTACATTTTTCATCGCCAGATGGTGCAGCAGCCAGAGGTTGGAAGTGTCAAGAAAAATAGACACCTGATTGTACCAGGTTAGACACCTCATTGTACCAGGTGTTCAATGTGATGGCCGTCCTGTTCCAGCACTGCCTGCAGATGAGAGAAAGCACCATGGACTGCATTGAAGAGCATGTCCGGTGGTATAGCTGCCACATGGTGTCAAATGGCATATCTCAGCATGGCTAATGAAGTGGGGCGACATCTGTACACTTGTGATTTTAGGTAACCCTAGAGCCAGAAATCGCAGGGTGTCAGGCCTGGTGACTGAGGAGGCCAGGCCTTCAGAAAGTGTCGGCTGAACACATGATTTGCGCCAAGCGTCTCTTGCAGCAGATGCTTAACGGAATGTACGATGTGGGGTGGTGATCCATCCTGCATAAATGTGCAGATTCACTGCATTCTGCTCTTGCAAGCTAGGGATAACGTACGTTCGTAACGTGTTCACATAACGCGCACCTGTCACTGAAACGGTTTCGATGGAGGTGCTGCGGACCTCTTAAAAAAAAAAAGGACCTATAATGAAGGAAGCCGTGAATCCTTTCGGCTGATGAAGTGGCGCTTCAACGACTGCTCAGGGATGTTCCGTGGCCCAGATGCGGCAGTTGTGCTTGTTTACCGCTCCATTTAGGGAAAAGTGTGCCTCATCAGCCAGTTCTTGTCGACATCCATTTGTCGAAAAACCATGCTGCAAACTCCTGACGCTGCACGTAATTGCCAGCTTGCAGTTTGTGATGCCGTTGCAGTTTGTACGGGGTATCTGTACAGAATTCATCATAGTGTTCACCATACAGTCTCGTATGGAATGCCTGTTTGCCGAGAAACATGGTGAGCACTGGAGTCGCCATGTGCGGATGACATTGCAATCACATCCATTTCCTGCGTAATCGTCTCTGCTGCAGCAGCACATATTCGTGGGCGTGCTGCCAAAGATCCCGTTTCTTCGAATTTTTTCACCATTTGCCACAGCGCAGCACTTTCCATCCGTCCTTTTCCCACTGCAATCACCTTTCAGTGATCGGTAGGCTCTCAACGCATCACACGCACATTCAGCATTGCAATAGAACAATTTCCCCAAGAACGCTTTGTCCGGTAATGACAGCATACTGACATGAACCGCTGTGACTTGTGGTCGATTCCCAGCTGCTGTTTTTATACCCACTATCCCAGACCTGTTTACCTATGGTGCCATCTGGTGATGAAAAATGTAAGTAAAATGAGTAAAAATTTATGTGATTTCATTAAAGTCCGATGTCATTCTGATCATAAAAGCCCAATGTCGTTTTGAGAGTAGTAACCGCGTTGCCCTACTCTCAAAACTCCGCGAGTTATTACATTTTCAAAATGTGCAAGACTTTTGGATCACCCAGTATATTGGGAGGATTCATCAGTCAGAAGGTATCTCCATGATATGCTAAGTAGTAAGCCTTTAATAACTATTTTTTGAACTAAAATGATATATATTGCTAAGTAGTAAGCCTTTAATAACTATTTTTTGAACTAAAATGATATATATAAAAAAATATATATATGGCAATGCCTTTATAGCCATCTTAAAAGATAAAAAAAAATCAACAAACTCTTTTGCTGATTTTGTCAGTTTTAGGAGATGTTTGGTTAAAGATACCCACTGCTTAAATGTCACAGAATCAATATTATTATTTTCCACAAAACCAATAATGAAACTTTTCAGTAAATCTGATCCTTAGGCAAAATTGGCATTTACTGAAGTAGCATACAGGAAGTAAAGGATTACATATTGCTCTTGCAATGCAGTCTTTATAGCTGTTAATGGGGAGTTTATGTTCAATTGTTAATTTTTCCATATGACACCCTAAAAACATGACTTTTTAGTTTTGATACATTATGATGCAGATATGTATACTATATGTACCATTTACTCCAACAATGATACAATTTTTTTGAATGCAGTTCTGCAAACTTTGAGAAGCCAATTTTTCTCTCTGGGTATGCAATCTTAAACTGTGAATATCTTTCAGATTATTTAACAAGACCCCCTCTTGTTTGTAAATCTGTTTTTTTCTTTTTGTACTGTTGTTACTGCAAAATCTTATTTTCCAGGCATTGGCCTGCCAATGCAATTATTTGCAATAAAAATCTTGCACCAGATCAGAAAACCTATTTCAAACAAATCTAAGGGGAAACAAAAGTTAACTCCTAAAGGGAAATGCAGCAGACACAGAAGTCTTATATGTAAGAGGGTTGTCTGACACGTTAGAATTGGTCAGTGAGTGAATGATATATACACAAAGTTTTGATGCATCTCGTTGTAATGAAAAAAGTTTTGATGCATCTCGCGAAATAAATGGAGAAATGTGTGGTGGATTAGTAGTGTACATACTAACTTTGACGAGATGAGTTAGCAATAAATATTTGGTTAAAAATGAAAACAAAAGTTTAAATCGTTAAGAATATGATATTTCATAAAAGTATGAAATTTTTGTTGATATGTCATGAGAATAAATGTTGAAGAGACTGAAATATATCTGAAGTTTTTGTTACATTTCTGACATTAGGAAAATTTGTATGGAAAAGGGAGGGTAAACAAGTCGACAAGAAATAAAGTTTGTTGGAATGAAACAAGAAAAAAAAAACCACAAAGAAAAGAAATAAGAGTTCAGTATACGTATCGGGGCGGTACTTCGTCTTTCAGAAACGGAAGTAAACGAAATAAAGATTTTTTCGTAATCGTAATTTCTTTTTCCTGTGATGTTGCCTCTGTCCAGTACTGTTGTTATATATCATTTTATTCCATAAATATTTGTATTCAGTTTAAAAATGGAGAAAAAATTTCCGAAATCGGAAATTTGATGGCGAAAATTTTTTGCTGTAATCTTTAGACACGAGAGTGTGACGGCTTCGAGGAATTTCTCCTTTTCCGTCATAATTTGGGTTATTCTCGAGATCAATGCATAACTAAACAAAAATTTTTAAAATATTTTTTAACAGAAATTTTTTTTACATTTTTTATATGCCTTAACGTAATATTAGTGCTTCAAATTATGTCCATTGATATTTCAAACATACGAAAGTATGCTTGCAGGATTTTCATAGAAAATTGCAGGATTTTTCTCTTCTTAAGGTTGGCAAGTCTGCTGGATTTTCTATTTCTTCTGAGCATGACATCAAGATAATTCAATATCCCATCTCTTTTAAGCTCCATGGTGAACTTTATTGTATTGTGTAGGTTGTTTATCTTGCACATGAAATCATTTAATTTGTCTACTCCATGTTCCCATATGAAGAATATGTCGTCAGCATAGTGGATCTGCACTCAGGGTTTCTTGATACAATTTAAAACAAAAAAGATGACACCGAATTTTCAGGTGTAATGAGCACGTCTTTTGAATCCGTTCTGACGCAAATTAAATTTATCAAAGCTATTCAAAGTCAATGGAACCGGTATGGAAAACAATAGTATCTGACGGAAGAAAGAAGTTTTTCAATCGGGTTTTTAATTTCTCAGATATTGCTGTAAACGGAATCGTGAGCTTATGCCCTATGGTTGCAGACTTGTGCGTTAAGAAAAACATGAATTTATATGAGAATAGGAAGAATTTTTCAAATCGGACTCTTAGAAACAGAGATATCGACAAAAATAAGGTGCGACTTTGAGTCCCCTGGTGGGAAAACCATGCATTATTTTAGGAAGAAAGTATTCTAAAAGGTTTTCCCATACGAGCGGTATCGGTCCAAGAAAGAAAAAATTAGTCGAGTTTTCAGGAGCCCAGATTTTGCTACGAATACATCAGAAGCAGAAATTAACACTTATGTCCCCTGGTGGCCAAACCATTCTTTACCAAACATTAGAAATTATGTGAAAAATATTTTCCATCAGGTCTTGTATGCGGTACAGGAAGAATTTTTCTAATCGGAGTTTTAGAAGCAGAAATAATGCAGAAAATGCACTTTACCTTTGTGCCTCCTAGCGGAAAGTCTATGATTTACTTGAAAATTTTGAATTTATAGGGAAAACATTTCGCATCGGAAACACTATCCAGCAAAGAAGGAATTTTTCAAATCGGTCTCCTAGAAGTAGAGATATTGACAAAAATATTATATACATCTACGCCAGAAACCATGCATTATTTCAAGAAGAAAATGTTACTAAAACGTTTGTCGACATGAGTAGTATCAGTCAACAAATGACTTTTTTTTTCAATCGAGATTTTGGAAGCTCATATTTTGCTGCAAATAGATCACAAGCGGAAATTAAGACATACGCCACCTGGTGGCCAAACCATTTTTTACAAAAATTGTAAATCATGTGCAAAGGATTTCTCATCAAGAGCTGTATCCGGTGCAGAAAGAATTTTTCAAATAGGTGATTTAGAAGCAGCGATGTAGGGGGAAAGCAATTTACCTGTACGCCCTAGCGGAAAGTCTACGAATTACTTGAAAATTCTGAAATTATATGAAAAACATGTCACACTGGAAACACTATCCATCAAAGAAGGAATTTTTCAAATCGGACTCCTAGAAGTAGAGATATTGACAAAAATAAAATATACATCTACGCCCCTGGCGGAGAAACTGTGAAATATTTTACGAAGAAAATATTCCAAAAAGGTTTACCGATGTGAGTGGCATCGGTCCACGAAAGAATTTTTTTCAATCGATATTTTAGAAGCTCAGATTTTATGGTAAATACATCAGAAGCAAAAATTAACACTTACGCTCCCTGGTGGCTAAAGTATTTTTTACCAAAAATTTTAAATTATATGTAAAAGAGTTTCCATCACGAGGTGCATCCACTGAAGCAAAAAATTTCAAATCGAAGTTTTAGAAGAGTTATCAGGAAAAATGTAATTTACTTTTACGCCCCTGGTGGAAAATCTATGCGTAATTTGAAAAAGTAACTATATCTAAAATACTCTTCAACATAAATGGAATCGAAAGATAAAAGAATTTTTTTAATCGGATGTTTAGAAGCAAATATGTGGAATAAAACGTATTTTTGAATTCGACATCAACTGCATTTACGCCCTCTAGCGGCGAAATTGTACATCGTAAAAATAAAATAAAATAAAGGATCATTATTCGCATATTTCAAGCTTCCCAATGCAAAAAGAATTTTTCAAATCGGACTAATAGTTGCAGAGATAGCATAGGTACAGACGGACGGACAAACCGGTAACATAAGCACGATCTTTTTTTACAAAAGACGTGCTAAAAACAAGATCTTCTAGCAGTCTAAGTACTGCTTCCGCAAGGACCAAAGATAGAGGTGAACCCATCAGTGCTCCTTTAGTTTGTTTGTAGATGTTTCCATCCAACTTGAAATAGTTGTGGTTAGTAACAAGATTTAAGGCGCCAATAATTTTCTTTGTTTGGGTTGGTGTGAATTCACGGAAAGTGACGATTATTTCTTCAAGGTTTGTGACAGCCTCTGATATAGGTATAAATGGATATAAAGACACTATGTTGAAACTTCCTATTATATCATTATGAAACATATTTAATCTTCTTGCATGCTCCACAAATTCTTTTGTTGACTTGATTACACAATCAGAGTTTTTTAAACATTCAGAGAAGAATTTAGCTAAGGATTTTTCTAATATGTACATAGGAGCTTTGTTTTTTGCAACTATAGGCTAAGGGCAGATCCAGGTTTATGATTCTTTAGTCATCCAAAGAGTGATGGAATTGTAGGGCCCGGTGGAAGCTTTGCTGACATTCTAATAATTTCCAGTAGATCTTTTGTCCCTGGCCAGAGTTTGAACTTTCTGTATTGTGCTGTTTAGAGGATTCGTCGACTGCAGAATTGAGAATTGTTACAACATAAGATGGTATGGATCTATTTCATTACTAACATTTCTTCTCATCAGTTATGCACGTTCATAAACCTTGATCCTAGAAAACTCAATATAAAGTAATGTGCAAAAACAAACATCCTCTGTCTGATTTATAGTTGCTGATGGCGGCTGCAAGAACTCCATTAGATGTGCTACCTGTAAGTGGTGAATAAAGCCAACTTGTGACACATGCAAGATGAAGTGAAATACTATTGGTTCCAGGTGACTGAATCAACTAGGGAATGAGAACTTGGCAATTCTGCAAAAATTCCCAAAAATATGGAATGGAGACACTCCTCGCGTAAAGAACAAAATGGCCAGGAGTACCACATACAGCCCGAACATAAGAGATGTTTGTTTACCACGATACTTAACTCCTGTATATTTGAATTTAGGTTCATGTAGAAAGATTTAGGGCATTGATCACGATACTTAACTCATGTATATTTGAATTTAGGTTCATGTAGAAAGATTTAGGGCATTAAATATAGTTCATGCATATTCAGATTCATTCAAATGAAACTCACTTACATGGAGGGTTGAGGAGATTTTACAATGATTAGCTGTTGGGTGAAACCTATGTGCAATGAAAACTGAAATCCAGTATCTCATCTTCCATGATGACATGAATGAGAGTGAATCCTTGGCTGTTAACAGTATGCCATTAGAGCATTTACCATAAGGTGTGTCGCATAAATATAGAGACAGTCCAGTTTGCGCCATCAGCGCAATGCGAATGTAGGTAGGAAGCTGAAGTGGTACCTGAACAGACAACCTTACAACAAAATGTTTCGATCCGTCCAGATGACCAGATTGTGTGCAAAGAAACACCACAAAGTAAAATAGTGTAATTTTAAGTGTCTCATAAATATAAAGACAACTATATAAAGTAGCCACATGCAAATGAGATGTACAAATTAGCATGTTGTATGCACCCGCATGTGCTGTAATTCGGTCCAGCCTACAAAAGCTTGTGGACCAGCCGTCAGTCATTCACTTGGCCAAATGCAATGCAACAGTCAACTTTCTGGTGAGGAGGTGCAGAAGATTTGGATACTGAGAGCAAATGGATTGCCTGTAGCAAAAATTTGTAAAGACATAGGGAGAAGTAACACAGTCATTTATAAGATTTTATCGAATTGTGGTGCGCCCACGGCCAAAAAAATGGCCTGGAAGGCTTCAAATAACAACCAAACAAGATGATTGTACCATCATGCATTTAGTTTCATCCCAAAGGTAATCACTATGTCAAGTTTCTCGGACTGTTGATGTCACCGTCTCAAAGGGCACAGTTCATCGACAAATCAAGGAAATTCGCAACATTGTGCTCCCTAAAATGCGCTGTCTCCTATATCACAAGTGGCACCACAGGGAAGCTAGATTGTTATGGGCTAGCAGCCACATGCGCTGGACAAACGAGTGGATCACAATTATTTTCTCTGACTAGAAGAAGTTCAACCTGAACAGCCCTAACGGTTGGAACTGCTATTATCATGATTTACGATGCAAGCCACGCACCTTTTTCAGCAGACAGAAAGGAGGAGGATCTGTGATGGTCTGGGGAGCTTTTGCGTTCAGTGGGACAACGGATATTGCTTTCCTGCAAGTCAGGCAACACTCTGATACATAACAGGATGTACTTAGGAGCCACCTTCTACCGTTTGCCGAAACTCTAGCGGCGTTTGATTGTGTTCCAGCAAAACAATGCCTCTATCCATCAGTGTGCATCAATGAAAAGCTGGTTTAACACTCATCGTGTGACCGTAATGGATGGACCAGCACTCAGTCCAGATCTGAACCCTATCAAGAACCTTTGGGGTATCTTAGCTCGTGATGTGTATGTGAATGGACGCAGTTCTCAAGTGTGAGGGCATTGAAAGAGCACATTGAATGAAGCTGGTATGCACTCCGTCCATAACATTTACATCACTTGGTGGACAGCATGCCTAATCGGGTTTTCAGTGTTATTCAGAACAACGGTTCCACTATTCATACCAGAGGTGCTCATAACTAGTAAATCTTTATATTTTTGAGACAGCCTATTTCTGTTTTTTTCTTGTACTTGGTGTTGGAATTGTTATGTTTCCATCAAACTATTGTGCAGCTGCATGTCCTACTCCATTCTTGCTATAAATATGAGGTGTACATTTCAGCTCATTGCTGTTTCTTTTTTTATTTGAGAATTTGTTCTGTTTTAATATTTATGCAATGCACTTTATGTACTCAAATCTAACGCATGCTTTTTATCCAGGAATACTGTGGTGAAAATCAGGATGTGTGTTGGAATTGAGTATGGGGAGATGAAAATAGGGAAGCTTAGCATTTTCATTGTTTCAACTCTGCAGTGAAAAACATGTAAGAGTAGGAGGTAGAGGAAGGGTGGAAAACCGGAAAGAGCGGTAGCAGAGGGGACCATGAGTAAGCACACAATACTCTCACTCATGTTGCTATGGCAACTAATCAGGGCTTTAGGCTGTATTCTCCTTTTTCTCAGAATCCCAGAGAAGAATTTGATTGGCTAAAATGCAGTTTGGCCATCTCTAAACATTCATCATTTTGTAACACCTATTTAACAGTCATCCTTCCTGCTGCAATGATCACAGAAATATGTCATTGTGTAGGCAGCATTATAACACAAAGTTTGAATTTAAAGTTATTGCTTTCATGGAAGAAAATAGCAATCGGGCTTGCACTTCAAAATTTGGAGTCGTCATGGTAAATGTATGTTTGTGAGGGAAAACAAAAAGAGCATCTAAAAATGTGCTCGAAAGACAAGTTTTTCTGGGCCAGAAAAAGAGAAAACTTTCCAAAACTGATAATCAACTGAGAACTTTTATAAAGGAACAGCGGGCAGTTGGGCTACCAATGATGACGGAAATTCTGCAAGTGAAAGTGAAAGAAATTCGTCAGCTTAGAGGAACGGGAAAGTTTGTAGCCTCTTGTGGTTTGATTATGTATTTCATGAAGCTGAAAGGATTCTGTCTTCGGCGACATACTGTACATCCGTTTGCCAAAATCTGCCACCTGATTTTGGAGATAAATTATGGAGCTTTTCAGAAATATGTAATTTCTATGAGAAAGCAAGGACAGCACATTTTGGGACAGATTCACAATACGGATCAGACGCCAGTCTACTTTGATATGCCATCAAATTCCACAGTGGACAGTGTCGGAGGAAAGCAAGTTACATTACTGAAAACGAATAAGGACAAAGTGAAGATGACAGTCATGCTGTGTGCTTCAGCAGACAGCCAGAAACTTCCACCATACGTCGTTTTCAAGAGGAAAACTTTTCCCAAGAAAGAGACTTTTCCAAGGAGAATCCATGTTGCTGTGCGAGAAAACGGCTGGATGTCAGAAAACTTAGTTATAGACTGGCTAGAAGAAGTTTGGTTATGGCGACCTGGAGCTCTCCTCAAGTTGTGATCCATGCTAGTCTTAAGCATTTAGGGGACATCTAGTCGATGCGGTCAAGAAGGAGTTGAAAGAAAACTGCTGTGATCTCAAATTATTTAAGGCTGCCATCTGCCGACTTTACAATGAATGGCTTTCATTGGGGGTAACCAAACTCACGAAGACAGGATGTGGAAAGAAAGGAGCACCCTTATCAACTGTTTTGGAATGGATCATCACTGCTTTAAGCATCAATTCCAAATGAACTTGTGAGAAAATCCTTTCTGAAGTGAGGAATTTCAAACTCTTTGGATGGAGCGGATAATGATGCATTGTATGAAGTGAGCTCAGTCAGTGATCTATCGGAAGTGGAAAATGCCGTTAGTGACAGTGACTGATAATACATATTTGCAGTCATGTGTATTCATCTGTATGTAGTTGAAATTAGGTAAATCTTTTTAGACTACCACTTTCTCCATTTTTTTATTTGGTATGTACATATTCAATTATATATACAGTTTTATATATATGTGTATTCATCTGTATGTAGTTGAAATTAGGTAAATCTTTTTAGACTACCACTTTCTCCATTTTTTTATTTGGTATGTACATGTACAATTATATACAGTTTTACAACAGGACTTGGGGGTGTGCTTTACATTTAGGGGCATGTTAGATTCTAGTAAATATGATATATAATGTCATGTCATCAGTTAATTGCATTATTCGGTGAATGTGACTAAAATTTTCTATTTATACATGCATCACTTAATCTATTAGTGTATTTACATTGGTAGGCTCATATGTTGTGCTTAAAAATATTTGCCAGCTCTTTGATACTTCAAGCAGCAAAATCACAAGACACATTCATTGTTACATACATGGTCAAAAATAAAAAGTAAAAGTTAATGAAAAGTTAATGTTGTGTAGCTTATTTATTCTCCACCAATGTGTGAGAGTAAATAAAATTAACTGCTTTAATTTACGTAATTTTTCTAAATATGACTTTATTCATTGTGGTGTAATTTTTTTTTAAATAAGTGATGTGTAAATATCTCATTTTATGAATCAGTACAGAATACCTGCAGTAGCGAAGAAATCACTACAGCAGATGTTCTGTTTCTGGAAAGAAAATATATTTTTCCTGAATTTTTAAGCTAGCCATGAGCTTTAAAAAATTTGTCTTTGCCTTTTCTCCAATTGTAAAATGTGAGATCATTGTAGAATTTTGTGTGGCAGAAGGTTATTCGGTCCCACAGTATTTTATTAATATAAGCAAACACACACTGTGTTGAGTTTATAATGAATTAATTTAACTTTAAGAAAATGTAAGCAGTTGTTTCCTCATTCAAATTAAACATGTCTGAAAGACAGAATCATGGTGTTTACTAAATGCAAGTATTGTGCTTTTTGCTTTTACTGAATTGTACAATAAATTACAAAACTGGAGTTGTCTGCAGAATTTTTTGACTGTTTCTTAGCTCTAAAATGTTAGTATCGTGTGTTTTTAAATGTGTCCATTTTTGTGGCTTCTCTAACATTATGTTTCCATTTCTTTATTTATTTATTTTTTCTCTCTCTCTCTTCTAGAATTATGGCAGAGTTAGGGATACATTTGAATGAAGTACCTAATGCTAGTAGTGTTATAACAACTGCTCTCCCAGACACTACTGTTACTACTACCTCAGATATGAAACCGCCTTTACCGAAAACTGAAAACACAGACAATTTTAACCATGTGAAATCAGCAGAAATTGAACCTGTAAAGGAAAAAACAACTGGTGAAGAAAAACAGACTGATTTAGATAAAAATACTTTAGTAGCTGTGCTTCAGTTTTTAAGGAAACATAACCTGCAGGTGATGTATATATATTTCAACTTTTCTTCTAAACTGGTTACATTTCTGTGTTAAAGAGTCCTCATTAGTCCTTATTTTAATCATTTCTGTAGGTTGTGTGAAAAACTGAATGAATATAAATGTTGAGAAGTATAAATTGGTTGTTATAAAATCCACCAAAGAGGTATAATGTTTTCCAGAGAAAAGTGCTGGAACAAACAAGTAACAGATTTTAAATTTTTTGGGGGTGTGGTATCAAGTGAAGTTGCAAAGCCTGATGTAAAACTGAACAACAGAATTAGAGCTACACAGAAAAAATCTCATGGGAGCTGTACAAAGATAACTTCATTGAGAAAGGTGTTGAACAAAACTTGTATCATCATCATCATCATTGTCAACCATTATCAATCCACTGCTGGACGAAGGTCTCCCCAAGTTTCCTCCACAACGGTCTGTCTTGTGCCAGTCTCCTCCATGTCACCCCTGCATACTTTCGAATTTCATCCACCCATCTCCCATGTGGTCTTCTTCTGGGTCTTTTCCTGTCCCTTGGAATCCAATCTAAAATTTCGGCTGTCCATCGATGATCTGTCCTTCTGGCAGTATGTCCAGCCCATTGCCATTTCAGGGATTTTACTCTGATCATGATGTCTTCCACTCGTCATTTTTCGGATCCACGAGTTCCTCTTCTTATCTCTCCTGGTTACACCAAGTATGCACCTCTCCATGCTTCTTTGAGTTGTCTGCAGCCTTTGTATGTCTCTTTTAGTTAAGGTCCACGTCTCTGCACCATACGTAAGCACTGGAAGGATGCATTGATCAAACACTTTTCTTTTAAGACATAATGGCATATTGCTCTTGAAAATTATGCTGTTTCTTCCAAAAGCTCTCCAGGCAAGTTTTGTACGCCGATTAATTTCTTCATCAATGTGACCCTCACTTGATATCTGCTGTCCAAGATAAGCGTACGTGTCTGTTATCTCCAGCTTTTCTCCATCAATCGACAAATCTTCATTTCTTGTAAAAGCATTGAACATCACTTTTGTCTTCTGAAAGTTCATTTTTAATCCCACTTCTTTACTCTTGTCAGCAAGTTCCTGGATCATACTCTGCAGCTCTGATGGGGTAGTTGCAAAAATGACTACGTCATCAGCAAAACGAAGGTGGGTTAGATAATCTCCATTAATCTTTATCCCCTTGTTTTCCCAGCTCAGTGACTGAAAAACACCCTCCAATGTGGCATTAAAGAGCTTCGGAGATATGGTGTCACCTTGTCTCATTCCCCTTTCCAATTTTTATGTGTGTTGTATTTTCAAACAGCCTAATCTTTGCACTTGCATTTTCATAGATGTTATTAATAATATTAATGTATGCATCTTCAATACCACAGGTTTTCAGAGCCGTTGTAACTGCTGATGGTTTCACCGAATCAAAGGCTTTTTCATAATCGATAAAAGCCATGCACAATGGAAGTTCATATTCCCTCGCTCTTTCAATTAGTTCTCTCAGCACATGGATATGATCTATTGTGCTGTAGCCACTCCTGAATCCAGCTTGTTCTCTCGGTTGAGCCATGTCCAGTGTTACCTTCAAGCGGTGTGAAAGAACTTTAGTGAAGATTTTATAAACTACTGATAGGAGGCTGATAGGTCTGTAGTTTCCGAGATCCTCAATGTCACCTTTCTTATGTAGCAGGATCATTGTAGCGGTGTTCCAATCCTCAGGAATCTTTCCTTCATTAAGGCATCGAGTGAAAATTTGGGCGAGTACTGTTTCGATTTCTCCAATTGCTTCTTGTATGATGTCTACAGTAATTCCATCTTCTCCTGGAGCTTTTCCCCGCTTCATGTTCTTGATTGCATGTGCAACTTCTGCTGGAAGGACTGGAGGAACTCTGGTACTGGTATCTTTCATGATGTCTGGAGTGCATGTATCATCCCTTTCATATAATTTGGAGTAGAAATCTTTCACCCTTGTCAAAATTTCGCCTCTATTTCTTGTTACAGAACCATATCTTCTTTTCTCAGTGCCATAATCTGTTTTCTTCCCTTACTGAGATGTCCCTTTGCTATCTTTAGGCTTTGGTTGTTTTCAATTGCTTTCCTCACTAGTTCACAGTTGAATTTTCTTACGTCTTCAGTGATACTTTTTCGTACTGTCTTGCATAGCTCTATATATTCCACTTTGGAAGTCACATCTTCTTTAGTTGTCCTCATCTCTCTTCTTTTTGCATCAACATTTTCGTTTTTCCTGATAATTTATTTACATGCAACTTCTTCTTAGACCCAGCTAATTTTGTTGCTGTTTCCATAAGAGCTTTGGTTACTTTTCTGTTAACTTCAGAGATGTCCACTTCTTCCGATGTTAGGCCTTCTAAAGCAGAGAACCTATTCTTCAGTTCCAACTTGAAGGTATAATGGTGTTTTTTAAGGTTGGTTATGTCAATAGATTTTGTTTGTCTTATGAGCTTGCCACGTTCAAGTTTAGTGTTGAGGTGCATCTTACATCTCACCAATCTATGGTCACTACCTGTGTTGAACTTGTTTAGCACACTGCAGTCTTCTATGACGAATTTTTTGTTACACATAATAAAATCAATTTCACTTGTCGTCCCATTTGGATGTCTCCATGTCCATTTCCTGTGTGGCTTTTTCTTGAAGAAGGAGTTCAAGATGAAAAACCCTTCTGCCTCTGCAAACTCAACGAGAGTATTTCCACGCTGGTTTCTGTTGCCGTGACCGAATTTACCTACTGAAGTTTCATTCTGTTGCCGTTGCCCTATTTTTGCATTGAAATCTCCCATAATTATTTTCAAGTGCTGCTTACCTTTATTATTTAGATGACAAATTTCCTCATAAAATTCTTCAATTTCTTCTTCAGGATGACTTGTGGTGGGTGCATAAGTTTGAATAATCTGAGCCTGGTATCTTCTCGATAGTTGGATAACGAGTCGTGCAGCTCTGTCAGAGGAACTTTCAACTTCTACCACTTTATCCTTCAGTTTCTTGTTTATTATAAATCCAACACCACTAGTTCTGCCAGTATCTGTCCCACGATAGTAGAAGAGATGTCCACTTTTAAGTTCAATGAGATCTTCTCCTTTTCTCCTTACCTCACTTAGCCCGACGATGTCCCACTTGATCCTTTGTAGTTCCTCTTCCAATTCAAGAAGCCTTGAATCAGAAGATAGGGAGCGTCCATTGTACGTTGCCAAGGTCAGCATCAGATGGCAGCCTAGTCCGGTCCTCCGGGGATTCTTAGCACCCTCTGCCTTCATGTCGCACTGGCCGCTACCTTGGCCAGGTACATTCCAGCTGCCGGAGACTGAGGGCCAAGATTTAAGTTGTGGAGTCATTTTGGAGGGGTTTGGCCATAACTCACCACGCTGGCCAAGCGGGTTGGTGAGTGTGGGATAGAATTTCCTCTAATCCCGATGGTATAGTTTTACCGCTATGGGCGGTCGTCAGAGCCCCTTTAGTGGGAACAGGATGCACCACGAGAAGGCGGGGTTGACATTTGTCAAGGAGAGGCTGTGATGTTACGCATCACCAAAACTTGTATACAATTCAGTATTTTGACTACCCTCTTATGGTAGTCATTGTGTATTACACACAGCAGTAGACAAATCCATGATATCCAGTAGCCATGGCACCTGAAAATTTTCACCTGGTGCCTGAGTTTTCAAATTCTATTATGAAAATTTTCTTTTCGAAATTCGAATTTCCATCATTGGGTCATTCCATGTGAAATCAACCAGCAAAAATAGCATTTTCAACCTGACCATTTTTAATTTTTTTAAAACTTGGTATATTTGTAGAATTCATCAATATAAACATATATGAATTTTTTCAGAATTTTCAATGCATGCGTTTTTGAGTTATTGATTTTTGAAATTTCAAAAAAACCCTGAAATTTCATCATCTGAGCAAACTTTAACTGCCAATTACTCGGGTTCTAGTAGAGCTAGGGTCATGAACTATGGCTCATTTTAAAGATCTTGAATTGGGCTTTCAAAAAATTGATATGCCACAGGACACTCAAAAAAAATTTAATGTCAATTTTAAAATTTTGAAATTAAAATATTAAAAAACCTGTTTTTTAAAAAAATCTGAAAAAAATATGTTTAACAAACATTATTTTTCTACATATCCTGAAAGTTTCATAATGGGATTGCTATGGGATCACTATAAAAAATAAATAACATAGAAGGACGTTACTAAACGCACTATCAGTGACTGAAGAATTGTTTATTTTGTCTGTCTAAAATTTTATCCCTGTCTAAAATTTTATCCCTGGTCTTTCAAACACTGCAAATGTTAATGAATTAATTATAATTAGTTAAAAAGTTAATATATATCCATAAGGGTAACAAATTGTGTTTCTTTCCTAGGTTTTAAAGTAAAAGAAAAGTAAAAGATGGATGCCAGCAGGCCATCCACATCAAAAGTTTCAAGTGTGGTTTACTGTGCAACCCCGTTGGGAAACCAAACCATAAATATAACAAAAAAAAAAATCTACGACCAGTTTCCAAGAAGCTATTGCTACAGAACAAGTTGCTCAAAACTGGAGACAAGATCTGTGACAGTTGTCGTAAAGCAATCCAGAAATTTCACTCTGAAGCTGCTGAACATTCCTCTTCACCTTCTGACAGCTATAATGAACAAGAAGCCGAAGGCCATGCTGTTCCATCTGAAAACATTGAAGTATCAACTCCTGAAAAAGAGCATGCTATAGAAGCATTTAACAGAAGTTTACAATGTCTGGATGAAACACCAATAAAAAAAACACCTGGAAGAAAAAAAAAATACCCTGAAGAGAAATATAAAAAAGCCCAAGAAGCATTTCGAGCAAAATTATTAAAGTTAAGTCCTGCATCGGAACCAAAGGATATTTCATCTCCTGAACCAGAAATTATAAGACAGTCGAAAGAAAAATTTCCTTCCACAGAAAATAAAAGCATAAGAATGCAGATATTGAGTACACTGCCTAAATCTTGGTCACTGAAACGAATTGAAACAGAATTTAGAGTTTCAAATTTTATGGCCAGAAAGGCTAAAAAGCTAGTAAAATAAAAAGGTATCATGTCTTCTTCTGATCCAAAGCCAGGAAAGACTTTAGACAAAGACACAGCAAATTGTATACAAGAATTTTATGAGAGTGACGATGTAAGCCGCCAAATGCCAGGAAAAAAAGACTTTGTTTCCATTAAAATAGATAATAAGCGTCAACAGGTACCAAAAAAAATTGCTTCTGAGTAATTTGCGTGAATTGTATACTCTTTTTAAAGAGAGATTTCAAGAGAAAAAGGTGGGGTTCTCCAAGTTCTGTGAACTTCACCCGAAGCACTGCGTTCTTGCAGGAGCAAGTGGCACACATTCTGTTTGTGTTTGTACAATGTATCAGAATTTTACACTGATGATGACAGCAAGTTACCTGAATTAACGGGAGACACTGTTCAGCCAATAAATCCTATAAAGATGTCCTTGTAAACATAATTTGTGGAAACCCTACACCTGCATGTTACTTCAGTCAGTGCAACAACTGTCCAGGATTAGAACAGCTCAAGCAATGATTTGAAGATTGTTTTGATCTAAATAGTATAGAAAATGGGACATTCAAGCAATGGATGCAATTAGAGAAGAGGACAGTACTTGAAACATTATCAAAATCTACACAGGAGTTTTTGGACCTGTTGTTTGGAAAACTTCCAGCCCTGCCTCACCATTCTTTTATAGCAACTCAACAGTCAAGTTACTTAAGACATCTTAAAGACACAATAACAGAAAATCAATGCATAGTAATTTGTGACTTTGCTGAAAATTATTCTTTTGTATTGCAAGATGCAGCTCAGGGTTTTCACTGGAACAATGCCCAAGCAATCCTGCATCCTGTAGTTATATATTATCGCGATGAGAAAACTCAGAACCTAGGACATGTAAGTTTTGTGATTATATCCGACTGCCTAATTCATGACAGTATAGCTGACCATCTGTTTCAGCGTTACCTAATTAATTTCATGCAGTCACATTTTTCTCAAAAACCTGAAAAGATATTTTATTTTTCGGATGGAGCAGCTTCACAATACAAAAACAAGTCAAACTTCCTCAGCTTGTGCTACCACGAGACTGACTTTAATATAAAAGCAGAATGGATTTTTTGCAACAGCACATGGCAAAAATGCATGTGATGGGATAGGGGTACTGTGAAGAGATTAGCTGCAAAGGCAAGTTTACAACTTGTTTATAATAATCAAATTATGACCCCACGCCAACTCTTTGAATGGGCCATTGCTAATATTGCCTCCATTCACTTTCGGTTTGCAACAACAGAAAATTACAAAGAGGAGGAAATTATCCTTAAAAGTAGAATAGCTTCTGCTAAGACAATCAGTGGTACTCAGAAACTCCATTGTTTCATTCCTGCAGGAAAACACAAATTACTAGACAAAACTTACTCACTTTCTGAGCATTTTAAAGAAGAGATATGTGCAACAGATGAAGGGGAAGAGAACATTAGTTTTGAAAATATGGTAGGTTTTGTGATTAATAAGTACTCAGAGCACTGGTGGTTGGGATGTGTACTTGGTGTGTATGAGGACACAGAAGAGGTAAAAGTGAGCTTCCTGGAGCCACATGGTCCATCTCCATACAAGTATCCTCAATCACAGGATATACTGTTGGTTCATAAATCTGATGTTTTGTTAAAAGTTGACCTGACAACAGCTACTGGAAGAGTATATAATTTAACAATGACTGAGACAAAGAAGGCAAATCAAGCACTGGCATACAAGTGTGGCAAATTTAAAAGAAAGAAAAAAAGCAGGATGCATATAGAAGATAAAATAATTTTGTAAGTGTAAATATGCACACAGAACCTTATACTGAATTATGAAATGAATTACTTTGGGACACAGTTTCAAATTACTTAGATGTTTATTTTCATTCTTTAACATTCACAATGTTTAAAAGAACAAGTATGACATTTTACACAAACCACATAAAGAATACCCTTCCAGTCATGGGTGGAACCGGTAAGCACATCTGGCACATTTCAGTTGCATTGTTCTACGTTATTATTTTTTTATAGTGATCCCATAGCGATCCCATTATGAAACTTTCAGGATATGTAGAAAAATAACGTTTGTTAAACATATATTTTTTTCAGATTTTTTAAAAAACACATGTTTTTTTAATATTTCAATTTTAAAATTTTAAAATTGACATTAAATTTTTTAATAGTGTCATGTGGCAGGCATATCAAATGAAAGCCCAATTCAAGATCTTTAAAATGAGCCATAATTCATGACCCTAGCTCTACTAGAACCCGAGTAATTGGCAGTTCAAGTTTGCTCAGATGATGAAATTTCAGGGGTTTTTTTTAAATTTCAAAAATCAATAACTCAAAAACAGATGCATTAAAAATTCTGAAAAAAATCATGTTTGTTTATATTGATGAATACTGCAATTATACCAAGTTTCATAAAAATCAAAAAATGTCGGGTTGTGAGCCTTGTTGATTTGACATGGAGTGACCCCATTAAGCTTTTATATCTTTAATAAAGCAACAAGTACATTTGCATTCAGATTTTTTTTTTTTGCCTGCATCTTTTTTGTAGAGTACTTACCTTAAAATCGGAATAATGAATATGCCAATATCAATTTTTTGGCACATTTTTGTGGCAGTGAGTGTGGATTATACATAAGGGTAGACAAATCCATGGTGCCTGGTCAGCATGATGTGCTGAAAATTTTAACCTGGCTTTTCAAATTTTAGTTTTCAAAATTTGGATTTCCATCATGAAGCTTCCACCTCTTTAAAATCAGACTAATAAAGATTCCAATATAAATTTTTGGTGTATTGTCTTATGATAAACTCTTTGAACGGATCTTCAATCAAGGATCCAGCAAAATCTGTCAATGCCAGTGCAAAATTGAATAGGCTCATATTGTGCTGAAGCTTTAAGGGAGATTGGGAGCTGAATGGTGTACATTGGGGTAAATATGGCTTTAAAAAATGGATGACTCTTGGGTCTGCATACTTTGCAAACACTATAGGCCTGTAATTTTAAGTGACATAGTTTTCATGAGTGTTTTTATTGAATTTGATACACCAGAATACAAAACTTCAACTTTCTGAAATGAAAACCTATTTTGAAGTGCAGCTGTTAATACAGGACCATATGTTCCCGAGTTTTAGTTGTGGATTTTGCACTGATTCATTGAACAATACAAGGTATGGCTATCAAATAATGAGAATAATGTTGTAAATTTAGTTAAATAAGAAACTTACATTTTTAACTGTTATCACATTTAATTTACTCGCCTTCTGCATCAATACGCCTCTGCATTCTGATCTTCCACTGGGTAAAGCAGTATGGTAGCTCATCTGGTGTGATCCCTTTGAGGAGCTTGGTCGTTCTCTTCTTCACCACAGTAACTGACTCAAAATAGGTGTTCTTGATTGCAGATTTAACTATAGGAAAAAGAAAAAAGTTGCATTGGTCAAACCTGGCAAGTAGGCAGGATATTTAAGCACTGTGATGCCTTAAGGTATCTGTACACTTTACGAAAGAATTTTTTCAAATTACTTGAATTTTTTTCTTTTCTGCATTTTATAATGGAATATGGCTAAAAATATGGAGTCACATAAATAACAAAAGGTTCGGAATTTTTATTTTCATTTTTAGTTCAAAAAATAGGTAAAAATAGCAAAAAATTAACACTTCCGCAAAACATGATAACTTAAAATCAAATCAATATATTTTTATTTTGTAAATTTTATTATGATGACAATAACATCCTCTAGGGAATAGACTATTCCCATTATCATAGCACAGTTATTTAAAAACCTGTAAAAGTTAAGGTACTGTAGAAAAGAAAATCATTCAAGATTTATAACAATTCATAATTCATACCTTAAAAATAAAATAAAAACTAATGGATGTACAATAATGGGGATAGTCTATTCCCTTTATTTTCTCTTGAAATATATTCCTGTAAAGTTTCAAAGCATTTCAGGCATAATTTTTTGCATTACAATGTTTTGCATGAAGGCAAAATGTAAAAAAATTCATTTCGAGAAAAAGCAAAAAATAACGTTTAAACACAAATCCTAATTTAAAAATCAAAATTAAATGTTAAAGTGCCCCGAATTTATAAATTCCACCATCTTTACTATGCAAAACTGTTATTTTTTTCATCCTGAGAGCTCACAAAACTTTTCTACATTTTTTGGCAACAGGGGTTGCATGCCATTTCCAGTCATGGATCTGAATGTTATCTAAATGTCTATAACCCTGCAATATGAAAAATATTGGATTTTCAATGTTAAACTTGGCTAGTACTTTCAAACAACCTTTAAAGCAATCATCAAATTATATGACATCATCATATATGCCTAATTTAATATTTTTGAGGCAAACGAATATCTCCTTCGGTATTTTCTGCCATTTCATAACGTCATAGCCAGATGCTTGAACAAAACATGTGTTGCCAGATCCTTTTTAAGTATTTTAAATAATTGAAATTTTACTTTTCTGTTTTGATTTATATACAGGATCAAATTTGAGTGTTCATATTTGATGAAATTGCAATGTAATTAAACATTTAAGCTCACTTCCAGTTAGCATAACAGTACTTCCGGTTCTAAAAAGTTGCTGTCAAATAACATTAAAATAACTGTAGCCCATGTTCTAAAAAAGATAGAAACAAATTTTAAATAGATTTGGAAAGATAAAAAAAACAAGAACAGTCTTTAATATTAGAAGGAAATTGGGAAATCAATATTTTGACCGAAAATCGCAATTTAAAGGCATATGAATACCTTAATTGTCTAAAAACTGCTTCATTGAGAATGCTGAATGAGCTGGCGCATTGCTCTGGTGAAAAAGGAACCCATTGTTTTACAACTCTGGCCTCTTTCATCTGGCTCGTTCTCTCAAAGTCACTAGTATGTATTTGTTGTAATGCTGGTTCATTGTTGTTGGGAACTCACTCTGTCCAAATTACACCCTTAATGCCAGAGAAAACAACATAGCCTTGAAGTTGGACTTGCTATGCTGTTCTTCCTTCATCCTTGGTGCCATTGGTCTTTTCTAATGGATCAACTGTTTTTTCATTTCAGAGTCATACTGGAAGATCCAGTTTTCATCACAAGTGATAACACTTTCTAAAAAATTGGGGTTCACTTGAATTTGCCGAGAATGTCAGCACAAATTAAATATGCTTCTGTAACCACTAGGAGTTATATACTTACATAATTTCTAACTATGTGAAAGGCATAGTGCAGTGATACAATGTGTATATAGCAACAGCAGCCGGTAGCATAAGCCAGGTGGCCACTAGATTTTGATCATGCATTTGCCACTTGTATAAGCAGCAGTTTTTAGCTATACTTTTAATGATATACAATTTTTCTACTGCAGAAAGTATAAAGGAGTATTTCTGTTTGTAATTATATTTTTGTTTTTGAAAGTCCATAGGTAAATTAAAAAAAAAGTGCTTTGAATAGATTTTTTTACTAATGCCATTTTGCATCAGTAAGACTTCAAAACAGGTACTAGAGCTATCAAGAGGAATGTACTTCAAGGTGCTACTAGAGTCGGGCTGTTGGCAAATGAAGACAAAATAAAATGTTTAATATTGAATACTCTAGCACTACACATATCCAAGTTGCTAATTTGACCTTTGCTGAAGAAGATAGAAATAGAGAAGCTTGTATTTCAAACATAAAAAATCATACAAAACGCTTAACCTAATTGTTCAGGTAGTCCCCAATAGAAATGATTATCTCTTTTCCACCGATCAACGAGTTGAAATATCCTGTTGTGATAGAAGTCTGGCAAGCAGGAGTTGAAGAAATCATACATGCAAAGTTTCACATCATCATCATCATTAGAAAAGTTGTTCTCAGTGAGAAAATTCAACGAAAACCGAAAGAGATGAAAGTCAAATGAAGCAAGATCTGGGGAATAAGGGGGGGGGCAATATTTCCCATACCAGCTTGAGCAATTTTTGCTGGGTTTCGTGAAGCGATGTGAACAAGCATTATCTGGTGAAAAAAAAACTCCACTGCAATTAATCAACGCTGGGCACTTTTCTTGCAGTGCAGCATAGAGACAGTCCAACTGTTGGATGGTAAGCATCCGCAGTGATGGTATTGTTCCGCAGTAAGAGTTCATAGTGAATCACATCGTGACAGTTCCACCAGTAACTCAGCCTGAGCTTCCACCCATGAAGAAGTAGCTTAGTGACCTTCTGTGGGGATTGTCCCTGCTTGGTCTATGCTCTTTATCACATAACATTCATGTATGTGACCCATTTTGTCACCCGTGACCAACCAATGCAAAAAGCCCTCGTGTTTTTCTCTTTCACATAGAGTAACAGCAACAGAGTAGCTTTGCATCTGATTCTGGTCAGACAAAGCATGGGGCACTATTTGCCAGTTTACATAACTGGCAAATGTTGATGGGCATATGGGAGGTCTTCAGTTCCTCTGCCAGTTCCTGTAGTGTTGCATCAGGTTTGGTCTATAGCACGTGTTACAGTGTATCATCTTCAACATTACTGAGTCTGCCACTTCTGGGCGTATCAGACAGATCCTGTACAACCGTGCCGAATTTCCTATACCAGTCATAGCAAGTACTCTGTCCGATAATATAGTCACTAAACACTTTTCACAATTATCCAAGTGCTTCCATAACTTTCACGTCATTCAAATATTCATAGAGCAGTATTGCACGCACACCTTCCTTCGATATCACCATCATTCGTCTCCATGTGCAACTAATCTTCACCACAACAGTGTACGTTCTGTCCTTAGAATCTATTCTGTCAGGCACAGCAATGTGGGATATTTGCGTCACCGCAGTATCTTGCATTACAGATGCCACATATGATTTTTTCCAGAAACTTTCTTTACAACCTGAATGGGTTCCATAATGGGTGACAAAAATGGTGCTAAGGATGAGATTTGTGCTGCGATTGACAGGGCACACTAAATAAGTTTTTAACTCAAAAGAGTCTGCCATATAATACAAAACTAAAAGTATGGTATATATTACCACTGTAAGACCAATAATGTATGAATGCAAGGTATGGGTGACTACAAAGAAAATGGAGAAAAGGCTGGTGGTATTTGAAAACAGCATCTTACAAAGAATTATTGGTTCAGTCTTTGCTTCAGAAGAGGGTAGGTAAATACAACGTTGTAACTAAGGATTTAGGGCTTTGTTGATACAAACCTTCATAACAAGTATAGTGTGGTCAAGAATACAGACTATGGCCATGTGATGAAAGGAAGTGATTGAAAATTGGTAAGAGAAGAACTGGAATGGAATATTACTAGTGTGAGAGACCTAGAAGAAGTGGTGGATAGACTGTGTAGAACAAAACCTGTAAAGGTTGGGAATTGAGAACTGTGGAATGATGGAGCTGGAAGATAGAGAAGTCTGGGGGACAGTTGTGGTGGCAGCAAGGGTTCTTGATGATATGTAGTGCCATGTAATGATGAGGAATTTTCTAGCTCCATATTTCAGTTTTCCTGTAGGAGAACAAATGGAAATTTTTTTGCTTGTAAATGTCTGATTTGAAAAATTTATTTTTTGCGTTAGTCACATTAATTGTGATGGTGCTGAAAGTAATAATTAGGAAACAGATTTTTACATAAATAAATATTTTCTCATGAAAACACACATTTTCAAAAAATTTGTATATAAATACATATTTTTCAAAATTTTGTAATAAATACATGTTTCCTTCATTTTTTATATTTTTTAGTGTAAATAAACCCTAGGAAAAAGGTCAACAACAGAAAAAAAAAACAGTAAGGGAATAGTATTGCAACTATTGGGCAGAATTTATTCCCCTCTTCTTCTCCATGAGGATTTGATTCATTGCCGCCAGTGTGTTGCAGGTAACTATTGAGCAGAATTTATGCCCCTCTTCTCCTCCATGAGGATTTGATTCATTGCCACCAGTGTGTTGCAGGTAACTAACAGGCAGAATTTATGCCCCTCTTCTCCTCCATGAGGGTTTGATTCATTGCCACCAGTGTGTTGCAGGTAACTATTGAGCAGAATTTATGCCCCTCTTCTCCTCCATGAGGATTTGATTCATTGCCACCAGTGTGTTAGCGAATGGTGTCTTCCCTTCCCCTCAGAGAAGCAAAACTGGGAGTTCGAAGTTCTCCAATACCCTCAAAAGCTTAGGTTTCAAAATCCAACATGGAGGTGTATATATACAGTATATATATACCATATTTCCCAGCATCAAGAATGCACCCCAATTTTTAAATGCAAATTTTTGAGAAAAAAGAATAAACATAAAAATACGGTCTCAGCACTTTCATAAAGATTAAAAGCAATACAAATTTTACCTCTACATATAAGGTCAGCAGCACCTCACTCGAGTCACGTGAGTCAAAGATGACACAGTGAAAGGAATGAAGCAGGAACTGAGAGAGAAACAAGGAGAAAAAATAAATCTTGCTACAGTAATATTGTAACAACGGCTAATGAATGCCCTGTTTTTGTTAAGTGCGAAAAGTCATATTTTTCTCTTTAAGTAGTTTGCCGGCGAATTGCTAAGCAAAAATACCACCTGTTTTTCAGCTACGACTGTGGGAAAAGCTTTTCAAACAGGCGAGCTAAGATTGTTCACACGTTTTGGCAAAAACCCATTGGAGCAGCTCTTTGGATTTAGAACTCCATATGTGTGAGTCGATCTAGACCACGTACAAATTTTGAAGATGACAATCCGATTTTTGATGTAAATGTGACAAGGATGGTAAGTCAGAAAAAGCGACGCAAAGAAATAGACATTAGTCTTCCCACGGCGTATTACAACAAAGGCAGTCTTATTATTAATAAGGCTTACCGGTAAACATTTTAACATAGATAACCTTCCTCAGGGGTTAGCATAGGCCAACGAAAAATGTAGTCTTCAGGACGCACGGTAAATTTTTGGAGACTGATTTCAGGGGAAAAATTAGTGTCCAGGATGCTGGGAAATACGGTATACGCCACTCACATTATTGTTGGTGTTGTTGATGTGGTTCTGTTGAATTGCTGCAGCCAGCATATTCTTCTTAAATTTGCAATATTATTGTGCATCTATATTACGTGCTGAAGTGCGGTTGTAAAGTGCACTGAATTAATTATTTCTGGGAGAAGCTGTTTAACTGTGCAGAATAACTTTGTGTGTTGAGTTTTAACTAGTGTTCTGCCTCTTCATCGCAAGTTTGTGAGAGAAAAGGGATCCTTTGAATCTGAATGATGTCCAAGAGAAGTAACAAAAATGTCTCAGTATCCTATTAAAAAAACTAGGGTGGATGTGACATCATGCGGTATTATCGTCCGCAAGGAAAATAAGTCAAGACCAAATGCAAAACAAACATCCAATGTTACACCAAATAACTTTTTCCACCAAACCTATGGCTGTGGTTATAAGTTGAGTACTAACATTATATTTTTATCACAGTTGAAATAATTAGCTACATCATTATTGAAGACAATATATTTTTATTTTTAGCAAATGTTTTTAAAACTATTAGCACATAAAAAATAATTATATTTTTCTGTTTTTTAGCACCTAAAAATCTGTTTCCTAGTTTTCGTAAGTTTTAAGATTTTATGTGCAAGTAAATATTAAATCATTGTTTCATTTTGTATTGTCATACAGTCTTTTGAGTTACTCTCACTAATGTCCTCTTTTTCAGTAAAGCTTTTTAAAAACAATTTTTTTAAACGCAGTATCATATTACAACTAGTTGTTTGATCCATTTCATTACTTCAGATTTGCATTTCTATGCAAAATAATGATGATGAAAGTGCTGTATCATTAAATTAAAATTTGTGTTTGATTTTTTATTTAGGAAACTGAGTTAATCCTTCGTAAGGAAGCAAAAGTTACTGATGAAGGCAAACTTGCTGAGGTGCTGCAAAATGGTTCTGATGTTAGTAGTGTCCTGTCAACATATAAAAGGTTAGCTTTCATGCTGTTTTCATGATGCATGCTGTAATTCAAGTTGTGAAATGAGACAAAGGTAAAATATGTCTGTGTTTGCTTGTGTGTGTACATGTGTGTGTATCAACATAGTCAATCATTCTCAATCCACTGCTGAATGAAGATCTTCCCAAGTCTCTTCCACAGGTTTCTTCCTTAAGCAGTTTTCTTCTATGTTGCTGGTATGCCTTCAAATTTCATCCACCCATCTACCAGTGGTCTTTTGGATCTTTTCCTGGCCCTTGGTCTCTAGTCTAGTATTTCAGTCTTCCAATGGTGGTCAGTTCTTCTATCAATATGTCAACCAATTGCCCCTTGAGGGTCTTTACTTTGATCTTGATGTCATCTACTCCTGTCATTTTACTTGTCCATGAGTTCCCTTTCTTACTTTGTTGGTTGCAGCAAGCATGCATCTTTCCATTCTTCTTTGAGTTATTTGCAGCCACTTTATGCCTTTTTAAGTTAAGGTCCATGTCATAGATCTGTGGATTTACAAAGCTTTTGAAACTGTTGCTGGTTTTGAAGAGTGTTAAAAAACTTCAATCTGGTGATCTTCTAGTAGAGATATTGAATTCGAGTCATAGTAGTTTTCTTCTAAACACAACTTTGTGCTGGATCCCAGTCAAATTGGCCCAGAAGGATATTCAGTTGGTCTTGGAGGGTTGTCTTCTCTCAACGTGCTTGAATGTAGTGACAATGAGCTCCTTGAAGAGTTTAGAGACCAACCTGTTACCGGCATGTGTGAATTCTCTTTAAGAGAAATGGCAAGTCTGTTCCCTCTTGCAAATATGATCATGACTTTTGACACCTCAACCCTACCTACATCCATCAAGGCAGGATATTTTAATCTTAAAGCTTGGCTATACATCCATAACCCTCAGATGTTTCAGGTGCTAGCATTACTGCCATTCCCTTGGTGAGTTGTCCTTGGCAATTCCGATTGTTTATTCTGTACATCAGTGATGGTAGCCAAGACAACAGTCACTGTCCAAATTGTTGTCCAGATCCCAATGAACTGTATACACCAGTTTCGTCAGACTTGAAGTGCTAAAATCACATCCCATGGATTCGCAAACGACACCCACCTCCTTTCCAAAAAGTGCTACTATACCCACTTCTTACACCAGAGTGCATGCTGAGACTAATAGCAATATGTTGGACATTCAATAAGTTCTAAGCCTAAGATAGAAATACAAACAAAGTATTTTTCAAAAACGCATGTTTATTTTTCCACAATGTCCCATGACTTAGATACACATGTTGTACTGATTGTAGAGTTGGTGAATCTCCACTGTGAAAATCGTTTTATTTTGCTCCTTAAACCAACACTTTGTAGACTCCTTCAGTTTAGAATCATCTGCAAAATGCCTACCCCACAGATATTTTTTCAGGTATTTAAAGAGCTAAAAGTTACTAGGGGAGAGATCAGGTGAGACAGAGGGTGGGGAAGCAATTGAAAGCCACATTCTATCACAGTTTACATGGAAGCAGTGGCAGTGTAGATTGGAACATTGTCTTGCAGAAGCAGAGCACCCTGTTGCAATTTTCTTCACTGTTTACTCTTTATGGCTTCATGCAATTGTAGCAATAGCAAGCATAATATTGGCAGTATTCATAGTTCTTTTATGTGGCAAGTATCAAATAATAGCAACCTTCTGAGTCCTAAAAATAGTGGCCCTAAACTTCTCTGCAGATAGTTGTGTTTTGAACTTTTTGTTGGGGGTGATCCATGGTGTTTCCACTGCATGCTCTCTTGTTCAGTATCAGAACCCTAATGGTGAAAGCACTCTTGATCACCAGTCACAACGCCGGAATAGAAGTAATCTGGATATGGGTTAACACAGTCAAGTCGAACCCGACTTGCTTCAACACGGTCATTCTTCATCTCAGGTGTCAATGTTCGAGGAACCCATCTGGCACAGACTTTTGACATCCCTCACTTCTCATGAAAAATGATCCATGCACTACCAGTACTTAACTTCAGTTCCTCAGAAATTTGTATGATACAGATTTGCCGGTATAACAACACCAGGTCCTCCACTTTCTGGCACATTTCATCTGTAATCATCTCCACTGAGTGTCCCTCATGAAGGTCTTCTTCCAATGAGTCTCTTCCCTGTTTAAAGATAGCAGCTCATCTTTTGACTGTGGCATATGAAAGTAGACCATCTACATACACATGGGCCATCCATTCAGAAATACCACATGGCGTTTACCTTCCTTCGTCAGAAATTCAGTACCAGCTCGGTTTCACAATTGCATTTGTTGCTCATCCATTGTCACATTATAGACTTCAACGTACTGTGGTGCCGTCTCAAATGCTGGCACAGCAAAATGGTATGCCTATTATATAACTGAAGGATGATACATTACTTGCATTATACACCAACCACTACCTTATTAAATGCTCCTCATAAGTCCAAAGACAGGTCAAACAAGTTAGTAAAATCATGCAGTGCATTGATTATGATACACTTTCCAACATACTAGAAATCATTACTCAAGTTATGCAGATAATGGCTGTAGAATAAATCTTGCTCCTATGCCCTGGCCTTTGACCCCATTTCGATGATATTCAACAGAACCGGTTAAGTATACTTCCGGAACAATGTGATAAAGTTTTGTCTCAATCGAAGCATTTTATGTAAGTTATGATACATAAGGGCAATGGTATGGATCCCGCACCTATGTCCTGACCTTTGACCCCATTTCGCCCATTTTCAATAGGGTTCGTCCCCAGGTAGTCCCCTACCACATACTAAAATTTCATCAAAATCGAACCATTTTTACATGAGTTATCGTGCGGACGGACAGACAAAGCTGGAGCATATACGCTTCTTCAACCTACAGTTGGAAAGCATTAAAAAGGCATCTCCTTCTCTACATTTTGTTATTAAAATGCAGGGTCAGATGAGCTCACCTAAGACCTCTGTGACAAAGCACCATCCCATCTTGCCATCAGATCAAACACTACTGCAGATGGTGGAAGAATTACTAGAAGAGCTAATGGAATCTGAGTGTTTTTAAGCACCCAGTTTGTTGGTTTTTCTCTTTTACTCCACCATTCAGTTCAGTCATATGGTGAAACTGCCATGGTTATTGTCCAAGGATTGACATGTGGTAATTACTCTTGCTGTTCTGTCCAGTGTGTTGTCTGAGAGACAAAACTTAGACTATCTCACCTGCTCTCAGTTCAAGGTTACAGCCCTTTTCAGAAAGATAAACTGTCAAGTGACATGTGATATTGCACGTGTAGGTGTCACTGCTTTTGTCCCTCACAGCCAATGTGTTGGCATTGTTAATGCCTTAAAAATTGTACACCGCCCCGGTGGCACAGTGGTCTAAGCGATGGCCTCTGATCATTCGTCCGAACTGTCCTAGTGAGGCATGGATGTTGTGTTTGTCTTACGGCACTGGCTCTTTCCCTTCCTTGGAACCAGTGACCCTAAATTAAGGACGGACGGGCGACTGCTTATAGCCCATTAAGTTGCTCACGGTGGTCGTTAAACCTCCAACCAAATATAAATAAATAAAAATTGTACACCTATGTACCCACACTTAATAGAAAATATTATCCCAGGTCTAAGGTTATGACCTTGGAACAAAATCCCAATCATCTGAATGAAAGACAAAAATCTCTATGCTACTGAGGAAAATCCAGCTAGTGAAATGTAATGTGAATATGATGTTGACTGTCTTCTTTGATGTTAAAGGTGTGGTGCATTTTGAATTTGCACCAACTGGGCAGACTGTGTAGCAGACTTATTAAAAAAAGGTTTTGAAAATACTAAGAGAAATATTTTGGCCTATAAATGGTCACAACAGTGGGAGTCTCAATCTTGGCTGTTGCATCATGATAATGCACTTTCACTTTCAATACTTGATCTGTGTGTTCCTGACTAAAACACTATATCTCAGTTGTACCGTACTAACTGTATTCACCTGATTTGGGAGTCTAGAAGCATCATTGTGATTGCAAATGCTTCTAAACTTTTGTCAAAACATTTATCAAAAAAAAAAAAAAAAAAATACAAGGCGTCCAAAGAAAGACATTCCATCCTGGTGTAACTCTGCATGCAAGTACCACAGGGCCGACTATGCAAATAATTAAAAAATAGTGACCAATGACGAAATAGTGGCCCACCACAGGGCATGGGAATTGCCCATCAAGAAGGATATATCAAGAGCAAAGCTTGTATGCAAGGACAATTGTGACAACAGATTGATGTTTCATTAACCTCCACAGACTGTGCGGATGCCTCAAATGTCGTCGGATCCATGCACACAACAAGCAGTTGGGCAAGTTTGAGAGAGGACGTATAATTGGGCTGAGAGAGGTTGATTGGTCAAGTCGCCATATTGGCAGGCATTTGGGTCGAAGTGAAGAGTAAAGCTGGCAGTGTTGGCGATAATGGGTCAAGGAGGGCACTACCCAACAGCATCCGGGCAGTGTATGGCCGAGGGCAACGACAGAACACAAGGATCAAGTAATTGTGAGAGCCACGTGAACAGAACCCAGTTCATCACTCTCATCCATCTGTGACCATATTATGTTGTCCACAGGTATGGAATTGGCCATCTGGACCATTGCCAAGCGACTTGGGACATGGGGACTACATTTGAGGAGGCTGCTCTGTCGCCTTCCACTGACCAGTGAGCATCACTGGCATCGGTTGCTGTGGTGTCGGCCCCAGTCAACGGGAGATAGTATGCAGTGGCGTTGTGTTGTTGTCAGAGATAGGTTACAGTTTGCACTTGGCGCCGATGACCAACACATACATGTCTGGAGATGAGCCGGCCGGTGCACAGATTTTGCCTTTACCATGGAATGGCACACAACTTGCACATTCTGAGTGACTGCCTGGTAAGCCATTTCCTATGATTACTGGACATCCTTGGTAGTGCTCCGTGCCATCCTCACGGCTCAACAGTATGTCAGTGGCATTCTATGACCTGTTGTGTTGCCATTCTTGTTGCAGCATCATCAAGCAATTTTTCGGCAGGATAACGCCTGGCCACACATGGCATAGCTTTCCCAGTCCTGCCTGCGTAATGTCAACACCCTTCCATGGCCAGCCTGATCACCTGACCTCTCACCAGTCAAATATATTCAGGACATGATGGGCACTACTTACGGTAGTGTTCTTCCTGGAGCCTTTTTACTGGGTGGCCCACCCAGCTAATTTTCTCTGCCGCCCAGCTAAATTTTCTGTAATGCACTTAAGAGTTGAAAACTTATTCCCACATACACCATAAATATTAATGAAAACTGTCTCATCTGTGTCGAATGTAATTTATTAGTATGTACTCATTTTTCATCATTTATGTACAACTTTCTAATGTCGTTTATCATGTTATGTTAATGCCTACCACACCACTGAAAGAAGTATAATAACGTTAAGCAAAACAACATCCTTTTTTTCTCGATTAGGAAAGGGGTCATTAATACCATCCAGCTGAAGTTTCTTGCCACCCAGCTGTAAAAAAATCTAGGGAGAACACTATACGGCCATCTCAGAATGTGAGCAAACTGGCTCACAATTTGGACACCATCTGGCATGCTGGGTAACCGCTTGTGTCCTAGCCAGAGGTGGAGCTACAACGTACTGGCTTGTTACACCTGTGTATCTGTTTTATCCGAATAAATGGCCCAACTGCTCTGGAATTGCAGTAATTTCCTAAATAATAATAATAATATTGCTTCCCTCTGGAGACTGGCTTGGATGGTAGCTGCTTACGCTATCCACTAGGCCACGGAGAGCCTAGTGGATAGCATAAGCAGCTACCATCCAAGCGGTCTCAGGTTCGATTCCACCTTGAACCAGTGCCAGCCGCCATGGATTTTGACTTAAGTTAACTTTCCAAAACAGGTGTTGAAACAGTTGCAGGAATTGTGGCACCATCTAGTGCTTACAACACCAGTTAAGAAGATACAATATCCATTAGTTAAGAAACCTGCATACTGAAAAGCCTCAACTCCATCAGGATGATACTAAGAAAGAGATTAGCACATACTGCATTGAGTGTGGTGCAGGATAAAGTCACTCGCCTTCGAGCCTTAGGTAAAGGGACCCATTCAACAAGTAAGTTACAGTCTCCAGGGGAAGCAATGAAGCAAGTGGTGTTGCTCCTCTCATGGCTACCACAAGAAATAGGCAATGATCAGCCGGAGATGCTTCTGGGGCTGCTAAGCCCAAGATCAAGCCGGACCGAAGTGCAGGCCAACGCATTAGATGGAGTCCAGAAGTGAACATGTACATCATGGGAACATACTATGAAGTGACTAAAATGGTGACAGAGATGACAATATACAGGAAGAGACTGTATGACAAATGGCAAAAGCAATACCCAGACATTCAAGTCAGCAAACAGCAACTAGCGGATCAGAAAAGGACCATTGTCGCAAAGAATATGATTCTATCTGCCGTCTTGGAAGCCATCAAGCAAGAACTAAGTGATCAACCACAGAGTAGAGAACAACACGCTGAAGAAGGGAATGCAATGTATGATGACAACATGAGACAGAGTCAGAAGACCGGACCAACAAAGCCAGCGGGTGCCATCAGCAGTTGCCAACAAATTCAGGACAGCCGTCCAAGAATTTGAAAGAATGGACCCTACCATGAGACATAGAATACCCAAGCAAAGACCTAACAGAGATCTATGGCAAATAACAGAACATCTCAACAAGTCTGTGCTACCAGCCTACTTAGGTGAAAATGGCACCACGTTAGAATCCATCCACACTGCTTTGTACTGTGCCGTAGTTGCCGCCACAAGACTAAATGGGAAAAACACCATCCATCAGAAGGAACAAAGGACCAAGAAACCCATCCTACCAGCATGGCAAAGAAGACTGCAGGGACAAGTTAGCCAACTCACATAGTACATAAAGGGAAATAGGTCGAAGAAACGGGTAGGAAAAGTAAAGCTCATCCTAAAAAGTGCCCAAGTCCACACCAGGTTTGAAGAAAACCAGCTAATGGAAGAATAATTAGACACACTAAAACAAAGTCTACTAGCTATCAGCAAGAGACCAAGAAAATACAAAGAGAACACATAGCGACATATGGGCAATAACACATTCGAAAACGATGAGAAAAGCTTCTATCGTAACATTACCAAGAAAGACATCAAAGGCAAAATACCACCAGAATGTGAAGCGGCAGAAAATTTCTGGAGTAACCTCTGGGCAAGGAATACAAACCACAACAGCAAAGCTGTATGGCTACAGCGAGCTAATATCAGGAAATGGCCGACTGGAAGATCACAGCAGAGGACCTTCAGCAAGCCACAGCTAAATCACAGAGCTGAAAAGCACCAGGTGTTGATAACATCCACAACTACTGGTACAAGAGGTTCACCTGTACATACAAATATCTGGCAGATCAACTGACCAAGGTGATCCAAAATCCAGCGCTATCCTGGATTTCCTCATCGAGGGAGTAACGATACCAAAAACTAAAGATGAAGACACAAGAAATCCAGCCAACTATCAACCAATAGCGTGCCTATCTACACTATATAAAATTCCTAACAGCATGCATCGCCAATCAGATAATGAGGCACATAGAAGGACAAGCACTTAGGGCAGAACAGCAAAAGGGATACCAACTGGACTGTAGAGGGTGCAAGGAACAACTTGCCATCGATGCTGTTGTAATGGAGCAAGCTTTCGAGATGCACCACAACATGTACACAGCATACATCGATTACCATAAGGCCTACGATTTTGTATCCCACAGCTGGCTGATAAAGGTCCTTGAGATCTACAAATCTGTAATCATCAACCTCCTTAAAGCGGCCATGACAGGATGGAAGACAACAATCAAAGTCGAGAACATAACGACCAAGCCCATCCACTTAAGGAGATACATCTTCCAGGGAAATTCACTTAGCCTACTATGGTTCTGTCTAGCACTCAACCCGCTGTCAACCATACTCAACAACAGCAAGTATGGGTTTACCATCAAGTGCAACAAAACCAACAAGTACAAACTCTCCCACCTCATGTACATGGATGACATCAAGCTGTACGCATCGTCGCAGCATCAACTCCAGCAACTAATCTGGATCACCGAGGGCTTCAGCAACGATATCGAGATGGAATTCGGCCTAGAGAAATGCAGACACAAGGAATGAACCAAGGAAAGCTTGATGCACATAGCTACCAATTGAAGACCGGAGAACAGATCGCAGCTATGGAGGAAGAAGTCTATAAGTACCTTGGTATGCTTCAAGCACAACGCCTAGAACACAAAGAAATCAAAAACAATCTAGCTGCCAGATACAACCAAAGGCTGAGGAGACTAATGAAGACCAAGCTCAATGCTTGCAACATCACTTGGGCTATCAACACATACGCAGTTCCAGTCCTCACATACTCCTTCAGAATCATCAAGTGGGCCGCAACAGAGCTTGAGGAAATAACGCCCAATACCAGAACAACCCTCACTAAACATCGCCAGCACCACCCGAAGTCAGCAATAGAAAGGCTGACTATTGGACGGGCAGAAAGAGGACAGGGTATGATTGATCTCCTGGAACATCGAGCCAAAGAAATCAGCAGCTCAGAAAATACTTCCATCAGAACAAGGGGCCTCTTCACCAGGCGATAAACCAGAGTGACAAGAAGTACACAGCCCTAGACCTCTCTACTCAGAACATCGAGATTGGAACGAGGGAGCCTAAAGAACAAGCTTGGAGCAAGAAAGTCTTACACGGAAGGCACTACAACGATCTGCAATCGGACCATGTGGATAAGACTGCCTCCAATGCTTGGCTAACGAGTGGATCCCTCTGCCCCGAGATCAAAGGGTTCCTGATGACTATACAAGATCAAGTTGTAAACACCAGAAACTACCGGAAGCATATCCTGAAGGACACGTCAATGGAAAACAACACATGTTGGCAGTGCCATCAAGCTCCAGAGACCATCCAACATATCACAGCAGGGTGCAAAGCCCTCGCACAAACAGAATACACGAACAGGCACAATCAAGTCGCCAAGATCCTCCATCAGAAATTGGCAAGAAAGCACCACCTCATTACAACTGTGTCTTTCCCCTACTACAATTATCAGCCAACAATGCTTCTAGAGAACAACACGCACAAGATGTACTGGGACAGATCAATCAGAGCAGATAAGACCATCCCCCACAATCTGCCTGACATTGTCCTGGTCACAAGAAGAAGAAGTCAACATACCTCATTGACATAGCCGTGCCCAACACGTGCAACATCCAAAAGACACACGGAGAAAAGCTGTCAAAGTATTATGACCTATGATACGAAGTCAAGGATATGTGGCATATGGAGAATATCACCACCGTCCCCATAGTAATATCAGCCACAGGAGTTGTACCTAAGACCATTCACAGCTCTATACACACACTAGACCTTTAACCTAACACCTAGATGGAACTGCAGAAGGCAGCTATCCTGAACGCTTGTAGGATAATAAGGAAGTTCCTAGACAACTGAGAGAAAGAAATATCACTTCCCAGACTTGATACGTCATACCCGTCCCCGGAAGGAAGAGAAGAAAAACCTCAGGAAGAGGTGTAATCTCTAAAATAATAATAAAACATCCACATGGACTTCAATCTGAAAAATAATAATAATAATTTTATTGTTTTAGCTGTTATATCATACCTTACATCAAGTTTATATGTACATTTCAGTGTAACAAAAGTAATTCTTATAACAGCTAACAGCCAGGGAAATTAGGGAAAAGGTCTTTCATGACCTGACTAAAAGAAAATAACAGTGATAAACGAAGGAAGATCATGTGGATATACATGCATGTACTTGTGATGCACCAAGTATTTTGCTTGGCTATCTGTTTAGTTAATGTCCATTTTTTAAGCTAAAATGTACATATGTTTTAAGTAAGTCATAATTTTTCATCTGAAATGACTTTTTTTTTTTTTTTCTGCTTTACAGTGAAGATGACCCAGAAATATATGAAGACACATACACAAGTCTGAAGAAGTTTATTGAAACAGCTTTAGATACATATCGTGTAAGTATATTCTCTTTGAATTTTTATAAACATGGGCTAGTATAATGGAGTGTAAATAAAAATAACTGAAATGGATAAGTTTTTCTTTAATTTCCTCTTTTCAAAAGTCCCGAGTTGTGATTTATGTTAACAGAAGAAGCAATAAGAAACACCATCTGTATTTGATGATTTTCAGCAGAGGTGGGACGAATCCTAAATTTTTTCAAATCCAAATCCGAATCCTAAAAGGTTCTCGAATCCTTCATATAGGAATAATTATAAGAAAAGAAAAGGGAAAGAAAAGACTACTACTTAAAATTAAAAGTTTTTAACTGAAGCAAAATTTGAAATCTGTGTTTGATGAGAAACAAATTAAAGAATACGGTTTTCAAAAAATATACCCATACTTATTAAGAAGATACAAATGAAATTTATAATTTACATTTACCAAATGAAGTACATAACTCTTGAGTCTTGTGGTTTGTTTCCATTTTCTGAACATAATTTGACCAAAAAATATTTGAATAACAATTTGCATTTTTGACCTTTTTCTTTAATAACAAAAGTTCCAAAACCTTTGTAAATCAAAGTAAGTGTAGAGGTGGGGAGGAATATTTCAAGAGTTAATGTATAGATAAGCACTAAACATGAAACACTAAATTGAGTAAATTCTTTCCAGAAAATTAAGAAAAATCAAAAACATGTTTGTTTTAAGAGTTAATAAAAACACTAAACACTGAACTCTTTCAGAGCAATGTAAATCTTCGATTGTTTTCTAATGTCAAAACTCTTCATGCTGACAAAAATTCAAACAAATATTGCTCTAGAACAAGCACCAAATGCCAAGTTTTGTAGGTTAAGATTCAAAAGATTCAAATGACGAAAAAGTGCAAAGATTGGAGTTTTCGAATCTCAAATCTTTTAACATTCATGGGATTCGAGGATTCGAATGTCCCATCCCTAATTTTCAGCCATCTTTGTAGTTTGCTTATTGCAGCTGTATATTATTATGTATTTTAGTTATTATTTTAGCTTTTCTTTATTGCTCACTAGACTTTAGTTTAATTTTTAGATGTATGAACTTATTTTGAGCATTATTTTCTGCGTAAAGTCACGTGATTCTGCTTTCACACTCTCCTTTTGTGTTTCACTGGCTTCATTTGGCAATTATTAAGAGCATGTTTTCAGCACTTTTGATTATTTTTTTTATCTGCTGTGCTTCATCTTTCCACATAGATGATCTCACTTTTTTTTTTTTTTTTTAACATCAACAGCAAATTATTGGGTGTGTACAAAAGTTCTACCCATTTTCCCCCGCACGGGGATAACTGGTTTTCCAGTTATTTGGGGAGCAGCGCCCCCACGGCCCGAGCTCACCTTGTGACATTTCGTTTACTCTTGAACGATACCATCACCGAAGGGACAGCTGTTCATCCAGCTGAAGGGGAATGGCGTCCCCATGGCCCGAGCCGATTTTCTCTTATAATTTTGCTTTTTCGTCTTTAGTTCATATCTTGACATGTACCCGCCTCAGTTGTAGGCTGCTGAGGTTGTGATGAGGCGCCAGCTCCGGGTTTTGTTCCTCGTTCTTTTCCCTGTCTTTTCTCTTTTATGTTACATTTTCTGTTTTTCCGGAGCTGGTTAGCTTAGACCAACCTGCATGTTTGCCGTGTGCGGTGACCCGTACAGGTGGAAATGAGGATGCTGGAGGCTGAGGTATTTAGGAGGCGGGTTGTAGTGTCTCCAGATGTCAACACTCCTCTTTGCCCTCTGCTTCACCCTAAACTGGAGGCTGGGAGCTAACCCACTCCTGGTCAGGAAGTCTGTAGCAGAGTTGCGTCCAGACTTCTAGCGGCTTGTCGTTCTGTTCGGCTGGGTGAGTTGGGGGTAGGGTGGGCATGCCAAAGGGGTGTTCTCCGGGCACGGGAAAGTCTGGGTGCACACCGGATGTTCCATGTGCGCGTCGGATCGACCCTCTCTGCGTTATACCCACAAGAGCAGGGTGTCCCTCAAGGCTCCATTCTTTCTGTGACATTGTTCATCCTTTGTGTTAATCATCTTTTCACCCTACTTCCTCCGACGGTCGGTGGCACCATGTACGTGGATGATCTGCAGATCTCTTGCGCATCTGTCAACATGCGCACCATTGAGCGGCAGCTGCAGTCGGCCATTAATAAGATCTCTACCTGGGCCTCCCACAATGGATTTGGCTTCTCGACCCAGATGACCGTTCGCGTGCATTTTTGCCGCAAACGGGGCCTTCACCCAGACCCCAGTCTCCGTCTGGATGGTACCACCATTCCTGTGGTGTCAGAAGCCAAGTTCCTTGGGCTAACTTTTGACCGAGCACTCACCTTCCGGCCTCACATCCAGTCTTTGAAGGTGTCGTGCACGAAGTCATTGAGTATCCTGAAGGTCTTCTCTCGAACATCTTGGGGGGCTGACAGGTGCTGAATGCTTTGCATTTACCATTCTCTGATTCGGTCGAAGTTAGACTTCGGATGCATAACATACGGTTCCGCACGTCCTTCCGTGTTACGGCCTCTGGATCCTGTCCATCACCAGGCTCTGCGGCTATGCACTGGTGCTTTCCGCACCTCTCCCGTGCATAGCCTGTATGCCGAGGCCCATGAACCGCCGTTGTGCATCCGACGTAAGCAGCTGTCTCTTCAATTCTTCACCAAGTTGAAGTCTCTTCCTGATCATCCACTGCATGGTTTCATTTTCCAACCGCAATGTGTCTGTCTTTTCTCACACCGCCCTTCCTGTGTTTCGACGTTTTGGATTTGGATGTCGAACATGGTGCGCGATACTGGTCTAGACTTGTCAAGGATTGGTTTGAGCCGGTTCAGGCAACGGCTGACCTTTCTCTTTGTGTGTGGCCAAAGTCATCCACTCCTGCTCTGGTGTACCAACAGCTCTTTGCTGAGAAGCGGTCTCTCTTCCCGGATTTCGTACCTGTATTTACTGACGGGTCGAAATCCGGTGAGGTTGTTGGATCCACATTCATGTGTGGCGATGCCTCCCATGCTGAGCGACTTCCGGCTGAGATGCGTGTGGTACACCACGCTTTGTGTCACATACAGTCTAGATCTCGTCGTCGCGCTATGATTTGCTCCGATTCCCAGTCCGTCATCCAAGTTCTATCTTCTCCGGAGGACACGGACTCACCGGTCATCTGTGATGTCCGTCGTCTTCTTGGAACTTTGGAAGGTGCTGGATTCCTGGTCCGTTTCTGTTGGGTTCCTGGCCATGTTGGGATCCGGGGTAACAAGCTGGCAGATGTCTCTGCCATGTCTGTTTCCTCCATGTCGCCAGCTCGGCTGCCACTGTCTTTCCAAGATTATCGCCCATTGATCCGGAAATTTGTTATGGATGAGTAGCGGTCCCTGTGGTCTCAGCAGGGCAGCAATAAACTCTATGCCATCAAACCACAGATCGGACTATGGAAGTCTAGTTTGCGGAAGAACCGTCGCGAGGAAGTTGTTATTGCGCGTCTCCGCATTGGGCACTGTCGTTTTACTCACCGCTTTTTGCTGTGTGGCGACAGTGTCCCGTTGTGTGAGGCGTGCCACTGTCGTCTCACCGTCCTTCATGTTTTGTGTACTTGTGTTCGTTTTTGTGATCATCGTTTTCGTTATTTTCATTCTCATTAGTTGGACGAAGGAGCAGCGACGCTGCTGACTCTCATTGGTGGGGACTGCGACCTGACTGCAGTGTTCTCATTTTTTAAAGAAATTTACTTTTTTAAACTCATCTAGTTTTACCGCTTTCATTTCCATCTTCCACTTTTACCGTTTCATCCTGTTTTTACCCTTGTGTACGTGTTTTATTGATTTTGTTCCATTTTGATGTCTTTTGTTTGGCGCTTTTTGGCCACCCATGGCCCTTGCGCCATTAAAATCAACTAAACAACCAACCTACCCATTTTCGTAATAGATGCAAATTGCGATCGGAGTAGTTGCGTCACGGACATTGCTGCGATGCTGAATTTTCAGCCAATGAAGCGTGGAGCAATAAAGCATATAGAGGCACTAGGTTTGTCAAAGTAAGTCATTCATAATGGAAATCATGGACAGTGTATCATGGCATGCGATAAAGAGCAGATTAGACAATGTTTACTGTATGAGTTTGATAAAGGCGGTACTGCAGCCGCAGCTTGCTGCAACATCTGTCAAGCGTATGGAGAGGATGCAGTTGATGATAGCACATGTCGCCGTTGGTTTCGGAAATTTCAGGATGGAGAGAGAAGCTGTAAAGATCAACCACGTCCATCTGTGGTTTCTGATGAGGATGTGGACCAAACCATGACAAATGACCCACATCCAACCATTCAGGAATTAGCAGAAACATTTTGGGTACACAGAACAACAGTCGAAAGACTGATGCATGCACTTGGGGTCATCACCAAGTTCGATAACTGGGTTCCACACCAGCTTCCTGCAAAGCAACGAGAGGAGAAAATTCGTACCTGTGTTTCTTTGCTTTCTCGTCACAGAAACGAACTGTTTTGGGGACGAATTGTAATGGGTGATGAGAAATGGGTACTGTACCGTAATGTAGAGTGTCCACGGATTGTATCCGAAAGTGCAGAGCCTGCTACATTGACCTCAAAAGGAGGACTGCATCCCAAAAAGGTTTTGTTGAGTGTTTGGTGGAATGTCCAGGGAATAATCTTCTGGAAGGTGTTCGCACCTAACCGAACGATAAATGCTGACCTCTACTGCCAACAGTTGGACAGATTGCAAGAACAACTAACATTAAAGTGGCCAGCACTCGTCGATCGCAAAGGCGTGATCCTTCATCATGATAACGCCTGACCTCATGCTGCTTTAATCACTCTGCAAAAATTACTGGACTTTGGTTGGTAAGTGTTACCTCACCCGACATATTCCCCTGACTTGGCACCTACGGACTACCACCTTTTTCGATCGTTACAGAACGCCTTCACTCTCTAAACCTCCGATGATGTGGGCAATGTGAAAACGGCATTACATGACTTTTTTTACTCTAAAACACAGCAGTTTTTCCGGCCTGGGATTCACCTACTCATAGACAGATAGCAAGATGTCATACAAAATGATGGCAATTATGTGAAATTTTAGGTATGTTATTTGTTGTGTTCTTTCTTTGTGGCCTACAAAAACGGGTAGAACTTATGCACACACTCAATATAAAGACAGTCTGATTACTTAACATTTCAGAATAGTAATGTAGCCATTATTAGTAATATCAAAATGTTCCACTTACTAAAAAAATGTTTGTACAGTAAAAATCTGATTTAAATAAAAAAAAACTAATCATTTCAAATATTTGTTACATAAAAAAATCACAAACTTAAACATATATATTCAGAATTAAGTAAAAATGCACAGAATTATGTATAGTAATTAAATTATTATAAGTGGAACTTTTTAACTGTGCTATGGTCTTGATCAGGTGACCAGTCCCCTGATTCAGTTGATTGCAGGTGATCAAGACCATAGTACAGTCAAAAGCTTCTGTTTGTAAGAGCAGGGATGCACAACCTTTTCTAGGTAAGGGCCAAATGAAAAAAAGGTCAACCTACTCAGTGCGATGGCTGAGACTGAATGCTAGAAGCAACTTTTTTAATGTTTGGAGCGATGTTAGATGTGGATACAATCAATATATTTTCTAAGTTCTCGTCTGTAATACGTTTCCTCATTGTGCACTTGTTTAAGTTCATAATCGAGAAAGCCTGCTCGCATACATATGTGCTTCCGAACATACTTGCACAAAATCGAGCGTTGTCCTTCAGCATAGGGGAAATGTTTCTGGCAACTGCTTGTAAAAGCTTAGAAGATCAGGATTCGTAAAATGATGACTTCAGTTCACCATTGCATTGCATGTCGATCAATTCTAATTGGAAATCTTCAGGATTCGTAAAATGATGACTTCAGTTTGCCATTGCATTGCATGTCGATCAATTCTAATTGGAAATCTTCAGGATTTGTAAAATGATGACTTCAGTTTGCCATTGCATTGCATGTCGATCAATTCTAATTGGAAATCTTCAGGATTCGTAAAATGATGACTTCAGTTTGCCATTGCATTGCATGTCGATCAATTCTAATTGGAAATCTTCAGGATTTGTAAAATGATGACTTCAGTTTGCCATTGCATTGCATGTCGATCAATTCTAATTGGAAATCTTCAGGATTCGTAAAATGATGACTTCAGTTTGCCATTGCATTGCATGTCGATCAATTCTAATTGGAAAAATTCAGGTGTCTCTTCTGGCTGTAATGAAAACTGATTTGAAAACAGCTGCAGCTGAATTTTGTATTTTTCGAACTCATGAAACCTTTCATTAAATGATGCAAGAAGTTTGCTAATTTGTTCGGAATAGTCCATCTTCATGTGTGGGTATTTTTCTTTCATAGCCTTGTAGTATGGGTACTGTGCAAAGTTATCTGATTGCATATGAGACTTGAAAAGGGTTAGTTTAGTAATGAAAGCATTCACTATATCAGATAGCTATGAGACAAGTTGCATCTGTCCTAGCAATCGCAAATTAAGCTGATTCAAATGGGAAGTTATGTCAGCATGGAAAGCTAAGTCACACTGCCATCTTTGTTCCTGTAAGTGCCCTGTATGTTTATTATGCTTCTTGAGGAAAGTGATTATAGGCTCTAACAGTTTAATAAAACGCTTCAGAACTGCTGCTTTACTGAGCCACCGAACTTCAGTACACAGAGGAACAACAGAATATTCAGCTTCTATTCCTTCTAGAAATGATTTAAACAAACAATGATTCAGACCATGATGGTGGATGAAGTTCACTGTCTGGGTAACACCTTTCATGAGGGTCTCAAATCCTAGTCTCTTCGCACAAAGTTGTTTTGGGTGAATTATGCAATGATACTGAACTAACTCCTTCTGCCTATTCCCAAGGTGGCTGTTCAGCAAGGTCACCATGCCGTTTTCACGTCCAATCATGGACGGTGCTCCACCTGTGGCAACACTGGATAAGTCGTTGAGATTGAGTTAACATTTAACAAACAATCAACAAAGCATTTAAAAATTTGGAACCTGTTGTGTGGTCACTAAGTGATTCCATTCCAAGGAATTCTTCAGTTACAGTGAAATCAGATTAAACTCCTCTGATAAACACAATGTCAGTCGACTCATCTACGTAGAATCGTAGATATGTCAGTCGACTCATCTACGTAGAATCGTAGATATGTCGGTCGACTCATCTACGGCGAATGAGAAGTAAGCAAATCTTGTGGCTAAATTACGAAGCTGACCAGTAATATCTGATGCAAGTCATGAAATCCTTCGTTGTACTGTCATATGGTTAAGACTGATGTTTTGAAACCCTTTTTTCTTTTCAGGACACATCCTATCACTGACGATGATGAGACATTTTTTTATTAGATCTCCATCACTGAACGGTTTCCCACTCTTTACTATTAAAACAGAAATTTCTAGGCTACTTTTAACAGCTGCATCCAGTTCTGCAGATTATTTGTTAAAGACATTTTGCTGGCTGGTTAGCAACCGCTTCAGAGATTTAATTTTCTGGTTGTGTTCCTGACCATGCATGACGAAGTCCTTATGCTGTGTTTCATGATGCCTCTTCACGTTGAATTTTTTGGCACTGCTACTGAAGCATTGCACATGAGACAAATAAGTGAATTGTTTTGTTGTACAAAACAATATTTATATGTCCAAGCCTCTTGAAACTGACGATTTTCGGAATCCATCTTGTGTTTTTTACCAGGGGCCATGATTATTTATTGTTTTCAAACTACAACGTGTTCCAACACTCATTGCTGATGATATGAAAGCACGATAAGTCGATAACAATATGTAAACACAATAATGATATCTTATTTGTGTAGCGAAAAAAAAAAGCTTTAAAACATTTCTTCGCAAGAAACACCAGGGGCCATGATTATTGTTTTCAAACTACAACGTGTTCCAACACTCATTGCTGACGATATGAAAGCACGATAAGTCGATAACGATATGTAAACACAATAATGATATCATTATTTGTGTAGCGAAAAAAAAAAGATTTAAAACATTTCCTCGCAAGTAATGTTTTAAATCTTTATTTTTTCGCTACGCAAATAACGATATCAGTATCGTTATCGGAGATTTCTCGCAAGGAAATATCCAACGCCGTGTTGAAGATACAGGTTTGCTCCGCCCGCCCACCTTTTCAACTGCGTCGTCGCCGTAGCTATTTGATCGGCGCACCGATTCGCATAATGAAGTATTGGGAAATCGTAAAAATCCCGAGAAATCCGACATTGATGCTTCAAATAATCGCTAGTAAAAAATTTTACATCGATTTTTACACAAACGCCACTATCAACAATGGCCAGTCAAGGTCGAGCTGCGGCGCCGTGGTCAACAAAATCTAGCCGCCACGCCGCCGCCATGTTTTTTGCTTTGGCGCAGACCTCTAGTTGGAGATCATGACGTCATTTCGAACCACTTCCAAACTTTCGCCAGGCCGTATACGCGACGACCGTGGGCCGCATTTGGCCCGAGGGCCGGAGGTTGTTCATCCCTGGTAAGAGTTTAATTTCTATGTGTAGCTGTGTGCATTTTTACTTATTTCTAAGTGTTTATTGTTTCATGACACCTTACTGTTTTCAATTTAGACACATGGAGAGACAGATGGATGCATGCATTGAAGTCTGTAATCTGTTATTTCCATTCTAACTTTGCCTGTGGTTAATGTATTTCTTCTGAGTTTGTGCGACTGTTTTATGTGCTGGATTATTGCATCTCTTAGAAAAAAGTTTAGCTGGACATAGAACACTCATTTCAAAGTGTCTTATGTGCATTACTGTATCCAAACTGATTTTATATTGTGTGCTTTTAGTTTCACAGAATGCCATAAATTAAAACCAGTCACCTTCGTGAAATAGTAACTGATGTTTTCTTTCTCTCTTTAGCATGAACTGGCCATGATTTTGTATCCGGTGTTCGTTCATATGTATCTTGAGCTTGTGTACAACGAACATGAGTCACAAGGTATGTTTTTTATAGTTTTAATGTAAATTTATTGTTATAAACTGGTTTCATCAGAAATTCAAACAAAAATTTAAATTTTATTTGTTTTCCAAAAATTAAAGGGGGAAAGTGAGCTACAAGAGTTTATTTTACCCTTGTCGTCAAAAAGGACGCGTCGGATTGCGATGCTATTCGGGAGGAAGGTAAAGGTTACCAGGAACAATAAATGATTAAACATTGAGACTAATATGGGCAATATTTATTGAGCTACATGCCAATAAGTAGTATCTCTCAGTATGGTGTCAGGCCACCATGTTTGCTCACACAACATGCCAAATGTCTCAGCATGGAGTTGTACAGGTTCCTAATGGTGTCCTGTGATAAGCCATCCCAGGCAACTTGAATCTTCTCATGCAGTTCCTGCAGATTGTGCAGTAGGAATGGGTAGAGTGTTGATAGCATGTCCAATAGCATCCCATACATTTTCAATCGGCGGTAGGTCTGGCGATGCAGCTGGCCATGGTGGAGTGTCAATGTCTTGAAGACAAGCTCTCGAGACAGCAGCAGTATGCGGACGAGCGTTGTTCTGTTGAAAAATCGCACTGGAGTGAGTGTTCAGAAGAGGTAGGGCCACTGGTTGCAGGATCTCATTAAAGTAACGTTGGGCCATTAAAGTGCCTATAATGAACACCAAAGGTGATATGGCATCGTAGGCAGTTGCACTCCATACCATGATACCAGGCTTTCTGGACATGTGACACTCAACAACAAACCGTTCATCTTGGCGCTTACCACAGTGCCTCTACACATGGATTCGGTGGTGTCCTCCAAGACAAAAGGAGAACTCGTCACTGAAAATCACCCGCTACCATTCTGAGTGGCTCCATAACAGTCTGGCATGACATCATTGCAGTCTTTGGTGACCATGCTATGGTGTTAAGGGCAGTCGCCATAATGGTCTGCATGCGTGTAGTCCCATGTCGTGCAACTGTCTGCCAATGGTGCTGGCACTAATCAAAAGATGCATGGAGGGCATTACTGCTTGCTGAATATCCGCAATCATGGCTGTTGAGTTGCTCAGTGCATGTCAGACAACCCATCGGTCCTCTCTCTCCATGGTTCGTCTAGGTCACCAAGACCTGTCCTGTCGCTGCTATGTGCCTTGTTCTATCCACTGCTGCCAACAGCATGCTATCGTGATATTTGCACGACCAGTATGGCATGCAATACAGTGATAAGACTATCCCACTTTCTGGAGCCTGACAATGCACCTGTATAGTTCCTCTCGAACTCCTCCAACTGCTCAAATTGCTTCCAAACTTTTCCCCAAGGCGTACTTCACTTGCAAACAATGCAACAGCAAGAGTGAATGACAAACACACGCAATGGGGCGACCTTATATAGCCAGTCAGGCACAGCGCTATGACCCCTTCTTGCTTGCATCACATACGCGGCCGAGCGTGATACTTGAATCATTTGCATGTCTCACAGTGTCAAACCTACCTACCAAGTTTCATTCCTGTCGGTTTCTTCCTTCTGGATGCAACTATTTTTTTTTTTTTTTTTATGATGAGTGTAGTTTGCAGTGGTAAAAAATTATGCTGTGGCTAAAAAACACAAAAAAATTGGATGTGATAATGCAGACAAAATCAGATCCTTATAATCTTCACTCAAAAAATGTCTCTTAGCAAAAACAAGCATACTGTCTAAAGTGAATAAGAAATTGTGCCATCTGCGTATTAATAAAAGTTCTTTTTCTGTATAACTATCACTGTATTTATAAGCAATGGTGACTTTATGGTAAATACATTTGTTCCTTCTGCCCGTGGGGCCAAGTGGTCAGAGGTGTTGCTATTTGGCTAATCATCAATGTGGGGTGAAATTTTCAGTCCCAGATGAGATATGAGAGGTGCTCCTGTCTTAGTTCTGTCCCTTTTCTGGAAATAGTGGCCCAAAAATTGGGACGTATAACTTTTCGTGGTGTTAAACGCTCATGGGGATAGTGCTGCTCTAAAATAATTTTATGTAAGTTATTTGTATCATAGCAGCTCACTAACATGAATTCATGTAATTTCTCACTAATTTATCAAGTGCCCACTTCAGGGGCACAACCAAAGGAGAAGGAGGTCACAGGGCTTGAGCACCCTCCAGGAGCACTAGTTTGCACCCTCTTAGTTCATAAAACTGATCAAACCTAACACTGAGTGGAACAACCCAAAATTTCCCTAAACGTATATTTAAGAAAAGATGATCAACATATATCTATGCCTAGTTTGTGCTTTGCCGTTTGTACTTAATCAGTCACCACATGTTCCTCCTCACCAAAGAATTTCTACACTCCTCTCGTCCAATGAGCCGGGTTTTTTTTTTAATTCCCCTCTTTACGACCTGTCTTGAAAAAAGTTAATCCCTACGTGCTTGGCAACATATAAATTGCCCTTAAGCACACATCTCTCATTCACATTCCCTAAAGCAAAAATCCTTTACCAACAACATGAGTGCAGCAGCACTTTGGCATACTTATATTCTCAGCTAAATCTAATGCAGCTAATCTCTTGTTGTTGAATGCCAACAGGCTCAAAACTTGCTTATTTTAACAGCTCTGCCCCAAAAATGGCATGGACAAAGGAATTCCATGTGGGTAAAAGTTTGTTAATCCATATTTACAAAGATCATTTCTGAACCAGAGTTAGATAATCTTACAGCATTCATTCACAGTTGTGGAGTATTCCCCAACAGGAGTACTGCTAAGCATTCCAAAACTGGCATAGACGTCTACAACTTTGCTTACATGCTAGAGGGGAGTACTTTGAAGAACATTAAAAGTTTCATTGAGGTTAGTGCAATGATTTTTGTGTGTCAATTATTTTTGAATTCCCTTCATGCGGTTGACTACATGGAACCACCTTTTCGGTAGCAACCCATGTGATCATTGGCAGTGGAAATGTATTTATTTCAAGTCATTTTAATTTCTTTTTACTGTGATATCTTGCTGCTGACTGATAATTTTAGTTTGAATTCTAGTCCATTTTGTGATTTATTTCTCTTTTATGTCTCATTAACCCCATTTCACTGCATATCTTAATCATTGATTAATGTTCTGTAAAGTGACTTTTCGATTGTTGACCAGTCTCTCCTGTTAATGAAACCCCACAGCTACATTCAACATTCTCTTATTATTGAAAATTATCTCTTATTAATGAAAACCCACAGCTACATTTTTAATCGCTTTCTTGTAGAAGAGGAATTGACTGACAACTGAAAACTTATTTGCTAAATCATGTATCAATGTATAATTGAAGTTTCAACATGTAAAAGTAGAAATAAAATATCCATCAGTGCTGTTCAAAAGCATTGTCATTGTGAATAACAAAAAAAAAAAAGGGCTTCCTTCTAATGATTGGATGACACACTTGACCAGAATAAAATCCAGACTTTATGAGTAGCTTTTATGTGTACAGATTGCTGTATGCCAATGACACAGCTCTGTTGGCAGAGAGCAAAAGTGAGTTGCAGAGTATGTTGTCTCGGATGTACAATGTTTGTATGAAATTCAAACTGAGTATAAACAAGGAAAAAACCAAAGTTATGGTTTTTGAGCAAGGAACTGTTAGTATTATATGCAGGATAAGTTTAAATGGAACCGTTATTGATGAGGTAAATGAGTTTGTATATTTGGGAATCATGTTTGACAGAGAGAACAAATTAGATGGTGAAATTAGTAGGTAAGTGAATTCTTCATTGAAAGTCATAGCTGCTTTGGGAGGCTCTCACAAGAATGATGGGTTCTCAAAGGAGTCCCGCATGGCTGTCTATGAAAGCTTAATTGTTCCTGTTTTGATGTATGGCAGTTAAACTTGGGTATTGCAGAGGAGACATAGGAGTTTGTGTGCCGGAGAGATGTGTTACTTACCGGGAGTTTGTGGCAAGACACCCTCTGATCATGTGAGGATTGAAGATGTGTTATGTGAAGTAAAATCTTGTTAGTAAGGCTGAGACATATACTAAGGTGTTTGGCCATGTTGAAAGAATGAGTGGTGAAATGAAAAAAATAAGATAATTTATTCAGCCAAAGTGGCAAGATCACTGCAAATAGAGATGTTTGATACATCAACAGTAAGTAAAATCTAGTAGTAAATGAATTTATGGCACCTCTATTCATAGTTTACTGTGGAAAAAAATTTTTATGGGTCTTATAGAGGTTATTATTCAAAAAAGTTGGTGGTAAAATTTTTGAACTAAAGCCTAGTTCATTAGAGTCTTGATGATGAACTAAGCTTTAGTTTTAAAGTTTGACCACCAATTTTTTTTAATAATATTAATCTTTATAAGATCAATAACAAAGTTATTCCACAGTAAAATCTAGTTCCATCAGTTTTAAATTTTAATCTAGCATGTGGGCTTTCTTTGGAGCTAACCACCAAATCTCTGAGAGTAGATAAGCTTTAAACTTGCGATTATTTTTATTTTCAGTGTAGGAAAGAGCAGTGTGGAGAGATGAGAAAAATCTGGCCTCCTCTTGTTTTTAAATTTAGACTCCCTCATCTCTGTATGAAGAGAAGAGAAGAAAAGAAAATTTGGGCGCAGCCCCAGTGGTGCAGTGGTCTAAGCGATGCCTTCTGATCCTTCGTCCAAGATGGGTCCGGGTTCGAATCCCGGTGAGGCCTGGATGTTGTGTGTTTGTCTTATGGTTCTGGCTCTCCCCCTTCCCTGGAACCAGTGGCCCTAAATTAGGGATGGGTGACTGCTTATAGCCCACTGAGTTACTCACGGTGGTTATTAAATCCCCAATAAAAAAAAATAAACAGAAAATTTGGGCTCTTTCTTTTGTGTTTATAATCTTGAGTTTTGACTGGAGTACTTTATTGAAAATGAACTCTTATTGTTTTAATCATTTCCTCAATAATGTTACTGAATATTTTTAGGTAGGCCTTCCACTGGTCCATTTTCATTATGCTTTAATTGAACAAAATATAAATTGTGAAATGTTTAAAGAAGTAAAGATTGCATTCAAATGTAATGTAAAAAATAGTGAAGGTTTGACAGTTTAGTATATGGAAACGCCACCATGCACATAAGTGTTTTTCTAATTTGTTTCTTCTTAATATGTTACAGCTGTCATCTTTATGGGAAAATTTGGCCCTGAACAAGAGGAGTATTATTTAGATGATGTAAAAAAACTGTCATGTTTAACAAAAAAGGACCATATGAAAGGAAATGAATTTATGGACAGCTTTCGGTAATGAAATAATGTTTTCTGTGTTTTCTTTGTTTCTGTTCTTCTCGTAGTTATTCTAGCTTTGATTAGCAAATATTACACCACATGAATTTTAGAATTTGTTTATATATTTGGTAACTATACATTAGAAGAAAATTTTACATATTTAATTGAAGTGTAATGGTTTTAGGTTTTTGATTGATTTACAAATTTATATCATGAATGTTTTTTATCCAAATGGAGTCTTCTTTAATTGAAGAATCAAAATAATTCCTGTTAGGCGGTCTGAATAACTTCTGGTTATGATGGCAAAAATATGTTAATACCACAGTTTGTGCACCTGTTCTTCTGATCAGTGTACTATTATGGATCATGCATATAAACTGCTTTTATATATACACTGCTCGACATTGAAATTGCCCCACCCAGAAGGAGTGAGGATATGGGGGTGAAACTGAGCAGGCAAATAGGAATACATAAGGGTTTACCTTGATGTTATTTTCATCCACGTACAGTGTTTATCAGATAAGGTAATGCAGCACAGTGTGTACGCCTCAGTAAGTGGTTGCACTGAAGTGAATGGCAATACAGACAGCAATATAGTGTAGCAATGAGTCATACAGTCAACGATATCATCCTGAGGCCTGAGGAATGGAACACCAAGTACGGGTGGGTGACTTGCTCCCATAATTCATCGAGATCGTGCGCAGGCCAATTTGATTGCAGACAACATCCAGTGTGGTCCCACAGGTTTTCGCTTGGAGATTAATCAGGCGATCTTGCTGGTCGTGGCAGTATTTGAACATGTTGCAAACATTGTCTGGAGACCCGAGCAGTGTGTACACAGGCGTTATCTTGCTGGAAAATGGGGTGCTGTAGGCCATTTAGGAACAGTATCAAAATGGGCTACCCTTGCTCACATATCATGCAGCTGACAGTGTGCCTGTGATGCTGATGAGATGATCTGCTGTCATGTGCAATAGCACCCCATACCATGATGCATGCCTGTGGGCTGTGTGACAGTCGCAAACGAAACCGGGATCCGTCCACTTACCAGAGTGTTGCTAGACACAGAACCGTCGATCGTCAGTGCCCAGAGAGAAACGGGATTCATCACTGAGAACCATAGTGGTCCATTCGTTAACCCAGTTCGCATGATGCTTTGGCACTAAGTCAGATGGCTGGCAGTCAACGTAATGGTTGCCTACTGCGCAGTTTGCCACATGTAACCTTTGGTTTACAGTTCGGGTCTTTGTGGCGATGTCCATGGCTGATGTCACAGCACATCGAATATTGGCTGCAGTGCTTTCTGGTGATGAATGAGCATGTCGAACAATCCACCAGCCCAGGCATGCTGATATTTGTCAGACTGCACTACTACTACTCCGACTCACATATGAACCTTTCTGTAGCCACTGGTGCCAACAGTTCATGCATCTCATTGCACATGCACAGCCATACAACATGTAAACCAGCCCACTTTACACAGGCCTACAATTCTTCCCCTTTGAAACATATCCAAATGACAATAAACATGCTGACGGCATATACCCAGCATTTTCAGCCTTGACTGAACAGTTTTCCAGCACAAACAACAAATCTGAAACATCCGTGACACTTCCACCAGCAACCATACATTACCATCCCTGTTGCTGCTGGCACCTTTATCTCACAAATGTGTGACGTCCTTGGCTCCAGTTTAACATCATTTGCATATCTCGAGTGGGTGCACCTGCCCTGTGATTTGCATGTTTGTGGCACACCTCCTCAGTAAGGCAATTTATATGTCAAACAGTGTATATAGGTACATTTCTTTGAAAAACTGCTTTACTGATATATTTTCCTTTAAGTGTTTTAATTTGTCATAAGTGCTTTAATAAATCTTTTTAACTTGAAAATCAAATAGCTTAAACATCTACTTTGTTTTTTGTATTTTTCTTTCAAAACAGAAGGGAATTTTCTTTCATTATTACTTATTCCTGAATCATTCACATGTTTTGTTGCAGTGTCTTAGTTCAAAAATCTGTTAATATATTTTTAGTTCATGCTTATGAAAGTAGTTTATTCTCCAGTTGTTCCACTATCCCATTAATTTCTTTCTACTGATTTTTGTACTAAGGTTTGAGTCAGTCTCTTATTCTCCATTTTTTTTTCTTTTTTTTTTTTTTTTGAAAAACAAAACAGGAACATTTAAAGCACTTCTAGAAAAGTTTTTGTGAGTAGTAAAACCATCTGAGTGTCACAAAACAGGAAAAAGTATTTTAAGCCTCTTTCATCATTATTGCAATCTGAGAAAAACAAGCATTTTTGTTTACCGTATGTGCAGGTTTTGTAACTTTGAATTTGTAGATGATTGAAGTATGTCTATTCTTTGTTATTTTTCTATTTTTGTTGACAAATTCTTTTTGGGTGTGCTTATGAATGTTGCATTTTTTTCTTTGTACAAAGGCAATAGCTTAGCACTGTACTTTCAATTGCAGAAGACTGCACTGATGCATAGCAAATGGTACTGAATCTGATTTCCCGTAACAAAACTGTCTCCATAATCCATCAGTAGTTTATGGTGGCATGTTTTGGAAGAAGTTGTGTTATTTCAACAAAAATTTAAAAAGTAATCCATTGTCTCAGAGGTATATCTGGGTTGAAGCTTTAAGGCACTATAGGCACTACATAAATATTTATTTGCTTGTTCATAAATAGCTTGTACACATTTTTCTTTTCTTCTTTTTTTTGCTTATGGGTCAATATGGAGTATATGTTGAATGGGTTAAACTTCAGAATTTCCTTATCTTCATTCCTGTATGAGTCGATCCTGAGTATAAGATGATACTGAAGCAAATACAGGTAGTGCATACCTGATGTTGCTTCAGTTTCCTACTGTATGATACCTTTGCTTGTTCTAAGTTCATAATACAAAATGAATAATCTAGAATGCGTTCAGTTTTTAAGTTACTGCTAATTACATGCTCTAAAATACATTTAGACTAACTTCAAAATTATTTTGGCAACAGATATCTGTATTACTCTTGACTTTGGGGACATTTTTTTTTCTTTTTTTTTTTTTTTGCTTATGGGTCAGTATGGAGTGTATGTTAAATGGGTTAAACTTCAGAATTTCCTTATCTTCATTCCTGTATGAGTCGATCCTGAGTATAAGATGATACTGAAGTAAATACAGGTAGTGCATACCTGATGTTGGTTCAGTTTCCTACTGTATGATACCTTAGCTTGTTCTAAGTTCATAATACAAAATGAATAATCTAGAATGCATTCAGTTTTTAAGTTACTGCTAATTACATGCTCTAAAATACATTTAGACTAACTTCAAAATTATTTTGGCAACAGATATCTGTATTACTCTCGACTTTGGTGACATCTCCCTTGTCTGATCTATATTGCCAGCTAAATAATATATTTCTAAAGTGAGAAATCCCCCCCTCCTCCATCTTTTAATGAATGTGGGATAGAAAAAGTGTATGCACTGTGGCTTTGTATTGATGCAGAAAGGCCAAGAACTTGTGCAAGAGTATGTGTCCCATGATTTTCATCGAAGTACCACATCTTTGTTTCATGTTTTTTGTGTACTGTACTCGGTTTTTCCCTGTGCATTGTGTTCTACACCCTTTGTATCACCTTTGCATGAGTAGTAAAGTTTATATTTTTTTGCAATTCATTTGATTCAGAAAGAAACTTATTTCCAGGTGAAAATGTGTTTTAAAAATACAAATTCGAAAATTTTCTGATTTTCAACCCATATGGCCTCAGATTTTGCTCTATTTAATGGGATTTTGTATTTTATATTACAGTTGTGTTGTGCCTATTAAGTGTGAAGAAAATGATGTAGAAAATATGTAGAGGAATCATGTTGGTGAACTCTTTTAACAGCATCAGCCTCACTTTCCCAATAGTTTTGGAACAAGCATTTCAATTCCACTTGGGAACAAGATTCTTCTGCAGATTCAAAAAGTTCTGCTTTTTTCATTTTCGTTTGGGTCATTCTTAAGATTGATGCAAAACTGAAGAAAGATTTTAGGGGATTAGTTTGTGTGTGTGAGAGAGAGAGAGAGAGAGGGAGTGTCATTTTCCATCTACGGAAAAAAATTCCTTCTTTCAGAACATTCGAGAACAGAAGTTAACAGAGTGAAGATTTCTTGAGTAATCATAATTTTTTTCTCTCACAATGTTCCTTCTGTATATTACTGTTGTTAAATGTTTTATTGCATAAATGTTTGTATTTCAGTTTGAAAATGGAGGAAAACTTTCCAAAAATGGAAATTGGATGGAGTGAAGATTTATCCCATAATCATACCTTTTCAAATTTCCCACTGACTCATATTGTTGTTAAATGTTATTTTCCCTCATAAATGTTAGCTTTTCAGCTTTATGGGAAGGGGGGATCTTCTGAAAATGGAATTGACAGAGTTTGAAAATTTGTAAGAATTGATGCATGGTGTTCAAAAGTGTTCCTCCTCTCAAAGTTAACACCATTTATCTAAAACATTGAAAGCTTTTATATCATGCATCCATGGTCCTCAGGCTGAAAGGTCTTTGAGTATGATGGACAAAATTACAGTAATAAAGAGTCAGGGAGAATGAACAGCAAAACCTATTCCGCTATACAAGCTGTGAACTATGAACTTAATACACAGCAGTGGTTGCTCTGGCTTTTTTAAAGTTTTTGCCAAATGTAATCTGAAGTCTCCATTTTTTTTCACTCTCCATTGGAATTAAAAAACCATAAAAACATAAAGTGTTATAATAGGTCTTATGTCAGTGATTGCATCACTCTTTTCACATAATCGCTTTCCATCTCTTGCACAATATAAACAATGAAAAAATAACTACAAAGGCTGTTCCATAAAAACTGAGAGTATTTTTTTTTTTAGTTGGAAACAGTGAGAAGGGGAGAAATAACCACATACATAACTAACTGAATTAAGGAAGTATCTATGGCAACAGTTATTAGATGATTCTGGTTTTGTTATTACACAGTTGTTTAAGATACATATGCATTTCATCATACTGCTATGGAGGTGAGTGATTCAGAGTTAGAAGTAAAATGTGTTGTGCGATAAAATTTTGCTATAGTTTGCGTAAAACGCCTCCAGAAACAGTTGATTTAATGAAAAAAGCTTACAAAGATAAATGTTTGCGTGAGAGTCAACGATTTTTAGATGGCACCATGATTTCAAAAATGGGCCTTTGTTAGCAAAACTCGCTCCTAGGCCTAGTCAACCTAAAAGTGTTGTTACAAAGCTTATTGCTAACACTGTTCGAGCAATCCTTCAAGAAGATCGACGAATGATGTGTAAAGACATAGCGACATCAACTAATATTTCAAAAACAATGGCATTCCGCATTCTATGCAACAAATTACTGTTGCATCGTGTGTGTTCCAGATGGGTACCTCATCACCTGACGAAAGAACAATTGTTAGCCTGAGTTCAGGTGTGTCATGAGTGGAAACAAATTATTGCAAAGGATCTAAACTTTCTAAATACAGTAATAACTGCCGATGAAACATGGGTCTACTATTTTGACCCCCTCACAAAGTGTGCAATGAGTGTCTGGAAACACACAGGCTCACCTCCTTTAAAAAACGTCTGCCAAACCAAATCAGCTGGGAAGGTGATGATGATCATTTTCTTTGATCATAAAGGTGTAGTCTACCAGCATGCCGTTCCTCTACAAATTACTGTCAATGCTAAGTATTACACTTGAAGCATCTGCAACAACACATATTGATTAAGTGACCGGAAGTGGTGGGCAAGTGGACCCTACACATGATAGTGCTCACCCACATGTGGCTGCTTGTGTTCAACAGTTTCTTACAAAAGGCAGTATTGAAATCATGCCACAGCCTGCCGAAAGTCCTGGCCTTGCCCCGTGCGATTTCTGGCTGTTTCCAACAATGAAGGAGAAGTTCCGTGGTTCAACATTCAACACAGATGCTGATGTTATTCAAGCTGTACAGGCGTCGCTAAAGCAGCTTCCACAAAATGCCATCACTACATGCTTTGAAAAGTGGACTGAACAATGCGCATCATCCAAGGGAAGATACTTTGAGAAAGGATGACATATATTTTGCTGTACTTATATTTCTTCATTTTGTGTGATTTTACTCTCAGTTTTTATGGAACAGCCATTGTAACATTTGAATTTCATTTTTCAAATACCAAATCGACAAAAAATTAAAAATAGTTTCTGCTCGGACATCATTAAAAAGTTAATCACCAATATTTTTGCTGAAATTTTTTATCAATCGCCAAAACGATTTTTGTTTTGCAAATTGCAAAGAATGCAACCAGCTGCGCAAGCTCATGCACAGGGCTGGTCTGCAGTTCAGTCCTTCAGTAAAATGGATTCTTGTGGGAGAAGCAGTTGGCCCCAACTTTGTCAAAATCTGACGGCATATAAAAAAGAAAAGTGACAATGAAGGAATGGAAATGGAAAGGTATCCACAGAAAGGAAAATTTAGCAATGAATGCTGTGCAGCTGCAGAGTCAATAAAAGACAAATATGACAGTGGAACTCGCTGAGAAGAAAGTACTTGCTCTCAAGTATAGCAGCAATGCAAAACAAGAAACAAGTTAGTAAAATCATGCAATGCATTGATTATGATACGCTTTCCAACATACCAGAAATCATTACTCAAGTTATGAGGATAATGGCTGTGGAATAAATCTCGCTCCTGTGTCCTGACCTTTGATCCCATTTCGATGATATTCAAAATAATTGGTTCGGTCTACTTCCGGAACAACATACTGAAGTTTTGTCACAATAGAAGCATTTTTAGTCAAGTTATGAGGGAAATGGCTGTTGAACAAATCTCGCTCCGATGCCCTGAGCTTTGATCCCATTTCGATGATATTCAACAGAATTGGTTCAGTATACCTCCGGAACAACATGATAAAGTTTCATTGAAATTGAACCATTTTTGCGTAAGTTATGACGCATAAGGGCAATGGAATGGATCCCTTTCTATATCCTGACCTTTGGCCACATTTCGCCCATTTTCAATAGGGTTCATCCCCAGCTGGTCCCCTACCACATACTAAAATTTCATCGAAATCGAACCATTTTTACGCAAGTTATCGTGCAGACGGACAAAGCTGGAGCATATACACTTCAACCTACGGTTGGAAAGCGTAAAAAGACTGTGCAGCAATGTCTTTTAAAAAACATTTTACTTTGTTTTGCAATCAGCAATTTTATTCAGGGTTTGTACTGCCCCTGGAATCCCAGAAAAGTCCTGTAATTTAATTTCCCTTTTTTCCAGGCCTGGGAAATCCTGAATTTTTCATATTTTTGTGAAAGGTCCTGGAATAGTCCTGGAATTTTTCTTGCAATGGAAAAAAAAAACAATTGGTTGAATTGATTGCATCTCTTCGTTCTACCTCCCTACAAAATCTGCTTGTGATGACATCACTTCCTTGCATGGAGTGTGGAGATGTGACTCTGTAGTGCAAGTTTTTTGTGGATCATTACTCCAGTGATCTTGGTTTGTGGCATAGCAGTTGTGTGCAGTTAGAGTCACAACAGCATGTGGAAACCTTCTCACAAGTCCAAGATGGCCCATTATTCAAGCTCATGCTTTTCTCACTGAAGGAGATTGATATCTGACCACCCTGCCATCAATATATGTGGAATAGGTGACTACAGAATAGGGAATCTTCATTGCCACGAAAAAATTGTTTTTAGTGCTAAGTTCGAGATTGCATCATGTACGTTTTATACCGAGCAATTTGTGTACGGGGAAATTTTGCCATTTCATTGAATATATTACACACACTGAAGAACACTCTGTAACAGCAAAACACATAGGACTTCATAAGAATTCTAAATGTTTAATAAATTCCATCCCAGTTTGCAGATATAAAACAAAACTCTACAATTCTAGCAAACATTTAAGCTCTTGGAATTTATTATCTGTAAATGTGTATGAACACTGTTTATATCGTGAATACAGTGATGTGCTCCGGTTTAATATTTGCATAAATAAATTACAGTTAAGAATTCCATCTTGCTCATACTGCATAATGTAATACTTTTTACAGCGTGTTGCAGTTTTTCACCTGGCTAAAAAATTCGGCTTTTTTTTTCCTTCTTTAGTCTCGTGTACTGTATTGATTTCACTGGAACAGTTATTTTTAATGCACATATTCATTTATCATTGTCGAGCTTTTAGTTTTAATGTACATCAAGTTATTTTTAATGTACATATTTGTTTGCATCATTGTCAAATTTTTAGTTTTAATGTACATGAGTTCTTGCAGTATGGAAAAACTCATTTTTTTAATGCATTTTGAGTTTCTATATCTAAATTAGTCAGTCTGTTTTTCTTAAGGATCACTTGACACTGCTTCATTATTTTCTTTGTTTTTTATATTTACTTATATTGCTGTTGTTTTTCTCAGATCGGGTCAGTTTACTGTGCGTATGTCAAGAGATACCTACAATTTCCTGAAGCGTTATTTACAAGATAAGAAAAACACTGTGTTACAAAACATAATACAGGAGCACCTTTATATAGATGGTAAGTGGTTTTTTGTTTTTGTTTTTTCTTTTGTCTTTTTTTATTCCTCTGAAAAAATGGATTATTAGAATCATTTCTTAAGTACAAAGAAAAAAAAGTTGCAAGGAAATATATCTAAGTATTTCCTTTCTTTCATTCTTTGCCATTTTTATGCTCATGTGTATCCTTAGTTTTACAGGTGAAGGAAATTTTTATATTGTAAACATGTAGAATAGTGGCATAGAAAATTCTTCAGTATGCTGTACTTACCTTCTCAGATTGATGTATTCATCCTGCAGATATATACTTTCAGTTGTATTTGTCACTTTTCGTGGTATAAAGCTGTTGTACTTAGAAAGGACTCTGTGTTGAAGCAAACTGAATATCTCACAAATAGTCATTAGAAAAAAAAAACACTTGATGCATAAATACTTCTTATTGCATTCAGGTGAAATCGTGTAGATCAACATTGGTTAGCCAGTTAGCACATCTTTAAAAACTATGTCCAGCCCATTGGTGACTTGGTCTTTTCTTTAATCATGACATCATCCACTTTTATCATTTTTCTGATCTGCGATCTCCCTCACGTGATCTTCTTCTGGACCTTTTCCTGTCCTTTGATATCCAGTCTAATATTCATCACCATCAGCCATTCTCATTCCACTGCTGGATGGTCTCCCCAAGTCTCTTTCACAACTCTCTGTCTTGAGACATTCTCTTTCTTGTCATGCTTTCGAATTTCATCCATTTGTCTTCCATGTGGTTTTTTTCTGAGTCTTTTCCTGTTCCTTGGTATCTAGTATAATGTTTGGGTTGTCCAATGATGGTCAGTTCTACTAGCAACATGCCCAGCCCATTGCCACTTAAAGGTATTGACTTTAATCTTGATGTTGTAAACTCTTGTCATTTTCCGGATACATGAGTTTCTCTTCCTACCTCTCTCTTTCTTTGTTATATCATCATAATCATCATCATCATAAGCCATTATCAATCTACTGCTGGATAAAGGTCTCCCTAATGCAGGTCCTCTCTCCCACAACTCTCTGTGTTAAGCTAGTTTCCTCCACGTCACTCCAGCACGCTTTCAAATTTTGTCCACCCATCTTCCACATGTTCTTCAGGGTCTTTTCTTGTCCCTTTGCATTGAGTCTAGTATTTTAGGTGTTGAATTGTGATCAGTTCTTCTAGCAATATGTCCAGTCCATTGCCACATGACGATCTTTACTTCGATTATGATGTCATCAACTCCTGTCATTTTCCTGATCTGTGAGTTCCTCTTCCTACCTTTCTTGATTACACCATGCTAGTAACCTCTGCAGGAAAGATAGGGATAGGATCTATATCATCCTTTTTATATCCAGATTTTATACCTTTACTATAGTTTTTTTTTATTTATTTTGTATTCAGGCTGTTTGTTGGACTTGCACATGTTACGTGCTCTGTGGAACCATGCTCTGACTTTGTACTTTTTAGAGCAGTGTGAATCAGGAAGAATTAGGTTGGTTACCATGGCTTATTTGCAATACATATTGAAACTGGCATACTATTAATTGATGTTTTACAAAGCATGTTATTCATTTCTGTTGAAACCCTTTCTTTTTTTTTTTTTTTTTTTTTTATGATTTCTTATTCTTTACTTTTGTATTTGCAGTTTATGAAGGGATATCTCGAACAAAGCAGCAAGTTGACAACACTGCTGGCGGGTTGATTGGAGAAGCTGCTAGACAGGGTAAGTTCAATTTTATGAAGAATGCTCTGTTAAAATTATGTGCCTTTGGACATAGTAAACTTCTGTATGTTTGTATTTATGTGAGATAACCAGGGCTTAAAAAATACCATGCCTGAGATGCCTGGGGCATATAAATCATTGGCCTGGGCAGGTAAATAAAAAATCTGATTTCCTGGTCCGGGTAACTAAATTTAAAAATAAAAAGTTTGGAATAATATTTCAAAAAGACAGTCATGGCATGTCATGTTTTATTTCACCGCTGATCCCCTGAAGTTGTATTATTGTTACAGAGTGCTAAGGACAGAAGAATACCACTTCTTTTATTATATATATGCTCTAGGTCCAGAAATTAGAACCATGTTATGTAGTTTTGCCGTAAATGTTGTTTATTGACAAAGACGAAAACTTTGATGAAAAGAACATGGCAGAATTACTAAATTTCTTTAATACCTATTTCATCATCAAGTCATTTCATACCAATTTCAGCATCATCACCTTAAAACTTGAGATATGTGCATTGACCATTTTCAATTCAGACCCTTAAAACAGAATTGCAAAACATGTAAAAAAAAAAAGTTTCATCATATTTTTTAACTTAAGAAAAAATCAGGGTTCTGATTTGTTATCTTAAAAGATAAATTTTCCTGGACATCCAAATTTTACTACCTGATCTGGTAAGTAATTTCTGCACATGCCCAGCTGGCCATGTAACTTTTCAGATATTTTCAAGCCCTAATAACAGAACTTAACTAAGAAGCATAATAGTACCTTTTTACTTGGTGTCCATTATAGCGTGTGAATTAAAATTACTGGGTCCATGTCTCCAATCCAGTACATCTCACCATAGCATCAGTGTTCAATTTATACCTTGTCTATTAAATGTTCTGAACATAAGATTTGGGGCTAAATCTTACTGGGCAAAACAGTTTATTGCTGTGCAGAAAACATTTGCCCCTCACAGGAAGCATTGGTCTTTCAGTTGTATGAAATCTGACATCCCCATTGAATGATTATGAAAATTAACCTTTGACTACTCTAAGTGGTGTTATTATAATTTATTTTTTTTCAGTTAATTTTTTCATTTCATATCTCACGGACTCCACCAGAGTATTGTTGTCAGTTTCAATCACCATAGTTAAAGTTTAAAGAAGAAATGTTCTTCATAGACACTTGGGAAGTTCACAAGTGCATTATTTTCAGCAGTCAGATTGTGGTACTGAATTACTTTGAGTTCACTCTTCACCACATAACATCTCTTCAGAAACTAACCAGGTAATCACATTAATGCTATTGTGTGTTTGTGACTGGAATCTTATGGAAAAGTATGTGGCCGCCCCGGTGGCGCAGTGGTCTAAGGCGTTGGCCTCTGATAATTCGTACGAACGGGGTCCGGGTTCGAATCCCGGTGAGGCATGGATGTTGTGTTTGTCTTACGGCACTGGCTCTCTCCCTTCCCTGGAACCAGTGACTCTAAATTAGGGACGGGCGACTGCTTATAGCCCATTGAGTTGCTCACGGTGGTCGTTAAACCTCAAAAAAAAAAAAAAAAAGTATGTGCATATTGTGGAGTGCTGGCAAAATTCTTGTGGTAATTTAAGTCAGATTTTTTTCACCTGATTACTTCTTTTGCAAGCTTTTATGTACTTGTTTTAATGCATAAACTTAAAGACACTAAAATCGTTGTTTTGTTAAAAAAATTATGTTAAATGTTACTGAACACTGGCGTGCTTTATTTTTCAAGTGTAGCCATCAGGGTTCAAAACGTATATTGTCTGACATGCCTGGGGCATGTATTTTTCCCCCTACATGCCCAGGGCATGTAAAAATCCAGGTCTTTACAAGATAAAAAGGTTTTGTTTTTTTAAAAAAGCAATATTTTTTTATTTTCCAGTTCATTTTCGTAGTACTCTGAGGCTTGTTCCCTCTGCTTTATTTAATAAAATTAATGAAGCATGTTTTGAGAAATTAAAGGTCAAAATGGATGACCTTGAAAATTAAATTGCCGATAATATGATTGTGTGATATCTCAAAATAAAGCTCATGTAATAAGTTTTCAAATGGGGTCCAATATGAGCTCTGTTGACCAATTAGGTCTAAAGTGATTGTCATTTGTGATGGGAATGGTAGACATAAAAATGCCTTTGTGTGTGTGTGTGTGTGTGTGTGAGAGAGAGAGAGAGAGAGAGAGAGAGAGAATTTCAAAGTCCTATATCTATAGAAGTATTGTATGTAGGAAGCTGAAATTTTGCATTGACTAATTTCTTTATAAAGTCTGCAAGTTCACCCAGTTTCATGAAAACCAAAAGGGTCCAGGCCAAAAATGTTGCTTTTCTTTGTTGATTTGACATAGAAATGATCCATACAGTGAGTTCATATTTCACTGCTGGGTGTAATAATGAAATGGAGTAAAAGCACCTTGTTTCTTATATTTGGGGTTTGCACAGCCCATGAAATCCTGGACTACTATCACTATATCACTAAGTTGTTCTCTGAGATTGAGAGGTTAGGTCCACAAAGAAATACAAACTGCGAGATAATTTTAAATCAATTATTTACTTACTGTTCCGTATCAAACTTCTTCGTTTACAGAGATCTTGACATACAACTCGGGCTTCACTGACATCCATCACACACCATACACAAGACCTTCTATACTTCATACTCATAATCTTTTTCTCATGCAGACACTCTTGAATCTCATCCTCCCATTATTTCCTTGGCCTTTTCCTGTCTTTCCTTCCTGCCACTTGGCTAAAAAAAAAAAAATTCTTAGTAAGCATCTCATTACTCATTCTGAAATGAATCGTGAAATCCTGGAATTTGATTTTCCTTTTTTCTAGGTCTGGAAAGCCCTTGTTTTTTCATATTTTTGGGAAAGGTCCTAAAATAGTCCTGGATTTTTTTCTTGCAATGAAGAAAAATTGGGTCGAAATTTTTGGATTAATTGTGTGATTTTGATCTAGCTTCCTGCACCATCTGCTTGCATTGACATCACTTCCTTCCATGGAGTGTGGAGATGTGATGTCATCTCTTTCATCTCATGTGTCTCTGCAGTGTAAGAGATTTGAGTTCCGTATTTCTAGCAACCTTTGTTTGTGGTTGGAGTTGCAACATCTTGTGGAATCCTTCCAGTGAGTCCAAGATGATCATTCCTTCTAGCAGTTGCTCCTCTTACTGAAGTAGCTTGATCTCTGCCATCAATGTGCTTGGGAATAGATGATTGTGGAATAGGGAATCTTCAGTGCCATAGCAAAATTGTTTTCTAATGTTATCATTGTGCAAAGTTCCAGATTGCTTCATGTAAGTTTCATACTGAGTGGTTTTTATACCAGGAAATGTTTCCTCTTCATCAAAGATGTAACACACTCTCAAAAATACTCTGTAACAGTGGAACCCATAAGATTCACCCCAATTTATAAAATATGAAACAAAGCACTGTGATTCTAGCAAAAAATATTTTAGCAAAATTTTTAGTGAACTCATGGAAAAGTCCTGGAATTTATTTTCTGTAAATGTGTATGAACCCTGTATATTTTTTCCATAATGTTTAGAAAAAGTAGTACAGTATGTGCATAATGTGTGAACATTCCTGCACGTCTTTTTTTTTTTTTTTTTTACAACATGCCTGATGGGCATGTTACAATTTTTCTGGCCCTGGTAGGCATGCTATAAATGGTATGCACACAGTGTACCCATTTAAATAATGAGACTGATTTTTTACAGGACAGCTCTTTGTGTGAATAAAAGTAACAAAAGGGGTTTATAGTTTTGACCGCTAGAGTGTGCTTTAATTGCAGGCGCAACTTTTGAGTCAGGTGACTCAGCAATTTTCATGTGGCCATAGTTGAAGTAAGACTGGTGAGTGGAGTATGTCAGAAGTTCTGTCAGTTGAAGTAAGACTGGTGAGTGGAGTATGTCAGGAGTTATGTCAGTTGAAGTAAGACTGGTGAGTGGAGTATGTCAGGAGTTCTGTCATGAAGCAAAGAGCTGTTATAAAATTTTACTATAAATTAGGGAAAACTGCCATGGAAGTACGTATACCAAGACCTAAAAAAGTTTACGGTGATGACTGTCTGATCCGTGGTGTTCTGCTGGTTGTGAACATTTAAAAATGGGAGGGAGTCCCTCGAAGATGAACCACGCATGGGACGTTCAGTTTCTGCACGGACAAATGAAAATGTGGTGAAGGCAAGCGAAATTGTTTCCCATGAAGGACAAATAATCACTAGGCTACTCACTAAACAGCTTGGTGACGGTAAGGAAACTGCCAGGATAATCATAGAAAAAGATCTGCACCAGAGAGGAGATTTGTTTGAGGTTTATGCTGCACATGTTGATTGTTGACACATGAACAGAGGTAGCACCGGCTTGCATATTGTCAAAATTTCATCCATGCATTTGATCAAGATCATTATTTTTTGCAAAGAATTGTCACCAGTGATAAAAGTGGGTGTTTTCAGTTTGATCCTGAAACAAAATGCCAGAGCATAGAATGGCGTGAAACATCTCCCCGGCAGAAGAAAGTTCGGTTGTAAAAATCACATGTCAAGACAATAGTTGTTGTTTTTTTCTCTGCTGAACTTATCCGCCACAAATTTGTTCCTGAGGACATCACAGTGAACGGTCAGTATTATTTAAGAGAAATGCAACATCTGTACACCCACATGTGACGTGTGAGGAAACAACTGTTCTGCAAAAACAATGGGTTTTCCTTGTGCGACAGTGCGCCTGCACACTCTGCACTGTCTGTGAAGCAGTTTCTGGCTTCAAAGTCGATCTATGTGATCGAACATCCAATCTACTCCCCAGATTTGGCTCCCATAGACTTTTTCCTCTTGTCAAAGGTGAAGTGTGCCTTGAAAGGCAAGTGTTTCGGTGACATTGAGGCCATCCAATGAGGTATGACCAACAGACTGAAGAAGGTTTTGTTTCAGGACTTCCACTGTGCGATCAAACACCTGCATGAATGATCTCACCATTGTGTGGAGTTGGAGGGAGATTTTTTTGAATCTGTGTAAGTAACAATTCAAAATATATTTTGTTGTTCTGATATAATAATTTTTGTCTCAACACTTAATGAGCACAATGTGTAGATGCAAGATTTCTGTATACTTTTAATTCTTGTGGAAAGCTACATTCTTGTTAGTATCAGCAGGGATCGCATTCCTCCTAAAATTCCTAATATTTTGTGACCCTCCTTGAATTCCTAAAATTATACCTAAAATTTACTATTCTTCCTAAAATTTTTGCAAGATTATTTATTAAAAATACAACCGATATTAACGCCAATTTACCATTACGGTGAGGTAAAAAGACCTGTTATTGTAGAATCGCAGCCTGTATGCTGCGCTGGTGAAGGGAGGGGAAATGACGCCATCGAAATGCACATGCTCCGGAGTGGGGGAGGGGGCTCCACTTTTGTGCCTTCGGACAGTTTTTGAGAGTAACGGAGATCTAAATAAAAAACATGGGGGGAGCAGTCATTTTCACCACTGGTTTGCGCTTTGCAGATGAACTCCTTGGCACGCAGAAGATCATACTTTCTTTTTGGACATGCCTCATGGACCCTCCTCTTTCTGCTGATGTTTTGTTATTGTAAGCCACAGGTAGGTGGAAGCAAAGAGGAAACATGTGGTCTCCCTCCGTAACCTCCGGTAATGACGATGGGATGATAGCTGAGTGTTATCGTGGCAGGCAGTATAGCACGTGATCATTGACCTTCGATCCTGCGTCGGCGACGATGACCTTCGATTTTTGAAAAGTTTTCATTATGTTATCAGAGTGAAGAACCAAAAATACACCAGTTATATTCTGATTTAAATACTTTAATGAGGAATGTTATGGCTCAGTTTATCCAAGATGATGTTATTGCAGGGAAATTTGGAAAAGACCTAAAGAATGTAGATTTTGAAAACAAAAATTCATGGAAAAAACTTGGGGAGTTAGAAGTTGGTACGAAGACAAAAATCTCCTCAAGAATGTTCAGGAGACCAGGCAGAAATTACTTCTCTTAGATGTAAGATCATCACTAATTGCAACTACAAAATATTTAAAGTCAAATTTGCCATTCTGCAATCAAAAGCTAAGAGACATAGAAGTTTTAAAGGTAAAAGAACCAAAGAAAGAGTCAACTCAACTTTCAGTCACTGAAGGACTTTCGGAAATAACCAGAATTTCAAGTGTTTTGCATCTTTCTGAGGAACAAATTGATAGAGTAAGAGAAGAATTGAAACTTTTAAATTGCGATAAGCCAACTCTAGATGAACTCTTGAAATTTTCAGAGGAAGGGCATATCCAGTGCGGATTGATCATTATTGGCGCAGAGGTGCCAACTATTACGGATTGTCCGTAATTATTACGGTTTTGACTGTCAGATTACGGAATTACAGACAGGTTGGAAGAATTACGGATTTCCGTGCGTTTTAGAGAATCTCAATTTTGTATCCTTTTTTGTTAACCCTTTTAGTGCGACGCAGCCAATTCATCGACGTTCGATTTTGATCTGAGTATTTTCCGAATCAGATGGCAGGTATTAGTGTCGATGATCATATCATTTATCAGTCATACCGTTTTGAAATGGAATCTCCATGAATCATATCGTGAAACAGCGATATTATCAAAAGAATCGTAATATGGCGTAAGATTCATATCCTGAAATAGTTTGCGCTTGCTATCGAGCTTCCCACGCGCTTTTTCCGTGTGATGGGAGAAAGGCTACTTTGGCCAAAACTTTTTATACTTTACTTGAGGCAGGGCTGTTCACTTGGTCTTGTTGGTGAATTACGTATAAAACATCGTACTATCGGAAATCACTTTTTGAGCCCCGTTTGAAGTGCAATAACGAGCAACTCGTCGCAGCGCATGGTCCCGCGATGGCGGGTGTTTATTTTATTTTATTTTTGCAGACTTTCGCCGCATGGGAGAACGAAATGCGGTGTTTTATTACTAGAAGCTCTTCACATTATTAATTTCTTTTTTCTCAAACAAACAGATACAAACACAAAACTCTGTGAATTACAAATCCAGGGATCGCATTCCTCCTAAAATTCCTAATATTTTGTGACCCTCCTCAAATTCCTAAAATTATACCTAAAATTTGCTATTCTTCCTAAAATTTTCGTAAGCTTATTTATTAAAAATACAACCATTATTAACGCCAATAAATTTACCATTACGGTAAGGTAAAAAGACCTGTTATTGTAGAAACACAGCCTATATGCTGTGCTGCTGAAGGGAGGGAAAATGACGCCATCAAGATGCACTTGCTTCGGGGCGGGCGCTCCACTTTTTGCCTTCGGACAGTTTTCGAGAGTAACAAGAGATCTAAGGGAAAAGGGGAGGGGTCATTTTCACCCCTGGTTTGCGCTTTGCAGACAAACTCCGTGGCACGCAGAAGATCGTACTTTATTTTTGTACATGCCTTGTGGAACTTCCTCTTTCTGCTGATGTTTTGTTATTGTAAACCGCAGGTGGGTGGAAGCAAAGAGGAAACATGTGGTCTCCTTCCGTAACCTCCGGTAATGACGATGGGATGGTAGCTGAGTGTTATCGTGGCAGGCAGTAGAGCACGTGATCATTGACCTTCGATCGTGCGTCGGCGACAGCGACCTTCGATACGCAATATATCTCGGCTCCGACTCGCTTTGACTGAAATTGCGTGAGATGCATATGATAGTTTCTGGTTTTGCGTCTTTTATGGTGTTTCTCTGTGCTGTGTGCAGGTTCAGCTCTCTAGTGGTGACCTGCTTTTTTTTTTTTTTTTCTATCTTCTGACATCCTCGCAGCCAAATTTCGGGAAGTTGTCTGGTTTTGCAATATTGGAACGTGTTTTTGTACTTCCCTTTCATTTTCTGGTTAGTAATACAAGTGTTTAAGATGCCTAAATCCAAAACAAAATTTCAAGATGCGTGGCTCGCCAAAGAATTGGACAGAGTGAAGTTGAAAGAATGGTGTTCTGCAACTGAAACAATATTTTCTGCTAAATGTATATTGTGTTCAGAAATTTTCAACATTTCTAATAGTGGCTTTTCACAAGTAAAAGCGCATCATAAAGGAAAAAAACATTTGCAGAAATTTCAAAGTAAATTTCAAAATAAGTCCATCCTGTGAAAGCCTTTGGAGGACGGGATCTTCAGCCCAAAACAAATATTAGTGAAGTACTGAGTCATGAATTACAGTTGGCTAAAGCCGAAGCATTATGGGCCATGAAAGTTGCTAAGGACAATATGTCTTTTGTTTCATGCACTGAAACAGTTGAACTTTTCAAAGAAATGTTTCCTGATTCTGCTATTGCAGCCAAAATGCAACTTAAAGAAAAAAAAGTTGCTTATGTGATATCACATGGATTGTCAAAATATTTTGAAGAGGATTTGAAAAAAGACATTGCATCTAGTAGCCCAGGAAAGGTTACTATAGCGTTTGATGAAACTACAAATACACAAGTGAAACGGCAGTTGGATGTGTATCTCAGGTACTGGTCTTCAGAAATAAATTCAGTTTCTTGCCGATACCTAACAAGCGTTTTTCTGGGTCATGCAGCAGCAGATATTTTGCTAAAAGAAATTCTTGATGTGTTATCATCCTTCAATATTTCGTTGAACAGAATTATTTGTGTATCCATGGACAGCCCAAATGCAAATAAGTGTTTTTTTACGCAAATTCAATGAAGTTGTAAAACAAGAAACAGGCCAAAAGTCTTTGGAACTAGGTTTTTGCAACCTGCATGTTGTTAGTAATGCATTTAAAAATTTTTTGACAAGCTTAAATATAGATTTTGACGAATTTGCTACTGATATGCATTACTTTTTAAAGAGTAGTGCTGCAAGACGAGAGGATTATAAATCTGTTGAGGATATAACATTGGTCACAGCCAAATTTCTTTTGCGTCATGTCAGCAACAGATGGTTAACCGTTGGTTCTGTAGCCCAGAGGCTCTTGGATCAATGGCTAAATATTACAGAATATTTTTTAAACTTCTTGCCATCTCAAAAAATATTTGAAAAACAACTACGCAATTCGGCAAGGTATAAAAGAATTCACTGTTTCCTGAAAAATGAGCTAACTCCTTGCTATTTAGCATTAATTTCATTTTCACACCAAAATTTTGAAAAGTTTTCATTATGTTATCAGAGTGAAGAACCAAAAATACACCAGTTATATTCTGATTTAAATACTTTAATGAGGAATGTTATGGCTCAGTTTATCCAAGATGATGTTATTGCAGGGAAATTTGGAGAAGACCTAAAGAATGTAGATTTTGAAAACAAAAATTCATGGAAAAAACTAGGGGAGTTAGAAGTTGGTATGAAGACAAAAAATCTCCTCAGGAATGTTCAGGAGACCAGGCAGAAATTATTTCTCTTAGATGTAAGATCATCACTAATTGCAACCACAAAATATTTAAAGTCAAATTTGCCATTCTGCAATCAAAAGCTAAGAGACATAGAAGTTTTAAAGGTAAAAGAACCAAAGAAAGAGTCAACTCATTTTTCAGTCACTGAAGGACTTTCGGAAATAACCAGAATTTCAAGTGTTTTGCATCTTTCTGAGGAACAAATTGATTGAGTAAGAGAAGAGTGGAAACTTTTAAATTGCGATAAGCCAACTCTAGATGAACTAGTGAAATTTTCAGAGGAAGGGATATTCCAGTACGGATTGATCATTACTGGCGTAATATATTTAGTATTAAAGACTCTAGCGGAAAAGAAAAATACTCAAATCTTGCTAAACTCGTCAAGTCAATTTTAGTTTTACCTCATGGTAATGCTGATGCAGAAAGGGGATTTTTGGTTAACACTGCTCTGTTAAGGAAGGACAAGGCTAACTTAAAAGACTCAACTATAACATAATTAAGAATAGTTAAAGGAGCCATTAAACACTATGGATGTGTAAGTAAAGTTCCCATAACAAGAAATTTGTTAAATAGTGTTTGTGATTCACATAAATTTTATAAAGAGTATGTTTAATAAGCTGAAGTAAGAGGAATCAAAAAAGGTAAAAGAAAGGAAGCAGAAAGAGAGGGAAAATAAGGAAAAGCAGCTAGAGAAAAAAGAAAAGCTGAGTTTGATGACAAAATAAAAGAAAATGATGCAGAAATAAATCGACTTAAAAAAGATAAAGAAACCTCCCTAGCAGTAATTCAAGAGGGAACAGAAAGAATGAGAAAAGCTGTAGAAAAACAAAATACTGTTGAAATAGCAGTTGCCTATAACTTGATCATACAAGGTTCAGCTGAAATAAAGAAAACTGAAAGTAAATTAGTTGTGGTGGAAGCAGAAAAAGATAGGCTAATCAGGAAAAGGTTAAAACAATAATATGAAAAAAGTAATTCAGTGAACAATTGTACATAGTTCTTGGTTTTCAATTACCTTTTTAGGATATTATAATTTAATGTGAAACCTGAAAACTTTACTGTGGAAATCGTGAATTGCTTCTGGTTCAACAGCATATTAATGTTCAAAGTGAAACTTGAATGTGGTAAATATACTTGAATATGATAATAACATGTGAAAAGATAAGAACTGAACATTAGAAGTAAATCATACTTAAACTTTAGACATTAGACGTTATGCAAAAAATTTGGGTGTGAACTTTGACCATATATACTAATGGACTGCGCATTGGCAATAGCTGCATCAAAGCCTCCATGGCTCAAACATTGGGCACGTCATCATCAGACTCCAAATTTCGTGTAAAAATGCTGTTATGATTACTAATTTACGCTGCAGAACTTCAGTGTTTTCGGTGTATTATGTGAATGCGCCTCATATATAATGAAAACTCTTCAGGTAAGTTTACTTATGAGCTATATACATGCATGATCGGGTTGTTTACATTTTGTGATTTATAATGTGATGAACATTTGCGAAGAATTTGGAACATGCATTCCATTTTTTTTTCTTAAGTTACTATATTTTTATATCAATAGCTGCAAGTTTCTGGTTATGTAATTGAACTTTATTGACTTAGGTATTTAATTTGTTTCTTACCCATGAAAAATCATAGAACTTTCTTTACTATATCGCTCAGAGCAACCATAAGCACAGCAGGTGTAACCCATCTTTTTGACTGTTGTCATTTGATTTTATGTTGGAGCCAGAAATTTTGATGTCATGCGCAGTCTATCAGTATATATGGTTGAAGGGTGTGAAGCAAACTCTTTACAATGTATACAAAGTTGTTTTACTAGATGTATACAAATATACATCTAGTTTTTATTGAAATACACTCCTAAAATTTTCCTAAAATTTTTCTAAAAAGTCCTAAAATTCCTACCTAAAATTTTCCAGAAGTATGCTATGATCCCTGCAAATCTTCCTCTTTTTCCAAACTAGTGTTAGCAGAGGATGACTTTATTGACAGCTTGTTCCTCAGACTAGCAGACATGCAGCTCAGGGCTACCACACCTGCGCCAAGACATTATTGTTCTTGCACCATTTCGCTAAAAAATTTTGATTTTGACAAATCTGCGCTAATTTTGCGCCAAAAGTTAAAATTTACTGGTTATCGATATGTTAGCATAATCTTACGCCATTCGAAATCGATTCAGCGGTTAATTCATATGTGAGATTCTTCCGTGGATTCGCGGAGTCCCCCCCCCCCTTTTTTTTGTCATTTTTGAAATTGATGCAAAAATGAAGAAATTTTCGGGGTATTAGTTAGGGCGGGGGTTCGTATTCCGTCTGGGAACGTTGTTTTGTCTTTTTAAACGTTTGGAAATGGAAGCTAAACGGAGTGCAGATTTTTCCTGTAATCATATTTGTTTTTCTTTCGCGATGTTGCTTCTGTTCAGTATTGTTAAATATAATTGCATTGCATGATTTCAGCTTGAAATTGTAGGCAACGATTTCCAAAAATGAAATTAGGCCGCCCGAAAATTTCCCCATAATCTTCGGCCTCAAGATTCTTACACAGATTCGAGGAATTCCGTCTTTTTTGTTATCATTTGGACTATACACGAGATTGAGGCACAACTGAACTGAAATTTTGGGAGGATTTGGTGGGTGGTGGTCGTTTTCTCCGTCAGAGGACGGAATTTCATCCTTCGAAAACGGAAAGTAGACGGAGGTAAATTTTTTTCTCGCGATGTTTCCTCTACCCAGTATTATTAGATATCATTTTATTCCTATTGCATATTTTTGCTTGTTTTTTACTAATTTCATCCTTGGAATTATCGTTTCTGAAGCAAATGAATATGCAAAGAGGTTTCTCCAGGAACATCCAAATCTTTCTCCCAAATCTCGAGCTAGGAAATGGAAAAATGTTACAAATGCTGAAATAAAGGTTTCCTTGTGTGCCTTCTAATATGGGAGTAATCAGTAGCCCCTGTAGGACGAGATGACTGCTGAAGGCATATCCAGTCAAAAAACACGAGGATTATATAAAACGAAAGACTCAATAAAAGCTTTTGGATAATATTTTAGCAAAAAAGAATGAAATAGCGTGATAAATGCTGAATTGCTGTTTACTACATTCGTTGTGGAGCATAACCTACCTATAGCAAGCTGTGATCATGCTGGTCCCTTGTTTCATGCTATGTTCCCAGACTGTGATATTGATGAAGCTGGATATCTTAGAGCAGATGTGGCATGGAATGAAATGTCTAAGATAAAGGATTCATCTGGCCTTCCCAAGTATTCTACATTGCCTAAACTAATGTTGGCAATATTGACTATCCCTCACAGCAATTCCTCTACAGAGAGAATATTTAGTATAGTAAGGAAAAACCTCACATACTTCTGCCCAACAATGAGCACCAAAACATTAAGTGCCCTTCTTGTTAGTGTACAGAAAAGTAAAGCATTTTCCTCAGGTGAGCCGTGTCATAAAAAGAAGTTTTCTGAAAAAGAATATACCACTGCAAAACAAGCTACAAGGGAGTCTTTATGTCAGCAATGACATGAGGTAAGTACAATATTGATAATTTAATTTCATAATTTTTATCAGGATAGTGTAAATATATAAGATTATTACACATTTCACACATTAATTTCTCATGAAATACCCTTTCCGCACGTTAACGATGAGGCTTCGTATGGTGATTATTGATAGGCTCCTCGGAAGGTCGTCACCTCATACAAGTATTACAGGTTACACAGTAATACTATAATATTGTCCTTAACTTTGAAAAAAAATGGCGTGTTACATTACTGAAAATATTACTGAAAGTTTGTGTTCCATTACTGAAACATTACTGAAAAATCCCCTATTGATTACTGATACGTTCTGCTAGAGGTTGGCACCTCTGCTGGCGTAATATATTTAGTATTAAAGACTAGCGGAAAAGAAAAATACTCAAATCTTGCTGATGCAGAAAGGGGATTTTCGGTTAACACTGCTCTGTTGAGGAAGGACAAGGCTAACTTAAAAGACTCAACTATAACATCATTAAGAATAGTTAAAGGGGCCATTAAACACTATGGATGTGTAAATAAAGTTCCCATAACAAGAAATTTGTTAAATAGTGTTCGTGATTCACATAAATTTTATAAAGAGTATGTTGATAAGCTGAAGGAAGAAGAATCAAAAATGGTAAAAGAAAGGAAGTAGAAAGAGAGGGAAAATAAGGAAAAGCAGCTAGAGTAAAAAAGAAAAGTTGAGTTTGATGACAAAATAAAAGAAAATGATGCAGAAATAAATCGACTTTTTTAAAAAAGTTAAAGAAACCTCCCTAGCAATAATTCAAGAGGGAACAGAAAGGATGAGAAAAGCTGTAGAAAAACAAAATACTGTTGAAATAGCAGTTGCCTCTAACTTGATCATACAAGGTTCAGCTGAAATTAAGAAAACTGAAAGTAAATTAGTTGTGGTGGAAGCAGAAAAAGATAGGCTTATCAGGAAAAGGTTAAAACAATAATATGAAATAATTCAGTGAACAATTGTACATAGTTCTTGGTTTTCAACTACCTTTTTAGGATATTATAATTTAATGTGAAACCTGAAAACTTTACTGTGAAAATTGTGAATTGCTTCTGGTTCAACAGCATATTAATGTTCAAAGTGAAACTTGAATGTGGTAAATGTACTTGAATATGATAATAACATGTGAAAAGATAAGAACTGAACATTAGAAGTAAATCATACTTAAACTTTAGATATTAGACGTTATGCAAAAAATTTGGGTGTTAACTTCGACCATATATACTAATGGACTGCCTATTGGCAATAGCTGCATCAAAGCCGCTGTGGCTCCAATATTGGGCACATCATCATCAGACTCAAAATTTCGTGTAAAAATGCTGTTATGATTACTAATTTACGCTGCAGAACTTCAGTGTTTTCGGTGTATTATGTGAATGCGCCTCATATATAATGAAAACTCTTCAGGTAAGTTTACTTATGAGATATATACATGCATGATCGTGTTGTTTACATTTCGTGATTTATAATGTGATGAACATTTGTGAAGAATTTGGAACATGCATTCCATTTTTTTTTCTTAAGTTACTATATTTTTATATCAATAGCTGCAAGTTTTCTGGTTAAGTAATTGAACTTTATTGACTTAGGTATTTAATTTGTTTCTTACCCATGAAAAATCATAGAACTTCCTTTACTATATCGCTCAGAGCAACCATAAGCACAGCAGGTGTAACCCATCTTTTTGGCTGATGTCATGTGATTTTATGTTGGAGCCAGAAATTTTGATGCCATGCGCAGTCTATCAGTATATATGGTTGAAGGGTGTGAAGCAAACTTTTTACAATGTATACAAAGTTGTTTTACTAGATGTATACAAATATACATCTAGTTTTTATTGAAATACACTCCTAAAATTTTCCTAAAAATTCCTACCTAAAATTTTCCACAAGTATGCTATGATCCCTGTATCAGTCAGTCTTGATTTGTCCTAGTGAATTCATTGTGGTAGGGTTTTTATGTTGTCATCTAGTAGGCTATCTACTCATAGCTTATAAATCTGTAATTTTATATCATGCTATTTAAATTATCACATCTCTTTTTTATATATAAATTGATATTTGTTGTTTTTTATTGTTATTTTGTAGCTAACAAATCTAAAGTATATCATGGCTTACTTAAAGAACCTGAAATTCAGATACCCTTAGACGAGGAAGAAGAATCTCCTGAAGGGGATGACAGACCAAAGGTAAGTCACTTTGTTTTGTAAAATTTATCATTACCTCATCCTGTATATTGTTAGCACATTTTTTTTTTTTGAAAAAATGGGACATGCTTATCTTATCACTATGTCTATCTGTGGATACCGTATCTCTGCACATGTTAATTTGATTTGAAAAATTATTTTTACATTGGTAGTCCTGAAATGTGAAAATTATGATACTTACTTTGTGTTGTTCTTTTTTTCTCAGTGAAGATCTTTACCACTGCATAAATGCAGATGTTATCAAATTCCAAAGACATTGTATTCCATATTATTGCTTCTAAACATCAAATTGAAAATATTCTTTCTTTCCTTTGATACCCTTTAGAGTAAAGACTATTCTTGGGATAATTTTTTTTTTTTTCTTCAAGTAATGCCCAGTTTTCCTGCTGGAAGCATAAATGTGAATTGTGTTTTCCCCAATATCTCTGCTTCTAAAAGTTTGATTTGAAAAAAAAAAAATTGTTCCATATCATCATCATCATCATCAACAACAACCATTATCAATCCACTGTGGGATGAAGGTCTCCCCAAATTTCTTCCACAATTGTCTGTCTTGGGCCTATCTCCTCCATGTCACTCCAGCATACTTTCGAATTTCATCCGTTCATCTCCCATGTAGTCTTCTTCTGGGTCTTTTCCTGTCCCTCAAAATCCAGTCTAAAATTTCGGTTGTCCATCGGTGCTCCACTCTTCTGGTAACATGTCCAGCTAATTGTCATTTCAGTGATTTCACTCTGGTCATGATGTCGTCCACTCCTATCATTTTCCTTATCCACAAGTTCCTCTTCTTATCTTTCCTGGTTACACTAAGCATGCATCTCTCCATGCTTCTGAGTTGTCTGCAGTCTTTGTATGTCTTTTTTAGTTAAGGTCCATGCCTCTGCTCCATACGTAAGCACTGGCAGAATGCATTGATTAAACACTTTTCCTTTGAGACATAATAGCATACTGCTCTTAAAAATTGTACTGTTTCTTCCAAAAGCTCTCCATCCAAGTTTTATACGCTGATTAATTTCTTCATCAATGTGACCCTCACTCAATATCTGCTGCCCAAGATAAATGTAGGAATCGGTTGTCTCAAGCTTTTCTCCATCAATCGATAAATCTTCATTACTTGTAAAAGCATTGTACATCACTTTTGTCTTCTGAAAGTTCATTTTTAATCCCACTTCTTTACTCTTGTCAGCAAGTTCCTGGATCATACTCTGCAGCTCTAATGGGGTAGTTGCAAAAATGACTAAGTCATCAGCAAAGCGAAGGTGGGTTAGATAATCTCCATTAATCTTTATCCCTTTGTTTTCCCAGTTCAGTGATTGAAAGACATTTTCCAATGTAGCATTAAAGAGCTTGGGAGATATGGTGTCACCTTGTCTCACTCTCTTTCCAACTTTTATGTGTGCTGTATTATCAAACAGCCGAATCTTTGCACTTGCATTTTCATAGATGTTATTAATAATGCTAATGTATGCATCTTCAATACCAGAGGATTTCAAAGCCATTGTTACTGCAGATGGTTTCACAGAATCGAAGGCCTTTTCATAGTCAATAAAAGCCATGCATAATGGGAGTTCATATTCTCTTGTTCTTTCAATTAGTTGTCTCAGTACATGGCCACTCCTGAATCCAGCTTGTTCTCTTGGTTGGGCCATGTCTAGTGTTACCTTCAAGCGATGTGAAAGAACCTTAGCGAAGATTTTATAAACCACTGAAAGGAGGCTGATGGGCCTGTAGTTCCTGAGATCCTCAATGTCACCTTTTTTATGGAGCAAGATCATTGTAGCATTGTTCCAATCCTCAGGAATCTTCCCTTCATTAAGACATGTGGTGAAAACTTGGGCGAGTGTAGTTTCAGTTTCTTCACTTGCTCCTTGTATAATGTCCACAGTAATTCCATCTTCTCTTGGAGCTCTTCCCCGTTTCATGTTCTTAATTGCATGTGTAACTTCTGCAGGGAGGATTGGAGGGACTTTGGCACTGGTACCTGTCGTAATGTCTGGAATAGATGTTTCATCCCTTTCGTATAGTTTTGAATAGAAATCTTTCACCTATATATATATATATATATTTATATTTTTTAAGTTAAATGTCCATTGACTTTGTCGTAAATCCTGAAAGTGAATACAGAGTTTTGCTCATAGCTACAAACTAACATGTAACTTACAACAAATGCATTTTAGTTCAGCACTTTGTAACCCAATTTTAAATTGAGTTACAGTGCTAAAGTTTTAAAATATTTCCTCCATAATTTTCTTATCCTGGGGGACATTCCTTTAAATCAGTAAAATCAGGACTGAAGTTGAGTTTGTAAAACAGTTGGTAAATATTCTCTAATTATTGGCAGAGGTACCTGGTGTTGTTAATTGCATGTGTAACTTCCGAGTTTTTTTTATTTTTTTATTGAGGGATTAGCGACTACCGCGAGCAACGCATTGGGCTATAAATAATCACCCATGCCTAATTTAGGGCCACTGGTTCCAGGTAAGGGAGAGAGCCAGTGCCACAAGGTAAACACAACATCCATTCACTAGGATTTGAACCTGGAGCCATGTTGGATGAATGGTCAGAAGCCATCGCTTAGACCACTGCACCACCGGGGCGGCCCAAGCTTTCTGGAATTCATGAATAGGATATATTGCATAATAGAAACATTTAACTGAAATGAGTTTTTTTTTTTAATATTAAAAAAATATTAAAAAAAAAAAGAACAAGATCTATACTTGTGCCTGCACAACTGATTATACCAGCAGTTTTTGTTGACTGCGAATATAGGAACTCTGAAATATCTACATTATTCTATCGTGTTGTGATCAGTGTAATGCACTTTTAATTCGAAGCGCTAGTAAGTTTGTGCTTGAAAGGCCTCTGGGTCAATGACACTGAGTATTCCTTTATTTGGAGCCAAGATGAAAAGGTTTTTGTTTTTATTTTTACCAACTCGGAAGCAATCAGCGTGTAGCTGGCCATGGAAAAAGCACGAATTTTGCAGGTTGAGTCCAAAAAATTTTAACTATGGAACCTGTGTCTTGTTGATACTCATGGCAAAACTAAGAACAGGAAACTGTAGACATTTAAACTAAAATAATAGGTCAGATGGGATGATTGGAATGTGTGAAATAAAATTATGGTCTATGCAGCATGGCTAGTCATGATAGTAGCTTCAATGACATTTGACACAATTTTCTGGATATTCAGTCATGGTCCATCATAGAGTGCAGAGTTATTCAGATTTTATCACAATAAAATAAATGCAACTGTAAAATGATGTGAGAGAATGCTCGAATGGGGGAATAGCAATATTTCAATGCGAGAAAATTCACATTTTCCTCTCATTTTATTTCGTGTATTCAATTTACATTTCATTGAAATATATTTCTTCCTTAAAATAACGTGCAACTGCTGTTATTTGAATACTGGAACTATTCATAGTGTGCAGTAACACATAGAGAACTGCAGTGTGAAACATAAGCAAACCCTCCTGCAACTGTGGCAGAAGGGTACAGGTGGTGTTTCAGAAGTCTAACACAGAGTAAACAACAGAATCAAATTTTAAATTGTAAATCATGTGCATTATGTCAGTTTTGAAACAATGATTGAAGAGACCTAGTCAAAATCTTCCCATAAAGATATAGCATGTAGTAACACAGTGGGAGCCATGGTCTGAAGCATAAACAAAGCACTGCCAATTGCAGAAGAAGGACTTAGTTTGGAAGAGAGTAAACAGCATGATCCAATTTCATATTGTAAATACTGTGGATCTGTGTTGAATTCAAAACAATGGTTGAAGAAACTTAGTCAAATTCTCACTGTAGAAATAACTTGGAACTATTTATGGTGAGTAGTAACACACAGAGAGCTGTGTGGTCTAAAACCTAAACAAACCCGCAGGCAACTGGGGTGGAATGATACACATAATATGTAATTTGGAAGTCTAATGTAACAAACAGAAAGATTAAATTTCTAATTGCAAAAAGTGTGTTATGTCAAATTTGAAACAATGGTTGAAGAAGCCTAGTCAGAATCCTCCCATAAAAATAGGTTGGAAGTATACACTGAAGTGCCAGAAAAACTGGTACACACGAGCTTATGCAAAATACATAGCAACGTCACCTACGCGCGTACTCGGTTGCGTCCACCAGTGCGTATATAAAGCGATAGACATCCTTGCCAGCTGTCAGAGCTGTTTTTGGCATGAGAATGACAAGTAATAATGATTTAAGTTATTTTCAATGCGGTGTCATAGTTGACACTCGTGAGATGGGCCATAGTATTTCGAAGGTAGAAACGAAGTTCGGATTTTCACGGACGACCATTGCAAGGGTGTATCGTGACTACAAGAATTCCGGCAAAACCTCCAACCTACGATACCAGTGTGGCCGTAAAAAGACACTGGGTGAACGTGACCATCGTCAGCTGTCAAGAATCGTTTCACGCTTTAGGCGTGCAACACTCTCGCAGGTATCATCAGAATTCAATGCTGGAGCCTCAACAAGCATCAGCGTCCGGACTGTGCAACATACCCTGCACGATATGGGCTTTGGGAGCTGACGCCCAACTCGAGTCCCCTTGATGGGTGCACGACACAGAGCTATGCGCCTCGCTTGGGCATGGCAACACCGCCACTGGACACTTGATGACTGGAAACAAGTAGCCTTGTCTGACGAGTCTCGTTTCCAACTGTATCGGGCAGATGGAAGGATTCATGTGTGGTGCAAACCCCATGAAGCCATGGATATCGCCTGTCAACAGGGAACTGTACCGGCTGGTGGGGGGTCCATAATGGTATGGGGTGTGTTTAGCTGGACTTCACTGGGACCCCTGGTATGTCTACAAACATCTGTGACCGGCCAACACTATGTGTGCATCATTTCTGATGAGGTGCACCCGTTCATGTTCTGCATTTATGCTGATGGGTTGGGCCTGTTCCAACAGGACAATGCACCTCCACACAAGTGTCGAGATGCCACATTATGGTTAGAGGAGCATTCGTCTGAGTTTGGGGTGTTGCCATTCCCACCCAAGTCCCCAGATCTGAATGTGATAGAACACAGATAGAACACATTTGGAATGCCATGCAATGCGCTATCGAACACAGGAATCCAAGACCTCAGAATACACCCAAATTGTGGAATGCTTTGCAGGAAGTATGGTGTTCATTGCCTACAGCATATATCCAGAAGCTAGTGGAGTCCATGCCCCGTGGTATTTCTGCAGTCCTGCGCTCCCGTTAGGGACGTACCAAGTATTAGACTAGTGTACCAGTTTTTCTGGCACTTCAGTGTATATAGTGCATAGTTACACAATGGGAGCAGTGGTCTGCATGTAAATAAACCCATGAACCACTTTGGCAGAAAGATACACTTCATAAGTATAACACAGTAAACAGCAAGATCAAATTGTAAGTTATGGAAGTTGTGTCAAATTGGAAACAATGATTGAAGAGTCAGTCAAAATCTTCCCATTGAAATGACTTGGAACTTTTTGTAGTGAATAGTAGCATACAGAGAGCCATGGTCTGAAACCTAAATGAACCCACAGACAACTGGGGTGGAAGCATACATGTGATACTTTAAAAGTATACTGCAGTGAACAGAAAGATCAAATTTCTAATTGTGAATAGTGCATGTTATGTCAAATTTTAAATAATGTTTCAAGAAATCTAGTCAGAATCTTCCCTGTGACTGCTTATAGCCCATCGTGTGTTGCTCACTGTGGTTGTTAAACCTCTAAACAAACAAACACACAAAAAAGGAATTTTCCCATAAAAATAGCTTGGACTTATATATAGTGCATAATAACACAATGGAAACCGTGATCTGAAACGTAAACAAAGTGCTGGCGATTTCAGTGGAAGAACACAATTTGGAAGCCTAACAGTAAATAGCACAATCAAATTTGCAGGAAGTATGGTGTCTAATCCCATGTGTTATGTGAAATTCGAAACAATGCATCATGTTCTCGTAATTTACTCAGATTGCAATGAGATATTGTTAAGTTTGCGTAAAACATGATGAAGTAATGTGAAAGACAATAAAAAGTGGAACTCCGTTTATTAGGCGTATGAAATACAAGGATCAAGAGATGCTAGCTTTCACTACCTCCAGGTAGCTTTGTCAGGCATTTAGTGATCATCACGCGATGGAATGTGTGTAACAAGGATGTAACCACGAGCCTTCCTTTGATATGGCACCGGCTTCTTGAAGTTGCATGTGATCACCCGGCCCGGGATCAAACAACCAGTGACATCATACAAGTGTTTTGCTTATTTTGAATTTAGTTATATTCTCAGAAATATTTTTTACAGTTGCTTCTATGATCTTTAACTACTAAATGCCTGACGAAGCTACCTGGAGGTAGTGAAAGCTAGCATCTCTTGATCCTTTTATTTCATACGCCTAATAAACTGAGCTCACTTTTTATCATCTTTCACATTAATTGGGCGTACAGAAACCCATTTCTTCATCGTTCGTATATATTTGTTATGATGAAGTAATGTTCAGCGATAGTTTAGTAAAATATATTGTTAGAGTAACAATGAAATTAACTGTTGTTTTGTCACTTTGTGGAACAGCATCAGATTTCAACAATGGTTAAAATGCTTAAAAATTAATAAATTTCTACAGTGGTTAAAATGCATAAAAACTAATAAGTTCTCCAAATAGTATAACTTTACTAATAATCCGAATTTCTTGGCGTGGAATAGAAATAAAACTTTCCAAGCTTTTGCACATCAACCAGATGGCTTTTTCAAGGAAGGTAGACAGCTAACTGCAAACTGGATAATGGAATGTTTCAACAATTTGAACACGGTGACTTGATTAGACAATAAATGAATATGCACAAATGTGATAATTCAAAGAAACGAGGTCACGTTGGTTGGGCACGTGGTGCCATGGTAGAAAACGCAGCATTATTTAAAGAATTGATTCCAAATACCTGGCAACTCCAGAGAGATGCTATCATTGCAAGCCTCGCTACTGGTCAAGATTTTCAAGGTTTCGCAAATGGCAGAAGACTTGGGTGTGGAGTGTAAAGCTAATTTCTTTACATCACTCCACGTCAGATCAGCAGACTTGAACTGGACTTCTCTTGATAGTCCTGTGGTTATTTTTCTGTCTTTTGTATCCCTTTTATGTTCGCTGATTCTAATTCCAAATGAACGTTTTGTCATTCCAATGTAGTATCACCTGAAGCCGTCCAGATATTGTAGTGGGATGGCATAAACACCTGCCTCATTGAGAACAGGGGCTTGTCAATATTTCTCTTAAGCATTGTGTATAAAGATGCTGGAGACCTTATGGCAACACCAAAGTTCATCCTCCTGAGCGCGTTTTTGAGTTGATAGGAAACATTTGGTATGTACGGAATAGAGCCCAGGTAGCAAAGTTGTAGCATAGAAATATTAACATGGCTGGTTTTGACTTTTTCCAAAAAGTTATGCATCTGGTTTGACGTATATCCTGCCTCAGTGGCCAATTCGGCGATGTTTTTAGTTCGGATCATCTAGAACGAACATCGGATGATGGCTCTTCTAATTCGACAATGGAAGAAGGCCATCTTGTAATCATCAGGGCAGAATGAACTCTGGAGCATCAGGTTGGGAATGGAGTGTGGGTTTATAATGGACTTCCGTATGTAGGTGGTTGTCGTGCGATTTGCTCACTGAGACGTTGAGATAAGGTAAGGTACCGTTGTGCTCAAGCTCCATAGTGAAATTGATCGTAGGGTGTATATAATTGATTTTATCGAGGAAAGACAGGAAAGTCTCCTTTCCGTGTGGCCATATGAAAAATATGTCGTCAGCATATCGTAGCCAGGTGGTAGGCCTTGGTGTGATGTTGGTGAATATATATGTTGCTCAATGGAGCAAAGTATTGCCTCCGCAAGGACGGCTGAAAGCGAAGATCCCATCGGAGCACCATTTACTTGTTTAAAAATTTGCCCTTGGAACTGAAGTAGCTGGAATTTGAGACCAAGTCCATTAATTTGAAGATGCTGAGGCAAGACTCCTGCAAATAAACTGATGAATTAGATATAGCCTCTTTCAATGTTCTTATGGCTTCGGGTACAGGGATCGATGGATAAAGAGAAACTACGTCAAAACTGCCGATAATGTCTCGTTTTTCAACAGTGAGCTGCTTGGTTTTCATGATAAAATCTAGAATGGAAGTTAAGTCCGACTCCGGTAGATGATTAGTTAGGAATTTGAATAATGCTTTGGATAAATCGAACCAAATGCATAACTTTATCAAAAAGCCAAAACCAGCCATGTTAATATTTCTATGCCACAACTTCGCTACCTGGGCTCTATTCCCTACATACGAAATGTTTCCTATCAATTCAAAAACGCTCTCAGGAGGATGAACTTTGGTGTTGGCATAAGGTCTCTGGCATCTTTATATATGATGCTTAAGAGAAATATTGACAAAGCCCCCTGTTCTCAATGAGGCAAGTGTTTATGCCATCGCACTACAATTTCCAGACGGCTCCAAGCAATACTACATTGGAATGACCAAACGTTCGTTTGGAATTAGTACAAAATGTTCGTTTGGAGTAATACTACATCAGAATGACAAAACGTTCCAAGAACTTTTATTACTCTCAGCAATATTATCAGAAGTCGAGTACTTATCCCAGATGATCATCTAATAACTGTCATGAATTCTCACAGGAAACTGAAATTAGTGTTGAAAAAACTGTGCAAAAAGATCTGAAATTTGATATACTTTGTGCAAGGTAGGTCCTATGGTATCTCTCACTAAAGCTCAAGGAAAGGCATTTAGTGGTCATTATGCAACTTTTTCAGTGATATGAAAAAGAAGGAGGTAAATTTTTAGATTGTGTTGTGACCAGTGATGAGACTTGGGCCTAGTATTTTACTTCTGAGCAAAAAAAAAAAAAAAAAAAAAAAGTATGAGTGAATTTTTGAAGAAGAGCAAGAGATGCCGAGACTATGATGAAGTCATTGCTGCTGTGTAAAGTTAGATTGCCGAGATTTTTCTGTTTCATTGTGAATAAAATTTTTAGAATCAAATTCTCATTTATATTTTGAACATCTCTTGTGTATTGGACAAATAGCAGAAAAAAATTGCACCAGAGGATTCAACAGCCCAAACAGCTGTTGTGAAAAGAGACTAGAACATTGTAATAGTCAAGCACAAGGAAACATAAAAACGCATCACTGTGAGACAGTATTCAAATCTTGAATTACAAATCTGAAATCAATGGAAGTCTTATACGAAGCCTTTGATTGATTATAAGCAAAAATATCAAGCCAAAATCATTTATTAATGAACCTACAAAATGTTTATTCCCTACTTTTAAGGGATTGTTCAGTAACAGCAACTAGCATTCAGGATATATCATAGGCTTTGTTTTTTGAAAGGACTGGCTCCAATTTTCAAATTGTATTCATTGTAAACAGGCTTTACAAAATGAAGTAAAAGCCTTGTGAATAGGCCTTGGAAGACACTAAAAAGTGAAAATAATCTGCAGAAAATTAAAAAAAAATAATTAGTCTGAAATCAAGGAGAACTAAGTAAATTCTATGAAATAAATGTATTTCATAGTCACATTCTGAATAGCAAACTAATAATAAACGGTATTAATATACTGTTAAAAATATTTTCAAATTGTAGCAAGTAAAGCCACTGGACTAAAAATAATCCACTTATATTAAAGTAAAGCCATTAGTGGTTATTGATTATGATACTCTTAATTAAAATGTGATTGAATGAAATAGGCAGGAGCAATATATATATTCCTTTGAATGTAATGATAGAAAAGGAAAAAAGAGGGAAATTAGTAAAAAAAATTGGTGGTGCACATTTTGATTTTTTGATGAAATTTTTTTCATTTTTTAACATTTGTATTTGTATAGCTACAGAAGTAAAAATCAGAATTTTCATATTGATAACTCGTTTAACACAATTTAAGTTTTCCTATTTTTTTGTATTCTTGTACTTTACTGATTTCATTTTAGAAAAAGAAGCCAAAAAAAGATCCTGTTCTGTCCAAAAAAGCTCGAAATGATCCAAATGCTCCACCGACTAACAGAATTCCTCTACCTGAATTGTAAGTTCATTTGTATAAGCACATTTCACCATTTATTATTATTATTATTATTATTATTATGTATTATTCTGGTTTTTAAAGAAACTTTTTTTATATCGCACAATATATTCACTCAGGGCACTATAATAAAATATTCCAGAAATATATCATAATTTATACATAGTTTACTTTCATTATGTTGTGATAAAAGTAACATGGCATTTTTTCATTTACAAGTTATGTTAGAGAGGCTAAAGTGTAAATCAGTATTCAAATTGGAAAGAGGCTTATATGTTGAACTTTGATAAGATATGCGGAGTCAGTTGGGCCTATCCCTTTAGGTCACACCTCCTTAAAATGCAGAGCAGAAGGTTATGATAGATACTAAAACTACCAAACTAAGGTGTATGTCACACTGCTGAGAACTGAATGACTTTTAGGCTAAATGTCATGAGAATGTAGCAAAACTCAGTTGTAGTCTGCCTTCTGTCCACTGGAAAATCTACAGATGCCAACATTTGCTTTCTCCCATCTGTTGCCGTCTTATGGGTGAAATTAATTGTAAGATAACAAATTCATTTATAAGGGAAGTGCAGTTCAGCAGATAAGCATGAAGAGATCAGGCTGTGGTGCATAAATGATGTAAATGGTAAAGACACAAGATTAGTCAAGTTGAAACACTCAGTCTAAATATGGTGTGTATCAGTGAAACAAGGAGTGATAATGGTCGGGGATTGTATTCTGAATGGCAGGTTTAATGTGATTTGCTCTGAGTAAAGAATAGTCAAACACATGCAGATGTGGTTCTGCTGATCTTTTGCAATGTATTGGCTTCTGTTGGTTACATAGGAAAGATGGGAACTTGTATAAGAACATTATGTCAACTATTTCCCAAGTAGGTATTGTGGACTTGCAGCAGGCTATGGATCAGACATGGATCTGGTTCTGAAGATGTCTGTTCATTTTATAAGACTTTAAATATAGAGATTAAAATCATCCAGATAGAAAAGCTTTTTTAATTATGCAAAAAACTATTTGACTGCCATAAATGAAGGTAAGCATTTAGACGTACACTTATTGTGATAGTGTGAGCTATGTGCAAAGAAATGATGGACCATTCAGTAATGATTCATTCACACCATGAATGGTACACAAGTATTTCTCGATGTATCGAAATTTAAAAAACACGTTTTCCATACGTTATTTTTTTCAGGTAGAACCATTTAATGGTGGTTTTAACTGCTGTAACTTTTTACATGTTATTTTTCTTTGAATCAAATTCGATTACCACGATATATATTCACAGCGAGTATTAATAACTTCTAACTGAGAAATTGCTTTCCACTCAAAGGAAACATAACATGTAAAAAGTTACAGCAGTTAAAATCACCATTAAATGGTTCTACCTGAAAAAATAACCGTGAATGGTTCACTCTTACTGCTCTGAATGATGATTCAATCCACCATTACTGCCACATACACTGCAGTCACAGCATGCTGAACTTTCTTCTGCCCCCATGAGTTCAGAAATGAATTCCCAAAAAGCAAAGTAATGTCAAGAATTGATAACTGTCAACTGTTATGTGAGTCAGTAATCAGCAATCAGGAAATATGAGGAAATTTTAAGAATAGGAATGATATGTGAATACCATTCATTTGAATGATGTGCCTGAATCATTCACCATGAGTGGAGATTCATTTCCTAACAAAGAGTGAATACATCTCCTAAGCTCCTGCGGTTTTGTGCAGTTTGCCAAAAAGAATTGTGAATATGCTCAATTGAGAATCATTCACCATGAATGGTGGAGATCTGCTGTTTTGGGCAGTTTTCTGATTTCTACTTGGCCTTGCACTCACAGGCACTTTACAACAAAGAAAAATTTCTCTGTGAGTGTAGTGAGACAATCAACCAGGAGTAAATGCAAAGTGAATTTTCATTCATGAGAATGAACATTCGTGAATGACTTTTGCATAAACAGTGAGTGAACTCCCAAGAATGAATGACTTATGCAATCATTCGTGTTAAGTGAAGCACTCTTTAGGTGAGCCAGTTTTGACATAAGAATATTGGGGGATGGTATGTTCAGTGGCACAAAAGGACAGTGTTGTGGATATTAAAAATTAAACTTGATACTTTGGTAGAAGAAATTATTGATAAGAACATATTCAGGTGATTTAGGGATACATGGCAGAAGTTGAAGTGATTAAACAGTTATGCAGGGGTGCAGAATATGTCCGAACGCACGAACAAGGTTCGGGGGAAATTAAGGCAGCTCTGGGGAAAATTTTGCCCGGGGGTAAAATAATGGTAGTAATAATAAAACGAAAAATTGAATTATTAACAACGAATATAGTGTGAAAAATAGGAGTAATTTACTTCACGGTAATCAGGTAACCATTTTGAAAAATGTGTCGTTATGAATACAAGAGGTTATGAGGGCTGTAACGTACTGCGAACTGCCGCTTGTAAATGATTCACCAAGCCTAAATTACTTTACTAATGCCAAGGCGAGACAGCGTGGCGCGAGTAACAAGGACAATGGAACCACTAGTCGCGCTAATAAACGTTTCCGAAACTAATGGGCCACCCCGGTGGCACAGTGGTCTAAGCGATAGCTTCTGATCATTCGTCCAAGATGGGTCTGGGTTCGAATCCTGGTGAGGCATAGATGTTGTGTTTTTCTCATGGCGCTGGCTCTCACCCTTCCCTGGAACCAGTGGCCCTAAATTAGGGATGGGCGACTGCTTATAGCCCACTGAGTTGCTCTAGGTGATCATTAAACCTACAATAGAAAAAAGTTATAATAATGGCAGCGAATGTGTCATAGGTGGCGATTTGAAAAATTATTGTGGGGTACTGGATATTTTAAAGGGAATAGCCCATGCATTTTTCAAAGGATTTAAGACAAATTTAAATTTCATTCGGTAAAATTATCTGGCACAATTAGATGCCTGGAATTCTAGAATGAAATAAATTATAGTTAATTACAGAATTTTTTAGCTGTTTATTTTTCAGCTTCTCTGCCCTGGGTTACTTCTTGATTCACCTATTCTTCATGCGTCGAAAGTTAATGGGTTCCGCCATTTTAGGCGAGGAAAGAATTCTTGATTCGCCTATTTCTGTCTCTCCTAAAACTTTTACCTGCTAGAGGGGAGGGATTCACCTGGAGCAAACTTCTTGATTTGCCTACTGTTGTTTCGCCCCTGTTCCTCGTACTTCGAAAGTTAATGGGTTCCGCCATTTTAGCGAGGAAAGAATTCTTGATTCGCCTATTCCTGTCTCGCCTGAAACTTTCACCTGCTAGAGGGGAGAGATTCACTTGGAGCACTAAATGTTTCATGCATAAAAAAAAAAAAGGACAATTTTTTTCGTGAGAAAAAAAAAAGCTAGTTATTCATTGGAATAAATATTAGTTTCGTTTTTTTTTTTTTTTTTTTTTTTTTTTCAAATTTTTAAGTAATAGGGTTTAAGGATAGTTCTTGATCATCAACATGTACTCTAATAATCATTTAAACTTGTTTGAAAATCTGCTACAGTTAACATTTTCTGCACCCCTGGCGTTATGTAGTATCAGGTTGCTGATCAAGTATAACATGGAATGAAGGTATAGAATTAGCCATTAATGAAATAGGGTGTGATATGTTAGAAACAGGAAATCTGGGGATGGGTCAGAAGATGTGGAAAAGTTTGTTGTAAACCATGAATCTTTTTTATACTTTCTTCCCTTATGTTTTTTTTTTTTTTTTCTTCTCTCTCTCTCTCTCTCTCATAGTGGACCATGGCAACAGCATGTCTAAGGACCATACTCACATACAAGTGAAATGCATATCATCAAGCTGTTGTCTGAGATTCAGAGGTTAGCTCCTCAAAGAAAGACAATCTGCCAGATAAACATGGAACTAGATTTTGCTGTTGGTGTTTCAGACATCTCCAATTGCTGGGATCTTGGCAGACTGCTCGAGTTTCACTGACATCCATCACAAGTTGCACAGAAGATTTTTCATACTGATAATCTTTTTCTCAAGCAGACATTCTTGAATTTGAATGTATCTCATGTGATTCTATCATAAAGTTCACATACCATTATGTGACAGACTACAAGGTTCTTCATAAAGACGCTTTGACGTCTGTAAGTTTTCTGTTTTACACGTTACATAAAGTGGGTACAGTCTGCGGCGGTGCATTAAGTTATTCAATTAAGATACAATTCAGTAAAAGTCCTAAAAATGTTAATTTTGGAAGTGCGTATTCAGTCCCACATTGGTAGTTTATTTAGAGCCTCTTGGTCAAAAGTTGTATTCTGCTTCTATATGGTCAGTTGTTAGGGTTAACTCGAGAGCCTTTTGGTCAAAAGTTGTCATGGAAGTAGGATACAACTTTTGACCAAAAGGCTCTCGAGTTAACCCTAAGAACTGACCATATAGAAGCAGGATACAACTTTTGACCAAGAGAGGCTCTCTATAAACTACCGATGTGGGACTGAACACGCACTTCCGTAAGTAACATTTTTAGGACTTTTAACTGAATTGTATCTTAATTGAATAATTTAATTCACAGACTGTACCCACTTTATATAATGTGTAAAACAGAAAACTTACAGACGTCAAAGCGTCTTTATGAAGATTCTTGAATTTGGTCTTCCAATAATTTCCTTGGCCTTCCTCCTCTTTCGTTGCTGAAAAAATTCTCTTAGTAAGGATATCACCACTCATTCTTTTAACATGGCCAAACCACCTAAGAATAATAGTCTCCACCTTACTAACAACATTTTGCCTCACATTACACATCTGCAACACATCTTCACTCCTCACATGATCAGAGCATGCTCCCCCCCCCCCCACCTGTAAGTAATGCATCTCTCCAGCCCACAAAAAATTCCTGTGTGTCTTCTGCAGTTCCCAGGTTTCGCTGCCGTACATCAGAGTAGGAACAGTTATACTCTTATACAAAGCTATTCTTGATCTTTTCAAGAACCCATCATTCCTGTGAAATCCTCCTAAAGCAGCTATGACTTTCAGAGAAAAATTCACTCTCCTACTTAATTTTGACATCTGATTTGTTCTCTCTGTCAAACATGCTTCCTAAATATGCAAATTCATTCACCTGGTCAATCTCTGTGCCATTTAGATTTATCTTGCATTTAGTACTAACAGTTCTTCTCTCAAAACCCATAACTTCTGTTTTTTCCTTATTTATAATCAGTTTGAATTGCATACAAACTTCGTACGTCCGGGACAACATACACTGCAACTCACTTTTGCTCTCTGCCAACAGGACAGTGTCATCAACATACAGCAATCTGCACACATGGATATCACCAAGACAAAAACCAGTATTGTCTATTTTGGCATCACGCATGCACACATCCATAAATATATTAAACAGCCATGGTGACATTACACAACCTGGTCTGACTTCTGCACCAATAGAAAACTATTTCGATAAAACTCCATTCACTCGTACAAAAGTGAGATGGTGGTATTAATAATTATTCTTTATGAATTATAGGGAGAAGAATTGGCAGGAATACACGTAACACACAAAACATTAAAATAATTCTTGAAATCGTTATCACATGCATAAGTTACATTGAAAATTATAAGCGCGACGTTACGGTAGCGACTTCTAACTTCATCAGCATGTCTGATAAAGGTAGAAGTCGCTACCGAAAAGGCCATTAATTGAAAACACCTTTTGTTTTGCAGTCAATCTTGAAAGGCAATTGGTCAAATGTTGCAAAGTTCTGACAAGAAATCATCCTTATTCTGTTGTATCGACCAAGGACTTTATCCAGAAACTCCCTTCTTCCATCAATCATCAAGATTTCCTGTACACCTCTGACGTGGATTCATTGTTTCCTTCTGTTCCTTTCTTTGATGCCTACATGCTCATGGTCAAAAAACTAATGGAGCACCAAGAACTTCCTGGAGAACTGATCAAAGATCTTTATGACTGTTTTTGATGCATTGGAAAAGTATTCTTGTTTTGTACACAATGGTATCTATTACCAACAAAAACAAGACATACCTATGGGCTCTCCTCTTTCCCCCTTACTTGCTGAAATTTATTTGCAGAATATTGAAACATTAATTGTTGCCCCATCCCTCTTTAAACCCACCATTTGGTTAAGGTATGCGGACGACATCTTCCTTATTTGGCCACACCAGAAACACTCTCTGTTTGAACTCATGTCCTCCATAACTTTAAAATTCCTGCATATAAAATTTTCTTCTCAAGAACAGGTCGACAACAATATTAGTTTTCTGGATGTTAACATCAACATCAAGCAAAACTTCTCACTTGGCCTCTCTGTTTACAGGAAACCTTCTGCCACCCATAATATCATTCCTTACCATTCTCGCACCTTTGGAAAATGCAAACTGTCTGCTCTGAAGTCATACATTCACCGTGCCAAACTTATTTGCAACAGCCATTCTGCTCTTCAACAAGAATATCAGAACATTATCAACATTGGCAAATTGCATGGCTTTCCACCCCTCTTAGTACATAGACTAATCAAGAGGTTTGAATCACAGAATAGATCTAGTTTACTGCCTGAACCTTCCACCACCCATCAGTTTGTTGGCACTTTGCCCTTTAGCCTGTCCTTTACTCATAAAGTTTGCTCTATTTTCAAGTCTTTTGGCTACAGGATTGCAGTCAAACCACCTCCACATCTTCTCACCCTCGTCCTTAATGACAGAGATCTCAATAAACCCCTAGAGTTACAAGGTGTCTACTCTATCCCAATCAACACTTCCACAGGCATTACCCACTATATTGGTAGTACTTACCGCAGCATAAACCGGCGATTGATGGATCATGTCGCTGATGTTAAGAAAGGCAGCCCTTCCACCTCCCTTTCAATTTTAGCCATCAGCGATACGTCCATGGTTCCCGATTGGCGCAATGTTAAGCGGATCGCCCCGTTCAGCAATCGGCATGCCCTCAGGTACTGCGAAAGCATTGAAATCTGAGCAATTCCATGTTAGATCAATCACCTTCTTGACCTCACCATTTCTGATTTTGATGACATTTGGTATGAAGCACACATATGACAAGGTAAGTAATTCTGCCAATTTTCAAATTTTTATTTTGAAAATTGTCCAAGATACACACATAATAAAAATCGAAATTTTCGTAAAAAATGACAAACTCGCACACTTATAAATGGCTGTAACTGTTTTCCTAATTGTAGTACAGTGACAATTGAAACACAGCTGCAAAGCTAAAGCATTGAGCTTTCTATAGATACCATACATGACCTTCTTACAACAGATTAAAGTTTTAAGGTCATCCACTGTGACCTTTGACCTTGAATATCTCAAAACATGCCATCTTAAAAAATTACGAAAAAAATATATTTTATTGCTACAACATTCTTCTACCCATGTGCCAGACATTAGGCTGGCACCGCTATGGCAAGGCAGTGTAGTATTAATAGGAGTGTCATGCTGCACCCTTCTGTATGTGAGGCACAGAGACATACCATGCAATAAATATTTCTTACGTTGAAGATTTGTGTTTATTATACATGAAATGTGTATATATTATAACAGATCAACAGATTTATCAGAAGTATGCTATGTGACAGCAATTTTACTTGATAGACACAATTTTCAGCAGTAAATAATTTCAACAAATCTTTGAGATCAGAGATTGAAACTCCACCCATTTTAGCCAGTGGCAGGGCTTCTTCTTAGCCAATGACAAAGCTTCTTATTAGAGCCAATGACAGGGTTTCTTATTAAAGCCAATGGCAAGGCTTCTTATTACAGCCAATGAGAAATCTTACTGGTACACCATTTTACATTTGCTGTTATTTCAGTTCTGAGCTTGTGAGTGTGTGGTTATCAATTTATCTGTAACATTGTTAACTGTTTAATTGTTATTTTATTTTATCTTTATTGTTATCTTTATTTAATCAATTTCTTGTTATCAAACTATATTTACATTTTTGAACTTCACTTTTAGTTGGTAAAGTTCGATGAACACTTACCGCACGTGGGGCTTGGCTTTCAATCCATATTTCCGTTACGTGGATGCGGCACGGGGATTTTTTCATTTGGCCACGGGTCTGCTTCTTCTTTTTTTTTTTTTTTTCTCCGTTGGAATTTATTTTGTCTCATCACCAAATGAGTTTTTCCTTTGCTGCATCCTCATTTACTTCAATATTTATTCATACCCGAGTACTTTCGGTACTACTACTATACCGTCTTCGAGGGGACATTTTGCTCCAACTAGCACGGACCGTGTCAGCTGGGCATTTCGGTGGTTCTCGCGGGCTGCTTCTGTCATCTGCTATCGCTTCTTCTTGGGCGTTGTGGCGCCATCTCTTGTTGGTCAGTGATCTCCTTTTTTCGAACTTTTTCTTTTTTTTGCTCAATTTTAATTAAATTTCTCCAGCTGTTTCTCAAATTATTAGGGTCATTGTGGTTGCAAACTTTTGTCCTATTTTTTTCAATCATTACCGACTCTGCTATTCTGAGGTGTTTTTCGGATTTACAGCTTTTAATGATTTTTATATTTTCGAATTTTGGATATTTTTGGTTATCCAGACAGTATTGAATCAGTGCTGTTTTTTCTTCTTTTTCTGCCAGTTTTTTATGTGTTGTTTTAATCTGTGTTTAAGCTTATTTTTGGTACTTCCTATATAAGCCATTGGAGGATTTTCAGTAATAGGAATTGAATAAATACCTGCTTTTTCTAACATTCTTATTTTATCATTATTTTTTGTTACTATATTTTTGATGGTATTTACTTTTCCTCCAATTTGAATGTTATGCTTTTTACAAATATTATTAATTTCATTGGTAGTGCCTTTAATGTAAGGAAAACCATTTAAATATTTGATTTCTTTTTTAATTACTACAGCATTATTTTTTTTTATTTTCTTTATTACTTCTGTGTCCCATTTTTTTATTAAATGGTTAGGATAACCAAAGCTGCTTGCAATTTTTTTTATGAATTTGATTTCTTCATTGATGAACTGACTATTTTCAGAATGCGTATATGCTCTTTTAATTAAGGTTTTTATACTATTGCATTTTTGAGGATATGGATGTGCTGAATTGTATGGGATTAGGACCGGAACAAATGAACTTTTCCGATAAACTCTGTATAGTAACTTATCTGTGGATTTGATAACATGTACATCCAAAAAGGCTATTGCATTATTTTTTTTCCATTTCAACCGTGAGTTCTATAGTTGGATATAATGCGCTGTAACGTTTTGTTAATTTTTTTAATTCTTCTTCGTTCAGTTTTGATAGAATGAAAATGTCATCTACGTATCGACAGTACACTTCTGGTTTTTCTTCCATATGATGTAGGACATTTTCTTCAATTTCGTTCATCACAACCTCAGCATATAGAGTTGATAATGGTGAGCCCATTGGGCCTCCTGAATTTTGTTTGAATATTTTGTTCTTGTATGTAAAAATATTATTTTCATATAAATAAACTAAAACTTTTTGAATTCTTGAATTTGTGTGTTATTTAAAATTTTAAGATTTTGCAACTTCTTAATGATGATTTCAATAGCTTCTGGAACTGGAGTGCTTGGATATAATGCTTTAACATCCATGCTTGCCATGTTTAAGTCCATTAGGCCAGTTTTTACATTTTTAATTTTCTCTATAAACTCATATGTGTTCTTGATGGTGAACTTGTTGTTCATGAAAAAGGGTGCTAGGAATTTGTAAATGTTTTTCTCTAATGTTATCAAAGGTGAGTTTTTTTTTGAGACTATCAGTCTCATTGGAGCACCATCTTTGTGCGTTTTTATCTTTGCAACGATACGTGGTATGCCTGCTCCCATTGGTGGAAACGAGCGTTTGATTTCATCAGGTAATGTGCTATGATTTCTTATATCCGCTAAGAATTTAATTTGATTATCAGTTGGGTCTTTCTTAATTTCAGTACAATTTAATCCATCAATTGCTTCTGTCATTTTTTGTTCAAATTCATCAGTGTTGAGAATAATGATTTGGCCGGATTTATCTGCTTCACAAAATTTGATAAATGGGTCATTTTTCAATTCCAATAGTTGTTTTTTTTCATATTTTAATTTTTTCTCTATATAGAAGTTTTTGTTGTTTTTGGCATTATATTCTTTTAGAATAACTCTATATAATTTGTTCTCTACTTCAGTTTTATTCTCTGCGCCTGGTATATTTTTGAGAATATCTTCGAGGCAAGGGATGATTTCTTCAGTTTTAGGGAGGCCTTGTGGAAAGGCAAATTTTTTCCCTTTTTGTAAAATTGCTTTTTGTGTAAAGCTTAAATTCTTATCAGACCGATTTTCATATACATTATATTCATTTATGGGTTCTTTATTTAATTTTTGTTCATCAAATAGTGCATTTAATTTTTTATCTACCGTAACGCTATTGGAGTTGGCTTCTTTGTTAGCAATTTCGTTAATTTCGATGAACGTAGTATCCAAAATGCGATCTTTCCAAGTGCCATCAAATTGTGCATATTTTGAGTTCCTTATCAGCTTCCATAATTCATAAACTTGAGCATTAAGTCTGAATATTTGTTTTCTTTTAGCTATAATTTCGTTACTAAGTCGTTTTTGTTGACATCGAAGCAGGATGTAATAATCCTTCTTACTTGTTGGCTTGTTCTTAAGTCTCAAAAATTTGGGGATAAATCCAAAATCTCTGCAAGTTACAAGAAAACGTTCTTGAACTTCAAATTTCATACATTTGATTTTAAGACGTTTGAATTTGGTGATTGTTGTTAATTCACGGTTCGAAAAGAGATTGCGATAGTGCATCGTGAGGCCTAAACTGCCTTTGATCTAACCACTTGAAAGAATAATTCGTGTGCTTCAAAGTTTCAATTTACTTCCGATATTGGAGGTTAATTATTTAACGTGCATTAATGCATTTGCATTTTTGAACTTCACTTTAGTTGGTAAAGTTCGATGAACACTTACCGCACGTGGGGCTTGGCTTTCAATCCATATTTCCGTTACGTGGATGCGGCACGGGATTTTTCATTTGGCCACGGGTCTGCTTCTTCTTTTTTTTTTTTTTTTTTCTCCGTTGGAATTTATTTTGTCTCATCACCAAATGAGTTTTTCCTTTGCTGCATCCTCATTTACTTCAATATTTATTCATACTGCCAGTACTTTCGGTACTACTACTATACCGTCTTCGAGGGACATTTTGCTCCAACTAGCACGGACCGTGTCAGCTGGGCATTTCGGTGGTTCTCGCGGGCTGCTTCTGTCATCTGCTATCGCTTCTTCTTGGGCGTTGTGGCGCCATCTCTTGTTGGTCAGTGATCTCCTTTTTCGAACTTTTTCTTTTTTTGCTCAATTTTAATTAAATTTCTCCAGCTGTTTCTCAAATTATTAGGGTCATTGTGGTTGCAAACTTTTGTCCTATTTTTTTCAATCATTACCGACTCTGCTATTCTGAGGTGTTTTTCGGATTTACAGCTTTTAATGATTTTTATATTTTCGAATTTTGGATATTTTTAGTTATCCAGACAGTATTGAATCAGTGCTGTTTTTTTCTTCTTTTTTCTGCCAGTTTTTTATGTGTTGTTTTAATCTGTGTTTAAGCTTATTTTTGGTACTTCCTATATAAGCCATTGGAGGATTTTCAGTAATAGGAATTGAATAAATACCTGCTTTTTCTAACATTCTTATTTTATCATTATTTTTTGTTACTATATTTTTGATGGTATTTACTTTTCCTCCAATTTGAATGCAAGCATGGATGTTAAAGCATTATATCCAAGCACTCCAGTTCCAGAAGCTATTGAAATCATCATTAAGAAGTTGCAAAATCTTAAAATTTTAAATAACACACAAATTCAAGAATTCAAAAAAGTTTTAGTTTATTTATATGAAAATAATATTTTTACATACAAGAACAAAATATTCAAACAAAATTCAGGAGGCCCAATGGGCTCACCATTATCAACTCTATATGCTGAGGTTGTGATGAACGAAATTGAAGAAAATGTCCTACATCATATGGAAGAAAAACCAGAAGTGTACTGTCGATACGTAGATGACATTTTCATTCTATCAAAACTGAACGAAGAAGAATTAAAAAAATTAACAAAACGTTACAGCGCATTATATCCAACTATAGAACTCACGGTTGAAATGGAAAAAAATAATGCAATAGCCTTTTTGGATGTACATGTTATCAAATCCACAGATAAGTTACTAAACAGAGTTTATCGGAAAAGTTCATTTGTTCCGGTCCTAATCCCATACAATTCAGCACATCCATATCCTCAAAAATGCAATAGTATAAAAACCTTAATTAAAAGAGCATATACGCATTCTGAAAATAGTCAGTTCATCAATGAAGAAATCAAATTCATAAAAAAAATTGCAAGCAGCTTTGGTTATCCTAACCATTTAATAAAAAAATGGGACACAGAAGTAATAAAGAAAATAAAAAAAAATAATGCTGTAGTAATTAAAAAAGAAATCAAATATTTAAATGGTTTTCCTTACATTAAAGGCACTACCAATGAAATTAATAATATTTGTAAAAAGCATAACATTCAAATTGGAGGAAAAGTAAATACCATCAAAAATATAGTAACAAAAAATAATGATAAAATAAGAATGTTAGAAAAAGCAGGTATTTATTCAATTCCTATTACTGAAAATCCTCCAATGGCTTATATAGGAAGTACCAAAAATAAGCTTAAACACAGATTAAAACAACACATAAAAAACTGGCAGAAAAAAGAAGAAAAAACAGCACTGATTCAATACTGTCTGGATAACCAAAAATATCCAAAATTCGAAAATATAAAAATCATTAAAAGCTGTAAATCCGAAAAACACCTCAGAATAGCAGAGTCGGTAATGATTGAAAAAAATAGGACAAAAGTTTGCAACCACAATGACCCTAATAATTTGAGAAACAGCTGGAGAAATTTAATTAAAATTGAGCAAAAAAAAAGAAAAAGTTCGAAAAAGGAGATCACTGACCAACAAGAGATGGCGCCACAACGCCCAAGAAGAAGCGATAGCAGATGACAGAAGCAGCCCGCGAGAACCACCGAAATGCCCAGCTGACACGGTCCGTGCTAGTTGGAGCAAAATGTCCCCTCGAAGACGGTATAGTAGTAGTACCGAAAGTACTCGGGTATGAATAAATATTGAAGTAAATGAGGATGCAGCAAAGGAAAAACTCATTTGGTGATGAGACAAAATAAATTCCAACGGAGAAAAAAAAAAAAAAAAAAAAGAAGCAGACCCGTGGCCAAATGAAAAAATCCCGTGCCGCATCCACGTAACGGAAATATGGATTGAAAGCCAAGCCCCACGTGCGGTAAGTGTTCATCGAACTTTACCAACTAAAAGTGAAGTTCAAAAATGCAAATGCATTAATGCACGTTAAATAATTAACCTCCAATATCGGAAGTAAATTGAAACTATATTTATTTATCATATTTTTTGCAGGTGCAGTTTCATTAACCAAAATGGACTTTAAAAGTCAAATTTTTTGTTGCAATCCTCTGGGTAAAAGTGGACACACAAGGTTTAGAAAGAATCTGAGAAAAGTGCAGCCTTGGATGGTTCAGAAATGTCCAAATATAACATTAGAACAGAAAATATGTAGTTCATGCAGAACATTTATCTCTGAAATGCCAGGTCCTTCATGTATAATTGAAACAGATGCAGAGGCAGAACAACCTCGGTTAAGTGAAGGTAATTCAGAAGGAGTGGTGAAGAGTGAGATATGGACTGACAGAGACACAACTTTGGATAGTCTGAATGATACGTTACTTTCTCTAGGCGAATCTCCTGTGAAAAAAAAAAAAGATTAGGTGTTGGACAGTACAGTAAAAAGAAATATCAGAAAATTGGTGAAGTGATAAAAGACTACATAGGTGTTCCAGAATGTGATAATCCTGTGACAGTGTCTGATGAATTGGTCATGATTTCACAGTTGAAAGAAAAATTTCAAGAAACAGACTCTAGCAGTGTTAAAGTCCAAATACTAACAATATTATCTAGAACCTGGAGTATTCGTAAAATTCAGGAAGAATTTGGTGTAACATATTACATGGCACGAAAGTCTAAAAATCTTGTGGAAGAGCAGGGTATTTTAGCAACTCCAAATCCTAGGCCTGGGAAAACTCTCAGTGACAGCACAGTTGAAAACGTTATTGCATACTATAATAGTGATGAAGGGAGTCATTGTTTACCAGGAAAAAAAGATTTTGTTACAATGATGGAATCAGGATCAAAAGTACAAAAACAGAAACGTCTTATTCTAGGAAATTTGAAAGAGATATTTCAAGGATTTAAAGACAAGAATCCTAATGTCAAAGTAGGGTTTTCAAAGTTCTGTGGTTTATGCCCAAAGAATTGTGTGCTGGCTGGTGCAAGTGGAACACACTGTGTCTGTGTGTGTTGTGCTCATGAAAATGTAAAACTTATGCTAGCAGGGTGCAAATTGCAAGACTTAACTCGTAATGATGAATTACCAGTTAGGACATACAAAGATTGCCTTGCAAGAATAACTTGTAACCCTCCTCTTCCAGAATGCTTCTTCTTCAAGTGTGATTCTTGTCCTGGTATAGCACACTTACTAGAGCAAATAAGTAGCTTATTCACCATGAATGGGATTGATGAAATTGTATATAAATTGTGGACTGCAACTGATCGCACAACACTTATGACAGTCTGTAACACTGTAGAAGAATTCCTTGAGACCTTTGAATCAAAAAATGAAATTGCTATTGCCACATTCTTTTATAGCTATTCAGCAGTCATACTTTCTGTCAAATCTGAAAGAAAACCTTGATGTTAATCAGTGTGTTGTGTTGTGCGATTTTGCTGAGAATTATTCCTTCATACTGCAGGATGCAGTCCAAGGATACCACTGGAACAATTCCCAAGCTACTATTCACCCTTTCGTCGTGTACTACAAAAGTTCACACACACTTCAGTTGGATCATGTTTCTTTTGTTTTCATCTCAGAATGTCTTAAGCATGACACTATCAGTGTTCACCTTTTCCAGAGCCAATTGTTGCAGTTTCACTATCAGTGTTCACCTTTTCCAGAGCCAATTGTTGCAGTTTATATCATCACATTTTGACAAGAAAGTAGAACACATCTAGTACTTCTCAGATGGTGCAGCCTCACAGTATAAGAACAGGAAGAATTTTGTCAATCTGTGCCATCATGATGTAGATTTTGGTATCACAGCTGAGTGGCATTTCTTTGCCACCTCACATGGAAAGGGGCCATGTGATGGCGTGGCAGGCACCATTAAGAGATTAGCTGCACGTGCCAGCCTTCAGTGTTCATACAATGACCAAATTATGACACTGCGACAACTGTATGATTGGGCTTCCAGAAACATTCCTTCGTGCCATTTTAAATACAGCACGGACAAGGACTATGAGAACCACAAGGAGTTCCTCGAGATACGTCATGCTAGTGCTCGACCAATTCCTGGTACTTAAAAACTTCACTGTGTAATACCAGTAAGCCGCACAGCTATTAAAACCAAGATGTATTCAAACTCAACTGAATACAAGGTTGAGTCAGTGTTGCTAAATCCAATAGAACTGGATCTGGAGGATATTCGTGGCTATGTTATTGTTGAGTATGATAACCAGTGGTGGGTTGGTTGTGTTTTGGATGTGAACATTCATACAGAACAAGTTAAGATAAGTTTTCTGCACCCACATGGATGGACCTTCAGTGTCTTTCACATACCCACAAAAGCCAGATATATTAAAAGTGGATAAAACAGTGGTCATTACGAAGGTTGACCTACGAACAGCAACAGGTCGGACATATTTTATGGAGAGAAGCGAAATAGAGATGGTCACTAGCAAGATGGCATCACATTCTTTTGGTTTGCAACCTTATTAACCAAGCGGTTCACTTGTATGTGTACACCACTAATATAACCTGTAGCACATCGTGAAATTAATACATACATGCATCTGGAAAACAGTTATTGTACATTTGTCCGAACCTAACCTGGAGGACAGATACTCCTATTAATCCTACACTGCCTTGCCAGTGCCAGCCTAATATCTGGCACATGGGTAGAAGAATGTTGTAGCAATAAAATATATTTTTTTCGTAATTTTTTAAGATGGCATGTTTTGAGATATTCAAGGTCAAAGGTCACAGTGGATGACCTTGAAACTTTAATCTGTTGTAAGAAGGTCATGTATGGTATCTATAGAAAGCTCAATGCTTTAGCTTTGCAGCTGTGTTTCAATTGTCACTGTACTACAATTAGGAAAACAGTTACAGCCATTTATAAGTGTGCGAGTTTGTCATTTTTTACGAAAATTTCGATTTTTATTATGTGTGTATCTTGGACAATTTTCAAAATAAAAATCTGAAAATTGGCAGAATTACTTACCTTGTCATATGTGTGCTTCTTACCAAATGTCATCAAAATCAGAAATGGTGAAGTCAAAAACTTATTTTTTTATTGATGTGACGTGGAACCTTATCTCTAACACCTGCAATACTGACGCACCTTTTACCATCCCTATTATTTGGAAAGCGATTTTGAAATCTGGTAACAACTGACGCTCTTACCACGTGTCTCATTCCATGGCTGATGAAGGTAGAAGTCGCTTCCGAAACGTCCCGTTTATAATTTTCAATGTAACTTATGCGTGTGATGACAATTTCAAGAATTCTTTTAATATTCTTTATGAATTTGTATATTAATTACATTTAAGCGTGGGTTCTTCAGGATTACTTGAAGGTAGACATAAATGTATCTCGTAGTTCTTGGGTTGTCGGAAAAGTCATGACGTATTTTGGCACCCGATGGCGAATAGGCAGTTTTGGAAGTACTAGAGGCATATGCAGGTCTGTTATTGCTATGGCATTTGACAGGTGCCAGTCCTAGCTGCAGTCCAAAAGGAACAGTGAGCGATTTGGTTGATTTGCGGAGATTTGACATCAAGTTGAAGATGGAAGACCAAACTGTGCATTTTCTCCATATTTTACTGTTTTACTTCCGTAAAGGGAAGAACGCACGTCAAGCTTGTGAAAAGTTGTGTAAAGTGTATGGTGATAATGCTGTACAAGAACACCAGTGCCAGCGGTGGTTCACAAAATTCTGTGCTGGTAATTTTGACCTCAACGATGCTCCTCAGTCCGGGAGGCCAACCGAGGTTGATGACAACCAAATCAAGGCATTGATCGAGTCAAGCCCACGTTACATGACATGAAAGATTGCAGACACATTGCACATCCATCATTCAAGGATTCACCACCACCTGAAGAAGCTGGGATAGGTAAGCAAGCTCGATGTGTGGGTTCCTCATGAACTCAAAGAAGCTCAATTGAAGGAGCGTATAAACATCTGCGATATGCTCATTAAATGTGAGGAAAACGATCCTTTTTTGAAGCAACTGATAACTGGTGATGAAAAGTGGATTGTATACAACAATGTGCTGCACAAACGGTCTTGGTCCCGACGTGCTGCTTCGCCTCAAACAACATCCAAAGCAGACATTCATCAGTGGAAGGTTCTGGTCTCAGTGTGGTGGGATTTTAAAGGTGCCATGTTTTTCAAGCTCCTACCATGGAACCAAACAATCAATTTGAATGTGTACTGTCGGCAATTGGACAGTTTGAACGAATCCATCATCGAGAAACGTCCAGAGCTCGTTCATCGTAAAGGTGTTGTGTTCTGTCATGACAACGCAAGACCACACACAAGTTTGATCACCCGCCAAAAATTATTGAAGCTTGGGTGGGATATGTTGCCACACCCAGCATACTCGCTTGACCTTGCGCCGTCAGACTTCCACTTGTTTCGCTCTATTCAACAGTCCTTGCGTGGTATAAAGTTCAATTCAGATGAGGCTGTAAATCAGCACCTTGTACAGTTTTTCGCCACAAAAGACAGATCCTACTATGAATGAGGCATTCTGCAGCTCACTGAAAGATGGCAAAAGGTTATCGAATAAAACGGGCATTATATCATTGATTGATCTTTGTTCTTTCTATCAATAAATGACCTTTGCAAAATATGGCTAAAATACGTCATGACTTTTCCGACTGAATAGTTACGCATGCACATTGGGTGGGCTTGTTGTACAGTTTGACTTGACCTGTATTATTAGCATTATGAGTTATTCTTTTTGTTTGGGTGTTAATTTTGTCCTTTAATGTATATATTTTATGTAAATGTGTGAATAGCATAATTGTTTATGTGCTTTTTTTTTTTATCTTGTATATATGTTTTTAATGAGCTATTGTTGGTTTTCCTTCCTACAGGAGAGATGCAGATAAATTAGACAAAATTAATGCCATGAGGGAGGCAGCGAAAAGGGTTAGGTTAGGCCCTGACAGTTTGCCATCAGTTTGCTTCTACACTTTTTTAAATTCCCATCAAGGGTAAGACTGTTTTGCAGTTGGCATTAAGTACTTGAAATAGTTAATGTAAAATCTAATCAAAATTGCATGATAATATAAGCAGAGCAAACTATGTGTTAATAGTGCAATGCAAATGCATTTTATTTTGTGTTTGTTTTAGATAGGGCTTTTCATAGCTTTTTCTCCCCCTTTTGTAATTATTGCCTATTATTTTGCCTTCTCACTTTTTAACTTAGATCCTTTAAAAACCACACTGTATGAATCAAAAGAAATGAAAAAATTCCTTTTTTTTTTTTAAATATTTTTAGCCTGAAATGTTGAAATCTTTTAATTAGATAATTGAAAATGAAAAGCAAAGTCTAAGTCTATAGTGCATAACCGTGAAGATTTTCATTTTCTTACTTTATTTATTTATTTCATAAAGTGGAATTGTAGAAAAAGTTGTTTGCATTACTATGATTATGAATAACAGAATGTTGTAAAGTACAGGTAAAACATGACTAAGGTATTTCAAGGTTTTGATGTAACATGAATAGAACATAGACTAAGCTATAGGTGTGGCACGCAAAGTGGGTTTCCGGCCACCTCGGGGATGCAATTGTCTAAGCTCTGGCTTACGATGATTCGTCCAGCTGAGTCCAGTTTTGAATCCCAGTGAGACATGGATGTTGTTTTTGTCTTATGAAGCTGGCTCTCTCCCTGCCTTGGAACCAATTGCCCTCAATTAGGGACAGGTGACTGCTTATAGTCCATGAGTTGCTCACAGTGGTCGTTAAACCCCCAAACAAACAAATAAAAAAAAACATACACACAAAAAATTTGGGTGTTTGGTGACTATACTACTTGTAATAAAACTTGTTTTATTTAGCAATTTTTTTGTTTTTCTACTTTGAATTTTGAAAACTTATGAGGTTTCCTAGAAAACATTTTACAAATTTTCAGAGATAACTTATCTCCTTCATCAGGCTTGGGTTTTGCTAGAAAATATTTTACAAATTTTCAGAGATAACTTGTCTCTTTCAGTAGTCAAGTACAACAAGCCTAAATAACAAAATTAAAAACATTTCTTCTCCAAATTAATAGGAAAAATAAATATCTTGCAAATGCAAGAAAAAGTATATTGTTACATTGCTGGTGGCCTTCTGCCCTGATTCAGTTATGATACGCCTTGCTCAGGATGAAACTGGAATGGTCTGGTTCAATCTCTGAATCAGAGAACAGTAAAAAAGAGTGAGCACATAAAAATTTTCTCTTTGGAAGCATTAAAGCAACAAAAAAAAAAGGACAGCAGCATTAACTTAAAATACAGGTTTCAGATTATAAGATACCACACAATCAGATTGAATGAACAATGAATAACTCATATGTGAATTAGTATGTCGTCTTTGCTTTAAATTAAGAAACATCACATTCATCACTGATATAACATGATCTCCTTAACTTACACATGGCAAAAAGTGTAATCCAGTGCATTTCTGTTCTTCAACACAAACACAGCCCTAGTGTAACATTTGCACAAATACAAAAACAAGCATCCTCTTTCATTGTCACAAAAGCATTACAAACTGTGAACCCATTGGTTTTCTTTCAACTTCTCACGCAAAGTCATCATGTGACTGACTCAGGTTATAGTTTGCAGCTTGAAAAGTCTTCCCACAGTAAGAGAAAAAAAGGTAGCATCCCTCACCCTTGTGATAGCTGTAATTGTGTTTGTGAAATGGCCCATTGTTTACCAAACCACCAGCAAAGTACTTAAAATTACTTTTTTATCTTTGGCAACAAAAAGAAGGAATTAATTATGCTACATAACAATATAAAGTAAAATGTAGTTGTGGGCTTTCTTACATAAAACAGACAGGTTACAGGCTGGAGACTGAAATGGCAGAACACCCATCATAAGAAACTCAAACTGGATTAGACAAGCATATTCAAGAAACTGTCCAAATAAAACTCGTTTGGACAGGCAGATTCAATAAACTGGTCAGAACATGAACTGAAATACAGTGAAAATCATTAGCCAATAAAATAACCTAATACAAAGAAGACGAAAAGAAGGATTTGAAACTAAAATAAAGTCAGTTCATCATCAATGATGCCATAGAAAACTCTCTTCTAAGCATCTGGTGCATTTTGTTAGGAGTTAAATGTACCTAAGTAATGAGTAGAGAATAGATTTCTTTTGAATAAGCCTGATGAAGGAGATAAGGTCACTTTAAAAAATTTGCAAAATATTAAACATTTTCTAATGTAACCCTATATAAAAAGAGTTTTCGAAATTTAGAAATTTTAGATGTGCTGCTCGTGTACTGTCAAAATTCAGAGCAAAACTGTAGGAGTGGAAAGTAAGGGTTGAAAGCAGTGACTATGATTGTGTATGTAAAAGGGATGCAGAACTGCCACTGTTCACCTGTGGGAAAGTAATTGAAGTGAATTATGAGGGGGGGGTTAATAACCAACTTGAGCAACTGTGATTTCTATAAACAGTCACCCTTTAATTTTATGCCACTGGTTTCAGTGAAGGGACAGAACAGCACCATCAAGAGAACATGCCATCTATGCATCATCCAACACTTGAACACAGGCCCAAATTGGCAAAGGTCAGCACCCCAGATAGCTTTGCCATCTAGCTGGCAAATCAGGAGTTCCTGGAGTATATAGCAAACTGCTCATATCTTAAAGCATTGTAGAGTTTTTCGGGTTGATTTAGGACATGGTTCGTACGCTCCTTGAAAACCTTGTAAAGTCCTTGAAAAAGAAAAGTTCATTTTCAAGTCCTTGAAAGTACTTGAAAAAATTTAAGACTCTGTAAACAGTACTTGAAAAAGATTTTGTTTCATTCTTAAGTATTGATATGAAAGGGCTTGTTGTGTGTAAAATAATTGTTTGTTGTGAAAAGTTGTATAGGAGATTTCTGTGTAGTTCTGATAAAAACGCCAGGCTGATCAAAGGGCTCAAAACTTGCTTTCAACTCAGGGGAGCCCATGGACAACTGGTACACTTGGCTAGGTCATCATTACAGAGTAAAATGTCAGCCATGGGAGTAAAATAAGTGGAATGATGTATTGGCGAATCATGATAGGCTTCTGTTCACAGGAGTTAGGGACACATAGACTGCTGGTACCTTGGTCATGACATCACTATGGAGTAAAATGTCAACCATGGGAGAAAAATAAGTGGAATGATGTATTGGCGAATTGTGATAGGCTTCTGTTGACAGGGGTTAAGGACGCATCCCTGCTGGAGGGTGAATACAAAAAAAATGTACGCTTTTAAAATATTCCACAAAATAAAATGATTTGGAAAAACACTGAAACAAAGGGGCAGTTCAAAGGTAATATAATAAACTAATGGGAGGGGGGGTGTAACTGGTAGGTCACTGAAGGTGTGCCCGTCCAAGCTCAGTTTAATGACTTGAACTTTCTAAAATACCTACCTACTGACAGCACACACACATAATAATTTGGTTTTAAAAAGTCCTTGAAAAGTGCTTGAATTTATTTTGCTTGGAAGAGTATGAACCTTGTAGTAGTTCTAGCCTAAATGTGAAGGCAGTACTCAGAGGTTGAGCTAACTTGTGACATGATGAACGATCTGCCACCGAACAATTCACACACACCATTCAAATTAATGGCATTCACATAACATTCTGATTCTTAAGTTTCACTATTATTTCCTAGCCAACTGCTGATTGCTCACTTACATACCGGTTGACTCTTGCTAATTCTCGATATTACTTTTCTTATTGAGAATTTGTTCCCAAACTCACGCAGGAAGTAGAAATTCAGTTGTGCAGTGTGACTTAAGGAGATCATGTTACTTCAATGTGTATCACAGTAATGGTGGATTGAATAACGTTCACAGCGGTGAGTGCGAAACATTCACAATGAAGAGTCATTAGTTGTGAACAAATCGTTCATGAATGATCCATCACTGGTATGCATTACCAGAGCTCAACAATTCTTGGGTGCCAAGTCGCCCCGGTGCCTAAAATTCGGGCTGTGGCGCCCAATTTTCTTCTTACTTGAGATTACATAATTTGCAGTAAATACAGTAATTTCTGTTGTATGATCAATAGATTATCTATTTAAAAGTTTTAAATTTAGGTACTGCCAATACTGATAAAGAAAAAGCAAACAAAAAACAACAATGTTGGTATGGTGTTTTAAAAAATCTGCAAGGTAATTGTCAGGAGCGCTGGTATTATTGGAAACGTACTGAAAATGCAGTAACAGAAAAAATGTAATGTAACAGCAAAGTAGAAGATCACAAAGAGATTGTAAGAATATATATATTTTACTTAGGAGATTCTGACAGAAAGTATGTACACAACAAAGGCATCATTACTATTTGCGCGCATGGGAGCCTACATGATGTGAGAATCCATGACTCTCAGAATCCCGCAGAGCTATTCCATACTGTGTAACCTTTCTGCAAATCGCATTGCGTTTGGTGCACTAATTGTATTAGTTAAGGATTTTTTTTCAGTATTCACTTAAAACATATTCAGAAATACGTTTTAAGTTAATACTATGGGTTGTCCTCAATTTCAACAGATTTTTTAGTCTTAACTAATGAACTACGGTAATGTTGCAACAGTTAGGGATTTTAATCCTTTATTTATTTAAAAGTAACACAGAAGTACAAGGTGTCGTGTAAGTCAGGACCGATAGGAGAAAAGCACATAACAATTATAGAATATGTTCAAAGTGTCTGCCATTATGTTGCACACACAGATGAAGATGCAATCTCCACTCTTGCAGCACTTTATGGTTTGTTTGATTGTCTTGTGTTTGGTGCTCTTTGGCCAAACATGGCCCTTGCACCATAAAAATCCATCAACCAACCAACCAGCACTTTATGGACCACACTCACAGGAGTTTGCTGACACGCCTGCACAATGTGTTTTTTAAGATGGAGAATGCTTTGAATTTTGACCTCGTACACCACTGCTTTCAGGTAACCCCACAAATAAAAATTGGGCGGATTGAGATCTGGGCTTCTTGGAGAGCATTCCACATGTCCTCAGTGTCCAATCCAGTATTCAGGAAACTGTGTGTTAAGGTAATGTCGCACTGTCAGTGCGTAATGTGGAGGTGTGCCATCCTGCTGAGATCATTCCGGAAATGTGCCTGCTGGATTCAACAGACTTGGAAATGCTTCCTCCTGCAACATGTTCAGGTACGTTTCAGCGGTTACCGTCTCGTCAAAGAAGGGACCGATAATTCTCTGTCTTTCCATATCCCGCACCACACCATGACGCGCCCGCCGCCTTGTTCCTTGGAAGAATAAACCAAAAGAATTTTGTACTGGCCAGTATTGAGTGTTCTGATGGTTGATTTCCCCAGAAACATAAAAGTTTGCTTGAATTCGCCTATCAGGATCATCTTCACTTAAATGCTGATGGAGTTGCATTTGTATGGATGCCAGTGATTAGTTTCAAAATGTGGTGGATGCTGCTTCTGGAGATCCAAGTTTCAGTGGACATGCATGGCAGCAACTTCTTGGGGCTGGAAACGAAGCAAACCATCACATTGGTGCTGGTTTCGTCATCCATAACAGTCCTTCACGGTCCGCTGTGAGGCCTGTCATGTATGGACCCAGTTTCCTGAAATTTGGATATCAGCTTGCCAACACATTTGTGTGTGATTGGTGCACAGTTTGGGTGCAGCTTGTTGAATTCTTCGGCCACTTCCCTGTGACTTTGGGTCCCAACCAACAAACTAACATCAGTTCGTTCTTCCGTTCTCAGCAGCATGGTTTACCTGTAAAAGAAGAACCACAAATGTGAGAAACTCCTATATACTTCAAAATGACTGTTACTTTTTCAAAAAGATGATAATTTCTTTCCTACATCTTTGGATTTCTGAGTCGGTTTTGTGAATCGCAGTTTTCTGTCAGAAATTATGATTTTGCCATTAACATGATAGGTGCAGATTATATGACTATCTTTTTTCCCCCTCGAATTTCATGGTCTGAGACATGCTGCTGCAGATTATATGAAGGAATAAATTGTTTTTCTCAGAATTTCATGATCTACAGATCATATGTCACCGAGGATTATTCGTGGGATTTTTTTCTTTTTCATGACCTTTGGATTGTACACCGTTGCGGGTATCAGAAAGGAATTTTTTTTCTCAATTTTATGGTCTGCCGATTATTCGAAGTAAAATAAATATGGTACTTTGAATTAATATGTACAAAATATGACATCCACAAACAGTATTTTAATAAAATTGAAATTGAAAATTTTATTTTTTTTGTGATCATCTACTTTAAGAATGAAAAAAAGAAAATTGTGAAATAAATTGAAACTTTATTTTGCAATAAGTGGTTTGGGTAAAAAGAGAAACAATTGACAACAAATATAGTTTACCACAAATTTTGAAGATGACAATCCGTTTTTGGCGTAAATGTGACAAGGATGGTAAGTCAGACAATATCCGAAAACTTGAAAATTTTCATCGTCCTGGAGCAAAAAATTTTTCAAGTTTTCGGATATTGTCTGACTTACCATCCTTGTCACATTTACGCCAAAAACGGATTGTCATCTTCAAAATTTGTATTATATGGCGTAATCCCGTATTTCTTTCATAGTTTACCACTTTTCATTCCAGTATTATCCCCAAACATATTTTTGTTTGTGTGTTATTGACTTTGTTTCACCTGGCGCCTAATTTTAAGAGCCAGCTCCTAGATCTAGAACAAATATGTGTATGTCAAGCCCTGTGCATTACTAATTACCATTATCATGTCTGCAACTTCAAACCTCCAACAGTGCCACTTTTTACTTTGTACACAACTCTCCCTACCATAGAAGAGGGTGTGTCTAAAAATATTGCACTTTGAATAGCAAGTGTAATTCTGTGCCTAACATTTTCCTGGGTGATGATATTGGTGAAGATAACATTATACAGCTGATAAGAGACTTTCTCCCACTTTGCCAGTTTTGTTGTCTTGCTGACTTTCTCCAAATGCTGTCTTCCATTCTCATCAATAACCTGTACTTAGATAATTAACATCTGTTGCCTGTTCTGTAAGACTCTTACCCTGTTCTACAAAATTAGGATTTCTGGAGTTTGACTGAGAGCCATGAATTTGAATTTAGGAACACTGATCCAAATGCAATAATCAAATCAAATCAATATGCTTTTTCACCCATCATGCTGTAATTTGTTTACAGTCTTAAAAGTTATCACTAAGTCATCAACATAAACTGATGTCAGAACCATCTACTTCAGTATAGGAAACTAAATAGCTTTCTTTGAGGAGTTTATCCATATAAGTCACAAACATCTATGGGGGACAGCATATTCCTATCATATAATGCAATGTTTTATGCACACTTACTTCTTCCATTGCTATTTACACTCATTTTTCAGGCTTTGTATATTATTCTGCAATGAAAGATATCTTTCTATTCCTTAATGCTGTTGGAAGTGTTAGAAATATACTACCAAATTGAAATATTAGTGTTTGACAAGATATTATACTCTTTCAGATGAGAGTGTCTGTTACATTTTAGTGCCTTGCTACATATCCAGGATTTTTTGTGGTTAGCAATTCTATGACAGTTTTTTTTTTTTTTTTTTTGCCCTAAGGTTTTGATTTCTGTCCGTATTCTGTTCTCATAATAATAAGAAATAATATATTGTCTATATGAGTATGCATATCTTAACAGCATGCATAGTTCAGCATGGATGGGCATATGCCTTGATGAATATTTTGGAATGTTGTTTTTAATCATCTGTTGATGTAGTGGCATCTTTTCTTTCACTATTTGAAAATATAGTGCTTTTCATTAGACATGTCATTTGCTCATGGGACTCTAATTTTGCTTGTTGGGGACAGATTCTGGTATTGTTGCTAACAAAATCAATGCCAAAGTTTCATTTTCATACATAGAAATCAAGAATGGTGGTGTCATATCTGCTATATAAAATTTTCAAAAATTACTGAATGAAACAGATCATGATTTGAAAAATTTATGCAAGTACCTGTTGAAAAATAACACTTTTTGCCTTGTCATGGTTCAGTTTAGATATGATATGCAGTACATCTCTCCATTGTAGTCCAAAAACTTGGTTTCTAATATATCAGGTTGTTCAGAAAAATAATGGCTGATTTTCTGAGGTACCGTATTCAACTCTCCCACAATGCTTGTAGACCTACCTGCTCTCAGCACCATTTGTATGAGTTGAAGGGTGACTCAGATGCCACATACACACCATAATCGGTTGAGCTGCAGTCATTGCTACTCATGTAAGAGTGTTCTGTACTAAAGATTAAAATTGGTGGTTTTTTCAAGTGGCCATTGGCCAGTGGGTGGACAAAATCTAGTGGCCACTTTCCTTACAGCTATTTTGTGTTGTATACACATTTTATCACTGCACTGTATACCTTTCATTTATTTAGACATAGTTAAATTTAAGCTTAGTAGTTACAAGGGCACACTGTCTATTGTCCAGTGCAATTAAATGAATAAATATAATCTTAAAAGTTATATTTTTCTTCCACCACATCAACCAAATTTTCTAGACAATTTTTATTGGAAAGATAATTTAATCATTTTTATTTGGTCTCTGGCTATGTTCACAAAAAAATCTCTCCACCATAAATTGATTGATAGCAGTGGATGGTCAAAATTTTCAAGCAGTACTTTTACTTTTGCTTACTTTATTTAATTTGCTGTATTTTTTAAAGTCATTCTTTGCATGAGCATTGTCTTGTCATCAAGAACATTGCCCACAATTCTTGCATTCTCTTAACTTCTGCATTGCTTGGCATAACAGTCAGCAGTATTGAGTATTTCAACAATTTGTGCTATGACCTTCATGTACTAAAAATTGTTTGTTTTTAGTTTCTCTAGCAGTTTTTAGCGAGTTATTGATGGTCAAAAATGTTGAGACATTATGTTTCGAAGCTGCTTCCATTCTGCAAAATTTTTCTTTTCATTCCATTTATTTTTGGTTAGGTTCTTCTTGGTGTCAAAATGAAAACTGGCTGTATATAGCTTTCAAAAATGAATTTCATATCTTATAGCAGAATCATTTTGTGAAACAGCTGAGATTGGGAGAAATGTGATACCAACCTGGTCACTTTAGTTTACAGACTCTCAATGATTCCTGACCACTAAGAGAAAATATTCAGTAATTTCCTGGGTTGTTCTAATAAATATTACATTAAAAACATTGATAAACCTTCACAGGTGTTGAGAAAATAGTCATGACGAAATAAGAATGCTTGCAGAGTATCCTGATTCCATCAGATTCTGTCCGGTTTTCGAACCCAGAGTCAGCTTGTTTTTTTTGGGTTTTTTTTTCGGAAAACGTTCAGTTTTGGTAGAATTTGATTTATCCTTTTTCCTGTTTGCCCACCACAGACCTTCCAAATACTACGAATTCTTCACAGTCACTACGAAATTCGTCGATCGCTGCGGAGTACGGGAAACATCGAATATACTACGGAAATAAAAAATCTGGTTTTCGGTATTTTTCCCTTCAGAAAACGTTGTTTTGGTAGAATTTTAACGATTTTTCATTTTTCCTGTTTGCCCACTACATACCTTCCAAATACTACGAATTCTTCACAGTCACTACGAAAATCGTCGATCGCTGCATAGTACGGGAAACATGGAATATACTACGGAAATAAAAAATCTGGTTGACGGGTTTCCTCCCCCCCTTCAGAAAACGTTTTGGTAGAATTCTAATAATTTGTCATTTTTTCCTGTTGGCCTACCTCAGACCTTCCAAATGCTATTAATTCTTCAGTCACTGGAATTCGTCGATCACTGCGGAGTACGGGAAACAGCGAATATACTATGGAAATAAAAAATCTGGTTTTCGGTTCTATTTCCTTTCAGAAAACGTTGTTTTGATAGAATTTTAATGATTTGTCATTTTTTCCTGTTTGCCCACCTCAGATCTTCCAAATGCTACGAATTCTCCATAGTCACTACGGAAATCGTCGATCGCTACGGAATACGGGAAACATCAAACATACTACGGAAATAAAAAATCTATAAAATAATGTTATTCAATCATTTGTTCAAAGTTTTTTTTCATGTTTTCAAAATTCTAACATTCATCAAACATTTTTGGGACTGTTTATTGGATGTTTTTAATGTCGCAACATTTGTCCGATATAATTTCATGCCGTTCGTCGCCTGAAAATGATTGTTTTAGCACAGATGAAAGTGTTCCATAGTTTTCTAAATTTCGAATTTTTCTTACCCCAAGATGCACTTTCTTTTCTTTTTCTGGTTATATTCTTATGTTATATTTTTTTCTGATTATGTTTCTCGTTTTTAATAGCTTCAGTAATAGTGAAAAAGAACAACTTCGTATTTTAAAAGTTTTTTCTAGTGAAGCGCAGTTTTTGTTATTTCTAACAGCCTGTTCTTCGAAACCACAATCAATATGGAAAGTGTTTTTTTCTTTTCTGCTTTTTAAAGCTAAATTAAATGTCAAAATCGGTACTTTTCAGCACGTGATGGAATCGGCCTTTTCCGTGATCCGTAAAAATGACTATCACGGCAGAGTGAACAATACAGTACTGTTTTTTTATATGTCATTTCGCTGAAAAACTTGTGTTTACCCATTCCTTAGTAACATTTTACTGTATTAAGGGGCAGACAAGAGTTTTTTTTTTTTTTTTTTTGTTTAAAGCCAACTCCACACGTGCAAAGGAAACACGACTCTGCGTGGAATGAAAGACGTCACACGGCGCGGAAAGTGAAGTCCTGATTTTCTACCTTTGATTTCTTTTTGTAAACAAAAGGGAAAATGCTTGCCCATTTTATTTGATGATAAGCAAGAAGTGCCTAAGCAATGGAAAAGTGTGCATTTTCAGAGAAACCAAACTTTAAAAAACGAGCTGCTGAAGACGAGTTGTGATGCCACAGTTCCATCAAAAGCCACAGGTGTCCATTCCCGATATGGTTACTTTGTGCACAAACTTAAATGGAAAAACAAACAGCCGCCCCCGTTCTTGAAGAGTGAATCTATAAATAGATCGTACCCACTTATTTGCGGAGGAAAGGGCTGTTTTTCACGGCACGCGAGTTGGATGATTTGAAAATACATTTCCTATAACAGGAACGTTTTAAAAATGCCAATTAATTCTTTAGCAATGAAAAAAGGCAAATTTTCAAGCGTGGCGACTAAACTTACTTTTTCTACTGGACATTTCATTTTATCCAGTCGCCACGTGGCGAGTGGCGACCACTAATTTTAATCTTTATTCTGTATATGTTAGAGAAAGGAGTGAGTTGCAGGTGATTCTGTTTCATGAGTTCAAATTGGGTTGTAATATAGCACAAACTTACTGTAATGTTGTCAAGGCATGGGGTGAGGAGACAACATCTGTATGTCCCTGCAGAGTCGGCATTTCAACGGAGCAGGTTTAGTCGTCAACATCTGAACATACTGTTTGTCAGTGGTTTGAAAAGTTTCGTTCTGGTGACACGAGCCTGTAAGATGAGGGCTGAGAACGACATTCGTTCATTGATAACAATGCTGTGCAAGTGTGGAGGCAAATCCTTCTGTCACAGTCGGAGAACTTGCCAAACAGTACAATGTGTTGGTATCAACCATTTCCGAACAACTCCACTAAATTGGTAAGGTCAAGAAGTTCAATATACGGGTCCCACACGAACTGACGGAGCATCAGAAACAACAACGGTTTGAGATATGCAGTAACCTTCTGCTTCACAAGGAAAAGAAGCCCTTACCTGATCACACTGAAACCTGTGATGAAAAGTGAGTGCTATACAACAACCATAAGCAATATGGACAGTGGTGGAACCATGGTGAACTACCAAAACAACATCCTAAACCAAGGTTGACACCAAAGAAGGTTTTGTTGACAGTGTGGTTGACTGTTTGCGGTGTCATGCACTACACATTCTTGAATGCTGGTGAAAGCATTACCTCAGTCACATACTCTGAAGAAATTGACCAAAGACCCTAGAAGTTGTGTTCCAAACAGCCATCTGTGGTGAACTGGAAGGGTCCTATCCTCCGCCATGATACTGCGAGCCCACACATGTCACAAATGACGAAACAGAAACTACACGAACTGAAGTTCGAAACCCTCCCACAACCAGCCTACTCGCCTGACTTGGCATCTATCGATTTCCATTTGTTCCTGCATTTTAGCAATTACCTCAAGGACAGGACCTTCAGAAACTGAGAGGAGGCCAAAATTGCATTCTGGGACTTTCTTGCATCCAGGGAGCCAGATTTGTTCCGGACTTGCATTGAAGCACTTGTTACTCACTAGCAGAGGTGTATCGCTGCTGAAGGTGCCTATTTTGAATAAAACAAGGTTGTGTGCTATGAGGTATGTCTCTTTCATTTTTACCCTTGTCTTCAAAATGACCTGGTATATATATAGCTGCATTTGGAATGAGAATTTGCTATCTTCTGTCAAAGTTGCATCAATTCAGGGAAGTAGAATCCATTGTCCTTTATTGCTTCCAGTTGCAATAATACATTCCATAGTGTTAATTTTACTTAGCAGTTTTTAATTCCCGTTTTTGCAAAACCCCTTCTTCACATTGAATTTCAAAGGAACATAACAACAGTACCAATTCTTAGTGGCAGTCTGTGAGATGGCATTCCTTGGGAAATAAATGAATTTTAAAATTCTGTTGAAAAGTAAGTTTTTTCTTCATCTGTGTAATTGATGAGTACATCCATACTAGTCCTAGGCTCCTGGACAGAAGGAAATCTGCACCATTTCTTGTTGTTGTGCAGCCAATACTCTTCGCTTCAGCATCTGGTTATTCATGGCCAGGGAGCCAATGTTCTTCAGTGCCAGTATGACTACCACACAGTTTTTCGATATCAGTTTCTTTGATGTTTTGTCTAAATATTTCAATGATTAGATCTCTGTTGTTAATACTTTCCTCCAGTATGTTTATAAAGCCTTATTGATCAATACAAATGATACCATTGCTGATGCTAGTGAGATCTTCCATTGGTGTATCCAATATTGTCTGCTAGTTCAGATATCTTGAAATGCTTCCAGAGTTGAAATTGATCAATGTACATTGTTGTTGAGGTCCTTCTGTGTGTGTGTGTGTGTGTGTGTGTGTGTGTGTGTGTGTGTGTGTGTGTGTTTTCTTCATGGTTAGCAGCATTTGATATAAATCACTTCACACACGAACAATTATCTGTCCAAATACAAATGCATTTCCCATGATTCCTTGTAAATTCTCAACTGGCAGTTTAAAATTCTCTGAAACTCAAACCATAAGCCTTGAATAGTTTTTGTTGGTGCCTTTTTCATGTTTTTATACTTTGTATCTCTGTAATTGAAGTTACATACTTGAAAGTCACAATTTCATGTATGTATAAAATCAAGTAGTCAAGATAACATCAAATTAAGCAATTATGTGCCACCTTAGAAAAATATTGTGTGACCTTAGAAAAAATTAAATGCAGCATATTTAGTGTAAGCAATCTCAACCATCACATGCTACAATCTCATAGTTGAATTGACTATTTCCCATTTTTTTAATAGTACTTTGATATATCTTTGTATGTGCAGTAATGTGAAAGAAATTTGGAATTTTTTAATGTAACACATGACATCACATAGTCATGGTAACATCAAATGTAAACAATTGTGTGTCACCTTAGAAAAATGCTTCCAATGAAAGCTAGAATTTGATGTAATGCATGACATCAAGTAGTCATGGTAACAATAAATGTAAGCAAAAGATGTGTTATAAAGATGGAGATCGTGGAAAATAAATTCTTTGCAGATACATGGAACAACTGCAGGATTTTTAAGTCAGCAAAACTTGCTTACTATTCCGCATGTAACTTTAACATCAGAAAACTTTAAAATTATATCATGCTGGAGTGAGACCATTCGGGAGATGTGGGTCCTATTCCTACTCCAGGGTGATGTAATTTTCAAGTTTTCTCATGTTAAAGTTACATATTGAACAGCAAGCAAGATAATGGCTATTCTGTTTGACCCCTTAAAAATCTTGTGAGATGTAAAGATCAGGGTTTATTCTTTTACATGATGTATTGTTATTATATTGCATTTTGGGAAAGAGATTATATATTGTCAGAACATAACAATATAATATGTTTAAATCATTACATTTCTCATTGTTTAAAACACATTCTTATTTTCAGGGTTACATGTGCTGAAGTATGTGAGGATTCCACCATTCTGAGTGCAGGATTTTCTGACTCAGTTGTGCGTGTTTGGAGCTTGACACCACTTAAATTAAAAGCAATGAAACCTGCTTGTGATCTTGAACAAGTTGATAAAGAAGCAGGTAAGTATCTTTAGTGTAGTGCACACAATTTAAATACCGTATTCTTTTGCGTATCAGATGACAATTTTTCTTCAGAAGTCTGGGCCTCAACTTATACACCACATCAACTTATCTATTGATTGGTCATTGAAATTTCTCAATGAGGAAAAAAAAAAAAAGATATTGGACCTTAAATTCATTCATGATCCAAACACCTGAAATGCAATATTACATTCCTAAGAAACTATTCCAAAAGCATGTAAAATGTAAAGTTCTGTGCACTAAAAACTTGTTTGAAAAGTACTGAAACTGATATTTCAATTCAACGGAAACATTATTGCAATCACCATGGCCTATTAGGTGTGCAACTTAATTTTCGGACCCTAACCGCAAGCGATCATAGAACATCAGCAAATGCAAATAGCTGTGTGCGCGATAATGGCTGATTGCAGCGCCATCCAACAGCTTTCCAGGCAACCATAACTGCTCACAGCTGTAGTGACAGAAGGGACAAAAGTTGACGGTGAAAGCAATGTCGTTCGAGGAGCAACATTTGAGGCACTGCCTCCTGTTCGCGTTTCAGCTAAGAATAAGTGCTGCGGAAGCCCAGCAAATCATGTGTGCTTCTTTGGGTAAGGCTGCTGTGTCCTACATTACGTGTAAGAAGTGGTTCCAGCGGTTTAAACAGGGAAATTTCTATCTCCATGATGCAGAACGTCCAGGACAGCCACAGAAAGTTGATGATGAGGAACTGGAACTACTGTTGGATGCGGATCCCTGTTGCACACAGTCAGAGCTCACCCAGGAACTTGGAGTAACACAGCAAGCCATTGCAAAGCACATGCACGAGGTTGGACAGATTCATAAGGAGGGCTGTTGGGTGCCCCACCAACTCACAGCTGCGAACAAGTCTAGGTGCTACAATGTTGCTTTGTCCTTGCTCTCCAGATTCAAGAAGAAGGATTTCCTCCACAAGATTTTGACCTGTGATGAGAAGTGGCTTCTCTACGATAATCCTAAGTGGTGCAAATCATGGGTTTATCCAGGTCAGCCTACCACCAGTACCGCCAAACCGAATATCCATACCAGGAAGTTGTTGCTGTGCTTATAGTGGGATGAGTGCGGTGTCGTACACTTTGGGTTGCTCAAACCTGGTGAAACGGTCAATGCTGGGTGTTATTGTCAGCAACTCATTCGTGTGAGTGACGCAGTGGAGGCGAAAAGGCCATGCACCGGCAAGGGCAGAAGGTTGGTCCTGTTGCTTCAGGGTAACACGCATCCTCACACCGCAAAAACTACTTTAAGCATGATCACTGACCTGGGATGGGAGAATTTGTCCCACTCAGCGTATTCTCCAGACTTCGCCCCACCGGATTATCACCTCTTTCGCTCCCTGCATCATCACCTGAGTGATATGCACTTCACTTCTGTCGAGGAGGTCCACACATGTATCGATGACTTTATCAACTCGAAACAGCCCTCTTTATTCCGCAGTGGCATTTGACAGCTCCCTGAGCGATGGCTCAAATGTATCCAACACGACAGGGATTATTTCCCTGATTAGGTATGTATTCGATTTGCTATAATTTTCTGTCAACGTGTTGTGCCTGTGGCCAAGAATTAAGTTGCACACCTAATATTTGGAATGGCAGCTGTCATATGTCAAGTAAATCCCCCTTTCAATCCCTCAAAGACTGTGTGGGTGGCATTCATCCCTGGTTTTGCAAAGGTGCCAGAACTACAATGGGTGTACCTCATTTGTCTAGCAGTGATACCTTTGAAACACTTTGCTGCTTGCAGTTGATTGGCTGGTGACAGTCGTGTCAACAGCTGGTGGTGCATGCACTTTAAGGACAGCAATGACCAGTAGCTTGCGAAAGCAGTCTTTTTTCGCTCTGTCAATCTCCCAGTTGTATTTCTCAACGGAACCAAAATCAACTTTTGCGTATGTGTGTTATGCTTATTTTAATTTATTTCATGTTCCCAATTAAAAGCAAAAGTTCTTTTTGAGTTCGGATTTCAAACTATGTGCAAAAGCAGCAAACAATAACTCAAGCTGTAAGCATCACTCTGATCTGACACACTTTTGCAACCTTTGTTTGTTTTTGTCTTTCGCACCGTGGCTCCTCTGACAAGTCAGATGGAGGGAGGGAATATGATAGCATCAATTTGCAGGAAAAAATAAGCTTAAGTATTCAACATTTTTTCAAAAAGAAAAATGCATAAGTCATGTCACGTTCTCTTCCTTTTGAAATTTACTGAAACATTTAAAATATAGTTACAGAAATTCAGAACACTAATTGTATTTGTTCTAGCCTCATCTTGTTCTCAGGATGGACTTATCTATGAATAAAAATAAGGAAATTGAGAAATTTAACCCATTCGACTTATAATCCAAGAGATACAGTAAACTGTTAAAATATCATCGTAAATAGTTATTATTGTTCTCTTTTTTTATTATTATGATTTTTATGTGTGAGTATATCTGCCTGCTTGAAAGCTTTAATGGTGTAGCTATTGAATCATCACTTTGATAAGACCAATAATTGCTTGCGTTGATTTGATGGGGCTTCTTAAATAAATAGATTTTGGTCATTGTGTTTTTCTGCAGTTTCAGATTGGGTAAGAAATTCAAAGCTTTTCTATAAATTCTTATTCTGTTAGTATTTTTGTAAACAAACTAACAGAATAAACCTCTTTGAAACAAATTTATTTATAACATTTGATGTAATTCAGGTTGTTTGGGTATGAATAGTAATTTTAATCTAAAAAAGTCATACAATTCAGAATTTTCAATTTAATTATTTTTACCACAAGTATGTATTTTGGTAAAAAACGTATGCATTTTAACATGAGTTTGTTTCATAAATCTATGTTGGAACATAATGCCAATATTCACTTTTTAACATTCTTCACATTTTTCAACTCCATTTTGGATATGAGACATTAGTTGATATTTTGATTATTTATTATTTAAATTGCTGATTGTTACTAAATTTATTTACAAAATGTTGTCTTTGTAGGATTATTTGAAAAGTTCAAAAGTTCTTAAAAATTGTAGAACATTTTTCATGTAACACTTATCTGTCTTGTTTGATGATCCAGTATAATTTTAAGTTCTTTTTGATGTTGTTCTTGTTCACATAATCCAAAAAAGTGTTCATTAAAAGTTTTAAAAAGAAACTGACTTAAGTTTCTGGACTCATTGGAGTCCCATTTTCAAGGATTTGAGTGAAGTTCACACATGAAGAAAACTCCTTTTGTTGGAGTCTTATCATTGGTCAACAGACTGTAACTTCACTGTTTCTTGGTGGCCTATTCTCATAATAAATAACCAAAATATCATCAACTAATGTCTCATATCCAAAAAGGAGGTGAAAAACATAAATAATGTTAAAAAAGTGAATATTGGAATTATGTTCCAACATAGATCAGAATTTTCAGTATAGACATGAATGAGCTAAGACTGAAAACTGAATACTGGTTCAGCTTTGAATTAATTGTCCCACAGCAACCTATAAACAGGTAAGATTGGTAAACTGTGCCGATCCTGTGACATATGTAAACTGGAGCAATGAAAGCTCGCTTACGAGTTCAATTTGTTTGGGGGTGAAGGATCCAGCTGAAACAAGTAAACCTAAGGCAGCTCTGCTGCCCCCCCCTTCCCAAGCACACACACACATGCACACACAAATCTCATTTTTGGTATAGTTTTTTTTTTTTTTTTTTTTTTTTTTTGGCATTTTGCTTACAGATGCCACATGTGTGGCTTTTTCTTTTTTTAGGGGGAGAGGATTCCAAGGTGAGGCATGTGGATTGTGATGACCTAAACCATTCCTTCTTGTAGCTCATTCACAGATCAGATCATTCAGATGAATTTTCACAATGCTGACTGAGTAAATCATTCATTGCAAGGATCCTGTGTTTGGGTTTCGAGGCCACAGCAAACTGCCTAAAAGAGCATGAGTTCTTCAGCCATTCATGATAAATGGTTTGCCACAAACAATTTGGGTAAACCATTCAAATGAATGGAATTCACGTATCATTACTATTCTTAAGTTTCACCATTATTTCCAGCTGATTGCTCACTTAACAATTGACACTTATATATTCTCAACATTCCTTTTCGTATTGGGAATTCGTTTTTGAACTCATGCGTGCAGAAGAAAGTTAAATGTGCTGTGACTTCAGTGTGTGTTGCATAATGGCAGATTAAATGATGATTGCCAGCTCTTTTTGGCAAACTGCCAAAAGTTTGGGAGTTCTTAAACCATTCACGACGATTCGGGCACACCATTCAGATGAATGGCATTCACGTGCCATTCCCATTCGTAACCTTTTAAATGCTGCACTATGTTAACTAGGAGTTTCAAACTTATTGTGCAGTTTAAAAAGCTTATTATACCTGTATATAACATACACATTTTGAAATTCTCTAAAAAAAAGTTTTTATTTTTTTTATTCCCATTTTGGAACATCGGTATGTGGAGTTAATAACATTGTCTCAATTTTACAGAAAGTGATTATTTAGTACACTAAAGAGATGACCCTTTAGTGATATATAATAGGGATTAAAAGAGTTATCAGTTTAGTTACAATGGTTAGTTTTTTCACTTTTTACTTATGATAATAATAGTTGATTAGCTATAACTTGCCTTACAGGTCGCTTGCTGTAGAATAAGGTCCTACCTGCCGAGATCGAATTCTGCATTGCTGCTTGTCCCGCATATGTTCTGTGGGAATTAGATAGGAACTTTGGATTGCCCAATCTAACACTGGGCGTCCTGCTCCACAAACTCAGCCTAGACAGGTGTTCCAGTGTGGAAAGGTGCCTGGATTTGCTGAAACAGGCAAGGACCTACACCGAAGTACTGCCAGATTAGAGGTAGTGCAGCATTGTTCAGAATATCTTCGTACCTCCCAACTGTTAGGCTGAAAAGTATCACAACCATAGGATTCAATCCTTGCTGGCAGAAATGTCCCCACACCATCACAGAGGCCCCCTTCAAACTTGAGTGTAGGGCCAATGCAGTCCACCTTCTCATAATGAAATGCATGTTTTCCTATTTCTTACAGTCTCTTTCTTCAAAGTCAATCAACAGAGCAAGCATTTTTGCTCCCCTCCCCATTTTTAAGCAAAATTAAATTTCAACATTTGTACTTAATCTATCTGTGATCAAATCAGCACCATTTCCATGGCCCATAAAACTGTTTTTGTGTGGAAATGAGTTATGGCATTGCTGAGTTTTTTCATTTTAATTTTGCTTCAAAATGGATGTTTTTTCCATTTTATTTTTTCTTTCTTGCTGTATCAAGGAAGAAATATAGCAAAAAAAGACTGAGGAGTCAGATAGAGCAAGGTTGAAGGAAGTAGCATTAGAAACACAGAAGCAGCAGTCTACAACCCAGGTAATGTTAAATAAAGCAGAAGGAAACATTAATTTGAAAAGAAAAAAAGTGATGAACATTGTGAAAATAGCTAGGTTGATGTACGTACTTCTTAAAGAATCAAAAGCAAAAATGTATGATATCCTGGCACAAATCAAAAAAAAAATAAGAGTGAACAAGAAAAACTAAAACAAAATTATGTGCTGGTATCCAAAAGAACAAAATTTTCTTGCTGGCATGTATGGATGAAATCTTTGGAAATGTTGTAAGTTGTGCATAATGGACTTCTTTTGCTATTGATATTTCCCTGATTTTGTACTTACAAAAACTCTTGTGTAACTAACACAGGAACAAGATATGCAGCTTTAACTCAGTTCAAACATATTCTAGTGAATGCTATATGGACTGAACGCTAAATGAATTCTAGATTTTTTTTTTTTTTTTTTTTTTGTGCCATTTGCCTTGCACTAATTCCCATTTGGGAAATACATATGTTTATGATAATAATCTGATTTAAAAAGAGATCTTGAAATCACGCATACTCCCGTTTTAATGTCATTCAGCTGCTCCAAATGCCAGTTTCTCTGCTCCAAAGTTACAGTTTACCTCCCGAAGCCAGTTTCTTTACTCCAAAAACTGGTCTGCAACAGGTCATAGCCAATCTCATTCCTGTTACCCATCATGAATTCAAACAGATCAATATACATGCAGCAATGCAACTCCAAAATGTAAATTTCAAGAATTGCTGCTAAGAGTGTAGATACATCTGTCATGAAATGATACTAATGATGCTGAAGGGGAAGTGTATAGCAGATTGAACAACTTTGCATAACTTTGTGGAAGAGTTTCAGAACAGATCTACATTGAGAACGTAGTGTAAAAAAATGAAGATTCAATTAACACAAAAAAATATTCCCAGAATCATCAGTATTGTGGGATAAATACCTAAAATCCCCAAAAAGATTAAATTTATTGGTAAATCTCTGTAAAATCCATTCAGTATATTCAATTCTAAAAAGGTTACTGAACTTATGTTTCTTATTACCATCACATTCGACAATTGAAAAATGAAAATTTCCAAAACAATTTGTATTGCAACTGGTCAGCAATTGAGAGTGCAATTTGTAATGTAGCTGGTGAATTCAGTAATGGACATGTTTGTGGAATTTTTCAGTACTGATGATTTTTTGGCAAAATTATGATGTGTCGCTTTGTAGAAGGTTCTTTCTTTCATAACAGTGTAAGTATCCTTATACAAAGTATTAATTTCACTCAGAGGTTATGTTGGCATGTGATCATCATGTCTTGCAGTTCATTTCTCTTCTAAGATTTGATATCATCAGCTGTGCTGCAATTTTAGTAGAGATATCAATCCTTCTAGCTGAAAAATGTTGCATGCACATGGTTAAAAACCATAAAAGTTACATTTAAAAAAACAGGAAGCAGAAAGGTTATGTTGAACAGAACATAGCAGAGAGAGAGAGAGAGAGAGAGAGAGAGAGAGAGAGAGGAGGAGGAGGAGGAGGAGGAGGAGGAGGAGGAGAGAGAGAGAGAGAGAGAGAGAGAGAGAGAGAGAGAGAGAGAGAGAGAGAGAGAGAGGAGGAGGAGGAGGAGGAGGAGGAGAGAGAGAGAGAGAGAGAGGAGGAGGAGGAGGAGGAGGAGGAAAAGGAGGAGGAGGAGGAGGAGGAGGAGAGAGAGAGAGATAATGTATATGTCAAGCATTTGATGCTCTCAGTCCCGTTAAACATTGATAGAATCAGGTCTTCATCTGTATAGCATACTACCAAAAACTTCAATGCCATGCTTCAGGATCTTATTCAAAGTCTTGAACAAATTATTTAAAATATAGAGCTTTCGAATATAATGGCAGTAGTGAAGTTAATCCTATTCCTGGCCAGAAAGTAACCTAAGGCTACTAATGGGGGAGGATTCTGTCTTCGAAAATACTTTCTCTGGGACACTGGGAGGTTCATCACATGACCAACAAGCACTTGATCCTGTATTGGTATAGCTCATCTGTTGATGGTAGTGGACAAAGTTTGCTTTATAAACTTCAGGAAGTAGAAAGTGTTATGCTAATGCAAGCATCAAATATAAAAATTGGTGAAGCTAACAGATTTAGTTTCTGCATAAAAGAATAAAAGTTTAGTGCAATAAGTCGTTTTTTCTAATTTAACACAAATCTAAAGTCTTTCTCTAGTATCATATTAGGTGTACATTGGTTTGTATTTGTTCAGCATTTAAAATATGTGAAAATAAATAAGGCTCAATTTTTAGACAATCTTAAGATCATGTACTATGATATAACTACTGTTCTGTAAATACATGCAAAACATTTGCGTTGAGTTCTACATATCCATACTCTGAGTTAGCTTTGCATTAGGAACATCCCGTTTTACGTATTCCAAGTGATAATGAAGTACCATATGATATCAGTGTCACGTGTGGCTGCTATAAATTGTGCACACCTATTCTCTGTACGTATTTAGTAAATGTTTGCCAGTAATGGAAAAACTTGGCAACGTACTCCAATTTGATCGTGGCCAGATAATTGGGTCCCGGAGAGCAGGTGCCAATATTTTAGAAACAGCTGCACTTGTTGGCTGCTTGCATACTGCTGTATCAAGGGTGTACCAGGACTGGATTTAACCATGCACAGACATCCAGCAGGAGGCCTCACATTGGTCATCCACACTTGTTGGCTGATCCCGTACTACTGTATCAAGGGTGTACCAGGACTGGATTAACCATGCACACACACATCCAACACAAGGGTTCACATTGGTCAGCCACACTTGTTGGCTGCTCCCATACTACTATATCAAGGATGTACCAGGACTGGATTAACCATGCACAGACATCCAGCAGATGGGCTCGCATTGGTCAGCCACACTTGTTGGATGCTCCCATACTACTGTACCAAGGGTGTACCAGGAATGGGTTAACCATGCACACACATCCAGCAGAAGGACTCACGTTGGTCAGCCATGCATGATTGATCCTAGAGGTGAGTGTCATGACTAGTATCTCAGCAATAACATGCAATAGTCACACAACTTACCCACCAGTACAATAGCAGTTCAGTTTGACCTATTTCTGCATTCACCATGCACTGTGCCTTGCTTCACCTAAGGTTCCACAGCTGGACACCAACGAGGGTACCCATGACGTTGCCCAGTCATCGCAAACAATGCCTTGCATGGGCCAAGGAACATTGGCAACGAACCCTTGACAGATGGAAGAAGGTCATCTAGAGTAATGAGTTCCCATTTCCTGCTGCACCATGCTGATGACTGGGTTCATGTGTGGCATAAGCAGCCTGAAGCACTATCCCCTGGTTGCACAGTTGGGGTTCAACAAGCCAGTGGAGATGGTGGTCCGGTCAGGTGAGCATTTTCTTGGCAAGTCCTAGGTCCATTGGTTGTCATCCCACAAACGCTGAATGGTGGATGCTACAGGAACCTGTCAGCTGACCATCTCGATCCATATCTGCAGGAGGTTTACCTGGACCACAGTACTGTCTTTCAATAGGATAACGCAACATGTCATTGGACTCATGACATGGTGATGTCATGGGGCTCATATAACTACTAAATATTGCCCAAAACGTAAAAGCAACGCCTACAGAGTGATTTTTTGCGTCATCTATGAGGGCCGCGGGTGGCCTAGTGGTCAGCATTCGTGACTGCTATGGAGATGACCTCTGGTTCGATCCTGGGCAGGTACGAACGTTCAAACCACTAAATACCCGCCGTGCGTCGGACGGGCACGTTAAGCTGTCGGACCCCTGGTACTAGCCCGTCGGTAATAAATAAAGGCGTCTTCCCTTTTCTACCTCGCTTCCGTGTCACTTTCCTATCAGGCACTCTAGACCAAATCTCCTAGCTTCCTATTTCTAAGGGTTGTTTAAGACCTGGGGTCAGACACTCCCTTCCTGAAATCCTCTACATATGATCTGATAACTACTGACTGGTTGGAGGAACGCGATGGTAAACTTGCCACATTGCCTTGGTCGTCAAACTCCGCTGACTGTAACCCAATCAAACTTTTGTGGGATATGCTAGAACGGGGTATGAGAACTACTGATCCTCCTCCATGGAATGAGCATGAACTAGATGGAGCTGCTGTTCGATCCTGGGCAGGTACGAACGTTCAAACCACTAAATACCTGCCGTGCGTCGGATGGGCACGTTAAGTTGTCGGACCCCGGGTACTAGCCCCTCGGTAATAAATAAAGGCGTCTTCCCTTTTCTACCTCGCTTCCGTGTCACTTTCCTATCAGGCACTCTAGACCAAATCTCCTAGCTTCCTATTTCTAAGGGTTGTTTAAGACCTGGGGTCAGACACTCCCTTCCTAAAATCCTCTACATATGATCTGATAACTACTGACTGGTTGGAGGAACACGGTGGTAAACTTGCCACATTGCCTTGGTCGTCAAACTCTGCTGACTGTAACCCAATCAAACTTTTGTGGGATATGCTAGAACGGGGTATGAGAACTACTGATCCTCCTCCATGGAATGAGCATGAACTAGATGGAGCTGCTGTTCGATCCTGGGCAGGTACGAACGTTCAAACCACTAAATACCCGCCGTGCGTCGGATGGGCACGTTAAGCTGTCGGACCCCTGGTACTAGCCCCTCGGTAATAAATAAAGGCGTCTTCCCTTTTCTACCTCGCTTCCGTGTCACTTTCCTATCAGGCACTCTAGACCAAATCTCCTAGCTTCCTATTTCTAAGGGTTGTTTAAGACCTGGGGTCAGACACTCCCTTCCTAAAATCCTCTACATATGATCTGATAACTACTGACTGGTTGGAGGAACACGGTGGTAAACTTGCCACATTGCCTTGGTCGTCAAACTCCGCTGACTGTAACCCAATCAAACTTTTGTGGGATATGCTAGAACGGGGTACGAGAACTACTGATCCTCCTCCATGGAATGAGCATGAACTAGATGGAGCTGCTGTAGCGGACATGGGTCGAGTTATGCATGGAGAATGTTCTACACCTTGTAGAATCTGTTCCTAGGCATCTGCAAGCTGTGATTGCACAGAAAGGTGGACAAACAAGTTATTAGATAAGTGTTCCTAATGTAAAGCTAACTTAGTGTATATTGAACTAATGTTCTATATAAGTGAGTTTGACTATAGTTCTCTTTTTAGCACGTCTTTTGTAAAAAAAGATTGTGCTTCTGTTATCGGTTTGTCCGTCCGTCCGTCCGTCCGTCTGTCTGTACCCACGGTACCTCTGCAACTATTAGTCCGATTTGAAAAATTCTTTTTGTATTGAGAAGCTTGAAATATGCAAATGATGATCCTTTATTTCGTTTTTTTTTTTACGAAGTGCAATTTCGCCGCTAGAGGGCGTAAATGCTGATGATGTCGAATTCAAAATTACGTTTTAATCCACATATTTGCTTCTAAACTTTCGATTGAAAAAATTATTTTATCTTTTGATTCCATTTATGTCGAAGAGTGTTTTAGATATAGTTTCCTTTTCAAATTACGCATAGATTTTCCGCTAGGGGGCGTAAAAGTAAATTACATTTTTCCCGATAACTCTTCTCCTAAAACTCCGATTTGAAAAAAAAAATTCAGCGAATGCATCTCCTCATGGAAAATCGTTTGCATATAATTTCAAATTTTTGGTAAAGAATACTTTGGCCACCAGGGGGCATAAACGTTAATTTTTGCTTCTGATGTATTTGCCATAAAATCTGAGCTTCTAAATTATCGATTGAAAAAGTTCTTTCGTGGACTGATGCCACTCACATCGATAAACCTAAATTTTCTTCCTAAAATATCCCACAGTTTCTCCGCCAGGGGCATAGATGTATATCTTATTTTTGTTAATAACTCTACTTCTAAGAGTCCGATTTGAAAAATTTCTTCTTTGTTGGATAGTGTTTTCAATGTGACATGTTTTTCATATAATTTCAAAATTTTCAAGTAATTCATAGACTTTCCGCCAGGGAGCGTAAAGGTAAATTGCGTTTCGCCCTATATTTCTGCTTCTAAATCTCCGATTTGAAAAAATTTCTTTCTGCACCGGATACAGCTCTTGATGGGAAATCGTTTGTACATAAATTTCTAATTTTTGTAACAAAATAGTTTGGCCACCAGGGGCGTAAATCTTAATTTCCGCTTCTGATGTATTTGCAGCAAAATATGAGCTTCTAAATTCTCGATTAAAAAAAACGTCGTTTGTAGACCGATACTACTCATGTCAACAAACCTTTTAGGAACATTTTCTTCTTAAAATAGTGCATGGTTTCTACGCCAGGGAGCGTAGATGTTTATCTTATTTTTGTCAATATCTCTACTTCTAGGGGTTCGATTTGAAAAATTCCTTTTTTGTTGGGTAGTGTTTCCTGTATAACATGTGCTTCATATAATTTCAAAATTTTCAAGTAATTCATAGACTTTCCGCCAGGGAGCGTAAAGGTAAATTGCGTTTCGCCCTATATTTCTGCTTCTAAATCTCCGATTTGAAAAAATTTCTTTCTGCACCGGATACAGCTCTTGATGGGAAATCGTTTGTACATAAATTTCTAATTTTTGTAACAAAATAGTTTGGCCACCAGGGGGCGTAAATCTTAATTTCCGCTTCTGATGTATTTGCAGCAAAATATGAGCTTCTAAATTCTCGATTAAAAAAAACGTCGTTTGTAGACCGATACTACTCATGTCAACAAACCTTTTAGGAACATTTTCTTCTTAAAATAGTGCATGGTTTCTACGCCAGGGAGCGTAGATGTTTATCTTATTTTTGTCAATATCTCTACTTCTAGGGGTTCGATTTGAAAAATTCCTTTTTTGTTGGGTAGTGTTTCCTGTATGACATGTGCTTCATATAATTTCAAAATTTTCAAGTAATTCATAGACTTTCCGCCAGGGAGCGTAAAGGTAAATTGCGTTTCGCCCTATATCTTTCTGCTTCTAAATCTCCGATTTGAAAAAATTTATTTCTGCAGCGGATACAGCTCTTGATGGGAAATCGTTTGTACATAAATTTCTAATTTTTGTAAAAAAATAGTTTGGCCACCAGGGGGCGTAAATCTTAATTTCCGCTTCTGATGTATTTGCAGCAAAATATGAGCTTCTAAAATCTCGATTGAAAAAAAAGTTTTTTGTTGACCGATGCTACTCATGTCGACAAACCTTTTAGGAACACTTTCTTCTTGAAATAATGCATGGTTTCTACGCCAAGGGGCATAGATGTATATCTTATTTTTGTCAATATCTCTACTTCTAAAAGTCCAACTTGAAAAATTCCTTCGTTGTTGGATAGTGTTTCCGATGCGAAATGTTTTTCCCATAAATTCAAAATTTTCACGTAAATCATTTAAGACTTTTCGCTAGGGCGCATAAAGTTAAATTGTGTTTTCTGCTCCTAAACCTCCGATTTGAAAAATTCTTCCTGTATCGCATACAGGACCTGATGAAAAATATTTTTCACATAATTTCTAATGTTTTGTAAAGAATGGTTTGGCCACCAGGGGTCATAAGTGTTAATTTCTGCTTCTGATGTATTTGTAGCAAAATCTAAGCTCCTGAAAATTCGACTAATTTTTTTTTTTTTGGACCGATACCGCTCATGTGGATAATAAACCTTTTGAGAATACTTTCTTCCTAACATAATGCATGGTTTTCCCACCAGGGAACGTAAAGTCACATCTTATTTTTGTCGATAACTCTGTTTCTAAGAGTTCGTAAGCTCAAGATTCCATTTACACCAATATCTGAGGGATTAAAGACCCGATTGAAAAACTTCTTTCTTCTGTCAGATACTATTGTTTTCCATACCGGTTCCATTGCCTTTGAATAGCTTTGATAAATTTAATTTGCATCAGAACGGATTCAAAAGACGTGCTTATTACACCCGAAAATTCGGTGTCATCTTTCTTGTTTCCTTTTGCTTTCCAAGCAATTTTTCTTGTAAGTTTTATTGTTAGTTTTAGAAATCATGGCAGCTGAGTGGTTGACACACGCACGTGCGCGTGCACACACACACACACACACACACACAGTAGAATTTCAGTGCTGAGAGCATGACTTGATGAGATTAGTATTTTATTTATTACTTGGGTTTGGTTTCTTCTATCTCTTTCTTTACGTCAGCAGACTGAAAGATAAGAGAAGTCATTTTGTCCCTAGTCATAAGTTAAGGACAAATAATTCCTCTTTTGATTCAAGTTCAATTGAGAGTGTTAAATCATTACAGAACGCACGTGTGTAGGAAGGAAGGGGTGTTGTATGATCAGGTTGTGTACTATATTAATATAGTGTTTGTTGCATAGTGATGCAGTGGTAAATGTTTCAATAAATAAACAGATGACTAACACACAACAGTCACTGCAGAAGTTTGAAATATTCCCAAATATGTTACCAATTTGACATGGAACACTGACTGGAATAGGTGCCTATTTGTTATCTGATAAACTTGAGCTTCTAGATTAGCTCGTAGCATAGTCATTTGAGTTTCCAACCTACATTTAGCTGTGTAACAGTGAAGGTGATACAACCAAGTGTTTTAGATAAGTGTGCTTCACTCTGAACTTTTATTTGTATTTATTGGAATTTCCAGTTAGTTATTTCATGTTGCATTACCTGATGTGTATGATATTAATAGATTGTTGTTCTCCTCTTCCTATGTAGATGATGTGCTGTACAGAATGATGGATGAAAAAAATGCCTCTGATATGAGAGTTCTCTTAGGTCATAACGGGCCAGTTTACTCGACATCATTTAGTCCTGACAAAAACTTGCTTCTCTCATGTTCTGAGGATACAACTGGTGAGACTTTAATGGTTTCTGTTAATGTTTATGTTTTAAAGATTCTGTCAATCGTTGAATGAATATCTCAAGTCCTTGCAAGTGTGTGTTATTAAATAAATTTGTCACACATAATTATTCTGTGAATGTGATAAACCACATTACTACTGTGTTGTCAAAAAGAGGATTTCATACATGACTTCCAAAATGCAATAAAATTGATGCAGCATGGATTCCTGCGTGACTTCTAAAATGCAGACCTGCCAACCCTCCAGCTTTAGGTCGGTATTGCTGGGTTTCATTCCCCTTTCCCAGATTTCCAGATTATAAAATAACATTGCCAGATTTCACCATATTGTGGTGGTATAAATTAAAAAGTGGCAGGAAGCAAGGTGTTGCTGCTGTCACATTACGTCGCAAAAGTAGTTTTGTTGCCGAAGTTAATGGAAATCAATGTGCCATGTACAGCATGATCAATTCGTGAAATATGACTGCTTACACAAAGATAGCAGTGCAACTGATAAAGGTCTCCCCTGCTTTGGTTCTTTATCAGAGAGGCAACCTTTCTCTTCTGAAAAAACAAATATAATATCAAAGGTATTATTTACCTAATATTGAAATGTATTTTGCACGTTGTCGCTCCGAGAGAGGTCTAATTATGTTATAGGTTTTTGTTAGTTAAAAATTTTTTTACAAATAAAATGATTTAGTTAAATAATTTTAGTTAAACATTTACTCAATAGTACAATCAAAACTTTAAAAAATTTTATATTATTTAAGACAATTGCATTAGAAAAGGTTATACTCATCAGGTCGGGAGATACGGCTCACATAAAAGCTCTTCGTCTACAATATCATGACGAGCGCTTTCTGTGCTCTGAGAGCACCATCATCAGGCCGTCGACTATCTACGCGAGGGTTCCTCGCGTGTTTGTAGCCGCAGGAGTTGCATGTCAGGAAACGGAGGGAGGGTTGCTGCCTGTACAACGTGTCAGGTGAAGTTCCTCAAGTGCCGCCATCTATTGGATGAGTTGGTAGGTATATCTATCGTAAGTACAATTCATTTTTTCCATTTATAATACATACATGAGATTCTTCCTCGGATTCGCGGAATTCCGGTTTTTTTTTGGGGGGGGGTCATTTTTTGGTCTGGGAGATGGTATTTTGTTTTTCAAAACTTTCGAAAAACGGAAGTTAATGGAGTGAAATTTTCCCCGTAATCGTGATTTCTTTTTCTCGCGATGTTTTTTCTGTGCTGCAGTATTATTGTTAAATATAATTTCATTCCATAAATATTTGCATTTCAGCTTGAAAATAGAGAAAAAATTCCAAAAACGGAAGTTGGCGCGAAAATTTACCTGTGATATTAGGCACAAGATTCTTCAGTGGATTTGAAGAATTCCGCCTTTACCATCGTCATTTCGATAGTTCTCGTGATAATTAATAGTGATTGTTCAGTTTTGTTTCTTTTAAATTTTTACATCAATTATTCAGCATTGCAAAATTTTCTTTTATGTCCCTTGTACATGCTTTGTTCCACCTCCAAAGTACCACTTATCTATATAGTCTGGTGGATCAAAATTTTCGAATGATGTCCCATTAATGCGTATATTTAGGAGACTGTTCATACTTCTGTTGACTAATCAGGTCCTCAAGTGATTTTTAATAAGATTCATCTGGCTGAAGCCTCGTTCACGGGTTGATGTTGATGCTGGTATTACACAAAGAAGCGAAAACAACTGGCTTATGTAAAAAAACTTCTCCTTATGTTCAGTAATTTTTAAAAGTAGTTCATCAACTTTCAAGTTCTGGCTACTTATTCTGAAGTCAAACCATTCGTCTACCACACTTTTTTCGATATCTTTCTCATTGTTTTTATGTTTGATTACTTCCTTAAAATGATGCAATATAATTTTGATTTCATTGTCTCCAAAGTCACTCAAATCTTTTCCAGTGGGCCAAGTGAATGTTTCAAAAACATATGTTGAAGTGATTACAGGGGAATTAATGTCACAAAATCTTTCCAATAAATATTTTTTTGCAAAGTCTATTATAGTATTTCTGTCAGATTTGAAGAACTTCTTCCCATTTGCAACATTTGTCAGAACTACATCTTTGTAAGTTTCTTCATTATAGGAGCTAAAAAATTGTTCTTCATATTTTCCTCTTTCTTTCTGCAAATTTTCTAATTTATTTTTTGCTTTCAAAATTTCGTTGTTGACTTGACATAAAAGCAAATGCTGTTTTTGGAAAATGAGCGGCAAGTTTTCAAAGATTTGAAGAAAATCTAGGAGAAAACTGAGGGTTGCCAGAAATCGGAAATCTTTTATTTTCTTTACTATGCCTTCTGCATTTTTGCTACCTTGTTTTTCATTAGCTTCATTTTCTAAATGCAACACAACTGGTTGGTAGTCATGAAAAATTGCTCTCAAAACTCCTACTTTAGATGCCACCCATCTAAATTGGTGCAATTTCTGAATTTTTAAAATTTTTTGTGCTAATAAGTTGGCTATTTTTTCCAGGTGCTTGATTTTTTTACTGGAATGTTCTTAAAATTTATAAATTAAAATAAGAATAGAGTCAAACGTTACTAAATATGATACATTCTTCAGAGTATAAAGTATGATGCTTAACTGCAATCGGTGAGCAACACAATGCACAGACAATATATGTGGTAAAAATTCTTTAAATTTGGCACATAAACCAGATACTTCACCAACCATGTTGGCTGCCTCATCTGTTGCTATACCAAGAATTTTTCTTCAAATTTAAACCAAGAGAAGCAAACTGTTTCTCAGTAGCAGAAAAATAAGACTCGGATGTGCTATTTTCTAATTCTAAAAGTCTCAAAAAACATTCTTCAATTTTACCACTTTTCAAATACCTTGCATACATCATCAATTCCTCTATTGTGCCCTTGTCTGTAGAGGCATCTAAAATAATGCTAATGAACTGGGACTGCTTTAGTTCCTTCAATACAGACTCTGTTATAACCTCTGATATGCAAGAAATAAATTCCCTGCAAGCATTTCTGTTTGCATACTGGTTTTGTACATCAACCTCTAACTTTCTGGATAACATGACTAGTAATTCAATGTCAGAAAATGGCTTATTGTTTTTTGCAATATAGTAGCTCAGATTGAATAATACTTTGAGCTGCTTAAATATTTTTTCATCCATTTTTTTAATGCATTTGGCCAATGGGGTGCTAACAAGAAGCTGTAATGAATTTTCAATAAAATCAACATTTTTTCTATGCTGCACAGTATCATGGAATTTAAGTTTCATGTTTGAAAGGGCCACTAAATCCCTGTGAAAACTTACATGATGTATTGACTTTCAAATCTGCTTTGCAGCGAAATCCACATTTTGCAAGACCATCTTCATAAACAATCCAGGGGAATTCTTCTATCCATTTCTCTTGAAATTTCCTGTTCTGTGGCTTTTTACAATTTTTTGCAGCATTTCTATCTTCAAGTAAAACATTTTCAGAACCAAGATCGAGTTGTAGCACATTGCTATCAACCAAAATACGTGGCGTAGAGGATGAATCACATGGCACGGCTACATTGCCACCGGACGAATTATGTTGGAAAAATGTAAATAAAGTTGATTGTTTGGAATTAAACATATTGAGATCACACACCGATTTTCAATGATACTGCGATTTTTTATGTTGCAGAAGCCTTTTGTCCACCAAAACCTTGTTGTTTATGTTTCTGTTTCCAGCGCGCATTCAGGCAAAACGACAATTTAGTTGGTGCCCTTTAAGTAAAACGTAATTTGTCCGGTAGCACGGCTACATTGCTACCGGACGAGAATTACGTTGGAAAAATGTAAATAAAGTTGATTGTTTGGAATTAAACATATTGAGATCACACGCCGATTTTCAATGATATTGCAATTTTTTATGTTGCAGAAGCCTTTTGTCCACCAAAACCTTGTTTATGTTTTTGTTTCCAGCGCGCATTCAGGCAAAACGACAATTTAGTTGGTGCTCCGAGAAGACAGCCGTGGTACGACGTGATCATACAGGTAGGACGTCAGCAATGATTAATCCTGTGCGCGCTTCCCGGCGGTTACACAGCATTCTGCAGTAAGGAAAACCGGTTTATTCCACCAGCAGCAGGAGCAACTCAGCTTGGCCTTGAGCGACTGCTAAGCATCCGTGACGTCAGTTCCGCTCTTTCACACCCTCTTTTGTGCGAATGAACACCGGGGTTGGTCTTAAAAAATAGAATGCTATTCTGCTTAGTGAGGTATGACTTCAAAGTTCGGGTTTCGGATTAGAATATGCTTGCCCGTCTTATAAATGAAGAAGCTTAAGGCGTAAAAAAAAATAGTGAAAGCCTACAATATTATTATTTTATATATTTTATAAGCTGCAATTTTCAAGAGGTCTAAAATCCAGGAAATCCACTCGCCACACCAGAAAATCCACTCGTCGATGGCAAGTGGGCGAGCGTAATTCCCCACCCCTGGTGATGGTGGTGGGTTTGCTTTCCATCGGTGGGCGGAATTCCGACTTTCAAAACTTTTGGAAACGGAAGTTAGACGGAGTAAAGGTTTCTCCAGTAATCATAATATTTTTTTCTTGCGATGTTTCTTCTGCCCAGTAGTGTTGTTAAATATAATTTTATTCCCTAAATACTTGTTTTGCAGCTTCAAAATGGAGGAAAACTTTCCTAAAACGGAAGTCAGACAGAGCGTAGATTTCACCGGTAGTCGTATTTTTTTCTCTGCAATGTTACATTTATCCTGTGTTGCTGTTAAATGTAATATATATACTGTGTATATTGAATGCAGTGATGTGCTCCAGCTTAATATTTACATAATAAATTTCAATGAACAATTTTGTCTTTCTCATGCTGCATTATATTCACGCTGTTTTGCAGCACATTCTTATTTTTCACCCATGCTGTTAAAAAGTTCAGCTTTTTTTTTTTCCTTCATCAGTCTCATGTATGTATCTTGAACTATTATTATCTATTTATATAAGCAGATGTATTATTGTTAGTCCTTTATTAAATGGTGTGATTTTTGTAATGTTCTTTTTTATTTTATCTCTTTTTTTTTTTTTTTTTTTTTTGTTCGATTATAACGCTTTCTGAAATCCTTAATTCTTTTTCGTTTGTGTGAGTAGTTAATAATTTAATATTTTCAAAATCAGGATATTGTTTATGATTAATGCAGTATTGAATAAGTGCAGTTTTTTCTTCTTTTTTGTTCCAGTTTTTTATATGTTGATGTAATCTTTTTATTAATCTATTTTTTGTGCTACCAATGTAAGAGACGTGGTCCCCAGAACTGTGAAACAATAGGAATTTCATATATACCTGCAGATTGTAGTATATTTCTGTTAGGTTTTTTTTTTTTTTTTTTTTTTTTTTTTTATGACCAAGTCACTAATATTCTGAACAGAATGACCAAAAATAATGCTGTGTTTCTTCATGAATCTTAAAAATTTTCCACTTACTCCTCTAATAAAAGGAAAGGAGCCTGAAATTTTATATTTCTTTTTTGGTATGTTTTGATTGGGCTTCTAAGTCAGCAATTCCAGAGGTGATGTTTACGCTTCTGTCCCCTATGAGTTGGTGAGCGGTGCATGTATGGAGCCTCTCTGGCTGTTGGGCATTTCTTTCTTTCCCCATGTGATGAGCTCAATTCCCATGGTCCTCGTGAGTTACTGATATTGTAATCACGCACAGCTGCTGTTTCGCATCTGAATTTTCCAAGACGGTGTCTGCCTTTGCGGTGCTGGTTTTGTGAAAGGAAGGCTATTTCCCTTGCACCTCTTTCCAACAGTTTCATTGTGCTGCATCTCGTCTGCACTAACAGCCACTTTTAGATAGTTTTACTTCATGTGTGCGTGCGTGCGTGTGGGTGGGAGGGGGGTTGCAGATAACTCTGGTTCCCTATATCTTTATCAAGGCTTGTTCTCAATTATTCACATGTGTATCCAAGGGTTTGTTGACACAGAAAGTACCATATTTTTCAGAATATAAAACAGACTTAATTTTTGAGAGAAATTTAAGAAAAAGAAATAAAATGACATAAGATTTTTATTAAGGAAAAAAATTATTTTATACATAAATACAGCAGGTTTATGAATCACTGGGTCCTTGCAATTAACGAAATTAGCAATGTGTGATACCATGGATAAAAACAACATAGTGAACCGTCACCCTATCCATCAGCCAATAGCATACATGTGTTGCAGGATTTGCCCATTATGTCACACCTTCACACAGCCAATGGCTTTGTTATTGGTTCGAATGGCCATCCTCACAGTTTGGCTGATGTATCAAGGTAAGATGGTCTTGGTCGAAGTGTGACAATAACAGCAATGTTAAATTCATCAGCATTCTGTGGCCTACCGACAATTTCTGGGAATGGGGATCTTTTTTTTTTTTTTAATCTCGAGCTTGCCAAGGACCACTCGAAACATGTATACATATCAGAGAAATGAACAGGCTAACCTCTGCACATTGTTGGCGAACAGCAAGGAAGCGAAACCGTCAGAATGTTGCAGCATCTTCCGTCGCCAACTGTGAATAAAAAATATGTTCCCCCAGCGAAAGTTTATTTAAAATTTGCATGTCTCGTGAATGAATTTTTTTCCAAAAATTGCTTCAAAATTAGAATAGAGTATTTATGTTGCTGTGAATGAATAAACGTTTGCATTTTTCCTACAAAGTTCTGCGTAAACTAAAGAATTTGCCGGAGCAGTAATGCAGCTGGTACTAATGCGTTTGCACCCCCAGTTTGCTGGTGGATGTCTTAAGCATCCATTGTGAGGTTTCATCCTGAGATGTGGTTCTTTCCCTGGTTTTTGTGTCACTTTGCTTTTTAAAGGAATTATGATAGTCGTTTTACGTCCGTTTCAGATTTACGAATGTATGGGTATGCACACAGGCACAAATACGTCTGGTACGATGGCAGGCCCGGCTCATAAAAAACGCATGTGTGTAGTTAACAGTGTATAAACACAAAAGTATATTCACTATATTGACAAAAGTCACCGGACTCCTAGAAGAGAAACACAACATTGCATTTATTGACATACATTAGTACGGTGTTGGTCCACCTTTGGCCTTAATGCATGCACTGACCCTTCGAGACATGCTTTCGACTAGGTTTTGGAACACAGCGATAAATATGTGCTTCCATTCAGTACATAATGCTGCTGCTAAATGTTGCTTAGTAGTAGGCCTTGCAGTGGCGGCTCGTGGGTTATTCAAATGGGGATTCACAAAACATAAATTGTAAAAATTAAATTTTCAGTTACGACATAACGTGCAGGTTAAAATACATTTCTGTTTCTACAAGTAAAAAAAAGCAATGCAACTAAAAGAAAAAAACAAGCACTCACACGTAGAAAAACTAACATTCGACTTTGTACAAAGGAAGATTCTATTACAATAGTGCTTACAATTTACTTCAAAGGTAAACATTCAGAGGGAATGTTGATTACTCAAGTGCAATTTTTGTAAATTAAGTCAATCCGCCTGTCTCTTTTTGAGGCAAACAAATCAATAATATTTTCGTTAATCATTTTTTTTTTTTTTTCAATTGAGAGCATGGCTAGAGCGCTCAGTCTGTCCTCACTCGTGAAGCTTCTTAAAAATGTCTTAACTCGTTTTAAATTTGAGAAGCATCTCTCGGCCTCAGCAGTTGTCATTGGAATAGTAGAAATAATTAGCAACAATTTGTAGGTCTCCAAGAATGTAGTGTGCAAGTTATTTTCTGTAACGAACTGTAGACGACTAATGGCACCATTCACATTTCTGAAATCTGGTCCTGTAAATTACTCCTAGTTCAGTTTTCAGACGATCCTTCTGTAACATGGGATAAACATCTTGTTTGCTCAACAAGCTGATTTGGAAACTTTCTCGTACTCCTGAATTTTTTCAGCTTGGAGGAGAAACAGCAGAGTAGTGAGTTATAAAAGAAAATCTATCTTTTACTTGATTCGTGATAACATCACATATCTATTTAGCTCCCACAGTTTTATTTATGTGAATATTTTGTTTCTTCCTTTTCTTTGATATTTTCTCTGTTTCTGATATCTGATGGTCACTGTGTCCATTCTTTTCCCATTGATTGCTGGAAAGTGTTTACATGCTTTCGAATGAGTGCTGCATCAGTTAGTGTTTTCTGAAGCTGGTTGTATAACACATCTACATGTAGCATAATATTGTGAAAAACTAAGCCAAAACACAAATACAGGGTCTTCCAACATACCTCGAATAGCCCCTGCTTGATTTATTGCTACAGCTTGTTTTGATGAGAACTATTTTTTCCATGCATTCAGTTAACTGTTCCCTGTATTCATACACTGTATTGATGGTTTGACTCTTGAAATTCCACCTGGTGGCTGAGCCATGAGGTATCCTTTTTCTTACAGTTTCATCTAGAATAGCAATCCTCTGTGGAGAGTTTCTGGAAAAAGTTAGTAATGTCACTTAGGTTGGAAAAAAATACTCGAACTTGTTGATTCTGACTGGTTGCTTGACCGAAAATCAAATTTAGCTGATGTGCGTAGCAATGCACAAAATGTGCATTCTTATAGGTACGTTCAATAATAGCCTGAACACATGCGTGGTGACCACTCATCATATTTGTACCGTCGTAGCTCTGGGATATCAATTTCTCGGCTTTGTCTACAACTTTCTCCAGACTAGCTTGAATACATCCAGCGATAGATTCTGCATCATGTCCAGGGGGATTAGTGAATTCCCAGAATCTTTCAACTGGTTGTCAGTTACCTAAAATGTATTGAAAAATGACAACCAATTGGGAAGCAGATGAAACATCAGTAGTTTCATCTGCTATCACTGCTACAAAACTTGCTTTTGAGATTTCATTTTCATGTAATTCTGGCAAACAGTGAGCGTACAGCGTAATAAATCGTTTTGAATTTCTTTTGATGTTCCATTAAAAACAGTGGCATTAGTGAGATGGTCTTTTAGAGATGCGTCAAGTTCTGCTGAGAAGTTTATAAGACCTCTGAAAACGCCTGGATTTAATGAATCATCGTGTTCATCATGTCCTCGAAGTGAGAGCTCAAATGTGCCACAAAACAGAATACAGTCAATAATTTTGGAAAGAACATAACGATTTTTGGTTACTTGCTCATTGTGTTTTTTTACGTTCAAATGAAATGCAGTGTCAAGCTGTTGGCGGATATCAACCTTTCCCAACAAACTAAACTGTAATGTGGAGTTTAAATGTGATTGGGAGCAGTGATGTTTATTTTTTGAGTTAGATGTGATAAATCAGCAACACCGTAACTCACCCAACTTGAATCACCACTTTGTTTTGCAAACAGGAGACAGTGAAAACAAAAGAGCCTGTTAGTTAATTCACATCCACAGATCCATGGATATTTCTCATATAAGTCGGGTTTGAATTCTCTTCTGAAATCTCTAGTTTTACATTTTGTCATCTGCATCTGCTTAAGCCTAGGTGTTGGCCTGAGCATTTTAATTTCAATTTTTTCTTACCAGCGGCAACGTTAAAAAATGTAATTGCTTTAGCTCAGAAACACTGATTTTACTAAGTACCATCTTAACTGTTTACACATGTTTTTACACACACTAAAATTATCTATAAAAACTAATACACAGATTAATAACTGATAAACAACTACACTAAACACTTGTTGCCGCAAACTAAAGGAGAATCCGGGCGAATAAAAACTGCCAATCAATCTGCGTGTGCTCCCGCACACTGAAGACTATGCGAATTGAAAGCATACGAGCGGCGCACACTCTGCCTCCTCTTCCCACCGGACAAACTGGTTTTCAAGTAGTTTCTTCTATAGCATGTGCAACTCATGCGATCGACGTAAGGCCGGCCAATCTGTGCTGCTAACTTTTGAATTTTATACCATTACAATCGCGTCTTGCCAGGGTATGGGGGTGAGGGGGCTCATCTCGAAATTGGCAAAACCTGGAAATGTCTTTACTATTTTATTTTATTTAACTTTTTATATTTTGATTTCTTACTTTCGTTTTCTGTTTTGGGGGTTCACATGCTCATGTGCACCAATAGAGGAGCTGCCACTGAGGCCTTGGTTCTAAACTTCATATGTGGTGTCCTAATTCGTCCCATAGGTGCTCTATGGGATTAAGATCAGGGCTCTTTGCTGGCCAGTCCGCACACGATATGGAATTATCATCAGACCACGCCGTAACAGTCCTTGCTTTATGGCTCGGTGCGTTATTCTGCTGATACCAACAAGGCTCGGTTCCATAATATTGCCACAGAGTTGGAAGAGCATAATTGTCCAGAATATCAAGGTAGCCATGCTGGTTAACAGGTTTGTCCACAATAACCAATGAGCCGGGACCATACCACGAAAAACACCCCCACATGAGTACACTGCCAGCTCCAAACTTGACTGTAGGAACAGTACACTGTGGTAAATAGCATTCACCTGGCTGCCATCATACCCACACATGGTCATCAGATTGATGGATCGTTGTTTGGAAAACAAAACAATTGTTAGATTGATGGATCATTGTTTGTTTTTGGAAAACAAATTGTTTGGATAATCAATGTGTACCCTATTGGGAAAAAAATTACAATATTAAACCAGCAGAGTAATATGAGAACAATACAAATAGCAGAAGCAGTATTAACAAATAAGACCAAACCATTTAACTGTAATAATAACAGTCCGTATGACCTTTCATATGCTTGGAGGAACCTAATTGAAACTGAGAAGAAATTAAATAGGGAGAGGAAGGAGGGGAAGAGGAAACGGAAAAGTGAGAATAACATAGATGAAGATAAGGTTGATGCGATTTCACACTAGATGGCATTGACGATGGGTTATGAGAAGACCATGCGCACTGTGGACACGAGACTTTCAGATAGCAGACTTCGACAGAGAGTGTGAAGTCTCCGTTGAAAACGCCAGGGATGAGCCTGGTTGAAACGCGTGTCCAGCGATTGGGACAGTGGATGGTATGAGGTGGTGTATATAGTGATTTTAACTTTGGATTTTTTAAGCCTTTTTATCTTGTATGAACCTAGCCTACTTTGGGATTTCTTTGGCAACTCTATGAGAATACAACATTGACGAAATAGCCCTAATGGCTAAGTACGATGTAAAGCTCCAGGTGGAATGAACTTATTGAAACTTAACAGCCAAACAAAAAAGGGATATGATATTGCACAAGATACATAAATAATGTAAATAGTAACTCTTAATTCAGTAATTTTTTAATTGTTATCTGGAAAACCTTTTCCCTACTCTATATGAAGTCAGCACAGCATAGTGTGCCGGAACCCAGTTAACCCTAACGACTGACATCACATAAAACCATATGGAATTAGGATACAGCTTTTGACCTAAAAGCTCTCAATAAACTGCCGATGTGGGACCGAAGACACACTTCAATAAGTAACATTTTTAGGACTTTTAACTGAATTGTATCTGAATTGAATAACTTAATGCACCACCGCAGACTGTACCCACTTTATAACGTGTAAAACAAAAAACTTACAGACATTAAAGCGTCTTGTGAGGAACCTTGTAGTTATGTAATGGTATGTGAACTTTATGACAGAATCACATAGATATATTGATTGCACACAGATTTTTTTTTTTTTTTTTTTAGATATCATGTTTTCTCATATAGCAGGTACTGTATTTCCACCGGTTATGATGGAGCAAAATGTATGATAATTGCTTATAGTTCCCAAAGTATCATCACAGAATTGAGAAGGAATGCCCTTTTGCTGTTCCTCATTAAATCTTACTCTTTCTTCTCTCTATCTATCATCTTTTCAAACACTTCTCCCTCTTTTCACTCCCCCCCCCCTCTCTGTCTCTGCTTGTGTCTGATTAGTTACTTGTTTGGTAGAGACCAACTGCTCACCCTTTGATTCTGCAGAAGGAGAGTCCACACTCATCTCGAGTTCAATGTAGAGTACATGGGGGGGGGGGGATGATTCGCTTTAATTTTCCTCATTGAATACTTAAGAATAATTACTCTTAGAATCATTTCTGTAATTTTATATTGGGTCACCTCAACCTTTTATCCTCTTGAGTCCTCATCTGTGTGATTTCATCAGCTTTTCTTTGAATTCGAGGAACCCTTCCTCAATTCTGTGGCACAAGTCTGGAGTTCAGTTTTCTTTTGTCAAGTGTTGTTACGGATACACTTTGCTACGATTACTTCACCTACTAGCATTGAGACAGTAATGTAATGATTTCCATATAAATGTTGACAGGTACCCTCATACATCCATGTGGTAGAAGGGCAGCAAGACCTAGCATTATCTTCAACTGTCTCCTGTCTACAGGGTGTCCACATTCTGAAAGTCAGGGCAGAGTGTCCACATTCTGGAAAGTCAGGGAAATGAAAATTGGTCAGGGAAAGTCAGGGAAATGCCTGAAATGTTGGTAAAAGTCAGAGAAAATCAGTGTTATTTAAAAAAAAGTCAGGGAAATTTCAATCACAGTTAGACTACAACTAGTTTTAACCCTGCATCGGGGAGTGATGCCCTCATCACCCAACACACTTGCACTTGGTGTTGCAGACAGTCACTAACTTCCCCTTCCTACTAATGTAACCTTGTATTTCCTACCTATTATTGTAAGTTGTGTTACATTACCTGTTAACATTTCTCTTTTTGTTTTAGGTAAAGGAGTAGAAGAAAATTTGTGATATAAGTTATACCTTATTAAAAGGCAATTAAGACTGCAGCAATGTCAAAGCGTTGTGTGTTTGATGAACAATGTTTGGACGAACAATTAAATCTTGTTTTCTGGTTGGATAGCTGCTGTGAACGGCAACAATGAATCAGCATTTTGTAAAGTGTGCTCTAAAACTTTCAAGCTTAGCACCATGGGGCGTCGGGCAGTCTCCAGCCACAGAAATGGCCCTAATCATTTGAAAAACATCCGTGCTAAAATGTCTCAGCCCAGTCTTGCTTCTTTCACTTCTTCTGTGAAAAAGAACTCTCTTTGTAATAACGAACTCTTGCCATCAACAAGCTCAGGAAATGTAGAATCAGTACTTCTAGAAAATATTAAGTCTAATGACTCAAATACTTATGTTGTGAAAGATGATGTGAAGCCCTGTGACCTTAATGCTTATGTAGTGAAAGATGATGTAACAAAGTCGGAAATAATATGGGCCATGGAAGTGTTGTCCAAGCGAATGTCTCTGAACTCTTGTACACAGATTAACAAAACATTTCAGTTAATGTTTCCTGACAGTGCAATAGCTTCAAAATTTACTTTAGGCAAAAGCAAAGCATCTTATGTGATAAGCCATGGATTGGCACCACATTTCAAAGAGTGTTTAATGGACGATCTGAAGCAGTGCACTGACTTTGTAATTTGTTTTGATGAATCACTAAACAAAATTGCTCAGCGTGGGAAAATGGATCAGTTTGTTCGTTATTGGGACGTCAATCTGCAAAAAGTTTCCACTAGATACTTAAGTAGTGTGTTTTTAGGACGGGCAACAGCTAATGACCTTTTAGAGAAATTCATTAAAGGTGCACCTCTTCCCTTGGATAACATGCTACAAGTGTCAATGGATAGACCTAACGTTAATCTCAGCTTTCTTCCAAAGCTGAAAGATAAACTTAGAACTGAAAATCCAGATGGTAAATTATTAGTTGACATTGGAGTATGTGATCTTCACGTGGTCAATGGAGCTATGAAAACTAGACTTGAAGCAGTGAAATGGGATATACATCACTTTCTGCATAACTTGTACTACCTTTTAAAAGATAGTCCTGCTCGCAGTGCAAATTATACTATGATTACTGGATGTAAAGATTTCCCTTTTGAAATTTTGCACTGTAAGGTGGTTGGAAAATATTAATTGTTTGACTAGGGCATTGCTTGTCTATGATCATATCAAGAAATATGTTCAAGAATCATCGGTTTCCAGCAAACAGCATATGTTTCTTGCAGAATTCATTGTTGAAATGCAAATTGTCTGCATTTAGTACTATAGCTTCAGAGTGTGAATCTGTTTTGAAAAGGTTCCAGAGCCCAAAGCCTTTAATTCCTTCCTTACACACTGATTTGCTGGATCTGATGAAAAATTTGATGGCACGAAGCACTTGAAGCCTGACAAATTAAGTGAAGCTGATAATGTCTCAAAACTGTTAACTTTAGATGTATCAAAAAGTGAAAATCTTCCCTCAATTGAGAAAGTTGATATTGGATTTAGTGCTAAAAAGCTATTAAAAGAAGTGAAGTGCTCATAGAGGGAGAAATTAGAGTTTAAGCTTGAATTTAGGAAACTTGTGACCAGTATGATTGAAAAACTTTGTGAGAAAAGCCCACTAAAATTTAAGTTTGTCCGTGGGGTAACTTGTTTGGACCCAAATATTGTAGTGCAGCAGCCGAGTCTAGGCAAGAAGAGAGTGGAAATTGTGCTCGAAGTTTTACTTAGTGCAAACAGGATTTCAGATGACTGTGCTGAAAAAGCTAATAAACAGTATGCTTCATTGTGTGTAGAAGCTCAATCTGCTTTAAAGTCTCAGTTTGATGAATTTTTAGACAGTCATGATGATTCCATTGGAGTAGACAAATTTTACAGTGCTCTACTTGACAACCAAAAACAATTCGGTGAACTTTGGGATGTAATAAAAATTTGTCTCATTATGTCTCATGGAAATACTTCAGTAGAAGGTGGATTTTCTGTCAATAAGTCTCTTCTTGTGGAAAATCTCCTGGAAGAATCCCTGATTTGTCAGTGAACAGTTTTTGATGCCATTAAAAATGTGGGAGGAGTAGAACACATTGCCATCAATAGAAGGCTTCTTCTTTCTGTAAGAGCCGCCAGACGAAGATATCAGGATTATCTTGAGAAAAAAAAAGTGTTCTTCAAAACGAAGAAGAAAGAAAACTGAAGGAAAAAAGACAAATTGACCATGAAATAAAGGAATTGAAAGAAAAAGACAAAGAGTATGGAAGGAACTAGAGTTGGAAGAAGCAGCATTGCAGGCGAAGATTTCAGATTGGGAAAAGAAGAAAAGACTTGTGTAATATAAAAACAGTGACTGTGTTCCTACTGTAATATTTTTATAGTAACTGTTCTGAATATTGTGTAAGGGTTTGTTTGAGTGTTTATTCAATAAATGTAAAACCATGAAAAAAAGAGTAAACTTAAAATTAAAAAGGTGTGAGTTAGACGGCTATGGGAAAGGTGGAGGCCGATAAAAAAAAAAAAAAAAAAATTGAATGAATCAGTTATTTGGGAAACTTTATATGTCAAACGGAAACACTTTCAAATAATATGTTTCTTAATTATCCAATTCTGTTTTATTTATTATCATGGCATATATATTGAAAAACTCAAATAAACCTATTTGTGTAAAGAAACCATTAAACCATAAACCTATTTGTGTAGGGTCAGGGATATCTTATACATTTGGTCAGGGAAAGTCAGGGAAATCAGGTTGGATAATTCTGTGAACACCCTGGTCTATTAATGCATAAAACCATGTATACCATTCAAATGCAGTAATGTGATTGTACTACAACACCTTAAGCCCACCGCAACAAGTTGTAGGCCTCAGCGTCACTTTTAGGCAGCTTATAGCAAAACTTATGGTTCACCCTTTTCTCTTCCACCATCAGGAAACAACTGCAAAACTAACATGCATGTATTAAAAACTGTGTTATCATTAATCTTGTTTCAAATATAGTCTAATTTGATTGTGTATGGGGGCTGTTGAAAGAGTTCTTGTTCATTTTGCACTGTGTGCAATTCCAAAATACCCACACAGCATTTTCGTTTTTCCCACCAAACCTAGAGGTTTTTGGACATAGGTTATACTCAGGAATCTGAAACACATACTTTAGAAAAAGTGATCAATTGCCTTCTATATGTGTGCAAGAACACAGATGCAAGTGCTCAATCATTCTCTGGAGACATAATTGCACCCCCAAACATGCACTTCATTGTGTCTGCAGTGATGCCTTGCACAGCATGAGTTATATTGTACCATAGACAGCATACATGGGTGTCTTGGTGCATTGTTTGGTACCAACAATAATGTTTATCCCCATGAAACAAGGCCACAAACTGCTGAACAATGTCTGCATATACAGCTGAGGGAAAAAAAGTGGTCCCTTAATTCTCTCCATCTGAAAAGAATGCACCAATTTCCTGCAAGTGGAGCAGGACCTGGTACACTTTGTGTTGGTTTTCAGCAGCCCTTAGATGCATATTTTGAGAATTTATATACCCATTTAAATGAAACAGCCCTCATCCATAAAAAATGTTGTTTCCGGCACTTTGGCATTGCATGTGAACTACTTGAACCAACAGCAGTGGTGAACATGCTGGTCAGGGCCCAACAGACACAGCTCTCATTGTACCCTAACTGGGACTTTTAAACATGTGGCAGCCCTGTGAACAGCTGAATGAGATGCTCCCATTTGCTGTGACAAATGCCACAATGTACAGGAAGATTACAACTCTGATTTAAATGATGTACAGGAAGATTCACCAACTCTGATTTAACAGCTTGTCACCTCCAGCATCATTGTCTGTCTTGCACACTTCTCGTGTCACAAAGAACATTTCACCAGTGCGTGAACAATCTCCTCCTAAAGATTTCAACTCATTGTTGATATGATTTGCACTCAAATATGCCTCCAACAGAGAACTAGTGCTGGTGCCAAAGACTCATTCTCAACTGATTAACATTTACATGGGCATGAAAAGACTTGTGACCTGAACATTACTCAGCATTCTTCTGTAATGCTGCCTGCATGTGCAGCATACAAACACAGATGGCTGTCATTAGCCGTTAATAATGCAATAAATTTTTGAACTTTGAGTGTGGGAACTTTTGAGACACTGTATTATGATCTCAGTTATAGTAGTAACATGTGCTGCTTAAATACTTGTGCTTTTTATTTACACATCTATTGCTAAAATATACAGTGGAAGAAATATTCTTCTCATAATACGTGGCAAATACATCATGATAATTAGCACAGCAATCAGACATCGCTAAATTGACTGTAATTACTGTTTAATATAAACAGTAATTACAGTGTAGAAACTTATATTCACGTGTGAAACAGTAATTATAGTCGATTTAGTGATGTCTGATTGCTGTGTTAATTATCATATTGCTAAAATTGTTGCACATTTTGAAATTGATATGGGAGGAATTTTGAGGTAGTATAAACCATAACATAAATAAAATTTTAAATTACAAGGGAAACTACTGCAACTTTTCATTGTAATCTTTGAATTATTTGCTAATCTGTAGTGCATTCAACAAAAAAAGAACAATGGTTCTCCCTTTGTTAGATTGAGCTACAATTCATTGAGCTATCAATTCCTTACTTTTAAATAGTATCTGTGTACAGAGCACTGTGTTTTGAGTATACCTCTATCCAGCACCAAAGACATACCTGTAGAAACTTAGCACTTAATGTAATACGGGCTACTGTGCTCCACTTACCAGAAATCAAGCTTCTTGCATTTCTACACTTAGCTGTGACTTTCCTTTGCACTCTGATTTTCAAGTTAATGTTGCTCAGTAAGGAAGAGAATATCCAAGCTGTGATTGTTAACTCTTTAGCTTCACTGCTCAAAGATCTTCACCACAAATGTACATCTTCATCAATATTTTTTTTTTTTTTTTTTTTTGTTACAGTAGTTTGGCATTATGAAAGTAAGGAATTTATTTTTTCTAAAATTCCCTTCTGGTCGACAGGTAACTTCATGCCTTCCTTTCAAGTAGTCAAGCTCAACTCTATGAGATAGAATTGTCTTTTTGGGCATAGATATAATCAGGCATGAGATTCTTCTGCAGATTCATGGAATTTCACTTTTATCATCATCATTTAGGTCATGCTTGAGATCAATGCAAAACTGAAGAGAAAGGTTTTGTTTTCTATCACTGGAGGACACAATTCTATCTCTCAAAGTTTTGGAAACAGAAATTAGGTGAAGTGGCGATTTCTCCCATTATTGTAATCCCCCCCCCCCTCCCCCTTCCCTCATAACTTTGCATTTCAGCTTGAAAATGTGGGTAACAATTTTCAAAAACAGAAGTCAGAGCAAAAATGTTCATGGAATTTTTAATTCTGTTTCTCGTAATGTTCTTTCTGCCCTGTATTATTATTAAATAAAATTTTAGTCCATAAATACGGTGAATTTCAGTTTCAAAATGGAGGGAAATTTTCTGAAAACAGAAGTTGGACAGAACAAAGATTTCTCCTGTAATTATATCTCCCTCTCCCCTCCAGTATAGCTGTTGTTTGCATTCCAGCTTGATGGTAAGGAAGGGGAAATTTTCTGAAAACTGGAGTGACAGAGTTGGAAAACTTGATGTTGATGCATGGTATTCAAAAGCATTCATCCTCTCAAAGTTACACCATTTATCTAAAATAGTAAAGGTTTTTGTATCAGACTAAAGGTTCTTGTAGCATGGTGGATAAAATTATAATCGTGAAGTCAGGAAGAATAAGCATCAGAATCTCCTTATTCGGCTATATAAGCTGTGAACTATAAATTTAAGACACAGGGTAAGTCTGCAGTTCAGTTCTCCCATGAAATTGGTTCTTTGGGAGAAGCAGTTGCTATGCAGCTGAATAGTCAGTGTAAGACAAACATAGCTATGGAACTTGCTGAGAAGAAAGCAAGGCTTGCTCACAAGAGGAAACTTGAGTTGATGTTCTGTCGGAGTACAACTAAACAAAACAAGAAAAAATATGTTTGAAGCAATGTCTTTTAAAACCATTTTGTTTAGAATTCAGTAATTTTTATATTGTGAATACAATGGTGTGCTCCAGTTTTATATGTACATAAATAAATTAACTGAAGAATTCATTCTTGTTCATGCTGTGTTATATTCACTCATTCTCACTATGCATTATGATTTTTCACTTGGTTAAAAAGTTCAGCCTTTTTTTTCTTTTCTTTATTAGCTTTATCAGTCAGTGCATGTTCAGCAGAATTTCACTTTTCTCACTGGTGGTAATTAAAGGAAGCAAGACTTAATGTTTCATAAGGAGGTGTAGATTAATGGTCATATAAACTTGTTGAAGTAAATTGTGTATCAGAGGGGTGTTGCTGAAAATGTGCCATCTGTTCAGGCTATACAATGTATATAGTATGCAAAGTTCATATTATCATGTGCACTTATATAAACTTATTTATTAGAGGAGCAGTTTCACTCTGTATTGTAAGCAAAAATAAATTGATTAAAACAGAATTTGTATTTTGCAATAAAGGATTCAGAACAGTTTATTAATTTTCTGCGATACTGCAACTCTACTGAAGAATGGACAGTCACTCTAGGATCCATTTTTTATTGTGTTATTCACATGGTGTTTTAGAAAAGAAAACTTTAGAAATTATATGTAATTTTCTTTCCATTCAAAAGCTCTTGAAGCAAATGCTATATTTTTTCTTTCAGAGTGTCTTTAATTCTGCATTTATTATTGCTAAATATATGTTAGTTTGATACATGAAGTATATAAAAATTTTGTTCATTATTCAAAGTGTTAGGTTTGCCTTGCAATTTATATGTGTGTTCTCCCTTGTAGTTCGCTTGTGGAGCCTTCAAACATGGTCGAATGTTGTTTGCTACAAAGGTCACTGTTTTCCAGTATGGGATGTAAAATTCAGGTGAGCAACAGAATTCCTTTAAGTACTGGGAACCTTTTGGTGCAGTTCATTACACATAAATTACATCCAATACATAAGTAGTATTAAAACTTAAAAAAAAAAACTAAAAAAAAAAAAAAGGAACATTTGATCATGATCATTACACATTTTTCAAAACTGTGTTAGCAAATATGTTAATAGTTCATTGTTGTTTGTCTTTCACTTTAAAATTCAGAACAGTTTTTATGGAACTGATTGTGATGGTTTGCTCTAAAAAAATTTTAATTTCCTTGTTAATTTCTGTTTTGCAGGGGGAAAAAAATTGTAATAGTGTGTGATTTTAAGAAAAGCCTAAATGTCTATTTAATTAGCATATTTTCATGGTATTCCATGTAACCACTTTTTCAGAAAAAAACTTTAAAATTTTCATGTCCCGGAGCGGGAATCGAACTCGCACCTCCTGATTTCCGGTCGAGCATACTGGTCATTACACTACCCAGGACAAGGAAATTCCAACCAACTGAACATAGATATCTGAGGACCTTCAGATTTGCACTAGTCGAAGCTATTCCTGCCCCATCATAGCGTCTCATGCTTCTTTTTCCAAAAGTTAAGTTTTAGGATTCGAAACCTCCTAAAATAATCAGTATTCATAATAAACACATGCATATTTACTCTTTTGTTTCCTTTGGCCCATGAGTCCTATTCCATTTTGTTTTGCCACGTCCGCGATTCAGATAACGTTGAAGGAACCCCCCCCCTCCTGCTATAGAGAAACAAAAGTTCTGTACTAAACGGAACTAATCAAGGGAATGTCACTCAGAGAAACGTACCATTTCTTGCGTGAATTTCTGTTGTAGATGAGATTTAGACTAGACTACATACTTCTGTTATAAATGTAAATGTTTTCTCTTTTACACTTAAATTCAAACAAGGGTAGCCCTCAATCCCCAAATGGGTCATTCCATGTCAAATCAACCAGTGGTCTGAACCTTACATCTCAGAAATTGATTATTTTTGTTACAGTGGTAGTACCAGTAAAGTTGACAAAAACTGTAAAATTTCAGATTTTGTGGGCTCTTAGTTTTTGAGCTATTGACTTTATAAAAAAAAAAAAAGCAAAAATTGCACAAATTTGACAACCTTCTGAAATCTTTAAAAAGCTGTAGATCAAAAACTATTTGATCTACATAGCTCAAATTGGTGTCATTCTTGTCTGTTTTTAATGAGCTTTAATGTGATATGCATAATGACCATGGTATTTGAATTTTGTAATTTTTAAAAATCTCAAAACACCCCTTTTAATTTTTTTGAAAAAAATATTTGTTTCAAAGACATTAATTGACTATTTGTGTGCCAAATTTCATAATGGGACACCAATGTGTTCCCATGAAAATTAATTTTTTTGTATTATAATGTATGCAATATTGACTTCCATGTTAATACTGAAACTATAAACTGAGTGGTTGAGGTTTGAAAGTTACTAATAATCTATTTTATAATTTTTGTAGTACAAATAATATAAAAATGCCTATATTTATCAATTTTAATGATAAAGTAATAATATAGGTTGTACAAAAAATATATTATGGTATATAAATACTGTATATATACATGTATAATATTGTTTATATTTTGACATCTATTTCAGGAATAAAGAAATGATTACTTAAATCATGCCTCATAATACAACAGAGTAATTGATGAGATATGGTAAAGTGTTTCAATCAGTTTTACACAAGTCGCAACAGAAAAAGAACAAGTCTCAACAGGAATAGCTAGCCCTACTTTGTTGTAACCACTTGATTGTTTACTGCAATCTTCAGTCAGTTGTCATTTGTGCAGTGTTCAGTGAAATTGCTGTGTTTTATACTCTCAAAGTGTTGCTTTTAAAGTGAATTAATTGAAGTTAATTGTTTTTAAACTAATGTGGTTGATAAAAATGGTTTAGTTTATTATGAATATTCTCTCTATATATATTATTTCGATATTAAGATCTTTTTTACATGAAAGCTTTGTGGATCGTATTTGTTTTGTGAAACTTTTACATCCTAAAAAATTGTTGTGTCTCAGCAAACATACTAAATTACAGGTAGTCCATTTATAGTTGTAAAGAATTGAAAAAGTATAAGCCAGCTACATTAAAAAATGGCAGGTAATCAAAACAGGAAATGTTGGACTACGTTTTGGGTCAAATGTTGTAACACTTGTAATGTAGAGAAACATCCCAAATCAGGTAAAAATACTAGAAATGTAACAGAATGGATGTCTGAATATGAAGATTTCATACTTGATAGATGAAAATGAGGAACGTAAGTTTGCTGTCTGTAGTACGATAAGTTAAAACAAATCCCTAAAACTGCCGAATAAAACTCAATTTATTTACAATTTTAAAAACCTATTTACATAGGTAAGCACTTTCGGGGCTCACATGGCCCCATTTTCAAGCCCAAAAGCCAAGAAGGATGTGCTCTTTAAATTTAGGGATAGAATTGGGCATGCAAATATGTGATAGATGTAGGAAACAACTTTCTAGAAAGAATAAGAACCAATTCGACCAGGCAGATGAGGATGTTTTGCTACGCACTAGCAAAGGTGATGAAGATGATACATTTTTTTATTCAGAAACATCAATAGATTACCTAAACAAATCCCTAGAGCTTATTGGTGAGTCACCTTTTAAAAAGAAAAAAATGCAAGTAGAAACTTACACTACAGAAAAAACTGAGAAAATAAAAACAAGTCTAGAAAAGCATTTCATACCTTCTAAAGAAACAGAACCTGAAGTAGAAGATGAAAACAAAGTAGAGTCAAAAATGTTGGAGCAGCTAAAGCATAAGTTTTCTCAAACTTCAAAACAGAGTGAGAAAATAACAATTTTAATTTTACCATCCAGCTGGAGTTGCCAAAAAAATGAAGACGAGTTTGGAGTCAGCAACTATATAGCCCGTTCAGTAAAAAAATTGGTGAGAGAAAAGGGTATTCTGTCAACTCCAAATCCAAAGCCTGGGAAAACATTGAATGAGAGAACTACTCAGTTGGTGTAGATTTCTACAATGGAGATGATGTTAGCAGAATGATGCCAGGAAAGAAAGACTTCGGATAAGGGCTCAAAAATTTAAGCACAAAAAAAAGTTTAATTTTGGCTAATCTAAGTGAAGTTTATCAATTTTTTAAACAAAAACATTCATCTTATCACATTGGATTTTCTAAGTTTTGTGAGCTAAGGCCTAAGAACTGCATCTTAGCTGGTAAAAGCAGAACACATACAGTGTGTTCTGTACTGTTCATCAAACTTATGAAAAATGGTGCAGGACTCCAAAATGTTGTGTTGGGAGAGGATGACACACCATTAAAATCGTACCATAGTTGTCTGGTCAAAATCATGTGCAATCCACCTGCACCAAATTGCTACATGAATGAATGTAAAGAGTGCCTTGGGCTCACGCCATTAAAAGAAGCTCTAACTAAAAAATTTGAGGATGAGCTGATTGATGAAGTAACTTATAGGCAATGGGTTACAGTGGACAGATGTACAATGGAAGCAGTGATTAAAAGTAGTGATTATTTCATTGAAGATTTTATGGAAACTCTCCTAAAACTTAAAACTCACTCTTTTATAGCAAATCGACAGAAGGAGTACTATATGGATTCTAAAGACAATTTAACTGATGGCCAAGTGGTTATTAATTGTGATTTTGCAGAAAACTATTCATTTATGCTGCAGGATGAAGTCCAATCATATCACTGGACCAGTAACCAAGCCACACTGCACCAAAGAAAAAATCACACATCTACAATATGTTTTCATCTTTTCATCTAGACTCTTTGGAAAACATAAAGGCAACTGTATACAGTTGCCTTTTATGTTTTCCAAAGAAAGTTGATTTCAATCCTAAAACAAACTTTACCTTTCAACCTTGAGAAAATTATACTTTTCTGATGGCAGCTCATCACAATATAAGAATAGGAAAAACTTCCACAATTTATGTCTCCACAAAACAGATTTTGGAATTAAGGCAGAGTGGCAGTTCTTTGCTACTTCACATGGCAAGAGTGCGTGTGATGGACTTGGCAGTACTGTTAAAAGACTTGCTGCTAAAGCAAGTTTACAAAAGCCATATGATGACCAAATTTTGACTCCAAAACATTTATACGATTTTGCTGTTCACAACATTCCAGGCATAGACTTTGAGTACTGCACAGTTGATGAGTATGAAGAAGTTGAAAGAATACTGTTGCCACGGTTCAATAAATCTAAAGCAATCGTGGGTACTCAAAAATTTCATTCTTTTTGTCCAATTTCTGAAAATCAGCTTCTTGTTAAGCATTATTACTTTAGTGAACATCAGTTTACTGAATGTGTGACAGCAATAGACTCTATCACACCAACAGACTTAGCAAAAATTGAAAATGGATTTGTTACTGTAGTCTATGACGATTCTTGGTGGCTTGCATGCATTCTTGCAAAGAATAAGGTTACAAGTGTGTATAAAGTAAGCTTCCTACATCCTAAGCGACCAGCTTCTTTTTTTTTTTTTTTTATCCACAACCGAGTGATGTATTGATTGTGCCAGGTGAGACCCTTTTGAAAAAAGTAGAGCCTGTTACCTCAACTGAGGGAGTTTATTCTCTTAGCAAAGAAGAAATGAAATTGCCTTCACTTAGTTTGGAAAAGTACTTATCTTAAAATTCTTGAAGTGAGGTTTTTCAAAGTATGACTGTAAATAAATTTCAATTTTGAGTGACATATGTGAAAAATTAAATGTGTAGCAAATAGTTAAAATTAAATAGAACATATGTGCGCTGAATGTTTGAAACAACTGGTTCATGAATTATGTACAAAAAAAAATTGTTAAATTGGATCCAGGTGTTAGAAGTGTTCTTTTCTCTTAACAACTACAGCCTGAAGCTTCAAATTAAATAGAAGCCAGCCAATACAATATTTATATCTTATGTCAAGGAACTTTACTGAACTGCTCATTAATTACTAACACCAGATCTCCACTGAGGACAACTTGAAGTTGATTATGGTAAGCTAATTTTACACAGAGACTATAGGTTAATTTCTTTTTGCAAATCTCTTCATTGTTTAGGCTAATTCCAAAATAGACCTTGTATTTGTATATATACTCTATAGTAAAAAAATGTGATAACAAGCATGACTTCAATTTGCTATTACCTGATATTAAAACTGATAAATATGAAAGGCATTTTCATATTATTTGTGGTACAAAATTATAAAATAGATTATTAGCAACTTTCAAACCTCAACCACTCAGTTTTTAGTTACGGTATTGACATGGAAGTCAACAAATTGAGCGAACTTCACGTACATTAAAATACCAAAAATTTTATTTTTATAGGAACCCATTGGCGTCGCATTATGAAATTTGGCACACAAATAGTCAATTAATGTCTTTGAAACATACATTTTTTTCAACAAAAATTAAAAGGGGTGTTTTTGAGATTTTTAAAAATTACAAAATTCAAATACCATAGTCATGTTGCATATCAAATTAAAACTCATTAAAAACAAAAGAGAATGACACCAATTTGAGCTCTTTAGGTCAAATACTTTTTGATCTACAGCTTTTTAAAGATTTCAAAACATTGTCAAATTTGTGCGATTTTTGCTTTTTCTAAAGTCAATAGCTCAAAAATTAAGAACCCAAAAAATCAGAAATTTTGAATTTTTTGTCCTCTTCATAGGTACAATGAATAAGCAAAAAATCTTAAAAATCTGAATCCTAAAGGCTCAAAAATGTTTTTTTATTGGATGATTTGACAAGGAATAACCCAAATACGTAAACAAATACTTTGAATTTCTTCATCTCTGCTGTGGCAATGAATAGTGCCAGAAATTCGTTTTGTCTTTGAGAAGCTGAAAGCACTGTTTATTTAAACATTGCTTGGAAAGGAAAGAGCCACATGTTTTCGTCATTGAATCCAATGAAGTTGGAACAGAATTTGATTTCTACCTTAAAAGAAATAAACTGTCCCATTTCAGATTCTCATCTTACAGCTTGACTTGTTTACTTCAGCTATAATTAATCAGTGCATCCAGTGGGGGAGTTTTGTTTCCCTCAGTGACCTTCGCCATCTGCATATTTCATAAGTCACTCTTTGTTTTATAAGATAAAAAGGCTTTTTTAATGCAAGAGCAGCAAAATGCTAAACCTTCCAGTTCAGTCCCAGCCCAAACCCAAAATTTTTGACTTAACTGATAGATAAAAAAGCCCTGCCCATGCACACACCTCTACCTTTTCATTCACTTTCAAAACTGGCAACTTTAAATTTCTGTATCTGTAAAATCTGTAAAATTTACCTAACAAAAAATTACTCAGAAACTCACTTCTTGTTTTAAAAGGTGTGTATTTGAACATTTCTTATATATATTCCATTTTGTCTTCATAAATTATCTTACGTGTTTTAAGTATTTATTGTTCAATTGCACATGTATTGATAGATTTTTTATTTTTTCGTTTCTTTTTTTTTTTCATCTTAGCCCACATGGATACTATTTTGCTTCATGTGGCCATGATAGAACTGCAAGGCTATGGGCAACTGATTTCCATCAGCCGTTAAGGGTCTTTGCTGGACATGTGTCTGATGTTGATGTAAGTGTTTTTTCTTTTCTTTTCGTTTTTTATCTGCAATTTTAATTGTATGATTCTTTTACATGTTTAAAGTGTTTGCTCATTAGGATAAAATATTCTGAAAGTATGTCTGAAATTTAATAATTCAGAATATAAGCTGATTCTTTTTATGCTACAGCAGTTCTGTTAAAAAAAAAAAAAAAAAAAAGGAACAGAAAGGCAAAGATGCAGCAGAATTTTTTTCTAAATTTTAAATCACTATTTAGTTACACTTTTACAGAAATTATCCTCAACTTTGTATCACTATTTATGGACGGATGATGTTCATATTGGGTCTTTGCATAATTATTGGCTGATGCAGGCAAGGGGAATTTGCATAGCCAGTTACGAGGGACGCCTCGTAGAAGAAACTACCAAATGCCCCTGCAAAGTGAATTGGTTCAGTCCACGTGTATAAAACGGTATTTCAGACAGATCTCAGCAGTTTGGTACGTGATGGAACAACGTGACGTGAGATTAGTGATTTTGCACGCATTCAAATTTGGCCAGAATGCATCCGAAACAGTCGCAAATGTTAATAGAGCGTGGGGTGTCGACACGACGAGTGACAGAACTGTCTGTAGGCTGTTTTCCAAGTTCCGTGCCGGTGATGTTGCCATCGACCATAAGCCAGGAGCCAGTCATCTGGTTGTGTGTTAAGGCAGAAAGTGGAAGAAAAACCAACGTCCACAGTATGTGAGCTCAGTGCCAAACTTGTCGTATCACAGGGTACGCACGGGTGCTTGAAAACCTAGAAAGTCCTTGAAAATCATGATAATGTTTTCAAGTTCTGGAATATCCTGGAAAAACTGTGTTTTTTTTAAAGCTGTCTTGAAAAGCCTTGAAATTTGAAATTAGTGCTTAAAAAATAGGTTTGAATTTCTTTCAGAAAATCAGTGTTACATCTTTTTTAGCACGTCTTTTGTAAAAAGATCATGCCAATGTTATCGGTTTGTCCGCCTGCCCGTCTGTCCTTCTATCTGTTCGTCTATCTGTCTGCCTGTGAACACCATATCTTCGGAACTATTAGTCCGATTTGGAAAAAAAATTCTGCATTGGGAAGCTTAAAATGTACAAAAGATTATCCTTGCACTTAGTTTTTGTTTTACTGTGCACAATTTCGCCGCTAGAGGACATAAATACAGAAGATATTGAATTCAAAATATATTTTATTTCATATATTTGCTTCTTAACATCCGATTGGAAAAATTCTTTTACCTTTTGATTCCATTTATGGCGAAGACTATTTTAACTATAGTCACTCTTTCAAGTTACGCAAAGATTTTCCGCTAAGGGGCATAAAAGTAAATAACGTTTTCCACGATTTCTCTGCTTCTAAACCCCCAATTTTTGAAAAATTCTTACTGAACCGCATACAGCTCCTGATAGGAAATGTTTGCATATAATTTCTAATTTTTGGTAAGGAATGGTTTGGCCACCAGGGGGCATAAATGTTCTTTTCTGCTTCTGATGTATTTGCAGCAAAATCTGAGCTTCTAAAATCTCGATTGAAAAAATTCTTTCATGGACCCATACCACTCATGCCGACAAACCTTTTCGGAATATTTTCTTCTTAAAATAATGTATGGTTTCTCCATCAGAGGGTGTAGATGTATATCTTATTTTTGTCTATATCTCTGCTTCTAAGAGTCCGATTTGAAAAATCCCTTCATTGCCGGATAGCATTTTGGGTGCGAGATGTTTCTCATATATATTCAAAATTTTCAGGTAATTCATTGACTTTCCACTAGGGGCATAAAGGTAAGATTGTGTTTTCCCCAATATCTCTACTTCTAAAACTCTGATTTGAAAAACTCTTCCTATATCGGATACAGCTCCTCGTGGGAAATGTTTTGCATCTAATTTTTAACAGTTGGTTAAGAAGAGTTTGGCTATTTCTTCTTCAATATATTTGCAACAAAATCTGAGCTCTTGAAAACTCAATTGATTTTTTTTTTTTTTTTTTCCATGGACCAATACCACTCACATTGAACAAACAACCTTTTGAGAATACTTTCTTCTTAAAATAATGCATAGTTTTTCCACCAGGGAATGTAGATGCATATCTTGTTTTTGTCAATATCTCTACTTCTAAGAGTCCGATTTGAAAAAAAAAAATTATCCTGGTTAGCAATAACTCTGGAAAATGTTTTTCATATAATTTCAATTTTTTTAAATGCACAAGTCTGCCACCAGAGGGCTTAAGTTTATGTTTCCATTTACAGCAATATCAGTGGGACTAAAAATCCGACTGAAAAACTTCTTTCTTTCTTTGGTCAGATACAACTAACTATGCAAAAACTCTGTGTGCCTATTTTCTTCCCAAAATAATGCACAATTTTTCTGCTGGGGTCGCCAATTTTTAATCTGTTTTCTCAATGTTTCTGTTTCTACATGTGCGATTTAAAAAATTCTTTCAACACCAGATGCCACTTACCTTGTAGAACACTTTAGGCTAATATATGAAGAATTTTGTTGTTCACAGTTCTTTTGCTAGGTGGTGTTTTTGTACTTCAGTTTGCAGCTGTATTGCTGCTACTAAAAACCCTATTGAGAAATTTCTTCTTTATTGTATGCCATTTGCTACAATAGAGATGTGGGGCATTATCTTCTTTAAATAATGCAAAGATTTCCCACTAAGGACTAAAAGGTCGACCCCCCCCTCTACTTTCAGGAAATGTATTTGAAAAATCCTTTTTCTTTAGCGCAGCTTTTTCCATGAATATTTTTCACCTATTTTCAACTTTTCCATTATTCTCAATTCTTCTGCTAACAGGCATAGACTTAATCACGTTTCCTTCTATATTTCTTATTTTAACTGATTAGACGTGTGCCCTCCCAATTCTTAAATTTTGGATCTGCCCTTGCTTTGTTTTATGAGAATTTCAATTTTTATCAATAATAGACTGATTACATGGGAAGATAGTACAGAATAGTGATGAATTAATCATTTTCAGATTGAGGGAAAGGATTTTCTGAAATAGGCCTTGTGACAATTGCACCACCATGATTCAGTTTGGCATTATTGGGTAATTTTCCAATTAAAAACATTGAGAAGAATAAAAAGGCAGCTGTCTAAGCATGTAGAAAACCAACCCAAAACGTACAATTAGAATTTTACTACTAAAAGGCATATGAGATAAAAACAAGATCTTTCGCAACAGGCGCCCTGTGCGTCATCAGGTTAAAAGAACTGGCGCTAGGAGAACACACACACTTAATAAATAGGTAGTCCCCAAGACAACAGTGATCCTGGTGAGTGACATGATATCCGCATCACAACTCGGTTACAGCGAGAAACAAAGCTAAGAAAGAAAACACCAAATAGATTACAAATACATATTCACCGAAGTGAAAAATAAGCACAAGGTCCGTTATCAACCCCCGCAATAGGGTACTTCGCACGGCATAAAAAATTAAATAAGCGAATCCACGGTGCACGTACATGTGCAGGTAAGTCATCGTTACAGCATACGTCCTTAAAAACGTCAATATACAAACTTTCGGCGAAGAGAGTCATATGCCTACCTCTGGTCTTAAGTAATAAATAAGTCTCAGACCAAGAGGGCAAATGAGTTCCAGACTTAACCAGTCGTGCAAGGGCAGTAGTAGTTGATCCAGTCTTTACAGTGTACTGATGTTCAGTCACTCTAACTCCCAAATTACGAAGAGTGGATCCTATGTACCATGAATTAGGAGCAGCAGCAACGTCGGTCTTCAAGGGCACACAGTACACGCCCCACTGTTCTTGAATGGGTTTGGGCTCACGATCCTTCCTAAGCATGCTCCGAAGGTTAGAGGCCACATCACCAAAATCTTTTGTGTTTTTTGCACATTCTCCATAATGCATTTGTAACCGGTGGAAGGAAAGACGTTGATCCCACATAAGTAATCTGCTCGCGCTCAACACACAACAAAGACGAATTACCTCTCCTATGCCGAGCACACAACTTTTTCACAATACCAACATCATACCCATGTTCCATCACAATGGTTTAAATAAAAGAAGTTCTTTATCCCGAGCAGCAATGCACGAGGAATGGGTATACGTTCTATTCACCAAAGCCCGAATAGCTGCAAGTTTATATCTAGCTGGGTGGAAAGAGGCATGTGGAATGATATCAAAAGAACCAACGGCCTTCCGATACATTTCAAAAGTCAAATAATCCTTTTTAACATGTCTGGTGATTAGAAGGTCCAAGAAAGGGATTTTAAAATTTTCCTCCCATTCTATCGTCAGGTTAATAGTAGGATATGTAGACGTCAAAAGGCTTTTTATTAAAACCATTGTGATGGAACATGGGTATGATGTTGGTATTGTGAAAAAGTTGTGTGCTCGGCATAGGAGAGGTAATTCGTCTTCGTTGTGTGTTGAGCGCGAGCAGATTACTTATGTGGGATCAATGTCTTTCCTTCCCCCGGTTACAAATGCATTATGGAGAATGTGTAAAAAGCACAAAAAAGATTTTGGTGATGTGGCCTCTAACCTTCAGAGCATGCTTAGGAAGGATCGTGAGCCCAAACCCATTCAAGAACAGTGGGGCGTGTGCTGTGTGCCCTTGAAGACCGACGTTGCTGCTGCTCCTAATTCATGGTACATAAAATCCACTCTTCGTAATTTGGGAGTTAGAGTGACTGAACATCAGTACACTGTAAAGACTGGATCTACCACTACTGCCCTTGCACGCCTGGTTAAGTCTGGAACTCATTTGCCCTCTTGGTCTGAGACTTATTTTACTTAAGACCAGAGGTAGGTATATGACTCTCTTCGCCGAAAGTTTGTATATTGACGTTTTTAAGGATGTATGCTGTAACGATGACTTACCTGCACATGTACGTGCACCGTAAATTCGCTTATTTAATTTTTTATGCCGTGCGAAGTATCCTATTGCGGGGGTTGATAACGGACCTTGTGCTTATTTTTCACTTCGGTGAATATGTATTTGTAATCTATTTGGTGTTTTCTTTCTTAGCTTTGTTTCTCGCTGTAACCGAGTTGTGATGCGGATATCATGTCACTCACCAGGATCACTGTTGTCTTGGGGACTACCTATTTATTAAGTGTGTGTGTTCTCCTAGCGCCAGTTCTTTTAACCTGATGACGCACAGGGCGCCTGTTGCGAAAGATCTTGTTTTTACCTAATATGCCTTTTAGTAGTAAAATTCTAATTGTATATTTTGGGTTGGTTTTCTACATGCTTAGACAGCTGCCTTTTTATTCTTCTTGATATTTTTAGCATGCAACTTTTATGATTAAAAACATTGAAAAGAAAATGATGAAAGATGTAAATGGATTAGTGTGGTTTGTAAAAAACCACACTAATCTATTTACATCTTTCATCATTTTTAGTACTTAAAACCAAAATTGCTTTAAAAAATAATTTGGCCATGATACTGTAAAGCATAATAATCTTCCTGGAATTTTTTTGTATTTGTCCTGAAAAAGGCCTGGAAAGCCCTTGAATATTTTCCCCCAAAAGTGTACGAACCCTGGTATCAGCAGTGACAGTTTCCAGACACCTGGCAGCTATGGGCAAGGTTAAAAAACTGAATACCTGGGTTCCACATGAACTCACCAAACAGCAGCAGATACGGCGTCTGGAAACATCATTGCCCCTCCAGGCTAACGCTCACTTTCCTCACAGGGAGCACTAGAGGCTAGTGCTCCCTTTCTGCATTGGTTCCTTATGGTTGATGACAAACGGGTGCCTTATGACAACAGGAAGCGAACAGCGCAGTGGCTCGATAAAGGGGAACCACCCAACACATGTCCAAACCTGAGTTACACCACCAGAAGGTTCTGATCTCTGTGTAGTGGACTGCCAAGACTGTGGTTCATTATGAGTTTTTGCCGCGAGGTCAAACAATCACAACAGACGTGTACTGCCATCAGCTGGATGAATGCCACCAGAAGTCATGCAACAAACAACCATCACTTGTCAGTCGTTTGGGTCCCATACTGCTTCAGGATGGCGCATGACTGCATGTATCTACTGGAAGCATGCAAAAAATCAACGCCTTTGGGGTATGAGGTCCTCTTTCATCCTGCTTATTCACCTCACTTGGCCCCCTCAGACTTTCACATGTTTTGCCATTTGGACCACTTCTTGAGGATCAAAAGGTTCACTAACAACGATGCTGTGATTCATGCCGTTAGCGCTGTCTTGGACCACTGTGATGCCAGTTTCTGCCACTGTGGCATTTTTGCACTGAAAACACATTGGGCACAGTGACAAGAGCAGATATTTTTCATAATAAAACGTATTTCATTGTCTGTTACTGCTGTTTGTTTGTTTTTTCTGTAGGGGGAGGGAGGCAGGGATAAATATTAGGAAATAATTTTACCTTAATGTTCGTACTTTCCACAATATTTATTATTGTTATTATTTATTTAAGATGAACCTTTTGTGTTTTCTGTAAGGGCATAGTAGAATATGTTTTGCCTTACATACACTGGTTGCTTTCTTCACCAGCAGTACTACCCTAAACTTTAAGATTGCATTCTTGTCATCTCTTCGGGCCTTGAGTTTTCTTTTTTTATGTTTTGAAACACATTACATTTCAAGTTTAAAAAATATTTGAACATAATATTTAGCCTTTATGTATTTTTAATCGAAAGCAGCAGCAATTGGCAATGCTGAAAACCCACGCACATAAAAAATTTCAGCATTTCTGACATGGGACTTCCAGTACTCTCACTTGCTAAAGCCACAAAATTTCGAAAAAATGTGCAAAATGTTTCCTTAAAATTTCCTAGAACCACCAATCAGGAATACTTTTCTAATGACCTGCGATCAGGGAAATTTTCTTAGAACCAGCGATCAAGGAATTTTTGTAATGACCACCAATCGAGGAAATTTTCCGGCCGCCCCGGTGGTGCAGTGGTCTAAGGCGCTGGCCTCTGATCATTCGTCCGTGAGGGGTCCGGGCTCGAATCCCGGTGAGGCATGGATGTTGTGTTTGTCTTACGGCACTGGCTCTCTCCCTTCCCTGGAACCAGTTACCCTAAATTAAGGACGGGCGACTGCTTATAGCCCATTGAGTTGCTCACGGTGGTCGTTAAACCTCCAATCAAAAAAAAAAAAAAAAAAAAAAATTCCGAATGACCACTCATTAATGAAATTTCCTGTATGACCACCAATTGGGGAAATTTTCATAACGACCATCTATCAGAAAAATTTTCCTTGCCGATTGAGGATATGTTCCTTATGACCTCCAATCAGGGAAATTTTTGTAACAAGCACCGATTGAAGAAATTTTCCTAAGACCACCGATGGAAATTCTCCTAATGCCCACCAATCAGGGAATTTTTTCGTACGACCACCGATGGGGGAAATTTTCTTTGGACCACCTATAGGGGAAATTTCTCTTACGATCACCTATCAGGGAAATTTACCTTACGACCACCAATCGGGACCATCAATACTGAAAATTTTCTGTAGGACCACCAATTAGGTAAATTTAACCAACTACTAGCAATTGGATAATTTTTCTAACCACTCACTAGGGAAATGTTCCTAACGACCACTGATTGGGGAAATTTTCCTTACGGTCACCGATCGGAAAAACATTTCTAACACTGATTGGGGAAATTTTTCCAATGACCACCGATCAAGGAAATTTTTATTTGGACCACCAATTGAGGAAAATTTTCTGACAACCACTGATCAGGGAGTTTTTTCTATCGACCGCTGATTGGGAAAATTTTCCTTATGACCACCAATTGAAGAAATTTTTCTAACGACCACCGATTGGGGAAGTTTTCATTACGACCACCTATCAGAAAAATTTCCTGATGACCACCGTTTGGGGAAATTTTCCTTATGCCCACTGATCGGCAAAAAAATTTTAATGACTGCCAATCAGGGAAATTTTTCTTATGACATTTCATTGGATGACACACACACACACACACACACACACACATGCTATTTAAGAAATGATAAATGTCTGGGACATTACTTTGTGGCTCCACTATTTCATGGTGTAGTAGAACAGAATTCTTAATGTATCATCAATTTTCAACATTCTGGTTTTAAATGGATGCTTAATTCATGAGTTTCATACTGAAGCACTGCTCAGATTCTTAGTTGTGAGGATTTTGTTTACTCTAGAGAATCAGGATTTTTATAGACAGAAAGTCTTCAAAAGAGAAATTGTGAAGTCCATCCATCCTCTTTTTGCCTAGAAGTAGAGCTCCTGTTTTTAACTCTACTGACTTAATGCTACCATACTACCAAGGCATAGCTCATGGGAGTGGGTGAAGGAGATTCTGTAGCACAACTTGCTTGCTGAGCATTTCATGTACTTCAGAATTATTAACTGAGCAATCAGATATCCTTGCATATATGTACTGTTCATCACTTAACAGCAATCAAGGATGTTTTGTTGCTGAGTTAATAATTCTGACGTACTTCCATGTATGTTTAAGAGAAGAATATTTCTTCCACAGAATTTATTTCATGTACTCCCTTTCTATTTCTTTTCTATCTCCACTAGCACACCAAGATTCCACTGCACTGTTACAATTTCATCCTATATGCTTCTGTTTCCATTCCTCCATTCCAGAACATTGCACAGCAGGTTTTTTCTGCCTCATTAAACATGGAATTTCATTAAATTTTGTCACTTCACTTGTTAAAATTGGTCATCTTAGCCATTCTCTCCCTTGTTAAATCCAGGAATTTAATTAAATTTTATTTCCTAAAAACAATCAAATTAGCTTCAAATCAACATTATACCAAACAAAAGTTTTTGTTTTTGCTCATTATGTCTGTGATTTTGCAAAATGTGTGCTCATTATAAGCAGGTTCTACTGTATACACTTATAAAAAGTTCTTTGTGGGCTTATGAGAAAATGTTTACCAGTCTTGAGCTCATGATGATATGCCTTTGGGTGTGGCAAACATTTCCATTAAAAAAGTTGTGTGTTTCGGTTTTCTGCCTCAAAGCTTACAATTCCTGCTCTATCCTAATTAGTGGACCTCAGATTGTGTGAGGTATACAGGGTTTGTATATAAATTCTGCAATTTAAGCAACCTCCAAGAAAGTTTTGCCTTTTGGACTTTTTTTATATTTTCCATTGCTCATTTAGTGAGTGAAAGGTGAACTTTTAAATCCCCCCCCCCCCCTCCAAATTCACATTTTCCTTTGTTCTCCAAAAGTTATTTTGAATTAACCTTTCTCAGCTGATATGCACTTGGTTTTCTTCTGATGGGGTGAGCAACAGGCGTGATTGGATGAACATTGTCACATGCCTCATATTGGTTCGGAGAAGACCCTGACACTCAAAGTGCTACAGATTCTTCATGGTCACTACATACAGGGTTCGCACAGTTCCTGGAATACTGGAAAAACCCTGGGATTTGATTTTCATTTTTTCTTCCAAAATAAAAATAATAAAATTGGTCAAAATGTTTGGATTGATATCTTCATTATGTTCTATCCGGAGCTCCTTCTGGCTTCTGCTCGCGATGACATCACTTCCATGGAGTGTGGAAATGTGATGTCATCTGGTGATGTTGCAGTGCAAGATTTTTGAGCACCATGTTTCCAGCAACCTTGGTTTGTAGTAGAGCAGTTGAGTGCAGTTTGAGTCACAACAGCATGTGGAAACCTTCCTGCCAGTCCAAGATTTCCCTTCCTTCTATTGGGTTGTCGGAAAAGTCATGACGTATTTTAGCCATGTTTTGCAAATGTCATTTATTGACAGAAAGAACAAATATCAATCAATGATATAATGCCCGTTTTGTTCGATAACCTTTTGCCATCTTTCAGTGAGCTGCAGAATGCCTCGTCCATAGAAGGACCTGTCTTTCGTAGCGAAAAACTGTACATGGTGCTAATTTACAGCCTCATCTGAATTGAACGTTATACCATGCAAGGACTGTTGAAGAGAGCGAAAACAAGTGGAAGTCTGACGGTGCAAGGTCAGGCGAGTATGCTGGGTGTGGCAACACATCCCACCCAAGCTCCAATAATTTTTGGCTGGTGATCAAACTTGTGTGTGGTCTTGCACTGTCGTGATGGAACACAACACCTTTACGATGAACAAGCTTTGATTGTTCTGGATGATGGATTCGTTCATACTGTCCAATTGACGACAGTACACATTCGAATTGATTGCTTGGTTCCGTGGTAGGAGCTCGAAAAACATGACACCTTTAAAATCCCACCACACTGAGACCAAAACCTTCCGCTGATCAATGCCTGCTTTGGATGTCGTTTGAGACGAAGTAGCACGTTGGGACCAAGACCGTTTTCACAGCACAATGTTGTACACAATCCACTTTTTGTCACAAGTTATCAGTCGCTTCAAAAACGGATCATTTTCCTCACGTTTAATAAGCATATCGCAGATGTTTATACGCGCTGTCAATTGAGTTTCTTTGAGTTCATGAAGAGCCCACACATCGAGCTTGCTTACATGTCCCAGCTTCTTCAGGTGGTCGTGAACGCTTGAATGATGGATGTGCAATGTGTCTGGAATCTTTCGTGTCGTGTAACGTGGGTTTGACTCGATTAATGCCTTGATTTGGTCGTCGTCAACCTCAGTGGGCCTCCCGGACCAAGGAGCATCGTTGAGGTCAAAATCACCAGCACGGAATTTTGCGAACCACCACTGGCACTGATGTTCTTGTAGAGCATTATCACCGTACACTTTATGCAACTTTTCACAAGCTTGACGTGCGTTCTTCCCTTTACAGAAGTAAAACAGTCAAATATGACGAAAATGCACAGTTTAGTCTTCCATCTTCAACTTGATGTCAAATGTCCGCAAATCGACCAAATCGCTCACTATTCCTTTTAGACTGCAGCTAGAACTGGCACCTGTCGAATGCAGAGGTGCCAGTTCTAGTGATAACAGAGCTGCGCATTCCTCTAGTACTTCCAAAACCGCCCAACCGCCATCGGGTGCTGCCGAAATACGTCATGACTTTTCGAACCCAGTAGCATGCGCTTTCCTCACTGAAGGAGATTAATATCTGGCCTCCATGCAGCTTATGTGCATGGGAATAAATGACAACAGAGTAAGGAATATTTGCTGCCATGACATAATATTTTGTATTTTAACTATTGTGCAAAGTTCTAGATTGTCTCACATAAACTTCATACATAGGAATTTTTATACGGGGAAATTTTGCCAGTTCTCTGAAGTTGCAACCCACACTGAACATTCTATGACAGCAAAATCCATAGGATTGATAAGAATTAATGCATAGTAAATTTCACCCCAATCTGGGATATATAAAGCATAGCACTATAATTCTAGCAGAAATTTAACCTCCCGGAAAATTTTGATGTACTTCTGGAAAGTCATGAAATTTATTTTGTGTGTATAAACCCTGTATGGAAATCATTGGTCTGCTATGGAGTACACGAAACAGAATATATGGAAATCAAAAGTTCGTGAAATAATGTCATTCAACATCTGTGTAAAGGTTATTTTCAGGTATGTAGCATTTATTAGACATTTTTGGGATTGTGTATTAGATTTTTTTAATACTGTGCCATTTTTTCAATGCTATTTCAATATTTATTGGAAGTCTCCATGCTGTCTGCTGCCTGATATTGTTTGGAACCATTGAAAATTATATTGTTCTAGCAAGGGTCAGAATGTTCTGTGATTTTTTGGAACTTCGAATTTTTTCTCTGTTACTTTTTTTTATTATTATTTCTCTTCCTGATTATATTCTTAATTTTTGTAGTTTTCTGATAATGTTCCTCATTTTTTATATCTTTCGTAATAGTGAAAAAGTGCAACTTTGTATTTTTTAAGAATTTTTTCTAATGAAATGCGCGTTTTTATATTTCTAATAGGTAACATCTTTTTCAAAACTAATCAGTAGATCAAGCATCCCCCCCCATGCGAAATTAAATTTCAAAAACATTATTAATCTGTCACTTATGAAATATGAGCCATTTCTGTGACCCATAAAAGTAAATTGTTTTCTCAACAGAGTGAACAGTGTAGTACTGATTTTTTATGTTTGATTTTGTTTTAAACATGTGGGCAAGCATGTTTTCTTTGTCCAAAACGAAATCATGTTTCAAAAAGCTGCTGCTTGGTCACCATGCACAGAAAACAACTGTATGGAATACGGAAGCTGGTGATGAAAAGTTGAAGTTCCGATTTTGAACTTCAAATTTTTCAAAACAAAAGGGAAAATGTTTGCACTTTTTGTCTGTTGATATAGCAAGAAGTTAAACTTCACAAATTTTAAAGTTCTGATATCATCAGCTCCTCGAAAACTCCTGAAAAACTTCTTAAATGGACTTCCAAAAACCAGTACGAACCCTGGGTAGATTTGAATTCGTGGACCACAGATGAATTCATGTCAGATTTAAATGTGAAATGCTCAATGACTTGAGTGGTATTAATTCATAAAAAATTTGTTTTCTTGTGGTTTCAGTAGAAAGAGAGAAAGAAAAGACACCAAAGGAGCTTATCCTCCCCCCCTTCCCCGTATATTAACTTGCTCATTCTTGGATATGCAAGTGGGCCTCTAATCTGAGACACTCAGAATATAGTTTATCAATAGTTGTGGGGCGATCATTGCTTAACCATACCTTATTCCCATGTCTTCAGTTAAATTGAACTGTTATAGTTTTTAACTGTGATGTTCAGATTTACAAATAATAAGTTTTTGATCACTCTCACTCAATTGTACAGTATGCTTGAGCTATACCAAATATTCTATATTCCAATAGAGTTAATTACTTCCCCCAAGACATGCGCACCTTGCTAAAATGCTGGAACTATTTAGAAATTATAAGTTTTTAAATAAAATAACAAAATTGGAACTATACATAAGGTACTTTGATGACATTCCTATTTTCTCAGATTCACAACAAATAACTGATGAGTTCAGATCAAATGCTAATATTTTTGTTAATGAAATGCAACCAAAAGAATTGTTTGAACAATAGGTTTACTATCGTTTACATTACTGTTTCACACATTAATTAATAAAATGTAAGTTACATAGGCTATGCCAAACTAATACATAGTGCGATCAAAAAGTTCCGAGACTAGGTATATAGTGCGCCAACAGATGGCAGTATGCGAATGCGCAAGCAGCAGTCGAGGGCAGTGACCTTCATGAGTCATTGTGCCGAGTGGCGTTGTTCTGTGGACATCGGACGCTGTGCTACATGATATTTGATGACCACATGCAGAACACAGCTGTGATTTGGGTATGGGCTGCAAACTAGACAGTGAGTGAACATCAAATTCTGCGTCAAACTCAGCAAATCGGGAACGGAGATGCATGTAATGTTGCGACAGGCTTACGACAATGAAGCAATGAGTCGTGCGAGGTGTTTTGAGGGACACTCAAGCTTCAAAAGCCTCAGAACAGCAACAGAAGATGACAAGAGGTAAGGACGACTGTCCACGAGCAAAAAAAACCCGGAAATGTAGACGAAATTAGAGAACTGGTGCATGAGGATTGTCAATATGTCATACAGAACAGTGCAAGAAATTCTGACATCGGTTTCTGATGTCAAACAACCTGAAATGTGGTGTCGGGGCGATTTCCTGCTCCATCACGACAATGCAGCAGCTCACAGAGTGTTAGCAACACGCTAGTTTTGCAGCCGCAAAAGCATGACTACCCTTTCTCACCAGCCTTACTCACCGAATTTGGCCCCGTGTGACTTCTTTCTGTTCCCGAAGATCAAGCTGAAGCTCAAGGGGTCACCGTTTTGAAACCGTGGACGAGATTCAGCGTGAAGCGTAGACGGAGCTTGGCACGATTCATGGTCAGGACTTCCAGGGAGCGTTCCAACAGCGGCAAAAACGCTGGCAGCAGTGTATCGCTGCCCAAGGAGACTACTTTGAAGGAGATCATAGCCAGACTTAAGTAACGTAAGTATTTTGTTTTATATTGGCCTAGTCTCGGAACTTTTTTATTAGACCTCGTATAAAACATATGAACATTAAAACTAGGTAAATGCTGGTGCAATTGAGATATGAATATCTTAATTGTACCGCCATTTACCTTGTTTTAATGTTGATATGTTTCATATTTGTTTGGCATAGTCCATGTAGTTACATTGTATTAATTAACATGTGAAACAGTAATGCAAATGACAGTAAACCTATTTTTCATTCTATATAATTCAAGTTTAAACTGGAAGAAGAGGACAATCTGATTCAGTTCTTAGATGTAAATATCAAAAGAAAAAGAATATAATACAGATTAGTACATAACTTCAGAAAAAAAATCCAACATACTGTTAAATTATAAATCTTACCATACAATTATCATCAAAATTAATACAGCAGCAAATTCAACACCCAAAACTAAGTTAATCTTCAGAACAAAATCAGCAAAAAGCTATGCAGAGCTGCCAGACCTGCACCAGTTGCGCCATTCTGCTAAGAAAATTGCGATTTTGACTAAATCTGCACCAATTTTGCGCCAAAAGTTACAATTTACCGGTCATCAATATTTTAGTGTAATCTTACGACATTCGAAATCGATTCAGTGGTTAATTCATGTGTGAGATTCTTCCACGGATTCATGGAGTTCCCTCCCTTTTTTGCAAAAGTGAAGAAATTTTCAGGGTATTAGTGTGTGTGTGTGGGGGGGGGGTGTATTCCATCTGGGGATATGTTGTTTTGTCTTTTTAAACATTTGGAAACGGAAGTTAAACGGAGTGTAGATTTTTCCCGTAATCATATTTTTTTCTGTCTCTTCTGTTCAGTATTGTTGTTAAATATAATTTCATTGCATAATTTCAGTTTGAAATTGTAGGCAACGATTTCCGAAAATTTCCCCGTAATCTTCGCCCACGAGATTTTTATGCTGATTCGAGAAATTTCGTCTGTTTTGTTATCATTTGGACCAATTCATGAGATTGATGCACAACTGAACTGAAATTTTGGGAGTATTGGTTGTGGTGGTTGGGGGGGGGGGTCGTTTTCTTCGTCGGAGGACGGAATTTCATCCTTCGAAAACGGAAAGTAGACGGAGGTAAGGAGGTAAGATTTCTCTCGTACACTGTTTCCTCTACCCAGTATTTTTAGATATAATTTTATTTCATAAATATTTGTATTTCAGCTTGAAAATGTTCGATAAATTTCTGAAAACGGAAGTCAGACAGCGAAGCAGCGAAGATTTTTTCCGTAATTGTACCCCCCCCTCGCAATGTTCCCACTCCTATGTAGTTGTTAAATGTCATCATCACCCTCATAAATCTGTGTGCATTTTAGCTTGATAAGGGTGGGGAAATTTCCAAAAACGGAAGTGACGAAGTTTGAAAATTTGTAAGAATTGATGCATGATGTTCAAAAAAAAAAAAAGGTATTCCTTCTCTGAAAATTACACTATTTATCTAAATTAGTGAAAGCTCTGATATCAGAATTCATGGTTCTCAAGCTGAAAGTTCTTTAAGCATGATGGATAAAATTATCATCTGAGGGAATAAAAAAAAAAACGAAAAAAGAAAGAAAAGTAACAAAGAAAAATGGTAAGGGAAAACTATCTGCAGGAAAAAAAGTAAACAGTGGATGCTGTGCAGTGGCAGAGTCAACAAAAGACAAATATAGCCATGGAACTTGCTGAGAAGAAAGTAGGGTTTGCTCGCAAGAGGAAACCAGAGCTAATTTTCTAGCAAGTACAAGAACAAAACCAGGAAAAAAACTGTTTGAAGCTACGTCTTTTAAAACCACCCTATTTTGTCTGGAATTCAGTAATTTTATAATTGTGAATACAGTGGTGTGATCTAGTTAAATATTTTCATAAATAAATTACAGTGAACGATTTAGTTTGGTTCATGCTTTGTAATATTCACACTTTCTCACCGTGCAGTCTGATTTTTCACCAAATGAAAAAGTACAGCTTTGTTTTTTTTTCTTCATCAGTCTCATGTATGTTAATTAAAATCGCTCAAGAGCGCTATGGATAAATGAAAGGATTGTTATATAGCATAACTTGTAATCAATTATCAGGAATATTGATCTTTTGGTTCTTACTTAAAGTCTGAATTTTGCCTCGTTCATTCAGGGAGCAGAATTTTTAGGTTTTCTTTTTCTCATTTTGACCTACCTTGGGGAACATCTTCACCTCACACTTTTCTTTTTCCAGATGGAAGGTGTGTTGAACCACTTACTAACTCGCAATCGTCTACTTAATGTCCATGTCCATACATACAGGATCCCACGTTTGCAAGAGCAGTGACTCTTTCAGATAGCAACAACAAAAAAGTCATAAACTGATTTTACTACTACTGAAGAAGGTTGGGGGGACAATCCCACGCCAAAATGTCACTGCACAAGCGTTAAGCAATGGAAGCAGCTTTTATCTAACCAACTTTACTAAATCTCACTGTTATCTTATAGTTTTGGTTCCAGTTGTAATTGTTTACAGCAATAATGAATGATATTTAATGGATGAAAAACATTGTATGGAGACTATCGTGGCATAACTGCTGAAAGGTGATTTTACAATTTGATTATTAAATGTTACATTAGTTTTCCTTTTATATCGAAGGTACACTTTCCTTCAGGAAACCTTAGGAGTTTGTGATGCACACGCAAGCTACGTACGCGTGGCTTGCCAGTTAGTTGGTTTCAGAAATAATGTGTTTTCATCTGAATGCCATGAATCTCGAAAAATATGCTGCTAAAAACCAACCAAAAAAAAAAAACAGTAATTACATATTATTTATTCTTCCTAACTGTATATTCGTAAGCGTTCAGTAACAATAGCAACAGTTCTTGGATGCGGCAGCATCCTATTCATGTTACAGCGAAACAAATGCATTCAGGAGAAAATCCCTGTTATTAATGTGTTACGCTTAAAATATTGCAGGTCATGTAGTTTTCCATAAATCGTGGATAGTATAATTGTTTTCCCATTTATCTCACTGTAGGAACGACAGAAATGCTAATTAACAGTCGTAAGAGAAGCAGTAAAATGCCAGCAAACCTGAAATATAAATTTTTTTCATAGTTCATAAAATAATGGTAATTCAGTATACACTGAGTGGCCACTTTATTATGACCACCTGACAGTTTTAAGCAAATGAGCTATGGCTGCACGCTGTTGCTGTCAGACAGCAAGGCTAGTATAAAAGGGGAAAGCTTAGTTCTTGCGACAGTACTAGAAGTGATTTTTGGGTGATTTGGCGGACTTTCAATGAGGGATTATTGTAGGAGCTTGGAGCCATGGAGCGAGTATCACCGAAACCGCTGCATTCGTGAAATGTTCCAGAGCAGCTGTTGTTAAAGTGTTTAAAGACTGGACTGTCAGCCAAAAAACTGGTTCTCTACGTGCAACGTGTGGTCGTCATAGACTAGTGACTGCTCAGGCGGAACGGAGAGTGTCCAGACTGGTAACAGACAACAGAAGGGTATTAGTGCAGCAAATTACAGACCATCTTAATCAAGGATCCCCTCAAATGATCTCTGCACACACTGTTCGCCATACACTGCATCGGATGGGATATGGCAGCCGAAGGCCTGTTCTAACACCTTTGCTGTCTGCAGTTAACAAGAGAAAATGTCTCCAGTTCGCACAAGAGCACAAGGATTGGACAGTCAATAATTGGAAGCAAATTATGTGGTCCGATGAATCACGTTTTCAGTTGCACCATGCCGATGGCGAGTGAGAATTTGGCGGAAACAGCACGAAAGCATGGACCCCAAATGCATTGCTACAACCCTTCAAGCTGGTGGAGGCAACATTATGGTTTGGAGAATGTTTTCCTGGCATGCTTTGGGCCCTTTAATTTGTGTTGATCAACGTCTGACTCGCACATCATATCTAAACATTGTTGCGGACCAAGTGCATCCTGTCATGTGGATGGTTTATCCCAATGGTGATGGCTACTTTCAACAAGATAATGCGTCCTGCCATAGTGCTCGTATTGTACAGGATTGGTTTCAGGAACATGCCGGTGAGTTTACTTTGTTTAGGTGGCACCCACGATCTCCAGATCTCAACCCCATTGAGAATTTGTGGGATGAAGTTGAACAAGCCATCAGACAGCTGGATCCACAACCCTGCAATCTCACACTCCTGGAAAGTGCTATTCATCAAGCATGGTCTCAGATTCCATAAACCACCTATCAACATCTTGTGGAGTCCATGCCACGAAGAATTGACGCAGTATTAAAGGCAAAAGGTAGCCTAACGAAGTACTGAGGGGGTGGTCATAATAAAGTGGCCACTCAGTGTATAAACATAACTTAAAGCACAGCATGGACTTTAAACAATTAAAAATACTATCATTAGCTGCTCCAAAACCTGAGTTCTGCTCCAAAATGCAAATTTTCTTGCTCCAAAACCCAACGTTTCTGCTCCAAATTGAATATTTTCCCGCTCCAAGAATTGCTCCGAAACATGGTAGGGGCACTAACACCCCTGGCTATGACAAAAATGAATTGTAATTAATATATTACATCAGCAAAATTCACCAACAAGAAAGTAAGATTACAAAATATAATATAATAAATGGGTAAAATACATACAAATAGGTAGTTATGGAAATTTAACAATATTATAAGCTAGAAAATAAAGTTACAAATAAAGGTAGCACCACAGTTCAAAAGAAGATAGCAAAGAAAGTGAATAAATGCAAGTTATCAGACAAATACAATAAAATGGAATAGAGGAATGTTATTTACCAAATAGCAATGGATTGTGGTAACAAATATAGTGGATGAACAATAGAAAATTGAAACTGAGGATCAAAGGATGTAAATCAGCCATTGAAAATGAATTGCAAATTAATTGTAAAACATGTGAAAAACATGCAAATACAACTACTGAGAGATAAAATTCAAATTTTGTTTATGAACCTTGGACCAAAGAAGGCTTTTAAAACTAATTCTCTGCCTCAGTAATGAAGGTTCAATCAAAATGAACCCACAGAAAGTTTAAACCTGATGTTCAATTATTGGTTTAATGACATCAAATAAATTTCAAGTAAGGTTACTTTTACATAAAAGGTACCATAACACATTAATCTGGGATCTGGCAACTATTTTTAAAATGCATCAACAGCCTATGTGGATTGGAATGAAACATTCAGAACAGGCCTTGATACTCACTTAAAAAAGCTAATGTCTGCTAGGAATAACAAAATTCAGAGGAGAAGGAGATGTAAGTCTATTTCCCAATGAAATAAAACTTGGAGATATAGGTATCTCTGAGTAAAGCTAATAAATCAAACTTTCTAATCAACTGATGAGCTTTGGTTTCCAGTTATGCAATTTGCTTGAAAAATTAAATTCGTATATATTGTTCCATACTGTTAAATGTAGTGGCAAAGCAGTAAATTTGAAAGCAAGTCTTGAATGACTGAAACATAGATTTTGCTTAAACATATATGGATAAAGAGTAACCTGACACTTCCCTATGCAATTATCTTTGTTCAAAGCATAAATGTGATATCAGTACTTTTTGATTAACCCTTTTATGAAGATAGCAGTAATAACAAACTTATGTGCATACCCATTTGTGTGATTTCATGCATTTCCTCCTGCAGTTCAAATTTGCCACTGGTCATGTTAAAATAAAAATGTAATGGCTGCTTTGTATTACATTGTATCTGTACAGCATGCATATTGTTCTTTTTTTGTATTACTTAATACTCATGACACTGTTGTCTAATTAAAGATGTATATTTTTTTATGTGCTGCTACACACAAGTAGAAAATACATCCAACAGGTGACTATTTAATGTAATTTATGTACTTAGAACAGTGTTTTTTTATTTTCTGATAATTCTGTTTTTACATGAAACAAAACAAAGAAATAAACTGAAATTGTTATATTTTCAGTGCGTACAATTTCATCCAAATTCTAATTATATTGCAACTGGCTCAAGTGATAGGACTGTGAGGCTATGGGATGTGTCCACTGGTAATTGTGTGAGATTTATGACTGGACACAAGGTAAATATGAACCATTTTTTGGTAGAGGCTCTTCATTTTGTTAAAAAGAATAAAAGTGTGATAAACAATAGGATAAGATGATTTAAAATAATAATTACAGTAGACCACTGTTTATACTAATACATTTCTCATTTATACATAAAATGCAGCTGATCCAAAAATTCCAAATTGCCCTTAACATTACATGTTTTCTGTTTCGTGTATACTTGTTTTTCAATTATATTTTAATTTTACTGTGTCCCTTTGCAAGACACGTTCTGATTGTGTGAGTAATGAAGACGTGTTGCAGTTTTGTAATGTGAAGCAAAATGTTGTTAGCAAGGTGGAGACTAATATGCTTCGGTGGTTTGGCCATGTTGAAAGAATGAATGATGAGATGCTTACTAAGAAAATCTCTTTAGCCGAAGTGGCAGGAAGGAAAGGTAGAGGAAGGCCAAGGAAGTCATGGAAGGATCAGATTCAGGAGTGTCTGCATGAAAAAAAGATTATGAGTATAAAGTATAAAAGATCTTGCGTACAGCGTGTGATGAATGTGAGTGAAGCCCGAGTTGTACGTCAAGATCGCTGTAAATGGAGAAGTTTGATACGGCAACAGTAAGTAAAAATTATCTGGTAATTTGTATTTCTTTCTGGAGCTAACCTCTGAATATCAGAGAACAGCTTAGTGATATGTATGTATGCACTGGGTTCCTTTAAAATATATGTAAACTGTGTTCTCCTGTATATAAGAAATGTGTGCAGGTGACATGCATTTTCAGAGTGTCGTACAATCCTGACATGGAGTGTTATGGTGTGTGGTGCTATTGGGTTTTGTCCGCACTTTCTCTTAATACATATTTCTGGTACCATGAACAGTCAGTGAGACATTGAAGATGTTTTGCAGGTTGAAGTGTTACCTTGTTAACTTTCTTAACTTTCCTACAGACAGTTCTTGGTGGCACTTTTCAACAGGTCAATGCCCAGTCTCATTTGGTGCACATTGTGCAACAGTACCTTAGTGCCCATGTAGTTTCACTTCTCCCCTACCCAGCATTCTTGTCAGATCTTCCATCAATTGAACATTTATAGGACATGGTCACATAATGACTGGCACATCAGGCCCTGCCACCAGTGACCAAAGATGAGCTGTGTGCCTGGGTAGAGGCAGTTATGGTGTGACCAGTGTTTAAGCTGTTGTTCGCACTTTTGCCAAATCATGACAAAGATGGTAATTTTGTGACAACAAGTTCCCACTGAATCACCAAAAAAGTGAATGCTTCCCACCCTTTTTGTCTTTCGTCATTCACCCCACCCCTGCTTCATCTTCACATTGTTTTTCATTCCCATCATTTTTTCATTCCATCATCGCTGCCTCGCCCCACCGATCTTGTTTCCTTCCCCGTCATTTTTTCTTTTCGTCATACCGCCCACCCCTGCTTCATTGTGTTTTTCATCCCTAACATATTTTTTTCCGTCATTGTGCCCACACCTGCTTTGCCCTTGCGCTTTATTTTATTCCCTTTGTTTTTTTATTCCGTCATTGTGCCCACACCTGCTTTGCCCTTGCGCTTTATTTTATTCCCTTTGTTTTTTTTATTCTGCCATCGCTACTTCACCATGCTGACCTGATATCCCTGTCCTTTCTTTTTCCTGCATCACTGTTGCACGCTGCTTTGGCCTGTTGTCTTTTCTCCTATTGCAGAAAAGCACCTGTGAGCCTCAAGAGCACCTTTCGCAAGGGCTTTGCTGCGATGGATAAGGAAAGAGGATTTTAATTTGTTTCTTTGACAGCTCACCACTGTTGCATGCACCATTTTGGTTCGGGCCTGTTGGTTGTGGCTTTACTCATTCTTTGTCTGTATACATTTTCACAAACTGCATGCATCAGCAAATGTAAGTAGTTTTATTAAATTCAGAAGTGTAAAAGCCTATTTATTTTTATTCTTGAATTTTATTTAAAGTACAGAATTTTATTTAGCCAATGCATTTGGCTTGTATTTTTTGTGCGTAAATATAGCAAAAGATAGAACAGTAAATTTGGCTGATCTGCATAGCATTTTGCTGACAAAATAGCCAAATTGCTATAAAAGAAAAAAATTCCACCTTAAACACTGGGCATGACATTCCTCAGGCAATCATCCAGGGGGAGTTTGCTGGCATGCCTCATACTAGCTGTCATCACAGCTCACGAGGGTCAAACTCCCTATTTGCACCCAACTGCGCCGAAACGGCAATCCTTAGCAAAAACTGTGGAGCGAAAAACATGTTTTCATGGCAAAAAATGCCGTTTTAAGCGCCAAATCGAGTAACGCTTTTTTTTAAGTTTACGCGTAATTTGGTTAAACATGTAACAACGCTTAATCAACACTTACCACCAATCATAACATTTTGGATTGTTTTTCGCCTACCTTCTAATTCTTCTTTCTAATCAAGTGTAAAGCTCTAAAATCTCTTCAGAATGGTAAGGCTACGGGAGTTGGTGGCATACCTGCAGAGATGTTGAAATATGGTGGTGACTCTATAATTGACTGGTTAACTGAAATTTGCCAGTTGTGCTGGGAGTTAGGAATGGTCCCTCAGGATTGGAAGGATGCTACACTGCCGGACAATTGCTAAGGACGGTGACAATAGCAACGATAGCAACCATAAAAATGGAAGCCAGGAAAATGTGGAAATTAGCATAAGTGCGGAATACAGTAAGACGTGTTGTGCGTATGCAAATTTTGGATTGCCGAATTTGTTCGTGACGTCATAGCGCTGATAAGAGATATAAAGGATTTGACGCGTATTGACCGTTGTTGTTACAACGCAAAGTTGAAAGGGAAAGAATCAATTGACGAACTTGCAATTTTCAGTATGTCTTCCCGACATCACCTAGATGATTTTACGCGTGGCCGTATTATTGGCAAGATTGAAGAAGGGCGAAAAATAACAGATGTTGCCAGAGAGTTCGACGTCAGTCACAGTGTTGTTTCAAGGCTTTGGAAATCATTTCAAACAAATGGAGAGTGTAGCAAACGTCACGGGGGAGGTCGTGTTCGCAGTACGACACCTGCAGAAGATAGCTACATAGTGCTATCAACAAAAAGACACCGGCGCAGCACAGCTAGTGAGGTAGCAAATCTGTTTATGGCTGCTACTAGCAAGCGGATCTCCCGAAAAACTGTCGCCAGACGTTTGCATGAAGGAGAACTATACGCCCGCCGTCCTGTTGTGTGCATCCCATTGTCCAGACGTCACCGTACCGCCCGTTTGCAATGGTGCCATCAACATCGCCATTGGACTGATAACGACTGGTCTGCTGTCCTCTTCTCAGATGAGAGTAGATACAGTCTAGCGTCTGATTGTCGACGACAACTGATCTGGCGTGATAGTGGTACTGCATATTGTCCAGCAAACATACAGGAAAGGGACCGATATCCGACATGTAGTACCATGGTGTGGGCTGGCATCATGATCAATGGCCGTACGTCTCTCTATGTGCTACCAACTGGGACTCTGACTGGCCAACGATACATTAATGATGTTCTGCTACCTCATGTTTGCATGTTCCGTGGTGCTGTCGGATGAATGTAATGTAAGTATAAATGGCACTGTGATTGACCAGGTGAGTGAGTTTGTGTATTTAGGAAGCATGTTTGGCAGAGAGAACAAGTTGGATGGTGAAATCAGTAGGCGAGTGAATTCTTCTTTGAAAGTCATAGCTGCTCTGGGAGGTTTTCACAGGAATGATGGGTTCTCTAGAGAGTCCTGCATGGCTGTGTATGAAACTGTAATTGTCCCTACTCTGATGTATGGCAGTGAAACCTGGGTACTGCAGAAGAGACATAGGAGTCGTTTGTGTGCTAGAGAAATGCGTTACTTATGTGGGGTTTGTGGCAAGACACGATCTGATTGTGTGAGGAATGAAGATGTATTGCAGTTGTGTGAAACCTGGGTACTGCAGAAGAGACATAGGAGTTGTTTGTGTGCTAGAGAAATGCGTTACTTACGTGGGGTTTGTGGCAAGACACGATCTGATTGTGTGAGGAATGAAGATGTATTGCAGTTGTGTGATGTGAAGCAAAATGTTGTTAGTAAGGTGGAGACCAATATGCTTCGGTGGTTTGGCCATGTTGAAAGAATGAGTGATGAAATGCTTACTAAGAAAATCTTTTCAGCCCAAGTGGCAAGAAGGAAAGGCAGAGGAAGGCCAAGGAAGACATGGGTGGATCAGATTCAGGAGTGTCTTCATGAGAAAAAGATTATGAGTATGAAGTATAAAAGATCTTGTGTACGGCGTGTAATGAATATCAGTGAAGCACGAGTTGTATGTCAAGATCGCTGTAAATGGCGAAGTTTGATACGACAACAATAAGTAAAAATATCTGGAAGTTTGTATTTCTTTTTGGAGCTAACCTCCAAATCTCAGAGAACAGCTTAGTGATATGTAATGTTCTAATTCGTTGTTTTTTCGGCATAAATGACGGATATGTTTCATGATGTAGGTGGAGCTTATGGAGGAGGAGTTTTGTTGCAATCATGTGGTGTGTAGGAGAAACGATGCTGTACGTTATGATATCCTGTTGAAGATTGTTTACAGATGGTTTGGTGTTCTTTCCGTGTGTTATGCAATTAAGATTTTTTATATGTCGGCTCCCTGCTTTTCGGGATAGCGCAGTTATTTCGTTCCGGACGAAGTACGCGATTACGTAAATACAGCGAAAGGTCAGTCGTTAGCTATTTCATTGACGCGGAGGACGATTGAAAATGGATCTCTCATGGCAGGATACGATAATTCTGTTTCTAAAGGATTCAGAGATGCCAGCTTTTTCGAATTTTCCGTAGTTGGTACGGATTTTTACTCCATCTTACTGTTTTACGGAAATCGCCCCAAAAAATTACATAAAAGCCCAGCAAGATCCCTGCATGCAATTTTCAATTTTTTACCGTCTTTTGGTTGAAAAAACGCACTTTACAGATAGTTCCTATACGCCTTCAATGATCTGACTTCGCCCACCATCGGAGGCGCAGTTTTGTCACGTGATTCCCCGTACAGCCATTTGAGAGTGCCGCGCGTGAAAGCCGAAAGGGAACTCAGTTCAGTACCTTTTGCAAACTCTTTACATTGATTGCATGTGGCTTTGTGCTTGTGAACATTTTGGTGCAAACGTTTTAACCCTTTCCACTCAACTGTCGGGTGAGACCCGACATTACAAAATCGCCGAGTAGCGCGCTTGGCATGCCGATGATGCCTCTATAGCTCGCGAAACATTTATTTTTCGTCGAATAGGTTGGGTGTCGCTCGCCACGCCAATGACACCCCTACATCTCGCATGTTGGGGCTTGCGAGACATTTCCTTTTCGCCAAATAAAGAAAAAGAAACGTCATCGGCATGTCGGGTGTCACCCGCCATGGCGATGATACCTCTATAGTTCACATGTCGGCGCTCACGAAGAATTTCGTTTTCGCCGTATAGCTCGCATGTCAGGTGTTATCCGCCATGCCTATGACACCTCTATAGCTCGCATGTCAGCACTCGCAAGGAATGTCTTTTCGCTGAATATCTCGCGTGTTGGATGTCACCCTGCATGCTGATGACGCCTCTGCAGCTCGCATGTTGGCGCTCGCGAGACAGGCGCTCGCGAGACACTTCTTTTTTTCTGAATAGCTCGGGTGTCATCCGCCACACCCATGACTCCTCTATAGCTTGTGTGTCTGGGCTTGCCAGAGATTTCTTTTTCGCCGAATGGTTCGGGTGTCACCCATCACGCCAATGATGCCTCTATAGCTCGTATGTCAGGGCTGGTGAGCCAAAGCTGAGCTTTCACTGCTAAGTTGTGGCCTCTACTGCAGAAAAAAACAAAAACAAAAAACGACTGCTGGGTGAGTATGAGTAAAAATTTGTTCCAGTGGAAAGTGTTAATTTAGATTAAAAGGAAATGAAACGTAGCAGTGAAACAGCTATGACAACAAAAAGAATGAAGTCAGATAAAACTTATTGTCAAGTGTATCGTGATATATATAGTAAAGAATGGCCTTTTTATGAAGCATCTAAAATTTTGTTGAATCACGTTTTGTAAGCCATGTGGCTGCGATTTTAGCCTAGCGCATGACGGCTGCGATGATTGTAGGCATTATACTGAGAGCAAGAAGCACAAAGATCATGTCAAGAGACTAAATGGAGATGTGAGTAAAATTAATGTAACCAAAAAGCTTCTGACAGCTTAAAAAGAATCCTGGTACAAATATCAAGAGCGGATTAGTGCTGGAAAAATGCAGCAAAATAAAAGAGAAGAAATTGAATGTTCACAAGGTGATTTGAAATGGGAAGAAGCTGAATTTTTGCAGCAGTTGGATTCCTCTCATAAAATGTTAAACAATACTGAGATGAACATTAAATGTGGCATAAAAAAAAAAAAGAGACATGAGTGCAATAGGAAGTGGACAGATACTATTAAAAAGAAGGAAAACAAAACAGTGCTAACTATCTTGAAGAATTAGAAAAAAATAGAAGTGAGCAATTAAATATTGAGAAAAGCAGAAAAAATATTACGAAATTAAACATTTTTCTGTAAAATAAATGATTAATAATGAATCCTGCTACGGTTATATATATTTTTTTATCTATTTGAAAACTAAAATCTTTGCATATGTGTATGTGTATTTCAATGCAAGATGTTTTAAAATTTGAGTAGGGTGCGTGCATCTTGTTCCAAAACGTTTTTTGCTTAAGAGTTTGTTCTGTCTACTAATATTTTATCTGCTCCGAAAAAAAGTTTTCTTACACCAAAAATGTATTTTATGTGCTCCAAAAACGCATTTTGCTGCTCCAAAAATATATTTCACCTGCTCCAGAAATGCACTTTGCTGCTCCGAAAATGATTTTCCAACTTTCCATCGCTGCTGTGAGTGTAATCATTTACTTCTCGTATCATAACTTATCAACCACAAAAATCTCAGATCACTGTGTCCCATCTTTCTTGGTGTTGCATTTTTTATAAACACTAGTTTATTTTGAGTGAGGATTTCTTATGTGCCAACCAGTTTCTGGTGTAATAAGAAAAACTTAAAAAAAAAAAAAAACTCAGTTGTAAAATAACATCTATGAATGTGTGACTATCATCCACGTGCCCAGAAACATGTCAAACTATGATGATATTGCTAGTGATTTATATATTTGTGTTAGTTATAATGTTCAGATTTGCATATTTATCTCACACCAAATACTAATAGGATATTCAGGCAAGTTGGCACAGACCTTTAAATTAGAAAAAAATGCTCTGTTGTTGAAGTGTTTTGTGGCTAGTTGGGTCTAGGTTTGAAACTTGGAAGTGGCATGGGTGGTGTGCTTGTCTTATGATGCTTGTTCTTTCTCCTCCCTGGAGTTAGTGTCTTTAAATTAGGGATGGACAAATGCTTGTAGCTTTTAGAATTACTCATGGGCATTGTTAAACCCTGAAACAAAGCAAAAACAGATGCTTTAAAAATAATGATAGATTGTAATAAACTTTTTCTTGTTTCTCTTTGTGTTGCAATCATTTTTGTGTGCAGCACATTGCTTCCTTGCATTAATCGCTGGTTTTACACCTTGTATCCACCTTACTGTGCAGTGTTATACTGTAGAATGTATGCATAATATCTGTATAGGTCAGGGATGGCAATCCTTTTTGAGAAAGTGTGCCCAAATTGGAGGGAATTTTCTAAAGTATTATCTGGCATACCCATGGGAATTTTTAACAGCAGATACTAGTATTCATTTATTATTCATCCACTGCTGGCTTACAAACAACATAAGCAAAATGTAAGGAGAGTGATGACACTGGCAACCATTTACCCCTGTAAAGATTTCAAAATGTATCAAACATCACGAGTTCTCACAACTGCCAAGCTGGCATGAGACATCTTCTGTGAACACTTCTCACTGCTCTTGTCAGCACTAAAGAAAAAGAGCTCCATAAAAACAGCAGGTCCCCTTCCTCCTGGTCTGAAGTGAGAGCTGATTGAGCATGTTACCATGGTCTTTGAACCCTCCACCCTTTGTTTGTCCACTAGTGTCCCTTCAAGTTATGGTTAGGGGGAATTCTTTTGTGGTCCTTCTTAGATGAAACCAGTGAAATGTCACCTCTTTGCTTTCTGGTTGGATGCTCGTTTTTGTGGCATTTCCTTCCAAAGACATCTTAGTTAAAACAAATCCCTTCCCTTAATGCTTACAGAAATTGTCTAATTTATCCCGACGCTCAAAACTCAAAAATATCCCTTAGTAACAGCTGCTTCATTTGGCAGCAATGATAATCATTGTGTATTTATTTATTTTGGGTGTGGTTTAAAAAATAAAGAAGCAGCATTGTATGCTACATGCCTACAAAAACAATTTGTGTGGCATAGATTTGTCACATATGGCAAACAAAAGTTGAAAGAGAAAAAGAACGAAAGATAGCTTGAAAGAGAGAAAGATAGTGAGTATAAAACACAACAAAAGGTCCTACATTAGCACCTTTATGGATCTCACTGAAGCTCAAGTTGTTTGCTAAGAGTGCTGCAAATGGAGACATTTGATACATCAACATTAGGTAAAACCAACATTAGGTAAAGAGGAGCCAACCTTAGAATCTTGGGGAACAGCACATTGATGTGTAGTAATAATAGCGTTAAGACTTCTCGTTCTTTAACTGTTTATGTTGTCTAACTACTTATCAGCCCTTCAAATCGAATCACTAAAATTATACCCAAATAATTAAAATTTGTTACCTGTTCTACCTTTTTCCTATATTACGCAATTTTTCCTAATGCCATTGATTTAGATTCCCAACATTTATGTGCATCCTAAATTTTTCACAAGCCTGCTCAGTTTATTAAGATTATAACATCAACTATTTTCACATATAAAAATTGGCACTGTATCATTAATTTTCAGCAAACTGCTGATACCAGAACTACATACAGTAGAACCTGCTTATAACAAGGAGCTTGGGACTGACGGAAATCCTTGCTATATCCAGACATTCGTTAAATCCATTCTGGGATGAAAAATCCCACCATTTAAAAATATGCATACATGATAATATGAATATATATTATACATCCACAACAATTGGATATCCTTGATAAATTAGCTACAATAGTAGAAATTAAAGTCAAATAAGTACTTAAATGAATATAAGTATAGTAGCAGCAAATCCTGAAGCAGACAGCATGTGGAAACATTTTTAAAAAAAACATACTCCCTGAGTGGGTGGCAGAGAGTGTTCCTTCCACAGTGCATTTGATGTATTCCCTTATTGTTGCAATTTTGTTCTGCGTGCCGCCATTTCATTCCTCAATTCCAGGACAGCAGATTTTCTCAGCCACATTAAATACAGAATTTCATTTAGTTCTGTTACTTCACTTGTTAATAATATTGATCATCTTTGCTTTTCTCTCCCTTGTTAAATCCGAGGATTCATTAAAGTTTGTTCTTTAAAAAAATATTAAATTAGTTTTGAATTAACATTATTTCAAACAAAAGTTCCTGTTTTGCTCGTTAAACCTGAGATCTCGCTAAATACGGCTTGTCATAAGTGGGTTCTAATGTACTTTAACATACAGAATAAAGTGACATGCTTTATTGAGTTTATCCATATAGATCACAGACAAAAATGGGAGCAGGTTTCTTCCCTGTCTTACCTCAGAGTTGATCTCAAGCTCTTACTTTCTTCCTTAACTGTGATTTTATACCATCTTTCTAAAATATGGAATGACTGACTTCAACAGCTTTTCATTTACTCTGTAACCTTTTAACACATTGTACAGCTTTTCCTGATGTATTCTATGTACTCTGGCAAAAGTGATTTAGGGCCAATAAATAATACCATATTAAATCCTGATTCACCTAATTAATTTTTTTTAGAAAGCTGTCTGAATATAAATCCATTTATCCTGTCACCTTGTACTACTTCTGAAGTCATACTATCCTTCATGCAGCTGATTTTCTTCTGCCCTTTTAAGATTTTTACGTAAAATGCTTGAGCAGCATTTGACAAGGAAAAAATTACCTGCTGTATGTGTATATTCAATTCGAATAAGTTCTACCTAGAAAAAATTTATAATGAACAAATAGATTCACATTAATACTTCTTCCAAAACTCCAAACAAATTACAACATTGTAAAATAACCAGCTTACTGAAAAATGTGTTGTTTTCTTCAGCTGGCCACATTATGAAAGTAATATAGGCTCAGGCACCTAAATATTTGTGTTAGGTTTCTCTTCTTGTTTATTTATCTGTCATATTTTTTGGTATGAATAGCAGATCATATGTGATTCATATTTCCTTGTGATACATCAGATTAAATATTTGCATGCTGATTTTTCCTACTTCACAAAAAAAAAACAAGAAAGACTACACCGAATTTTCGGGTGTAATAAGCACGTCTTTTGAATCCGTTCTGATGCAAATTAAATTTATCAAAGCTATTCAAAGTCAATGGAGCCGGTATGGAAAACAATAGTATCTGACGGAAGAAGTTTTTCAATCGGGTTTTTAATCCCTCAGATATGGCTGTACACACAATCGTCAGCTTGCGTCCTCTGGTTGCAGACTTGTGTGTTAAGAAAAACATGAATTTATATTAGAAACATTTCGCACAGGAAACACTGTCCAACACACAAAGAATTTTTCAAATCGGAATCTTAGAAACAGAGATATCGACAAAAATAAGATATGATTTTACGTCCCCTGGTGGGAAAACCATGCATTATTTTAAGAACAAAGTATTCTCAAAAGGTTTTTCCATGTGAGCAGTATCGGTCCAAAAAAAAAATTGAGTCCAGTTTTCAGGAGCACAGATTTTGCTACAAATACATCAGAAGCAGAAATTAACACTTATGCCCCCTGGTGGCCAAACCATTCTTTACCAAACATTAGAAATTATGTGAAAAATATTTTCCATCAGGTCTTGTATGTGATACAGGAAGAATTTTTCAAATCGGAGTTTTAGAAACAGAAATAACACATAAAACGCAATTTGCCTTTGTGCCCCCTAGCGGAAGGTCTATGATTTACTTGAAAATTTTCAATTTTTAGGGAAAACATTTCGCATCGGAAACACCATCCAACAAAGAAGGAATTTTCTAAATCGGACTCCTAGAAGTAGAGATATTGACAAAAATGAGATATACATCTACGCCCCTGGTGTAGAAACCATGCATTATTTGAAGATGAAAATGTTCCTAAAAGGTTTCCCGACATGAGTAGTATCGGTCAACAAACGACTTTGTTTTCAATCGAGATTTTAGAAGCTCATATTTTGCTGCAAATACATCAGAAGCGGAAATTAAGTCTTATGCCACCTGGTGGGCAAACTATTTTTTACAAAAATTTGAAATTATGTGCAAAGGATTTCCCATCAGGAGCTGTATCCGGTGCAGAAAGAATTTTTCAAATCGGAAATTTAGAAGCAGAGATATAGAGGGAGAAAGCAATTTACCTTAATGCCCCCTAGCGGAAAGTCTATGAATTACTTGAAAATTTTCAAATTATATGAAAAACATGTCACACTACAAACACAATCCATCATAGAAGGAATTTTTCAAATCGGACTCGTAGAAGTAGAGATATTGACAAAAATAAGATATACATCTACACCCCTGGCGTAGAAACCATGCATTATTTTAAGAAGAAAATGTTTCCGAATGGTTTGTCGACATGAGTACTATCGGTCTACAAACGAGGTTTTTTTCAATCGAGATTTTAGGAGCTCATATTTTGCTGCAAATACAACAGAAGCGGAAATTAAGATGTACGCCCCCTGGTGGCCAAACCATTTTTTCACAAAAATTAGAAATTATGTGCAAACGATTTCCTAGCAGGAGCTGTATCCTACGCAGAAAGAATTTTTCAAATCGGAGATTTAGAAGCAGAGATATAACAGGAAATGCAATTTATCTCTACGCCCCCTAGTGGAAAGTCTATGAATTACTTGCAAATTTTGAAATTATATGAAAAACATGTCACAATGAAAACACTATCCAACAAAGAAGGAATTTTTCAAATCGGACTCCGAGAAGTAGAGATATTGACGAAAATAAGATATGCATCTACGCCTCCTGGCAGAGAAACTGTGGAATATTTTAAGAAGAAAATATTCCGAAAATGTTTATTAATGTGAGTGGCATCAGTCCACGAAAGAATTTTTCAATCGATATTTTAGAAGCTCAGATTTTATGGTAAATATATCAGAAGCAAAAATTAACACTTACACCCCCTGGTGGCCAAAGTATTCTTTACCAAAAATTTGAAATTATATGCAAAAGATTTTCCATCAGGAGGTGTATCCGCTAAAGAATTTTTTTCAAATCGTAGTTTTAAAAGAAGAGTTATCAGAAAAAATGTCATTTACTTTAACGCCCCCCTAGCGGAATATCTATGCATAATTTGAAAAAGTAACTATATCTAAAATACTCTTTGACATAAATGGAATCGAAATATAAAAGATTTATTTCAATCGGATGTTTAGAAGCAAATATGTGGATTAAAACGTATTTTTGAATTTGACATCATCTGCATTTACGCCCTCTAGCGGCGAAATTGTACATCGTAAGAAAATAAAAACGAAATGAAGGATCATCATTTGCATATTTCAAGCTTCCCAATGCAAAAAGAATTTTTCAAATCGGACTAATAGTTGCAGAGATATTGTGGGTACAAACGGACGGACAAACTGATAACATAAGCACGATCTTTTTTTACAAAAGACATGCTGAAAATGGAAATTCTGAAGTTACCCCTAAAAATTCCTATGATTTTTGAGGCCCTCTAAAAACAATTAACTGCCTTGCTTAAAGCAAATTATTGCACACTTCTGAATGAGCAGGAATACTGAAACATTTGTTGCATACACCTCGTGAACAAAGTTATTTTTTCTAACTTATGGAGCAAGAATAGTGTTGAGTAAATTGTGATCTGTACATTTTAAGATTCTTTAATGAACAGTAAACCTGAGATGTTTTTTATCTTGTGACTCCAGTGATACAGGGCCTTCCAAACATTTGAAAGTGCAACCTCCTGGCAATGTGAATTGAAATTTGTAATTTGTTGAAAACTGACAGCCAAGTGTTAAGTAGATGATTCACTCACCAGCATTTTGAAAAATGATGGCACTTGCCTTTGTACAACATTGGGTGTGGATTACTATTTCTTAACTGTGTTTCTTCGGAGGTTCATGTAATTTAATAATTAGTCCAACATTTTCCACATTTTTGTTTCTTGTGTGTGTGAAACTGTCATTGTTGGTACAAATGTGTCGTATCTTGACTGTTTCCCCTGTAATCACCTCTTCAGAAAACTTGAAAATTGTGTTGCTTTGGAGTGGGAATTGAATTTGCATCTCCCAATTTCCATTCTAGCGGGCTACAGTTACATCACCCAGGACAATCAAGTTCCAAGCAACTTAAGCTAAGCAGATGTAGCTTAGGAATCTGTGTAATGTTCAGATTTGTGCTAGTCGATGATTTGTGGTTTTCTGAAGAGATGGCTACATGGGAAACAGTGAACATAAGGCACCTTTGTGCTGCTAATGACTTTTTTATATGCCATCAATTTCTGAAGAATTATTTTGGTATTAATGGGAAATGAATACCAATTATCTGTGTGTGTCGTTTTTATTCATTGTAATATGGAGAGGCGTGCAACAGTTTCTGTCTGGAATGAGGAATACATTTCAGCTATTTCTGTATGTACATACGATATAGATAAGCGCTCTTTTTTTAAGGCCCGGGCCTGTTATATCATTCTTTGTGACTGGCCTGGGTCTGAACATTTGTGCAAATGTTGCCTATAAGTGAATAAAGGAAATATAAAGCATTGTTTTACTCCTATTTCAGGGGGCACAGTCACCCTAAAATTCCTAAAATCCCTAAACATTTATTTGTGTCCTAAAATTCCTAAAATATCCCTAAAAAAACGTAAAAAATCCTAAAATTTTTCCAGCATTAATTTTTTGGTTTTATATGTGAAAAATGGTTTCTTTGTGACACATTTTGTTATATACAGTAATTTTCACATGGTCCGTACGGGTCTTGGAGATCCTGGAAAAGTCCTGGATATGTCCTAAAATTCTGTTACATGTCCAGAAATTTTATCCATTCTTTGCTTTTTATCCCAGCGTGATGTTTTCTAGTTGAGAATTTTTCTACTGACAAATTTCCCTCCCATCCCCTAGAAAAAAAGGGGGAGGGCGCTGTTGGTTTTTTTGTCTGTTAGGAGGACTGATGAAGCTGCGTTAATAGCATCTTTTGCATCGTGCTTGTGTTATCACTTTGTCTGTCCAGCTGGAGCGACCCTATCTCTGCAATTATTGGTTCGATATGTAAAATTCTTTTTGTATCGGAAAGCTTAAAATGTGAGAATGATGATGCATTCATTCCGTTTTTTTCTTCGCCGCTAGAGGACGCAAATGGAGATCATATTGAATTTAAAATCCATTTTCTTTCATATCATCATCATCATCATTGTCAACTATTATCAATCCACTGCTGGACGAAGGTCTCCCCAAGTTTCCTCCACAACGGTCTGTCTTGTTGTGCCAGTCTCCTCCATGTCACTCCCGCATACTTTCGAATTTCATCCACCCATCTTCCATGTGGTCTTCTGGGTCTTTTCCTGTCCCTTGGAATCCAATCTAAAATTTCGGCTGTCCATCGATGGTCTGTCCTTCTGGCAGTATGTCTAGCCCATTGTCATTTCAGGGATTTAACTCTGATCATGATGTCTTCCACTCTTGTCCTTTTTCGGATCCACGAGTTCCTCTTCTTATCTCTCCTGGTTACACCAAGCATGCACCTCTCCATGCTGCTTTGAGTTGTCTGCAGCCTTTGTATGTCTCTTTTAGTTAAGGTCCACGTCTCTGCACCATACGCAAGCACTGGAAGGATGCATTGATCAAACACTTTTCTTTTAAGACATAATGGCATATTGCTCTTGAAAATTATGCTGTTTCTTCCAAAAGCTCTCCAGGCAAGTTTTGTACGCCGATTAATTTCTTCATCAATGTGACCCTCACTTGATATCTGCTGTCCAAGATAAACGTATGCATCTGTTATCTCCAGCGTTTCTCCATCAATCGATAAATCTTCATTTCTTGTAAAAGTTTTTTTTTTTTTTTGATCGGAGTTTTAACGACCACCATGAGCAACTCAATGGGCTATAAGCAGTCGCCTGTCTCTAATGTAAAAGTATTGAACATCACTTTTGTCTTCTGAAAGTTCATTTTCTTTCATATATTTGCTTCTAAATATCCAATGGAGAAAATGTTTTTCCTTTCGATGACATTTATATCGAAGACTATTTTAGTTAGTCCCTTTTTCAAATAATGCATAAATTTTCTGCCAGGGGGTGTAAAGGTAAATCGTAATTTTCCCAATATCTCCGCTTTTAAAAGTCCTATTTGAAAAATTCTTCTTGCGTCGGATACAGTTCTTGATGGAAAAGGTTTTGCATATAAATTCTCATTTTTGGCAAAGAATGGTTTGGCCACCAGGGGGCATAGGAGTTTATTTTTGCTTCTGATGTACTTGCAACAAAATCTGAGCTGAAAACTCAATTGAAAAAATTCTTCCATGAACCGATACCGCTCACCTCCGAAAAAATTTTGAGCCTCCTGCTTAAAATAGTGTATAATTTCTCCACCAGGGGGCGTACATGTATATCTTATTTTTGACCATATCTCTGTTTCTAGGAGTTCAATTTGAAAAATTCTTTCTTTGTTGGAGAACATTTGTGGTACAAAATGTTTCTCATATAATTTCAAATATTTCTTAGCGCACAAGTGTGCCACTAGAGGGCGTAAGTTCATGTTTCCGTTTACAGCAATATCTGCGCAACTAAGAACTCGACTGGAAAATATTCTCTTGCGATCAAAGACTACTAACTGTGAAAACTCCTTATATGTATTTTCTTCCGAAAATAGCGTGCAATTTCGCCACTAGGGGCGCAAATATTTCATTTATTTTTGTCAATATCTGTACTTCTAAATGTCCGATTTAAAATAAAAAAAATTTTAACATCAGATACCATTTACCTTATGAAATACTTTGTTTATATTTGAGGTTTGTGGTTCACAATTCTGCCACTAGGTGGTGTTTGTGTACTTCCGTTTGCAGCCTATCTCTGCCTCTAAAAACCCTATTGAGAAACTTCTTTTTTTACTGATGTCATTCGGTATAATAAAGATGGAGACTAAATAGGATTTTTTTTTTGCTACAATAAGAAGGTCCTCTTCAAATAATGTACAACTTTCCGCCTAGGGGTTGTAAAGGTCAAAACGTTTTCCTTGCTATCTCTGATTCCGGGAGACATATTTGAAAAGTTATTTTTCCTTAGCATAGCTTTTGCTATGAAGAATGCTTTTCACTTGTGTTCAATTTTTCCATTATGCAAAATCCTTCCGCTTTTTTTTTTTTTTTTTTTTTTTTTGGAGAAATTGTTTTACGTTGTCGAAGTGTGCACAGTTCAATTATGGTGAATTACTTCCATTACTTCTTAAGTGTTGTCATATGCATTTATGTAATCTTATGTGACGTATATGCCAACACTTTTAAGCTGCATAAATTTGAAAGTGTTGGTATATGTCTTTATGCATGTGTTCATTGTTCTGTTAAATTAGTATGATTTGAGAAGGGAAAAAAAATCCCTAAAACATCCCTAAAATTTTTAGCAGAATGCCTTAAATACCTACCTAAAATAATGTGTTTCTGTGCTGCACGCCCTGCTATTTATATTTTCATTGTCAGATGAGAATGTTAGAGCTTCCCATTAATGTTGATTGACCCCTCCCCCCGCCCGCCCCCAAAAGAGCGAGAGAGAAATAATTATTATTATGTCCTTCATTTTGTTTCCAAGTGTATCGAGTTAATTCGTTTGCCTCAGCTCACTTTCGTGTTTTCACCGAATGACTAAAATTTTTTATGTTTTCTATTGTAGCTAGCAGAACTATAAATTTTAGTTACTAGAATACTTTATACAGAGATGCCAACATCTGAAGGAAGTCATCAGTAGTCCATATGCGCGGTGCCCGTAGTTCTTCCGTAGTGATGTCAAGTCAAGTCAAGTTCCCACATTAAAATTTGCAGGGTAGCATGCGTATTTCCCAGAATATACTGCTACATTTTTAGCAATATATTAATCTCGATTGGGGACAATACTTAGATAAATTTTGCAACATATTTAAGTCCCCTTAAAATGGGGGGAAAAAAACGAGTAAATACACAAAAAATACATACCTTTCAACTCCACCTTTTAATAAATATGTTATGTTAATAAATATGTTATGTCATAAGTGTGTGATGCCACACACTTATGGTTATTCCTCCTGTTTTTTAGAGTGAAAATGCCGACCGCAATCGTCTTTTCCGCCGTGTGCGATTGAAAAATCAACAGCACACGGGGAACAAAACCCATGGTTTTCAGATACCCGAGACGATTTTAGACACGAAAATTTTTGCAAATAACTCTCCTTGAATTTTTGACAACTTTTTTGCATTTTAGATCCAAAAATATTAGTAGAGACAGGTGGCCCTTTACCCGACGCCATTGCAAGTAAATTCGTACATGACAAACACAATGGGAGCAAGGAAAGAACAATTAACTTTGAAAGATTTCATAGCTTTATTATGTGGATAAATAGAAAATTAGCATTAAATGCTTATGATACAAAAAAACTAATCAAAAAGGTATTTTAAATTGCATAAATCAATCAATTTTGAAAAAAAAGGATAAAATAAAACATCCCTTTGTTTAGCAAAACATTTTTACAAGAGAAAAAAAAAAAGAACTGCACTTCGCAAATCTGTCAAAGTAACATAAACAATTTAGATCTCTGCCGACAACGAGGAGCATGGGAAAATAGGTCACGGCTGTGCGCACACACCCAGCAGCTAAGAAGCGTCTCATTGCAACTGCTGCTAGACGTTTTCTTTGGCTGGTTGCCAAAGACACATGGAGAGACTTTCTCTTGCTCTGGGCAGACATACTACGTGCGAAGAACAAACTCCCGGGGAGGTAACATAAAAACAAGCAATAACAGCGTCCATACATCCAGGTAGTTTAGTTATGTGCTCTGCCGGAAAAAACAAACATTCAGGATTTCTTTGATCCACAATTGCTTCCTTCGATCTGATGACTATTTGCTCAGAGCATTTTTTTTTTTTCTGATACCCCGCCCGCCCCTTACTTTGGTGAAACAAATATGCAATAGCAATTAACTATTTAAATTACATTTTAGCAAAAAAAAACCACATAATTCATGGAAACACGCGACCGCTGCAAACATGGAAATTCCAACGAATATAACATTCCTTGTACTGCTGCTAATTTTTTTTTTTTTTTTTTCACACCACTGGAACTGGAAGCCACTGAAGCACGCTTCATAACTACAGCAATTCACGTCACACCACAACTAATCAACTTAACAACAAGAACAGAAAACATGGAATCGACTCTAGTTTACCTCCATCCTCCGACAACTTATGTTAGTTCAGGAAGCGGTTAAGGTTTTCCCGAAGTTAACAGATGTTGTGCATTACGAACGCCTTTCCACGGCAAGCCAGGTACAAAGTCACATGATCATACAGAAAGTTCTCCGCTGCAACATTTCCGCTTGCTTGTCGGCCAGCCAAACATGCTTGCTGTGTAACGGCTTCGTGACGTTACCGCAAAAAACACCACATTTGACTATGCTTGACTTTTTTTTTTTCAAATAATTAAAAAAAAAAAAAAAAAAAGTTTTCCAGAAATATTCGAGATTTCTGGAAAAATCCGTAGTACTTGGCATCTCTGCTTTATACTATCAGTTCTCATCATATCTAGGAAATAATACATAGTTGTTACTTAAAACACTCACAGACGTTTTTGAGTTACAAAATGCATGTGAAACACGCAATAAACAATAATTAAGAATTTTAGGCAAACAACAAAACAGAGTTCTGTGTTTCCTTGCATTAATTATTCAATTAGCAGTGTTAAATAAAATTAATTAAAAAAGTGAAAGGGAAAATTAATTTGTGGGTTTTAGTCAAAGATTTTATAAAAGAGCCTGCCCGAGGCAGGCCCGGATCCCTTTCTGGGCTTTTTGTCATAGCCCAGGCCTGTGCTTATCTGTGGTGTACAACACTTAACTTTTTTGTTTTTCCCAAGATTTTATGTATTTTTGGAACAAGACAGTGGGTCAGAAAGAGGTGGAGAAAGCTCATTGTCAAGAATAGTTAATATTTTTTTATTATTACAAATCTGTTTCAAAAACATGCCTGAATGCCATACATGGGTGTAAGGTGCCATACATGGGTGTATGAATGAATGATTACTATTTCTAAGATTTTAAACTTCTCATGTGTTCTCATAAATTCATGTATTTTTCATGGACTTATATTTTAATGATCGGTCAAATATTTTTCACAGATTTGTGTTGCTTTTAATCTGTTCTAATCTGGAAACGTGACATTTATTCTGTGTAGAGCTTCTATTTGTACTCCTTTAAAAATGCCATGCAGTTTTAGGAAATTGATTTTTTATGTACATAATTTTAAAGTGTTAGGGTATAAATATTTTTTTCCCAGCACTTATAGTTAGCAGACATAAAAAAATGTTTAATTTTGAAAATTGATTTATTGTAAAGTTTTTGAAAAGTGTTATGTATGTTTTTCTTATTAGATATGTTAATCATTTTTGTTTCAATTTTGTTGCAGTCAAAAAGTACATGAAGTTAATTTTGTTCATATACTGAAATTTTAAAGAAAAGCTCAGAATACTTGTACTTTTTCCTTTGAAAGTTGATGTTAAAATTTTTTCTTACAGGGACGAGTGTACAACTTGGCTTTCTCCACCTGTGGAAGATTTCTGGCATCAACTGGTACGAAAAATTCTAGTTAATTTTTCTTAGCTTTTCCCCTCTATTTTATGATGCTTAGATGTAGCCTCTGTGAATATAATTGTTTAGCCATAACACAATAATATAAGTATTGTGAAAGTTAAGAAAAATAAGGGGTGTGTATGTGTGAAACAAATATCACATTAGTCTGAGCACTAAGTATTGGTTCTCTGTATACATACTCAATTCTTCCTTTGTTTCTGTTCTTTTCCATGAAAAACTATGATAAATAAATATGTAAGTAAGTAAATTTCTGTATTACATTTAAGCAACTCTGAAGTCATCAGAGCAACTTCAAATTAGCTTTTAATACCTCTGGTAGAGTTTTGTTGGAATGTTTCATTGAGAGCTATCAGCATTTTCATTCAACAACAAAAAAAATAATGGTATTGATGATGTTCATGTTTTGTTTTCCTTTTTTTTTTCTGAAGATTTGTTTTGCAGTAAACCTTAATTAAACCCAGAGTTGTTTGATCAAACACAGTTACACAATTTATGGTGGTAAGGAGAGTGGTGGATGTCAAATGTAACCCGTTTACTCAAGTTTTAATGAAAATGGCTTATGTATCAACCTATTCGAGAACAGTTCGTCCACAATGAATGACTCTTCACCATAAATGGTAATTGGTTCACTCTGTGAGTGATCATTCAATCTGCCATTACTGTAGCACATACACCGAAGTCACTGCACATGCAACTTTCTTCCTCCCCCAAGAGTTTGGAAACAAATTCAAAATAAGAAAAGCAGTTTTGAGAATTAATTGGTGTCAACCATTATGTGAGGGAGCAAAGAGCAGTCAGCTAAGGAATTTGGTGAAACTTGAGAATTGGAATGAAACATGAAAATCATTTATTTGAATGGTGTGTTTTCACAACAAGCAGAGAGCCGCGCAGTGGTCTAAGCACTGGCTTATGGCCATTCGTCTGAGAAGGGTCCGTGTTCGAATCCCAGTTGGGCATGGATGTTGTGTTTGTCTTACAGCACTGGCTGTCTCCCTTCCCTGGAACCAGTGACCCTAAATTAGGGACAGGCGACTGCTTATAGCCCATTGAGTTGCTCACGGTGGTCGTTAAACCTTCAATCAAAAAAACAAGCAAAGATATGGTGAATGGGTCCTAACAAAAGTCCTGTTGTTTTAGACAGTTTTCGAATATTCATCCTTGCCTTGCAGGCACTTTGGAGCAAAGAATGACTTGCTCAATGAATGTAGTACTACAACTGAGAGTGGAAAATGAATAACCATTCATTTGAATGATTATTCATGAATGACTCTTTTGCATGAATAGCGAATGAACTCTCAATAAGGAATGATTAATACCATCACTGTTATGTATTTAACTTTACAAAAACATGACTTAAATAAATTTTGGGGTAACATAATAAATATATTTTTAGCTCAAAAATTTGTACAATCATATGATAGTGTTTCATTTAGCACCCATATTCTTTAAAACATATGCACTATACATAAGAATGAAAAAAGTAATGAGCTGTAGTTTCAGTTTGTTCTCTGTTATCTTTTAGAGTAATTCCAAGCTCTGTGATTTCCTTGTTGGGGAGTACTGCTGGAGAGATGTTTGCAATTCGACCGCAGTATGGCCAAGTTCTACTTTCCCTTCCATCTCTTTAACTGAGCAACTAATTTATTAAGTACTGTAGTTTTTGGAATATGAGATGCTCCCTTATTTTTTGAGAAAATTTAGGCAAATAAAACGGCATTTAAAGATTTTTTTAAGAAAAAAAGTAATTTTATGCGGCAGCTTGTGATTTGCAAAATTAACAGTGTATGATACTGTTGATGAAAAACAAAGTAGAGAAATGCCAGTAAGTCCATCAGCCAATGGTGTACATGCACTGCAGGGTTTGCCTGTGATGTCACACCATACAGCCAATGGCCTTCATTATTGGTTCAGATGGTGATCCTTGCTGTATGACTGATGTGTTAAAGTAAGATATGGCCTTGGGTCAAAGTCTATCAGCATTCTGTAGCATACTAACAATTCCTGGGAACAGCGATTTTTTTTTTTTAAACGCTTGTCAAGAACCGTTTGAAATAAAAAATATTGTTAAAGGCTGAATGGGCTAGCCTCTGCACATTGTTGGCAAACAGCAAGGAAGTGGGGCTGTCAGATATGGTGGCATCTCCCATTGTAAACTGCAAATAAAAATACTCTAATACATTTAAAGATTACTCACCTTTTTACCTAGAGTTTGGAAATTTTTGCTTCATCGAATTAATATTTCTAACACGTCTGTTTGTCCGCTGTGATTCAAGAATCTGGTATTTTTTGTAAAGAATATTTTTTTTTCTTATTGCCTATTAAAGTACATCGGTCTTCCTTCATAAAAACTTTTACTTTAAGGCTGAAAAACCTACATTTCTACATGCAAATAGGTGCCAAAACAACACATACAACGTTCACACACACATAAAAAAAAACGAACACGTCAACCTTAAAATGTCAAGAAACTACACTGCTGGCCACCCAAAATGCAACACCAAGAAGGACACGAGATAGCAAAGCCAGATTTACTGGACACATAACAACAGATACAAAGATGAAACAAATGAGCTTACAGGCCCGTGCGACTTGCGGAACATGCAGACATCAATAGTTCGTGTGGCCCCCCATGGCTGGCAATAATGGCCGCTACACACCGCAGCATCGAACGAAAGAGGCTTTGGATGGGGGCTTGGGGTATGTCGGTCCAGGCTGCTTCCACACGTTGCCACAGTTCATCAGGCGTAGCCGCGGTTGGGGCTTGCCAGGCTACTCGGTTGCCGATCAGCGACCAGACGTGTTCATTGGGCGACATGTCGGGAGAACAGGCGGGCCACGGCAGCAGTGACACCTGGTGGGTCATGAAGAATTGTTGCACGATGCGTGCCACGTGCGGGCGCGCATTGTCCTGTTGAAACGTGGCCGCTGGCAGGTCCTGCAGGTAAGGGAGGACTACAGGCTCCGAAACGTCGGAAATGGAGTGGTGGCTGTTGAGTGTACCAGCAATGGGTACCAGAGGGGTGCTGGTATCATATCCAATTGTGCCCCAAACCATAACACCAGGCAACGACGGACTGGTATGGCGATGCATAATGCAGGCATCATACAGTCTCTCGGCGCGGTGCCACCACACGCTGATCCGACCATCATGGTATTGCAGGCAGAAGCGGGATTCATCTGAGAAGACAAAGTCGTGCCATTCCGTAGTCCAGGTGCGGCGTTCAACGGCCCACTGCCGCCACACTCGCTGGTGGTGTAACGTCAATGGTAATCAGAGCAATGGGCTCCATGCGACAAGTCCCCGCTCGTGCAAACGACGTCGAACGTTACGTGCTGACAAATGTTGTTGCGCAACACACCCTAATTCCTGCGCTAACGTTCGTGATGTGGCGGTGCGAGCCGTCACTGCCCGCCGCACAATATGCCGGTCCTCTCATTCGGTGGTGTGCCACAGCTGCGGCAATCACTCACGTCGGTCCTTCCGTCCCTCCTGCACCCACCGAATCCATACTCGCCACTGTGGCTGGATGTCATCCCACATGGGCACCGATGTCTTGGTACAATATAAACCGCTGTCGCGATAAGCCACTATTCATCCTTTGTCGAACTCTGAAACATGCTGGAATGGCTGCCGTATTCTGTGACGAGGCATCAGGAAGCTTCCCACGCACAGGTCCGGCAGCACAACACACTTCCACTACTTACACCCAGCCTTCTGTGCACCCTTCTTATAGTGCTTATTGGTGGCGTGCCGGGCACATGATTTGCATATTCCCTGCAATACTAATCGTTTGCATGTCCTCTCGCGGGCGACGCGTGCTGCGAATTTCAGGCCAATCGGATGCTTCTTTCTTGGTGTTGCATTTTGGGTTTCCAGCAGTGTATATATAATACATAGAATTTAAAATCCCTGACATCTGGTTAAAATCCTATTTGGTTACATATTTACAGAAAAAACAAGCTTTTGATTAACTCTGAATCCTAAATAATAAACCCACACATCCAAAAAGAATTAGATAGAATGGATGTGTATTGGTAGTTATATTCTTTAAATTCTATGTATTATATATTCTTAAAGTAATGCACCTTTTAAGGTTGATGTGTTCGGTTTTTTTTGTTTTGTTTTTTTTGTTGTTGTTGGTGGTGGTGGTGGTTTTGTGTGGGGAGGGGGAACGTTGTATGTGTGTTGTTTTGGCACCTATTGCATGTGGAAATGGAGGTTTACCAGTCTTAAAGTAAAAGTTTTTATGAAGGAAGACCGATGTACTTCAATAGGCAATAAGAAAAAAAATATTCTTTACAAAAAATAGATTCTCGTACCACAGCAGGTAAACAGACAACGCGTTAGAAATTTTAATTTGATGAAAGTCTAGGAGAAAAGGTGAGTAACCTTCAAACGTATTAGATTACTAACAAGCATATTAGATTACTAATTTAGAAGCAACTGATTGAATATATACATTCATAATGCTGTGTTGATGAATTGGAATAAAAATATGTTCCCCCTGTTAAAGTGCATATTTGACAAATGGATTTTTCCAAAAATTACTTCAAAATTACAACTCCACAGTATTTATGTTACTGTGAATGAAATTTTTTGGTGCTTGTCTATGAAAGTTCTGAGTAAACCAAAGAAAGAGGGAGAGAGAGAAAGAATTTATAACAGCAATAATGTGCCTCCAGTTTGCTGGTGGTTGTCTTAAGTGTCTGTTGTGTCCTAAGATGTAGTTCTTTCCCTTCTTTTTCTACCAATTTGGTTTTTAAAGGAATTGTGATGGTCCTCCTATATCTGTTTCAGGTCACTACATGCAACATATAAAGGTATGTGCTTAATCTGTGTTTTACATCCTTAACTTGTGAACACACAGGTATACATATGGGTGCAAATACACCGAAGAGCCAAAATGTTATGATCACCTGTCTAATATGATGTTGGTCCATGTGCTGTGAAAATTGTAAGTTACATGGTTGAGCTGCTGCAGATCAGATTTGCTGTTCCAATGCAAACCACAGATGCCCAATTGGATTTATGTCTGGGGAATTTGTAGGCCAGGGCAAACTTGGAGATCTTCATCATGTCCTACGAACCATTTTTAGAACAGTCCAGGGCAGTGTGGCATGATGCATTATCCTGCTGAAAGAAGGTATTACTAGAAGTAAATACTGTCACCATGAAGAGATATACCTGGTCTGCAGTTATGTTTAGGTAAGTGGTAGACGTCGTAGTTCCCTGCACATGAATGACTGGACCCAGGGTTTCCACATTGCCTACATTATTACATCAGCTTGTTGCTTGTTTTCATGCCACAGTGCATCCTTGTTTTAACACTTCCCCAGGTAAATAATGTACCATATTCCTAAAGAAATACATGTTTTTCTATACCTTACCATCTTCTAATAATCTATCAACAGAGCTTGCTAGCATTTCGCCGCCTTTTGTTAAGCAATTTAAGTTTCAAAATCAGTACTTAATATGACCCTGATGTAATTTGTGAAATTTTCAGGTGTCATAAAATTGCTTTCAGAGCAAAGTAAGCAACAGTAGTACAGATTTTTGGTATCAATTTCAATTAAAATGCATGTTCTTGCATTTCTTAGTCACCTCTTGCTGTATTAAGGAAAGGAGCAAGCATTTCCTCTTTTGTTTAGAGCATACACAAACCTTAAATATAAGTAACTACACAATGAATTATGACTTTTCCCAAGGATGAAAATTTGAACATCGATAAAAATAACTTCATATTATAATGTAGTATACTTAATATTTTCTAAAACTTAACTATAATTATATTAAAAATCAGTAACTTTTCCTTTGGTGGTGTTGAGACCAGAAAATAGATGACACCACATCTACACGTGACTATCACGTCGCATTTTTTTCAATGATTTCTTTAATTTTTGGACTGAAATCAACACTTGTGTCCATCCATGTGATAGTCCGGAATTGGTTAGAATGATTCAAGCCATTTAGATTAAATATTCTAACATTAATTTAGCTGAAAATGTTGCAGAGTGAGCTTGCTGGTTTATTTCGGAATTAAAAATCAATAGCATCTACAATTCTGTTAAAATTTTCAGCTAAATTATTATTAAAACATTTAATCTAAGTGGCTCAAACCATTCTAAGCATTTCAGACTGTTGCGTGGATACACTCAAATTTTGATTCCATTCTGAAAATTAATAAATTATTGAAAAAAATGCGACGTGACAGCAATGCTAGTAGTTGTGTATACTTATGTAGATGTGATAGCATGTAGTAAGTCACGTGTAAATATGGTGCCATCTATTTTCTGGTCTCAACACCACCAAAGGAAAAGTTGTTGATTTTTAATATAATTATGGTTAAGTTTTAGAAAATATTAAGTATACTAGGCTATAATATGAAGTTTTTTTTTGTTTTTGTTTTTTATGTTCAAATTTTCATCCTAGGGAACGCATTAATTGTGAAGAAAATGGCTACAGAAGTTTGCCCATTGGAAATACAAGGCAAAGATTTTAGGTGGATCCACCTTAAGGGTTACAATAAAGTCCTGGAAAATTTCACATGTATATTTAATTATTTTTTTATAACCAAATGCTCGTGATGTTTTTCTAATCAATGATAGCTGAAAATCAAAAGGAATTTTGCAGCATAGTTTAAGGGGGAAATGCTGGCTGCACCCCAAAAATTTATTGAGCTTTATTATTATTATTATTACTATTATTACATCATTGTTATTATATAAATTATGACCCTGACGTGTGCCTATTGTAACTTTTGAATGAACACCATTAATTAAACACAATTTTAAATAGAGGCAGGTAAACAAGCAAAGCTTCGATGCATGAACTGAATTAACTTCTCCACATGCACCTCTAGTGCCACATAAAATGTGTAAACAATATTCACACTCATGAGATTTTTCAACACTTGTAGAGAACTGCTGCTATTGCTTGAGTAATTTCTTCTCGCAAAGTCATTATACACTGAAGAGCAATTGAATTAGAGATACCTGTCTAGTAACATGTAGCACCACCTTTCGCACTAATGACGGCGGCGATTCGCCTCGGCATGGACTCGACAAGACACCGGAAGTGTTGGGAAGCCATACAGATCCACGACCCCTGAACAAGCTCCCACAGTTCACGAAGATTTGATGGAGGGGGGTCAGAGCCTCAAACATCTCTCTCGATGGCATCCCAGATGTGCTCGATGGGATTGAGGTCAGGTGACCTAGCTGGCCAAGGAAGCGAGGTCACGTCGGTGGAGTGTTCATCCAACCATTCGGATACAATTCGGGAGCGATGGCATGGTGCATTGTCTTGTTGCAGGATGAGGTCCCCAGTGCGATGTTGAAGACGCACAAATGGGAGCAAATGGTTGTCCAGGATATCCCGGTAACATTGACCTGTGAGGGATGATGTTACACGTACCAGGGGTCCATTTCAGTCCATGTAAACAGTCCCCAGACGAGAATGCCACTCCCACCAGCTTGAAGAGTACCCTGCTGGCAAGAAGGATCCATCGCTTCATGTGGTTTGTGCTGTTCTCGTATCCTGCCATCCGCATGTACCAACGTGAATCTCGACTCATCAGTCCAGGCAACATTTTTCCACGTCTAGGGTCCAGTGGCGATGTTCCCGCACCCATGCCAATCTTTGCACCCTGTGATGTGCGGTCAGCAGGTACCCTCGTGGGACGATGGTTTCTGTACCTCATAGCGAGGAGATGGTTCTGGATTATGTGGTTGATTACACGTTTTTGTGCACCAGCGTTAAATTGCCGAGTGATTTCTTGCACTGTGGCCCGTCTATCCGTTGTTACAGTGCGAGCTAGCCGACAATGACCCTGCTCATCCACACGCTGTTGTCCACGACAGTTGGCCCTTGCAGGGATGATTTTACCGAATTCAATGTACTCACGGTGCACCCGTGACACAGTGGCTCGTGAAAATCCCAGTACCTGCACGACTTCCGAGATGGAGTGACCCATTCGTCGGGCCCTGACAATTTGCCCATGATCAAATGTGCTTAGATCCTTCGTCTTACCCATACTGTGTCCGACTTTTACTGATTCCCGTTGCATCACTTCTTATATTGTCGGATCCCTGCATACGTCATGTCGTTTCTGTTTACAGGGCCGCCCACAGTGCCACATTTGCATAACGCCAGCTGTGTCTAATTCAATTGCTCTTCAGTGTATGTAAATATTTTTGTTTTTAGAATGTCTCCCTTTTAGAATTTCAACTTGAAACCAGCCACTGCAAATGAGACAACAATGAAAAACAATTTGCCAAAATTTGAAGTGTCTGCCTTGATTTCCCATTGATCTATATCTGCCACAGATCAGTGTACACACTCTCTCTCTCTCTCTCTTTTATTATTATATTGTTATTAACATATTAATTATATCTTCATTTCCTAGGTGCTGATAAGAAAATTCTTGTTTGGGACATAGCTTATGGTCAACTTTTAGCTGAACTGAATGGACATACTGACACAATTTATAAACTGTGCTTTAGTAGAGAAGGAACAATTCTTGCATCTGGTAAGTTTTCTTCTTTTCTAGATGTTTGCCAGTTTTCCCAATTAATATGGGAAAGAATCACACACACACAGTAAAGATGTGCTTAAAATAAATAACCCCTCCATTATAATTGTTAAGTGAAACATTTAGTAAGTAGGCCATACATAGGCAGGATGTAGCATGCATTTTGCAGTCTTATTGGGTTTGCTTTTAATTTGTACTTAATGTACGTAATTTTTCATGAGCTATCTATGATTGTTTACTATATACTACATTTGCCAGTCCTTTGCCTTTTCTTTTTTGAACATCTGTTTGCAATGTTGTTTCAGGCCTCTTTAGGATAAGAACAAATTTACGTAGAACTGCCTGTGACATAGAGTCTATTGTGTTTCAACACCAGGTTCTTTCAAGTAAGGTTGTAAGAAGTTATCAGTTGAACTCTTATAGTAGCACCAGTGATGTGACTGTTTCATATAGCATACATTTTGCTTGTGATCTTGAAAATGTCACACATACGCAGAGAAAAGAGTACAAGTTTTCTCAATAATACATATAACCGTACTACCACAAAAATTAATGAAAAAATAAATCTCAAATACATGGTAGGCACATATAACATACACGAGATTCTTCAGTGGATTCACTGAATTCCGCCTTTTTCATCATCATTTGGGTAATTCTCAAGATCGATGCAAAACTGAAGGGAAATTTTGAGGGAATTTGATGGGGGAAGGTTCGTTTTCCATCAGGAAATGATATTTCATCTTTCCAAACTTTCGAAAACGGAAGTTGAACGGAGTGAAGCTTTTCCTGGTATTCGTAATTTCCTTTTCCCGCGATGTACCTTCTGCCCAGTATTGATAAATATTATTTTATTCCATAAATGTTTGTATTTCAGCTTGAAAACGGAGAGAAATTATCCGAAAACAGAATTTAGACAACGCGAAAATTTTCCTGTAATCTTTTGGCTTGAGATTCTTCCATTTGTGTAGTTCTTGAGATTGATAACATAACTGAACAGAATTTGGGGGTTGTGGGGGTCGTTTCCCATCGGAGAACGGAATTACGATTTTCTAAATCGAAAGTTAGACGGAGTGGAGATTTCTCCCATAAATGTGACTTTTTCTTCTCATATCTTTCTGCTTAGTATTGTTGTTAAATAACATTTTATTGTATAGAAATTTGTATTTCAGCTTGAAAATGCAGGGAAAATTTCTGAAAATGGAAGTCAGGTGGAACGAAGATTTCACCCGTAATCGCTAACACCCCCACCTCCCGCAAGATTTCCCCTATCCTGTGTTGTTGTTAGATGTCAGTAATTTTATATTTTGAATAGAATGATATGCTCCATTTTCATATTTACATAACTAAATTAATGTGAACATTTTTTTCTTTTTTTTGCTTGTGTTGCATTTTATTCACACTGTTATGATTTTTTTTACCGTTAAAAAAAAAAAAAGTTCAGCTTTTTTTTTACTGCTTCATCAGTCTTATGTATCATATAAACATGCAATTTTTGGTGTAGAAGCACCATATTTCCCTGTTTCTTTTGTAACCATCTCCTCTTAAAACTTACTTTGGAGAGAGGTGGAAATCGAATTTGTATTCTTTGATTTCCCTCTGATTACACTGCCATTACATCACACAGAACAACAAATTTTCAAGCAATCAGAGCTCAGGAATCTGAACAAACTTCAGATTTATGATAATCTAACTTCCAGTCACTTAAGTAGGTTTAGGTGTTTCAAAAATCATTGTGCTGGGTGGCACTGTTGCCACATACTCAAATAGAAATTGCGAGATGTAGATTTGATTTCCGCTCCAAAGCAATGTAATTTTAAGTTTTATGATGAAATGGCTGCATGGAAATGGTACAGTGAAATATGATGCTTCTGTAGCAGAAATTATATGTACAGTAAAACCTGCTTGTAACGAAGAGCTCAGGACCAATGGAAACCCTCATTAAATCTGGGTGCTTGCTAAATACGTTTTTAAGTGAAACCCCCACCATGGAAAAATAGGCATACTTCATAATATGCATATATCATGGTGTCTACAGGTCATGAAAGTCATGAAAAAGTAATGAAATTGAGCAGGTGGTCATGAAGTAATGAAAAAGTAATGAAATTGAGTGGGTAGTCATGATTTTTTTTTTTTTTCTTTTTTGTATCAGCACCTGAATGAAGACAAGTTTGCGCACCTAAAAGAAAACACGAGCCAGTATGTAGTCGATGCCCCATGACATATATATAAAAAAATATATGGCTTCATCAAAAGCTAATGTTGTGAAAAGGGAATATTTGCAATTTTGTGAATCTTCTATAAAACAACTGAAACAGGTCAAACTTGATTACTTCTTGATGAATTTACTACAAAGTGTGAACCATGACTTTATCAAGTTCTTACAGAAGCTGCTATGCATGTTTCATGGCAATGCTGCCGTTGAAAGAGGCTTTTCTGTTAACAAAGAACTTTTAATTGAAAACTTAGAAGAAGATGCAGTTGTTGCAGAAAGAAGTGTTTACAGTGCAATACTATCGTTAGGTGGTTTAGCTAATAGTGAGAAAGAACTGAATGTGGACATCACAAAATCAATGATATTAGCTGTCCAAAATGCTTCATCAAAAAGAGTAGAAGCCTTATGGCCAATTGTAAAAGGAGAGCAGTTCAAGAACTAAAAAAACTCAAAGATAAGAAAAGAAAGCTTATAGAAAAGGCAAAAAAGAAGAAACTGAAGTTATAGATTCTGAAATAGCAAGTTTAGCTAAAATACTTAAACACTGAGTCTTTCACTGTGTAATTTCAGTCTCTCTCCATTCATAGTTTTTTTATTGCCTTAATAAAAATTTGTAAGTTTTTACAGCATTACCATGTTAAAAAAGAATTTATATATTACTAGATGTAATGATAAATATTTCTGAAAATAGCCATGCCCCATCCTAGATGAGAGTTGAATGTTTTTATTTCTTTAAACACATAGAATTTTGTGAATGGCATAGTGCAAGTCATACATAATTACATTATTCATGTTAAGCAATTTTAGTGACATAAGAATTACATTCAGCTTTCATCTCAACTGGCTTTCAGGTAGGGGTTCATTAAAAAGCACCCCACCCCCACCGTATAGCCATTTTAGCAGCAATGCTATTATAGACACATCAGTTTTGCCTAAATTATTGTCGCATGGAATTAATTTCAGTGTTTGTAAAAATAAACATGAACCTGGGATCTCAAGCCAAGGGTACTAGATTATGAGTCTAGAATGGTTGTTATTGTGCCATGCATTGTCGAGAAGTCATGAATTTAACTGAAGATGTCATGAATTTGGTTCATTGGAAATCAGTAGACACCCTGATATATGTTTATATTATATATCCATAACAAATGGATATACTTGAAAGTTTTGCTTCATTAACTATGTTGGTACTGTAGTTAATTAAATATCTCCGCTATATTCAATTTGACATCCACATGAGGCAAACAGCTGTTTAACTTTACAACACATATATAGCAAAAGCAGCACCAATCCTCCCAATGCAGTGCTTGCTAGGAGTATAAAAGGAACAGTGGACACAATTCCAGGAACTCTTACCTCCTGTTTTTCCTCAGATGGCATCCCCATTCCATTGCTACCCCCTCTCTGTAATTATTGCCCAGAAATCCTCTTACATGTGCATGAGTCCCACCCATAATCTTTTTGCCTGGATGTGGTACCTGTTAAGCCCACCCATCCTCATTTTGCCTGGGTGTAGGGTGCCTGTTTTCAACTCTGTTGACATGATACTCCTAACACATAGCCCCTCTAAGTGGATGGCAGAGTCTCTTGCACAACTACTCTGTTGTTGAGAATTTGATGTACTTGCTCTCCATTGCTTTTCTGTCAGCATTCTTCCACTAGCACACAAGTATTCCCCTGCACTGTTGCAATTACATCCTGCACGTCACTCTTACTATTTCTCCATTCCAGGACAGTATGCAGCAGATTTTCTCAGAAATATGAAGTTTCCTTAAATTTTGTTATTTTGCTTGTTAAATCCAGTGTTTCATTAAAAACAATCATTAGTATTATAATTAAATCTGGCAATATATAACACCACCTCTTGGGTCGGAACAAATGCGCTCTATGTAAAACATCCCTTGATATACTGCCACACCCATAGCATCCGCCAACATATATTGCTGCACCAACCTGCCTTTCCCAACACAAAACATACTTGATGTACTGCCACTTGCAAGCTGTGTGTGAATTGCCTTCCTGTTTTTTCAGACCATGATTAAATTGTGGCGAACCTTTTGGCGGAGAAAATGGCAGGTGTTGCCTGGGGCTGAAGTCAGCTGCTCCTTCCAAAAACATTACACAATAAAGGAATCCATCGTCTGGACTGCTCCGCTTCCGTAGAGTGGCACAGGAGTCAAAAAAGGGAAATAAATCACAGCACTTTATCAGTTTGGGATATCATTACGACCTGGATTTATTATGATTTGGGGGGCGGGGGAGAAAGGTAATCTATTTCTATTAATTAGGAGTTCATGGATGTCTCATGACCCTTTACCATGCCCTCCATTTGCCTACAAAGAAGCATTAGCGAAGAGTGCCTGCGGTGGGCCTGGGTACCTTTGATTCAAGCGGCAGTCTTGTGAGTTGGGATGTTGTCTTCTCCCTCCCACCCTGTCCTCTTTGTCAGAAGAGAAGAGCGTGTGTTCTTTACCCTCTACCAGCTGTTAGCTCAGATGACAATGAGTCGACACCTTTTTTCTAGGGACATAATGCTTCTTTTACCCCACTGATGCTTGCTGTCTTTAGTTTATCTCCTTGGCTCTGCAAATCAGTCAGCAACTGTTTACAAGCGTCTAAATCAGAAACAAAAAAAATGTTGTTGTTTGGAAAAGAAATGCCAAAACAAAATTGCAAATATTGCAATGAAAATATTTAAATCTAAAACACAAATGAAAATAGACATTTTTTTTTTAAATAAACTAAGGTATGTAAAACAATTTTGTGTAATGTCATTAATTTTCACTTAATAAAGTTTTAGTAAATGTAGCATGATTTTTTATTAATTTTGTTATAAATAAAGTGCTAATTTTGTTTTTCTACTATGCAAACTAATTTCTGCATTTAATGCATGCTATAATTTAATATCTCAAGGTATCTGTATAAGCACATGCCTACATTACACATTTTCAATACGTTTTTGTTCAAGTCGACCACTCCCCTAGGGTAGACTCGAACAAAAATGTACTGAAAGCATATAATGTAGGTATGTGTTTGTACAGATACCTTGAGATATTAAACTTTGTCTTAGTACGCAATTTTAACAATGAGAATACTGTGATGTATCCTCATAATACAGATTGCATGCTAGATGCTTCCAAGATCAAAATGGACATTCCAAACTACAGTGCACACTAGGTACACAAAATATAACTGCATTTTTTCTTATTAACATGTTTTTAATTTAATGCTAATTATGATTTTCAAGGAATCATAATAAAATTTGAGTTATTTAAAAATAATTGGCAAATTTGATATAATGCCACAATGTAATGTAACAAAACAGTGGCAGTACATCAAGGGTTGACTGTGTTAACAAACTTATGCAGTATAAGGTAATTTATTAGCAAGAGTGTCATGTATTTTCCCCACCCATTTTCCTTTTCTTTTTTAATCAAAATTATGTAATGATAATTTTTTTTAAATCAAAATAATGTAATAATGACTTATTTCTGTCAAATTTTTAAGTATGTTATGGTTTTTACTTGTCAATTTTTTTTTTTTTTTTTTTTTTTTTGTGTCCTCGTTTAGGTCTGATGATGGGTATGTTTACAGGCCAAAAATCTGACTTAGAAAAAAATCGAAGAAAACCCATAATAGACTTAAAAAGTTTGTACAGTAGTAAATTCTAGGAGTAGCCATATTACCTGTGTGTTTTTTCACTTAATTTCTTACTAATTCAAATAAATGTTTGTATGTTTCACATGAATCATATTCCAAAATAATTTTGTACATGTGTTGTGTTCTTTTTTAACGCAGGTGGTCTGGATAGCTGTGTTAAATTGTGGGATGTAACTAAATTGTTTGAAGATATTGACCTTGAGGACCTAAACATTTCACATGCACCCAATGTAAAGTAAGTTCATAGCAATTATGCTTAAATTATTCACAGTAATTTAATCTGTAGATTCTGCTTTGATTTACTAGAGAATTATCTAAAGAATAAACATTAGAAATTAAGTGAAAAACACACACAGAGTCACATATAGTAATAAAGTTTGTTGACTGTGTTTTTTCACTTAATTTCTATGTTTAATGTGGTGGTGTTGCATGAAGCCTGGTGTTTTCAATTATTAACTAAACAGGTAAGATTATATAATAAAAATACAATGCAGGCACCTTTAGTTATGCTAAAAGCTTTATCTAGAAATGTCATTTATTGCATTTGTAGTAAGTTTTGTTTGTTTATTTGTTGAAGTGATTTTGATAGTTACATCTTAATAAATGTTTTTACATAACTGACAGTTTTTATGACAAGCATTCAGTGTTGAATACTAGTCACATATATGAATGCTAATTTCTTGGGAACTAAATGATAGGTAAATGTAATTTGCAAATGTAGTTAATATACCAAAGAATTCTGGGAAGATCAGTATGTGATAGCATTAAAGCAGTTGGTTTTTATATTACTGCATGTTGGTGTTGAATAGAAAGAAAACATTTTTTGAGAAAAATTCAAACCACTGCACCGTACAAGCATGATTTTATAAATGCTTTTCTCTTCAGTGATGGTTGATTTCACATCTTAAATCACCCTAATAACCTTATATAGTAGATAGATAGGAGCTATAAAAACTGTGAATTATCCAGTAGCTGATTTTTTAGTACAGGGAATGCACTGTGTATTACTGTCTATCTTATGTGGAATGCATTATCAAATTATGCTGTGAGCCAAATACACTCAATGGACAAAGCATTAGAGATACCTACCTAATAGTGTGTTGGTCCTTCTCTAGTACAAGTAACAGCCTGTACATGCCGAGGCATCAACTCCACCAGATGCTGGAGGGTTTCCGGAAGTAATGCCAGCCATGCCTGTTGCAGCATTATCCACAACTCCATTTGAGATATGGTTCCAGAATCCATGGAACTGATGTTCTGCTCCATGCCATCCCAGAGAGCTTCCACAGAGTTTAAATCTGGTGTATCTTGAGACCATTGGATGGTTCCAAACTCAGATTAGTGTTCCTTGAGCCATGCCTGGGTGGTTGCAGCCCAGTAGGGCGGCACATTGTCCTGCGGAGACAGACCATGAGTTGTAGGATGCATGAAGGCCATGAAAGCGTGTATGTTAGAGGTGTGCATGGAACATGCCAGGCCAAGTTGACCCATTCTTTTTATTGCAATGGTAAAGAAAGAAAAAAGTCACGTTTCCCAATTTCCTGGTCTGTTTAACTGTTTTACTGGCTTTGCTTACTTCCATGACATAGCCCAGGTCGTAATCACAGAGGCAAGGAGAGGCACTCACAGTGTTTTTACCATACGTAGGTATTAAAATGGTAAAACCACTTAGAGGCTTGTTGACAACAAAATGATTCGACCCCCAGCGAGTGTGGGTTGTGTGGAGTGGGAGACGGGGGTATCTGCTGTCTGCAGTGGGGTGGGGTGTGTATGCATTTGTTTGAGTGTGTAGGATGACGTCGATTGTTTCTCTTATCCCTAATCTGTATAGGGATTGACTTTTGTAGTCTTACAGCTAGCTAGTTCAGAGAAAGGGAGATTTTTAATGCACTTAGTCTTCTTTCTCTCTCTTTAAAGGTTATATTCTTCAATAATTGCCAAAGTTTAGATATTTTGAGGCTTGTATTCAACTAAATATTTTCAATATCTCATTTCGTTATTTAATAAGATACGATAAATAGACAAAATAATACAAAATCGCTCATTCCGGGCCGGGCCAGGCCTAAATAATAGCTGCAGTTGACGAACCTGGGCCGAGCTGAGTGTCTAATATTTGAAACGGGCTGGGCGGGATCACCAAATACGGCCTGCGGTTAACAGCCTCTTCGGACACACTAAGGGACTCCCCATACTGTCACAAAGCGACCACCCCGTTGAACAGCCGACTTGGCACAACAGAGATGTGGCCTCATGCTGTTGACACCACACCCTCTCATGAGCTCAATACAGCTGAAAATGGGATTCATCCGACCACATGATACAGCAGCACTCTGCAGAGGTCTAGTTTTCACGTTCCTGGCAGCAGTCGAGGCACAATCTCTGATGACAAGCCGTCAACAGTGGCACACAGGTACGGCATCAGCTCCCGTATCCCAGGGTATGCGGCGTGCACCGTACCATTCACTCGCTGATACTGCCCGAGCCTCCAACATTTAACCTGAATGTGGTTTGCACCGCCATTACCAAGTGGCTGGTATGTACGAGCCTGGAATTGTGGTCATCCATGGCGTGTGGTCGGCCACCACTTGCTCTCTGGGCACTGGTACGTCCGTCGGTGGTGTACTTGCAGTACACCATTAGCTTCCCTCAGGAACCCTAGGGTTCTAACATCTTGGGTGATAGAATGACCCATCTATTAGGTTGCCGGAAGAGTCATGACGTATTTTAGTCATGTTTTGCAAAGGTCATTAATAGATAGAAAGAACAAAGATCAATCAATGATATAATGCCCGTTTTGTTCCATAACCTTTGGCCACCTGTCATTGAGCTGCAGAATGCCTCATTCATAGAAAGACCCGTCTTTCGTGGCGAAAAACTGTAAAAGGTGCTGATTTACAGCCTCATTTGAATTGAACGTTATACCACCCAAGGACTGTTCAAGAGAGCGAAACAAGTGGAAGTCTGACGGCGCAAGGTCAGGCGAGTATGCTGGGTGTGGCAACACATCCCACCCAAGCTCCAATAATTTTTAACGGGTGATCAAACTTCTGTGTGGTCTCGCGTTGAAGTGATGGAACACAACACCTTTACGATGAACGAGCTCTGGACGTTTCTGGATGATGGATTTGTTCAAACTGTCCAATTGCCAACAGTATACATTCCAATTAATTGTTTGGTTCCGTGGTAGGAGCTTGAAAAACACGACACCTTTAAAATCACACCACACTGAGACCAGAACCTTCCACTGATGAATGTCTGCTTTGGATGTCGTTTGAGGCGAAGCAGCACGTCGGGACCAAGACCCTTTGCGCAGCACATTGTTGTACACAATCCACTTTTCGGCACCAGTTATCAGTTGCTTCAAAAAGGATAGTTTTCCTCACGTTTAATGAGCATATCGCAGATGTTTATACGCGCCGTCAATTGAGCTTCTTTGAGTTCATGAGGAACCCACACATCGAGCTTGCTTACGTATCCCAGCTTCTTCAGGTGGTCGTGAACGCTTGAATGATGGATGTGCAATGTGTCTGCAATCTCTCCTGTCATGTAACGTAGGTTTGATTCGATCAATGCCTTGATTTGGTTGTCTTCGACCTCGGTGGGCCTCCCGGACCGAGGAGCATCGTTGAAGTCAAAATCACCAGCACGGAATTTTGCGAACCTCCGCTGACACTGACGATCTTGTAGAGCATTATCACCGTACACTTTGCGCAACTTTTCACAAGCTTGACGCGCGTTCTTCTCTTTACGGAAGTAAAATATGGCAAAAATGCGCAGTTTGGTCTTCCATCTTCAACTTGATGTCAAATCTCTGCAAATCAACCAAATCGCTCACTATTCCTTTTAGACTGCAGCTAGAACTGGCACCTGTCGAATGCCATAGCGATAACTGAGCTGTGCATGCCTCTAGTACTGCCAAAACAGCCCAACCGCCATCGGGTGCCAAAATACGTCATGACTTTTCCGACTACCCAATATCCTGTACCGACAATGCATCTACGATCAAAGACACTCAGATAAATCCCCATGTTTGTCAATTGTGATACACTGTTGGGAAGCACTGCTGTCCCCCCCCCTATTTATCGTCTGCGTTCAGTTTGGATATGTTGAACTGTGTGTGGATGATGCCCATATCAATTGCCCATCACCCCTGTCTCTAATGTTCTGTCTACTGAGTATGCTTTGATGTCTTAAATTATTGCATGGGGGCAAAATTGTAAAAATCCTTAGATAGATTTTGGATTTTTTAGTACAGTAGATTCCAGTTAATTGGTACACATCAAACAATTTGGCCCACTTATGCAAAGCTTTATGCCAAAGAGCTCATTTGAGATGTTCTTTAAAAACTGTCTCAAATAAACAGTTGACAAGATTAACCGATGACCCAGTTAACTGGAATGTACTATATAGGAAGCTTTCTTGATCGAATTCAAGGATTTGTTTTCATCCAGATTTTGCAGTCCATTGAAAAATTAACACATTCACGGTGAGACTAAAACACTATTAAAACATTTAAAGATTTAACCACATTTATGTCAGTTTTTGCTTTTATTAATTAAGCACACATGATTTAAACTCAGGCTTCACATGACAATAACACATAAACATACAAGTTGAGTGAAAACACACAAAGTCACGTATGGTAAAAAAGTTCGTTTAGCGGTAGCTTTCGGTCATCCTACGACCTTGATCACCCACAATCAACGGGATGGGCTGGTTGCAAGAACTACAATTTGACTGGCAACCAGCCCATCCAGTCGATCGTGGGTTGTCAAGGTCGTAGGACGACCGAAACCTACCGATAAACCAACCTTTTTACCATACGTGACTTTTGTGTGTTTTCGCTCAATTTCTATGTTTAATTAATAGCACACAGATCAGTTTTTAAAAGTAAGAAAATGTTTCTCATGTGTTGCAACAATATGTTGGCCTGGGGAAAATCTTGTTTAGCAATATGAGATGTGTATCATTTCTGTTCTTGGTATATTGTATATGTGTGTGTATACATGCACAGTCATATCAGAGTAATATGACCACCTATGTAATAATGGGAATAACCACCCTCATCCCGGACGACAGCAGCGAGATGGCATGGCATGGATGCAAAGAGGCCCTGGAAGGTTGCCCGAGGTACACATACCTATTTGGACTGCAGCGGAGCACAGAGGTCCCGGACATGACATGGTTGTGGGGCAGCACATCAAACCTGTCGATCCAAATAGTCCTACAAGCATTCTATGGGATTGGGGTCAGGCGATTTCGCCAGCCAAGAAAGAACGGAGACATCGTTGTTGTGTTCCTGGAACCAGTCGCGCACCCCCTTAGCAACGTGGCATGGCGCATTCTCCTGTTGGTAGACATCATCGCCACCAGGGTAAATGTCCAACTTGAAGAGATGCATGTGGTCAGCAAGGGTGGACAGGTAGCCATTGGCATTCAGGGACCCATCCAGTGGTACCAGCAGTCCCAGGTCATACCAGGAAAACATCCCCCAGACACGCACACTACCACTGCCGGCCTGTACTTGACTAACCAGCGTGTTCGGGTGTTAGTTCTCGTGTGTCTGGCATCACATCCGCCACCGCCCATTACTTCTGTGGAGTAGAAACTTCAATTCTTTGGAGAAGGCAACCTTTTTCCACTCTTCCTCAGTCCAATGATGGTAGTCCCGTGCGAACTGCAGGTATCGTTGCCGATTGACCTGGTTAACATGGGTGCCTCGACTCCAGAGACCCATGCGTTACGGGGTTCGCTCTACTGTTGTTAGGAACAGGTACCTGGGTGCCCCAGCATTCAGTTGCATAGTCAATTGCTGCACTGTTGCGTGTCGATTGCCTTTTACCAGTTGACGGAGTCGACGTTTTCTGGGGTCGATGGCCTTTGGGACTCCACAGTTATAGCATCCGGAGGTACTCGGTGTGCCAGCGGTCCATTCTTGGTGCACCCTTACTACAGCACCTCGTGAACAGCCCATGAAGTCTTTAAAAAATTCTCGGCCTTGGTGTGGTAGCCGATTTGATCATTCCTTTTTTAATGTCCGTCAGATCACTACCTTGCATTGTGCTCACATAATGCACTATAGCTCATCTGTCCTGGCCGACTGCTTATATCTCCATGTGGTCAACCTTGTCATCTGCACTCTGTGACGTGCCTGGGCAGGTACACTGTGATCCCAGGGATGGTCATATTGTTCTGATACGACCGTATATAAAAAAGCATCGTACCAACATCACCGTTCGTTACAAGACGAGGCCAACTGTAACTTACGCCCTTTTGTCATTAAGTGAATTCGCCACAACTCAACTGTTTATCCTCACTTAGAATATGTGCGGCTCTGTTGAGGCGAGGGGTTGAAAGAGTGAACTGCAAGAAGGCAGGGTAGCTCCCATCTGTCAATCAATTACTGACCTTTCCTGGCATTCTAGTGCCAGAGCAGGTGAGCTCTTTCTTGAAGGCATCGTATGACAATCGGACTGGGAGAAAGAATTTTAAAGGAAATTTTTTCCAACCCATCTAAGACGATTGGTCTGAAGCCAGTGCTTAGACCACTGAGCCAAATGGGTGGCTTTCTTTTTGCAGATAGGAGAGGAAAAGTATGAAACTAATTACTGTAATGCCACCTTGCATCGACGCAAAAAGAAAAAGATTTTACAGGCGGTTCGAAATCATGGTGGTTGACAGAATTTTAACCATCCTAACGGCTAATTTTCAGTGAAAATCGGCAAAATTTGACATTCATCCGGAGAGTTAGCACATCTAATATACACTATCTACCAACAAGTAATTGGACACCCCTGCAATCGACGATATCTGCGGTCCTGATACACGTCACAGCTGCCGCCGTTAAATATTGTGTGAGAAACAACAACGCAACCAGTCGCATGCAAGATGCCACGCAGTGCGGAGCTCTCTGATTTCGAGAAAGGTGTAATCGTCGGGTATCACAGAAATGGCCGATCCATACATGACATATCCAGCGAGTTGAAGTACCCCAAATCTACAGTGGCCTACGTGATTGGCAAGTGGAAGATGAGAGGTGACTGTCGGAATGTGCCCCGACCCTGCAGATCCACAAAACTGGGGAGACCGACGGGTGCTGGCCAAAGAAATTCGGAAGAACCGCACAAAACCGATGGGCCACATCCCCGAGGAGTTTCAACAGGCATCCGGGAGTGTTCTTTCATTGATACCATCCGTAAGGAAGCCCATCTGCTCGGTTATCATGGACGTGCTGCCGCCCACAAGTCTTTGATCACCAAGTCCAATAGCGCTGCTCGGCTAACGTGGTGCAAAGAACGTCAACAGTGGACCATTGAACAGTGGAAACATGTTTTCTGGAGCGACGAATCAAAGTTCACCCTCTACCGTTCGGATGGCAGGGTCCGGGTTTGGCGTCTGCCTGGAGAACACCTCCTGTCAAAATGTATTGTGCCAACTGTGAAGTTCGGCGGCGGTGGAATTATGCTATGGGGGTGTTTCTCCTGGTATATGACACAAAACCCTTGGTCGCAATTCCTGGTAGACTCTACATCGAAACCTACTGCACCATTTTGGATGACCATGCGCTTCCTGCGTTGTGGCAGTTTTACGGGGTGGACCCATGTTACTTTCAGGATGACAATGCCACCTGTCATGTTGCGAGGTCCACCATGGCTTGGTATGGTGACAATGGGGTTAATCGAATGGAATGGCCTGCGCAGAGCCCGGACCTTAACCCTATCGAGCACCTCTAGGACGAGTTGGAGCGTCCACTTAAGGGGTGCCCTCACCGTCCGAAATCAGTGAAGAAACTGACCTGTCTTCTCCAAGCCGAGTGGAAGAAAATACTGCTAGCTGTCGTACAACGCCTGGTTGAGAGTATGCCCCGGAGGGTCGCAGCTGTAATCGCCGCTCGTGGAGGCTCAACCAACTATTGAAGGTGAATAAACTTTGTTTTCCTTTGCTATCACAGGTGTCCAATTACTTGTTGGTAGATAGTGTACATACAGCTTTTTTTTTTTTTTAATATGAATGCAATGTTATATCACTTGTTTTGTTTGTAAAGAAATGTACTCTCATTTGTACTGGCATATATATATTAGTGTTTTATAAATTTGGTGAAAAAGTAAAATTCTATTATAACAGATGTATGGGTCACTTTGCACGATTACAATTTTTCATGCTTGGCTATTGTAATTACACCGGACTACATCATTCTTACTTCCATGTATGGAAGGAATTTCAAAAAAACGAAAACGTAAGTGTTTGACTGCTATAAATTTCCTTTTGTGTATTTTAATGTAGCATTTTTATTTACTGTGAATATAACATGTTAAAATATTCATCCAAGTATGTCGCATTATATAGCTTTTAATTATGTAGCTAAGTGCAAACCTTTATTTATTTATGTATTTGATTTTCCAGAGTAAATACTGAAGCCCACCTTTTAGGTTCATATCCCACAAAATCTACACCTGTGCTTGCTCTTCACTTCACTCGTAGAAATCTTCTGCTTTCTGCTGGCATGTATCATGGGTGATGCTAAATAGAGTTTTGTACATAGGAAGCGTGTAAATAAATTTTATATTTTTACACTTGTTTAGCTACTTAGTTGTGTGGCTCTTTTGTATTTAGATATCTCTATGTGTATACAAAAAAAATGGAGAAGGCACTGACAGTGAGCCTGGCATGAAAGACAGATCTACAGTAATTCAGAAAATTGACACCAGGTTCAATTGTTTTCAGATACAAAAAACTTTTCAAATTTTGAAGATATTCATTTCTCACTTTTTAATAATATAACAGCATACTGCTAGACTCACTCAGTTCACAGTAGCAGTGCACCTTAAAAAGCAAAAGAATAATTGAGCATGTTTTTTCTACCCGCAGTTTGACTAGATCATACCATTTTGTCTGGGCTAAGAGCCGCGGCTCTTATGTTACTAAAAGTGAAATTTTACGGGTGTGCGGCCCTTATGCCGATTTTTTATAAGACTGTTTCTTCCCTCCCTTTTTTTTTCATGCAGATGCTTAGTAAATTTGTTCAAACCAAGTCTTTTTTTTTTTTTTTTCAAACTCGACTGATCATGTTTTCCCCCTTTCTACTCATACGTTAGACACGTCTATTTAAACGATAACTCCGCTGTCCTGATGTTGGTTTAGGAGGAAAAGTGGGGAGGACAGGAATGCCTGACTCAAATGCCCTTTGAGTGGGGGATGGAATGGGGACATAAGCACACAGACGAGTAGCGTGACGTTCCAGGCTTCTGTGGATAGCGCGCCCAGCGTATCTCTTCCGTTGGCTGCAGCATACATCATGCAGGAAGGTGCGATGCAACCAAGGGAACGAACGTTGATTTTTCACTGGGGTGGGGAGACCAGTTTGATGGGTACTTCCCTGAAACATGAACAATGCAAAAGACTGCCCCAGGATGATTCCATTAGCAGAGACCTATTCCAAACAATACTGGCGGGATGGAAAGACAAATTCTGTTCACTCTTCTTGGTTAATCTGGCATGCGATACAGGTGTTTCTTGGCTCTATGCTCCTGAGTTTTGCTTCGATTTTAACTCTTTTTTTTTTTTTCTTTTTTTTTTATCGACTGACGATAGTGGAATTTTGAAGGCTTTGGCTGGATAAGAAAAAAGAAGGGAGAGCTTTCCCATTCATATAAAAGCGGAGCTCAATACGAAGGCTCAGTGCGCAGTAAATAAAAGTAGGTCAAACCACTTGAAAGAGAGAAAGCAGCACCGCTGTTTCGAAGTGTTGGCGGCCAGATCCGCGAACATGTGCGAGGCAGCTGGTAAAAGGAAGCGCAACTTCATTCTAACAAAAACATCTGTAGATGAGAAAAAAAGCATAACATAGAAGGAACACATTATTAAAGAAAACATTAATTGAAAGCATTACAAGCGATAATTTATAAGTTAATTACTTCTAAGATGGATTCTATTGCGGTGAACAGAGAACCATCCTGTAGCAGACATCCACATTGAATGGAATTTAGACAATTGTGCGGTTTTACGAGCAATGCGATATTCTAACGGGATTCTTAAGATTAACTGTGATTTATATTGATTACATAAATGGTTTTGAGCATTTAATAAAGACAAACAAATAACATCATTAGCATGATTAATAAAAATGTATAAATAAAATTTTTTGCCAGTATGAAAAAATAAGTGCGTAAAGCAGATCAACACTGAGTTGTAGAATTAGCCTTTGAAGTATACATATAATCATGTTGGGTGTGAGTTAATTCATGAAAATAGAGAAGATAATTTAGTTTTCAGAGCAGCAGCACGACTTCACAGGTGCTGCCCTTACGGCAACTTTTGCTTCCAAGATTGCAAAATTTCTCACCTGCAGCTCTTAGTCCAAAAATTATGGTAGTTGTTTTTTATCTTATTATAAAAATAACTGTTTTAGTGCTAAAGATATCCAAATGTATCTTTCATGCTTTAAGTCTCTTCAAAATATGCCAGTGGTTCCAGACCTTTTGATATCCAATGCTTTCAGTTACATGACTGTAAGCATTGAGAACAGGCCTTGAGGAGGACCTCAAGGGAAATTCTATTCTATTTGTGCAACATTAATTCATTCTATACACATTTCTCAAAGGCTATTGTGTTCAGGTCTTTGAACTTTTGAGTGCAAATGAGTAATTCTCTGGTCCTACCTGCGACTTTGAAAAACTTGCTAGAATTTGTTTTTCAAATTATCTCAACCAGTGCCAAATTGGAATACGTCCTGATTTAGATAAAGTGAATTAAAAAAAAAAAAAAAAAATCCTGGCAAGTTTTTCAAAGCCACAGCTAGGGCATATATGTATTACCTAAGGACTTGATTTCTTAGTGTTCAGAATTTTGAAGACCAGAACATAATAATAGTCTTTGAGAAAATGTGTATAACATGTATTATCATTGCAGGTGTAGGGTGGATTTTCCCCTATAGGTCCCTCTTAAGGAATGCTACAAGGCCCGAAACTGTTCTAATCCATGATAAATTTGCTTTGTTTTTTTAATTGCCCTGAATAAATAATTCTCCAGCAAAAATTGGAAGATGTGGGTTTGATTCCCACTCCAGCGTGATCCAGTTTCCAAGTTTTCTGAAGAGATGGTTATGTGGAAAACAGTGAAAATATGGCATAAGTTATATGTGCTCATCAATTTGGTAACTTACTGATTGTTGGAAGTCTCTGCCTGTTTAAATGTTAAAGAGATACTTCTAAATTAATGCATGTGAAGGGAAGTATTCCATAAAATGCAATAAAACATAATCCACTCACAAGAAAATTGACGAATGGCTTTTTTCCTTGAAGGATATCTATTGTACAACACAACACAACAGAAAACTCAAATACTTTTAGATAAGTAATGCATAAATCTTCATTTTTAATTTTATTTTCTTGTGTAGGTATAAAAGATGATAAGCACTGATACATTGTAAAACATGAAAGTGCATGACATTAAAAACACCTATGGGTCAACATTTACGATGACAAAAAAAAAAAAGTTCATGAATCAAAAGAAAGACGACCACAACTATGGAAATTCCAGTTCTCGTTCTATGCCAACAAATTTCAGCTGTTCAGTAGGTCCATACCTGTAAAAAAAAAAAAGTAAAGCAAATGCTCAAAAGAATAAGAAACAGTTTACTGTGCAGTACTCTTGCACTTGTTTTTGTAATAATACATGCTTTCATATGATGAGTAAACATAAATTTGCATACTGATCATAATACTACAATTTTTGCAGGCATACTTAAATTTATAGTGTTAAAACAATGCTTCCAAGTTTTTCTCTACCAGTTTGTTTTTAATGAAAAAAATCAAGAGAGCACCATGGTACTCTTTGTAGATAATTTATGCTATGCATCTCTTACATGCCAAGCAAGATCTTTTGAGTGTGAAATAAAACGAGTGATTCGAAAGTATATGTTTATTTACGTACAACACATTGCATTTATTTGCGTCACACAAGACCAAGCCACAGTTTGGTACATACTAAGTGGAATTAAATCATTACAATAATGTTTACTGATTCCTGACATTGAGCATTACTTAGGTAGGTGGATTAATGAATGTTATGGTCGTAAAATCAATGAAATAAGATGTGTGTCATAAAAGTAAATATTTACTAACTATAGTGGCAGCAATAGTAAGTATTTTGACTGCTTAGTTTTTCTAAAACAATATTTATTTTTTATTATTACATATTTTGACAAACATAAGAAATGACCGTAACACTGATGTAATGTGGTGTGGTTCCAAAATTTCATCTGTGCATGCACAAGCTAAAAAGAAAAGCTGAATCACAAGTGTGTCAGTGAGGGGGATTGGCAACTTTTGATCTAGGTTATCTACAGATTACACCCCATTGTGTTATACATCATTTTAAAGCTCTTGTCAATAGAGCTCTAAAATGATGAAAAATCCGGCTTCCTTTCAACCCAAATTTGGAGAGGAAGCCAAATTTCATTACAACGCGTATTTTACTGCTGTTGGGAAAGATTAATAGCATCAAAATGCATTTTTGTTATGGCTTTGCAAAAATTGTATCACATTTAGCATCAAGTTCTCATAATTTACACAGACTGCAATGAGATATTGTTGAGTTTATTAAAACATGGTGAAATAATGTTCACTGATAGTTTAGTAAAATATACCATTGGGTAAAAATGAAATTAACTATTGTTGCATCATTTCAACAATGGTTTTCAATGACGCACTGTTACATCAAAATGTTTCACTTGGGATTTACTTTACTACTGTCGAAAAGTACATAAAATCTGTTCAGCAACTTATTATTTGTATTTGCTGTGGTAGCATAATTAATTCAGAGTAACACAATTTAAAGCTTTAATAAAGCTGTTAATACCAAATTTTGATACATTCTGACAAAAATATCAAGCTTCCTATAGACACAGAACACTGGTCTGCAAAGATTTTGATGTTTCTCATTGGAATAGTGTTTGTAGGCCAATTTTTCATGATTTCAGAAATGTATTCCTACCATGTCAGGATTTTATATTACCAGTGTTTATTTCAACAAAGTTAATAAAAAACACATTCATGATAGTTAGAATGTTTAGTTAATAGATGGTGCAGTGTTTACGTGATTAGTTAACACTGGACATTCCCCTCCCCGTTCCTCTACAGCTCAGTTTTTGTACAGCCATCATGTTAACAAAGTAAATACTGAGCATTTCATGACTGGCTGTGTAGAAATTTCTTCCTGTGGGTGTTTAAATAATTGTGACATCCATGTAGATTAGGGTGGAGTGAATTTTTTTTTTTTTTTTTTTTTTTTTTGGAAATTTATATGAGTTGGGGTTGGGAAATTTGATGGCACCCAATATGTGTATTACGCCAAGATTTGAAGCCTCTAGCACTCCATCTTCAGGTGCCCCACAAGGGTTAAAAATTGCAAAAAAATGTCGTTTTTGCATCATTTATAAGAATTTTTTATTTGCATTATTTAAAAAAATATCAATTAGCCTTGAGTCGGAAAACACAAATAATGGTTCATAATTGATATACAAAAAATTCCGAGTTTTCGGCATTCATCTTCAAGTGCCCCAAGAAGCTTACATTTCAACAAAAAGTAAGATCATAGTGCAATTTTTTGGTTACAATTGTGAACTAGGATGAAAAACCAATGAATATTATAGTGTGTGAAACTTATAAACAGGTGCACTAAGAGTAAGCTGAGAAAGCATAAAGTAACTTTATTATAAGCAATGTAGGTATGTACTAATTACAAGAGGCAAAGTTAGTAGTAATAGCACAGGTAAAATATACGTTATGCGAATGTTGTAACTAAACAAACGAAAAACTGTATTGAACTTCAACTTGGATTAAAACCTATATTAAAACAACACTAGTAAAAATACAAGAACAAAATATAGTGCTGGTCACACTTGGAATTCAGACTTTGTCTGAAACGTGTTCATAATGTTGCGTGATTGATTCCTTGTGATAATGAATCCATGCTCTGCCTCACAAACTGCTGCTGAAGCCTCAATAACTAGAACACCTTTCAGTTCCTTGGGAGTGACAGGGAATCTGTTTTTGGTTCTCTCCAACTACTCATAAAATTGTGTGATCTCAGGGCTGTGAGAACTGTACCTCTTTGTCAGAATATTCTGTATTACTACATCGGGTATCTGTTGAATTAGTGGTGGCTGAGATTGTTCATTTGTTACATACCAGTCTATTAGATCAATGTATTGTTTTGCGTGAAAATTCACATTAGGTATGTAGAATTATCTCAACGTATCTTCCTGGTGCCTTGCTGCAATGATCATTCTTATGCCAACTCACATGTGGCTTCTCTTTTATCAGCCAACATGGAAAGGAATATGTTTTCAGGATGTAGGAAAAAAAGCATTTGTTTGGATTACCTCATCAACAGTACTCCTAAGATTTTCTGTAAGATAATGTGATCATTCTATCATTGTCCAGATGTGTTGAGCTCCATTGGTGCAAGAAGGGTTCATCATAATGGTAAACCATGTTGGGACATAAATCTTCATGATGAAAGTAGAAATAGAAACAAGATGCATTGAAAGATCTTCGGTAGTGATATAGAGACGAAATATTCTCGGTGCTGTTGTTAGCTAACGAGAATGTGCTACAGGGCCAGGTTTTTCAAAGACAAGGTCTTCAGAGTATGTGATGTAAGTATTTCTGATCTGTGGTTAAGATCATCTTGATTAACAGTAGGGAAGTTTTCAACTACTACGTGGTTAAAGTAAATCACACTTAGTTCTTCATAATAGCTGTACCTATAGGTCCAGAATAGGATTTTGGGCAACAAGACCACCATCGAGCTTCCCCATTAGATGTTAAGTGGTAGCTCATTTGTATGTAATACACAGATCAGCCACTGGAGCGGTCTTTGATGATCTAACTCAATTTATCTAATCACTCCTCCTTTTGAACCAACGTTGACATTGGTACTGTTGCATCCAATTGCAAATAAACTATTCATGTTAATTTCACCCTTCTCAAAGAAATTCATAATGCCTGTTTTGATTGTTACTGCTTCTCCTGTGGTAACAGCAACGTGGCCTATATATTTGGAATCAGGTTCTTCCACAGGGGTAATATAGCAACCCTTGGGTGTAGCTTAGTACCTTTCTGAACTTGTGTTTGTGTTTTGTCTTTTCTAACATCAAAAAACAGTACTGTTGTTTCATTTGGCTTACTTGCTTGCAATTCTTACCTTAATTTTTTACGTTTTCTTCGAATTTCACTTCTATTGACCACGGAAGAGGTATCTGTTGCAGTCACTATGCAAACGTAATGGCAGCAGCATTCCTGTCAGAAAGCCGGTATCCGTCGCATTCTCTTGCAACCATAGACAAACTTGAATGCATCTGGGTGCTTTCTCTTGAAGAGGATGCTTCACTTGCAGCCACTGCAGTGAAATTTGTATCAATGGATACATAGTCCGAATTTTCACCGCTGTCGTCACCATCTGTTAATTCTTGTCTGTCCTGAGATTTGACAGCAATTCTGCTTGCAGCTTGTAACACTACCTCCCTACATTTTCACCTCATACCACAAGTACAAGACAGGAGAAGAAAATCCTTGAAATGCCGCAAGCGACGTATATATTGGTGGCATTTTAAGTTTCTTGGGGCACCTGAAGATGAATGCCGAAAACTCTGAATTTTTTTATATATCAATTATGAATCATTATTTGTGTTTTACAACCCCAGGCTAATTAATATTTTTCAAAATAATGCAAATAAAAAATTCTTATAAATGACACAAAAACTACATTTTTTGCAAATTTCAACCCCTGTGGGGGCACCTGAAGATAAAGTGCTAGAGGCTTTGGGTGCCATCAAATTTCCCAACCCCAGCTCACATGAATTTCCCCCAAAAAAAAAAAATTTCACTCCACCCTAATGTAGATGCTGTGTTGTAGTTTAAGCAAAAGGCAAAATATTCCATATTTTCACAAAAAAGCATACTTACCTATTTTAGAATAACATTAGGAGATTGAGACAAACCATTAAAATATGCCACACTTGCAATGCTTGAGACTTTGGAAAAAATGGTAGGAAAACAGCTGTGATATTTGCAATTTCTGTGGTATGGAGAGAACTTACATATCATACACTGCCGGAAAGTGCAAAAAGAACACCAAGAAGGAATTGGCGGACGATCATGAAATTTACATATGTTAATGGAGTCAAGTTTACGTAGATGTGATGTTAATTTTGAGACCAACCGATGAGCGCTTACGCCACAGCAAGGCATAATATGCAAATTATCGTCGGTGGTATTTAAGGAGTACGGCGAAGTGAATGTAATCAGCCGCCGGCGTACGGACACGTGCAAAGACCCTGAAGAAGCTGCAATGCCTGGACATGGAAGACGTGTACGATTTCAGCAGTTGTCGGACTTTGAGCGAGGTCATCTAGTCGGACTCCGCGAGGCCTGGTGGTCCTATCGTCATATTGCAAAGCGAATTGGACGGGAAGTATTGGTGGTGGTACGATGGTGGCGTAGATGGTCCGAGGAACATTCCCACATGAGAAGACGTGAAACCGGGAGTCATAGACGGACTGATGAGCGGACCGATCGATGCATAAGAAGAGTGGCATTGTCAAGCAGAACATCCACTGCGACGCAAATCCGAGCTGCCGTTGCACCTGAAGTGACTGTGTGAACAATCCGCAACTGTCTACCGGATGCAAGACTACGTGCACGTGTGCCTCTGGCATGTGTACCTCTGACTCCAGCCCACCGTCAGGAACGGCTGCAGTGGTGTTGCCAACGTCTGCACTGGAGAACGCAATGGCGATCTGTCGTGCTCAGCGATGAAAGCAGATTCTGCTTGGGAGCCTCCGATGGCCGTATGAGTGTTCGCAGACGCACAGGGGAGCGTCTCCACCCTTCTTACATCCGCCAGCCACACACAGGGCCTACACCTGGTCTCCTGGTGTGGGGAGCGATCAGGTATCACTCCCGTACACAACTAGTGCTTGTACCGGGTACGTTAAACAGCACCTCCTACATCAACAACATCATTCAGCCCGTTGTTGTGCCATTTGTAAGGTCGGTCCATCGAGGTGTTTTCCAGCAAGATAATGCACGCCCACACATGGCACGTGCAACGCAACATGCACTTCAGGGTGTAAGACAACTTCCATGGCCTGCACGTTCACCGGATTTGACCCCCATTCAGCACGTGTGGGATTTTATGGGACAACGACTTATCCGGTCTCCACGGCCAGCCACGACCATCCCCGATTTACGCGTCCAGGTTGAGGATGCTTGGAACTCAATACCCCAAACTTACATCCAACATCTGTAGGACAGACTACATGCCAGAATTTCACAGTGTGACGCAGTTCATGGCGGTTCAACCTTGTACTAACCATTTTACATGGAAATGTTATTTTTCAGTTTACCAGCTAATTAATACAACTGTATTTTGCCACTATGTTTTGATCACGTTATCCTCTGTATTCCGTTATTATGCTGTATAAATTTCGTTGGTATCAGACGTCTCCTTCTTGGTGCTCCATTTATTTGGGATAATTCTTGAAGAACATCTCAAATTAGCTCTTAGGGGTAAAGCTTCGCATAATTGGGGCAGCCACCTAATGGGGCCAAAGTGTTCTTGTCCCGATGTGTTCCAATTAACAGGAATCTACAATATTGTAATAACATAGCTGAAAAAATGAAATACACTAGTCACAAAAAGTTAGGGATACTGCATGAAATAAAGGACGTATGAATCTGACTCAAGTAACTCACATTGAAATAGCATCAGTGAAGCTACGAAACACAGACGATAAAGAGTGTGTTTACAAAGTTTAATGTGCAATTTCTGCACATAACAAAATAGCACTGCAATATAAACAAAATGGTAAATTCGGAGAATATTCCTACCTCTGGATTTCAGTACCCAGTAACACCACCTCTATGTCAAAGAACATCCTTACACCAACAAGGCATACTTGCAATGACATTATTCACAAGTGTCTGGAGCAGCTCGTCTCATATTACAGGCGACATCTTATGGAGATGTGCCAAGGTACTGGGGCATGAAACGTGGCTGTACAGTATCCCAAATGTCCTCAATAGGATTAAGCTCAGGAGACCTCGAAGGCAGCTGTAACGATTCAATCCCATGATTTTCCAGCTCCTGAAGCACCAGGCATAGTGACTGGTTGCATTATCATTGAGAAAACAAAATATATGTCCAAAAGCAGCGTCACAATGATCTTGTTTTGGTACACTGAGGCATTCATGTTGACTTAACAAACACACAGGGAAGTATGGCCATTCAAACATACTCCAGCGCAGACCAGAACTGACTGCTGCTGGTCAAGGTGGGCCGACAGCACATAGTGTCGATGTCAATGCTATACATCTCAGCAGCCTTCTTGCTTTGAGTCCATACTCACTGTAATACCAGAAGCAGCTCGAAGTGATTCCTGGAGTTGGCTACTGGTGATACTAGACCTTCTACGAGCACTTACTGTCAGTAGTAATCTTGCCTCCTGTTGGTTATTCTTGGGTGACCACTCCTGATCTGCAACATTTCCATGCCATAGAAATCTTGTGTGTAGCCAACTTAATACACTTTGCAAAACTCCTAAAGTAGCAGCCACATTGATCTGCTTTACACTTGCCTGTAACATGCCAACAGCCCTATTTCTGTTGTCAATGCTTGAATGTCATCTGAACATCATTTCAGGTTAATCCCACACTGAAAGTAATATATTCAGCAAACTTCTAGACCAAGCAGTAAAACGACCTATTTTCCACTTCTCGCAGGGTACTTTTATTGGAGCTTGCATGCCATGTGCTGTCTTTTCGTGATGCTAATTCACATGTGACATAGCTTCCCCCACACTGATAACCGATTTCTAGTAGTCACTAAATTTGTATATCACCACGCAGGGGTAGACAAATCCAAGGCGCCCAGTGGCTGTGGCAACTGAAAATTTTCACCTGGCGCCTGAGTTTCCAAATTTCATTCTGAAAATGTTATTTCAAATTCCATTCTCAAAATTTGAATTTCTATTATGAAGCATATCTTTAATAAAACAACAAATGCAGCAAACGGATTTTTTATGTTTGCACTTTTATTATACACTAATTACTGTACAATCAGAATGATGAAGTTGCTAACATAAATTTTTGATACCACCGCCAGCAGAGAGTAGTGATTCAGGCTGAAGTTCTGCAGTGCTGTCCAAGAGAGGTGTCTGCACTCATTTGGAGTGTGCATCAGAATGTTCTTAAGGTGCACACACTCACTCTTGAGTGTCATGTTTGAATGTCATGCCAGGAATAGGGGAAGTTTGGTGCCCAGAGGCAAAATGTGGCGTAGAGTGAAGCAGGAGTCAAGCTCTTCAATGCCTGCCTGAAATCATGACCTTGGGAGGGACAGAACTGTAGTCCTGAGGTTTTTTCTACCCGTTTTCAGCTTTTCACTTTCAAAATAGGCATAGATAAAACTGCGTCTTTTTTTTTTTTTTTTTTAAAGCATTTTCATTCTTTAAAGAATATATATGCAAATGAGATATGTTCCACAGAAGTGTCACTCAAGAGTCACAACTGTCTGTGTTCAAAACAGACCCCAGGTGGTCAGCGCTTAATCTCCCTACCTTGGCCATGACACTAAAGACTGTGTGTGTGTGGGGGGGGGGGGGCACTTGTAGCCACTGCATCGATTTCGCATGATTTATTCATTAGTGCTGTTAATTGAATGTGGTACACCAGAAGGCAAAGCTGAATTTTTGCAATGAAAACCTATTTTGAAGTACAACTTTTAATTCAATTGTATGATATGCTTCCTATTTAAGTTGCAGATTTTGCACTTAATTGTTTGAACAATATGTAAGAAGTATATTAATTTGGACTGATGAAGGTCACAATTCTGAATGTGTCGTTTTCATTTAGATCGCGCGTGGTTTTCTCCTCGTATCTCTTTAAAAAATTCAATTGGCTCTTGAAAAATGGAGCTGGTGCCTGAAAATTTTGGGTTTTAGTCTACTCCTGTCACCATGTTTTCCTATCCCTAACTTTTTTGTGACCAGTATATTTGGATGCTGTTTACACCTCTTCTCAATGGTGTTTATTAACTAAATCTTCCTAATTAACGCTTAAAAGGTGTTTATTATGTCAGTTTCTCAATCTTTTTCTGAAGATGGCCCCCTTCCGACCTTGTTTTCTTTCTGTGGCGCCCCCTGTCCTACCATGAGAAAGGTAACTACAGTCGAACTCTGTTAAGACGAGCTCTTCGGGATCGAACAAATTGCTTGTTATATCTGTTACTCGTATAATCCGAGAAAGACCCAAAATATAAAGGAAATCATTCAAAAAATAATTTTCGTTATCAAATATAGTACATACAATGTTTAATGTTTGGAAATACATAGTACTTACGTTTAGTTGAAATTACCGTACAATTTTTCGGTTAGTTGTGGAATTCTTGAATAATGCGTACGTACAGTACTACACACACACACAGAACTATACGTACCATTATACATACTGTAGTAAATACATATGGAAGTACGTACGATGTGATGCAGATTAAGTTGAAATTCTTGAATAACGGACATGTAAACTACATACGTACTTTATGAAATACAATATGTATTATACAGTATTGTAATTTTTGTACCATACAGTACTATCTGCCCAAAGCACATATCCTTTTTATTTCGTATGAAAAAATTTGGTTAATTTTAGCTGCGTTGTCCTTGACTTCAACCGAAAATCCATCAGATTACGCTTAACAACTGATAATGCACTGAACACACACTCATTGCCAGAATTAATTTCATAAAATCTAGTCAAAACATCCAAAGCATCTTGTGCTTGATTGTAAGTCACAACTTCTTGTGTTTCTGTAATGTTTTCGCCTTCACTTTCGGTTTCAGTTTCTTCATTCACCGCAATGACTTCTTGCACAATTTGTTCCTCTGTTAAAATTCCAGTTGTTAGGACCGCAGCGTCAATGTCTACAATCATCAAGAGAATTGCAATTGTTAAAGGTGCTTAAATCACTACTTTTTAACCATTCTGATAAGGGAGATCATCGTCATCAATCACTTCAGTGCTTTCTACTAAAGTCTCCTTTAGAAGACCAGCCTTCCTATAACAACTTTTAATGGTTGTCGGAGTGACACTATCCCAAGCTTCTCTCATAAGACGAACAGCATCCAATACGGAAATCTTAATTTCTAGCTTCTCCAATTTGTGGATTAATTGTACTGTTAGAAATAACCGAAAATGGCACTTAAAGCTCCTAATAATCCCTTGGTCCATAGGCTGTAGAATTGATGTTGTGTTTGGTGGTAGGAACACAAGTTTGATATTTGTCAAGTTTTCTATTTGGGGATGTGCTGGGCAGTTGTCTATTAACAGCAAAATGTTTCTGTTTTTCTTTCGTAGTTCGCGATCAATTTATGAAGTTCTCCCGTAAAGATATCTGATGTCATCCACGCCTTTCTCTTTGGCTTTATAATCAACCGGGACATGCTGAACTTTATTAAAACATCGAGGCTTTAACAATTAGCCAATCACCAATAATATTCTTTTTTCATTTCCGGCCAAGTTCGCACAAATTAGAACGGTTAGCCTATCCTTTGCCAATTTACCTCCAATGCACTTCTCGCCTTTAAAAGTTAAAGTCATGTCAGGGGTTACCTTGTAAAAAATGCGCGTGTCATCAGCATTGAACATGTTCTGCTCACTGCATTCAGAAATGAAGCTGGGCCAAACGCTTGACTTACAGATTCCGTATCCGCAGACATTGATTCCCCTGACATTTTTGCATAAACAATATTGTGTCTGTTCTTGAAGCGATCAAGCCACCCATTACTGCATATAAAATTCTCATGACCGACTTGTACTGCAAATTTTTCCGCTTGCACTTTTAAAATCGGTCCATTGATAGGAAAACCAGCATCACATTGAACTTTAAACCAACAAAGTAAAGCTTCATCAATATCATTTTTTCACACTTTTTCATTTTTTTTGCAATCTGTAAGATTGTTTTCAAATGCTGACAAAACTGCATCTTTGTTCTTCCACAATTTAGATACGGTAGATGAGGAAAGCCCGTTTTTTTTGCAAACAGCTGAATTTTTCTTGCAGTTCTTGAATAATATCCATTTTCTCCCTGATGGAGAGAGCCTTTCTTTTAACACCAACCATTTTGCTCACAATACCAGTCCTAATAAAAAAGGGGGAGGGAAAGCATAAGTGATGTCGCAAGAGTAGGGCTGCTTGCGACTTTCTGATTAAAAAAAGGTTACGATATGTCCCGTGCGAAGTTGAAATACTGAATGCACTAAGAAAACATGCGTGGGGTTAGACCATTGCAGCCAATGAGAGAAAGTGAATTCTAGGAACCCTCTCGTAAACAGTGGCAAAGGAAAGGGTGGGAAGCTTTCCCCACAAAATGCCGCCCCCACTTGCCCTTGGGCTGAAATGCAAGACGTCATAAAACACTCCCCGCTTTTCTCTCAAAGCAGGTGACACACGGACGGCCACCTTTCAATGCTGCGCTATCTTTACTGGGTGTAAAAAAAAATAAATCTGAAAGTCTTGCAAATTTGCTCGCTGTAACGGAGTTGATACTCGTAACAAGCGGGATAATTTAACGCTAATTGCATACAAAACCAAACTTCTTGTGGCATTTACTCCCTATAGCCGGGACTTCATTATACCCGAGCTCGTCTTAACCAAGTTCGACTGTATTTAAATGTTTTGTTTGTAAATAGAGCATGTTTTATATATAATTTTTATAATTTATACAAAATCGAATTACATAAAAATTTATACTTTAAGTGTTTGTCGATCAATGTGACCCTTGTGCTTGATGACCACAAAAGCTTTTTTATGTCTGATTCTATTGCTGTGAGGGATAACTGAAGATGACCTTTGTCCATTATGTCAAGGCAATTCCACTTTTGGCTCAGTAAATAACTCTCCTGACTGAAACCTGATTTTACCAAATAAGAAGTAGGGAATACCATGAAAAGCAATTTTGCTTTATCCCAAAGCTGTGAAAACTTTTTAGATATTGCACTCTTAATCCAAAAATGGTGTTTTTCTTGACTGAAAGTTACTTTGGCTGCTATGTCGCTCTGCGGCTCTATGAGCCTTCTTGCAAAGAAACATCAACATTCACAGCAAATGGATCAACTACCCAGGCCAGAATATCCATGTCCAGCAGATCACACAAACTTCCATATCATTATAAAGCTGCCTCAAATGATCCATGTACACAATATTATTTCACCATCTTTCAATTCATCACTAACTGCTGCCAAAGAGGAAAACTGGGCAAATTCTAGAGTCTGATCCCGATAGATCTTTATGACAGAGCAACCACGAAAGGAATGGCAAACACAACGGCTAAATGTGCCTGTAGATTACATGCAGAACTTTTGCACGCAGTAATACTTGAATAAAGAAACAGCGCACCCACACACCTTGCTCATGACAAATGAGAGCGGACCGCTTGGTGCCACAGAGTGTGCGTGGCGATCCATCCACTGGGAAGTTTGGTCACTTCTCAAGCAACAGTCCACCAAAGGCTTCTGCTGTGCACCTGGTTTAGACACAGTTGATGAAGCAATTCCTTGAGTGGAAAACGTAATGCGCGTGCGTTCTATTCTACCAACATCTATATAATACCCTATGCCCCCCCCCCCCCATCTCTCTTACACAATTTTCACCTGTGGCCCTCCTTGGAATAACCTGGAGCCCCCAGTTGAGAACCTTTGTTATGTAATGGGAATTAATGCATATGCCTCTATCCCAGTGACAAATTCTGTGCATTAATCCTATGCAGTTCTTAAGCTTTTATTAACTAGGGTGAAAGCATGAGGATCACCGATAGCTTTTATGTAGTGATTTTTAAAGTGATTCATCTGTTGGTTGGACAACAGGCTGGCTACATAAAATTCCCTTGGTGTGAGTGGGACAATGAGGCCAAAAGCTAGTGCACTGGGAAGTGTGGAATTAGATCCCTATAATGTGTTTACTGCTTGGTTCTAAAAACATAGTACATGAACTATTAGTTGATCACACAAAAGTACTGGATAGAGGAAGTGACTGTTTGTTAAATTACATTTGAAAGAAAAATTCATCTATTACATATGCAAAGTTTAAAGAGGGCATTTCTGTGAAGCCTCAAATTCGAAAACTGGTTATGGATAATAGTTTGGGGAAACAATGACTGCATGTGAGAAACCAATGTGGATAAGCTTCAAACATATAACTGAAATTTCTTTGGTAAGCAAAGAGGACAAATTAGAGTAAAAGTTACCCTTTTTGAGCAAAGGAACTGTTAGTACATACATCATACATACACAGCCATTGCGGGACTCTCTAGAGAACCCATCATTCCTGTGAAAACCTCCCAAAGCAGCTATGACTTTCAATGAAAAATTCACTCGCCTACTAATTTCACCATCCAATTTGTTCTCTCTGTCAAACATGCTTCCTAAATACACAAACTCACTCACCTGGTCAATCACAGTGCCATTTATACTTACATTACATTCAGTGCTACCCGTTCCTCTCTCAAACATCATAACTTTGGTTTTTCCCCTATTTATACTCAGTTTGAATTTCATGCATTCGAGACAACATACTCTGCAAATCACTTTTGCTCTCTGCCAACAGGACAGTGTCATCAGCATACAGCAATCTGCACACACACATATCACCAAGACATAAACCACTATTATCTATTTTGGCATCACGCATGCATGCGTCCATAAATATATTAAACAGCCATGGTGGCATTACACAACCTTGTCTAACTCCTGCACCAATAGAAAACCATTTTGATAAAACACCATTAGTACTGAATACAATATCAGTCTTATTGGTACAGAGATAGACCAGGCAAATGAATTTGTATACTTAGGAACCACATTTGACAGAGTGGATTATATGGTGAAATTAATAGGCAAGTGAATCCATCTTTGAAAGGAGGATTTCACAGGACTGATAGGTTCTCAAAAAGATTCCAAATAGCTGTATATGAAAGTGCAATTGTTCCTACTCTGATGTACGACAGTAAAACCTGGGTACTGCAGAAGAGATATAGGAGTTGTTTGTATGCTGGAGAAATGTGTTACTTACGGGAAGGCAAGACACGTGATCATGTGAGGAATGAAGATGTGTTGCAGATATGTAATGTGAAGTCAAATGTTGTTAGTAAGGTGGAGAGAAATATTCTGAGGTGGTTTGGTCATGTTGAAAGAATGAGTGGTGAGATGCTTTGCTAATGGAATTTACTCAGCCCAAGTGGTGGTAAAGAAAGGTGTAGAAAGATCAAGGAAATCGGAGAATGAGATTCAGGAACATCTTCACGGGAAAAAAAAAAAAAAAAAAGATAATCTTCATTTTTTTTTTTTTTATAATGAGTTTCAACTCCCTAGCCAATAGCCCACAACAAAATAAAGCACGACCATAATACGCAAGTGCAACAATGACACAGCAGATAGTGTGAACGATCAGTGACCCAGTGATACAACAACCTCTTTGGAAACGCAAACATTGTACGCTACTGAGGATGACTCGCAAAATGAAGAGTTGAAACTAGTTTAGTTAATGAAACAATACAACGTGTGAAACAGTAATAAGTAACACTGTATATCAATGTGCATAATACCATGCAATTAGCCACATATTGATGTAGAGCATTTATTGAATATTTGACTCACAAACCACAGGCATTTGGAGTTTTAAGAATTTTTTAAATCGCACATGTAGAGAAGCAGAGATATTGAGAAAAACAGAATAAGCATTGGCACCACTTAGTGGCAAAATTGTGCATTAATTTAGGAAGAAAATACACACAAAGAGTTTTCACAGTTAGTATCTGACTGAAAAAGAATTTTTTATATAGTGTTTTTAGTCCCGCAGATATTGCTTTCAACGAAAAAGTGAACTTACACCCTATAGCGACACACTTGTGTGTTAAGAAAATTTTGAATTTATACGAGAGGTATTTTGCAGTGAAAACGCTCTCCAACAAAGAAATATTTTTTCAAATCAAACTCTTACAAGCAGAGATATCGGCAAAAATAAGATATGCGTCTACGCCCCAGCAGAAAAACTGTGCATTATTTTAAGAAGAAAGCATTCTGAAAAGATTGTCTGTGGTGAGCAGTATCAGTCCATGAAAGAATTTTTTCAATCAAGTTTTTAGAAGCTTAGATTTTGCTGTAAATACACCAGAAGCATAAATAGACACTTACGCCCCCTGATGGCCAAACCATTCTTTATCAAAAATTAGAAATTATTTGCAAAACATTTCCCATGAGGAGCTGTATCCGATACAGGAAGAATTTTTCAAATCGGAGTTGCGATTAACCTTTACGCCCTAGCGAAAAATCTATGCTTTACTTGAAAATTTTTAAACTACATGAGAAACATTTTGCACCGGAAATGCTGCTCTCCAACAAAGAAAGAATTTTTCAAATCGGACTCTTGGAAGCAGAGATGTTGACAAAAATAAGATATACATCTACGTCTCCTGGTGGGAAAACTATGCTCTATTTTAAGCAGGAATTATTCTCAAAGGGTTGTTCTGATGTGAGCAGTATCGGTCCACGAAAAAAAATTTTCAATTGAGTTTTCAGGAGCTCAGATTTTGCTGCAAATACATCAGAATCAGACAAACCATTCCTTGCCAAAAATTAGAAATTATATGCAAAACATTTTCCATGAGGAGCCGTTTCCGATGCAGGAAGAATTTTTCAAATTGGAGTTTTAGAAGCAGAGATATACAGAAAAATGCAATTTACCTTTACGCCCCTAGCGGGAAATCTATGCGTTACTTGAAAACGAGACTGTGCCTAAAATAGTCTTAGTTATAAAGGGCATCAAAAGGAAGAAAGAATTTTTTCAGTCAGATATTTAGAAGCAAATATATGCAATAAAATGTATTTTGAATTCAATATCATCTGCATTTATGCCCTCTAGCGGCGAAGTTGCAAATCGGGAAAAAAACGGAATGCAAGTTTCATCATTCTCACATTTCAAGCTTCACAATGCAAAAGAATTTTTCAAATCGAACTAATAGTTGCAGTGATATGGTGTCCACAGATGGATGGACAGTAGTATGGCAAGAACAATCTCAGAGATGAGCCTTGTGGATAACGGCGAGAGTCTCGAGATCGCCGGAAAAACAGTGCCGCTGGCTTTAGTTAAGCACTGCCATAAACTGGGCAGTCATATCTATGTGCTTTGTGCAATAATATTGGTAGTTACGCACTGCAACTACAACAATCAATCTGAACCAATTTACTATGCAAAGTCGGGTGGTTTCTGGGGAAAATTATAAACATTTATGAGGGGAAAATAGTAAAAAAACGAAAAGGAAAGAGATATTTTCAAAATTCCTGATTTCCGGATTTGATTGCTGTAAAAATTCTGGAAATATCGGGAACACAATCATCCCTGGTAACTACTCCAAGACTTTTCACCAAAATGCGAAAGATCAAGGACTTTTCAAGTCTTGGGAAAAAAAGGGAAATTAAGTTTCAGAATTTTACCAGGATTCCAGGGGCCGTGCAAACTCTGTCACATGACCAGACATTTATAACGATTATAACATAGAAAAAAAAATAGACAAAACAAAATAAAAATTGAAGAAATGTCACGATATTGAAAACACCCAAGAAACATTTCCGAAAATGTTTACCAAGTGTTAGAATCTTGAAAATACAAAAATAAGCTTTACACAGATGTTTAATAATGTTATTTTTTTAATTTCCATAGCATATTCGATGTTTTCAGTAGTCCGTAGCAGACTGCCGATTTCCATAGTAACTATGTAAAATTCGTAGTACTTGGAGTCTCTTAATCTTTCTTCCTACCGCATGGTCTTATTCAGCGTCCAACACAACGCTGTGCACAGAGAATTTACTGTGCCAAAGTCTTGACAACGATGACAGGGCACGGCGGTTCTGGTGCTCAATGGTGTAAAATCTGCCTTTTGTAGCAAGATGGCACAAGATTTTTGTTTTGGCACGCATCAGCGCAGAATTCCCAACCCTGAGCAAGGCCCCGCACAAGTGCCGTGGATGTGACGTCATAAACCAGTACTTCAACTTTCCAAGCAACTGACTGTCTTGCTACCATTGCGAGGCTCACAACCTAAATGTTTTTTCTGTTAATCACAGCACCTGAAATGCTGTGGATTAACAGAAAAACATTTGCCTCCGTTTGTTACCAACTTCCACAGCTAACATTTAACGCTGGAGAAAAATGGCTGATATCATTGATGACGAAAAAAATACCACGCATAATAAATAAATAAAAGAAAAAAAATAAGAAAACCACAAAACTGGATTTTTTGTAGAAAAATTGAATTTCTGGAAAATGTTTTCGAAATCGGGCGGAATCCAGGTAATCTGGGACACTTGGCAGCCCTGAGAAAGTAATCTAGCACTGGTCATTGATGATCAGTGCTAGATTACTGATCAGTTAAATGTTAATCTGGCAGATGAGCTGTTTTTGAGGAGCTAACCTCTGAATCTCAGAGAACAGATTAGTGAAATGTATTTAAGTAATAAAACAAGCACAATGCTTTCACTGATGGACCTCACAGGTCATGAAGTCTTCTATCCGTATTAGATTTTATTTTACTTCTTTAATAAACCCATTGAACTGCCTATGTCCAGTTATGAGTTATAGGCTCCAAAAAAGATTTAGAACAAAAAACTAAAAAAAAAAAGTCTTGTGTCTCAATCATGACCCATGCTCTTAAGCACTTACACCAGCTATACTTTTTTATTACTCAATGTTTAACGCGAGCCATACCTCAGCTGCCTAGTAAATCTCGAACCAAAATACTACTCATAATTTCTAATTTCTTCAAATAACTAATTATTAATTGTTTTACATTTACCATTCCTTGTTCAGTGAATCACAACACACCTGAAAATAATACATAATATCCTCAATATCAGAAATTACTTGCTCAGCTCTAACTTTCATTGACATAAAACTTATTCAAACAGATTTCACATTTCCTCTACATTCCTGAACCAAAATACTCAAACCAAATACTACTCATAATTTCTAATTTCTTCAAATAACTAATTATTAATTGTCTTACATTTACCATTCCTTGTTTAGTGAATCACAACACGCCAGAAAATAATACATAATATCCTCAATATCAGAAATTACTTGCTCAGCTCTAACTTTCATTGACATAAAACTTATTCAAACATATTTCATATTTTCTCTACAATCCTGAAACAACTGTAATTTCAGTGCTTTGAAAACTGTATCAAAATCCTTGGATTAAAAAAAATCAAACCTAATTACTAATAGCAAAATTTTTGCTAAATATGTAAGAAAAATAACTTTCAACAAAACTAGTCATACCAGATTTAAGCAGCTTGCCAACAAAACACAGTGCACTGTATAATTAATAAACTCTCCAATGACAGACAGAAATTGCAGTACAGTTAAGTCAATCAAACAATTGTTACCTGTAGTCAAAGAATAACTCTTCACCCGTCTGTATTGCCCTTTTTGCAAATATTCCAATACGGTGATCTCCATTTACCATCATTACTTTCGCATAGCAGTTAGGGTTAATGGAATGGTTGGCAAATCGAATCTTGTTCCCCTTGCGAGTGGCATCAACAACAAAATCTAAACAAATACACAAAATATGTATATTATTTTTAGTGTTAACATTTGAACCAACAGCATTTTTATTCACAGTTTTATTTCTGAAGATGCACATCATCTAACTACCAGACATAAACAGAACAGCATTGAATACGATCATAAATATTCATCTATTCAGTGTGTGCAAAAGTTCTGCCTGTTTTTGTAATAGATGCAAATTGCGATCGGAGTAGTTACGTCACAGATGACGCTGTGATGCCGAATTTTCGGCCAATGAAGCATGGAGCAGTTAGCCCAATCAATAAAGGCCAAAATTGGGTCAAACCCAGAACAAATTAGGTAAAAGCTAAATTTTTGCAGGCTGGTAGAACTCATTGGGCTTAGCATTTTCACAAAAGTCCCCGCCCCTCCCCCTACGCCCCCATAAAGGGGGGAGGGATTTGGTCTAATACTAATCCACTCGTAACTCCCGAAATAATTGGCGTACGGCGATGATTTTTTTATTATTTATTCCTCTTGATATGGTCTATAAATTTTGTTCTATTCATTTTTACTATATCTCCAATAGTTTTGCAGCAATTTGCGAAAACCCGCAAAATAGCATATTTTTTCTCGACATTTTTCCGATTACGGTAATTCCAATTACCGCTTCACAGAGCCAAAATTTCCGAAAAAGGCTCAGAATAAAAGTTGTAGCAAATTTTATAACCTTTACAACAATATATTATTTGTCTTACAGCAATATATAGTTTCGCTTACACTTTATCTAAACCATGTCAGCCTTAAGGTGGTTCCACCTAAAATTTCTGCTTTATGTTTCCAATGGTAAGACATCTTTACATATTTTCTTCTCAATTAATGTATTCCCAAGGATGAAAATTTGCACATCGATAAAACTAACTTTAAGTTGTAGTATGAGATACCTAATACTTGCTAAAACATAACCATAATTTAGAAATCCATCATTTGTTTGTCTACTGATGTCATTAATGTACAGGTCGCGCCGTTTATTAACAGGTCTGAATATTACTAAAAAAATGATCGATTTTTAATATAATTATGGTTATGTTTTAGCAAGAATTTACTATCCCATGCTATAACTTAAAGTAAGTTTTATCGATGTGCAAATTTTCATCCTTGGGAATACATAAATTGCGAAGATAATGTGTAAAGAAGTTTTGCCATTGGAAACATAAGGCAGAGATTTTAGTTGGAATCACTTTAAGCACTTCTGTTAAGAAGAATTTGTCGCGGGAAGAACATAGTGCTGATAGAGAGATAAGAGGCATTGACTCACGCAATTTGTTTATTTGTTTGACACGTGGGGAGAATAAAATACATTCCTAAAACTCCCCCACTGTCCGCACATATGCCACAAAAGCAAATAGAATTAGGTAATCGGATAGGCAAGATGTCCGCACGGGAGGTTCGCTGAGACAACAAACGAAATGTAAATTGATCGTTTTTTAGACTCTAAAAAGTTAACCAAATTCTTAATGCATTCCCGTATTGGTTTACCTAACGGAATAAAAAATGGACAAATGCATGATTTGCGATAACCATCTCTGTGAGGGAGAATCAGTAGTTGTCACCAAAGGTTTAAAAAAGATAATTGATTCTAGCCTGAAAAGAAAAGACAGTTTGCATGAAAAATTAGAGAATGTTACTTCTATTATGGTTCACCAGACTTGCCGGCGGAATTACACGCGAGAAAGTAGTATTAAGGCTTCACATGTTGCAAGTATTTCGTTAGCATCAACGTCTTCAAATCCACTTTTACGAAGTTTTCAACAAACTTTTGACTTTAAAAATGAGTGCTTATTCTGTGAAAAGGAAGCCACTCTGAATATTAAGCTTCCTCTCAAATACAGAAAAGCGGTCCATATGGTATCGACTCTAGAAATGAAAGATAAAATTTTAACTTTCTGCGAACACCGTAACAATGAATGGGGGGGGGGGAATGTGAAGTCGAAATTTCTCAGGGTTATTGACCTAGTAGCAGTTGAAGCACGATATCATTCCGAGTGCTACAGAAAATTCTGAAAAATAAAGCTCTTTAGAGCACCTGGTCGGCCGCAAGATCAGAGCACTGAAACTGCTTTCTCATTCTTGTGTGACTATATTGAGAAAACAGATGAATGCCAATACACCCTAAAGGATTTACAAAATATCATGAAAGATCATGACCTTTCTACAACCATTACTGATAAATATTTGAAGCAGCGACTGTTAAAACATTTCGGAGACAGGATAGTAATAACAAATATTTCTGGGAAGAAGAATATTGTATGTATGACAGATGCTAATCATAAATTGCTGATTGATCAATGGTACAATGAGAGAAAGAAGGATAAGGTTTGTGAACGAAGAAGAGTTGTTGAAGCAGCAGCAGAAATTATTAGGTAGGACATACAGAAAATGATTAACGACACTACCAAATATTCGAATGTGAACGATATCAAGGAGGGTGGATTAAATGTTATTCCGGAAACTCTGCAAATATTTACAGACATGGTTACAAAAAAAGACGGGGTGATGGCAGCACATCTGGGATTATTCGCAAACGAACTGTAATAAACCATGCTATAATATCTGCTGTAAGACCTAGATCTTTTTGTCAGCTGTTCAAATCAGTGTTGCATTGTATTTATGTCATAGATATGGTTCCAAACATTTAGTTGAATTGTTATCATCGATGGGTATGTGTTCTTCATACTACGAAGCAGAACAATATCAAAATTCTCTAATTAGTGGAGGGTTACCTTCTGTGAGTAATGAAGCCTTTATTCAGTACGTGTTTGATAATGCTGATGTGAACGTGCGCACTTTAGATGGATTAAACACTTTTCATGCAATGAGAGGAATTCAATGCATTACACCAGCCACCTGTGTTGACACGAAGGTTGATGTTTCACGACTGCAATCTGGAAACATTTCTAAACCTCAGGTAAGCATATGGCATCGGACTTATCCTAAGAAAAGGCTATTCGGCTTACAGAACATAACAGTTCAAGACCTGAGTAACATAAGAATGACAGGTAGTACGCAAGCATCGTTAAAGACTTTGTTTCCGTTAAATTGTCTGTGGCTAAGTGGCTTTGCGGCTGCTTCAAAGCCTCAACCCGGCTGGAGTGGCTTTATGAATGTAATCATGGGCCAGTTAGAAGGCTGTGAAAGTAGTTACATTTTAGCTATACCCTTCATCAATATTGGTCCAGGAAACCCTTCTTCTATTTACACTGCACTATGTTTTGCAGCAGAACAATGTAAAAAGAGGAAGCAGTCATGTATTGTTACTTTTGATCAACCGCTTTTCCTCAGAGCATCTGAGATGGTTGCAGTAGCAGACACTGGCAGCGACATGTCAAAAATAATTTTACGATTGGGGGGCTTTCATTTATTGATGTCATATATGGGCTCCATTGGACGAATTATGGAGGGCAGTGGTTTAGAACAACTGTGGGAGACAGTTTACGGCCACTTGTCTGTTACCCACATGCTAACAGGACATGCCTACGCAAGAGCTATAAGAGCTCACATGCAAACTGTGGCATCTATAATGATAATCTTGAGTGAAGAATATCCCCAGATGAAAGCTAATTTCTCCAACGAAATTGGCGTCATCTACAATAAAGTAATTGAAGGAAAAATAACGCCAAATAACGCATGTAAAAATGAGTTTTTTAAAAGGGCGTTATGTGATTTTTCGAGGTTTTTGGAAGAAATCAGAAGTTCAAGTCGTACATCAAAGTTATGGCTGAATTTCATTGCAGAAATTGATATTATGCTAAAATTTATTTTAGCTGAACTTACTGGGGACTGGCAGTTGCACTTAAGCACTGTCATCGAAATGCTTCCATATTTTCATGCTGCTGGTCATCTACCATACGCAAAGTCAGCCCATTTATATGCCCAGCAAATGCTTAATTTGAAGTTGAAGTTAACACAAAGAGAATATGAGATGTTCACTTCTAAGGGTTTTTTCACAGTGAGACGAAAAGGCAAATTCTTTTCTGGAATATGGACTGATATGTGCATTGAGCAATCGCTTATGCGTTCTATAAAGTCAGTTGGTGGTTTAACCCATGGAAGAGGTATAACTGATAACGTGCTATCAAAATGGGTCTTAGGTGCTCCACCATTTTTAGAAATCAGTGAAGCAGTACAAGACTTCATTGGTAGTCCATCTTTATCACTCACTGAGCAGCATGTTGAATTAAGAGAAAGTCGGCAGGCTAGAGATGCACATGATATTTCCAAATTTGCACACTGGTTGAGACAACACAATCCTTTCACGAAACAATCTGGAGACCTTGTGTGTCTATCTTCTGGCTTGGTATCTGATGTAAATGTAACTTGTGATACAGCTTACGAGATAGTATCAGCAATTATGAAAAAACTAGTTGGAGGAAACTTCAGGGACATTAAATTACACAGAAAAGACATGGTTGTAACTCAAGCTGTTGGCAGAATGGGATTGAAAGTTAGATCTGAAGCAGTTTCAATAAGTACACAACAATTGTTCAACAGAGTTATTTGTGTTTGTGACAGTCCTTTGAAATTGAAATCATACTTCAGATATGAACTAGCATCTCGTCCACCATCTTTATTTGACGAAGTGTCACTGCGAAAAGGTACAAAATCCTCCATAACTAAATCTTTCGTTGGTGGTATTGTTGAACAGGAGGATATACCTACTGGTGCAGCTGTTATAATAGATGGTGGTTATCTCCTTCATTCAGTAACTTGGCCTAAGCACACAACATTTGATCAAATTCTGCAAAATTATAAATCTCATGTACTTTCCCATTATGGTACAAATTGCTACATTATCTTTGATGGATACCCTGAAATGCCAACGACAAAGCAGGAAGAACAAACAAGAAGATCTGCTAAAAGGACATCAGCGAACATTATATTTATAAATAACATGGAGTGCACCACAGCGCAGACTGATTTTCTGTCCAATCCCCACAATAAGAAAAGAATGATTGCAGCATTAAAAGAAAAATTCCTCTCTGCCACTAATATCATGGTTCTCACGGCTAATAACGATGCTGATGTAGATATAGTTCAAACCTCTGTAGAAATGTTGAAACTAAACCCTACTGCAGTCACCGTAGGTACGGATACAGACCTTATCATCTTATTAATTGCACTGGCACCAGAAGAAACAAAAACTTTGTACTTTCTCAAACCGGGCACTGCTGCAATACCTCTAATATTTTACAGCATTGAAAAACTGATATCTATTTACAGCCATGTACGCAAATATCTGTTATTCATGCATGCCATTACAGGGTGTGATACAACGTCTGCAATTTACAGACTTGGGAAACAAAAGGCAGTTAACCTGATAAAAAATTCTCAGGAGGCTCAGTCACAAGCAACGGTTTTCAACCGCATTAATGCTTCAAAAGAAGAAATCTTTCAAAATGGAGAAAGCTTCCTTTTGAATTTTTATGGTTTGAGCAAACACAGTAATTTAGATGATGCTAGATACTTTTATTACAAAAAATCAATTGCTAAACTATCACTGAGATCAAACTTTGAATTGGGAAAACTTCCACCTACAGTAGCAGCAGCTCGACAGCATTTATTGCGGGTATACCTTCAAGTTCAAATGTGGTCAGGGAACAAACTTGACCATACCAACTGGGGATGGAAGTTAGAGGGAGGAAGACTAAAGCCAATTGCGACTACTTTACCAGGGGCACCAGATGAACTTTTGTGTTTAATTTCATGCAACTGTAAGAAAGAATGTATGATTTCCTGCAGCTGCCGAAAAGCCGGATTCTCATGTTCTGCTATGTGTGGACGTTGCAGTGGACTGTCATGCACAAACAAGCCCGATATGAGTGACAACGTTGATATTGATTTATGATAATTCTGCCACAACTGTGCGATATTCAAAAGAACCACAGAAGCAATGTAAGACAAAATATATATCATTTTAAAAGTTATAAATTTAATCATCACCGCTTTTGTTTGTAGCCTTTTCTTTTTTAAGTACAGTTTTACGAAATTTTAATCTTAGTTCATTTAAGAAATTTGAAAATGAAAATGTTTTTGTTTTTTTAATATTTTGAAATTGTAGAAACAGCACCAGTGCATGGAACTAAATTTTTACTTTACAAGCATTGTATAAAGAAGAAAAAATAACATTGTCATATTTCAATTCAACAATTTGTTTGCACGTAATAATCATCAGTCCCACCCCTGGGGGGGGAGTTGGGTGTGAAGCAAACAGGCAAGAGTTGGTGACTTTATTGCAGGTGCGAAGCTGAGTTTTCTTTCCTTTTTTTATTTTTTACGTATTGTTGAAAATTATACTCCCCACAAAATTATTGCATGTTTCGCCCGATTTTTTGTCATTTTGTAGCTACAATGCATTCGCAGTTTCGGTACCACAGAAGGTAAACTATAAAGCGTATTAAGACAAATAATATATCGTTGTAAAGGTTATGAAATTTGCTACAACTTTTATTTGGAACCTTTTTCGGAAATTTTGGCTCTGTGAAAGCGGTATTTGCAATTATTGGGTAAAATGTCGAGAAAGAAAGGTGCTATTTTGCGGGTTTTCAAAAATTGCAGCAAAACTATAGGAGATATTAGTAAAAATGAATAGAACAAAATTTATAGACCATATCAAGAGGAATAAATTTTAAAAAAAATTATCGCTGTACGCCAATTATTTTGGGAGTTACGCGTGGATTAGTATTAGACCATATTTCCCCCCATTATGGGGGTGTGAGGGGGAGCAAGCGGGGGAGGGGTGGGGACTTTTGTGAAAATGCTAACCCCATGAGTTCTACCAGCCTGCAAAAATTCAGCTTTTACCTAATTTGTTCCGGGTCAAGTCCTTTATTTACTGGGCTAAGTAGAGCATATAGAGGCACTAGGTTTGTCCGAGTAAGTCATTTGTAACGGAAATCATAGACAGCGTAACATGGCATGCGATAAGAAGCACATTAGACATTGTTTACTGTAAGAGTTCAATAAAGGCAGTACTGCATCCGCTGCATCCGTGGATTAGTATTAGACCAAATTTCTCCCCATTATGGGGGTGTGAGGGGGAGCAAGCGGGGGAGGGGTGGGGACTTTTGTGAAAATGCTAACCCCATGAGTTCTACCAGCCTGCAAAAATTCAGCTTTTACCTAATTTGTTCCGGGTCAAGTCCTTTATTTACTGGGCTAAGTAGAGCATATAGAGGCACTAGGTTTGTCCGAGTAAGTCATTTGTAACGGAAATCATAGACAGCGTAACATGGCATGCGATAAGAAGCACATTAGACATTGTTTACTGTAAGAGTTCAATAAAGGCAGTACTGCATCCGCTGCTTGCCGCAACATTTGTGAAGTGTATGGGAAGGATGCAGTTAAGGACAGCACATGTTGCAGTTGGTTTCGGAAATTCCAGAATGGAGACAGAAGCTGTAAAGATCAACCACGTCCTGGACGTCCATCTGTGGTTTCTGACAAGGATGTGGACCAAACCATAACAAATAACCCACAACCAACCATTTAGGAATTAGCGGCAACATTGTTGGTACACAGAACAACAGTCAAAAGATGGATGTATGCTCTTGGATTCATCACCAAGTTCGATAACTGGGTTCTGCACCAACTTTCTGCCCAGCAATGAGAGGAGAGAAACCATACCTGTGTTTCTTTGCTTTCTCGTCATGGAAATGAACCGTTTTTGAAACAAATTGTAACAGGTGATGAGAATAGGGTACTGTACCGTAATGCAAAGCGTCGACGGACTGTGTGCCAAGGTGCGGAGCCTGCCCCGTCAACCTCAAAAGAAGGACTGCATCCCAAAAAGGTTTTGTTAAGTGTTTGGTGGGATGTCCAGAGAATAATCCACTGGGAGGTGTTGGCACCTAACCGAACGATAAATGCTGACCTCTACTGCCAACAGTTGCACAGATTGCCAGAACAACTGGCATCAAAGCGGCCAGCACTTATCGATCGCAAAGGCATGATCCTTCATCATGGTGATGCTAGACTGCATGCTGCTTTAATCACTCGGCAAAAATTACTGAACTTTGGTTGGGAAGTGTTACCTCACCCAGTGTATTCCCCTGACATGGCACCTACAGACTACCAAGTTTTTTATTGTTACAGAAACCCTGTGCTCTCCAAACCTTCGATGATGTGGACGATGCGAAAACGGCATTACATGACTTTTTTTTACTTTGAAACACAGGAGTTTTTCTGGCGTGGGATTCACCTAGACCAGTGGTCATCAACCTGGTCCCTACCGCCCACTAGTGGGCGATCAAGTTTTCATGGTGGGCAGTGGTGGTTTTTGTCCGTTGTTACAAATTTTGTTCTTCCGATACATATCGAATACATTGCTATAAACTTCACAAGTTTGACTTTTTAAAATATGCTTTTGCAATTTACTTTTGAATTCCATCTCCAAACTTTGAATGTAGATAATAATTAAAACAAGGTAATCCGTAAATACAGTGTTGAGGATAACACATAACACGTTTTATTAGTGATGTAGATCACGCACAAAATAATAAATGAAGAAATTAAATGTGAAAAACTTTTTCTTTTCTTGCAGAGAATGTTACCTGCAGAGCTAGAACGTTAAAGGTCGACGACACAAACACCTGTGTAAAAACACTTAAAAGTAACACATAATAATTCCTGTGCGATTTTTATCGCTACAGAAGAGCAACAACATAAAAGTGTTTTCCCTTTGACAATGTAGTATATGAGTATAAAAAAAATGCCTGCGTAATAAAATAAAAAATAAAAAAAAATGCCTGTGTTATATCCAAATATGTGGAAAGTGATATTTTATTTATTGATACCTTTCTCTACCTCACATCTTGTAGAATCAGGTTTTAGTGCTGTTACAGGGTTCCCACTCAAAAGTAATAAAAAAATTCCCTGACTTTTCCAGGTTCTCCAGGTGATTTTTAAAGTTTTCCAGAGTGGCATGTTGCAAAGAAGTGTTACATTTCATTCCATTCCATTCATTTTTCTCACCAAAGCACACATTTGTAAATTCCTTAAGTAATTTGTCTTTATAAAATTACCTGCTTTTCATTAATAACAACTAACTGTGCACATTATTTTCTGTACCAGAGTTCTGTGAATTTTGTGAATACTACCCACACGGAATTTGTAAATGCATTCCCATAGAAACAGGTGATTTGTAAGAAAATATCTGTCAGTTGAATAGTTTCAGTTTTTCTATAACACAATGCAGCTAAGCTTAATGATGGAATGGCTCTGTTCAAAGAAACATATTTCAAGAGAACCAACAGACAAAGGACTTTGATCCATCATTTGGTTGGTTCTCTTGTGAAGTGTTTCTTCAAGCAGGAGCCATTGTGCCTAATTGTACCATGTTATAATAACAACTGCCTGCAGAAATTGAACAAAAGCTTAATAACTGGCAATTTTAAAAATTCAATTTTGCATCTTTTTTTAGAGAAATAAAGGAAATACTTAATATAACTGAAAGTAAGATCTACCAAATTCTAGGCAGGCAGTAATTGCTAGCAAAAGTTTGAAATCATGAAAAAATAGGGGGGGGGGTTTGGCAAAATAAAGTATCCATTGATTTTTACAAAAAAAGGGGGTAATTTTCCCTGATTTTTACAAAAAAGGGTAATTTTTCCTGAGTTTTCCCTGATTTTTGGAACCATTTTCAAATTCCCTGAGAATTCCAGGTTTTCCCTGTTTTCCAGGTTGAGTGGGAACCCTGTGTTAATCATATTATCACCAAACAGAGAAATCGTCTGAATATCACCGAAAGAGGAGACCTTCGTTTGTTCTTTACAAAAATTGAACCAGATATCAAATTATGAAATATGTAATTCATGAGACAAACCTTAAGGGTTGTCTTATGTTATAAACGTGCTTTAGACTAAAAATACATAATGTCTAAGGTATTATTACCTGGTATTGGCAAAGCATTTCACACGTTGTTGCTCCGTGAGGCACGTGCTCCCAGCCCGAGAGAGGTCAATTGTTATGGGTTTTTTCGGTTAGTTAAAATTTTTTATTAAATGAAACAATTAGGTTATACTGTATTATTATCGGTTCACATTCATTTGTTCGCACAATCAAATGTTTTAAATGTACTATTAACTAAAAATTGTATTAGAAAAAGTTATACTCATCGGGTCGGGAGACGTCTCTCAAGAGGCCATTCGTCTCGTTGTTACAGCGAGTGCTTTCGACACAGCTGATGTGTCATCATCGGGCCTTCTACATCTACATGAGGGTTTCCTCGCGTGTGTGTAGCCGCTGGAGTTGCATGTCGGGAAACGAAGGGAATGTTTTGTGGGTTGTATGTGTTAGGTGATTGCTTCTCATGTGTCGCCATCTATTGATGAGTTGGTATGTATATCAGTATTAACCCCCCCCCCTTTTTTTTCTGTAGCTGTTTTTGAGCTATTGTTATTTATTTGCAGAAACAGGTGTATTATTTTTAGTTTTATATTAAATGGTGTGACTTTTTGTAATGTTTTTTTTTTTTTTTTGTCTTTGTTTTTATGGATTTTTTTTTTTTTTTTTTTGTGCTTTTTATAAGTGACTTCCAGGCTGTACTAGGTTGGTAGGGTTTTGTAAGTTGCATATTTTATCTTTTTTTTTTTTTGTTGTTCAGTTATAACACTCTCAGAAGTCCTTAATTCTTTTTCGTTTGTGTGGGTGGCTAGTAATTTAATATTTTCAAAATCAGGATATTGTTTATGATTAATGCAGTGTTGAATGAGTGCAGTTTTTTCTTCTTTTTTGTTCCAGTTTTTTATATGTTGAAGTAATCTTTTTATTAATCTATTTTTTGTGCTACCAATGTAAGAGATGTGGTCATCAGAACTCTGTGAAGCAATAGGAATTCCATACACGCCTGCTGCTTGTAGTATATTATTGTTATATTTCTTCTTTATCACTAAGTCACCAATATTCTGAACCAAATGACCAAAAATAATGTTGTTTCTTCATTGATCTTAAAAAAATTTCCACTTAGTCCTCTAATAAAAGGAAATGAACCTGAAAATTTGTATTTCTTTTTTGGAATGTTCTTTACTAGACTCATTTAAATTCTTTTTGTATTCAAATATTAACCTTTCAACAGTTTTTGTGTCATACCCATATTGTTTGGTTGTGTTAATAATCCATTGAATTTCTTCTTCTCTGTACTTTCTATTTGAGGAATGTGTGAAGGCTCGTTTTACCCAATTCCTAATACTATTGACTTTATGAGTTTTTGGGTGTTCAGATTGATATGGGATCATTATAGGTACATATGTTGGTTTTCTAAAAACTCTGTATTCAAAATTTAAGGAGTTTTCTATTAGTTCAATATCTAAAAAGGAAATTTTTTTCATCTTGTTCAAATTCCAAAGTTAATTCAACCTCAGGGTAACAAGTAGTATATTTATTCTTCAATATTTCTAGTTCTTCTTGTTTTAATTTAGACAAAATAAAAATGTCGTCAACGTACCTACAATAAATGACAGGTGGGGTCTGGAAGTTTCTTAATAATTTTGTTTTCGATATCACACATGATTATTTCTGAAAATAAAGAAGATAATGGGGATCCCATTGGGGCTCTTACTTCTTGCCTATAGATTTTTTTGTCAAACTCAAAGTAATTGTTGTAGGAAATATATGTTCAAATAACTCTTGTAATTGTACATTATTAAATTGAGATTTATTTTTTAATTCTTTAATGATAATGTCTATGGCTTTTGGTACAGGGGTACTCGGGAAAAGTGATTTAACAGCTAAACTTGCCATAAACATACCAGATAATGGAACATTAATAGATTTTATTTTCTCAATGAACTCTTAACTGTTTTTTAAACTGTATTCATTATTCATGAAAAAGGGGGCCAAAAATTTGTATAATTTCTTTTCTAGATTTATTAGTGGGGACTTTGATTTTGGAACGATAACTCTAAATGGTCTATCGGGTTTATGGGTTTTTATTTTTCCAAAAATTCTTGGAACTACAGTACCTACTGATGGAGAGGCTCTGGTAATTTCTGAAGGTAGTAAACTATGATTTCTAATTTTAGACAGCAAAATTTCTTCATTTTTTATGGCAAAATTTCTTTGGCTAATTTTGGGGATCATCTTGTATTTTTAAATCAGCTTATTTTGCTTCTGGAGAGTATGTAAGTATATATAAATTGTTAAAAAGTTAAGTCTTTCACAAATTCCCAATGACACAAGTTAGACGCGGAGCAAAAATTTCCCGTACGATGCTTTTTCTGTCCTGTGTTATTACTAATGTTTTTTTGTTTTGTTTTGTAATACATGTTTGCATCTCTTGTGGTCGCAAAAATTCGCAAAAAGGAAGTTTGATGGAGGAAAAAGTTCTCCCGTAGTCGTAATTTATCTCTCGATATCCTAATCGTTGTGAAATGTTGCTTTTTTTCATAAACGTACACACATAAGACAAAAATTTGTGAAAACGAAAGTTAGATGGAGCAGAAATTTCCCTGTAATTGTAAATTATTTTTCTTGCTGTGTTCCACCTGCCCTTTGTAATGCTATTTTACCTCATTGCTTGGAAAGGGAGGGAAATTTTCCTTAAAATGGAAGAGAAGCTGAAAACTTTGTAAGAGTTGATGCATGGTGAGCAAAGATATTAATCCTCTCCAAGTGCACCATGTTATCTAAAATAGTGAAAGCCTTTATCATGTTTTCGTGGTCTTCAGGTTGAAATTTCTTTCAGCATGATGGATGAATGAAATTACAACCATAGCGTCAGAAAGAATGAACATCGAATGCTATTCGACTATACATTACGTGAAGTACAGGGCAAGTCTGCAGTTTAGTTCTTCAGTAAAACTGAACATCTGACAAAACAGTTGTTTCCAAACTTTACCAAAATCTGTGGACATAAGAGGGGAGAGAAAAGAAAGCAAGGCTACAATGGAAAATTGAGGAAGAAGGACAGATTCAGCACGAAAAAAATATAGTAATGGATGCTGTTCTGCTGCAATATGGCTGAGGAACTTGCTCAGAAAAAAAGCCAGACTTGCTTTCATACACGAAAGAAAAGTTGAACTCTTGTGCAAGCAAGTACAACATGAGAAAAAAGTTTTTCAAGTAATCCTTTAAAACCATTGATAGCCCTTTCATCTTATTTTTATTTTCCATTTGTATCTATTCAAATATGTATTCAAGTAATCATTTAATAATCGGTGAATTTAACTTACTTGCTACTAATATTGTGATTCTAGGAAAATAATTCAGAATTATTTTACTTTAAACCAGATTCCCTTGCGCATCCTTTACCTATTGATTTTTTAAAAGCACAGTAAATATAAGATAGATCACAAGTGGTTTGAAATATGCCACTGGATAAATTGCCTTTAAAATGCTAGAAAAATATAACGCTAGAAAATATAACCTTTCTGAAAAATATAATGCAATATAATAAAAAATATAATGCTAGAAAATATAACCTTACTGTGGGTACGTGTTTAGGTATTTAATTGAATGGCAACACTTGCTTTATTTAATACTGAAAAGGAAATTTGCGCTGAATTATATATATGTGGGTTTTCGGTATGTGTCTTCCTGATTGTGAAATGCTGAGATCACTACACAGAAGAGCGACCACTGGACGGCGTGAGCATCGGACATCAGCGTGTCACTAAAACATGCTCCCAGAGACCAGAAGTAGAGCTGCGGAGAGTTCTGAAGCGTGAACACCGAGACAGGGCTATGTGCCGATGGGTGTTCGATGTGTTCAACATTTGTATTTCTTAGCGGAACGAGTAGGTTCTGTTGTTAGTGTATCCTGATATCAATTGTAAGTGTACGTCAGATTAAATGTGTGTGTGTTCACAGTTCGTCCAGCCTATCCATTATTTAAGTGTTGTGATTCGATGGAACCGTAGTGGGGAAGTTTCCCAATACCCCACAATTCTGGTGTCAGCAAGTGAGATCTGTCCCAAATCTCCTGTGGATTACGCAGTGGCAAAGACAGAGCTTTTACTTCACATCTTGAAGGTAAGCTTTCTTGTCAACCATATATAAAAATTCTCTCAAAGAAGATTTGATTCAATCAAGTAGCACAAGAGATCGGTGAAACGGTGCCAACAGGAGCGATGATAGTTGCTTTAAAATTAAAAATAGAGAGCACTGAAATCTATAAAAATGATCCGGATTTTGTAAAAGACGTCTTAAGTTCTATATAGAAGAGAGGAAGGCGAGGGCTGAAAATGATCGAGAACTAGAGATGGAAAAAATCAAATTAGTGCAATTGGAGAAGGAAGTAGAACTGGAAAGTATTTGAAGCCGTTCGGCATTGGAGCTGAATGAGCGAAGTGATACTACAGGACTTTAGCGGTCTACGTTTAATCTTGAAAACCTGATTAAAAGTGTTCATACACTGAGTAAGACTATTCCAGTTAAACCAGAGAATCTCAATTTGTTTTTCCAATCTGTGGAACAAGCTTTTGTTAGTTAGTTAGTTAGTTAGTTAGTTAATTGATTTTAGTGGCGCAAGGGCCAGGTTTGGCCAAAGAGCGCCAGACACAGAACTATCAGGCTTGGTAAAAGTTAGAAAAAAGAATGATGAAAGCTGTGAAGACTAGTTAGTTAAATAGGTTTATATATAAATTTATTAATTCACTGTTATTAATTATTAATTATTTTTTTTAAATAAGTTTTAAAAAGTCAATCTGCTTTAAGAACGAAAATACTGCGAAAGTATCACAGTGGTCGCCCAAAAGTTTCTGCAGTGTAGCTGCATCGTCATCCAGTAGATGAGACTGAAAATAGTGAAACCGATGATTACAAAAACGAACACAACTACATAAAACATGAGAGATGGTGAGTAAACAGTCGCACGCCTCACACATTGGGGCAGCATCGCCACACAGCAAATAGCTATGCATGAAGCGACAATGCCCAATGCGGAGACGCGCAAGAACGACTTCTTCCTTACGGTTCCGGCGACACGATGATTTCCAGATTCCAAGGTTAGGTGTTATACGGTGCAGTTTATTCTCCACCTGTTGGTCCCACAGACTTCGCCACGTTCGTCTGATATGATCGTGAACAAGAAAGCGAAAATCACGGTGAAACAGTGGCAAGGGTGTGACGACCAAAGAGGAGGCAGATCTAGCAGCAGCATCGGCAGACTCGTTCCCTGGGATCCCAACATGCCCAGGAATCCAGCAGAACCGAATCTGGACATCAGCCTCGAGCAAAGAATGAAGAAGTCTCCGAACGGTAAAAAGAAGTGGGTGGCCAGAGAAATCCAAAGATGACAATGATTGCACAACACTCAACGAATCAGTGTACACAATAGCACGCTGATGAGAGCTCGACTGCACGTGAACAAGTGCAAGATACACAGCATGTAACTCCGCCGAAAACACTGTGGCCTCAGGAGGAATGCGGGCAACAGAAACTTCGTCAAAGCAGACGGCGGCGGATCCAACAACACCAGCCGCCTTAGATCCATCGGTGAAAACAGGAATAAAGTCTGCATTGACGTAACAGTGTTCAGCGAAGAGCTGCTGGTACACTGACGCAGGGGTTGAGAACTTGTCAAAAGATGTAAAGCTGGTATCAACCATGACACCAAGAGGATGCCATGGGGGATCCTCAAAGCCCCTGGTCTCTCCAACGAGTGACAAGTCGAGCCCTGCATCACGAGCTACGGCCGCCATAAGAAGACCGAAGGTTCGAATGCACGAGGGACGGATCTCGAACAAACGAGCATGCTGGGGATGAAAAACTGCATCGTATAAAGGATGGTCTGAGAGAGATTTAAGTTTCAGGTAAAATTGAAGAGACAGCTGCAGACGGCGTAAATGAAGCGACGGTTCGTTCGCGTCGGCATAAAGGCTGGGAATGGGTGACATGCGAAATGCTCCCGTACAAAGACGCAGCGCTTGATGGTGGATGGTATCCAACGGCCGGAGAACGGTAGGACGCGCAGAGCCATACACCATACAGCCATAATCCAGCTTAGACCGAATGAGAGAATGGTAAATACGGAACAAAGAAGTCCTGTCTGCACCCCAGGAGACTGAGGCAAGGATCTTAAGGATTGACAAGGCTCTCAGACAGGAAGTCCTTAGCCGTCGAACGTGCGAGCGAAAGGTGAGAGCACGGTTAGCGGTCAAACCAAGGAACTTGGTTTCCGGCAAAACTGGAATGGCTGCACGGTCCAAATAGAGCTCTGGATCAGGATGGAGGCCACGCCTCCGGCAGAAATGGACACAGGCTGTCTTGTCGGGAGAAAGAACAAACCCATTATTGTTAGCCGCTTTAACAATCTGGGTAATTGCAGACTGCAGCTGCCTTTCAACGAAATGCATGCTGGATGACGAACAGAAGATGTGAAGGTCGTCAACATAAATGGTAGCCGAAACCGTAGGAGGAAGATTTTTGAGCAAACAATTAATGCGGAGGATGAACAGAGTCACCGAAAGAATGCTGCCTTGAGGAACACCTTGTTCTTGATGGAAAAAGGAGGAGAGCGTTGTACCCAGGCACACCTGGAACACACGGTTACGAAGAAAGTTGGCAATGAAGGTTGGCAGGTTTCCCCGCAACCCACTCTCGTGGAGGTCACGGAGGATACCTAGGCGCCACGCTCTATCGTAAGCTTTTTCGATGTCAAAAAATACAGACACCAGGTGCTGCCTACGTACGAACGCCTCACGAACAGTTGTCTCAAGGAGCAGGAGATGGTCAGGAGCTGAACGATGACGACGGAAGCCGCTTTGTGATGGAGACAGTATTCGATGTTCTTCAAGAAAATAAATTAGCCGGGAATTAACCATTCGTTCAAGGATTTTGCACAGACAGCTAGTGAGGGCAATTGGTCGATAACTAGAGGGAGACTTGGGGTCTTTGCCAGGCTTGGGAAAAGGTAAAACAAAAGCTCTTCGCCAAGAGTCCGGGAAACTGTGCTCCAACCAAATGCGGTTGAAAAGCACTAACAGATTCTCGAGAGACGACTGCGAGAGATGACGGATCATGTCATAGTGGATGCCGTCGGGACCGACAGATGTTGCGCCGGACCGATGCAGAGCCACCCGTAGTTCAACCATGCTGAAGGGGGAGTTATACTCAGTGTTATGAAAAGGCGCAAAGGAGATTTTCTGGCGTTCCGCGGTTGTTTTAATCCTCTGAAAGGGCGGGAGATACGCCTGAGAACTAGAAACTGAGGCAAACGCTTCGCCCAAGCAATCCACAATCTGCCCAACTTCAGCATACGTGCAGCCGTTATTCTCAAGAATTGAAATTTGGCGGGAACTATAGTTTCTCCGGATCTTACGAATTTTTTCCCAAACAGTTTTTGAACTGGCACGTGAATTGATAGATGAAACGTACTTCATCCAAGACTCCCTCTTGCTTCGTCGACGCACCAACCGAGCGTAAGATTTTGCTCTTTTAAATTTAACAAGATTAGCATCGGTCGGATAACGCCGAAAAGTACACCAAGCCTTATGTTGAACTCTCCTAGCCGCTGCGCAATCAGGGTTCCACCAAGGCTTCGGACGTCTTGGGAGCGTCGTTGATGTTTTTGGGATAGAGAAATCTGCTGCCTGAATGATACACGTTGTGACATCAGTAACAGCTGCGTCAATTGACCCCCGGGTCACCATGGCAATGTGAAGACCTCCCACTTGGCACGATCCATCTTCCAACGAGGAGGGCGGGAGGCAGAAGATGGCACGCTCACATTATACCTAAGTACAATTGGGAAGTGGTCGCTTCCATGGAGGTCGTCACACACCGTCCACGACCAGTCGGCCATAACCGATGGTTGACCCAAAGATAAATTGATTGCACTGAAACTTCGTGTAGGCTCGTGGAAGTAAGTGTCAGCACCGGTGTTAAACAGGCACAAAGAGGTCAAGGAAAGAAGAGATTCGATCCTACGGCCTCGTGTGTCTGTTCTGACACTACCCCACAATGGATTATGAGCATTGAAGTCACCCAGAAGAAGAGTAGGTGACGGCAGCTGCTCAACTAATCTCTCAAGAACGGACGTGCTCACGTCCTCATCCGGCGGCAGATAGACGCTGGAAACAGTTAGAGGCACAGGCATGGAGATACGCACCGCAACGGCTTGTAAAGATGTTGAGACCGCAACGGGAGAAACTGGAACATTGTGGGGGACAAGGATGGCAACTCCCCCGCATGCTATATCTCCTGAAACATTATCTTTCCGAAATGCACTGTAGCCTCGAACTGAAAGGAGGTCTGATGGTTTAAGTTTTGTCTCCTGGAGGCAAAGGCACACCGGAGAGTATGATGAAAGCAGATGTTTCACGTCGTCACGAAAAACAAAACCCAAGAAAGACTGGGACAACTAATAGTTGTCCGATTCCATTATTTCGTCAGCAATGTCCATTTGCGCTTGGGGCTGTTTTGTCCGACGCCCTGTAGTCTCTGGTGGTAAAATGGGGCGGTATTTTGGTTCCTGTGTCGCAGATGATCTTGCCCGATCCTGGTTCTTATGATGGGAGTTTGGAGATTTCTTCTCCTTTTCCTTTCTCTTTCCTCCCGGGGTTGTTGAAGTCCCGGTGGTGCTGGTGTTAGTTGCAGCAGGTTTAGGCACAGTGGTTGTTGGAGCTTTCGCGTCCCTAGCTCGGGATTGCAGTGCTGCCAGACCAGCAGCTATGATGTCGTCTAGCTTGTAGGGACAATTCACTGGGATTTGGCTAACAGTCTGTGTACCGACTGTAGTCCTTGCAACAACCGCTGATGCATAGGATCGCCGATTTGATTGATTTGGAGCGACCTTTCTTCTGGCCTCTGGGTAGGAGATTCCCTCAACGGTCTTAATGCGTTGGATCTCTTTTTCCTCTTTCCACTTTGGACAGTCTCTCGATGATGCTGCATGAGATCCCTTGCAGTTGAAGCACAGCTCGGCTTCGGCATGGCAATCTTGCAAAGTATGGTCTGTTGCTGTACAACGCCCACACCGAGCAGTGCTCCTGCAAGACTGCTGGGAGTGACCATATGCTTGGCATTTGAAGCACCGTAGAGGACTTGGTATGAAGGGGCGCACTTCAAGGTGTAGATACCCTGCCTTGATTGATGTTGGCAGGGATGGGGTGTTAAAGGTCAGTATGATGTTTCGAGATGGGACAGATTGGCCATTTCGCCGAAATAGGATGTGCCGGACTCCACTCACTTGTCTTTCAGTTCCTCCAGAAGTTCTTGGTCACTGCACTCCAGAAGTTCTTGGTCACTGCACTCCAGAAGGTCTTGAGAAGAGATAACACCTCGTGAGGAATTGAGGAAGCCGTGAGGGGTAACTTTTACTGGACAATCTAAAAAAGAGGTAGTGTTTAAAAGCACTGTAGCATATCTGGGACTCGACATCTCGACAAGAAGATCTCCAGATTGGAACTTCTTAACGCTCTTAGGAGAGCTGGCAATTGATTGCAATGCTTTATTTATCCAGAAGGGGCTTCTGGTGTTTAATGGGTTTGAAGCGTCCAAGGAGTGGATGCAAAAGAACCGAACATTGGCAGAATCAGGTGTAGGTTTCTTGTTGGGAGGGGGTGACCCTTCCTCAATGGGCCGCTTTGTTTGAAGTTCTTGGGAAATTTTTTTGTTATCCATGAATAGAAGTGAAAAGTTCGTCCGCCGATTTCCCCGCCCACAACCGAGCCCAACAGGGGAGAGCCGGAGGTCCGCAAGCCCAATTGGACGCAGGACACGACTCTAGGGTTAAGCAACGGATATAGCATGTTGATAGGTCAGACATGCGCTCAGCGAGTACCGAGACTTTCCCAGGTCTCGGTAACACCCCTTTGGCATGCCCGCACTATCCCCAAACTCACCCTGTTGTACGAAACAACAAGCCGATTGACTAGGAGTGGGTTAGTTCCTAGCCGCCCGTTTAGGGTGAAGCAGGGGAGGGGCAAAGAGGAGTGTTGGCGACTGGCGACAACAACAACCTGGCCACCAGAAACCTCAGCCTCCCCTTTTCCACCTTACGTGTCACCGCACACCGCAAACGTGCAGGTAGGTCTAGCAAACCAGCCCGGAAAAACAAGAGAGGAACAGAAAATGGAGAAGCAAGTCAAGTAGAAAATGGAGTAGAAAAGAAGAACAGGTAGTGGAGAAGAAAGTAAAAACAGGAAAGGGAGAGAAAGCCAGAGGAAAGGAAAGGGCTGGCGCATAATCACAACCTCAGCAACCAACAACTGAGGCGGGTGCTGTCAAGGTGGTGGCAACACAAAGTTGTAATGGGAAGAATCAAACATAACATGTCGGCTGGGGCCATGGGGTCGCTACTGCCCATCAGCTGGATGAACAGCTGTCCCTGCGGTAACGTGAAAGCACAAATACAAAAAAGCAAAAAACCGTCACAAGGTCAGCTCGGGCCATGGGGGCGCCGCTCCCCAAATAACTGGAAAACCAGTTATCCCCGTGCGGGGAAGCTTTTGTTATAAAAGGGGTGCCGCTGTACATGAGGTCAGGGATTTTGATAAACCTTCTCGGGGGAAAAGCTAGCAACGTATTGCTTTACATCAGGGCGGAAGTGATGAAAGATTATGATAAGCTTAAGTCGCTAATATTAAGAGAGTTTCAGCCGACAGCACAGGAATGCCTGAATGATTTTTAGAAAGCTCGTCAACAGCCAAGTGAAACACATATTCAATTCGCATCGAGATTAACAGCAAACTTTGAGTATTATTGTAAACTGCGTGAGGTTAGTGATTTTAACTCGTTATACAAATTGATGGTGGGGGACAAATTGTACCAAACCTTTGACACAGACACTGCATCTCACATAGGGATTAAGCAGGGAGAAAGTTGGTTTGACCCGTAAGATTAGCAAAAGAGTGCAATGTTTATTTTGTGTCGAAAGGAAAATCGTTAAACGACGCTCAAGCAATTGAGTACAAATTGGTGGAGAATACGAGTAAAGGTGGAAGCGGAAATTTTAAGAATGTATGGTACAAAAGGTCGAACAAAAATAACTATGGGTAAAATAAGGGAAACCCCAACTGCTACATTTGTGGAGGAACACATTTTGTAAAATTTTGTTCTAAACATTTTCGAAGACAACCTGAAGTCGTAAGTGAGCAAAGCGGGCGGGGTGAAAGTTCAGTCAATGTACTGGAATCGGAACAGCCCGTTGAGAGAAAAGGTTTTATAAACGAACTGGAGTATGTTGACATCTTGATTGATGGTAAAGAAATAACTGCTCTTATTGATTCAGGTGCCCAAATTGCGGTAGTGAATAGCAATGTGGTCCCCGCCAAAAAAATAACAGAGGGTAGAGTCATTCTTTCTAGTTGTTTTAATGATAAACATGAAGTTCCCCTGGCAAAGTTCCAGATCTCACTAAAGAGTTCTCACATTGTTTTTGAGGTAACTGCAGCAGTTTCGAATAGCCTCAATGCTCAGTGTATAATCCCTGCAAACCTGTTTGCCAAGATGAAAGTGTGTCAAGGTCAGATGCTGGCGTCGTGGGAGCGAAGGTTGTCAGAACAGCAGACTGTTATCGCTGCTTCAAGAGAACAAAATGAGAATGTCTTTAATAGTTTTTTGCTGCATGCCGCGAGTGTGATGGAAGATTCGAGCATGTTGAACTTGGATCATATACGAGATTTGGAGTTGCGCAGCGAAGTTTCAAATCTTGTGCATGGCTACAAGCTAAACAAAACCAAAAGTACCAATTTAAAAATGAAAATTGTGTTAACAGATGACATTCCTGTATGCCAAAGGTCACGCAGATTATCTTTTCTCGAAAAACAGAAAGTGGAAGAGCAAGTCAATGAATGGCTGAAGCAAGGGATCATTCAAAATAGTTGTTCTGACTATGCTTCGCCCGTGATATTATGCAGAAAGAAGGACGGGTCCATGAGGCTCTGTGTCGATTATAGGAAACTGAATAGAAAAACTGTTAAGGATAGATTCTCTCTACCGATCATACAGGAAGTTTTGGACCAGTTGCAATCGGGGGAATGTGCTTACATCGATCGACTTGAAGAATGGGTTTTTCCATGTGGATATGGATGAGAATAGCTTTAAATATACATTTTTATATTACTCTAAATGTGTTGTACTTGCTTGCACATTTGCTGAAGTTTCATCTTGTGAGTGCCTTGCTTTCTTCTCAAGAAGTTCTACAGCCATTTATGTTTTCTATTGACTATGCAGCTGCACAGCATCTGCTGCTAAATTTTTCATTTCCATTTTTTCATTGTAACCTCTCTCTCTCTCTCTCTCTCTCTCTCTCTCTCTCTCTCTCTCTCTCTCTCTCTCTGGCAAAGTTGGAATCAACTGCTTCTCCTATGTAATCCATTTTACTGAATAACTGAACTGCAGACTCACCCTGTGTTTTAAGTTTGCAGTTCATAGTCTGTATAGCCAAACAGGTTTCAATGTTCATACTTCTTAACTTTATGAACATAATTTTATGCATCATTCTGAAAGAACTTTTGGCCTCTTAAGAACCATGAATGCATGATATTAAAGCTTTCACAATTTTAGAAAAATCGTGTAATTTTGAGAGGATGAATACTTTTGAACACAGTGTATTAATTTTACAAAATTTTCAACTTCGTCACTTCCATTTATTTATTTTTTTCATTTATAGAAAAAAGTAGTATTTAATAGCAATTCAGGACAGTGATAATATTGCGACAAAAAATTATGATTTGGGGGAAATCTTCATAAAGCTTCTGTTTTTGAAAAATTTTCTTCCACTTTCAATATGAAATAATGCAAAGATTTATGGAATAAAATTATATTTAACAACAATACAGGACAGACCAGTACATGGATGACCAGTAAGTAGTATAAGCAAATTCTGTTTGCTTTGAATATTCTGTAGATTTTACGTGTAATATGAAGAATATTTCTTCCTTCATTGATTTACAGGGCAGAAGGAAATTGCGAGAAACAAAATTTAAGATTACAGAGAAATTTTTGCTCCAACAAACTTCCGTTTTCGGAAATCGTTGCTTACAATTTCAAGCTGAAATACAAACATCAATAAAATGGTATTTAATGAAATACTGGATGGGGGACATTGCAAGAAAAAAAGCATAATGATTATGGGAGAAATCTTTACTCCATTTAACTTTCATTTTTGCAAGTTTTGAAAGATGGAATTCTATCCCCCGATGTAAAACTACACCCACCCACCTCCCTTCCCCAATTAATCCCCAAAAGATTCTCTTCAATTTTGCATCGATGTCAAGAATGACCCATATGAAGATGAAAAGGTGAAATTCTACAAATCCAAGGAAGAATTTTATGCCTGGTTATAGAGATGCACCCAACAAAAGGACAGAAATTACTGATATAGGTTTCATAATTTTTCCACCTTGCTCATACAGAAACTATCCATATTCAGCACTGGTAAACACAAGAATCATTGTCCGCTTTATGCCACTACTCTAATGGTACCTATATTTCTAATGGCTGATACAATGACTTTTCAATCATCTTCCACTTTTGCAGTACCAACGCCCGACGTATCACCCCATACCACAATATGATGGTATGGCTCAACAAACAAGGGACTATTACATGAAATATTAAATTTCATAAACATAAAAAGAAACAGATGTGAATATAACTTATAAACTGATAAAATATTCCAATGAAACAACAAAACCTAAAAAATAATTACTAATACATAGAATTTGTTTACTCACCGTTGTTTAAATTAAAAAGGAAGCTGCACATGTACTTGTCGTATACCTTCCCTCTTCTATCGGCTTCATCTTGTGAAATTATCTGGAAAACACCACGGTATCAATTTTCAGAAATTAGCCTGATTTACTTTGAAATTTCTAACATTGAACTCAGTATTAAAAAGCTCTCAAACAGTATCTTAGGTGAGGACTTTCAAAAATCTGCATTGTTCAGCAAAAAGTAAATGATAAATTCTACTATACCTTTAACTAGCAGATGTGGTTTCATATATTATTAATCCCATCAAAAACTTGCAAAACCAGAAATGACTAAATACAGTGGGGAAATCTGAGCTCTACTCATCACCATTTTCCATTGGTGCCTCTTTCACCAGGGACTGAGTCTTCTACAAGGGAGCATCTGGGAAACACAGCCACTGTGCACCTTTTTCCATGGACAGCATCTGATATCTTGGGATAGGTTGTAGTCTAAGAGACACCCAGAAATGATTTTTTTGCATGACAGCTGTGTGTTCTACATGCTTCTTTGTAGAAGACTCAGTACCCAGTGAAAGGAGAACCAACAAGAAATGGTGCTGGGTAAAGTTCCACTTCTTCCACTTAGCTCTACTGAGTAGTTTTTTTGGTTTCACTGGTTTTTTTAATGGAATTACAAGCATTTTTCTGCTCTGGAACTTTGACTGTTTCTAAATGAATTAATACACAGAAAATAAACATAACACATGGTGCAATATTATAACAACAATCTAGTACAGTATATTGATGTTGCCAAAACAGGATATAAATATCATAAAATTGATTTCTTTGGGCAAGGATCAATGCTGAAATACCAATATGCCAATGGGATATTTTTCATTATGAAACAGTTTGATTTAGAACCTTAATGTGCACCAATGCACTGTTTACATTTGCTAGTGTAAGCCCATGCACTTAGTTTATTATCCTGCTCTCAATTAAATTTTAACTCACTGGGGGGAAAAAATGGCTTGTTAGTTTGTCTGAAAAACAGTACAGGTCCTTTACTTTGCATGGAGACGCAATAACACAAATTAGGTGAAGCCAGTGACAAAACATCATGTCTTTGGTGGTAGATAATCACAATTTTTCCCTCCCTTTCTGGTACTGCAATTATTCTTGCAGTTGTTCGAAGATCTCTCACTGCAATTTTTTCCAGCAAGTTTTCTTTTCCAAGATGATTAAAGGAACATTTTTTCTTTATCATGCTGACAGAGTAAGTTCATAAGATTTAAGTATGTATCTGTCTGTTACATCATCATCATCATCATTGTCAACCATTATCAATCCACTGCTGGACGAAGGTCTCCCCAAGTTTTCTCCACAACGGTCTGTCTTGTGCCAGTCTCCTCCATGTCACCCCTGCATACTTTCGAATTTCATCCACCCTTCTCCCATGTGGTCTTCTTCTGGGTCTTTTCCTGTCCCTTGGAATCCAATCTAAAATTTCGGCTGTCCATCGATGATCTGTCCTTCTGGCAGTATGTCCAGCCCACTGCCATTTCAGGGATTTAACTCTGATCATGATGTCTTCCACTCTTGTCATTTTTCGGATCCACGAGTTCCTCTTCTTATCTCTCCTGGTTACACCAAGTATGCACCTCTCCATGCTTCTTTGAGTTGTCTGCAGCCTTTGTATGTCTCTTTTAGTTAAGGTCCACGTCTCTGCACCATACGTAAGCACTGGAAGGATGCATAGATCAAACACTTTTCTTTTAAGACATAATGGCATATTGCTCTTGAAAATTATGCTGTTTCTTCCAAAAGCTCTCCAGGCGAGTTTTGTACGCCGATTAATTTCTTCATCAATGTGACCCTCACTTGATATCTGCTGTCCAAGATAAACGTACGTATCTGTTATCTCCAGCTTTTCTCCATCAATCGATAAATCTTCATTTCTTGTAAAAGCATTGAACATCACTTTTGTCTTCTGAAAGTTCATTTTTAATCCCACTTCTTTACTCTTGTCAGCAAGTTCCTGGATCATACTCTGCAGCTCTGATGGGCTAGTTGCAAAAATGACTACGTCATCAGCAAAACGAAGGTGGGTTAGATAATCTCCATTAATCTTTATCCCCTTGTTTTCCCAGCTCAGTGACTGAAAAACACCCTCCAATGTGGCATTAAAGAGCTTCGGAGATATGGTGTCACCTTGTCTCACTCCTTTTCCAATTTTTATGTGTGTTGTATTTTCAAACAGTATAATCTTTGCACTTGCATTTTCATAGATGTTATTAATAATATTAATGTATGCATCTTCAATACCGCAGGTTTTCAGAGCCATTGTAACTGCTGATGGTTTCACCGAATCAAAGGCTTTTTCATAATCGATAAAAGCCATGCACAATGGAAGTTCATATTCCCTCGCTCTTTCAATTAGTTCTCTCAGCACATGGATATGATCTATTGTGCTGTAGCCACTCCTGAATCCAGCTTGTTCTCTCGGTTGAGCCATGTCCAGTGTTACCTTCAAGCGGTGTGAAAGAACTTTAGTGAAGATTTTATAAACTACTGATAGGTCTGTAGTTTCCGAGATCCTCAATGTCACCTTTCTTATGTAGCAGGATCATTGTAGCGGTGTTCCAATCCTCAGGAATCTTTCCTTCGTTAAGGCATCGAGTGAAAATTTGGGCGAGTACTGTTTCGATTTCTCCACTTGCTTCTTGTATGATGTCTACAGTAATTCCATCTTCTCCTGGAGCTTTTCCCCGCTTCATGTTCTTGATTTGCATGTGCAACTTCTGCTGGAAGGACTGGAGGAACTCTGGTACTGGTATCTTTCATGATGTCTGGAGTGCATGTATCATCCCTTTCATATAATTTGGAGTAGAAATCTTTCACTCTTGTCAAAATTTCGCCTCTATTTCTTGTTACAGAACCATCTTCTTTTCTCAGTGCCATAATCTGTTTTCTTCCCTTACTGAGATGTCCCTTTGCTATCTTTAGGCTTTGGTTGTTTTCAATTGCTTTCCTCACTAGTTCACAGTTGAATTTTCTTACGTCTTCAGTGATACTTTTTCGTACTGTCTTGCATAGCTCTATATATTCCACTTTGGAAGTCACATCTTCTTTAGTTGTCCTCATCTCTCTTCTTTTTTGCATCAACATTTTCGTTTTTCCTGATAATTTGTTTACATGCAACTTGTTCTTAGACCCAGCTAATTTTGTTGCTGTTTCCATAAGAGCTTTGGTTACTTTTCTGTTAACTTCAGAGATGTCCACTTCTTCCGATGTTAGGCCTTCTAAAGCAGAGAATCTGTTCTTCAGTTCCAACTTGAAGGTATTATGGTGTTTTTTAAGGTTGGTTATGTCAATAGATTTTGTTTGTCTTATGAGCTTGCCACGTTCAAGTTTAGTGTTGAGGTGCATCTTACATCTCACCAATCTATGGTCACTACCTATGTTGAACTTGTTTAGCACACTGCAGTCTTCTATGACGAATTTTTTGTTACACATAATAAAATCAATTTCACTTGTCGTCCCATTTGGATGTCTCCATGTCCATTTCCTGTGTGGCTTTTTCTTGAAGAAGGAGTTCAAGATGAAAAACCCTTCTGCCTCTGCAAACTCAACGAGAGTATTTCCACGCTGGTTTCTGTTGCCGTGACCGAATTTACCTACTGAAGTTTCATTCTGTTGCTGTTGCCCTATTTTTGCATTGAAATCTCCCATAATTATTTTCAAGTGCTGCTTACCTTTATTATTTAGATGACAAATTTCCTCATAAAATTCTTCAATTTCTTCTTCAGGATGACTTGTGGTGGGTGCATAAGTTTGAATAATCTGAGCCTGGTATCTTCTCGATAGTTGGATAACGAGTCGTGCAGCTCTGTCAGAGGAACTTTCAACTTCTACCACTTTATCCTTCAGTTTCTTGTTTATTATAAATCCAACACCACTAGTTCTGCCAGTATCTGTCCCACGATAGTAGAAGAGATGTCCACTTTTCAGTTCGATGAGATCTTCTCCTTTTCTCCTTACCTCACTTAGCCCCACGATGTCCCACTTGATCCTTTGTAGTTCCACTTCCAATTCAAGAATCCTTGAATCAGAAGATAGGGAGCGTCCATTGTACGTTGCCAAGGTCAGCATCAGATGGCAGCCTAGTCCGGTCCTCCGGGGATTCTTAGCACCCTCTGAATTCATGTCGCACTGGCCGCTGCCTTGGCCAGGTACATTCCAGCTGCTGGAGACTGAGGGCCAAGATTTAAGTTGTGGAGTCATTTTGGAGGGGTTTGGCCATAACTCACCACGCTGGCCAAGCGGGTTGGTGAGTGTGGGATAGAATTTCCTCTGATCCCGATGGTATAGTTATACCGCTATTGGCGGTCGTCAGAGCCCCTTTAGTGGGAACAGGATGCACCACGAGAAGGCGGGGTTGACATTTGTCAAGGAGAGGCTGTGATGTTACGCATCACCTGACCTTACATCCCGTCTGTTACATATAACCAATAAAATTATGTGCAACATTACATCACAATTAAAACTGCATTGATCTTTTAGTTCTTATATTTCAGTGAAAAGAAGTTCACTGAAAAATGACATTTCTAGTTTCACACATATACACTACTACAGTCACACTCCAATCTTTAATAAATAATAATGCTTATGAAATTAATATTTTTATTAATTTATACTTCTTTAAATCATATAAATTTAAAAATCATTATGACAAAATCATGAAAACAGATTTTAAAATGTTTGAAATACTAGCCTTCAAAACAACTACATGGCCTCTTCAAATGCCATAATTTTTCAATGTCACTTTTAGCATGAAATTTTAAAAATATTAAGTTACAGGATTATTAAAATTGTTTAAATTAGTTTAAACGAAAATGAGGGGCAGGTGCAGGTCTTCTTCACAAAAAATGACCATTAATTTTTTGACCTCCATACAATGAACATTTTCAGGTGTTATATCCATCATCAGATCATGGAGTGTGGCCAGTGCGCCATGAGGCCTATTAGTCCTCAAATGATCTGCAAAGCGTTTCTCATTCTATAGGGTGTTTCAGACTATCTTTGATAGGTACCAACAAGCTGTTGACAAAGCGTGGCATGCCCACACTTTGTCAACAGCTTGAAGTGTCACCTGTTTTGGACTATCTTTGGTGGATACTAACTACTGCATAGTGTGAGCAGCCTACCAGTGTCACCATTTTGGAGATGTTCTTACCAAGGCATCTTGCCATAACAATCTAACCTTAGTCAAAATCAGATAAATCCTTTGCTTTTTCCCATGTTGAGATGAGAGGAAATACTGACTGAGAGAGCTCTGACCCAGGTACTATACATATATCATTTGCGATCTCGGCACATGACACTGATTGGCTGCACACATGCTTATTTGCATAATGCAGAGGTAGTTTCAATGTTTTGGCTGTCCAGTGTAAGTATGTATATATTATTTATGTTTTTTTCTCCTTTATTTATTCATATTAATATTATCATTTTGATTATTATTACTTTTTCTTCTTTTGAATAAGCAGTTTCCAGGGCTTAGCTAATAACAGTGCAAACTCAGTTATACGTTTTCCTAGGGGATTGCCTTAAAAAATGTGTAAATAAAAGAATATTCAAAATGTTAACTGTAAAATTTTGAATGCCTCCAAAAGGAAAAAAAAAAAGGGGGGGCACTTGTAACTTTAGATTACACTGACCTACACTGAAGAGCAATTGAATTAGACAAACCTGTCTAGTAACGTGTAGCACCACCTTTCGTCCTGATGACGGCGGTAATTCGTCTCGGCATGGACTCAACAAGACACCGGAAGCGTTGGGAAGCCATAGGGATCCACGACCCCTGAACAAGCTCCCACAGTTCATGAAGATTTGATGGAGGAAGTCATCCCTCTCAATGGCATCCCAGATGTGCTCGATGGGATTGAAGTCAGGTGACCTAGCTGGCCAAGGAAGCGAGGTCACGCCGGTGGAGTGTTCATACAACCATTCGGATACAATTCGGGAGCGATGGCACGGTGCATTGTTTTGTTGCAGGATGAGGTCCCCAGTGGGATGTTGAAGACACACAAACGGGAGCAAATGGTCGTCCAGGATATCCCGGTAACGTTGACCTGTGAGGAACGATGTCACACCTACCAGGGGTCCCATTTCAGTCCATGTAAACAGTCCCCAGACGAGAATGCCACCCCTACCAGCTTAAAGAGTACCCTGCTGGCAAGAAGGATCCATCGCTTTATGTGGTTTGCACAGTACTCGTATCCTGCCATCCGCATCTACCAATGTGAATCTTGACTCATCAGTCCAGGCAACATTTTCCCACATGCCTAAGGTCCAGTGGCGATGTTCCCGTGCCCATGCTAATCTTTGCACCCTGTGATGTGCGGTCAGCAGCGGTACCCTCGTGGGACGATGGCTTCTGTACTCCATAGCGAGGAGATGGTTCTGGATGGTGTGGCTGCTTACACGTTTTTGTGCACCAACGTTAAATTGCCGAGTGATTTCTTGCACTGTGGCCTGTCTATCCGCTGTTACAATGCGAGCTAGCCAACGATGACCCCGCTCATCCACACGCTGTTGTCCACAGCAGTTGGCCCTTGCAGGGATGGTTTTACCAGATTCGATGTACTCACGGTGCACCTGTGACGCAATGGCTCGTGAAAATCCCAGTGCCTGTACGACTTCCGAGATGGAGTGACCCATTCGTCGGGCCCCGACAATTTGCCCAAGATCAAATGCGCTTAGATCTTTCGTCTTACCCATACTGCGTCCTACTCTTACTGATTCCCGTCATATCACTCCTTATATTGTTGGATCGCTGCATACGTCATGTCGTTTCCGTTTACAGGAACAGTAATTGGGGTAGAAGGCAAAACAGCACATTTGTGGAGTTGAAAAGAACTGCAAAAATGCAAAAAGTAACATTTCTTGTATAGAGGATGTGGGAATATGCAAATCATGACGTAATACCATGTGATGAACAGTAATTGGCATACAAGGCAAAACAGCACATTTGTGGAGTGAAAAGAGCCACAAAAATGCAAAAAATTGACATTTCTTGCCGCCATCGTGTCGTATGGTCAGATTATCAAAATGGTGGAATCTGGCCAGAAAATGTTGCCAAAGCCACTGGCGTGAATCAATCCATTTTATCGAGACTTTGGAGAAGGTACCGGACACCGGAAACATTAATCGTCAACCTGTGGTAAGTTGTCCACAGATTACAATGGCTCAGGATGATAGGTATGTGATATAGGATGATAGGTACTGTATACAGATGGCTCAATAACAGTGAGATGTAACAGGTCAATGTCAGTAAGAGCACTTGCTTTAGAGCTGTCTGCGGCTAGTGGACTAGCTGTTACAAGGCAAACTGTGTACAGATGGCTCAATGAATAAGGTCTATACATGAGAAGACCTGCAATTCACATCCCACTCACTCCACCAGCAGGAAATGCCAGGGTACTGTGATGCAGACAAAGTAACTGGGACGAAAATCAATGAGCCAATGTCCTCTTCTCTGATGAATCCAGGTTCAGTCTTAAAAGTGACATCCATCATACTCTGATCTCGAGAGAACCAGGAACCTGATATTCCCACACAAACATCTGAGAAATGCGCCATTACAGTGGTGATGGTGTACTTGTCTGCGGTAGCATTATGTTCAACGGCCCCCACACAGCTCCATGTCTATTCTGGTGGAACTTTCAACAGGTCAGAGATACAGAGACTAAATCTTTAATCCACATGAGAGGTTTTTTCAGGGTGCTGTTGGCCTAGATAACCTGCTCATGGGTGATAACACGAGACCACATAGAGCAGCTATTGTTGATGATTACCCAGAAAGTGAAGATATATCCACCATATGCTATGGAAAGCACATTCCCCAGGCCACAACCCGATTGAGCATGTGTGGGATGCATTCGGGAGATCCACTGCAAGTCTTCAACCTGCACGAACTTTCGAGGAACTCCAATCTGCTCATCTTCAGGAATGGGACTTGCTGTCACAGTCTTCTTGTTCCCCTTGTCAACAGCATGAGACATCAGTGTGACACTTGTATCACTGTAAGAGGTCACCATATGCCTTACTAGACCATTGTACAAAATCAGAAATGCCTCCGGAAATTTTTTGTTTTCACCATTTTGGACTATTGGTATGTTTTCCTGGTTCACAATTTTTTATGTGATTTGTACTGAATTTAATACCTCACAAATGTCTTCTTTTTTTTTTTTTTTTTTTGTCATTTAACTCACTTTCACTTGTGCCTCTTGGCACTCCTTACTAATGCCTTCTCATTTTTGAAATTTAACACTTTTTATTGATTATGCTTAACTTTTGGACACCAGTGTACATACATGAATACTTTGTTCACTACCTTCTTATGTCTATTTTAACTTTTGTATTAATTTTTTATTCTAATTTCATTATAAAAACAAGGTTAAAAAATTCTATACATACACATACATGTATCAAATGTCTCCATTTACAGCAATCTTGGCATACAGCTTGAGCTTCACTGACATCCATCACATGACGCACACAAGACCTTTTGTACTTATAATCTTTTCCTCATGCAGACATTCCTGAATCTGGTCCTTCCATCATTTTCTAGGGCTTCCTCTAACTTTCTTTCCTGCCACTTGGGCTGAAAAAATTATCTTTGTAAGCATCTCATCACTCATTCTTTCAACATGGCCAAACCACCTAAAAATATTAGTCTCCACCTTACTAACAACATTTTGCCTCACATTATAAAACTGCAACACATTTTCATTCCTCACATGATCACAGCAAGTCTCGCCACAACCCCCCCCCCCATAAGTAACGCACCTCTCCAGCACACAAACAACTCCTATGTCTTTTCTGCAGTACATAGGTTTCACTGCCATACATCAGAGTAGGAACAATTACACTTTCACACTTTCATACACAGCCATTCAGGACTTGATACCTCACAATTCCTGTGAAATCCTCCTAAAGCAGCTATGGCTTTCAATGAAGAGTTCACTCGCCTACTAATTTCACCATCTAATGTGTTCTCTCTGTAAAACGTGTTTCCTAAATACACAAACTCATTCACCTAGACAATCACTGTGTCATTTAGACTTATATTGCATTCAGTACTAACAGCCCCTAGCTCAAAAACCATAACTTTAATTTTGCACTTATTTATACTCAGTCTGATAATATAGTCTTCATAACTATAGAACTATTGCACTGATTAGTCATATGAGCATAATTTTGATTATTATATTAACTGAAAGATTAAAAAGATAGATTGAAGAACACTTGGCAGATGAACAAGCAGGCTTTTGGAAAAACAGGAGTACTATACAGCAGATATAGAAGGAACATTATACGTTGTACGATATATTTCAATAATACTATTTAATATAAGTAGCAATAATACTGTTTTACACGTTAACATAACAATGGCCGACCAGGCTAAAACATTGATAATAAGATATGTGGCATGTAAACATAAAACTCACCTATTTTATTGCCGAAGCCATGTAAAACTATGTTGGGCATGTGATACCACATTGCACAATAAGTTTAACACAAGGTTAAAAACTATTTAAAATACCTTAAGCAAGTGAACAATGAAGGATGGCAACACTTTCCATGCAACCGAATCTAAAATGTCATGTAGATGAGAACGAACATCTTCAATTCCAGAAAGATGAGAAGTACAACGGAATGAAACGATATTTAAAATACTGGCCTAATAAAAATTTAAAAAGCCTAATCATCTCATCTCCAAGTGAGCCACACATCTCCAGACCAGTTTTAACATGTAGTCATGTCATTCTCAATGGAAGTATAACATTCGAAAGCATTATGTTGCTTCGGAAGCTCGATGTTGCAGTGAGATCCCATTGTTAGTCATGCCACACCCAAAGATGTCGGGGTCGCAGTGAATTGGTGTTTTGAGTTCTTCTGGGCACTCAATCAGCAACGCCATCTATCATAACTTCATGTCCCTGAAGTTCAATAAAACTTGAACTCTTAATGGTTTGGGCTTTTAGTTTTTTACGTTTTGATGCTCCATTTCTTTCTTGCTCTAGCAAATGTCTCCATGTGTATGGAATATCAACGGGAGAATTACTATTGCAGCATTTTAGCTTAACCTTCTCAATGGCAAGGGCTTCTGATGTGATAATTTGCCTGTGTAATTTATGTGATGTAATTAAATCAATGTTTTCCCAGTCTGGTTGTAAATTATTTTCTAAACAGTACTGAATAAGAGAAGTTTTATTTACCTTCTTTTGCCAGTTATGAATATGTTCCTTTAAACGGGTAAGAAGACGTAAGAATAATAATAATATTATTTGAATAAGAAGACGTCTTTTTGTACTACCAATATAGAAGTGATCTGGACAATTATCAACTGTAATGGTTGGTATTAAGTATATACCAGATTTATCACGTATGGATGTTTCATTATTGTAGGTCAATAAATTGACTATTGTCAACCTCAGTCTCTGCTAAACTTATTATTCTCTGTACATTCTTTCTTGAGCAAGTCACTTAGAGGTGGTAAGTATGGGAATGCTTTATATGAATTCATCACTGTTTTTATTATGTTGTCTGTTATCTTTTAAGTTGTTATAGATGGAATCAACTAATCTTGTTTCATATCCAAATTTTAGAGCTGTATTTTTTATCCACTGTATTTCTTCTTGTTCTAACTCAAGTGATGATGAATGTGTGATAGCTCTTTTCACATAATAACGAAAGCCAGCAATTTCATATTTCCATGGGTGCATAGAATCTGATGGTATTAAAGCTGGAATGTATGTTGGTTTTCTAACTAAATACAGCAAATTTTATGGATTGTTTGTTACAAAATATATCAATATCCAAAAAATGAAGTCTGTTGTCTTTTTCTTTTTCAAGAGTAGTTTTAATGGTTGGGTAGCAACTATTAAAAGGTTTTAACAAAAAGATTTAGATTTTCTTCAAAGTGTGGCCAAAAAAATTAGGATGTCATCCACGTAACGTCAGTATAGGCAAGTTAAGTCTAAGTTTGATTAAAGAAATATATAATTTTTTATGTTTTGAAGGATTACTTCGGCAAATAAACAGGCGAGCGGTGATCCCATGGGTGCACCAAATAATTGCTTGTAAATGATTTTATCATGGGTAAAGTAGTTGCTGTTTGTAATAAATTTTAAGGTGGTAAAATAATGCTGCTACGTTTGTTAACGTCGACTTTTTCCTGCATAAGTCTGTTGTTAATCAATTCTATAGCTTCTGAAGTAGGGGTGTTTGGGTATAAAGCAATGATATCAAAACTATACATAGTGAAAAACATGTTACTTATCTTTTGTATTTCATTAATGACTTCGGTAGAATTACTGACATTATATTGATGATTATTGAAAAAGGGTTTTAAGTACTGAGACAAGGCTCTTTCTAGATTGATGGTTGGGGATGTGTTCTTGTTTAGAATTAGCCGAATCAGGAGTCCTTCTTTATGTGTTTTCATTTTTCCAAATATAGTTGGTGTTGTTGCTCCTACTGCGCTTAATTGTTTGTGGTAAGTTACTGTGGTTTTTTATTGTAGATAGCTGTCGAATGACATTATCTACTGAGTCTTTTTCTATCTTATATGCTTTTAGTTCGTTGACTGCTTTATTCATTTTGTGTTGATAATCATCCTTATTTAGAAGTACTAATTGCTTACTCTTTTATGCTAATGTACACTTGATACTGGGATTATTACGTAGTTCAAGTAAGGCTTCACGTTCATAAGTGATCGTTAGTATCTCTACATCAAGGGACTGAAACTAGGAGAATTGTGCCTTATTCGGAGGTGTCCCTTAAAGGAAGTAACACTATAACTAACTTGGCATGTTTTGTTATTAGGGCTTGTTAAACAAAGTGTGGGAAAATGTTAAATAATAACAAACAAAAAAAGAAACATTTAGTGAAATATCTACCTTTAACAATATTTCGAACTCATTTTTAAATTACTTGGCTTCCTAATCTGTATTGACTAAAGAATGAAAAAGTACAATGCTTTCTTTTGTATAATCCGCAGCAGTATAAAAAAAATGTCCTTTGTATCATCCACGGTTATGCATAACAGCAGACTGTGAAATTTAGAAAAACAAAAATCACCATATAATCAGAACCTGTGATGTTGATCCAGAACTGCAATTTTCTACAGAAAAAATGTGATTCACAGGATGATGCACCAGTTCAAAGTAATAGGGAAAACAATTTTCCTATTTAAAAAAAAATAACTAATTTTTAAATGCTTGTGTTACTTTCAACTGAATAAAAAGCAAAAATTGTGAATTTTTCTCAGCATTACCGTAGTTAGATCTGCAGTGCGACATGGAGCTTTGTGCAGCATGTGATCGTCTGCAAGAGCAAATAACCCCACCTACATTGCATCATATTTTTTGCCAAAATGCTCATAAGTTAAAAAAATAAAAATTCCAAATGTTTGTGGACCTCTATCTTTGAATTGCATGTTTTCCTGTTGTTAATACATTTTTGGTAATTTTCCAAATATTCTTTCCTGACAATTATGATGCTGATTTTGTAAAAATTGAAGTGCAACAAAGTCTTTTTTTTTTCAAAGTGGTATATTATCTGCATAGCCAAAATTTGTTAAACAGATTACAGTAGTTGGTCCCAAGGGCAACTACAAAAATCTGTTATTATCAGAAATCTTGCCTAACGAGTTATGACTGAGGCTATGAGTTACTACTGATGAATTTGATCTTGTACAATGGGAGATTATTTTAAACAACTTCACCAGGCAGGGGTGATTGCAAGTGGAGACTGAAATTCCTGAAAGGTATTTTACAGAACTAAGTATATGCGGTACGCACGAGGTTATAAAAATTCAGCACAATTTCAAATTGTTTTTAAGGACATACATATTTAATATTTGGAGAGAGAGAAGTACCCAATTACTATCAGCAAACAAATAAAATAAACTCTTAAAATTATACATACCAGTCACTTTTTGAAAAATTTCATTATTTCCCTTGGGATTTCTGGTAAATCATCGGCTCTGCCTTTCTTTTCAGAAATGTTTTAGAACATTGAGGAGGATTCAAGCCATCTAAGTCTTTCTTGTTAGTGGTTTGAGACACAGCAACATTGGTTTGGGATATTGAAGGAAGGTTTGATTTATTTATTTATTTTATTTTTTATTTTTATTTTTTTGCACACATGCTAGTTCACTTGGATCATCACGAATTTGCTGCTGAATTTCCTCTTCAAGAAAATTTTTATACGAACTCCAACTATTAACAATATTTTGAGCAAATTCCTTCTGAAGTGGGTCTCTGGTAGGGTCTTTTGAACCAAATACTTCCAAGCTTGTAGCATTTAAAGATAACAGATAATACTTCACAGTCTGCACGGAGTCCAAACTTGCAATATTCAAAGAAGTTCTAGTTTCTGTTATTATAACCCCCATTAAACTGAAAGCACTCTCTACTAAGGGCCCATGAAAGCAAGTTAGCAGAGACTGCATCGTCTTGGTAAGGACAGGATAACATTTTTTCCCACCTTGTTCCAACCTGGAAATGGAAACCCAATAATCCAAAATTGGGCAATCTTTTAAAACTGCAAGTGATTCATCAACTTGGTAGTTTCTCACTTCTTGATCAAGATTGAGTTTATAATCAAGTAAAACAGTAGGCAGAAAATCAGATAATTTCATTAATGCACAGAAAGTTGTTGTATTTCCCCTAAGGGACTGATAGAGACCACTTAAGTTGATAAACAGAGAATTCCCCAAAGGCAATTTTTTAAGCATATATTGTGCACAAGACATGTGCTTTTTTTCAATGTAGTCTTAAATTCCTTAACTTTTGCATTTCTCTTTGGAAGTCTGTTGATCACCTTTGCTGCATCAATATCTGTGTGCAGCAGTTTGTCAGGCAAATGGTTTACCTCATCACTGACATTCAGCTGCAAAACATCCTTATAAGTTTTACAACCACTAACTACCTCATGCCTCATGAACAAGACTAAAAATTGCCTGGTTAGTTCATTCAACTTCACCTGAACCTCGTGCAAAAGAACATTTTTGGACTGCAAGAGTGCTATGTAGTTACTGAAGTAAGTACAGACTTATAAACTCCAGCTTGCATTAAGGTTTTTATCTTGCTCTACAAAGAGCTTTTGAATAATTCCCAGAAGTATTCAATCCGCTCCCACACCTGTAGGATGTACAATGAACATCCAACGGTGATCAGGCCTCGAAAGCGGCTTGAGAGGTTTCACCCCAACATGTTTACATATAGTATAAAAAAAAACTCTTTTGTCAGTGCTTTTTAGAACAAAATAAATGTCATCGCATAAGGATTCAACATGTTTTGAAAAAGGAGCTGCAAATCTTTTGACAGTTATTTACTGTATGGTATGTTTCCCCATCAATGTCCAACAGGTGTGGAGCTTGATTTTTCCATAACCGTGCCTCAACGCCACTTTTCTTGCCAAGCATGGTATTGCAGGAGTTCATTAGAATGCTAATTAAGTTTCTGAAGAGAATTTTATTCTCCTCAAATAGTTCAACAAGAGCTGCATACATGGCCATGGCACTACAATCTGAAAGCTGTACAGATACCTCAAAATGACTTTGCTTTGTCTTTCCTCAAAATACTGAACAAGTATGGCTAAAATGCTTACATTGACCCTGCTTGTAATTTAATCAATGTTTAAAGAAAAGAATGTGTTTTTCAGAGTCAAAAACTGTTCATCTTTAATAGTCTTTGCAACACCATACTTCAGCTTATAGGCAGTAGTTGTCCTGTTCATAGACAATGTATTAAGGGAAGGCATATCCTTTGATAGAGCTTTTGCTAATTCTATTATTTTGGGTGCGAGGGAAAATTTTATTCAAAAGCTCAGTAAATTCTCTGCTATAAACAATGTCACAATAGCTTCTTCTCTCGCTTTTCTGTTTACTATATCAACTGTTCTTTCAGGAACTGAAGATGAATCATTTGAATAAGAACACCAAGTCAAAGAGCCTTTTAACCGATGTACGAGACTTTCCATGCATCACTGAATTAGAATGCTTATCTATTGATTTGAATCCTTCATTGCTGTATTTTATAACAATGTTACACCATATACAAAAGCAGGAGCCTTCAACGCCAATTTTTCGGCACTATGCACCCACAATATCACCATGAGAATCCTTTCTGGTAAGCCAATCCCAGCGAAATTTGTTTTTAATTGCTGACTCAAGGCTCACAACATCATCTTTCTCAGATAAAAACCTCATTTTAATATAGAAAAAGCTTATCACAAAGATAATTATAGCTTATCCAGAAATAAAATGTGACACTCGCTCACATTAAACAAAGAGAGACAACTTCCACTCCTTTGCCAAGTAGAAGACTCTCAGACAGATGACAGAAAATGCGCATAAAGTCAGGAAGACACAGAGTGGAAGCAAGCACAATAACCCCTTGAAACTGCTGACTCATAGAACGTAGCACCAGCGACCCCCATCAACCTACCACAGAGGGAAAATGTGACGTGACCCCATGATGTCGGCAATGGTTGCTATGGCAACCCAGCACTCAGGAATGGATGGCGAGCAGCTGCTCCGAACCAACCTCACTTCGTTCTCCTGATGAACTTTGGCCTTAACTCCTGTCACAATCAAAGCCAAGTGATCAGAAATATGGGCAATACGCAAAAACTTGTATAAAAAAGATAAATCAAAAAGCTATCGAAGCAAACAATGTAGATATTGAGACAGATGACAATGGAATACAAATCAGAATTGAAAGTGAAGCTGAGTCAAAGTACGGAATGCGCAGCTTTATATTCTTTGGTTCAAACGGATAAATTCATGTGGTTGGCGGTGGTTCCTGGGAAGCCCAGCTCTGGACCAGCTGTCAATCAACAGGCAGTTCTGTTGTAGGTCGATGGTGCACTGCAGTCGACTTCATGATGTCATAGTTTCAGCTCAATTGTAGCCCCCGTAACTTATCGGAGGCTACGGCTCAATACAGGTTCTGTCATTTGCGCTCTACGCACATGCACTGCTCCATCCATTGGTAGTAGGAAAAAACGATCTCCGAGATGGGCCTCGTGGGTAATGGTGAGGAATCCCGAGATCGCTGAAAAAACAGCCCGTTGGCTTTATGCACACCCATAAACAGGGTAGTCATCTCTGTGCATTGTGCAATAACGTTGGTGCTTATGCACTGCAGCTACGACAATTAATGTGAACCAATTTACTATGCAACGTTGGGAAGTTTCTGGGAAAAACTAAACACATTTATGAGAGAAAAATGGTAAAAAAAAACAAAAAAACTTAGATTTTCAAAGAAGGAAACGGAATCTTTACAAATTTGTGCAGTCACATCCAACAAACTTCTGTTTGTAGTGGCCACTGGCCCAGATCTGGTTTTTGAAATTCCCATCTTAGCTAACCTTTAGATTATTATGCTCCACTGTGCTTTTGTAGCATCCCCTATTGGCATCTGGTGTTTTACAAGTAATTCTGAGACTGCTCTTACGATATCCACGGCTTGCGATAGTTTTCTCACCTTCTATCAGTAATATCCTCAGCTGGATAATAGCTGCACCTAAAGTTTGTAACGTGATCATTTTTCTTATGGGAAATTGTTCTGCAATTAGCAAAATTAGCAATGTGTCATACCACAAAGAAGAAGCACTTTGGCGGCACTAATGCTGTTGGCATCCAGAGTTGTATAGAAATACATTAAAGAACTTACACCGTCTTTGCACGTATGCTTAATTTAAAACACGACAGATATTTACAAGATTAAAAACCCATTAGTACTTTCGGGTTGACAATCCACCTGTCTTCAGATGGAGGAGAGCCACTGCTGCACATGTGCTCCCATATATATGTCCAAGTATGATGACGTACAGGTATGGAATAGCGTCGCAAGGGTGTCACTCTGTTACCATCATTTCAATGCTAAATCATGAATCAGATGATGTCCATGTGGAAATATGATAAACAGGGTGCAAAATATATATATTTGTTATAACTTACATATTTAACAAGAAATGTTAAGTAAGTTCATGGCTGTAATGAGTCTCTTCCAAATTCTGTGTAATTCAATTGGGGAATTATCGTTACAGCATCCGTCCCCAAAGGCCTCGATGTATAAACTTTCAGTTATATGCAACGAGTATACAGAGGTGGGTGTATGTAGCAACTTGAATGTTTTTCCAATCCGGTTGGACAGTTCCTTGTGCCACATATCTGGCAAGCGCTGTGTTACTATGATTAACGCGAATTTCATATTTATGTTCCTGCATTCGAGTTTCAAGGCTACGTTTTGTAGAACTTACATAGTTGCTTACTTGTTCACCATTGGAGACATCTATTATTGGTATATTATATACACCCCATTTACACAAATTATCAGGTGGTTCCCTATCTTTTTTGATAAGTGAAAATAGATTTCTGGATCTAATGCCAAAATGAGTATCATATTTCATACATGCGCATGTCAGAACATTAGTAATGCTTGGGTTCTGCTCTATTGTACCAACAACAAAACGATTTGCTGGTTTTTGTTCTTTGGTCAAACATGTAGATCTATCGTTTAAGATTCTTTGATAGATTCGGTTGATCATATATTTGGGATAGCCATGTTTGGCGGCTAAATCAAAAATGAAATCTATTTCAAGTTTAAGCAAGCTGTTAGCAGAAGAGTTCGAGAAGGCTCTTTTGATTAAAAAGTTGATAGCAGATAGCTTATGTGGTAATGGATGTGAAGAGTTAAAAGGGATTAAACTACTGCTGGCAGTGGGTTTTTGATATAGAGAGTAAGAAAGGTTGCATGTTACTGGGTTACTGGTGATTTGAAAGTCCAAGAATTGTAGTGAGTAGTTTGATTCAGTTTCTATCGTGAGCCCGATAGTGGGGAAAAAAAAAAGATGAAAGCGTGTCGACGGACTTAGCTAAATCATCCTGTGTATGAGGCCAAATTACAAGGATGTCTTCGATGTACCTGATATACATACCAGGGGGAAGGGGAAACTCATTGAGAACTTTGTTCTCAATGTGTTGAAGCAGAATTTCTGCAAGTACAGCTGAAAGTGGAGAACCCATGGGTGAGCCCTCCACTTGCTTGTAAATTCGATTATCGAATTTAAAGTATGAACGCTGCTTCAAATCTAAGAGCGTTCATAATGGCTGAAATTTCATATGTGTGGACTTGGGACTCAGCAAGTTTGGCCTCTATAATGAGGTGGGTGGCATCCACTGGTACATTAGGGTACAATGAAACAACATCTAGGGAGGCAAGGGTGAAAGGTTTAGAATGTGGCTGAAACATTCTAACTTTTTCAATCGCTACAGTAGAACTTTTCACAGAATAAGGGGAGTTCACAGCAAGATTTGCTAAATACTGAGCAAGAGCTTTTTCAAGGGGTAGAGTCGGGTTAACATAACCCGCAACTAGTGGCCTAATAGGATGCCCCGCCTTATGCAGTTGCTACATACACCCGCCTCTGTATACTCGTTGCATATAACTGAAAGTTTATACATCGAGACCTTCGGGGATGGATGCTGTAACAATAATTCCCCAATTGAATTACACAGAATTTGGAAGAGACTCATTACAGCCATGAACTTACTTAACATTTCTTGTTAAATATGTAAGTTATAACAAATATATATATTTTGCACCCTGTTTATCATATTTCCACATGGACATCATCTGATTCATGATTTAGCATTGAAATGATGGTAACAGAGTGACACCCTTGCGACGCTATTCCATACCTGTACGTCATCATACTTGGACATATATATGGGAGCACATGTGCAGCAGTGGCTCTCCTCCATCTGAAGACAGGTGGATTGTCAACCCGAAAGTACTAATGGGTTTTTAATCTTGTAAATATCTGTCGTTTTTTTGTTTTTTTTTTTAATTAAACATGTCGTGCAAAGATGGTGTAAGTTCTTTAATGTATTGTATATGCACGACATCTTCATTAACACTGTATAGAAATAAAATGTATCTGCGCACACAATGATTGAAACAGAAAACTTGCTGCAAACCCCCGAAGAGCGAACCATGATAACAATAGGATAAGATAATTAAAAAAAAATTACTAAAACAATAAATTATTATTAAAACAACATTACAGATTCCAATGAGAACAAAATAAGTATATATACATTATAACTGAATGTGCAGCAATGTGTGTGAAATGGGCCTTTCATGGCAAAATATTGGACTATGAACCTCATAAAAATAAGTGACTAATTAAAGTTTTTATATCCCGAAAAGCAGTTCCATAAATTATTAACAGCACTTTCAACAACTTAATTTCAAAATAGCAGACTCACAAAGTAAATAAAAGTTTTTAATGTAATAACTGGCAACTGCAAGGGAAACCTGGCATACATTGAAACTGTTTTTGCATAAATGACTTTTGATACAGTTCTTATACATTGAGAACAGGCCTCGATAAAATCTAGAGGCCAGAAATGCCTGCAAAAACAAAAGAACTTAGAAAATGTGAAAAATAACTGAAAGTTCTTCAAGTTAAAGTAGAATTAAGTATATTAATCTCAGTAAAGCCTTGAGTAAGTGTTTTAATTGCTGTAAATAACACTTTTTTTAATCTACAAGCAAAAACTATCTGCAAAATCCGCTAATAATTTGGAAACTATCTGCGTACAGCGTACGCGCATACGTCTACATTCTACTACTATGTTGACATCTTTGAAGAATGCTACTCATTCCATCAGCCCATGGTGTATGTGAGCTTAAAGAGGATCCGTAATGTAACATCACTGTACAAGCCAATGGATAGCCTTCGTCGTTGGTTTATGGTCTTTCTTGCCACGCGGCTGATGTGGAGCTGTCGACCTGCCTTTCTTCTTCTGTGGTATATGAACAATTCAAGCAAACAGGGTTTTTAAATCTTTTTTTTCTTTTTTTAAGGATAAAACAATTTGAAATTTGCTGATTCTGATTTTCAAGAATTTTTCCAACTTTTATATAAAAAAAAAAAAAATCCAAGGCCTAAAAACAAAACATTTTTATTTCAAGACTTTTTTTAAGATTTTCAATTTTAAGGCTTCATGCAGACCCTAGATTATGTGTTGCTTCTACAGCAGCAAGTGAACAACACCCAATAAAGTTCACCATTTCCTGCATGCTGATGACCTTTGCTCTGTATCCAATGATCATGTCTTTTTCCAAGAGGGTCAAATCTCATCCCTTACCCATTACAACTACTGTTTCAGCCCTGAACAATACTGCACATGTCATAGATAGTGCTGAACACTATCTATGACATGTGCAGTATCGTTCAGGGCTAAGATTCACAAAATGTGATGTACTTACTATTTGTTCTATTAAAATATAATATATTTCATTTAAGTGAGCTTACCTCGCCACAGTATTCTGATATGAATTCATTCTTTTGAGCAGTATCCTTTAAGAAAATACCCCAACCAGCAACATCTGAAGGAGCCAGAAGAAGATGCTGAAAAGAAAAAAGTACATGTTATTATATAAATAATGTATTATCACACCACTTACCTTCCTAACAAGTTAGTAATCAGATCAACACATCTTTGCTTTTTTGGTGCTTATAAGTGAATATGTACATATATTCTTCTCAGATGGTGAACCAGATACTGCAGCTGCACTGCATGTTTCTCTGATTGCTAAACACTATGTCATCACCCTGGAAATGCATTAACATTTTAAAAAGGTTTCTGTATCTCATAAAATTCAAAATGAGAACATTAGTTCAATAATGAAAAGGTCTACACATAAATTGCAATCAGGTGATCATGATTTTCTAAAATTATCAGTTTGGTCACTGACTATTCAGTCCCCCCGCCATCAACCACAAGCAGCATTTTGTAGAGTCAACACCTTGACCTAAGCAATTTACCACCCTGATTTATTACTTGCTATGATGTAATGCATACTGTATTTGTAAGCCATGATAACAACTGACAAGTGTCAATACATAAAAAGTGTGTTAAACTGAATGGCAAAAGTAAAATATGTGTTAGTTCAGACATTAAAAAGCACAAATAGCAGGAGCTGAAACAGGGCCCTAATTTTCCCATTAGCCTAATTTGCCCATAGCAGTGAATATTCCAGAATTTACAAAGACAGAGACTCTACAGACCTGATAATATGTAAAAAAAAACAGAGGGACAGTTCTCTTAAACTCTGCATTTTCAATATGTTTTAATGGCAACATCAAGGAACATAGAATAACTTTTTTTTTTTTTACATTATCATGAATACAGTTTGCATATCCATTTATCTCATTCTCACTTAGTCATTTTAGTTTAACATTGAAAAGTTGTTAGTGGCGAGACCCCAGAATTTAAAGGATAATGAATGCCATGCATAGCAGCAGTTTAATATAAACTAAAAAAATGTGTAGGATCACAGTGGGCCACAGCAAGAGATTTTGACTAGGCTGACACAACGTAGTTTGCATCTGAAAAAACCTCAATATATTAATTATTAGCATCCAACTAACATGAGAAAAAATACAGGAGGAATGTCATTTCTCCTTTTGCGACATCAAAGTAAAATAGATGGAATGAATTAAAAAGCCTTTTTTTTTTTATGTTTATTGTTCACCAATGCTTAGCAGAACACACACACACACACACACACAAACAGCCCCACAAATCATGTGGGAACAACAGAAGTGCAGAACACATATGAGAGACAGAAAATAGATTTACAAACAGAGTGAAGAAAGAAAAAAAAAGCTTAAAAGTTGAAAATATTATCCATTTTGCAAAGACCCTTGATTATGTGACAGATAAGAAAAATAGCTTCACATGATCATGAATTTAGAATTTTTTTTTTTTTTTTTTTCATTTTTGTTGAGTTCTGAGTTTAAAATTCTGCATCTTTGAACAGATGAGCAAATTTGATTGCACTGTAGCATTTAAAATAAACCTGAATTGCACTGCATTGTGACATCAGCTTTGTAAATTAACATATCATTCTTAAAAAATGAACACCAAACCAAAGGATCACAACTGTAAAATAGATTATTGTGAGCTCCAAACAATGAAAAGAGATGAAATACAACATATGAAAAACACCATAAACACAATCTCTTAATACTGCCGCATCAGGAGAATGTATTATTTTTAAATTCATATCCTCAGAATGCCAGTTGAAAAGAAGTAGATATAATCACTCTAACTTCACTGTAACTTAATCATTGGCTAGCTATCAGTGCATGGAAACTATAAACACTATAAGCTGTGGTAAGAAGAAAATGTAAACACTTTAATTATCCACGGAAATAACATTCTTAAACAAACATTTGTCAATACTTGTATTATGTGTATAAGAATTAAGTTCACTTTTTTTAATTACAAAAATTGTTCGCTAGAAATATATGGCATTTCTTGTATTATGAACAGCAAAAGTGCTCAATCACATGGCACATTTTAAAAGAAGCTGGTCCCAATCCCCAATGCGACCGGACTTCGTGTGCTGATGTGTGGCAACCGATCACGTTTTTCACCAAACAGATATTCCTTACACCATAAAAATAATTCAAACTTTATACCACATACCTTTCCTTATGAGAAAGTGGTCACTTCATGAACAAGTTAAAGAAACAAACATGCTCAATAATTCCACTAACTTGGAAACTGATTTATGTCCATTAAAGCTGAAGCAGATTTCCAAGGATATTGCTGCGGCTTGTTACTCATGACTGCAACAGGCATGAAACTGACAGGAATGAGACAAAACATAAATACAAAAATTTCAAGGTGACAGCGTTAACATCAGGTTAAAGAAGCACAAACAACAATTACTGTGTTTGCAGAGTCAGTAACTACAGCATGTTTTTGAATTACAGTAAAGACCTCTACCATGGGAATCTAAGCGCTAACATATTGGTAATATGAAGAACCACTGGCTGTTACAAGAACCTGTAGCCATACAAATTAATACAGAGAAATTACACTCTTTGCACTAATTGCATTTAAGCTACAGACAATGCATTGCATTACATAAATAACTGAAATTTGTTCTTAATCTTATATCATTGTTCTGCTTTCTCAATTGACATGATTCTACACACTCCATATTTTAGGGCTCAATTGTTTGACAAACACTTCATTTAATTCGGAGTGCACACGTCTCTTAATAAATAAAGTCTGTCAGTCACCTCATTCTATTGTTCCAGAACAAGCAAAAGCATTTGTTCTTATCACCTACTGTGTTTTGATGTTATAAATAGTTGATGAACACATGTGAAATCCATTCACTATCGCATTTTGGTTTGCACCTATTGCAATAGACTACAGCCTTTTTTTAGAGGTGGAGGTTGGAGATTCAGTTCATTTTATGCACATTCTTTTTGTTTTGCCTTTTACATCCTTTAGTTTGTCTCTTTTCTAAACTTTGGAAGAATGCAAAACACAAAGACATTATCAGTTATGAGTACACCAACTACTCAAGTTCAAAGCACATGTAACAATAAATTCATTTATTTGGTGGCATAATACAGTATATTTAAGTCGCCAAGCTTTTGCTCTCCACTGGGAGGCTTTTCCAAGGCAGTGGGTTAGACATAAAATGCAGAAAATTGGTATGCATAAGAAACAAATGATTTTTTTAAATGTATCAATAACTACCATTTACAGTAGCAAAATACTGTTCATCACGTTTTTAACTAACAATTTTAAGCAGAAGTCAACAGGTTCCTGGTAATATTAACTAAAAGAAAACTACAAACAGCATATTCAAAAGGACTTACCCCAACTTTGAAAAGTACGCCTTCATCCATTGTAGTCCGGCTTCCTCTGCTAGTGAATGTATATCAGCAGTCGAAAAGACAAATATTACAACGAACAGTAAAAACTTCCTCTGCTAGTGAACGAATGTCAGCAGTCGAAAGGACATATCACAACAAACGGTAAAAACGACAAATTGAGTAAAACATGAATGAAACATCACTAAACCGAGTACGAAATTGTGAAATTCAAATGAAATGAGAACATTAAAATCGATTGAAAAGTAAAACCAACAAAGTTAAAAGCTGAAAATGACAAAACCACGGAACCTATTTACATTCTACCCATGCTACAGCATCCATACATGTTTCGGCAAATATTAAGCCTTCATCAGTGGAAGAGTTCACAAGTACATAGTCCTCCGTAATCGACTAGATGTAATATGATATGCCTGAATGAAAAGACAGTAAGTTAACTTCATCACATTAGCCATGAATACCTATCTATACCTTATAGCGCATTTCTTGTATAGCACCATCTGTGGGGATTTCGCCGACGTATTCGTCCTGCTGATCAACCAAGCCAAGCAAGCAGAGTTTATCTAACTTCCGTTTAATATTACGTTGATTTGAACGGAAGACATTATGCACTTGTGAACTCTTCCACTGATGAAGGCTTAATATTTGCCGAAACATGTATGGATGCTGTAGCAAGGGTAGAATGTAAATAGGTTCCGTGGTTTTGTCATTTTCAGCTTTTAACTTTGTTGGTTTTACTTTTCAATCGATTTTAATGTTCTCATTTCATTTGAATTTCACAATTTCGTACTCGGTTTAGTGCCGTTTCATTCATGTTTTACTCAATTTGTCATTTTTACCGTTCATTGTGATATGTCCTTTCGACTGCTGACAATATGTTCACTAGCAAAGGAAGTTTTTACTGTTCATTGTGATATTTGTCTTTTCGACTGCTGATATACATTCACGAGCAGAGGAAACCGGACGACAATGGATGTAGGCCTACTTTTCAAAGTTGGGGTAAGTCCTTTTGAATATGCTGTTTGTAGTTTTCTTTTAGTTAATATTACCAGGAACCTGTTGACTTCTGCTTAAAATTGTTAGTTAAAAATGTAATTAACAGTATTTTGCTACTGTAAATGGTAGTTGTTGATACATTTCCTTATCCACGTAGTAACCGCTTGTGCAATCATGCACTTGTGATTTTTTAGATTTTTTTTAAATTGCAGAGAAAACATCATGAGTAGCATTGTGTGCAATTTATCTTTGTTTTTTAGGTATTTTAATTCCCTGCATTTTATGTCTAACCACTGCATTGAAAACGCCTCCCAGTGGAAACCAAAAGCTTGGTAACTCCTATATCCTGTATTATGCCATTGAATAAGCAAATTTATACAACACAACAGTCATTTTGAGCAATGACATTAGGTGCTAAACAACGCACTCATAACAAACAATTATGTTGAAGTACTCTTTCTGTTCTAAAAGAGAGGACTGCACACTTGTCATTCTAAAAATGGTGTGCAAAGCATCTGGTGTATCCAGATTTCAGAACCATCTGATGACAGATAAGGATTTAAACACATTTGTATAAAATCATTTTAATATCTTCACTTTCAAATTTTCTTGATTTCCATTCTGTTTACCGCTGATCACCTCTCTAAAAAAAAAAAGCCTAGTAAGAAAATTATCTACACATAGTGCACTAGAAAGCAGTCAACAGTGGAAATTAATGGAACTTGACCAGACTCAAATGGCAGTAGTTACTGAATATTGCTGACTTTATTTTAACAAGTTCTAATGGAAGGCACAAAAGATGGATGAATATGAAGTCAGGAAGTACAAAGATGAAAAACAGATTGGTAAGTAAAGATGGTAATTGTCTTACACATTTGCTATTACTTTACTACACAAGCAATTTAATGTAGCTGGATGTCTTTACACAACCATACGAATAGTAAAATGATTAATAATCATTACATTTTTGTGAAGAAGTAAAGTAATATAGAAAGTAAGTCCCACAAGATGAATGAAAACTCACACTGATAAATTGCCCTAGGAGAATTTATTAGGAAGAAGCAATGCAGGACTCACTGTATGTTCTAATACAGCAAACCTTAATCAGTTCTCATGGAAATGAATTCCACTACTGTTACCAGACTTGAACTGGAACTAACCGAGGGATTTCACTGTATTACGAGCTTCACCATCATACATATTTTGGGCATTTTTCACTGGTATGTCTGCATCATTTCCTATCTTAAGCATATAGAGAATAACATGCCCAATACATTCTTCTAAAATAGTAAAGTGTAATGTGGAGATGATATCCACATTGTTTTCAGGATTACAGTACAATGCATGTTATTCTCTATATGCTTAAATGATGTCCACATGTTTTGGGGATTACAGTACAATGTATCAATCTTCATACTCAAATAAAAGGGAATGAATCTGCATACTGCAATATTGTCAGTGCTAGAACCAGATATCAACTGAGAAAGAACCTCATACAAGAAACCAATTCTTGTTCATGAAATCCCATTGAGAGTAAAAATGTTGGGTGGCATTAGTAGAAACAGCAGCAGCATTTTGACATAGGGAGTTGCATCAGTCGATGCAAATGAATAATTGGTACAATAGGGTACCAAAATAGTGAAGGCTTCTGATTCTTTTTAATATCTTGAGGGCAAATGTCAATGACAAATCCTCTAAAAAATTATGTTTCTGGAGAAAAAACAAAAACCCCAAAACTCACTCAAGTCAAATAACTTCAAAAATTACTTCATCATTTACAGGGTTTTTTGTTTCACAGATTCATTCAAACAAGAAATATTGAGCAAAAGGTCTGTCTAATGGAATAACACAACTAATGAATCAATACAGTCTGGTTCTTGGAAATTTTGAAAATGTTCTCCATTTAAGATAGGAACCATCTCTGGTTGTATCCAACTCATGAATGCAGATGGAAAACCAAACAGAAAAAGTGGAGTGCATTCATCGCTATAGCACACCTATGGAAAATCATACAAAACCATAATCAAAAATAGTTCAAATAATGATTTCAGATCACAACTTGGAACTCAATATACAGCCAAAAGTTCTGGTGGTAACAGAATCACATAAGGAGCAAGGCAGTCCAGCATAAGGCTTCAAAGCATACTATGGAAAGAGCATACACAAGATACTTTACTGCTATATACATATAGCACTAAAGTGAAAAGAAAAGCAGTCTGCATGTGTTCATACATTTTGGACAGCAACAGACTTATATTCCAAACTACCACATCCAAGTTAACACAAACTAACTACAACCACATCAAGGTTGTTTTTTTATGGGGTGTGGTTAGGCTATGAATTTTTAAAAGCCCTTAAATAGCATCAAATTTGCATAGTATAATGCATTTTCAACATAAATGGAGGAAACCTATTTTTGAACTTGTTTCTGCAAATAACAATTGGCAATATGCATCTGAAACAATAACTTCTCTTGGTATTCATCCTGAAAAAAACATCATTTAAACAAACAAGCAAAAAATATATACAGTCAGTTCTGTTATAACAAGTTTTTAAGAGGCAAACTGAATTTAGTGCAATTAATGTATTAGGAAGAACCCCAATCCTACAATGCTAAATTTTCTGTCACTTGCCAATAAAGGCTGATTCTGCCCCATTCTTTTTCCCAAGGATTTGTTCAATTCATATCACTACACCAAAGTATGTTGCAGTATTAAATGGAAGATACATGAGAAATAAAAATACTACAACAGACTGCATACAGTCTGTTGATGTATTTTTATTTCATGATTATTTCATGATGCTATAAGCTACATAACATCCATTATAATGAAATCTTTTTTTTTTTTTTTAACAGGATGCACACTTTACAGAATCAATCGCCTCATTGTAACAGGAGTAACTGTATTTTATTAACTTTATTAAGAATAATAGAAATTCCTTACACACATGCAAAAACGAAAAGAAAAGAAAAAGCACAAACATATATAGTTAGCTGCAACAAATACCTTTCTGAGGCCTCTCTGAACACTCACATTCCTGCATGATATGTTTCGGACATCAAACTGATCTGAAATGGAAATAAAGGAACAGTTTTCACTAATAATATCAAAATTTCCTACGTGCAATAAAATTTATATAAACAGCTACAATTATTTGCATGAATTTTTCTGCCTAACATTTTTTTTTTTTTTTAGGTGAGACAGGGTTAAGTGTGAAGTTAAAGACTCTTTAGAAACTGTTGGTATGAGACTAGTAAGAGGGCCATTCAAGAAACTATGTGGATTCAATGGCAGAACAGAAGTAATGCAGATATTAGAACTGAACTGCATGCCTTTTCAATGGAACAAAAAGTTAATGAGACTGCGCTGAGGCGATTCTGGACATGCAGCTCATATGAGAGATAAAAGGTTCGCTGAATAAGCTGTTACATTCAGTGGTATTGGTCTGCAGACCACATGGCATACTCAGAATATGATGGATGGAAAATATAAACTCATCCATTATTTACTGAGCAAAGCAGGAAATCTTGCAACAGACAGAAAAAATTAAAGGAAGTTCATTGCAAGCCCACACTAGTTTTCCCCTTGTTTATTGTGATTACATGGTTCTCACTCCCACAAAAGAATAAGCACTTTTTTAAAGATTTTTAAGCAGCCTCGTACCTCAATTTTTAAGGACTTTATCAGTTGCATATGTAACAATGACAAGTGCACAAATACACTTTTACACAGGACTTAACTGTATGAACTGAAGTATGCAAATGAAGTTTGTAATACTTTTCTGTATAACTTATGTTTGTGGATGCAATAAATTAAAGTTTATGCAATTTAAAAGACAGTTCTGTAGATCAAATCAGTTTTCCTGTCTGAGAGAATAATCACATATGCAAAAAAGAGTACGTAAATAGTAAAAACTGTAGTTAAAGTTATGAATTTAATATTTCAATGTTGCACATGATCTTCTGCGGGCGATCGTAGTGAGCGATGGGTTTGCCTCCTCGGGGCGCTCCGTGGTAACAATGGCACACACAACAGCAACTAGGCCTCTGTGAATCTTGAAGAGGTGCAAGCCAGTTCTGTGCGACATTGGCAAAAAGACCCCAATTCACTGGGTTTTGTTCCAGAATCCTTAGGTTGAATGACCAACTGGAACCCTCAGCTGTGGGCTAATCCCCCACACTGATGTACTTACCTGATTAAAAAGGCAAAAAGAAATATTAAGAATGACTCAAGTGTGGGATATGGTGGACCTACCACACTTGAGAAGGACGGTCCACCACGGAATCGACCTGGACTTTCTAAACGGCGTATGAGAAAGAGATCTCGGCTGAGTGAATGTAAGATTGGTGTATGGAATACTAGAGGTATAAATGGCAAAATGAGTGAGGTGATTGAGGAGATGAATAAGTATAGACTGGATGTGCTGTGTGTAAGTGAAACCAAAAAGAAAGAAATTGGGGTAGAAGAAGTGAATGGCACGGTGAGTGTGTGGTCTGGAGTATTGGATAATATGAGAGGACAGGCTGATGTAGGTGTGATTTTAAGTGAAAAGATGAAGAACAACTTGATTCACTATAGTTGCATAAGTGAGAGAATTCTCTGGATTCGTTTGAAAGTGAAACTTCAGAGAATTGTAATTGTTGTAGTGTATGCTCCTTGTGACTCGGAACCTTCTGATATGAAAGAAGATTTCTGGAATGAGCTAAAAGCTGTTTTCAGCCAGTTTGGTGCTAAAGAAAAAGTTATAATAGCAGGGGATTTCAATGCTAGATTGGGTGTGCAGAATGCAATTTCTGACAATGTTCTGGGTAAGTTTAATGATCCTTGTGTGAATGATAATGGTGAAAGATTAATTGAACTCTGCATTGAGAATGGTTTGTGTGTATCTAATACATTTTTCAAACACAAGTATATACACACACATATACTTGGGAAAATCGTACTCTTGGTCAAAAGAGTGTGATAGATTTTGTTGTTTACGATCAGCGTTTGAAACACTTAGTTGTTGACACCCGTGTGATGAGGGGTGCGGATGTGGGTTCTGATCATTACTTGGTAGTGTCACGAGTGAAACTTAATGTTGGTTGGAGGAAAAGGAATAGGAAGAGACCCAGGATAGAAAGAATAAAGGTTGAAAGGATCCTTGAAGATCATCAGCATTATTCTGACTTACTCAGAGAACGACTGAAGGATCTGAAATTTTGTGAGAGGGATGTAGAAAAGAAGTGGGAATGTTTTAAGAGCTGTGTTGTCACTGATGCTAAAGAGGTCTGTGGCACCACAACAGTGGGTAACAATAGAGGTGATGCTTGGTGGAATAGTGAAATTGATGAGGCAGTAAAGAAAAAGAAGGAAGCCTATTTGGGGATGTTGCAAGGTAGAGTCTCTGTGGATGAATATCGCTGTAAGAAGCATGAAGCTGCTAAGCTGGTTCGCCACAGTAAGGCAAAAGATAGGAATTAGAAAGTGGAAAGGCATGAACTGGCTTTTTGGAAAGATAGAAACTCCTTCTGGAAGTACATGAGACTCAGGAAAAATAGGGGAAACAAAGTTGTAAGTTGTGTGAAGAATGAGATTGGGGAAATGATATGGGAGCCCAATGAGTTAAGTGAAAGATGGGGTGAATACTTCTGTGAGTTATTAGATCAGCAGAGCAAATTAGATCAGCAGAGCAAAAATGATTCTGAGACAGATGCAGATGATGTCACAATGAGGGATGAAAGCACAGGAGGGATCTCAAGAGAAGAAGTGTGTAAAGCTCTAAAATCTCTTCAGAATGGTAAGGCTCCAGGAGTTGATGGCATAACTGCAGAGATGTAGAAGTATGGTAGTGACTCTATAATTGACTGGTTAACTGAAATTTGACAGTTGTGCTGGGAGTTAGGAATGGTCCCTCGGGATTGGAAGGATGCTATTATTGTTCCCTTGTATAAGGGAAAAGGTGATCAGACTGAATGCAAGAACTATTGTGGTATTAGCCTACTGAGTGTGCCAGGGAAAGTGTTTGGTATGGTTGTTATTGAAAAAGTACGGGGTCTTACATCATTGAAAGTGTGGGATGTTCAGAGTGGTTTTATGCCTGGTAAAGGCTGCACTAACCAGATTTTTGCATTACGCATGATGATTGAAAAGTATCTGGCGGTTGGGAAGAAAGTTTTTACTGCCTTCATAGATTTAGAGAAAGCTTACGACCGAGTGAATAGGACACTTTTGTGGAAGGTATTGAATGAATATGGTGTTACTGGGAATCTACTTAATAGTGTAAAAGCCATGTATGCTGGTAGTAGAGCTTGTGTACGAGTGAATGGTGTTTTATCAAAATGGTTTTCCATTGGTGCAGGAGTTAGACAAGGTTGTGTAATGTCACCATGGCTGTTAAATATATTTATGGACGCATGCATGCGTGAGGCCAAAATAGATAATAGTGGTTTATGTCTTGGTGATATCTGTGTGTGCAGATTGCTGTATGCTGATGACACTGTCCTGTTGGCAGAGAGCAAAAGTGAGTTGCAGAGTATGTTGATTCGGATGCACGAAGTTTGCATGAAATTCAAACTGAGTATAAATAAGGGAAAAACCAAAGTTATGGTGTTTGAGAGAGGAATGGGTAGCACTGAATGTAATGTAAGTGTAAATGGCACTGTGATTGACCAGGTGAGTGAGTTTGTGTATTTAGGAAGCATGTTTGACAGAGAGAACAAGTTGGATGGTGAAATCAGTAGGCGAGTGAATTCTTCTTTGAAAGTCATAGCTGCTCTGGGAGGTTTTCACAGGAATGATGGGTTCTCTGGAGAGTCCCGCATGGCTGTGTATGAAACAGTAATTGTTCCTACTCTGATGTATGGCAGTGAAACCTGGGTACCGCAGAAGAAGCATAGGAGTCATTTGTGTGCTGGAGAAATGCGTTACTTACGTGGGGTTTGTGGCAAGACACGATCTGATTGTGTGAGGAATGAAAATGTATTGCAGTTGTGTGATGTGAAGCAAAATGTTGTTAGCAAGGTGGAGACCAATATGCTTCGGTGGTTTGGCCATGTTGAAAGAATGAGTGATGAAATGCTTACTAAGAAAATATTTTCAACCCAAGTGGCAGGAAGGAAAGGCAGAGGAAGGCCAAAGAAGACATGGGTGGATCAGATTCAGGAGTGTCTGCATGAGAAAAAGATTATGAGTATGAAGTATAAAATATCTTGTGTACGGCGTGTAATGGATATCAGTGAAGCATGAGTTGTATGTCAAGATCGCTGTAAATGGCGAAGTTTGATACGACAACAATAAGTAAAAATATCTGGAAGTTTGTATTTCTTTTTGGAGCTAACCTCTGAATCTCAGATAACTTAGTGATATGTATATAACATGATCTTCTCATGGTTTTAATTGAAAAACCAAAGCCAAAATTACGTGCTCAAGATTTCAGCTCCGCACCTCATTTTCTCGTAGTATAACCGAAATGAATAATTGTTCACATTATACATAAATGTCAACTATTTAGTTGTTGCATTATTTACTGTTTCTCACGTCGTTGTTGAAGTGCTTTCCGGAAACGTCTTTTGTTTGACGAAGGGTTATTATCATATAACATGTCCTAAAGTTTATAATATATAGAAATAAATCGATAATAAGAGGTTAAGAATGTTACTCACATTTGGTCATGGAGCATTCCGGGATATTGAAGGGTCCTTTGTAGTCTTTTTGTGACGAAATCCTGTTCATCATGTTTCAAATGGTAGACATCTCTTTTTTCACATGAACATTGAGTCAGTCAAATCTTCGTATTGAAGGGTTAAGCTCAGGCTTGATATTCAGTCAAATCTTCATATTGAAGGGTTAAGTTCAGGCTTGATATTTAATCTTGTTATTATTCTACATTTTGTTTCCAAATGGTAAGGTAAAAGCAGTAAGTGAGTATCACTTTTTTGAGTCGTCATTTAAAAGATGATATTTAAGAACATTAAAACAACTAAACATTCCGAACCTTATATTGAAGGGAGTCGATCTGGTAAGAAATATCCTGTATTTCTTACCAGATATGTATTTCTTATCAGATACAGGATATTTCTTACCAGATCGACTCCCCTTCAATATAAGGTTCGGAATGTTTAGTTGTTTTAATGTTCTTAAATATCATCTTTTAAATGACGACTCAAAAAGAGTGATACTCACTTACTGCTTTTACCTTACCATTTGGAAACAAAATGTAGAATAATAACAAGATTAAATATCAAGCCTGAACTTAACCCTTCAATATGAAGATTTGACTGAATATCAAGCCTGAACTTGACCCTTCAATATGAAGATTTGACTGAATATCAAGCCTGAACTTAACCCTTCAATACGAAGATTTGACTGAATCAATGTTCGTGTGAAAAAAAGATGTCTACCATTTGAAACGTGATGAACAGAATTTCGTCACAAAAGGACTACAAAGGACCCTTCAATATCCCGGAATGCTCCATGACCAAATGTGAGTAACATTCTTAACCTCTTATTATCGATTTATTTCTATATATTATAAACTTTAGGGCATGTTATATGATTATAACCCTTCGTCAAACAAAGACGTTTCCCGAAAGCGCTTCAACAACAACGTGAGAAACAGTAAATAATGCAACAACTGAATAATTGACATTTATGTATAATGTGAATTATAACCATGTAAAAAATTCAACACCTTGAGATGTTTGAAGAACTGATAGAATTGAATAATTGTTATTTGCATATACAAAAATGGGAAATAAAAAAAGTGAAACATTGGTACCAACAGATGGTGATGGGACTAGTTGGGTGGAATATACTTGATGTGCATATTTTAACTCATGACCCTTCACTTTTTTCAGCAAGTTACTGATCTCACACCACCCACTGGTATCCTACGACTTTCAGTTGACATCACATGACATCAACATAGTCAACCAGCAGTAGAAGTTCAAGGTATCACATCGTAACTTTGGATTTCGTGCAGCCGGTTATAAAAAGTAAGTACTTTTGCCATTTTTGGCAAAAAGTTCTGCTGATCAAATCAGTTTTGCTATCTGAGATAGTAATCACACATGCAATAAAGAGTATGTAAATAGTAAAACTGTAGTTGAAGTTATGAATTCAAGATTTGAATTTTGCACATGATCATCTCAGGGTTTACATTGCATAACTAAAGTCAAAATTATGCGTCCAAGATTTCACTTTTGCACTTCATTTTTTTGTGATATAACCAAATAATTATTATTTGCATACACAAAAATGGAAAATAAAAAAGTGAAACTTCAGTACCAGGAGATGGTGATGGGACTTGTTGGGTGGAATATACTTGGTATGTATAATTTAACTCATGGCCCTTCACTGTTTTCAGCAAATTACTGATCTTACAATGCCCACTGGTCTCCCATGACTTTCAGCAGACATCACATGACATCAACATAACCAACTAGCAGTAGCAGTTCAAGGCACTACATCATAACTTTGGATTTCGTGCAGCCAGTTAAAAAAAAAAGTACATTTTGCTGTTTTTGGCAAAAAAATAAGAACTTCTAAGCACCTTAAAAAATATAAGCATATTTTAAGGACTTTTAAGGATTTATAAGGACAATGGGAACCCTAAGTTATGGTAGCACTACCAGCCTAAATGGTATAGAGTTTGGCCAGATGAATGAGTTTGTAAAGTTAGGGAACATGTTTGACAGGGAAAATAGATTAAACAGTGAAATTAGTATGAAGGGAATTTGTCTCTGAAAATCATAACTGCATTAGAAAGATTTCACAGGACTAATGGGATAACGGAAAGTTCTTGAATGGCTGTGCATGAAAGCGTTATTGTTCCTACTCTGATGTGATGGGGAAACCTAGGTAGTGCAGAAAAGACAAAGAAGTCATTCGTGTGCTGAGTGACGTGTTACTTACTAGGAGTTTTGTGGCAAGATTCATTCTGATCATGCACATAACAAAGATGTGTTGAAGATGTGTGATGCGAAGCAAAATGCTGTAAGTAATGTGAAGGCAAAGTATTTCTGAGGCGGTTCAGACTAAGGAGGTTAGAATAGATGGAGTAAGTGTCAGCCATTCCCCTTGCGAAATCAAAATGAAGCCACCAAAACATCATGATCGTGACATCACAGCCAATCACAGCCTCTGCTGCCATGTTGGTGAGACAAGTGAGAATTAAACATAACATTGAAAAAGTACAAGCATCGTCTCACTGGGCGTGGTCATCTGCTCCACATTGTCCACTCAAAAAGCTTCACGTTTGTGACGTCATCCTTACTCCATCTATTCTAAGCTCCTCGGTTCAGACATGTGGAAATAATGACTGATGAGTTCCCAGTTAAGAGAATTTATTCAGCTCAAGTAGTAACACAGGAAAGTAGAGGTTAAATCACAGGAGAACCAGATTCAGGAATGCCTGAGAGAGAGAGAGAAATAATTAGTATGGAGCACAAAACGGGTCTTGTGTAAAACTTATGATCACTGTGCGTGAAAGTCTGACTTGTATGCCAAGATCACTGAAAATGGAAACACTTGATACTTCAACTATAAATAAAATGTATCACTAGAAATTTTATCAGATAATTTTTTTTTGAACTAATCTCTCAATCACATAGAACAGCTTGGTGTTTAGTTTAGGTACGCAGGAAGGTTGGTTGGAGCAAAAGCAATCTTTTCGTTTTCTACCCATGAGTGCTCCTACAGGGAACTACAGAGTGATTGAAAAGTAACGCAACCCAAAGTTTGAATTCGTACAAACTGCTGCAAAATTGTTATATAGTATTCTCCCTAGAGCCTTTTTACTGGGCGGCCAGCCCAGCTAATTTTTCTGCCGCCCAGCTGCGGATGCAATTATGGGAAGAGGGAAAAGTCCCTAGTGACACTCGGCGTTGTTGTTTTTTCACCTTACGATAGCGGCTGTTAGTGCTACTTTTCTTCCTCTGCTGTTCAAGATCCAAATGTAAGAAGACAAAGTGTTAAACAAAGTGTAGCTTACTCCCTTCCCACATGCAGTAAAACAAAGCCGGAGGGAAAAGTGGGTGCTGTTAACGCACGGGGGAAGGATAAACCAGGTGCGGGAAGTCCCTCTCCCGCGTGAAAGACAGGAGATTATCATCTCAACATCTCCCCTCCCCTCTTTTGGTCCCATTTGTTCAAGCCTGCGTGACTCGTAAAGCAGATAGTGAGGATCGGGGTATACATATGGTCATGTGATCGGTCGCTGCTGTTCACGTGCATCGACTGCTACTGAAATCAAAGATTTCTAGATCACAAGTGCTTTAAAAAAAAGTTAGGAATTTTAATTTGGTATAATATTTTGAAGGAGTTATTATACATGTATCTGAGTGATTTGATAGTATTTAATTTTGATTCCAGTTGCTTTTTGATTTCTGTGACAAACGAAACTGCATCTTTTTCTAAAAAATGCATGTGGATGGAACGGACAGACCCGTGAAGTTCGAAAACCTTAAAAATGTCTTGATGCCATAAACTGAAAAATTTATATACTGTAGTTACGAAAAGTTTGCATGATTCTTCAGAATAGCAAATAAACGCATCTTCAACCTGCGGTTTTCAACTGTTAAAAATTGTCATTTGTTTTAAACTGTTTGAAAGTATCAGAAAAAAATGTCCAAGTTTCTAAATAAAAAGATTATCGAGATTATCAAAGCTAAAATATTCTTTTTGATTTTGCAAAAATCTATTCACTACTTTTGAAATTATTAAAACATTAAGTTGTAATAGCGGAATGGAATAATTTTTTTAAAATGCGTAACTTTTAAAGTTTTCAACAGATTTTGATAAATTTAAATCTGAACGTTATTTTAACATGTATTGGTCTCCGTGAAAATTGCATGCCGATATTTTTAAAATTAGAGAAATTTTAGTTTAGAAAATTTTATCCCAGTCCTGTTGCTGGGGTAAGATCGAGCACTTGCATGAACCACGGAAGTCGCGTGATTGAATGACAGACAGAACTCTTTTTTCTTTTATGTAGAGGATTTTAGGAAGGGAGTGTCTGACCCTAGGTCTTAAACAACCCTTAGAAATAGGAAGCTAGGAGATTTGGGCTAGAGTGCCCGATAGGAAAGTGACACGGAAGCGAAGTAGAAAGGGGGAGGAAGACGCCCTTATTTATTACCGGGGGCCAGTACCCGAGGTCCGACGGCTTAACGTGCCCGTCCGACGCTCAGCAGATATTTAGTGGATCGAGCGTTCGTACCTGCCTGGGATCGAACCTGAGGTCCTTTCCGTGGCAGTCACGAACGTTGCCCACTAGGCTACCCGCGGCCCCGACAGACAGAACTGATCGCCCCATTGGCTTTTGAACTTCCAGGCTATGACTGAAGATGTTTGTTTTTTTGTGTTTTTTTTTATAAAATAATCATTGCACGTTCTAAATAGACATTTATCTTCTTTGTAACAAATTGCCTCCACTGTACAAGATGTTTTTTTTTCTCCCCCAAAGAGATATCCAAGCTGTTTAAAACTTCGACGCAATTACCTGTCACTGAAAAATATGGACAAGTAGTAGAGTAAGATTTTCATTGTGCCGCTGAACTTTGAAACGCCAAAAATGCAACAATTGCACAAACTAGTGAAGCCCTTTTATGAATATATATTGTTATAAAATGTACCTAAATTATGGCATAAAATAATCATCGCACGTTCTAAATAGACATTTATCTGGTTCATTTCTCTGAACTGTGTGGTATTCAATTTGCACTTTTCATGCGATGCTTTTTAAAATTGCATACGGGGGAGAGGAAAAATACCGTGAATGGCATACAACGAACAGGTAAAAACTGATACCCAGAAAAAAGTGCAAACATTTCATGTAATATATTATGAATATCACGTTACCCCCCTCTAACCAAGTTAAAATGATTCAGGCAGGTACTACAAGCTAAGGAGTTGGGTGTCAAAATGTTGCGCCTAGAGAAATCCCACAGAATCGATCGCCACTTCCTGAATTCTACGCCTGTATTATAAATGCGCTTACCGTGAGCCATATTTGGGATTTTGCGGCAAAAATCACTGTTGTTTTTCCTGCATGTCTATAAAATTCCTTGAGAATTTTATTTCGGAATTATTGAGGAGCTCGGTGTAATTTCTCAAACTTGTTGCAGTGTCATTAGCCATGTTGAATTTAGGAAAATATTCTGAATCCCATAACCCTGTGCGCAGAGGTTAAGTTATGGTCGCTATTTTCACGAAATGCGACGAGTTAATCCAAAATGCAAGAGAAAAATTAGTGTCGGTAGCAAAATGGTGCCAGCCATTTAAATATCAACGCATCAGCAGATTCTGCTACAGCTTTTCTATTTATGCGAAAACAAAATTTTCTGAAATTCTGGCAGCGATTCGCGCTCCGCTAATGTTATTTTTTTAATCTTTAAGGTATGTTCCTACAGTATCTGTTTGCTTAATCACTCCCTCCCCTCCTCCACACACTCTAGAGCAGCCCCATAAAGGATGGGTGGGGTAAGATTATAGAGGCCACAGGGATTAGACTCCTTCACCCTATTCAAAGCTTAAACCAGTCAGCATTGACGTCTGTGGCATTTCACCAAGGCCATCAACAGTTTTCCACTGACGTCCGGAAGCATTATTGGTGTGAATAATTCAGTTGGTGTTATGATTTTCCAAGAGATAAAAGTGGCTAACTTTAGCATTTTGCTACAACTTCTTTCCCCATTTTAGCAGTTTTGCTACAGCATTTTTTGAGCCAGCTGCAAGAATGTTAAACCAGTGCATCCAGCTGCAAGAATGTTAATCTATTCTTGCTCTCACAATGCCCAGGCACTCCTAGATTAAGAAAGAGATGAGTGTGGAAGAGGGGGTGGGGTATCTATTCAAAGAAGTAAGCAGGAGGTAGGGACTTAAGCAGAAGGTAGGGACTTAACAGAGGAATGCAGAGAAGTCACCTGAGTGATCATTGTCATTGTGACTGTGGTGAGCTACACAAGGCAGTAAACCGTAGTAGCAAATAAGGAATAAATCAGTTCTGTGTTACATTTGTCCAGTGCATATAAAAATGGAAAAAACACTACTTTGCTACTTTTCTAAGTCCTCTAAAAGTTCGACTGAAAGAAAACATCCCTCAGCCAGTGAACAGTTGAATGATTCTTCTGTTTCAGGAAGTGCTGAAAAAACTGAACAACTTCCAACTCAAGGTCAGCAGGTGAGTACTGTTAATTCCAAGCACCGTTCTAGTGGCATTAACAAAGAATGGTTTCAGAAGTACAAATGGTTAACTGTGACTGAAGATGGAATGTTATGCACCGTATGCCTGAAATATGCTACAAAAACTGCTAATCGAGAATTAACATGGGTGGATACTCCTTGTGCTCGACTGAGGAAAGAAAGCCTTTCAAATCATGAAAAAAGTAAGATGCACTCTGATGCCTGCTCATGTTCTTCATCTGCTGCTTTACTGGAAAATACTGGAGTTGGAGAGATCGAAAAATCTGTTTCAGCTTTAAATAATTTGCAACGTGATGCTTTTTTAGGTGCACTGAAAAGTGTATATTGGCTTGCCAAAAATGAATTGCCTCATACAACTTTGTATGAAAAATTATTAGAGCACTGCAAATTGATGGGATGCACTTACTTGAGTAATTTGAAAGTGGCAGAAAATGCTAATTAAATCACTTCTGAGAGAATTGTTCAAGAGCTCTTAGAGGTGCTAGCTTCAGAAATTCGCTCTAATATAGTAAGCGAGTTAGCCAAAAGTCAGTTTTTTAGTGTGCTGTGTGATGAGACAACTGATATTTCAGTTGTAAAGCAGTTAATAATTTATAAAAAATTTGTGTCCACAAAAACAAAAGAAGTTAAAGTTGCTTTCCTGACCACTAAAAGCATAAATGATGGAAAAGCTACAACAATTGCAAAGAATTTAACTGAAACATTAGGTGAATTAAATTTACAGCTTGAAAAACTGATAGGTTTGGGATCTGATGGTTGAAAAACTGATAGGTTTGGGATCTGATGGTTGAAAAACTGATAGGTTTGGGATCTGATGGTGCACAGTGATGATTGGCAAGAATAATGGTGCTGCAAAATTGCTGAAGGATGCAACTCAAAATCGTTTAATTAATTGCCATTGTGTAAATCACCGTCTAGCTTTAGCTAATGCCCAGGCTGCACAAGAAGTTAAGTATTTAGTAAAATTCAATGACATTCTGCGGCAGTTATTTTTTTCTTTCAAAATTCTGGTGTTCGAATGGCTGGATTGCACCAAATACAAGACATTTTCAACATACCTCAGATGAAACTGAAAATGGCCAGTGATACTAGATGGCTTTCTCGTGAAGCTGCTGTTCAGTCACTTCGTAAAACACTAATGAGTGTTGTGGCGGCACTCGAGAGAGAAGCCATTGAACGAAATGATGTCACTGCAGAAGGTTTAAGTAAATTTATAAAAACATACTCATTTCTTGCTACATTAATGATGATGTGTGGTATACTGCCAATTTTGAGCAACCTATCTAGATCATGGTTACGGCAAGATACAGACTTAACCACTGTTAAATCAATACTAGAGGCAACCAAATCTAAAATAATTTTACTGAAATCTGACCCAGGAGAAAATTTCAGAAATCTACCCTTGCTATTGGAAAATGAGTGGATGGACCTGGCTGTTAAAGTAGATGAGGAAAGTGTAGAGCTGTACAAGAAAAATGTTTATGATAAATATCTGGATGTGATACAAATTCATTTAGAAAACAGATTCCCAGATATGCCAATAATGTCAGCATTTTCTATCATATTTAACCCTGTTGCTGTAAAAGAAACATCACCAGAGAGGGTTAGTGAGCTATGCGAAGAGTTATTTATTCACTACTCAAAAAATAGAAATTCCCTGCCTCTTGATTATACTGCCACAAAAGCAGAATGGAGTGTCGCCTCAGTGATGATCAGAAGTGACCCATATAAAGATATGTCAACAAGAAACTGTCTCAAAAAACTATCAACGAATCATGAACTTAGAGAATCGTTCCCTAATTTATCCAAATTAGCAACAATTTGTCTCTAATTACCAGTGTCAACTGCAGAATGTGAAAGGGGATTCTCTGCTTTGAAAAGAATTAAAACTTGCCTACGAAACAGAATGAGCCAGAAAACTCTAAATAATTTATTGATGATAGCATTAGAAGGTCCTGATCCTTCAACTTTCTATTATGATCGAGCTGCTGATAACTGGGCAGGGAAGAAAAAAGAAAAATACATATCTGAATGCCCTGGTTATACATGTACATCACACATGAAATTAAGAATAATGTAAACTTTGGCTGGCACCTTAAATAAGAGTTTCCATTTTTAACTCTGCAGGCAAGAAAAAAATATTGTTTTATTGCTAATTCAGTAAAATTTCAAAAATTGAATAAGTTGTGATTTCATTTATGAGTACTTTCTTTATTGTGCTCCATATTAAGTGCACATAATTGTAAGAGTGGAAAACTTATTCCCAAATACATACACCATAAATACTGATGAAGACTGGCTGAAATCTGCATCAAAATTTCATTTATTAGTAAGTACCTATTTTTTTTTATCATTTATGTACAATTTTCTAATATTTATCATGTTAGTTACCTTAATGCCTACCACACTGCTATAAAGATGTTTAATAAGTATAATAATATTAAACAAAAAATATTTTTTTATCTTCGTCTGTGGGGGGTGGGGGGGTCGTTAAAAGTACCATCCAGCTAAAATTTCTTGCCACCCAGCTGTAAAAAAAATCTAGGGAGAACACTATTATAGTCATTCTTTCCACCACTAGATGTGATCACCATACTATCACAAAGTATTGGAGACATCGAGTTCACTGCGATGTGTACAGGTTGGTCTCAGTGTAGCTTTGTTCCTTGCAGAAGTGAAATGTCTTTATCCAGTCGCAACAAGTTTTCATTTTGGAAACCTATTTCGCTAATTGTTTGTTGCGTGCATTGCCAAGGAATTTCGCACGAAATATCCAAGTACAGCAGTTCCTCAGAAGTTGACGATAGCAAGATTAGTGCAATGTTTTGGGGAAACTGGATCTGTTGCAGATAAGAAATGCTCCATTTTGACTGATGATAAAGAGGATAAGGTAAAGACAGCACTGCAGTGGCCCCCAACAAAAAGCCTCAGGAAACTCACCATGCAATTATCGATCTCATACGGTAGTGCTCAGAAAGCTGTGTGATTGTTATACCTTTGTCCATATTGTGTTCACTCAGTCCATGAACTGAAGGACCCAGATAAAGGCAAATGAATAAACTTCTGCATATGGTTACGCTCTTTCGTCGAAGAACGTGGAATACAACAGATTTTTGATACAGTTTCCTTCAGTGACAAGGCTTGCTTTCACCTCAGTGGGTATGTGAATAGGCAGAGCAATAAAATTTGGTCATGTGAAAATCCACATTTTTCATGAAAAAGTTTTGCATTCCCAAAAACTTGGAGTTTGGTGTGTGATATACCGCCGTCACATAGTGGGACCAATTTTCTTTGAAACGAAGGTGAATAGTTCTGTCTACAAAGACATCACACAGTTCGTGGTGCTCCTTAATGTCAGCGAATAGCATTGTTGGTTGCAGTAAAACAGTGCCATGTGCCACGCTGCATCTAGTACAGTACAGTTTTTGCAACAATTTTTCAGTGACCGTCTCATCTTGTAAGAATTGTGGCCTCCACGATCACCCAATTTATCACTGCCGGATTTTTTCTTTGGGAGGCACTTAAAGGTGTTATTTAAAGGAATAATCCTCATACCCTGGATGAATTCAAAATGAACAATGCAACAGTTATTGAAAACCCCATGGGTGCTTCACAACGTGGCATCAAACCTGCTAAAAAGAGCACATGTTTGCATTCACGAACAAGGTACTCATTTTCAATGTATGTCATAATGAGGTTCCTATTCTTCTTTTGTTATAATGGTGAGATTATAACTTGTACTTGTAGATGTTTCATTTTTCATATACTAGTGATTAACTTTGAAACATATGTGTTATGTCTGGGTTGCCCAACTTTTTGATCATCCTGTACAATAGTGATTTCCAGCAGCTGTGCACTTGATTTTTTTTTAATCACATTCTAGGGGGTGGAGCTACTCTTTTTTCACTACAGTGGTTGATCTAATAATGTCACGGCTTGCTAAGAGGGATGCGCTTGCTTGATGGCTAGCACGTTTACACACTCAGACTGGAGCAATTACAACAAATTCATACACAACACACACTGACCCATCTAAATACCATACAAAAAACCATGTAGCCAGTATTACAAGTTGCAGACATATGCTTTTTGTGGACCTCCCACCCAAGGGTTTGAATGCAATTACAGAAAATAAATCCAAAGACTTTTTACTGTTCTCCCAAGAGTTCACCAAAAAATTCCAAGATCTTAAATTTTTGCTAGAATCAGTCTTTTGTTTTATGTTTAATCAAATTGGGGTGAAATTTACTAATAATAATTTAGAATTCTTATGAAGTCCTATGGGGTCCGCTATTACAGTGTGTTCTTCAGCGTGTGTTACATATTCAATGAAGTGGTAAGATTTTCCCTTGTAAAAATTGCTCTGTATAAAACATATATGAAACAATCTGGAACTTAGCACAATAATAACAATAATAATAATAACAATAATACAAAACAATTTTGCCATAGTACTGAAATTTCCTATTACATTAGTCATCTATTCCCACACACACTGGCAGCAGGAGGCCAAATATCAAAACCTTGCAGTGAGGAAAACACATACTAAAAGGAAGGGCCATCTTTGACTCGCAAAAAGGTTTCCACATACGCAACTCCAACTGCACACAACTGCTATACCAAAATCTAAGGTCGCTGAAAATCTGGCACTCAAAAGACTTGCGCTGCACCATCACATGAGATGACATCCCATTCCCACACTGCACGAAAGGAAGTTATGTCATCATGAGCAGATGCCACGGGGAGCTAGAACAAAGTGATGCAATCAATCCAAACATTTCAAACAATTTTTTTCACTAGAAGAAAAAAATTCCAGAACTATTCCAGGACCCTTCATAAAAATATGAAAAATCAAGGTTCTTCAGGAAGACGCTTTAACATCTGCAAATTCTGTTTCACACGTTCTATAAAGTGGATACAGTCTGTGGTGGTGCATTAACTTATTCAATTAAAATATAAATCGGTTAGAAGTCCTAAAGATGTTTCTTACGGAAGTACGTGTTCAGTCCAACGTCAGTAGTTATTGAGAGTTTCTTTGTCCAAAGTTGTATCTTGCTTCAATATGGTCAGCTGTTAGGGTTAGTTTGAAGCAAGATACAACTTTGGACAAAGAAACTCTCAATAACTACTGATGTTGGACTGAACACGTACTTCCGTAAGAAACATCTTTAGGACTTCTAACCGATTTATATTTTAATTGAATAAGTTAATGCACCACCACAAACTGTATCCACTTTATAGAACATGTAAAACAGAATTTGCAGACGTTAAAGCGTCTTCCTGAAGAACCTTGTGGTCACGTAATTGTATGTGAACTTTATGATAGAATCACATGAGATATAAGGAAAAATCAAGGACTTTCCAGGCCTGGAAAAGACAAATCAAATTCCACAACTTTTTCAGGAATCAAGGGTTTAGCAAATTCTGTCACTCGCTGTTATGCCACTGATAAGCTATTTTATAATCTTCACTACTAACTAGCTTATAACAAACAACTGTAACACTTTCTATGTGCTCATATCTTTTCCTTGAAAGTTTACTTATTTCTAAGTAATCTACAGTTTATTCAGCAAAGAAATCTATGATTGAATTTTATTACTGTTCTGACAGACAGAAATTATCATTCTATCTTTGATTTAATACCCATGGTAGTCAGTTGAGATTTACACACTGTACTGTACATCAGTAACTATTTCTTTTTCTTTTCTCCTATTTTTAAAATGCAAACTAGTTACTGTGATCTATTATTTCCTTAATTTCATATTTCAGAGCATTAGAAGAATTTATGGAATCGAGAAACCGGGCATTACACATGTTTAAGGCATTCTTTTAAAAACAACAACTTTTCATCTACATGACATTTATTCAAAATTCATTACTACTAGACTACAAATTTTAAAATACATCTTTTGTTATCCAGGGGAGAAAAAGAAAGTAAATGTAGGCCTGCTGGTATTAAATTAAAATTATAATTACCTGCTCCACATGTTTGGCATAAATCTGGATCACACTCACGTACAGCCAGATAACATGGGCACTGCTTTGTATTACACTGTGCTTTACATCTACATCCTGGAAATCTGTGTTGACCTAGAAAGAGGAATGATATTTTAATTTTTATTACAGTTCAAGTACTAACCAAAAAGAATGAATGGTAAGTGCTATACAGTAGATTCAGTTAACTGGAACACGTCAGGACTAGAACACTTTGGCCTAATAAAGCAGCTGCCCTAATTATAAAAGGCTAAATCTCAAAGAGCTTATTTGGGATGTTCTTCAAGAATTGTCCCAAATAATGGCTATATATATATAGAGAGAGAGAGAGACTCACTTGGAACTTGAACTAATGCCAAGCATAGAAAATAATGTAAATCACAGTATGTGCCTTCCTAAGCTTACAAATAAAACCTATTTAACCTTTTAAGTATTTGCCTTATATTGAAAACTGTATAAAAGAACAACTTTTTTATGAAAACACAGACAATAAAAATACAAATAAGGTTGCAAACAAACAATGAAACAACAAATAGAATACTAATAATGAATTAGTATTGAGTTTACTTATCTTGACTGCTAACATATTACTTCTTGGAGCTGATGTTATCAGTTCCTCTTCATCAAGTTTCATGCAAGAGATGGAAACAGATATAGATACATAAAGAAAAAGATGGCAAAAGATAAAGTTGGGATGAGGACAGAGATGCAGCAAGAAAGTCACCAGCTGCCATTTCAATATTGCTCACATATGCTACATTAATTTCTTCAGCAACAGAGGTGGATGGTACCTCATGCTTGCTAAAATATTAGAACAGCAAACTATGGATGGTTTCCTTTTCTTTGTTTCATGGTAAATTTTACAATAACATAATAGAACATCCAACACATTCTTGGTAACTGATACAAATCTTGCATTGACTTGATCCATACTCTCAGACATTTCAAGCACTGCTTCTTTCTTTCTTTCTTTCTTTCTCTCTCTCTCTCTCTCTCTCTCTCTCTCTCTCTCTCTCTCTCTCTCTCTCTGGGAAGCCTTTTTGACTTTTGGGGGAGAGGCTGATTTTTTTTATTTTTTTTTCATGTTTCAATACATCTGTAATTACACCAGCTGTTTCCCATTCTTTTCCATTTCTAAGCTGAACAAGGTCCTCATAAAAAAAAATGTTGGTGAGAACATAGCAAGAAGATACATATTATATCACTCAGCTGTTCTCTGAGATTCAGAGGTTAGCTCCACAAAGAAAGACAATCCACTACATAAATTTTAAACTGATTATTTACTTACTGTTGCCATATCAAACATCTCCATTTACAGCAGTCTTGGCACACAGCTCAGGTTTCACTGGCATCCATCACACGGCGTATGTACACAAGACCTTCTGTACTTCATACTCATAATCTTTTTCTTATGCAGACACTTCTGAATCTGGTCCTCCCATGATTTCCTTGGCCTTCCTCTACCTTTCTTTCCTGCCACTTAAAAAATTTTCTTAGTAAGCATCTCATCACCAATTTTTTCAACATGACCAAACCACCGAAGCATATTAGACTTCACCTTCCTTACTAACATTTTGCTTCACATCACACAACTGCAGCACATCTTCATTCCTCACACAATCAGAACGTGTCTTGCCACAATCCCCCTAATTAATGCATCATTTCTCCAGCACACAAACAACTCCTATGTTTCTTCTGTAGTACTCAAGTTTCACTGCCATACATCAGACTATGAACAATTATACTTTCATACACAGCTATGCAGGACTCTCATGAAAACCCATTATTCCTGTGAAAACCTCCGAAAGCAGCCATGACTTTCAGTGACGAATTCACTCACCTACTAATTTCACCATCCAATTTGTTCTCTTTGTCAAACATGCTTCCTAAATACACAAATTCATTCACCTGGTCAATCACTGTGCCATTTAGCTTTATATTAGATCCAGTACTACCAGTTCCTCTCTCAAAAACCATAACTTTGGTTTTTCCCTTACTTATACTCAAGTTTGAATTTCATGCAAACTTCGTACATCCGGGACAACATACTCTGCAACTCACTTTTGCTCTCTGCCAACAGGACTGTGTCATCAGCATACAGCAATCTGCACACATGAATATTACCAGCACACACCCCAGCATTGTCCATTTTCGCAATCACACATGCACGCATCCACAAACATATTAAACAGCCATGGTGACATTACACAATCCTGTCTGACTCCTGCACCAATTGGAAATCATTTTGATATAACACCATTCAAGCACACAAGTTCCACTGCAGAATACATAGTTTTTACACTATTAAGTAGATTTCCACTAATGCCATATTTATTCAGTACCTTCCACAGAAGTATCCTATTTACTCGGTCAAAAACTTTCTCTAAATCCATGAAGGCAGCAAAAACTTTCTTACCAAGAGACAGATACTTTTCGATGATCATACATAATGCAAAAATTTGGTTAGTGCAGCCCTTACCAGACATAAAACCACTCTGAACGTTCCACACTTTCTCTGATGTGAGACCTCATTCCCTTATACAAGGGAACAATGATGGCATCCCTCCAATCCTGAGGAACCATTCCTAACTCCCACACAATTGGCAAATTTCAGTTAACCAGACAATTACAAAGTCACCACCATATTTTAACATCTCAGTAGTTATGCCATCTACTCCCAGTCTTACCATTCTGAAGGGATTTTAGAGCTTTACACACATCTTCTCTTGAGATCCCTTCTGTGCTTCCATCTCTCACTGTGACATCATCTGCTTCTGCCTCAGAATTGCCTCTGCTTTCATGACCTAACAACTCATAGAAGTATTCACCCCATCTTTCCCTTAACCCATTGGATTCCCATATAATTTCTTCAATCGTATTCTTCACACAACTTGAAATTTTATTTCCCCTATTTTTCCTGTTTTATGTACTTCCAGAAAAAGCCAATTCATGCCTTTCCACCTTTTTTCCTATCTTTTGCCTTACTCTGTCAAACCAGCTTAGCTGCCTCATGCTCTTACAGCAATATTCATCCTCAGAAATTCTACCATGCAACACCCCAAATATGTTTTCTTTTTCTCTTTACTGCTTCTTTAATTTCACGGTCCTACCAAGCATCACCTCTAATGTTACCCACTGTTGTGGTGCCACAGGCATCTTCAGTGGCAGTGACAACACAGTTTTTAAAACATTTCCACTTCTTTTCTACATCCCTCTCACATGAACCAGCAAGAAGATCCTAGATCTAATTGCTTTTTTATTGTAATGATCCTGCCAGACATATGTTGCAATCTCTCCTAAAACCTCTGAAAACCATTTTGCAATTTATCCCAGGTGTAATTCATTACTGTTTCCTTAGTGTGATTAAAGCCAATAATGGTATCCAGAATTTTTAACAGAACTTTAAACATTAAATTGCCTTCAGAGTTTTTCTAGTATTTTGGGGCATTCATGATCACTGAATTTTATGGCCATAGATGTCTTATAAGTGTGATGAACTTTAAATTACTTTGTATCACCCTGTTTCATTGTCCACTTCCATGTCACTTTCCTATCAGGCACTCTAGCCCAAATCTCCTAGCTTCCTATTTCTAAGGGTTGTTTAAGACCTGGAGTCAGACACTCCCTTACTAAAATCCTTTACATATGATCGATCTTTGTCTGTTTCATTGCCTGTAATATTGAGATCATGTCTGAAAGGAAATAACATCAGGATGAAAATCATGTACGTGAGGCACATGTTTTGGACTAACAAAATCTTAAAAGGAATAATTTTTCCCCCCACAATAAAACTTTACCACAGAAACAAAACACTAACAAAACCACCATTTGAAAACTGCAAGTGTTGCCCACACCTTCCTGTTTAGCAGCTAAATCACTGGTAAAGATGATTTACACATGTTCTTCAGCGCACTTGGTTTTTTGAATGATAAGCCAGCAGTGGTTTAGGCTTAAAACCTCCTGCTGCATTACTTCCCACTACAAATACATTCCTTTAGGCATTGGTTTCCTGCCTTGTCAATGTTTAAACACTTGATAAGCTTCACAATTTGTTCAAATAATTTACCAAATTCTTCAACTTCTTTTTCATGAGCACTTACCAATTCACCAGTCACTTTTACATTACGCAAATATGGCTTTACATTACTTGATTTAAAAGAATCAGAATGTGCTCCATCACCAAACTCATTCATGGCTTTTTCTTGAATCAGGGTAGGTCTATATTAAGTGAAAGTAATAAAGAAAGCACTACACATTGTAGCTAAAAGAGTATTTTAACAATGTCTACTTAAAGAAAACAGTGCTTTTTAAAAACTTTCAGTTTTACTTTCAGTTTGAATGTTTAATTTAATCTTCCTCTGTTTACAAACCCATAACTTTAGTTCAATTTTGTAATTTAAAAAGCCTAGAGGATTTTGACATTATTCTTTTAGAACTTCAGGGTATTCACTAAATGATAACCAAATTTTGTCAGAAGAAAATGAAATATGAATGCAGAAATGTCATAGCACACTGCTGCTACGTATAAAAAAATTTTCAACAATCAACTCATAATATTTATAAGTTTTACAAAGCTAACATTTAATAACAACTGGTATGTCTTTTTAATTTTTAAGCAGTTATCCAGCTCAACTAAAAGTATGAGGTATGGCTATTAAAAGAACTAGACTGGTGTTACAACTTTAGTTAAATAAGAAACATGTTTTTAACTCTTATTACTTTCAGTGTACTCTCCTTCCACATCAACACACCACTGCATTCTGATCTTCCACTGGGCAAATCAGAGCTGTATCTCATCTGGTACGATTCCTTTAAAAAGCTTGGTTGTTCTCTTTTTCCACGTTAAATGACTCAAAATGGATCCCCTGAATAAATAAAAAAGCCTGATGGGTGCCAAATCTGGCAAGTAGGTAGGATGCTTAAGCACTGTGATGCATATCTTGGCTAAAAACTGCTTCACTGATAGCACTGAATGGGCTGGCACATTGTTCTAGTGAAGGATGAAGCTATTTTTCCACAACTCTAGCTTCTTTCTTTTGGCTTGCTCTCTCAAAGCCATCAGAATGTGTTTGTTAATAATGCTGGTTCACTGTTGCTCCATTAGAAACCCACTCTGCCAAAATTACATCCAAGAAAATAATTAACATGATTTCGGACTTGGAAAAAACTCACGCTTTGATTTTGAACATACGAAAGAATATTTTTTATTTAGCAGTAGTTGAATAAAAAAAAAAGGAAGGAATTTTGTTATCCCATCCTACATGGATAACAAAACTTCAAATTCTGTTTTTAAATCTGTGCTCATGAACACATTGATTCGCACTGCGATGAAACGACAGAAAAACAGAAACTTGTGGCAGAACGTTGAATTGTATTTATGACTGCACGCCATTCCAAACACAAACGTATGACTAGTATTGCTTTTTCAGGCGCGTACACCCTGCAAAGTTTTGCCTCTGCGTTGAATCACAAGGAAATAAAACCATGACCTGTAGTGCCATCTGGATAGCTTTGTATCACAGTTGCTTTACTCACTTTGGGTGTCTGCTGGCTAAACAGCACACCTGCAGATGCGAATATTACTTAGTATGTTTTGTTTACTCAACAAAGCAACGAACCTTCTCCACTTTACGAAAACATTATGTAAGGGAATTAATTTTAGCCACCATCCGAAGCCTTAGGACAAACTTTGGCGAGTTTTGTTATCCAAAAACATAATATATCAGCAACTCGTATCACAACGTTGAATTGCGTTGATCCGTGGGATTGCAAGTGGTGCTCTATTTCAGGGCTGCCAGTCTATCACACCCAAGAAAATAGTTGCTTTAGTAGCCACTAATGGAAAAAATAGTAGCCTAAATAGTAGCCTTAACAACTTATGTTAATGACTAAAATAGTTGCCCAAAAAAGTGTATGAGATTCAGAATGAAAGTGCTCCACACCAAAAGAAAAATTTTGTTAATTTTACTTATTAATTTTGTGACAAAATTAGCACATGTTCACATTTTGGTGGGGGAAAAAATTTATATATATATACACACATCCATACACTACAAAAAGGGCATCTCAAGTTTCAATATAATGCTACTCAAGACACTTAGAACTATAAAGGTTATAGAAATTAATTACACCCCCCCCCCCAAATTATTCAATTATATATAAAAAAAATACTTACATAAACTAACCTGATACAAACTTTGGAATAACAAAACAATGTCATTGTTCTGGAGGTCAGATGTTCTCATCTGTATTAAGCCAGTATGGAGAGCTTTCTTCTATGTTTGTGGTTGGTAAAAAAAATATAAGATTTCCCGAGTGAGCTTCATACACTGTGTTGAAAAAATTGTTGTGTATTTTTTTTTTCAAAGGCCATAGTTGTGGTCATTCAGTGTTATGATGATTACTTGTTTTGTTCTGTACACATAATAGCAGTTTTCTGATATGAGGTATATCAAGAATCTCATTTGAATATGTAGATGAACATTTGGAAATATTTCAAACTTGTCTTTTGTACAGCTACAACAATAAATATCAAACACTGTGAATGTGTTTAGTATGAAACAAAAACAAAAATGAAAACTTGCAGTTTATTATCATCAGGAATGGAATGGGTATAGGGCAATCTCCCTCTTCAATAATGGAAACTTTAACTCACAAGTAATAATAATAATGCTTAATATAATTCTGAATTATGTTGTAAAAGAGTGCATTTTATTTTGATTCCCACATTTTGAAAAGTAAATGTGAAAAATCTGACTGAAATGTCTTCATTTCATTAGGGCATGGACAACTAATTGCTTTATGATTCAAGCTCAAGTCTATGTAGCTCAGGTATAATTTATATGAAGCATTATATTGATATACACTTGCCTTGATAATGTCACAGTCATTCTTCACAGTGCCCTTGATGCTTTTCAGACAAATATAAAGAAATTACTTTATCTTGTAAAATTATTTCAACTCATATTACAGAAACAAGAAAACAAAAAAACTTGACTTTCTTCTAATTTGGGTTACTTTTAAACAGCAGACAGTTCAAATCCCTAGATGTTAACCATGATCGATTTTCAAAGCTCTAATAACAATAAAACTAAGATTATCCTTACACCCACTGATGACAATAATAAAACCAAAGCTCAAACTTTTTGAAATGATTGTTTTATAATAACTCTTCAAAATTATTGTCATGGGACATCAAAAACTTTTATATGCCCCCCACCATATGTATAAACAAACTGTTTTTTTATCATTTTTATCATTCAGCAATTATTTGGGGGGGGGGGTGAGTCCACTTTAGAGTTTACGTTGTTCTTATACCATGGTAGCAATTTGCAATTTGGAGGAGTTATACTCAGTAAATTATTTCAAAAAATTGAGTGTAAATTTATACCACTGCCATTAGGGCATATAAGGGTAGGCTTAAGAAAAAAAGCTTCCTCATCAACCTTAGATTTATTCCTTTTTTGAGGTTTTCTGCATAAATGCATCAATTAGGGAGGATTTTCTTTTATGAACTGCTCTATTCATTTTTAATGCTTCAAGTTCATGTTGTCTTTCCTTTTGTTGGAGTTTCTGTGTTCTTTTCTAGAGTGTCATGTGCAACTCGTATTGTAGGTAAGTCTTTTTTTTTTTTTCTTTTTCTTTTAATGCTTGCTTTAGTCTCTCATTGGCTTCTTTAAGCACTGAGTCTGATGATTCTTGTGCTTCTCTTTTTTTCTTGAACAAGAATTTTTATCTTGTTTTCCATGTTTTCTACAGTTTGTTTTCTGCTCTTCAAATCCTTTATTTAGCAATTCTTCTTTCAATCTTTCAACACTTTCTTTCTCTGCTTTCAGTTACTGTTCCTTTAATCTCTGCTCCTCTTTCAAATGGTTGCTATATGACCTATATGCATTAAGTGCTAATTTTATTAGTTCTTTGGTTATTGGTACCTTTGCAACTAAATTGTTAGATTTTTAAAGCATCTGGAATTGTTAGTCTCACATTTAACATCTTCTCAGACATAGATGCCTTCTCATCTAAAAGAACTCTTCATGATACAGAAAAGTCTCTCTCTACATCACTGTTGCCATGTGACAAAGCAAGGCATGCTTTCACAAATTTAGCCAAAGATGGATATTTCCAGTCTCCAAATGTCTTTTGATACAATATGTCTCTCCAAAAATGATCAATCCTAATTTCACTGTTTGGAATAAATTCTTATACATACAAGTACATCTATACCTAGACTCACGTGATAAGAGGAACGACCTACTCAAATGACAAAAAGTACTGTCTCGTTATTTTTAACAGATACGCAGAAATGTCTCACCAGGTTTTTTCGATTACCACTTAATTTTTTCGTAATGAACAATTCATAATTTATATTAAACAGTATGTAGATAATGTAAACTGAGTTTAAATGTCTGTTGGCGAAAGCATGCATTTTTCGTGTCATTCGGAAAATAAAGCTGTAAAAACAATCACGCAAATTTATTTCAATGAACATATCATTTATGCAATTCTAGGTACAAAATTTTCAACTTGAGATTGATACATTTAACTGCAAATAAACTTCAGTAAACACAGAAAACAACAGTCTTTACTATGGTGAAGGCAAGATACGTGCTCGCTACTGGCACTGCCGTATTCCAAACAGAAAAATGGGACACTTTTTCGGCAGAATATCTTGATTTGAGTTGGTCGTTCCTTTAATCACATGTGGGTCTAGTCTATACTTACCATTGACTTTCCTCCATGATATTTACAATAAAGCAGAAAGCAATAAACTGAACAAGACAATCGATAACGATTCGACATGTACATATCGATACCAAAGCTGATATTCACGTGTATCAATATTAAAACTGATGTTATACAAGTACATCGATATACACAACACAAATTACATTTTTTTTTTAAATAGTAGCCTTACAATTAAAATAGTTCAAGGTTTTTCTGAAAATAGTTAATTTTGGCTGGGTTTTTTTGTAAGAAATAGCCATAGTCACCTGCCATCAAAAATAGCAATAGTCGCCTATTAGTCACCACTGGCAGCCCTGCTATTTGGCTAGCACACCCTGAGAGATCAGCTGTAATGTTTGAAACCACAGGAAAATGAAAGACTGACCTGCAGCGCCATCTAGGGAGCACTTGTACCACAGTTGCTTGAACAGTTTCGGATGTTCTGTCAGGAAACCGTACACCCGAGGATCTTAGCGCAACTGTGATATTATGTTTACTGAATGAATCTTCTTCTCTTAATGAAAACAATGTGTGGGGGAATTAATTTTAGCCACCAGTTGAAGCCTTAGCACAAACTCTGGTGAGTTTCATTAAAAATAAGTCCGAAAATATAATATCCATAGCATAGGATAAATAAATTGCGACTCTGTGTGGGTGTGTGCCGCACACCTAGCACACCTCGAATATTTGCCTTTGGTATTTATCCTCTTGGCCCTCACTGAACCTTTTATGCCATGAAAAAACCATGATGAATAACCACTCACCATAAAGATCATGGTAACCTCCAATGGACCAAACACTTCCAACACGTCAATGCATCGTGATGTAACTGGGCTTCCACAGGTTTACAGACCTCTTGCTTACGCTTCTTATTTTCGGGTGTGAAACATCGTTTTTTTCCTTTGCCTTATAGTATGTTACTATAATGCTTGTCAATTCGATAAAAATCATACATACAACTCATTCATACAATTCAAGTAAAAACTATGTACATAAACCTTACATTCACAGGTGATTAAACCTTAGTCAACTCTAATTATGGAACTCCTCCTTCTGTTTCACAACCTCTGCTACTCCCACTGCAATTGTCACACCCATTCAGCCCCGCACATCCAATCCTCTAGTACTTTCGACAGATCCCTGTCATCTTCAGGAGGCAGGTGTGTCTCATCCGCCCACCGCAGCTCAAGTGAGCAGAGCCATCGAGGCCTGGGCTCCAGTCGCTATCTCTGAATCGTTGTGTCTCTGGCGCCATCTATTGTCCCTGCTGCTCTTTTTTCTCTCTTTCTTTTTACGCTGCTGTTCAATTTTTATTAGGGCTTTCCATTGTTCGTTTAAGTTATTTGGCTCATTAATGTTGCATAATCTTGATCTGTTTTTTTCAATTAACACTGATTCTGCAATTCTTAACTGCTTTTCGTTTTTACAGCTCTTAATAATTTTAATATCTTCAAACCTTGGACATTTTTGATTTTCCATACAGTATTGGGTCAATGCTGTCTTAGCCTCTTTTTATTCCAATTATTAATATGCTGATTCAATCTATACTTTAATTTATTCTTGGTGCTGCCTATATATGACACAGGTGGTTGCTGGTTTATTGGGATTTCATAAATTCCTGCTCTATCTAATTGGCTAATTTTTTCATTTTTAATCACTAAATTTTTTACAGTAAGTACCTGATTTCCTACCTGTATGCCATACTTGCCACACACTTTATTAATTTCTGCTGAAACATTTTCTATATATGGTATTGCTCCCACATATTTTACAAGTTTTTTATCACTCTTGACCTTATTGTAACCTTGAGTTACTTCATAAATCTATTTTTTTAATACCTGTTTAGGGTATCCAAAAGCATATGCAATTTTTTCAATATATTCAATTTCTTCCTTTCCATACTGTTCAATTGATGAATGTGTTAAACTTCTTTTAATTAGTGTTTTAATACTATTTCTTTTATGTGTTAATGGATGTGATGACTGAAATGGTATAAGTACTGGGATATATGAAGATTTTCTATGCACTCTGAATTGTAAACTCTCCTCTGTTTTAATAATCAAAACGTCCAAAAATGCCAAAGTATTGTCATGTTCTTGTTCTACTGTCAGTTCTATAGATGGATAAATTTCACTATACTTTTTTGTCAAGTCCTCAAGTTCATCATTTTTTAGCCTGGATAACAGAAAAATGTCATCAACATATCTGCAGTATATCAGTGGTGGATCCTCGAGTTTACTTATTATTTTTTCCTCAATGTCACTCATTATAATTTCAGCAAATAAAGTTGACAGTGGTGACCCCATAGGTCCACCATGATTTTGTTTGTACATCTTGTTGTTAAACTTAAAAATGTTATTTTCATATATGTACAATAAAATTTCTCTTAACTCCTCTATTTGTATTGCATTCATTGTCTGTAGCACATACAATTTTTCAATAATTATTTCTATTGCCTGAGGTACTGGTGTGCTAGGAAAAAGAGCTCTCACATCCATACTAGCCATATGATATTCACTTAAATCTTGTTTAATTACTTTAATTTTCTCAATAAATTCGTATGTATTCTTCACAGTGAACCTTGTCTTCATGAACACAGGTGCCAAAAATTTGTAGATATTCTTTTCTAGTTTTATTAGTGGGGAATTCCTTTTTGATACAATCACTCTCATAGGTGTATCAGGCTTATGAGTTTTTATTTTTGCAATCATTTTTGGTATTCCAGTACCCATTGGTGGGTATGCTTTCTTTATTTCATCAGGCAAGGTGCTGTGATTTCTTATTCTAGCTAAGTACCTTACTTGAGATTCTGTTGGGTCTTTTGTCAGAATGCTGCAATTTAGTTCTTCTATAGCTCTATTCATCTTTAGATCATATTCAGTTGTGTTTAATATTACAATTTGCCCTGTTTTATCAGCTTCACAGAATTCAATTGTTGGGTCATCTCTTAATTTAATCAGTTGTTCTTTCTCATACTGAATTTTATCTATATGATATTTCTTTTTCTTACTTTTTTCATTAAATTCTTTCAAAACAATTCTATACAGTTTACTTCGAAAATTTTCACGTTCTTCTGCTGGTACACTGCGTGCCATTTCTTCTAAGTTGGGTATTAATTCCTCCGTCCTCGGCAGGCTCCGTGGAAACGCAAATTTTTTACCTCTCTGCAAAATAGCTCTTTGCGTGAAGCTCAAGGTCAAGTTGGAGTTATTCTGATATACCTCATACATATTCTCCCGTTGTTCTTGTACACGTTGTCTGTCAATCATCACGTGCAACTTTTTTTCCATGACTGCTCTTGAGCATTTTTTTTCGTATTCCACGATGTCAAAAATTTCTCTGAAGGTTACATCCAAAATCTCATCTCTCCAATTACCGTCGAACTTTCTATACTTTTTATAACATATCAAATCGATTAAATGTAAACATTTCATATTCAAGTTAAAAATCAGTTTCCTTTTATTGACAATTTCAGCTCTTAATCTCTTTTTTTGGCACTCCTGGATTATTCTATTATCCTTAGCAGTGACTGGGCAATTCCGTATTTTTAAATACTTTGGTGTTATTTCTAGGTCACGGCATGTCACCAAAAATTCTTCTTGATTTTCTGACTTTACTAATTTAATTTTAGCCTTCTTAAACGCCTTAATATCTCTCATCTCGAAGTTGTGAAATTGATTCCTATAGCGCATAATACCAGAGTATCTGCTCACTTGATGGCTCGATGGCTCTGCTCACTTGAGCTGCGGTGGGCGGATGAGACACACCTGCCTCCTGAAGATGACAGGGATCTGTCGAAAGTACTAGAGGATTGGATGTGCGGGGCTGAATGGGTGTGACAATTGCAGTGGGAGTAGCAGAGGTTGTGAAACAGAAGGAGGAGTTCCATAATTAGAGTTGACTAAGGTTTAATCACCTGTGAATGTAAGGTTTATGTACATAGTTTTTACTTGAATTGTATGAATGAGTTGTATGTATGATTTTTATCGAATTGACAAGCATTATAGTAACATACTATAAGGCAAAGGAAAAAAACGATGTTTCACACCCGAAAATAAGAAGCGTAAGCAAGAGGTCTGTAAACCTGTGGAAGCCCAGTTACATCACGATGAATTAATGGTTATTCCTCATGGTTTTTTCATTTATGAATTGCACGTAAACTATACGCACTTTGCAAGAGGTTAATACCTTAAAAGTACAAATATAATAACTTTTATGCCATGCAAAAATCTGCACATGTGACACACATCCTTCTCAACGTGCCTCACTCAGCATACAAAAAGATTTGGTAGAAATTTTCTCTCATTTCACCATACTTTTATAGATATACATCACCAACCTAATGCAGAGAATGAAGTGAACATTAGCACTTCTGGTTAGGGACCATCCATAAAGTAAGTCCATGATTTTTTACTATTTTTAGACTTCCCCCTCACCCATGTCACATTTTGTTCGATTATTGACACCTCCCTCCCTAAAAAGTATGTCCTAATTCCTGCAACCCCCCCCCTTTTTTTGACGACTGCTTTTAGAAGTCCGTTGAAAAACAGAAAGAAAGCATAATTATTTGAAGGAATCATCCATATATTAACTCTTTTTCTTCAGAAAATATTTATTATTTAGGCATTAATTTATTCCCAAATCCTACCCAAACGTTATCATTCTGAAATAAAAATCTACAAATGAACGCATGCATTCAAAGCTGCAACACTCCTGATCATACCATCTGCAAAACACGATAGATTTCGTAGTATAAATACGAGAACTTAATATTGTGATTTAGCTAAATATCATCAGAAATCTGAAATATTTCATACCTTTGTTTAACTATCAAAAGAAGAAACAAGAAAGATGACACCGAATTTTCGGTTGTAATGAGCACGTCTTTTGAATCCGCGTTCAGATGCGAATTAAATTTACCAAAATTATTCAAAATTAATGGAACCGGTATGGAAAACAGTAGTATCTGAACAAAGAAAAAAATTTCAGTCAGGTTTTTAATACCGCAGATATTGCTGTAAACAGAAACATCAGCTGATGCCTTGTGGTGGCAGAATTGTGCATTAAGAAAACATTGAAATTATCATACATGAGACCGGCCGATGACAAAAAAAGCTGAACTTTTTAACTGGGTGGAAAATTGGGACACGCGAGGCGGTGAGCAAATTCAAATACAGCATATATACAATATTTAAGAGTATGCTAGCCATATGGAATTATTTTCTGTAAATTATGTAAGTAAATATTAAAGTGAAGCACATTATTATATTCACAATAGAAAAGTAGGGATTTAAGAACAAAATAAAATGAAATATTTTAAAAAATCAGATTTAAAACTTACATGTGAATCTTTACTAGCTAAATCCTGAGGTGAAAAGTATTTGTCTAGGAAAGTTTGTGAATTTAGTCAAGCAATTAGAAACTTGCAAGATTTAGAAACATATATCCACAGCTTAGTTTTTAGTCATTGAAGAAGTCAATAAAGTATTTCTCAATGTAACCTTATAAAATGGCTTGCAAAATTTTTTGCTTGCATTGTGAATATGGTGACATGAATCTCCATCAACGTCAAGCAAGTGGGGAGATTTTCTCTGCCGAATTCTTGTTTTTCACCCTGTTTTTGAGCCTCCCATGACACATTCTTTCCACTTAGCTTTCAAACAAGCAAAACAAATTCCTTCTTAGAAAGAAAGAATAAAATAAAAAGCAAAAAAAAACAAAAAAAAAACGGAAAGCTGCGTCACGAACTTTTTAGAGGCTTCGGCCCGACGTAATAACGGCCCGAAGCGTGCCCCCCCCCACTTAGCTTTCAAACATGCAAAACACATTCTTCCTTAGAAAAAAAGAAAGGAATGAAACAGAGTTGCGTCACGAACTTTGTTCAGCGGCTTCGGGCCGACGTTATCCTAGCCGGGCGCCGTGCTTTCTTTCCACTAAGTTTTCAAACAAGCAGAACACATTCCTCCTCCTTAGAAAAAAAACAAAAAGGTTCGTCACGAACATGGTTCAGAGGCATCGGGCAGACGCAATTCCGGGCAACAGCGAAAGCACGTCCGAACCAACGTAATTCCGGATCACGGCAAAAGAAGCACGTCCGAACCAACGTAATTCCGGATAACGGCAAAAGAAGCCCGCCAGGCCTACATAATTCCGGCGTGGAGCCATTCTTCCTTTCCACTTAGCTTTCAAACAAGCAAAACAAATTCTTTCTCTTCGGGGGGAGGGGGGGGATGTAGAACGAATTTAAGAAAAGAAAGCTGCGTCACGAACTTTATTCAGATGTTTCAGGTCGACATAATCCCGGGCCACGGCGAAAGAAGCACGACGGGCATTTTTTTGTTCACACTTTGAAACAAGCAAAACAAATTCCACCACCTGAGAAAGAAAAAAAAAAAAAAGACAAAGGGCTGTGTTACGAACTTTGTTCAGAGGCTTTTACGTCGATTATTTACAAAATCAGTAAAACTTTCTTAATAACAGCGAAAATCTGAATATCCATAATTTTTTTGTTAGTCACCCGTAATCACGGGGGAAATCCGTAATAATTACGGAGATTCCGTATTTTTTGGCATACTCCGTAGGAAGAGGATTCACGAGTGCTTCGATTCTCGAACGATCTCAGAAAAGCGGGAACGCATTCGGGTACATTTGCAAATTACAAGAGAGAGTTTCTGGCGATGACGTCACGGATAGAATTAAGCAGATAGTTTGGCCCTGATAGAATGCAGAGTGGCGATTTCCCGCAAGACACGGAAAGGGCTGCGGTAGTTTCCCTAACGCACGAAGTAGGCGGAGCTTCCACCCTTTGCGCTGCGATGCTCAAGTGACTGACACCCCATCCATTGTTGACAGCAGTAAACGAATTGAGCTCCTGACTCCACCCTCCAACATTTCTTCTTGCCCCCGCGTCTGCTCCAAAAACAACGCTTTAAGCTAAAAAGCGCTTAGTTCTTTTACTCCACAAAAAAGCGGAATCGCGGAATTCCGCTTTTTTTTTATTTTTCTATTGAACGACGACCCCCCCCCCTAAAAATCCTGAAAAATTTCTCTTCATTTTTGCAATGACCACAAGAATGACCAAAATGATGCCGAAAAAAGCGGAATTCCGCGAATTCGCGGAAGAATCTCATGTATGAATTATATGCGAAACATTTTGCAGCAGAAACACTCTCCAACAAAGAAATAATTTTTCAAATCAGGCTCTTAGAAGCAGAGATATTGACAAATATAAGATATGCATTTACGACCCCTGGTGAGAAAACCATGCATTGTTTTAAGAAAGTTTTTCGATTGAGCGGTATCGGTCCATGAAAGAATTTTTTCAATTGAGTTTTCAGGAGATCAGATTGTACTGCAAATACATCAGACGCAGAAATTAACTCTTACGCCCCCTGGTGGCCAAACCTCTCTTTATCAAATTTTAAAAATTTCCTATCAATAGCTGTATCCGGTGCAGAAAGAATATTTCAAATTGGAGTTTTAGAAGCAGAGATATTGAGGAAAAGGCAATTTATCTTCACACTCCCTAGCAGAAAGTCTATGCATTACTTGAAAATTTTGAAATTATATGAGAAACATTTTACACGAAATGCTGTCTAACAAAAAAGAATTTTTTAAATCCGACTTTTAGAGGCAGAGATATTGACAGAAATAAGATAGATATCTATGCCCTCTGGTGGAGAAACCATGCATTATTTTAAGAAGAAAATATTCTCAAATGTTTATCGACTAGAGCGGTATCGGTCCACGAAAGAATTTTTTTAACCAGGGTTTTAGAATCTGAGATTTTGCTGTAAATACCAACGAAGCAGAAATTTCACACTTATGCCCCCTGGTGGCTAAACCATATTTTATAAAAAATTAGAAATTACAGCAGAAAAATTGTCCGTTAACAGCTGTATTTGGTGCTGGAAGAATTTTTCAGATCAGAGTTTTAAAAGCAGAGATATCGGGAAAAGAGCAATTTACCTTTACTCCCCCTAGCGGAAAGTCAATGAATTACTTGAAAATTTTGAAATTATGTTAGAAACATGTCACACCAGAAACTCTGTCTGACAACGAAGAAATTTTTCAAATCGGACCATTAGAAGCAGAAGTATTGACAAAAACAGGATATATATCTACACCCCCTGGCAGAAAAACCCGTACATTATTTTAAGAAGAAAACATTCCAAAAAAGTTGGTTACATGAGTAGAATCGAACCAAGGAAGAATTTCTTCAATCGAGATTTTAGAAGCTAAAATTTTGCTGCAAATTTTTGGTATAAAATGGTTTGACCTCGTGGTCAAACCATTTTATACCAAAAATTAGAAATTATATGCAAATCATGTGTCTGCTGAAAGAAAAAAATTCAAATCAGAGTTTTAGAAGCAGAGATATCTGGGGAAATGTAATTTACTTATACGCCCCTAGTGGAGAATCTGTGCGTAACTTGGAGAAGTTGCTATGCTTAAAATAATCTTTGACACGAATGGAATCAAAAAGTAAAAGAAATTTTAATTTGATATTTAGAAGCAAATATATGGAATCAAATGTGCTTTGAATTTGATATTATCTGCCTTTACGCCCTCTAGCGGCAAAATTTTGTATCGTAAAAGAAAAACGAAAAAAAGGATCATTCGCACATTGTAAGGCTTTATAATGAAAAGAATTTTTCAAATCGGACTATTAGTTGCAGAGATATCATGTCTACGGACAGACGGGCAAACCGATAACATAAGCACGATCTTTTTTTACAAAAGACGTGCTTAAGAAAGACTTAAAACTAAGAAATACCATCCACTATATTTTGCCACTGGACGTCCAAATTACTAAACCTCCCCCATGTCACATTTGGTCCGGTTGTCAGGTATCCCCCTCCCCCTTCCCCTGTGATTTTGGACATACTTTATGGACAGCCCCTTACAGACAGTTCAAGGTCAATGGCCTCCCATTCATTTTTTACCTACACCGGGTGTTTCGTTCGCCACAAGCCTGTAGTCTCATTATTTCATAGATACACCTTGCATATCACCAGAGCCATCTAATCCTTTGTCATTTCTAAAACTATTTTAAAAGATCAGTTAACAGATATTAGACTACACACATGCATATAAATATGTTAAACAGTATTTTACTTACAATCAGAACTACAGTGGCAGAATTTTTCACAAAAATTCTGTGCCATCACACAGGGACATGACTGATCACATGGATGTCCAGGATGGTCACATGGGGTGTAATTGTAGACATGGTTTGAAGAGGAATCTTTCTTCTGAATTTTGCGGCAATGTACTGACCATAACCTTTGTTTCTTTTTCTTTTTCCTTGGTGGTGTACTATCCATTGTACATTCCTCTGGATGATAATCTGCCAACTCTTTTTGTGCAAATGCATAAGTCTGTTAAAAAAAAAAAGGAAATAATTTGTTAGATTGCAGTAAATACAGCAGTAATTCTTTAAAGGAATTTGCTTACTTTGACAAAAATACAGGTAGCAAAATTCCTTACGTATTATAATGCGTTGTCTTCAGCTTACGAAGCTGCATGATTTCTAACATTGAGAGAAATGGGCATCAACACGTAACTAAAATAAAAGCTGTAAAGAAAACAGAAATTCACACTTAAGTTATGTAAAGGATAACGTCACATGAGAGCTTTTGAACTAGGTCCTTAATCTTCTTCAACCAGAATTTAGATGGAAATGACTGTTGTTTCCAGATCTTTGACATTCAGTTCCTGCAAATGGTTGCCAGATTCTTGAATGTTATTTTCATTATGCAAGAGAACTAAAATAGACCCACTTAATCTTCCAGGAGCAGTGTTAAAATTAGAAATAAATTTTCTACAGGCACAGCGGACCACTGGAATTTCCAAATCACTGGCCCGCCAAAATGTCCACTAGTCCATGAAAGAAAAACCTTACACATTTACAGAATATGTAAAAAATAATGTTTAATTTCATTCAAGATGTATATCACAAATTTACAGCAACAGAATATGTACATGCATGCATGCAAATAATATATAAATAAAACATAATGCACAGTAAGCAGTTGTATAAATTAGAAAACAACCAAATTAAAAAAAAAAAATGCTTTTCAGCAGAGTCAGTTTATACCAAAATGTGGTAGTCCACTCATTTTTACTGGTCCAGAAAAGGCACAAAAACTAATACGTTTAGTATACATATGGTATTTGTATCAAGAACAGCCCACTGAAGAGTAATATATAGTTAATTTCAAATTTAAGTTAGTAGTACAAACATTATGAAATATTTTGATTTGTACCTTGGTTTGCTACAACAAAACTATATTTTCATAAAACTGAAGTATAGTTTGCAATTTCAATATTCATTTGTTTGAGTAGTAAATATCTGAATTTCAAAAACAAAAAACCCCAAAAAACTGCCATGGCCAAACCTGGATATTTTGAAATCTGGTTCAGTTACTTATAAACCTGTAAATTCCAAAACAAACAAACAAAAAAATTGCTGGCCACTTGTGTCAGTAACATAAATATGTCACTGGCCCAATGGACTTTTTATTAGCCAATGGCCAGTGGACCACCATGTAATTTGAATGCTGAGGAGCCTATTCCATTCCAATAAAAATTTCTGGAAAAACTTTATACGTTGGAAGCTCTTATGGAAACATCAAAAATAGATTAAATGAACACCAAAAGGATGTAAAAATGTGGAATTCTAATACTGCTTTGGCCTCCTTCACTTTGGAAAATACTTTAGCTGAACCCTATTGGAAGAATTCTAAGTGAATTGCACCATTTTCAGTTTCATATGCACTTTTCTACTGTGAAAGCTAGGCAATTTATCTTTTTCCCAATAACTGTAACTTGGAATTTCCACCTATCATCCCCATGATCTAGAAATCAGTTCTCTTTCATAAAAAGTATAACATTAAATCTGGCAACCATTTGTAGGAATCGAATGACAAAAATCTACGAGGGGATCCTGAAAAGTTCTTGGCCTAACTCGACTTTCTGTAAGTGTAGCATTATTTTGTCACTGCAGCTCGAAAAAGTGTTCTTTTGTATTGTAAAGTGCCAATTTTCAGACAGATGGATTTTTTTCTTTTTTTTTTTTTTAGATGTGTCACATCCTGAACTGAATCATGTCAATGCAAAGGGTTGAATTTTTTTAATGTGGAACTCCGGGCTGTCATGAAATTTCTGTTTCTGCAGAAGAAAACTGCAAAGGAAATCTATGAGTATATGACACAAACATTAAGTGACAAGTGCCCTTCACATTCCACTGTGAAGAAATGGTGTGCCAACTTTCAGCATGGAGACTTAAGAGACCGATGGTGCAGCAAGATCTGGGAGGCCTTCAAGAATGACAACACCTGAAATTGTTGATCGTGTTTATGACTTGATTTTGTCAGATCGGCGAATCTTGGCTAAAACAATAGCTGAGACACTGGAGATATCCAGGGAATGTGTTGGGTTCATAATTCATGAGCACTTGGATATGCAGAAGATGTCAGCAAAGCGGGTGCCCAAATAGTAAATAGTAACACTGTACTAGTGATCCGATTTATTGGCGTAGGAAGTTCAAATCAGTTTTGCAGAATTTTGAGCAATCTGGTGATAATTTTTTGCAGCCACTTGTCACTGTTGATGAAACATGGTTACATCACTACGATCTAGAGATGAAACAACAGTGCAGTGGCAGCACTCAGGTTCTCCACGGCCAAAGAAATTCAAGACTCAAAGGTCTGCAGGAAAGGGCATGAAAATGTTTTTTTTTTTTTTTGGGGGGGGGATTTGGAAGGTGTTTTACTGACTATCTCCTGAAGGGCCAAACAATAAATGTTGAATACTATTCCAACTTGCTGTACCAATTAAAGGAGGCATTAAAGGAAACAAGGTGAGAAAACTGTGGAAAGGTGTTCTCTTTTTGCAGGACAGTGTGCCAGCTCACAAGGTTGGCAAGACAATGGATGTTTTGAAGGATCTGGGGTTTAGGTGCATAGATCATCCACCCTACTCACCACACCTTGCTCCATTGGACTATTTCCTGTTTCCAAACCTTAAAAAAAAGTTTGAAAGGAAAGCATTTTTTTAATGATTCAGAGGTGATATCAGCAGCAGAGCCGTATTTGAGTGATCCGACTTCAAAATTTTTTTGGAAGAAACTCCAGAAATGTTGTGCTAAGTGTGTTGAACTTTGGGGTGAATATGTGAAATAGTCTGTAAATTTCATGGTTCTAGCCCATTTCCTTCCTGGTGAGGCTGAGAACTTATTAGCATCCCCTCGTAGAAACAACATAGTCATTTCCATCCAAACTCTGGTTGAACTGAAGAAGACTAAAGATGTAGTCTGAAACCTCCCACATGACATTATCCTTTTTATGTAACTTAAGCATGAATATCTATTTTCTTTACATATTTTATGGATTCTACTACACAACAGAAATGTTTGACTCAAACTAATTATGGCTAAAGGGGAAACTTTACAAGCAGGGTCCATCTGAGAAGGTGTTTTACATTTGTTGTTCAGTTCATCAATGTCCTTGATCGACTTCTCATAAGCTTTAGTGAGAATGATTACATTGCTTCAGAAGATTAAAGAATATAATTACAATGAATAGGCAATAAAATATAGACTGTCAAATATAAAAAAAAAAAACTATGCCCTCTGGGAAAAGCATTAATGTAATGAATCATGATCGAATACATCTTCAATGCCTAACACACATGAAAAAAAAAACGGAATGTCAATCAAATGCTGAAGATCAGCATTAAAGATGTTTAAAGGAACTGCTAATAGGTTGCAATTTGCAATGCCACAAAGACAATGATTATGATGAACTGGGTTGGATCTTCAGGGTTCAAACTGATATTTGGAATTATATTTAAGTAGTTTTCCAGGAGTCCGAAACCTATTTTTCCAGAAGACAACGATGACATCAGAACTTTCTGAAGTTTAATATCTCTTAAAATGCATGGTTTCCCACTGCTAAATCACTTCTTGCTACATCAACACACAAAAACAGCAAGCAAGCATTTTTCCTTTTGTCCACAAAATACTTTAAGCTCAAAATCAGAACTTCATTTCTCCATCATGGGTCTTTTGTTCCCTGTAAAGTCACTTTCTCTGCAGTCTATCCATGATGGAATATAAAGGGGAAACTTTGCAAGCAGGGTACATATGCAGTGTGAGCATGCAGTAGTGTTTTTGAACATTAATTTTGCTTTAAACAAAAGACAGAAAGACTTGTTCTTTCCTCTGATACAGAAAGAAGTGACCATGGAGTGAGAGAAAATGTATTTTAAGCAAAATTAAATAACAAAAATTCATGCTGCATCGTTCACTGTTCTGTGAAAACAATTTTACAGGTCACGGAAATGGCTCAGATTCCATCATGGATAGATTTAGTAGCGATTTTGATAATTTGGCTTAAAATATGGAAAGGGGGGGGGATGCCTGATTTACTGATTGCTTTGAAGAAAGAAAAGCCTGCATTTCATTAGAAACTATTCTTTCTCTGTACTTTTAGGGTGGATAACTCAGCATTTTTTGAAATAAAGTATGTTGCAGATGAAATGATGGATTTTTTTAAACTCATGCAGTCGGCAGGTAATTTAGAAATTAACATGTTGTGACTTGCAATATGTAAATTTCAAGCATCAAGGCTACTGCCCATAAAGCACTCATCATTTTGTCAGTGGCATCAGTTCTAAGAGGATTGTGTGACAGTGAAGAGGATGATAGACCAGAACCAAATTCTAGTCATTTTCTTATATGAGTTTAAACTTGGACAGCATGTATCAGAGGCAGTTTACAATATCAATACAGCATTTAGGGAAAGCACCATTTGCTGAATCAGAGTTCCCACTCTTTTTCTTGTACAAAAAAATAAGCACTTTTTAAGGACTTTTATGTGCACACACACACACACATATCACCAAGCTATTCTTCGAGATTCAGAGGTTAGCTCCAAAAAGAAATACAAACCACCAGATATTTTTACTTACTGTTGTCGTATCAAACTTCTCCATTTACAGCGATTTTTACATTCAACTCGGGCTTCACTGATATCCATTACACGCTGTACACAAGATCTTTTATACTTCATACTCATAATCTCTTTCTCATGCACACACTCCTGAATCTGATCCACCCATGTCTTCCTTCACCTTCCTCTGCCTTTCCTTCCTGCCACTTTGGATAAAAAGATTTTCTTAGTAAGCATCGCATCACTCAATTCTATCAACATGGTCAAACCACCGAAACATATTAGTCTCCACCTTGCTAACGACATTTTGCTTCACATCACACAACTGCAACATATCTTCATTCCTCACACAATCAGACCGTGTCTTGCCACAAACCCCCCGTAAGTAATGCTTTTCCAGCACACAAACGACTTCAATGTTTCTTCTGTAGTACCCAGGTTTCACTACCATACATCAGAGTAGGAACAATTACACTTTCATACACAGCCATGTGGGACTCTCTTGAGAACCCATCATTCCTGTGAAAACCTCCCAGAACAGCTATGACTTTCAATGAAGAATTCACTCGCCTACTAATTTCACCATCCAATTTGTTCTCTCTGTCAAACATGCTTCCTAAATACACAAACTCACTCACCTGGTCAATCACTGTGCCATTTATACTTACATTACATTCAGTGCTACCAGTTCCTCTCTCAAAGACCATAACTTTGGTTTTTCCCTTATTTATACTCAGTTTGAATTTCATGCAAACTTTGTACATCCAAGACAACATACTCTGCAACTCACTTTTGCTCTCTGCCAACAGGACAGTGTCATCAGCAAACAGCAATCTGCAAACATGGATATCACCAAGACATAAACCACTATTATCTATTTTGGCACCACGCATGCACGCATCCATAAATATATTAAACAGCCATGGTGACATTACATAACCCTGTCTGACTCCTGCACCAATAGAGAACCATTTTGATAAAACATCATTCACTCGTACATAAGCCACTCTACCAGCATACATGGCTTTTACACTATTATTTCACTACCTACATTCACTCTACCAGCATACATGGCTTTTACACTATTAAGTAGATTCTCAGCAACACCATATTCATCCAATACCTTCCACAAAAACTGTCCTATTTACTTGGTTGTAAGCTTTCTCTAAATGTATAAAGGCAGCAAAAAATTTCTTACCAACAGCCAGATACTTTTCAATCATCATGCATAATGCAAAAATTTGGTTATTGCAGCCATTACCAGGCATAAAACCACTCTGAACATACTACACTTTCTTTGATGTAAAACCCTGTACTTTTTCAATAACAACCTTAACAAACACTTTCCCTGGCACACTCAGTAGGCTAATACCACGATAGTTCTTGCATTCAGTGTGATCATCTTTTCCCTTATACTAGTGCAAGAGAACAATAATAACATCCTTCCAATCCCGAGGGACCACTCCTAACTCCCAGCACAACTGGCAAATTTCAGTTAACCAGTCAATTACAGAGTCACCACCATATTTCAACATCTCGGCAGTTATGCCATCAACTCCCGGAGCCTTACCATTCTGAAGAGATTTTAGAGCTTTACACACTTCTCTTGAGATCCCTCCTGTGTTTCCATCCCTCACTATGCCATCATCTGCATCTGTCTCAGAATCATCTTTGCTTTCCTGATCTAATACCTCACAGAAGTATTCACCCCATCTTTCACTTAACTCATTGGTCTACCATATCATTTCCCCAACCCTATTCTTCACACAACTTACAACTTTGTTTCCCCTATTTTTTCTGAGTTTCATGTACTTCCAGAAAGTCTTTCTAACTTTCCAAAAAGCCAATTCATGCCTTTCCACCTTCTCCTTCCTAACTTTTGCCTTACTCTGGCAAACCAGCTTAGCAGCTTCACGCTTCTTACAGTGATATTCATCCACAGAAACTCTACCTTGCAACATCCCCAAATAGGCTTCCTTCTTTCTCTTTACTGCCTTTTCAATCTCACTATTCCACCAAGCATCACCCCTATTGTTACCCACTATTGTGGTGCCACAGACCTCTTTAGCAGCAGTGACAATACAGTTCTTAAAACATTACCACTTCTTTTCTACATCCCTCTCACAAGACTTCAGCTCCTTCAGTTGTTCTCTGAGTAAGTCAGAATAATGCTGATGATCTTCAAGGATCCTTTCAACCTTTATTCTTTCTCTCCTGGGTCTCTTCCTATTCCTTTTCCTCCAACCAACATTCAGTTTGACTCGTGACACTACCAAGTAATGATCAGGACCAACATCCGCACCTCTCATCACACAGGTGTCAACAACTAAGTGTTTCAGATGCTGATCGTAGACAACAAAATCTATCACGCTCTTCTGGCCAAGAGTATGATTTTCCCAAGTATATGTGTGGATATACTTGTGGTTGAAAAATGTATTAGATACACAAACCATTCTCAGTGCAGAGTTCAATTAATCTTTCACCATTGTCATTCACACTAAGGATCACTGAACTTACCCAGAACATTGTCAGAAATTGCATTCTGCATGCCTACTCTAGCATTAAAATCCCCTGCTATTATAACTTTTTCTTTAGCACCAAACTGGCTCAAAACAGCTTTTAGCTCATTCCAGGAATGTTCCTTCTTATCAGAAGGTTCCGAGTCACAAGGAGCGTAACACTACAACAATTACAATTCTCTGAAGTTTCACTTTCAAACGAATCCAGAGAATTCTCTCACTTATGCAACTATAGTAAATCAAGTTGTTCTTCATCTTTCCACTTAAAATCACACCTACACCAGCCTGTCCTCTCACATTATCCAATACTCCAGACCACACACTCACTGTGCCATTCACTTCTATCCCAATTTCCTTCTTTTTGGCTTCACTTACACACAGCACATCCAATCTATACTTATTCATCTCCTCAATCACCTCACTCATCTTGCCATTTATACCTCTAGTATTCCATACACCAATCTTACATTCACTCAGCCGAGATCTCTTTCTCGTATGCCGTTTAGAACGTCCAGGTCGATTCCACGGTGAACCATTCTTCTCAAGTGTGGTAGGTCCACCATATCCCACACTTGAGTCCGGTTATTGATTTCTTTTTGTCTTTTTAATCAGGTAAGTACATCAGTGTGAGGGATTAGCCCACAGCTGATGGTTCCAGTTGGTCTTTCAACCTAAGGATTCTGGAACAAAACCCAGTGAGTTGGGATATTTTTGCCAATGTCACACAGATCTAGCTGGCACCTTTCCAAGATTCACAGAGGCCCTGAATTTTATGCACCCTCCCAAATATTTTAAGGACCTCACCAACTGCATACACAACAATGGCATGTGTAGAAATATACTTTTGCACACAACTTAATTATACAAATTAAAGTATGCTGATGAAGTTTGTAATATTTCTCCATATAATTTAAGCTTCTGAATGTAATAAACTAAACTTTATGCAATTTAAGACAGTTCTCTTGGTCAAGTTAGTTTTCCTATCTGAGAGAATAATCACATTTACAGTAAGAAGGGTGTAAATCACAAAACTGTAGATAAAGCCACGAGTTCAACATTTGAATTTTGCACATAATCATCTGAAGCAAAATTAAAGTCAAAATCACATGTTCAAGATTTCAATTTTGGGCTTCATCTTCTCATGGTACAACTAAATAATTTTTATTTGCATATGCAAAAAGGGTAAATACGAGTGCAAAATATCAGTACCAAGAAATGGGTGATGGGGCTGGTTGTGTGCGATCTGCTGGATGTTTTTAATTTAGCCCATAGTTCTTCACTTTTTTCAGCAAATTACTAAAGTCACAATGTCCCTTGCTTTCACGTGGGCTTAAACCTGTCACATGATGTCATTAACATAAGCAACCAGCAGCAGAAGTTCTATGCATTACATCATAACTTCTGAATTTTGTGCGGTTAGCTACGAAAAATAAGTACTTTTTAAGGACTTTTCCTTATTTTTGGCAAAAAATAAGGACTTCTAAGCACCCTGATAAAAAAATAAGCACTTTTTAAAGACCTTTCAGAATTTATAAGGACTGTGGGAACCCTGTGAATGCAAGACACATTTGGTTTGCTTAATTCCAGTCTGGCAACATGAATCTTGAAAATGAACCATGCAGTGCACCAGAAGGAGCTATCGATGATACTGAGTTGGAAGTCTTGAGTGAATCCCATCCAAGTCAAACCATCAAACCTACCCACAGAAACTATTTTGAAAGAAATGCAGGGTGACTAATAGTAATCTTACTGATTTCTGCAACAGTCAAAAGCTGACTATGTTAGTCATGCAAACTCTGAACTATAGATTTTCCCTGCAACATTAAGCAACATATAAGTTACATTTATTAAGGAAATACAATGTTACTCACAGGTATTTTATTTTCCAAGTTGACCAAGGTTTTGCTGGGCTCTGACTCAGCTTTATCAGGATGAGCAAAACCTTAGTCGACTCGAAAAATAATATATTTGTAAGTAACATTGTATTTCCTTTATACATATAATCCTTACAAAGATTGTAGTATCCAATTTGTGCACAATATGAGTTGTTGGCCAGCATGCTTTGGTAGTTTCTAAGCACTACACACTAGTGAGGGATCATTCACGAACAATTTGTTCACAACGAATGACTCTTCACCACGAATGGTGAAACTTTGCTCTAACCTCTGTGAATGATCATTCAATCAGCCATTACTGTGACACAATGATGTTGCAGCATGTTAAACTTAATTCTGCACAAATACCTAATAAGAAAAGTAATGTCAAGAACTAACAAGCATCAATCGTCATGAGTGAGCAATCAGTAATCAGCTAGGAAATAATGGTGAAATTTAGGAATCAAAATGATACATGAATGCCATTCATTTGAACTGTGTGTCCAAATCATTTGTCACAAGCTAGCTCATGGCAAATCATTCATCTTTAACAGTGAAAGCTTACACTCTTTTAGGTCATTTACCAAAAAGAGCTGTGAATGATATTCATTCTGCCATTAGTGTGACACTCACAGAAGTGGCAGCAGGCTAAATTTATTCTGCCTCCATGGGTTCAGAAACAAATTCCTAATAAGAAAAGTAATGTAGAGAATTAATATGCCAACTGTTATATGAGAGAGTAATCATAAGTCAGCTAGGAAATAATGGTGAAACTTAAGAATGGGAATATAAATGGTGACAATACACGATTCGTTTGAATTGGGTGCCCAAATTATTCATCACAACATAGCTTGTGGTGAATCTTCACAACACGTGGAGGAAGAGAAGAACATTGAGTGGCACCTGACTTATTTCACACACTATCTCTGATGTTCAGCACATAGGTCTCTTAGTTTTGAGCATAAATAACTATTCTGCAGTGTGACGAAATCAAGAGGGGAAATCAGTACAAAAAAAAATTAAATAAATAAATGCCTGTTACAAAAGCAGAATTACTTCCAACTTAATTTTCTTTTGTTCTTTACACCCATCCTGAGAAATGAATATACAGAGAAGGTGGGAGCAGTTAATTATTCCACAACCAAATTCTTGTTTCTTACAGAAATTCTACAAGTAACAAATATCGTTTATACACTAATTATCACTGTTATTCCCTTACCTGTGCACATGATTTTCCCCGAATCATCTGGGAAATAGCACAATAATTACCACAGAAAACTCTCCAAAGAACTCTGAATAAAGACTGCTCAGCCCCACTCCATGTAGTTTCCAAGTCAGCAAGATTTATTTGTCTTGGATTGTTATGGTCCAATACATTGTATTTAGCTGGTCAGGAGAAAAGAAAAGCATTCCATTTATTATGTCAGCAATTACTTGAAATAAAAATTGCATACTAACGCTACGAAGAAACTAAAATGTTTTTAAATCACTACAAACTGAGTACATATAACAAAAAAACTTAAAGTTACAATTTTTGAGTGAGGAACTGCAAGTACAGAATGCAAGATCTGCCTAAATGGTAGAGAGTTAGAGCAAGTGAATGAGTTTGTACAATTAGAGAGCATGTTTGACAGAGAAACCAAATTAGTTGGTGAAATTAGAAGGCAAGTGAATTTGACTTTGAATGTCATAGCTGCTTAAGGAGAATATCGCAGGGCTGATGGGTACCCGAAAAAGGTTCCAAATGGCTGTATATGAAAGAGCTATTGCTCCTACTGTGGTGTACAGCAGGGAGACTTGGGTACCGAAGAAGAGACATAGGAGACGCTCGTGTGCTGACAAGATGCATTAATTAGAGGACTTGTTGTAATCTTGTGCAGAATGAAGATGTTTTGAAGATATGAAAAGTGAAGCAAAATGTTGTCAGTATGGTGGAGACAAATATTCACAGGTCATTTGTGTATGTTGAAAGAATGAGTGATGTGGTGCTAAGAGAATTCATTCAGTCCAGTTGGCAGGAAGAAACGGTATTCAAACGAAAAAGATGAGTATTTACGCCAAAAATCGGATTGTCATCTTCAAAATTTGTATTATTTGGCATAATCCTGTATTTCTTTCATGACAAAAGGTCTTGTTTACGCTTTTCAACCGTAGGTTGAAGAAGCGTATATGCTCCAGCTTTGTCCGTCCGTCTGCACGATAACTCACGAGAAAATGGTTCGATTTCGACGAAATTTTAGTATGTGGTAGGGTACCACCTGGGGACGAACCCTATTGAAAATGGGCGAAGCAGGGTCAAAGGTCAGGACATAGGAGCAGGATCCATTCCATTGCTCTTATGCGTCATAACTTGCGTAAAAATTGTTCGATTTCGATGAAATTTTAGTATGTGGTAGGGAACCACCTGGGGACGATCCCTATTGAAATTGGGTCAAAGGTCAGGACATAGGAGCTGGATCCATTTCATTGCCTTTATGCATCATAACTTGCGTAAAAATGGTTCGATTTCGATGAAATTCTAGTATGTGATAGGGAACCACCTGGGGGCAAACCCCTTGAAAATGGGTGAAATAGGGTCAATGGTCAGGACATAGGAGCTGGATCCATTCCATTGCCTTTATGCGTCATAACTTGCGTAAAAATGGTTCGATATCGATGACATTTTAGTATGTGGTAGGGAACCACATGGGGACGAACCCTATTGAAAATGGGCAAAATGGGGTCAAAGTTCAGGACATAAAAGCAGGATCCATTCCATTGCCTTTATGCGTCATAACATGCGTAAATATGGTTCGATTTCGATGAAATTTTAGTATGTGGTAGGGAGCCACTGGGGACGAACCCTATTGAAAATAGACGAAATGGGGTCAAAGGTCAGGCAGGGCATAAGAGCGGGATATATTCCATTGCCCTTATGCGTCATAACTTGCATAAAAATGGTTCGATTTCGATGAAATTTTAGTATGTGGTAGGGAGCCACTGGGGACGAACCCTATTGAAAATGGGCGAAATGGGGTCAAAGGTCAGGACACTGGAGTGGGATCCATTCCATTGCCCTTATGCATCATAACTTACCTAAAATGCTTGGATTGCGACAAAACTTTATCATGTTGTTCCGGAGGTATAGTGAACCGGTTCTGTTGAATATCATCAAAATGGGGTCAAAGGTCAGGACACAGGAGCGAGATTTATTCCACAGCCATTATCCACATAACTTGAGTAATAATTTCTGCTATGTTGGAAAGCGTATCATAATCAATGCATTGCATGATTTTACTAACTTGTGTGAGATATGTGCTGGATGTCAGTGAAGCTTGAGTTGTGTGCCAAGAACACTGTATATGGGAACCTTGGATACATCAACAGTTAGTAAAATCTAACAGTATCAATAACTTTATATGATTTGGCACATAATCTTGCTTTGAGGAGCTAAACCTCTGAACCTCAGAAAACAGGTTAGTGGTATATGTATATGAACATATGTGCAAACTTTCAGCAGATGTAAATATATCCACAAAACTGGTTGCTTACTGAGTTTTTCAGTGCAGATGTCAATGGCCAAAATATGTGAGATAGATGTAATTATATTTGTGTAATTCCATTCATAATCAGTACCTCTTCCAATCTGCAGAAACAGAAGTAGTGCTCTGGTGGTTAGTTAGTAGTTCATGGTCAGCTGCTGGAGTGGATCCACCTGCAAGCCCTGTCCACCAGCTCAGATTTGGTGGAGTGTTTAGAATGGATACTGAATCATCATTGTTTTCCTACAATAATCTTGCCAAATACTGATTTCACAAGATGTAACAGGTCCATCATTTGGTTTCATGCCATGTCTTCCTGCAGCACAGTGAAGAAAATCTCTGTTAAAAAGAAAGACTACACAGCAAGGTCTTTACACCCAGGGCTTTAAAAGAGAGAAGGGCTGGTCTGTCGCTTTGTGAAACCGAATGCCGACGCGGTCCTCATGAGAGAAGTTGGGGGCCAGTTGTGACGTCCTGTGCAGCTGTGCTGTCAATGTGAGTTTTCTAGATTGTGCTTTATTTCATCAAACTAGATTTTTTATCGTTTGCGATATATTTATCAGTGTACGTGTAAAAAAAATTGTGTGAATATTTAATAGTGTATCTACGGTATGCATGTACATAAATAGTTAGTTTAGCTGCATAAATCGGAAAGCGACGCCTTTTTGTTTTCTTAATAAATATTTTCGTGTGTTGGTGCAACGTGTCAGAATAAATGCAGGTACCAGAAAGGAAAAATATTGCATTGTGTGCTTTTTCTTGAAATAAATCAGTGCTGGTTAATGGATAAATAAAGAAGTGTCGAAGACTGGGCTCTGTTAATGTTAACTACGCCAGAATTCGTAGCAAGCATTTCAGAGTTGTGGTTATGAAGATAATATGAAAAATCAAATCGTTTACTTGGATTGCCTTTGCGAAAGATACTTAAATCTGACGCTGTGTCTAGCATAAATGTACCTTCTTTAACTTCTGAAGAAATAACGCAGAGAACCCAGAAACACAGGGGGAAAAAAACATGTTAAAAATGCTTTGGAACAATTAAGTGAATTAAGCCCGAAGAAAATTAATCTGGATACTAAAGGTGAAACGAACACTGGAGTACGAAATGGGGAATCAGTGGCAATGTACAGACAACAGAATGCCGTAACTGAATTGTTTACAAATCTGTAATGATATTTTAATGAAAAAGAAATTCAGTACTTGAGAAAGATCTCCAAACCAAAAGGCAGGAAAAATTAGATATTGCCAACTTTTTGTTCAAGGATCGAAAAGATGGGCCACTTTTAGGAGATCTCTTAATTAATTTCTGAAATTCAGCAATTAAAAAGCAAGATGAAAATATAAGTACTTTAGAAAAGAAAAACAAATTAAAAACTTTGAAGAAATGTGCCAACTGCGTTTTCACAAAGACTCAGTTCGATATGCGCAATACTGTAATGTTGGAAACATATGTTTAAAGAATATCTTGTTTCTTTTAAATTACGATGATGACAGAGTGTTTAGTTTCTTCTCCTCATTCCCCTTACTCCAGGTTTATGTAATTTTTTTGCCTTTTTGCACTGATTAGTTCGCAGTTCCCGTGCAACAGTGGCTTCAGAGAACCCACTACCATGCTACTGGTGCGGCATGGCTACGTCATCACCTCCAACTTCCGGCTACAGGGGAGCTAGCTCTAAGGACCAGCCCTTCTCTTCTATAGCCCTGCATTAAACCAGCTTGGTGACTGGTCTGGGATTTAGGCAAATATATTCACGTGACTTTGTACTACACTTATACGAAGGTGTATAGCAGACACCGCAAGGTGAAAGGCACTGGGACTGAAGACTCACAAATGGTCTCTTTGAAAGCATCTAGTAACACTGTCATTGTAATTAGCCTTTCCTCTATTTTAGAGATTAATGGAGAGTGACATTTGCTTTCCCCCACTAATTTATTGCTCAAAGACAACATTAATTTTCAAATCATGAATCTGTTTACACAAAAAGCTCTCACAAAATTATTAGATAAGTATGAAGTGATCAGGATAAGATGTATAAATATATTTTCCTTTCCAATTGAAGACTTCACTTACTTCTTTGCTGTCTCCTCTAATTTTTTTATTTTCTTGCAGATCAGATGGTTACATGAAGCATTGATAACAGGCCTTGATAGTCACCTAAAGGCCAGAAAAGTCTGAAAGAAAATAAAAACTCAAAGGAGACACCTGACCTCCCAATTTTCAAGAATTGAAATCCATAAAAAATATTCAATGAACATTTCATTGATATATTCATGTGACTGATGTACTGAACATATGTATCGAACATATCGATTAAAAATCAATTTATTATGTAAATGATGTGTCGATTTCATGATTAAGATATTTGGCACTATACAGCAATTAAAAGTCAATCGATACATAATTCTCATTAGTACACTATCATTTGGCTACGTAAGCAAATAAAAATTACATTTGTAATTGCATAATTATCACAATATTAAATATTGTAGTAACTTTTTACTTTAACTTTCCTGAGATTTCAAACTTACATTTTTGTACCAACATGTCTAAGAAACTCAATTAAGTTTTATACAAGGCTGGCATTTTTCATTACTCTTTCCTTCTTTCTCTTGTTTAGCACTTAATGCCAATCCTAATCCTACGGTGTTTTTACCAAGTCTTCACCAATCGGCTGTGAGCAGAGAGGTATAGAGAAGCAAATGTAGGTAAAAATGTGATTTTTTACACAGATATTAGGACAGGGGTGTTTGTGAGACCAGATAAAATCCATTGAAAATCTTGCGGGCTTACTAGGATTTTATGACTTTTAATTCAATGAGTATTTTAAAACCAATTATTATACCTTTTATTATAATAACCCAATTGTATTATAATAATTCAAAAATGTATTTACATTTACCTTCTTTTAGCAATATTTAACAATTTTAAACATTTAAATCACAGAATATATTATGAAGAAAAATACAATAAACCACAGACTTAAAACACCTGAATTATTAAAAAAAAAAAAAGCATCCAGTTTCTTTTGTTTCCTTGGAATAAGCTCTGAATCTGCCTTTCTTTTGTATTGAATTTCACAATAACTGTTGGAATGGGAAAGGTTCTTTTTTCCTTCTTCACATACAGAACTGGAAGGTTCCTCAACACACAGGGATTTGGAATATCCCTGTTCACATATGGAACAACAAATTTCTTTTTGACATGAACTGGAAGGGATTTCATGAGTTCCTATATTTGAAATAAGCACATCAGAACTAGATTTTTCAGCATTTAAGTCTTCCTGAAATGCTCTCCAACTTCTATTGATATTTACAAGTAAATCCTTACTAATTGGATCAGTCACAAGATTTTTCAAGCCATATTTTTGGCAAGTTGTTTCTTTGGAAGACATTAAGTCATATTTAACAGTTTGCACTGCATCCAATGAATCAATTTTAAGAGATGTTCTACTGTCAGTCAGAATATCATCCATTAAGTTGAAAGCACTTTCAACTAGTGAGCCGTGGAAGCAGGTAAGGTATGCCTTGGCTAATTTTCCTAATATAGGATACTTTTTTTCATTTGTAACTTCATCTTTTAAGTAAAAAAATTTAGACCAATATTTGTCTATCGCACATTTAATTTTTTTGTTTATTGGTATCACAACAGTAGAGCATTTCATCAGTAATATCAATGTCAGTTTGGTATAATCTTAATTCTGCACACAGTTGTGGTTTTTCAGCCTCAGAAAATATATGAGAAAGATAAAAAGATAATTTTTCAAATGCTAACATAGTACTAGTTTTACCTCTTAGCTCTGGGTCCAATGCTGTAAAACTAATAAGAAACAAATTTCCAACAGGTAATTTTTGTAGCATATACTGTGCTGTGTTAGTGTAGGCTTTGACCAACGAGGTTTTGAATTCTTTTGCTATCACATGGTCTTTTGATAATTTTTTCATAATGGTGTAAGCTTCTGATCCAATATACAGCAACTTGCTGGGTAAGTGGAAATTAGAGTTACTAACATCAAGCTTTAACAAATCCTTGTAAGACATGCACTTTGAAATAACTTATGGCTTTAAATAAAAAAGTAACAAATTTTAACATCAATTTATAAATGCTGATATGTAACATATGAAGCATTGGTTTTTTGGTTTCAAATAATTTTATGTACATATCAAATTCTGGTAGCACTGCTGTATATAATGCTATTTGCAATAAAGTTTTTTTCTGCAAAACAAATAATCCGTTGACTATTCCTTTTTTCTGAGCTACAGCATCCTTTGTAAGTTTTGGGGAATGTAAAGAGGAATGTACTCCATCTACAAGCTCTTTTTGAGAAGATGAAATATTTTTATTATCATACATAGCTTCAACATAACAAAAATAACACTCTTTATCTTTTTTATCCACATAACAAAAATAAAATACTATAACAGCATCCCACAACTCTTTAATTCTATTTAAGACAGTTAAAATATACACCCACCTGTGATCTGGCCTCTTCAAGGGCTTCAGTTTTTTCATTCCAAGCACTGCACATATTTTGAAAAAATTATCCCTTTTGCTACAGCTTTTCATGTCAAAATAAATATCATAAAAAAAATCTTCCAAGTAACTTTTGAAAAACGATGAAAATTTGTTAGCACAGTTATTTGCTATGTGACAAGTGTCACCATCAATATCTAATAAGTGAGGTGCTTTATTTCTTCTTATTTTAGTTTCAACACCACTTTTTTCCCACGCATAGTCTTACAGGAATCCATTAAAATACTAGTTAAATACAAATTTTGAAGATGACAATCCGATTTTTGGCGTAAATGTGACAAGGATGGTAAGTAAGATAATATCCGAAAACTTGAAAATTTTCATCGTCCTGGAGCGGGACTCAAACCCGCGTCTCCCAGAAAACGCCGGGGTATGCTAACCACTACACCACCCAGAACGACCAAGTTTCAAGTTTCCGATCAATTTGAATATAACCATCACAGGATTCGCTAGTCGAAGCAACCGGCATTCATGTTTAGCGAATCTGGAGGTTAAGAATCTTATTCCGTGTTTGCCCGGAGAAGCAAATAAATCATGAAAGAAATACGGGATTACGCCATATAATACAAATTTTGAAGATGACAATCCGATTTTTGGCGTAAATGTGACAAGGATGGTAAGTCAGATAATATCCGAAAACTTGAAAAATCCGTATGACGGTTATATTCAAATTGATCGGAAACTTGAAACTTAGTCGTTCTGGGTGGTGTAGTGGTTAGCATACCCAAGCGTTTTCTGGGAGACACAGGTTCGAGTCCCGCTCCAGGACGATGAAAATTTTCAAGTTTTCGGATATTATCTGACTTACCATCCTTGTCACATTTACGCCAAAAATCGGATTGTCATCTTCAAAATTTGTATTATATGGCGTAATCCCGTATTTCTTTCATACTAGTTAAATGTTTCCATGGAATCTGATTTTCTTCAATGGTACTGACAATTGCTGTATAAACAGCTTGCGCATTGCAAGATTCCAGTTTTAAAGAAGCAAGATGATGAACCACAACCTCACTGTGATCGTCATCATAAAACTGCACTAGCATTGCAAGTATGCTCTCTTGTGCATTGCTAGTACTTTCATCCACATTTAAAGAAAACATTGTGGTTCTTAAAGTTCTAATTATATTTTCTTTAACTGTTCTGCCAGTTCTGTATTTTAACTTGTAACATACGGTAGTTCTGTTCATGGACAGAGATTTCAGCGCAGTTTGGTCCCGGCTTAATTCTTGACACAGCTCAATCAAATTTGGCGCCAAACTAAAAGAAAGAGAATTTTCAGCGATGAATGATGATACTAATGCTTCTTGATGAGCTTTTCTTGTCATTATATCAAGTGGTCGATTATCGCTCTCCTCCAGATCATCCGTATTCTTCGCACTTGCATAATGACTCAGGGTCATTGAACTTTTAACACATTTTGAACTTTTAATATGTGTCATAATTTTTGCATGGTTCATTAAGGCTTTATAACCTTCTCCACCATATTTCAGTAATGAGTTGCGAAACACACAATAAGCTTGTCCTGCACTATCTATTTTCTTGCACCACGTGCTGACGGTATCGTCATTACTATCCGTGCGTTCAAGCCAATCCCATCGAAAAGCATTCTGGACAGATTCTTCTAATTTGGTTATATCACTGCTAATATCAAGAAATTTCATACTGAAATTCTCTAAGCCGCTACTTGATTATCAGCGCTGAACAGAAAGGAGACAAATTCACTTCTCGCACTAGCATCTGAACTCTCAACACAGGTCCCTATGGGAGTTTTACTGCGCATACTCACAGACTTCTTCTCACCCACCACAACCGGAAAACACGTGACGCGAAGGCACGAATCTAGCAATTCATGCTCTGCAGACATATGACTTATAGGTTCTCGCATTCAAACCCTACTACAATAGACTTTGGTGATCCGGGATAGAGCAAAAAAAAAAAAAAAACCCCACTGCTCTGCCCTTTAGGCCCGCTTATTTCACCTTTAGCGAATGGGAAGATCGTTTAAATCAGAGGAGCAAATGCCGCCGTCAATGGCAGAGGGGGCGGTACCAGGAATGTCACACAAAGCGCATCGAATAAACAACCCAGATGGCTCCATCAACGGCGAAAGGGGGTGTGGTCTTTCTCCCCTTGGCACTGTTTATAACGGCTTTTCCCTTTCATCTGTGGCCGGCTTTCGGAGGAGAAAAGGGGTGCATGTGCTAAGCCGCCAAGCATTCTCCCCTGCCCCCTTTGCGCACAAGGAGCCGAACGCTGGTCACCTGGTAATGTTTCATCCATGAATGGCATGCTTTTCTAAATCCCCGGAATTTCAGGGGTGCCTTTTTCGAATTCCCTGGAGCACAAACAGGCCTGTTAGGATCATCATCATCATCATCATTGTCAACCATTATCAATCCACTGCTGGACGAAGGTCTCCCCAAGTTTCCTCCACAACGGTCTGTCTTGTGCCAGTCTCCTCCATGTCACCCCTGCATACTTTCGAATTTCATCCACCCATCTCCCATGTGGTCTTCTTCTGGGTCTTTTCCTGTCCCTTGGAATCCAATCTAAAATTTCGGCTGTCCATCGATGATCTGTCCTTCTGGCAGTATGTCCAGCCCATTGCCATTTCAGGGATTTAACTCTGATCATGATGTCTTCCACTCTTGTCATTTTTCGGATCCACGAGTTCCTCTTCTTATCCCTCCTGGTTACACCAAGCATGCACCTCTCCATGCTTCTTTGAGTTGTCTGCAGCCTTTGTATGTCTCTTTTAGTTAAGGTCCACGTCTCTGCACCATACGTAAGCACTGGAAGGATGCATTGATCAAACACTTTTCTTTTAAGACATAATGGCATATTGCTCTTGAAAATTATGCTGTTTCTTCCAAAAGCTCTCCAGGCAAGTTTTGTACGCCGATTAATTTCTTCATCAATGTGACCCTCACTTGATATCTGCTGTCCAAGATAAACGTACGTGTCTGTTATCTCCAGCTTTTCTCCATCAATCGATAAATCTTCATTTCTTGTAAAAGCATTGAACATCACTTTTGTCTTCTGAAAGTTCATTTTTAATCCCACTTCTTTACTCTTGTCAGCAAGTTCCTGGATCATACTCTGCAGCTCTGATGGGGTAGTTGCAAAAATGACTACGTCATCAGCAAAGCGAAGGTGGGTTAGATAATCTCCATTAATCTTTATTCCCTTGTTTTCCCAGCTCAGCGACTGAAAAACACCCTCCAATGTGGCATTAAAGAGCTTCGGAGATATGGTGTCCCCTTGTCTCACTCCCTTTCCAATTTTTACGTGTGTTGTATTTTCAAACAGCCTAATCTTTGCACTTGCATTTTCATAGATGTTATTAATAATATTAATGTATGCATCTTCAATACCGCAGGTTTTCAGAGCCATTGTAACTGCTGATGGTTTCACCGAATCAAAGGCTTTTTCATAATCGATAAAAGCCATGCACAATGGAAGTTCATATTCCCTCGCTCTTTCAATTAGTTCTCTCAGCACGTGGATATGATCTATTGTGCTGTAGCCACTCCTGAATCCAGCTTGTTCTCTCGGTTGAGCCATGTCCAGTGTTACCTTCAAGCGGTGTGAAAGAACTTTAGTGAAGATTTTATAAACTACTGATAGGAGGCTGATAGGTCTGTAGTTTCCGAGATCCTCAATGTCACCTTTCTTATGTAGCAGGATCATTGTAGCGGTGTTCCAATCCTCAGGAATCTTTCCTTCATTAAGGCATCGAGTGAAAATTTGGGCGAGTACTGTTTCGATTTCTCCACTTGCTTCTTGTATGATGTCTACAGTAATTCCATCTTCTCCTGGAGCTTTTCCTCGCTTCATGTTCTTGATTGCATGTGCAACTTCTGCTGGAAGGACTGGAGGAACTCTGGTACTGGTATCTTTCATGATGTCAGGAGTGCATATATCATCCCTTTCATATAATTTGGAGTAGAAATCTTTCACTCTTGTCAAAATTTCGCCTCTATTTCTTGTTACAGAACCATCTTCTTTTCTCAGTGCCATAATCTGTTTTCTTCCCTTACTGAGATGTCCCTTTGCTATCTTTAGGCTTTGGTTGTTTTCAATTGCTTTCCTCACTAGTTCACAGTTGAATTTCCTTACGTCTTCAGTGATACTTTTTCTTACTGTCTTGCATAGCTCTATATATTCCACTTTGGAAGTCACATCTTCTTTAGTTGTTCTCATCTCTCTTCTTTTTTGCATCAACATTTTGGTTTTTCCTGATAATTTGTTCACATGCAACTTGTTCTTAGACCCAGCTAATTTTGTTGCTGTTTCCATAAGAGCTTTGGTTACTTTTCTGTTAACTTCAGAGATGTCCACTTCTTCCGATGTTAGGCCTTCTAAAGCAGAGAACCTGTTCTTCAGTTCCAACTTGAAGGTATTATGGTGTTTTTTAAGGTTGGTTATGTCAATAGATTTTGTTTGTCTTATGAGCTTGCCACGTTCAAGTTTAGTGTTGAGGTGCATCTTACATCTCACCAATCTATGGTCACTACCTGTGTTGAACTTGTTTAGCACACTGCAGTCTTCTATGACGAATTTTTTGTTACACATAATAAAATCAATTTCACTTGTCGTCCCATTTGGATGTCTCCATGTCCATTTCCTGTGTGGCTTTTTCTTGAAAAAGGAGTTCAAGATGAAAAACCCTTCTGCCTCTGCAAACTCAACGAGAGTATTTCCACGCTGGTTTCTGTTGCCATGACCGAATTTACCTACTGAAGTTTCATTCTGTTGCCGTTGCCCTATTTTTGCATTGAAATCTCCCATAATTATTTTCAAGTGCTGCTTACCTTTATTATTTAGATGACAAATTTCCTCATAAAATTCTTCAATTTCTTCTTCAGGATGACTTGTGGTGGGTGCATAAGTTTGAATAATCTGAGCCTGGTATCTTTTCGAGAGTTGGATAACAAGTCGTGCAGCTCTGTCAGAGGAACTTTCAACTTCTACAACTTTATCCTTCAGTTTCTTGTTTATTATAAATCCAACACCACTAGTTCTGCCAGTATCTGTCCCACGATAGTAGAAGAGATGTCCACTTTTCAGTTCGATGAGATCTTCTCCTTTTCTCCTTACTTCACTTAGCCCCACGATGTCCCACTTGATCCTTTGCAGTTCCTCTTCCAATTCAAGAAGCCTTGAATCAGAAGATAGAGAGCGTCCATTGTAAGTAGCCAAGGTCAGCATCAGATGGCAGCCTAGTCCGGTTCTCCGGGGATTCTTAGCACCCTCTGCCTTCATGTCGCACTGGCCGCTGCCTTGGCCAGGTACATTCCAGCTGCCGGAGACTGAGGGCCAAGATTTAAGTTGTGGAATCATTTTGGAGGGGTTTGGCCATAACTCACCACGCTGGCCAAGCGGGTTGGTGAGTGTGGGATAGAATTTCCTCTAATCCCGATGGTATAGTTATACCGCTATGGGCGGTCGTCAGAGCCCCTTTAGTGGGAACAGGATGCACCACGAGAAGGCGGGGTTGACATTTGTCAAGGAGAGGCTGTGATGTTACGCATCACCTGACCTTACATTTCAGGGGTGCCTTGTTCGAATTCCCTGGAGCACAAACAGGCCTGTTAGGATCATATACACGTATAAATCAGAATATACGGTCACTAATCCTTGGGGACATTTATTTGACCCTCAAAACTGCCCTAACCGGGGGGGGCTCTAATCTGTAAAACATTTAGTTCATAAAATAACTGTAAAACAAGTAGAATTACCATAAATTTTTCAGACACACCATAAAACTTGGCAGATATGAGACACTGAAGAAGTAAGCAAAATCTTCAATCAGAGCTCAGGAAATCAAAAAATTATTATCCATCTGGGAGGACATCTGTTCAGATAAACAAACCAGGTGTCCCTCAAAAGTTTTGCTTGTCTCTCATTTCATTCACAAATCATTGGCAAAATACTACAGAATGATGTGGGTACTTTTTTGAAACAAATGTTTCTGTTCCGCTTAATCATAAGTACCAAAACACTCATTCTTTAAATCACTAGAATTTGACGTAGACACAGAATCACAATATCCATATTCATTTTCACCCATCAACTTTTTTTCTTTATTATTATTGCTTGAATTTACACTAATTGTCAAAATAAAAAGGATTTCTAAAAAAACCCAAACCCAGCAAACTAAAACATGTTGCCAGACCGCACAACAGCCAAGATAATCACACATAAAGTAAAAGAAAGGGAGCCGAGCTCCCCAAAAAACACAAAACCAGGTAAGAAATCAGTATTAAAAAACAAGAAAAATCCAACCAATGAAAGGTACTGAAAGGATATCTTTAAGCTTGTCACAGAAAAAGTGAAACCTTAATCCTGCCAGACAAAAGGATAAACAGGAAACACCAGAAAAAATAAAATAAAATACAAAAATAAATTAAAAACAAAAAAAGCAATATTACAATTTTGAAAAAGAAAGGAACCAAGCAACAAATTTAGGAAAAAAGGAAGCAAAACCATACTTCTGTTAGTAGTGGCTGCTAGGCTAGATTCAATATCTTAGACTACATTTATTTTTTTTTCCTTTTCCTTTCTTTTCTTTTCTTTTGTACGGTAAAACAAATGGAAATTTGCATTTGCAGATTCCAATTTTGAAGGATTCTTAACAAAAAACAGCAAAAATTCCCAAATATTCAAGGCAACCCCTAACATGACAAATGGATGAGAATCAGAAAGACAGAACAAACATACTACTCATTCTTAAATTGCTGATAACATTTTTTAAATAACTTTTGCAGTGGAATTTGTGTGGCTTTAATGAATATCAACAACTGCATGGCAACACTGATGTTTTCTTAAACTTTTAAAATAAAAAACAAATAACCCTTTTTGGACACCCACACATTTCCTTAAAAAGAAAAACTATCACTGTTTTATTCATCTAAGTTTGAACAAAGTTGTATGTATTTAGAGGGAAAAAGTACCTTCACATGCATCTTTGTCAGGTATTACACGCTTCCTATTGTGTCGCATACTATCATTGCTGTCTTCACTACTGGCTTCATTTCCACTATCAACTGACATCTGCTTCTGTATTTTCCTTCTTTCACTCAACTCTTTTTCTTCACGCTGTTTTTCACGCAATTTCTCCTGAACGGATTCCTAAAAAGATTCAGCAGTAAGGCTTTTAGATGTTGTATCACTAAATTGTTAAAACCTTAAAAGCAATTTTAAGATATCTTCAAAGGTAGCATAAAACAAACATACAAGCCATACCACTTCATTATTATAAAAGTTTCCTACCTTTTTAAAAACAACAGAATTTTTGAAAATTCTGAAAAAAAATCAGTATAAAAAATTCAATAAAAGACTTGTTTGCTGTACCTGAATTTCAGAATAAGATAAAATATTTTTCTTCCCCTCGCCCACTGAACTACATGTAAAAGGTATCACTTCACCCTTCATTCCATTATTTACAGGGTTCGTACTCATTTACAGAAAATAAATTCCAGGACTTTTACAGGAGTTTGTCAAAGAATTTTACAAGCTTATATTTTTGCCAGAATCATGGTGATTTGTTTCATATTTTGCAAATTGGAGTGAAATTTCTATGCATTTAGAATTCTTATGGAGCCCTATGGGTTCTGCTGTTACAGAGAGCATTCTTCACTGTGCTGCTTCAGTGAAGTGACATTATTACTCCACATAAAAACTGCTCTGCATAAAACTTATAGGAAGCAATCTGGAACTTAGCACAATGATAATAATACAAAATGATTTTTCCATGCTGAATATTTCTGATTACATAGTCATCTAGTCTTAACCACACTGGCAGCAGAGAGGCCAGATACCAATCTACTTCAGTGAGGAAAGCCATTGCTAAAAGGGTTGGCTATCTTGGAATCACTGGAAGGTTTCCACATGCCGTTATGTGTAACAAATGTTATACCACAAAGTGTAAACAAATGCTATACCACAAACCAAGGTCACTCGAAATATGGCACTCAAACATCTTGCACTGCAGCATCACATGAGGTAAAAGAGATGACAACTGATCACTACACTTCATGGAAAGAAGTGATGTCATCACAAGCAGATGCTGCAGGGAGCTAGAACAAAGTGAGGCAATCAACTCAAACATTTTGACCAATTTTTTTTCACTGCAAGAAAAAATTCCAAGACCATTGCAGGATCTTTCACTAAAAATGTGAAAAATCAAGGACTTTTCAGGTCTGGAAAAAAAAAGAAGGGGGGGGGGTCAAATTCCAGGACTTTTCCAGAATTCCAGGGGCTGTACAACCCCTGTATTTAAAAAAACATTTAATACTTTTTGAAATAATGCAATGATTTTAAACTGAATCATTCTAAAAATTAGCAAAAAATGTTCAACATAAGCCTAGTATTAGAAGTGAAACTAAAAAAAAATGTTCATACATTAATGATTAAACTAAACAAAAAAGATATCTTAGTTACACAAGAAGTTATTTTTCAACACTTGATCACAGCTACATGCTTTTATGCTTGAGAGAGACCAGTAATCAAATGATAAACTTATCTGGTTAAGCCAGCATTACTCTGTGCAATCTATTTTGTTCGTATACTTTTCTTTAACAGCTTAACTTTTGGTAGTTTTCTTCCATTTTGTTACAAGCTTTTAAACTTGATAAGGTCTCTTTTATCTCCATAATGCTCATTCACACAACATGCGATTGCTCCTCTCTCTAACTTCACAATTTTGGACTTAGTTTTCAGTTTCATGGCCTCTACCCTTCACATTCTCCTGACCGTAAGATTGATTTTAATACCTGCCATGAAAACAGAACCCAGACCATTACACCGCCTCCATCAGACTGTACAGTTAATGTTAGGCAGTTGGGATCCATCGGTTTGTGTTGTTGAAACCATATTCTGGCCTATACATGGGCATGTATTAACCGAAAACATGGTTCACTGTACCAGACAACCTTTTTTCCAGTCCTCGCATGCCCACCGCAGATGAATTTCTTGGTTTTTAGCAGAGAAGTGCACAAATAAGATGTCTGCTGTTATAGCCCATTCCCACCAGGCTGTGTATGCTGAAATTCTCCTCTCCATACTGCTGTTGTACTGAAGAGTTACTGGACACAGTAGAGCTCATCTGTTACCTCGTACAATCCTCTTCAAATGCCACTGCTGTCAAATATCAACCAGTTGTTTCTGCCCACAGGACGACTGCTGACTGCTTGCTGTGTTGTTTGTGCACCACTGATTTTACACCCTTTGTACAGTTGTTCTTGCACAGCCGAGAAGATTTGCCGTTTCTGAGATGCTTGTACCTGCCCACCTAGCACCATTTATCATGCCTGTTTCAAAGCCACTTAAATCACGAGCCTGTCCTATATTGTAGCTATTTATGCTTCTTAAATGCCCGAATCTAGCTACTCACAGACAATGAAAATTTGCGCACGTAGAAGAAAACATGCTACAACCGCAAAACTTTGCAAATAGCTAGCGTGTGTGTGCTGGTATGCAAATGATCCACGTTTGGTGCGAGTGCGCATGACCGCACACCCTGTGATGGCCCTGCAAGTATGAACCAGCAGCCTTATAAACCGGTGTGTAGTCGATGTCCCATGAAAGCGAAAAGCACCGACTGACGCAAGCAAGAGTACAGAGTGACAAGAATGCCGGGCAGACGCCAGAGACGTCGATTTACACAACTTACGAACTTTGAGAGAGGCCAGATCATCGGGCTGAAAACCGCAGGGTGGTTGGCACGCCGTATAGCCCGCCACCTGGATTGTTCTGACCATACCGTTCAATTGTGTTGGGAGCAGTGGACACGTGATGGCGCACTGCCACGCGGCGAGCGGCTCCGCATGGACCAGGAGAACCGCCGGTAGAGAGGATCGATAGATGGTGTGCCAGGCATGAACGGATCCCACGGGGACCCAATCCTCTATACAGGCAGATGTAGCGGCCCCCGTGTGCATATGAACCATTTCCCGAAGCCTCGTGGAAACTAATCTGATTCCAGTGCTCCTTACATGCACTGCCATTAACACCGAAACATCGCCGGCTCCGTGTGCAATGGTGCAAGGCCAGAGTGATGTGGAGTGCCACAGACTGACGACGTGTGGTGTTTAGTGATGAGTGCCGCTTCGTTTTGAGGACAGATGATCATTATGTCTGGGTGTGGAGTTCCCTGGGTCAACGGCACAATCCAAAGCTCGCTATCGAGCGCCACACCTCCCCCACTGCAGGCATTATAGTCTATAGAGCCATTGCCTACAATAGCCGATCAGCTCTAGCAGTGGTACGTGGATCATTGACAGGCCAGCAGTATGTGGATGAGATCCTACAGCCCCAAGTGCTCCCATTCCTGGTCGCTATTTCAGGTGTGCTATACCAGCAGGATAATGCCCGCCCGCACACGGATCGAGTTGCCCAGGACTGCCTACATCATGTCCAGACACTTCCATGGCCTGTCCGCTCTCCGGACATGTCCTCTATCGAGCATGTGTGGGACCAGTTGGAACGCCGGCTGCCACACTATCCGGGATTTGGAGCACACCATCCAACATGTGTGGGCTAGTCTGCCGCAGGACAACATCAGGCATCTATTTGCCTCCATGCCGGACTGTATTTGTAGCATGTATCACCGCACGAGGCGGTGCAGCGCGCTATTGAAGATGACCGGACTGCGTGCCAAAGATCCCTCTGTAGTTGTCCTGCAGCTCTGTTTTTTTCATCATGTGTATCATTCATCTGTATCATTACGTCAATAAAATTTCAGTTCAATCCGATGCTTCCTTCTTGGTGTGTAAATTTCATTGTCTGTGTGTGTATTTATAAAGCCATTCCAATAAATTCCATTGTTCCATACATAAGTGAGGATAGCAAGCGTCTGGTTGCTGTTGGGTGTTCTTAATAAGTTGCACCTTTAGAACAATATACTTTTTAACATGCTGCTATATCAAATTACAAAGTATGTTGTTACACGAATAAAACATGCAAGACAAATAGACCTAGTGTTTCTAAAAGAAGTTGGTTCTAAAAAGAGTACTTCTTTGAACAGATGACTAAAAACTTGGCAAAAGTGTACCAGGCAAATACTACTGTATGCATAAACTGGGTTACAAGAAGTAGGTAAGACCAGATATGTTTCACGCTGCACAATTACTTTCATTATAAACGTTACATTACTGAAAAAAATTCTAGGGACCAGATGATTTTATGATAACTGTTAAGTTCCCAAAAATATAACTCTAATTACATAACTGCCACACAGAATTAGCTACACAACTTTAAAAAGAAATATTAGCATACATACGATGGGGAGACAACTATTCGAAAGAATTTATAGCTTATGCCTGAATAATACAAGCTATCCTAAATCGAATGACTGCATTTTAGCCAGCATCATGTATGCAGAACTTTTCTTTTTCTTAAAGATATACTCTTACTGATCTATACATCATTGCTCTCTCTCTCTCTCTCTCTCTCTCTCTCTCTCTCTCTCTCTCTCTCTCTCTCTCTCTCTGTGTTTCTTCTCAAAACTTACCAAATGAAGATAACACTTAAAACCACATTGAGTGATTTCAGGCTTCATATCACAGATTTTTCGCTTGAATTGGCTAGGTGTAGGATGGAATGCTGGAAAATAAGATAGCCAAAATGAAAATTAAACAAAAAACATATTGATATGAATTTACAAGGCAATTCACAATTTTTAATTATATGCATTTGCACAAAAAAAAAGTATCTACTACAGTGCTCAAAATTTTTTTAAATATTTATTCATCTTAGAAATGGCTTTCCTCTGATATTTTGTTAAACTTTTTCTGTGGGTAGGAAAAGTATTCAGAGTAGCAATCCTGAACTACTGAGTCAACATTGAACAAAAAGAAATAAGATAAAAACTAAATAACACTTCAAAAATAATAATGTACATGTTTGGTAATGGGAGGCCAAGCAGGACAGGCTTAGTTGTTGACCACAAAAATAAATTTCACTCTTTGGTAAACACAGACGAAAAAAAAATGTGATTCGTTTGTTAAATCAAACTTTAATTTAATATACTGAAACAATGAACATGATAAGATAAACAATTACTAGTGACTATACAATGTTTTGTGTAAAAAACCTACTAGTTAGACTAACCATCCTGGAAACTTCACATGTCTGTAACACAGAGTATTTACCCATCCTCCTTACTGGAAGTAAAATTTGTCTAAACTCTGACTTTGCACACTTCACAATAATTGAATATTCTGCAACACATTCAGGCAATCAAGTAGGAAAGGGTATACTTGTAATGCTCTCATAAAAATAAGGTTTTGATTAGAAAGCATTTTAACAATCAGTAAGTGATAATGAAGTGCAAAAGGGTAGTACATACTCATACTGGAAGCACAGCCACATGGTGAACAACAGGAAAGACGCAACTAAAGACAGGAGCTACTAAAAACCAGAGTTGGCCACCTAGCCTGTGACATTCTTACATACATGTATATCAACCTTTATCAATTCACTGCTGGATGAAAGTCTCCCAAGTCTCCACAACTTCGTCTTGAGCCAGTCTCTTCCAAGTCACTCCAGCATGCTTTCGAATTTTATCCGCCCGTATCCCTTGTGGGTTTTTTTCTGGGTCTTTTCCTGTCCCTTGGAATTCAGTCTAGTATTTAAGTTGCCCAACAGTGGTCAGTCCTTCCAGCAATATGTTCAGCCCATTGCTACATGAGCATTTTTACTTTGGTCATGATATGGGTTTTACTTTAATCATTTTTACGCTGATCTCAACTCTAGTCATTTTCCTGATCCATGAGTTCCTCCTCTTCCTATCTTTCCTGGTTAAACCAAGCCTGCGTTTCTCTACTCTTCTTTCAGTTGTTTGCAGACTCTGCATGCCTTTTTTAAGTAAGGTTCATGCCTTTGACTCACAAACATGAACTAGAAGGATGTTTCTTACAAAAGCACTTCAGACAAGTTTTAAATACTTATTTATTTCTTCCTCGATGTAGTCCCCCCCCCCTTGGCATCTGTTGTCTAAGGTAAGTGTAGGCAACAGTTACTTCTACATTTGCCCCAACAACTTCCAAATCTTCAGTTCTTGTGAAAGCATTGTACATCAACTTCATTTTCTGTTAAGTTTATTTTTGAGCCCACTTCTTTACTCTTGTTACCAAGTTCCTGGACCATAATCCACATCTCCGAGAAAGTGCTTGCAAAAATTACTAAGTTGTTAGCAAAACAAAGGTGGGTTAAATGATCTCCATTAAATTTTATCCCCTTGTCCTTCCAGTTCAATGACTGAAAGATATTCATGCATGATGCATTAAAGAATCGTCTACACATATATACAGTAAAACCTCCTTAACAAACACTCCCGAATAGCAGACACCTTCATTAGCAGACAGTTTTGTGATCCCCAGTCCCAAAGTAAATAAGATTCTGTATATTTACCTCCAAGTAGCGGATCTTCCGAGTAACAGACAGTGAATATCTTGTTAATAAGATACTTCAAAACGTGGAAGTTCAAAGAAAAAAACAATTGGTGATTTTTGCTTCAAAGATTTTGTTCAGTGTTTTTGGATGGGAATAGGGTACTTTTTCGTCTTCCAGGTCCACATTACAAAAAATACTAGCAATACGACTGATCTTTTCTAAAAGTGGGCAAAACAGCTTCTTTCAAGCAACATGGGGTTCTCGTTGTCAATTCAGAAAAGGAGAATTTAGACGCCATTTTCAAATTACCATATTTATTGGGGCATGCACCCTAATTTTAAGAAGGAAGTTTGAGTTAAAAACTTAAATTTAAAATAAATGACTTGGGAGCTTTGAACTTTTTTTAGATAACTAAATACACATGTTTATTAATATTTATATCACTTATAAGGCAAATAATACAAAAGAAAAAGCATCTGTTTGAACGAAAAAACTTGGGATATGTCTAATATCTTGTTAATAAGATAGTTCAAAATTTTTAATCAGAATCACTTCTGTTACAAAATTTTTAATCAGAATCACTGCTATCTTGGAAAGTAATGAGACAGACTAAAAATTTTAAACAGCCAGAAGTCTGGGCTCCTTAAACCGACGCTGTTTGCCAATAATGCATGGTCATCATCCTGAGAAATTATACACTCGAACCAGCACAACAAGACCACGCATACACTAACGATTTTTATCACCAACTGTCAGCCATGGAGTTCGGACATCACCGGAAGTTTCCTCATATTTTCCCCAAGCAGCTGCTGCCTAAGCAGGTTGTGCGGTGAAAGCAACTTTCCGAGAGCAGATGCTTAGGCTTAACATGGCAGCTCGAATTCGCTGCTGAAGCGAGTGAGGCTTCTTTCGGGCGCTTATAAAAGGTAAATCAGGAGTCTATCTCAAATTTTGTGTGTGTGTGTGTGTGTGTGCTGATCTTCTTTCCGGAGAACTGAAGATTGTATTGATACCACTTTTAGCAAGATCCGTCAGAAAACAGAAGAGATATGCATTAGAGAAGCGTCTGCAGTTAGAGTAAAGTGTCTGCAGTTAGAGTAAAGAGAAGCGTCTGCAGTTAGAGTAGATATTGTTGCTTTGAAAACATCAAACCACCGGTAACATTTGGAAACATCAGGATGCATTGCACTCTGCAGCAGTATTCATTTTGCCTAAATTTAAATAAAAAAAAGTAGTATACGCATATAACACACAGGTGGAATTTCCACTCTAAATTTTAGGGGAGAAAGTGCATGTTACACGCAGATAAATATAGTAATTAGATTTCTAAACCATGGACGAAATGCAAAACATTTCATTATGGTCAATGAAGATATTGTTGCTTTGAAAACATCAAAGGAAAATTATTTGATTGAGGAAGCATCTGATGCAGCTGTAGAGAAGCTGTGTATGATTTTTTTTTTTTTTTTAAGATGCTGTGAAGTATAGTGAAGAGTTACAAACTTCTTTTGTAAAAAAGGGGATACAGGGGATTAGCACTATTGAAGAATAAAATACATTTAGAAAAATATACTTTGAATTGTCAAAAAAATGCTTTCATCAGATTTTCTGAAGCAAAAACTTGCTAACTGATATAATTAAATAATGAGCAGTAAGTACGTGCATTTTGAAATTCAGGATGTAACAAATTTTGTCACGTGCATAAGCTTTAAACATGCGTCAAAATGTGTGCACTGTATATAATGTATTTCAAAATGAAAGCACTGTACATGTATTGTATGTATCCACACGTATTGCATTGTTTCTTATTGTAAAACAAGAACAAAAGAATAAAATATTTAATTAAAAATATTTTAATTATTATTATATGTATATATTTAATATGAAGTTTTTGTATTGTGAATCCAGTTGGGTTCAAAAGTCAACCTCTCAATAGCTGACACCTCCCAACAGCGGACAAATGTTGAAGTCCCAGAGTGTCTCCTATTCAGAGGTTTTACTGTATATATTTTGGAATTTAACAACTACCATGAGCAATTCATAGGACTATATGTATTCACCTATCCCTAATTTAGAGCCATTAGTTCCCGGGTAGGGAGAGAGTCGAGCATCATTGAACAAACACACCAAATCTCATCTGGGCATCAAATCCAGGCCATCTCAGATAAATGACCAGAAGCCAGCATGCCCGAGACCACTTGGCCACTGCGGCAGCCATCCTATATTGGTTCTTTTAGAATTGCACACTACACAAACACTGTGCCCAGCCAGATAAGCAGGCTCCTCATTTTCAATTAAGGAGCCACAGAAGGGGGAGCATAAACAACTACTGGAACATTAAGAACAATAATAGCAACAGGAAACATCCTACATCACAAATGATCAGTTGCAGTGGAATGAATAACAGTACACAGAGACGAGATTTGAATACTTCCATTAATGGGATGTCAATGACAAAGAGGTAGATAAAGCTAAAAGTTAGAGAACTTCAACTAAATATTGCAGGCATCGGGAATACTAAAACGTGCATCGCAGGTGAGATTTATTTTGGTACCAGATTCCTAATGGTTCTTCCTTGCATGAAGAAGTCACATACCAACCAGCCTTATACCCTGATATAATACAATCGCTGCCATGTTGGTCTGTAATCTATTTTTAAACACGATCGCATGTAGTTAGTTAAGAGCCACAGTATTCTGCAATTCGTGACAGGGCCGTAAAGTTCCAAAGAGATGGATTCTTTAGGGAGAATTTACAAATTGTGGTTAAAACAAAACAGAAGGTTAAAGGAGATTATTTCTCTCAATGAATGCTAAAGTTGGAAATGGTAAAAGAGAATGCCTGGCAAATATAAATGGAAAAAAAAAACAGATTCAGGCTTCGGAAACAATTAATTCATAATTTCATTAAAACGATTTTTGTAAGTTCAGCTGTCAGAAGCTGGAAAACAAAAAGTATGACCTAAAAAGTTTGGGCAGCACTAATGTACTGCCCAAACTTTTTAGAACTGCAACCCAATTTTTTTAACAACTAACTTTTGTGACACACCTAGCTTTAATGAAGTACCGGGTTGGTATTTTTTAAATGTATTTTTACTGTTGTTTTTTTAATGTATTATTGTATATAATTTTACAAAAAAATTATCTAATTTCTTAAATTTACTGCTGATAAATTTAGGAAATTAGATAGTGGTCTGGTCATTTCTTAAATTTAATTATTTTTCATTACTGTTTGTACAATTTATTATGGAACATAATTTTACAAAAAGCTAACCTATTCCTCATAATGAGGTGTTGCAATGGGTGAGCTTGTTTTCAGTTTCCCTTTTTCCATTTTTTTTTTTTCATTTTTCCATTTCTTTAACATGTTTTATTTCCGAATAATTACAAAATTTTCACATTTCAAAACTTTTCACTGTCCATTAAAAATCAGCTTGCGACCCACAATCAGACCACCAGTGTTTCACTGGTGGTCTGCATCATTTCAGAAAAGAAAAAGAAACAAAAGCTTACAAATGTCATAAAAGAACTTTAGATTTTTTTTTTTTTTTTTTGAGATATTGAATTTAACAGCAATTACTTTTCAGCAGCACCTACAGTAGTGAACAAAAGTATTTGGCAAAACACTTTTTTGACCATAATTTTTTTTCTGCTGGACCAAATCAGGTCATTTTGGGATATGATGTGTGTTGATTCATGGATTTCAATGCCGCGTAGTTTGTATTTCGCCCAGAGCGAATTTGTCGTTCAAAATGGGCCATATTCAAGAGTTGCCAATTATTACCCATTTGTTTGCTGCATGTATTAATGTTTTTCTTGTGATTTTTGTAGGTTTTGTGATGTGTAGTGTGATAATAAGTCAATCTTGGGTTTTCAGAAATAGGTAAAAAGGCGGAGATCCCTATTGGACCTCGCCAGGCGGCCGTGAACATAATGGAATCCGGAATGCGTGTCACCGACATTGCAAGGGCCCTGAAGATCCGACACCAGTCCATTTCAGCTATCCTGCAACGTTATAAGAAAACTGGGACCGTCGAGAACAGTCCGCGATGTGGTAGGCCTCGTTCCACTACATTGCTTCAGAATGACGCATCCTCCGTCGATCTCGTGCTGATCCCACCTTAACTGCTGTGGACATCGCCACCGAATTCCACGACAGCGAGGACCTGAATGTCAGCCAAATGACCATCTCCGGTCGTCTCATTTCTGGTGGATTGAATGGAAGACGCCCCGCAAAGAAACCACTCATCGGAGTCAAGAATCAACGAGCCAGAGACGCGTTCACACGCCGTCATCGACACTGGACCGCGGCGGACTGGAGTAAGGTGCTTTTCACCGACAAGAGCAAGTTCAACTTGTTCGGAAGTGGTGGCATCCGATATGTACGACATCCGTGTGGCCAGAGATTCAAACCCTAGTTTATTCAGCTGACTGTCAAGCATGGAGGAGGATTGCTCATGGTTTATGGCGCCTTCTCTCGCAATGGAATGGGCCCCATCATCAAGATTGATGGAATAATGACCGGCCAGAGCTACACGAACATGCTCATCAACGATGTCTTCCCATGGGCAAACTAGAACATGCCACCCGGATGGATCATGCAGCAAGACAACAACCCGAAGCACACCTCCAGAGTAGCGAAGGCAGCCTTCCAGCCGCAACAGGTCACACTTCTAGACTGGCCAAGCCAATCTCCAGACCTCAACCCCATCGAGCACATGTGGCAGGAGCTGGAGAGACGATGTGCGAAGAAAACCTTCCGGAATAGGGCCCAGAAGTTCGACCAGTTGTCTGCAGAATGGGCGCGAATTCCGCAGGTCACCGTCGAGAAGCTAGTGGACTCGATGCCGGCCCGTTGTGCAGCTGTTATTAAGTCTCGTGGTTATCCCACTAAGTATTAGTTATTGTTTTGTCGTTTTCTTGTACTTGTTTTCTGTTATCGTTGCATTAAATGAATGTGATACACGCCTACTTTGTTGGTCAATTTGTATGATCTTTGCGATTAAGCTGGGTACCTGATCCGTGTTAAGGTTTCCAATCCATCTGCATATGGGTCATGTTTACAACTGAATAACACATATCGTATCCCAAAATGACCCGATTTGGTCCAGCAGAAAAAATATTATGGTCGAAAAAGTGTTTCGCCAAATACTTTTGTTCGCTACTGTATTCTTCATCTCAGCTGCTAAATAGTTGTTGAAAGACATTAAGGCATATGAGGGTTGTTATGAAAGCTATGGGACTGGGGGAGCTGCTATGACTAAACCACACTTATTACAGCTTACCAGTGGGTATTTTCTTTCAAAATATGATCTTTCTTTTTCAACACAAGAGTCTCAGAATTTCTTCCTCTGTTCAAACACATGGGCAAAGCCTTTCCTCAACATAGTGTTAAGTATAACCATCACCTCAACATTGGCCTTTCAGATGCTTCCTGACTTTGGAAAACCAAAATAATCACAGGGAGCTAGTTCCGGGGAATATGGTACATGGGGCATATTTCCACTCCCAAGTTAGAAATTGCTTACTGTGTAATTTGAAAGCTATTAGCCAGATCATTGTTTTGATGGAGAATCCACACCACGCGCATGAAATCGGGCTGCTTATTTGGTAATTTTTCATTTCATATTATCCTTGAAGACATGTGTACAGTAACAATCAGTGACAGTTTGTCCTTATGCAATGCAGTGGCCGTAAATCATACCTGTTTCATAAAAAGAAAAAGGTGCATCACTCTCTCCGCACCGAGTTACACTTTAGCTTTCTTGGATCTAAGATTTCCTGGGTGCTTCTACTGAGCAGGATCATTTCTCAGCAACTCAAACCTAGTTCCATCTGCAGAATTGCTCAACTTTCCATGGTATTCCCAAAAGCGGAGCCATGTGACCATGAGGTTACAGTACTCGCCTCACAAACATGTGGCCCAATAGCATGTAACAGGTTTATCATGCTAGGTTTTTTGACAGAGCTATTTTATCTAAATTTAAAAATAACAGCCAGTTTAGAACATAGAAATTTCAAGTGCTCACATGTGGTTGGGTGGGGCTCAACATGCACGCACCTCCATATTGTTAAACCTAGACACTTCAGAAGAAAGTGGCAGAGAGCTGCTTTTCATAGAAGTATTTACCCTAGCCCAAACCATAAATGACTTGTTTCTGATCTCCAAAAATTTTTGATTATGGGCAACTCTTCCCCTGTGCCCTTCATAATGTGATTTTGCTTGAACAAGAATTGTTTTTATATATATGTTTTTGAAACACTACATGTATAAAGTCTGGTCAAATAAAAAGGTGACAACAACGCGCAAAAGTTCCCCAACAAGGATATGGAACAGCAAAGCACTGACAAATGCAGCCGCAACCATAGTGGACGTAATGGCAAAAAAAACAGTTTTGTGACGTCACGCAACAAGAAAAGACTGTGCACAATAGTGAGGTGTGCAGCATTAATTGGCCTCCAGTGGAATCAGAAGGTGTGTTTAAAGCATGGGTTACATGAAAAATGGCGTTTCAACTGTGAACTGCATCGGCAAGCAAACAACGTGCGGTCAAATACTTTTTATCGGCCGAAGGCAATAAGGCAATCGACATTTATAGGAGGACGTTCGCCATGTATGGGGGAAATTGCATGTCACGAAAAACTGTCTATAAGTGGAACACACGTTTCCATTAAGGTCGTGACAGCTTGTTGGATGATGCGCAACCCGGCTAGGCCAACGTTGTCGTCACACCCGAACTCATGGAACAAGTAGATGAGTGCATAAAGGCCAATCGTAGCGTGACCATACGTTCCCTGGAACAGACATTCAATGTGAGTCATGGCACCATGTGGGTGACATGAGAAGTTGGGATACAGAAAAGTGTGTGCACAATGGGTGCCAAAGTTGTTGTCTGATGCACAAAAAAGTCTTTGAATGGGCCTTTCACTGGAGCATTTGATGCGGTATCAGAGTGACCCTGCCTTCCTTTCCAGATTAGTGACAGGTGATGAAACTTTATGCTGTCTCTTTGAACCGGAAACAAAATGCAGCAGTATGCAGTGGAAGCATCCCACATCACCACCACGAGTTCAAAGCTGCGCCACGGACTTGGAAGGTTTTGTTAATGGTGTTATTTGATGAAAGGGATGTGCTACTCGTCAACTTCCTCCGTCAACGAGGTACAATCAACAGTGCAGTGTACTGCCATCAAAAACAAAAAGTGCTGGATGTCAAGCTCCAGTATCGTGTTGTTACACAATAATGCTCAGTCACACGTCTCCCGTGAAAACGCCACTCTTCTGAAGAAATTTCTATGGCAGATACTACAGCATTCGCCCTATAGTCCAGACATGTCACCCTGCAATTACCATTTGTTTCGCCTTCTGAAGAAACATCGCAAGGGTCGGCGTTTCCCCATCGGAGGCTGAACTGTGTGCCTGTGTGACGAATTAGCTCCTTTCCCAGCCCAGATACTTCTTCGAGAAGGGTATTCACCGGCTACCGCAACAGTGGGACTGCTGCCTACAAGCCTACAGTAACTCCTTTTAACTGGTATGTATATGTGAATTTCCATGACTCTCGTCACCTTTTCATTTGACCAATCCTTATAAATTCAACCCAATCAGTAAAGTGCCAGGTAAGTTTTTATTCTACTAGGGAAACCTCAATTTTTACTTAAAAGTTAAACTTTGATGTTGTGTGCAGACAGAAGATATCAATCTACAGCAGAAATATTTTAACCCTGTTGTAAGCACTTCTCTTTTTTTAAACAAAAACATAAAAAATCGTTACATCAAATGTTATTATTTCACACTTACGATGAAGGAAGCAATCATATTTAAAGCAACGTCTGCAAAACAGGGTGTGGAATGAATGCATGCTTTGTTCCCTCATAACTGACTGTGCTCCAGGGCCATCCATATTTGGTGTGCATTCTGGAGGTAAATTACATGGATCTTGTTTGCTGACCAACTCTCGGTACCTACAAGAGAAAACCAGAAAATGTTACAAATATGACACAAATTATTGCATATCACTAATAATGTACATCATCATGCAAAAAAAAATTAATAAATATCATGATCAGGGTTGCCACTCATATTGGCTTTAAAAATTCCCTGAGTTTTCCAGGTTTTCCTGAAGATAATTGTGGGGAATTTCAGGGGAAATTTACAGATTATGTATAACCATGATAATATACATACTAAATGCCACATCTATAATGCAATATATTCAATGCAAGAGAAACAAGGAAGATGACACCTAATTTTCGGGTGTAATGAGCACATCTTTTGAATCTATTTATCAAAGCTATTCAAAGTCAATGGAACCGGTATGGAAAGCAATAGCATCTGACCGAAGAAAGAAATTTTTCAATCGGGTTTTTAATCCCGCAGATATTGCTGTAAACAGAATCCTGAACTTACGTCTTCTGGTTGTTGTTGTTGTTGTTTTTTTATTGGAGGTTTAACGACCACCGTCAGCTACTCATTGGACTAAGGGTAGTCGCTCGTCCCTAATTTAGGTTCACTGACACCAGGGAAGGGAGAGAGCCAGTTCTGTAAGCCGAACACAACATCCGTGACTCACCGGGATTCGAACCTGGACCCATCTTGGACAAATGATCAGAAGCCATCACTTAGGCCACTGCGCCACTGGGGCGGCATCTTCTGGTGTCAGACTTGTGCATTAAGAAAAATTTGAATTTATATGGAAACATTTCGCAGCAGAAACGTTCTCCAACAAAGAAGGAATTTTTCAAATCAGACTCTTAGCAGATATATGGACAAATATAAGATATGCATCTATGCCCCCTGGCGGGAAAAACATGCATTTTAGGAAGAAAGTATTTTTGAAAGGTTTTTTTATGTGAGCGGTATCAGTCCAAGAAAAGAAAAAATTTGTCGAGTTTTAAGGAACTCGGATTTTGCTGCAAATACATCAGAAGCAGAAATTAAAACTTATGCCCCCTGGTGGGCAAGCCATTCTTTACAAAATATTAGAAATTATATGAAAAATATGTTCCATCAGGGAGCTGTATGCAATACACGAAGAATTTTTCAAATCAGAATTTTAGAAGCAAAAATATTCGGAAAAACACAATTTACCTTTGCGTCCCCAAGCGGAAAGTCTATGAATTACTTGAAAATTTTGAAATTATTTAAAAAACATGTCACACCAGAAACTCTATCCAATGAAGAAAGAATTTTCCTAATCGGACCATTAGAAACAGAGATATTGACAAAAATAAGATATACATCTACGCCCCCTAGCAGTGAAACTATACAATATTTTAGAAAGAAAATATTCTGAAAAGGTTTATTGACATGAGAAGCATCGGTCCACGAACAAATTTTTTTAATCAAGACTTTAGCTCAGATTTTATGGCAAATATATCAGAAGCAAAAATTAACACTTACTCCCCCTGGTGGGCAAAGTATTCTTTACCAAAAATTAGAAATTATATGTAAAAGATTTCCTATCGGGAGCTGTATCCGCTGAAGAAAATATTTTTCAAATCTGAGTTTTAGAAGAAGAGATGTCGGGGAAAACGTAATTCACTTTTACACCACCTAGTGGAAAATCTATGCATAACTTGAGACTTGAGAAAGTAACTATACCTAAAATACTTTTCGACATGAATGGAATCAAAAGATAAAAGGATTTTTTCAATCGGACGTTTAGAAGCAAATATATGGAATAAAATGTATTTTGAATTCGACATCAGCTGCACCCTCTAGCGGCAAAATTGGACATCGTAAAAAAAAAAAAAAAAAAAAAACGAGAAGAAGGATCATCATTCGCATATTTCCAGCTTCCCAATGCAAAAAGAATTTTTCAAATCGGACTAATAGTTGCAGAGATATGGTGTCTACAGACGGACGGACGGACAAACCGATAACATAAGCACGATCTATTTTTTTACAAAAGACGTGCTAAAAAGCTATTATTGTACACTTGAATTATTTGCTGGCTTTTGTTTTCATTATGGCTGTCTAAAATTTTCGATTTCCAGTGCATACTCAATGTTTTTTGTTGTCCGCAGGGACTGACGATTTTCGTAGCATACTCAATGATTTCCGTCGTCTGTAGCGGATCGACGATTTCCATAACATACTTGATATTTTCCGTCATCCGTAGCAGACCAACGATTTCCACAGCATACTTGATATTTTCTATTATCCGTAGCGGACCAACAATTTCCATAGCATACTGGATATTTTCCGTCATCCGCAGCGGACCGACGATTTCCGGAGCATACTCTCTATGTTTTCTGTCGTCCGTAGCAGACAGACGATTTTCATAGTAACTACATAAAACCCCTAGTACTTGAAATCACTGAATCTTTCTTCCCACAGCATGGTCTTATTCAGCTTCAAGCAGAACTCGGTGGGCACAGAGAATTTAGTGTGCCGAAGTACCGCCGATGCCAACTGGGCACGGCGGTTCTGGCGCACAATCTGCCTTTTGTAGCAAGATGGCGCAAGATTTTTATTTTGGCGCACTATGCCGCAGAATTCGCATCCCTGGTAACTGCATACGCATTATGCAAAAAATTATCAGTTTAATTTTCCTGACTTTTCCAGGTTTCTGCAAAAAAAATTATTTCTCCCTGAGTTTTCTCTGATTTTTAGCCTATTTTCTGATTTTTCCCGGTTTTTCGGTCGGCTGGCAACCCTGATGATGTATGCAGCTGGACAACAGCACTCCACTGCAGGGACAGCACATCAACCAAATGCCACTCAATGGCTGTATTTTTAGCTATCCAGCTTCCTTCTACAATCAGAGAGTTGTTACCCTGAATATGAGAAGCCTTGTTATTATTATTATTATTATTATTATTATTATTATTAATCATTTATGTTTTTCGTCTAAAGCATGGTCCACTTGTCAGTACAGACATAGCCATTCATGGATTAAAAATCACCACACAATGTGGCAGGTATCGAGAATCACTGCCTCCTGGATCTTGGGCCTCAAGTGCTGTAGACCCAAAGCAAAGCATCAAGCTGAATTATAAGAGTCTGAAGAATTATAGCAGCTATAGAGATAATTAGTGGACATATGTGAACTGTTTTAAATTTCCACATCTCTCTCTCTCTCTCCCTCTCTCTGTTTAATAAAGTGGAGCTTAAAAGTAAAAAAAAAAAAAAAAAGATTTCTTTTTTGCAAGTCGTATCTTCCTAATTTGTTCCTTCTGATTAAAAACACTATATAAAAAGTTTGAGCTATAAATTCTTATGTTTAGGGGTAGCTCAAGTGACTCAAAGATTACAAAATTTATGAACATTCAACAAATTATGAGTGTATTTTAATTTATTAAAAACAACTCAGTATATATTTAAACACATTAATATTGGATAATTTGTTCAGTTTATAGTTCATGTTATCAGTCTGACAGTAGCAAACTCTAAATTTATTGCTTTCACAGAAGCTCGGACAGAGTCTGTTTCTTGGTGTTAGGGTACATTCTATGATGGTCCTCAACAACTTGCAGCAGGAATTGTAGCTGCATTTCATCATGGGTTATTAATCTACTGTACTCCTGAATGAGTGCCACTACACATTCAGCATGGTCATTAACAACTTTTAGATACTTGATTGTTTCTATAGCCTGCTTGTAGTCATCTCTGACCTCCCACAAGTCTGGATCAACCGTGAGAAATCCATCTGGAAGTTCTAACATTTGGAACAGTGTCATTGACTTGGCTGTAAAAAAATCTTCCAAGTTTTTGTTCTTGAATGAATGAAGAGCAAGTGATTCACTTGGAATGATTTTGATCTTCTTGGTCTCCTTCATTCTGCATGGCACTCATCATCAGTCTTTTCGTTGACGAACTGACCTGATTGTCGAAAAGCTAAACCAACAAGTTCCTATGACAAATGCCAAAAGTGATTGGAAAACGTATAAGATGTTGACTTTGAGATGGCAGAATGGATTGACAAGTATTCAATTGGTGACTTCAACAGCAACAGGTCATTGTAAGAAGCATTTGAAGCTTAAGGTGCAGAGATCCAGGCTTTTAGGTAGACACATACTGCAAAAACAAACACATCACATAATCCTTTCTCTTCTTTAGAAGTCAGTTTGAATTGAGCCTTGAACATCTAGATCTTGAGGCTGTATATCACTTTTGACATCCAGCTGGCATGGTGCATTGCACCAGGTGACATAAATTGCACTCCTCTGGCAGCAGCAGCAGCACCAAGAAAGATAATCACAAGTTCTAAGAATTCTTTATAATCACCCCTTAGCTGACTCTGTTCCAGATACTTGTTTGCATAATCGATGGTACCTTGCTTTATATCTTCTACTAGATTTGTGACATTTGCTGCAATCTATGGTTCATACTTGTCAGTATCTTTGAATCCCCAATATTCTTGGAAGCGTTTGAAACAGTGCAACCTCGGGAGAAGATGCGACTCCCATTCACACTTCGAACACTGCACCAATTATCAGTTCCATAATATGATGCCTGCATGCCAATGACAAGAGCTCCTTCTCAAGCTTTTGCTCTAGGAGGACACAGGCACCAGCAATATGACCAGTGTTTGAGCTGGTCGTGTCAAAGCACATAGCGTGGATGCTGATGGCTATACCCCAGTCTTTAATAGCTTCAAAGATAGCAGCAGCCTGAGCCTTGCCTGTTCTGGATGAAAGCTTGGCAACTGTGAGTAACTGAGAAACTCCTCCTTTCCCAAAAACTAATACTGGCAGGCGACCGACTTTCTCTTTTCCAATTAGATCATGGATCAGTTTGTCATCCCAGTGAACAACAAGGGAAATATTACCTTGAAACTTGGCCTTTATATTTGCAGATATCTGGACTCTGTGTTCTACTCTTTGTTGGCAAATTGGGTCTGTATTTAGAGCAAGTTCTATAATGTTCTATCCTAAGCTTTTGGCAGTTTCTGCCACAACAAAATCGGCCTTTCGGTCCGACACCTTTGTTCGATCTAGAGCTGCTGTGAGTTCTGAAGTAACTACAGTTTTCCGCCCCCATATTCTTCTTTGTACCTCAAATTTGATGTCTCCAGCAGCCTCTTCAATCGTATTGTCCTGAGTTTCCATCTTTCCACCACCATCATCTACTAAGCTGCTTTCATTATCAGTAGATGAAACTAGTTCAGCTTTTAAATTTTACTTCAAAGAACTCAAAACATGACATCTACACAAAATGGCTGATCTAGCTTTTGCTATGTGCCTTTGCAGTTTGCACAGTCCTAGTGTTGCCATCTATGATCTTTGATGTGAAGCTTAAAGAAATTAAAAATTAATTAAAAAGGGTTGGGGGTAGTCTAGTGTTCCAAGCCCTATATTTATCATGTACATTAGAAACTTTACCATCATTGAGCTACCCCTAAATATTGTTCAATTGTGCTCACATTTTGCCTGAATTTTTTTTTCATAAAAAGGAACAAAATGAGAAGGTAAGAAGATCATATTTCCATAGTTGAAAAATAAGCTCCACCCTACCGTGTAATCTCTGGGGCCAGTTCCACATCTGAATATTATGTTCTATCAGTACCAATATGTCAATAATGGCTGCTTCCTTCTGCCTTTTGTCATATAGCATTATGTCTAGATGACTGGTAAAGATGGCTACATCTGTTTTGATCTCATGGTCCCAATATAAATTATATTGCGTATTATCTAAGAATCCTAATGTGTTGGTACTTACAGTATGGCACTTCCATAGTTCTGTATCATGAGTTAACTAGTGTTGTATCATCTTAACAGTTATTGTGTTGCTGTGCACAATCAACACTAGCTAGCATGGTGCATCCTCAGCAGATGTATTAGATGGTCTCACTGCACATACACATATTCTACATTTGTCAGTGTGCAGGACCTACTTCAAAGTGTATTTTCTATCATTTTTGTTTGGAATTACTTTATCTTGAACAGCTGTCATAAACCCAATGGTCACCGCTCCACATATAATTTTCCTCTCTTCAGCCATTGGTTCTTGGCTTTCTTGTCAACTTCTGTCTTGCCTAACAGGTTTGGATGATCCCCATGAAGTTCCTATTATTAGTATTTTCATAAATAATAATAATGCATGGTTTTGAGTGAGGAACTGTTAGTACTGAATGCAGGATAAGTCTAAACGGCACAGTTATGAATCGGGTGAACAAGTTTGTAGATTTGGGAAGCATGTTTGACAGAGAGTACAAATTTGATGGTGAAATTAGTAGGCAATTGAATTCTTTTGAAAGTCACAGGAATGCTGGGTTCTCAAGAAAGCCAAGAATGGCTGTCTATTAAAGTGTAATTGTCCTTACTCTGATGTGTATGGCAGTGAAACCTGGGTACTGTACAAGACAAATAGGAGTAGTCACACTATGATTGTGTAAGTGAGACAAAATGTTGTCAGTAAGGCAGAGACTAATATTCTTAGGTGGTTTGGCCATGTTGAAAGAATGAGTGATAAGATGCTTACTAAGGGAATTTTTCCAGCCCAAGTGGGAGGAAAGAATGTAGAGGAAGGCCAAGGAAATCCTGGGAGGACCAAATTCAGGAATGTGTGCATGAGAAAAAGATTATGAGTATGAAGTACAAAAGGTCTTGTGTACGTCATGTAATGGATGTCAGTTAAGCTAAAGCTGTGTATGCCGAGATTGCTGTAAATGGAGATATTTGGTGTGGTATGGTGCATGTATTATTATTATTATTATTATTATTATTATTATTATTATTATTATTGTTATATTAAATGATTATTTCCTTTTTGTGAGTGTAATAAACAAATATTATGCTCTAATATTCAAATTAAGCAACAAAGAAGAAAGGTTGAATTTAATTTGAATGAAATTAATTGGAGAAACTTAAAAGTAAACATTGTGAAACAAATGCAACATTGAAAACAACAACAACAAAAAAATGCAAAGTATTTATACATTAGGGCACAAAATGTGCATTAAAATAGTTACCTACATGTGAAATCAAAAGAACAGAACAGTGAACAAGTAGAACTATTTTAATAAATTCCTGCATGTTGATTTTCTTCTTGTAAAATTATCCATTATGCTTTTGCAATTCAGAATCTCTGATAAAGCAGAATTTAAGTTTAGAGCTGCCAAGTGATTAAGTTTTTTTTTTTTTCTTTTTGAGACGTCACTATCCATAGAGATTTTTTCTTTTATCTTTGAATTTCAAACTGCACTGTGTATTTACCACAAAGAAACAATGATGGATTTCCAACTGGTACATCTGCCAGCTGATGCTACCCAAGTGGCAATTTTTAGTAATAGCCAAAAATATTTATAGGACATTTGATGTTCCAAGCAAAAAATGATATACTGAACTCAAGAAGCATATTTTTTTTTACTTTCATTTTCCAAATTTTAGGGAGCACTTAAAACTTTTTCTCAAAATAAAATGAAAAACAACTTATAAACTGCCTGTTTTTATTATTATTTTTATTTTATTTTTATTTATTTATTTGTGTGTGTGTGTGTGATAGAAAGGAGAGGCACGACAGATAGATCTCCAGTCCTAAAGAAGAACTCATTTCCTCTTCCCCCTACTGAGAATATGGGTCCTGGGCTGTAAGATGATAGTAGTATTGGGGTATGCAAAAGTTTCCACTGTTTTAAGGAGACAGGAACAATCAGAAAACCAGTACACATTTATTCAATGGAATATTAGCCGTTAGCATCAATGACCTTTTGCCATTTTTCAAGCAACAAATGAATGAATGCCCCTGGCATAGAAGGACTCAAGTTTTGAGCTGAAGAATGCAGTGACGAAATTTTCTACCTCTGGAACTGTGGTGAACCGCTGCTGGGCTAGGGCATGTTGCATAGAGCAAAACAGATGAAAGTCTGAGGGTGCAAGGTCCGGGGAGTATGCTGGGTGCGGTAAAACCACCGAGTGTAACTGTTGAAGGGTTAATTTTGTGGTGGCACCGACATGGTTTCGCATTATCGTGTAACAGGATGTCTGGGCGGCATCCTTTACCTGTCCATGGGCGTTTTTGCTCGATTGCGGCATTCAGTTTCATCAACTGATCACTATATCGTTGTGCAGTGATTGTTTCGCCCGGTTTCAACAGTTCGAAGTACAGCAGCACTCCATGCAGCATATCCCACCACACACACAACAGCACCTTTTCCCCCGTGGACATCCTGTTTTGCAGTGGATGTTGATGGCTGGCCTGGGTCAACCCAGGATCGCTTGTGTACGGGGTTGTTGCAATAGACCCATTTTTTATCCCTAGTGACAACCTTCCACAAAAAATTCTTCCCTTGAAACCTCTTCAGCAACGACATGCAGATGCTCAATCATTGGCCAATATTGCGCTCCGTTAAAGTATGCGAAACCCACTTACCAATCTCCTGGATCTTTCTCAAGGCCTGTAGACGTTGTTCCACCGTCAATTGAGCCACTTTCAAACGTTTCACCAGTTGCGTGGTCGATTGTGTGGCATCCCCTTGCAACAGCAATTGCAGCCGCTCGTCTGCGAGTTCCTGCGATCTACCTGCACGTGGCTTGTCTTGCAAGCTTAGATCACCTTTCTTAAATTTGGCAAACCATTCTCGACACGTCCGCTCACCCATAGCCCTTTCGCTATATGCCTGTCATATAGAACCGTATGATTCACTTGCACTTTTCCGTAAATTAAACATGAATAACAAACAGTGCTGCAACTGAACTTTATCGACCACCATGCTTGGCTTCATGTACGAACTGACAGCACGGGTCACCAGCTGGTTAGACCCCTACAGCGCCCACTAACAGGGGCGGCGAAAACTTTTGCATACCCCTAATAGTTCAAGATAGTAGGTGACATCGGGAAGCATGATAATCAAGAGATAACACCTCTGCCAAACAAAATGTTTATACATACTCGGATTCCAACTCTGCAAATGTTCAGTAGTAATCATTAGAAAACTCCACAGTTTTTAGGTTGTAGCTTGTTTTTTTCTTCTTCAATAGTAAGGAATAAAATTGTATAACACTCTGTAACACACAAATTGTGGATACAGCAAAATAACAGAGCAAATTCATAAAAAAAGCAAATTTTTGCTTAAAATTTTTTTCATGAATTGAAGATTTCCTGTGGAAAGCACTAAGTGGCACCACATTTTTTTTATATTTTTTTTTCTAGTTTACCTGGAAAACCAATGTATGTTCCAATGGGAATCTTGCAGTGTTTCCCATGGTGATCTATAAACCTTAAAACAACAAAAATAATTTTTTAAAAATGCAGAAATCATTAAAAAAAAAAAGCTGATAGCACGCAAAAATGACCATATTTTTCAGAAAAGTTTTTTTTAAATATGAGGTCACAGAGAAACAAAAAGATCAAGCATTTTCCCAGTTGTTTAAAAAAGTTAGAGTTCAAAGTTGGAACTTTAACTATCTGCTGTTTTCTCTGCACAGTGAGCTGATAATAGTAGTGTTTTTTAACTTTAATTTCACTTTAAGCAAAAGAAAAATGCTTGCTTTGTCCCTTGATGTAACAAGAAGTGACTAAGAAATGGGAAAACAAGCATTTTAAGTGAAATTAGTGTGAAAAATCAGTACTATGTTGCTCGCTGCCATGGAACAATTTTACTAGTCGTGACATGGAAATGGTGCGAATTCCACCACAGGCAGATTAAAGTACCAATTTCGAAATTTAATTTAGCTTAAAAAAAAAAAAAAGTGGAAGGGAGCAAAAATGCTTGCTCTCTGATGATTAACTATTGAAATAGGGAACTGTGTGTTACATTAAGATTTTTTTTTATAAAATACAAATTTTCTCTTTTCCGCTATTACCAAATATATTAAAAATGAGATACATGACCAGAAAAATATGAAAATAGAAGAATATAATCAAGGAAAGAAATAATAAAAACAAAACAGAACTCAGAAAAATTAGAAATGCAAAAATGGAAAATGATTAAACTTTCGTATCACTGCTAGAGCAAATCATTTTTGATGGTTCCAAACATTTATGAGATTCACAGACTTTTTAGAGGGTTTTTTTTTTCCAATCAGTGGCCACCCTATCTTAAGTTTTCAACCATTTTTCTTAATTTTTTTTCATTGCATGAAAAAATTCCAAAACTACTTCAAGACCTTACACAAAAAATAAGAACTTTCTAATGCCTGGAATAAAAAAGGAAAGGAAAATAAAGTTTCAGGACTTTTCCAAGATTCCAGACGCTGTGCAAACTGTGTTGCATGGCAAGATGCTTAAGACATCCAAAAAATATCGAAAAAAAAACACATCAAAGAAATGCCACAATACTGAAAACATCCGAGATATACTCCCAAAAACTTTTAATACACGTTAGAATCTTGAAAACAGACTTTATATAGATCTTTAATAACATTATTTCACTAAGATTTTAGAATTCCGTAGAGTATATGCAGCATTTTCAATACTCCATACGATACAGCATTCATACACATTTACATGAAATAAATTCCAGAACTTTTCTAGGAGTTTAAGTACAGCAGTGATGGCAGTCATCATAACTTCTGTACTTGTGTAACCCTTTCTCTTAATGGGTAAAAGACATTCCATTTGCACACACTAGAGAGCACAGGCCTTAATTTGGAAAACCCTGCCCGGCCTGGCCCAACCCCAAACTTTAGGGGACCCAGGTCAGACTTTCCAGTTTACAGACGAGCCCATTCTGGACTTTCATCACATGTTCCCTGCCACTTTTTGGAAGTAATGCTCAGCTTTCAAATTAAAAACTGGGCGGGAGGGGGGGCAGCTGCTGTGCTGATGAGATGATGAGATGAACTACCTCCCTTGGCAGTAAACAGAGCACAGTGTAGGGAGACATATGGATTCTAGTAAAGAATTCCGCCTGCAGATGAGGTTTAGACTTGACTACCTACTTCCTTCAGGTGTTACAAATGTAATATATTTTTCACACTACTTCAAACTTCCTCATCTCTGTTGCAGCAAAAAATCGTGCCAGAAAGTAGTCATCTGGTTTTGTGAAAATGAAATGTCTGTTTACATAAATACTGCTCTGAAAAGAAAAAAAAATGCATTATTTAGTCTCTACAGCCAACGAAGTGAAGACTGACTCTGATTTCAACCTTTAGAGAAATGAGCTGGCCTTTTTCAAACTCTCATCTTACAGGCCAGCTTGTTGATTTCAGCTGTAGTATACAGTAAGATAATCAACACATCTGGTCATGAATGTACTTTTATGTCTTTTGTTTCACTTAGTGATCTTTGCCATCTGGTGATTTCCTAAGTCACTTTATTTTGCAAGTTAAAATGTTTTTTTGTTTTTGTTTTTTTTAATCCAGGAGCAAAATGCTAAACCTTCAAGAACAGGCTTGCCCTGGACAGAGCACAGAAGTTTTCATTTAACTTATGAAAAGAAAAAATGGTGTGAAAGAAAACATTACTGTTTTACAGAGGGTTGTGCGCTTTCAAACCCGCGTCCAGGAGTTCAATGGCGTTGAGCCTGTGGTTGACATCTCTAGTGGTTTATGTATTCAGAAAGAGAGGAAACGCTACTTTAAATCCACATGTGATAGTGGAAGCACATACAATTTTCCCTGTTGTGGGCTCACTGACTGTACTATGCACCAAAAAGAAATCCATATTTTACCCTTTCTAGAACCAGATAAGTAAAGAAAAAACTGACCAGAGGTGGGGGTGGGGTGCTAAAACATAATTTACTAATAATCTAAAGCAACTTATGGGAATTTACTAGGAAATTTTTTATTTATAGCAAATTTTCGGAGAAAACTCTTCTCCTTCTTCAGGCTCTCTTGTTGATGTCACTTTTTGCTTGAAGAAGGAGAAGAGTTTTCTCCGAAAATTTGCTATAAATAAAAAAAAATTTCCTAGTAAATTCCCATAAGTTGCTTTAGATTATTAACTCAATTAAACTAGGAAGCCATTTCTCAATATGAGCTTTATTCAAATAATTTACTAATATTTAATAAATATTTTCTAACAGTAAATCATAAACCACTTGCATGCAAAATGAAAGACCAGACTGAATCCTTGCTGTTTTCCAAATTACCTATTCACATATGATTGCACACATTTCAAGACTTCATTTGCATGAAAGCTGGACCCCCATGTTAATCAAAGTCAGCACTCCAAATTCTTTATAGTTAGTACATGCATACATATCACTAAGCTGTTCTTTGAGATTCAGAAGTTAGCTCCACAAAGAAATACATACCACAAGATAAATTTTAACTGATTATTTACTTACTGTTGCCGTATCAAACTTCTCCATTTACAGTGATATTGACACACAACTCGGGCTTCACTGACACCCATCGCACGACGTACACAAGACCTTCTGTACTTCGTACCCGTGATCTTTTTCTCGTGCAGACACTCCTGAATATGATCCTCCCATGACTTCCTTGCCCTTTCCTCTACCTTTCTTTCCTGCCACTTGGGCTGAAAAAATTTTCTTAGTAGGCATCTCATCACTCATTCTTTCAACATGGCCAAACCACCTAAGAATACTTTTTTTTTTTCTTTGATTGGAGGTTTAACGACCACTGTGAGCAACTCAATAGGCTATAAGCAGTCGCCCGTCCCTAATTTAGGGTCACTGGTTCCAGGGAAGGAAGAGAGCCAGTGCCGTAAGACAAATACAACATTCATGCCTCACCAGTATTCGAATCTGGACCCCTTACGGACAAATGATCAGAGGCCATCGCTTAGACCACTGCGCCACCGGGGCAGCCCTAAGAATATTAGTCTCCACGTTACTAACAACATTTTGCCTCACATTACACAACTGCAACAAATCTACGTTCCTCACATGATCACAGCATATCTTGCTACAAACCCTTTGCAAGTAACGCATCTCTCCAGCACACAAATAACTCCTATGTCTCTTCTGCAGCACCCAGGTTTCACTGCTGTACATCATAATAGGAACAATAACACTTTCATACACAGCTATTCAGGACTTACTTGAGAATTCATCATTCCTGTGAAATCCTCCTAAAGCTTTACATTTAGTTCCTGCCATAAAAATTTTAGAAACAAACTGTTTTAATATTGTGAACAACAGCTGAAATTTATAATTATACTCAAAATGATTATATGACACACCTAGTTAAACGCTCATTTCAAAGTCGTCCACTTGTAAAATCAAGTTTAATGCTGCGGTGTTATAATTGGAAAATATGGCACTTTTAAATGGTGGCAAAATTTCCCCGTTTCAAAAAACATTGCTCTGTATAAAACTTATATGAAGCAAGCTGGAACTTAGCACAATGATAGTATTTTGCCAATGCACTTGAATTTCTGTATTCCATAGTCACCTATTCCCATGCACATTGGAGGCAAAAAGACCAGATATCAATCTCCTTTGGTAAGAAAAGTGTGTGCTAGAAGGTGCTAGAAGGAAGGACCTTCTTGAACCCACGGGAAGGATCCCACATACTGTTGTTAGTCCAACTGCACACAACTGCTACACTACAAACCAATGTCACTGAAAATATGACATTCAAACATCCTGCACAGCTGCATCACATGAGATGAAAGAGATTATATCCCATTCCCACACTCCATGGAACAAAGTGATGTTGATCAAGAGCAGACACTACAAGGAGCTAGAATAAAGTGATGCTATCAATCCAAACATTTCAACCATTTTTTTCTTTTTTTCTTTTTCATTGCAAAAAACAATTTCAAGACTTTTCACAAATTATCAGACGTGCCAACCTTCAAAATCTGAAAATCGGGAGATTTTTACAGCACATAAAATCACACGAGCATTATTTTTTATCCACATTTTCCAGACTTAGAAACAATTTTCCAGAAGTAGTATTATTGGTCCACTAAAAGTTCTTGAGAAAAAAAAACAGTGCAAAAAACAACACTGCCTACCTCTACTGAAATTAGTTTTCAGGTATGTCGATTCCGCAAGACAATGAAAACGTAAAATGGCTCGCATGTTGTTGTTTCTTGTGAATAAAATAGCAGCCAACTGTTTTTAATTTCTTCTTTAGGTTGTGCATGAAGGCGAAGATGACAAAAAGCATCGTACGAACATCACCTTTCGTTACAAGGCAAGACCAACTGTAACTACTCCCTTTTGTCGTTAAGTGAATTCACCGAAACTCAACTGTTTACCCTCACTTAGAATGTGCGCGGCTCTTTTGAGGCGAGGGGTTGAAAGACTGAACTGCAAGGAGAAGGCAAGGCAGCTCCCATCTCTTAATCAATTACTGACCTTCCCTGGCATTCTAGTTCCAGACGGGCGAGCTCCTTCTTGAAGGTGTCGTATGACAATCGGACTAGGAGAAATTTTTTTAAAGCAAATTTTTTCGGACCCATCTTGGACGATTGATCAGAAGCCAGTGCTTAGACAACTGCGCCACAGGCAGCTTTTTTTTTTTTTTTTTTTGCAGATAGAAGAGGAAAAGTACGAAGCTGATTACTGTAATGCCGTCTTGCATCGACGCAAAAAAAAAAAAAGATTTCACAGGTGGTTTGAAATCATGGCGGTTGATGGAATTTCGACCATCCTAATGGCTAATTCTCGGTGAAAATCAGGAGAATTTGACATTCATCCAGAAGGCGGGATGAAGGGCTGAAAATCCAGTCTCTCCAGCCTAAATCCGGAGTTGGAACATCTGAAATATGAAAAATCAAGGACTTTTCAGGTCTTTTCCAGGATTCCAAGGAGCCGAGAAAACTCTGTCCATAGTGGACCGACGGTTCCTGTAGTACTTGGGAGTCTCATCTTACCTTAGGTTAAAAATTAATAGAATTGCCAAAAATATAGACACCTTACCTTTCTCTGAGTTCAAGTGCAGATCCCTTGTCAGGAAAAACAGCTGATACTGCAGCAAACACAATGTTTGGAATGGCACGAGTGCTGGCCCTTTCACCTGTAAAGAATGAAAAATTATATAATTCTAAACACAAGTTTGGAAATAAGCTAGATGCACAGAGAAAATGAAAATACATATCACACAGCAGCAAACAGTTCAAGAAAACATCTTTGATACAGAGAGATTTTTTTTTTCTCTTCCTCTCTTTTTACATCAGCTGCCACTAACAGCTAATTACAAAGAAATGAAAATCAATGTTTGGTCTACATAAAATCCCCGCATGCTGTGAAGATTCAAAAACTTGGATAAGCAAATGTTAAAAGCAATCTGTAAGGAGCACACAAAAGTAGAAACAAAGTACACTACCAAAGTAAACTAATTATTTCTGAACTTCAATATAACTAGGTCACTTTTCACGATGCAAAAACTAATGCAGTTTCCCAAACTTATCAAAACGTGTCTTAAGTTATCACAAACATACACTCTGTAGACAAAACATTAGAGATATGTATCTAAGAGCAGGGTGGCCCTCCTCTAGCAAAAACAACAGCCCATACACGCTGAGGCATCAACTTCACCAGATTCCAGAGGGTTTCGAGAGGTAATGCCAGCCATGCCTGTTGCAGCATTGTTCACAACTTCAAGATGCCGTTCCCATGGATCCGATGTTCCGCCCCACAGCAGCCCAGAGAGCTTCCACGGGGTTTAAATTTGGGCACCTTGGGGGCACTGGATGGTTCCAAACTTACATCAGTGTTCCTCAAGCCATGCCTGGGTGATTGCAGCCCTGTGGGGTAGCGCATTGTACTGCTGAAACAGACCATTGGCCAAAGAACGCGCAAAGGCCATGAAAGCGTGTAGATGATCAACCAGTACGTGCTAGTAGCGCACAACGGTTAGGGACCTCTCCAGAAACACTAAAGGACCTAATGAGTCTCACGAGAAAGCTCCCCAAACCATCACAGAGCCATCACCACCTTGAACAGAGCCGACCTAGTATGATGGGGGCCGTAGCCTCATGCTGTTGATGCTACACCCGCACCCTCCCGTCAGCTTGGTGCAGTTGAAAAAAGGATTCATTTCTTAGTCACTTCTCACAATGCTGCACCACTCTTCAGAAGTCCAGTTGTGTTGTTCCCAGCACCAGGTGAGGCTTAATTTCCAATGACGAGTAGTCAACAGAGGCATACACAAGTAGGGCGTTGGCTCAAGTAGCCACCCATATGGTATGCAGCGTGTGCCATACCATTCATTTACTAATATTGCTTGGACTTCTGACATTTAACCTGCATGTGATTTGCCACCACGTTGCAAGCAGTCGGTCTGTACGAGCCTGGTTAGTCTACGTCAACCCTGGTCGTCATGGCGTGTGGTCGCCCACCACTTGCTCTCTGGGTGCTTATATGTCCATTGATGTTATACTCACGGTACATCCATGTTATGGTTGCCCTCAGGAACCCTAGGGTTCTTACTACTTGGGTGATAGAATGGTCCATCTGTCTTGCACCGACAATGCATTCGTTATCAAAGTCGCTCAGATCACCCATGTTTGTTGATTGCGATAAACTGTTGGGAAGCCCTTCCGTTTGCTTATTTATCGCCTGCATTTGGTTTGGGTCTGTTCCACTCTGCACGGGGGATGCCCGTGTCAACTCCCCATCACCGCTATCTGTAATGTTTTGTCTACTGAGTGTATATCCCTCAGTGTATTCCCAAAGGTGTGGGGTGTTTTGTTCAATATATATAAACTGGACAACTTTTGCACTGTTTTTTTCCATGATATAAGAATCTGCCTAAATTTTTTTTTAGAACTGCTCTATTTAGATGTTGTCTTGTAATCAGCATCACTGAGCTGAATTGGAAATCTTGAAAGCTGAGTTTCTATGAATAAAAATTTACTGCAATTGTAGAAAGTTTTTGTTGTGATGCATTTGTTCATAATGATGGCATAATTGTGAAGGTACCCCTCCAACTGCCTTCCAATGAGCAAAACAATAGAACTATTATAACTGAGATCTTCAAACTGGATCATATATTCACAGTAAGCATGACATCACTTACCAGCTCTCCTGAACTTCTTGGCTTCCAATGAGTTATGGCAAAGACATATTTACAGAACTCTTACTTCTGGTACGTATTTACAAAACTCTTGCTAACTGTGGGTTAAAGTCCAAGTTCTGAGTCACCCAAAGTAATGTAAGGAAGATAATCTAAAGTATCTGTGTTCATTCTGTTTCTGAAATTAGTTTTTACCTGATTCACTACTGAAAACATTCTTTCTACTTTTGCATTTGAGGTTGAAAATGATCACCACAAGCAACTCAATTGGCTATAAGCTGTCGCCCGTCCCTAATTTAGGGCCAGTGGTTCCAATGGGCCAGTACATACGACAAACACAGACTCCATGCCTCGTGGATTTCAAACCTGGACCCATCTCCTGTGAATGGTCTAATACCAGCACTTAAACCACTGTGCCACCGGGGCAGCTGGAAATACCTTTCAATATTTTGATGACTAAAGGCATGGCTGGCACTATTTACTTTTATTTGGAACTCGCCATGAAACAACTGAAAACCTGAATCCAATAATGTGCACACTTGCTTTGATCAGCATTCAAAAACACGTTCTAAAAATGCTCACCATTTCTAAAAAATTGCTTACTTCTTTTGCATAGCTTTAAGATTTGCATCACAAAAATATGCAACACAAATCTGAAAATATATTACAACTCCACCTAATCACATCACAAAATGCAATGTGATACCAGTAAAGGATGTAAAGGAAGTAGAGGAACATGCTTAAGTTTCATAAAAGTTATGCTATTATTGGCATATTTTCACTGTATTCCATGTAACCACTTCCTTCAGAAAATTTGAAAATTTTCATCGTCCTGGAGCGGGAAACGAACACGCACCTCCCAATTTCCGGTCAAACATGCTAATCATTACACTACCCAGGACAACGAAATCCCAAGCAACTGAACATAGATATCTGAGAACCTTCAGATTTGTGCTAGCTAGTCGAAGCTATTCTTGCCTCATTGTAGTATCTCACGACCTTTTCTCACACCCAGGGTCAGATGTAGGTCACAAATTCCAGTGATGAAAGTACATCATATACAATTGGGAAATGAATTTCCCTGAAGAAATAATTCTTCATACATACATACATACATGGTAAGCATTTTAATGCTATTATATTGTCATATTTTCATTGTATCCCGTGTAACCACTTCCTTTAGAAAACTTGAAAAATTTCACCGTTCATGCTCAACTGGAAATCGGGAGGTGCAGCTTCATTTCCCACTCCAGGACGATGAAATTTTTCAAGTTTTCTGAAGGAAGTGTTTACATGGAATACAGTGAAAATATGCCAATAATAGCATTGCAATGCCTACCATGTATTTATGAAGAATTATTTCTTTGGGGAAATCCATTTCCCAATTGTATATGACGTAAAAGTTATATTTTACATCGAGGCTTTTGAACAACGAGTATGTCTTTAGCTCCAAAGAACTACAGACATAGTTCGAAAGCTTCCATGTTAAGCATAACTTTTATGTAACTTAAGCATGTTGCTCTACTTTCTTCATATCCTTTATTTTAGTTACATGTTGCTCCCCAAATCTTTCAACAAAGATAAAATTTCCCCTTGCCACCACGGTCCACTCACTCGGTGCAGTAGGAAACGCAATTCATTAGAGTAGATAACTTTCTACCAATCTTCCGCAGCCTCACTCCCAATGTTGTCTAGCAAACGATAGTCATCGTCACCGAAAACATGTTGCGGTCATGCATTTACATTACAGTCTGTGCTTCCTGGTTGCAGATGGTGGTCAGCTGTGCCAAGGTAGCATGCCCATTGCTTCAAACAATACAGTCAAGCTGCCTCTTTCGCCACACATTAAGCATCCATGGCTGTCCAACACCCCCCTGTTGATCATGCATCATGCCTCTTTTCATCCACTCAATTAATTAAAGCAAACCCTGAACGTCGCACAAAGTTCCTTGTTTCCTGGATACTGCCACCCTATGGTCTGTACCAATAATTATGCCCATTTCCAAGGTGGTAAAATCTCACTCTGACTGATTCTGCATGCATCACAGATAGCACTACATATGCCTTTGACTTCCCCACATGTGCACCACCATGTACCATGTCATAAACAATCCAAATAGTCAGAAGAGGGGAGGGGTCATAATGTTTTGATCTGCATATAGGAATTATTGAGAAACTATCTTCACAAAGAAAGAAAAATTTTTATATCTCCAGAACATGGCAGGCACAAATGAATGCCATTTTTGACACAGAAGAACCATATTTTTATTGTTTCCCATGTACCCATATCTCTCCAGAAAATTTGACATTCATGTGTGCCTGCAGTGTTTTGGAGATATAAAAAATTATTTCTTCATGAAGATTTGTTTCCCAACAATCTTCGTAATTTCTTGTGCTTTATTACCATGCAAAAATGTATTCAATTACATCATACACCATAATAAACTGTAAGCATGACACAAACAACAGTAACTTTTTTTTACCCATATGTGGTGGATTCCAAGGTGAACCACGATTGACTCTTTTTCCTCTACAAGTTGAAGTTTTCTCTGGGTTATCTTTTTTCTCTTCGGGTTCTTCTTTTATTGTTTCTGTATCAAGCTGGCCAACAAGAGCTTGCACAAGTTCAACAAATATGTCGTCACTGATAAAGCCACATTCTCTATCACCATGAACTTTACCATCATAATTTTTCAGCAATTCCTCAATGAATGAGCCATCTTGATCTAATACTTCATCACCCATGTATGGAATGTTATGCAACACAGTCTCATCCTCAACCTGAAAAATAAATAAATAAATAAATAAATAACCAATTTCAAATGTAGCATGAATGTTTTTGCAATTCTGGCAAGCCAACGGATCATCCACAAATTAAGTTTTTTACGAAAAAACAGCTAAAGAAACTATTTTGGATATATAACATATAGAACAAGAACATTCAATAAATTCTGTTCTTCGTATATTAATATGTGTGAACAAAATCTAGGGTTGGGGCAATCTTGTGTGCATTTATCAGTTTCAAAATGCATGCATAACAAGGTAAATGTTTATTTATTTTTTTATAAAATATGCACTGAATAACAAAAACGTATTGAACATTGTCTTGTTTTATACATTACTCATATTGCAACTGTGAAATTAATTAAAATCAATTACTGTACAAATTATGGTTAATTGGTCTGTACTTTGAATACAGTTTTAATCTATAAAATTCATTTGTATATGATATTTTGGCATGCATGCATGCCAAGTACCTAGCTTTACATTGCATTATGAACACGAAAGGTGCACAATGAAAATCATATTATTGAACACGAGAGTCAAGTAAAAATATATATATATATATATATCATGCATACATTCAGGGACATCAATCTAGTTAACTTCAAAGAAAATCCATCTCGTATCAATAAATTATTTTTTGTTCTATATACATACCTTGTAAATTTTCCTACTAGTTTATTTAAAAGAAAAAAAAAAGGTGTGGAGCATAACCAAAAGTTACATATTTATGGCTCATGATTAGTGCTTTTCTCATCCTAAATCTCAACTACTTAAAATTTCATACCTAAAAGAATTTTCATTCTAACTCAAAATTCCTCATTATACAGTATTGCCATACATGAAGGCCTTACTGCATGCATTTCCATAGTTTCCTTCTCTTCATAATGTACATTTACCACACTGTTACATAATTTGACAGCATAGCTTTACGTTTATTCGCAGGTCTGTCCCTTCACTTCAACACAGTGGTGTAACAAAGGTGACTGGCTCCCAACAAGATATATAATTTTCAACCCTTGGAAAATAGCAACACAGATGATTGAGAAAGTGGTTTTGGAAACTAACTGGGGTATCAATAAGCACCTACCTAAGAAAAGTTTGTTTCGTTTCCATATTTAATACATTCTGACAGTTTGTTTATTCAAAGTAAATTTGATTTCATATCATAATATGCTTGAAAACACTAACTTTAATTTAGATTAGGCAGCAGAGTATATGCTGTGAATCAGTGTTGGCCTGCATCAAGAAACACTAAAAACACATAGCACCTAAAAAAAAATTGTAAACTAAAAACAAAAACAAAATCAGGAAAAATCAAATGGCAAATTAAAGCAAAAAAAAAAAATGAAAAAAATCAGGTGATGTCAAACCTGGGGACCTTGGAGGCCAGCCACCCAACTGGTTCTTCTCAACCCATCCAAGCACTGTGGAACTTCAAGTCCAGACAACCCTTCCCTTCTAAAAGGAAGTGAGGTGGTGCTTCATACCTGGCTGGGGCATATAAATTGGCATCCTCCTCAAGCTCAAGAACAATGAAATGCTAAAGCATGTCCAGGTAAATGATACCAGAGACAGTTTTTTTCACAAAGAAAAACTATCTGTAAATATTTTTAACCACGGAACAAAACACATTCACTTTGGGACTGCCATGTTCATGTTGCATGAGACAATGTGGGTTTTCTATTCCCCATATGTGCACATATTATGCTTGTTTACCTTGTTACTAAACACAATTAGTGTGAGAAAGTCCTCTTCCAACTCAATCCATATACTTACATTGCTAGAGAATTCACAATGGAGCTTCTAGTCACCTGTCTGACAGTGCATAAAGTAGCCATAGTTTGAATGGCTTCAAGCTCAGTCATTTATACAAGACATACCCACAAGTTTGTTTGTTTTTGTTTGTTTGTTGTTGTTGTTGTTGGGGGGAGGGGTTTACCTTAAGTTCCATGCTCTCTCACACCTAGTTGATTTATATGGATTTCTTAGGCATGCTTCCCATATGCATTCCACTGTAGCTTTGGGATGTGCTGGCCAACCTTCACCTGAATCATGGTGCACTATGCATCCTGTTGATATGAAGCATGAATGGCCATTCAGTGATGGTGGAACATGCTTCTTTTGATATTTTCATTTAAAAGGCCACTGTACAGTAGTTGTAGAATGACTTTAATTTTACCACAAAGCACATGCTGCTCATTGCCACTGATGTCTGCCATTTTGGGTTGCTGACTGCACTAGTGCCATCTGTTTCAGATCATGCCAACTTAATTGGGTTGTCACAAAAATTGAGGGTTCTACCAACATAATATCAGTTGTTTTATGTTAACTGCTGCATTCATTCCTAAGTTAGGATTTTTTTTAATTGGCAGTTAATTTTGGTCCATCTTGTATCATCATCAACAACAACAACAACCACCACCATTATTAATCCATTACTGCATAAAGGTTTCCCCAAGTCTTTTCCACAAATTTCTACCTTGATCAGTATCTGCCAAGTCAGCTGATGCATGCTTTTGATTTGCATCCACCCATCTTTCACATCGTCTTCTTTGGGGTCTTTTTCTGTGACTTGGTATCTAGTTCAGTATTTCAGTTGTTCAATGGTGGTCAGATTTTCTGGCAATGTCTAGCCCACTGCAACTTGAGGGTCTTTCACTTTGATTATGGTGTCATCAACTCTTGTCATTTTCCTAATCTATGCACTCCTCTCCCTATTTTCCCTGATTACACCAAGTATTCATCTCTTCACGCATCCCTCGTGATAACATTTAGTAATTTTTCATGATCCGAAGTTTTCCTTCCTTCCACTGATCCATTCATCTATGTCCAGAAAGTCACCAATATAATATTTATTGGAATGGAAGCATAGTTTCCCTTCTTTGGCACTTCTAATAAGACTAAGGACCATGTCCTAGTTCAATATAAAAAAAAAGCACATCTTTTTTAATTCTGGCTCTCAAAAAGAAATCATCATCTGAATAAAAATCAAAATTAAATGAACCCTTTAATAAATGCAAGCATGTGATTGGTTGAATAAATGTATATTTTGAGAGAAGATATATTACTCAAATGTTGGTGGTTCACTTGTGTCCCTTGCCTTAAATCTAGCTGATTTTTTTTTCTCTCTTCTTCCGTTTCTTATCTCACCTTTGCACAATTCTGTTATTTCTCCTAATGACAAAGATGACCTCATTGGCACATTTTTCCTGAGACCTGTACCCTCAACAACACAGATGAATTCCCTCTCCTGTTACAAGTTCACAAGCACTATGCTTGTAGTTGAGCTTCACCATCATAAGGTACAGAGAATAAATACTCTACACACTTGAAACTAACTTAGCCTCAGGTCTAGATGGCATTGTTCCCTATTATTCTGAGCATATATGCACTGGAGCTAACAGCTTAAAAAATATAAGTTTACTGTTGTGCCATGCAGAAGGACATCAATGAAAAGAATTTCTTCATTTCTCCAAAAGATGAAGAGCATAAACATTCCTGCTGACTGGGTTGCCATTTCTTTGGGAGTAGAAGCGGGGCATATACAATCATGGACAAAAGTCTTGCACCAGTAGACCGAAAGTCAATCTTTGATGTTTGAAGTCAACTTATACAGCGTAATGGTAAAGTCAGGAATACATATTATACATCATTTTAAAGGAAATTTTATGCTGAATTTAAATATTTTTACAGAATGTTATTGCCAGTAATACAAGTGAAGTTATAAGCAAAAATGTGCAAGTGAGGAAATACAAATCCAGTTCTGAAAAAGTGTTTGTGCCCCTCTAATCCACTATAGCTTTCTCCGATGTCCACTAGTGAAATATAAAAGGATGTAGAATCATCTGCCGACTTAGAACACAGCTGCTTGTAGTCAGTTGAAAGAAGTTCATGCAGAATTGTTAGTGATATTTGAATTTTGGAATGTCAAAGACCTGAAAATTGGTCCTGCCTCTTCAAACCAGGGCAAAAATTATTACATTAAATAGAAGTCATCGCTCTTTTCATGTTTTATAAGTGAGTCACGGAAAAATTCTCATCGGCCACCACCGGGAATCGAACCCAGGGTCTTCCAGTTGCGTGCCGCATATATACTTCCACTGCACCACAGCGGCCTCGAAATTCTCCAGACTCACATACGACAAACTGCCAAACCACACATGGCAGGTTGCTTCTTTGGAGTCCCGTACAATGCTGGGGATTCACCAAAGATGAACAGCAGCAACTGAACAAATAACTAGAAGGTGAATGAATGATAAATACACAGTTGACGTGGATTAGGTACATTAAATAGAAGTCATCGCTCTTTCCACGTTTTATAAGTGAGTTATTTGTTCAGTTGCTGCTGTTCATTTTTGGTGAATCCCCAGCATTGTACGGGGCTCCAAAGAAGCAACCTGCCATGTGTGGTTTGGCAGTTTGTTGTATGTGAGTCTGGGTTCGATTCCTGGTGAATCCCCAGCATTGTACGGGGCTCCAAAGAAGCAACCTGCCATGTGTGGTTTGGCAGTTTGTTGTATGTGAGTCTGGGTTCGATTCCTGGTGGCAGCCGAATGAGAATTTTTCCGTGACTCACTTATAAAACGTGGAAAGATGGAAAGAGCAATTACTTCTATTTAATGTACCTAATCCACGTCAACTGTGCATTAATCCAAAAATTATTGCTTAGCATAAAAAAAAATTTTGAGCCGTTTTACGACTACTTGGATTCAGTAGTCGTAAAATTGCTGTTAAATGTGGCTGTGATCATTCCACTGTCTTGCGCACCATTAATAGTTGCAGAAAATGGATGTGTGGGAAACAGAAAAAGAACAGCTCGACCAAGGCTGTGTACTGAACGTGATAATGGCATGTTGATTCGTCGTTCATAATAAGTAGGCTTTATTGCATCTGCATGTACAGTTTGTCATAAGCTACAAGAAAATGGACTGACTGCACGAAAACCTTTCCTTACTGAACAACAACAGCTCAAAAGAATTGCTTGGGCCAAGGCACACAAGAATTGGACTGCTGATGAATCGAAAAATGTTATTTTCAGTGATGAAACAACTGTTACTATTTCAGCTAATAATGGAAATAATTATGTACGTCGTCAGGCTGGTAAAAGATATAAGGCATGCTGCACCCAGCCAACAATCAAGCACCCACATTCAGTTATGTTATGGCCCTGTATTTCAGCCAGTGGTGTTGGCCGTCTGCACATTGTTGATGGCACATTGAATGAATCGAAATACGTGGATATTTTGAAGTCCAAACTGATACCATCTGCACAAGACATGGGTTTGCAGAATTTTATCTTTCAGGATGATAACGTGCCATGTCATCGGTCAAAGTTGATTGACGAGTGGTTTAATTGAAAAGTTATAAGAAAACTTCAGTGGCCAGCACAGTCACCGGATCTTAATCCATAGAGAATCTGTGGGTGAGATTGAAGCAAAAGATCCATCAACAAGGACCCACATCTAAAACAGCATTAATTGAGTCTGTAAGGGCCGTATGGCACTGTGTCATCAACAATAGACATTTAGAGAAGCTCATTAGTTCCATGCCAAGAAGGTGCACTTTGTTACCAAGGTTAATAGACAGTAAGGTTTGCTCATCCTGCCTCCCTCGCAGCGGAAGTGCCGGTCCCTTACGTAGTGACATCAGTGTACCACACGACGCAGCCAGCAGGACGGATAGACTGTTAATACAATTGAAGCACTCGCGGGAGAAATGTCAACAACTTTTTACTCAAATACGCTCTGAATCTTAAAGCTTGCAACCAAGATGTAATGCAAAAGCACATCTGTAATATAATCAGGAAAAACGGACATCCATGTGAATATTTTATTTAGAGTAAACCGAGAATGTGAAGAAACTTATTATGCATTTTTTTCATTTTTTTTTCAAATCTGTTTAATCTAAATATCTAAATAGGATATTGACATGACACTAAGGAAAAGTGCAGGGACAGTGATTATATCTTCTAATTTATTTATATGCAACTGTAATACTGTCTTTAAATAAATTCAAAAGAAGGAAAAAAAACTTATAAGATTATGCTGTCAGAACCTCATAAAGAAATCCTTTTACGCGGAACAAATAAAAACTTGAGTAGCATTCCACTAACTTGCTTAATTAAAAAGTTGGAAATTAATTTCACTAAATGCTCTGTTATTATTTGTAACTAACTAATCGCTGAACAGAAAAGTTAAAATCATGGATCTTTGCAATTTTTGTTTGTTTGTTTCTTTAGTCATATTTTATTCGCTAAATTTTGAGAACTTTAAGAATCGGGACATTATTTAACGTAAAAAAATTCTTTCTTCACTTACCTTTGTCATGTTCCTTAGGTAACTGTTTTAACCAGTTTTCTCTTCTTGGGTTGGCAACATATATTTTTGGCTGAGCGTTAATATGGCTCATACGGATCATAATTCGGGTTTTCATGAATAGTTTGATGGCAGGGTGCACATTTGGAGGGAACTGATGGGCAGAAGCTTCCACTGCGGTGTGAACAATTCTTTTAACTTCCCTTAAATTATTTTTCCCATGTAGATTTTAAAAAATTTCTTCTAGTTGGATAACCATGCTCATCCACTCATTTGTTGGATGTCGCATGCAGCCTCTGCTTATGACGCTAATCCAGTCGCAAATAATTCCTTTTTCTTGCACTAGGTCCAGAGGTGCATTTTTGTCCCCCAGCCCAGGACACGTTGTTTGGCATTTAAATGCAACATATCCAGCAAGGTATCGTAAAGCTTGGTACGATATGCTGTCACTAGAAGACGTAATTGCAGTTGTGGGTTCTTTGCAAAGTGCAGCCATAATTTCATTTTCACTTGTGTGGGCTGTTTCATCATTGCAGGATGCATTATTGTGTAAGACACAGGAAGACGAGAGAATGGAGACAGTTAAATAATGTTGTTCTGACTCAGGCAAAACGTTAAATTTCTGACAGTTCCAGACTACTTTCCCAAGTACCAGCAGTCTGAGACGATTTTGAAATTCCAGTGGTGAAGGGTGATCATAGGTATTCCTTGCTGCACGTATCTGTGAGAAAAAATTTCTAGGACATCTTGATTAACTCTGCGAGTTAAAAAATATTTTAGCTCATATTTTTCGCTCAGAATCTTGTGGACAGCCATTACGGATGTAATACTGACCAGAAGACCTTGCTGAAATGGTAGGGCGTTTTTTCTCCCAACAACGCGCATCTGCGAAAAAGTGTTGTAAGCCTCATTCAGAAGTCGAAATTGCTGTTGATTGTTACCTAAAGCACATCGGAATGGTTTGTCTGAGAATGGTTGCCTCGAATTCATTGTATCAAAAAATCTGTCAACAAGAAGAAGAAAATTTGCTGCTTCATCATCTTCGGGAAATAAATATTTGATGGCATTTCCAACATGCTCCGAAAGCAACTGTACAGCATAACGTACAATCTGCCTATTTGCTCCTTTAACACGTATGTGTGTTTCACTCATATTATATGCTATTTTTAATTCCTTACTGTCCTTCTCTAATAAACTTTTCAAATAGGGAGCAATTTATCATTATATTTCTTATTTTTATGCCACTGTCCAAAATATGGTTTCGCAATAACTTTACCATATGCGGAATGTCAGCAAATACATTTATATGTCTGTTTTTGTCGAAAGGATTTTCAAAGAACGGACTCTCAGGCGATATAGCCAATTCTTTCCATAATTTCTGGTTTAAAGCTCCCAGATGTGAAGTAAGAGCAAATACAGGAAACATGATATTTTCTACGGCACAAATTACTTTCATTAATATTTCTCTGAGACTGGAACCACTAACGTCAAAATCATAAAATACTGGTTGTTTCCAGGGATTAACAAGTCCTCTTGCCATGAATACCAGTACGTACCTACACGGTCCTATAACTTCATCTGTTTCAATATTACAGCACATTTTGCTGGAAACTTTCATTTCATCTATAGAAATTACACATGTTCTTTCGGCTTCAGTCATTTGCATTCCTTGGCTCTGCATCAGTTTTAAAGTTGTGGCTTGAATTCCAGGTGAACATTTAATTGTAGCTACCCATCGGCGCAACGTTGACAAAGCAGGAAGCGGAATATTAACTTTATTTCTCAAGTAGTGATATGCTCTCCTGGAAACAGTTCTTAATGTTATTGCAGCTGCAATATCAGTAGAATTCCAAACAATCCGTTTTTGGCCTAACAAAACCCTTATCTGTCCTGGAGTAAACACTGTAGAAAGCAAATTTTTTATGCACATTTCTCTGTCTTTTTTCTCATCTTTCTGTAACCTTCGCAATTCTAATAATTCTTTCTGCATTTGATTCTGTTTTACTTTGAGGACTTTTACACGTAAAGTTAGACTATGGTTTGAAGAGCTCAAATATAATATTTGTTTTTTCAGCTTTTCATTTTCCTTCATCAAAATATAATTTTCCTTCAATAGAATTTCATTTTCTGTTTTCAGGTCTTTCATACATTCAATTTCAGTATTTTCATCATTGGCACTCCACATGTCTTCCAAAATTTCCTCTGCATTATCAGAGTTTATCAAATCGCCAACAAGATCAGTTCATTTCCTTTTCTCCTGTCTGTTCTTTCTCTCTGAATTAGAATTTACATTAAAGTTTCCCAGGAGGTTTAAACTTGGTACAGCTGTGTCCTTTAGCATTTTGCGGATAGGCAAACCTAGAAGTTCATTCCTTAAATCGCGTTCGTAGTCTTCCTCGGGGAAAATGTTCCGAACAAATAGCTGAATTCATTTCGTTGAAACTGTCAGCTCGTTTGCATCTCAATTTCCATGTTTTACGCAAAACTTCATTTTTTCGGAAACCTATGGTAATGAATGCCATTCCTTCTGGTTTTCGAATAATAATTTTGACACGTTGCTACTGCGCACGGACCAGGCATGTTCAGTGTTTAACTTATAACCAAGGAAAAGAAAATTTGTTTGCTACAAATACCTAGCTTCAAATGAGACAATGTAGCTTTCAGACCCTGAACCAGAAAAACGGGAGCAAGCAGCTTTAGGCGGATGGGGTGTGGAGATCTCCGGGACTGTGACGTCACGAAGGCGACCCCTGAGACAGTGCTCAGCGGAAGTGTCGGATAAGAATAACCTTGGAGTCTACTAACCTTGCTTTGTTACTAAGAAATCGTGGTTATCTAATTAAATATTAAAGCGTATTTTGCTTGTTGGTAAGTTATTTCAAGTGTCCTGCAAATTTCAATAATGTACTGTACAGTAATTTTACGTTAAATGCATTGTACACTAATTACACAAATTCCACTATTTTTTGCTTTTTATGACTAGACGCTGTACTTTAGCTTGTAACTTCATTGTAACTTCACTTCTTTTACTGGTAATAACATTCTGCAAAAATATTTGAATTTGGAATAAAACTTCCTTTAAAATGATGTATAATGTGTATTCCTGACTTTACCATTATGCTGGATAAGTTGACTTCAAACATCAAAAATTAACTTTCAGTCTACTGGTGCAGGACTTTGGGCCATGATTGTAAAGACAGTTTATGTGCCTTCATAGCAGGGGTAACTTGCTTCATTTGCAATGCATAGTAATAAACCTTAACTGTAGTGTACATATCAATTTTGTTCGGAAATGATGCAAATGTAATCACTCAACTTCATGACTTCTCATCAAACACTTGAACATCCCTTGTGCCAACATTTAGTAATATTTAAAATACAGCATAGATGATGTCAAAGATGATAACAATGTATGAAATACCAGCTCTCTAAAACATGCAACTAACTGCAATTATGTTGGTGGTTAATTTCAAATACAGCTCCTAAAGAAAAACTGACAATGCTCTTCCAATTATACATACTTCAAAAGTCTTCAGCAGGTAATCACAACTCAACAAAGTTAAAGTAGTCTCCAGAACAACACACACATGCATATATATACACTATGTAGATAAAAGTATTCAGACACCTAGGCCAAATGAGAACAACAGCATTTATTAGCCAAAATCAATACACAGTCAGCCCATCTTCCACTATAACCGTAAAGACCCTTCTGGGCATGATTTCCAAAAGATGCCTGTAGGTCTATAACAGAATTTTTCTCTGTTTCTCCAACAAAGCTTCTGCCACAGCAGCTACAGAGTGAGGTCTTACTGATCAACATCAGATTCAGTGTTCTAGCTTATTCCACAGATGTTCTATAGGATTTACATTGGAACTTTAAGCCGACCAATCCAACACTTGGACGTCCTGCTCCTCAAACTAGGGCTGCACAGTCTTTGCAGTGTGGCAAGGTACTCAGTCTAGCTAAAACAGGCAGAGATCTGTGTAGAAGTACTGCTACAGAGTAAGTAGTTTGGAATTGTTCAGAATGTGTTCTTAACTGGCAGCAATTAGGATGGGGGGTATCATAACCAGAGGAGTGAGTTCTTCCAAGCAGAAACAGCCCCACACCATCACAGATCTATCTCTAAGCTTAACTGTAGAGACAATGCAGCCGCCTGACAGCATTCTCTGGGCAAATGTCACACCTGAATACATTCATTCGAATGAAAGAATGAGTAGCATTATTTGTCACACACACATTGATCCTCTTCCACTCTTCTGCTGTCCAGGAAGGGCAGGGAGGCACCACTGTAGTCGTCGTTTGGCATTACCTCGAGTAATGTAGGGCTAGTGTGCAGCTGGCCTAGCATGGTAAATATGAGGAGGCCCTTCTTGACAGACTGTTCTGAGTTCTGATGCAAATAGCCATTCCAGTGGCTTGCGCATCATCACTGGCCAGGTCTGTGGCAGAAGATGTGCGTGCCTTCTTCACATTCCACAGTAAGTTTTATTCAATACAATCACTCAGTTTGTGAAACCTCCCAGAGTAAGGCTTCACTATAATGGCACCACCTGTATTTTGTCGATAAAGAACATCAGTGAGAGTTGATTTGAGGAATCCTAGAAGACTGGCAATGGTACACACTATTTGATTACTCAGGCGGGATCCAGCCACAATTTCCATCACAAAGTCCATAGTTCTGCTCTGCACTGCATTGTCATTTCCAGTGCAGTATGACAGGTGTGCCAGCATTTTTCTTTGTATACAGCACAAAATACCCCCGTATGTGCATGTCTTGTTCTGCAAATGCAAGGTTATTTGCATATGTGGAGGTGTACAGACACTTCTGTCTACATAGTGCAGCTGCATGCACTTATTCACACTAAACCATGACTCAGAGACAAAACTAAAAGCACCTACTGAGTCACAAAATGTTACTGTGAAAGAAAACAGCAATAAACAAACAAAAAAGCATCTTACCATGAAATTTTGCTGTATAGGAGCCCATGTATACATAGTTGGTATAGGGGTTACTGCATATATGATGCGAATAGCTCTAGACTGAGTTGACCCATCTTGCATTCGTGTTTCGCACTGTAAGAATGTTTAAACAGCAATTAGAATACAAGAAATATAACACTTAAAAAATAAACAATAAAAAATTTTAACTTAAACTAGATAAAATAGACAGCATGGGAATAAAGCACATTTTTAAAACAAAGGTGCAAAGGAAATTCAATGGTACATGAGATTTAAAATTTAAGAATCATTCATAAAACACTTCTGAATCACTCTTTCAGTGTAATACAGAAATGAAATCTCTCTTGGATAAACAAACTGTGAAGCTTAATTCTAATTTCACTGTTAAATTAAGGTAAAAACACGATTGCCAAAAATAAATGGGTTGCAGTCTTCCCTTATAATAATAGCATATATACAAATAAAAAATGTTACAATGACACTACATGAAATACCATTCTTTATACACATACAGCATCACGCACAGCATTAACTGTCCTATCCTGAGCAGCTAAAATGTAGTTTTCTTTTATGACATACTCCTAAACAAAGATGCCTATATCCAAAGCAAGGGATTTCTTAAATCAAGGAAAACTGTTAATGCAGCAACAAACCTCAAACTTCATTCACATTTAATGAAAAATTTGTTCAAATGAGATATCGAAGCTTCTTGCACTCAATGTAAATATCTGACGGTATTGAAATTTCGAGGATAAACACACCCTCGAAATTTACTGTATAACCAAGTGATTCTGGTTTTAAAAATTATATTTTTGTGTGTGTAACTAATCTACTTGTAGTTTCACAGCACTGCAAAAGCAATTCAGATTTCTTAAAACATACAATGAAGCACTAATTTTTAATCTCAATCCCTGCTGATATACAGAGGGTGAGTCATAAGTAATGAGCCATGTGAGAGGTAGTTTCAGATGGCATTGTTTTTTCGGAAATAAACAATCGTTTGGACTGGAACTTGTTTATAGGTAGAAAGAGCATTTCATGTACTATCAGAGTTTGCTTTGGTGGTGGACATGAATATGAATTGTTTTTTTGCTTTGTTTTTATTATTTTTTTGCTTTCAGGACATGGATGAAAAGACAGCAGTTCGAGTACTGTTGCATAATTATTGAAAAAAAGACTATCTGCGTGTGCTGCGGTCGTCGAAATTTGTGCAGTAAAAGGTGTGGGTGTAGTCAGCTACGCCACAGCAAAAACATGGTTTGTTCGCTATAACAAGGGAGACACCAGCTTTCAAGATAGGCCTCACTCTGGCAGACCCCCAACGGTGGATTCAGAAGCCCTGCGTGAAGCCGTAGAGGAAACACCAACGACAAACACTCGCAGATTGTCGGAAGAGATTGGGGTATCACAATCCAGTGTGGTTTGCCATCTCCACAAGCTTGGGAAGGTCAATAGGAGCTGCCGAGTGGTACCCCACGAATTGAACACAGCACAAGCTCAAAGGCAGATGGAATTGTGCAGAGAGCTGCTGAAACGCTCCATGAACGAGCGTTTCATCAGGCGAATTGTTACGTCTGATGAAAAGTGGATCTTTTTCCGTAATTGCGACATGCGAAACCAGTGGATTTGCCCGAGCTAGTTTCCATAACCCATCGCTAAGCGGGGTCGCTTCGAACACAAAGTCATGTTGTGTGTTTGGTGGAATTTTGAGGGGCCAATAAACTTTGAACTCATTCCAGCTGGGCGAGGTGTCTTCGCTGCGCTCTACTCTCAACAACTACAGAGAATGTACGAAGCTCTGGTCCGTAAGTACCTGGCGTTGGTCAACAGAAAACAGGTTCTCCTTCAGCACGATAATGCACCACCCCATACTGCCAGTTCAACGAGGGGTAAGATCCGGGAGTTCGACGGAATCTAACTTCTTCCACATCCTACCTATAGCCCAGACTTTGTCCCAAGTGACTACCACTTGTTTCGGTCGATGGCACATTTCTCCCGAGGCAGAACCTTCCGAAACTGTCATGAGGTGAAAGCCGGGGTCCAGGAGTTTTTCACCTCAAAAGTCAAAATCCAAGGAGTGGTACAGAGTGGGAATTCACAATTTAACAGAAAGATGGCTTCAGACCATAGAACATAATGGCTTGTATTTTTGAAGATTGAATTGTATTTGTTTGTACTTTACACATATTTGAAGTTTTCCTATCCAATGGCTCATTACTTTTGACTCACCCTCTGTAAATAATACATAGCTCAAAAATTCAAATGGATAACCAACAATTTGCTCAGTATCTACAATTGTACCAACAGATTTTCATTATTTTTTTTGGAACCACCTAAACTTCAAAAGTGTTTTGCATTAAATATAAACACAGCCTTAGGTGTTGAAATGACCCTTTAACATACCCATGTTACAACCATACAGTGGCTAATATTTGGAAGTAAGTTAATCGGAGGTCAGCAGCTAAATACGTCAGTGGATCCTTTTATATATACATTGATTAGGTTGATTCTTCATAAATTCCCTAGTGTGCAGTCTAAACTTTTAACATAGCCTTGAGTGGCATAGTACACTCAACACATAGTACTTGGGCACTATTATTTCACTCACCACTGTTTGCTCTGTGGTGACACTACCTCTATGCATCAGAAGTGTAATTCATCCCTGACTGTTTTTCATGCTTAGTGTGTGTCACTGTTTTATTCAAGAACGTGATTGTTATCTCTTCTAACTTACTATAAAGATCACCCAGAAACCCTGGGTCACTTTTTTAATGATCAGTGTAATGTGTCTTTTTTTTTTTTTTTTTTTGCCTTCGTTTTTAAGTTGTGTGAGTGTCAGTGTTTCTTACTTTGTGTAAGTACACTGTTTTTGTTTCGGCCATTCACGCCATTTCAGGTCAAGTTTGCAACATACACTAAAAAGCCAAAGCATTATGGTCACCTACCTAACATCACGTTGATCCTCAACGTGCCACCAAAGCAGCTCTTACCTGGCAAAGCATGGACACTTCAAGATTTCTAAAGGTGTCTTGTGGTGTCCGATACCAACACATCACCAGCGGATCCTTTTACTCTTGCAAGTTACGTCGCTGATCCACCACAGATTGGATTTGATGTTCCAACACAAACCACAGATGTTCGATCAGATTGATGTCTGGGAAATTTTACCTGGAAGTCTTCCTCGTGTTCCTTGAATCATTCTTGAACAATCCGAGCAGTGGGGCATGGCGCATTATCTTCCTGAAAGAAGGCACTGCTAGAGTGGAATACCTTAGCCATAAAAGGATGAACCTGGTTTGCAATGATGTTTAGATAAGTGGTAAATGTTGTAGTTTCCAACACATGAATGAATGGACCCAGGGTTTTTCAGCAGAACATAGCCCAAAACATTACACTTCCTCCCCCAGCTTGTTTTCGTCCCATGGTCAGGAACGGATTAGGGAGGGGGGATCTAGCGGGGCTATAGCCTAGGGGGCCACCATGCCCAGGGTATTATTCCCGCTACACCGCAAATAATACCCAGCTTATACATATATTTATATAGAGAGAGAGAAGTAAAATAGTTTTAGTTTTGGTTCCTATGATTTCCACTTGATCACAAACAGCTAAAAGACAAACACATTTCAAGGCAGTGACTTAATAAGGGCAAACGTTCCATGTCGCTGTGTATAGCGGGGTCGGCAAGACAGTTTTAGCTTTTTCACTACCATCCACCCACACCTCGTAATTTGCATTCGGAAGGGTTAATGGTCGAAGTCCCATGTGGCTTCACACTGCATAACAAAAAGATGTACTAAAAAAGTATATAATGCTAAATTATTAAAAATTCCAAAACTTAAGCTTTTAACTCATGTTCTTGTGAGGTCAATGGAAAACAGTCACTTTTCAAGAAGATTTTGCAGATAATTTATTAGTTTGAAGAATGCACTACATATTAATTATCGCAAGCATATTCCTAGAGTTTCGTGTTTTAACGGACTTAAAATGATTTTCTCTCATAATTTCTTTTGGGGCCCACTCAGACGTCTTAGCCTTGGTAGCCCACTGAAATGAATTAGCCTAAGGGCCCACTTAGGCATTAATCTGGCCCTGCCCATGGTGCATGCTGGTACCAACACTTCCCTCCCTAGGTAAGCCATGTACGTGGTCTGGTAATTCACATGGGGCAAAAGAAAATAATATTCATTGGACAAGATGACCTTTTTCCAATCACTCAAGGTCCAGTGTTGATGCTCGCATGCCCATTGTAGGCGCTTTCAACTGTAATCCGTGGCTACCATGGACACTTACAGCTACACAGCCCCATTTTCAGCAGATTTCAATGTACTGTATATTGTGAAACATTACTCCTGTCACCAACATTCAAATTACCTGTGAGTTGCACTACAATATCCCTTCTGTTGGTTCATACCATTCAGAATAATTTTCAGTCACCTTTTGGCATCGATGAGCCATGATCAGACCACTGACCACTGTTTGAAAGTACTAACCACAGCTGACCATGAACACCCCACAAGTCTTGCCATCTTGGAAATGCTGTGACCCAGCCGTCTGGCCATTACAATTTAGTAGTTGTCAAACTTGTTTAAGTCCGCTGCCTTACCTATCTGAAGAAAGATAACACTACTTAACAGATCTCAGTATCAGGTATTATTTATACCATATCATGACCTTCAGATGCACCATCATTTACCTGAAGCTGTTTCGATTTGTCTAAAGACACACTGGTCACAATGTTTCGGCTTTTCGGTGCATATGTTCGCTGTCCTTCAGTCATCCAATAAGTATGGCCTTCACAGCTCCATTTGGCTTTTGTGATAAAACCATCACATCTTTGTTTTTGCTTTGTGATTGGTATATTTCATCTGTGATTTTCGGCAAGTGTCACTCCAACGCTCTTTAAATAGCATTCATTTCATTTTCTAGTTCCTGTTTATGAGCTTCACAGTAAGGTGATTTAGTTACATACTTCTCTTTTGAGAGTAATAAGTAATTCACCTTTAAACATTTCTGAATCTGCCAAACACTGTTCGCACAAATTTGAATCTTCCTTTCATTTTATTCCTCAGTACAACTGTCTTTTTAATTTTACGAACAGTGGCTGTCCAGCTGTCTCAGGAGTTACCCTAAACATGTACAAACATATTCTAAAATTCATATCCTAATTCTTTAAAAGTGCATTACTACCAATTTAAAACACCTTCCTAATTCTAAAACTATTTACAAAATTATGCATCTTTACTCTTTATCAAACAAATGTTAACGGCAAAACAACACATTTTGTTAAGTTTATTTTATACACCACATGGTGCAAATTAGTTTATATCACATCACTAACTTACACGACATGGTGTATAAAATAAACATAACAAAATGTTTCTTGTCATAAACTTTTATTTTAAAAGTGTGGAATTATGAAATTTCGTAAATAGTTTTAGAGTTAGGAAGCTGTTTTAAATTTGTAGTAATGCATTTTTTTAAAAATTAGTACATGAATTTTAAAATATGTTTGAGTAATTGTACATGTTTATAGTTAACCCCTAAATTGGCTGGAAATTCAGTTATGTTAGTTCGTTTCGAGATACGCAACAGCATGTTTAAGTAAGTTCTACTTGGGAATAATTGATGTCATGGCTATTCCTGGACTTGATACACTGTAAATTTCACTAAATTATGGGTTTTACACAGGAATAAAGGAAATTACTTACAGTCAAATTTTCGGGTAGCACCTACCCTTCATCAGGACTACACTATAGTATAGTAGGTGTTGCCATTTCAACACCTACTATAGTGTAGTCCTGATGAAGGGTAGGGGTGCTACCCGAAAATTTGACTGTAAGTAATTTCCTTTATTCCTGTGTAAAACCCATAATTTAGTGAAATTTATAGTGTAAGTTCTACGTTTGTGTGTGTCCTAATTTGGCTAAGTAATACAGAATAAATAATGGAAAATATTGTCATAATTGTAATTTACATGACAACTTATGAACATGTACATCACATTTAACTTCAGTCAGTATCTTGACAAGTGTACGATTAAGTAACAATTTTTTTTTTTTTGTCTTTTTTATCTTTTCATGAAATGGAGATTTAAATTTGTTCATATAAATTTGATTCACCTTTCCATTTTATTCCTCAGTACAATTATCTTTCTAATCATAAGAAAAATGGCTGACAAAGCTAGTATTTATGAAACAACCTTCAGAAATATCAGTAAATTTCCTAAATGTGATGCATGTGAGCCTCCATGTAATATTAATGCATTTAATATGCACAATGTTTTAGTTTTATTGCCCTTCTTCAAGGTGGGAGACAGTGGAGTATAACTTTAAACTGAAATAAACTAAATAATATAGTATAAATATTGCAAAATATTTTCACACCGATTGTAATTTGTATGCCAACTCATGAACATGTACATTACAAGTTTTTATTTTGATGGGCATACGATTTAATAACAACTTGTTTTTCAATAAGTAGTAACTGTACACCAAGTATACTCAAAATAGTATAACTATACTAATAATCCAAAATTTCTTGGTGTAGAATAGAGATAAAACTTTCCAAGCTTTCGCACATCAACCAGATGACTTCAACCTACCTACCTTGAAAAAGCCATCTGGTTGATGTGTGTGAAAGCTTGCAAACTTTTATTTCTATTCTACACCCAGAAATTTGGGATTATTAGTATAGTGATACTATTTTGAGAACTTGTTTTTGTTTGCTTGTTTTTCATTTGATTAGATCTACATTGACTACTGGAAGTGGATCAACTTGTGCAATATGAGGGGTATCTAGTAATACCCTCTTAAAGTCTGAAACAGTTTCAGTGTTCAGTTTGTTTCACCAGTCTGTTTTAATTTCGCCCATACTTCATAACACCCATTTACCAATTTGCTGATGTACAAGGAGAACATCAATCATAGCAAAAATATGTCCATGCTCAACATGATACTGTGAATTTATTTCTTCCCATGACAATTCACTGAGTTCTACAATGCAAAGATACAGTTACTTTGAAGAAATCCACTCAACTTCTATATCTACTGTTTCAATTTTGAATTTTGGCAATATAGTTTTGGAAAGGACCAAATCTATGTCCTGATTTTGTTCTTCCCACAGTTTGCTGGACTTGCTTGAGCAGAAATCAATGAGCGTTGAGTACTTTACTTGCAATATTTCAGCTAGAGATGGGTCTCAGAAATCATGTCACTGTTATTTTGTCACTGTAACTGAAAAATCACTGTCACCATTGCAACCAGTGACAAAAAGTAACAGTTCCAAATTCACTGATAAGAATGTCACCATTAGCCATGTCCAAGCAATGCTTGAGATCCAAAATCATTGTTACATCATAGTTTTGGTTACCATGTCACCATATCTAAACAGTTTTGTCTCCTTTTCTGTTGAAACATTATAGAGATTGGTAGTGATGTACGAGCTTTCTTTCAGTCTCTCATTTGTTTCCCCCACATTTAAAATAGCTTTTGTTTTCCCTTCCACAGTGCATTTGCTCGTAAACAATGAATTCAAAGCAAGTCGATTGTAACAGTGATCATGAATGAAATACGGGATTACACCATATAATACAAATTTTGAAGATGACAATCCGTTTTTGTTTTTGTTTTTTGGTATAAATATGACAAGGATTTGGTAAGTCAGATAATATCCGAAAACTTGAAATTTTTATCATCCTGGAGCGGGAATCGAACCCACGTCTCCCAGATAGCGTCTGGGTATGCTAACCACTACACCACCCAGAACGACCAAGTCTCAAGTTTTCGATTAATTTTAATATAACCATCACAGGATTTGCTAGTCAAAGCAACGGTTCATGTTTAGTGAACCTGGAGTTAAGAATCCAATCCAGTGATTGCCCGGAGGAGCAGATAAATCATGAATGAATGTTGGTTGCTTCGACTAGAGAATCCTGTGATGGTTATATTAAAATTAATCAGAAACTTAAGACTTGGTCATTCTGGGTGGTGTAGTGGTTAGCATACCCGGGTGCTATCTGGGAGACGAGGGTTTGATTCCCACTCCAGGACGACGAAATTTTCAAGTTTTCAGATATTATCTGACTTACCATCCTTGTCATATTTACACCAAAAAATGGATTGTCATCTTCAAAATTTGCAACAGTGATTTTGTCATTGTTACAAGAGAGACGGTGACTCACCATTCCTTTACAGCTCTGTCACTTGTTGTAAACATTGATTTTTTTTTCATTGTTAAGAGTAAGACGTGAGCTAGCAGTTTCAGTATGATTTCGTTACCATTAACTTTCATGGAACTGTCACCCACAACAGAAAAATCACTGTGAAGCCCACCTCTTACTCCAGCAGTGCAGTGGATAGTTATCAGCAATGTGTTTGGCTGGCTGGCTGCCTGCCAAATGTGTAGCTGTTTTTATCTTGCCTCGGGCTGCTTGCCCTTAACATACTTTATTTGCGGATTTCCTCCTCACCATTACATAGACTATGCAATTTCCTTCCACTGGACAGGATATTAAAAACTACAAATTATACATTGTTCACCATGAATGGAAAATATTTTGCAATTCTTTCTTTTAGAGGATAAAAACATGCAGCTTAAGCTGATAAACTGCTATAAAATAATTGCTCCAACAAGACAGGTTTAGATAGGCATGTTAGAGAAACTGGTCACAGCATGTACTGGAAAGTCAATGTTCGGACTAGTTTTTCTAACATGCCTATCTAAACCTGTCAATCAGTTTTCAAAGCAATGTTTAAAAAAGAAAGCTAAAAGAAGGAATCATAGAAATTGAGAAAAATCAGAATTCCATCATCAATGACTGCAGAAGATTATCCTTACCTTGCATCTAGCTAATTTGCAATTACAATATAAAAATTTCCTACAAAAAATTCCCATAAAAGTAGTTTTGATTAGTAAATGCAGCCTTTTCCTTTTTTTTTTTTTTTTAAAGAAATGGTGACATCATTAAATAGCCAATCACTTACCCGAAAGTTCTTGGTCACTTTTTTCCTTTACACTTCAAGCACGTCAATTATCATCATGTAAAGTAGATGGCCTTCAAAGGTTGAATTCGTTCTTCCGGTCATGAAACATCGTTTTTTTTTTTTTTTGTTTTTGTTTTTTTTTTTCACTGGACAAAAAACGCAGGTTTTATTCTGCCGTCTGAGACATAAACATAGCTCGTCATCTCCGTAAAAACCACACAAATATACACACCACACAACTCATTCATACATTCAGTTAAAACCACTATGTACATAATTACACTATTTACATTCCCAGGCAGTTAAACCCTTGTCACTGCCTGGGAATGCCTGGGAATGGTTACATTCCCAGGCATTCCCAGTTGGTTACATTTTTCAACCTTTGAAGGCCAACTACATTACATGACGATAATTGACGTGCTTGAAGTTTAAAGGAAAAAAGTGACCAAGAATGGTTACATTCCCAGGCAGATGTAACTGCCTGGGAATGTAAATAGTGTAATTATGTACATAGTGGTTTTAACTGAATGTATGAATGAGTTGTATGGTGTGTATATTTGTGTGGTTTTTATGGAGTGACTAGCTATGTTTACGTCTCAGACAGCAGAATAAAACCTGCGTTTTTTGTCCAGTGAATAAAATAAAAAAAATAAAAAAATATGATGATTCATGACCGGAAGAACGAATCTCATAAGCACATAAGCAAGGAGTTTTTCAACCTTTGAAGGCCAACTACATTACATGATGATAATTGACATGCTTGAAGTGTAAAGGAAAAAAATGACCAAGAACTTTCGGGTAAGTGATTGGCTATTTAATGATATGTCATTAATGAATTGCACGTAAATATGCGCACTTTGCTGGTGTTTAATACCTTAAAAGGTGCAAATATTATGATTAAGAAATGGTGTTATTTGAAAGGAATGAGTGGTCCATCAGACTACCTACCATTTTGATTTTGGTGGTTCATCTCCATTTCTATAGGTCTCAGACCAGCGGACCACCGAAGAATTCAAATAACGGTTTGCACACAACAGAAATGAAAATTATAGTAATAAACATGCTTGGTGTGGGAGTTATAGAAAACTGTGAATACATGATTTAAAATAACTTTTGAATAACAAAGCTGGAAATTTATGAATAATTGAACTTTTTTTTTATACCTTTTTCATCAGAGGGTAGTGGTCCGGCACATCTGTTGGAAAAAAGGATATAGCATTTGTTTCACGGAAATACTTCTCCACCTGCGTACTTGTGCTTGTAATATACTTTCTATTTGCAGAAAATGCTGTCTGTAAAGATAGAAAAATCCACAGATTAATACAAAATATTTTTTTGCTTTTATTATTTGGGGGTTTAACAACCACCATGAGAAACTCGAAAGCAGTTGCCCATCCCTAATTTAAAGACACAGGCTCCAGGGAAGGGAAAGAAGCAGTGTTGTACGACAAACACACCATCTATGCCTCACCCAGGATTCAAGCCCAAACCCATCTTGAGGGAATGATCAGAAGACAGAACTTAAATCACTGCATAAATGAGGTGGCACACAAAATATTTAATACAGTTACCAAGTCTAGCAACAACTATACTACAAGCTAATGTGTTGTCCACTAAAAAACTTTTCAACTGAGCCCAAAATGAACTATAATTTAAGTAATTATAAAAGCAGCATGGTCATAAAATAAAATGCAAAAAACAATAAATAAACAGCAGCCATTTTTTTTTCATTTTTAACCTTCAATCTCATATAAAGTGTTTCAATATGAAAAGTGAAAAAAAAAAAATTTTTTAAACTTCCATTTTTTTCTCCACATTTGCAAGAATGCTTGGAATTTTATTATACTAAGGTCATTATTACCACTAAATTAAAATGAATTCCTTTCTGGGAAAAGAATGCTGGTCTTGGCAGATATGCACTATGACACTTTATAATACACATTGCATAAACAGAATAGTTCAAAAACACTGCTCAATTTTCGGTAAGAATTTGTGACCAAAGAATAAAGGGATAAAAATATGTTGTTTGGAGCACTGCACATATACATTATCCACTAAATTTACAGTGTGTTCAGAATTTTATGTTAAAATCACTATTACTTTTAAATTAGAACAAAATGTTTTCTAAGGTAAATTGATGATCATATGTAGAGGATTTTAGGAAGGGAGTGTCTGACCCCAGGTCTTAAACAGCCCTTAGAAACAGGAAACTAGGAGATTTGGGCTAGAGCGCCCGATAGGAAAGTGACACGGAAGCAAAGTAGAAAAGGGGTAGAAGACGCCCTTATTTATTACCGGGGGGCCAGTACCCGGGATCCGACGGCTTAATGTTCCCATCCGACGCACGACGGATATTTATGGATCGAACGCTCGTAACTGCCTGGGATCGAACCTGAGGCCTTTTCCGTGGCAGTCAGGAACGCTGCCCACTAGGCCACCCGCGGCCCTCTAAGGTAAATTAAAAAATTGGCAAATATATATATTTACTGTTTTCTAGAAAATACTGGTAATCTTGGTTGGATATCTGCCATGACTGCATGAGTATATATATGTATACATTGACTGGACAGGTGCTTTTTGTTATACAGAATTATTAAAATGGCATAGCACAGTGGTTTGATTCCTGAGGACTGACCAAAGTCAGTCACTGCATCAATATACAAAGAAGAGATACAAGAGAGATTGCAATGCCTAATGAGGCATTTCCTTAATTAGAGTTCTTTTTGAAAGGTTAATTCAGGTACTTTGAGTAACAAGCTTTGAAATGTGGTTTTAAAAATGTGGCTTCAGGAGGGGCAGGGGATACCTGGATTACATATATGTGTACTTAGATAGCTTTCTGGAAGGTTTCATGGGGGGGGGTGAATAAAGATTTGTACATGGTTTTCATTTATTTTGAAAAGACTTTTGACAGAGTACCTACAAAAACTCGTGGATCAAATGAAATTTCATTTTAAAAGATTTGAGATACCACCAAAACTAACTTTATAAGTTAATTTGGGAGTTCTGTTTCTTTCTTTTCTTTTTCCTAGCCAAAAATGAAAGGCATTGGTATTTTGCACATTTTTTTAAAACACACAGTACTTTTGAACTATGCAGTGAAATGACCTAAAATTTGGTATTAATTTCAGTTCTTATAAATAAACAGGAAAAGTACACCAACTATACTCAAAATAGTATAACTATAGCAGTGATCTGAATTTATTGGTGCTACCTTTCTTGAAAAAAGCCATCTGGTTGATGTGCAAAAGCTTGGAAACTTTCATTTCTATTATATGCCAATAAATTCAGTTCACTAGTATAGTTATACTGTTTTCAGTTCTTATGCTGCCTAGTTTAGCAATATTAATAAAAATCTGAGATGGTAAAGCAATTTTCTTTTCCGTTGTTGTTAACTTGACATGAAATAATGCTTACCCTTAGGACAAAAGAAAAACAACTGATGAGTTTCAGTTCAAATTGGTAATTAGAAAACTTGACATGAAATAATGCTTACCTTAGGACAAAAGAAAAACAACTGATGGGTTTCAGTTCAAATTGGTAATTAGAAAACATCTCCTCATGTGATTTTTACAGAAAAATCAGTGAAAAAAAAAGTAAATGTAGCTGATGAAGTTACATTTATTTCAAGCATGAAAAAAATTTTGAGATTAACACAAGCAGGTAAGAAAATTCACAGTTACTGAACTATTTTTGACCTTGAACAGTATTTTTTTATGAAACCCACTGATGTTGTTGCATATCGAATAAAAGGTCATTTCAAAAGCTTTTTTTTTAAGAAATGCCACCAAAATCCCAAAATTAACTTTTTAAGTCAATTTGGAAGGAAAACTGTACTTCTGTGTAGTTAAAACTGTAAAACAGAAAAACATTTTGTGCATTTTTTGAACACCCTGTAAGGTTTAAACCCTAAGGTGAAAAGATTTAAAATTTGTACCACATCTTCATATCTCTCAAACTGCTAGGGTACCAATTTCTTACAAAATCCAAGGTGACAAGGTAAAATTTTTCATTTATTTAATTAAATATTGGTTTTGGTTGGTTTGCTATAAAAAATCTATATCTGGATGAAAACTTATAGAAAACATTTAATTAAGGCACTTCCTAACGGAACTCAAGCTTTCATTCTGTACTCAACCTTGTAAACATTAGTATGATGAAGCCGCCCATCTTCGGCAGTGAAAGATAGCTAGCTTTTTAGTTTGTACTCTTACGCCAATTAAACGGAAATCGGCACGCTCGTGTTGTAAATAACTCTTCTAGCGATAAAAATTGGTGATTGGCTGTTGTTTTGAAAATACAGGAAACTGCATCCATATACAGTACACTGATTCAAATTTTCAGCATGCTGAAGTGGCATAATACCAGGCAGCTATAGCATCACTCAAGGCAACACAATACCTGGGAATTATAGCATCCTTCCTTAGTTATCATTCGCTCATGATTGTATGCATGTGAAATATGTGAGTGATATGCCTTGTTCTTGCACAAATGCAGGTCATTTTTGTTGCATTTGTGGCAAAGTTACTTTTGAGCCACAGGAGCATGAAACAATGCCAGTCATCAAAAAAATCTACAGTCTTTGTTACAGGTGCAGGATTGAAGATCAATAGAAAAGCTGGGCTTCACATATAGAGTGTACAAGTTGTACAATACATCTCACAGCTGGCTAAATGGTAAGAAGTGGTTAATGCCATCAGCTATTCCTATGATATGGCAGGAACCGTCCAACTACATTAGTGCCACTTACTTTTGTATGACACCTTCTCTGGGAAGTGGTACTGTTAAAAAGGAAAATCAGACAATAAACTGCTGCTTCATACTGTCTGCCATCTACCCAGTGCAATATGTGGTAGAAACCTGTCTACCTTGGAACCACCAGAATATTAAGATGTGGACTCAGGAAATGGCATATGTAGAGCAAGACTTCACACCGACAACATCAGATTTGCCATACAAGATCATGTAGAATGAGTTGAATGATCATGTTAGAGATATGAAACTGTCAAGAGCAAGGCAGAACTGCTAGGATGCAGATCGTAGCAGTGAAATCTCCTTGATAAAAATTTGAAAGTATAATCCGTTCATTTGAACTTAGCAGTTGGAAGAACAGAACTATCCCACAATTAGGTGTGATAGCAGCATCAGTATGCTGTCTCCAAGTGGAACTGCCTTGAATGACATGGTGGCGCAAGATGTTAAATTGCCTAAGGGTACTGGTCTCTTGGGATTACTACAGCCAGTCATGGGATGGGGTTGGGTGGTGGGTGAAGGACAAAAGTGTCTATCTTGTGTTTCATAAAACAATGTTTCGATCTCTTGCCTTTAATGTGATTGGTCCAGTAACAAACTCGAGGTTAAGGAGAGGTGAGGTTTGTTAATCCTCACCACTGTCTGGTTATCAGCCAAATTAACACACTTCTAAAAATGTGTTAACCTGAACGAAGTACTTTGCAGCACTAATTCAGGTTCACTAATTAGCACTAAATGGAAACTAATAGCTCACTTTTGGAAATAAAATCTTACTAACTTGCTTAATTTTGCAGCACTAATTATGTGATTCTGGCACTACACCAACTGAGCAGTTAATACTGACAGTGGAAGTTTTAGTTTTCAATGTGTGGTTTGACACACTCGACTTCTACTAGTCCATGTTTTGTGTGATAATCCCAAGTTGGTTTTCTTTAGTGTTTGACAAAATGCCTAATCTCCCAATAAAATACTTTACTTAGCATTAGAATGCCATAATTTGAAAAGTACCTTATGTTAAATAATAAAATTTCAGTCAAAAATTGAAGAAATTTTAAATATTCTTAAATAGAAGAATATTTGATATTGGTGTTAAACATGAAAAATAGCCCCTAGAAAAATCCAAAGGCAACATTTTCGCCCTACGACCGACTGCAACAATTCTAGGAAAGCAGTACCTTTAGGCAATTTAACACCTTGCATCAGCATATCATTCAAGAGAGTTTTACAGAGAAGACAGGACGTTCATCCCTGCATTGTCCCTTATTGTGGAAGAGTTCAATTCTGATGGCAGCAAAGTTCAAATGCATGCAGTATAAGTGCTTGTAACTTCTGCCAAAAAGATCTGGTGTTGTTCTTCACCATGATAAATTACCTGATTGCTTGCAAAGATGTTGACTGCTTATTCATATCCCTCAACATAGCATATATGTGCCAGAAGAATGGACATTATTTTTAGATTCCTTGAAATTAAGCATGAAAACCATTCTACACAACAGAAACATGTTGCCTTTTGTTTCAGTTGTGCATGCCATTAATATAAAGGAAACTTATGACAATATGAAATGATTACTTCAAATTCAATACCTAAATTATGACAAATACAAGTGACATATCTGTGCAGACTTAAAAGTTGTGCTATTGCTTAGACTACAGCTCAGGATATACAAGCCACAGCTTGCTTCCATTGTGAATGTAAGAGCAGAAACAACACATTTCATTATGTGAAGAGGATCTGGACTTCTCGGCAAACACTGGAGCCAGGGAATAGGGATATACAGCATCATCCACTGTTACAGTTCAGAAAGATTTTGTTGTCCAGAAAGATTTTATAAATAAAATTGGGCCTCATGGATAACTTTGTCAAATAGATCAGACACAAACTGTCTCTTTGTACCTTCGACAGAAATTTCCAGGACTTAGTGATACAATGATAAAGCAGGATGATTTTACCAGCCCACATATTCGCTCACTGCTATATGATAAAATATTTTATTGTAGCATCATTGGTGATGAATGGCAAGTATAATATGCCTTCTGATAGGTGGTGATGGATTTCTTAGGAAATAAAAAAGCAGAAAACTACAAGGACTTTGAGGAGTTCAGCTGTCCTTGTACCACAAACTGGAATGCAGTCTATCTTTAAAGGAACATTTAAGTTCTCATTTGGATTTCTTTCTGGTAAACTGTGGTGTTGTGAGTGAAGAGCATCACAAGATTCGATCAGGAATTTGCTACAACAGAGAGGAAATATTGAGTAAGACAGACCCCATAAATGTTAGCAGAACACTGTTGGAATAGGATGACAGATTCCCCAATTTGGTATATATGCGGCAAACAAAAAGGCAGCTATTTATATAGACCGCTATGCAAACCAGTGAATGACATAATACAGGTGACTGTATGTTAAAAGCCATAGCTAATCAAACATTTTGTTGTCCATTTTATGTTCAGCACTTTGATTTGCATAAACAGCTGTTTGCTTTTTGAAACATGCCAAAGGTAAAAAACTGTGGTTCACTGCTATTTATTTAGCAACATATCCAAGCGTAATACCTTCCGTTTTATCAACATTGTATAGCTAATCCATGGCCAACAGCTTTTAATGTTGTGTCTTACTGGATTGCGCAGCTGTTGAAGCACACTTAAGGATCTAGTGTCATACTTCTCTTAAAGATGAGTATTATATGGGCAGTACTATAAGTTTACAGCAGGCATTACAATTTAAGCTAACAAATCAACATTATGCATAACTGTTTCCCGTTTACAAAGGCATTGAATGCTCGTTTTATTTTCTGATGCTTTAATCCAAAGAAAAATAAAAAGCTGACTAACATTTGGGCTCTATGCATATGAAAGGGAAGCATAGAGCATATTATGACACGTACACAGCAAAAGAAGAATGTAGCATGCTGAATGTACATCTTGCTAAAGTACAGTAACATTTATTATTACAAAGCTAAGAAATCCAGAATGCACATTTTGTGGATTTTGGAGCTGAGAAGAACATTTCCCTCTTTATCAATCAATTTACTAATTTGGGGAATGATGCTTAAAGCTATCACTCAAAACTGAAGTTTGAAACTGTGGGCAATTAGTTTCACTCAATAGAAACATTTTAAATGTTTGTTACTAAAAAGGTCTAATCCCAAAATGCACAATCTTGCCCTGTACACAATATTAAGGTTTTGAGAGAGAAATTAACATAAATATTTTTATGTGAGAAGACATTCTCTAACGTGAACGACAGGGTTACCATGTTAAATACGGAAAATTTATAATAAAACAATTAATTAAAACATAAATACACATTTTATTGAAGCAAAATTTTGTACAATAGTTGATGCACAATTATTTGACGAACCCCTGCTGGCAGCGATGATGGCCTTGAGTGGAATCGGTCGCAGGCCTTGGACCAGTGCCTTGTTCATGAGGGTCATGACATTGGCCATGGTATGTCAGACAGTGTCAATGGTGTTATAGGGGTACTTGTTGGTCTCTCTATCAACTATGTCCTACATGCAGTAATCCCAGGGATTCAAGTCTGGGAAGCTGTGGGGGGGAAGGGGGTCAAAATCTGGAGACCAGTGGTGAGCACATTCTCTTCAAGCCATTTCTGAGTTGCTTTTGCCTTCTGGACTAGGGCAGAGTCCTGCTGGAAGATGTAATGCCTCCCCCATCAGCAATGGCATCCACTCACATCTGCATTTAGCCTTAAATCCTTCTCAAAGAAGTGAGGAGGCATGACATCTTTCTCGCTGGAGAAGAGCTCAAGGATGGTAACGATTACACGAAATTTTTTGTACATAGTATAGCCCTGGGCATATCGTCAGGATTTCTGCACAACCATCTGTGGTTCCTCTTATTGACCTTCTGTTCCTGGTCAAAATTCTTCTCGTCCGAGAAGAATCTCAGCAAGTTGTTCTTCTCAGGGTGCTTGATTTGGTTGAGCGGTTTCTTTGCTTTCATCAGATGCCTTTCCTGCATGGCCTGGTCCATGAACTGACCTCTCTTAGAAATGTAGGAGCTGTAGTGGATAGTGGACACCCTCAAGGACGACACAGTAGATGGTACCATCAAAGTTCACCAAAATGCGTAATTACGCGTCTAATACTCATTGAAGAGTGTGTTTACGCATCAAAATTTTATCAACGCGTATAAATACGCATCAGGAATTTTTTTTGGCGCATAAAACTTATGCGTTGTAGAATTTTACCAATTCGTAAAAATACGCATTGGGGCGATATTTCGTCTTTCAGAAACGAAAGTAAGAAAAATAAAGATTTTTTCCGTAATTGTAATTTATTTTTCCTATAATGTTGTCTCTGTCCAGCATAGTTGTTACATATAATTTTATTCCCTAAATATTTGTATTTCAGTTTGAAAATGGAGGAAATTTTTCCGAAAACGGAAATTCGATGGCGAAAAAATTTTGCTGTAATCTTTAGGCATGAGAGTGCGATGGCTTCGAGGAATTTCTCCTTTTCCGTCATAATATGGGTTATCCTCGATATTGATGCATAACTGAACAGAAATTTAGGGGCAATTAGTAGTGGTGGAGGATGTTTTCCGCCTGAAACTTTCTAAACTTTCGAAAGCGGAAGTTTCATCTTTCAAAACTCGAAAACGGAAGTTAGACGCAGTGACGATTTCTCCCATAGTCGTAATTTTATTTTTCACATGATGTTTCCTCTGCCTAGTATTGCTGTTAAATGTCATTTTATTTCATAAAATATTTGTATTTCAACTTGTAAATGGAGGGGAAATGTCTGAAAAAGGAAATCAAACATAGCAAAGATTTCTCTCATAACTGTAATTTTTTCCCCCAACGATGATCAGAACCTGTGTCCTGTATTCTTAAATAACCCCCCCTCCCCAAAGGGGGAGGGTGTCCAAAAATGAAAGTGATGAAGCTGAAAAATTTGTAAAAATTGATGCATGGTGTTTAAAAGTATTTATATTTTCAAAGTTATACTATTCATCTTTTATCTAAAATAGTGAAAGCTACCATGCATTCATGATGGATAAAATTTTCATCCAAGGGCATTAAAAAAACGACAATAAAGAAATGGGAAGGGAAACAAAGATATCAGCAAAATGAAAATTTAAGCACTGGATGCTGTGCAGCTGCAGAAAAACAAATGTGGCTGTGGAACTTGCTGAGAAGTTTATTGGATATTTTTAGATGCCTATAAGAACCTCAAAAGTGCAATGTTTTCACTTCTTGAACACATTGCTGTTTCATGTGGTCATTACAAAACATGATAAATTTAATGTTATTGTTTTAAAATAAGAATATTATATTTATTTCTAAAACAAGAAACAAAATGGATCCAAATTCTAAATGCATTGAGCAGTAGTGAATTATTTTTATATGAAAAAATCTAGATTGATTTTTCATAACTGCCTAGCATTTTCGTAAGTATTTCATTTCATCTGTTAATTTTTCTAAAATACTCCCGACTTTTGAAAATTACTCCCTAAATTTTTTCGGAGTAAAAATACTCCTTTAAAAAAAATTTTCCGGCAAACTCTGGGCACCATAAGCAACACCCAACTCCTTGATAAAGCATTCATTGATTTCCTAGGGTCGTTGTCCACCATCCCTTGAACTTTTGTAACTAACTTGAGCATCCTGATGGTGTTGGAGCGATGGTCATGCTTCTTACACTTGGTAAGGATGTCATCGGAGGTCCTCTGCGTTGTCAACCTTGCTCTTGATCTTGTATACAAAGGACAAAGAGAATCTGTGGAACTCAGCAATCTCCTTTGGGGTTCTCCAAGCTCTGAGAGCTGACAGAATGGACACTCTCTTCATTTCTTCTGTGAGAGTGATGTTCATATTATGATGTTATCAATGATTTACCTGGAAAGTTAATAAACTGAGCTTTCAAATGACAGTTTCTTAACCTTTTCAGGTTAAATAATCTTTAAGATAACAGTATCCAAAACCATTCCACATTTACCATAACTTTGTACATTAAAATCCAGCACAGATTTACTTTAATTGACAATCATCTGAACTATTGATTTTGATTTCAATGTCTGAAAGTACAAAATGAAGGAACTGTGGTCATGAAGAAACACATTTAATTTCATGTAACTCTTGTTTTTGTTTACTTTTCTTGAAAACTGACACACACAGACATGCTAATATATATAATGTCCATTACTGATACTACGCACTAAATATAATGTCCATTATTGATACTACACACTAAATATAATGTCTATTATTGATATTACACACTAATATACTGTATATATTGATACTACAACTAATACAATGTCCATTATTGATACTACACACTAAATATAATGCCTATTAGTGTGTATGTACCTTATGCGTATGTAAACAAGCTACACAACAAATAGCCACTGGTGCCAATACAGGTAACTTTACACTTCTTTTGCTACCAAATTCTTTTCAGTATTTTAGAAATCATTCAGAAATGGCACTTCTGAAGTCATATTACGCATTTCAGATTATTTGGGCAATTTCTGGAGTTTCATTCAGCTCTGGAAACCCTATGAGGGTTTTCATTCAATTTTGAATATATATTAATGGATTCCCTCAAACCAATGTAACCAAATCATTTGGTACACAGGCAACTGCCAAAATGATGAGAAAAGCCTTTCCTTTCAGCAAGCATTACTGGAAGGATGGTAATGCTGTTTGTTTTTCATCAAACACTGCAATTTCCAAGCAAAAAGAACTCAGAGGCACTTTTAATTATCATTTTGCTGCACTTTCAGAAATGATATGACTGAGGATTTTCAAATTCTTCCAAAACTTAAAAACCAGGATTTGAAACCTTCAAACTTGAGATACGTGTTTTTGTGCATTGAACATTTTGAATACAGGCCCTTAAAACAAAAATGCAAAACATGTAAAAAAAAAAGTTCATGTTTTTTTAACTTAAAAAAAATTATGGTTCTGATAAAAAATTATGGTTCTGATTTATTATCTTCATTTTTCTGGGCATCCAGCTTTTACTACCTGGGCAAGTAAATAATTTCTCCACGTTGCCCAGCTGGGCATGTAACTTTTCAGATGTTTTCCAAGCCCTGCCGCTTTAGCTGTCAATTGTTGTGTAATGGTACTAGAATTCGCTCTGTGTGTGTTTGGTGGTCACCCAACCTCACCTTTTCTTTGAGACTGGGGTCCCAAGCATTAAACACCGGAACCGTTTCGTTCAGTGCTGCTGTCCACTGTTTCCTTGCCTTCAACTGTGCAAATTTCTCTTGCTGCTGCAAGTGTTTAACCCTTTTTCCAAATAATGGCATCGGAGTACCCAAACAGCACGTTTTTTGACCTTCAGTCTACGTTCACCTGATAATGCCAAATAGCTCCATGCTAAATGCAAATCATTAGTTTTGCATGTTCCACATCACCAAAGTAACCTGTTGATGCTGGCACACATTTTGCTCAAAAATGGAGGCCCAACAATATGTGTAGTTCAAAACGGGATAAACTTCTGACTAGTTTGTCCCGTTTTGAACTAGGCATATTGTAAATTAAGAAGCAGCTACCAGGACATACTTTTATAAAACCTATTCTATGAAAAGTTTAGTGACCTCTATTCTACTTCATCTGATCATGATTATGACAATTGTGTATAACAGATCTTTCAAAATACATGGATGCCAAACTAAAGTTTCCAAAGAGCAAATCTCATACATTACCAGAGTTTACTTGATGAACATAAATTTCACCCAACTCACTTTAATTTCATCATGTCTTCTAAACCTCTTCAATTGTCGCAATTTCATGTACTCTGATTTGACCTTTTTCTTCCATTCGTTCGGTACTTTTTCTGTCTCAACAGGGGATAGTTTTTCATATCGTGACAATGATAACCTAAGAAGATATGACATCAAAACATTTGAAAAACACGTAGGAGTATAATAATTTAGCAATCTTTATACCTATGCTGATTCCTAAATATGACAGTCTTAATGACATTGAAAAATCAACAAGAGTAAAAACAAAGCAACAAAAACACACAAATGTTTCAACATATACTTAACACTTTGTCTTTGAAACACTACATCAAATCATTAAGATTAATATCCAAACTAGGTGATCTTGTACTCAGGCAGGAACAAGATGCAAAAGCTTTTTGCAAAAATACCTATACAAGATACAGCTTCCAGTATTAATTCAAATGCCAAAGGAAGTCTTCCATTCAGTCCGGTATTAAAAGTGCTACTGCCCTACAGTAAGGAAAAATATATAACAAAAATTTAAGCTGAAAATGGTTCTCAAAACAATTCTCATGCCTCACTGTTGTTCCCATCTGTTTTCCTTTTTAAAATTTCCCTGCTTCCTGTGGATTAATTACATCCAAGAGTTAAAACACACATCATCAAAAACTAATTTTAATTCACCGCTGAACAAAGGTCTGCCCCAAGTCTCTTCTACAACTCTCTCTCATGAGCCACTCTCTTCCACGTAAATCTAGTAAAATATTTCAGTTGCCCAACGACGGTCACTTCTAACAATATGACCAACCCATTGTCACTTGAAGGTCTTTACTTTGATCATGATGTCATCAATTCTTGTGTTTTTCCACATCCATGAATTCCATTTCCTATCTATCCAATTTCGCCAATGATGCATCTCTCTGTGTTCCTTTGAGTTGCCTACAAACTCTGGATATTTTTTAGTTAATGTCCATGTCTCTAATCCATAAATAAGAACTCAAAGGATACACTGATTAAACACTTTTCTTTCCTTTGAATAAAGCTCATGCTGAAAACTGGCTTCCTAGTTACTTAAATTAAACACTTAATCAAACATCTAATACAGGTTTTTTTCTTCTAGGAAAATAAGTTAATTATATAACGCAAATTTTCAGAGAAAACTCTCCTCCTTCTTCTGGCAGTCTTTTCCAGTCACTATCACAGTTGCAGTTAACTCCGAAGATTATGATTATTGTTTACCAAATCTTGCCAGATGTTTGGCAGGGACAAACCTCTGCAGTCACTGATGATGAAAGTCTGATTTTTCTCAATTTTTATTCCTTCTTTTAATTTTCTTTTTTTGATAGTTGCCCTGGAAACTGATGACTTTTAGTGAATTCCAGTTCATGTTGTGTCCGGTTTCTGTAACATGTCTATCTAATCCTGTCTTGTTGGAGAAATTTTTCATAGCTATTGGGTTGTCGGAAAAGTCATGACGTATTTTAGCCATGTTTTGCAAAGGTCATTTATTGATAGAAAGAACAAAGATCAATGATATAATGCCCATTTTGTTCGATAACCTTTTGCCATCTTTCAGTGAGCTGCAGGATGCCTCGTTCATAGAAGGACCTGTCTTTTGTGGCAAAAAACTGTACCAAGGTGCTGATTTACAGCCTCATCTGGATTGAACGTTATGCCACGCAAGGACTGTTGAAGACAGCAAAACAAGTGGAAGTCTTACGGCGCAAAGTCAGGTGAGTATGCTGGGTGTGGCAACAAATCCTACCCAAGCTTCAATAATTTTTGGCGGGTGATCAGACTTGTGGGTGGTTTCGCGTTGTCGTGGAAGATCACAACACCTTTACAATGAACAAGCTCTGGACATTTCTGGATGATGGATTCGTTCAAACTGTCCAATTGCCAACAGTACACATTCGAATTGATTGTTTGGTTCCGTGGTAGGAGCTCGAAAAACACACCTTTAAAATCCCACCACACTGAGACCAGAACCTTCCACTGATGAATGTCTGCATTGGATGTCGTTTGAGGCAAAGCCACACGTCGGGACCAAGACCGTTTGCACAGCACATTGTTGTACACAATCCACTTTTCGTCACCAGTTATCAGTCGTTTCAAAAAAGGATCGTTTTCCTCACGTTTAATGAGCATATCGCAAATGTTTATACGCACCGTCAATTGAACTTCTTTGAGTTCATGAGGAACCCACACATCGAGCTTGCTTACGTATCCCAGCTTCTTCAGGTGGTCGTGAACGCTTGAATGATGGATGTGCAATGTGTCTGCAATCTCTGGTGTCGTGTAACGTGGGTTTGACTCGATCAATGCCTTTATTTGGTCGTCATCAACCTCAGTGGGCCTCCCCGACCGGGGAGCATCGTTGAGGTCAAAATCACCAGCACGGAATTTTGCGAACCACCGCTGGCACTGACGTTCTTATAGAGCATTATCACCGTACACATTACACAACTTTTCACAAGCTTGACGCACGTTCTTCCCTTTACGGAAGTAAAACAGTAAAATATAGTGAAAATGCACAGTTTGGTCTTTCATCTTCAACTTGATGTCAAATCTCTGCAAATCAACCAAATCGCTCACTATTCCTTTTAGACTGCAGCTAGAACTGGCACCTGTCGAATGCCATAGCAATAACAGAGCTGTGCATGCCTCTAGTACTTCCATAACTGTCCAACCGCCCAACTGCCATTGGGTGCCAAAATACGACATGATTTTTTCCAACAACCCAATACGTTATGTTTTGCTATTCAAGTTTCTAGTCTGCGACTTGTCTCACCTATGTAGGATAGTCCACAACTACATTTTACCTTATAGACCACTCCTTGCATTTTTAAAATTTGTCTTTGAACTATCTTTGGGAAATATTTTTTAAGTTTGTTCTCTAAACTTATGTCATACTTCTTACTAATTCTCTTTAAAGATTCGAATAAACCTTAGTGATAAGTACCTAATTTTTCTAGTGAATTTTATTTGCTGCTGTTGTGTGTTCTTCTTACCTGAAGAATTTAGAAGTTTTTCAACTTCATTCTCAGGATAGTTTAAGTTCTTTGTGTGCTTTCTTAATTTCTGCTGTAGACACTACTTTAATTACTTTTTCTAAAAACTGACTTGCCACATTTTTCTTAATAGAATATGGATGATAGGAATTGAAATCCAATAATTTATTCATATTTAATGGTTTCTTATACAGTTTTGCAAGGAATTTTCCAGCTTCATAATAGATTATAACATCTAAAAAGTTATTCTTACTGTCTTTTTGAAGTTCCGATGTGAACTTAAGGGGATCATCTAATTCATTGAATATGTCTAGAATTTCTTTTATGAGATAATGGTAAGTTGTTCTTAAAAATTGTAATGTTTCTTACAAATGCTCTCCAGCCAAGTTATATGCACCTATTAATTTCTTCTTCGATGCAGCCCTCTCTCGATGTCTGTTGTCCGAGGTAAATTTAGGCAGTTACTTCCAGATTTGCCCCTATCAACTTCTAGATCATTAGTTGTAAAAACTTTGTACATCCATTTTGTTTTCTGTAAGTTCATCTTTACTCCCACTTCTTTATTTTCAATACATTCCTGGATCATACTCTGCTGCTCTGTGGAGGTACTTGGAAAAAAATTTCCGTGTGGTAAAGAAAGTGAAGGTGTGTTAAATAATCTCCATTAATCTTTATCCCCTTGTCTTGTCAGTTCAGTGATTGAAAGACATTTTGTAATGTGGCAATGAAGAGCTTGGGAGATATGGTGTCACTTTGTCTCACTACCTTTTCAATAATTATATGTGTGATGTCCTCCAACAGTTGAACCTTTGCATAATTTGCACAGATGTTGGTAATAATATATGCACCTTCAATACCACAAGATTACAAATACATTATAACTGCTGATGGTTTCATGGAATCAAAAGCAATAAAAGCCACACATAGCAGGAGTTCATACTCATTTGCCCTTTTAATAAGTTTCCTCAGTATATGAATATGATCTATAGTACTCCTGAATACTGCTTGTTCTGTTGGTTGTGCCATGTCCCGTTTCTTCAAGCGAAAAGACAATATCTTAGTGAAGATTTTATACACAACTGATAGGAGGCTGGTGGGTTTAAAGTTCCTGAGATCCTTAAGGTCACCATTTTTATGTAGTAAGATCTCTGTGCATGAATGGCATAGTAACAGATTTCCTAGGCTAAAGGAAATTCAAAATTTACACTGATATTTTATTTCCGTCTAGTTCTTACTTAGTCCATAGAATCATTATGTACTTGTTATTTTCAATCCACAAAGGTGCCTTATCAGCAACTTTTGCCATTTAAAAATTTGAATGGAAAAATTTCAATGTGTACCTTTGAAAAACTTCGAACTCGTATTTGAAAAAAACAATTATCAAAAGGAAGAGTAGCTATTCCTTCTCAGCAGAAGATCTGCAACATGCACAGCTATACCAAGCTCCATGTTGATGAGCACAAAAGCCTACAATAAAATACAGCCCCCAAAGTACCTCTGTGATATGTTCCTACTTCTTCAATCGTACCTCACATCATCATGAAACACACTTGCAAAAGCATAATGGCCTGCTGAAATCTGTTTAAAATGATGTAAAGAATGATAATGGGAAAACAGACTGAGCAAAGAAAATATCTTTTCTTATTTTAACTGTGATTAATAATACTAGATTATCACTAATATATCACCGTTTTCAGAAACAATCTGACATAATTTATTGTTTTAACAATTAGTAATAAAGTATCATAACATCACTCTTTAAAATATAAATGCTTCATGCTCCGAATTGTTTGAGTGAAAATGCAATGTTGTTGCTAAAGAATAATTTAACTTCACCATAAGACTGAAAATAATTTAAGAACCCATTCAATTAATAAAGAAAAACTGCAACAGCACTTGGCAATAAACAAATAAAAAAAGAGGACAAACTCATCTAAAAATAATAGTGAATATTAAAAGAAAATCAAAGAAAAAATGACAACATGCCATTTCCAGAAGGAAAGTAAGTGGGACCTGCAAACACATTCCATTACAGGAAAAGAAAATCATAATATTTCTCAGTTTCACAAACACTGTTTCACTACACAGCAAGCAGGATGCAAATGCACTGACCAACATCAAGAATAGTTGCTAAATACAGGCACCAACTCATTTTCATTGCCTCACCTTTTCTGTTTGTATACATAAGATGTCATTGCTAGGCTTTGGAGCATTTGTGAATGGCAACAAAATTGATGGAAGATAAACAATCTATGATATGCTGACGATTACAGTTTTAATCTGTAATGAGAGAGAAAAATGGAGGAAAGTCTAGTGGTAAGAGAAGAGAAAAAAATAAAAGGTTCATTTTTCACTTCTCAGTAAATCCAAAATTAAGACAAGTGGAGAAACTAAATTACCCTTAACAAAGTGAAGGTTAGTACTGTAGGATACTGAAGAAACTGAAAGCTAAATTTTACAAGCACGAATATTTAAAAAAAAAATTAAAAAAAAAAAAGGGGGGGAGAAACTAATGAATTTGATAACCAAAATTTTGAAATAAAAAGCAAACTAAAAGCAGCTGCTAAAATGTAACTATTTTGACTGTGCTACAAAAATAAAAATTAATTTACATGTAAGATACTTCAAAAATCAGAGCAAATACTGATCACTGAACAGATAAACTTCAAAGCAGCCTGAATTTCCTTCTTTACACATTACTGCATAAATAAAGATAATGCACAGTGTATTGCATAGAAGTGGATTAGCATTTTGTACTGAAGAACTAGATTTGCGATCTTTAAAAAACCCACCAAACCAAAAAAAAAAAAAAAAAAAAAAAAAAGGTGAATTTTTTTTAAAAAGCCCATTTAAAAACAACAATAAAAACCCACTTCAAAGTGGATTTTATTGTTTGCTTTTTTTTTAATTTAATTTTCAGAGCAAAACACAATTTCTTTGATGGGGAAGGAAGTTGACTGCTTTTGTATTGTATGGTTACTGCTCGAAGTAATTTCAAACATAATGAGCCATTATAAAGCACTTAATATTTATTTGAAGTCAGTTTATGAACAGCTGAGCTGTAAAGTGTAAAAAGCATTTAACAAAAAACAACAGTCAAAACATACAGATGAATTTGTCAAAACAGGTAGATTTAGTGATTATTATTTAATTGCCAGAAAGGCAGCAATTCTAGTGAGTAATTGGTGCTGATAAGCTTTCAAAATTGAGCTTGTAAACTTACGTTCAGATATTCCAGCAAAGTTCTGTTTATCTTTTTGTTGAACGATTTTAGAATACACTTCCATTTATCTTTTTGTCAACAATTTTAGAATACATTATTTGGGGCATTATTTTAATAGCAAAAGACCCCCTACCACCTCCCTTCAAATGTAATTTTATACATATATATATATACATATATATCAGTGGCCAGTGGCGTATCTTGGTTCCAAGACCTAGGCTATGCCCCTCCCCAACTGTTGTTGTTTTAATTGTGAAGTTTATTTTTTAATTGTTAAGTAATAGAAGTAATATTTTTTTCTAAATTTTAGGTACATGCTATTGCTAACATAATACCAAATAATTATGAGGATTAGGATTTGAACACTTATTTGTACATGAATACCATTCTTCTTTCTTTTTGTGTAAACTTGAGTGTTATGTTTTCACAAAAATGTTTCCTCAGAGTGTTTTTTTTCATATTTAAAAATATGTTTTTTTCTATTAACAAACCAGACAAGGTGCTTGAATGTGCATGTCCTTGTGTGGCTCTAAGATATGTCTTGATTCTTTTTAATACGGAAAAACTTCTTTTGGCAGTTGCTGATGGAAAATTTTATATTAGATCTGCTAATTTGTACACCTCAATAAACTCTATGTCCAATTATTCACCTTTATGTAACAAGTAATGTCTTTTACTGATTCGTTTTGTACTCATCAAGGGAATAAAACACCTTCAGTTCATTTTTTAATCGAGTTGTATCAAAATTTGAAGCATAGAGTTCTTTAAGCTCTGATAGTAGATGTTCAGAGAAGCTTTCACAAAATTTATCAAAACAGTTTGAATCCAACAAAGCCACGAATTTAAGATATATTATCACTGATTTTAATTCATTGACACTTCACGTAAACTGAAACCACTCTTGTGAAACACGTGCTGTTAAAGGTACTGGAGGGACTGAGGTAGTCTGAAGTCTTCTCTTCTTTTATGAGCGAACCGTTGCGCAAAGCAATGGTCCATTCACCTCCATACGCTGATTCATGTTGTCATGGAAACGCTAGCAGGCGATCGTATCAAAGTTGTTCGCATCAGAACACCGAAGACTCGAAGAGCTGCTTGCGTTATGCCATTGGTCATCGATCGCCAGACTAATCAAAAGAAGCGAATCAGCTTGTGTTTTGTTTTTTCGCACCGAAAGCATTGACGTGTATTATACCGCCAATAATTGACTTTTATAATTGATTTTGGTTAGTAAAATAACCAAAAATAAAATACGTGGTATTATATAATAGAATAATAGCTATATACTATATTCACTACTGTTTCACACGTTATATACGTTCTGTGCGTTGTGTGCACATTTGCAGCAAAATCATCCTGGCATTTATATATCATATGAATAGGAATAATATTATAAGTTTTAATTATTATATTATCAAGGACTCACCTTGTATCGGCATTCCAGCTTAGTAAGCTTCCTCTTGTATCTTGAAAAATATGTTTATCTAGCGTGTCATTAGCCACGTAGAATCATCGTATTAAAAATAGGCCTAATTGAAATTTGCGACCAGGGTTTAAATTCAAATAAAACACGACTATGGATATCATACAAAGAGAGTGTGAAATAATTATATACAATGTAATTAAGAAACATGTGTGTCTAGCGTGTCATTAGCCACGTAGAATCGCCATATTGCCAATAGGCCCAATTGAAATTTGCGACCTGGGTTTAAATTCAAATAAAACACGACTATGGATATCATACAAAGAGAGTGTGAAAGAATTATATACAATGTAATTAAAAAACCTATACCATCAACAGGTATTGTCAATCTTTAAAAGAATGAATGGATAAAATCAATGACATTACAAACAGACCTCAAATAAAATTTTCGTCCATTATTGAACAATGCCAGACAATCTCTGTAACACGCACACAATATAATACGAAATATAACAACAAAAAGGAAAATAAAAGAAATAACATATACTTACGAAATAAAAACAGCGACAGCAATTCCGGAATTAACCCAATAGATGGCGTGGATGTGACTCACATGTGAATACACGTATATGTAACGATGACGGAAAACGTCGACGTAGAACAACTATAGCGGACGTGATGCCGAGGTGACCTAGATATATAACAACTTTGAACACTGATCCAGGATGCATACCGTTGATAATGGCCGAAAGTCAGTCGTGCCGAAACATGTCCGGTGGTTTACGTGGAGTTGTGTGCGTGTTACAGAGATTGTCTGGCATTGTTCAATAATGGACGAAAATTTTATTTGAGGTCTGTTTGTAATGCCATTGATTTTATCCATTCATTCTTTTAAAGATTGACAATACCTGTTGATGGTATAGGTTTTTTAATTACATTGTATATAATTCTTTCACACTCTCTTTGTATGATATCCATAGTCGTGTTTTATTTGAATTTAAACCCAGGTCACAAATTTCAATTTGGCCTATTGGCAATATGGTGATTCTACGTGGCTAATGACACGCTAGACACACATGTTTCTTAATTACATTGTATATAATTATTTCACACTCTCTTTGTATGATATCCATAGTCGTGTTTTATTTGAATTTAAACCCTGGTCGCAAATTTCAATTAGGCCTATTTTTAATACGATGATTCTACGTGGCTAATGACACGCTAGATAAACATATTTTTCAAGATACAAGAGGAAGCTTACTAAGCTGGAATGCCGATACAAGGTGAGTCCTTGATAATATAATAATTAAAACTTATAATATTATTCCTATTCATATGATATATAAATGCCAGGATGATTTTGCTGCAAATGTGCACACAACGCACAGAACGTATATAACGTGTGAAACAGTAGTGAATATAGTATATAGCTATTATTCTATTAATTGACTTTTATTTGTGCATATTTAATTGACTTTTATTTCTGCATTCTCTGGGCTTCGCAGCTAGCCTCAAATATGCGTCATTGATAATATATATACACAGGGTGTTTCCAAAAGAATCACCCGATTTCAAAGTAGTATATTTAATAAGGCAAATGTGGGATAGTTACAAAACAAAGAGCCAAGTAGGAAGGTCTAAAGTTTCACTCACCACAATTACAAATGCTCAATGTGCCCTCCACCTGCTGTACGGACATCAAGCCGATAGCTGAATTCATCCCAAACGCGTCGGAGAGTGTCCTCAGTCACAGAATTTACTGCGGCTGTGATTCTCGTTCAGAGCTAATCCAAATCAGCGGATAAAGGGGGGAACATAAACACAGTCTTTTATGTATCCCCGTAAAAAAAAATCACATGGTGTGATGTCTGGATATCTCGGAGGCCAAGCGTGTAGTGCCAAGTCATGGGGTCCCCTGAGTCCAATCCAACGCTGAGGCAATGTGTCATTTAGAAACCGACGAACTTGGAGGTTTCAATGTGGCAGTGCGCCGTCCTGCTGCAAAATGTAATCTTCAGAGTTGTCCTGCTGCAAAATGTAATCTTCAGAGTCGTCCTGCAGTTGTGGAAGTAGCCAGTCTTTCAGCATTGCAAGACTGGAGTTTCCGGTAACCGTGTTGTCCGCAAAAAAGAAACAGCCATAAACCTTTCTAACAGAAACAGCACAAAAAACATTGTTTTTGTGAATCAAGTTCATGTTGGAGAGTTTCAAGTGAATTCTCCAGCCCCCATATGCGAACAGTGTGGCGCGAAACTTTCCCGCTTACATGAAAGGTTGCTTCATTGCTAAAAATCAACCTTTGTACGACGGTGTCGTCCTCCATGTCCTCTAACACAGTTGCACAAAAATCTTTTCGTTGTGTTTTGTCACCTCCACGAAGAGCTTGCACCAGTTGCAATCTGTACAGTTTCAGCAGTAAACGGTGTCGTAAAACACACCAAACAGTCACATGAGGGATGGCAAGTTCGCGGCTCGCACGATGAGTAGACTTCCGTGGCTTCCTGAAACGCCTCGAGAATTCGTTGCACATCCGCCGCTGAGGTGGTTGGTCGTCCAGAACTCTTTCCCTTACATAAACACCCTGTTTCTTCAAATTGTTGATACCAACAATGAATGTTTTTGCCCATTGGTGGAGCACTGCCGTAACACCGTTTAAACGCACACTGCACTGTAATCACGGACTTGATCTTGCTAAATTTGAGCACACAAAACGCCTTCTGTTGCCTCGATGCCATCTTCTCACTCACTAAGCGTAGCGGCTGTTTGGACGCTTGTGCTGCCATCTAGCGAAATGTGGCAACTTAAGCCAATTTGACCGTAGCCAGATAGTTGGGGCCCAGAGGGCAGACACCAGTATTTCAGAAACAGCAGCACTTATTGACTGCTCCCATACTACTGTATCAAGGATGAACCAGGGCTGGATTAACCATTCCCAATGTACCATTGACAGATGGAAGAAAGATACCTGGAGTGATGAGGTTTACACATGGAGTAATCAGCATGAAGCCTTATCCCCTGGTTGCACAGTTGGGGTTCAACAGGCTGGTGGAGGTGGTGTTCTGGTATGGAGAGCTGTTTCCTAGCAAGCCCTAGGTCCATTGGTTATCATCCCACAAACATTGAATGGTGGATGCTACAGGAACCTGTTAGCCAACCATCTCCATCCATATCTGTAGAAGGTTTACCCAGACCACAGTGCCATCCTTCAACAGGACAACGCACCATCATCGGGCTCATATAACTAATGAGTGGTTGGAGGAACATGACAACAAATTTGCCATGTGGCCTCGGTCCTCAAACTCCCTTGACAGATGGAAGAAAGATACCTGGAGTGATGAGGTTTACACATGGAGTAATCAGCATGAAGCCTTATCCCCTGGTTGCACAGTTGAGGTTCAACAGGCTGGTGGAGGTGGTGTTCTGGTATGGAGAGCTGTTTCCTAGCAAGCCCTAGGTCCATTGGTTATCATCCCACAAACATTGAATGGTGGATGCTACAGGAACCTGTTAGCCGACCATCTCCATCCATATCTGTAGAAGGTTTACCCAGACCACAGTGCCATCCTTCAACAGGACAACGCACCATCATCGGGCTCATATAACTAATGAGTGGTTGGAGGAACATGACAACAAATTTCCCATGTGGCCTCGGTCCTCAAACTCCCTTGACTATAACCCAATTGAACATTTGTGGTATATTCTAGAACAGTGTGTGTGAGAACCAGGGGCGGATTGGCCCACCGACACATTGGGAAATTTCCCGATGGAATGATGGAATGGCTCTGTTCAAAGAAACATGTTTCAACAGAACCAACAGACAAAGGACTTTGATCCATCATTTGGTTGGTTCTCTTGTGAAGTGTTTCTTCAAGCAGGAGCCATTGTGCCTAATTGTTCCATGCTATAACAACTGCCTGCAGAAATTGAACAAAAGCTTAATAACTGGCAATTTTAAAAATTCAATTTTGCATCTTTTTTTAGAGAATAAAGGAAATACTTAATATAACTGAAAGTAAGATCTACCAAATTCTATGCAGGCAATAATTGCAAGCCAAAGTTTGAAATCTCAAAAAAAACTTTTTTTTTTTTGCAAAATAAAGTATCCATTGATTTTTACAAAAAAAAGAAAGGGCAAATTTCCCTGAGTTTTCCCTGATTTTTACAAAAAGGGTAATTTTCCCTGAGTTTTCCCTGATTTTTGGAACCATTTTCAAATTCCCTGAGAATTCCAGGTTTTTCCTGTTTTCCAGGTTGAGTGGGAACCCTGTACACATTATGTAGTAATAACAAGTGGGGGAAAAACTTCTATTTTGAATTGGGGGGGACCCTCACCAGGCAACTGCTAGAATCCAAACTACCATAGATGGGCCATGTGTGTTTACGAACTTCTGGGTTCACTTAGTAGCTGAGGAACGAGAATCCATTCTCCAGGGGGGGGTTACTCCCATTGGTTGTAGGAGGCATTAGTGCTGTGCTCAAAAGCTGAGTTCGAGCTCAATTTTAAGATCCCGAGCACGAAGTATGTCAGCCCTAAACCGCCCGAGCCTGAATTATACAGGGTGTTCGGAAAGTAACTGTGCACCTAAGCTACCGTTTTGTTTTCGCAGTTATCAAGTGCAGTATGTGCCACCGGAACGTAATAAAGTGGATTCTCCCAGTCGCAGCCGATCGCGGGAACCCATGGGGCTCACTGCGCATGCGCAGCAAGCTGCTCGAAGCGTCGGTTGCCGCATTACGGGGTTGAGTTCCAGAGGTCAACAGAGATGAGTCGTTGTTACTGTAAGTATTGAAGTTATCGTGTGTGCTGTTGTTGTTCAGTTTTTCGCACTATGGTTCTTTCAATTGCGGAACGTGTGTTTCTGGTTGAATACGTCTTTCGAGAAGGCAATGAATACACCGATTTAGTGCGGCAGCAATTTGCTGCCAAATTCCCAGACACACCTGTAACTCATCGTAATGCAGTTTGTCGACTTATTGAGAAATTTCGTGCGACAGGCTCAGTGTTCTATGCCGAACGAAGCGGGAGACCAACTAAACTTACCGATGGGAAGTTGATGGACATCTCTGACTCCCTGCTGCGGAGTCCAACAAAAACATTGCACAAGTTGGCGCAAGAGAAAAATATCGGGCTTGCGACAGCGCATAAAGCGGTGAGAGAATCATTGCACCTCTACCCATACAAAGTAACAGCGGTACAACAATTGCAACCGGCGGATCACGTAAAACGACTCCGGTACTGTGAATGGTTTAACAATTTTATTCAAACGAAAACTGTTGTTGTTCTTGATGTCACCTTCTTTACAGATGAGGCGTGGTTCCACCTCTATGGGTATGTTAACGCACAAAACACATGGTTGTGGTCCACAGAGACTCCTCATGCTGTGTCGGAACGACCCTTGCATGACCAGAAAATCGGAGTGTGGGTTGCGAATTCCGACGGCACATTGTCGGGCCGTTATTCTTTCAGGACACCGTGAATAGTGCACGTTACTGTTCCATACTCCACGACTTCATCGGCCACCTTGAAGAAGACGAAATCACCTACAGCTGGTTTCAACAAGATGGCGCTACTGCGCACACAGCTCACACCTCTATGAAACTTCTGAATGAGGTTTTCGGCGAACGTGTCATCTCAAAAAACCTATGGGCCCCTTGCTCCCCGGACCTTACTCCATCAGACTTTTTTCTGTGGGGCGCAGGAAAATCTGCTGTGTATCGTGATCGCCCACGCATGCTTGATCAATTACAAACTGCAATAACTACGTTCATCAGAAACATCTAACAAGCAGAGCTGCAGCAAGTGTTTGCAAATAAACTGAAACGGGTTCAGCGCTGTATCGATGCTCGTGGAGATCATTTCGAAATTTTTTTCTCAGTGCATAGCTTAGGTGCACAGTGACTTTCCGAACACCCAGTATATTGCAAGATAGAGCCCGGGCCTGAATGAGATTAAAAACTATGATTAATCTGTTTAGGCATTAAAAAAAATCTCCTCTTCCAAAGTTCCACTCCTTCCTCCCCGTGCAATTAACCAACGTCTTTCTCAACTGCGAAGTGGGGAAGGGGTGTCTATCTATTTCTATAGTTTCTTTAACTATTCATTTCATTCTAAAATGTTTCAAGGGGACCGGCATTTTTGTTTTTTTAATTGGAGGTTTAATGGCCATTGTGAGCAACTCAATGGGCTATAAGCAGTGGCTCGTCGATAATTTAGGGTTACTGTTTCCAGGGAAGGGAAAGAGTCAGTGCCGTAAGACAAACACAACACCCATGCCTCACCGGGATTCGAACCCAGACCCCTTTCGAGGGGCCCAGCATCAGGAAAAATCGGGAGGCACAACAATCTACGTATGTTAGCAGCTTTGGGGTTGCGGCCGAACAGGGCTAAATTTGTTTCACTACATTAGTTAAAGTAGTGAAAATACTCACCCATGTTTGATAAAGTTGCAGAACAATGCTACATAATGGTCATTATGGGATGTACTATCCACTATATGACAACACAGAATTCAGAGTGAAAGCTAATAATATCAAGAACTTATTTTGAAAAAACTAAGATTATTTGCGGGGGTGCTCATATACGATCCTTTTCCCCCGAAGTGTTTTACCTACGCAGCCTACGCTCCTTGTGATAACTGAGAAATGCTGCAGTGAAGGCATTTACGGAGATATTTCAACATGAAGTCGCAAAACGTTTTGTTTACGTTATTTAGTAAGGGGTCTTTACAATACATAACCGAAACATAAAAGCATGTTTTGTAACTGAAACACATACGAATATATGATCACTAAATGAAAAATATTTTTGCTACGATATTTAAAAATCTTTAAATTTCTAACTACAATTGTCCACAATAGAAAAATTACAAAAACTGCAGTACAAATAGAAAATTTTACAGTGTAAAAGTTCGGTATTTTTTTTCACTTATTTAAATTTAAAAATCATATCTTATGCAAAAGGATTTTTGGTACAACTCCAACATAATTTTGGTAGTAGCAGTTATCTCTCTCTCAAATATTTGCTGGAATTTCAGCCCACTTCGTTGAAAATTTAAGAACTGGCAGCTCAAAGGTATGAAAATCAAGATTATTTTACGATCTGTCAAACATGAAAAGGCTATATAAGCAATTAAAAAAAAAATTCAATTTTCTTACTTCAGCATTCTTAAGAGAAATTTTTAAACAAATATAAATATTGAGTGTGTCCAAAATTAGAAGCTTCTCTAACGCAATTACGTACATTACTAACTAAACCAATGATTTAAACCTGGTTATTCGCTTTTTTTCGTCGATTTTTTTTTTTTTTTTTTTTTGATTGGAGGTTTAACGACTACCGTGAGCAACTCAATGGGCTATAAGCAGTCGCCCGTCCCTAATTTAGGGTCACTGGTTCCAGGGAAGGGAGAGAGCCAGTGCCGTAAGACAAACACAACATCCATGCCTGACCGGGATTCGAACCCGGACCCCTTACGGACGAATGATCAGAGGCCAGCGCCTTAGACCACTGCGCCACCGGGCGCGGCTCCCCTTCGATTAAATGAGTTTGCCATGATATTTAAATATCTTGAAATTTCTGTGATTTTCCACAACAGAAAAATTGCAGTAAAATTTTTCTGCAGTGAAATTTTGGCATGGGCCAATGAAAATTTTTCTGCAACACCTACTTCAATTTACAGTAGCGAACAAAAGTATTTGGTGAAACACTTTTTTGACCATAATATTTTTTTTGCTGGACCAAATCGAGTCATTTTGGGATATGATATGTGTTATTCAGTTGTAAACATGACCCATATGCAGATGGATCGAAAACCTTAACACAGATCAGGTACCGAGCTTAATCGCAAAGATCATACAAATTGACCAACAAAGTGGGTGTGTATCACATTCATTTAATGCAACGATAGCAGAAAACAAGTACAAGAAAACGACAAAACAATAACTACACTGCCGGACAATTGCTAAGGATGGATGACAATAGCAACGATAGCAACCATAAAATGGAAGGCAGGAAAATGTGGAAATTAGCATAAGTGCGGAATACAGTAAGACGTGTTTTGTGCATATGAAAATTTTGGATTGCAAAACTTGTTCGTGACGTCATAGCGCTGATTAGAGATATAAAGGATTTGATGCATATTGACCGTTGTTGTTCAAACGCAAAGTTGAAAGGGAAAGAATCAATTGACGAACTTGCAATTTTCAGTATGTCTTCCCGACATCACCTAGATGATTTTACGCGTGGCCGTATTATTGGCAAGATTGAAGAAGGGCGAAAACTAACAGATGTTGCCAGGGAGTTCGACGTCAGCCACAGTGTTGTTTCAAGGCTTTGGAAATCATTTCAAACAAATGGAGAGTGTAGCAAACGTCACGGGGGAGGTTGTGTTCGCAGTACGACGCCTGCAGAAGATCGGTACATAGTGCTATCAACAAAAAGACACCGGCGCAGCACAGCTAGTGAGGTAGCAAATCAGTTTATGGCTGCTACTGGCAAGCGGATCTCCCAAAAACCTGTCACCAGACGTTTGCATAAAGGAGGACTATACGCCCGCCGTCCTGTTGTGTGCATCCCATTGTCCAGACGTCACCATCAGGGCAAGATTTCATCTTTTTTGCTCACTAGCAAATTTTGCTAGTGACCAAATAGTTTGCTAGCAAAACATTTGCATCACTAGCAAGTAAAACTAAATCACATTGTAACTTATTTTCTAATAAAGTTACACAGAAATTTAAATATGTGTATAAATATTTTGACTTACCTTTTTGAATAATGAATAGAATCTTAGATAAGTTTAGTGAATATCTTTATTATTAATTTCTAACAAATTCTCATACCACATGAATATATTTCACTGACATTCTAATTCAGATTTCTTCCCATATGGTTTACGCTCAGGGTGTCTGACTTTGTCATCATACCACTTTATAACTGATGACCGTGGATTAAAAATCTCTTCTTGTGGCCCTTCTACAGTATTTCAATTGTCATCAGAGCATTTTGAAGTTTCAACAGACAAATTGTTCCTCCAATCCCCTTGTATTCGTTTTAAAAAACTGAATCCCACCTCACAACATGCAGTACTAAGTGGAAGTATCGCACAAATTTCTGCTAAACTTCTACACACTTCATATCTGCCAACTACCACACAATGCCGTAGTTTCTATGGAATTAGTTGTCTGACTACGGAACTCACTATCAAAACTACAGATTCTACAAATTTTCATTTTGTTTCAAATTTTTCTTTTGCTATTATTTTTATGATATACACGAGATTCTTACAGGGATTCGCGGGATACCGCTTTATTTTTTTGTCATCAGTTAGATCATTCTGAAGAACGATATTTGGGAGAGGGGGGTCGTCTTTCATCTGGAGACGAAATTTTGTGCTTCAAAACTTTCGAACACAGTAGTGAAACGGAGTAAGAAAATTTTGCCGTAATCGCAAATTGTTCTCCCAATGTTGTCTTTGTGTCCGCTTTTCTTGTTAAATATCATTTTATTGCATAAATGTTTGCATTTTAGCTTGAAACTGTGGAGAACAATTTGCAAAAACGGAAGTTGGCTGCTGCAAAATTTTTCTGTAATCTTCAGGCATGAGATTCTTCCGCGAATTCAAGGAATTCCGGCTTTTTTCGTTATTATTGGAATTCTGTCTTCATGAAACTAGAAAACGAAAGGTCGACGGAATTCGGATTTTTTTCCGTAATCATATTTTTTTTTTTTCCTCACGATGTTGCCTCTGTCAAGTATTATTGCTCATTAACATTTTACTGGATAAATATTTGTATTTCAGCTTGAAAATACAAGGAAAATTTCCAAAACCAGAAGTCAGATGAAGCAAAAGTTTCTTCCGTAATCGTTTACCCCTCCACGAACACGTTTCGTAAAAAAAAAAAAACGTCTATCTATGCCACGCAATAAAGGCGATTGCTTGGCTTAGGGTACGACAGGAGTTGAGGACAAAGTTCGTGGGGCAAAAGAAGGGAGGGTGGCAGAGCAGGTGGTCAAACAACCGATCCATCCCAAAGCTCTGGGTTGCCACAGCAACCATTGCCGACGTCACGTTCAGTTTCTGGCCAATGAGGGCACGATGGAGAGGAGTTTCAATGCGCTTCTACGACAGTTTGGAAGGGATGAAAGATATGGGGAGGATGGGTATTAAGTGTCGAAAGGAAATTAGCGAAAGAGAATCACTGATCGTCGCTGTTTTTAACAAGTGATAATAGAAACTGTTATGTAAACTTCGTGGATTAATAATGATTTTTGGTTACTTTAAATAAAGAAATTACCTTACTAGCAATATTTGCTATTGCAATTTTTTTTTTTCACTAGCAAATTTGATTTTTCACTAGCTATTTGCTAGTTGCTAATCGGTGAAATCGCGCCCTGGTCACCATACCGCCCGTTTGCAATTGGGCCATCAACATTGCAATTGGACCAATAACGACTGGTCTGCTGTCCTCTTCTCAGATGAGAGTAGATACAGTCTATCGTCTGATTGTCGACGACAACTGATCCGGCGTGATAGTGATACTGCATATTGTCCAGCAAACATACAGGAAAGAGACCGATATCCGACATGTAGTGTCATGGTATGGGCTGGCATCATGATCAATGGCCGTACGTCCCTTTATGTGCTTCCAACTGGGACTATGACTGGCCAATGATGCATTAATAATGTTCTGCTACCTCATGTTCGCATGTTCCGTGGTGCTGTCGGTGATAGATTCATTTTCATGGATGACAATGCAACATGTCATCAAACAGTCGCTGTCCAGGAGTGTCTTGAGAGCGAGGATATTCAACGCCTCGTATGGCCAGCACGTTCTCCAGATCTGAATCCCATTGAAAATGTGTGGGATGCTTTGGGGAGGAGTCTTGCTGGTCGCCAATGCCCTCCAATAAACAAGGACACCCTCATCCGTGCACTGACAGAGGAATGGGATAAATTACCCCAAAACAGCTGCTTGATCATGTTGTGCAAAGCATGACACGACGTGTGGAATCTTGCATCGCCCTCCATGGTGGCCATATTTCGTATTGACATCTTACGCCGAAACGCCTGCGGACGGTAATTGAATTTTTTCACGTTTACGTATTCTGCCCAAAATGGCCTGTTTGTCCCTTGAACACGTTCCAAAGCCTTCAGGATTTCAGAGCACAATAAATTGTCTTTCTTGTAATGTCCTGGCATTCTGACATTATTTTATTTCACTTGGCATCCAACCACACTTACTTTTTTATGCGCTATATAGCCGTTTATGATCCATCCTTAGCAATTGTCCAACAGTGTAATACTTAGTGGAATAACCACGAGACTTAACAATAGCTGCACAGCGGGCCGGCATCGAGTCCACTAGCTTCTCGACAGTGACCTGCGGAACTCGCGCCCATTCTGCAGACAGCTGGTCGGACTTCTGGGCCCTTTTCCGGAAGGTTTTCTTCACACATCGTCTCTCCAGCTCCTGCCACATGTGCTCGATGGGGTTGAGGTCTGGAGATTGGCTTGGCCAGTCTAGAAGTGTGACCTGTTGCTGCTAAAAGGCTGCCTTCGCTACTCTGGAGGTGTGCTTCGGGTCGTTGTCTTGCTGCATGATCCATCCGGGTGGCATGTTCTAGTTTGCCCATGGGAAGACATCATTGATGAGCATGTTCGTGTAGCTCTGGCCGGTCATTATTCCATCAATCTTGATGATGGGGCCCATTCCATTGCGAGAGAAGGCGCCATGAACCATGAGCAATCCTCCTCCATGCTTGACAATCAGCTGAATAAACTGGGGTTTGAATCTCTGGCCACATGGACGTCGTACGTATCGGATGCCATCACTTCCGAACAAGTTGAACTTGCTCTCGTCGGTGAAAAGCACCTTACTCCAGACCGTCCTGGTCCAGTGTCAATAACGGCGCGCGAATGCGTCTTTGGCTCGTTGATTCTTGACTCCAATGAGTAGTTTCTTGGCGGGGCGTCTTCCATTCAATCCACCAGAAATGAGACAACGGGAGATGGTCATTCGGCTGACGTTCAGGTCGTCGCTGTCACGGAATTCGGTGGCGATGTCCACAGCAGTCAAGGTGGGATCAGCATGAGATCGACGGAGGATGCATCAATCTTGACACAACGTAGTGGAACGAGGCCTACCACATCGCAGACTGTTCTCAACGTTCCCAGTCTTCTTATAACGTTGCAGGATAGCTGAAATGGACTGGTGTCGGATCTTCAGGGCCCTCGCAATGTTGGTGATGCGCATTCCAGATTCCATCATGTTCATGGCTGCCTGGCGAGCTCCAACAGGGATCTCCGCCTTTTACCCATTTCTGAAAACCTAAGATTGACTTATTATCACACTACACATCACAAAACCCACAAAAATCACAAGAAAAACATTAATACATGCAGCAAACAAATGGGTAATAATTGGCGACTCTGGAATATGGCCCATTTCGAACGACAAATTCACTTTGAATGAAATACAAACTATGCGCCATTGTAACCCATGAATCAACGCATATCATATCCCAAAATGACCCAATTTGGTCCAGCAGAAAAAAATTATGGTCGAAAAAGTGTTTCGCCAAATACTTTTGTTCGCTACTGTAAGGATGATGGACGTACTTTACTCCCCCCCCAATCCAGTACTATGCTTGCCACTGTTTCCAGAGCAACTGTACTTTTTGTTGTTTTGTTTCTTAAATAAAAAAAATTATTTTCAGTTGTGATACAATAGTACCGCAGAACAACTGAACAACCCATTTGCAAAAATTTTCCCAGGCCCTTTTGCGACCGCCAATCCAGCCCTGGTGAGAACTGTTGATTTTCCTCCATGGAATGAGCGTGAAATGACATTGCTGCTGCAATGGACATGGGTGTAGTTACACATGGAGGATGTTCAACACCTGGTAGAATCTGTTCCTAGGCGTCTGCAAGTCATGACTGCAGATCAACGTGTTATTAGATAGGTTTTTCTTAATGCAAAGCTAACTCAGTGTATATACTGAGTGTACATATATACACTATATTCACAAAAGTCACAGGACACCTACAACAGAAACACAACATATTGGGTATATAAATAAGTTTTGAGGGATTTGAGGTGAAAAAAACACGTTGTTGGAGAACAGAAACAATATTTTAATATTAATCGAAGTATGCTCCCTCTGAAGCTACAAATGTGCCCCATCTTTCGGGCAGTGAACGTATGCCCCAAAGGAAGAATTCCGGTTCTTTGGAAGAGATCCAGTTGTCCAGCCAATTTTTGATGTCTTCATAAGAACTAAACCGTTTTCCAGAAAGTGATGACTGCATCGACCGGAACAAATGTTAATCCGATGGCACAATATCTGGCGAATATGGCGGATGGGGTAGAAATTCCCAGTCGGATCCTTCTAAGTACTTTTCCACAGGTCGAGAAACATGTGGTCTTGTGTTGTCATGCTGCAAGATGACTTTGTTGTGTCTATTCTCCCATTCCAGCCGATTTTGCGTGAGAGCTCCTTTTAAACGCATTAATTGGGTTCGATACCGATCACCAGTAATAGTTTCTGACGGTTTCAGCAGTTCATAGTGGATCACACCCTTCTGATCCCACCAGATACACAGCGTTACCTTTGAACCATGGATATTGCGTTTTAGCGTTGAAGGACCTGGTTCACCTGGCTTCACCCGTGCTTTTTGCCGTTTAGGGTTATCGTACCATATCCATTTCTCGTCGGCAGTAATAATACGATGCAAAATAAACTTTCTTTTTTGCCTTTGAAACAGCAATTTGCAAATGATTTTTCGACGTTCAAGGTCTCTTTCCCGCAAAGCATGTGAAACACAATCCCTTCTTTTTGCACCATTCCCACGGCAACTAAACGTTGTGAAATGCATGGTTGACTAACATTTAATGCTGCTGTACGTTCTTTTTGGGTCTGGCACAGATTCTCGTCGAGTAAAGCTTCCAATTCGGCATCAGCAATTTTTTTGGGTGGTCTAGAACGTTCTTTATCACTGACATCGAAATTGTTCCTTTTGAATCATCTAAACCAATACTCACATGTTTTTATGGATGGAGAATGTTCACCATAGATTTTTGATATTAAGCGATAGCTGTCGGCAGCACTTTTCTTGACAATAAAGTAATGCACTAACACTTCCCGCAAATGCTGTTTTGTCAGGACAAAAGTTGCCGTTTTCCATCAAGTAAAACAAATACGCCATCGCACCTCAATCGAACATCGTATACTGACTGTGACAGCTGGCGTCTCATACTGCGATATCGCAGTGTTGCCACCTTAAAATACATGCGAGCAGTAATAAGTACGACACCGAACGGAAATCCCTCAAAACTTATTTATATACCCATTAGCATTTATTGATATACATTAGTACTGTTTCGGTCTACCTTTGGCCTTAATGCATGCACTGACCCTTCAAAAAAATGCTTTCGACGAGATTCTAGAACACAGTGATAGGTATGCGCTTCCATTCAGTACATAATGCTGCCACTAACTGTTGCTCAGTAGTAGGCCTTGGTTCCAAACTTCTGATGCGGCACTCTAATTCATCCCATAGGTGCTTATGGAATTAAGATCAGGGCTCTGTGCTGGCCAATTCACACAAGATATGGAATTATCATCAAACCATGCCGTAACAGTCCTTGCTTTATGGTTCAGTGCATTATCCTGCTGGTACCAACAAGGCTTGGTTCCATAGTATTGCCACAGAGTTGGTAGGGAATAATTGTCCGAAATACCACTAGGTAAACGTGCTGTTTAACAGGTTTGTCCACGATAACCAAGGCAACGGGATGGGACCATACCACGAAAAACACCCCCACTATAGTATACTGCCAGCTCCAAACTTGACCGTAGGAACAATACACTGTGGTAAATAGCGTTTCTCCTGCTGCCACCATACCCACACACGGCCAACAGATTGATGGATCGTGTATCTGGATTCATCAGTCCATAAGACCCATTTTCATTGATCTACAGTCCACGATAAATGTTCTTTACACCATGCTAAAAGCCGAGTAGCATTCCGAGTAAAGATGAAAGGCTTATGAGCAGCCGCACGACCATGGTAATCCATGGAATGAAGTTCTATGCGAATGATACGTGTACATACCGAGGTTCCAGCATTGTTACTCACTTGTACACTCAGGTTGTGTGCAGAGTACTCCGTCGATTAGCTGTAACGACTCTCCGGAGGCATCGACATCCTCTATCACTGATTTTCTTTGGTCTGTCGGTACGTTTTGCTGCTTCAGGCACGCCACGTGTCTTCCACTTATTCAGTACATCCAAAACAGTTGACTTCGGTATGTTTAAACACCTCTTGGTTTTTCTTATGGACAACCCACTAATATAACATTAAACAATCTTTCCTTTCTCAAAATCAGTTCTCTCCTGCAGCGACATTTTCACTCAACCTCACAGTGTGACATGATCACGGTCAGCTCTAGGCTTGTTTTTACACCATTTGCAGCTGTATTGCACATCTTAACAATGCAGCAGACCCGTTCATTTGCTTTTGAAGGGGTGTCCCATGACTTTTCTCAATATAGTTTATATATATATGTATATGCAGTGGTTGCTCTGGCTTTTTTAAAGTTTTTGCCAACCCATTCGCCATATTCGATTTTTTTTCGCCAAGGAAGATTCCCTCATTTGCCATGGAAAATTAAGGGAGTTGAATTTAGTTCAGACTTTTCCCGAAGTTGACACACATGCCTCAGGATTTCTTAACAATACTAATTTCCAACTGCTCGAGCGAATGCTCGGTTTTGGTTATAAAAAGAACTAAGCACAGACTTAGGGCAAGTTTAAAAGAAGTGTCAACTGATGCTCTTGGTATATTGTCCATTGAAAATAATGTAACAGCAGATGTAAGCTTTGATGATATAACTGATGATTTTGCAGCCAGAAAAGTTAGGGGAGGGGAAAGCCATTCTGTTAATGACCTGCTGCCAATTAAACAGTTTGAACATACATTTCTAACAGTTTGTTTAATACCAGGGTGTGACTTATAATCACCCTCCTATAATAACATATAGGTATGGTTTGTTTTTTCTTGAGATCTCATGTCACATGCGAGGCCTCTATAGGAACAATGCAATATATTATACATGAAATGCATTTCAGCAAACCATGTAGGATTTACCAAAAAAATTATTAATATTAATTTTGTGAGAACAAGATTTGAGATTCAATTTTACATCTAGATGTAATAATGAATATTAAATCACAAATAAATATGAAAATAAAAACTATAGGATTTATTTTCACAAAAAAAATGGGAAAATAAACCCTATGGATCTGTTTTCACAAAAAAAAAATGTGAAAAACGATAAATAAAAATATGAAAAAAGTTAAATTGACACTACATTATTTAAAGACTGTTGTAATAATTTACATGGACTGTTATAATTTATCCTACAATGTGTGCAGTCAGCTGTAACACTTTGTGAGATATTACTTCTTACAGCTTAAACTACTATCATTTCATCCTTTCCATTAAATTTATGATAAACTAAATGTTTTAAATTATATATCTGAGAGGATTGTTATTTGTTTCTGTAAATGATACTATAAAACAAAAACAAGAAAAATCCAGAGTAATTAATGTTACAGCTGTAAGCTTTGCAGTGCAGGGAAGTATAAGTGGTGTGAATGCTCATCTATTACAAGCCACATTAGCTATAAGGTTGACTAGCAAGGGCTAAACAGAGATTCAAACATAATTCTTTTACCTGTAAATGGCATTATACTTTGTGCAAGGTATAACATGGCAAAGATACATTATACCACAGCAAAGGTTGCTTTAGTAACCTTGACCTTTTGGTCGAACCAGGCTGATCTGTCAGCAGATGAAGTTCTTCTCGAAGCCCACCTTCATTTCCATTCATTTTCGAAGCAGTTGCAGGAACACGGGTGAGAAAACAGAACTCTATATTCATTCACAAGTGGGGGGCGGGGTGTAGAAGAGTTGGACAAAATAGTTGCTCACTTGGGAAAAAAAATCTACTGGCCATCATTGGCTCCTATATTACATAATTTACTAGCCACTACAAAATATCTGGTCGCCATTTGGCGACTGGCTACCAACATTTGCAACGGCTGACAACAACAACAGAATTACAAAATACACAATGAAAATATTTTAGTTTAGTAACTGGCAACACTATGAAGAACTTGGCAACAAAATTTAAATTCTTCAGGAGTAAACAAAACTTTTAATAATCCTTCTATACAATGAGAACAGGCCTTGACTAAAATCCAGGGGCCAGAAATGTCTGTAAAAAAACAAAAGAACTCAGAGGAAAGGAAGATTAACTAAAGATTCTTCAAGTGGAGCTAGAATTAAAGAGATATGCTAAATCCAGCAATCACAGATATATTTATTTACAAATGAGTTGGCATAAAACATGCTAAAACAACTCTTATGGAGCTATACTCTCACTGCCTTCTCAACTTAGGGCGCACACAAATTTCCACTGAGGTAATCTGACATTACCTGTACTCAATGTTCACTAGTAATTTCCTGATGATTTCTCATTCATTTGGTGGCATAAACAAACTGACCTGTGCTCAAATTAATTTCTATGTTACTGGACATGTAGAAAAAAAAAAAGGCATTACTGTTGTGATAAATCATTGAAAACACACTCAGAAAGACACAACCTTTGCTTAATGACCCCAAAGGAAGCACAAGCTGAGCAAAACTATGAGAACATGATCTGTTTTCACATAAATGCAAAAAGCTACTAAACATTTGCAATTCTGCAGAATTACAGGGGTTAAAATTCAGTGCGAGATGGCAAGATTCTAGCTGCAAAATTTAAACTCCTGCCGAAATAAAGCTGTTAGGCGGGGGACTTCCGCCTTACGAAATTTTAAGAAAAAAAAATTCTGTATATAAATATAAAATCTTGGGTCTTGGGTTCGGCTTTTGGACCACTCGCAAAATTTGCACGTTAAAGATGTATCTTTCAACATTCCTGCGTTAGAAACGGACCCTTCAGAGTTCCGAAAATTGCAATCGAATACATTGTTCATGTGAGGAACATAATCAGTTTATGGACACGTGAATCGGCTTCCATATGTAGCAGCATGAGCAGTTCATTTTGCATATCGCAGACTGTTATGAATCAGGAATGAGATACTTCTTCGGATTCGCGGAATACCGCTTTTTTTGCCACATCTCGGTTATACTCAAGATTGATGCAAAAGAAATAAAAAATAAAAACAACTGAAGATAATATTTTCGGAGGATTAGTGTGTGTATGGGGGGGGGGAAGGGTCGTTTTCCGTCTGAGGAACATTATTACGTTTTTCAGAACTTCCGTAAACGAAAGTTAAACGGAGTGAAAAATTTTCCCACAATCATAATTTCTTTTTTCGTCAATTTTTCTCCATCCAGTATTATTATTAAATATCAATTTATTACATGTTTGTATTTCAGCTTCCGATAACGAAAGTTCGACGCAGGGGTGCAGAATATGGGCAGTCTAGGGAGATCCGGTCAGCTCTGGAAACCCTATAGTGATTTTCATTCAATTCTGAATGTAGCATAGTAGATTCACTGAATCTGCTATACCCAAGTTATTTGATACAGATGCAGCTGCTAAACTAATGAAAAAAAGCCTTTCTTTTCACCATGCCTTACTGAGAGGAGGGTAATGCAGTGTGTCTTCCATCAAACACTGTAATTTCCAAGCAAACAGAACTCAGGCACTTTTAATTATCATTTTGCTTAATTTTCAGAATTGGCATGACTGTGGATTTTCAAATTCTTCTAAAACTTAAAAACCTGGATTTCCAAGGTTTAGAATGTACCAAGAACCCGGAACTTCAGGATACACCTGAAGGGCAAACATATCGAATTTATGGTCCCTGGTTCTAAAGAAGGGTCACAGCCACGGCCGATGAATAAACACAACCCCACATCTGGTACCTGAAGCAATGCTTAACTCAGACAATTTGCTATTTAAGCCTACATCTCTGACCACTTAACAAATGTAATTTCAAACTGATTTCCTTTACTGTTACTTTCAACCTGAAGAAATAACTTTTTTCTCATTTTTAGGCATATTATTAATGTTAATATACTGCAATTATACACCAAAGCACAATGCCTACAATTAGTGATACTTGCATAACAAGAAAGTGGGCTATTTAAAACTTTATGATACACTACACTGTCTGATGGCAATCAGTTAAACAGATCTCATTCCAATTCAATCAGATATTAATGTACTATTGTAAGATTTAAACAGGATATGTTTGTAACACAAGAAACATTACAGGCACCTATATTATTACGCGAAGAGCTAAATTCGATGCAAGCAACACAACACTTAATCGTAGTTTTTCTGTTTCATACAGTACGATTACATTGAAAGAATATGTAAAACATTGTTTTTACAGAAAGATACAAAATAACCTTTTTTTAACACTAATACCTTCATGACAATGAAGCATGATTAAAAAGGAACATTACAAAACAGGAATTATGAACACAAATTTTCTAATTACTTTATCATTTGAAAAAAGCACATTTGTCAACTACTGATCACTTTTACTCACCGGGAAGAAGACATGATTTTCTATATTCATTCACATAAAAATGATAAATTAAATACAAAATAACTTAATGTGTAAACACGGGAAACAGGTGATTCTACTTTCAAAGCATTAAATGACACTTTACATTTTTATCAACACATAATCAAAACAAAACATCGCGAATTCGCGAAACCCTAAAGCTTCCATTTATAATTAGCAGAAGCAGCTGCAAACATCACAGGTACGGTTTCTCACCGTCAACGGTTTGATGATCATGACGATCATCTGTAGAGGATTTTAAGAAGGGAGTGTCTGACCCCAAGTTTTAAACAACCCTTAGAAATGGGAAGCTAGGAGATTTGGGCTAGAGTGCCCGATATGAAAGTGGAAGCGAAGTAGAAAGGGGGAAGAAGACACCCTTGTTTATTACCGGGGGGCCAGTACTCGGACCGTCAACGATTTCGGGGACTATGGCAATTATAATATACTCCAAAACTTCGCCCACAATCCTTACGTAATAGCTAGGATTATCACATCTCAAAGTGCGCTTTTTGGTATCTTAGTGAAATCGTGATATGCATTAATTTGTTGGTCCAGGCAAAGAATCTTTAAAGCACTTAGTACGGTTTACTTAAACAGTTCCACACCTAAAATTTTCGTGTGTTAAGAGATGTAATGAAGCAGTGGCCTAAGATAAATGGTGTGATAGAAAGTAATAATATTATTTTACCACTGAAAAAATGAAATGTATGTTACAGTTGGGTTCGAGTACCGGATAAGGCGTTGACCGTGTGTTTGTCCTATAGTTATGTCCCTTCCGCGGTCCCCGTGGTAATAAATTATGGTAGGTTCACGCAAACAGACTATGTGGATGCTCCGGGGCTCAAGCACCCATTGTAAAACTGTAAAAATTGAACGTTTAAAAACAAAAATTTAAAAAAAAAAACATTTTTTTTAATTCAGCATTTTTGGATTTATTTATTTATTTTTTTATAAGATTTGCAAGAAAATTTCCGGTATCAGATTTTTATAGGAAGCACCCCAGAGCCAGCGCCGTACGACAAACACAACTTTCATGCTACACAGGGATTCAAACCAGAACGCATGGTTTTATGCGTTCTGGTTTGAACACGACGTCTGTGGTTTTAGCCACCGGGGTGGCTAAAACAACAGACGTCGGGCCCTGCAATCGGGCGAAGAACACAGACACTAGCATGATGAATAGTAACGCGTAGTGTTTTCCGACGAGTCGCGGCCCACGGGTGGCCTAGTGGGCGACGTTCGTGACTGCCATGGAAAGAACCTCAGGTTTGTCGAACCCAAGCAGATGCGAACGCTCGATCCACTAAATATCAACCGTGCGTCGGATGAGCAAGTTAAGCTGTCGGACCCCGGGTGCTCCCCTTCCTCCCCCCGGGTAATAAATAAGGGCGTCTTCCTCCCCCTTTCTACTTCGTTTCCGTGTCACTTTCCTATCGGGCACTCTAGCCGAAATCTCCTAGCTTCCTATTTCTAAGGGTTGTTTAAGACCTGAGGTCAGACACTCCCTTCCTAAAACCCTCTACATATGATCATTTGATCATTCCGACGAGTCGCGGTTCAATCTAACGACCCATGATGGACATATCCATGTCTGGCGACACCGTGGGGAGCGGCTGCCGGAGGTATGCATTTTGCCGCGTTATACGGGCCCGACATATCCCTGCCGTATTGATATGTATGATGCGGTTTCATTCACGTTTCCGCCTCCTATGTAACACGGACCATGCCGAGTTAGAGATACAGGTACAGGAGCGCAACCCGGATAGGTTTTTAAGAGTTTAAACCCCCTACACAGGCCTAAGTTTTGGGTGGATTTTTTTTTGCATTTGTTTTTTGAATTTGCCTTAACTATTTTGCTATCATCTCTGAAACCCCTTCTGTAGGCCAAAGTTTTCTTTGTTTGTTTATTTTTCATAATTCGCCTAAGCTATTTCGTTATCACCTATGTTTCTGCTTCAGTTTGATTCCTTTTTCTTCTCCACTAAGCATTTCTAAGAGAAAATTCGAAATGTTTTACATTCGCGCATGCTCAGTCTTTCTGTCTATACCTAACCTAAACTCATTACTCGACTTTTTCCACTGATCATGTATCCTATTGAGACAGAAAGCTAGATAAACTTGTCCTTGTAAATCAATCTTACTAAGGTTGGGAATTATATAACCCCTTGGTAATGACCCCTTATCCCAAGTTATTTCAACCGATCAGAGTCTAATAACCCGCTGGGTTATGACCCCCTACCCCAAGCTGTTCCACCCCTAGGGTAATGTAGGATGAGAGGGTTTTTAGGATTTTCTGTTACCCGCCTCAACACTAAAATCCGTCTGGCGAAGTGGATTTTTGTGATCCAACTTCCAAATCCATGACCAGCATTCCGGCTTTTTCTAGAAGTAATTGAACTTATGATGAAACATACAGAAAGAATAATGAAAATAAAATGCAGTCTCCATTGGTCATTCAGACAAGAGATATTCCAGACAGAAAATACACGTTTTTACAGTGTATATATTTCAGTCTTTATATTACGTTGTTAATATCTTTACTTTAATCTGCTCAATAGTAATACTTATTTTGGTGATCCCAATGAAATAGTATCGATACTAACTGTATTGCGAGTCGCCCTCTTCCCCCGCTTCAAAGATATCAATAATATATCGATATTTCAGGCAAATTATTAGGGTACTTTCCAACGAGATAGAAATACGTAGAGCGCTTACGTCGGGGAACGGGTGAAGCCACCGGAAACAAGTGGCGGCCATGTTTGATGAGGTACAGAACGATTTCTGTTCCGTGTTAAGAAAGGGAGTTTTCGTAATATATGGTTTGATGTTAAATAAGGATATAACTCAGAAATGTTGTTATAAACACCTAGGGGGTGAGACTAAAACTAGTTGGCGGCAATAGTGTTTTAAAAAGAAAATGATATTTTAATGGATGCAGCTTGCTCTCGTTGAATAAAATCTCATGCCGTAATTTTTTTGACATTTCACAAATTTTTTGGAACAAATTTTCAGTGAAATATAAGTCAGCGGTAATAGAGTAAATGAAAAAAAAAAAAAAGAAAAAAAGAAAAACTACAGTTGCAGTCAATCCGCAATTTCGGTAAAAATCTTAGATATTCGTGGGTCATCACCATGAGAATGCTGAATCATCCCACCGCTTATCACTCCAAATACATAGAAGCCAAATATTTTATGAGAGTTTTAAATGAAAAAAAAAAAAAGTTCGAAGAAAAACGGAAAACAAACAATGAGTTTACACAGCCAAGAGGTACCAATATTAAAATACTTTTACCAACTGCCCCTATTTTATATAATCAGAAGAAAACTACTACTTACCTGGTTTTTATTTAATAAAAATTAAAAGTCCTTAGCACTGGGCATGTTTCTAATCTGTTTGTTAGCCTTGACATTCGACAACACAGATCTGTAAGCCTTATTCGTGGGTAGGCAAGGCAATTGTGGTAACTTGACCATAATAAAGGTATCTCCCAGCACATACACTAAATACTTCACACAATATAATTCTCTCTCTTTCTCTCTATGTATATATATAAGACCCAGAAGAAGACCCCATGGGAGATGAATGGATGAAATTCGAAATCATGCAGGAGTGACACGAAGGAGACAGGCTCAAGACAGACAACTGTGGAAGAAACTTGGGGAAGCCTTCATCCAGCAGTGGATTGATAATGGTTGATGTTATACATTTATCAGTAAAAAGAAGTAAAAGCACACTCATGTAGTAATTAGGCCACGTCAACACTGCACCTTGCTGCAGAAATCAGACGTAGTAAAAATAAACATAGAATTAACTAGAAGTAACCCACTTTCATGGTTCTAAACAAAAATGACATGGAATAAAACAACTCAGGAACCCTAAACCACTCTTCAGGGAAAGACATCTGGAGCCCCGAAGTTAAATCATAGCTTTTTTTTTTTATTCGAGGTTTAACGACCACCGTGAGCAACTCAATGAGCTATAAGCAGTCGCCCGTCCCTAATTTAGGGTCACTGGTTCCAGGGAAGGGAGAGAGCCAGTGCCGTAAGACAAACACAACATCCATGCCTGACCGGGATTCGAACCCGGACCCCTTCGGACGAATGATCAGTGGCCAACGCCTTAGACCACTGCGCCACCGGGGCGGCCCTTCGCAGAATGGAAATATAACGTAATCAATAGCTTCACTTGTGAGTTGGCAGGTCTGGACTTTTGTTTCGATAGAAATCTCTTTTTCTCTGGAGATGCTAAAAGGTCACTCTCCAAACTACAAGACCTATTTATTTTTACCACTACGGATAAAGCTAGCAATAATTTTGCAATTATCTGTAAGAAGTTCTATTTTGAATTGTTAACTATGGAACTCAATAATAGAGTAACCTACGAGCCCGTAAGTTATTCTACCAAGCAGTTAGAAAATCGGTTTAAGGCATTCTTCAAGAAACTTAAAATTCCACAAACTAGAAGATATGAGCCTGAATTTCCATTTCTTTTTGCAACGGTTAAGTTTCATAAAGATCCTGTGAAGTTCAGGTTTATAGGTAGTGGAGTAAGGAGTCATAAAAAGAAAATAGATCTTGCTTTTGAAGATATCTTAAAGAAGGTTTTGAAACACATTAGAAACTGTACTAATTTGATGTACAGAGATTTTCGGATAATTAATAATAATGCAGAAGTAATTTCTACTATACTCAAAGTAAGTCCCTTAGATATTAATAGTTATGATTTTGAGAACCTATATACTAATCTGCCTCTATCAGATATAATCACTACCTTTAAAGAGCTGTATGCAGAATTTAAACTTAACCAATTTGTTAATGTAGGAGCCTGGAACTCTTATCTCAATTGCTGCATAAAAAATAACCATATCTTATATAATAATACTCTCTATAAGCAAGTGAACGGTATACCCATGGGAACGTCAACCTCCACGAATATTGCTAATCTATTCCTGTTCTTTAAGGAATATAAATTCATTAAAAATCACCCCACCTGCTCAGATAACTACTTTACACATTTAGATATATTGATGATCTGCTGTGTATCAATAATTCAGAAGTTATAGAGAGTGATTTTGATAATATCTATCCTAGCTCTCTTAACTTATGTAAAACCAACCACAGTAATCAGGAACTTGAGTTCCTAGACTTAAGCATTAAGCTCAACAGAGGTAACCCATCTATTAGCCTCTTTGATAAAAGAGTTAATTTTCCTTTCAAAGTAATTAAATATCTACACTGGAATAATAACATATCAACCAAAGTAATTGAGAATGTACTAATTTCTCAGGTCCTAAGAATTTCAAGAATTTGCAGCAACAATTTGGACTTCAATTACCACATTAATATACTATTAGATAGTTTTCTAGAGAACGAAATTCCTTCTTCTTTCATCAAAAGAACTTTAAGAAAAATTATTCTGAATAATAGAGTAAGGTTGGCAGATCTGCTTTAATTTTCTACACAGTTAATAATATGATTCTGACCAATCAAAGCCGTAAGGAAGTTGGCTAGAGGATGCCTATTAACTACTAAAAGGAACCTTAGTGCTATGGATATGAAGGTCCTATCAAAACAAAAAATTAAATAATATAGACAAAATCACAAAAAAAGCTTAAAAATCTGTTTTTAAAAGAAAATAAAAACAAATAAAAAAGAAAACTAGTTATTCACTCACCAGAATAGCTATACTAAAAATAGTAAAACTAACATTAAAATTAATAAGATTCTGAATAATCTATAGAATCTCACTAAGGTGATTTAATACATGCAAAGATTATTAAATACACCACTTGTGTATTTTATAATATTTCTCATGTATTCTGGAGAGTTAATTCTGCTCTTTCTGATCATACAGGTCCACAGTCTTAAGTATATATATTTTTTTCTCTGGTTAAAATCTCCGCGAGTTGGTTTCTTTCAGTGTGAGGAGGCCATCAGCCCCACCCACACTGCCCCCCAGCGACTAGGGAGTGGCAGAGGTGTTCGGACGTTTGGGGAAAAGGTCAGCCATGTTTCCTCTTGTGTGGAGAAAGTTTAGTTGCATAAGAGGTAAGCTCTCTTCATTGTCTTTGGGTTTTAGGTTTTATAAGTTCAATGTTTGTACTTCTTGTACTTTTTTTCTCTGTTGTTTTTTGCTTTTTAGCATTTAGGCACTGGCTAGTCTGTTAACATTTTTGCGGGTTTTAACTCTTTCTTTTCTTGGTAACTTTGCGCGTCTTTTAGGAAACTTAGGCCCAGCAGCTGGCTAAGCATAGTTCCTTTACTTTGCGCTGTATTTTCAAAGTAGTTAAGTTCTTAATAACTACTTAATTATGCACTTAAAGCACTGCTGAAATACTTTGTACATATTGCAACTAATTGTTTATGTCATATAACTTTCACAAAGCTTTTCTTTAGTTAATTATTGTCTTTAATTTATTCTCGTCTTTGTGTTGTCAGAAGTTGTGGAGTAGGGGTTTTAGAATCAAGTTTTCTTTCAAAAATCTGAGTTTTAAAAATTAATATTTCCTTTTTTAATTGCAATGTAAAAATTTGGATTTCTTTTGCATTGCTATTCAGGTTTAAATTCTCTCTCAGGCGTACTTGGCATTTCGTTATAGCTGAAAATTATTTCTAATTATTATGTCACTCTAACAACTTGAGTTCTCTTTAATCTTCTTCTCTCTGTTTAATAGTAACAGGTGAAGAGCATGGGTCGGGCCACGAAAGTTATGGATGCAAGCTAAATTGTTAACTAGAGCTAGGTCATACAACTCTGCGGAGGTCATGACATATATATATATTTTAAAACAATTTTTGGTGGGCTTATTAGTTGCATCTATGGCTTTGCAGAAACCCATTTCCAACTAGGTCTTTGTGGAAGTGAGAAAATGCAGAGTTTTTGCTGGTCCTTGATAAAGCCAAGGCTCAGTATTCTCGACACTATCTACATTCAGTTGTTTTATTTTATTTTTTATTTTTTCTCCTTTTACTCACACCGGTAGATACATAACCTTTTCTATGTTGTACTTGGTATGAGTCAAAAATATATTTTTTTTTTTGCTTAGGTCTCTCAATAGAATGTGAATTCTGAATTTTCATAACTGCTGCGTTGCGCGTTTTGATCTTCAGGTTATTTTGCAACTTTCGTTTTAAATTCAAAAGTTTTTCCTTAGTTTTCAGCTTTGCTCTTCAGTATATATATATATATATATATATATATATATATATATATATATATATATATATATATCATCATCATCATCATCATTGTCAACCATTATCAATCCACTGCTGGACGAAGGTCTCCCCAAGTTTCCTCCACAACGGTCTGTCTTGTGCCAGTCTCCTCCATGTCACCCCTGCATACTTTCGAATTTCATCCACCCATCTCCCATGTGGTCTTCTTCTGGGTCTTTTCCTGTCCCTTGGAATCCAATCTAAAATTTCGGCTGTCCATCGATGATCTGTCCTTCTGGCAGTATGTCCAGCCCATTGCCATTTATATATATATATATATATATATATATATATATATATGTATTTTTTTGCTTAGGTATCTTCTTTATAAAATATATATATATATATATATATATACTATAAAGATACCTAAGCAAAAAAATACATATATAATTTTGACTCACACCTAGTACAACATAGAAAAGGTTATGTATCTACCTGCGTGAGTAAAAGGAGAAAAGAAAAAAAGAAAATAAAACAACTGAATGTAGAAGGTGTCGAGAATACTGAGCCTTGGCTTTATCAAGGACCAGCAAAAACTCTGCATTTTCTCACTTCCACAAAGACCTAGTTGGAAATGGGTTTCTGCAAGGCCATAGATGCAAGTAACATTCCCACCTAAAATAGTTTAAAAAATATATATATAAGTCATGTCCTCCGTAGAGTATCATGACCTAGCACTAGTTAACAATTTCGCTTGCATCCATTAACCTTCATGGCCCGACCCATGCTCTTCATCTGTTACTATTAAACAGAGAGAAGAAGATTAAAGAGAACTCAAGCTGTGAGAGTGACATAATAAATAGAAATGATTTTCAGCTATAACGAAATTCCAAGTTCGTTTGAGAGAGAATTTAAACCTGAAAAACAAATTTTACATTGCAATTAAAAAAGGAAATGTTAATTTATAACGAACAGATTTTTGAAAGAAAACTTGAGTCTAAAACCCCCTACTCTACAACTTATGACAGCACGAAAACGAGAATAAGTTAAAGATAATAATTAACTAAAGAAAACTTTGTGAAAGTTATATACCTTAAACAGTTAGTTGCAATATGTACAAAGTATTTCAGCAGTGCTTTAAGTGCATAATTAATTAGTTATTAAGAACTTAACTACTTTGAAAAAACAGCGCATAGACAGCGCATAGAAAAGGAACAAGCACCTGGTTATGATGTCGCCCACCCTCTCTTTTTCCCTCTCTCTATATATAAAACATTACGTATAAACATTACTTACTTTTTTCCTGTATTTTTTATTCTGTCAGTTTACTTTTTGATGTATTTTAACAGCAGGAATAGTGACCTTTTTTTGATGAAAATTACTTTATTTATGTATCTACATATGTTTATTTGCTATGCATTATTTAACTATCTTTCAAGGCTTATCCGTAAGAAAAAGAATTTAAAATAATTATTCTTAAGTGCAGTTTAAATAAACTTGGTGACCTAATATATGTTGTAGTCAGAGATATATATGTATATATCCCTTCTGTAACTACCCTGTGACTTAGGTATAGACAGACATTGGGGCAATATGATGCTCCAAATGGTATTTACAGTTAGCAACACCAGTACCGAGTAGCTAAAGATAGTTTTATGTACTTTTTCAACCTAAAAAGACTTATAATTTTTGGTAACAAAAGAAAAATCTTTCTACACATCCTGCTTTTAATATCAGGGCAAGTAAATTTTCTATACGCATGTATTATTTTAGATATTTTTCAAGCCCTGGGCTGAGTGACCAAAAAATTCAGATTATGGACTTTAATTTTTTTATGGGACAAAAAATTTTCTTTTTTTTTTTGTTTTGTTTCACTATTAAGTATTTAATATTTTTTATTTGCACTTTCATATTTTACTTTTTTTTAAGAAGCCTAGTTTTTTGTTGTCCCAAAGCTTAAATTTTGTAGTTTTCACCTGATATTTGTACACATTTTGGCAATTGTTAAGATGTACTGCACATAGTTTTTTTTTGTTTCAATTTTAAGAGCACAGCCTCTTATTAATATGAAGTAAAAAATTAACAACTACTGATTTGCATTCATGATGTGCAAAAAGTTTGGCGAGCAAATGTTTATGTTTTGTGTTGTTATTTTGTGGGTTCCTTCAGCAGTCTTGCTGGAAATACAACAAGTGTGTCTGATTTGTATTTTAGAGAAATACAGGCACAACTTGCTCAATTCAAAGAAAGATTTATTTACTTGAGTGATATTTGTTCAATACTAACCTCTCATACACAGAGAAGAGAGGTACAGAGTGTGCACTCTAGAAGATCGTAAAGGAAATTCTCCACTTTGTCCGATGGCAACAGCATAATGTTAAACTCACATAGACGTTGGCGGCCCCACGGCCTGTTAATGAGAACTAAAAGTGACGTCACAACTTCGCTCCTCCCACTTGTTTACAAATGTCTCTCTCGACTTTCACTTCCCTGCGAGAGCCGCCATTTTCCTTTTTTCCCGAGTTGGTTAGGTTCACTGTAGCGTGATTGACCGAGGAATTTTGCGGTAGGTGTAACGGAATTAGGCGTATATTCTTAATCGTAAGAACAGCACTTTGCAGTCGGGAATTATACTGAGAAATAAAGTACTAACTCTGACTTAAAAGAAACTAATAAATCTGTAGCAGCTTTCGTTCTCAAAATGCAGACCTTCGTCAACGCAACATACTACTGCCGGAATTTGAAAATGAACAACGGAAAAATATCAAAGCAATGGCAAATAAAAAGTAACAAACTGACATAATTGTATCACGAATCAAACATCTGTAAACATCTGCCCGAAGGATCAAATGGAATTACGAAAAACAAAATACAGTAAGGGCTCTACTCTGATATAAATTTTACTTTTATCGATTTTTAACAGTTAAAAAATAGACAAAGATTTCCTACATATAAAAGATGAAATAATTATCCGCCGAAAATAACTTCTACGAAATAACGAAAAGCGTTGTTATAATCACAGAATCACACAGTGGTAACGGTAGTAATAACAAGCAAAGTAACCAATTTCGAATTATGAGCGTTACAGTAAGGACGTTACGTCAGAGAGCACGTGGGGTTTAGTTCCATAAAGCGCCGACGGTGCTCTGCTATCGTTCTTTTTCCCCGCCCACCAATTTCCATAACTCTGGCTTGTGCACGCTCTGTCTCTCCATTCTCTGTGCTCTCATATATATGGATGATGCAAAAGGAATAACTGGCAATTTACACATGGACATACTGACTGTACATTCATCATGAATCAGAGGTCACATTCTTCAAAAAAAAAAACACCACCTATCACGCAAAAATCAAATGCAAGTAGTTATTACAAAATGCTGCTAGTCCCTTTCTTTTGTATTATTCCATGATTTTTTTTTTCAATTGTCATTTCATAATAGTTTGTGCCAGTTTTCATAAGTATTTTATGTTGTTTGCATTCTTGAGGTACCATTGTACTCCCTGTTTCCTATTTTCAGTTTTAAATCAATATTGCCTGTATTTTTGCTACCCAAAAACTACACACATTGTACTAACACATTCACAAATAAAGAGTATTCTGTCAAGAAATTTTCAAGCTCCCCACTCTCACTTTGTTGAAGTAATACTACAAATTAATCACTAATCAAAGACAAATGCCTAGATCACAAGCTGGGTGACCCTGTACTTTCAGATAAAATACTAGATTGTTTCCTGACAGGTGTCAGCAAGCAATAAATTTATATTACCAATCACAATTATTACTTCTGCAATTTAAGTAACTATAAATTGACTGCTTTACCAGTATTTACTATCTAATGGGCATTAGCCATGGGTACATGATCTTTATCACATAAAAAGAAATTGCTGCTTCCTAAGATTTTGAAATATTTGTTGTCTTGTCAGACAAGTTGCATGTACACTGTACAGATTCTAGTATATGCAAATGCCATTGACAAAACATCCTCAGTATATGTAAAAAAAGACACTTACATAAGTAAAAATTGTTCCCAAAAAGCCTCAAGTTGGTAACTCACAATTAACCTCATCTTCCCATAAACATGATTCAGTGTTCACATTGAGTACGACTGTTTACAAAATATAAGGAATAAAAAGTCTTAAAATAACACAGATATTGAAATGGTTCATCTGCTGGTTTAATCGCCAGCTACACGGATTAGATGTTTTATTTTCTGTGTTTGATTAACTGAGCATTTACAGCTCAACCTTATTTAAAAATGCTTACTTGTGAAATGTTGGGCTAACCTTCCAATAAGTGGAGTAAATGGCATGTTATTGTTGATTTAATTATCCAAAAGGTGCTGATAATTGTGAATATTCACAAAACTGTAGCCTAAAGTTTGTCAGCTGCTCGGCGATCGTGTTGACTCCTTGACACACGCAGAATTTGTACCTCATCAAAGATGGCGGGCTCTCCCCACGTTGGCTTCAGCTGCCTCAGCAGAGAACCAATCACAGAAGCACTCTATGTATTTCTATCCCGTTGGTACTTTCCATATGGATTTCATCGATATCATAACCCTGCCATGAAAAAATCCTAGTTGAACATCTGCAGCAGTACATCGCAGAAGTCGTGGAGGCTGCAATGCTGTCATACCTCAAGATGTGCTCAGTGCTATCCTTCAACATGATTGTACCCGACCACATGTGTGGAGCATTTTAATGCTTCTAGATGCCCAACATGTGCATTTTCAACTGACAGCAATATACATTATTTCGAGACTATGGCTAAATATGAGAAAAAAAAATCTGTGCGAAGTGTTTTATAATTTAAATATTTTTGTTATGACCAATTAGGTATTTATCTGTATGCCTTTGTTCTAGTTTTCGATATACACTGACGGAAAAAAATTCCAACCACCAAGAAGTGGTTGTGTTAAATAAACGACAGTTAGTAGGCGGTGAGAGTACATCTGTAAGATGACCTCTATGCAAATTTCGCGCTCGGCGCATACGTGTGACGCTAGAAGCGCCCCTCGGAACATGCAAAGCAGGTTTGCTGTAAATACGCGCTGTAACGTTCGTCAGCGTTAGTTATCGTTGAGATTCGACGTAGTGTGTTGATGTTAGTCAAGAATGCCTTTAAAAGACGAAGAAGCCATTATCAACAGCTCACGGAGTTTGAACGAGGTCGTGTAATAGGGCTACGAGGAGGTGGATTTGCTTTCCGCAATATTGCAGAACGACTTGGCAGGAATGTAGCCACTGTGCATGATTGTTGGCAGCGGTGGTCAAGGGAAGGTACTGCCTCAAGAAGACCGGGTTCCGGCCGGCCACGTGGCACTACTGAGAGGGAAGACCGCCGTGTACGGCGTATGGCCGTAGCGCATCGTACCGCGTCTGCGGCAGCAATTTGAGCTGCAGTTGCCACCACAGTGACACAACGAACTGTTACAAATCGGTTACTTGAAGGACAGCTCCCAGCCAGACGCCCTGTAGCGTGCATTTCACTTACTCCAAACCACTGCCGTTTGCGACGTCAGTGGTGTCAAGCTAGAGCTCATTGGAGGACGGAGTGGAGATCTGCTGTGTTTTCTGATGAAAGCCGGTTCTGCCTGGATGCCAGTGATGACCGTGTGTTGGTTAGAAGGAGGCCAGTTGAGCGCCTGCAACCTACCTGTCTGCGGCCGAGACACACTGGACCTACACCTAGAGTTATGGTCTGGGGAGCAATTTTCTAAGACAGCAGGAGCACTCTCGTGGTTATCCCACGCACCCTGACGGCACAGTTGTACGTCGGTCTGGTGATTCAACCTGTTGTGCTGCCATTCATCAGCAGCATTCCAGGGTGTTTTCCAACAGGATAACGTTCGCCCGCATACCGCTGCTGTAACCCAACATGCTCTACAGAGTGTCGACATGTTGCCGTGGCCTGCTAGATCACGAGATCTTTCACCAATCGAGCACGTATGGGACATCATTGGACGACAACTCCAGAGTCAGCCAACCAGCATTAACCGTCCCTGTATTGACCGACCAAGTGCAACAGGCATGGAACTCCATCCCACAAACTGACATCCAGCACCTGTACGACACAATCATGAACGTTTGCGTGCTTGCATTCAACATTCTGGCGGTTACACCGGTTATTAATGTACCAGCATTTCACATTTGAAATGGCTTTTCTCGCGCTTACATTAAGCTGTGATCTTGAAACCTTAATCGATTAAATATGTTACCTATACAAATGTATTGCCGCCATTTCATTCCTCTACAACTATTTTTCCGTGGTGTTGGGGATTTTTTTTCCGTTAGTGTATATTTATACACGATATGAGCATTTAGTTTGTCTCGTGGATTTCTCTTTGGAATATTCCCCACTACCACCCCAAGAAGTTCTGTGTCGTCCCAGGTGTCTCTCTGGAAACACAGACTCAACCCAAGTTTAAATATTAATTACTGTTGGATGGTACCTTCTATTGTTTCTTTTTGTACTCTAACAATACAGACATAAACTATATTGAATGAGCAAGGCACACCAGTAGAGTCAACATCAAGAATATTGTTAATATCAGGACAGAATATCAAATGCTGAATAAAAGTGAGATAATGAAGAATCAATAGCATGGCAACAATAAATGGATGCTGCTGTGTTGAACGATTAATCCTACCTTAAATTGAACTTTTTTTCAAAGTTCAATGCTTTGCAGATAAAGAACAAACACTATTTTTATTAAAAATCTTAAAAAAATTTATCTACAGCTATCTTTAACTGTATATCAAATTTTAGTAAAATAAAAGAGATGCAAGGTTGAAAATCATATTTTTCTGTGTTGATTTCAAATGAAATGACCCTCAGTATCATTTAGGAAGTTTTTATTTGGATACATGGCTTCAAATTTATCAAATGCTGCCTGCAGCCTCAACTTCTAGCATAAAAGTAAAGGTTTACCTCACTTGATTATTATTTATTATTCCTTTTCATGTGGTTGATTGTTTTCTTGTTTACTTCACATTTTTTAAAAGGTAAACATAAGTTTAGTTAAGTTATGGCAAACAATTACAGCAGTGAAAATTGCTTTACATCACGGATGTATTTAGGGGGGGGGGGCAAAGGGGCAGACATTGCCTTCCCAGAAAGTATTTTTATTTCTCTATTAAAATGGGACTTACATTAGAAAAAAGGCTTTAATTTAATAAATATCCATAAATGCGTGGAGCTTCCAAATTACAATAGAAAATAATGCTTCAGTTTTTTTTCTCTGTTTTAATTCAGCTTTTATTTTGTCCTGATGGATTTTAAACACTTTCATTTTCAGTCAATCCCCCCCCCCATCGAAAAAAAATTTCTATATATGCCCCTGCTTTACATGAATGAATAACTGGGAATCATGAAAACATATCACATGTGTCTCAACATTTCCTCAGTGTTATTCCGAGGCATGAGATTGATGCAATATCAAATATTTGTGAAGATTCTGCCTTATAGATATCACAGACCAAATTTTTCATAATTTTCATCAAATCTAAATGAGCAATGTGAAATCATTTGTATAGTAACAAATGTCCCAACAAGAAAGTGAAGAGAGCAGTCCCCAGCCATGGGAGGGGAAAGGGGACAGATTTTTTTATTGAAGGTTTAACGACAACCGTGAGCAACTCAATGGGCTTAAGCAGTCGCCCGTCCCTAATTTAGGGTTACTGGTTCCAGGGAAGGGAGAGAGCCAGTGCCGTAAGACAAACACAACATCCATGCCTCACCGGGATTCGAACCCGGACCCCTTTCGGACGAATGACCCGAGGCCATCGCTTAGACCACTGCGCCACCGGGGCGGCCGGACAGAATCTCTGGACCCATGGCCCAGAAAAGCAGGATAAATATCAGCTAAAATAATCAACAGCAAACATTTGGATGGAATTGAAAACAACACTGTAGTGTAAAGTAAAATTTATGTGTAGCATTATATTCAGGGGGCTTTGGGGGCTTAAGGCCCCTCCAAGGAGATTAAGAACAAAGTACGTCACAAATTAAACATTCAAAAATATTATTTTACATGTTCAAAAAATTACATAGTGTCTGCCATCGTGTCTTTTATTATATGGTGTCTTTTTCCTAAAGTCCCAAAGAGATTAAGAGTGACGTACATCACAAATTAAACATTAAAAAATATTATTTTACATGTTCAAAAAATTACTTAGTTTCTGACATAGTGTCTTCTATTACATGGTGTCTTTATCCCGAAGCGATTAATAGCGACGTACGTCACAACCGTTTATAAACTATAGGCGTACACTACATATATGTACACACATTGTGTACGTATATTATATATAAACAGCCCCCTCCAACAAAAATTCCTGGGTGCACCACTGTATTCAGCAAACAGTTTTTGCTGGAATAAATTCAAAAGATACCTTCAAGAAAAAGAGACCAAATCACATTAAATTTTGTTTTTGAAAAAGAAAAAGTTCTCATCCAGTCTTCCTGATCTCTCCCCTTTGCTATATCCACCTTATTTAGGAAATGTATGTTTGAGGAAGTTTAAAGAACTGAAATTTTTTTTCAGCAATATTTTTTGCAAAGAAATATTTTTACACTGTCACCCCAACCCCTGAAATAAAATTCTGATTTAACCACTGAAAATCAGTTTTATCTACGTCATTTGAGTAATCCAGAATATCAAATCTTTTGTAGCCTTAATTATTTATATGTCATAATATGGCATACATATTTCCGATTGATCTGTAATGTGTGGTAATTGCATACATTTGCAAACTTTTTGAATGCATAAGAATTTAGGATTCCCTCGTACAAGTTCTACTCATTTCTTAAAATACTGTCTTTTTTCTTTGTTATATTTTATTAACCCATTAACTGGCTGGAATGAATTAACTTGGGGTTAGTAAAAAGGGATCATAAAGGAAGGATATATAGAGAAGACACTGGCTGTATAAAGCTGAAACTCATGACGTCATGAAGTCGACTGCAGCGCACTGGCGACCTAAAACAGAACTACAGTTGATTGTCAGCTGATTTCCCAGGAAAAGGCTGAACTCTATCCTATCAGGCTGTAACATTAAGCAAAAACAGCGAGGACAGAAAAGATGAGTTGGGACCCAGCGCCATCTATTGACGTTGTTCGCATTAACAAACTGATTCCGTATCATTACTTTACATTTGAGATTTTATTTATATTCACTTTCACATTAACAGATGGATATGTGTATTCTGAATTCGTAGTACTTGGGCAAGAGAATTTTTCTGTAGGAACTGGTGTAATTGATGTGTAAATCTCATTCCTCCTTTATTCTTCAACGATCTAGGGCCGAGATTTTGGTAAATCTGTAGATTAGCGTCTTAAATTATTTCGTCGGAACCTGGAAAAAGTGCGACGTACAGATTTTAGAGTATGGAAATTAATGGCAAATGGTGCATAAATTTTGTACTTTAAATGTCTTTTAAAGATGTTTATCGTAACATTTACCTGCAAGTTCGATGCTGTGAAGAGTAGGACTAACGTATCGAACGTACAGGTAAATGTTACGATAAAAATCTTTAAAAGACATTTGAAACAGAAAATTTCTGCACCATTTGCCATTAATTTTTACAATCTAAAACCTGTACGTCGCACTTTTCCCAAGTACTAATATTTTTCCGACGAAATAATTTAAAACGCAAATCTACACATTTACCTACTATTTTACTTAATGAGTTTATATAGCTGAGGTTTTTTTTCTAAAACTGAATTAGGTACGTAATGATCAGAATGAAAATGCTTACCACAAACAACAGTTGAAGGTAACTTGTCATTTAGAGCAAAATCCTGACGAGATATTTCTTTCAGCAACGGTTGCTTTAGGTTCTGATTTGAGGGAAACTCATGGAATGAAAATCCCACGTTTTTCTTCTTAGAAGAAGTGCACATCGGCACACAGCAGTAAACCATTTTGAAAATGGGTTAGATTTTGTTGTGAAAACAACAGTTTGGTTTTAAAACTAGAAGGGTTTTTTTTAAAGAAACAAGAAAAAACGACGAACATTCACAATCCCGCAATTCAAACAACGCAGAAACTGAGGTGTTTATACCTTGGGACGCAGTGCCATCTAACGGCTGAAATCGTCCCTAACGCCCACCGGCCAATCACCAAAAGTCTATTGTCTTCAACGGTAATATTACAGCCTGATAGGATCCAGTTCAGCCTTGCCCAGGGAATACCCAAGAACCACGTGATTTTTGTCCGAACGAATGTTTTTACTTTGACTTTTGACTTTGGCTTGCTATCCGGCAGTGTTTAAGACGAATGCACGCAATACTTTATTAATTTTAAGATTATTTTTGGTTTTCAATTCCTCTAGCGTTCTAATAAGTGGTATTATTTTGCTTATTACTTACTGATCGTATACTTTTCCTTACAGAATTCATAACTTTTGGGTTTTTACGTGTCTGGTATTCATCTGATCATCTCCGAGCGCTGGGTTGCCGTAGCAACTATTGTGACGTCACGGGCACGTCACATTTTGCTTCTATTTTAGGTCGGTGGGGACGCCACTTTCTATGTGAGGAATTTTCCACAGGATATACGCAACTTCCGTCGATCTCGTTCTGATCCCACCTTGACTGCTGTAGACATATCGCCACCGAATTCCGCGGCAGCGACGACCTGAACGTCAGCCGAATGACCATCTCCCGTCGTCTCATTGCTGGTGGATTGAATGGAAGACGCCCCGCCCCGCCAAGACACCACACATCGGAGTCAAGAATCGTCGAGCCAGGCCGTCATCGACACTGGACCGTGGCGAACTGGAGTAAGGTGCTTTTTACCGACGAGAGCAAGTTCAACTTGTTCGGAAGTGATGGCATCCGATACGTCCGTGTGGCCAGAGATTCAATCCCCAGTTCATTCAGCCGATTGTCAAGCACGGAGGAGGATCGCTCATGGTTTACGGCGCCTTCTCTCGCAATGGAATGGGTCCCATCATCAAGATTGACGGAATAATGACCGGCCAGAGCTACACGAACTTGCTCATCAACGATGTCTTCCCATGGGCAAACCAGATCATGCAGCAAGACAACGACCCCAAGCACACCTCCAGAGTAGCGAAGGCAGCTTTCCAGCAGCAACAGGTCACACTTCTAGACTGGCCAAACCAATCTCCAGACCTCAACCCCATCGAGCATATGTGGGAGGAGCTGGAGAGACGATGTGCGAAGAAAACCTGCCCGAAGAGGGCCCAGAAGTTCGACCAGCTCTCTGCTGAATGGGCGCGAATTCCGCAGGTCACCGTTGAGAAGCTAGTGGACTCGATGCCGGCCCGTTGTGCAGTTGTTATTAAGTCTCGTGGTTATCCCACAAAGTATTAGTTATTGTTTTGTTGGTTTGTTGTACTTGTTTTCTGTTATCGTTGCATTAAACGAATGTGACACACACCTACTTTGATGGTCAATTTGTATGATCTTTGCGATTAAACTCGGTACCTGATCTGTGTTAAGGTTTCCGATCCATCTGCATATGGGTCATGTTTACAACTGAATAACACATATCATATTGCAAAATGACCCGATTTGGTCCAGCAGAAAAAAAGTTATGGTTGAAAAAGTGTTTCGCCAATTACTTTTGTTCGCTACTGTAGGTGACAAACGACCCCTTCTCAAAACCCTGAAAAACCCCCAAAAGCATGTTTTAGAACGACTATTCCTCAATGACACGGAATTTCGAGAATCGGAAGGCTTCAAAATCTGACCATGGAATATGTCCAATTGCATGCAAAAAATCACGGTGATCGGATGTGTCATCTCGTACCTATGCCCGGACAACGAATTGTCTCGTATAGAAAGCTTTGCTCAATAAAAACAGTGACAAACCTAAGAAAGAAGAGAAATGATGTTTTAATCACTTGTTTCTATCCATCGGCGTGATGTCAGTGTCAGAGAGACTAGCTCTTTCTCATCATGCCTTGGATCATGGAGCAGAGAATAGAGGATTAGCATTTGAGCTTTTATCAGCAGTGACAAGCTTATGGCCAGTACTGCTGATGTGAGAGTGGGGCAACGGAATTGTTTGTCATAGCTTTTGTAAAACCCAGTTGCTATGTGAACATTTCTGTTTGGGGGAGAAGTAGAAAAGTTTGAGCACCATTTAATTCAGGTACATTAGTGGCTTAAACTTTAACATACAAAGTTATTGTGAAGGAAATAACAGGAACTGTAAGTGATTTATTTCAGCAAAACTAAAACTACATTTTACCTAGTAAACCAGAATGAAAATTGAAGTTTAAACTAAATTATTTATGGCAATACTATGAGGATTTTTACATATTTTCAAAATTTGGCAATTTTTCTATTCTGTGGACATTTTCCCCATAGGTATTTTTTCAGTAATGCCCAAAAAGTTTGGCAAGGAAATGGTAAATTGACATTCATTTTTAACCAGCATCATTGTTTCATCTAAATTTCACATCTTGTGTGCAGTTCATTTTTTTATTTTTTATTTTGTATAAAAATCAAGGTAAGTGGAGATAGCATTATGGGGACAGGGCAAGGGTGATTAATTTTTACTGCAGAGGTGTTTTTTTTTTCTCTCTCTCTCTCTCTTGGGAAAAGACATTTTTATTATTTCTAAACTTTTTCTTTGCTATTTTAGCACAGAAGTTCTTTTGAAACTGATTTTCTTTACTATTAAGTTTAAATTATTTTCTTTGTTCTGCAACACTTTTACATTGTGCACAGTGGATATCAAAATTTACCTAGCTGCTCACACATGCGGCTTACAAGGAATATTCTGCTTGTATAAAATGAAATGATTGCACACTAATAAGATATATCATAATCAGGGGTGAAGCTAACAAAAATGCAAAACATAGTATCAGGGAAAAGCATTTATTTTTTCCTTTGTTTTGATTGCTCAAAATATTATTTTTCATAGTAGGAAACTACAGGCATTTCAAAAGAGATACATGAGGGTCCACTCATGTGCTTATACTGGGCCTGTAAATTAATGGTTGGGGCCTGAAAGAGAGAACGGTCTGTTTTTCCTGAATCAGCTGGCACCATTTCTTATTGGGTGTGCAAATTGTATAGCAAAAATTCTTCAGCTTTATCCAATATGCTCTATCCTGGTGGCATCTTGTTCATTCAACAAGGAGACATTGACTCCAACCTATCTTGTTTTGTCTGAGATAGGCTAGAGCCAGAGGTTGAGGAGAGGGTCCTAGCCTGCCTGGTGCACTGTTAGGAAGGCACTGACCAGAGTTCCAAATTGGAGACTGGCACCTTCCCACAGCATTGTTTAACCTCACCACCTCCCCTCCCATTTCCCAAAAAAAGCATCTATGAGTAATTTTTCTGATTGGAAGCATCAGTGTCATTGGTGAAAGTAGATGATTTTTGTCGTGGAAACACAGTGTTTAATATTTTATGCTGGGAGTATTTATACATATGCATATATATATATATATATGCATACAGACGAAACAAGATAGGTTGGAGCCAATGTCTCCTTGTTGAATGAACAAGATGCCACCAGGATAGAGCATATATATATCATCATCATCATTGTCCACCATTATCAATCCACTGCTGGACGAAGGTCTCCCCAAGTTTCCTCCACAACGGTCTGTCTTGTGCCAGTCTCCTCCATGTCACCCCTGCATACTTTCGAATTTCTTCCCCCCATCTCCCATGTGGTCTTCTTCTGGGTCTTTTCCTGTCCCTTGGAATCCAATCTAAAATTTCGGCTGTCCGTTGATGGTCTGTTCTTCGGGCAGTATGTCCAGCCCATTGCCATTTCAGGGATTTAACTCTGATCATGATGTCTTCCACTCTTGTCATTTTTCGGATCCACGAGTTCCTCTTCTTATCTCTCCTGGTTACACCAAGTATGCACCTCTCCATGCTGTTTGAGTTGTCTGCAGCCTTTGTATGTCTCTTTTAGTTAAGGTCCACGTCTCTGCACCATACGTAAGCACTGGAAAGATGCATTGGTGAAACACTTTTCTTTTAAGACATAATGGCATATTGCTCTTGAAAATTATGCTGTTTCTTCCAAAAGCTCTCCAGGCAAGTTTTGTACTGGCACAAGACAGACCGTTGTGGAGGAAACTTGGGGAGACCTTCGTCCAGCAGTGGATTGATAATGGTTGACAATGATGATGATGTCCTTGCGCCAGTCTCCTCCATATCACACACACATATATATATATATATGTTGCACAGTATGATCAGAAACTTGCTGATGAGAGTAAAGAAGTGGGATTAAAAATGAACTTTCAGAAGACAAAAGTGATGTTCAATGCTTTTTCAAGAAATGAAGATTTATCGATTGATGGAGAAAAGCTGAAGATAACAGACACATACGTTTATCTTGGACAGCAGATATCAAGTGAGGGTCACATTGATGAAGAAATTAATCGGCGTACAAAACTTGCCTGGAGAGCTTTTGGAAGAAACAGCATAATTTTCAAGAGCAATATGCCATTTTGTCTTAAAAGAAAAGTGTTTGATCAATGCATCCTTCCAGTGCTTATGTATGGAGCAGATATGTCGATCTTAACTAAAAAGGACATACAAAGACTGCAGACAACTGAAAGAGCCTGGAGAGATGCATGCTTGGTGTGGCCACCAGAGATAAGAAGAGGAACTTGAGGATAAGGGGAATTATCAGAGTGGGAGACATCATGATCAGAATAAAATCCCTGAAATGGCAATGAGTTGGACATGTTGCCAGAAGGATGGACTACTGATGGACAATTAAAATTCTAGACTGGATTCCAAGGGACAGGAAAAGACCAAGAAGAAGACCACATGGAAGGTGGGGTGGATGAAATTTGAAAGCACGCAAGAGTGGCATGGATGAGACTGGCACAAGACAGACCATTGTGGAAGAAATTTGGAGAGACTTTCATCCAGCAGTGGATTTATAATGGTTAACAATAATGAGTGATATACAATACTGCCACCATTCATACTATTTTCATGAAAAATTATTTGAGGGTACATGTAAAAAGAATTAATGTTGCAACTTCCATTTGATGCACAAATAAAACATTTTGATTTTTCTAGTGATAAAAAAGCAAGGAGAGACAATAGTAATATGAGTAATTCAAATTTTTTAGCACACAATTCCATATGGCAAAAGCTTTACACATAAACTCTTTAACCAGCAGCCCTGAAAATCTTTCTAGAAAATGCAACTGTCCATTTTTTCAGAGAAGATTATCAAGCTTGATGATTAGAGGTTATAATGAATAAAATTCTCCGGCTGGACGTGTAGTGCAGGAAAGCTTACGTTAAGTCACGTTAGGGTTATTGAAAGGTTACTTGACGTAGCTAAAGTGTGCTTAATCTTCAAAGTGCTAGAGTTTGTTTAGGTAAGACACGCACGTGCAATAAATTCCAAGAATATGGAATTTATTTTTACTCAGCGTTCCTCATTATCTTGAATATCAGTAATATAACTTTGGTTATAGTACATTAGTACCTTGAAGGCTCCTTATTAGAGCGGTAAACACAATATACCCTGAACTTAACGTAAACAGTCAATGAAATAGACTTAACGGCCAGACAGAGGTCTGACAATAAAATGAACTAAGTAAACGTACTCACTTTTAACCTTTTATTGGGGAGCTCCTGGTATTACTCAAATACACACTCCAAAATAACACAACTACTGATAGCCCGAACTTTTGTAATATCCTAGAAACGTAGGTAAATCGCAGATCAATAATCAGGAAGAACCTATCACATATAAAACGAAGCTCTTCGGAATCTTGAGCGCGCCTATATATATCATCATCATCATCATCATTGTCAACCATTATCAATCCACTGCTGGACGAAGGTCTCCCCAAGTTTCCTCCACAACGGTCTGTCTTGTGCCAGTCTCCTCCATGTCACCCCTGCATACTTTCGAATTTCATCCACCCATCTCCCATGTGGTCTTCTTCTGGGTCTTTTCCTGTCCCTTGGAATCCAATCTAAAATTTCAGCTGTCCATCGATGATCTGTCCTTCTGGCAGTATGTCCAGCCCATTGCCATTTCAGGGATTTAACTCTGATCATGATGTCTTCCACTCTTGTCATTTTTCGGATCCACGAGTTCCTCTTCTTATCTCTCCTGGTTATACCAAGCATGCACCTCTCCATGCTGTTTGAGTTGTCTGCAGCCTTTGCATGTCTCTTTTAGTTAAGGTCCACGTCTCTGCACCATACGTAAGCACTGGAAGGATGCATTGATCAAACACTTTTCTTTTAAGACATAATGGCATATTGCTCTTGAAAATTATGCCGTTTCTTCCAAAAGCTCTCCAGGCAAGTTTTGTACGCCGATTAATTTCTTCATCAATGTGACCCTCACTTGATATCTGCTGTCCAAGATAAACGTACGTGTCTGTTATCTCCAGCTTTTCTCCATCAATCGATAAATCTTCATTTCTTGTAAAAGCATTGAACATCACTTTTGTCTTCTGAAAGTTCATTTTTAATCCCACTTCTTTACTCTTGTCAGCAAGTTCCTGGATCATACTCTGCAGCTCTGATGGGCTAGTTGCAAAAATGACTACGTCATCAGCAAAACGAAGGTGGGTTAGATAATCTCCATTAATCTTTATCCCTTTGTTTTCCCAGCTCAGTGACTGAAAAACTCCCTCCAATGTGGCATTAAAGAGCTTCGGAGATATGGTGTCACCTTGTCTCACTCCCTTTCCAATTTTTATGTGTGTTGTATTTTCAAACAGCCTAATCTTTGCACTTGCATTTTCATAGATGTTATTAATAATATTAATGTATGCATCTTCAATACCGCAGGTTTTCAGAGCCAGTGTAACTGCTGATGGTTTCACCGAATCAAAGGCTTTTTCATAATCGATAAAAGCCATGCACAATGGAAGTTCATATTCCCTCGCTCTTTCAATTAGTTCTCTCAGCACATGGATATGATCTATTGTGCTGTAGCCACTCCTGAATCCAGCTTGTTCTCTCGGTTGAGGAATGTCCAGTGTTACCTTCAAGCGGTGTGAAAGAACTTTAGTGAAGATTTTATAAACTACTGATAGGAGGCTGATAGGTCTGTAGTTTCCGAGATCCTCAATGTCACCTTTCTTATGTAGCAGGATCATTGTAGCGGTGTTCCAATCCTCAGGAATCATTCCTTCATTAAGGCATTGAGTGAAAATTTGGGCGAGTACTGTTTCGATTTCTCCACTTGCTTCTTGTATGATGTCTACAGTAATTCCATCTTCTCCTGGAGCTTTTCCCCGCTTCATGTTCTTGATTGCATGTGCAACTTCTGCTGGAAGGACTGGAGGAACTCTGGTACTGGTATCTTTCATGATGTCTGGAGTGCATGTATCATCCCTTTCATATAATTTGGAGTAGAAATCTTTCACTCTTGTCAAAATTTCGCCTCTATTTCTTGTAACAGAACCATCTTCTTTTCTCAGTGCCATAATCTGTTTTCTTCCCTTACTGAGATGTCCCTTTGCTATCTTTAGGCTTTGGTTGTTTTCAATTGCTTTCCTCACTAGTTCACAGTTGAATTTTCTTACGTCTTCAGTGATACTTTTTCGTACTGTCTTGCATAGCTCTATATATTCCACTTTGGAAGTCACATCTTCTTTAGTTGTCCTCATCTCTCTTCTTTTTTGCATCAACATTTTCGTTTTTCCTGATAATTTATTTACATGCAACTTGTTCTTAGACCCAGCTAATTTTGTTGCTGTTTCCATAAGAGCTTTGGTTACTTTTCTGTTAACTTCAGAGATGTCCACTTCTTCCGATGTTAGGCCTTCTAAAGCAGAGAACCTGTTCTTCAGTTCCAACTTGAAGGTATTATGGTGTTTTTTAAGGTTGGTTATGTCAATAGATTTTGTTTGTCTTATGAGCTTGCCACGTTCAAGTTTAGTGTTGAGGTGCATCTTACATCTCACCAATCTATGGTCACTACCTGTGTTGAACTTGTTTAGCACACTGCAGTCTTCTATGACGAATTTTTTGTTACACATAATAAAATCAATTTCACTTGTCGTCCCATTTGGATGTCTCCATGTTCATTTCCTGTGTGGCTTTTTCTTGAAGAAGGAGTTCAAGATGAAAAACCCTTCTGCCTCTGCAAACTCAACGAGAGTATTTCCACGCTGGTTTCTGTTGCTGTGACCGAATTTACCTACTGAAGTTTCATTCTGTTGCCGTTGCCCTATTTTTGCATTGAAATCTCCCATAATTATTTTCAAGTGCTGCTTACCTTTATTATTTAGATGACAAATTTCCTCATAAAATTCTTCAATTTTTTCTTCAGGATGACTTGTGGTGGGTGCATAAGCTTGAATAATCTGAGCCTGGTATCTTTTCGAGAGTTGGATAACAAGCCGTGCAGCTCTGTCAGAGGAACTTTCAACTTCTACAACTTTATCCTTCAGTTTCTTGTTTATTATAAATCCAACACCACTAGTTCTGCCAGTATCTGTCCCACGATAGTAGAAGAGATGTCCACTTTTCAGTTCGATGAGATCTTCTCCTTTTCTCCTTACCTCACTTAGCCCCACGATGTCCCACTTGATCCTTTGTAGTTCCTCTTCCAATTCAAGAAGCCTTGAATCAGAAGATAGGGAGCGTCCATTGTACGTTGCCAAGGTCAGCATCAGATGGCAGCCTAGTCCGGTCCTCCGGGGATTCTTAGCACCCTCTGCTTTCATGTCGCACTGGCCGCTGCCTTGGCCAGGTACATTCCAGCTGCCGGAGACTGAGGGCCAAGATTTAAGTTGTGGAGTCATTTTGGAGGGGTTTGGCCATAACTCACCACGCTGGCCAAGCGGGTTGGTGAGTGTGGGATAGAATTTCCTCTAATCCCGATGGTATAGTTATACCGCTATTGGCGGTCGTCAGAGCCCCTTTAGTAGGAACAGGATGCACCACGAGAAGGCGGGGTTGACATTTGTCAAGGAGAGGCTGTGATGTTACGCATCACCTGACCTTACATCCCATATATATATATATATATATATATATATATACTGCATACCACCACGTCATGACTTACACTCGTTGCCACATATAATTCAGCGGGAGAAACAACATCTCGTTAAGTGAGAAGAAAATTTGCATAGGAAAATAAAATAACAAGAGATAGTAAAATCAAAAAGAAACTGAAGCTAGAGTATACGTTACAAGGTTAAAACTCGTGTATTTATAACACATTTTGTTTAATGGGGGCTGCGGTAAGAAATTCTAACTCACATCACTGTAAGACAGCGCTTTTACTACAGTGTGGCTGTATGTTTTAAAATGCAGGTTTTTAGACTACTGCAGCTGAGCTTAGGTTCGAATTCCATTTTTTTATTTGGGGCAAAGTATCGGAGACAAACAAGGAAAATGGATATAGGTTGGAGGTATTTGAAAACAGTGTATTTTTGGCCCAGTATTTGATTTAGGAGAGGATAGGTGGAGAAGATGAACCAAATATGAATTCATAACAAGTGTGGTTAGATTAAAAAAACTGCTGTGGTGTGGCCATGTGATGAGAGTGAGTGGTGTAGAATTGGTAAGAGAAGTACTGGAATAGAATAATATACAGGAACCAGACACACATATGGGGAAGACCAAGAAAGTGGTGAATGATCTGTATAAGACAAGACCTGGAAAGACTGGAAATCAAAAATTGTGGAGAGATGAAATTAAAAGGCAGAGAGGTGTTACAGAGATGTTTCCTGTACTGCTTTTAACATTTTGTAATGTGGGTTTGGCAGGCCTTTTCATATAAGGAAATTAAGCAGTTCCAGGGTTTTAGCTATATTCCCCCCCCCCCCAGTGATGAAAAGAATGGACTGCTAGCTATATGAAAACTTGCTCTTTTGTAATTGTGCTCTTTATTCAATGCAGTATATGGAAAGGCACGGATTTTCTTTCTCTGATTTTTATTTAACTATTGTACTGCTCTTGTTTACATGTTCTGTTCCTGCATATGCTATCAGACATCTTTCTCAGTTACCTCGCTGCTTTCAAATTCTCTTTTCCAAACTTCATTTTTTCTTTGATCTCCCATGTTCACATCAGACATTCCAAATTTCTATTTTCTTTTGTCTTCTCTTCTTTGTTTGGAGAGACTAAAAGCTTCTTTGTCACACAGAGGATCACCAAATCTTCTCCTACCATCTTCAAGTGCCATATAAAACATCTCCTGTTTTTTTCTTCCTTCCCTCAGAAAAGCATGAATTTGTCTCCATGTCCATTTTGCATGTACCTCCTGCAATCATTAGGTCAGCTCCATGCCACTTCCACTCCTCTCACATCTCTTCATCAGCAACTTACTTTGCATGTATGCCTTCCTCATACATGTGAGCTATCCTTATGAAAAAGGGAATGGATCCTGAGAAGTCTAAGCAAAGCTGTAAAAACATTTTCAGAGCAATGAAGTAATTCCAAACTGAACTTCATAGCAGCAGATTGCATGGGACAGCCTGTAATAGTGTTTTCTCTGAACGTTAGAAATGTAGGTACATACATTGATGGATGGCTGAAAGCTAGTAAGGGGCCATCTCAAAAACTCCCCAAAAGCACAAACAAAAAGGGGAATGGTTTTAACTGATGAGATGATATTAAAGATGTGTATTAATGTGAACTTTCACTGAAATTAATGAGCCCAGTGTAACAGAAATTTGGATGACAGTTCTGGTGGCAGCAAGAGATCTTGTGATCTGTTTGCCATATGATGATATTAGTTTCAATGTTTAATGAACCTTATAAGCATCTACAACTGGAAGAAGTCACTGTTTTTATTTTATTTCCACTGATTCAGTGAAGGTGACAGAGCCAGGGCCATGGAGTTAGATCACTGCCTGTATCTCAACAGGTATTCTGGTGATTTGCCAGGAGATATCAACTTTGACTGCTAGATTTTGGCTTAATTGTTTAACCTTAAGCCTTTGACCTTTGCTATGTTTGTGGGAGTTGCCCCACCTCCTCATGGAGTTACTGAAACTCTAGAAACAAATACTAGGTCATTCAGGAAATACCCAAACACTCTCTTTGATATACATTTCAGAAATCTGGAGTAGCAACACAGACAATGTTTTGCAGTTGTGCAATACATACATCAGACTCAGAGCAGCTGAGACAATCAGTGGCAGTGGGAAAACAGTGCATTTTTTTTTTTAGTTTTGTGTCTTATTCCAGCATTCAGAGGGCATGGCACATGGTCTTCTATGGACAACAGTAGGTCAAAATATCTTCAAGAAAATGGCACACCACCGCTGATTATCTCAGTGGCAGTGTACCATTTTGATTAAAGGATATAAAGAAGGGAGAGCATCACCCAAAGATACTCCAAGATGCTGTCAACAGATTTCAATTTCCAGACAAGTCAAGTGACATATCTAAAAGTCCTTAAAGCATCCATGTAAGGTGAGTGTTAATGGACTTTCCATACAACTGGGCATCCCTCACATAATAGTTAATACCCGGTCCCGGAGGATTGGTCCAATGCCGATTCGTCCAAAGGGACAATTGGTCCAATGCCGTTTGGTTCAATGGACTATTCGTCCAATGCCGATTTGTCCAATGGTACGATTGGCCCAACGCCGATTCGTCCAATGGTATCATCCTACCAATGGTAAACATTTTTATTTTCCAGAGATAATTTCCATATGTTTGGTAATTGCAAACCTTTTACATAAACCTGGTAAAAGGCACTGAATGGAGCGTTTCTCAGCTGTTTGCAAAGCACCTAACCCCCAGGCCTTTTTAGAAAATATAAACTTTCAACCTAGCTATTTGGTATTTGTAAACATTTTATAAAACCTAATAAAAGGCACTCATCATATCATTTCTCAGGCCTTTACAAGGCACCTAGGCCGCAGGCCTTTTTAGAAGATTTTAAGTTTCAACCTAGATATTTGGTATTTGTAAACATTTTATAAAACCATATAAAAAACACTCAATGGATCATTTTTCAGCTCTTTACAAGACACCTAGGCTGCTGGCCTTTTTAGAAGATTTTAAGTTACAACCTAGATATTTGGTTTATTCTTTGTTCAAAAACTTTGAACCACATTACGTGACTCTATAAATCGTAAAAGTTTATACAACAGTTTTGTTGTAGTGCCATTTACTGTTTCACACGTTAATTAATAGCATTAGCTACATGGGAGCATTATTCATTATATTTTGAGAACTATATGTAATTATTGAACATATTTACAAACTGAACATAGTTTTTCGTTGTCCTTCTTACCTTTCTTTCTTCGGCATAGGTCGATATTCCCACTATTGTTCAGTCAATGGTTGTGGCCATCCAAGTGCGCACGAAGTATCACATTGAAAATTTGCCGTCGTTGTCACTTCAAGTAATTAAAATATAATAAAACTATTTGAATTAAGACTATGAATGATGAAAAGAACCATTAAAAGAATTTGGATTATATAGTAAAAGAAATATGCAAGACTTTTGAATGAGTCAATGACCATATTGGAAAGTACAGACATAAAGTCTATCAATTAATGAAAAGGGTTAAAAGAGGGAATATCCTTGCTAAAAAACATTAAAAAAAAGAAGATCTCAAATGAACAATCAATCCTATGCATCCGTACCCATACTAGTTTCAACTGTTTTCTTACAGTCATCTTCTGTGGGATTCACTACATCTGTCGATTGCGACATCCGATGTTGAACTGTCAAACCGAGATTCCCTGCCGTTCTCATCGCCATGCCACATCAGTTAGTGTTGCGTTTTTTAGTGTGCAACTTTTATTGTGCATTCCTTGTGGAAGCCTTGTTATCTCATGCTTTCATGTCTTCATGCATCATCCTTCTTCTTTGTGGAAGAGCCCTCTTCCAATTCTTACGACAACTTTATGATAAGCACGGATACAATATTAACAATTCAAAAGATCTCATAGATAAAATAAAGGCAATTAACAATACCAATTTCTTCATGGTAAGTTGGACATCATATCTTTGTACCCAAACACCCCTACAGAATTATCTATTGAACTCATCAACAGAAAATTAAGATCTGAGAATATTACAGATAATGAAAGGGAAAGTATTATTGAAACCTTAAAATTTATAACTAACAGCAACTACTTCACATATGATAAAAAAATATATAAACAGCAATACGGTGCACCAATGGAATCACCACATTTCAAAACTACTGGCAGAAGTCATACTTCAAGAAATCGAAAATAACATTAACAGCAGCAAAACAAGAAATACTGATACTGTATATAAGATATGAAAATGATATCTTGGTATTCTGGCAGCATTTTGAAAAGAAATAGAATGATTTCATACATAAATTCAACACATTCCCCAATCTATACAAGTAACAGTTGAAAAAGAAGATTAAGGACAGCTACGTTACTTAGATGTTTCTTTATTGAAAAATAACAATAAAATCGAATATTATGTTTACAGAAAGTCTACCAATGTACCAGCAGTTATACCTAGAAATTCAAATCACCCATGGAGATAAAAAACATCAGCCTTCCAGTATTATGATGTAAAAAGAGCCATCACGCACTCCTTCAATAAAACAGCAGAAAAAGAAGAAATGAATTGGGTTAAAAAAACCACCAGAGAATATGGATATAGTAATAACTTAATCATGACCATCCACAAAAATATCACAGAATCAATGAAAAACACAAATATAAAAACGAAAGAATCAAAAGAATTTTGTGGAAGCTTTCCATATATTCCCCCTATAAGTAAAATCCTGAAGAAAGAATGCAATAAATGCAATATGCAACTATCTGAAAAAATTAGTGATAGTGGTACAGTACAATTATAAGTACCAACAAAGATAAAACATCTATACTAAATAAAGCTGGGGTATACAGCATTCCTATAAGCTATGACGAAAATGATAGAAATAATAATGAACAAAAAAGAATATATGTAGGTAGCACCAAGAGAAGATTTTTGATCAGGACTGAAAGAACATATTAATAATTGGAACAAGAAAGAAGAAAAAACATTGTTAATTAAACATTGTATGGATAACAAATCCACCCTGACTGGGTCAATGCCAAGCTAATAACATCACATAGAACACATGTGCAGATATTAACATCCGAAGCTGTTGTAATAAAAAAAGCAAGGAATTATAATTGTAACACTAACAGCTCTATAGAACTACCATACGCATGGAAACATCTGATTCAACAAGAACAAAGAAAGGAGGAGGGAAGAAAAAATAAACCAAGAAAAATTGAAACAAAAGCATGATGAACATTACGAGTAATAGAGCTCCACAAGGAACAAGGATGGCACATGAAGACACGTGAAAGCACGAGATAACAAGGCTTCTACAAGGATGCGCAATAAAAGTTGCGCACTAAAAAATGCAAGACTAACAGACGTGGCATGGCGATGAGAACGGCAGGGAATCTCGGTTTGACAGTTCAACATCGGACGTCGCAATCGACGGATGTAGTGAATGCCACAGAAGATGACTGTAAGAAAACAGTTGAAACTAGTATGGGTTTGGCTGCATAGGAGTGATTGTTCATTTGAGGTCTTCTTTTTATGTTTTTTAGCAAGGATATTCCCTCTTTTAACCCTTTTCATTAATTAATAGACTTAATGTCTGTACCTTCCAATATGGTCGTTGACTCATTCAAAGTCTCGAATATTTCTTTTACTATATCATCCAAATTCTTTTAATGGTTCTTTTCATCGTTCATAGTCTTAGTTCAAATAGTTTTATTATATTTTAATTACTTGAAGTGACAATGACGGCAAATTTTCAATGTGATACTTTGTGCGCACTTGAATGGCCACAACCATTGACTGAACATTAGAGAGTAGGAATATCGACCGATGCTGAAGAAAGGTAAGAACAACAACAAAAAACTATGTTCAGTTTGTAAATATGTTCAATAATTACATATAGTTCTCAAAATATAATAAATAATGCTCCCAGGTAGCTAATGCTATTAATTAAGGTGTGAAACAGTAAATGGCACTACAACAAAACTGTTGTATAAACTTTAACAATAGATATTTGGTATTTGTAAACATATTATAAAACCTTTATGATCCGTTGAACGGATCATTTCTCAGCTCTTTACAAGGCACCTAGGCCATGGGCCTTTTTAGAAGATTTTAAGTTACAACCTAGATATTTGGTATTTGTAAATATGTTATAAAACCTAATAAAAGGCACTCATCGTATCATTTCTCTGGTCTTAACAAGGCACCTAGGCCCAGGCCTTTTAACACTTTATATTCTACCGATGTCATATTCTAACGTTTACTAATTAAGTATAGTTAAAGATACTAGCACAACATTGGTAAGTTTGCTTGATAGGTAAATGTTATGAATATGACATCGGTAGAATAAAAACTTTCAAAAGGGCTTAGGCCTAGGTCCTGTGAATTAATGTTTCATGCTTAAGTAAAAGCGCATTATTATTAACTTGATTTGATATGTAAACATTATTCATCTGACATCAGTAAAATAAAAACTGTTAAAAAGGCTTAGGCCTAGAGCCTATGAATTAATATTTCGTGCTTAAGTAAAAGCGCAATATTATTAACTTGATTTAATATGTAAACATTATGAATCTGACATAGATAGTGCAAAAACTATATAAAAGGCCTAGTCCTAGGCCTTAGGAATTAATATTTCGTGCCTAAGTAAAATCTCAGTATTATTAGCTTGATCTTATATGGAAACGTTATAAATATGACATCGGTAGAATAAAAACTGTTAAAAAGGCCTAGGCCTTATGAATTAATATTTTGTACTTAAGTAAAAGTGCAATACTGATACAAACAGAAATGGAAAACTAGTATTTTAAATTATTTAATGCAAAAGTGAAACATTGAAGTTGATTGAACAACGACTTGTACATCAGTAACTTCATACGGCAGCAAGGACAGTACAACAAGAAAACGCAATTCCAAAAAAAAAAAAAAAAAAAAAAAATCTGTACCCACAATATTACGCATGAAATGTAACATTATTTTACATTCTTTGGACTACCAGTACTTTTCGTATAATATCGGAGATAGAATCAGAACAGTTGAGATTTTATAAGCATAAGTAGCACTTTGGACAGATCGGACGGAATTGGATCAACCGTCCCATTGGACGAATTGGCATAGGACCAATCGTACCATTGGATGAATTATACCTTTGGACCAATTGTTCATTGGACGAATCGTCATTGGACTAATCGTACCAGACCCGTTAATACCATGCTGATGGAGGATTTCAGCCTAATGGGTAAACTAGCATCATGGGTTCTGCAAATACTGACCATGACACAAGAAATTCTACTACAAAATTGCATGGTGTCATCACAATAAGAGTGTTCACATGGTTCCTCTGCTTAGATGACCAGGCAACAACATCAGTCATGGTCCTGAGTTGTATCCAATGCTTCCACTGTGTGCCTTTACCTCACGCAGAGTTGCCTAAAGGTAAAATCTTACTGGTTGTTAGCACAGAGGTTTCCGGTGTAGTTTTTTTGAAGATGTATGATGACATTACCATGACATCGGAGCAGTACAAGTCCTTTTTACAGGAGCCTATCCTGGCATGGGAACTGTGACATTATCTACAGCAATGTGTCTTCCAGTGGTGTATATTCGAGGCTAGCTACGAAGCAGTGGCGGCCCCAGGTATGGGCATACCGAGCAACCACCCAGGGCCCCGCACCACCTCCAATTAATTAGTAGTTTTTGCCTGGCATCACCTAAAATATTGTGGTTGTCGTTCATAGTCATATACAAATAAATGACCAATTTTAATATTTGTTTACTGCTTTTAATTAGTGACATAAAAAAATTACTCTGTTAGAAATTTTTTTATTTTTTGGTCAGAGACATTTTTTCAGCGGAAAAGTTGTGGAGTAATGGCTAAATTTAATTTTTTTAAAGATATTTTTCAGAGGAGTTTTGCCGCAATTTCGAGTATAAGTAATGAGTTGCAATGTATTCGCTCTTCTGTCCATAGAAAACGATGTGGCATCTACTCTGGACTATAATGATTGGATTGAAGACTTCAGATACAAGAAATGTCGCAGAATTCTTCTTTAAATAATAGACTTATCTTATAATTATACAGCTATCCTTGTTTATTTAGTAACAGGTCATTTTGGAAAGGTAATATTTTGGATTCCTAATTATATTAATAACAATGTATTGTATTACATCGTGTTTATTTCATAAAAATCAATACCATAATTCCCGATAAAAAAAAATTACTTTGCAACATTCACCCAAAGTGAAGGTTTGTTTGAAGAAAAAAGGAAAAAATAGAGCGACTGGTTTAAGGTCAGAGTAAGCAACGTGTAATTTTTTACGTATATAAGGGGTTATTGCGATGTTTTCGGTTATTGCGATTGCAAAGGGCCCCATGAAGAACCATCGCCCGGGGCCCCGCAACAATTAGGGCCACCACTGCTACGAAGCCCAGAGAATGCACAAATAAAAGTCAATCAAATTTACACAAATAAAAGTAAATTATTATCAACGGTATTAAGATATGTCGATGCTTTTGGTGTGAAAAAAAACATGAGCGGATTCGCTTCTTTCGATTAAGAGAATCAGTCTGGTGAGCGATGACCAACTGCATAATGCAAGCAGGTCTTCAAGAGTCTTTGCTGTTCTGATTCAAGGAACTTCGATATGATCACCTGCTGGTGTTTCCATGACAACATGAATAAGCATACTGAGGGAAATGGACCATTGCTTTGTGCAACAGTTTGCTCAGAAAAGAGAAGCCTTCGACTATCTCAGTCACTCGCATACTTCTGCATGTAACAGCTTGTGTTTTGAGTTGTTTCAGTTGGTGTGAAGTGTTATTGAATTAAAATCGGTGTTATTATATCTTAAATTCGTGGCTTTGTGGGATGTTTTGATAAATTTTGTGAAAGCTCCCCTGAACATCTACTGTAAGAACTTAAAAAACTCTATGCTTCAAATTTTGATGCAGCTCAGCTAAAAAATTAACTGAAGTTGTTTTATTCCCTTGATGAATACAAAACAAATCAGTAAGAGACATTATTTGTTACATAAAGTTGAATAAATTGGACATAGTGTTTATTGAGGTGTTCAAATTAGCAGACCTTATAAACTTTCCATCAACAACTGTGACTGCCGAAAGAAGTTTTTCTGTATTAAAAAGAATCAAGATATATCTTAGAGCCACACAAGGACATGCACATTTGAGCAACTTGACTGATTTGTCAATAGAGAAAAACATTCTTTTTAAAAACTAAAAAGTACTCGGGAGAAATATTTTTGTGAAAACATAACACTCAAGTTCACACAAAAAGAAAGAAGAATGGAGTTCATGTACAAATAAAGTATTCAGAAGAAGAATGGCATTCATGTGCAAATAAGTGATCAAATCCTAATCCTATTATTATTTAGCAATTGCATGTCAATTGTATGTACCTCAAATTTAGAAAAAAAGTCACTTCTATTACTTAACAATTAGAAATTAAACTTTGCAATTAAAAAAAAAACAGTACTGTCGGGGAGGGGAGACGGGTGAGATAGCCCAGATCTCAGACCCAAGATATGTCCTGGTGTCTTCATACATGAAAATGCATGACTGCACCAAACCCAGATTGTCCAGCTGTTCATTGAGTTGAACAGTTGGGTGAAGTTGCCCCACCCAAGCTGTCTTCACCCAGCTGTTCATTGAGTAGAACAGTTGGGTGAAGTTGCCCCACCCAAGCTGTCTTCACCAGACATGAACCACTGTCATTTGATTATCTTCGAATTACAGATAGTTTTCATGAACTGCTCGCAGTTCAGAAAATATAGTATTGATAATTTGGGGAACTTCTTGTAATTACCCCTCAAATATTGTGATCATCATTTTGCTATTACAAGAGTTATGGTAAGATGAAAGTGTTCACTTTCTCCGTAAGCAACCTAATAAAAGAACAAATACATCACACTTCCTTTCTTTGAAGGTTTTTTTTTTTTTTTTTTTTTTTTTTTTGTGGTGCATTCACTCTGATTCAAATTCAACACAAAGAAACTTCTGATAACACAAAATGGTTTTTATTTCATTTTTGTAAACCAAAGGTACATAAAAAGGCAGTACTTTTACAAAAACATCCATTAAAATAAAAAACTTAAAGGTAAATTTCTTAACAGTAACAATAAACTTTCGTACAACTTAACTACATGTGTCATGTGACAATGCATTAAACTGACATTCCATCAGCTTTTCGATTCCTAAGTACTGTGATCATATTGGTTAGATAGAGGTTTAGCAGAGTCATTTGAGTTTCATATAAATTTTACAAATCTTATGATGACAAAGACATTAAACATACCAAAATTGGCAATATTTATTATACATTATTGGTTTATACTGACATTACAGATGTTTAAATATTGGTAATATATTACTTCAGAAAATCAAGGAACCCGCAAAATTTCTGTTGATAGTTTTTTTTAATAGCGATATTTGTCTAACAAAAAGCCAATGATAATATGATTAAAGCAGTCTTCCATAATGATGTTGTTTGCAAGAGAAAAAATAAAGTGCTAAATATGTTCATGAGATTTTAATTCTGTGTTGAAATCTTAATTTGTTTTCGAATGGATGACGCAAAAACTTTTAATTAGAAATTCTTCAGATTTCTAATAGGAATTTATGTATGACAAAAAGCCAAAAGGAGATTGTGTTTATATATTTCCAGCTAGGTCCAGTGTATAAAACTGTTTAGTTCTTGACGAAGTGGTGTAGAAAGCCTAAGCTCAAAAAAAAAAAAAATCTACCAAGTTAGAATCCATTTGTGGTTTTGTCACTAGTTAGAGTTCTCTGACAGCACAAACTGATAGAAGTTTTCTCATGTGCTCAGAGCCATTTTAAGACCTTTATAGGCACTTTTATTTCTAGAGACCTCTGACCGAAAATGTTAACGTATTTTTATGCTAATGTTATCGTTTTTTGCAAGTATGTATTACACTTTCATTGTTTTCTTAATTTTAAAAGTACTTGTAAATTTGCAATGCACAGTGAATGTCTCTATGCATTCTGAACACTACTGTGTCTGTGACTGTATCAGTGAGGCAGTTAGGAATCAATTAAACTGAAAATACTTGCTACACTACTGTGTTTGTGATTGTATCAGTGAGGCTGTTGAGAAACATTATGACTTAAGTTATTTAATATTGTTTTTGTCATTCACATATCTAAATAAATATTTTAAATTAAAATTTGCAGTTTTTTTATTTTGGATTTTTTCTTCTCTTTTTTTGTTGTTTGTTTGTTTAAAGTATTTATTTTTTAAGTGAAATATTGTAGGCCCTAAAAGTTCGTAGGTCCTAGACACTGTGCCTACTTGGCCTAATGGATACAGTGGCCCTGGGTGTGCTCACCCATGCGTAAACTAAAACGAATGGCATTAAAGGAAAAAAAATAAAGGACTGGACGGTTCCTATACCAAATACCAAAATACAAGTTCACCTTTCTTCAAATTTTAAAGGTAGAGACTCAAGCTGTGATGTAAATTTTCAACAGCTACTTATCTTTTGGGTTGGTCCTTAGGTTGAAGGCATGTCAAGTTTTAAAACAATATAAATTGTAATCTTTTCAGGGAAAGTTGCAAAAACTCATTCCTTAAAGAGCCATTATTAAAAAAATATTTAACACAATGTAAATTTAACACCATGTTGTCAACTGTAGACTATTTCTTTGTCAACAAGGAATTCATTAGCATGGCAGATCAATACAGTTCAACTACACATTTTTTTTAATTATCTGCTTTGGAGTTTAACCTTTAATGACCACAATGGGGAACTTATATGACTATATGGGATGGGGCCTATGCCTTCAGACAAACACACTACCCATGCATATCCTGGGAATTGGGACCAGGCCCATCTCGGAAGAATGGCCAAAGGCCAGTGTCTCAAATCACTTGGCCATCGGGACAGCAAACTACACGTGTCCTAATATGGAAAACACATTCATTACTGTAACAGTATCATCAAGAATCACTAGGGATGTTTGGAATTAAATCAGATGCACACCTGTTACCTCCAGAAATAATTTTAAAGTGGTCATTTCAAGTTTCTTGGGTGTTAATACATAAGCACTATGATTTGAAGGTTAACTTAAAAATCAAACTTGGTAATAATTGATGACATGACTATTCCTAGACTGAATGCATTACAACTATTTCAAAATATGGGCATTTTCATTAAAGAATAAAGAAGATTTTTAAGTCAAAGGTTTTAGAAGTACCCCTACCCTATCTCAGGACTGCTGCTATAGTAGGTGTTGAATTAAATGATTTAAAAGGTTGGAACTTACCTCATGAACAGCAACAACTGCTATAGTTGCAGTCCTGAGTAAGGGTAGGAGTATTACAAAAAAAAATGACTCAAAAATCTCTTATTCCTTAGTAAAAAACCCATAATTTTTAAATAGTTGCAATGCATTAAAAATCAAGTAAAAGTTAATTTTAGCAAATTGCTTATGTTTAATTTTTAGATTAATTTTTCATTTGTTTTCAGTTTTATGGACCAATATAATTTGCAGGTTAAACTTTTATTTTTTCACAATGATGATGCATGTAAAGATGCAAAAATTTTTGTAATTGGTTTTGTGTTTTACTATTGGCCATGTGCATTACAACTTTGGAGCACACTATAATGGCACTAAAATAATTTTGTGAATACTCAGAGGTTCAGTTTTAACAAAAGTAACAATATACGAGGTAAATTTCCAGGCATTAAAACTCTCAAATTTTTTACCACCATTTCAGCTTCATGTGCTTTCAGTAAATTCATAATGACATTGATTTTTTTATTGCATTTCAATTTTTGCAGCAAAATGCACATATTTTCGTGTACATTGCTTTCTTATGGCTGCACCTACTAGTGACTTGTGCCCTTGATTAGGAAGAAGTTTCATCATTAGATGTATTATACTTGTATATTATTTTCATGGGTTACACAATTCTGTCATTAATACATTCACTTCAGTAGAAGCATGACACTTACTTTTGACCTAAGAAAGGTAAGAAAAAAATTAAAGCAGTCAGTATTTATTATATCTACTAAGTGAAATAAGAAATTTCTTTAAAACTAATTAATGTTTGAGACTGCGGCAATCAGTTGCATTAAGTAGTGCTTCAGAAAGAAGCATCAGGATTATTTTTTTCTTTTGTTACAACTGAGAATAAAAGAAAAATATTTTTCGAGTCGTCTATTAAAATGAAACTCACAGTTCTGATTTTATTTCCATCACCTTCAGTAATTTTTTCATGAAATACATTATTTTGGAAAGAAATAGGTGCTCTAGTAGTTTTGTTTACTTCTGTATCAAAAGATGATTGAACTATTTTGAACTACCCAAGTGAAATCTTAGGCCTAACTGTCACAAGTCGAAAACATATGAATTAAAGTGACATAATGAGTATATCATTTAACAAAATACGATGAAAATTTCCTTTAAATATTTTATTTTTCAAAGCATATTTCATAACTGTACAAAAGTATAAATTCCAGTACTTAGCTATGTACATCTAGATACAACGTGGAAATTTTAAAATAATAAGTAGCATTCATTACAACAGAAAAGCAGACAAAATGTTATTTTTCTTAGCTATGGTGGCGAACATTACACGAGTCATTGCTTGTCTAGTGTCTAATTCACTTTCACATACATTACCATAACCGTAATTACACGTATGACACAGTTCATAATTAACACACTCACAATTTGTACTAAACACTAGAAACATGTTTTTAACATGTATAATACAATCGCATCCATCTGTAACTTATATAACAGTCTAAAAATAAATATCTTTACATTCTGATATGTTGCTAACAGATAAATTTCTTGTTAAAATTTATGCTATTGTACTGTAATTGTTTTATGCACAGTTCCAAGTTTGAAGGAAAAATGTAACACAGATATACATAGATATGAATATGCACTTTGATTGGATTAAATTGAAGATTATTCCATTTAGAATGTACAATGAGTTTCTAATGGATCACCGGTCATTCAATTTTTTTTCAGATAAAATAATGTATGACCATCAAGAGTTAAATTATACATGACTGCCTATATTCACAGTCATTTTCATAATATTTGCTTGCCATAGGACTCGATGACTATATTATTGAGAAATTAAAAATACCAAACTAAGTGTTTTGTTACTTGGTGTTTTTAAAAGCCAACAATAGAATCTTACTTAAAAACAACAACAATAGAATCTCACTTTAAAAAGACCAATAGAATCTCACTTTAAAAAAAAAAAAAGGGAACAAATGTTGATTTTTTGTTGTTGTTGTTGTTATTAGAAAGCTTACAACATGTTTTTGGTTCAAACTTTTGTAATAGTTCTGATCATCACAAAACTGGTTCCAAATGCAATATTTTCCTTGAACATTTATGCCCCAAAATGTAGGATTCTTACAAAAGCGAGACATGTTTAGACACAGTTTCATTATGTCATACTTGAATAGTTTATACATATGTCTGATCAAATCCTTTTTTGGTGCTGCTCGCACACCTGCTAGCTAAGTACATAAAACAATACCACAAAGTTGCAGAACTGCAGCGCCAGTGCATTGTTCTTTGTTATAGAAAGTTAAGAAACAAGGCAAGCATTAGTACAAATGCTCCAGATACAATATTCAGCAAGCTGTTGATATTTTGCAGAATAAAACATCTTCAAACTAGATTTTTGCATTAATTTGTCATACAACATGGGCTTATCACTGTGTTAACTGTAACTTATATGCAGAGCCCATTTAAGAAGGGGCTGCAGCCCTGGGCCCCAGAATTATGTAAGATGCTTGAAGAATTGACAGAGTTCTGAGGTTTTTTTTGCAGATAACACAGCAAGAACTATAAAATACTGCCTTGTGAAAAATTTTTTTAAATTCTTTCCGCTTTGCTAGGAGGAGTCTGCAAAATATATAGTCGTCACCAGTCCATCCTCAAATCTTTTGAAAGCATTACAGATGTGTTTTGTACACATCTGTAATTGGGAAATTTTCATACATTAAGAATTTATTTTAATATTCGGATCATTATTTTGCCCACTACTTCAATATAATTTCAACAAGCTGAACCTTGGGGGGTGTGGGTGGGGATTAAGCAGAATTGAACTGGTATCTATTTTTCAACCATACATTTTTACATTTTCTTGCTGCCACTGATTCGTTCATGAATCATGGGGTACACGCTTCAATACGGAAGGGATATTTTTATGGCTTCCTCATCATATTTTGGGAATGTTTTCCTCTCGGTATTTTTATTCATCCACCTATAGTGAAATCCTAGATGTACCACAAATACTGAGGCCCCAAAATACTGTCCAGCCCCTGGGCCCCCTGTCTCCTTAAATGTGCTCTGCTTATTAGATTTGAAGATCTAGTTTCCTGGATGTAAAATGTTATTACTGCTTAAGTAGGATAAGGGTACTGCATGGATACTACAATTACACAAGAATTTAAAGATTTCATTTTACAATGAAACACATAAAATTTAGATGTTTTGACCAAAATTCATATCTCATTAAAACAAACTTGTTGTGTCTACTAACTACAGCGGAATATTTTTAACTTCACTACAGTTTTCATTCCACCAAACAGAAACTCATTACCAGGAAAAGAATAAGCTGATTGTTGTTAAGCTCAAAAGAACATGAATAATAGCCAGGGTGTTTTGTTTTTCTTTTTCCTTTTTCTTTTGGTAGACAGAATGGAAAGCCATTCAGTATGCAAGCATTGTACAATAAATTCATTTTATTAAAAACTTACAGCTTCTATTTTAATGCTCTATGCAAAAAGTCTACCCAAAAGATCATGGGTATAAAATTTCTTTCATACTTGTCAAACTGCAAGATATCGTATATTCGTTTTACACACGTTGAAATTAATTGAAATATCTACGCAAATAATTCCCTACGTTCTTGAGTACTGGTGGCAACAGTTTTGTTAATAAAGTTGACTATTGTAGCAGCTGGATGTTCTGGATCAATTTCAGCAAAGACATGGCATTCGTTATCTCCATGGCTTCCTGGCTTTCTTGCAACAACACCAAAGCAAGGACTGGAAAAAAAAAAAAATCAAGACATTAAAAATCTGATGAAAAGTTAGGTTATCTCACTTTAATCTAAAAAAATTCAGTGTTTCATAGGAAAAAAATAACCAATATTTAAAAGTAGCATTTCTGGCAATATACAGTACCGTTTATAAATTTCCAGCCAGGTAAATTTTGTTACTTTTGCCAGAAAATTATGTTAAAGAAGACATCTAATGGGCTCAAAAACAATGAATGTACAAATCAGTGCCCATGGTGCATTCACATACCTGCCAACTTTTACACATTACATGTAAAATTTACTCATTTTAACTGTTCTTTACGATTTTATGCATATAGATCACTTTTTTCACATGTTTCCGTATATTAAAAAAAAAAAAAGAATCTTCCTGGAGAAGTATTTGTCAATGTTTCAGTTAAATCATACCTGCCAACTCTTCCAAATTTTGCGGAAGTTTTCCGTTTTTATACAGTTTTCAGACCGGAAGAACTTTTCTTCTGGATTTTAAAAATTTTCTGTATTTTTTGCTAAAAACATCCCTATAAATAAAATATGCAACAGAGATGAGAACTTTGTGCCAGTGTGAGCCAAAACAAAAATCTTGGACCATTTTGCTACAAAAGACAGACGTTGCACCATTGTGCACCAGAAAACCCGTGCCCCGTAGGGACTTTGGCACAGTAAATTCTCTGTGCACACCATTCCGCTTGACGCTGAATAAGATCATGCAGTAGGAAGAAAGATTCAGAGACTCCAACTACTGCGGATTTTATGTAGTTAATATGGAAATCGTCAATCTTCTACGGATGACGGAAAACATTGAGTATGCTATGGAAATCGTCAGTCCACTACAGACAATGGAAAACATCCAGTATGCTATGATAATCGTCAGTCCGCTACGGATGACGGAAAACGTCTGTATTTTTTTCGAGCATCATATATTATAATTTGTAGTATCATGTTGCAAACAACCACTAATGCCAGACACGGATGGTATCATCAATATCTAGAATTCTTTGCCTGTGGCATGCTGGTCTAGGTGAGCAGCAGATCTGTTGGTAGGCTGTGGCTTAGTTGAAGCAGTTGTTGGTCTACCAGTCTGCTTGATGTACACTAAACAGTTGATTGTCTGCTTGTAGTGTTTATATAAGTTGGTTATATCTTTTTGGGTAGTTATCTAGTTAGGCAGAAGTATTTTGTATGTGATTGGCTAGAAGAAAGGTCCATCATCATGTTCTAGTCATTACAAATATCTCAGTATTACTTCCACAATAATCTTCAATTTATTTAGTTGCAATTTTCACAATTTTCATCAAATGTAACACACACACACACACACACACACACATACACACACACACACAAATGTGAAATCAGTGCTATATGTTTTACTGTATATATATATATACACAGTCGAGTCACATTATTGTGACTACCTCCTACTTTTGAAGTCAACAGTGCATAGCCAATGAAAGAAGGCACGTATAGTGAGCTGGCTCGGAGGGTATATAAGGTGTGCTGTAGGCATTCTGAAAACATATCACTTGTTTCTGTCATGGATAAAAGAAGCGATTTATCAAATTTGCAAAAAGAGATGATTATCATATTTTCGGCCAAGGGCGGCAGTATTTCTGAAACAGCGCAGTTTGTGAATTGTTCGCATGTTGCTGTGGTTAAAGTGTATCGTGATTGGAGAAAATAAGTGATATGGAAACTGCGGAGCACCTTGTGCTATTGATATGAGAGGTGAACGTCAGCTTCGAAGGTCCGTGAGGGCTGATTGACACACTACAGTGGAGCAACTCACTGGTCAAATGAACCAGGAGGTTACCAGAGGTGTGTCTAAAATGACAGTTCAGCAAACTCCGCTGCATATAGGGCTCCGATGCAGACGGATAGTCACTCCGCCTATGCTAACGAAGGCGCATTGGCAGAAAAGGCTTACATTTGCATGGCAGTATCGGAATTGGACCTCCGCTGCTTGGCAAAGGATTACCTTTCCTGATGAGTCACGTTTTCTGCTTTATTGAATGGATGGATGTTGGCGTATAAGGTGAGAAACATCAGATAACAAACACTTTTCAACCACTGCTGGAAGAACACAAGCTGGTGGGGGGCAGCGTTATGGTCTGGGGAATGTTTTCATGGTATTCCCTGGATCTACTCATATTTGTGGAAGGCACTATGGACCAAATTCGTTATGAATCCATCCTTGCAGACCATGTACACCCATACATGCTGATTGTCTTCTCTGGAGCGCATGAGATCTTCCAACATGACAATGCATCGTGTCACACAGCTTGAAATGTCCAAGATTGGCTGGAAGAGCATGATGAAGACTTCAAAGTTCTTCCCTGTCTCCCTAATTCCCCAGATTTAAACCCAATTGAGCATCTGTGGGGCCACCTTGATCGTGTTGTTTGTTCTATAGATCCTCTACCACTCACCCTCCAGCAGCTGTCAGATGCACTGCAGTCAGCATGGCTACACATGCCTGTGAACACCTTCTAGCACCTTATCGAGTCACTCCCAGCCCATCTAGCTGCTGCCCGCGCTGCACACGGTGGTTACTCTGGATATTGGCTGGTGGTCACAATAATGTGACTCGACTGTGTATATATATATATATATATAAACCTTAAATAACAAAACTCCCACAAGAAGCAAAGCAATGAAATAAACATATAAAACACTGAAGAATGATTGAAATAGAAGTGGAAGAAATTTTCACCCTAACCAAGAGTACCTTAAAAACTGAAACCAATATATTAAAATTAAAACATAAATACCCTAAATCACACCCAGGAATCTCAGACTAATATCAGGGAAAAGCACCTGGGAGACCTGAGTGTACAGTCCAGGTTTCATGAGTGTGCTTTTATATTTTTAAATAGTCCAAAAGTAATTCCTATAGGAATTATACATCAAATTTTGCTACACACTGCTTCCCCTACCTGGACTTGGAATAAAAGAACCAAAACAAAAAGATACTGTAATACTTTAAATATTAAACTTAGTCAAACTTTCTAACAAACTTCCAGTCAAAATGTAAACACAGCAAATGAATTACGGTTTAGAAATAGTTTGGGTATGTTCATAAAGTTTCCAAAAAAATACAAACTGTCGGTGTGTTCTGAAAATCTTTGTATGTAAAAAGCCTAAGATGTTGGTGGTCTCCGGAACGACTCGGAGGATATATATATATGTGTGCTCAATTTTTACTATATATATATAATAAAAATCGAGCATCGATTTCACGTTTTTTATGGACTAAAATAAAAAACATAACTGTGAAAACATATAAGTGAAACTTCAAATTTTAATGATATTACACTGGTGTGCAAAACTTAAGGCTGAGCCAGGTTTTGACCTGTAGCATTGCACAGGAGCAGTCTGGATATGTGAAATTCCAACCATAGGAACTCCATTACTTACTGAAATGATGCCAGAAACAACACCAGCACAACTGCAGATACTAAAGGATACAGAGAAACTTTATTTAAAATTGGCTTCATAGCACTGGGTGCCATGATACAGATGTATCCCTGCTGAAGATGGTACAAAGGGAAGACCAGGTCCTCAGTAGGGGATATGATCACCCCTAATGTTGATGCATGATTTGCACCATCTGTCAATACTTTGCACTAGGTTGTTGATGAGTTCTTGTGGTAACATCTCCCATTCTTCTGTTAGAGCCATCTTCTGCTATTGGATAGTTTCCAGTGTTTGTTGATGTACCACAACATGTTTCATCAGAGCATCCCACATGTGTTCTATGGGATTCAGCTTGGGGGAACGTGCTTACCAATCTATCTGCTGAATGTCTTCTCTTTCGAACAGCTCATCAACAGACACCATATGATGGGGTGTGGTGTTATTGTCCATTAACATGAAGTATGGGCCAATGGCACCTTGGAACAGATAAAAATGGGAAAGGATTATCTTTTTACAGCAGCATGCACTGGTTACAGTACCTCCTTCCAGTGTCTGGAGCTCTATACGTTCATCAATCAGAATGCCTCCCCACACGAGGACATAGCTGCTACATACCTATCCCTTTCCATGATGTTTTTAGGGTGACACCAAGTGCCTACCTCACGCCTGATCAGTTCACATCCAGAAGCACTAGAGAGACTAAATCTGCTCTTATCAGTCAAGAGTACCATACTCCACTGTTCTGCTGTCCAGTCCTTATGTTCTCTGGGCAACTATAAACAGTGTCTCTGGTGAGCAGTTTTTAATGGAACACAGCATACTGGTCATTGGACAAAAGCCCACCTTTGTGTAGTAGCCTAGCCACTGTAAACTGTGATATTTTTCATCTTGTGCTCATGTTCAGTTGTTTTGCAAAGCTACTTGCTGTATTTGGTGTTGATTCCTCTTGGCCTGTTGAAGCAGAAAGCAGTCCTCAATGTGGATGGTTTTTGGTGGATGATCACCACCATTCTTTCGCACAACTGTACCTGTAATCCTGAAAGCCAATCACGTATGTGATATGATGCTATAAGTGATGCTGAACTCATGGGCCACACTCATCACAGTTCACTCTGCCTCGAGCTTCCCAATTATTTGACCACAAGTAAAATCCTCAAGATGTTCTCAACTGGCCATTTTGTCATCTCTAGCACACAACAAATGCAACTGAACACCTGTAACACTAATGCGCACCTGTAACACTAATGCGCACCATCCAGTGACTTCCATTCAACTGATGCTATTGGACAGCATGAGCACATTTTGTTCTCACGACATGCAAACCACATATCTTGCTCCTTTATTACACATGTGCTGCTGCTCCTGTTCCCAGCCATGGTCCTGAGTTAATTTGTCTTTGGGTACTGCTGCTATGACATTATTTTGCATTTTCCAATTCATCCTCGAGTTTTGCACACCGATGGACAATAGAAAATACAAACCTCTACATTTTAAAAATACAGCATTTAACATAGGAAGCAAATATTTGATGCACTTGCCACTAATGGAGCATTATTCCAATTTCATACAAATATTTTCTGGAATAGGTATTCTTGATAATTCAGTGCTCCCAACATTATGGCAACAGTTTAGTGAAGTCCCTTTTCTTTTCCAACAGTACAATGCCTCCACCCACAAAGCAAGGTCCATGCAGGAATGGTTTGATGAGGTGGGTGTGGAAGAACTCGACTGGTCTGCACAGAGCCCTCACATCAACCCATGGAACACCTTTGGGATAAATTGGAATGCAGACTGCAAGCCAAGTCGAACTGCCCAACATTGGTGACTGACCTGACCAATGCTCATGCTGCAGAATGGAAGTTCAGTTCCTGCAGCAATGTGCCGAAATCTAGCAAAAAGGCTTCTCAGCAGAGTAGAGGCTGTGATAGCAGCAAAGGGCAGACCAACTTGATTTTACGTCCTTTCCTAATAGAAAGTTTGTGGATAGGCAAGTGTCTGGATACTTTGATCAAACAGCTTATGTTTGGGAGAGGGGAGAAAAAGAAGGGATATACTTTTATGAGAAAACATCATGCATGTGATTTGGTACTTACACTCTGCAGAGGTACAGTGTTCTGACAGTGGTCAAGCTAGAATAAGGTTCATTACTGTCAGAGAGAAACAATGAGCAGCAGTGGAAGTGTGGTGGTGAACTAAAAACGGGAAGTAGCATTTTGAAACTGTGCATATACTTCTACTTTTAACCTTGCTTTAGAATTTCTGTTTTCTTATGTAAACTTCATTATCACTAGGTTAAAGGATTTTCTTATTGAACAGCACATTACTTTGAAAAGTTTGTATTTTTTGGTAATGCTGAAAGAGAGGAGAAAATAAAATGACTACATAGTGATGATATGGTGAGAATGAAGTGTTGGAATAGCGAAAAAGATGAAAAGCTTTTTGTAGATGAATAATGTGTTATAACTATGTGGTGAAGATTTCTACGTATATTTATATACGATTGATATTAAGAGTAATTTTTACGAATTACGACCTGAGAATAGATTGAAGTGTATGGAGATACTGAAACTTCACTTCATGGAGAATATACAATTTCATCAACATGAAAAGAAGTTCACGTAAGTGCTGATTCTTATTTTTTTTAAATATATATATATAGGGGCAAATTGGGACAACCAAACCAGGCCAGGAATTTAAGTCCTGTCGCCCACTATAAAACAACACCTTCCATTATCTGCAATGGAATACCTCATAAATTCTCTCATGAAAAACATTTTATTAGATCCTGGATATGAAAAATATTCATTGCAAACCAAATTCAGTCATGAACAAATTTTTAATAGCAATTTAACAGCAACAGAATTTTTAGAAATCCGTTTATGATTGAATGCAGCATCAAACAATGATCAAAACAGGAATTTGTTCCAGATCAAAATAGGAAATTGTTATCAAACAATGATCAAAACAGAAAAAAAAATGTTTTGATCAAAACAGGAATTTGTTCCAGATAATTTTCTTCTTTTAAAATATTTGGTTTTGACAAAAGAAAACAAAAACACGAGTCTCTTTAACACCCCATTTCCAATTAAGTCATCATAAAGATAATTTCAAAAGTTGAAATGTGCACGCATACCACACAGCAATTTTTCTAGGCAATTAATTTTTAGTATTTATTTCATCACTAATCACCTACTGCACAATGTCATTTGTATCTCCTCCTTGAGGAGCCACCCTTTTGTGTCTACTCATTATTTTTACCTATAAACCAGTATTGGTAAACTGTTTCTTTAAAAATAAATAATATGGGTGTGATATGGATTTCGGATGGAGAATCGTTTTATGCTCTGTGTCATCCTGTGGATAAGGGTGTGGGAATGACAGGCCATCACAACGGGTACTAGTGTTTCCATTGAGATTACAAAAGGAAGGTAGGACATACTAATGACCCTGGGCACCAAGTCCAATGACTGGCATCTAAGTGTAGTTAACTTTAGCATAATTAATTTATAACAGCATGCCTGGTCTGGTGGCATTTCTCACACATAATTACATAGAATTTTGCTATCTCACTTCAAAGCTAACACCCAACATAAATAGAAGAAAAAAAAAGTTTTTTTTTATTTTTAAATAAAACTTTTCACACAGATGCAAAGCTCAAATGAAGTTAACGATTATTCTTCGTAAGTACCAAAATGATTATCACATAGGAAATGCAGTGACATGCAACATAAAGTTGTGTTAAAATGTTAACAGGGATGCTAAGTGGCACTGGATTACTTCCAATGCCCTGTCCATTCAGTTCAGTAGTCCTTCAGTTGTATGGAAATTAAATGTTTTCTTGCTTTTAGCTCTGCATGAAAACTCACTCTTCTGTAGTTGTACTCTTTATTCAGTGCTGTATATGGGAAAAGTCTTCTATGAGCTTTGTCCTGATTTTATTACATCTTTCATTTGCACATATTGATGAATTCCTGCTGTTTCTATCAGACATATTTCTTGGTTAACTCCTCGCTTCTGAATTTCTGTTTCCAACTTAATTTCTGCTTTAATTTTATTTAAAAAAGTGATTTCCATGCAGACTCATTTAATACTCATGCGTTTTATTCATGTTTCGAGATTTTCAATTTGCAATACTATTTTATTGAAAATAAATTATTACAAATACTTACAAATAACTCCTAGATGAAAGGACCTCATCACCCTGTTTGATCCAACATCTGTTGTCTGGATCTGTGCTACAGTAACTAATGGATGACATAGCATAATGTCGTCTGAAGAATACTCTGAATAAAAATTCAGAAAAAAGAACCATAATTTAGGTAACAATAAGGAATGTGCAAAAGAAATCAAGCATTTGAACTGCATATAAACTATTATAATTATAATTTTTTTAAGAAGCTAATTTCAAAGCCTACACAAAGAAAGCCAATTAATTCATCTTTCATCTTAGAAATACTTCCTTGATTTCATAATTCAATGGAATTGAAAACGGAAACTATTAACTGGGAAGTATATTTAATAAAACATATGATATGTCAGAACACACACAATGTGGCAACTGGAAAATGAGATCGATGCTAGAAAAAAATAAGGCTCCCATGTATGAGTAAATTGACATCCAGTTTAATCAAAGTAACTTCCACACCTACACACTGCATGCAATGGTCACAAAGATATTGGAACTGGTGGAAAGCCCATGTTTAGTATACTCTTCAATGTTTCTCATCACAGTTTTTTAAATGTTGTCAGACACGTGAAAATAATAGCGTTTCAGTGGTGCTTTGAGCTTCAGGAACAATATGGTGTCACATAGGACTGTCTGGTGAATATCGTGGCCTGAGTGTGCAGACTCTTTTGCTGGTGGAAAAATCCTGAAAAATGAGATTTGTGGCTTGGTGGATTGTCATACAAGAGGAAACAACTACAACCTTCTCAATATTAAAGCCACACACCATAGGTCTGCACAAGTGTGACCTGGCAATAGAGCCCAAACCTGGCCCTGCCAGAGTTTTTCTAATCAGTTAAGTGAAAAACTCCCTGATCAGACTGGGCCTGTACTAGAAGGTTTAGTGTTTTGCTCCTGGATTAAAGAACAATGTTTTGACTCACAAAACCAAAACTGACTTCTTAAATGATGACATGGCAAAGATCACTGAGCAACATGAAATACATGGAAGTCCATCCACCACCATTGAGCTGAAATCAACACACCCATCGATAAAATGAAAATAAAATGGACGTGCTTTATTTTTTCAAAGGATGAAATCAAATTCCGTTTTCACTTTGTTGGCTTTAGCAAGTAAATCATGTGGCTTTTTTTCTTTTCTGAGAAATGTTTATACAAACAGTTTTCAGCTTGATGAAAATAGATGACCAAGCTTCTGGTGTGATTCATTGCTACAATGGAAATGAGGAAGTTCGAAGTGTTTGTTTACATATTTTTTTTTTTACATTGAATATACTTAAGTGTGGAAGAGAAAAAAAAATATGTTTGTAACTGAAGTACATAGGCTGGTCTAAACCTAATCTGTGGGAAGAATTTCTATTAGGAATGGCACATGTCTCTTTGTATTAGTTTCATTTATTACTGATGTAGTTCAGTTCGGTAGAGAGTTTTGTTTCTCCTGAAAAAGCCTTGCATTATGTACAATATGTGATGGAGAATGCATCATGAAATGTCTGAGCTATGCTGGTCTTTTCAAATTAAAGCCCATGCTGACCTTTTACCACACAATGACAAATTCTTTGGAACAAATGTTTCAAAACTTCCAGATGAACTAGTATGTGTGAGCATTGTTCAGCTTTTTCAATTTTTCTTGATAAACAATTTTAGGCTATGGGAATTTTTTGTTGAATGGACTTCCACTCCTTTTTTTCTTTTTTGCGCCTTGTTTTACGATCATATTGATATCACCTGATATCACCATGCCTTGTCGCCATTGGCGTACCTCAAAAAGTGCCCCCCCCCCCCGCGCAAGAAGCATTCAGGAACCCTTTTTTTTTAATCATTCAATTTTCCTATATTACACCCACATTCATTTCAGTGCTTAAAACCAATTTTGCATTTGTATTCAAATTACCAATAATTTAATACCGATCTCGATTTTACAACAATTTCATGTAAATCCTCCTTAATTTTATATATCTAAACTGTCTAATAGTGTCTTAAAAAAAGTAGAAACTTTAGGCAGCAATTTTGCATTTTCTTCTTGTAATTTCTTTCTTTTTCTCTTCTCCCTGCCGCTTACATATTTCCGTTTACTCGACATGCTGGTTATAAAACTACACACAATGCAGCTCTAAGAGACAGTGTAACATATGATTTGCTTAGTCACCCTTTCTTCCTAGAACTGTGGCAGGAAGGATGCAGTCCTCAAGGTGCTGCGACCTACACAGGAAGTGGGAGGGGGACTGTGCTAGGAGCGGGGAGAACGGAGGAGGTTTTCGGAGGAGGTTTTACTAAGGAAACTAACTTCAACCCCTCCCACACTGTCCTCCTTAACCACCAGCTGACCTTGAAGAAAATCCTGCTGTGCTTTTTCAGGAAAGTCATTTTTAGGTGTTTTGTGGGACATCCTTCTGGGGCCCCCTCAGAACTGAGGCCCTCACACTGCGGGGGCTTATGGTACTCCCCTGCTTGTCACCCATAATGATCAAATACAGAAAATTCAATTTCCTTTCAGCTGCCTTCACTGAGTTCTCTTCAGTGCACAACTTGCGACTGTTGTTACTTGCTTGTTAGCAAATGTGGAAAAACAGTGAGAAGATTTTTGTTCTTTCTAATCCTGGGTAATTATTTGCTGAATGGTTTCTTTATTAACACACAGCTCATCTGAAATCATTCAGAGCATTGCACTTCAGCCATTGGTAATAATTTCTATCACTTTTTCAGTGAAGTCTAGCATTTGAACTGTTTTTGCTGAGCCTAGATGTTTATTGTCTTCCTCTGATTCTCTTCCATGGCCTAAACATTTACTCCACTCAAAAAATTGTGCATGAGACAGACATTTGCTTCAGAATTTGAAAGGTTTCCATATTACTTTTCCCTTTTTCACACAGACACAGGAGGGAGGTGAAGTTCAGCTCACTCTTCTTTCTCAAATGGTGGCAATTACCACTGACCTTGACTGCTGACCATGGTGACAATTACCACTAACCTTGACTGTTGTGCTTGAGGAACAATTGCTCTTTCGTTTCATGTTTACTTATAGTAGATGGCAGCACCAGCACTAATCTCATAACATCTGTCACCACTGATCTTGACTGCAATGCTTGAGGAACAATCACTCTTTCATTTCATGCTTATTTATAATAGATAGCAGCACCAACACTTGTCTAATAACATCATTCACATTTTTCAGTTGCCTCACTGAGTAGTTTTGTTATGAATTAGAATGTATTCAAATACTTAAATTCAAATTTGTGAGTCCAACAGACTGTAGATGAATTTTGTGTTACCAGCGATATTCGTATGGGAGTAGACATCTGTCATACATAGCACAATAGGCAACTTGTTCAATAACCACCTTTGATGAAATGATGAAGAGCACTTACAAATTTAGTCAAATTAAAATCGGTATTTACAAATTAAAACATATGATAGGTAAAAACACTAGATCTTTTGATCACACTAGTGATCTTCATCAGGTCACCCACCCAATGGCATCAGAGTGCAATGACATGCAACATATATAGGGATTTTTGATGACCCAAAAATGGGTAGAAAGCATGCTCACAAAAGTTGTTGTGAACACAGAGAGAGACAAGTAACAGCACTGCAAATGAGGAGACAAATACGTAATTTGTACACTCTAATTAAATGTGACAGGGATCCTGTTGAAACCAAACACAGGTACGGCGTCTACCTCATCTCCCTAAGAGCTTTAAACCCTAATGAAATAGATTAAGTGTACATAGGCTCAACCCTACATAATTTAAAAACCCATTTGCTTGAACACTCAGGCGATGTCAGAACAGGCTCACATTCGACAGCCCTAGCCCGATTGGTAGCTAGCGGCACACATAGACCATAATGGGATGAAGTTAAAATCCTAATTACACACAGCACCAAAAGCATGACCCTTTTTGCAGAAAGCTTGTATATCCACCATTATAGAGGTATTTGCTGTAATGACGATATACCCTCTCTCTTACCACGAACATGGACTATTCTACTTGAGCATTGCAAAAATAATAATTACAGTGGAATCATTAATACTTGTGTAACATCATTTTGACTCTAATCATTCGCAGTGCTGTTACTTGTTTCTATGTCTCTCTCTCTCTGTGTTCACAACTTTCGTGAGCATGCGCTCTACCCATTTTTGGGTCATCAAAAATCCCTATTTATGTTTCGTGTCATTGTACTCTGATGCCATTGGGTGGGTGACCTAATGAAGATCACTAGAGTGATCGAAAGATCTAGTGTTTTTATTTATCATATGTTTTAACTTGTAAATACCGTTTTTAATTTGATTAAATGTGTAAGTGCTCTTCATAATTTTGTCAAAGGTGGTTATTGAACAACTTGCCTATTGTGTTATGTATGATAGATGTCTACTCCGATACGAATATCAAATTTGTAAAGCTTGAAAACAGGGGAAGGCCAAGTGTACAGCTTTTGGAAATATTTGTCAACAATGTGGATCAATATCAGTATGCATTCTCATTTATCAAAGTGCTACTACTAGAACAGTATTTTCTGAAAAGGATTTTCTCATGTCTTAGGCAATAAACACTACATACTTTGTTCTGTACTGTTCAGGATGGAAATAGCAGTGCCAAGAAGGAATTGACATAGAGGCATACAAATCGTATGAGGTAAAGGACTACCTGTGTTGTGCAAATCCTCAAAGTTTTGCAATGAACAGTCACATGGACACTGACTGAACAGGGTATCATAATGGCACACTGTACTGGCTTGCAGACATTAAGGGGCGAGTGTGTTTATCTAAAATATTCCGAATACGCCACAAACACAGGACACTTGTTTTCAATTCACTGACATAAATTGTCAGAATATCATCAATGTGTGAGAGTTGGGTTGTAGCTTATGAGCAATTTCCGCACAGGTGTGGCACACAAAGCACAGCACAATGTTGCTTTTTATGTTACATCACATTGCAATGAGCGACATGATGGGAAGTGGCAGAAGATCCCAGACCACAGCAATATATGAAAATTGGCGAGCCTGCAAATTTTGTTAAGCTCTGGAAAGCTATCCTGCATTTACTTTTGCTGCAGGTAAGCTGAAATATTGAAATTAGGATTATGTTAAAAAGACACACGAGTCTACTTGCATCTTATGACTATCCTAGGAAGCATTTGCTTTTACTTTTGCAGCACGTCAAGCTGCTTATATCACAAAGATATCATTTTTAGCAGTGGAGAATGACTGGTAGGGTGAAAATAGGTCAATCCCAGATGAGAGTTTTTGGAGCATTGAATGTTCCACAAAATGTCCTGTCAAGACTCAGGTAACTGTTTTAACAGACAGGAGAAGCTCGTTATCCACTCAAACAAGTCTGTCTCAGAGTTGTAACTGCTACAGACGATCACTATATGAGTCTGACTGCCAAGACAGAACAGAGTGATGTCCACTAGGTAACTCTCTTTGGAATTTACAGCAGCTACAGGAACAAAAGTGTCAAGGCATAATCTTTGTAAAAGATTTTGTGAGCAATCCCTTTATGCAAGGAGACCAGTTATTTGAGTATCTCAAACTTCTGCCACCTGGTGAGCTCAGTTAAAGTGCAGTTGCCAATATCACACTTGGATGAGCTGACCAGAAGTCCCGAATTCTTGAGGACAGTCCTCGAATTTAGTTTGCTGTCCCCAAAAATGTCTGATGACTTTGGGGATGCAAATTGTCCTCAAATGTCCTCGAATTTACACTTCCTCATTTGCCCGTTAAATTTCTAATGAAAAATGTTTTTAAAAGTAGTTTTTGAGGTACTAATTTTCCAACATGCTTCTTGTGAAAACAAATTTTGACTGTTTCTTTTTTCTTCTTTCCAAGTTTAATGACCACCACGGGCAACTCTAAGGACTGTAAGCATCACCTGTCTCTAATTTGGAGACATTCGTTCTAGGGAAGGGATAGAGCAAGTGCTGCAAGACAAACACATCACCTATGCCTCATTCAGAACTCGAATCCAAACCAACTTATATGAATGGTCAGTAGCCAGCAGTAGGACACTGCATCACTGGCACGGTCAAATTTTGACTGTACTTGTTCTGAGTTTCTCCAAAAGCTTTGGTGCTGCCCTGGTGGCACAGTGGTCTAAGCGCTGGCTTGTGACCATTCATTCGTGAAGGGTCTGGATTCGAATTCTGGTGAGGCCTAGATGCTGTGTTTGTTTTACAGCACTGGCTCTCTCCTTTTCCTGGAACCAGTGGCCCTGAATTAGGGACGGGCGACTGTTTATAGCCCATCGAGTTGCTCACGGTGGTCATGAGCAACAAAACCTTCAATCAAAATTAAAAAAAAAAATTGGCAAAATGAAAAATTCACCATGCAATTACTTTGGTATGCAGCTTGATTTTAATTTGGCACATATACCTAAGGTAAAGCATTTCACTTTTGCTAATATGTTCTTGCCATCATAGTTCTACTTTTTCAATACAAATTACCAACAGTCTACAAGATATATCCTTTTAAGACACAAATTTTCATATGTAATATCACACTTACTGAAGCAATGCAGTGTTGTGACAAAAAGATCTGCATATTTATTTTGAGTACATATGTGTCCCCAAATGAACTACTGATTTGGGGATGCCACGCCCTTTTGTCCTCAAATCAGTGTTCCAATATCTGGTCACCTTACACTTGGAGTGCAAACCAGTGAGGTAAAGCCTTTTGCAGTGTTTCTTTAAGGAATACACCCCCCCTTCCCGAGGCATTTTATGTTATCGAGCAAAATATTTATAAATTCAAGCTATAATGAAAAGAAAGTTTGGTTTCTTTTGATACATACATACATATCACTGTTGTTTTTTTCACAGATAAATTGTGATTAAGCTTACAATAAGTACTGAATCATGACATATTTTCACTTGGAAAGAACCAGCAACCCACAACTGTCCATCCAACATCAGAGTAAGAGACTACTCTGGTGGCAGTGGTGTGATGGTCAGCACAGGAATCACCCTTGATGAACAGGCACATAGACCTGCACATCTTTCAGATTTGCTCTGTTACTTTCCTGAGGTATAATGTTGACATCCTAATCCATATGTCATGCAATTTAGGGGAAACATCAGTCCGGATTTTATTGTTATGGATAATAATACCCAACCTTATTGAGCTCATTTAGTTGTTGATCTTCTCAATGAGGAAGATATATGCCAAATGGAGTGGTCAACAAGATCCCCTAACCTCAATCCCTTGAGAAAAATGGGATGCTCTGAGGAGACACATTGGAGTTTGCCAGCCCTCTCTGCCAGAACACTTCAAGAATTCATAACAGCTCTTGTTGAGTAGTAGTCATTAATCCCACAAGTCCTCATCAGTACTCTCATAAACATTATGCAAAGCTGTTTCTTGAGTTGCATGTCTGCCAGGAGTGATCACACTCCATATTAAAATACCACATGTTTTAAGTAAAAGACTTTAAATATTGTTCCAAAGACTGCTCTTTCATGTAAATTTGTCTTTAGACACCATATCCTTTAATCCTTACCATGTATAGTACTGTTCTGCATTGCTGTTTTCATACTGTGCCTGTATGCTATCTGTGTTTGCTTTTGATTACGTTAATATTGTTATTGCATTATTGCCCCCTTACATTACTGCCTCTGTGAAGGTGTTTCTCTGTTTTTATCAGTATGTGTCATTTTATGCTGGAATTGCCCAGCTATTATATATAATAATTTTTTTGCTGTTTCTTTTGGTGCCGTATGGCATCATGTATGTATGTTTCTCAAAATAAAGAACTTCTGAACTCAAGATTATGACATGTAAACATGTGAAGTATAAAATAATGTTTTGCTGCTTGAGGGGTACATAAGTCATGTAATAGCAAACCTCTTTACCAATGCATCTCTAAATTATGGGGTTTTCTACGGAATAAAAGGAAATCATATGTCACATTTTGGGTAGCACCCTTACCCTTTCTCAGGACTGTAGTTATAGTAGGTATTGCCACTCATGTAATAAATTTCAACCTTTCAAATCATCTAATGTTGTACCTCTTCTTCATTCTATTTACAGTCCTTCTGACAATTTTTTTTGAAAAAGGGCCATTAATGTGTCAGAAGTTCTACAGTGTCCCAAATCACTTTATGTCCTGTATTTTGCACATGCAAACCTGTTTTGTTGGTCATATTTTGAATTACAGCTTTATGTTCACTTTCTACCAATCTGGTTTTAAGCTGTCTGCCTGTTTCTCCCCCACAGCTGAGACCACACTCACATTTTATGTTGTAGACCACACCTTCCAGTAAAAGGATGCTTTCTTCTTTTTGCTTTAATTTTAGAAGATAGTTACTAATTTTATTTTGTAATCCTAGAGCCAGTCTGACTAGAAACTTCTCACTAAACCTCTAAAGATTTTCTAAAACTTCAGAGACTTACCATAAAGACTGTTCAAAGTTTTTCCAAAACTTTAAACAGTCCTTTATGGTAAGTAATTTTTCTAGTTAACTGAAACTTAGTTTTTGACTTCTGATTCTTTTCTTTTTTACTAGGAATTTTGTTGACCACTAGAGAAGGATAATTATTATCTTCCAAAACTTTTTCAGTTCCTCCTTTTGAGCATTTTTTAACAGTTTTGAAGAATTTAGAACTTTTGCCAAAAATTCACTGGTCACCTTTGTTTTTTATGTAATTTGGGTGATTTGACTGATAGTCTGACATTTTATAATTGTTGGTAGGTTTCTTGTACTTTTATAACCGTGTTTCAATTTTTCCTTCTTTTACAACTAATGACAAGTTGTGAAAGAAGGAAAAATGTGACTTTATGTCCCCTGGTGGGAAAACCATGCGTTATTTTAGGAAGAAAGTATTCTCAAAAGGTGTATCCATATAAGTGGTATCAGTCGAAGAATTAGTCGAGTTTTCAGGAGCCCAGATTTTGCAACAAATACTTCAGAAGTAGAAATTAACACTTATGACCCCTGGTGGCTAAACCATTCTTTACCAAACATTAGAAATTATGTGAAAAATATTTTCCATCAGGTCTTGTATGCGATACAGGAAGAATATTTCAAATCAAATCTTTAGGAGCAGAAATAACACAGAAAACACAATTTACCTTTGTGCCCCCTAGCAGAAAGTCTATGATTTACTTGAACATTTTGAATTTATAGGAAAAACATTTCGCATCGGAAACACTATCCAACAAAGAAGGAATTTTTCAAATCGTACTCTTGGAAGTAGAGATATTGACAAAAATAAGATATACATCTACGCCCACTGGCATAGAAACCATGCACTATTTTAAGAAGAAAATGTTTCTAAAAGGTTTGTCGACGTGAGTAGTATCGGTCAACAAATGCCATTTTTTTCAATCAAGAATTTAGAACATCATATTTTGCTGCAAATACAACAGAAGCGGAATATAAGACTTACGCCACCTGGTGTCCAAACCATTTCTTACAAAAATTAGAAAATATGTGCAAACGATTTCCCATCAGGAGCTGTATCCGGTGCAGAAAGAATTTTTCAAATCGGAGATTTAGAAGCAAAGATATATTGGGAAATGCACTTTACATTTACGCCCCCTAGCAGAAAATCTATGAATTACTTGAAAATTTTGAAATTACATGAAAAACATGTCACACAAAAAACACTATCCAACAAAGAAGGAATTTTTCAAATCGGACTTCCAGAAGTAGAGATATTGATAAAAATAAGATGTACATCTACGCCCCCTGGCGGAAAAACTGTGTAATATTTTAAGAAGAAAATATTCCGAAAAGGTTCATCAATGTGAGTGGCATCAGTCCACGAAAGAATTTTTTCAATCGATATTTTAGAAGCTCCGATTTTATGGCAAATACATCAGAAGCAGAAATTAACACTTACGCCCCTGGTGGCCAAAGTATTCTTTACCAAAAATTTTAAATTATATGCAAAAGATTTTCCATCAGGAGATGTATCCGCTGAAGAAAAAAATTTCAAATCGGAGTTTTAGAAGAAGAGTTATCGAGGAAAAGGTAATTTAACTTTTACGCCCCCTAGCGGGAAATCTATGCATAATTTGAAAAATTAACTATATCTAAAATACTCTTCGATATAAATGGAATCGAAAAATGATTTTTTTTTTCAATCGGATGTTTAGAAGCAAATATGTGGAATAAAACGTATTTTTGAATTCGACATCATCTGCATTTACGCCCTCTACTGGCAAAATTGCACATTGTAAAAAAAAATGAAATAAAGGATCATCATTTGCATATTTCAAGCTTCCCAATGCAAAAAGAATTTTTCAAATCGGACTGAGAGTTGGCGAGATATCGTGGGTACAGACGAACGGATGGACGGACAAACCGATAACAGAAGCACAATCTTTTTTTACAAAAGATGTGCTAAAAAATTGAGCCGGTTTTTTTTTTTTTTTTTGCATTTCAAGGGTGAATTGTTAAAAATCCATATATCTTGCATAAAGAATGAAGACTGAAGGTGTAATAAGTACCTTTTCTTCTAGTTTTCCTACATAGTAGTCTTAAAGAAAAGGTGCTACCAGTGAGCCCATTGCTAATCCACATGTTTGCTTGTTCCCTTTCATTCCTTAGAAAAATCCATAATTTGGAGCTGTTTATAATGCATTAAGTCTAGGAATAGCCATGTCATCATTATTACTCTTTACCAAATTTCATTGAATATCCTCTTACATACATTGAGTTATGTATGAATTTATGAAATCGTTTAATTTTGGGCATCAGTGTACTTGATGAGCTGATAATCAGAAGTCCACCAGAACGAGAAATGATCATCGACTTAAAGGAGTAGGGGAACCAACATCTCAGCAATAGCAGCAACTGACTGTGCAAAAACTGCCATACTAAAGATATAGTACAAATGGTATAAGAGGGACACACATCCATTCAACATGCAGGAAAGGGGAGATCACCAATGTTCGACAGTCAAAGTTAACACATGTTTGACACATGCTGTTAGGAACAACAAACCAATCATGATTCCTCAGTTAACAGCATACTTCAGCCACAGGATAAAGGTATAAGTTTCTGAGTGCACAATCAAGCAGATGCTCTTGCTGATGGTCCTAAGAAGTTGGTGGTCCTTTTGTTTGCCAATTTTGACTGACAGTCATTGGCAGCTCTTTCTTCAGCAGGCACAGAAGCACTGTCATTAGACACTGAATGGGTTTAAACCATTCGTCTGGTTTGATGACCCAGATTCCAGCACCAACATGCTGGGAGGGCACATATTCAACACTGTGCAGAAGAACAGCTACAACATGATTGCATCATTGGATAGAAAGTGGACGGAGATGAGAGACCATTATGGTATGAGGATTGTTCTCATGGACACCTGTTACAGGGCTATAACACTGGGTTTCTTTTAGTGCCCAGTCAAGTAAGTATATCCGACCTTTGCTTGTAAAGAACTTTAGCAAAAGGGGTTTTTGTTCTATTTTTCTCAGATGATGAAAAGAATTACTAACAACAGGAAAACTTGAACCATTGTTTGTTCCACAACTTCCTCAAAAATGGGCAGAATTCAGGGAAGTCCAAACAAAGCTGCAAAATGATTTCCAGAGCAATAAAGTAATATAAACTAACCTCCATGAACAGAAGATGCATGGAGAAGACCAGTGATTGTGTTCAGGGTGTCCTCCCTTTCCCTTCCCTAATGAACACAGCTGAGAGAAAATTGGCAAAAGGGAACCATCTCAATATTTCTATAAAATCACTAACAAAGAAGGTAAATAATTTTAACTACGAGGCAATATTAACTTCCACTGCAATTAATGAGCTCGGGATCACACATAAACTGGTTTACCCTTACCACCAAACATTGTTGCGAAGCAAGTTTTACAGTGCATGGTGACAGTATATCTGGATGTCTCTGGACTCTTTCTTGAAGTAAGGCAACACCTACCATCACAAGGACCGCATTACATAGAAATAGTTCAAGGAGCATGTACAAAGGAATAAATCCTATTAAACATTGTCAGATGCACTGCAACGCAACACTGGTATGTCCACGCAGGTGCCTCACTTCATCCCCAAACTCCAGGACGTCATTCTCTTTAGCAGATACTAAATACATGAGATCAGTTTCAACGGTCCAATGGAGTCGATGTGGTTCTGGATGCAAGCAATTATCGGAGCAAAAGGCATCTCTTCATGTTTCCAGATAAGTGGTCACAACGTGACAGCTCATAAATTTATGTTCTTTTCATCTATTTCTCCATAATTTCTAATGTAGGGAAGGTGAAAATGCATGCATCAAGTTTGGCTGATGCTTCTCAGAAAAGCGCAACATGCTTACTTTGAAAATGATGTGGCTCAGCATATTCTTGTCTTGCCTTACTTATCAAGTTCATCTGTTGCCCCAGCTGATTTAAGTGTTATGTATCTCCAGATAAGTGACTCCTCTAGGTTTTGCCCTAGGCTGCCAGAGGACGCAATGACTTACATTTGTAATGAATTGTAAAAAGAGATCTGGCATCCTTCTTCTGCTCTGTTTAGCATCATGGATTAAGCTTGAGTAGTGATTCTACATGTACTGAGTGTAAATAAAGTGTGTTATTCCCAGTGTAGCGATTTCTTCTGATCTACATTGTTTTCAACAATGTTTTTATACACCTTCGTACCTTCTTACTTCTCCCTTCCGTGGTGGTAGTGAATGCATCGGAACAACTAGTGATTACGTTTGGAAAAACTAGTTATTACATTTGGAACAGCTAGTGATTACGTTTGGAACAACTGGCAGCGAGGATGGGATACGACGACGAGCCGACTAAGTCAGGATTAATGGCAGTCATGTAAAATCAGAAGTCAAATGGCGTGGAGTCTTGTGGAATTATAATCATGTGGCATTCTTCAAGAATTGAGGTGAGAATTTTTGTTCATTCCTTGTTGTTTCGTCAGCGGGGAAATAGCTGTAGTGGAGAGACACTGAGCATTGCTCGTTTGTTAGTGTCACCACTAAAACTAACTGATAATCGTATAATGAATTGATGTTGATTGAATTGTTAAAAAAAACATTTAAGTCCCAGATCCTCGGAAATTTATTCCCGTTATCTGTTCCAGAAGCATATACAGCGTAAAGGTGAAAGTATTACTGACTATGTTACTGACCTCTGATGTTTAACGGAGCAGTGTAATTTTAGAGATACACTGAACGAGCATCTACGAGACCAGCTAGTATGTGGAATAATTGATAATGCAGTACAACGCAGGCTCTTAGCTGAAACGGAGCTAACTTTTGATGGTGCATTCTTGAAAATACTTGCTGCTGAAACAGCTACTAATGAGGCGAAGTGAATATTTTCGCAAACTTGCACTCATGGAAATTTTTCAGAATCAATAAGTAATGTGCAATATACTAAAAGTAATTCTAAGAAACAAAATGTAAATGTTAATTTAAAGTATGCAATTCCTTTTAACGGAAGCGTATGCCATAGCTGTGGTGGAAACCATATGCATTCTATGTGTAAATTCAGAAACACCGTTTTCAAATTTTGTAGGAATATGGGTCACATGGAAGCTGTTTGCAGGAAAAAACAACAACAAGGCAAACAGCAAAGCATTAGACCTAATTCTAAATGACGAAAACCAAGAGTACAATGCACAAATATGGAAATAAATTCTGAATATTGCATAAATGTATTACGTAACCACACAGATTCTGTTAGAAAGCAAACTGTTACATTAAGCATTGAGGGTAAGGACTACAGCTTAGAGGTAGACTCGGGATCCTTTCACTCCATCATTTCACACGATACATACAAAAGGCTCTGGCATGCAAGTAAGCCAGAAATTCAGCCTTCATCAGTATGTTTAACTGATTTTCAGGGGAATTCCATACCCCTTCACGGAATGTGTGTTGTGAATGTACAGCATAATCAGCATGGGGCTCAACTGCAGCTTCTGCTCTCTCAGAAAAAGCGCACTAACGTGTTAGGTTATGCATGGTTCCATCCACTTGGAATTACAATAACAGGGGTAAATGCTATTTCAACAAACCCTGTTGATGATGTGGTGAAGGAATTTAATGATGTATTTGAGGAAAGACTTGGTTCATACAAGGGGCCAGTAGTTTTGCTACCCCTAGATCTCAAATTCCTCCCATTCGTTTTCAGGCAAGAACTGTTCCACTTGCTCTTCGTCCCAAAATTGATGCAGCACTTGACAATCTTTTAGCTGAAGAGGTAATTGAACCGATCTCAAATCCAAAATGGTCTGCACCCATGGTACCGGTGATTAAATCATCCGGGGAGGTTAGACTCTGTGGTAATTACAAGGTAACACTGAAAACTGCTATGAAAGCACATCCATATCCTATTCCAGCAGTAATCACTTATTGTCAACATTGAAAGGGGGTGGATTTTATGCAAAAATTGACCTCGCTCAAGCATACTTACAGCTGGTAGTTGATGATGAGTCTGCGGAAGCACAGTCAATCGTTACACACTGGGGAGCATTTAAAGTAAAACGATTGCAGTATGGAATAAATGTAGCCCCTGGAATATTCCAAAACATTATTGATGCACTGTTTACTGGATTAGAGGGAGTCGTACCCTATTTTGATGATGTGCTAGTTAGAGCAACATCTCTCAAAGAGCTAGCTGCTAGGCTTTGCAAAGTTCTTGCTCAGCTTAGAAAGGCTGGACTACGTGCTAAAAAAGAAAAGTGTCTGTTTGGTATCACGGAAGTGGAGTTCTTGGGATATAGAATTGATGCTTGTGGAATACATCCATTAAAATCGAAAGTCGAGGCAATTCAGGCAACGCCAGTTCCTAAGAACAGGCAACAAATTCAAGCATTCCTAGGACTCCTTAATTTTTACCACAGTTTCTTCAAGTCTAAAGCTACTGTTGCAGAACCATTGCATAAAGTTCTCAAGAAAGATAATACATGGTCTTGGACTGAGATTCATGACAATGCCTTTAAGTCTGTAAAGGCGTTGTTGTCTTCTGATGCCGTGTTAATTCCTTTTGACGAGAAGCTGCCAATAATTCTTACTTGTGATGCATCACCATATGGTGTAGGTTGCATGTTAAGTCATAAGCTTCTAGATGGGAGAGACGCACCCATTGCTTTCGCTTCAAGGACCTTAACTTCTACTGAGAGAAACTACGCTCAAATTGATAAAGCACTGAGTATTATAGTGGGAGTTAAAATATTTCATCATTTCTTGTATGGTCACCATTTTACTATTGTTACTGACCATCAACCACTTCTAAGATTATTCACCAGATCAAAAGTTACTCCAGAAATTTTTTCTCCTCGTATGCTGAGATAGTCTATAATGCTGAATGCTTAGGACTTCACACTCGTACATCGACCAGGCAAGAAAATTCAAAATGCTGATGCATTAAGTAGATTACCTCACAAAATTCCAGATTGTGAAATTCCCCCCCCCCTCCACTTGAAGTGTTGTTTACAGAAGATTTAGACAATCCTCCATTACAAGGTAGCGAAATTGCTAAAATGACCCTTCGAGATCCAATTCTATCACATGTTCTCAACTGGGTGTTGAGGGATTGGCCTGAGGAAAAACCTTCTCCTGATTTCCGTATCTTCTTCTCCAAGAAAAATGAACTTTCTATTCATAAAAATTGCTTGTTATGGGGAAATCGTGTAGTTATACCTACATGTGGATACCAGCGTGTTCTGGAAGAATTGTATCTTGGTCATCCAGGTATTGAGCGAATGAAAGCTCTTGCACATTCATATGTGTGGTGGCCGCACATGGAAGATCATGTTGCACATCATGTGAAAGACTGTGTCCAATGCCAAGAAACTAGACATTCTCCTCCTTGTGCTCCTGTTTATCCTTGGGAAGTTACGACTAAACCTTGGTCTCGTATGCACATTGATTTCGCAGGACCATACCATGGACAAAATTTCCTAATCCTTGTGAATTCCTACTCGAAATGGTTGGAGGTAAGACACATGCCAGCTACTTCACCCAGTGCTACTATTGATGTTCTGCGAGAAATATTTAGTACTCATGGTATTCCTGTTGTAGTGGTTTCTGACAACAGTCCTCAGTTTACATCTTCTGCTTATGATGCCTTACTACATAATAATGCCATTTGATGAGTTTTGATCTCCACTTACCGTCCTGCAGCTAATGGTTAAGCAGAAAGAATGGTGCAGACTACTAAAGATTATCTCAAAAGAATAACACACAGGTCTTAGAGGAAGCGCTTAGCTAATTTCCTGCTACGCCAACACTTCATTCCTTCATCTTCTATGGGTTTTAGTCCAGCTAAACTGTTAATTGCATTTTTTGTACATACCTTTTGTGTTGGTGAAGTTCGATTAACACTTACCGCACGTGGTTTATGGCATTATTTCGTATTTCCATTATGTAGATGCGGCATGGGGGTTTTTCATTCAGTTTTGGGTCCTATTCAGTTTTTTCCGTTGGTTTTAATTGGTCTCGTTACTAAATGAGTTTTTTCCTTTGCTGCCTCTACATTCTTTTAATACATTTTTTTACCGAGTACTTTCGGTAACATTCCGTTACCGTCATCTAGGGGACGTTTGCTCCTACCATCATGGACCGCGTCAGTAGGGCATTTCGTTGGTTCTTGCGGGCTGCAACTGTTATCGGCTATCGCTTCCTCTTGGGCGTTGTGGCGCCATCTCTTGTTGGTCACCGATCTCATTTTTCGAAATTTTCCATTTTTTTGCTCAATTTTAATTAAATTCCTCCAACTGTTTCTCAAAAAAATGGAAAATTTCGATAAATGAGATCGGTGACCAACAAGAGATGGCGCTACAACGCCCAAGAGGAAGCGATATCCGATAACAGTTGCAGCCCGCAAGAACCACCGAAATGCCCTACTGACACGGTCCGTGATGGTAGGAGCAAACGTCCCCTAGATGACTGTAACGGAATGTTACCGAAAGTACTCGGGTAAAAAAACGCATTAAAAGAATGTAGAGGCAGCAAAGGAAAAAACTCATTTAGTAATGAGACCAATTAAAACCAGCGGAAAAAAACTGAATAGGACCTGAAACTGAATGAAAAACCCCCATGCCGCATCTACATAACAGAAATACAAAATAAGGCCATAAACCACGTGCGGTAAGTGTTAATCGAACTTCACCAACACAAAAGGTATGTTCAAAAAATGCAATTGCATTAATGCATGTCAAAAAATTAACCTCCAATATCGGAAGTAATTTAAACTGTTAATGTCTAGGTGACTAAAGACATACTTAGACTGCCTCCATCAAGACCTTACTACTGATCGTAAGTCAAGCAAGAAGTTTATGCGAGGAAGCAGCTTGAACAACATAGTCTGCGTAATGTTGAGCCAGATGATCCTGCATACATCAAGAATCATCATCATGAACCAGCGTGGATTCCTGCTACCGTTTTTCAACATACAGGTCCTGTTTCCTATAGGGCGATAACACCTACAGGCGACACTGTGAAGCACCATGTGGATCAGATGCGACAACAATAAGCACCTGCAACCGTCCCTGAAGTTTCAGATACCAGTACTCTTTCTCCTCCTTTGAAAAATACAGTTAGTGAATTTCCTGCCAAACCAGTGTCTAAAGATATGATGCCGAATTGACTCCAAGAAGACCACGACAACAGACTGTGAGACCAAAACGTTTTGAGGACTTCATAACTTAGGGGAGGGGTGTTATGATTTAAGTGTTATGTATTTCCAGGTAAGTGACTCCTCTAGGTTTTGCCCTAGTCCACCAGAGGACGCAATGATTTACGTTTGTAATGAATTGTAAAAAGAGATCTGGCATCCTTCTTCTGCTCTATTTACCATCCTGGCTTGAGCGTGAGTAGTGATTCTACGTGTACTGAGTGCAAATAAAGTGTGTTATTTCCAGTGTAACGATTTATTCTGATCTACGTTGTTTTCAACAATGTGTTGTACACCTCGGTACCTTCTTACTTCTCCCTTCTACGGTGTTAGTGATTACATCGGAACAACTAGTGATTACGTTCGGAACACGCACGTAACTCACAATTCTTGATCATTGTGGAAGCACATTTTTTTTCTTAATAGAGGAGTCTGATTCATCAATAATTCAAGAAAAGAGAGAGAGAGAGAATGTTCTGTGATGAGGAAACCCAATTTTTTGCAGCATAGATCCTTGTGGGGGGAACATAATATTTTATCGCAATATTAACCAAAAGTTGTTTAACATTATATAAAAAAAATAGTAATGATATTAATAATAATGTGACGTCAATGTAAAGTATTTTATGCACATGCAAAACCTGAACTTACTTGTGTGTGTTGTCTGTGAGAGTAATACCTTGGTCTCTGACTTTGAAGTTTACGCTTATGGCACTGGTTTGAGATTTCTTTCGAAGAATGCATTCCACTGCTTTACTCACAGCTTGTGGACCAGTGAGTGACTCCAAATCCACAGACCCCAAGTAGAGAACTCGACAATCTGTGAACACATTCATGTAAAATGCTACAGTTACAAAATCAAAATAAGACATTTATCACATAGCTTCAATAAAATTTTAGTTCTTTCAAAATGCAAGAGACACTCTTCTGAAGTGAAGAACAACAAAACATTGGAAATAAAAGGACACACAGGAAGCACTCCAAACAGTGGCGTAGCCAGAAATTTCCCAAAGGGGAGGGGGTGTCTGTGGGTTTGGTTCATTGGTGAAAGCCTCCATGTATACATATATATCGCTTTAAATTCATACTAAATCTCCCCTCAAGGGGGTGGGTCCGGACCCGAGGACCACCCCCTTGGCTACGCCTATGACTGCAAATGAGATTTTTGAACTTCAATATGTTTTCATGAAATTCAGATCAAGAAGAATGATACCACAGTCTTCAGTGTAATGAACAATTCTGTTGGTATGAAAAGCACTAAATTTAGAATGTTTCATAAGTTTTCATAACCATGTACCAGCCTTGTACAAAGTTTTGGAACAAGAATCACATTTTTTGAAGTTGTGAATCCATTTATTGGGGTAAATATGATATGAATGTCAAGTCATTCACAACTTCAAAAATTGTATTGTACAAAGGTGTAATCCCATATTTCATTCAAGAATCACATTTGTTCGCAAGCTTTTTTTTTTTTTGAAAAACTGTATTATATATTACTAATACTAAGCAGTCAAACTCTGTATTAGGAAAAAATAGAAAATCTTTATCACCACACAACAATTCTTTGCCAAAAGAGAAATTCCCCCTCCTTTAATTTGTTTTCTGGATTCAGAAGTACCATCAAAAATACAAATTTGTGTTTATTTCATCTACTGGGTAAACAATGCTAACAGAAGCATTTGAAGTTCGAGCTAGTGTGTATATGTATGTGTGTGTGTGTGTGTGTGTGTGTGTGTGTGTGTTGTTGTTGTTGTTGTTGTTGTTGTTGTTGGGACAATAATGTTTATATAAATTGGAAATGCATCATCTGGGAGTTTGGAGAGGTGCTTCTTTCCAGGCAAAGGGAGTCTTGCATCCATACTGACACTCCCTGTGAAGCCTCCTGGGTATTTAGGTAAACAGACAAAGTCATCTCATACATCGCTAAAGAGGATTTGTTTATGAGAAAGGGAACCACTGAAATTCTGGACAAGGATGGCAAAACCTACGTTAAGAATCACCCATCTTGACTGTGTGAAACTGAACACATTGTGAATCAGGCATGTAAACACATTGCCAATAAGGCATATGTTTACATGCCTGATTCATGACTAAACATGTTGCCAATCAGGCATGTAAATATAAGTTGGAATGGTATTAAAGAATTCCCTTGTGTTTTGCTGTAGCTCTGTATCATGGCCAAAATGTGAAAATATAGGAGAAACTATATTGTCGTTGACCACGGATGAGACTGAATCAGCAAGTTTGTGAAAAAGCATTGAGAAAGTGCCATCGACGCAAATCCCAGGACCTTCCTGGAGCTTCTGCTATTCTGATGAGAAGGGGACAAACTACTTTCACTTAAATAAAACTCACCCTGGATGAGGGGCAGGGGATGTTCCATTCCATCTATGGAGAAACAATGAGAGAATGACAGATCTTCTTGGTGCCTACTTGATTCTCACCTTACCCCAGTCTTCCTCATTTTTCACTCAAAAAGGATTACACAGGCAATCTACCATAGTGTGAAGTAACCTGTAAGTACTGTACATCGCTGTATGTATGCTGACATCATTGTCAGATGAGCTTCAGAAGTTATCTCATACAGTACAGCACCCAATTATTCAATGACCAAATGTTTTTTGGTGTTTTTTCTATCAAATGTACCGTATATACTCGCGTATAAGTCGACCCCCCCACTTTCAGAGGAAAAAATCGTAAGAAATCGGAAACTGGCGTATAAGTCGATCCCGGAATGAGAAAAAAAAAATTTCAATGAATTTATTCAAAAACATTTGAAAACAAAAAAAATTATATATATAATACTAAATTTAATTTGCATACCCAAAAACTTCATCGGAACCCTTCAAAATCCGATTCCGAGTCAGACTTGCCAAACAGTTCAAAAAGTCTTTCTCCGTCATCGGCGCGTCATCATAAACATCAGTATTCCCATCTATGCCTCTGTCATCAGAATCACTGTCATCATCACTCATAAAAATCTCATCATCTTCTGTGCCATCAAGTTTGTTACTATGCAACATTTCTTGAATGATTTCACGACCATTTCCACAGGTATCGCATCCCTAGCATCCTTGACCCATCGCGCAATCAAAACGATATCCGGCTTCTTTAGATTTCCGCCCTTGGTTTCAGTTGGCAAATCGGAACTTATCCAATCTGCCCAATACCTCCGCACATTGTCCTTGAAGGGCTTATTAAGGCAGATATCTAGTGGTTGAAGAACAGATGTCAACCCACCTGGGATGACAGCAAGAGTTGTTTTTGAATTTCCTGCAGTTTTTTCACTTCTGCACAACGGTGTGCAACAAACATATCCCACGCCAAAAGAGAAGGTTTCCTCAAAAGTGCACCTGGCCTTTTGTTCCACACATTCTTTAACCAGTCAATTGTTCCGGATTCGTTCATCCATCTTTTTTCATGGGCACGAACGAGCACACCAGATGGAAAGACAACGCTTTTTGGCAGAGTTTTGCATTTGAAAATAATTACCGGAGGTAGCTTACTGCCGTCGGCCAAACAGGAAAGAACAACTGTGAAACTGGATTTTTCGTGGCCAGTCGTTTTGATCAAGATATTTTTTTTGCCCTTTTGGTTCACCGTCTTATTTCCAGGAAGGTCGAAATCATGGCGGTTTCATCCATGTTCCCTATTTGGGAAAGTTCAAAAGCAGTCTCTTTTCTCTTTTGAATTACATACTTTTGAAATTCCATTATCTTTGCTTCGAGGTCACGAGGTAACTTTTGTGCAATTTTGGTGCACTAGCGCAGACACAACCCATAGCGGTTCATGAACCTTGTGTACCAACCTGGCGAGGCACGAAAAGTGTTATTTGCGCCTGCAAACTTTTCATCTTTTGCGAGCTTCATTGCTCGCAAACGTATACCAGTTCATGTTACAATGTAACCATTTTGTCTGCAGCCCACAATCCAATAATTCAAGACACTTTCCAGCTCTGGGAAAGATGTCGTTTCACGGCACAGCGCCTTTTGTGATTTTGGGATTTTCACCAAGTCCGTTTTTTTTTACGCCAATCTCGAATCAGTTTTTCGTTAATGCCAAGTTGATGTGAAGCAGCACAGTTGTTAGTATTTTCTGCAAAAGAAACCACTTTCAACTTGAATCCTGCGTTATAGGACATCCGTTTCTTTACACAATCTGTGTCACCCATAATAGGAGAAGCGAGACACGTACGATTAAGAACAAGCAACACCTAACACTGGCTGTCGCATGGCTACATTACGCCGAAGGTCAGCGCAATCAACTGGTAGTCAGAAAGGCAGACTTTTCAAAGCGTGGTAGTCAGAAGGGCAGACTTTTCAAAGCGTGGTAGTCAGAAGGGCAGACTTTTCAAAGCGTGGTAGTCAGAAGGGCAGACTTTTCAAAGCGTGGTAGTCAGAAGGGCAGACTTTTCAAAGCGTGGTAGTCAGAAGGGCAGACTTTTCAAAGCGTGGAGAAATTCGAGGGTCGCGATTTCGTAATTCTACCACATCAGTGTTTTTTCTTTCTTTTGGAGGGTTGCGATTTCGTAATTAATACCGCATCGGCATTTTTATTTCTTTTGGGATGGATTGCCTTTTGCCTCACGGAAAGAACTTTTGGACTTACGATTTTTTAGACCCCGTGTATAAGTCGACCCCATTACTTTGAAGCTCTCATTTTGTCCCAAATTTCTCGACTTATACGCGAGTATATACGGTAGGTTCTATGCGTAACATCACAGCCTCTCCTTGACAAATGTCAACCCCGCCTTCTCGTGGTGCATCCTGTTCCTACTAAAGGGGCTCTGACGACCGCCAATAGCGGTATAACTATACCATCGGGATTAGAGGAAATTCTATCCCACACTCACCAACCCGCTTGGCCAGCGTGGTGAGTTATGGCCAAACCCCTCCAAAATGACTCCACAACTTAAATCTTGGCCCTCAGTCTCCGGCAGCTGGAATGTACCTGGCCAAGGCAGCGGCCAGTGCGACATGAAGGCAGAGGGTGCTAAGAATCCCCGGAGGACCGGACTAGGCTGCCATCTGATGCTGACCTTGGCAACGTACAATGGACGCTCCCTATCTTCTGATTCAAGGCTTCTTGAATTGGAAGAGGAACTACAAAGGATCAAGTGGGACATCGTGGGGCTAAGTGAGGTAAGGAGAAAAGGAGAAGATCTCATCGAACTGAAAAGTGGACATCTCTTCTACTATCGTGGGACAGATACTGGCAGAACTAGAGGTGTTGGATTTATAATAAACAAGAAACTGAAGGATAAAGTTGTAGAAGTTGAAAGTTCCTCTGACAGAGCTGCACGACTTGTTATCCAACTCTCGAAAAGATACCAGGCTCAGATTATTCAAACTTATACACCCACCACAAGTCATCCTGAAGAAGAAATTGAAGAATTTTATGAGGAAATTTGTCATCTAAATAATAAAGGTAAGCAGCACTTAAAGATAATTATGGGGGATTTCAATGCAAAAATAGGGCAACGGCAACAGAATGAAACTTCAGTAGGTAAATTCGGTCACGGCAACAGAAACCAGCGTGGAAATACTCTCGTTGAGTTTGCAGAGGCAGAAGGGTTTTTCATCTTGAACTCCTTCTTCAAGAAAAAGCCACACAGGAAATGGACATGGAGACATCCAAATGGGACGACAAGTGAAATTGATTTTATTATGTGTAACAAAAAATTCGTCATAGAAGACTGCAGGGTGCTAAACAAGTTCAACACAGGTAGTGACCATAGATTGGTGAGATGTAAGATGCACCTCAACACTAAACTTGAACGTGGCAAGCTCATAAGACAAACAAAATCTATTGACATAACCAACCTTAAAAAACACCATAATACCTTCAAGTTGGAACTGAAGAACAGGTTCTCTGCTTTAGAAGGCCTAACATCGGAAGAAGTGGACATCTCTGAAGTTAACAGAAAAGTAACCAAAGCTCTTATGGAAACAGCAACAAAATTAGCTGGGTCTAAGAACAAGTTGCATGTAAATAAATTATCCGGAAAAACGAAAATATTGATGCAAAAAGAAGAGAGATGAGGACAACTAAAGAAGATGTGACTTCCAAAGTGGAATATATAGAGCTATGCAAGACAGTACGAAAAAGTATCACTGAAGACGTAAGAAAATTCAACTGTGAACTAGTGAGGAAAGCAATTGAAAACAACCAAAGCCTAAAGATAGCAAAGGGACATCTCAGTAAGGGAAGAAAACAGATTATGGCACTGAGAAAAGAAGATGGTTCTGTAACAAGAAATAGAGGCGAAATTTTGACAAGAGTGAAAGATTTCTACTCCAAATTATATGAAAGGGATGATACATGCACTCCAGACATCATGAAAGATACCAGTACCAGAGTTCCTCCAGTCCTTCCAGCAGAAGTTGCACATGCAATCAAGAACACGAAGCGGGGAAAAGCTCCAGGAGAAAATGGAATTACTGTAGACATCATACAAGAAGCAAGTGGAGAAATCGAAACAGTACTCGCCCAAATTTTCACTCGATGCCTTAATGAAGGAAAGATTCCTGAGGATTGGAACACTGCTACAATGATCCTGCTACATAAGAAAGGTGACATTGAGTATCTCGGAAACTACAGACCTATCAGCCTCCTATCAGTAGTTTATAAAATCTTCACTAAAGTTCTTTCACACCGCTTGAAGGTAACACTGGACATGGCTCAACCGAGAGAACAAGCTGGATTCAGGAGTGGCTACAGCACAATAGATCATATCAATGTGCTGAGAGAACTAATTGAAAGAGCGAGGGAATATGAACTTCCATTGTGCATGGCTTTTATCGATTATGAAAAAGCCTTTGATTCGGTGAAACCATCAGCAGTTACAATGGCTCTGAAAACCTGCGGTATTGAAGATGCATACATTAATATTATTAATAACATCTATGAAAATGCAAGTGCAAAGATTAGGCTGTTTGAAAATACAATACACATAAAAATTGGAAAGGGAGTGAGACAAGGTGACACCATATCTCCGAAGCTCTTTAATGCCACATTGGAGGGTGTCTTTCAGTCACTGAGCTGGGAAAACAAGGGGATAAAGATCAATGGAGATTATCTAACCCACCTTCGTTTTACTGATGACGTAGTCTCTCCTGGTTACACCAAGTATGCACCTACTGATGATTCAACTAGCCCATCAGAGCTGCAGATCATACTCTGCAGCTCTGATGGGCTAGTTGAATTTTGCAACTAGCCCATCAGAGCTGCAGAGTATGATCCAGGAACTTGCTGACAAGAGTAAAGAAGTGGGATTAAAAATGAACTTTCAGAAGACAAATGTGATGTTCAATGCTTTTACAAGAAATGAAGATTTATCGATTGATGGAGAAAAGCTGGAGATAACAGACACGTACGTTTATCTTGGACAGCAGATATCAAGTGAGGGTCACATTGATGAAGAAATTAATCTGCGTACAAAACTTGCCTGGAGAGCTTTTGGAAGAAACAGCATAATTTTCAAGAGCAATATGCCATTATGTCTTAAAAGAAAAGTGTTTGATCAATGCATCCTTCCAGTGCTTACGTATGGTGCAGAGATGTGGACCTTAACTAAAAGAGACATACAAAGGCTGCAGACAACTCAAACAGCATGGAGAGGTGCATACTTGGTGTAACCAGGAGAGATAAGAAGAGGAACTCGTGGATCCGAAAAATGACAAGAGTGGAAGACATCATGATCAGAGTTAAACCCCTGAAATGGCAATGGGCTGGACATACTGCCAGAAGGACAGATCATCGATGGACAGCCGAAATTTTAGATTGGATTCCAAGGGACAGGAAAAGACCCAGAAGAAGACCACATGGGAGATGGGTGGATGAAATTCGAAAGTATGCAGGGGTGACATGGAGGAGACTGGCACAAGACAGACCATTGTGGAGGAAACTTGGGGAGACCTTCGTCCAGCAGTGGATTGATAATGGTTGACAATGATGATGATGATGATATACGGTAGGTACTGACTAATAGAATATGTAGTATAGCAAACAAGTATATCTAGTATAGTATGGGAATAAAAAAAATGTGCCTTGTAAATAATCTGTTCAACTGTGCATGCTTTTGCTTGCAGTCATCATTATTTTGAATTCTCACTCAGATCAGTATGTCCACTGTATCACGTTTTGATGTCAGTAGCAACAATAAATATGACTTTGGCAAAACCATAAAACACTACTGTGTATGAAAATTGCAACACGTAAATATGATTTCGGAAAAACTATATACACTACTGGGTATGAAAATTGCAACACTGTGAAGTACTACTGGTATTATCTTGAAACTTACAGTATATGTACAACAGGTTGAGACATGCAAATGATTAAAATGTCAATGAAAATGCAAATGTGGTTTCAGAGTGGCGACCTCTGAAATGTCAGTTTTGGGTATAAAGAGCTGGCTCAAATGAGATGCTGCAAACAGTGGAGAGCTGATATTGAGTTGAAAGGGTGTTTCTTGTGTCTCACTATGCCCTGTCGGCAAAGCAGATTGCCTTATGAACACTTGACAAACTTTAAGCAAGGCAGGAGGATTGTTGGGATGAGAGTAGCTGAATTTTCCTACTGCAAAATTGCCACTCATATGTGACAAAACACTAGCAGAATTATGTGAGCATGGCATCAGGACAGATGAGACTTGGATGAACAGAAATCAAGGAAATGGACAGCAAAATCACACAACTGCACAGAATGACAGACACCTCTACCACATGGCAGTGACTGATCACACAGTGACATCCATGGTGTTAGCACAGTGGTGTCACAGGGGCTTTGTTCTCCAGCACAGTTCAACATCATCTTCTTAACAGAGGACTGGTCACTAGCATCCCATTACTGCACATTCCTTTGACCCTTAACCACCGATGCCCCATGCTGTGATGGGGCCTCACACACAGACATTGGCACACCGATTGACAACAGGTCATGCTTTCTGACAAGTCATTACTTGATGTCCCATGATGGTTGCATGCATGTCTGAAGACATCATGGTGAATGGGCCCTTGCAGCATGCATTCTGCAGTGTCATACCAGCTCAACACCAAGCATCATGGTTTGAGTCGCCATTTGGTTCAATTCACGATCTTGTCTGATGCAAATTGAGGGAACCCTCAACATCCGATAATGCATCAAAGATGTTTTAGAGGCAGAGATGATGGCCTTCCTACAGAGTAATCCTGGTGCTATATTCCAGCAGGACAATGCTCAGCCACCTGTGGGCTGGAATGTCTTAAGACCTCTTCCATGCATGACATATACTGCTTCTTTCCTGGCCTGCACATTCACCAGATATGTCCCCAATCGAATATTTCTGGGACATGGTAGGCAAACGCCTCCTCTAGTCAGCAGAAATGAACTCTGATCTTGCATAGAAGCAGCCTGTAAGGCTACTTCTAGCCTGCCTGTTATTGTTGCTTGAGGTGGCTTCACGCGATACCGAGTTTTGAAGTGAAAAAACATTGTACAGCTCTACAAATGTAATCAGTTATCTCCTGTAACATAAGGAATCTGTGATACAAATTTCGCTTGAATAGTGTGATTCTTTCTTGGTGTTGCAATTTTCACACAGTAGTCTATACACACTTCCGTCCAAAACTTTTGGATGAACATGAAATCTGATGATTACAGAGGGTCATGGGGATAAAAGAGCTTGAGCATAATCACATTAGTGCAATGTGATGTATGAAGACATTCCATGTTGTGCAGCTTGTCTGGATATCTACTATTAGTTGGTGATAGCTGCTGAGGGTGTATATAGGCTGAAGGCTGAGTCATGGGTCATATAAGTTTATTCCATTTTTCAGGTGTTTCAGTGATGGAATAGAGACTGTGTGACTCAGGTAACAAAAGGATGTTTCACAGATATAATTTGGTTGATTTTACCTGAAGCTGAATTATCGGAATGCTTGAAGAAAGTCCAACTGTGACCAATGTCACCAGACAGTTAAGTGTGGCACACAGCACAGCATCATGAGCTTTAGTTAGAGTTCAGAAGACAAAAAAAAGTGGCAGGTGTTTTGCTGAAAGTCATTACCAGGTGTTTTACTGAAAGTATAGCCAGTGCAATAACCCTTAGCTGGTCATAACAGCAAAACAGAGTCCAAAAAATACTGTGGGCTAGCTGCTAATCATCTTCAAGCATGGACATGTGTGCAAATTTTGCACCAAACCATGTCAAGATATCTAACTGTTGCAGGACTATATGCCTGGAAACCTGAAAGCTTGTACCATTATCAACAGTTGTAGTGTATGTCTATTCCTAAATGTTTCTAACTAGCTAAACACTACATGTGCTAACTGTCAAGTTCACTAATAATGAAATAGGCATTCACTTGAAATAATGTCAAGGGTTGGTACTTACTAGTCTTTTATTTCCATCCAACTTCAAGAAAGCATGTTATATTTCAACGTCATTAATTCAACACTATCAATCAATCAATAGTATATCACGCACCTTTACAACACAAATAACAATATAAATCCTCAAACATGATACTCTCATCAAAGATTCAACATCTCCACACCAAACAACTACGTCACAAAATATATAGATCCTTTCTGGTTCTCATCACATGCATATGTCACTTAGGTACTGACCTCAGGAGTGTTGCCAAACCTCATTCATGTGAGAGAGAAGATATCACGTTAAGTTTGGAAAGTGCAAAAGAGAACAAACTCAAATTTACATAGTAAAGGGAACTAAAAATGAAAGTTAAATTAGAATATATGTCACACAGTGCATCACACAGTCTGCCATCAGGGGTCAATTTCTTACATTGATTTGTCAGATTAATGGGGCCAAGGTAATCTTTGCAGATGAAAGCAACTTTAGTCTTTCATTGGATTCTAAGTGCCAATTGATCTGGAGGGAATGTGGATTTGCATATGATGCTGGAAACATAGCTGAACGGGACAGGTATGGCAGTCACTGGGTCATGGTGGGGTTTGGGGGGGGGAGGGTTACCAACCACTGTGAGCAACTTGATAGGTTATAAGCAGTCACCTGCCCCCAATTTAGGGCCACTGGTTCCAAGTAAAGGTGAGAGCCAGAGCTGTATGACAAACACAATATCCATACCTCACTGGGATTCGAATCCAGACCCATCATGGACGAATGGTCAGAAGCCATCACTTACATCACTATGCCACTGGGTTGGCATGTCATGGTGTGGGCCAATGCCATGGTCAATAGATGTACCAAACTGCAGGTGATGGAGCAATGGATAATTACCAGACAGCACTATACTGCTATCATGATTGCATTATAATGGAATCATGTGATTCTTTACCACATTTGTCTTTTCCTCAATGTTGTGAGCACAGATTTCATTTTTATGGAAAATAACACCCAGTTTTTGCTACACAGGAGTTGTTGATGAAGTATTGGCTATGAAGGGCGTCTGTTAAATGAAGTGGTCAGCACACACCCGTGTCCTCAGTGAAATCGAATATGTATGGGACTCTCCACAAAGGAATCCCCTACCAGAAACCATCCCAGCGCTTATCAGAGCTCTCCAGCAGGAGTGGGGAAAATTGTCCTCAAGAGCACCTAAACAATTTCATGCTAAGTATGGTGCACCTGTACAAAATTTTGAGGGGGGGCATACTGACAACCATGATTTACTCAATAGGTAGTTCCTCATTTAAGGCCATTCATTCCTGAAAGTGGGGAGAATCAGAGCAGTAAGACAAGCATACCTCTGTGAGAAATACAATTCAGTCCCACACGGGATGAATGGTCATAAGACAGCATCTCGGACCACTCATTACCGGTGAAGCGCAGAAAACACATAACAGCAATTATTGGAATTCACATATATATATATATCTTTCAAACTCTCCTTTAATTGATGAAGTTTTATGTAATCCTGGCTGTTTCCTTTTGAACAGTTACAGTATGGCACCAACTCTACCATCGAGAAAACATTTATTCTTCTTGAAACAATGGCAATAGTATAAAGAATGACAAATGGATACTTTTCAAGGGTATCTCCAAGATGCAAAAAGAGGGAGGGAGAGTTATTAACTCTGAAAGAAAAAGTAATGCAGTTTAAAATAACATACCTTTACTTTGAAAGACGGCATTTCGTGCATCTTTATCTGTAAAATCTTGTGATTCTTGCATGATATTTTTGGAATCTGAAAATTAAAAAGAAACAAAATTTATAAGTGTGAAACATTCATGGAAATAATTTATTACATAATCTGATTATAAAAATTTCTCACATAACCCAAGCAATTCAGTATGGGCAACAAATAATTTCAAGTATTCATACACTGTAACTAGTACAGCATTCTTAAATTTGCTTCTCTATTTTAAACAATAGTTATGACATCAGATCACAAGCACAGCACGTGTTCTTGGTTTACCATGATTTCATTTCCAGTTTCATGTCATGTGTCTTCTGCTTCTGAGAAAACATAATGGTTTCATGAAGCCATACATGAATTTTGATTGAAATCATGATGTGTTTTTCATTAACAGAATATTCCAGTCAGGTACTCTTTTACTACAGTATATATATATTTATATAAACATTGTCAACAATATACACATATATACCCTAATGTCTTTCCAGATCCTATATGAGACAGTTCAGCATAAATAATTAATATGATATGTTTCCTCATAACAACAAACTTGTGATAAATTTATGTAATTAATTCTTCATTATATACGTTTTCTTGCACCATTTTCTCCTGTTTTGAAGTCATTCGGGCAAATTAAGTTCAGATGGGGACTATACATACTCATAAAAAGATCTGTACCACTACAAGTTGTAAGAAGTTCATATCTGCTGCACAATTCGAGGTTATGTGTATAGGGCACATTAAAATCCTTCCAAGCACCATTCAGGTACAATGTGTTTTAACCCCTTTACGAAATTCAATTCTTTAGGGCCTTTTGGTGCTAAAATTTCTTTACAAGAAAGTGTTATTTACATATATAAGATTGATATTAATAAACTCCTTGGGACTAAATCTGCACCCCCAACCCCAAAAAAATCAAAAACAATGAATAACCAAGCATGCAAAAGCTGCAAAGAATTTTCAAGAAAAATAGCATGAAATTGATGACCTTAAAATTATCACAATAATAGCACAAACAAGCTGAAATACAATAAATACATCAAACTACAAAAAAAATATCCTTGCTTGATTCAAAAAGAAGAAGACTTATTAAAAATGCAAGGAGTAATTTATAAAGTAACTTGCAGCTGTGGAAAATACTACATAGGTGAAACAGGCCGTAGGCTGTAAACTCACATGGTGGAGCACAAAGCTGCAATAAAAAAATTTTCAAACAAGACATGATTAGACAGGCACATTAGAGAAACAGGACACCACATGGACTGGGACTCTTTAACTGTCATTGGACATCAATCCAACTTCCTGAAGCGTAAATTGAAAGAGGCACTTGAAATTGGAAAATACTTAAACTTCATCATTAATTACTGTAGGGGATTATCGATGCCTAACATCAGGCAAGATATGCTGCAGAATCACCGTAACCATAACCAAAGACAGTGACAGAGATTGAACAAATAATGACTGCCTGATGAAGGAGGAGTTCTCTCTGAAAATTTGCAGAAATTTCAAATTTTACCTATATAAATCCTATATTTTGTTAACTAGTTTGAATGTTATAATTTAGGAAGCCACAAAACAAAGATGAGTTTAATTTACAGATAAAAAAGAAGCTAAGCATAAAAATGTATACCAAAGAATATGCTAAAACAAAATGGGATCAAATTAGAAGGATTGCAGAAAACATAGTAAGCAGTAATTTATGTCTTTTTTTGAGCCCCAGTACAAACCATCCTTCACACATTTCCACGGAGACCAAGTTGAACACGAGTTTCTGTAATATCATGGATGTATATATTAAAAAAAAGACTAATACACCCTCAAAGCCCATAATTTGGTCTACCAGTATCTAGATGTCCAAGAATAGATTTCAACCAAAAAATATTAATTAGAAAAGATTGTGTTTGTTATCCAATAATTCTTATTTTACAAACTAACCAATTTTCTTTAAATTTTTTATACACATGTGATATATAGGTCCAATCTAACGTGAGGGACAACAGACGTTCAAACATTTCAAATAAAAACTTAGACAAAGATAGAAGTTGCAGTATAAACAAAATTATTTTAGTATGATATTACATGAATTAGTCAACTGCCCAATGCAGTGAGTATTTAAAATCCTAAAAAAGCAGTTTAGGAACTAGTCCACACTGAGGCAAAAGTGAGCCTAAACAAAGGAAAAATTTCTAAGATAATTTTGTTGAAATAACAAGCAAAAACGTAACAAGTAAATTAAGGGCAAATGTCTGCCCCAGTAAAGGTAGCGCAAAAAGATAATTAAGAAAATAAGATAAGAACTTAAATAAGAAAGAAACTTTGAACTTACCCACCAAAAAATTTAAGTATGTGCCCTCCTCTTCCCCACACTCATGGCCATTGCTCACCACAAAATGGCAGTTCAAACATCCCTCTTACTAAAGAAGTGCTCCCTGGTATCAAGTCTTAGTAGGAAAAGTCGGGAGCAACAAGCGAAGGAGTCTATATTTGGCATTGCATGGCACAAACTAACAAACACACCTCGTAAAGGCTGCAATAATTTTTTTAGTAGCACCCTGTTTTTCAGGACTGAGTCAACACTCAATAGAAAACAAGAAGGGGCTCCTATAGACATACCTATATTTGACAGATCCCACCTGTACTTATTAACCTTAAGTAAAACTGCAGCAATTCACTATCCATGAGTCCTGGAGCAAAAATGATAAAAAAATATTGAAAATTTATTCAAGGTTGATACCCTATTTTCTGAAAATTCCTTAGCAATGACATGTGTCAAAAAATATGTAAGAGTTCTTGCCAAAATTCCAAACAAAACTCTGTGAAAATCTCTCCTCACCTTCATAAGTTACCGAGCATTTTTGTACAAATTAGGAATATCATACTTCCTCTCCCATATCAAATCTGGTACCTCATTCCAGCCATGAGAGAAAATGTAATTTAACAAGATGCCATAAGAAGTTTAAACAAAATGATTTTGATGAACCTTATTGCATTTGTTTGTAATATGGTTCCACAGATTATCTGGTGGCAACTATAATTAGGAACAAAAACAAATCTAAGTAAAAATGTGTGAAAAGAGATTATTCACAACAAACATCTAAAATTATAGTCAAATCTGAGTCAGAGTACTTTTGGTTCCAATTCTTGTACAGTATATTTTTTCGTATTGGTCATTCTTATAACTGCATGTCTGGGAATGGTAGAAAATTTGTACAGCTACAAAAGATGTGACATGTAAATTCAAATGAAATAGGTTTATAAGTTTTCCAAGTACAAAATAATTTTACTCAAAATATGGTACTATAATATCTAGGTGTCAGACACCTATAATATTTAAACATAGTGGCAAAACGTAAGTGGCACAGCCAACTTACGAACAAATATTTATCAGGTTCAACAATAAACATTCTCAAATCAGAGCAATGAAATCTTTTCAGTTGAGATCGATTTCCTACCAAACTTCATGATGGTTGTAATCAAATTGACTATCAAATGCCATGCCAGTTGAGATTGCTCCCCCTGTTGGACTTCATCATGGCTAAAATCAAACTAACTGTCTGATTTCATGTCAGTTGAGATGAAACCCACTATCAGACTTCATGTTGGCTGAAATCAGTCCCACTGTCAGATTACATGTCAGCTGAGATTGAACTCACTGTCAGATTTCTTAATGTTTGAAATCAAATCACACTGTCAGATTGGTGGACAGAAGCTCATGGCAAGTGTTTTGTCCATTTGTCAGGAAAGTACATATAATTTACATGTACAGAGTGATCATAACTAAAGTACAGTAGATTCTGGTTAATTAAGCCATCGGTTAATTAGGACAACAATTTATATAAGAGAGTTTTTGAAGAGCATCCCAAATTGACTCTTTGGAATAAGGCTTCGCATCATTGGGGGGACAGCTGTTTAATTGGAACAAAGTTTTATAGCTCTGATGTGTCCCAATTAACTGTAATCTACTGTATCACTATTCCAAGGTACTTGAAGAGACATTCAGCTGCTGAAATTCAACCAAACTTAGCAGGAATACTACCTGGAGCACACAAAAGCAATTTCTGAGGAAAGAAAATTAATCAAAACCACCACTAAAAAAGAATGGCAGTACAAGCATTGAAAAAGAAAAGCATTGATTGGGTGATCTATAAGAGTGAAATTGTAAAACTAATGAATCGGATGAAAGCATGATCAATAATTTTAATTGTGCTACTGATTTATACCTACCATGTTACCAAAATTAATGGAGCCAACAATGGGGTAGTACTCAGTGTGTCCCCCATTCTGATGCATCAAAAACTCTCCCTGAGCAGTTTGTTCAATAGTAGAATGCAACAGGTCCACAATGATGTGCTCTCTCTGCTCTCTTTCAAGGTCGCCAAGTTAGACATGTTGTCCTGATAAATCATGCTTTTGAGTAGTATCTACAATTTAAAAAAATCGCAGAGTTCTGGTGAATTGGCCATGCTATTTGAAAAGTAATCAGAATTCTGTCACTACTGCTGTTGTAGGACAACATAACCGTGCAGCATTATTATATTAACATCACGTTGTACATGAACAACGTGGTGAACAGTAAATGTTTAATGTTTATACGTTAATAATACTTTGAGCCACGTAAAGAATCTACTCAATTCAGCATATGTCTTTGTGCTGGTTTGAGTAGATAATGTAATAACTGTGCAGAATCTCTCGATATCTGTGGGCAATAACACGTATGGTAATAGGTCCAGCTCGACAATGTTCTTCAAAAAAGAATGAACCGATGACAAAACCTGCTGTGAACCTACACCAAATGTGGCTTTCAGTGAGTGCAAAGAAATTTGTTGGATCACATGGGGATTTCCACAGCCCAAATGAGGCAGCTGTGGGTGTTCACATTTCTATTCAGGTGAAAATAAGGCTCATCTCCTCACAAGATTTTCCATGGCCATGCATCGTCGATCTCTATTCAAACAAGGAATGTCAGAGGAAATGTTTGTCGAGTTCGCACTTCACCTGACAATAACTGCTGGGTGTGGCATATATTACAAGGATAAAAATGCAACAATTTGCACAAAATTTTCTCCACAAGGTTATGTAGGGTATTTCCTACTACTTGGATAATCCACGCGCACTGCTGAAACCAGCTGCAGTATCCAGTGATCATTCAATGATGGCAGTGGCAACGTCTTCTGCCTGTTTTGCACAAATCAGTTTGTGCCTTCATTTCGGTCTTATTCCTTGATAGTTACCTCACAACGAGCAGCCACATCTCCTGAGAGTACATGGTGCCATTAGACATCTTTGCAAGAGTTTACATTGTCAACATTCCGTTCCGGCAAGGTGAGAGTCATCACGCTTCACTCACTGCAGAAATGGTGTGAAAACATGATATGTCTTTATAACCATCAAATGCCTGCAATGAGTGTGAATGTTACAATTTTAAATGTGCAAAATTGTGGCATATGCAAATGTCATACTTTTTTGCAACTAACAGAGCCATTGTTCTCTAGATGTGATTTTTTGAACTATTTTTTCTCCATTGAAATCGCTTTCACATGTTGCGAATAAGTTTGGTTGAGTTCCCTCCACCAGTTACCTCTGTTAGATGTCTCTGAAGATGCCTTGGAATAGGGATACATTAATTATGATTACCCTGTATATATAAATACAAGTATACATATAGGCATGAACACAGAGGTACTTAAAATCACATAGAGACTGCACACACATATAAAGGTATTTAAAGTATCAACAGAGGCAACTCAAAATTGCTTGAGATTCATCCAAAAGCTTGCTCATTATTCCATTTAAAACATTCATAAGAAATAAAGAACAAATTATTACTGTTCTGCTCGAAGTACAGGAGTGGTTACTTTTACAAAATGGAAAAGCAAATATCAGAGAAAAGATTTTTTTTTTTTTTTTTTTTTTTTTTTAATTTAGAAATGTTGTTTTCTAAAGAACGTCCTAAATGTAAAAGACAAACATCTATAAAAGCAGAACTTATTCTCATATGAAATCAATTCATTCAACTTCACAGAAAAAATTGCTGCTTTTGAACAAAAACCTGTGATCCCAAAAATATCAGACCCTTCAAAATCGTTAATGGTTTCTGCAATCCAGTTGTTCCTTTCACACAAATTCATAATAGGATTTTAAAAATCCTAAAAATAGTATCTATGCCAATTGTTCATTTCATGCAAAAATTCACAGCACCACACTCCTGAGTGTTTTCGGATAAATGTTTCTTTGGTATGATTTCAGAATAATTGACAAACCATCTGATACTTATTCATATGACCTTCCATTAAAGGAACATGTACTTACCCAAAAGATGGTCCACATTAATACCTATAGTGAAAATGATCAGAAAATTCCAAATTCCATAAAAATCATATAGCAACTGATGTGTGTGTGTGTGTGCGCGCGCACGTGTGTGTGCGTTTGTGTGTGCATGCATGCATGCATGTTTTCTATTTTTCTGAGCAAAAATTCACTGAACAAAGTTTTTACCTTAATTCATAGACCTTTCTCCTTAGTGATGAAATAATGTAATTCAGTAATACTTTTAATAAAGCTACCAGAAACAGTCAGTTGTACAGGAACTGAAAAACAGAATTAAAATTGTGGAATAACTTTTTTACGGGTCTTATAGTCCAGTGACGTAGTCCTGATGACAAACTAGGCTTTAGTTCAAAAATTTGACAACCAACTTTCATGAAAAATAACCTCTATAAGACCCGTAAAAAAGTTATTCCACAATCACTATGAATAGAGGTGCCATAAATTCATTTACAACTAGAAATTAAAAGGTATGAGGGTTAAATGCATACCCAATTCCGGCAACAGCAATTTACAAGGCAAGGCCAGTGGTGTAATGGAATGCTGATATACTAAAGCTGCAAGACTACCTGTAAATAAAAGAAACTCCATAAAATAAGATATAATAAAAATAGTTGGAAAAATCAGGATAAAGACTAATGGTATTTTTTGGAATTCAGATTCAGTTGACTTTACAAAAAGTAGAACTAACAATATAACACTATGTATATTTAGTGACTATGTCTGCTTATGCAGCTGAATTCTACTTCATGATAAAATTAACTTTCAAGCACTAAATTTATGACATGCAGATGTTCCTAAACATTGAAGAATAGGATCATGGGAATGATATGGGAGCCCAATGAGTTAAATGAAAGATGGGGTGAATACTTCTGTGAGTTATTAGATCAGGAAAGCAAAGGTGATTTTGAGGCAGAAGCAGATGATGTCATAGTGAAGGATGCAATGATGTATTCAGGCATCTTCTCGGGGGGGGATGCTTAACCCCCGAAAATCCATGAACGCCCCCCTCCTAGGATTTTGAGCCATTTCCTCTTACATTTAGTCTAACTGTTATCGTTTATAGCTGAATATTTGGAGAAATCAATTTAAAAAAACTTAAGAAAATGAGGGAAAATATTATAATAAAAAAACCCCCATCCACATGGACTTCAAAATTTATCATCTTTTAATAAAACATTTAACAGTCCCTGTTGGAGGGGCAATTTTTCATGACAACTCGGACTACTTCCACAATAAAACTTAATTCCACAGAGTAGAGATGATTACACTGCAATACATCATCACATTTTGGAAGCTGGCATTCAGCTTTGCTTCAGTCTTCTGGATGCCGACTTTCCATGTAGAGGGTTAAGCCTCAGTGTAGCCAATGAGATGTTAGAGCTCCCAACACAACAAAATATTTGCTACCTAAGTTTTAACAATAGCAAATTGTTAGAAATTTTTCCCATAAAAAGCTTTTTTCCCCTTGCGGTCGGAGGTTTACACACTGCGGCAAAAAAAAAAAAAAAAAATAATTGAGGCACCTCAAACTGGCATCCAAACAGTCAGAATTTTATTTACCACTATGTGCTAATCTAAATAATCTAAATGGGCTGAAACCAAATGGCAGGGGAATGGTTTGTATCATACGTTTTTAGGTAACACTGTAAAGATTCCCTAATAATCAGAAATATGCTTATACTCTTAACATCATAATCGCCGTTTTACGCACAATAAAACAATGAAGATAAAATAGATGATATATTAAACCTAATAAGCTAAAAGAAACATAAGAACTTTCGGTTCCTCCTGGAACCATCATCAGATGTGATTAAGAAACAGCAAAGTGAGCATATTTATAAGCAGTCTAATGCCTATTGCGCTTGCGTAACAAGAAACTGGGTCTCAATATTTGTTATTGTGTGGGTACGCCTATGTCTGGGTTGGCGATCGGTTAATCGCAACGATCATGTTTCTTTTGATATCACATAAAGCCAAAGTGATGGAACATACGCGAGTGGTGAGTCATTACATTTATCCCCCATGTAATTAATCATAATGCTTTTGGCAAGTAAGAGGGCATATTTATTATTCGGGGTGGTTACAATGCTAACTTCCCACCATGATGGTATGTAACTTCCCTTACTAACAATTTGTGAAAGTGAGGTCTTGTGATTATGCATTCTAATGTCATACATGTGCTCCTTTTGTCTAATTTTGTAACTCCTCCATGTGGATCCCACGTAATTGGTGTTTTGTCCCTCCGTGTCGTTACCAAGCAAAGGTATCACGTATACACCATGTCAGGATTCCACGTTGGCCAGATCACGGTCTTTTCTTACCAGTTGAAAAATGTTAGTAGTTGTCAAGCCAAAATCCAATCTGAAGGGGCTGTAAATCTTTTTCAAGGTATAGGTAATTTGTGGATCATATGTAATGGAACCCACAAATGTCCTATTCTTGGTTTCACGTGCCAAAGTTGACATCATGGTGTTATTAAGTTTTTTGTAAATGGAGTCAATGATCCTGGAACCATATCCATGTATAGTTGCGATATCCTAAATTTTGCTTACTTCCTGTAGTTTTAAGGCACAGTTTGATGAATGTGAAATCGCACGCCGAATCAGTTATCAAAAGGCTGCCAGTTTATGACAAGGTGGGTGGTTTGAAGAGTGTGGAATAATGCTTGGGTTCGACATGGGTTTCTGGTAAACTGATGTTTGAAAGCCATTGTACATAGGATTCTTGGATATACAGATGTCCAAGAAAGGTAAAGAGCCACCGATTTCTACTCCAAGAGTCAGCTTTATGGCCGGGTATAGAAGAGAGATGATTCCTAAATTCCAGAAGGCTTTCGTGCGTGCCATGCCAGAATACCAGAATGTCATCCACATACCTTAAATACAATCCCAGGTTCGCTGGTCTATGTTGGAATGCCAACTCCTCAAAGTACACCATGAAAATTTCCGCCAGAAGTGGGGACAATGGCGATCCCATGGTCACCCCTCCCATCTGTCTATAAATGAGGTTATTGAACTTGAAGCAGTGGCGGCTTTTCAGGTGAAGCAGGTGAAGTGCCTCTTCACCTATTTTACTCAAAATAAAGTTTTATTCAGTATTTTTTTATAATATATTCTTTTTGCCTTTATTCAGTTCCAAAAAAAAAATACTCAAAATTTTGAATAGATATTAATTCACATGTCGTGCTCAATACGGAAAGCAAATCCTTATACGCAAAACAGTGCAAGTGAAGAGCCGAAATGAGAATGCTTAGAAGTCTGCAGTTTTCCGCCAAGTTGCCATGGTAACCGTGACGTCATCCTCCCCAATCTGCTAGCTCAAGTGAAGTGTTTCAGCTTCACGCGCTTTACCTCTGCATCTTTCAGTTTTTGAGCGTAAAGTCGAGAGAGGTCACGGTGGAGTGGGCGAATTATGAGGGTACCATGCAATCTGCTCGGGCTTTTTCCTTGAGGTGCTGTGGGACATTATTTTCCGAAAGGAATTTGTTCTTTCGTACTTTGTGATTATTTGTTGAAAGCTTTAACTGATGTTTTAGGTTTGTGTACAATTTAAGTGATAGTGATAGTTTTTAGTATGCATCCTGTAGACGACATTGTTTGTAATTTATTGCAAACTCCATTTACTCTGCCGAAAGATGAAGATGAAAGAGACATTTTGCTTCAAGGACGACCAACGGATTCACTGACAATTGTTGCCAAGAACGAAGTCAAGAAGAGCGGTAAATCTAACAATATTAATTTTAAAAATTGTTGGTTTACTGAATATAAATGGATTTGCAGCACTTCTGTGTTAATTATTTTTTTTTTTTTGTGGCCCTGCTTACTTTTTAGTAATAAACATTCGGCGTGGAATGAAGACGGATTCTCAGATTGATTAAGCGTAACACGGTCACTTCAAAAACATCGTGATTCTAGCGAACACCTGAAATGCGGATTAATGTTAAGGAATTTCGAAAAAATTCAAAACACCATTGCCGATGCCCAGAGGAAGAATGCTAGGCTTTTGAAAACGCATTTTAACGAAAACGTTCGTTTAAATAGACTTTTCCTGCATACAGTGATTGATGCAGTATTAGTCTGTACTGTATTTGAGCAAACAAGAACTAGCATTCCATGGCCATGACGAAAGCATGGGCTCGATAAATCGTGGAAATTTCATTGAATTACTTTCATTGTTGATATGAAGAAGTTCTTTAGAAATTGAAACTCAATACGAAAGGATAAAAAACTATTCAAAATGAATTAATTGAATGTATTTCTGAATATATAAACGATCACGTCAAAAATTAAATAATTTTTTATTGTTGATTCGGAAGGTGTATTGGTTGAGGGATTTTTGGGTTTCCATGATGTGAATGAAGATAGAACGTCAGGAGCTTTATACAAAATGCTAGACAAAATTTTGGAACAGTCTGATTACCAACACAAATAAATAGGACAATATTACGATGGGGCAAGTATAATGTCTGGACACTTAAATGGGCTACAGAAAAAAATGTCAAGGATGAAGCTTCTCAAGCTGTTTTTGTTCAATGCTTAGTTCATCATTTGAATCTTGCATTACACCAGAGTTTTTCTAAAATTTCTAAGTATCGAATACTTTTTGCAAGCCTCAGTGGAATTGCTTCGTTTGTTCACCATTCTGCGAAGTGGTCTTATACACTTATATCAACAACCGCAAGATGCAGACTAACCATAACAGAAGCTCGATGGTCCTCCACTTCAAAATTAGAAGTGCAGTTGTTGAAGATTGGGATAAATTGAAGGAAGTGTTCGGATTTCTGACGAATAGCGAATAATCAGACAAAAATCAATTCATCTTGTCAAGGGGTTTTTGAATGATATGAACACTTTCGAATTTACATTTTTGGCTCCACCGATCTATTATTCGAACTTTTGAAGAAAAGATAACTAAACATAAACTACTGTGTAACTCAAATTAAAAAAAAAAGCTCGTGAAGTTTTGTGCCATAAAAGGAACGATGAGTTGTTTGAAACACAGTTTGGAAAAGCTAGCAAAATCACAGAAATAAGCACGGGAATATGCTGCTCTTACACAGGAAACAATTTTTCAAAATTATAAACAATTGTATTTTGATTTTTGAAATTTTGGACCACATTCTTATGGAAATGGATATAAGATTTCAAGACTGTAAGATACTTCAATTTGTCTGACTTGCTGACACAACCAAATTCGAATAATTTAATGCATGCTTTCCCACTCGCGCTCTTGAAAATCTACATTTTTACGGAAACATATTTACTAAACACCAGCATCTTAAAAATGAACTGAGTTTTGTATATGCCGATATAAAAATTAAGGAATATATTGACTCAAGAACTCCTTCGAGTGTTTCACGGAGACAAAGACATTTTTACAGAAGATTATAAATTGGTTTTCCTCAGTTTAACAATTAGATCTACAAGTGTGCCAGTGGAAAGAAGTTTTCTTAAAAGAATACAAACTTGCTCAAGAAACACTAGTTCCCAAGATAAACTTGCTTCTCTGGCAAATATTTCTATTCAGGAAGATATTTTATTGATGCTCTAGAAGAAACAACCATCTAACCATCTTATGACGACAAATTTGCAGCTTTAAAAGGAAGAAAAATTGATTTAATATACAAAAAATAAGTAAGTCCTCATTAAGGGATTTTCATTGTAGACAGTATATATCTTTTCATGCTGCTCTTGTACCTCTTCACCTATTTTTCCTACCACGAGCCGCCACTGACTTGAAGTAGGATTGTGCGTGGATTAATTGAAGTGCAGAAACAACAGCTGCAGTTTTTGAAGGTGAGATATTTAAGGTCCAAAGTTTATTTTCAATTATGGTGTGCACGAGGGTCACAGGAACGCTTGGAAATAAGGCCACAATGTCGAGTGAAGCCATAATGACGGGTTGTTTGTTGTTGTACGATAAAATCCTTGGAATTACTTCTTTCGAATTTCCAACAGACTAAGGGTCCTTGAGGATTAGGTTGTTCAAATACCTGGCCAGGCTACTCTCCAGCGGTCTAGTAGGGTTAAATCGTCCTGATACGAGTGGCCTCATAGGTTGTCCTCCCTTTCACGAATTGTTAGTAAAGGAAGTTACATACCATCATGGGGGAAAACTAGCATTGTAACCACCCCAAATAATAAATATGCCCTCTTACTTGCTGAAAGCATTATGATTAATTACATGGGGGATAAATGTTGTAATGACTCACCACCCACGTGTGTTCCATCACTTTTATTGAATGTGTTTTGTTTCTGCGGTGTCTGTTTGTATCTTTGTGTTCTACTGTGATTTGGCATCTGTACATAGTTTGGTTTTTCCCTTAGTGTCGTATGATATGATGTTTTATCGGATTTTTGGAATGTCACACTCGGCGGTTAATTTTCTTTTTTGCGCCTGTCCATGTCAATGCTCTTATAGACTAAGTGTACTATCCTTCCTGGTAGAGGGTGTTTTCTCTTGTACATAACTTTTGGGCTTTAAGTGCAGCTGTTTTTTTTTTTTTTTTTTTTTGTGTGTGTATATCATTGCAGAACACTTTGCTGTATCTCCTTTGCAATTGTTGCCATGAGCTCATTATAGAAATCTTGTTGTAGCTTTTGTTCATTTCTGGACTACATTGAGTTCCGGCATTTATACATACTGCTTGAAATGTTCACACAGTTTCTGGCTCATTCTTCATTAACTCAAAGCACTATAATGTATTTATGACTCATGATTGCTATGAATCCACCCAGAAATGTCAGAATCTTGAATGCTTTTAGAACTATGTTCTGTGTGATTGTTTCTGTCTTATTGTGTGTGTTTTGTACCTATGTGTTTTTTTTTATGTTTGGTTATTTTAACTAACCAAAATCAATTGTTTTTTTCCTACTGGGGTAGGATGTACTCTTTTGTACTGCCGAGCAGTTGTAATGCTGGTTCCTTTCGGTCGGGTGATTTTTACCCTGCTGATGCGTTTGTAGATACCTTTTGTAGTGTTTTAGTAGTACAAATTGCACTGTAATGTTTTGTTTGCGCATGAACAACTCATTCATTTTTTTATTCCTCTGTTTCGTGCTCTTGCAAGTTTATGGCATGTGATATGATAGTGCGGTACCTGTGGGTAACCTGTGTTCACTGTGATATGGTAATTGTACATAGATTGCACTTTTCCTTTTGTGTTGCATGGCCTGTTGATTGTTTTTGCATTCTTAGAATCTATTACCCTGTTTTTCTTTTGCGTATCACAAGTGCTTCTTTGTGCCATTCCATATCTTTTTCTGATGTGCTATACCTCCTGATGGAGGACAATTTTTGCAAATATTTTGGTTTTAAGTGCGTATTGTATGATTATTCTGTAATTATTTTGTTGGTGAACTTGTTGTATCTTCATTGCAACTGTGATTATGTGCATGCCACAGAAATACTGTATTTCAGCATTATATTTACTTCCTGGCCTACATTGAGGTCCGGCATTTGCACATAATGCATGATATGTTACTCTGATTCTTCTCTCATTGTTTTAATAAGTCATTTGACTCTGTAATGCATTTTTGTTAATAAAGGAAGTTTTGAACTCCATCACTTTGGCTTTCTATGATATCAAAATAAACACATGATCGTTGCGACCAACCAATCACTGACACAGACATGGGCATACCCACACAACAACAAATACTGAGACCCAGTTTCTTGTTACACAAGTGCAATAGGCATTAGACTGCTTATAAATATGCTCACTTTCCTGTTTTTTAATCACATCTGATGATGGTTCTAGGAGGAACCGAAAGTGCTCATGTTTCTTTTATCTTATTAGGTTTAATATATCATCTATTTTATCTTCATTGTTTTATCGTCCATAAGACGGCAATTATCATGTTAAGAGTACCCTTCTAGGCGTGAATTTCATTCAATTTATTCAATATGCTTATAGTAAGGTGAGGACATGTTCACCACTCCTAATGTTTTGGGGGATATTTTTTCCAGCACAGCCTTATCTTACTAGCATACTCAATATTTCCCCATAAATCCGTGGTGAATTACTGAATTAAAGCAAAGGTATAACATGTTTACATTTCTAATCACATGTATGTGTGTAGATTTCTTGGAATTTGCATGTGCGATACACAAGCGTCAGAAAATGTTTATACTTTATTTAAAATTATATCATCTCATCATCATCATCATCATTGTCAACCATTATCAATCCACTACTGGACGAAGGTCTCCCCAAATTTCCTCCACAACGGTCTGTCTTGTGCCAGTCTCCTCCATGTCACTCCCACATACTTTCGGATTTCATCCACCCATCGCCCATGTGGTCTTCTTCTGGGTCTTTTCCTGTCCTTTGGAATACAAACTAAAATTTCGGCTGTCCATCGATGGTCTGTCCTTCTGGCAGTATGTCTAGCCCATTGTCATTTCAGGGATTTAACTCTGATCATGATGTCTTCCACTCTTGTCCTTTTTCGGATCCACGAGTTCCTCTTCTTATCTCTCCTGATTACACCAAGCATGCACCTCTGCATGCTTCTTTGAGTTGTCTGCAGCCTTTCTATGTCTCTTTTAGTTAAGGTCCACGTCTCTGCACCATACGTAAGCACTGGAAGGATGCATTGATCAAACACTTTTCTTTTAAGACATAATGGCATATTGCTCTTGAAAATTATGCTGTTTCTTCTAAAAGCTCTCCAGGCAAGTTTTGTACGCCAATCATCAATGTGACCCTCACTTGATATCTGCTGTCCAAGAGAAACGTACGTGTCTGTTATCTCAAGCTTTTCTCCATCAATCGATAAATCTTCATTTCTTGTAAAAGCATTGAACATCACTTTTGTCTTCTGAAAGTTTATTTTTAATCCCACTTCTTTACTCTCGTCAGCAAGTTCGTGGATCATACTCTGCAGCTCTGATGGGGTAGTTGCAAAAATGACTATGTCATCAGCAAAACGAAGGTGGGTTAGATAATCTCCATTAATCTTTATCCCTTTGTTTTCCCAGTTCAGTGATTGAAAGACATTTTCCAATGTGGCATTAAAGAATTTTATGTGTGTTGTATTTACAAACAGCCGAATCTTTGCACTTGCATTTTCATAGATGTTATTAATAATATTAATGTACGCATCTTCAATACCACAGGATTTCAGAGCCATTGTAACTGCTAATGGTTTCACCGAATCAAAGGCTTTTTCATAATCGATAAAAGCCATGCACAATGGAAGTTCATCTTCCCTCGCTCTTTCAATTAGTTCTCTCAGTACATGGATGTGATCTATTGTGCTGTAGCCACTCCTGAATCCAGCTTGTTCTCTCGGTTGAGCCATGTCCAGTGTCACCTTTAAGCGGTGTGAAAGAACTTTGGTGAAGATTTTATAAACCACTGATAGGAGGCTGATAGGTCTGTAGTTCCTGAGATCCTCAACGTCACCTTTTTATGTGGCAAGATTATTGTAGCGTTGTTCCAATCCTCAGGAATCTTCCCTTCATTAAGGCATCGAGTGAAAATTTGGGCGAGTACTGTTTCGATTTCTCCACTTGCTTCTTGTATGATGTCTACAGTAATTCCATCTTCTCCTGGAGCTTTTCCCGGCTTCATGTTCTTGATTGCATGTGCAACTTCTGCTGGGAGGACTGGAAGAACTCTGGTACTGGTACCTTTCATGATGTCTGGAGTACATGTATCATCGCTTTCATATAATTTGGAGTAGAAATCTTTCACTGTTGTATATCATCATCATCATTGTCAACCATTATCAATCCACTGCTGGATGAAGGTCTCCCCAAGTTTCCTCCACAACGGTATGTCTTGTGCCACTCTCCTCCATGTCACTCCTGCATACTTTCGAATTTCATCCACCCATCTTCCACGTGGTCTTCTTCTGGGTCTTTTCCTGTCCCTTGCAATCCAATCTAAAATTTCGGCTGTCCATCGATGGTCTGTCCTTCTGGTAGTATGTCTAGCCCATTGTCATTTCAGGGATTTAACTCTGATCATGATGTCTTCCACTCTTGTCATTTTTCGGATCCACGAGTTCCTCTTCTTATCTCTCCTGGTTACACCAAGAATGCACCTCTGCATGCTTCTTGGAGTTGTCTGCAGCCTTTCTATGTCTCTTTTAGTTAAGGTCCACGTCTCTGCACCATATGTAAGCACGGGAAGGATGCATTGATCAAACACTTTTCTTTTAAGACATAATGGCATATTGCTCTTGAAAATTATGCTGTTTCTTCCAAAAGCTCTCCAGGCAAGTTTTGTACGCCCATTAATTTCTTCATCAATGTGACCCTTACTTGATATCTGCTGTCCAAGATAAACGTACGTGTCTATTATCTCCAGCTTTTCTCCATCAATCAATAAATATTCATATCTTGAAAAAGCATTGAACATCACTTTTGTCTTCTGAAAGTTCATTTTTAATCCCACTTCTTTGCTCTCGTCAGCAAGTTCCTGGATCATACTCTGCAGCTCTGATGGGCTAGTTGCAAAAATGAATATGTCATCAGTAAAACGAAGGTGGGTTAGATAATCTCCATTAATCTTTATCCCTTTCTTTTCCCAGTTCAGTGATTGAAAGACATTTTCCAATGTGGCATTAAAGAGCTTCGGAGATATGGTGTCACCTTGTCTCACTCCCTTTCCAATTTTTATGTGTGTTGTATTGTCAAACAGCCGAATCTTTGCACTTGTATTTTCATAGATGTTATTAATAATATTAATGTACGCATCTTCAATACCACAGGATTTCAGAGCCATTGTAACTGCTAATGGTTTCACCAAATCAAATGCTTTTTCATAATCGATAAAAGCCATGCACAATGGAAGTTCATATTCCCTTGCTCTTTCAATTAGTTCTCTCAGTACGTGGATATGATCTATTGTGCTGCAGCCACTCCTGAATCCAGCTTGTTCTCTCGGTTGAGCCATGTACAGTGTTACCTTCAAACGGTGTGAAAGAACTTTAGTGAAGATTTTATAAACCACTGATTGGTTTCTTTCCAAATGGGAACTGCAGAGGTGTCTTCAAGGGTTAGTGCAGATAAAGCTGCCTTTGAAAGACCATTGGAAACATCTTTTTTGTGTTCACCAAGTCTTGTTTTGATGCTTCGGTATGTGCTTCTAATATACACTGAGAGATTAGATGAAGTTGAAATAGGAATAGCATAAACTCCAGGGGTGTCCAAAGGTGAGACAGGATCCCTGTCTTTAAGCAGGCACATTATTGCAGAAGGGTTTGGTTTCACTGTGAGAGTGTATCCCATAGTTTTGAAAAGTTTACACATCTTATAAGAGAAGGATCCATAGAAAGGGATGAAACCAATGAATGGTGGTTTTTCCATTATTATTGGTGAGAGAGCAGACAGATTTTTCAAGTGGGAATTTTGGAGGAATTTTTGAATTGTAGAAGGTGGGAACTGATGGACTCTGGCAATTTTCTTTATGGTGTCAATTTCTTCATTGAAGGAAGATTCAGTGTTGCAGACAATAAACCATTTAAATAATTTTATCAGGATAGAACAAAATATAGGGTGGATAATGTGAACCTATTTTATGTAGCATATCATTACAACATTTATCGCTCTCCTGCCAACAATGTAACTGCTTTCTCTCGTACTCTTCCGCCCATCATTTCAGTACAGCAACGAACCTTCCTTTTAATGGAGCAAAGCTTCACATCATCGCCAGAGTAATGAGTTAGGCCCAATGCAGCTTCTCTTTACAGCATCGTACTTACAGGTAAATATTACAATAAAAATCTTTAAAATACATTTCAAATATGAAATTCCGGCACCATTTGCCAATAATTTCCATACTCTACAATCTGTAAGTTTCACTTTTTCCAGGTACTAACATTTTTTCAACAAAATAATTTGGGATGCTAACTACACATTTACTGCTTCATCATAGGGTTATGTACAGCTGGTTTGTACCTGAATAACATTGCAGCAGAAGGCATCAAGATGCAACAGCTGTCAGCCAAATCTGGCGACAGTGGTTGGGGAAAGGTAATGTGGATTGCGGTAATGAGACTTGTACATGTAGGTGGATGTCGAAACACTCTTCATTGCGATATTTGACAGAAAGCCATAGCAGCTCCACAATCCACAGCAGATGGCATTCAACAAGGTGTCATGTATCTATGGGCATCCCTGTATCGATAGACTGTAAATTGCAGATTGGCTGAGGCACACCAGCCATTGTGATGACCGTCACTCACCACAGCTCATTGTCACGCAGGGTTGCAATAATGTCATACCAGTCATGCACGGCAGGAGGACTGGAACCATATCTTATTCAGCAATGAGTCTTGTTTCTATCACAGTGCCAACAATTGCTGATTGAGAATCTGGAGATGACATGGTAACCAGGCTGTTGTTGCTGAAATTCATGAATGTCAAGCAGCTCCTTAGCCTGCTGTCATGGTTTGGGGTGCTATCAGTTTCAAGAGCTGTTCAACACTCATAAGCATAGCAGGTGATAGCATGATGATATGTCAATGAGCTGCAGCAGCCTGTTTTTGTTTTTGTATCTCTGTAGTATCACTGATGCCTAGTTTCAACAAGACAACACCTGCCCACATTCTACCAGCATCAGCAAAAAGTGCCCAAAAGATGTGCACGTGCTGACCCACATAGGTGGACTCTCTGACTTCTCCTTAATACATCCTAATAAGAAGCAAATATCTGCTTATAGCCCTACAAGTTGATAATGCTGGTGGCTTAACCCCAAAACAAACAAATAATTAAATAAATAAGGAGAATAAAAGAGCGATAAATTAGGAACTACATGTTTGCCATCCCAATGGCCAAGTAGTATGAGGAGTTGGCTTCTAACCATTCATCCGAGATAGGTCCAGGTTTGACTCCCAGGTGAGACATGGATGGTGTGATTTTCTTATGGCACTGGCTCTCTCCCTTCCCTGGAATCAGTGGCCCAAAATTAGGGATGAACAATCATTTGTAGCCTACAAGTGTTCATAGTAGTCATTAAACCCCAACAAAAAATATGAAAAAGGCAATTTCACATTTTATAAATTTACAATATAACTGATGAAATATATATATATGTAATATGAATTTTTCCTTGTACATTTCTGGCAAATCATGATATTTCATTCCTTTGCCTAATGCGAAATAAAATAATAGTTATTCTAACAGCACATAACTTACCAAAAGTTGGTTCATTATGGCATCCTTTAAAACGTACACCTTTCGCTGTTTGTTCAATAAGGAAATGACGAACATAATCCGCTGTATCTCCTAAATTGTAAAAAGATAAAGAAACAGCATTGCTTAGAAGTAAAGAAATTTTGCAAAAATGATTTTTTACACCTATAAAATTCATACAGTAAATTGTAAAACTCTAAATACAACACTACAGATAACTCTATGTATTACTTCTGTCTGTCAAATTAGTAAATAACAGGAAATCAAAGGAAGGGGGGACTAAAGAATATGCACGTATGAAGTGGGAATACAAAGGAGTAGATATAGATCTATCACGCCTTCTCTGCCATTTTTTGGCATCTTTTATAACAAAAATACCATATTATTGCTACGTAGGAAAAATTAATCAAAGATAATATTTCTTATCTACTGTACAGTTTTTCAATATGTCTATGTATGAACTCAGTTATTATACTTTAGCAATTACTCAGCTGAGAAATAAAATATAGTGTGATCACAAGCATGAAATTTCAAATTTAAAAGCGTTTCTTACTAAAAATCCTGTTATTGGTCCTAATGTTTTGGCTGAATGTATCACTATAACAAGCTTTAAATTACTTTTGTTCCCTTTGCGACAGTGGGTGGTTCCTACAGAGTTTTTCACACTGAAAACAAATCTTTTCAAATTTCATTCTATCAGAAAGTTTTTCAGAAATAGGATGATAAATAAGTACTATACAGACACACTTCAGAAAGTTTTCTTGGCAAAATCCATGCTACTTTGAATGCTTTTTTTTTCTGATATTTTCCATTTCTAGAATGATCAAGACATTTTCCATATCTGGCCCCAACAATAATTGGACAATATTGCTGGACTCCCCTTCTCCTTGCTTATATGTTTCTTCCATCTTCAAAATCTCTTGATGGAATGCTTCACCATGTTCATCACTTACAGACCTAAGATTTACAGGAAAAAAGTTAGATGTGAATCCAAAATGTGTAGTTTAAGAGACACATTACGTCCCATTTCATGAAATGCCTTCATCACAGAGGCCACACTTATTTTGTAATCTAAAGATTTTTCACTTCATAAAAATTGTTCTGTCACCAGTTGAATTTTGTCCAGGCAGTAAATTCCTACTGGTTGAGAAACATTTCAAATGTGTAGTACAACATTAATTGTCTAATTTAATGCCCAGCGAACTCATATAATATGTAACCTTTTTGCTGGTGGTGACTTTGAGTCATGTCTTCATGCTCCAGAGGTGGCTATTTTCCCAAATGAACTATGGCAGCAACCCTACCACTGCTCCATTGTCAATTTAGCTCATGTGCTACCTTAGTTGTATGTTATCTATGTTATGCCATGTAATACTTTACACTTATTTTCAGAAATTTCGGTCACAGATATTGAAATCTATATTGATCACAATTCGGATGCACTTTGGTTTGCGGCCCTCATTGTCTGCTAGAAGAAAGTAACTTGGAATCACGGGAAATTACACGTTTCCTGATAGGTGGTGCTTTCACTGCTTCCTCCCAGTGCTGCTGCCTCCATTACATAATCTCTGTTCACTCTTTGCTCCGTGTGTCTTACTTGGTTTGCCCTGTTTCTGTTGCTGTTGCCGTCTTCTTTTTCAGTGTGCGTTTGTGACGTACCTGCCAGTAGGACGCACACGACATAAAGGCAGATAGGAATCAGAATACATGTCTGCGTAGCTCAGTTGGTAGAGCAACTTGTTCCGGAATAAGCGTACTCGGGTTCGAATCCCGGCGTAGACCAAAAATGACGGAGAAATTTACTTCGTTATAATGGCGCCCGAACTACCCGGATGACCCGACCGTTCAAAATCTCGCATTGGTGTGATGTTATTTCCACACCGCGAGATAGGAAAAATCAGAGAATCCCTTCTCCAGTGCTTCGAAAAATAAATGTGTGTGACGTTGCATTCCACACACCAGATTGACTGGGAGTTCTCAAGTGCACGTTCTTCAGTGGTTGTCTGCCTGCAGCAATTCATGGTCACGGCTGATACGTGGGCCATGCCCCCGGCCCTCTTTCGGGGGGGGAGATGTGACGTACCTGCCAGCAGGACGCACACGACATAAAGGCAGATAGGAATCAGAATACATGTCTGCGTAGCTCAGTTGGTAGAGCGACTTGTTCCAGAATAAGCGTACTCGGGTTCGAATCCCGGCGTAGACCAAAAATGACGGAGAAATTTACTTCGTTATACGTTGTGAGTCCATAAATCTTGTCATGTGGAATTGGAAGCATTTTTTCGAGGAAGTTGCAAAGAATGAGGATACATCATCCATCGCAACTGGTGTGAGTGGAAGGGATTGCTTCCAACCATACAAAGATGTATGACGAAGTAAATTTCTCCATCATCTTTGTCCATGCCCGACATCAAAACCGGGTCCCCTCACTCTGGAGTAAGTCGCTCTCCTAACTGAGCTACGTGGACATATGCTCTCACTGCTACCTGCTTTTATCTCATGTGAGTCCTGCAGTGCAGGCACGTCACATCCCCCACCCTCTGAAAGAGGGCTGGGGCATGGCCCTAGGGTCAGCTGGGACCATGTGTCATTGTAGGTAGTCATCCCATGAAGAACGTGCATTTGAGGAATCCCAGTCAATTTTTGGTGTGTGGAATGTAACATCACACACATTTATTTTTCGAATCACTGAAGAAGGGATCCTTATTTTTCCTATCTCGCTGTGTGGAAAGAACATCACACCATTGCGAGAACTGTAACAGCCGGGTCATCTGGGAAGTTCGGGCGCCAATATGACGAAGTAAATTTCTCCATCATCTTTGTCCATGCTGCGCATCAAATCCGGATCCCCTCACTCCGGAGTAAGTCGCTCTCTCAACTGAGCTACACCGACATATGCTCTCGCTGCTATCTGCCTTTATTTCATGTGCGTCCTGCGGTGCAGACACGTCGCAGATGTTCAGCAGGTCATGCAATGACTTTGAGAGTGAATATGTATCATCATTTAAGACAATTCAGGTGTTGGAAGAATCACGTTTAAGAGAAATCTGAGCAGTGTTCCCATGCACTTGCAGCTCCCAGGACTTTGCCACTCACTGCACTCTCAACTCCTTCTATGCCATTACGCCTCTTCTACCTTCAGACTCCTTTCTGCTCGTCATCAACCTGTTTTGCTCTGTGCGGACTCCCTCACTCTGTTGTTGAGCGCCTCTTCTGTGCATCCACTGACTTTGCGCCTCTCTGGACTGTCTGCCACTGTCTTCAGAAGTGTCTAGTAGCTGCACCTCTCATGTAAATAGCTGTATATTTTTGTATATATTGTTTCAATTCTCCCCATTACACCCATTTTTATTGTTTTCCTTTGAGACGTAGAAATGTTGCCAGTCTTCCCTCTTCTTTCTTTCTGATTTTGCTCAATAAAAGATTGAAACCTATGCACTTGGGTTGTATACCGTTTCGCTAAAGGATTGTCCTACAATGATGCAATTGAGGAATCTTCATAGGATGGTGTTACCATGTCCTCTGAGACAGTCAGCGCCTATTATCAGGATTGCAGGGAACTAGTTTCAGAGTTCATGGTAGCCTCCCAAGGAGATGAAGGAAAGCTTGGTGGCACAGGAATAATTGTTGAACTGGATGAGGCCAAGGCTGGAAAGTGAAAGTTCAATGATGGTCATCACGTTGAGGGCACCTGGATCCTTGGTATCTTTGAACAAGATACCAAGGATCCAGGTGATTCATAGTGGATATCTGCCCTGAGAATTGCCAGTCTGTGCAGACATTGCTGCCCCTCATCCAGAAACACATGCAATTAGGAAGTACTATCATGACTTATCAGTGGGCTGTATACCATAACCTGCCAAGCTGTAGATTCCAACATCTGATAGTAAACCACTCCCTCAATTTTGTGGGTCCTTGTACTGGTGTTTTCATTCAAAGTGTAGAGAGTAACTGGCGGCCCCTGAAACACAGACTTTCAGATGGGGCTCACAAAAATAATTTGGCAGACCACATTCTGGAATATTTATTTTGATGAAATTTTAGTTTTTCCTCACAACATTGCTTTGAGGTGATGGTTTGCATCATCAAACAGTTCTTTCCTGATACATAATAAATCTAATTTAATTATTGTACCAGAAAGACAGGTTTCCATTCTTGTGGAAATACATCTTTTCCATCCCAGTAAATGTTTCAGAGTAGGTACACAATGAACATTTCAATAAAGGCCTTTTACGGCAGAAACACATTCGTTACAGGAATAACCCACGCCGAGTATTTCATGTCGCCCAATAGATGGCAGCACATTACTAGCACCGCATCTCTTGTAGCAGATGACAGGGCCACAGATGGAAGTACACCCCACAATTCATAGCTTTGATAGATTTCCCCAGTCTCTACCAATGGTATTTCTTTCCCATTTTGTATTTCACCAGGTGTTAAAGTTTTATTTAAAGGTCACTGTTTCACCACATAATGATTATTCTGAACTTTTCTATCCTACACTGGCATGAAAAAATTAAGGATGAGATGGTTTTTCAAATGTAATGTCGTACAGAAGTGCTCGACATCGACTCAAATCATACCATAAGATCCCCAAGATGTAAGAATATGGGACAAGTGAGCAAAAACCACCAAAACAAGGAATCCAAAGGATACAAAGGCACTTTATTGAAAAGGTAGCTTCAAGCACAACTGGACAGAAGACAGAAACGTCCATGTGACAGGCGACTGCCAAGAAAAATCCAGTCTTTAGTAGGGGATATGATCACCCCTGACTGCGTTGCAGGATTTACAGTGTCTGTCCATGCTGAGGATGAGGTTGTCAAAGAGCTGTTGAGGCATCGTGGCCCATTCCTCTTGTAGCACCAATCGCAACTGCAGAATCGTTGCTGGCGGCTGGTGACGTGCTGCCAAGCATCTCTCAAGAAGGTCCCACACGTGTTCGATTGGATTTAGGTTCGGGGACCTTGCGGGCCAATCCATGCATTGAATATCTTCACTCTCCAACAGCTCTGCGACAGCCACTGTACGATGAGGTGTAGTGTTGTCGTCCATGAAGAGGAATTCAGGATCCACAGCACCTTGTAACGTACCAGGAGATGTGACGTACCTGCCCAAAGGACGCACACGACATAAAGACAGATAGGAATCAGAATAAAACGTCCGCGTAGCTCAATTGGTAGAGCACTTTATTCCGGAGTGAGGGAACCCGGGTTTGAATCCTGGCGCGGATAAAAATGACGGAGAAATTTACTTCGTTATAACCTCTAAACAGATGCACGTGAGGCAGGAGAACCTCGGTACAATAGCGGACACTAGTGACTGAAACTCTTTGGAAGATATGGGGGTCAGTATGGCTACCAAGCATGATACTGCCCCAAACGAGAATTCCGCCACCTCCAAACTGGTCCCTTTTGATGATGTTGGAGGTGTGATTACGTGTTCCCTGCTCTCTCCAGATGTGTATACGCCCAGAATCGCTCGTCAGACTAAATCGGCTCTCATCCGTGAAGAGAACTCGACCCCATTCCTGATGTGTCCAGTTCTTGTGTTCCTGGCACCACAGAAACCACCATATCCAATGAGCAGGCGTTAATGGCACACACCATACTGGTCATCGTGCAAATAGACCACCTTTGTGCAGCCTCCTGGCCACGGTAAAACATGATAACGGACATCCAGTTGTCTGTTTTACATGTGTCTTGCGATTTCTCCCACTGTCCACTGTCTGTCTCTTCTCGCCTGTAGGACAATATACCGGTTGTCTGCCACCATGGTTGCTCGTGGACGACCACTGCTAAACTCTCGGACAGCTGTTCCTGTCATTTGAAATGCTCTCCAAGCTTGTGAAACGATGCTGTGAGCGATCCCGAACTCCTCGGCCACACTAGTCACACTTCGAATTTCTTCCAACTTCCCAATGATGCGACCTCGAGTAAAGTTATCCAGATGTCGTCTACTGGATTGCCTGTTGGCCATATCACATGGTGGCAGAAACTCGACGTCGTTCAAACCGATGTACACCGTGCAATAGCTTTCACTGAATTGCTGAGCGTACACCGCACGTGTGCTTTATACCCTTCCGACACTCCCCTACATCATGCTGCATATATGCGCATGTCCTACCGCACCGGATTCTAGTCTATCTCCTGAGTGGTCTTTCTGTCTGTTCTGCCTGCTCGCTCCGCTGTTATGCTAATTTATCCTCTCTGTCCTTAATTTTTGCACACCAGTGTATTTACACAGGAAACCAGGAAACAATATTTAGTGTATCCAGTTTGTAATCCAGGCAAATATATTTTAAAGTTACCACATAGGTTTCATTTGTAGGCATCATAATTTCTTTCTATCAACACAAGTTCTTTCTTTTCATACATTTCTTTCATAGTAAATGAATGTTCTATTGGGATAAACAGATATAAGTGTTCACTGTGAAGAAGAACAATTTTCAGAATGACCTTCGATGAACTGATAAAAAGTCTCTATTAAGCTGAATTTGCGCAAATCTGAAGGACCTAAATTTACCAATTTATATCATTGCAGGTCCAATCACCTCATTCAGAGGAAACTTTTATGTAAGCACCTTGACAGCTTATGAAGAAAGTAACTTTATTTACTTTGGCAAGAAGATTTCATTTTGGAGTTGTGATGCTAAAAGTTCCGCATGGACTTTCATAAGGTTAAGATCTCTTACAAAATCATTCAACCACTTTTTAATGATAAAGTGTGTATCTGACAAGTGTTAAACAGCAAGATCTTGATCTCTGCAAGGAATTTCCCCTGCTAGCTCTTCCTCACTGCTCTTGATTTCTGCAGATGTTGTTTGTTTTGGAGCTGGGAAATCAGCTAAATGAAACACTGGTTGCTAAGCTGATGCAAGATTTGGATACATACTGGTTTCTTAAAAATCTGGGAACATTTGAAAAGTAACATCTGTTATGCGGTTGTTGGCTCTCTCCAAATCATTAAAACAGAAAAATGGTGTATAGTGTCCAGTTCCTTTAATCCTTTAGTGATCATAATGCCTAAATTGATCGTTCATACAAATGACCATGGCCACCTGAAATACCTGTCTAGAGGGAGTGGGATTTCCTACTCCCACCTATTCTTTGAATTTTTACAGACTAAGTCACCTTCAAAAACCATCGTTGTCATTACATAAATAAGTAAAGTAGGATTTGGTTTCTTCTGAGGTGATACCATTCACTCTCATCAGAACATCACATCTCTTTACCAGTAGAAGGATGCAATGATTGCCCCCCCCTCTGATAAACACGTCTAAAGGTCAATGCATATCAAGCCTACAGATTAGAAGTTCCATGTGGTGAACAAGCACTAATCCTCCCTTTCGTAACCTGTAAACAGAAAGGGCAGAAACTGGGAAAGTAGAAACAGACAGTTTTGGGTGATATAGTATTGTGAGCAACACAAGGGTTTAGGATCCTGGTTGTTAAAGAGTTAAGGGATGACAGAAGATCAACCATGCAGCTTCCATGACATAAGTGCTGTCCCTGCTTTTATCTTGGTCACTCACTTTACAACTAAAATAAAGTTCATAGCTGTCTTAATAAATTCTTTGGAATAAATTCACCACACATGTAGCAAAACAGGTTAGGAGAATTGGTGCATTTTCAAGGAGTCTTTCAATAACAAGGAATACAACATGCACTAAGACTGCAAATAATGAACTCTGTGTCATGCAAAGTGTCTTTGTGGAAAGGAGATGCCATCATTACTGCATATATGCAGTATTAATTTGTATCATGTTTTGCAACCATTCAATAGGTATTGCATCATTTTCACCCACTCACAGTGAAAGATAATTCGACAGCAATTGCACCACTGCATCATATCCTACCACATGTCACACTATGATTTTCTTGGGAACCATACATGATACTTATTATCATACATGATAGAAAACTTTTACAAACCGATTTCAGATCAGCGTGAAAAAGTCTACAAGAAACACCCATAAACTCAAAGGAAACAAGAAGTATATTGACAGCGTTATCTAATAAATATTGGTTTAAACTGTTCCACATAAATGTTTAAGATAAAGTAGAATTCCATTTTCCAGCATCCATAAGAAATTGCATTTACTTTTTCTGTCACATAGAAAATATTGTTTAATTTGGAAGTCATAAATACACTCAATATAAGAGCGGGATGAACCTGATGGACATGACATGTACTATATCATTCATTCACAGATTAAATTTCATTCTCAAACAGAAACCTTAAAACAAAAGGATGCTTTAAAAAACTAGAAGGAAAAAAGTTTCACAAAAATAGTTTATTTCATCATGTAATTCGAGCTTAAAACCAGCGACAGGGTAACGAGTGTGAAAGCAATTACGTACTCTCATTATGTTATACCAATTGGGGAAACGAAGCAGGAAAAACCACCTTTATGACAGAAATGCTTGGCATTTATAAGCTACAATTGCTATGTTATAGATATACATAAACATTTCAATTCGTTTTTCTTAAAAAAAAGAAAATACAAATATTTGAATCTCCTGTGACATACACAATCTATTTTAACTTCGTATTTTTGTTGTTATCTCTTATGCAAATTTTGCTTATTGCTCAATTATGCTTTCCACACTTATTATCATATCTGAATCCCAAAAGTTCTTCTTGATGTGGCAGCACTGGCAGTTAGTGAGAGATTAAGTTACACATAAAAAGCAAAGATAGCTCTGGATAGGTAGTAAAAATTAAACTGCTATCTAGGTTAGTCTGTTTTTGTGGAAGAAATATTCTTTTCATAATACATGAAAACACGACAGAATTATTAAAACAGCAATTGGACATCTATGAATTGCCTATATTTACTGTTCATCACATAACATTAATCACATCACAAAACTTGGAAATTACATTTTCCGGTGTGACCAATGTTGCGTGATGAACAGTAAATATAGGCAATTCAGAAATATTTGCTTTTTTATTTTATTAGAGATGAATGAAATGATCAGAAGCCATCACTTAGACCATTTGTTTTATTCGAATGAATGATCAGAAGCCATCGCTTAGATCACTGCACCACTGGGGTGGCTGAGATGTCTGATTGCTGTATTAATAATTAGTCTGTTTTTGTTATGATGTGATTGCATAGTAAGCTCGTAAGCTACTAGCAAAATCTATAGTTAACATTGTGTTAATATTTTGTTAAACATCATTATGTTGGAGTTGTTACTGTACAGTTGTCTTCAGTTGTGATCTACAAAGTGTCCTCTGTTGCTATACAATGATGTGCACTATAGAATACCTGGAATAAACGCTTTCAGTTAGGACTTGCTTAAGTCTTTATGTTCAATACCTTCCTTTTACTGTTTGTTGAAACTTAAAGCAGAAACACAATCTACTTTTTATTCAACACTCAAATTACCAATTAACATGAAAATGCTGTTTAAAGCGTTTAAGAAACATCATTCTTGAAATCATGACCAATCAAAGATGGCATTACGAGATGACAGAACTAGACTTGCTCAAGATGTATGTCATAATTTGGTTTGGACACAATCTTTTTGAGCACATAATGCCAAAAAATGAAGTTTGGAGGAGGATGCAAGATGGTTTGGATCTGCTTTTGCTGACTCTGATTATATCTCTTAGTCATAGTGTCAACAACCATGAATTCAGAGCTTGTACCTCCCATTTTAAGTTACGCCATGATACTATTACTCTAAGAAAATTCTTTGGAATTACATGTTTCAGCAATATAATCAGTAATGTAGTTCTAAATAAAAAAGTTTCTTAGTGGGAATGGATAAGAAAAAGAGACAGGAAGAATACTCTCAAAATTTTCAAAAGCTCTAGGAAATCTGATTTAATGTTATTATTTTATTTAACATTTTTTTATTAAATTTTTCTTATAAATTACTTTTATCAATTTAAATTGAAATTGCATAATTTCAGCAATTTTTGCATAAAAGTAAGAATGTTATGTAGTGTGTTACTGTTAAGAATATTGCATTTTCCTTTAAATAACACTTTCTTTTTCTACATATTTCTAAATATTCATTGTAATTCACATTAGCTACACAGAGCAGATGCAGCTAACATAATCACATCAATTTAATGTGACTAATGCGCCATTTTAGAAATGGTGCATTGGATCCATAAGGAATAAGGGAATCAGCTCAAGAGACAAATACTTTTATTAGGGCAGATAGCAGGCGGCAAGTTGTTTAGTAGAAATGCCCTTCACTACTAATGCTTTCTTTGTCTTGGAGCAGTGGAATCTTAATCCATAGAGTAGCCACATAAAATAACTTTATTTTGATTGCTATTTGGACAAAGGAGTTCACATTCTCTTTGTACTAGAACCCTTATGATTTGTGAGATATCCTAGTGCATGATCCGATGGTATTTTCCTATCTACACAGTATTACAGCCAGAGCTTTAAATCACTCCATCACCAGGGGGATCATCACTGCAGCATGAACATTCACTTAAGAAACAAACATGTCTGCATATATAATAGAACACAGTTACCCTATTTTTGCATAAAGAATAATCTAAAAAATTTCCTTTGCCCAGTTGCTCTTAGCATTTAAATACAAAAAGAGCCTTAGCACTGCTAAATCTAGAAAACTAGTTACTCAGTGCTGCTAAGGTGCATTAAGCCCCTTCTACATCACTGATCATAATGCTGTGACACCTATTGGACAGATTATAATAACCTATGTTTGAAGGAATGTTGTGTTCCAACAAAAATCTCTGCTTGCTCAAATCTCTAGGCTGAATCACACTGAACACCTGGAGCATTAGATCAGGCCTAAGTTATTGGTCATCTACTCATCTATTTTTATTGCTTGTTATTTGGTTGAATGTGTTCTTACAAGGATCACTGTTACCATCATGGATAAAAGTGATCACTTAATGCTTTTTGAAGGAAGGTCTTTTACACAATATTAGTGTCTGAACTCTTTTGACAGGATTGAATCTATGAGTACCCACTTTTCATTTTGCAAATAATACAACACTCAAATCACGCAACACTTTATATGTTTAAACAGTTTGCATGTACATTCACATAATATTCTTGTAACAGCAGGGAAACTGTGGGTTCTAGCCTGAAAACATTTTACCCTACATGCAGTTTTAATAAAACAATATCAATAAATTACAAAAAGGGTATATATTTGTATTTCTTAACAAAGTTTTTAATTACCTGATTTGCTTCTTGGACTAGACTGAAGGGTACTGACTTTTAAAGCAAGACCAAAGGCACCTGGGAAGGAACTGCTGGCTCTTATCACAAAACTCCCAGGAGGTTTGTCTTTTAGCATCATAATTGCTTCTTCTCTGGTCAGGTTGGGTTTGTACCAAAGCTTTGAGGAATCTTTTGAGAACACTGGATGGGCATTGAAGATATCAATTGACTCCTGTTTTGAGTACTGTGCATTAAAAGAGGTATCGGAAGAAATGGAAGAGATGTCAGTCATCGTCTGCCTCCTGGGAGATTCTTCCCTTCTGGAAATCTGCGAAGCTGACCATGAAGGAGTATTCCTCATCTCAAATTGGCTTGTTGTAACAGGCGTAGACTGCCTGTTCATCCATGCTGGATGACTGAGGTCTGAGTGAGAACTACTGAGTGGCCTTTTAGAGTGCATTATTTCATTGCTGCCTTTTGACATTTTTTCCATGTCGCCGATGGAACCTGAAGGAAATAAAAGAGAAAAAATATATGAGAGAATTAAATCTTAAAGATAGATCCAATGGACAGTAATACATCCTAAAAATAAAAAAGTCAATGAAGTCTTGCAAAGCCACAAGCAGTGTAGTAACAAAGATATTTTATTTTGTTGAGCTTTTGCCTACCAAAAAATGAAATCTTATAAGCATAACAATAGAAACATACGAATTTGCGATAGTTATTACATGTATCCAATATTCAGGTTGTGAGCTACAGTAAAAATATAAGGTCAGTCTTTGTCTCGAGGTCAGTGATTGTAAATGATGGAACTCAACAGTGATGGTAGATTGACCAATAGACCATCATCGCAGATATCAGGGCTTGTGAGAATCTCTATACTCTCCCTGATTGCAGTACCGTATATTTGCAATGATGGCATGTTGGTCAACCTACCAGCACCATGAAATTATATCTTTCACAAGAACTGACCTCAAGACAAGGACAGACCTTAGATTTTCACTGTCATATTGCCTGAATAGGAATATTGGACCCATGTTCAGGTATATTGGATCCATGTTCAGAAGACAGAAGACTTCCATGCTTATGCATGTTAGGGGCAATTTCAAAATTTTACCTAAAGGAAACTAAAATCAAAGGGACCTTTATAAAATCATAAACATAATTTAAGTTAGCATTCCCAAACGTAGAAACAATACTGCAGCCCAGCAAGTAGACATGCCTCAGAAAACTTGAAAATTACATCGTCCTGAAATGGGAATTGAACCTGCAGCTCCTGATTTATGTTCAAGTATGTTACCGTTACACCACCCCAGGCATGAAAGTGGCCATGGCAGAAAAAGGCTGAACTTTTCCTACATAGAAATGTGCAGAAATGATTAACCTTTCAACATTTATTAATTACCCTAAGCACCATTTATGCATAGGTATAAAATTGTCTAACATTTCTTTTGGAAGGAATAAGAATTTTATTTTAGTCAATGTGTTTATACCAAACCAATAATATCAATCCCATATTTAAACTGATCTAATTTGTTTTATTGCAATTATTGCATTTCTGCATCAATCTCAAGAACTCCCCAGATGACTTCCAAAAAGGAGGAATTCTGCCTTTTGGTAGAACTCTTTTACCCCTACACCACCCCAAACAAGGGACTTCTGAGCAACTGAGGATGTGTTACAGGATGCAGATAAAACACTCCGCCATGCACAAATCGAAGGATATATGATCCTTCATCTTAGCGGCACGCGAGCAGAAAGTGAATCCGCTGAAAAAATAAATGATAGTCAAATAGATGTTAAAGGTCCCTTGTTCTGGGTGGTGTAATGATAACATACTCGAAAGTAAATCGGGAGCTGTGGGTTCGATTCCCGTTCCAGGACGATGTAATTTTCAAGTTTTCTGAGCCATGTCTACTTGCTTGATTAATTTGGCATCCATTTGCCTGTAACATCTATTTGACTATCAACACTGCAGCTATTTCTGAGTTTTATATAGGTTGATTACAAACTTTGGGGACAAATTAAAACAAAGACCATGAAATAAATACGGGATTACGCCACATAATACAAATTTTGAAGATGACAATCCGATTTTTGGCGTAAATGTGACAAGGATGGTAAGTCAGATAATATCCGAAAACTTGAAAATTTTCATCGTCCTGGAGCGGGACTCGAACTCGCGTCTCCCAGAAAACGCCCGGGTATGCTAACCACTACACCACCCAGAACGACCAAGTTTCAAGTTTCCGATCAATTTGAATATAACCATCACAGGATTCGCTAGTCGAAGCAACCGGCATTCACGTTTAGCGAATCTGGAGGTTAAGAATCTTATCCCGTGTTTGCCCGGAGAAGCCGGTTGCTTCGACTAGCGAATCCTGTGATGGTTATATTCAAATTGATCGGAAACTTGAAACTTGGTCATTCTGGGTGGTGTAGTGGTTAGCATACCCGGGCGTTTTCTGGGAGACGCGGGTTCGAGTCCCGCTCCAGGACGATGAAAATTTTCAAGTTTTCGGATATTATCTGACTTACCATCCTTGTCACATTTACGCCAAAAATCGGATTGTCATCTTCAAAATTTGTATTAAAACAAAGATTTTGCACTGCATCCAATTAAGCTGCATCTATGAAATAGTGATGAACCACTCGTGAGCGATTCATTCACAGTGAATGACTCTTCACTGTGGATGATGAATAGTTCACTCTCACTCCTATGAAAGATCCTTCAGTCCACTATTATAGCTAGGAAATATGGTGAGACTTATAAATGGGAGTGAAATTTACAAACCATTCATTTGAATGGTGTCTTTGTGAAGAGCTCTTATCAGGACTGGTCAGGGCCGGCACTAAGGTTCTTGGCACCCTAGGTAAGCCATCAACCTTGCGCCCTTAAAATTTATGTTATTCATTTATGTGGCTAAACATATTGCATTAATACAATAGTTTCAAGATGTAAAAATGCAATATAAACTAAATAGGAAGAAATTAATGTGAACGGCATCTATTTACATACTGGTCCAATGTAAATTAAATTAAAATTTCATTTTGTGTGCTTTATTGTTCGCAAAATTGCCAACAAGTGACTTCAAATCTATATCACAGGCAATTTCTTGTACCATCAATAACGTACATAACCCTACAAGTTTCTTTCCTGGATCCCCCCAAAAATAAAAAAGAAACAAGAATTTTAGTGGAATGGATATAATAGGGAATGCCTCTCTCTATTCTCTCAAGAATTTTAGTGGAATGGATATATAATGTGGAATCCCTCTCTTTCTCTTGCCCCTGTTCTGATTGAAAAATAGTCTAAATGTGATAGTTACTGACCTTTAGAAATTGTGCATTGCCACCATAGGTGTAGAAATTTGTAAATCTGCGGGCATGCTCGAAAAAAAAAAAAAAAAAAAAGAGCGTTCGTACAGTAATTTTCTTTAAAATTAATAAGAGAATAAACAAAAATGTATTATTATTAGGATGTCCAGTAGTGGTGCACCCAGGAATTCCTGTTGGAGGGGACTATATGTATATACAATACGTACACAATATATATATATTGTATGCCTATAATTTATGCGTGGTTGTGATGCACGTCACTCTTAATCTCTTTGGGGCTTTGGGAAGAAGACACCATGTAACAATCTACCCTCTTGAGGGTAGATTGAGCACGAATTTAAAGTGATATATAGTATGTGTAGTATGTGTATACGAGGCTTTCACCAATGAACCAAACCCATGGACTTAAGAAATTTCTGGCTACGCCACTACTTGCAGCACTAGTGTTCAACATCATCCAAAGTTGTCAACCACTTGCTACGGACAAAAGGTGCCCTCGTCTGAAACAAGTGGTAGTCTAAAGGAGCAAGATCGGGGCTGTATGCTGAATGAGGCAGCAGATTGATTTCAGTTAAAGGTTAACTTGGGTCTGATTAGCGTTATGAGGTTTTGCATTGTCTTGTTGAAGCAGTGCTCAGTTTCGGTTGCCTAAGGCTGGGTACTTCCACTGAAGTTTGTCATACATCCCTTTCAATTTCAGAGAATACAGTTCAGCATTGATATGATGATCATTGGGAATGATATCAATGGATTACACCTTCATAATTCTTCCAGATACACAGCATGAACTTTTTTCTCAAAACGTTCGCATTTTGGGATAGGTAAAGCAAGTCCAACTCTATTCAACCACTGTTGTGAATAACCTGGATTATACAGATATATATATTTTTCATCCGTAGTAATTATGCGTTTGATAAATCGAGTATCGCGTGGATTTCTGAGCAGTTCGTTGCATACCTCGACATGTCATTGAGCTTGAGCTTGGGTAAGCTCCTGAGGCACCTCACGGCATCATCTGTGATCCTTTCAGATCTTCTGCAGCTGCTCATAGTGTGGTGTGTTTAGAAACTTCCAGTTCTTCTGACAATTTATGAGTGATTGTTTGTTGATTGTCTTCCAGACCCACTCGCAGGAAGTCCAAATCAATAACAGTGGGCCTACCTGAACCTTTCTTTCTTTACAAGCTCAAATCACCAGCCGCAGATTTTTGTACCATGTTTGGTGGTCTGAGTAACCGCCAGGCCTTCACCTTCAACTTCGTTATTTTTCAGACTGCTTGAACAGCTTTGAACCCTTGTTTCCGGTAATTTTGCAATAGAACTGTCGCATCAAACTTTGTAGCCATTGCAATTGTCCACAGTAGAAGTTCAACACATGGTCGCATCATGTGCTTCATGCCTCATTTTGTTCCCCACAATACACAATTTCAGTCATCTGCAGCACAGGAAAACTGCCTGCAGAAAATTTGTATATTTACATGGTGGAACTGGCCTATGCAAAAACACATTTTTTTTTCCGTACACCTCAATATTAATCATTATCCAGTAGTAAACTTTTTAATATTTTTGAAACAGTTTCCAGTTTTCGTTCATTCCTCATGTTTCTGAGTAAATTTGAATATATTACGGGCAAAAGGTGATCTTTTTCTTTGGGGGGGGGGGGGGAGGTTAATAACAATGGTGAGCAATTTATTGGAATATACAATACAGGTCGTCTGTTCTTAATTTGAGAACACTAGTTACAGGAATGGGAGTAAACCAGCACAGTAAGATAAGCGTAGCCGCCCCGGTGGCACAGTGGTTTAAGCGATGGCTTCCAAATGCTCATCAGAGATAGGTCCAGGTTTGAATCCCGGCTAGGTATGGACTTTGTATTTGTATTATGGGACTGGCTCTCTCCCTTCCCTGGAACCAGTGGTCCTAAATTAGGAATGGGAGACTGCTTATAGCCCATTGAGTTGCTCACGGTTGTCGTTAAATCCTCAGCACACACACAAAAATAAAGACAAGCGTACCATCCATGCTTCACCCAGGATTCAGACCGGGCCCATCTCAGGCAAATGATTGGTAGCTAGCACCTTGTACCACTTGCCCACTGGGCAACTTCTTGTTTTCCTTCACATTTTTCTTAATAACTGTTTCATTTTTCAGTAGATCTGAAAAATGTCTGTTGTATTGAATTCAGCATAAAATTATAACTGTTATATATAACAGAATTTCTTTATATACTAAAATATTATATTCAACATACACTGTTTAAAAACTGTGTCTTGAATATATCAATTTCAATTTTTGGTAACCAATGGCTCTTGTTAACTGATAGAAACATCTTATTCCATAAATTCCAATTACAACATACATATTGATACCAAAAGAAAGTTTTAATTGCCCCTGCAGAAATAAGGGTGCTGCCCCGGTGGGGCAGTGGTCTAAGTGATGGCTCTTGATCATTTGTCCAAGATGGGTCCGGGTTTGAATCTCGGTGGGGCATGGATGTTGTGTTTGCCTTACCACACTGGCTCTTCCTTTCCCTGGAACCAGTGACCCTAAATTAGGGACAGGCAATTGCTTCTAGCCCATTAAGTAGCTCATGGTGGTCGTTAAACCTCCAATAAAAAATAAATAAATCAGGGCACGCTGAGCATACCCTGGTTTCTGCACGGCATGATTAAGCAACCTAGCATGCTTGTAGTCGGCATTTGTGATTGCCACTACTTGTGATAGAAGTGGACAGTCTTTGTACAGTATTTCCATTGAAAGCCAAATAATACAGAATCCATTTTCTTTAAAAATTTGTGCCGCCCACAGGAGTCGCCTGCTGCATAGGGACGGGATGGACCTGGTTAGGAGCAGATTGGGACGACCAAACCAGGCCGGGAAATTTAGTTTTGTGGTCCACTACAGCAGGAATTATACCCCCTCCCCCACTTCCAATTTCTTCAGACTCCATAAAAAACCTAAACATTCCTCCATTTGAAGGTGTGTAACACACACAGGTATATATATACAGTCGAGCCCGCTTATAGCGAGCCCATATTTAGCAAGATTCCAGATTTAACGAACTAAACACAACTTTTGTTTGGTACAATGCTAATTCAAGGCAAATGTAATCGTTTTTAGCGAAGTGGAGATGAGAGGGGGTATGAAACAGGGTGTAGATGAAAAACCACTGTCAATCAAACATTACCCAGCCAAAGACCGACAGCTGCTTCGAAGAGGGATTACCCCCCCCCCCACTCCCAGATTTTGCTACTGCCGTTCTACATGTATGAAAAAAGATGCAAGCAGTGAAGTTTTAATTTTCTTCTGAGCTCGCCCTGTTACGCTTCCATTTACAAATGCAAAACTATTGTTTTTAAAATGCTAATTTTTAAGGTGCGGTGGGCACGAAAATTGAGGTACACACATACAGTATGTATGTTACTGTATTTGAGTGCAACAATTAAAAAAAATAAATACGGTACTACTGCCAGATTGTTCGCACCCAACAGTTTTGCAGACAAAAAAACACAGATAGTCTGCGGACTGTACGTAAGAAAATACATACTACATGTAATATGTACCTTGTCATTATCATTTAGGCTTATTTTTCCCCATTGGGTTGGTTTCGCACTGAAACGGATTTAGTGAGCATTTTTGCCAGTCCCGAGCTCCTCGTTAAAAGCGGGCTCGACTATATATATATATATGTATATGCCTAAGAGAACTATTTATACACTACTGTTTTTGAAAATTGCAACATCAAGAAGGAGTCATGTGATTCGAATGAAATTTATGCCACACATTACTGATATGACTGTACATAAGTGATTTAATTTTAGAACAACACAACAATTTTTACTAGCAAAAATCAGTACCTTGTGAAGCCTCTGTGATCACTACAATAAGAGTTTCTAGATGGTGTGGCACTGAATCGAAAAGGCGTTGCATCATGTCCTGGGTAATTGCTTGCCAGGCTGCATGTATGCGAGTCCATAGGCTATTGGTAATGATCGCTAGAGGACTTTGATGAGCCAGTTGCAGAGTGACCAGACATGTCTGGCGAACGTGCAGGCCAGGGAAGAAGCAGTATCTGCTGGGCTGCAAAGGGGGCTTAAAAATTCCTGACAACATGTGGTCGGGCATTGTCCTGCTGGGACAATGGTGTACCCAGATGGGGTGCAAAGGGCCATATGCACCCCCTCCCCCGGGCTGGGCCCTGCGGTAGGAATGGGGTAAGCCTTTTATCTTGAGTGCATACCATAGCAGGAAAACAAAAACATAGAATGAACATTACTTTGTAATTAATCGTATTTGAGAAAAATAAAAAAACGCCTGTTCTCATGCACATTTTTTTCATCATTTTAGGAAAGGTCTGATATCATGGCTTCAGTGATAAAACCAAGAATGTGAGAATTTTCTAATTGTTGGCTGGGCATTATATAAAATTTTATTCACTGATACATAATACAGATGCAACTTGATGTAAATGTTATGTATAGTGCTTGAACAGTCTGATGTAATTACAAAAGTGATTCCTTGATCAAATTTAATTTTGAAATAGCGATAATTCAAACTACAAAATTTTGCATTCGTGGTTTTGACATTGCAGCGACGATATGCACCCCCCTTCCAAAAAATTTATTTCTGGGTATGCCACTGTGCTGGGATATAGCACCAGGAGTGCTCTGAAGGAAGGGCATGACTTCTGCCTGTACAACTTCCCTGGTGTAGTGGTTGCTGTTGAGATTGCCCTTCTGTCGTAGCAGCCAAGATTGGAAATGGTACCCAATGGCCCCCCACACCATCACATTTAGCGTTTGGTCTGTATGATGCTTGACAATGCATGCTGGAAGAAGGCGCTCACCACAATACTGTGTAATGCATATGTGGTCATCATGGTAGTCCAAGTTGAATTGTTATATGTTGCCAATCAGCATGCCATTGTCTGTATTGAAAACCCCATTCCAGTCTGAAGTGTCCATGGTTCAGGATCAAAGGAATCCTCCGCAAAGGGATGCATGCAACCATTCTTCTATGCAGCAGATGGTGTCGAACTGTGGAGGCAAACAATGCTCCACCTGTTGCAGTGCCCCACTATTGTGCTAACACTTGCGAAGATGCGGAACGGTTTGTCACTGCCATGCTGACGAGGTTCCACAATTCTTGGTCCACTGCAAAATTGTCGATGCACCTGGTTCTCCTTGCTCCTCTGCCATACAAATGGGCATCATTGTTGTGGCATTATGTCCTGTCCGAGCTGCAATGCCATGGTACAAAAATGCCCCTTCACGCAGACCAATCATTCATTACCATTCAAACTCTGTCACATGATGATGTTGTGCCCTTCATCGTCGGCGAGGCATTATTGAATCCTAGAGAGCCTTTTACAATTTGCTGCTATATGTATATATACTGTATTTATGTATAGTTCTTTTTATTATCATATTTTATTTGGAGTCAATGTACATAGTAGTGTAATGTATTTTTCAGTTTTTCTTGTTTGAATTATTTGTTTAAAGTCAGTCATTACAACCATGAAACATGTGTGCATTGCTTCAATTTAGTCTGTTACATACTGTGCAGATATATCCCTGAATCTTTTTGGCATGCACAATTTTTGTGACTGTTCTACTTTGTTGCTCTAGCCTTGTTTAGGGAAGCATTTAGATTAGAGATATATAAATAAAAACAACTCCAAAACAAAATACTGCCTGTTGTTTTTTGATAAAAATATTCTTAGCTATGTTATAACCATCTGAACTATTAAAAATTAAGCAGTTATCCATTTCCGAGATTTTTCCCATTTTTAATCCTAGATTTAAAGCTTAAATATGTCACAATAAACATTTTCAGCCTTCGAAAAATTTCCTTTTATCCAACACTCCTCCAACAAAAGTTTTTCAACACCCCCTCTCTCCCTGCCCAATATAATATTCCTGGATAAACCCCTGCACTATAGGAATATATGTATCTACCAGTAAATACCTCATAAATCCCCTCATGAAAATCATTCTGTTAGATCTTGGATGAAAGGAAACTGTGTTGAAATGTGCTATGCATAGTAAAACAAATTAAGTCCTGAAAACATTTTAACTAAAATTTAGCGGTGACAGGATTTTCTAAGCCCGCTCAATATAATGTAGCATCAAATCACGTTCAAAACGTTGTTTTGTACCTGACAATTATCTTCTTTAGAAAACTTTGTTTTAAAATTAAAAAAAAAAAAAAAAAAAAGGGAAGAAAGAAAAAGAGACTGGAGTTTCTTGAAATCCACAATTTCAACTAAACCATGATGAAAATTATTCTGAAAGTTCAAACGTACACATGTTACATGACAAGTTTTCTATAAAATTATTTTTCATATTTATTTGGCCACTATTTGCTGACTGTGTAATCATATTGGTATCTTCACGAGTAAACACCTTTTTGACTCCTGTGAACTAGTACTGGTGAATCGTTATTTCTTTTAAGATCAATGTGGGCATATAATAGTGTATGCAAAAGAGAAATCTTTGCCGTAATTTTACTGTTTTACTGATTGGGGGGCGGGGGCATTCGAACTCTATCAACTTTTCACTTTCTCAAAACACTCCTCTTGGCAAAAGAGGTGAAGCGCACCATCCCTCCGACTGAGATTGTCTCACCACCTGTAAGTTTAAACTTATACTTATTTCAGTAATTACATATAGTAATCTGGGTGGATTAGATACATCCAACAATTTTATACTTTTGTTCAGTTGAGATGCTGTACTATGAGTTTAGCCCTGTTCCCTTTTGTATCAATTTCTGGATAAAACACACAGCCTACTTGTTGATTAATACATTTTTTAGCAATATATCACTAATAATTTTTATTCTTTTAATTTTTTGTAGTTCCAAAAATTAGGTAAATGTAATTAATAATAATTGATATGTTTTTAATTTTTTACATTCCTTTTAAATTCAAAAATCTAAAATTTACATTGAAAATTTACATTTGGAAGGCAATGTAAACGTGAGATGACTGCACAAATTATAAATATATATTCCCCTCAAAACTGTTAATAATCAGAAGGAAGTGATGAAACCTGACTTTCACTAGTCCTTAACATATAAGAATTATTAGGTAATAAGTGCAGTACTTTTTGATTTTTCACATTTTCCTCCATCATTCAATATGAGTTTTTTTTTGTTTTTTTTTTTTGCATGATCTTTCAGTACCACATTTATGTTTATTTGTTTGTTTGTTTTTTTCCATTAGTGATATATTCCAGGTTGATTATCACACTTCACAGAACACTTTCACTTCAAGCTGGCTATGGCTTTAAAAATGTCAGTACCGCACCATAGGGAGAAAAGGAAGTAATTGCACGGTATCTTCACTATCGTGTTCTACATGCTCTTGTGCCACATATAGCATTGGTTTTGCTCTTCACTCAAGGCAAAAACAGGAGCACTTTGATGGATTTGAATGTCGGAATATTTCTGAGAGAGAATTGCTTTGTGTTCTGTCAGTCTATGGATAAGGGTAGGAAGGGGGTGGTAGGCCATCGGAATACTTGTGTCCCTTTCAAGATTACATAAGGGTAGAGCATACCAGGCTTCAAGTGTAATGACATGTCTTCAGCTTGATTGGTTTATAACAGCTTGCTTGGTTCTGTGGCACTTTCCTCAAGCAAATAGAGATACCCTTGCATCTTTTTGAGCAAACACTCAACAAAGATAAAAGGAAACGTTTCTTTTCTTTCTTTCTTTCTTTCTTTTTTTTTTTTTTCAAGGAAACAACTTTTCAGGTAGAAGTAAAGGTCAAATAAAATAAA